>CM057337.1:759100674-761600674 GCA_030015575.1 Agapanthus africanus
TACGTGCAACGCACGTGTGCCCACCACGTAGAGAGAATTCAATTCTCAAAGGAGATTAGTTCTCCATAGGAGCTTGCTCCCCCCATAATGAACATATGCGCAAGCTCCATGTGCGATACGTGCAAACACGTGCGCCCAACACGTGCGACGCACGTGCACGAACGCAAAGAAGCCTTTTTCAGCAGCGAGAACTTTAAGCTCCAGCATGTTCTTACCCCCTGATGAGTGGGATATGGTTCAAAGGGTACATCCCTCCACACTTTCGATATATGGCGTTGTAATCTCTCAGTGTCGTCGGAGAGGTGGTGGGTCCCAACGACCAATGATCATTCTTTCCAAAATAAAAAAAAGAAGAAACATAGGGGAAAAAAACCATAAGCTTTGAGAAATTTCAAAGAAAAGAGCAAGCTCTCGGAAGAAAATGAATTTCTTCAAGGTAAATAAAAAAAGAGAGATAAAAACATCTCATAAAGGAAGAAGAACATGGTTCTTTTTTCTAGATCATAGATCTAAAAAGACAGAAGTCTTTCATAAAAACAGAGAGATGAAAACATCTCATAGAGGAAGAAGAACCTAGTTCTTTTTCCAGATCATAGATCTATAAGACGAAGCTCTTTCATAAAGAGATCATAACATCTCATCATAAAAAGGGGGGGAAGGATTCAATTCTCTTCGGATCCATAAAGGCAAAGCCTTTCACAAAAAATAAGAGATTGTGACATATTCTATAAGAATAAGAACCTTGTTCTCGAAGTCACGAGACAAAGTCTCTTATGAACGAGAATTTAATTCTCAGAGCGCAGAACTAATAAAAGTTGCCTAAAAAGAGCCTTAGCGCTCCAATTAAAAAGAAGCGCCTCAGCGCTCCAAAATTGGCGCACAGCGCCACAGCGCTCCAATTTAAAGAACCGCCTCAGCGCTTCAAAATCTGGCGCTCAGCGCCGAGCGTTGCCACGTGCTCCTCATGTGTGCGCTATTTCATAAAGAGCGCTCTGCGCTCATTGGCTGGCGCTCGGCGCCAAGAGCGCCACGTGCTCCTCACGTGTGCGCCACTTCACAAGAAGCGCTCTGCACTCATTAACTGGCGCTCAGCGCACCGCGTGCTCCTCACGTATGCGTTCTTTACTCAGGAAGCGCCTTAGCGCTCTAAAATCTGGGGCTCAGCGCCAAGCGCACCACGTGCTCTCACGTATGCACTGAGAGAACATAAATTGTTCTTTAAATAATAAAGCACAGAGCCATAATGAGTGCTCAGCACTCAATAAAAGACAAAAAGATTGTCAGAACCCAAACCAATGCTCAGCATTGTTAAATGTTCAACATTTTAGCTGAGTGGGCCGAGCCCAAGTTAGCCACAGATCCCTCATTTAGATTAATTGAGCTCATATGCTCATAAATCTTTTTAACTGATCTTAGTCCTAAACTCGACTGCAGATCTCCCAATCAACATTAGTTCAAGGGTACATCTCTCCATACCTATCGGGCGTTGCCAGAATCTTTTCGCCGCCGAAAACGGGAGATGGAACCGCGGTCGGTCGTCTAGCCTGAATTTGGGGGCAGATGCTATTTGGTTTTAGCCGTCCACCTCTCCGAAGATGCCAAGTTGATTTATGGCACCATATATCGAAGGTTTAGACGGATGCGGCGGATGTAGCAGACTTCGTAAGATTCCCCCTTATTGTGAGTGGTTTTTGATTGTAGGGACGCTCTTCCTTGCAGGCGCAAACCCCTGCAGTTAATTACGCTACCGCATCGCAGTAACCACTTTCTCCTTCTCCAGATGGTCACTTCATGTCGTGTATATTTGTTTTGTTTTTGGTTGCCCATGGATTATATACGAAGACTAATTTATGTTGTCGCCCGTAGGGCGTGGATTAGTCCAAATCCGTATTTTCTTAGATTTGGGTTTGGGTTGGGTTTAAGAATCGTTAATCTCATTTGAGACTAAGATCAACTTAAATATTTGTTAAGGATACGTTGGTCTAATTTTTAGACTAAGATCTACTTAACAGGATCATTTAGATCCAACAAAAGAGCATTTGGACTCTAATGTTTTAGTTTAGGGACATTGCGGTCCATTGGGATTAAGGACATCATAGTCCGGTTTAAAGACGTCATAGTCTGTGTGGTTTGGCTCAACCGTTTGGGGGTGCACCAAAAGTTATTGGTTGTTGGGACCCTCCATCTCTCTGAAGACGTTGAAGAATTACAACGACATATATCAGAGGTATGAAGAGATGTACCCTTGAACCAATGATGGTTGGGAGACATGTAGTCAAGTTTAGGACTAAGATCAGTTAAAAAAGATTCATGAGCATATGGGCTCAATTAATCCAAATGAGGTCTTAGTGGCCAACTTGGGCTCGGCCCACTCAATTAAAATGTTGGATGTTTAATTAAACTCAGTCCTTTTTATTTAACAATACTGAGCATTGGTTTTAGGTTCTGACAACTTTTTTTGTCTTTTATTGAGTGTTGAGTACTCATCATAGCTTTGGGGATTTTATTTAAAGAACACTTTGTGTTCCCTCAGCGTACATGTGAAAGAGCACGTGGTGCGCTTGGCGCTGATTGCCAGATCTAGAGCGCTAAGGCGCTTCCTGTGAAAGAGCGCACACGTGAGGAGCACATGGTGCGCTTGGCACTAAACGCTAGTAAATGAGTGCAGAGTGCTCCTTGTGAAAGAGCATACACATGAGGAGCACGTGGTGTGCTTGGCGCTGAGCGCCAGTAAATGAGTGCAGAGCGCTCCTTGTCAAATAGCGCACACGTGAGGAGCACGTGGTGCGGCGCTGAGTGCCAACCTTGAAACGCTCGGCGTTTCTTTTAAAATAACGCTTGTAGCGCTGCGGCGCTGTGCGCCAGTTTTGGAGCGCTGAGACGTTTCTTTCAATTGGAGCGCTAGGAGCGCTAAGGCGCTGTGCGCCAGTCTTGGAGCGCTAAGGCGCTTCTTTGAATTGGAGCGCTAAGGCTCTTTTTAGGCAAGTTTAATAAGTTCTGCACTCTGAGAATTAAATTCTCATTTATAAAGGACTTTGTCTCGTGGATCTAAGAACAAAGTTCTTATTTTTATAGGAGATGTTACAATCTCTTATTTTTTGTGAAAGACTTTGTCTTTATGGATCTGTGATCTGAAGAGAATTGAATTCTTCTTCCCCCCTTTTTTATGATGAGATGCTATGATCTCTTTTGTGAAAGACATCTGTCTTATAGATCTATGATCTTGAAGAAGAATTAGGTTCTTCTTCTTTTGATGAGATGCTTTGATCTCTCTGTTTTATTTACTTCGAAGAAATTCTTCTTCTTCCGAAAGCTTGCTCTTCTCTTTTAAATTTCTTAAAATTTATGGGGGGTTCCTCTATGTTTCTTCATTTTTTTATTTTGGAAAGAATGATCATTGGTCGTTGGGACCCACTACCTCTCCGACGACACTGAGAGATTACAGTGCCATATATCGAAGGTGTGGAGGGATGTACCCTTTGAACCATGTCCCACTCATCACGGGGGAAAGAACAAGCTGGAGCTTAAACTTCTCGCTGCTGAAAAGGCTTCTTTGCGTTCGTGCACGTACGTCGCACGTGTGGGGCGCACGTGCGTCGCACGTGTTGGGCGCACATGTTTGCACGTATCGCACATGGAGCTTACGCATATGCGCATTATGGGGGGAGCAAGCTCCTAAGGAGAACTAATCTCCTTTGAGAATTGAATTCTCTCTACGTGGTGGGCACACATGCGTTGCACGTAGCGCTTGCGCATATGCGCATTATGGGGGAGCAAGCTCCTATGGAGAACTAATCTCCTTTGAGAATTGAATTCTCTCTACATGGTGGGCACACATGCGTTGCACGTGGTGTGCACGTAGCGGGCGCACATGCGTTGCACGTAGCGCTTGCGCATATGCGCATTATGGGGGGAGCAAGCTCCTATGGAGAACTAATCTCCTTTGAGGATTGAATCCTCTCACGTGGTGCGCACGTGGCGGGCATGTAAGTCCACGTTATCTCTCCCGGTTCTTTCGGGCTTGCGGAAACGGTAAAAAACGATTTTTAAGACCTAGGTAACATGGACTACAAAAACGGATCTTTGCTAAACTACACACTAGCAACTAACAAGAGAGTTATCTACTCGGTTAGGAGTTATACCTCAACTTGAACTCCTTCTTCTTGGACTCTTTGTAGTGGTCGGATGATGCTATCCTTGTCGCCTTCTCTTGTCGAAGATGGATCCACCTGAGGGTCTCTACCTTGAGATTCTTCCTCGAACTTTGAGAAAACTAAAGTCTCCGGCTTGGTAGACCTTCAACCTTAGGATGAGTAGAGAGTGGCTTTGGATGTTTTATCTCCAAGGAGAGGTTTCTCAACTCATGAGAATGGTTCTCCTTGAACTCGAGGAGGAGGAAGATGAAGAGAGGAGAGAGAATCGTTATTATAGAATCAGAATAGTTTTTTACAACCATAACAATATATGTGAATTATCAAATTAATAATATTAATCCAAAATGAAAAAGGTGATGGTTGGTTTGATAAGACCATTATCATTTCACATTAAATGATTTTGCAAAGATCAAAGAGCATCTAGAAAAGAAATGATGATGGTAAAAGTTTCGACCATGGTCAACTAGTCAACCTTGGTCAACAAGTCAACAAACCCAACCATGACACAATTTCATTTAAATAACATTATTAATTGATATATCACAAATTCATTAGGGTTTGGAAAAAGACGACTGTCAACTGTGCATACGCACCCGTTCCAAAACCCTAATGAAAAACCTCTTCCTCCGTCTCAATCAACTGTGCATACACACCCGCATTCGTGTTCCGAGGAACATGAATACTATGAGATAAAACTAACCCCAAAACATATACTAGGATCTGGCTCAAACCAGAGCCCGCTAGTAATGTCTGTCCGGACGCCAAACGTGCATAAGTGCGCGGATGTGAACGAACCCTGTCGCAAAACCATGCGACCTCTACTCTGTTTTGCCCAAAGGCGAATAACCCTCTGTGTGGGACTCTAAAGACTCGACACTACGCTGGCAGTAGGTTTAACCACAGACTGCAAGCGGCACTAGCTGTACGTAACGGTCCCCAGGTAGATGCCTACAAGAAGACTGACGAGGTAAACCTATCTGAACTCCTACTGAGCCTGTATGTGACAGTCTCCGTACAGTCCGGTCTGTTCATCTGATAACATCGCATAGCGGGCCTAGGGGGGCGATAAACGTCAGTCCCTTACTAGAGGTACAAGTCGTGTCGGAGTGTAGCCCAGAACACCTGAGATAACACTGGAAACCTACCAGTCTATCTCACTTGCCCTGGCCAGGGACTTTGTGTAATGGCTCTCCTAGACACAACGCGATATCAACCCCCAATACCGGGAGAGACGAATCCTGTCTAACCGTCACTGCCTCCAAGTGCTTCGGGACTGCACCCAAAAACTACCTGTTTGCACGACTCCTTTGAGCCGTGGTAAGGTAGTAATCAAAGTACGGTGGGAACACACTCGAGGCGACGTGACAGTGTCAAGTCAACGGACTAAGCTGTACTCATGTCACCTGGGAACTGATAACTGACGATAGGTATAATACCAACCAACAGTTCCCGACGAGTCCTGTCCAGTGTACTCGTAACCTAACGAGCACCCGCATACTATCTCAAGTACGACGTACTGACGGCTGTGGGACAGACCGTCTCCCAAGCTGGGATAAGAAGCGCATACGCTAGTCTACTCCGGAGTATCGATGCCCTATCTCGATAGTCCTGCGACTAGGGACCTGCATAAGGATGTTCTTATAGATTACCCATCCCCCACGAGTGTGACTGCCATCACAACGCTGGTAATCAAGCAAAGATCCTAAAGGCTCCACTAATGTGTAAAGGCGATATGCTAAAAGAAACACATGCACACATTAAAGCAGAAACAAACCAAGTAGCATACTACCATTTTGAGCAAGATTATCAATACAGGTGAATATCCCAAGCTTCCATTAAGTAATATACATACTAGTATGATACAGTAATGGCCTCTAGGGCATATACACTAACAATCTCCCACTTGCACTAAGGCCATGTACTGGCGTATCGAAGACCTATCATCTCGATCAGCCGCTCGAACTGAGTCTGGGGTAAGGCCTTCGTGAATGGATCAGCAGTGTTATCTTCCGTAGAAACTCTCCGAACCTCATTCTCCTGGCGACCCACGATCTCCCTGATCAGGTGATACCGCCTCAAGATGTGCCTGGACTTCTAATGGGACCTGGGTTCCTTCGCTAAAGCTATAGCTCCGTTGTTGTCGCAATACAGCGGTATTGGATCAACAATGGTAGGAACCACCTGAACCTCCGTGAGGAACTTCTTCATCCAGACAGCTTCCTTTGCGGCATCTGCAGCAGCGATATATTCCGCTTCCATCATCGAGTCAGCAACGGTTTCCTATTTGGAACTATTCCAACACACCGCCCCTCCATAGAGGGTAAAGACATAACCCGACATGGACTTGGAATCATCCTTGTCACTCTGGAAGCTGGAGTCAGCAAAGGCCTCGATCTGGAGGTCTTTTCCGCCATACACCAAGAACATCTCCTTAGTCCTTCTCAGGTACTTGAGAATGTTCTTTACCGCTATCCAGTGTTTCTTCCTAGGGTTTGACTGATACCGGCTTACCACACTCAGTGCATAAGCTACATCTGGTCTGGTACACAACATCGCATACATTATAGAGCCTACCGCAGAAGCATAGGGTATAATAGACATCCGATCCCTTTCCAAATCAGTCTTGGGAGACATCTCTTTGGAGAGGGTGATCCCGTGACAAGTCGATAGATTACCGCGCTTGGAATCTTCCATACTGAATCTTTTCAGTATGGTGTCAATGTACCTAGACTGTGAGAGTCCTAATATCCTCTTGGATCTGTCACGATAGATCCGGATCCCCAGAATGTATGAAGCATCACCCAGGTCTTTCATGGAGAACCTGTGTGACAAGAACCCTTTGACAAATTGTAGCATAAGAATGTCATTTCCTATCAAGAGAATGTCATCCACGTATGAAACGAGGAATACTACAGTTCTCGCTACAAATCTACTATAGATGAATGGTTCATCTGGATTTTTGATAAAGCCAAATTCTTTGACCGTCTCATCAAAACAGATGTTCCAACTCCGCGACGCCTGCTTTAGTCCATAGATGGACTTAAGCAACTTGCACACCTTTCCGCTGCTCCCACTCTGAATGAAACCCTCTGGCTGGTCCATATAGATACACTCCTCTAAATTTCCATTTATAAAAGCGGTCTTTACGTCCATTTGCCAGATCTCATAATCGTGGAAGGCAGCAATGGCAAGAAGGATCCGAATGGATTTCAGCATAGCCACTGGAGAAAAGGTTTCGTCGTAGTCCAAGCCAGGTCTTTGACGGAAACCCTTTGCAACAAGTCTAGCTTTATAGGTCTCAAACTGTCCATCTACACCAATCTTCCTTTTGAAGATCCACTTGCATCCTACGGATTTTACCCTATCTGGAGCAATGTCCAACGTCCATACTTTGTTGGTGTACATGGACTCCATTTCGGTCCGCATTGCATCCAGCCATTTTACCGAATCAATGCTCTGAATGGCCTGCTGGAAGCTAGTCGGCTCATCACTATCAATGATGCAATCCTCTCTATCCCCGTCTATGAGAAAACCGTAGTATCTCTCGGGCGGATGAGACTGCCTACTACTTCTGCGGAGCGGCGTAGGAATGTCCTGATCTTTCGAACCATCTGGTTCTACTAAGATTTCAGTAATAGCTCGTGGTTCTGGAATTTCTTACAGTTCTATAGCGCTCCCACTTATCTGATTCTCCAAAAACTGAGTTTCCAAGAAGTGGGCATACCGAGAAACAAAAACCTTTTGTTCCTCTTCGCAATAGAAGAAATATCCCTTGGAATTCTTTGGGTATCCCACAAACTTGCATTGTACTGAGCGTGCCTCGAGCTTGTCCGCATGCTGCTTTTTGACAAAAGCTGGACATCCCCATATCTTAATGTGATTAAGATAGGGTCTCTTCCCACACCACATCTGATATGGTGTAATAGGCACAGTCTTAGTTGGAACTCGGTTCAAAAGGTATGCAGCTGATTCTAGCGCATATCCCCAGAATGATCGCGGTAACTCAGCGTTACTCATCATGGACCGTATCATATCCAATAGGGTTCAGTTCCGTCTCTCCGATACACCGTTATGTTGCGGAGTGTATGGAGGAGTAAGCTGAGAGAGAATTCCATTCTCTTTTACGTAATCCAGGAACTCGGCACTTAATTATTCACCACCTCGATCAGATCTCAGTGTTTTGATACTTTTGCCTGTTTGTTTTTCTACTTCATTCTTATATTCCTGAAATTTTCTAAAGGTTTCGGATTTATGTTTCATTAAGAAGACATAACCGTACCTTGAAAAGTCATCCGTAAAAGTAATGAAGTAAGAATAACCGCTTCGTGCATGTGTAGACATTGGACCGCACACGTCGCTGTGTACGAGTACCAAGAGCTCGCTCGCTCTCACTCTGTAACACCCGGCCCTCTTTATACCAATATTTGTGCTTCTCGTTAACTTATAAGATTTTACTTTATTTAGAATTAATTATTTAGTTTATTTATTTTGAAACTCCATTAAACCCTAACCTCCCAATCCCTTTTTCCCCCGCTATTTTCTCAAACCCTAATTCCAATCCCTTATTTTCTTTTCCCATTTATATAAACCTCGATTTCGGTCTAGAACTCCATTTCATTTTGATTATTTCCTTAGCCAAGTTAAAAACAAAATTTTAAATGTAAACCCAAAATAAAACCCCAAGCCATTCTTTTTCCCCATTCTTTTCTAAAAGCCAGGCCCACTTCTCTTTTTCCCATTAAATCTTTTTTTTCTCTCCTTCAGCCCCCGGCCCAGCCTTCACTACCTTCTCCCCACAATTCTTTTATTTTATTTATCCTCTGGCCCAACTCCCTGAGCCTATCCCTTTTTATAATTTAATTTCTTTTCCTTTTAACCTTGGCCGGCCCGATTTCTTTTTCCCTTATAATTCTTTTAATTAATCCCAGCCCAGCCCAAGCCCACTCTCCCCTCACCCGCCTCCTCAGCAACCCAACCCGACCCGCTCCTATTCATTCTCCTTCTTCCCAACGGCTCTTTTCCTTTCCCCGCGCGCGATCCGCTCCCTCCGCCGATGCCCACGCTCGCGAGCGTTACCCACGACGCGCGCCTCGTCGCTCTTTCTCTCTCCCTCACTCCCATCACTCCTCACTCTCTCAGACCCCCTACTTCTCTTCTCCCTCTACTCCCTCACCCAACCCATAGCACCTCTCGAGTTCACCTGCACGCCTCCGTCACCGAGCACCCAACGCCGCTCGTTCTGACGGAGACGACTACGACCTCCTCCCTTCCTCCTCCTCCAACGGAGCCCTCACCACTCCACTTCGTCGACTGAGCACCCTACCAAGCTCCCCTGCACACGTGACCCCCTGCTCACCCAAGCTTGAACTCCCGCGCCGTTCACCGGCACCCACGACGTCGACGAGTTCCCCACTGCATCTCGTCGACACCCTCACACCATCGTCGACCCATCATCCCCTCTCTTCTCTCTCTCTCTCTCTCTCTCTCTCTCTCTCAATCTCTCTGGTTCTCTCTCTCTCTCTCTCTCACTCTCAACCTCTCTGGTTCCCTCTCTCTCTATCTCTCTTCCTCTACTCTCTATCACTCTCTCTCCTTCTCAAACCTCTCTATTTCACTCTCCCTCTCTTTCTGATCTCTCCCCCTCTCTTTATCTGTGCTTTTCTCTTGATCTTGCCCCTCCCCATACTACTCCGACCAACTTCCTCCCCTCTTGAACTCGACTCCTTCACTCACAACCCCCACTGTCCCTGCAACCATTGTCTCCGACCATCTCCAAGACCCCAGCAACCAAGCCGCCGCTGCCGAGACTCGAGTTCGAGCCAAGTCAAGTTGCCGTGCCGCGCGTGTGTCACGTTCGTGACGTTAACGTCACCGTACATCCCCGAGACGTGTCCAGGCAAGTTCTCTACTTGCTTCATGCTAAGTTATCTTTATTACAAATTAAAATTCGTATAGATTCCGTCGTAATTCTTCCTGATGAATTATATTACGTACCTGTTCGACGCATGTTCCTAATGAAAACACCTTTCTAATTTGACGGAACTGGAATGTGTATATTGGCTCTTGTAATGATGAATACGTTGTACAAATTTCGCTAGATAATATAGACGTTAACTACTAAAACGACTACCCCCAAGTATATCTATAAAACTGGAAATTTCTTGTACCTGAAAACCGATAAAATCACCATAAATTATTTACATACTGGAATGATGTGTTCGAGAGCTCAAATCGAAGAAGACTCGACGAACTATAACCCTATTCTAGTTTCCAAATATTTCCATACTCAAACTGTGTCAATATTTGGATCGGAGTGCGACTCTGGACTGCAGTCCAGAGCGACTCCAGTTGTTGTTTACTGTCCCGTAATGGGTGCCACACTATTTCCTTAACACGTAGGTTGCGGAACTCCACTGTTTATTATATTTGAATATGTTAGCTAGACAATACAAGTGGTTTCATTCTATTTCGTCATCGTTTGTTATTTAATCTGCAATTTATAAGATCGGGACGCATAACAGTCCCAGCAGAATCAGAACTGACATACTAGTATTGAACAGTGTATATCTCTTGACGTACAGACGTGATTGAGGATCCGTCTACTGCGTTGAAAACTTTACTGAAAACCCTAGATTTCATTCAGCTGTAGCGTCGTTAAAATCTGATCCCAACTGGGATTAAAATGCGTTACGAAACGTACATCCGATTCTGAAATCGGATTTCCAGCCGTGAACGCTTAAAATGAAATGGCTATAATTAGTGATCCTGGAATCCGATTGGCATGAAACTAAATTCAATGGATAGATAACTGAACATACTATTTATTCCCCGTTCATCATTTCACTAAACTGTAACCGTATGATTTATGATAAATTATGCAAGTGGTAGATTATCGATTCATGACACACTAATAATGCTTTATATACTGTTTACGCATCATATCATACACATGTCATTACATTGATAACCTAGTGATAACGTGCATTACCCAGTGTTAGGTATTAGTGATGATTGTGGCAAGTACGTTAGTGTTCGTATATCAGTGAATAAGTGAAAGTGATACGTACTTGTACACAATCAGTGAACCTTTTTACTCTACTGCATTGTCGACGTCTGTGGAACGCGTGTACGTGTGACTATAAGTGGTATGGGACACTTATGGAAGCTCTTGCATGGGTGTCACAGATAAGACATCAGACTCTGCTATTTATCTTAGGTATTAGTCAGGACGTGCTTGATGGAGGTCCTGCCTCCAGTTCTCGCGTAGACTTGTCACAGACCGACTGGTATTTAGGGTTATGGTTAGCGTTTGATGTAGACCACGGGGTGTGGGGTAGTTTGAGTGTGAGTTCAACAGAATCTCGGGAGTCCCATGCCGGCTTATATATTTAGGGAGATATATGGAGATTTACAGGGTACATGATTATTACCGTGATATACATGTTGGGCCCGTGGTCCCTTACCCTTGGGTTCTACCCTTGGGTGGAGGACACTCGCGAATGGTTGACTCTCACACTTGGACTGACGATAGGTTTAGTGACATGTACAGTGAGACTTAGAGACTGATAGGGATGATAGCATAGATATACATACTACTGTGTTGACACACTTGGCATATCATTTTACTGTTTTTACTGTTCCACTGCATCGATTACTACATGTTCATACATATACCGTCACTGATTTACTGTTATATATATTATCACTGTTAGAATTATCATTTGGATATATATATATATATATATATATATATTATATTGCTATTGTGTCGCTCTGATGACCTGAGTACGCATGCTCAGTGTGAGGAGAAGATTTAGCCTGGACCAGGAATAGACGTATATCACAGACACCTCGACTTGCTATTCAGAGTTATATCCTTGGTTTCCCATCAGGTCAGTTCTTTACATTGTTTCATTCAGTTACTGCATTTCTCATTACCTGCGCATCATTTACTACTTACCATGAAAAACTAGAAGCCGAAGTGTGACTACGACAGGACATTTCCTTGACCGTAGGAGCATGGCTGGCCTTGTCAACTCCTCGTATTCCGTATTTTGAGAAGCGGGGCGTGACACACTCCGTGTTCAGTGAACGGGGTCTTTGTCATCTTTCCTTTGAGACAAGATTGACAAGTTGCATATGATTGATATTCGAACGGATCCAAATATCCTTCTGTATGTAACTTCGTCAACCTTCTCTCATTGATGTGACCCAGTCTACAATGCCATAAGAAAGTCTGATTTATTTTCGAAGACTTTCTTTTGTGTGTATTCTGGACATTGAAAATATGTGGTTGGTTTAATACGTATATACCATTGCTCAATGTACCTGATCCAATCAGAACTTGATTAAGGTGAATGTTTACAACATTACTTACAAACGCAAATTCATAACCTTCTTTAGAAACTAAAAATACAGAAATGATATTACAAGTTGCATTGGGTACAAAAAAGCAATTACGTAAAACCAAAACATGTCCATCTGACATTCCCAGGTGATAGTCCCCCACGGCCTCAGCATCCATGCTAGCTCCGTTTGCAACTTTGAGGGTCATGTCACCTGCTTTCAAAAACCTACGCTTTCTCAACGCCTACAAAGAATTACAGATATGAGATCCTGATCCGGTATCCAATACCCAGGACGTAGAGTTTATTGATAGACAGTTTTCAATAACATACACACCTGAAGCTGAAGCCGCAACCTGCTTCAGATCCTGTGTTCTGGCCTTCCAAGCCCTGCAATCTTTCTTTCAGTGTCCACTCTTGTGACAGTAAAAGCATTCTTCCTTATCCACAAGCTTCCCCACTACCTTTGTTGCTTTTGCCTTTCCCTTCGTATCCACCTTACTAACACCGCCCCTTGGTTTGGCGGGGGTTTTCTTCTTCTTTCCCTTGGCTTTCGTCTTGGACCTAGAAGAGGAAGATCCTCCTATAAACAAAGTGGATGTTTCCTTACCTTTCTGTAGGGTGCCCTCTGCACTCCTCAGCAAGTTGAGGAGCTCTGAAAGTTCAACTTCCTTTTCTTGCAAGTTGAAATTCAGGATGAACTGGGCGTAAGTGGAAGGAAGGGACTGAAGAATCAAGTTCATATAGAGCTCATTCTCCAACGTGGTCCCAAGGTCCGCGAGCTCCTCTATGTAGCCAATCATCTTAAGCACGTGTTCCGCTACCGATGATCCGACGGCCAATCTTGCCGAAATTGCTCTCCATACAGTTCTTTTGTATAGAGAAATATGGATTCGAGGTCCATATTCTCATGCCTCCTCTGATGTTCATTGTCCATAGAGGCAAGCACGAGGCACTTGGCCTTCACGCAGTCGATCTCCCAAGTCTTACGGATTTTCTTATCCGCGACGCTGGAGGTGGGACCTGGGACAGGGGGAGCTTTGGTGGTAAGAAGATAACCCAACTTGTCATAAGTGATTGCCATTTTAATATTCCTGAGCCAATCTTTGTAGTTTGGCCCTGTCAGTATATTTTTATCTAGTAGTAATTTAAGTCCAGTCATCATGTTTGGTCGCTGCAATTAGGAGAGAGAGAAGAAACACTTGAGCATGATTCTCTTGCAAGTTTAGAGTGGTTTTTAATTTGTCTAAACAGGATGGCTCCCACTGTCTCTCGAATCCCTCCTCAAACCATAAAGGAAGAACTAGTCGGGATGAATCTCACCGTACAATTCTAGCTTAACCGTTCAGCCAGGCCAGTGTCGGTACTTCGAGGGAGGTTTTCTAACGCTTTCGCGAAGTTCCTTAATTAAATAACCTCTTTCCCTGGGGGCGTAGCCCCGCTAACACCTTTCTAGACACCTACTTGGTTTATAGCATTGATCGTTAAGTGAGAAAGTTCCGGAGGAGTAGCATATACTCACAGTAGGATCCGGATCCAAATATCATCGCGTGACAAAACTGAAGGAATCCTACCAGAATCATCACACTCCAAATGGTATGCAGCACTAGCAAGTTTCAATTCTTTTGAAACTCCCGATGTGGATTTTTGCCCCATGCTCTTATGACCTTGACTTTGGCCAAAATATCATAAGTCACATGTCAAGTTCTACCCGTCATTCTCCAGGTTAATTTGAGCCCACCCGCACATACCCTTGACTTTGGCCAAAATGGTAGAACGACTGCCCCAAACCAACACATCTATCTATGCTGCACATGAATACCCAATAGCTACCAATCACTATGCCTTGACTTTGGCCAACATATATAGCTTGAATACTTATTGACCATTCATGTGAAACGACGGAGGGCTACGAATGGTTTTGGCGAAACCGTGAACGTAGTGAACTTGGTATAATCGAAGGAACGAGATAGCTTTCAAAAGGAGTGGTTCAAGCTCCGCATTTAAAAGTTTGGTTTTGAAAAGAACCGAGTAGTTTTCAAAGTGTTCCAACGACTTTTACTTGGTTTATTTTTTTTCTTGCATTAATTCCAATGCGTCCCATCATTTAATCCTACCATTGCAGAAAACAACGAAAATATGACGTACGCTTATGCCATCCGCATTCGCCACGGGGTTCTGTCATCACCCGTTAGGTTACTTAACTAACGACAGAGCACGGGCTGGACTAGCGCGGATGCAAAACATAAGCAACGCCTAAATAGATATCATATAGATATATATAAACATTCATCATATGCAATGATAGCCATTCCAGATCACAGATGAATACATTGGATATACTAGGAATCCGCAATTCGTACGAGCCTGTAACGAAGAGCGGATTACACGGTCGCGATGAATAGCCAAACCCCATCCAAGACCCCTACGGGTGCGGCAAACTACCCGCCAAGTATCCGAAGTGAAGCAACCTCCCTCAACGACGTGAGTAGGCCACTCAGCACTTCGAGGTACCCGGTAGTTTGTGCACCCCACCTTGGGTCTATCCTAGGAGCAAAAACAGTAAAAAGAAATTATACAATGACGGCTACAACCCCGACCCGGCTGTACGGCCATACAAATAATATTACATCAATTTACATATTACAAGAATTGAAAGATAAACAAAACTCTCATCTCACAATTCCCCCGGCTATTCATCCGCAACAATCCAACGAATTCATATACACATACCATTAACATCACAGATCACAGATATGTATAACCCCAGCTAATCGACATATAGCGATTAGCAGACGTTCAATACATATATAACATTACAGATATAACCCATTAGCCAAAGTGTATAGAAGTTCGATCAAAAATACGGATTTGTGACCGCCCCAAAAACCAACTTGTTCTCTGGAAAATCTGGGTGGAAACAAACTATATAAAAATCCCAAAACCACAACAGAAGAACACTGCAAGAAAAATGAACCACGGCCGAGTCAACTCGGCCGCGGATCCGCGGTAGGAGCAAGCTTTTGCCACGGATCTGCGGTGAGTCGGCCGAGTCAGTGGATCGTTTTCTTTGTGCGTTTTGTAAAAACCCTGAGCCGATTTTTGAAGTAGGATTTATTACTTTTAGAGCAGAATAAAAATCGACAGAAACTTAGGGTTTGAAAAAAAAATGTTTTGCGATTTTTTCCGATCGAAGTTCTAGATACTTTGCTAACATGCTAGGGTGTGTTTAGTTAGGCTCTGATACCACTGTAAGTCCACGTTACCTCTCCCGGTTCTTTCGGGCTTGCGGAAACGGTAAAAAACAATTTTTAAGAGTTAGGTAACATGGACTACAAAAATGGATCTTTGCTAAACTACACACTAGCAACTAACAAGAGAGTTATCTACTCGGTTAGGGGTTATACCTCAACTTGAACTCCTTCTTCTTGGACTCTTTGTAGTGGTCGGATGATGCTATCCTTGTCGCCTTCTCTTGTCGAAGATGGATCCACCTGAGGGTCTCTACCTTGAGCTTCTTCCTCGAACTTTGAGAAAACTAAAGTCTCCGGCTTGCTAGACCTTCAACCTTAGGATGAGTAGAGAGTGGCTTTGGGTGTTTTATCTCCAAGGAGAGGTTTCTCAACTCATGAGAATGGTTCTCCTTGAACTAGAGGATGAGGAAGATGAAGAGAGGAGAGAGAATGGTTATTATAGAATCAGAATAGTTTTTTACAACCATAACAATATATGTGAATTATCAAATTAATAATATTAATCCAAAATGAAAAAGGTGATGGTTGTCCTGATAAGACCATTATCATTTCACATTAAATGATTTTGCAAAGATCAAAGAGCATCTAGAAAAGAAATGATGATGGTCAAAGTTTCGACCATGGTCAACTAGTCAACCTTGGTCAACAAGTCAACAAATCCAACCATGACACAATTTCATTTAAATAACATTATTAATTGATATATCACAAATTCATTAGGGTTTGGAAAAAGACGACTGTCAACTGTGCATACGCACCCGTTCCAAAACCTTAATGAAAAACCTCTTCCTCCGCCTCAATCAACTGTGCATACACACCCGCATTCGTGTTCCGAGGAACATGAATACTATGAGATAAAACTAACCCCAAAACATATACTAGGATCTGGCTCAAACCAGAGCCCGCTAGTAATGTCTATCCGGACGCCAAACGTGCATAAGTGCGCGGATGTGAACGAACCCTGTCGCAAAACCATGCGACCTCTACTCTGTTTTGCCCAAAGGCGAATAACCCTCTGTGTGGGACTCTAAAGACTCGACAGTACGCTAGCAGTGGGTTTAACCACAGACCGCAAGCGGCACTAGCTGTACGTAACGGTCCCCAGGTAGATGCCGACAAGAAGACTGACGAGGTAAACCTATCTGAACTCCTACTGAGCATGTATGTGACATTCTCCGTACAGTCCGGTCTGTTCGTCTGATAACATCGCATGGCGGGCCTAGGGGGGCGGTAAACGTCAGTCCCCTACTAGCGGTACAAGTCGTGTCGGTGTGTAGCCCAGAACACCTGAGATAACACTGGAAACCTACCAGTCTATCTCGCTTGCCCTGGCCAGGGACTTTGTGTAATGGCTCTTCTAGACACAGCACGATATCAACCCCCAAAACCGGGAGAGACGAATCCTGTCTAACCGTCACTGCCTCGAAGTGCTTCGGGACTGCACCCAAAAATTACCTGTTTGTACGACTCCTTTGAGCCGTGGTAGGGTAGTAATCAAAGTTCAGTGGGAACACACTCGAGGCGAAGTGACAGTGTCAAGTCAACGGACTAAGCTGTACTCATGTCACCTGGGAACTGATAACTGACGATATGTATAATACCAACCAACAGTTCCCGATGAGTCCTGTCCAGTGTACTCGTAACCTAACGAGCACCGTCATACTATCTCAAGTACGATGTACTGACGGCTGTGGGACAGACCGTCTCCTAAGCTGGGATAAGAAGCGCATACGCTAGTCTACTCCGGAGTATCGATGCCATGTCTCGATAGTCCGGCATCTAGGGACCTGCATAAGGATATGCTTATAGATTACCCAGCCCCAACGAGTATGACTGCCATCACAACGCTGGTAATCAAGCAAAGATCCTAAGGGCTCCACTAATGTGTAAAGGCGATATGCTAAAAGAAACACATGCACACATTAAAGCAGAAACAAATCAAGTAGCATACTACCATTTTGAGCAAGATTGTCAATACAAGGTGAATATCCCAAGCTTCCATTAAGTAATATACATACTAGTATGATACAGTAATGGCCTCTAGGGCATATACACTAACAGGGCATACGTGCATTGCACTTAGCGCACATGGCGCTTGCGCATATGCGCATTATGGGGGGAGCAAGCTCCTATGGAGAACTAATCTCATTTGAGAATTTAATTCTCTACCTTTTCTAAATGGTATCCCCTCTTATTTATATGGGAGTGGTAGTGAAGGGATCTCTTTTTTTCCCGATGTGGGACTAAAAATGCATCCCCATGTAGTAGAGCATTACTTTAGATTACACGCGCATAGCACATTTGCTCATAACTTTTGATCCCGAATGAATTATGAGGCCCATAATATATCAAATCGAAGGATTTTTCGAGAAAATTTCGATACCATCAGAATTTAGCTATTTCTCATTCGGGAGTTAGTCAAAATACAGCCCGGAAAATACTGGTTCACATTTTCTTAAGCGTATCTCTGCCATTTGATACCTTGAGCTTTGATTCGCTGAGCGATATATGTGTCCAGATTTTCTTTTTGGAATCATTTCCTTCTCAACTTTTGATGAGGTTTGCAGAGAATTTGAAATGTCGTCTTTATCTTTAAGACCGACTACCGGCGGTTCATCTGCCGGTGGTTCCGATTGAACCATCTTTCCAGCCATATTCTGAATCAGAAAGGCCATCTGATTCATTTTAATGGACATTTCTGCCGCTTCTTCATCTCTCTTTTTCAGAGCGCGCTTTAGGAAATCATTATCCGACTCCTTCTCTATTCTTTCTTCCGGTGCGCCCTTGGGATTTTCCTTAGACGATGGATTAGCGTTTGCCGTCGCCTGAGTAAGCATCTTCTGCAGCTTTTCACGTTGCAGTTGAACTTTTGTCAGGGACCGAGTTTGAGGTCGGTGACTAGTAGAAGCTCAAACTTCATCTTTGGAATTTACCACGTAGACTATGCGAACTACCATGCCCCCAGGCTTGGGGTGTTTGGAGTCTTGGCCTTTGGAGTTTGCTTCGGGTACTTGAGCTTTATTAAGCCTTTCTTTTTTTTGTGAAAAGCCGCTTTGGTTTTGAGAGGAACCGCTGTATCAGGATCTGTCTTAGGGTGAGTCTCCTTCACCTGCTTCCATACCTTATATATATATATGAGGAAAGTTGTCTCAGGGAGCAAACTTGTTTCTGCTCTCGTGGGATCTCCATGGGCTGCGGAGACTTCTTCAGTATTGCGGTAGGAGAATTTTTTCTGACCCTTCACAACAGTTTGAAGCTGTTCCCAGTTGGAACAACAAAATTCACCACTGGGGTTGAAACAGGACCATACGGAGGACTGCCCCAGCTCATTTTGTATGACGCTGATATCGACGTTGGCCGTTTCTTACGGCCGGGATTTGATTAGCTTCAAGATTTTGTTGAGTCTGCCCCCTGTTTCCTTTGAGATCTTGAATATTCTGCCCCTACCCCCCGCCCCCCTCCATCCCGCCCGTGTCGACCTTGGTCCTTGGCATGTGCCAGTTGTTTGAGGATTGATTCCGTCGGCAAAGCTGCTGCTTGGGGAACCAGCCTGTGGAAGACAGACTTCCTCTGGGATTCCTCCATCGGCGTTGAGGCACCGAGGGTGTGAAGTGGGAATATCGCTCCAAAAAGAAGCCCGTTGAATTCTCGAAGAGCCGGATTGTAGAGATTTGAGCCTGCAAGTGGCCCGTACTTGACTCCACCAGATATGACAGAGCCTGAGTTGCTAAGGTGGGAGCAAATGCCATTCTTCATAGAGACGAAACGCCGGCTTCAGTATCCCCTCCCCTAAGGGCAACCATAAATATATATACCGCGATTATTTGATCGCGGAAAAACACGACACACGAAGTATGGAGTGGAAAAAGGAAAAGGTCCCACCGGGCGTGCCAGAATCTGTTCGCCGCCGAAAACCAGGGACGAGACCGCGTAGGTTCGTCTTGCCTCAATTTGGGGGCAGATGCTATTTGGTTTTATCCGTCCACCTCTCCGAAGATGCCAAGTTGATTTATGGCACCGTGTATCGGAGGTTTAGACGGATGCGGCCGATGTAGCAGACTTCATCAGATTCCCTCTCATTATGAGGGGTTTTGATTGTGGGGACGCTCTTCCCTACAAGCGCAAGCCCCTGCAGTTAATTACGCTACCGCATCGCGGTAACCACTTTCTTCTTCTCCAGATGGTCACTTCGTGTCGTGTGTGTTTGTTTTATTTTTGGTTGCCCGTGGATTGTATACTGAGACTAATTTATGTTATCGCCCGTAGGGCGTGGATTAGTCCAAATCCGTATTTTCTTAGATTTGGGTTTGGGGTTAGGTTTAAGGACCGTTAATCTCATTTGAGACTAAGATCAACTTAAACGTTTGTTAAGGATACGTTAGTCTAATTTTAGACTAAGATCTACTCAACATGATCATTTAGATCCAACAAAAAAGTATTTGGGCTCTATTGTTTTAGTTCAAGGACATTGCGGTCCATTGGGTTTATTGATTGTCGGGACCCGCCATCTCTCTGAAGACGTTGAAGAGTTACAACGACATATATCAGAGGTATGATGAGATGTACCCTTGAACCAATGTCAGTTGAGGGATCTGTAGTTGAATTGATTTAAGGATCGTTAATCTCATTTGAGATTAAGATCAACTTAAATGGTTGTTAAGGATACGTTAGTCTCATTTTAGACTAAGATCTACTTAACAAGATCATTTAGATCCAACAAAAGAGCATTTGGGCTCTATTGTTTCAGTTTAGGGACATTGCGGTCCATAGTAGTTTAAGAACAACATAGTCCAGTTTAAAGACGTCATAGTCTGTAAAGTTTAAAGACATCGTAGTCTATGAATTTAAGGAGCCCACGGTCCATAAAGTTTAAGGACATCATAGTCCATGAGTTTAAGGACCCCACGGTCCGTAAAGTTTAAGGACATCATAGTCCATGAGTTTAAGGACCCTACAGTCCGTAAAGTTTAAGGACATCATAATCCAGTTTAAAGACGTCATAGTCTATTTGGTTTTGGTTCAACCGTTTGGGGATGCACCAAAAATTATTGGTTATTGGGACCCTCCATTTCTCTGAAGACGTTGAGGAATTACAACGACGTATATCAGAGGTATGAAGAGATGTACCCTTGAACCAATGTTGATTGGGAGATCTGCAGTCGAGTTTGGGACTAAGATCAGTTAAAAAGATTTATGAGCATATGGGCTCAATTAATCTAAATGAGGGATCTGTGGCCAACTTGGGCTCGGCCCACTCAGCTAAAATGTTGAACATTTAACAATGCTGAGCATTGGTTTGGGTTCTGACAATCTTTTTGTCTTTTATTGAGTGTTGAGCACTCAACATAGCTATAGGGATTTATTTAAAGAATAGTTTATGTTCTCTCAGCGCACACGTGAGGAGCACGTGGTGTGCTGAGCACCATATTTAGAGCGCTAATGCGCTTTATTTGAGATAGCGCACACGTGAGGAGTACGTGATGCGCTTGGCGCTGAACTCCAGCCTTGAAGCGCTGAATGCTTCTTGTGAAAGAGCGCACACGTGAGGAGCACGTGGTGCGCTTGGTGTTAAGCGCCAGTAAATGAGTGCAAAGTGCTCCTTTTAAAATAGCGCTTGGAGCGCTGCGGCGCTGTACGCCAGTCTTGGAGCGCTAGGAGCGCTGCGGCGCTGTGCGCCAGTCTTGGAGCGCTAGGAGCGCTGCTTTTCAATTTGAGCGCTAAGGCTCTTTTTAGGCAACTTTGATCAGTTCTGCGCTCTGAAAATTAAACTCTCGTTTATAGGAGACTTTGTCTCATAGATCTAAGAACTAAGTTCTTATTTTAATAGAAGATTTAACAATCACTTTTGTTCTTGTGAAAGACTTCGTCTTCATTTTATAGATCTATGATCTGAAGAGAATTAAATTCTTTTCTCTCACTTTTTATGATGAGATACTATGATCCCTTTTGTGAAAGACCTCGGTCTTATTGATTTATGATCTACAAAAAGAAATAGGTTCTTCTTCTCTTATGAGATGATTTTATTTCTCTGTTTTATTTATCTTGAAGAAATTCTTCTTCTTTCGAGAACTTGCCCTTCTCTTTGAAATTTCTCAAAGTTTGTGGGGGGGGGGGGGGGTTCCTACCGGTTTCTTATTTCTTTTTTATATTTTGGAAAGAAGGATCATTGGTCGTTGGGACCCACCACCTCTCCGACGACACTGAGAGATTACAGCGCCATATATCGAAGGTGTGGAGGGATGTACCCTTTGAACCATGTACTACTCATCAGGGGGAAGAACACGCTGGAGCTTAAGCTTCTCGCTGCTGAAAAAGGCTTCTTTGCGTTCGCGCACGTGCGTCGTACGTGTTGGGCGCACGTGCGTCGCACGTGTTGGGCGCATATGTTTGCACGTAGCGCACATGGAGCTTGCGCATATGCGCATTATGGGGGGAGCAAGCTCCTATGGAGAACTAATCTCCTTTGAGAATTGAATTCTCTCTACGTGGTGGGCACACGTGCGTTGCACGTGGTGCGCACGTAGCGGGCGCACGTGCGTTGCACGTAGCGCTTGCGCATATGCGCATTATGGGGGGAGAAAGCTCTTATGGAGAACTAATCTCCATTGAGAATTGAATTCTCTCTACGTGGTGGGTACACGTGCGTTGCATGTGGTGGGCACATGGTGGGCACACATGCGTTGCACATGGTGCGCACGTAACGGGCGCACGTGCGTTGCACGTAGCGCTTGCGCATATGCGCATTATGGGGGGAGCAAGCTCCTATGGATAACTAATCTCCTTTGAGAATTGAATTCTCTACCATTTCTAAGAGGTATCTCCTCTTATTTATATAAGAGTGGTAGAGAAGAAATCTCTCTTTTTCCCGATGTGTGACTAAAAATATATCCCCCATGTAGTAGAGCATTACTTAGATTACACGTGCATAGCACATTTGCTCATAACTTTTGATCCCGGATGAATTATGAGGCTCATAATATATCAAATCGAAGGATTTTTTGAGATGCTTTCAACACCATCAGAATTTGGCTGGTTCTCATTTGGGAGTTTGTCAAAATACATCCTGAAAAATACTGCTTTACAATTTCTTAAGCGTATCGTTGTCATTTGATACCTTGGGCTATTTTGCGCTGAAATTTTTGGCGGGAAACCGAAAAGGCTCTGTGAGTAAAAACAGCAGGACTATCGACGATATTTTTGAAAACTCGAAAGGGCGCAGACTCGTAAAAAAACGGTACGTCCACAAGCGAGATGGGCACGGATGAAAACCCGAAAAGGCTCCGTGAGTAAAAACAGCAGGACTAACAGCGAGTTTGTGAAAACCCAAAAGGGCGCAATCTCGTTAAAAGACACTTGCAAAGTCCCCATGTCCTTGTGAGAAGAAAATACCTGCGTGAGATCCTTACGACTCACAAGGGAGCAACACACTTAGGAATCCTCACGACTCCTAAGGTGAAAACACACTTACGAGATCCTCACGACTCGTAAGGAGAATTCCCCTTTGAGACCCTCACGGCTCATAGGATTCAAAAGCCTTAAGCTATAGGGATCTGAACCTGTTCTTAAGCCATCACACTTCCCAGATTGCCCTACAAGCGGTTCAATATTGACTCTTGTATACAATCCACGGGCACGAATGAACATTTCCCTAACAGAGTCCTATCAACGACTAGGGATATGCTCACACGATGAACAAACACTTGTAGGTCCTCTCGACTTGCAAGGAGAAAACGCTCTTATAAGATCCTTACGACTTATAAGAGAACACACGCTTAGGAATCCTCACGATTCCTAAGGAGAAAACGCACCTACGAGATCCTCACGACTCGTCGGGAGAAACACCTTTATGAGACCCTTACGGCTCATGAAGTCAAAAGCCTTAGTCGACGGGATCCTAACCCTATTTGCTAAGCCACCTTTGTTCGACATCGACAGAGGCAAATGATGATTCGTTCCTGGCAATATCCCAGTTGTAGCGATATTGATGCCTAAATCGATATCAAATTCTAAGTCCTTTCATGGCAAATGATGATTCGCTCCTGGCAATATTCCAGTCGCAGCGATGCTGATGCTGAAATTGGTACCAGATTCCAAGTTCCACACTCGCGATAAAAAATCAGCGAGCCAAAAATGCATATGAAATAACCGAAATGATGGGGTAACTTGCAACGAAATCAGCAAGTAAAAATGTATGCATACAAAAAACAGCCGAAATGATTGGGCAATTCACAATAAAAAGCAGCGAGTAAAAAGAAAAATAGCCGAAATGATTAGACACCGCGAAAAATAGCCGAAATGATTGGGCAATCGCGATTTTCGCGATATAAAAAGCTGAAATGATAGAGTATCGTGGAAAGAATTTTAAAAAATGAATGATGAAAGAATGAAATTTTTGCCCTACAGGTGAGATCACATCGATCCATGTATACAATCAAGGGGAAAAAATAAAGAGGGAATCATATCTTCCCAACAGGCTCTATCAGAAAGCGAAGCCAAATCTCGACGGTTCATAGACAACCTAAAGACAGCCTCGACATTTGTCGCAATAGTGCAGACACAATGTCAACAAACGAAGCAAAGGAAGATCCCTAGCTTCAGGGTCTCAACGTCAACATCGACAACATAGAGATCACCAATGGCGTTTCTCCTCACTCCAACCAAATGCAGACGTGACATCAACAACCGACCTCAGAGTCGCAACGAAATGGAGCCATAGCAAAGTCCCTAGTTCCAAATCTCAATGGCCATATCTACAGCCTGGAGACCAACAACGGTGTGACTCCTCATTCCAGCAGGACACAGATGTTACACCATCAAACGGAGCCACGGCATAGTCCCTAGTTCCAAATCTCGACGGTTCACAGAAAACCTAGAGACCACATCAGCATTCATCTCGTTACAGCAGACGCAATGTCAACAACGACGTTCCTTCGCAGTCCAGCAGGATGCAGATGCAACGTCAACAAAAGACCCCATGGTCAAAACAAAGCGGAGTGACGGCAAAATCCCAGTTCCACTTCAGCGTTCGTCTCGTTACAGCAGACGCAATGTCAACAACAGCGTTCTTTCGCAGTCCAACAGGATGCAGATGCGACGTCAACAAAAGACCCCATGGTCGAAACAAAGCGGAGCGACGGCAAAATCCTAGCTCCACCTCAGCATTCGTCTCGTTACAGCAGACGCAACGCCAAAGCAAATGAAGCAAAGGCCAAATTCCTAGCTTCAGGGTCTTAACGGTAACTGATATAAAACCTGAAAGACTATCGGAGATCATCCCACACCGGCGCAGAGTGGTCACCACCTTGATGTTCATCTTGATACAGCAGACAAGATGTCACTACAGCGTCCTTCCCCCAACAGGATTTGGACACGCCAAAGCAAACGAAGCGAAGGACAAATTCTTAGCTTCAGGGTCTTGACGGTAACTCATATAAAACCTGAAAGACTACCGGAGATCATCCCACATGGAGTGTTCACCACGTCGACGTTCATCTCGATATAGCAAACAAGATGTCACCACAGTGTTCTTCCTCCAGCAGGATTCAGACGCGACAATCAAACAACGGAGCCACGGCAAAATCCCTAGTTCCAAACCTCGACGGTTCACCAACAACCTAGAGACAACCGTGACACTCGTCTCGATACAGCAGACGCAATGCCAGCAAACGAAGCAAAGGCCAAATTCCTAGCTTCAGGGTCTTGACGGTAACTCATATAAAACCTGAAAGACTATCGGCGATCATTCCACACCAGCGCGGAGTGGTTATGACTCATCGGGGCTCCCCAAACTGAGCCTAACCTCAAGTAAAAAGCGGCATGGAAAAATTCCTAACGCTTGCTCTTCCGACGGTCAGACTGCCTAGGAAGATTGCTTGAAGACGTCTTGTCCAGCCCTCGAAGGGATCAGAGACACGACAGTCGCAAGGCTACTCGAACAGCAAGATTTCCTATCGAGGAATATATCATCCAACGCGACGGTACGACAGGCAAAACCCTAGTACCACAGACCATAACGGACTTCTGTCGTAAAGAGCAGAGGTTAACTGTGACGTTAGGATATTCTTGCGAGAATCTCTCGATTCATCTCAACCCCAGGGAAATCGGTGTCCTTGGCAACCTCCTCGATTCAGGGAAATCAGCGTCCTTGACGAGAGCATCTCGATTCGCGTCGACCCGCAGAGAAATCAGCGTCTTTGCAGGAATACCTCGATTCGTCTCAACCCCAGGAAATTAGCGTCCTTGGCAACCTCCTCGATTCAGGGAAATCAGCATCCTTGACGAGAGCATCTCGATTCGCGTCGACCTGCAGAGAAATCAGCGTCTTTGCAGGAATATCTCGATTCGTCTCAACCCCAGGGAAATCAGTGTCCTTGGCAACCTCCTCGATTTAGGGAAATCAGTGTCCTTGACGAGAGCATCTCGATTCGTGTCGACCCGCAGAGAAATCAGTGTCTTTGCAGAAATACCTCGATTCGTCTCTACTCCGAGGAAATCAGTGTCCTTGGCAAAACCTCAATTCAGGGAAATCAGCGTCCTTGACGAGAGCATCTCGATTCGCGTCGACCTGCAGAGAAATCAGCGTCTTTGCAGGAATACCTCGATTCGTCTCAACCCCAGGAAAATCAGTGTCCTTGGAAACCTCCTCGATTCAGGGAAATCATCGTCCTTGACGAGAGCATCTCGATTGGCGTCGACCCGCACAGAAATCAGTGTCTTTGCAGAAATACCTCGATTCATCTCAACTCCGAGGAAATCAGTGTCCTTGGCAAAACCTCAATTCAGGGAAATCAGCGGCCTTGATGAGAGTATCTCGATTCGCGTCAACCCGTAAGGAAATCAGTGTCTTTGCAGGAATACCTCGATTCGTCTCAACTCCAGGGAAATCAGTATCCTTGGAAAAAACCTCGATTCAAGGAAACAACGTCCTTGTCGAGAGCACCTCAATTCACATCGACCCGCAGAGAAATCAGCGTCTTTGCAGGAATATCTCGATTCGTTTCAACTCCGAGGAAATCATTGTCCTTGGCAAAAACCTCGATTCAGGGAAATCGGCGTCCTTGACGAGAGCATCTCGATTCGCATCGACCCGCAGAGAAATCAACGTCTTTGTAGGAATACATCGATTCGTTTTGACTCCCAGGGAAATCAGTTTCCTTGGAAAAAACCTCGATTCAGGGAAATTAGCGTCCTTGGTGAGAGAACCTCGATTCGCGTCGACCCGCAGAGAAATCAATGTCTTTGCAGGAATCTCTCGATTCATCTTAACTCCAGGGAAATCAGTGTCCTTAGCAAAAACCTTGATTCAGGGAAATCAGCGTCCTTGATGAGAGCACCTCGATTCGCGTCGACCCGCAAAGAAATCAGTGTCTTTGCAGGAATACCTCGATTCGTTTCGACTCCAGGGAAATCAGTGTCCTTGGAAAAACTCGATTCAGGGAAATCAGCGTCCTTGACCAGAGCATCTCGATTCGCGTCGACCCGCATGGAAATCAGTGTCTTTGCAGGAATACCTCGATTCGTCTCAACTCCGAGAAAATCAGCGTCCTTGGCAAAAACCTCGATTCAGGGAAATCAGCGTCCTTGGCGAGAGCATCTCGATTCACGTCGACCCGCAAGGAAATAAGTGTATTTGCAGGAATACCTCGATTCGTCTCAACCCTAAGGAAATCAGTGTCCTTGGCAAAAACCTCAATTCAGGGAAATCAGCGTCCTTGACGAGAACATCTCGATTCGCGCCGACCCGCAGAGAAATCAGTGTATCTGCAGGAATATACAACGTCAGCAAAGCGGAGCCGCGGCAAAGTTCCCAGTTCCATAACTCAGCGATGCACAGAAAAACCAAAGTCAACCCTTGACCTCCCTGTTGAAGCAATGCTTTGACTCGGAAGTAGGTCAACTCATCAATCACTTACGAGTCCTCTCGACTTGTAAGGAAGAAAATTCTCTTATGAGATCCTTACGACTCTTAAGAGAAAACACACTTAGGAATCCTCACGATTCTTAAGGAGAAAATACACCTACGAGATCCTCTCGACTCGTAGGGAGAAAAAATCTTTATGGGACCCTCACGGCTTATAAAGTTGAAAAGTCTTAGGCAGCAGATCTGAACCTGTTTCCTAAGCCATCGCTTCTTATCTCGATTCAAGGAAATCAGCATCCTTGGCGAGAACCTCTCGATTCGTTTCCACCCGCAAGGAAATCAGTGTCTTTGCGAGAATCTCTCAATTCGTTTCAAATTGCTGGGAAATTAGTGTCCATACGCATAAAGAAAATTCTCTTATGGGATCCTTACGATTCTTAAGAGAAAACGCACTTAGGAGTCCTCACGACTCCTAAGGAGAAAAGACACCTACGAGATCCTCACGATTCGTAGGGAGAAAAGCCTTTGTGAGACCTCACGACTCATAAAGTTGGAAAGTCTTAGGCAACAGATCCTAACCCTGTTTCCTAAGCCATCGCTACCTTATAAAGAGTTCAAGATGAACTGTTATCTACCATCTATGGGCCACACTTGCCAAAGTAACATGTCTCTGAAATGGAGAAGTTACTCATGAGCATATAAACTACTTCACGCCAGAGTAAAACATAAAGAAATAGAAGGGTGCGGCTCATGGAGCTGAGGGTTTGGAACTATATCCCTTAAGAGTCGAGATTTGAGCCAATGATAAATGACGATGCTTGTATCTGCTCGTTATCTTCTCAGATCAAAATTCTGAAAATTATATACCAACCCAAAACTGGTCATACGCTATGAATTACTCTGCACTACTTCACCCACGTATATACTTACGTGGGCAAAGTAGTAGGGGGCATTTGTTCCCGCCAAAAAATTTCTGCGCAAAAGAGCCCAAGGTATCAAATGGCAGCGATACGTTTAAGAAAATGTGAAACAGTATTTTCCGGGCTTTATTTTGACAAACTCCTGAATGTGAAACAACTAAATTCTGATGGTATCGAAAGCGTCTCGAAAAATCCTTCGATTTGATATATTATGGGCTTCATAATTCATACGGGATCAAAAGTTATGAGCAAATATGCTATGCACGTGTAATCTAAGGAAGAAAATGCGAACCAGTATTTTCCGGGCTGCATTTTTACCAACTCCCGAATGAGAAATAGCTAAATTCTGATGGTATCGAAAGTGTCTCGAAAAATCCTTCGATTTGATATATTATGGGCCTCATAATTCATCCGGGATCAAAAGTTATAAGGCATCACGTGTCCATACATGACCGGGCATCACTTGCCCACACGTGACCGGGCATCACGTGCCCATACGTGACCGGGCATCACGTGCAGACACGTGACCATTTACAGGAAAAGCCTGTAGGCACTGAATAAAATAAATAATTAGAAATAATTAATCAGTGGGGTCACGTGCCAACACGTGATGGGCCTTTTAACCCGCTGAAAAGAATTAAAGGTATAATAAAATAGCAAGGAAAAACCCCAATGGGGCATCACGTGCTAACACATAACCAAGGGTCACGTGCTGACAAGTGATAATTCCTGAGTTTTTTAAAACAACAGAATTAAATTCTGGTCAAATGCTTAATCAGGGGGTCACGTGTCAACACGTGATGGGTTCCTAAAGATCTATGAATTAATAGAATTAAATTCTAATTAAGAGGGAATCAAAAACCCTAACTGGAAAAATACTTCTCTAAATCTTTCCAAACAAAAAAGATGGTGTTCTGTAAAATGAAGCACCGTTGGATTAAAAATCCAATAGTGATTAAAAATCACCAATTTATGGAAAGATTCTATAAAAGAAAAGATTTCCCTGAAATTCACCAAGAATAACAAATAGAATATCTTTTGGATTAAAAATCCAGTGGTGAATAAAAATTCACTGAGTGATCTAAAAGATCATGTTGGTTACAAAATTAATTGAAATGTTTCAATCAAAAATTGACTAAACAAACTAATTCTTTTCTTTCTCCTATAAATAGGAGCCAAGAAGAGAAGAGGGGGATCTACTTTTTTGGGGAAATATACAACAACAGAGAAAGAAAAGAGAGGAGAATTTAATTCTCAAGAGGAAAAAAGAAGATCTCTTAAAAAAAACCTAGGGGAGAAAGGGAAAGAGATCTAAGCTCTATAAAACAAAAAGAGAATTTAATTCTCAAATTAAGAGTTTAACTCTTCTGAATAAGAACTTAGTTCTTCCTTTGGTTGAAGATCTGCAGAAGCAGATCTCCTCACAAGTTGAGAATTTAATTCTCATCGGGGAGATTCTGCCATGCAGATCCAAAACTTAGAAGGAGAATTGAGTTTAAGAAATTTAATTTCCCAAATTTATAGGAATTTAATTCCTCCAAATGAAACTAGGGTTTAACTCTACATAAGAATTTAATTCTTTCAAATTCATAGGAATTTAATTCCTCCAAATGAAACTAGGGTTTAACCCTACATAAGAATTTAATTCTTTCAAAATACATGGGAATTTAATTCCTCTAAAATGAAATTAGGGTTTAACCCTATAACAGAATTTAATTCTTAAAAGAAAAAGGGATTTAAAAATCTCCATGCACGTAAAGAGATCAGACCCAACTGGGTCACGTTGTAACACATGACCCTCATCCTCAATGAGTAAAAAAGAATGAACAAGACTGGGTCGCGTGCTCCCACGTGACCCTTAAAAAGATTCCTAAAAATGAGAAAGAACATATTCTGGCACGCCCGATGAGACCTTTTCCTCTTTCCACTCTACACTTCGTGTGTTGTGTTCGCGAACGAATCGCGGTTTGCTATGGTTGCCTGTGAATTCGATGTACTAAGATTTAGTGTCTTGCTCCGTGCAGAAAACAGAAGATCAATGGCTTCAAACTGCACTAACTGCAACTGCAACACTCGCTCCGTCCCGTCCGGAGGAGTGACTTACGGGCCCCATGCGGCCTCCATCTTCGCTATGCCGGTGGAATAGGTGACTCAAGCCACCTCTGGGCTATTCTTCGGGACCATGATCCCGCCAACAAGCTTCAGCGCTCCTTTACCATCGCAAGAAGCTCCGAAGAAGTCGGTCTTTGATCGGCTTGCAACTACTGCGACCCCTCTCAACGAGTCGTCCAAGTCCATTGCCTCAGTTTTCAACAGACGGGGCCGAAGCTTAGATGGGCCCATGAAGAAGCCCATAATTCCTGTAGAGGTTATCCCAAAACGGATAGCCATTCCAGCCCCTGAAGTCGTCAAAGCGTCTTCCCTTGCTAACGCGTCAATCTTTGCAAGACTGACCGTTCCAACTCCCACTCCAGGTGAAGTCATGAAGACCGTTTTCCCTGTTCGAAAGTCGGCCTTCACAAGACTGACTATCCCTTCTCAACGGGTGTCAGTCTTCAACAGGTTAGCACCAATAACAGTCTCTCCTCAAAGCAGGGGGCATGAAGAAGCTCATCCAACAGCGGAGGTGATCCCGACCGCACGACATGCTCGGCGTCGCCACTGGCGCCAAGTGAGGAAAGCTAGGGGCAATCCCCCTTCTGGACTGACTCCGCCGGCTCCAATAGTGGAAGTTGATGCTGCTGTTCCAACCGGGAACAGCTTTGGACTACTTAACAGGGTACGCAGGAATTCTCCAACTGCCGTGCTAAAAAAGTCTCCTCCGTCTGTTGAAAAGATCATAAAGGTGAAGCTGGAGCAGCTCCCTCAGCGGCTTTCCTCTAAAATTTATAAAGTTTGGCGACAGGTCCAGGACTCCGTGATAGATCAAGACTACCCTCGCCGACAGGAAAAGGTGAAATTTCAGCAAGAAGAGGATCGTCCTGTCAAGCCACAAAAGACGACAGCTACTTGGGTGCCCACTGCAATGGCCTCCTCAACCTCGACCGCTCACAAGAGGAGAAAGCTAGAGAAAATCCCGGTGTCTGTGAAAAATGTCAAGGGCACTGAGCCTAAACGCCCTAAGTCTAGGGGCATGGTGGTGCATACCGTTTATATGGCATCCGGAAAAGAGGATAGCCGTATCAACACAGGTCATCGACCGCTTACGCGATCAGTGACTAAGGCTCAGGAGCAACAACAACAAAAGCTCCAAGATATGCTAACAGCCATGGCCGCACTTACGGGACCAAAAGCAAGCCCGGAGACATCCTCGGAGCAGCGCCGTGAGCAGGAAACTGATACTGAATTCCTTCGGAGAATGCTTGAGAAGAAGGACAAAGAGGCCGTGGAACAAGCGGCCAATATAAAACAAATGGCCCTTCTGTTCCAAGATATGGTGGGCATGATGATCCAGCCGGACCCTCCAGCCGAAGATCCTCCAGTAATAATTGAAGATGATAGAGGAGAGACATCAAATCCTCTGTCGGCTCTGTCAGCGGCCAAGGAGGAGACCATCTCCAAAGCCATGCTCGATGATTATATAGCTCAAAAATACGTGCTCATCAAGTGAATGAAGCAAACGGCCAAGTTGTTAGAACTGGGCGACCATATTCAGGATGGTACGATCAGATCAAGTATCCGCCGGGATATACGATTCCTAAGTTTCACGTATACAAGGGGACAGGAAATCCCCATAAACATGTCGCTCAGTTCAGGGCTCTCTGCGGCAATACCGGAGGTGACGACAAATTATTACTTCGTCAGTTCGTCGGCAGCTTGGCGGAAACGGCCTTTGAGTGGTATTCGGAGCTGCCCAACGACTCCGTCAAAAATTTTACAGAGATGGAATTGCTGTTCACCCAACGTTTCGCAAGCGCTAGCGAACGCACCCCAATCACGGCGTTGATCAATGCCCGAGTGAAGCCAGGCGAAACATGGGTTCAGTACGCGATACGATGGCGGAACCTATGGTCGAAATGCGAACAACGCATAGAAGAGGCTCCTGCAGTAGGCATGTTTGTGGGAACCCTCGATCCGCAGGCAACCATATCCCAATTCATGATGTTCTTCAAGCCGACCACCTTCCAGGCCTTGATTGACAAGCTAGCCCAAATGGACCAGATGGGCCACAGGCCTTCCTCTTCAAAGTCGGAAAGCGACCTTTGTCGCCAATGCTCAACAAAAACTGAGTGGCCCGAGACCGGTTGTTCGCCAAAGCAACAAGCAGAAATCTTTTGACGAAAAGTTAAGACGTCCTTACTCGTTTCCCTGGGATAAGACAAGGAGACTGTTCGAACTAGCAGTGCGCAATGGGCTCATTACTCTACCGGAGTCGAGACACCCACCGCAACCGAACGACGTCAACGATCCCAATTACTGCCCCTACCATCGAGTAATGGGCCATCCAATAGAAGATTGCTACGTCATCAAAAACTGGGTTGAAAACCAGTACCAGCAAGGCAAATTCGCGTTGTCTGAAAATTAGAAGGTGAACTATCCACAACTACATGCTCAGAAAAAGATGGACATGCTGGGGGCATCATGCTCATTCATAGAGCAAGCTCCATGGGAAGTGGTTCTTTCGGCAAAAACTAAAAGAATGATGAAAGATCTTCAAACATGTCCGACGATCAAGTGGAAAAGTCCGCAAGAGACAGAGATCATCGATGGGATGCTGAAACCATGCCCAACATCGGGAATTAATAGTAATGGGCAAAACACCTAGACACAGCCGTCACAGTCTTCGAAGAAAAAGAAGAAGACCAAAAAGCCCGCGCATTCTAACGACAAGCGCACGAATCTGCAAAAGCATATTGACGCACTAGAAGAATACAGCCAGAGGGCGCGAACCCCAATCACGCTTCAAGAGTTCCTCAATCACATCCTTGAGAATGAAGATAACGACAATGATGAGGAAGACGACTTGTCAGAAGAATCCGAAGATTATGTGGCAAGTTGCCACATGATCGCTCATTTGTCGCTAAGTAACAAAGCAGCTCACTCGGCGTTAGGAGATAATGTAGAGGAGCTGGGGGCAGGAGCAGTGCCAAAACCCTTGGATTATGTGACAAGGTCTATTAAGGAGAAACCTACTTCTTCATAAAGCATCCGGCGAAACTTCGCCGCAAAGCTACTACGGACCGAAACGTCCTTAAACTAACGATGGACCGCAATGTCCTAAAACTTGCAATTGACCGAAACGTCTATAAACTACTACGGACCGCAACATCCTAAGGCTGACGCAAAAAAAAAGGTACATCCATAAGCAAGATGGGCACGGATGAAAACCCGAAAGGGCTCCATGAGAAAAAACAGCAGGACTACCGACGATGTTTTTGAAAACCCGAAAGGGCGCAGACTCGTAAAAAAAACAATACGTCCACAAGCGAGATGGGCACGGATGAAAACCCGAAAGGGCTCATTGAGTAAAAACAGCAGGACTACCGGCGAGTTTGTGAAAACCCGAAAAGGCGCAATCTCGTTAAAAGACACTTGCAAGGTCCCCACGACCTTGTGAGGAGAAAATACCTGCGTGATATCTGTAAGTCCACGTTACCTCTCCGGGTACTTACGGGCTTGCGGAAATGATGAAAAACAATTTTTCAAGAGGTGGTAACATGGACTCAAAATACGGATCTTTGTTAAACAACTAACTAACAAACCTAACAAGAGTTTTACCTACTCGGTTAGGGGGTTATACCTTTCTTGAACTCCTTCGTCTTCAACTCTTTCCGGTGTACGGATCGGCCTCACCTCGTCGTCTTCTTGCGCCGAAGATGGATCCACCTGAAAGCGTCTACCTTTGGCTTCTTCTTCGAACTTGAAGAAACTAGAACACTTGGTTTGCCAAACCTTGTGAACTAGGATGAGTAGAGAAGTGATGTGGGTTTTCTTTTATCTCTAAGGCAATGTTTCTCAACTCATGAGAGGGTGTTGCCTTGAGCTAGAGAGAGAGCAAGAGGAAGAGCAAGAGGGAGAGCTCAAAACAAGAGAGAGAAATGAAATGAGAGAATGAGTAAGTCTTTTGCCATCCAAGCTCTCATAATCCAAAACCATGATTACTCATAATAGTAATTGAGTATTATGTGATGGTTCAAGTCAAAATGGCCATATCATTTCATACACTCATTTTGCAAAAACAAACAAGCAAAAGTCTTTGCCATGAAATGATAGCCATTGTAATGATGATGGTCAACTAATCCAACCTAGTCAACCGGTCAACAAAGTCAACAAGTCAACAAAGTCAACCGCTCATCTCAACCATGACACAATAATACTTAATTAATATTATCATTAATCATATTTCTTATTCTCATTAGGGTTTAGCAAAAGTCAATGGTTAACAGTGAACAGTCAACAGTCAACGACCCCAATGAGAATCCTCTGCCTCTGTCTCTCTGTCAACTGTGCATACACACCCGCATCCGCGTTCCGAGGAACACGAATACAAACGAGATAAAACCAATCCCAAAACGTACACTAGGATCTGGCTTAAACCAAAGCCCGCTAGTGTTAACTGTCCGGACACTAAACGTGCACTAGTGCACGTATGTGACCGAACCCTGTCGCAAAACCATGCGACCTATCGCAAAACCATGCGACCTCTACTCTTTTGCCTAAAGGCGAATAGCTTTCTGTGTGGGACTCTAAAGACTCCACACTACGCTGGCAGTGGGTTTAACCACAGACCGCAAGCGGCACTAGCTGTGCGTAACGGTCCCCAGGTAGATGCCGACAAGAAGACGGACGAGGTGAAACCCATCTGAACTCCTACTGAGCCTGAATGTGACAATCTCCGTACAGTCCGGTCTGTTCGTCTGATACATCGCAAGGCGGGCCTAGGGGGCGGTAAACATCAGTCCCCTAATAGCGGTACAAGTCGTGTCGGAGTGTAGCCCAGAACACCCTGAGATAGCACTGGAAACGTACCAGTATATCTCGCTTGCCCTGGCCAGGGACTACTCGTGTAATGGCTCTCCTAGACACAGCGCGATGTCAACCCCCAATACCGGGAGAGACGAATCCTGTCTAACCGTCACTGCCTCTAAGTGCTTCGGGACTGCACCCAACTACTACCTGTTTGCACGACTCCTTTAAGCCGTGGTAGGGTAGTAATCAAAGTACAGTGGGAACACACTCGAGGCGAAGTGACAGTGTCAAGTCAACGGACTAAGCTGTACTCATGTCACCTGGGAACTGATAACTGACAATAGGTATAGTACCAACCAACAGTTCCCGACGAGTCAAGTCCAATGTACTCGTAACCTAACGAGCACCCGCATACTATCTCAAGTACGACGTACTGACGGCTGTGGGACAGACCGTCTCCCATACTGGGATGAGAAGCGCATACGCTAGTCTACTTCGGAGTATCGATGCCCTGTCTCGATAGTCCTACGACTAGGGACCTGCATAAGGATGTGCTTGTGGATTACCCAGCCCCCACTAGTGTGACTGTCATCACAACGCTGGTAATCAAGCAAAGATCCTAAGGGCTCCACTAATGTGTATAGGTGATATACTAAAATAAACACATGTACACATTAAAGTAGAAACAAACCAAGTAGCATACTACTATATTGAGCAAGATTGTCTATACAAGGTGAATATCCCAAGCTTCCATTAAGTAATATACAAACTAGTATGATACAGTAATGGCCTCTAGGGCATATACACTAACAATATCCTTACGACTTACAAGGGAGCAACACACTTAGGAATCCTCACGATTCCTAAGGTGAAAACACACTTACGAGATCCTCACGACTCATAAGGAGAATTCCCCTTTGAGACCCTCACGGCTCATAGAATTCAAAAGCCTTAAGCTATAGGGATCTGAACATATTCATAGAATTCAAAACCCTTGCATACAATCCATGTGCACGAATGAACATTTCCCTAACAGAGTGATACCAGCGACTAGGGATATGCTCACACGATGAACAAACTCTTGTAGGTCCTCTCGACTTGCAAGGAGAAAACACTCTTATAAGATCCTTACGACTTATAAGAGAACACATGCTTAGGAATCCTCATGATTCCTAAGGAGAAAACGCACCTACGAGATCCTCACGACTCGTAGGGAGAAACACCTTTATGAGACCCTTACGGCTCATGAAGTCAAAAGCCTTAGTCGACGGGATCCTAACCCTGTTTTCTAAGCCACCTTTGTTCGACATCGACAGAGGCAAATGATGATTCGTTCCAGGCAATATCCCAGTTGTAGCGATACTGATGCCTAAATCGATATCAAATTCCAAGTCCTTTCATGACAAATGATGATTCGCTCCTAGCAATATTCCAGTCGCAGCGATGCCGATGCTGAGATTGGCACCAGATTCCAAGTTCCACACCCGTGATAAAAAATCAGCGAGCCAAAAATGCATATGAAATAGCCGAAATGATGGGGCAACTTGCAACGAAATCAGCAAGTAAAAATGTATGCATACAAAAACAGCCGAAATGATTGGGCAATCGCGATTTTCGCGATATAAAAAGCTGAAATGATAGAGCATCGCGGAAAGAATTAAAAAAATAAATGATGAATGAATGAAACCTTTTTGCCCTATAGGTGAGATCACATTGATCCATGTATACAATCCAGGGGCACAAACAAAAAGGGAATCATATCTTCCCAACAGGCTCCATCAGAAAGCGAAGCCAAATCTCGACTGTTCATAGACAACCTAACGACAAACTCGACAATTGTCGCAATATTGCAGAGGCAATGACAACAAACAAAGCAAAGGAAAATTCCTAGCTTCAGGGTCTCGACGTCAACATCGACAACTTAGAGATCACCAACGGCGTTTCTCCTCACTCCAACCAGATGCAGACGTGACGTCAACAACCAACCTCAGAGTCGCAATGAAACGGAGCCATGGCAAAGTCCCTAGTTCCTAATCTCAATGGCCACATCTACAGCCTGGAGACCAACAACGGTGTGCCTCCTCATTCCAGCAGGACACAGATGTTACACCATCAAACGGAGCCACGACATAGTCCCTAGTTCCAAATCACAACCTAGAGATCACCTCAGCATTCATCTCGTTACAGCAGACGCAATGTCAACAACGGCGTTCCTTCGCAGTCCAGCAGGATGCAGATGCAACGTCAACAAAAGACCACATGGTCAAAACAAGGCGGAGTGACGGCAAAATCCCAGATCCACTTCAGCATTCGTCTCGTTACAGCAGACGCAATGTCAACAACGGCGTTCCTTTGCAGTCCAACAGGATGCAGATGCGACGTCAACAAAAGACCCCATGGTCGAAACAAAGCAGAGTGACGGAAAAATCCCAGCTCCACCTCAGCATTCGTCTCGTTATAGCAGACGCAACGCCAAAGCAAATGAAGCAAAGGCCAAATTCCTAGCTTCAGGGTCTTGACGGTAACTCATATAAAACCTGAAAGACTATCAGAGATCATCCCACACCGGCGCAGAGTGGTCACCACATTGACGTTTGTCTCGATACAGCAGACGAGATGTCACTACAGCGTCCTTCCTCCAACAGGATTCGGACACGCCAAAGCAAATGAAGCGAAGGCCAAATTCTTAGCTTCAGGGTCTTAACGGTAACTCATATAAAACCTGAAAGACTACCGGAGATCATTTCACATGGAGTAGTCACCACCTCGACGTTCATCTCGATATAGCAGACGAGATGTCACCACAGCGTTCTTCCTCCAGCAGGATTCAAACGCGACAATCAAACAACGAAGCCACGGCAAAATCCCTAGTTCCAAACCTCGACGGTTCACCAACAACCTAGAGACAACCGCGACACTCGTCTCGATACAGCAGACGAAATGCCAGCAAACGAAGCAAAGGCCAAATTCCTAGCTTCAGGGTCTTGACGGTAACTCATATAAAACCTGAAAGACTATCGGAGATCATCCCACACCAGCGCGGATTGGTTATGACTCATCGGGGCTCCCCAAACTATGCCTGACCTCAAGTAAAAAGCGGCATGGAAAAATTCCTAATGCTTGCTCTTCCGACGGTCAGACTGCCTAGGAAGATTGCTTGAAGACGTCTTGTCCAGCCCCCGAAGGGATCAGAGACACGACAGTCGCAAGGCTACTCGAACAGCAAGATTGCCTATCGAGGAATATATCAGCCAACACGACGGTACGACATGCAAAACCCTAGTACCACAGACCCTAACGGACTTTTGTCGTAAAGAGCAGAGGTTAATTGTGACGTTAGGACATTCTTGCGAGAATCTCTCGATTCGTCTCAACCCCAGGGAAATAGGTGTCCTTGGCAACCTCCTCGATTCAGGGAAATCAGCGTTCTTGACGAGAGCATCTCGATTCGCGTCGACCCGTAAAGAAATTAGCGTCATTGTAGGAATACCTCGATTGGTCTCAACCCAAGGGAAATCAGTGTCCTTGGCAACCTCCTCGATTCAAGGAAATCAGCATCCTTGACGAAAGCATCTCGATTCGCGTCGACCTGCAGAGAAATCAGCGTCTTTATAGGAATATCTCGATTCTTCTCAACCCTAGGGAAATCAGTGTCCTTGGCAACCTCCTCGATTCAAGGAAATCAGCGTCCTTGACGAGAGCATCTCGATTTGCGTCGATCCGCAGAGAAATCAGTGTCTTTGCAGGAATACCTCGATTCTTCTCAACTCCGAGGAAATCGGTGTCCTTGGTAAAACCTCAATTCAGGGAAATCAGCGTCCTTGACGAGAGCATCTCGATTCGCGTCGACCTGCAGAGAAATCAGCGTCTTTGCTGGAATACCTCGATTCATCTAAACCCCAAGGAAATCAGTGTCCTTGGTAACCTCCTCGATTCAGGGAAATCAGCGTCCTTAACGAGAGCATCTCGATTCGCGTCGACCCGCAGAGAAATCAATGTCATTGCAGAAATACCTCGATTCGTCTCAACTCCGAGAAAAATTAGTGTCCTTGGCAAAACCTCAATTCAGGGAAATCAGCGTCCTTGACGAGAGCATCTCGACTCGCATCGACCCGCAAGGAAATCAGTGTCTTTGCAGGAATACCTCGATTCGTCTCAACTCCGAGGAAATCAGCGTCCTTGGCAAAAACCTCGATTCAGGGAAATCAGCGTCCTTGACGAGAGCACCTCGATTCGCATCGACCCGCAGAGAAATCAGCGTCTTTGCAGGAATATCTCGATTCGTTTCAACTCCGAAAAAATCAGTGTCCTTGGCAAAAACCTCGATTCAGGGAAATCAGCGTCCTTGACGAGAGCATCTCGATTCGCATTGACCCGCAGAGAAATCAGCGTCTTTGCAGGAATATCTCGATTCGTTTCGACTCCCAGGGAAATCAGTGTCCTTGGCAAAAACCTCGAATCAGGGAAAACAGCGTCCTTGGTGAGATAACCTCGATTCGCGTCGACCCGCAGGGAAATCAATGTCTTTGCAGGAATCTCTCGATTCGTCTCAACTCCAGGGAAATCTGTGTCCTTGGAAAAAACCTTGATTCAGGAAAATCAGCGTCCTTGATGAGAGCACCTCGATTCGCGTCGACCCGCAAAGAAATCAGTGTCTTTGCAGGAATACCTCGATTCGTTTCGACTCCAGGGAAATCAGTGTCCTTGGCAAAACCTCGATTCAGGGAAATCAGCGTCCTTGACGAGAGCATCTCGATTCGCATCGACCCGCATGGAAATCAGTGTCTTTGCAGGAATAACTCGATTCGTCTCAACTCCGAGGAAATCAGCGTCCTTGGCAAAAACCTCGATTCAGGGAAATCAGCGTCCTTGGCGAGAGCATCTCGATTCGCGTCGACCCACAAGGAAATAAGTGTCTTTGCAGGAATACCTCGATTCGTCTCAACCCCATGGAAATCAGTGTCCTTGGCAAAAACCTCGATTCAGGGAAATCAGCGTCCTTGAAGAGAACATCTCGATTCGCGCCGACCCGCAGAGAAATCAGTGTCTCTGCAGGAATATACAACGTCAGCAAAGCGGAGCCACGGCCAAGTTCCCAGTTCCATAACTCAGCGGTGCACACACAAACCAAAGTCAACCTTCGACCTCCTTGTTGAAGCAATGCTTTGACTCGGAAGTAGGTCAACTCATCAATCACTTACGGGTCCTCTCGACTTGTAAGGAAGAAAATTCTCTTATGATATCCTTACGACTCTCAAGAGAAAACACACTTAGGAATCCTCACGATTCTTAAGGAGAAAATACAACTACGAGATCCTCTCGACTCGTAGGGAGAAAAAATCTTTATGAGACCCTCACGGCTCATAAAGTTGAAAAGTCTTAGACAGCAGATCTGAACCTGTTTTCTAAGCCATCGCTTCTTATCTCGATTCAGGGAAATCAGCATTCTTGGCGAGAACCTCTCGATTCGTTTCGACCCGCAAGGAAATCAGTGTCTTTGCGAGAATCTCTCGATTCGTCTCAACTTGCGGGGAAATTAGTGTCCCTACGCATAAAGAAAATTCTCTTGTGGGATTGTCACGACCCGACATATTAGCTCGTGACCAGCACTTAAATCACGCAACGTCTAAAGGTGTAACGGAATTCAAGTAAGCTGAAACCCAGAAATCTAAACCTTTTTGAAAAATAAAGGAGGTGAGGTTTTGAAATAAAGGTATATGAAATCAAGTTTTCTTAATGCATAAAAAAGGAACATGAATGATGCAAGTGAAATTTACTAGTTTGAAAACATGTTTCGTCATTTAAAAAATTTGGCAGCACCTCATTTGTATATTTTGATCCAAAAAACACAAATACATAATAAGAATAATGGTATCCCCAAGCGGGAGCTAGCTCTTCACCAAACGGCGGATCACAACCACGCAATACAGTATAAATAAGTATACAACGCCCAACGGCGAAGTTCACCACAAAAAGATAAAGAAATGAGCAAGATATAACCCCAAAAGTGAATTTAAAACCCATCGCTCAAATCTCGCAACTACAAGTCTCACTAAGTCTCATCACTTATACAATTACAACTTTTGATTGATAGAGTTAACTAGATACAATAAGAATATTGATACAAGAGTGGGTACGATACAAGTGTCCCACCTACCAATGCAAAACACCCGAATGCAACTGTGTGCCAGCGAAGCCACTACTGATCCAAGTGGTCAACCTGCAAGAACTGTGACACAACAGGGAAGAAAAATATCAACAGATAGAAATTGAATAAACAACGACTCCTAGGTCAACTATATCATAAAGGTAATACTATGATATCTAGGGTGACCGGGTCTGTATATGTGCCAACAAGGTAGTCAGTACCTATATGCATATGTATAACATCCAACGGAAATAATCATTGCATGTATATGGATCTCGTCCAACCATAATCAAGGTATGTATGTATGTGGATCTGGTCCACCCATATAATCAATGTTTGTATGCACGTAAATATCATAAAGAAGTGTGCATGAAAGTATGAGGATATATATATCAACGGTGTCCCTCATGACACATCAAATCATGGAACCTGAGTGCCTAGCTGTTAGTTATATGTATGCCCTAGAGGCCATTACTGTACATAGGATGTATATTGTAGTGGATGCTGGGACATATATAGGGAGGACTTTCTTGCTCGACATGATAGTATGCTATCTGGTTGCTCTTTACCTTAACGTGTATACTGATTGTCTCTCTGTTACATGTTGGTAAAGCCCTTAGGATGTGTACTTGACTATCTGGACTATGATGCGGATCATACTAGTGGGGACATGGTAGTCCATAAGTACATCCTTCAAAGTTCCTAGTCGTGGGTGTATCGAGACGGGGCATCGATATACCAGAGTAGACTAGCGTATACCTTCTCGACCCATACAGATGGGCGATGGATGATCCCATATCCATTGGTGTTTGACATCAGAGATGATATACGGGTGCTCAGTGGAGACTGGGTACACTGGACGGACTCGCCGAGAACTCCCAGATGGTATTATACCTCACGTCAGATGGCAGTTCTCTGGTGACACTGGTACAGAGTAGTCTGTTGACCCGAGATCGTCATAGAGTCTTGTGTGGTTCCCACTGTGCTTTGATTTCCATCTTACCACGTCCAAGAGGGCGTGCAAAACGGTGGTTTTTGGGTACAGTCCCAAGTCACATGGAGGCAATGAGCGATAGGAGGGGATTCGTCTCTCCCGGTATAGGGAGTTGATGTTGCGCTGTGTTCGATTGGCTATAACAGGAAATCCCTGGCCAGGGTTGCTGAGATTTACTGGTAAGCGTTACCGGTAGTTTCTCGAATTGTTATAGACCTCATATCGACATGACTTATCAAGCTATTGGGGTCTGACGTTTACCACCCCTAGGCGAGATATGCGACATATCAGACGATCAGACCGGACTGTACGGTAGTGTTACTGGTTGGATTCACTGGAGTGTGAGCGGGCTTGCTCGTCGATCTTCTGATCGCTCAATACCCGGGTGGCCGTTACGTTTGGCAGACCGCTTGCGTCTTGTGGATGTTTGATATGATCATCATCTGCTGCCGGCGTATTGACGAGTCTTTAGAGTCCTACACAGAGGTTTCCTGGCTCAAGCGAAACGAAATAGGAGCGCATATGAGATATGTGCGGGACCGAGAATAATGCGTGTATATGATACCGTATTTCATTCTCGCGATGAATGTGTCGAGTGGTTGTATGCGATATAACCTAGTTATCGAATCGAAGATTGATTCGATAAATCGATACATTGGATATTAGTCGGTTATATGCGATATGACCGGATCGTTAAATCAAGTGTTGATTTAATAATTTAATGCATAATTATATACTTGATATATTACTTTGCATTAACTAGTATCGGTTCACTTTAAATGGTTTTTCTCGCTCGGATGTGCGCATTATATATGTGATATGATTTTGTGCACTTGCTTGTATCATGTTTGATGATACATGCTTTTTGGTTAGGTGTAAAGTATTAAACCTTGGTTAATGAAATGGTTAGGGTTTATTATTTGTTATTCATTTATCTTATTTAATTATCCATTTATTTTTGATAAATGAATAAAAGAAAATGAAATGAAATGGTGGCTTTCATTTGTTGTTTTCATGAAACTTCATGAACACTTTGACTAAGTGACCATTTTGTCTCTAGCTTGACCCTAACCATTCCTTTAACCATGATTGATTCTCTACACATTACCATAGTTAACATTATGATAAGAAATGATTATTATTCTAATTCAATTATTCTTATCATAAGACTTTCTTCTTCTTCTTCATCTTCTTCTTGGAAGAAGCTTGACTTCATCAATGGTGGATTGATGAAATGAGTGAGAAATCCAATTCTAAAGTCTACCCACTTCCTATTTCTTCATCTTCTACCTCTTGCCAAGTAGTAGAGTGTGTTTCCTTCACAAGTTTTCTTGACTTGGTGAAGTTGGAGCTTGATCTAGCGATGCCTCGACGTAGATCATCTTCGGCACGTCGTCGATGACCTAGCCCGCTCTTTCTCCGATGAAGCCGACTCTAGAGTCCAGGACTTGATATGGACAGCGGAGAGGACTTCATCACGGAGCCGTGGAGGTGGAAGACCGGATCTACAAAGTTTGTATATCCGTTCTTTTAGTTTAGCTGTAAACGAGTTTCATTTTATCGCCTAAACATCTAGCCAACGATCTAGTCTAGGGTTTCTCGGCACCGTATTTTTAGAAAATGGCATGGTTGATGCCTTGTGAGGCCTCATGAGGATGCCTAGGAACCCTACAGTGGTATCAGAGCCTAGCTAGAGCCTTAGGCGAAGTCTAGACGGAATTTGAAGTCCGATCGACCCGAAACCCAAACCCTTAACATGCTCTCTGGACATTTCTGTAAATTGTGGATTTTTTGGAATTAAAAATATGCAGAGAAATGTGCAGGAAATTCTAAGAAAAACTGGAGAAAACGACAACCTAATTCAACAGTACGGCCGCGGAACCGCGGCGTTGACCCCCCTTTTGCGGCGGTTCCGCGGCCGTCTGTGATGATCAGGATGTGTGTTTTCTTCAGTTGTTTCTGTTGGTGTTTCTTATGTGTTCTGGATGTTTTTAATATTTTTTCCAGAGTTGTATTTTCTGGGATTGTTTTGGGGATTCGGTGTTTCGATCGGAGTATCAAATTTTGTCTGTGTGGCTTTCCGGATAAATTTTAGAATATGTTAAAAAATTCGACCGGATATAAATACCCAATTTTTCCCCTGTCGGGAAATTTCCAAGTGTTGGATTTTTCCGTAGTTTGACGACGTTCTAAGTAGTGCAAGTAACGCGATGGACCCTCTAGAAGACAACAAACCTTAACTCGATTATATGACCGTCTTGAACTGCCCTTTGAACCTTCGGGTTTGGGGCAGTACGGCGTGCCACATGTGAGGCGTTAGCTTGACCCTTCTACGGCTGGACCGTTGGTACTGAGGCACGAACTGAATGTTGTTAGACTTGTTTCATGTGTTGATCTGTGTCGGGAAAACTTGGGTGTTTGAATGTTCGATCGGAAAGTTTAACATTTTCTAATTATCTGGAATGTGTTACAATAATTGGAATTCACAAATAGTTATGAGATAACTGAATGAATGTTATAAATCTAGCGGTTTAGTCTCAGTTGATCGGTTGCCACGGAATTTTGATGCGATCAAAAGTCCGTCGCAATCACGTAGCGTACGCGGATATTCGCCGGACAAACTTAATAGACAGCTACATCCCATAGCCCCGACCAAGTGACTGTAGGAGAACCCCGTCGCCGAAAGCATCCGTTCGGGTGCTCGCGGTAGCGGTGTTCCGCCTTGGTGCACTTCGTCGACGGTATCGGGGGTGCGGCCGCCTACTGAAGTTTGCGACGAGCATTCGATCAGGATGTCGGGAATCTTGTTGAATTGCCCGACTTAATATTGAAAAGTGTTTTCGATAATGAGACTAAAATGCGGGGTTTATAATTGTTAGGCATGCGATGTCTAAGTAATTCATTTGGTCAGGCATGCGATGTCTGAGGTGGTTGCGGATTCCAACTGTTGTAGTTTTACACTTTCTTTTCTGTGACCGTAAGTGTAATATGTGATATCGCCGGTTTCGTTGCTATATGTCAACGACAATTGGGATGGACATATTTACTTACGTTGATGACATGTGATGTTATGTGTTGCTGGATATGTTATATTGGATCATCGTGTTTGAATAGCCGGGGGTTTTTATGTGAGATGAGTGTTTTTTATTTTCATTCATGTAAAAACTTGTATGTAATATTCTTTTATTGGGGCACTTCCAGGTTGCAGAAGATGTCACCTTTTGTATATTATTTACTTTTCCGCACTAGGATAGACCCAAGGAGGGGAGCACAAGTAACCGGGTTCTAGGGTCCAGTGGGAGACCAACTCGAGGAGTCGAGTCCGGGTCTCCTAACTCCAGAATTGGTAGGGTTGCTTGCCGCTCTCGTAGGGGTCTAGGGGTGTGGGTTTGGCTATTCATCACGACCGTGGAATCCGTGTTTTATACTGGCTCGTATTGAAAGCACGGACGTCCTAGTATATCCAATATTTCATATGATTCTTCTGCTGCGATATCTGTGATGTGATCATGTGATGTTCTCTGATAGATACAGTATATATGATATATGATATATTATATAGACGTTACTTATGTTTTACACCCGCGCTAGCCCTGCCCCGCTCTGCCGTTAGTTACCTAACCTAACGGTGCACGAGGGGACATCGAGGCGAATGCGGATGGCATAAGTGTACGTCATATTTATCTGTGATGTTTAGGTACTTATATGATGGGACTTCATTAATGTGATTAATGAAATAAAAGAAACCTAAGATGTTGAAGAATCGAATTTCAAAATAAAACAGGTAGCTACAGTTCTTGCTTTGCACAGCGGTATATGTGATATATCCTGCACCTTATTCGATAAGGAAAGGACCGAGATCCCTTCACCGGGAGTGACTCCTTTAGCAATAACTGGCAGATGCTACACACTCGGTTTATCTTTTGATTGCTTTTAAGTGTTTTTTGCTTTGCACAGTGATATATATGATATATCCCGCACCTCATTCGACGAGGAAAGGACCGACGATCCCTTCACCGGGAGTGACTCCTTTAGCAAAACTAGAAAAGTCTCAAAAGCACTCCATTTTAAAAATTCATTCGATCCTACAACGATATCAAGTTCATTACGCAATAGGTTTTCAGAAAAACCTGTCGTAGCCCTCCGTCATTTCAGATAAGTAGTAGTTAGTATTCGTGCTGCGTTTGTTGGCCTTTGTCAAGGCGCAGTGTGCGGTAGCTAACTGGTGCTTATCTGCTTATGCATATGATGCAGATTGGGTTAGGGTAGTCGTGCGACCTTGTTGGCCTTTGTCAAGGGCCGTGCGGGTGGGTTTAATTCAATCAGGAAATGACGGGTTGAACTTAACTAGCATCCTATGGTTTGTTGGCCTTTGTCAAGGTCATAGGAGGTTAGGGGCAAAATATTATCGGGAATTTCAAGTGTTGAAATTTGCAATGAGATTGCATACCTTCTATGGGATAGTTGGATCCCGATACCCGCTGCGAGTAAGTGTTACTCCTGGGAGAGTTTTATACATTACAATTAGCCGATCAAGTAGGTGTCTAGAAAGGTGTCAACGGGGTTACGCCTCTGGGAAAACGAGGTTTACATTAATTAGGTTCGTGCGAAAGCACGGGGGACCTCCCTCAAAGTACCGACACTGGCCTGGCTGAAAGATTGGCGAACTTGTAGTGTGTAATTAATCCCGGCTAGTCTTTCCTTTTAGGGTTTGAAGGAAGATTTGATAAAAAGCAGTGGGAATCATCCTGATTAGATAAAATAATAACCAATCTATTCTTGCAAGAGCGCACGCTGAGTGTTTTCTTCTCTCTCTCTCCAGGTAGCGACCATATCACGCCTTAATCAAGATAATAATACGGATTATTGACCGAACCCGCTTGTTATACTGAGCTGGGGAACGTTGGTCCCGCTCCAACTTATAATTGTTATAAGACAGAGCAGGAAATTGGGGAATACCAGATTTCCCGTGCCGCCCAAACGAAGAGAGTGCATGCTGATGCATCATCTTCGGGTGTGTTCGTTACAAAGAACTGTTTCTCAGAATCCTCTGCGTCCTGGGTATATAATACCAGATCAGGATCCCAGATATGTAATCTGTTACATAGGGCTAAAGATAGGTAGAGAACTGAGAACGGGTGATAAGTTTCATGAGGCAGAAAACGGGGCAAGTGTTGCAGCCAAGTCTGTTGGTCACTGTCACCCTGTATTACAAATACATTGATTCTGAACGAATGTTATTAGATACCGAACCTGATATACAAAATCATATCAGTCTCTTTATTAGTAAAGAAATGATAAAATTTTGTATTGATGGATAATGTTTTGAACATTTCCTATATCAAAAGTTGATCGGTTCAGGCACGTTATCTAAAAGCATTAATGTTCTAAATCAAACTACAGTTCTTAGTATACGGAACACACACAAGAGGAAGAGTTCAGAAATGAACGAATCCTTCTTGAGTCATTGTAGACTAGGTCATATCAATGCGACCCGACTAGCTGAAGTTACATGTAGATGCATATTTAAATTAGTTTGAATTTACATCTTATGAAACTTGCCAGTCATGTCACAAAGATAAGATGACCATAGCTCTGTTTATTGGAAACAGAGAAAGAGTTAGTGTACTCTTGGGATGATACATGTTGATGTATGTAAGGTCCCCTGTCTACATATGCCAGGACTGGTTCTTTGTATTTCATTACATTCTTTGATAATCTCTCGAGACTCAGACATATGTTCCTGTTGAAACACAAGTCTGAACCTTTTGAGATATTCACAGAATATAAGTTAGAAGTAGAGAACCAAAATACGGGTATAAGTATTATGTCCTTTGATGTGATCAAGGAGGAGAATACTTAAGCACGGAATTCCTGGACCATTCTAAAGGGGAATGAGATTCTCTCTCAGCATTACTCCTCCGTATACACCATAGCACGATGGTATATCGGGGCAGAGCAATAACACCCTATGTGATAAGGTGTACTCTATGATGAGTACTACTGAGTTACCTGTTTCCTTTTTGGGAGTTATGCACTTGAGAAGCTGCATACCTATTGAATAGGGTTCTGATCAAATCAGTTGCCTACCACTTCATATGTGATATGGAAAGGGAAGAGCCCATATCTTAAGTTAGTTAAGATTTGAGGTTGTCCGGCCTATGTCTAAAAGCAAAATCCGGACAAGCTCGAGGCAAGATCTGTTATGTAGAACTGGAAATGTTCCAGCTATACAAACTGCAGCTGATGATTTGATAGAACCAAAGGATTCAGTAGAGACCAACGAACCTCAGCCTCTCCGCCGATCTAGTAGGGTTCCTCACCCACCTAAGAGATACTTCGGTTTCTCTATGACAGTGGGAGCGAGGATTGCATCATGAGATGATGACCCAACTAGTTTCGAGCAGGCCATCGAGAGTAGGGACTCTGTACGAATGGCTGGATGCTTAGTGATCTGAGATGGAATCCATGTACACCAACAAAGTATGGACTTTGGTTGCTATATCTGAAGGGTTAAATCCCCATCAGGAGCAAGTAAATCTTGAGAAGATTACTTGGTGTAGATGGAAAAGTTGAGACTTTCAAAGCTAGACTTGTTAAAGGTCTTCGTCATCGACCAGGCGTGGATAATGATGAAACCTTTTCCAGTATCTATGCTTAAGTCCATCCAGATACTACTTGCCACGGCTACATACCATGACTACGATATCTGGTGGTTGGGTGTCATGACAACTTTTCTAAATAATGTTTTGGAAGAGAACGTCTGTAAGTACACGGCCAGAGGGCTTCGTAGACAGTGGGAGCAGCGGAAACGTGTACAAGATGCTTTATAAGATAAAGCAGGCATCGCGGAGTTGGAACATCTGTTTTGATGGATTAGTCAAAGAGTTTGACATCATCAAAATGGTAGATGAACCTTGTATAAACAAAAGGGTGGTAGGGAGTATGGTGGTGATCCTCGTAGAGTACGTGGATAACATACTCTTGATAAGAAAGGAGTTTCTTATGCTACGCTTGATCAATCTCCGTTTATCACAAAGATTCTCCGTGTAGGATCAAAATGATACCTCCTAAATCCTGGGTTTTGGATCTATGAGATAGATCTAAATGGATGTAAGGATTCTCACTAGTTGTAGTGAGATGGTATCAACCGATCCTGGGGAGAATCACTGGAAGGGTTCCAGTGTGATAAGAACGACTGAAAGTCAGTCACAGGCATTGTCTTTACCCTCAGTAAAGGGACGGTATGTTGGAAGAGTTCCAAGATAGATACCGTGGCATACTAGACGATAAAGGCAGGATACATCGCTACTTATGATGCTACCAAAGAGGCAGTCTGGGTGTATATTGGTTCATGAGATGAACTACGTTCCTACCATTGTGAGACAATGGAGTTGTGGCTTATGCCAAGGAACGTCCGTCCTATCAGTGATCCAGACATATTCTAAGGCAGTGTCACCTGATCATGGAGATGGTTGATCTCCAGGGAGATCAAGGTTAGGAGAGTAAACTCAGAGGACAAACACAGCGGATCCACTCACAAAGGCCTGTTCCCAGAGAGAGACTTTTATGGGATGGTTGAGTATGAGATACTACAACCACTGCTACAGATGGCCCTAGTGCAAGTGGGAGATTGTTAGTTATATGTATGCCCTAGAGGCCATTACTGTACATAGGATGTATATTGTAGTGGATGCTGGGACATATATAGGGAGGACTTTCTTGCTCGACATGATAGTATGCTATCTGGTTGCTCTTTACCTTAACGTGTATACTGATTGTCTCTCTGTTACATGTTGATAAAGCCCTTAGGATGTGTACTTGACTATCTGGACTATGATGCGGATCATACTAGTGGGGACATGGTAGTCCATAAGTACATCCTTCAAAGTCCCTAGTCGTGGGTGTATCGAGACGGCGCATCGATATACCAAAGTAGACTAGCGTATACCTTCTCGACCCATACAGATGGGCGATGGATGATCCCATATCCATTGGTGTTTGACATCAGAGATGATATACGGGTGCTCAGTGGAGACTGGGTACACTGGACGGACTCGCCGAGAACTCCCAGATGGTATTATACCTCACGTCAGATGGCAGTTCTCTGGTGACACTGGTACAGAGTAGTCTGTTGACCCGAGATCGTCATAGAGTCTTGTGTGGTTCCCACTGTGCTTTGATTTCCATCTTACCACGTCCAAGAGGGCGTGCAAAATGGTGGTTTTTGGGTACAGTCCCGAGTCATATGGAGGCAATGAGCGATATGAGGGGATTCGTCTCTCCCGGTATAGGGAGTTGATGTTGCGCTGTGTTCGATTGGCTATAACAGGAAATCCCTGGCTAGGGTTGCTGAGATTTACTGGTAAGTGTTACCGGTAGTTTCTCGAATTGTTATAGACCTCATATCGACACGACTTATCAAGCTATTGGGGTCTGACGTTTACCACCCCTAGGCGAGATATGCGACATATCAGACGATCAGACCGGACTGTACGGTAGTGTTACTGGTTGGATTCACTGGAGTGTGAGCGGGCTTGCTCGTCGATCTTCTGATCGCTCAATAGCCGGGTGGCCGTTACGTTTGGCAGACCGCTTGCGGCTTGTGGATGTTTGATATGATCATCATCTGCTGCCGGCGTATTGACGAGTCTTTAGAGTCCTACACAGAGGTTTCCTGGCTCAAGCGAAACGAAATAGGAGCGCATATGAGATATGTGCGGGACCGAGAATAATGCGTGTATGTGATACCGTATTTCATTCTCGCGATGAATGTATCGAGTGGTTGTATGCGATATAACCTAGTTATCGAATCGAAGATTGATTCGATAAATCGATACATTGGATATTAGTCGGTTATATGCGATATGACCGGATCGTTAAATCAAGTGTTGATTTAATGATTTAATGCATAATTATATACTTGATATATTACTTTGCATTAACTAGTATCGGTTCACTTTAAATGGTTTTTCTCGCTCGGATGTGCGCATTATATATGTGATATGATTTTGTGCACTTGCTTGTATCATGTTTGATGATACATGCTTTTTGGTTAGGTGTAAAGTATTAAACCTTGGTTAATGAAATGGTTAGGGTTTATTATTTGTTATTCATTTATCTTATTTAATTATCCATTTATTTTTGATAAATGAATAAAAGAAAATGAAATGAAATGGTGGCTTTCATTTGTTGTTTTCATGAAGCTTCATGAATACTTTGACTAAGTGACCATTTTGTCTCTAGCTTGACCCTAACCATTCCTTTAACCATGATTGATTCTCTACACATTACCATAGTTAACATTATGATAAGAAATGATTATTATTCTAATTCAATTATTCTTATCATAAGACTTTCTTCTTCTTCTTCATCTTCTTCTTGGAAGAAGCTTGACTTCATCAATGGTGGATTGATGAAATGAGTGAGAAATCCAATTCTAAAGTCTACCCACTTCCTATTTCTTCATCCTCTACCTCTTGCCAAGTAGTAGAGTGTGTTTCCTTCACAAGTTTTCTTGACTTGGTGAAGTTGGAGCTTGATCTAGCGATACCTCGACGTAGATCATCTTCGGCACGTCGTCGATGACCTAGCCCGCTCTTTCTCCGATGAAGCCGACTCTAGAGCCCGGGACTTGATATGGACAGCGGAGAGGACTTCATCACGGAGCCGTGGAGGTGGAAGACCGGATCTACAAAGGTTGTATATCCGTTCTTTTAGTTTAGCTGTAAACTAGTTTCATTTTATCGCCTAAACATCTAGCCAACGATCTAGTCTAGGGTTTCTCGGCACCGTATTTTTAGAAAATGGCATGGTTGATGCCTTGTGAGACCTCATGAGGGTGCCTAGGAACCCTACACTAGCATCGACACTCGAAAACATCATGAAAACCGTGCCCAGCATCGGCACGTAAATCCTCATATATCGGGCTCCGTCAGTCCGGATCGGCCCACGGGCTCCGTCAGTCCGGATCGGCCCATATCGTCTCTCGACTCCGGTCGGTATCCTCCGGATATCCGCCGAGCCCAAATACTATCACCGGTAGGTAGTAGTCCCTCTGCCAGGCTCACCATCTACTGCACAGCGATCTGTTCTCGTCTCGGGGTACCATACCGGGTCCACCATGTACCCGCAATCGGCCTCATCCACCTCCTCAAATCGGGTTTCACATGTCGCTCTCAAAACCGAGAAAACACATGGTGGACGCACTGAAAGATCATATCAAGAGAAACCGGGTTTTTAAAACAACACATAATCTCTTTTAAAATGTCCACGGTTCTCAAATCCAGAAATCTCATGAAAACAGCATATCTCAATGCGTAAAATCATAGAACATGATGCATGCGATATATAATAGAAATTTAAGCATATCCATGTATCATGCAACATGGAATAGTGATATGACATATTAAGGGAAAACCGCTCCTTTAAAATGATTCCAGTTTTTAAATATAACATGGGGTTCCCAATTTACAATAAAACCAGTTATCTATATAGGTACAATATGAATATGCGCAAGTGTAGATGTACCAATGTATGTGTGCACAAGTATGGATGTATCAAGGTATATGTGCACCAATATGGATATACAAATATGTATATCCACAAGTATAGATGTATATGTCATGATGCAGCAACCCTACTGTGTAGTGACATGGCAATTATCGATGATGAAGTGTGTGAGCCGGCAAATCTGTATACGTGTAACATACGCATCATCAATAATGGTGCAAGTGTACTAGCACAGGTATAAGCAATGCGATAGAAATAATATGAATGCAGCATAAGGTAAATCATATGCAAATACTGACGGGTATACGTATCTAATATGACTGAGTCTGGGAATCTATCAATCGGTATCCAGCCTAACAACATCGTGTACGGTATGATCCATCGTACTGCAACCTCTAGGAAAGGGTAAGGATCAATCATCAAGTCAAAGTCATCACGCACGGAAAATCATCGTACGACGGCATTAAGCTAATAGGGATCCTATCATCCTATAAGACAAATGAGGGTACGGCCTAATATCACATACGGCCCATCATCTATGATTCATAACATTCTATATAGGTATATCTATATACCTAAGTCCCAGGTCACATCCACAATAATCTCATACCAGGGGACCGGCAGGGAATAAATCATCTCGATCGACTCGCATCCGTATACCAACATATCATCATATCCGTCTTATATTCTTTTCATCGCATTTATAACTCATATCAAGCTGAGTTTACATAAACATTCTATCTCTGCTAAGTATAAGTATCTAATCTAACATACACACCCAAACCATACAATCAGATTTTTAAAGAAGCGAATCATAGTTTTGAAAATAGGGGTTACGGTGTTTTTAAGGAAAAGATATCATTTGAAAATCCGTAACATCCCTCAAAATATATATTTAAAAGATACAAACGATTCTTCGTTTTAGAAAGAGGTATGGTTCGGATGACGCATCTACATCGACTATCTAGTCCTACAGTACCCTAGACTGCAATATCGCTAAACGTCATCCTATGATAGTAGTAACGTATCACTTCTAACAATCCTCTAGTTTCTAATATGATTTCGTAGCTATCCTCATTCCAACCCTAGTTTCCTAATCTAGGTTTCCTAACCATATTCTATAATCAGTTTTCCATCAAAACTTTGCGGGGGTGCTATTCGCCATCCACCTGACTTCCGCCGTAGATATAGATCCACTCACCTTGCTTCTTGCTTGCCGAAGTCGATGACGCCACGCTCCGTCATCTTAGGATCCACGCGAAGGTACCTACAATAGTAAACAATCGCAATTCGTATTAAAATCAGGACGGAAAACCAAAACGGCACGCGCATTGCTCATAGGTTATAACCTATAACTTACGCGTACAAAATCAACCAAACAACACATGTTGTTGATGTACGAATAACCAACAACTAAATAAAAATCCAAATGTCAAGAAATTGCATTTCAAAATACGGAAAACATAGCCTAAAACACACCAAAATGCTCCCAGATTTTCCCCAAGTGACAATTAGCCAAAACTGCATATAGGAGGGGTCTAATTTAGTGCAAAAGGAGCCATGGACCAAATCTGGGACCTTATTTCCCTGCTCTGGCCGCAAATTGCGGCCAGAATGGATAAATCTGAGGCCTCGGGTTGGGGTATGGGGCTAGGGTTTCAGTGGTATTCCTATGTGCCTGCACGACTCCCAGTAATTGCAAAATTATTTCTAGTGTCCCCGGGTTGCTCCAGATTCCAAAATACCCTCACAATTCACACATTTATCCGATGTCGGGGTTTCTAAATCCATGTTTTGGGGTTTCTAAGCTCTGGTCCAGGTCACTAAACACCACCCAAGTCTAGTTAACAGCCACAACTTCACTAATTTTAACCAACACTCAAACCCTGTACTAGGGTTTCCCAATCTTCACTAATCTTCACAATTTCACATCTAAACACATATGAATACTAAAGTAAATAAAAAAACTACCCAATTGGTGAAGGGATTACCTCATGTAGCACCCATGAATTCCTAAGGTCATCAAAATCTGAATTTTCTTGGTCCCATGTGTAGAGATTAAAGAGGGGATTAATTTTTGTGAAGGGTGTGTAGGGTCTTGGGGCTTATTAGGAGATAGATCTAGGGATTCTTTGAGGAGGGTTTTGGGGTTGAGGAGATGAAGAGGGAGAAGAAATCAAAGATGGGGGAAAGAATGGCAGCAACCCCCTCCCTCTCTCTCCCAAAATCACACTCTTTCTCTCTCTCACATAATCTACCTAACCTAATCATTTTGTCCCCTTTGACTTTTTTTTCTTTTTCTTTTTCATTTTTCTTTTCTCTCCACCAATAACCCAAATGAAATTAAACATGTAACAAAATGAAACATGTCATGGTGCACTAACCATGGAAAACTGTAGAAAACGCGGATTTGGCTTAAACGCGACTAGCAGTGCACTAATCGGGTTTTTATCAAAATTGCATATAATAAATTATAAAAATGCCAAATTCTTTAATTATTTTATTAAATGAATAAATAATTTTAATTTCCATTTATTTCACAAATATTGGTATATATTTATACCTTTTTTTCGAAAACCCCAATTTCGCAAATCGGGTAGTTTTCGAGAAAAATATTATTTTAATATTAAATTCCAAAAATAATATTTTATATTTTCTGAAATGTTACAGTCTTCCCCCCTTAAATAAATTCAGTCCCCAAATTTAAATTTAAACCCCTAAAATCTAAAACGTTTCAATAATCAGTTCAAATCAACGGGGCTTCGAAATCATGGAAAACGCAGAAATAACACCGCGCGTCAAGTGCGCATGAAAACGAGTACAAAACTCAAAAACAAACTCCGTCAAGCGTCATGCAAATCATCGGATTTGCACGCATATCCTCAGAGTTACAATAGAGATGCAGATCTCGAAATCCAATACCTAAATTCAATATACACAAGTCAAATACTATAATACGTGTATAGTACGCATCTTTGAAAACTCCAAAATCTGAATAAAATACATGCAAAAATCCTTTCTAAATCGCCGCGGGAATGCGTAACTCACGGCATAACTGATGGACGCTCATTTTAAAATAATAATATATGTCCACATATATTTTGCTAAATATACGTTCCGTCGTTTTGAAAATATCCCAAAAGGTTTTCCTTTATAAACGTTCGTATCGTTCACGGACACATAGGAAATAGCGAGACTATAGCTCCTTTTGAAAACCCTTTTTGGTAAACTTTTAATGAATGCAAATTACTCAGGTACTGTCCTCAGATCAGTCATGTTTGGCTACTACACAATATAGTGCTCAACATGAAAACAAGTGCTCAAAAGCAAAATCAGCCTCAAAAGGCGTATCCCATAATCACATGCTTCTGGTGCGCATGAAAATCAAATCCAAATACAGGTGCCACAATATGCACAAAAGCCCAAAACTACGTGCAACGGGTATGCACGAAAGCATCTGTCCAATGCAACGAGTGTGCACGACAATAATATCGGGTGCATTTGATATGCACAAGAATCCAATCAGGTCATAAGGTGCACAAATCAATATCGAGCATCAAAATCGAATCGACGGTATACAACACATTTCAATCCAAATCCAAATCAGGTATACCGTGGTATATAATCGCACAACCATGTGCATCAACGTGCACAAAAACAAATCAAACGCTAAAAGTGCATGAAAACTGTGCCGAAAGCATAAATCAAATCATATGCATGCCCTAGGCATGAAATCACAATAAGTATCTCAAATGTCATCAAAATAAAGTCAGGTGCAACTGTGGTGCACAAAATACGTATCAATGCACTACAAGCACATATAAGCTATACCAAGTGCAAAAATCAAAGAATCCATATGAAATCCACGAAATCATAAACACATGATACGGAGGTACAAAATTGACATCGAAAGCAATAGATATGCATACATCGCAAGTCAACACAATGGTGTATAAAATATATATATCAGGTGCAAAACTATGCGCAAATATGCAAATACCCAGTAGGTGCAGCCATGGTGCATGAAATCGATATCAGGAAACTCATCATTAAAACTTAAATCCAAGCGATATAAGTGTGATACTCAGATCACAAACGCAAATCGCAATAAAAGACATTGAGATACACCTCCTACAATATCGAAAAATGAATCGGTGCACCCAAAACTGGCAGAGTAAGAACATCTGCTCGCCTCCTGCTCACGGCCTGGCGTCCTCTATCTCTGGGTCCTTATCTTCTCTGTGGATTACCAATCTCGCAATCTATCGGCTCATCGGCTCAATCAGGTGTGCTAACGGGGACGATTTCGTTCTGGCACTTCTCTGGTCATCTCTCGGTCAATCATCATGACCACTCGTATGGCAGCACGTTACTGGCGTCGGCCTCTGGCTCTCTGAATACACGTGACACATCTGATCCTGGGTGCAAATCTCATTGCAGCAGTGTCCTGGAAGGAATCCTGCTCAGGGTCTCTTCCGATCTTGCCTATGCCGAACTATACGGAGGCTGGTACTCTTACATAATCTTTTCTCGTTTTACGGACATCTGCGTGTGCCGCACACATTTCCTCGGAAACTGGCCGTATCCCAACGCCTCTGTAAGCATATCAGGTCTCTGATCTCGACGGGGAGTAATAACAGCTCGTCAGCGTCTCGCACGAGCCTCTGGTTCCACTCGTCTATATCATCGTCCACTATGACGTCACACCATGCTATCTGCGCACTGCAACTGTTCTCGGCCACGGTCAATCCGAAGTCTCTCACATGGACTCGAAGTCATGAACTCGGTATCTTCATCACTCTGTAGAAGATGTCTGGCCGAACACGTCCTCGGGAGTTCATCCCAACCATCGGAGGAATACTCAATACTCGTCCGTCCTTGATCAACTCACAACACATCTGGGTGAGGTCCTCTATCCGAAGCTGGTTAGCTTGCTGATCTCTTATCACGTGATATCTGGACGACGTCAAACTTTTCGATCGAGTCATCAAGGTCCCAAAATTTCCGAAGGCTCAGCACCTGAGCACAGTCTAAAAATATCTGGTACATACCACAGTACCTCTGGACCAGCCGTAGAAGGGCAAACCCAAGCCTCACTGATGGTACCGCTAAACTGCCACAAACCCTAAGGTTCAAAGTGGTTCCATGGTCATCATGTCGAGTTAGGGTTTCATTCTTCTAGAGGGTCCACAGAATTACCTGCATGTTCCTCCGAACACTTTAAACTTGGGAAAAATGGGTTTCTGACACTCGTCTGAACTTTTTAGCTTCGTCTGTACAACATGTGAATATCCTTCGCCCGCACGCTAAACAATGCCTCAATCCTCCAGGAAAGGCGATACATCGGCGATCGTCTCTGGATCGGTCTGCTCTAGGTCTGAGTAAGATTCTCTCCACACTGGAAATCTTCAACTCAACTGGGCCTGCGTCGGCGCATCAATCTGACGAATCACCTTCGTCTCTCAATTCGGGGTAGACTAGCTATCATCTGTCGCATTTCTTCCTGGAAGCTCCGGCGATCTTAGCTCGTAAGCTCTGGAAGCGACATCCCATCATCTCAGCAACAGCTGGGTCACCTGTCTGCACGGTAGGCGACATCAAAATCTCTGAGGTATGATGTACATTAACAGTCCCCTCGCAAGTGGAAGCTCTAACAATGGCCCGATCATCCGGTGTAAAACCAAGCACTCGCCTCCACAAGAAGCCACAACATAACACTACATCGAGATGTTCCCAAGTCACCAGACAACACAATGGTCAGCCCTCGTACCAGACGAGCTCGCCCTGACCGCAACACTAGTAGCAGCTCAAACTGCGCTCAACTATGGTGACAGGAACTTCAATCGAGTATCGAAGAAAGCAGATCAACGGTATGAGAGGAAACGACGATCCAGAATGGATACATAATCATAAGAAGGAACAGCATCAATGAAAGTATGATCACGAAACTAATAGAATCGAGGATCTCAAATGGATGTATAATCATGGATACGAAGAGAATCAATGGTCTCAAAAATATGTACATCCTAAGGTTTCTTAAGTGGAGTATCGTATCGTAAATATGCCGCGGAACATACGTACGGTACGTCACTCTACTCAAGCTACCTACTCCATCAATCAGGGTCAGCCTATGAAATGAATGTTCGGGTCTAATGCCCCCCTCTCCCGTTCAAGTCTAAGTTCCGTAAGGCCAAGCCTAGGTTCTGAAATACATACCCGCCCTAGACTCCGCATAGTCAAACATAGACTCGAACAAAGGTTAAACCTAGCGCTCTGATACCAACTTTGTCACGACCCGACATATTAGCTCATGACCAGCACTTGAATCACGCAACGTCTAAAGGCGTAACGGAATTCAAGTAAGCTGAAACCCAGAAATCTAAACCTTTTTGAAAAATAAAGGAGGTGAGGTTTTGAAATAAAGGTATATGAAATCAAGTTTTCTCAATGCATAGAAAAGGAACATGAATGATGCAAGTGAAATTTACTAGTTTGAAAACATGTTTCGTCTTTTAAAAATTTTGGCAGCACCTCCTTTGTATATTTTGATCCAAAAACCACAAATACATAATAAGAATAATAGCATCCCCAAGCGGGAGCTAGCACTTTGCGAAACGGCGGATCACAACCACGCAATACAGTATAAATAAGTATACGACGCCCAACGGCGAAGTTCACCACAAAATGATAAAGAAATGAGCAAGATATAACCCCAAAAGTGAATATAAAACCCATCGCTCAAATCTCGCAACTACAAGTCTCACTTAGTCTCATCACTTATACAATTACAACTTTTGATTGATGGAGTTAACTAGATACAATAAGAATATAGATACTAGAGTGGGTACGATACAAGTGTCCCACCTACCAATGCAAAACACCCGAATGCAACTGTGTGCCAGCGGAGCCGCTACTGAACCAAGCGGTCAACCTGCAAGAACTGTAGCACAACGGGGATGAGTTGCCAACTCGTGAGTAGAAAAATATCAACAGATAGAAATCGAATAAATAACGACTCCTAGGTCAACTATATCATATAGATAATACTATGATATCTAGGGTGACCGGGTCTGTATATGTGCCAACAAGGTAGTCAGTACCTATATGCATATGTATAACATCCAACAGAAATAATCAATGCATGTATATGGATCTCGTCCAACCATAATCAAGGTATGTATGTATGTGGATCTCGTCCACCCATATAATCAATGTCTGTATGCACGTAAATATCATAAAGGAGTGTGCATGAAAGTATGAGGATATATATATCAACGGTATCCCTCGTGACACATCAAATCATGGAACCTGAGTGCCTAGAATCGACACTCGAAAACATCATGAAAACCGTGCCCAGCATCGGCACATAAATCATCATATATCGGGCTCCGTCAGTCCGGATCGGCCCACGGGCTCCGTCAGTCTGGATCGGCCCATATCGTCTCTCGACTCCGGTCGGTATCCTCCGGATATTCGCCGAGCCCAAATACTATCACCGGTAGGTAGTAGTCCCTCTGCCAGGCTCACCATCTACTGCACAGCGATTTGTTCTCGCCCCGGGGTACCATACCGGGTCCACCATGTACCCACAATCGGCCTCATCCGCCTTCTCGAATCGGGTTTCACATGTCGCTCTCAGAACCGAGAAAACACATGGTGGACGCACTGAAATATCATATCAAGAGAAACCGGGTTTTTAAAATAACACATAATCTCTTTTAAAATGTCCAAGGTTCTCAAATCCAGAAATCTCATGAAAACAGCATATCTCAATGCTTAAAATCATAGAGCATGATGCATGCAACATATAATAGAAATGTAAGCAAATCCGTGTATCATGCAACATGGAATAGTGTGTTCACACCATAATATTGTATTATTGTATTCCCCATTCTTATTCTTTTTATAAATAAACAGGTGCTTTTGACGCATGTCTGCTACATATTACAGGTTACAGGTTCTTGGAGCGAAAACAGTGAAAAAGACAAAAGACGACACAAAAAAAGGACTTTGACCAACAAATAGAAGGATCTTAATCAAGCCTACACAAAAGATCAGTACAAGGCAACGCAAGGTCCAAGATTACAAAGCAAACGGTTAAAAATCCACTGCAATTGTTCACTGGAGATCTGGAAGAAATAGAGAAGCCAAATTGAATAAAGATCCAAAGAAATAAAAAGCCCAAGAAGCCCAGAATCAGTTCCAAAATTTTCAGACATAAAATTTTACCAAAACATGGAGTCTACTTTGACTAGGTCTTCCTAAGGATATTTTGGTAAATGTAAACGTGCGAATCAATTGTAACCTAGGGTTTCCTATTCTCTATAAATAGGAACTCTAAATCATTGTAAAGGCTATGCCTCCCTTCATTAATAAATTTCAGAATTCTTTTGGAGAGCATCATTTTTTGTAAGTTCTTTATTTTCTGCCCTAGGTTAATTTTCTATTCTTGCCCTAGATAAATTTAATTCCTTGCCCTAGTTAATCTTTTATTCTCTGCCCTAGATAAATGTATTAATTCCCTAATGAGCGAGTAGTCTCCTTGCTTGTCAGGGTTAGATCTTGGGAAGATTTGAGAGACGAAGATCTCTCATCCCCTTTCTTGCCCGTCATATATTTTCATAGGACTTCATGCATACATGCACATACCGCTCCTTACGGCACCCTATCCATCGAGGTAGCGATGATACCGTAGTATAAAGGCCCGATTGTGATGGTTTTCCATGGAGGTGAGGATAAGGATTTCTAAAGGAAGGACAAGAACCTAGAGGAAGAAACATCTTTCCAAATGGTTCTAATCCCTTTTATTAATAATTACCATAACACCTAATTAGATCTTCATATGGGTATAGAAAGCGGTGAGATTTATAGACTTTCCAAACTTAACCTAGACCTAACCCTAGTAAGACTTAGATATAGATTAATTCAGTTTTTAGATTTAATAATCAATTCGGCTCCCATCGGAATTAACACGTTAGAGCGAATAGGAAATTCACAACATCTCTGTGGACCGACCCGTACTCACCGGCTAGCTGCAAAGCGACGCCGTTCTTGATTGTGGTTAATAGATAGTTTTTGAGATCAATCAAATGGCGCCGTTGCCGGGGACGGCGTAGAAATTTCCTTTTTGCAATTTTGGGTTAATCTTAAAATTAAAAAATCATAAAAATCTAAAAAATCCAAAAATTATAAAAATATATCAATTGCTATTTTTTTTGGAAAGGGTACTTTGTTGTTTGAATTTTGCAGGATCTACAATCGAAAGACGGATCTGGAAATCTACAGAAAGCGAAAAAGAAAATAACAGATCAGAACAGAGGGAGATTTGGAGAACAGAAAAAAAAAAGAAGAATCGCTGTAATCTGGTTCATAAAAAAAAACCGAAGAGACCAACTCGCGGCGGAACCGCCGCGCGACCCCCTTTCCGGCCGCGGAACCGCCGCGCCCTGGTGGCATCACCCGAACGGAAAGAAAAAAAAACGGTTCCGCCACTGCAAATCTCTGTGAATTTTCTCTCTCCTCCTCTGCAAATCTCCGATATATCTTCTGAAAAATCTCCTACAGGATTCTTTGCGCTTAAAAATCTCCCCCCTTCCAAATAACAAATCTTGTGCAGGATTCTTTGTGTGCGCTTAAAATAATAATTGATTGCAAGTGATCTTTTCTGATTTGCATATCCTTAATCTTTTTGCTAAAAATATCTTTCCAAATAAAGAGCAAGCGGAAAAAGGAAAATTTTAATTAGAAAACTTGCAAACCTTGAATTTCACAAAAAAGATTTGATTGCATATGATTTACTGTTTTGCATATCTTTAATCGGATTTTAAAGGGCTTTTGACCAATTCAGATTGGGTGGGGATTTCATCACCCTTCCCAGGACCCCAGAAATCACATAAGGCATTTGCATTGACCATTCTTAATTAAAAAATACTAGACTCAGCCCTAAGGACTTCGAGCTCAATAGGACAGAGGACTAGTTATAGGCATCGACCGTTTATCCTAACCTGACTTTGCGGTGTCTAGGCAAGTGTGTCTAAGGCAAGTGGTTACTTAATTAGGATCGCTACTTGTAGCGGGGAGCCTCCCACTTACCTGGCACTTACCTGGCCACAATTGGCGGTGAAGAGGCGGTTTGAGGTCCTATTTCTAGCCCTTTGGAACAGTTAGGAGCTGTCTAGCTGACCTAGGTGACCCTAGATCTAGACCTGATTGTGCATTTTTGGTTGATCGAAAGTGTGTCTTAGCTCTTTTCTCGAAAATCTTTTTGCAAACAGTTCTAAATAAAGAGAAAAAGGAAATTTTTTTTTAAAAAGACTTGCAACTTTTGTCGCTGAGAAATCCTTGCACCACCTACCTTCTTCATCTTCTCTTTCTTCTATCATGGGTACCCCACATCATAAATCTCTTGCCGAACTTTGGTATCCCGAACCTAATTTTGCGTCGTTCGTTAATGTGTTCGGTCAATTTAAAGACGATCCCTCTGTGCCAAAAATTTCGTTGAAAGATCAAATAGAAGCGTCTAGGAGAAACAGTTTTACTTTACAACCCACTTTGTGTCAACCAAGTCAACATTTACCACCTTCATATGTTGATACCACTTTTTCGAGTCCAGCTGTAACTCTTAAACCGATGTCCATTGCTGAGCATATTGCTCAATCTCGTAGCCGATCTTTCACCCCTCTCCACACATCTAGTTCTAGGGATCAACAAGTCCATTCAACTTTTTATCCACATGTTGACCCTATTCCTGTCCTACCATCCAATTCCTACCAGTCTTACCCGACTTTCCCACCTTCACTAGACCCTATTTCTACACAACCTTTTGGGAGTTTCACGTATCCAAACAATTTCGAATCTTTTACCGAAACCCCTTCACCACCCATGTCTAGTTTGGAACAGTCGTTGCAAGCTTATATTTTAGTAACAAACAAAATGGTTAGGAATGTGGAAGCGTCCGTGGCCGCCCTTATGCAACCTGCTGAACCGGTAGCTAGTTTCCCGCTAGCTTCAAATTTTTCAATGTATAAGGAGGCGGTTGGACAGAGTGAGAATGAGAGAGGATTTTCAAATCAAACCTACCCTTACCCAATTGAATCCAACAACTCCAATTTTCAAACATGTGTCCAAAATGATGAGTTGTGCGACTTTGTAGTGTTTGATTTGCCAAATTGTGAAGAACCCCTTTCGAGTGAAACCGCACCTAATCCTTTCGATCTTTACACCTCCCATCTAGAACCTAAATCGATAGATATCCATGCTTTTGATGAGGTGTCTAAGAAAATTGATTTTCACTTGATTGAGGATATAGACGCCGGGAATATTTCGGATGATGAACTTGTCGATTTAATTGAAATTTTATGTTCAAATCATCATCCCGAGTCATTAGATGTTTCTCCCGAACTTCATATGCGTCTTGATGTTGATGATAATGGCATGGATGAGTTGAATTTTGAGGAGAATTATAAGGATAGTATTGAGGAGAGTTTTGAGGGTCATATTGAGGTTGAACCATTTTTCTTTGATGTGTCGGATTTTCCAGTTCATCCTCTTGAACGTTTAACTAAATCATCCTCCCTCCTTTCCATCGTTCCAACCACGCTTGAAGACCGTGAGCTTGAAAATTTTTCCTTTGAATCTGATACTGTTCTCACAAACGATAACACTTACGAGTGTTTCACTTTTTCGGACGATGTTGATGACTCACCTCCCGAGTTTGAGTCCTTTACATTTTCAGATGAGTTAGTTGAACCATCAGACTCGGTTGCTTACAGTAGTTTCAAACCATTAATGGAATCTTTCAAGTTCGAGACAGTTTACTACGGTGAGAATGATACTATCCCAAATTCACTCCCTTTCGTCCTTCCTATTGTTCCGACCGTACAAGAGACCGTTACGCTTTCATCTCCAATACCAAGTTCGGCGTACCCATGCTTTCTTGCGAATCTTGAGGGATTTGACCCCATTGCTCGACGGGTTGATAGATTAGCGCAATCATTTTTAACACATCGGTCATCACAAATTACGCTAATTTATTCCCTCAATTTACACCCTCAAGATCGTGCTACTCTTCTTTCTCCTCTCCGCTATTCTTCTCCTCCGCCGAGGCCATTTTCCATTCTTCTTTCCACACGGTCTCGTGTGCTTCTCATCTCTTTTCTTTCCACTCCATTCTTTCACCAACTCGATCATTACCACGATAAGATTTTTGAATGGTTGGTGCTAACTTTTGGCTTGTGTAAGGCCAAGCTTAAGTTTGGGGGGAATCTTGTTGTATATATGTATATATATTTTTTGTTTTCTTTTTCTATAAAAAATATTTTAAAAAAATTCAAAACATTAAAAAATATATATATAAAAATTTGTAAATAAATAAAGAGGGGAGTGCCGACATTTTGACCCTCTTGGTATAGCATGACAGTGAGGACACTGTCAAGTTTAAGTTTGGGGGTATGCTCGGTATGTCATCTTCCTTCGCATTCATTTGTATATTTTTGCATTTGCATATTTATTTGAAAACCCATAAAAATTGAAAAAATTTCAAAAATTATAAAAATTATCGTATTCAATTTTGGCTTATTTGACTCGAATTTGACAGATAGGTTAACTAGCTAGGAACAACTAGATTTTAGACTTAGTAAATTAAAAACCCTAAAGATAACCTTCCTTAAAGTTTATCGGTAGAAAGTATATGTCTTTGTAGTTTATTTAGAAATAGGCAAATTTTGAGTTCAGTTCTTGGGCTAAGTTGAAACAAAGGAAAAGTATTGATGTTCTTATTAGAGTATAAGTTTGAAAAATAGTTCCTAGTTTAAGTCTAGATTCTGAAAATGTATACCCTACAAATTTGCACAATCACTCACCTTGAAACTTGGAATAGTAGAGGAGACCTTGAAATGCTCTTGTCTAAAGTCCTTAGTATGAAGAAAAGAAAATAAAAGAAAAAAAAGTGAATAAAGAAAAAAAATGAACACTGGTTTTTGTGATTACTTAAGGCTGCAAAAATAGAAAAATATTTAGCGAGGGTGCTTCATCACCTAGTGTCTTAGACCAACTGGTTTGGGAGTCACTGCTAAGCCTTGGGTGTTACAAGACTAGGAAGCACGCTTTAAAGTGCAAACGCATTTTGTAATCGGTCGTTGGTACCTCAAGAAGTATTAACGGTCGCATGAAGGATGTGTAAGCAAAATTCAATTAAAAATTCACCAATTAATAAGTGCTTTGGACAACGGACAAGGGTATAATTGCTTGATTTGAATTTCCAAGTGTGGGGATGATTTATACACACACGTGGGGATATGTGATTAGAGTTTAGATGAGAGAAAGGAGTGAAGAATAGAACTTGTATATTTAGTAGAGTTGATAGAAATTCCTAAGTAGAGATGGAACCCTAGAAGGAAAACTTAAGATATGCCGAAAGCTAAGTAGGTCTGCGAACATATATAATCTTAAGTTAGATGATAGGGAAGTGTGAAGAATATGGGTGGATAATTTACGAGTCGACGATAATAGAATTCCTTGTTAGAAAACCTAATTAGAGAATTAAAGTCAATGGGCCAAATTGATAGGATTTTGTGGGTAGTATCCGCTGAAAACCCTCAGGAGACAACACTCCTCCTACTAGAGACACCTAGAGGTTTAACGGCTTGTTGCACGTGCTCAGTGCAATCGCGATTCCCTGCGAAAGTGCGGTTAGGTTTTTTGTAGAGAATAAAAAAATAAGTTTGCTCGAAGACGAGCAAAAGATAAGTTTGGGGGTATTTGTTCACACCATAATATTGTATTATTATATTCCCCATTCTTATTCTTTTTATAAATAAACAGGTGCTTTTGACGCATGTCTGCTATATATTACAGGTTACAGGTTCTTGGAGCGAAAACAGTGAAAAAGACAAAAGACGACACAAAAAAGGGACTTTGACCAATAAATAGAAGGATCTTAATCAAGCCTACACAAAAGATCAGTACAAGGCAACGCAAGGTCCAAGATTACAAAGTAAACGGTTAAAAGTCCACTGCAATTGTTCACTGGAGATCTGGAAGAAATAAAGAAGCCAAATCGAATAAAGATCCAAAGAAATAAAAAGCCCAAGAAGCCCAGAATCAGTTCCAAAATTTCCAGACATAAAATTTTACCAAAACTTGGAGTCTACTTTGACTAGGTCTTCCTAAGGATATTTTGGTAAATGTAGACCTGCGAATCAATTGTAACCTAGGGTTTCCTATTCTCTATAAATAGGAACTCTAAATCATTGTAAAGGCTATGCCTCCCTTCATTAATAAATTTCAGAATTCTTTTGGAGAGCATCATTTTTTGTAAGTTCTTTATTTTCTGCCCTAGGTTAATTTTCTATTCTTGCCCTAGATAAATTTAATTCCTTGCCCTAGTTAATCTTTTATTCTCTGCCCTAGATAAATGTATTTTAATTCTCTAATGAGCGAGTAGTCTCCTTTCTTGTCAGGGTTAGATCTTAGGAAGATTTGAGAGACGAAGATCTCTCATCCCCTTTCTTGCCCGTCATATATTTTCATAGGACTTCATGCATACATGCACATACCGCTCCTTACGGCACCCTATCCATCGAGGTAGCGGTGATACCGTAGTATAAAGGCCCGGTTGTGATGGTTTTCCATGGAGGTGAGGGTAAGGATTTCTAAAGGAAGGACAAGAACCTAGAGAAAGAAACATCTTTCCAAATGGTTCTAATCCCTTTTATTAATAATTACCATAACACCTAATTAGATCTTCATATGGGTATAGAAAACGGTGAGATTTATAGACTTTCCAAACTTAACCTAGACCTAACCCTAGCAAGACTTAGATATAGATTAATTCAGTTTTTAGATTTAATAATCAATCCGGCTCCCATCGGAATTAACGCGTTAGAGCGAATAGGAAATTCACAACATCCCTGTGGACCGACCCGTACTCATCGGCTAGCTGCAAAGCGACGCCGTTCTTGATTGCGGTTAATAGATAGTTTTTTAGATCAATCAAATGGCGCCGTTGCCGGGGATGGCGTAGAAATTTCCTTTTTGCAATTTCGGGTTAATCTTAAAATTAAAAAATCATAAAAATCTAAAAAATCCAAAAATTATAAAAATATATCAATTATTATTTTTTTGGAAAGGGTACTTTATTGTTTGAATTTTGCAGGATCTACAATCGAAAGACGGATCTGGAAATCTACAGAAAGAAAAACAGAAAATAACAGATCAGAACAGAGGGAGATTTGGAGAACATAAAAAAAAAAAAAGAATCGCTGTAATCTGGTTCATAAAAAAAACCGAAGAGACCAACTCGCGGCGGAACCGCCGCGCGGCCCCCTTTTCGGCCGCGGAACCGCCGCGCCCTGGTGGCATCACCCGGACGGAAAGAAAAAAAACGGTTCCGCCAGTGCAAATCTCTGTGAGTTTTCTCTCTCCTCCTCTGCAGATCTCCGATATATCTTCTGAAAAATCTCCTACAGGATTCTTTGCGCTTAAAAATCTCCCCCCTTCCAAATAACAAATCTTGTGCAGGATTCTTTGCGCGCGCTTAAAATAATAATTGATTGTAAGTGATCTTTTCTGATTTGCATATCCTTAATCTTTTTGCTAAAAATATCTTTCCAAATAAAGAGCAAGCGGAAAAAGGAAAATTTTAATTAGAAAACTTGCAAACCTTGAAATTCACAAAAAAGATTTGATTGCATGTGATTTACTGTTTTGCATATCTTTAATCGGATTTTAAGGGGCTTTTGACCAATTCAGATTGGGTGGGGATTTCATCACCCTTCTCAGGACCCCAGAAATCACATAAGGCATTTGCATTGACCATTCTTAATTAAAAAATACTAGACTCAGCCCTAAGGACTTCGAGCTCAATAGGACAGAGGACTAGTTATAGGCATCGACCGTTTATCCTAACCTGACTTTGCGGTGTCTAGGCAAGTGTGTCTAAGGCAAGTGGTTACTTAATTAGGACCGCTACTTGTAGCGGGGAGCCTCCCACTTACCTGGCACTTACCTGGCCGCAATTGGCGGTGAAGAGGCGGTTTGAGGTCTTATTTCTAGCCCTTTGGAACAGTTAGGAGCTGTCTAGCTGACCTAGGTGACCCTAGATCTAGGCCTGATTGTGCATTTTTGGTTGATCGAAAGTGTGTCTTAGCTCTTTTCTCGAAAATCTTTTTGCAAACAGTTCTAAATAAAGAGAAAAAGGAAATTTTTTTTAAAAAGACTTGCAACTTTTATCGCTGAGAAATCCTTGCACCACCTACCTTCTTCATCTTCTCTTTCTTCTATCATAGGTACCCCACATCATAAATCTCTTACCGAACTTTGGTATCCCGAACCTAATTTTGCGTCGTTCGTTAATGTGTTCGGTCAATTTAAAGACGATCCCTCTGTGCCAAAAATTTCGTTGAAAGATCAAATAGAAGCGTCTAGGAGAAACAGTTTTACTTTACAACCCACTTTGTGTCAACCAAGTCAACATTTACCACCTTCATATGTTGATACCACTTTTTCGAGTCCAGCTGTAACTCCTAAACCGATGTCCATTGCTGTGCATATTGCTCAATCTCGTAGCCGATCTTTTACCCCTCTCCACACATCTAGTTCTAGGGATCAACAAGTCCATTCAACTTTTTATCCACATGTTGACCCTACTCCTATCCTACCATCCAATTCCTACCAGTCCTACCCGACTTTCCCACCTTCACTAGACCCTGTTTCTACACAACCTTTTGGGAGTTTCACGTATCCAAACAATTTCGAATCTTTTACCGAAACCCCTTCACCACCCATGTCTAGTTTGGAACAGTCGTTGCAAGCTTATATTTTAGTAACAAACAAAATGGTTAAGAATGTGGAAGCGTCCGTGGCCGCCCTTATGCAACCTGCTGACAATTAGCCAAAACTGCATATAGGAGGGGTCTAATTTAGTGCAAAAGGAGCCATGGACCAAATCTGGGACCTTATTTCCCTGCCCTGGCCGCAAATTGCGGACAGAATGAATAAATCTGTGGCCTTGGGTTGGGGTATGGGGCTAGGGTTTCAGTGGTAGCTTCCTATGTGCCTGCACGACTCCCAGTAATTGCAAAATTATTTCTAGTGTCCCCGGATTGCTCCAGATTCCAAAATACCCTCACAATTCACACATTCATCCGATGTCGGGGTTTCTAAATCCGTGTTTTGGGGTTTCTAAGCTCTGGTCCAGGTCACTAAACACCACCCAAGTCTAGTTAACAGCCACAACATCACCAATTTTAACCAACACTCAAACCCTTTACTAGGGTTTCCCAATGTTCACTAATCTTCACAATTTCACATCTAAACACATATGAATACTAAAGTAAATGAAAAACTACCCAATTGGTGAAGGGATTACCTCATGTAGCACCCATGAATCCCTAAGGTCATCAAAATCTGAATTTTCTTGGTCCCATGTATAGAGGTTGAAGAGGGGATTAATTTTTGTGAAGGGTGTGTAGGATTTTGGGGCTTATTAGGAGATAGATCTAGGGATTCTTTGAGGAGGGTTGTGGGTTTGAGGAGATGAAGAAGGAGAAGAAATCAAAGATGGGGTAAAGAATGGCAGTTGCCCCCTCCCTCTCTCTCCCAAAATCACACTCTTTCTTTCTCTCACATAATCTACCTAACCTAATCATTTTGTCCCCTTTGACTTTTTTTTTCTTTTTCTTTTTCATTTTTCTTTTCTCTCCACCAATAACCCAAATGAAATGAAACATGTAACAAAATGAAACATGTCATGGTGCACTAACCATGGAAAACTGTAGAAAATGCGGATTTGGCTTAAACGCGATTAGCAGTGCACTAATCGGGTTTTTATCAAAATTGCATATAATAAATTATAAAAATGCCAAATCATTTAATTATTTTATTAAATGAATAAATCATTTTAATTTCCATTTATTTCACAAATATTGGTATATATTTATACCTTTTTTTCGAAAACCCCAATTTCGCAAATCGGGCAATTTTCGGGGAAAAAATTATTTTAATATTAAATTCCAAAAATAATATTTTATATTTTCTAAAATGTTACAGGGATCCTTACGATTCTCAAGAGAAAACGCACTTAGGAGTCCTCACGACTCCTAAGGAGAAAAGACACCTACGAGATCCTCACGATTCGTAGGGAGAAAAGCCTTTGTGAGACTCCCACGGCTCATAAAGTTGGAAAGTCTTTGACAACAGATCCTAACCCTGTTTCTTAGGCCATCACTACCTTATAAAGAGTTCAAGATGAACTGTTATCTACCATCTATGGGCCACATTTGCCAAAGCAACATGCCACTGAAATGGAGAAGTTACTCATGAGCATATAAACTACTTCACGCCAAAATAAAACATAAAGAAAAAGAAGGGTGCGGCTCATGGAGCTGAGGGTTTGGAACTATATCCCTTAAGAATCGAGATTTGAGTCAATGATAAATGATAACGCTTGTGTCCGCTCGTTATCTTCTCAGATCAAGATTCTGAAAATTATATACCAACCCAAAACTGGTCATACGCTATGAATTACTCTACAGTATTTCACCCATGTATATATTTACATAGGCAAAATAGTGGGGGACATTTGTTCCCGCCAAAAAAAATTCTGCGCAAAAGAGGTCAAGGTATCAAATGGCAGCGATACGTTTAAGAAAATGTGAACCAGTATTTTCCGGGCTGTATTTTGACAAACTCCCGAATGTGAAATAGCTAAATTCTGATGGTATCGAAAGTGTCTCGAAAATTCCTTCGATTTGATATATTATGGGCTCCATAATTCATACGGGATCAAAAGTTATGACCAAATATGCTATGCACGTGTAATCTAAGGAAGAAAATGCGAACCAATATTTTCCGGGCTGCATTTTGACAAACTCCCGAATGAGAAATAGCCAAATTCTGATGGTATCGAAAGTGTCTCAAAAAATCCTTCGATTTGATATATTATGGACCTCATAATTCATCCGGGATCAAAAGTTATGAGGCATCACGTGCCCACACGTGACCGGGCATCACGTGCAGACACGTGACCATTTACAGGCAAAACCTGTAGGCACTGAATAAAATAAATAATTGAAAATAATTAATCGGTGGGGTCACGTGCCAACACGTGATGGGCCTTTAAACCCACTGAAAAGAATTAAAAGTATAATAAAATAAAAAGGAAAAAACCCAATGGGGCATCACGTGCCAACACGTGACCAAGGGTCACGTGCTGACACGTGATAATTCCTGAGTTCTTTAAAACAAAAGAATTAAATTCTGGTCAAATGCTTAATCAGGGGGTCACGTGCCAACACATGATGGGTTCTTAAAGATCTATGAATTAATAGTATTAAATTCTAATTAAGAGTGAATCAAAAACCCTAACTGGAAAAATATTTCTCTAAATCTTTCCAAACAAAAAAGATGGTGCTCTGTAAAATGGAGCACCGTTGGATTAAAAATCCAATGGTGATTAAAAATCACTAATTTATGGAAAGATTCTATATAAGGAAAGATTTCGCTGAAATTCACCAAGAATAAAAAACAGAATATCTTTTGGATTAAAAATCCAATGGTGAATAAAAATTCACTGAGTGATCTAAAAGTTCATGTTGGTTACAAAATCAATTGAAATCTTTCAATCAAAGATTGACTAAACAAACTGATTCTTTTCTTTCTCCTATAAATAGGAGCAGAAAAGAGAAGAGAGGGGATCTACTTTTTTGGGGAAATATACAACAACAGAGAGAAAAAAGAGAGGAGAATTTAATTCTTAAGAGAGAAAAAGAAGATCTCTTAAAAAAAACCTAGGGGAGAAAGGGAAAGAGATTTAAGCTCTATAAAACAAAAAGAGAATTTAATTCTCAAATTAAGAGTTTAACTCTTCGGAATAAGAACTTAGTTGTTTCTTTGGTTGAAGATCTGCAGAAGCAGATCTCCCCACAAGTTGAGAATTTAATTCTCATCGGGGAGATTCTGTCATGCAGATCCAAAACTTAGAGGGAGAATTGGGTTTAGGGAATTTAATTCCCCCCAATTTATAGGAATTTAATTCCTCCAAATGAAACTAGGGTTTAACCCTACATAAGAATTTAATTCTTCCAAATTCATAGGAATTTAATTCCTCTAAATGAAACTAGGGTTTAACCCTACATAAGAATTTAATTCTTTCAAAACACATGGGAATTTAATTCCTCTAAAATGAAATTAAGGTTTAACCCTATAACAGAATTTAATTCTTAAAAGAAAAAGGGATTTTAAAATCTCCATGCACGTAAAGAGATCATTACCCAACTTGGTCACGTGGTAACACGTGACCCTCATCCTCAATGAGTAAAAAAGAATGAACAAGACTAGGTCACGTGCTCCCACGTGACCCTTAAACAGATTCCTAAAAATGAGAAAGAACAACTGTGAGGTCCTTAAACTCATAGACTATGATGTCTTTAAACTTTACAGACTGTGACGTTTTTAAACTGGACTATGATGTCCTTAAACTACTATGGACCGCAATATCCCTAAACTAAAACAATAGAGCCCAAATGCTCTTTTGTTGGATATAAATGATCCTGTTAAGTAGATCTTAGTCTAAAATGAGACTAACTTATCCTTAACAACCATTTAAGTTGATCTTAATCTCAAATGAGATTAACGATCCTTAAATCAATTCAACTACAGATCCCTCAACTGACATTGGTTCAAGGGTACATCTCATCACACCTCTGATATATGTCGTTGTAAACTCTTCAACGTCTTCAGAGAGGTGGCGGGTCCCGACAATTAATAAACCCAATAGACCGCAATGTCCTTAAACTAAAACAATAGAGCCCAAATGCTCTTTTGTTGGATCTAAATGATCCTGTTGAGTAGATCTTGGTCTAAAATTAGTCTAACGTATCCTTAACAAACGTTTAAGTTGATCTTAGTCTCAAATGAGATTAACGATCCTTAAAACCAACTCCAAACCCAAATCTAAGAAAATACGGATTTGGACTAATCCACGCCCTACGGGCGACAACATAAATTAGTCTCCGTATACAATGCATGGGCCACCAAAAACAAAACAAACACACACGACACGAAGTGACCATCTGGAAAAGGAGAAAGTGATTACCGCGATGCGGTAGCATAATTAACTGCAGGGGCTTACGCCTGCAGGGAAGAGCGTCCCCACAATCAAAAACCCCTCACAATGAGGGGGAATATGACGAAGTCTGCTACATCGGCCGTATCCGTCTAAACCTCCGATACACGGTGCCATAAATCAACTTGGCATCTTCGGAGAGGTGGACGGATAAAACCAAATAGCATCTGTCCCCAAATTCAAGCAAGACGAACCTACGCAGTCTCGTCTCCGTATTCGGAGGAGAACAAAGGGCATCGAGAATGCTTAGCTGCGAGGGTATCTTTCTCAGGTGTGTCAGAACATTGTAATCCACCTTGTTTTTCTTTGGCGGGTCCTTGGCTTCGAGCTCTTCGACGACTCGATCATCGAGGGTGATATCCGCAGGGACTTTTTCCTTCCCCTTATCTTTCTTATTCGATCTCTTATTTGTGAGTCCGAGATTCTTTTCGGGTAGCGTACGATTTCGCAGCTGAATATTCTCACAGCTCTTCGTTTCTTCCTCTTTTCCTGAGGTGGATTCTTTGAAGAGAGGGCCGAGAGCCATTTCTTCTTCAGGATCGCTCCCGAAGGTTGAACTTGCGATCCCCTGCTATCAACCATGTGACAATTGCCGGCAGCTCTTCCATGTTCGTCTGTCGTACTTTTTTGCTGTCGACGAGCTTCACGCTTCATCCTCTTGAAGTGTTGCCTGTGAGCGACATACCCTTGCTATAATTTTTTAAAGGCCGTGCATTCTTCGGTAGGATGCGCAATCCTCTGATGGTATAAGCAATAGGTGGGATGTACATCCGCTTCGTCAGGGTGCATACCGCCGGGAGTATTCCCTTTGAAAAGTGGCAGCTTCATTCCCATGGACAAGGCATTGGCAAACCGTTTCCTCGTCTTAAGTTTCCTTTTGTCTGCCGTGGATGTGTTTTGATCTGGTTGGAGTGTTTCGTGACCCACGACTTCTTCAAATTGACGCCGACTCCTGGCCTTTTCGAATATGGCCATTTCGCGTTCTTGATCATCCTTGCTCTTCTGACGGGCTTCGTTCAGCAGCAGGTCGATCATATCGTCGGATGGTTCCGAGGGTTTTGGCTTCGATCCTGCCCCCGGCTCCTTTATGCTATCTTTTAATGCTGAGTGAGCTTCTTCGTTAGTTAGCGCCGAATGAAAGATCATGTGGCAACTTGCCACATAATCCTCAGATTCTTCTGACGAGTCATCTCCGTCGTTATTGTCGTTATCTCCGCTCTCAAGGATATTGTTGAGAAATTCTTGGAGTGTGATCGGGGTTCACGCCTTGTGGTTGTATTCATCCAGCACATCAATATGTTTTTGCAGGTCCGTGCGCTTGTCATCAGGCTTTACGGGCTTTTTGGTCTTCTTCTTCTTCTTCGAAGACTTTGATGGTTGGGCCTGAGCGTTTTGACCATTGCTACCAATTCTTGGCTTCGGGTGCAGTTTCAGCATTCCCTCAATGATCTCAGGTTCCAACGGTCTTCTCCACATAAACGTCGGGCATGTTTTGAGATCCTTCAGCATTCGTTTTGTTTTGGCTAAAAGAGCGACCTCCCATGGAGCTTCTTCTATGAAAGAGCATGATGCCCCTGGCGTGTCTATCTTTTTAGGAGCGTATGGCTGGGGCGGGCTTACTTTCCAATTCTCGGACAGTGCGAATTTGCCCTGTTGGTATTGGTCCTCAATCCAGTCTTTGAAGATGAAGCAATCTTCGATTAGATGGTCTACTACTCGGTGATAGGGGCAGTAATTGGGATTGTTGACGTCACCGGGCTGCAATAGACGTCTTGAATCTGGCAGATTGATGAGCCTGTTGCGTATCGCCAGTTTGAACAGTCTCTTTGTTTTCTCCCACGGAAATGAGTAAGGACTCTTAACTTTTCGTTGAGAAATCGATGTCTATCGTTTTGGCGATCAGCTGGTTTTGGACCAATCGGCTATTGCTGAGCATTGGCGACGAAGGTCGCTTTCCCTTTCCCTTTCCCCTTTTCATTCCGCGGCTCCGACTTTGAAGAGGAAGGCCTATGGCCCATCTGGTCCATTTGGGCTAGCTTGTCAATCAAGGCCTGGAAGGTGGTCGGCTTGAAGAATATCATGAATTGAGATATGGTCATCTGCGGATCAAGGGTTCCTACAAACATGCCCACTGCAGGAGCCTCTTCTATGCATTGTTCGCACTTCGACCATAGGTTTCGCCACCGTATCGCATACTGAACCCATGTTTCGCCTGGCTTCACCCTGGCATTGATCAATGCCGTGATTGGGGTGCGTTCGCTAGCGCTTGCGAAACGCTGGGTGAATAGCAATTCCATCTCCGTAAAAGCTTTGATGGAGTCATTGGGAAGCTCTGAATACCATTCGAACGCCGTCTCCGCCAAGCTGCCGACGAATTGGTGAAGCAGTAGCTTATCGTCGCCTCCAGTGTTGCCGCACAGAGCCCTGAACTGAACGACATGTTGATGGGGATTGCATGTCCCTTTGTATACGTGTAACTTAGGAATCGTGTATCCTGGCAGGTACTTAATCTGATCGTGCCAGCTTGGATATGGTCGCCCAGTTCTGACGACTTGGCCAGCGACTTCGTTCGCTTGATGAGCTCGTATCTGTTGAGCTATATAATCATCAAGAGCAGCTTTCAAGATTGTTTCCTCCTTTGCAGCTGAAAAGGCCGGAAGAGGGTTTGATGTCTTCCCTCTATCGTCTTCAATTATTACTGGAGGATCTTCGGCTGGAAGGTCTGGCTGGATCATCATGCCCACTATATCTTGGAACAAAAGCGCCATTTGTTTTATGTTGTCCGCTTGTTCTGCGGCCTTTGTCTTTCTTCTCGAGGATTCTGCGAAGGAATACGGCATCAATTTCCTATTCCTGACGCTGCTCCAACGATGTTTCCGAGCTGTCTTTTGGCCTAGCGAGTGTGGCCATCTTCGTTAGCATCTCTTGGAGCTTTTGCTGTTGTTGCTCCTGAGCCTTTGTCACAGACCGTGTGAGTGGTCGATGACCCGTGGAGATACGGCTATCCACTTTTCTGGATGCCATGTAAATGATGTGCACTATCATGCCCCCAGGCTTGGGCGTTTGGATTCATCTCCCTTGAGATTTGTCGCAGACACAGGGATCTTCTCCGGCCTTCTCCTTTTATGGGCGGTCGAAGTTGAGGGGGCCGTTGCAGCGGGCACCCATATAGACGATACCTTCCATGGAATGGCGGCGAGATGGTCCCCCTCCTTTAGACCATTCATTTTCTTCTGTCGGCGGGAGTAGTCTTAGTTAATTACAGAGTCTTGGACTCTTCGCCAGACCCTGTGGATTTTGGAGGATAGCCGCTGAGGAGGTTGTTCCGGCTTTTCCTTTGTAACGTTCTCTACAGGTGGAGGAGATCTTTTTAGCACGGCGGTCGGAGAGTTCTTGCGCATCCTCTTGAGTGGTTCAAAGTTGTTCCCAGTTGGAACAGCAGCATCAACTTCCACCGTTGGAGCTGGTGGGGTAAGTCCGGAAGGGGAACTGCCCCCAGCTTTTCTCACTCGACGCCAGTGGTGACGTCGAGCATGTCTTTCAGACGGTACTGGCTCAGTTACGGGGGTGGCTTCATCATGCCCTCTGTTCTGGTGAAGGGTTGATGTTGGTGCCAGCCTATCGAAGACAGACGTCTGCTGAGAAGAAACGTCCAACCTGTCGAAGACTGACCCTTAGACAAGGGAAGCAGCTTTGGTGACTTCGCCTGAAGCGGGAGTTGAAACAGACAGTCTTGTGAAGACCGATCATTTAGCAGGAGAAGCCTTTTTTATGACTTCGTCCGTCGGAGTTGGAATGACTATCCGTTTTGGGATAACTCCCTCGGGTATTACAGGCTTCTTCACGGGCCCGCTTGAGCTTTGGCCTAGTCTGTTAAATACTGAGGTGTTAGACTTGGACGACTCGTTAAGAGGGGCCGTGGTGGTGACAATCCGATCAAAGACCGACTTCTTTGGAGCCTCCTGCGTCGGCATTGGAGCATTGAAGCTCATTGGCGGGAGCATGGTCCCGAAGAACAACCCGGTGGTGGCTTATGTCACATGTTCCACCAGCATTGCGAAAATGGAGGCCGCTTGGGGCCCGTAGGTTACACCTCCAAACGGGGCGGAGTGGGAGTCGTTGTTGCAGTTGGTGCAGTTGGAAGCCATTTTCTCTGCACGGTAGCAAGACACCAAATCTTAGTATCTCGAATCCAAGGGCAACCTTATTAAACCGCGATTCGTTCGCAAACACGACACACGAAGTATGGAGTGGAAAGAGGAAAAGGTCCCACCGGGCGAGCCAGAATCTGTTCGCCGCCGAAAGACGCGACCGGGACGTTGGGACCTCCGACCTGAATTTTGGGGGGCAGATATTATTTGGTTTTATCCGTCCACCTCTCCGAAGATGCCAAGTTGATTTATGGCACCGTGTATCGGAGGTTTAGACGGATGCGGCTGTTGTAGAAGACTTCGTCAGATTCTCCCTCATTTACGAGGGGGTTTTGATTATGGGGACGCTCTTCCCTGCAGGCGAAGCCCCTACAGTTAATTACGCTACCGCATAGCGGTAATCACTTTCTCCTTCTCCAGATGGTCACTTCGTGTCGTGTGTGTTTGTTTTATTTTTGGTTGCCCGTGGATTGTATACTGAGACTAATTTATGTTGTTGCCCGTAGGGTGTAGATTAGTCCAAATCCGTATTTTCTTAGATTTGGGTTTGGGTTGGTTTAAAGACCGTTAGTCTTATTTTATACTAAGGTCAACTCAAACATTTGTTGAGGATACGTTAGTCTAATTTTAGACAAAGATTTACTCAACAGGATTTTGGGATCATTTAAATCCAACAAAAAAGTATTTGGATTCTATCGTTTTAGTTTAGGGACGTTGCGGTCCATAAGTTTAAGGACATCATAGTCCATGGAGTTTAAAGACATCATAGTCTGTGGGGTTTAGTTTAGGGATATTGCGGTCCATAAGTTTAAGGACATCATAGTCCATGAAATGTCTGGTTGTCGGGACCCGCCACCTCTCTGAAGATGTTGAAGAATTACAACGACACATATCAGAAGAATGAAGAGATGTATCCTGGAACCAATGTTGGTTGGGAGATCTATAGTCAGGTTTGGGAGTAAGACCAATTAGGGAAATTGTGAGCACATGGGCTCAGTTGGTCTGAGTTAGGGACTTGTGGTTAACTTGGGCTCAGCCCACTCAGTTTTGATTAAAATGTTGAGCATTTGTTTGGGTGTTTGAACATTTGTTTGGGCTCAGTCCCTTTTGGTTCAATAATGCTAAGCATTAAATTGGGTTCCGACACCCCTCATTCTTTTTGTCTTTTATTGAGTGTTGAACACTCTTTATGGCGCAGAGCGTTTTATGTACAGAGCTTTTATGTACAGAGCGCTTTATGTACAGAGCGCTGGAGTGCTAAAGCGCTTCTTTTATAATAGCGCCCACGTAAGGAGCACGTGGCGCGCTTGGCGCCGAGCGCCAGACCTGGAGCGCTAAGGCGCTTCTTTTAAAATAGCACCCATGTGAGTAGCACGTGGTGTGCTTGGCGCTGAGAACCAAACTTGGAGTGCTAAGGTGCTTCTTATAAAATAGCGCCCACATGAGGAGCACGTGGCGTGCTTGGAGCCAAGCGCCAAACTTAGAGCGCTTAAAGCGCTTCTTTTAAATTGGAGCGCTAAGGCGCTTCTTATAAAATAGCACCCACATGAGGAGCACGTGGCGCGCTTGGCGCTGAGCGCTGAACTTAGAGCACTTAAAACGCTTCTTTGGCAGCTCTGATTAGTTCTGTGCTCTGAGAATTAAATTCTCGGTTTATAAGAGATTTTGTCTCGTGGATCTAAGAACTGAGTTCTTCTTTTTTTAAGGAGATGCTTTGATCTCTTCTGTTTTTTTTTTTGAAAGACTTGGTCTTATAGATCTGTGATCTAGAAAAAGAACTGAGTACTTCTGATGTGAGAGTTAAACTCTCAAAAATCGAGGAGATGTTATGATCTCGCTTATTATCATTTACCTTGAAGAAAATTTCTTCTTCTTAGAGCTTGCTCTTCTCTTTTTCTTTTTTGAGTTTATGGGGGGTTCTTCTGTGCTAATGATCTCGATCCTCTCATGCCCCAGACTTGAAGTCTTGGGTCCTTTATATAGTGTAGGCAAGTTTGTTAATTTGGTTAAAGAGATCTTTCATAGAAAGATCTTTGAATGATTTGGGGATTTTATCCCCCGTTGGATCTTTGATCCTATGGCTTTTGTTTTATAGAAGATTTTTCTCTTGTTATTAACAAGATTGGAAAATATTTTCCCAAACAGAGATTATTCTGTAATCTTGGTGATTTTATTAATCACCTTTGGATCTTTGATCCAACGGTGCGCTGTTTTACAGAGGGCAATCTTTCCTGTTTAAGAAGATCCGAGGAATATTTCCTCAGCAGGATTTGATTCTGAATTTTGATGATTTATTATCTTCGTTGGATCTTTGATCCAACGGTGGAGAACATTTAGTTCTGGCGCCAGCGCTCTCGTGCTTTGCACGTGATACGTTGTCACAGAGTCTTTGACTCTTAGCGCTTGGCGCTCAGCGCTCTCGTGCTTTGCACGTGATGCACTGCCTCAGAGTCTTTGACTCTTTAGCGCCGGCGCTCTCAGCGCTCTCGTGCTTTGCACGTGAGGCGCTGCCTCAGAGTCTTTGACTCTTTAGCGCTGGCGCTCAGCGCTCTCGTGCTTTGCACGTGATGCGCTGGCGCTCAGCGCTCTCGTGCTTTGCACGTGATGCGCTGCCTCAGAGTCTTTGACTCTTTAGCGATGGCGCTCTTGGCGCTCAGCGCTCTCGTGCTTTGCACGTGATGCGCTGCCTCAGAGTCTTTGACTCTTTAGCGATGGCGCTCTTGGCGCTCAGCGCTCTCGTGCTTTGCACGTGAGGCGCTGCCTCGGTTCAAATTTTGAATTTTGAATAAAGCTTTACTCTCAATTGGGGAAACACTGACAAAGGGACGTCGTCGTCCGAGCCAAGCTCTGCCTCTGGAGCCGTTACGGCATCCTTCATCGGCTGCTTTAGCAAAGCCTTCTGCGGGGACGTTGGGAGAACTGGGGCCACAACAGCTGGCTCCGGAAGTTTTGCCGCATCGCTGCTCGGGATCGGCACTACACTTGGAATAACCCGAGTCAAGATAGTCCCTACATCAAGATGAAAGAAAGGGTCAGAGCACGAATAAAGAAAGGGATAAAGGTATAATGAACGGAATTTTACCAAGACCCAAAGAAGCGCGGAGCCTCTCTTCCTCTTCAAATGTTTTGAGGGAAGCCGCGAGAGCATCTTCGGCAAAGATACCTGTTGAAGAAGAAAGCGTCGGTAGAAGCATAATAAAAGAAGATAACTGTTAAAGAATGTAACCGAAGTATCCCTGACTTCACGATAGTGATCAGTGCCGCTTCATCGCGAGCCAGTCGCTCGGAAGCCACAAGGGCTGCCTGGAGATCAGTATCATCCGCAGGCACGATGAATAAACCCTCATTGGTCCCATACTCGCACAAACCCTCGTTGTAAGGAGCATGTGGCTCCTGGGCAAATATGACGTCAGCAGAAAACAATGACTTCTTCTTCTTTTGCGAGAGAGCGCCGGTAGCCGATGACAGGAGCTTGCACTTGACGGGCATTTTTGGGCGACGAGTCCTGATCTCCACACCCACGCCAGACTCCGAGGACGGTGCAGCTACCGTTTCTATAGGAACACAGGGTAGAGGCTTCTCAAGAAAGGCACGTGGGACCGCAACCGCGGCAGCTTCTCTTAAGGAAGGACCAACAGTGGTCCGTCGCTTTAAAGGGACAGCTGGATTACCGGCAGGGAATACACCCTTGCGATCGAGCAGTAACCGCCTTTCTTCCCTAATAACAGCACCCGTTGCATGCTGGCACCATGCCACGTATGCATTCAAGGATTTTGGAGTGCAGCTCGGCTCACTGATAAAAAAGTTAGACCCAGTGTTTAGCCGCATGAAATGGTACAGCGCGTTGCGGATACCCTCTTCCGTAGCAACCGACTCAGCTAAAAAAGCCTCTCGCGGGACACCTTGATCGTAGCTCGACTGTTGAGCGAAACGGTGCGGGTTGTACCTCATGAACAACGCAGCGTCGTTCTGCCTAAACACTAAAAAGCCCAGCCAGATTGAATACAAATGCAGAATCTTCCAAGCTTTCAATGTAGGAGCCCCGTCTTTAATAGTATCACGCAGCGGCTGCACCGTTTTAGTGGATTCCTTGCCGATAGTTAGGACCTTATCGATGAAGGTCATGCTATCCCCGACCGTACGAGGGCGAAGGACAAGACCCTGAGCCTCTCGCAGTGATGGATCTAAAGCAGAAGCGTCAACTAGGAACATAACCCAAGGGAAATTATAACTGTCGTAGAAATGGGGCCGTTTGTGGACTCCAAAAGCGCCAAGCACATGCAGCTCGATCCACAACGTGAAATAATGCAGCGGGAGATTTACTGGCTGTACCCCCGGCTGAGTGGTGTCCGCCGCTAAGCTGAGGCCATGGTACAGGTGAGCTAGCCCAGCGATCCCAACGGCCACTCACGTCCCGGCAACCTTCGGTAAGCCAGATAGAAGACGGATGGCCTCATGTATCGAGGGTGCATTGGGAGCACAAACTAGCTTAACCATAGGCCGAGGAACCCCAAAAAGAACGCCTCTTCGTCAATATCTGAAGCTACGAGCTCTGCAAAGGGGATGACCGGGGTATCTGGGAGGAAGAAATGCCTTTGATCTGCTTCCGCTGTCGGCTGGCTATCTAAGCCAAAACCAAAAGGATCGTCAAGCTTGGCGAACTTCGCAGCTTGTTTTGATAAGACTTCCGGACGAAGAAAGCGGGAGATGAAATCCGCGAAGCTGACCCCGTGCCCTCCGGACTTGAGAAATAGACTCTCATAAATATTCGACACCTAGATTAGACTCGGGAATCAATATTGAATGGCATTCTCCGGGGTGAGACCCATCACCACTGATTTGGTGGCGAAGATGTTCTCGTCAGGGGGAAGTATTTCCTCGTAATGTTTCCCTCTAACGGGTAGGCCTAAAATTTCTGGAAATTCCTCCAAGGAAATCGAAACCTCCCGGTCCGATAAAAGGAAAGTGTGAGTCGGCGTGTTCCACTATTCCAAGAAAGCCTTGACCCACCATACGTGAGGCACAGGATACTGAAAAAGAGACACGCAGATAGCAGGGTACAACCCGAGCTTCAGCAGCAGCGACTTTTTGGCTGACAAGATGTATCGAGCCCACTGCAAGTATCCGGCTGAATGGCGAGGAGTCAAGCCTATCACGTATGCCTGTCCCCAAGGGCGTGACTCGCCTTGACAGATGCGCCGTCCCAGAATATCTAAAGCCATCGGCGGCTGCACGGGTATTGAGCCCATAGAGGGCTGGAGGCGTCCATCCATAATCCAGTTAACCTCCTCCACAGCATAATTCACCGGGGGTGAGTCGGCATAGTGAATGGCTGAAATCGGCTCTGAAGACGTCGCACAAGAGAAGTTGCGCCGACCCTGGATAATTTGGTTGTACAACAGCCCCATAAGTGAAGAGACTTCTACTCCGGGTCATGGTCTTTGATCAATGCAAAAACTTCCCGATCCATGGGCGCTTCGGCATATCCACTCTCGGGGCGAGCAAATGGGATAGAAGTGTCGAAAGACATAGTACCTGCATGAAAAGGAACGAGGGTTAGATGTCAATTCTACATTACAAATTCTGGGTACTTTAAATTTGTACCACCCTGCAATACAGGAAGAAGGGGACCAAGGGGGACCCACGAAATCAAAGTAACGGCTCATCATTGATGAGACAGTCAATCATTAAGGAGAAAATCCTAAGAAGATTCTCATTTAATGAGAAGCTCATTGGGCCAAGGAGTTAAACTCCCTCGAGAGCAGTGCTCTGCAAACAGAAATGACATCTGTCAAATTTAATCATGAAGGGAATAAAAGTTTCCCAAAATTTCTAAGAGCCGTACTCTGTGAAAAGATGGAGTAATCCATCAGAGCCCTGAAAAAGCAAAGCTTTTTACAGAGTAAGAACTCTAAGATCTTTAAGATCTACAAAATTAACTCTAAGAGTTCTTCATAGAGATGAACAACGTTCAAATTAATGGGTTATGTAACCCTAAAAATCCATTTTTTAGATCTATGATCTAATAAGAGCAAAGCTCTGTTTAAAGGGGGTTCGATTATGATCCTTACCAAATTTGTTCTGACTCTAAAAGGAATTTACTTAGGCAGAGATCTTAGCTCTGAAGGGGAGAATTAAATTCTCAGAAACAAGAAAGAAAGAAGATGAACAGAAGTCATTTCAAGGGCCAAAGGCCCTACTTATAGGTGCTAGAAGATGGTCCAACTTCCAAGACGATCCAACGGTGGAAAGGTTGCCATCGCTGCACTCACGTGTGAGCCACTTGAGTGCAATGGTAGGGGGCATTTGTTTCCCCACAATAAGAGAGGAAGGCTCTGTTCAAAATTTGAACTGAGGCAGCGCCTAACGTGCAAAGCACAAGAGCGCCAGCGCTCGGAGTTAAAAATCCTGAGGCAGCGCCTCACATGCAAAGCACGAGAGCACCAGCGCTCAAAGTTAAAAAACTCAGAGGCAGCGCCAAGAGTTAAAAACTCTGAGGCAGTGCCTCACGTGCAAAGCACGAAAGCGCCAGCGCTCAGGGTTAAAAAACTCTGAGGCAGCGCCAGAACTAAAAGTTCTCCACCCTTGGATCAAAGATCCAACGGAGATGATAAATCATCAGAGCACAGAATTAAATTCTGATTGAGGAAATACTCCTCAAATATTTCTAAACAAGAAAGATTGTGCTCAGTAAATCAGAGCACCGTTGGATCAATGATCCAATGGTGATTAAAAATCACCAAGACACATAATTAAATTCTGATTGAGGAAATACTCCTCAAATCTTTCTAAACAAGAAAGATTGTGCTCTGTAAATCGGAACACCGTTGGATCAAAGATCCAATGGTGATTAAAAAAATCACCAAGATACAGAATAAGTCTGTATGGAAAAATATTTTCCAATCTTATTAAAAACAAAAAAAAATGTCTTCTGTAAAACAGAAGTCCTTGGATCAAAGATCCGACGGTGGATAAATTCCCCACATCAATTAAGAAATCCCTCAATGAGAGATTTCCTTAACTGAATCAACAAATCAGCCTCCCATATATAAAGGACCCAAGACTTCAAGTCTTGTAGAGAAGACCCCCCAAACTTTAAACTTCAGAGACGAGAGCAATTTCTTCTCAAGGTAAATAAAAATAAGAGGGATCACAGTATCTCCTCCATATTTAAGAGTTTGACTCTCACATTAGAAGAACTTAGTTCTTTTTCCAGATCTCAGATTTATAATACAAAGTCTTTCATAAGTGAGAATCTAATTCTCAGAGAATTGAATCGAGCAGAACAGAAAATTCAGTGCTTAGCACTCCAAGTCTGGCGCTCAGCGCCGAGCACTCCACGTGCTCCTCAAGTGGACGCTATCTTATAAGAAGAGCTTAGCATTTAAAGTCTGGGGCTCAGCGCCAAGCGCTCCACGTGCTCCTCACGTGGGCACTATTTAATAATAAAGCGCTTAGCACTTAAAGTCTGGCGCTCAGCGCCAAAGCGCTCCACGTGCCCCTCACGTAGGCGCTAATAGATTAAAAAGTGTTCTGCACTCAATAGTTGGCACTCAGCACCAAGCACTCCACGTGCTTCTTACATGGGCATTGTTTAACATAAAGCACTCCATAAATAGAGCCCGGCGCCATAAAGTGTGTTTAACACTTAATAAAGAAAAACAAAGAAAGGGGGTGAGCATCAAAGCTCATATCAATGCTCAGCATTATTGAACAAAGGGGATTAAGCCCAAATAAGTAATCAGGTAGGCTGAGCCTAAGGTTGGCCAAACCCCAAATCGACCGAGCCCATCGGTCTTCTACTAAATTGGCCTTAGTGCCAAACGGGACTACCAAGTCCCTGATGAGCATTCTTTGGTTCAAGGGTACATCTCTCCACACCTCTGATACATGTCGTTGTAATTCTTCAACGTCTTCAGAGAGGTGGAGGATCCCAATAACCAATAACTCTTGGCGTACCCTCAAACTGATGAGTCAAAACTCTACGGACTATGATGTCCTTAAACTTATGGACCGTAACGTCCCTAAACTAAACTCTACGAACTATGATGTCCTTAAACTTATGGACCGCAACGTCCCTAAACTAAACTCTATGGACTATGATGTCCTTAAACACGGACTATGATGTCCTTAAACTTATAGACCGTAATGTCCCTAAACTAAAATGAATGCTCTTTCGTTGGATCTAAATGATCCTAAAACCTTGTTGAGTAGATCTTAGTCTAAAATTAGACTAACGTATCCTTAACAAATATTTAAGTTGATTTTAATCTCAAACGAGGTTAACGATCCTTAAATCAAACCAAACCCAAATCTAAGAAAATACGGATTTGGAATAATCCCCGCCCTACGGGCGACAACATAAATTAGTCTCCGTATACAATCCACGGGCAACCAAAAATAAAACAAACACACACGACACGAAGTGACCTTCTGGAGCAGGAGAAAGTGGTTATCGCTACACGGTAACGTAATTAACTGCAGGGGCTTGCGCCTGCAGGGAAAAGCGTCCCCACAATCAAAAAACCCCTCGCAAACGAGAGGGAATCTGACGCAGTCTGCTACAACGTCCGCATCTGTTTAAACCTTCGATACACGGTGTCATAAATCAACTTGACATTTTCGGAGAGGTAGATAGATAAAACTAAATAGCATCTACCCCCAAATTCAGGCAAGACGACCTACGCGGTTTCGTCTCTTTTTTTGGCGGTAAACAATATATGTATTCATTCTCATTATAATATTTTATATTACTTTTCACGTGCATCACACGTGCATAAATTCTTCCAAAATCCTTAGCAATCTTTCCAAACACCAAAACTAGCAAACTAACATGCAAGGTTCGTAGAATTACAAGTTTTGTCGCGTGTCCACCCAATCATGGAAGACCCCTCCAAGTTTCTTGTAGTCCATCGGGAACAAGTTTGAGAAGCGACCGCCCTTACCAAAAATGATCCATCCGAGAGAACCGATCCAAAATTTAGCTTCAACTAGTGAAGCAACCGACGCTCTAAACTCGATAGGAATGAAGAGTGAGAATGTAGGAATTTTCTACTATCATATTCACTCAAACACTAAAGCTTAAGAGAGCTATGAAGAAGAATGAGGAGGAAGAAGATGTAGCCATAACAAAATGGGCTAAGGTTAGAATGAATGAAGATAATGAATGGCTTCATAATAATCTACCATCAAATAAAATATCAATACCAATTTGTAATAAACAAATGAAAACCCATTCCTCTCTGCATGTCTTCAACCATACTCAAAACCACCTCATTACCATGAATATTCATAAATGAGATGTCCTCCTTCTAAAACATATTTCATATAAATACGGAATACAACTTGGTATACATATCGAAATACATATACGTGTATCCATATAAAAATACAAATAGCCAAGAGAGAGAATGAATAGTGAACAATAATACTAGAATATATATATATATATATATTATTAAATCAAAACCAGATTTAATAATTCGGCTTAATCCTAAACCGCTAGTATTATCAACAGTCTGATTAAAATTCGTGTAGCCTGTAAATGTATTTAATCGGACCCCTGCATGTACTAATATACGTCATCTACATCATATCGCCTGAACCGGGAAAACCCTCTGTGTGGGACTCTAAAGACTCGACAATACGCTGGCAATGATTATTGGATAAATCCAAAACCATAAGCACATCAGTGGCACTGGCTGTATGTAACGGCTACCTAGGTATATGCCGAAAGGAAGGTCGACAATCAAGTTCGTCCGTACCCTGCTGAGTCTGAATGTGACAATCTCTGTACAGTCCGGTATTTTCGTCTAAGAGTGTCGTATATCGGGTCTAGAGAGTGGATAACGTCAAAGCCTTGCTAACTGATAAGTCGTGTCGGAGTCAAGCTCATCACCAGCTGAGAAACTACTGAACTCATATCAGTAAATATCATCCACCATGGCCACGGATTTAGGGTGATGGCCAACCGAACACAGCGCAACATTGACTCCTAATACCAGGAGAGACGAATTCCCGACAATCACTTATTGTCTCCATGTGGCTCGGGATTGTACCCAACTAAAACCCGTTTGCACAACTCTTTTAAGCCGTGGTAGGATAGTAATCTAAGTACAGTAGGAACTCACACGAGACAAATGACGATCTCAGGTCAAAAGACTAATCTGTATTCATGCCACCTAAGAACTTTCATCTAACGAAAGATATAATATCATCTAGAAGATCTCGGCGGGTCCATCTGGTGTACTCACCTCCAGTGAGCACCTGTATACTATCTTAGGTAACACATCACCAATGGCTTATGAGACTGGCCTTCGCCCCTCGTCGGGGTCTCGAAACGTATGCACTAGTTTACTTCGGAATATCGATGTCCAGTCGCATTGCTCCTACGACTAGGGAAATTTAAGGATGTGCTTATGGACTACCCAGCTCTCACGTATATGATCGACATTATAATGCTGGAAGTCAAGCAAGAATCCCATGGGCATCATCATCATGTATTAGCCACACGTAATAATAAGTAAAACGTATACACATCAATAATAAAGACAAACCGGGTAGCATACTATCATCTCGAGTAAGACTGTTATGCCGGTATAGGTTCTCCTTCAATTATCATAATCGCCTACCTGCAATTACAATAATTACCTTGATGGCACTATATCCAACAATCTCCCACTTGCATTGAATGCCAATTATTGCAATATCGTATACCCACAGCTTGTGTGATACCGAATACCCAACTTCTCTACAAACTAGTTTTGCAAACCGTGTTTGTGAAACATCTGCATTCGAGAAATAGCCTCAGTGAGTGGATCCGCTTCAATGTTCCAACTTCATCTCTTTATATCTCAACTTCACGGAGATCAACGGTCTCTTGAACTGAGCGATACCCCGTCTCAAGAATTTGTCTAGATACTTAATGGAACCAAGTTCATAAATGAACAACTTTATCCAACAAACTTCTTAGGCTGTATCCTCCGTTAAGTCATAACCAGCATTCTGCACCATGCCTACCTCAGTATCCATATTGAAACCATATCCAATATACTGCTCCTCAGAAGAGGGTAAACTCAAAATTCTGACAGCATCCCTGTCATTCAGGTCACCTTGGAAGCCTGAGTCGATAACCGCCTCCTTGAGGAGGCTGCCTGATCAGTCGAAAATATTGCATCTTTTAACCGGCAATTTCCCTATCTTTTGCACTTATTTAGAAGTGTTCGGTATTCATATTTCACATATTAGCAAATCAGTCGTTAAATATCAGATTGCATGTGTTAGACTCTAAAACCGACATTTCTAAGGAAATTGACTGCATTTCATGGCATCGCATCATCCCTATATTGCGCAACACTTGTTTCAAGATCTGTGCAGGATAATCCGGAAGAAAAGCCAAAATTGTCAATTTGCTGATCAAACATTACGCCAACTCAAAGACCTGAGATCTGGTAGCAATCCAGAAGGAATTACACAATTCAACATATCAAAACAAGGCCCAATTGTCATCCCAAAACACCAGAAGAAGTTACAAGCCATAAGGCCTCAAAAGCGCCGCGGAACCGCGGCGGGAGCTGTTAGTTATATGTATGCCCTAGAGGCCATTACTGTACATACGATGTATATTGTAGTGGATACTAGGACATATATAGGGAGGACTTTCTTGCTCGACATGATAGTATGCTATCTGGTTGTACTTTATCTTAACATGTACTCTGATTGTCTCTATGTTACATGTTGATAAAGCCCTTAGGATATGTACTCGACTACTGGGACTATGATGAGATCATACTAGTGGGGCCACGGTAGTCGACGAGTACATCCTATAACTGTTCCTAGTCGAGAGTGTATCGAGACAGGGCATCGATGCACCAGAGTAGACTAGCGTATACGCATCTTGACCCATATGATGGGCGATGAATGATCCCATATCCATCGGTGTTTGACATCAAGGATGGTGTACGGGTGCTCAGTGGAGACTGGGTACACTGGACGGACTCGCCGAGAACTCCCAGATGGTATTATACCTTACATCAGATGGCAGTTCTCCGGTGACACTGGTACAGAGTGGTCTGTTGACCCGAGATCGTCATAGAGTCTTGTGTGATTCCCACTGTGCTTTGATTTCCATCATACCACGTCCAAGAGGGCGTGCAAAAAGGTGGCTTTTGGGTACAGTCCCGAATCACATGGAGGCAATGAGCGATAGGAGGGGATTCGTCTCTCCCGGTATAGGGAGTTGATGTTGTGCTGTGTTCGATTGGCTATAACCGGAAATCCCTGGCCAGGGTTGCTGAGATTTACTGGTAAGTGCTATCAGCAGTTTCTCGAACTGTTATAGACCTCATATCGACACGACTTATCAAGCTACTGGGGTCTGACGTTTACCACCCCTAGGCGAGATATGCGACATATCAGACGACGAGACCGGACTGTACGGGAGTGTTACTATTTGGATTCACAGGAGAAGTTACAGGCTTGCTTGTTGATGTTCTGAGCGCTCAATACCTGGGTAGCTGTTACGTTTAGCTGACCGCTTGCAGCTTGTGGGTGTTTGATATGATCATCACCTACTGCCGCCGTATTGACGATTCTTTAGAGTCCTACACAGAGGTTTCTTGGCTCAGGCAAAACGGAGTATGGGCACATATGTGATATGTGCGGGACCGAGGATAATGCGATATGAGATACCGTATTCTATTCTCGCGATATTTGATATCAGCCGGGTCATCGGATCAAGTGTTGATTCGATGAATCGGTACGGATAATTATTAGTCGATTATATGCGATATAGCCGGATTGTCGGATCAAGTGTTGATTCGATAATTTAATGTATAATAATATATATGATATATTAAATTACATTAACTAATATTTGCTCACTAAAAGATTCTTTTTCTCACTCGGGTAATACATTGATATATATGCGATATATGTTAAATGTATTATTTTATTTTATTACGATAAATATTGTATATGTGATATATAATATTGTAACATGTTATAATTATTAATGCAACATGTTTAGAGGAGTTTAAACAAGATTAGGGTTTGATTTGGGTTAATGATTTCTAGATGTTTCTAGATTGTTTTACTTTGTCTTTGTTAAGATATTATGATAGATATTTCTTTGTGACTCACCCTTTAACCCAACCCAAACCCTAACCCTAGTAAACTCTCTTCAATGGTTACTACAACCATGGTTGCATAAATGATTATGATAACATTTTATTATTCATCACAAATGATATTGTTCATCTTCTTCCTTCTTCTTTCTTCATGAAAAAAGCTTACTAGCTTTTTCCAAGTGATGAATAAATGTGAGAAAAAGATAAATAAAGAGAGCAAAAATCCTACTTCATCATCCTCATCTTCCCTTGCCCTTTAGATGAGAGTGTTCACTCAATTTTAGTGAGTGTTAGCTTGTGTTAATGAAACTTCAAGGTAGATCATCTTTGTATCGAAGATCGGAAGCAAGACTGCATCTTTCTCTTCGTGGAACCTCTCGAGAGTCCGGAACCCGATGATCGCAGCGAAGGGACCACAACACGGAGCTTATGAAGTGAAGGACCGGATCTACAAAGGTTGTAATCGCTCTCACTTAGTGTTAAAGTGTTTAACATGTTATTTTTCGTCTAATCTCTAGTTTAAAGATCCGTATTCGGGTTGTTCGGTACGGCTAATTTTTTAATCGGGCATGGCTGATGCCTCAAAGACCATTGTGCGCATGCCCAGCAACCCTACAGTGGTATCAGAGCCAAGCTAGAGCTTTAGGCGAAGTCTAGACGAAGTTTAAAGTCCGATCGAACCCGGAAAACCCGATATAACCCCTTCTCTGGAAATTTTCTGAAAATTTGGATTTTTGTGAATTAAAAATTGCCAAAAAATTCAGCAGGGAATTCTATGAGTTACTGTGAAGCACGTGATGCTAACTCGACAAAAGAGCCGCGGAACCGCGGCCCCACCCTGGGTTTCGCGGCGGTTCCGCGGCCATTTTGGTGAGTTACACCACGTGGCTTGCACAGTAATTCTTGTCTTGAAGTGCTGAGTCTTCTGGAAATTTTTATATTTTACTCAACAGTTGAGTTTTTCTGGGGTTCTTTTGGAGATTCGATAATTCGATCGGATTGTCTAATTTTGTCTATGTGTTGTCCGGATAATTTTAGAAACTGTTAAAAAGTTCGAACGGATATCAATAACTCACTTTTTCCTCTGTTGAAAAATTTTTCAAAAGTTGGATTTTTTCTCGTGTTTAAGAACGTTCTAAGTCGTGCAAGTAACGCGGTGGACCCTCTAGAAGACAACAAACCTTAACTCGATTATGTGACCGTCTTGAACTGCTTCTGAACCTTAGGGTTTGTGGCAGTACGGCGTGCCACATGTGAGGCGTTGGCTTGACCCTTCTACGGCTGGACCATTGGTACTGTGGCATGTGATGGATGTTTTAAAACTAATTTCAAGTGTTGAGATATATTGGGGAAATCTTGGGTGTTTGATTATTCGATCGGAAAGTTTAACTTTGTCTATTTATCTGGAATGTGATACAATATTTGGAATCCACGGGTAGTTATGTGATAACTAATTTGAATGTTGTAAATCTAGCAGTTTAGTCTCAAATTGATCGGTTGCCACGGAATTTTGATGTGATCAAAAGTCCGTCGCAATCACGTAGCGTACGCGGATACTCGCCGGGTAAACTTAATAGACAGCCACGCCCCATAGCCCCGACCAAGTGACTGTAGGAGAACCCCATCGCCGAAAGCATCCGTTCGGGTGCTCGCGACGGCGGTGTTCCGCCTTAGTGCACTTCATCGACGACATCTGGGGGTGCGGCCGTCTACTAAAGTTTGGGACGAGCATTCGATCAGGACATCGGGAATCTTGTTGAATTGCCCGACTTGATATTGAAAAGAGTTTTCGATAATGAGACTAAAATGCGGGGTTTATAATTGTTAGGCATGCGATGTCTAAGGAATTCATTTGGATAGGCATGCGATGTCTAAGGAGGTTGCAGATTCCAACTGTTGTAGTTTTACACTTTCTTTTCTGTGACCGTAAGCGTAGTATGTAGTGTATTGCCGGCTTCGTTGCTATACATCAATGACAATCGGGATACGCATACTTGCTTACGTTGATGATATGAGATATTATGTGTTGCTGTGATATGTTCTATTGGATCGTCGCGTTTTGAATAGCCGGGGGTTTTATGTGAGATGAGAGTTTTTTTTCTTTTTCATTCATGTAAAATTCATTTGTATGTAATATTCTTTTATTGGGGCACTTCCAGGTTGCGGAAGATGTCACCGTTGTATATTATTTACTTTTCCGCATTAGGTAGACCCAAGGCGGGGAGCACAAGTAACCGGGTTCTAGGGTCCAGTGGGAGACCATCTTGAGGAGTCGAGACCGGGTCTCCTAACCCTAGAATTGGCAGTGTTACTTGCCGCTCTCGTAGGGGTCTAGGGATGTGGGTTTGGCTATTCATCGCGACCGTGGAATCCGTGTTTTATACAGGCTCGTACTAAAACACGGACTCCCTAGTATATCCAATATTTCATATATGTTTCTTCTGCTGCAATGTTCTGTGATGAGATCATATTACTGCCTGAGATGAATGTTTATATTATATATATGAGATATATGTTATATTGCAGATTTCGTTTCAAAAGAGATGCTTGTGAAGCATAATAAAATGGGACTTCATTAATGAGATTAATGAAATAAAAGAAACCTAAGATGTTGTAGAAACTTGTTTATAAAAACTGGTAGCTCTAGTTCTTGCTTTGCATAGTGGTGTTCCTTGTAGAACATCCAGCACCTTATTTGATAAGGAAAGGACCGAGATCCCTTCACCGGGAGTGACTCCTTTAGCAATAACTGGCAGATGCTACAACCCTCGGTTTGTCTTTTGATTGCTTTTAGAGTTTTGCTTTGCATAGTGATATTTGTGAAATATCCTGCACCTTATTCGATGAGGAAAGGGCCGACGATCCCTTCACCGGGAGTGACCCCTTTAGCAAAACTAGAAAAGCCTCAAAAACACTCCATTTAAAATCACTCGATTCTACGACGATATCAAGTTCATTACGCTCAAGGTTTTCTGAAAAACCTGCGTAGCCCTCCGTCATTTCAGATAGACATTATTTAGTATCCGTGCTATGTTTGTTAACTTAGTTAAGGCATAGTGTACAGTAGCTAAGTAATGTTTATCTGTTAAAACATGAGATGTGATTGGATTAGGGTATTCGTACGGCCTTGTTGACTCAATTAAGGGTCGTACGGGTGGGTTTAATTCAATCGGGAAATGTACGGGTTGAACTTGACTTGCGATTTATGATTTGTTGACTTAGTTAAGGTCATAGATCGCTAGGGGCAAAATATTATTGGGAATTTCAAGTGTTGAAATTTGCAATGAGATTGCATACCTTCTATGAGATAGTTGGATCCCGATACCCACTGCGAGTAAGAGTTACACCTGGGAGAGTTTTACACATTACAATTAGCCGATCAAGTACGTGTCTAGAAAGGTGTTAACGGGGTTACGCCTCTGGGAAAACGAGGTTTACTTTAATTAGATTCGTGCGAAAGCACGGGGGGCCTCCCTCAAAGTACCGACACTGGCCTGGCTGAAAGATTGGCGAACTTGTAGCGTGTAATTAATCCTGGCTAGTCTTTCCTTTTAGGGTTTGAAGGAAGATTTGATTAAAACAGTGGGAGACATCCTGATTAGATATATTAGATAACCAATCTAATCTTGCAAGAGCATACGCTGAGTGTTTTCTTCTCTCTCTCTCCAGGTAGCGACAATATCACGCCTTAATCAAGATAATAAAACGGATATATTGACCGAACCCGCTTGTTATACTGAGCTGGGGAACGTTGGTCCCGCTCCAACTTATAATTGTTATAAGACAGAACAGAAAATTGGGGAATACCAGATTTCCCGTGCCGCCCAAACGAGGAAAGTGCATGTTGATGCATCTTCTTCGGGTGTGTTCATTATACAGAACTGTTTCTCAGTATCCTTTACGTCCTGGGTATATGATACCAGATCAGGATCCCGCATATGTAATAATTTACATGGGCTACAGAAAGGTAAAGAACTGAGAACGGGTGATAAGTTTCATGAGACAGAAAACGGTGCAAGTGTTGCAGCCAAGTCTGTTGGTCACTATCACCCTGTATTACCGGAATACATTGATTCTGAACAAATATTATTAGATACCGAACCTGATATACAAAATCATATCAGTCTCTTTTTTAGTAAAGAAAGGATATAATTTTGTATTATTGGATAATGTTTTGAACATTTCCTATATCAAGAGTTGATCGGTTCAGGCACGTTATCTAAAAGCATTGACGTTCTAAATCAAACTACAGTTCTTAGTATAAAGAACACACACAAGAGGAAGAGTTCAGAAATGAATGAATCCTTCTTGAGGCATTGTAGACTAGGTCATATCAATGCGACCCGACTGGCTGAAGTTACATTTAGATGCATATTTAAATTAGTTTGAATTTACATCTTGTGAAACTTGCCGGTCATGTCACAGAGATAAGATGACCATAGCTCTGTTTATTGGAAACAGAGAAAGAGTTAATGAACTCTTGGGATTGATACATGCTGATATATGAAGGTCCCATGTCTACACATGCCAAGACCGGTTCTTTGTACTTCATTACATTCTCTGATAATCTCTCAAGATTCAGACATGTGTTCCTGTTGAAACATAAGTCCGAACCTTTTGAGATATTCACAGAATATAAGTTAGAAGTAGAGAACCAAAAACGGGTATAAGTATTATGTCCTTTGATGTGATCAAGGAGGAGAATACTTGAGCACGGAATTCCTGAACTATTCTAAAGGAGAATGAGATTCTCTCTCAGCATTACTCCTTCGTATACACCACAGCACGTCGGTGTATCGGGGCGGAGCAATAGCACCCTATGTGATATGGTGTGCTCTATGATGAGTACTACTGAGTTTCCTATTTCCTTTAGGGAGTTATGCACTTGAGAAGCTGCATACCTATTGAATAGGGTTCCAATCAAATCAGATGCCTACCACTCCATATATGATATGGAAAGGGAAGAACCCATATCTTAAGTTTGTTAAGATTTAGGGTTGTCCGGACTATGTCTAAAAGCAAAATCCAGACAAGCTCGAGGCAAGGTCTGTTATGTAGAACTGGAATGGTTCCAGCTATACAAACTGCAGCTGATGATTTGGTAGAACCAAAGGATTCAATAGTTTCCAACGAACCTCAGCCTCTCCGCCGATCTAGCAGGGTTCCTCACCCACCTGAGAGATAGTTCGGTTTCTCTATGACAGTGGGAGCGAGGATTGCATCATGAGATGATGACCCAACTAGTTTCGAGCTGGCCATCAGGAGTGGGACTCTGTAAGAATGGCTGGATGCTTATCGATCTGAGATGGAATCCTTATACACCAACAAAGTATGGACTTTGGTTGCTTTATCTGAAGGGTTAAATCCCCATCAGGAGCAAGTATATCTTGAGAAGATTACTTGGTGTACATGGAAAAGTTGAGACTTTCAAAGCTATGCTTAGGTCCATCCAGATCCTACTTGCCACGGCTACATACCATGACTACGATATCTGGTGGTTGGGTGTCATGACTGCTTTTCTAAATGATGTTTTAGAAGAGAACGTCTATAAGTACACAGCCAGAGGGCTTCGTAGACAGTGGGAGCAGCGGAAACGTGAGCAAGATGTTTTATATGATAAAGCAGGCATCGCGGAGTTGGAACATCTGTTTTGATGTGGTAGTCAAAGAGTTTGACTTCATCAAAATGGTAGATGAACCTTGTATATACAAAAAGGTAGTAGAGAGTATGGTGGTGATCCTCGTAGAGTACATGGATGACATACTCTTAATAGGGAAGGAGTTTCCTATGCTACGCTCGGTCAATCTCCGCTTATCACAACGATTCTCCATATAGGATCAAAGTGATACCTCCTAAATACTGGGTTTTGGATCTATGAGATAGATCTAATTGGATGATTAGGATACTCACTAGTTGTAGTGAGATGGTATCAATCAATCCTGAGAAGAATCACTGGAAAGGTTCCAGAGTGATAAGGACGACTGAATGTCAGTCGCAGGCATTGTCTACACCCTCAGTGGAGGGACGGTATGTTGGAAGAGTTCCAAGCTAGATACCGTGACATACTAGACGATTAAAGGCAAGATACATCGTTACCAAGGATGCTACCAAAGAGGCAGTCTGGATACATATAAGTTCATGAGATGAACTTCGTTCCTACCATTGTGTGACAATGGAGTTGTGGCTTTAGCCAAGGAACTTTCGTCCCATCAGAAATCCAGATATAATTCTTAAGCAGTATCACCTGATCATGGAGATGGTTGATCTCCAGGGAGATTGAGGTTAGGAGAGTAGATACAGAGGACAATAGCGCGGATCCACTCACAAAGGCCTTTTTCCTAGTAGAGACTTTTATGGGATGGTTGAGTATGAGATACATCAACCACAGCTAATTGTTGGGTATGTGATACCACAACAGATGGCCCTAGTGCAAGTGGGAGATTGTTAGTTATATGTATGCCCTAGAGGCCATTACTGTACATACGATGTATATTGTAGTGGATGCTAGGACATATATAGGGAGGACTTTCTTGCTCGACATGATAGTATGCTATCTGGTTGTACTTTATCTTAACATGTACTCTGATTGTCTCTATGTTACATGTTGATAAAGCCCTTAGGATATGTACTCGACTACTGGGACTATGATGAGATCATACTAGTGGGGCCACGGTAGTCGACGAGTACATCCTATAACTGTTCCTAGTCGAGAGTGTATCGAGACAGGGCATCGATGCACCAGAGTAGACTAGCGTATATGCATCTTGACCCATATGATGGGCGATGGATGATCCCATATCCATCGGTGTTTGACATCAAGGATGGTGTACGGGTGCTCAGTGGAGACTGGGTATACTGGACGGACTCGCCGAGAACTCCCATATGGTATTATACCTTACGTCAGATAGCAGTTCTCCGGTGACACTGGTACAGAGTAGTCTGTTGACCCGAGATCGTCATAGAGTCTTGTGTGATTCCCACTGTGCTTTGATTTCCATCATACCACGTCCAAGAGGGCGTGCAAAAAGGTGGCTTTTGGGTACAGTCCCGAATCACATGGAGGCAATGAGCGATAGGAGGGGATTCGTCTCTCCCGGTATAGGGAGTTGATGTTGTGCTGTGTTCGATTGGCTATAACCGGAAATCCCTGGCCAGGGTTGCTGAGATTTACTGGTAAGTGTTATCAGTGGTTTCTCGAACTGTTATAGACCTCATATCGACACGACTTATCGAGCTACTGGGGTCTGACGTTTACCACTCCTAGGCGAGATATGCGACATATCAGACGACGAGACCGGACTGTACGGGAGTGTTACTGTTTGGATTCACAGGAGAAGTTACAGGCTTGCTTGTTGATCTTCTGAGCACTCAATACCTGGGTAGCTGTTACGTTTAGCTGACCGCTTACAGCTTGTGGGTGTTTGATATGATCATCACCTACTGCCGGCGTATTGACGATTCTTTAGAGTCCTACACAGAGGTTTCTTGGCTCAGGCAAAACGGAGTAGGGGCACATATGTGATATGTGCGGGACCGAGGATAATGCGATATGAGATACCGTATTCTATTCTCGCGATATTTGATATCAGCCGGGTCATTGGATCAAGTGTTGATTCGATGAATCGGTACGGATAATTATTAGTCGGTTATATGCGATATAGCCGGATTGTCGGATCAAGTGTTGATTCGATAATTTAATGTATAATAATATATATGATATATTAAATTACATTAACTAATATTTGCTCACTAAAAGATTCTTTTTCTCACTCGGGTAATACATTGATATATATGCGATATATGTTAAATGTATTATTTTATTTTATTACGATAAATATTGTATATGTGATATATAATATTGTAACATGTAATAATTATTAATGCAACATGTTTAGAGGAGTTTAAACAAGATTAGGGTTTGATTTGGGTTAATGATTTCTAGATGTTTCTAGATTGTTTTACTTTGTCTTTGTTAAGATATTATGATAGATATTTCTTTGTGACTCACCCTTTAACCCAACCCAAACCCTAACCCTAGTAAACTCTCTACAATGGTTACTACAACCATGGTTGCATAAATGATTATGATAACATTTTATTATTCATTACAAATGATATTGTTCATCTTCTTCCTTCTTCTTTCTTCATGAAAAAAGCTTACTAGCTTTTTCCAAGTGATGAATAAATGTGAGAAAAAGATAAATAAAGAGAGCAAAAATCCTACTTCATCATCCTCATCTTCCCTTGCCCTTTAGATGAGAGTGTTCACTCAATTTTAGTGAGTGTTAGCTTGTGTTAATGAAACTTCAAGGTAGATCATCTTTGTATCGAAGATTGGAAGCAAGACTGCATCTTTCTCTTCGTGGAACCTCTCGAGAGTCCGGAACCCGATGATCGCAGCGAAGGGACCACAACACGGAGCTTATGAAGTGAAGGACCGGATCTACAAAGGTTGTAATCCCTCTCACTTAGTGTTAAAGTGTTTAACATGTTAGTTTTCGCCTAATCTCTAGTTTAAAGATCCGTATTCGGGTTGTTCGGCACGGCTAATTTTTTAATCGGGCATGGCTGATGCCTCGAAGACCCTTGTGCGCGTGCCCAGCAACCCTACAGGAGCCGGCTTGTGCCGCGGTTCCGCGGCGGTTTGGTCAGATCATCATTCCATTTTTTGTCCACAATTCATCTCTCGAGGCCCACATTCATTTAAGATGCCTCAAATTCCAGAAGAATCTCGAAGCTACTGCCAGATCAGCAAAGATCATTAAGCAAGGCTAATCTTAATTAAGCTCCTAACAAACTATTTCTAGAAGCTCCCTCCTAACTAATCACATCTAGAAGCTTCTCCTCTAACTAACTTTTGGAGGGAAATTCAAATCTCCTCAACAAACTTTTGGAGGGAAACTTAAAATTCAAATTCTAGATCTAGGGTTTTGATGGCTATAAATAGGAACCTAGATCAAAGGGTTGTGGTTGTTCAATCTTTAGTTAGTTCATTAATTCTTTACCTCTACTTTCTTCATCTTCTTCCACAAGTCTAGTGACAAGACTTGTGCGAAACCCTAACCCTAATTCCACTCCAAATTCAAGATCCCGAGTACCAATCAAGCGAGAAGCCCTTCAACCTTTTAGGAGCAGAGCCGATCTCCAATCGAGCAAGTGATCCAAGCCGATCCGCGACTCACGGAGCCGAGCGAAGCCAAATCGACGATCGAGTTCTTCCTCTTGTAGTTCTTGAGAGAATGTAATGAAATTGTTGATATAAATAAAATGTGAAATTCTTTAATCTTGTTTTCTTTAAATTCTTGCATCATGATTCAATCTCAATTTATGATTGTAATTCTTGTGATGATGTTTGAGTAAAACTCCGCTCATTAAGGAGTCGAGACGATCAATAGAATGATGATGTAACAAATCTTTAAACGATTCTTGAGTCCTACGAGTTTTGTAAACCCTAGCAAGTTCAAGAATCGATGACCTAGTTTCGTTGCGATACTTTCTTGATTGTTATCGCTCGAAATTAGGGATCTACGATCGTTTCTTGAATTTACTAGAGGCTAGAATATGAATGATATTGATCAAAGAACAAGGGATAAGATGAAACCCTAGTTTCACAAGAAATCTCCAATTCTCGTCGATCATCATCGATCTAGTATCAATTCATTGAAGGATAAGAATACGTAATTGTAAGATTACATCACATCTATAGATCCGATCGATTCCTACGAGCCTCATTTCGATTCTTGATATTTGGTTTGGAAAAATCAACAAACTATCAATTCTTGATTCTATCTTTTTCTTGTTATTAGATCTAGATTTTTCTAATTCTTGAACTTCAATTCTTTAAATCATGAATTGTTTTGTTTTCTTTTCATTAAAGTTTCGACTCATCTAATTCAAAAGACGAACGATTACACTGTCCCTGTGGACGATCCGCACTCACTTACAATCTGCATCCGACACCGTAGTTGATTGCGGTCAAATAATTTTTGGTTGTGATTTCTTTACAATTTTCAAATACACACAAACAAGAATTCAAATCAATCAAATGGCGTCGTTGCCGGGGACCATTTGATTTGATACACACAATCGGAAATCTTTTACAATCAAATGGCGCCGTTGCCGGGGACCATTTGAGTTACTTACACAATCGGAAAATATATTACAATCAAATGGCGCCGTTGCCGGGGATAGTGCGCTAATTGGTCGTATTTTGAAATTTGAATTGAAAAATTTATTCCATTATAATTTTTAGATCTAAACTCGCACAAACCCTAATACGTATGTTGTGATTTGATTGCGAGAAAATCTGGAATCATTGGAGCTTGGATAAAAATTTTATGAATATTCCAGAGAGTTAAGGGGATCAACAGAAGCAATTACCTAAATTTTCGTGCAGAGATCTCTTCTACCCACCGCGAGTCCGCGGCAAAGACCCCTCTCCTGCGGCGGTTCCGGGGCAATCTTGCTGCTTCACTGTACCAATTTTGCTCTGTAAGTCTCTATCTTTCTTATATCTCCCCTCATCTGCTCCAATTAATATTTTGTGCAGGTTTCTTTGCAAATAATCGCAGCGCCGCAAAAAGCAAATTAAAATTTTGCGTGTTTTTGATTTTCGTGGTTGTTTGCATAATTAATACGGATATTAAGGGGCAAAGACCAAATCCAGATTAGGTGGGGAGTTCATTACCCTTCCTAAGCCCCGAAAATCGCAAAAATTTGCATCCTCATTTACCCTCATTAATTAAAAAATATCTAAAGATGACTCGAAGGACCGTCGCGCTCACTTAGGACAGAAGAAAGCCGTGGGTAATTCATTGCTTATCCGCGTTTTCTTGTGATGTCTAAGGCAAGTGTGTCGAAGGCTAGTGGTTATTAATTAGGCCACTACTTACGTAGTGGAGTACCTTCCCACTTACCTGGCACTTACCTGGCCACAGGGGGACAAAGAGGCAGTGGAGGATTTTATCCTGTGACTTGTCTTTGGCAGTTAGGAGTGGTCTAGAGCCGGACCTAGGTGACAAATAGAATTAGGGTTTTGTGTGCTGCATTTGTTGTGTTGCATCATTTTTTTTTTAAAATCCGTATCAATTTTCAAAACAAACACCGCATTCATATCATTTCCCCTAATTATAAATTCACGCTGCCACTTGTACTAACCCTTTTTAGTGCAAGATAGGCTGGACACGGGATTCTAGTGCCCGTTAAGTCCGTGTTTCCCTCATCGACCCAAAAGTCGGTATTTCTACATTTACCCTTTCTTTTACCCACCACCACACCCACTTCGATGGATCCGTCTCCATCGAACTTCTTTTCCACTACCCTGCCACCATCCGTTGGTGCGCAGAATCCACCTCGCATCTCTCTCCAAGAGAGGTGCTATCCAACACGAGGTCCACTTTCCACTTGTCTTTCCATTCTACCAGCCAACGGGAAAAATTTTCAAATAAAACCCCAATACATCAACCTTCTACCAAAATTTCACGGTCTCGAGTCTGAAGACGCATATGCATTTATCACCAAATTTGAAAATGTATGCGCAATGATGGGTACTTCACAGCTTTCTGTGGATGCTTTACGTCTTCGTCTTCTCCCATTCACTTTGTGCGATTTAGCTGAGAAGTGGCTATATAACACTACCGCACATTCCATTTCAAATTGGGACGAATTCGTCAATGCATTCCTTAAGAAATTCTACCCACATCAAAAGACAGCTCGAGTCCGTAGCGAAATCTATCAATTCACCCAGCTTCTAAATAAAACATTTTCAAAATGTCTTGAACGTTTCAAGGATCTGTTAGTTCAATGTCTACATCACGGCATCCCGAGATGGGAACTATGCCGAATCATTTATGAGAGCATTAATCCTAACACAAGACAGACCCTTGAATCCATGTGTCAAGGCAACTTTATGACTAAAGATGATGGGGAAGCCTGGAACTTTCTAGAAGATTTCGCTGAAAAATCTTTACAGTGGGAGGGTGTGAGTCAATCGTCTAGGGATGGCAATGATATTTCCATAGGAATTAGAGCTGAAATTTCAGCTTTACACAAGAAATTTGACGCTATGGAAAACAAATTTTTAGCTGCGGCCCTAAGTCAAATATCACTCTCCAAAACTGTATGTGGATGCTGTTCTGATCCTTCTCATTTAACGGAAGAGTGTCCACTAAATTCTCCATTTCAAGGTCAAGAGCATACCAATGCCGCATTTCAAAGACCTAGAAATGATCCATTTTCTTCCACATATAATCAGGGTTGGAGGAATCACCCAAATTTTGCTTGGAACCAATCACAATCTCAAAACACGGTTCCAAACCAACACAATTTCCAAAGGGTCCCTCCACCACAACAGCACCCACAACTTCAATTGAGTCAGCACCTCTTTTAAGCACAAAATTTCCAAAATCCGGTCAACACACCTGCACCATCTAAATTTTTGCAATTGACCGGTACAGATAATACCTCTGCACTAGCACAAACCTTGGATATTTTCATGAAACAATCCATCCAAGGAACGGCAAGTTTGCAATCTTCCATCGAGAATGTGATGAAGATCATTGTCTCTCAAAATGAGAATATCAAATCGATGGAAGAACAAATTGCACAACTAAAAGCCGAAATGAGTGCAAGAGAGAAAGGGAAACTTCCAGCTCAACCCTTACCTAATCCTAGCTATTCACATCATGTGGATGCACTTACGTTGAGATCTGGAAGAGTGCTTGACAATCACCTTGGGGAAGAGTTTGATGATACTGATAAATCAATCAATAACACCCCGGCTGAGACCTTTCCTCACACACACCCTTCTAATTCTGACCCCGGTTCTTCTACCCCACCACCTTCTTCCGAGCCTATTCTTCGTTTCCCAAAAGGCTCGCCACTTCAGCCCACCTCTTTTACTCCTCCACGGACGATCCCCACTTCTATTCTGGGATCGGGTCCACACACACTTCCTTCTCCTATGATGGACCCAGCGCTTATTGCTAAAGCACCTTATCCTAATCAGTTAAGGGCAAACACACCGAGTCCATATATGGAGAAGATTATGAACATTTTTAAGCAAGTTAACACCAACATCCCTCTCCTAGATGCCATCCAACAAGTTCCGTCCTATGCGAAAACTCTTTAGAACTTTTGCTCTAGGAAGAGGAAGACTCAAGTGCCCAAGAAGATTTTCATGGAAAAGACAGTAGACACAGCCTTTCCCCAGCAATTAACGAGGAAACGTAAAGATCCTGGATATCCAACGATTTCCATTTCTATCGAGGAAAAACACATTAACCGTGCTCTACTAGACCTTGGCGCTAGTGTTAACTTGCTTCCATATTCAGTTTATGAGCAACTAGGTATCGGAATGTTAAAGCCCTCGAGCATAACTCTCCAGATGGCTGACCGATCAATCACCAAACCTAGGGGTGAACTGGAGCATGTGTTAATAAAAATCGGGGAATTCATATTCCCTGTGGACTTTATTGTAATTGATACACAGCCTGTAGCGAACCCACGGAATCAAATTCCGTTGATTTTAGGTCGCCCCTTTTTGGCCACTTCCAATGCTATAATCAACTGTCGTAACGGTTCTATGACCCTATCCTTCGGGAATAGGTCAATAGAGCTGAACATTTACAAGTTGGGAAGTGTACCCTCCGAACCTACTGCTCAGGTCTGTTCTGTCGACTTAATGGATGTCGACAGCAACGAATTTGATGATCCTCATGATACCGATCTTGACTCTTTTCATACGTTATTGTTTGACCCAACTATGTATCAAACACATACGGACTCTTCCACCGAGATGTCCGGGTCAACAACTAACACTGATTATGAACTGCTTTTAGAGTCTGAAGATCACCCCGCACTTTATGATGACATTATTCATCGGGGTATAGATGGAACTTTTGAGGAGATCTTCGCTGATGAACTCGCATTTTTGAATGACACGGGTGTTGAGATGAATCATCTCCCACTCAATGAAATTGAACATCCACCCCTTCTTTTGAACTATAAAAAGAATGTAAGTAATCCATCACATTCACTGCATCGTCTCTCCAAAATGAGACGCACACACACTCTCTTCCACCACTTAACCTTTCCCCACTTCTTCTTCCACCAACCAGAGCACTGCATTGATAAAAATTTTGAATGGTTGGTGTTGACATTCGGTCTTTGCAAAACTTGGCATCGACCATTGATTTTTGACCCCCTCATGTGATTTTCAAAGATTAACATTGCTTAAGTTTGGGGGGGCATTTTTCTGGCTCTTGAAAAGAGAATTTTTACAAAATTTTAAGCCAAAAATAAGTTTGGGGGAGGTTCTTCACTTAAATAGTTTGCCCCCATTTAATAAATTTCTCCCAAGCTTACAGGTTTTTCGAGATTTACCAGAAGACAACAGTGAGGACACTGTTGAAAACAAGTTTGGGGGAGGTTTGTGCTTATTTTTGCATCATTTGCATATCATTTGCATAACCACAAAACATTTCTTTAAAAACTTATAAAAATTTAAAAAATTTCAAAATCCATAAAAATTTAAAATTTTCAAAATATAAATATTTTAACATTTAAACATTTTTGTACATAAATAAGATAATGAAAGTTTAGATAATGAAAAATTACATCCATGAGATTAGAAAAATTTAAGAAAACTAAGAAAATTAGAAGTTTTCTTATACGAACTAGTAATAAGTAGTTATGAGCCGTTGTCCCAAGGGTTAGTAAGATGAAGGACGTCACTAATCTGAGAATAAAAATAAGTCTGAAAAATAATTTATATTCAGGAAGCCAAACATTTTGAACGTTGATACCCTGCTATTCGCACTTACACACGTCTTAAAGCTTGGGATAGTAGAGGATACCTTGAAATGCTCTTGTCTTAAAGCCAAAAGTATGAAGGAAATAAAAAAAATGAAATGAAGAAAATATAAAGTGGTGAGAAAAATGGACACTGGTTTTGTTATCACCGAGGGCAATAAAAAAATATATAGCGAGGGTGCCTCTTCACCTAATGCCCTAAGGCCAACTGGTCTGGGAGTCACTGCTATGCCAGAGGTGGTGCAAGACGAGGAAAATACACCAAGTAAGCAAGCACAGGAGTAATCGGTCGGTGAGTACCTCAAGAAGTATTAACGGTCGCATGAAAGTGTGTAAGCAATCTCATTCTAATATTCATTAATTAAAAAGTACTGAGGCTGGTGGGCAAGAGTATGATAGCTTGAATTGAATTCTCCGGGTGTAGGGATGTCCTTTACACACACGCAGGGTGATATGATCGATGTTTGAAAGAAAGATAGGAATGAAGAATAAGACGATGTTTTATCGAGGGAGGACGTGATTTCTGACATCTTTTCATGACCATTAAGATAGGGCTCATGACAACCGAAAAGCTAGCTTAGTTGGAAACCCTAATTTTCAAAGTCTTTCTTTTACAATTCTTGTCTTTAAATGTAATATTCATGATCGTTCTTTTATTATTGGATTTTGTGGGTGCAATCCGCTGAAAACCCTCAGGAGACAACACTCCTCCTACTAGCGACACCTAGAGGTTTAAAGGCTTGTTGCACGTGCTCAGTGCAATCGTGTTGCCTACGAAAGTGTGCTAGTTAGTTTTTCTCTTTCTTTATTTTCTCCTTCTATTTTTAATAAAACAATTCGCTCGAGACGATCGAAATTAAGTTTGGGGGAATTTAATCAGTCAAAAATATTGCATCTTTTAACCGGCAATTTCCCTATCTTTTGCACTCATTTAGAAGTGTTCGGTATTCATATTTCACATATTAGCAAATCAGTCGTTAAATATCAGATTGCATGTGTTAGACTCTAAAACCGACATTTCTAAGGAAATTGACTGCATTTCATGGCATCGCATCATCCCTATATTGCGCAACACTTGTTTCGAGATCTGTGTAGGATAATCCAGAAGAAAAGCCAAAATTGTTATTTTGCTGATCAAACATTACGCCAACTCAAAGACCTGAGATCTGGTAGCAATCCAGAAGGAATTACACAATTCAACATATCAGAACAAGGCCCAATTGTCATCCCAAAGCGCCAGAAGAAGTTACAAGCCATAAGGCCTCAAAAGCACCGCGGAACCGCGGCGGGAGCCGGCTTGCGCCGCGGTTCCGCGGCGGTTTGGTCAGATCATCATTCCATTTTTTGTCCACAATTCATCTCTCTAGGCCCACATTAATTTAAGATGCCTCAAATTCCAGAAGAATCTCGAAGCTACTGCCAGATCAGCAAAGATCATTAAGCAAGGCTAATCTTAATTAAGCTCCTAACAAACTATTTCTAGAAGCTCCCTCCTAACTAATCACATCTAGAAGCTTCTCCTCTAACTAACTTTTGGAGGGAAATTCAAATCTCCTCAACAAACTTTTGGAGGGAAACTTAAAATTCAAATTCTAGATTTAAGGTTTTGATGGCTATAAATAGGAACCTAGATCAAAGGGTTGTCGTTGTTCAATCTTTAGTTAGTTCATTAATTCTTTACCTCTACTTTCTTCATCTTCTTCCACAAGTCTAGTGACAAGACTTGTGCGAAACCCTAACCCTAATTCCACTCCAAATTCAAGATCCCGAGTACCAATCAAGCGAGAAGCCCTTCAACCTTTTAGGAGCAGAGCCGATCTCCAATCGAGCAAGTGATCCAAGCCGATCCGCGACTCACGGAGCCGAGCGAAGCCAAATCGACGATCGAGTTCTTCCTCTTGTAGTTCTTGAGCGAATGTAATGAAATTGTTGATATAAATAAAATGTGAAATTCTTTAATCTTGTTTTCTTTAAATTCTTGCATCATGATTCGATCTCAATTTATGATTGTAGTTCTTGTGATGATGTTTGAGTAAAACTCCACTCGTTAAGGAGTCGAGACGATCAATAGAATGATGATGTAACAAATCTTTAAACGATTCTTGAGTCCTACGAGTTTTGTAAACCCTAGCAAGTTCAAGAATCGATGACCTAGTTTCGTTGCGATACTTTCTTGATTGTTATCGCTCGAAATTAGGGATCTATGATCGTTTCTTGAATTTACTAGAGGCTAGAATATGAATGATATCGATGAAAGAACAAGGGATAAGATGAAACCCTGGTTTCACAAGAAATCTCTAATTCTCGTCGATCATCATCGATCTAGTATCAATTCATTGAAGGATAAGAATACGTAATTGTAAGATTACATCACATCTATAGATCCGATCGATTCCTACGAGCCTCATTTCGATTCTTGATATTTGGTTTGGAAAAATCAACAAACTATCAATTCTTGATTCTATCTTTTTCTTGTTATTAGATCTAGATTTTTCTAATTCTTGAACTTCAATTCTTTAAATCATGAATTGTTTTGTTTTCTTTTCATTAAAGTTTTGACTCATCTAATTCAAAAGACGAACGATTACACTGTCCCTGTGGACGATCCGCACTCACTTACAATCTACATCCGACACCGTAGTTGATTGCGGTCAAATAATTTTTGGTTGTGATTTCTTTACAATTTTCAAATACACACAAACAAGAATTCAAATCAATCAAATGGCGCCGTTGCCGGGGATCATTTGATTTGATACACACAATCGGAAATCTTTTACAATCACTGCCGTTACCATATACCAAGAACATCTTCTTATGTTCTTAACTGCTTCCTTTTGTTTCTCTAAAATTGGATTAATATCTGCTTATTACGGCAAGCACAGAAGCAACATCTGATTTTGTGCAAGACATTGCATAATTGACTCAATTGCCTAAGCAAATCATATGTCATTAATGTCAGTCCCTCTCCTCATCAGTCTAGAAGACATTTCTTTAGAGAGGGAGACCCCATCACCTGCGAGTACACTACCATGCCAGGAGCCGTCAATTCTAAAACACTTTTAGAATGATTTCTAAGTACCCAAATTTGGACACTTTCTAAATTTAGATCTACAATCATAGATCTGGTCATCAGAATTTATGATATCTTATCCAGATTCTATATGGAGAAAACACCTGTGATAATCAAAGTTTGACCGATTGTAGTATATGAACATTAGTTCTTATCAGGAGTATGTCATCCAAATCTCAGGACATAACTCCATGCGTCTTTCTTACTAAGTTCATCTGCTATTTTGATGAAGTCAATCACCTTGACTGTCGCATCAAAACAGATGATCCATCTTCGCGATTCATGCTTTAGTCTACGAATAGACATAAGCACCCCGCACACCTTCCACTGCTCCCACTAACTACGATAATCCCTGGCAGAGTCATATACATGTGCACTTCTAAATTCCCATTTAGAAAGACGTTATAGTCATCCTCTTGTTAGATATCATAGTCTATAGCAGCAGCAATACCAAGTTATAACCGTATGGATTTTAGCATAGATACTGAAGTAAAAGTCTCATCATAATGCACAACGGGTATTTGATGAAAATATTTACAACAAGTCTAACTTTATTAGGTTAATACCTTTCCATCTGTACAGATCTCGAAAGATCTACATACTCATAATGGGATTTACCCCTTCAGGAGCACCCAACAAAATCCAAAATCTATAATTTGCTGGAATGCATGGAGTCCATCTTTGATATATTGCATCTAGCCATCATCCAGAAGTCACCACTTTTCATGGCATGTTGATAACTAGTAGGGCCATCATCACCATGATGCTAACATACCTATCACCGTCTATGAGGAAACTGAAATATCTCTCGGGTGGCTGAGATCACCTATTAAATCTGCGGAGTGGATAATGGTTTGTCAAGTTCAATTCAATTATTAGATTCTACTAAATTTTCAGTAACCGTTTGTGGTTCTGGAATCACTTTCAATTCTACCATACTCTCACTAGTTTATTTTGAAAACATATTCCTTCTATAAAAAAAAGGCAGCGAGTCAAGAACAATGTGACTATTGATCTTAAAAATGGTAGAAACAAAACCCTAGAGAATGCTTGGGATAATCCACAAACTGTCATTACCGAAGCGTGCCTTAAATTTGTTTAGATTCTGCTTTTAAACGGAAACTGGATAACTCCATATCTTAACAATCTCAAGATATACAACCAATCTATGTCCATATAGAATCAAAGACACTAATTTAGATGGAACTATATTCAAATGTCATGTAACTGTTTTTAGTGCATATCACCTAAATGTAAAAAAGCCAATTCAGCATTACTCATCAAGAAGCGCACCCAAGGATGAATAACCTGTAAGAGAATCAAGTTCTCAATATTACTATGACGAAATACCTAGCATAAGTATCTAAATCTTTGATCACTTTGAAAAATCATGATACTTCCAATGTATAGTTATCTAGTTTATTCATATACCTATAAACTTCTCAAAATCTTTGGACCTTGCATTTCAACGAATGCGTATCTAAAATCAAAGAACTCATAGGTAAACCTGAATGAAATAAGAGTACCAATCTCTAGTCCTAAAAGACACCGAAAAACATACATTACTATGTATAAGTCCCAAGAGTAAACTAACTGAAATTCCGTGTAATGTAAGTTGATAACTGTATTTTGGTTAAGAATGTCTTATACCGTTATTCAATACATCTTATCTTATCCTCAACTGATAAAGGTAAATGTTTAGAACACAATTTTCAAAATTTATATCTTACTTTATAAAATAAAGATACAGATTTTTCATTTTAAAATTGGTGCATAACAACGGTTATTCAAAACCAAATATTTGCCGTAAGGCAAAACCAGGTGACTTAATCCAATATCGTCAATTGCAACGAATTCCAATATTGAGGATCAAATCGTTTATTTCCCAATATTCTACTTCTATTCAGTTTCTGTAACGTCATACAGATGTGAGATCCAAATCCGGTACATACATACCCTGAAGTCAGAATTAATTGGGAAAACAGTTCTCATTTACAAGTACACAGAATTTCTGAAACACAGAAATTCTGAAACATAAATGTTTTAAGGGGTGGCCGGGTATTTCTAGTAATGCCTCTTCCATTATCTAAATTCATGACAGTAGCCACAATTTTCTTTACGCTCACTTCAATCTATTTATATGTCTCTACATCTTACTTTCTGTACACTGCATTTAGGCTAATTGGTTTTCTTCCTTCCCTACCTTTCAACATCAACGTAAGGTGTAACAACCCTAACCTTCTGTACAAAATTTGTTTCAAAATAAAGAAAGGAACACCTAAACCTGAGCACAAATTATAAAATTAAATTGCTTTAGAACAGCAAGAAAGCACTTGTAGTTCATTGGTAAGCCCTTGCACTGCTATGACATAACCCCTGTGTTCAAATTCCCTCAGCCATATATTATTTTTATTGATTTTCTTTTAAACTTTTAGAAGCCCAACAGTTTGCACATGCATTACACGTAAAATGAAAAGTCGCAATAAAAACAAACATGTGTAAAATACTATTCAAATAGACCCTGACACGTGGCACAGATCCAAGCACCCACGCCCTAAAAATGGCCGGCAAGATCCCCATTGGGGCCGGCGCTGCCGGTTCCCCCCGTCCCTAATACCTCCAAAATTTCACCCATTGGCTTATCCTACTACCCCCATATTGTTTGTTTTCCCTGCACATTAACAGAAAGTGTTAATTCACCTGTTTAATCCAAGTTTTAATACATTTTTAATTTCATTCTTCATTACCCTAAACCCTAATTTTTCCTATAAATACAACCCTACACTTTGGCCCTCCTCATACCCTAATTTTTCCTATAAATACAACCCTACACTTTGGCCCTCCTCATTCAGAAATCTAATCCCAAAACTCTGAAAAATTTTCTAAGTTCAAAAGTTGTACAAATGGAGTTAGCCAAGGTCAAAGTTCCAGCGACGTTTCGGGACAAATCCGGCGACTAAACGACTCCACGACGCATTCAAAATCTCCCTCTACCTCCCATCTCTTCTACAAAACCATAAGTTCTCTCTCCCCTCCTCTCATTCTAATCTAAAATACTCCCATTTCAAAACTCGTCGGAAGCGGAGTTATTCCGACTTACGATTTTCTTTTCTTTAAAAATCCAAAATTTTATTAATAACAAACTTACCAATTCTTTATATATTGTTTAACAATCATAAACAAACATTTTAGAATAAGTTTCATCTCAAAATAACAAGTTATGCAACTTTTATCACATTTTTACGATTAAATACCACAAACTTTATATTATACATATTTCTTCATATTCCTTTGTATTACCTTTAAAAAACTCACGAGGTAATGACCTACCTCATCACAACACTCCTTCTTGACATAGAACGATGGCTTTTGGAATATTTGTTTGTGGGATAATTACAAGTTTACAATAAAATACCCTAAACTATTACAAAACCGTATTCTTTAAATTATCTTATTTAAATTACATACGATTAAGTCCTTACAATCCATTTTAGGGAATCCGATTTGGTTGGTGTGGGTTATCGCACATCCATCGGACTAGTAGGGCTAGATGCAGACCTCCTCACGGAGCATACGATCTTGATGGAATTTGTATTACAATTTTAAGAAAAACGTGATTTCTATTTAATAAATAAATTCTATTTTTTATAAATATATATATATATGAGAATAATGGAGGAAAGATGCCATAGGAGGAAATTTCCTCCTATGGTGTCGAAAAAGTACGCCCTCCATCGTATTTTCCGACGATCGGTATCCATCATCTTCATCGTTATCATCTAAGATATGGTTACACTAAATTTCATGTGATTCTACAACTTTTTCACCGTTGAATTAGTAGGTTCAAAATTAACGGTTTACCGACAATAGAACTTTTTACATTGCTAAATCAACGGTGAAAAAGTTGTAGAATCATATGAAATTTGGCTTACCCACATCTTAGATGATAACGATGAAGATAATGGATTCCGATCGTCAGAAAACACGACGGAGGGCGTACTTTTTCGACGCCATAGGAGGAAATTCCCTCCTATGGCCTCTTTCCTCCATTATTCTCTCTCTCTCTCTCTCTCTATATATATATATATATATATATATATATATATAACAACTCCATTTTTAGTATACATAAATTTGATTTAAATTGAAGTATACTTGGGGTATTTAATGTTGTTGTTACCACTTTAAGTAATTATTTCACACAATAATTACAAGAAGGAGCTTGTAGCTCATTGGTAATACCTTGTACTGCTGAACCAACCCACCAGAGTTTAAATCCCATACCCCACATTATTTTTAATATTATTTTGTTTTAAATCCTTTGGAAGCCCAACAGTCCACACACCATAACTCCCAAAAGTTGAACTAAACTTTAAAAACTGAAAGTACCAGTGAGCACCCCAAGAGACTCCCCACCCTCCGGCACCCCGACTCGGCCGGACGGCCGAGTCCCCAACAGTGAAGTCTTGCCTTTTTGCCTTCCTAACCCCCCGCACACTCTAAATTATGAGATCGGTTCCAGAGAGTGAGTTATACCCTAATTAATCCATTTTAATGATTTTTTTCACTCATTTTACAATTTTTTTATTAAAAACCCTTCACCTATCCTACCCCTAGCCTACCCTATAAATACACCCCCTATCCTATACCCTCTCATCCCAAAATCCTGAGTCCACTCTCTCAAAAAATTTCCAAGAGTTGTGTACTTTGAAAAAAAGCTCGAGGCGAAACTCCGACGAAATTCCGGCGGCCGTTTTTAGGAACTACCGGCGACGACGCAACGCATCGGCAATCCCTTTAGTTCCCCCTCACTCCTTTGTATAATCAAAACCCGTAAGTCCCATTCTATCTCTCTTTTCTATTCTCAAAAAAATACGAAATTACAAAACCCGACGGAATCAGAACAAATCCGATTTCCGATTCGGTTTTCTATAAAATTCCACTTCTCACTAATACAATCATACTTAAACATCCTTATGTTGACTATTAAACACTAATCAAACAATTTGAACAAGTTTCATCACATAAAATGATAATTTTTTCAAATTATCGTATTTTTCACTTAAATACCACATTGTTTCAATCCTTCATTTAACCTCATCAAACTTGCTATACATTTAAAGTAGATCACGAGGTAACGACCTACCTCCTCACACACTTACATGCAACACCCCGAGAACCTAGAATACGAGAAAACAAACATTTTCATTTAAATACCACATACTTAATAAAACAAATTCTAAAAGATTTAGTTTTGTACACTTTTTAAAGAAGTACCACTTATTATGAAAATACGATAAGTTGTGGACATCGGTCGTTTATCTAAACCTGACTTTGTGGTGTCTAGGCTAGGCAAGTGTGAAAGGTAAGTTTAAAAGGCCTGTCTCACGGTGATTCGTGAGCGGGTCCCTCCTTTCTTCACTTCTACTTATCTGGCCACAATTGGCGGTGAAGAGGCGATTTGAGGCATCTCACGACTTATCGTTTAGACCATTTAGAAATAGGCTAGTTGACTTAGGAAACCCTAGAACCTAAAATACGGAAAATTGACATTTTTACAAATAAATACCATTTACTTTATAAAACCGTTTTCTAAAGGATTTAGTATAAAGCGCCGCTACAACCCATTTTGGGGAAGCCGTTCCGGATGGTGCGGTTTATCGCACATCCTCGGGCTTAGTAGTGCGAGATTCAGACCTCCGCAAGGAGCATTCGGTCTCGAAAGATTTAAAATACAACATCTTAAGAAAATGATATTTTTAGAATATAAAATATTTGTTAAAATTTTTTTTGTATAAATATATGTATATTTATACCTATTTTGTTATGATATAAATATTCCACCTTTTCTAAAAAAATCCCAAGAATAAATTTACATTAAAATACCATGAGTTTCAAATAAATCAATATTACAGATAAAATACCTTTATTTCTGAAACTAGGATATTTTCACTAGAAATATCACAATATAAAATCCACTTTCATTACAACTCTAAAAACGAATAATGAATACTTGAGGTGTATTTTGAAAAGTATATAAAAGTATTTTTTACATAAAACCCCCTCAAGTTTTATAAATTACCCTAAGGACCCTACCAATTATAGGTTTAAGAAATAATCATGATTTTAATTTACATTTCTAATTGTCTGACTCGGTTTTGATTCTGATTAATCTGATTTCAATATGATTCAAGTTAATCTACAAACTTCAACAGGAATTCAGGAATCCAATTATCAATCTATATGACTTGACTGAACCGAACCATGGATATACATTCCATTTACATGGTTCTCCAGTTATTCCATTTACATGATTCTACGGTTATATCCATTTACTGATATCATGGTTTCGGTCAGTCTTTCAATTATACACTCAATTCAAATTACAGTACAAAACAATACAAATAAAACACTATGGGGTTTAAAGGGTAGATTGGTATGGAAGGTGTTAAAAGTAGCACGAGGTGGTAAGATTAAGACACCTAACCTATATTCCGTTGCTCTTGTACCGTGGCTTAACGGTTCCTTATGCATTCCGTTTGCCCTGGTCTCTAGCATATAGAGACCCCTCTCGTAAACACTGGGATCCTTCTGTACCAAGCTACAAACAACAGCGTTAACACAACATTACAACTTTAAAAGATACTCTCTTATTCTTTCTATTCAACTTTCCTCTTATCTTTGGGACTTACCGAGCGACCTGTTCGCTGACGACGTTCTATTTCTTCTTCTTTGAATGTCGTCTGGTGGTTTGGACCCGGCAGAGATCGAGCCGTCTGCAGAAGACTTGGAGCAGTTTGCTGAAGAACCAGAGCTCTAGTATCATTGTACATTTCCATTCAGTACTTTTCATTTCCTGTTATGCCATTGTTTAGGCATCTTTTTATTTCAGTTGTATTTCCTTTTCATGCATTGTACAAAAGAATATTAATAAATAATAGTTGTTGTTTTTATTACATCCTGTCTCTTGTGTATTTGTTTTTATATTGCTTAGATACGCTTAGCGTATATACTTCTGAGTATATACGTAGCAGACCAGTCTCGTCCCCTTCGCCGTATACCGGGAAGCGGGGCATGACAGGTTTTGTTGGTGGCCCATGCATGTCAGAACTGTATGAAACTCTATCATGCAGTTCTGTTCTGCGTGAACAACCTAAGCAATATAACATAAGAACCAGCAACTAAAACATTCTTTACAATTCATGTTCCTTGAATCTTACAATTTCATATTCCTTGAATCTTATCATTTCATGTACTTGAATCTGTCCTAACCCAAATTTTTCTTCAAGGTTATGGATTCCCCGAACAACACCAGCACCAACGTCAACAACACACCTCCACCTCCACTACCAATCGTTCCTGCTATTCCTGCGCCACCCACCGAGCAAACAGTGCTACTTGAGGCGATGCGCAGCCTTCTTGAGGGACAGCAACAACTCCTGAACCGTCCTGAGACTAACGCACCTGGGGTAAAGCAATTCAGGGTTTTACATCCCAAGCAGTTCTCCGGAAAGGGAAGCCCACTTGAAGCTGAGGAATAGGCACAAAGCATAGAAATCCGGCATCACTGTTATAACCAATGAGGCAAATGAGTTGATTCAGACACGTGCCCAAACTGGGTGGCGTGTATGTATTGATTATAGAAAACTCAATGCTGCCACGAGGAAAGACCACTTTCCTCTACCATTCATTGATCAGATGCTGGAATGCTTAGCCGGACGAGAGTATTATTGCTTTATGGACGGCTACTCAGGCTATAATCAAGTCCCCATCGCCAAAAAGGATCAAGATAAAACCACTTTTACTTGTCCTTTTGGTACCTTTGCTTACAGTCGCATGCCCTTTGGGTTATGCAATGCTCCCGCTACCTTTCAGCGGTGTATGATGGGGATATTCTCTGATATGGTAGAGAATTTTCTGGAGATCTTTATGGACGATTTCTCGATTTTTGGAGACTCTTTTTCTGATTGCCTATCGAATCTTGACGCAGTTCTTACTCGTTGCAAAGAGAAGAACTTAACTTTGAACTGGGAAAAATGCCATTTCATGGTCCAAGAAGGAATTGTACTTGGACATGTTATTTCACAGAAAGGCATTGAGGTTGACAGAGCTAAGATAGATGTCATTCAAAACCTCCCTCATCCCAAAAGCGTCAAAGATATTCGATCTTTCCTTGGCCATGCGGGCTTTTATAGGAGATTCATTAAGGATTTTAGCAAAATTGCTAGACCTTTAACTCTTCTCCTGGCCAAGGATACGACCTTCCACTTTGACTCGGACTGTGAGACAGCTTTCGACTCACTTAAACACTCCCTCACTTCAGCCCCCGTTCTATCGTCTCCAAATTGGGACTATCCCTTTGAGCTGATGTGTGACGCATCCGACTTTGCAGTAGGTGCAGTCTTAGAACAGCACATTGAAAAGATGCCACACGTGATATACTATGCAAGTAAGACCCTGAATGATGCACAAATCAATTATACGACCACCGAAAAAGAACTTTTGGCGGTTGTATTTGCATTAGAAAAATTCAGGCCTTACTTAATTGGCTCACCTATAGTTATGTACACTGACCATTCCGCCTTAAAACATCTTCTGGCGAAGAAAGATGCAAAAGGTCGGCTAATACGTTGGATCCTTCTATTACAAGAATTTGATCTTGTTATCAAAGATAAGAAAGGATGTGAAAACGTAGTGGCCGACCATCTTTCACGCATCTCTTCTTCCCCTGTGACCCTGCCGATCAACGATTCGTTTCCCGACGAACAACTCTTGAACGTATCCAATGAACCATGGTTCAGGGATATTGTGAACTATCTTGTCACGGGACTTATACCCAGCGATTGGTCAAAATAGGACAAATACCGTTTTCTTTCCCAAGTAAAACACTTTTACTGGGATGATCCATATTTGTTTAAGTATTGTCTTGATCAGATCATTCGCCGGTGTGTCCCGAAAGAAGAGTTCAAGAGTGTTCTTTCTTTTTGTCATGATCAGGCCTGTGGGGGTCACTTCGGTCCTAAAAAGACGGCGGAAAAGGTTTTGCAATGTGGATTTTATTGGCCAACCTTATTCAAGGACGCATTTGACTATTGCAAAACCTGTACACAATGTCAGTACACGGGTAGAATCTCCCGAAGAAATGAAATGCCTCAGCAACCCATTCTGATTGTTGAAATATTCGATGTTTGGGGCATTGATTTTATGGTTCTATTTCCCAACTCCTTTGAGAATTTGTACATACTGCTGGCGGTTGATTATGTCTCAAAGTGGGTTGAAGCCATTCCATGTCGCACTAATGACAGGAAAGTTGTCATTAAGTTCTTAAAAGAGAATATCTTTTCGCGATTTGGACACCCACGCGCTATTATTAGCGATAATGGGACACATTTCTGCAACAGGTCTTTCGAGACTCTGATGCGGAAATACTCAATCAACCACCGACTTTCTACACCCTATCATCCCCAAACGAGCGGGCAGGCTGAGATCTCAAATAGACAGATCAAACTAATCCTGGAGAAGACTGTTGCTAAGAATAGAAAAGACTGGTCGACCAAACCGACGGATGCTCTTTGGGCATTCCGAACTGCATTTAAAACCGACCTAGGGATGTCTCCATATAGGATAGTGTTTGGGAAGGCATGTCACTTACCCGTCGAGATTGAGCATAAAGCATTGTGGGCTATTAAGGAAATAAATTTTGACCTAAACCAAGCCTGCAACTTTCGGAAGCTGCAACTTAATGAGCTAAGCAAACTCCGCGATGAAGCTTATGATAACGCTGTGATCGTAAAGAATAGGACTAAGGTTTTTCACGATAAAAACATTTTGAGGAAAACATTTTCACAAGGTCAACAAGTCCCTCTTTATGATTCACGACTACACCTTCATGCGGGTAAGCTTCGATCTCGGTGGAAGGGACATTTTGTTGTGCGGTCTGTATACCCGCACGGGGCAGTAGAAATAGAAAATGTTAAAAACGGCACATTTTTCAAAGTTAATGGACATAGACTAAAGCCGTATTTTTCCACTGACCCCACGGAGGAGCTCCTGTTCTTACAGGAGCCATTTTATTTGGATTAAAATTCCTCCGTCTCACCCCATATCCTGCATTTTACTACATCATCTTTTTGAATGGAGGTGAGTGAAAAGAGTAAGTTTGGGGAAGATTCTTCACTTATATATTTTGCCCCCACTAATAAATTCCTCCCAGGCTTACAGGTTTTGTAGATATAACGGTTGACAACAGTGAGGACACTGTTGAAAACAAGTTTAGGGGAGGTTTGTGCTTATTTTTGCATCATTTGCATATCATTTGCATAAGCACAAAACATTACTTTAAAAACTATAAAAATTTAAAATTTTCAAAACCTAGAAAAATTGAAAAATTTTCAAAATATAAAAATATTTTAATATTTAAACATTTTTTGTACATAAATAAGATAATGAAAGTTTAGATAATGAAAAATTACATCCATGAGATTAGAAAAATTTAAGAAAACTAAGAAAATTAGAAGTTTTCTTATACGAACTAGTAATAAGTAGTTATGAGCCGTTGTCTCAAGGGTTAGTAAGATGAAGGACGTCACTAATCTGAGGATAAAAATAAGTCTGAATAAATAGTTTCTATTTTGGAAGCCAAACATTTTGAACGTTGATACCCTGCTGTTCGCACTTACACACGTCTTAAAGCCTGGGATAGTAGAGAATACCTTGAAATGCTCTTGTCTTAAAACCAAAAGTATGAAGGAAATAAAAAAAATGAAGAAAATATAAAGTGGTGAGAAAAATGGACACTGGTTTTGTTATCGCCAAGGCAGCAATAAAAAAATATAGCGAGGGTGCCTCTTCACCTAGTGCCCTAAGGCCAACTGGTCTGGGAGTCACTGCTAAGGCTTAGGTGGTGCAAGACGAGGAAAATACACCAAGTAAGCAAGCACAAGAGTAATCGGTCGGTTAGTACCTCAAGAAGTATTAACGGTCGCATGAAAGTGTGTGAGCAATCTCATCTAAATATTCATTAATTAAAAAGTACTGAGGCTGATGGGCAAGAGTATGATAACTTGAATTGAATTCTCCGGGTGTAGGGATGTCTTTACACACACGCATGGTTATATGATCGATGTTTGGAAGAAAGATAGGAATGAAGAATAAGACGATATTTTATTGAGGGAGGACGTGATTTCTAACATCTTTTCATGACCATTAAGATAGGGCTCATGACAACCGAAAAGTTAGCTTAGTTGGAAACCCTAATTTTCAAGGCTTTTCTTTTACAATTCTTTTCTTTAAATGTAATATTCATGATCTTCCTTTTATTATTTGATTTTGTGGGTGCAGTCCGCTGAAAACCCTCAGGAGACAACACTCCTCCTACTAGGGACACCTAGAGGTTTAAAGGCTTGTTGCACGTGCTCAGTGCAATCGTGTTGCCTACGAAAGTGTGCTAGTTAGTTTTTCTCTTTCTTTATTTTCTCCTTCTCTTTTTAATAAAAAAAGTTCGCTCGAGACGATCGAAAATAAGTTTGGGGGAATTTGATCAGTCGAAAATACTGTATCTTTAGACCGGCAATTTCCCTATCATTTGCACTCATCTAGAAATGTTCGGCATTCATATAGCACATATTAGTAAATCAGTCGTAAAATATCAGATTGCATGTGTTAGGCTTTAAAACCGGCACTATAAGGGAAATTGACTGCATTTCATAGCATGGCATCTTTCCTATATATCGCAACTTGTGTTTCGAAGTCTGTGCAGGACATTACAGAAAATCGGTCAAATTTACAAACGAAGACTGTTAAAAAGACGCCAACTCATGGATTTGGAATCTGGTATTGATCTAAAAAGAATTCAGAGATTCAACATATCAGAATGTACATTCAAAGATAGAACAAAGCAACACTGAAAAGATGAAGCTCCAAAGCAGCCATGTGGCCGCGGAACCGCGGCCGGAGCTGCCTTGCGCCGCGGTTCCGCGGCGGCTTGTCCAAGTCATCTCCTCAGCTTCAGCTCAGAACTCCTATGTCAGCTTCCACACTTCAGAAAAACACTACATTCTCCAGAAAGATCCTGAAGCTTCTGCCAGATCAGCAAGCCATTAGGTTCCTAACTAAACACCCAAGCTTCTTCAACAAGCTTCACTTAAACTCTATTAAGGATCTAGAACCTTCCCCCTAACCTCCTAGCTTAGGGTAGAAGCTAATCCCCTAACTAACTACTCCTAGAAGCCTCTTCCTCTAACTAACTTTTGGAGGGAAAACTCAAATTTGAATTCCTAGATCTAGGGTTTGGAAAACCTATAAATAGACCCCTAGGCTCACTTGTTGAAGGTTGTTCATTCCTTGGTGGTTACTCATTGTTGGCTAAATTCTAGTTCAATCTTCATCTTCCCCAATTTCCACCCACAAGTCTAGTGACAAGGCTTGTGTCAAAACCCTAACCCTAATCCAATCCAAAATCAAGAAACTTCAAGATTCTTTGAGTGCAAGCCAAGCAAGTCTTCAAGATCCTTTAGAAGCGGAACCGGATTTCAACAGAGCACGAGATCGAAGCGATCCAAGACTCAAGAAGCCGAGCGATGCTAGATTCGATGAGCGAAGTTCCTACCTCTTGTAAATCTTGAGAGTTGTAACTACTTGTTGATGTAATAAAGGTGAAGATTCTTTAAACTTGTTTACATTTCAATTCGAGCATTATGCTTATATTTCAATTCTTGAATATATTCTTTGTGATGATGCTTGAATAAAATTCCGCTCGTGGAGGAATCGAAACAATTGTAAAATGATGATGTTGATGAATTGTTAAACGTTTTCTTAAGTCTTAAAACAATTGTAAATTCTTGAAAATCGATTGATCGATGATCTAGATCGATGCGAATGTGTTCTTGATTCCTTTCACACGATCTAGAGATCAACAATTGATCATTCGACTTTCAAGAAGCTATCTAGTGAATGTTATTCATCGAAAGGACAAAGGATAGGATGAGGAATCCTAATTCTTTGCAAGATCCTTGATCCTCAATGAATTCTACATCGATTTAGCATCAATTTGTTAATAGATAAGAAATCGTATTCTTGAATCTTCATCACATCTACAATTTACTCGATTCCTACGAGCTTTACTTCAAATCGTGAAACCTAAAGTGATTGGAATTCTATCGATACTTGATTCTTGATGTTTATCATTTTCTTGATTCTTGATTAGAATAGTGATACTTGAAACTCATCGATAAAAATCTTGAATCATGTTTTCTTTTCTTTTCTATTAAGTTTTCGATTCAAACAAAACAAGATACAAACGAATCGCGCAATCCCTGTGGACGATCCGCACTCACTAATGATCTACAATCCGACACCGTTATTGATTGCGGTCAAATAATTCTTTGATTGTGAATTCTAGTTTCTAAACTGACATACAAAGAAATAGATCAATCATGGAGCCTCGTCCAGACCACCTTTTGTGCCAAGACGACCTGGAGTACCAAACCATCGTCCCAGCCCAGCCTTTTGTACCTACTGCAAGAGAGCCGGACATATGATGAAAGACTGCCGGCGAGCCAACCGTCTTTGGTTTGTCTGCGGCTCAGCTACTCATGATATTAGATCTTGTCCCCAAAGGAAAAACCCCGTTGCTGCACCCAGGCCAGCAAACAATTACCCACAGCGCCCATCCATCCAAGCATCTGCTCCAAGATCTGCACTACCTGCACCACCCAGAGGACCACAAGCTGCACCACCTCCTCGTCAGTTCCATCAAGCTCAAAGGAACGTCCTGAGGAATGCTCCTCCGGCCAGGAGGAATGTACTAAGGCGCCAGGCTTTCACTATGTCAGTGGAAGAAGCTGAGGCCACTGGCCAAGTCATCACTGGTAAGCTTTTCTTCTCAAACTTTTCTTTTAGCCTTGTTTACCTACACATTTTCCCTATACCTAAAACATATCCCACATACCTTAGGTACAATCTTAGTAGCCTCATTACCTGCACTAGCACTGTTTGATACTGGGGCATCCCACTGCTTTATGTCGCAACGGTTCGTCCGAACCCATGCGATTCCAGTCTCACCGCTTGTATCCAGCTGAAATGTCAGTTCAGGAAATGGCGTTCTAAAGGAAACCATGGGATACAGCTTGTGTCCAGTCGTCGTCTGCAGCAGAGAGTTTTATGCTGATTTCAAAGTACTGGACATACCGAACTTCGATGTGGTTCTAGGAATGGATTGGCTTGGAACTTTTTATGCTACCATCGACTGTCGTCAAAGGAGGGTAGTATTCGAGATTCCAGACCATCCAGTCTTCTATTTCAAAAGCGGAGACCGTCTACAAAGCGAAGCCAAGAGAAGCAGTAGTTGCAGCAGCTCAAGCGGAAGAAGAATTAAGACCAGAGGTAGTTCGAGAGTTCGACGATATATTTCCTGACGATATATCAGGTTTGCCTCCCGATCGAGCTCTTGAATTCAGTATTGATTTAGTACCAGGAGCACAACCGGTGATCAAAGTACCTTATAGATTAAGTCCAGAAGGTTTGAAGGAAGTCCGAACACAGTTAGACGAATTATTAGCGAAAGGATGGATTCGTCCCAGCACTTCAAGTTGGGGAGAACCTGTACTACTTATGAAGAAGAAGGAAGGTTCATACAGAATGTGCATAGATTATAGAGCCTTGAACGAAGTCACTATAAAGAACAAGTATCCACTCCCGCGCATCGATAATTTATTCGATCAGCTAAGTGGATCTTGTGTTTTCTCTAAATTGGATCTTCGTTCAGGTTATCATCAAGTGAAGGTCAAGGAAGCTGATATTCACAAAACAGCTTTCAGAACTCGCTATGGATATTACGAATTTCTAGTGATGCCATTTGGAGTGACCAATGCACCAGCAATATTCATGAACCTAATGAATCAAGTTTTCCGGGAGTACTTAGACAGGTTTGTTGTCATCTTCATCGACGACATCCTGGTGTATTCTAAGAGTTGGAAAGAGCATGCAGAGCACCTACGAATTGTCCTGGAAACTCTTCGACAACATAAGCTCTATGCCAAGTACAACAAGTGCGAGTTTTGGCTAAAGCAAGCTAGTTTTCTTGGACATATCGTATCAGGAGAAGGAATTTCTGTGGATCCAGCAAAAGTTTCAGCAGTTAGCGAATGGCCTACACCAAAATCAGTGAAGGACATTCGAAATTTCTTGGGTTTAGCTGGATATTACAGAAGGTTCATTGAAGGCTTTTCAAAGATAGCAGCACCCCTGACCAAGCTCACACGTAAAGATGAGGAATTTGTGTGGTCAGAAGCATGCGAACAAGCTTTCGTAGAACTCAAGTCAAGGTTGACATCAGCACCTATTCTCGTAATACCGGATCAATCTGGAGGATTCGAAATGCATTGTGATGCATCCGGTAAGGGATTAGGATGTGTTCTACATCAGCACGGTAAGCTTGTGGCTTATGCTTCAAGACAACTGAAGACTCATGAGCGCAATTATCCGACGCATGATCTGGAGTTGGCAGCCGTCATCTTTGCTCTCAAGATTTGGCGCCATTATCTACTTGGTGAACGAGTGAACATCTACACAGATCATAAAAGTCTGAAGTACGTGTTTACTCAGAAGGAGTTGAATATGCGGCAGAGAAGATGGGTAGAACTCATGGCGGACTTTGACATCAACTTGAAATATCACCTAGGGAAGGTGAACGTAGTACCTGATGCTCTTAGTCGCCAACCATTAGCAATAAATCTCACCGCTCAGTGGAAGCTTCAACAAGACTTGCATCAGATGGAGATTGAGGTAGTCATGCCAGGTAATGCTTCAAGTTTGATAAATCTACAAGTTCAATCAACCATTGTCAATCAGATCAAAGCAGCTCAAGCAAGTGATGCTAAGTTGCAAAGGATCAGAGAACAAGTGGAGAATGGACTCAAAACAGACTCCATCATCCATGAAGACGGATCTTTGAGATACGGCAGCAGATTGTGTATACCAAAAGGTCATGTTCGGGAAGAGTTAATGAAAGAAGCTCACAGCTCTCCCTACTCAGTACATCCTGGAGGTACCAAAATGTACAAAGATCTACGTCAGAATTATTGGTGGCATGGAATGAAGCGTGAAGTAGCCAGAAGCGTCGCAAAATGCTTGGTGTGTTAGCAAGTAAAGGCTGAACATCACAGGACAGCTGGACTACTTCAACCATTAACAATCCCAGAATGGAAGTGGCAACACATCACGATGGATTTTATGACTGCTCTCCCTCGCAGCACAAAGGGTAACGATGCCATATGGGTCATTGTGGATTGACTCACAAAGTCGACTCACTTCATCCCATTTCGAGTCGGCCAATCAACTGAGGCACTAGCAAAGAAGTACATGGAGGTAATAATCTATTTAAGATTTAAACTCTTCATAATGTACTATCTCTGATACCCATGAATTCATACAGGAAATTGTGAGACTTCATGGAGTACCGGTCTGCATTGTCTCCGATCGTGACACCAGGTTCCGATCGCAATTTTGGCAGAGTCTGCAAGCAAGCTTGGGAACAAGTCTGAACTTCAGCACAGCTTATCATCCACAAACAGATGGTCAGTCGGAACGAACTATTCAGATCTTGGAGGATATGCTCAGAGCGTGTATGCTAGACTTCAAAGGATCGTGGGAAGATCACCTGCATCTTGTGGAGTTCGCATATAACAACGGCTACCAAGCAAGCATAGGAATGGCACCTTTTGCAGCATTGTATGGAAGGAAGTGTCGATCACCATTAAGTTGGGACGACATCGGAGATAGAGAACTTCTTGGATCAGAGATGATGGTAGCGACCGTTGATGTAGTTCGTACTATCATGGAAAGGATGCGCATAGCCCAAGATCGACAGAAGCACTAGGCTGATGCAAAGAGATGACACTTGGAGTTCCAGCCAGGAGATCACGTATTCTTGAAGATTTCTCCGAACCGCAGAGTGATCCGATTTGGAAGACGGGGTAAATTAAGTCCGAGATACATTGGACCGTTCGACATACTCGAACGAGTCGGTGAAGTGGCATACCGCTTAGCGCTTCCACCCTCATTGGAAGGAGTACATAATGTGTTCCACATATCCCAACTCAGAAAGTATGTGAGTGACCCCAGCCATGTTCTTGATCATTCCGAGCTCACTATACAGCCTGACTTGTCTTGTGAGCAACAGCCTGTGGAGATCCTGAACAGGAAAGTGAAGACACTTCAGAACAAGGAAGTTAACTTGGTCCGAGTAATGTGGAGGAAAGACACTCCAGGAGAATCCACTTGGGAAAGGGAAGATGAAATGCGTGGAAGATAACCTCACCTCTTTGTAAACTAGTCCTCAAATAAAAGTTGTAAATTTCGAGGACGAAATTTTGTAAGGAGGGTAGACTGTAACAACTCTATTTTTAGTATACATAAATTTGATTTAAATTGAAGTATACTTGGGGTATTTAATGTTGTTGTTACCACTTTAAGTAATTATTTCACACAATAATTATAAGAAGGAGCTTGTAGCTCATTGGTAATACCTTGCACTGCTGAACCAAGCCACCAGAGTTCAAATCTCATACCCCGCATTATTTTTAATATTATTTTGTTTTAAATCCTTTGGAAGCCAAACAGTCCGCACACCATAACTCCCAAAAGTTGAACTAAACTTTATAAACTGAAAGTACCAGTGAGCACCCCAGGAGACTCCCCACCCTCTGGCACCCCGACTCGGCCGGCGGACCGGCCGACTCGGGCCGGCGCCGCCGACTGGACTCGGACGGACGGCCGAGTCCCCAACAGTGAAGTCTTGCCTTTTTGCCTTCCTAACCCCCCTGCACACTCTAAATTATGAGATCGGTTCCAGAGAGTGAGTTATACACTAATTAATCCATTTTAATGATTTTTTTCACTCATTTTACAATTTTTTTATTAAAAACCCTTCACCTACCCTATCCCTAGCCTACCCTATAAATACACCCCCTACCCTATACCCTCTCATCCCAAAATCCTGAGCCCACTCTCTCAAAAAATTTCCAAGAGTTGTATACTTTGAAAACAAGCTCGAGGCGAAGCTCCGACGAAATTCCGGCGGAAATTCCGTCGACCGTTTTTAGGAACTACTGGCGACGACGCAACGCATCGGCAATCCCATTAGTTCCCCCTCACTCCTTTGTATAATCAAAACCCGTATGTCCCGTTCTATCTCTCTCTCCTATTCTCAAAAAAATACGAAATTACAAAACCCGACGGAATCGGAACAAATCCGATTTCCGATTCGGTTTTCTATAAAATTCCACCTCTCACTAATACAATCATACTTAAACATCCTTATGTTGACTATTAAACATTAATCAAACAATTTGAACAAGTTTCATCACATGAAATGATAGCCTTTTCAAATTATCGTATTTTTCACTTAAATACCACATTGTTTCAATCCTTCATTTAACCTCATCAAACTTGTTATACATTTAAAGTAGATCATGAGGTAACGACCTACCTCCTCACACACTTATATGCAACACCCCCGAAAACCTAGAATACGAGAAAACAAACATTTTCATTTAAATACCACATACTTAATAAAACCAATTCTAAAATATTTAGTTTTGATACACTTTTTAAAGAAAAACCACCTATTATGAAAATACGATAAGTTGTGGACATCGGTCGTTTATCTAAACCTGACTTTGTGGTGTCTAAGCTAGGCAAGTGAGAAAGGTAACTTTAAAAGGCCCGTCTCACGGTGATTCGTGAGCGGATCCCTACTTTCTTCACTTGTACTTACCTGGCCACAATTGGCGGTGAAGAGGCGATTTGAGGCATCTCACGACTTGTCGTTTAGACTATTTAGAAATAGGCTAGTTGACTTAGGAAACCCTAGAACCTAAAATACGGAAAATTGACATTTTTACAAATAAATACCATTTACTTTATAAAACCGTTTTCTAAAGGATTTAGTATAAAGCGCCGCTACAACCCATTTTGGGGAACTCATTCGGGATAGTGCGGCTTATCGCACATCCTCGGGCTTAGTAGTGCGAGATTCAGACCTCCGCAAGGAGCATTCGGTCTCGAAAGATTTAAAATACGGTATCTTAAGAAAATGAGATTTTTAGAATATAAAATATTTGTTAAAATTATTTTTGTATAAATATATGTATATTTATACCTATTTTGTTATGATATAAATATTCCACCTTTTCTTAAAAAATCCCAAGAATAAATTTACATTAAAATACCATGAATTTCAAATAAATCAAACAGATAAAATACCTTTATTTCTGAAACTAGGATATTTTCACTATAAATATCACAATATAAAATCCACTTTCATTACAACTCTAAAGACGAATAATGAATACTTGAGGTGTATTTTGAAAAGTATATAAAAGTATTTTTTACATAAAACCCCCTCAAGTTTTATAAATTACCCTAAGGACCCAAGCAATTATAGGTTTAAGAAATAATCATGATTTCAATTTACATTTCTTATTGTCTGACTCAGGTTTGAGTCTGATTAATCTGATTTGAATATGATTGAAGTCAATCTACAATCTACAAACTTCAACATGAATCCAGGAATCCAATTATCAATCTATACGACTTGACTGAACCGAACCATGGATATACATTCCATTTACATGGTTCTCCAGTTATTCCATTTACATGATTCTACGGTTATATCTGTTTACTGATATCATGGTTTCGGTCAGTCTTTCAATTATACACTCAATTCAAATTACAGTACAAAACAATACAAATAAAACACTACGGGGTTTAAGGGGTAGATTGGTACGGAAGGTGTTAAAAGTGGCACGAGGTGGTAAGATTAAGACACCTAACCTATATTCCGTTGCTGTTGTACCATGGCTTAACGGTTCTTTGTACATTCCGTTTGCCCTGGTCTCTAGCATATAGAGACCCCTCTCGTATACACTGGCATCCTTCTGTACCAAGCTATAAACAACAGCATTAACACAACATTACAACAATATTATACAACTTTAAAAGATACTCTCTTATTCTGTCTATTCTACTTTCCTCTTATCTTTGGGACTTACCGAGCGACCTGTTCACTGACGACATTCTATTTCTTCTTCTTTGAATGTCGTCAGGTGGTTTGGACCCGGCAGAGATCGAGCCGTCTGCAGAAGACTTGGAGCAGTTTGCTGAAGAACCAGAGCTCTAGTTTCATTGTACATTTCCATTCAGTGCTTTTCATTTCCTGTTATGCCATTGTTTAGGCATCTTTTTATTTCAGTTGTATTTCATTTTCATGCATTGTACAAAAGAATGTTAATAAATAATAGTTGTTGTTTTTATTACATCCTGTCTCTTGTGTATTTATTTTTATATTGTTTAGATACGCTTAGCATATATACTTCTGAGTATATATGTAGCGGACCGGTCTCGTCCCCTTCGCCGTATACCGGGAAGCGGGGAGTGACAATATATATATATATATATATATATATATATATATATATATATATATATATATATTTATATTATCAAAACATCTACTTTAAATATACAATATATATTCCATATTTTCTAAACCAAAGGAATCCCAAATTTCATGAAACTACCATTACAAATCAATACAATTCCAATATTACACTAAAATACCATATAAAATGCAATCTAGGTTCTATTCACTAGAAAAATTCATATTATAAAATTTACATCCATGAAAACACTAAAGACAATAATTAAATACTTGAGCTTTATTTTGAAAATATATCAAAACTATTTTTCATAAAAACCCCTCAAGTTATATTAACTTACAATAAGGAGCTTAGTAAATATAGATTTAAACGGGACCAATTCTCTTGAGTCTCGGGGAGCCGGAGAAAGTGGGTGCTTGCCTATTTAAGATAGACAAACTAAAAATGGTGTTATCAACACGGTAATTGTCTTGGAACAAGACATAAATCCTACCGTCCATGTGCAGCAATTACCGATAACACCAAAACTAATTCAGGACTTCAATTTTGTCTAAAAGGTGTGACTCGGTCTGAGTGTTAGTCAAAACTAAAAACATTCTATACTCAAATACAATTCAAGGATAACTCCAGTACAGCATGAATCTATTTATACCAGATACAATCTATTATCAACTTGACTCGACTAAACTGAACCATGGATATACTCTGATTACATGACTATCAATTATATCCATTCCGTTACATGATATCATGGTTTCGGCAAGTCGAATACAACCATTCATTACATCAATATAATCAATACAATAAGACATTACGGGGTTTAAAGGGGGTAGACTGGTACGGAATGTGTTAAAAGTGGCACGAGATGGTCATTAAAAGACGTAACTATACATCCATTACCGTTGTTCCGTGGTTTTATCGACGGAGCCTTGTACTACGGGTTACCATAGTCCACGGTGTAAGTTGGACTCCTCTCGTATACACTGGTATATTCTGTATCAACCTACAAACAACTGCGTTAACATAACAATCAAACATTTACCAGTTACATCCTCTTATCTGTCTATTGTCTGTCTATCTTTCTTTGGGACTCACCGAGCGATTGTTCGCTGACGACATTCCTATTTCTCTTCTTTCTTTGGAATGTTGTCAGGAGGACCCGACTCTGAAGAGTTCGAGACCAGCCAGGAGCAATTGGAGCAAATCACTGAGCAGCATGACCACTAGGCTTTACTTGTACTCGCTTTTCTTTCAGTTCATGCCATTGTTTAGGCATTGATTTCCAGTCTTGTATTTACATTTTCAGTTGTATTATAAAGAAATGTTTAATAAATAAAAGTTGATGTTCTTTTACATCTCATGTCTTCTTGTGTACATTTACTATATTGCTTATTACGCTTAACGTGTTTACTTCTGAGTAAATACGCCGCGGGTCAGTCATGTCTCCTTACCGTACACCGGGAAGCAGGGCGTGACATAAGGTTTGGAAGAAGACTGTCCAATAAGCATATTAGGTGTACTATCCCAATACAAGGAGCTCTCGCAATCTGAGAGAAGGTAAAGTGAAGACACAACCTAATAATCCTATTCAATTTCTTCAGAACCAGTGGGTATTCTCGACTGAAATAATTTCTTCGAATTCATATGTAACTATACGATGGCTTTTCCAAACAATATGGATCATCGTAGTGATATGGAGTGTTCTGAAGAAATGCAAAGGGAAACTAGGACTAGCAGGGATATATGCGACTTTATCATGAATCATGACAAACCAAATCCAAAGTGCGTAAGAAAATTCAGTTAACTTGGTAAATAAGTTTTAGTTTAAAATAAGTCATGGGTCACTATAACCAGAGAGAGAGAAAGAGAGAAAGAGAGAGAGAGAGAGAAAACACTCAACGTGCACTCTATCAATATTAGATTGGTTATCACTTTATCTAATCAGGATGGCTCCCACTGTTTCCTCGAATTCTTCTTCAAATCTTAAAAGGAGAAATAGTCGGGATCATGTACACTTTACAAGTTCATTAACCATTCAATCAGGTCAATGTTGGTACTCCGAGGGAGGTCCCCCATACTTTCGCACAGACCAAATTAAATAACCTTGTTTCCGCAGAGGCGTAATCTCGTTAGCACTTTCTAGACACCTAATAGGTTAGCTAATTGTGAAGTGAAAATCTCCCGAGAAGTAATACGTACCTATCAGTGGGAATCGGGACGCAACTATCATTGTGATAATTTTGACAGAAGCCGACCAAAATTACCACACTCTAGAAAGTATGCATAAACTTGGCAAGTTTCCCTTATATTTGAAACTCCCGATATGGTTTTTGCCCCAAACGTCTTATGACCTTAATAAGGTCAAAATATTATAAGTCGCAAGTCAAGTTCAACCCGTCATTATCCTGGATTAATCTAAACCCACCCGCACATGCCTTTAATAAGGTCAAAATGATCGTGCGACTGTCCAAGATAACTGCATCACTATGCAACAGAAAAATATTACATAGCTACCGAACACTACGCTTTAACAAGGTCAAAACACATAGCACGAAAACTAAGAAATACTAATATGAAATGACGGAGGGCTACGGCTGGTTTTTGGCGAAATTTTTTTAATGCAATGAACCTGATATCGTTGAAGGAACTCGAGTGGCTTTGAAAAAGGAGTGGTTTAAGCTCCACATTTTAAAACTAGTAACATAAACTTTTGTTTAAGAGTGAACTCTCCGTGAAGGGATCAAGGCTCTTTCCTTATCTAATGAGATGCAGGATATTCCTAACTGAATATCTCTATACAAAGCAAAAGAATATGACTATGTTTTTGAACAAAACCTAGTTTCCGACAACATTATTTAGGTTTATTTTTCTTGCATTAAACATATAACGCAGTTCCATCATTACAAGTTTCTAAGCCACATCAGAAACAACTAAAATAGTATGCTTTTACATGACATCCGCATTCGCCACGGGGTCCCGGGTATTCACCGTAAGGTTGATTAACTTATGACAGGGCGGGGACAGGGCTAGCGCGGATGCAAAACATATAAAAGCATCTATTAATATAATATATATATATATATTATCATCACAGGCAGATAATAGTCATCACACGCAGATAATAATCATTACATGCATGCGACAAACAATATGGAATAGCAAATAAATTTGGAGCCCCGCTTTTCATTTGAGCCGTAAATAAGACGCGGCGTTCTCTGGTCGTGTGGATGGCCCGTACATCATCGATCATATACCCCTATGAGTGCGGCAAGCCACCTGCCAATTCTAAAAACTGGGTAACACGCCCTCAATAACATAAGTCGGGCACCCGTCGCTTTCTAAAATCTGATAATTTTGGCACTCCTCCACAGGTTGATCCTATAACCCCTACAAGTGCGGAGAGCAACCTGCCAATTCTATAGCGAGGCGGTTCAGTCTCAAACACCATGAGACGGCGACTACTGTAGCATTTCTTCTGGGTTAATCCTCGTAAAGAAATGAAATATATATACTTATAACATGGAATTTGTGTTGATACTCGCATTCGTAAACAAAACAATTTGTCTAAACCATGGGACTCTAAACACTCGACAATATGCTGGCAGTGATTACTGAATAAATCTATAACCACAAGCATGTCAGCGGCACAGCTGTACGTAACGGCTACCCAGACATATGCCGAAAGGGAGGTCGACAATCAAGTCTGTCTGTACCCTACTAAGCCTGAATGTGACAATCTCTATATAGTCCGGTCTCTTCGTCTAAGAGCCGCATACCAGGTCTAGGAGTGGATAACGTCAGACCCTTACTAACCCGATAAGTCAAGTCGGAGTCAAGCTCATCACCAACCGAGAAACTACTGAACTCATATCAGTAAATCTCGTCCACCATGGCCACAGACTTAGGGTAATGGCCAATCGAACACAGCGCGACATCGACTCATAATACCAAGAGAGACAAATCCCCGACAATCGCTCACTGCCTCCATGTAGCTCGGAACTATACCCAACTAAAACCTATTTACATGACTCATTCGAGCCGTGGTAGGGTAGTAATCTAAGTACAGTGAGAACTCACACGAAACAAATGAAGACCGCAGGTTAAAAGACTAACATATACTCATGCCACCTGATAACTTCCATCTGACGATAGATATAATATCATCTAGAAGTTCTCGGTGGGTCCGTCCGGTGTACTCACTTCCAGTGAGCACTTATATACTATCTTAGGTGACACAACACCAATGGCTTGTGAGACCGGCCACTACCCCTCGTCGGGGTCTCGAAATGTATACACTGGTCTACTCCGGAATATCGATGCCCAGTCTCGATACTCCTACGACTAGAGATATTTAAGGATATGCTTATGGACTACCCAGCTCACGTATATGATCGCCATCATAATACTGGAAGTCGAGCAAGAATCCTACGGGCTTCATTATTAAGTTTAGAGACATGTAATAACAAGTAAAACGTATACACATCAATGATAAAGACAAATAAGATAGCATACTATCATCTCAAATAAGACTGTTCTATATGTATAGGTCTTCCATCAATTATCATAATCGTCTACTTACAATTACAATAATTGCCTTAAGGGCATTATACCTAACAAATTAAGATTTATTTTAATAAGTAATTTGTGGCAAAGAAAACATATATTCTTAAATGTCGAAATACTCATGAGCCGGTGCTGAGCGCTAGCCTGCGGGTGCTTTCCTTGGATCGGGACAGCACGGTTTCTGACGTCGTTAATCCGGTTCTCCTTATTGCGAACCGACGCCGGCTTGCAAATATAAAAAAGATTATATTATATAATTTAAAATATGATTTCATGTTATATTATTATAATCTTAAAAATTAAATTTATACCTAACTTCCTCGTGCTCATAATACGCGACTAGCCATGGCCAATCCTCTCTCGTACCAGTTCGGTGACACTTTATTTCTCACGGGAAAAGCTTCTTTCCCCAATTCTAGGAGATTGGTGAGAAAATGGTTACTCCATCTATTCTTACACTTGATCTGGAAGAGACGTATGAAAAAAGACAGTTTTTAAAAATCCTTTGCAATTTGGATAGAGCAGGATTCTAGAGTCAGCCTTGTACTTCTCCAATAACGAAGGTCCAGTGCTTTCTGTATCATAAGGAAATTCAGCGGTATTTATAAACTCATCCATGTCATCGATCGACGCGAATACAGCATCATCTTTTTCGACGGCTTCATCTTTTTCAAACGGTCATTTATCTTCCTTCTCTTCTTCTATTATCCCTTCCACTCTGCAGTTTCCATTTCGATGAATTCGTTATTCATCTCTTGCATTGGCCATGCCTCATCTTCCGTTAGAATGGCTTCTTTTTCTCCTTGAAGTTCCCACTTAGTGTAATTTCTAACGAAACCGTTTTTCAAGATATGTAACTTAACATTCGACTTCTTAAGCAATCGCATGTTCATACACTCAGAGTAAGGACAATAGATTTTGTGCTCTTTCGGTAACCTAAGATGTGTGTAGGCAAAACCGGTAAAAAATAATCACCGTTAAGGAAAAATTCATTGGATCTCGAGGGAATGTCGACGTACATCCAATTCTTGTCGTGGAGGTATGGGAATGCCGTATTGGAAATGTCCAAACAAAGTAAGTTTCTTTTAGACAAGACTCATCGGATTCAGATTTCTTAACAGATACGCGATAGACGGGATACTAAGAAGTATTTATGCTAGGTTTAATTAACGACTTGGTTAATTTAAGTTTCAGTTGACGATTTAGCTATAAAAATTATCAAGGACCGAGAGTAAATACTCATAGTTAAGGAGTTGGATTCTTCTTCTAAGAAAGATGATGATATTAAATGTTCTATATTGAATGTTTTGGGTAGCGGCTGTCAGGGGTAAGACACCCATTCCATTAAAAATGTATAAAATATACACCTATTCATTTATGGTTTCATCCATTTCGAAAAAAATTCGGCAGAACCTCTCCACTGTTCTCCGAGTATACTGTAATAGAAAAAACGAACATTTCAATGCCATCAAACAGTATTGAAATGAACATCTAATCTATCGTTGTACAAGGAGAATCAGCGGAAATGTACCAACGGAATATCTTGAAACGAATGAAATACACAAATGAATACAGGTGTTTGCTTTATAAATTTCTATCCTGTCCACATGGGACAAATCTAACGGTTATCATACGATTATTCTCGTCATATAGACTATACGATGGTTGTTAGAACCGAACAATACTATCCGATATTTAATAATCTTCATGTAATTTTATGTCACGATGAATATCGAACGTATGTTAACCAATAGATGGGAACTAAGTCACGTTTTCATTTTCATATATGATTATTAATGAGAATATGAAACTTTCATATTATCATCGAGTATCATACACTTAGTTTAAGATTTGATTTGAATTAGTTTTACGTTTACGTTTACGTTTCAATTTCAAGATTTCGAAGTTTTTGGTTTAGGCTAAAGTTGTTAACGGTTATCTTAATCAAGTTTAAATATTTTGGATATAAGGTTTTCTTAATGAAATTTGATATTCTGGATGCAGGGTTGGTATTAGGGTGGGATTTAACAAGAGTTCAATATAGAGAAGAATGATGATGAATTAAAGTTTGGCCTTGTGTGTGTGTGACTGTGCGTGTGTATTTGTGTGTGTATGTGTGTGTGTGTGTCTGTGCGCGTGCACTTTTCACTAAAATACCCTTAACCGTTGTTACTTTTCACTAAAATACCCTTAACTGTTGTTGTTTTTTCACTAAACTATCTAAAAAAAAAATTAAATAAACAATTCATCTTCTTAAATTATCTAAATGGCTACAAATTTCAATAAAATACTCTTAGCTATTGATGGTTTTCCACTAAACTACCTTAAAATTTTACTTAAAACCCTCTTTTGCTCAATTTTACATTTTTTATATATTAAAATACCCTTAACTATTGTTGCAATTTCACTAAAATTCCCTTAACTACTATTGTTGTAATTTTACACTAAAATACCCTAACACTTAGCCGTCGTCCCTCGCCTCTGCCTAGCGCCGACGACGCCGCACAAGCCTCGTCGCCCCTCAACCCTAGTCGCAGCCGCCTCCACCTTCTCTTCTTCCTCCTTTCCTTCTCTCCCGAGCCCCTGCACCCTCTGCACTCTGTGCCTCGCCGGAGCTGTGGCCATCGACGACTCGTCCCCGTGTCCATGGTATCGTGCACAACTCCGGTAAGCAGCCTTCCTCCCCCTCATCCTTCTTTTCTTCTTCTTCTCCTTCTTTCTCCTTCTTTTCTTCTCTTTTCTTTCTTTCAGATCTGTTCTTGACCGCCGATGGTCGCTGCAGGTATCTTTCCGGAACTCCGTCGACGCCATCGACCCCCGCGACCCCTCTGCAGATCAGGGTAAGCATCCTCCCCTCCTTACTCCTTCCTTTCTCCTATTCTTTTCTTCCATTTCGATTCTTGACAAAACTTGTGTTTACTATTTTTGAGATTGCCGGAATCCGACCGTGCCGGCGACGTTTCCCAACGACCCAGCGAGGACCTATGACCCGTGTGACTCCACTGTTCGTCGTTTGGGTTCATTCCGTGAACCGTGCGCGCGTCGCGATTTTTCCCCGCCGACGCGTAACGTTCCGTTTTCCGTTTCGCGACCCATCGAGGCAAGTGAAACTTGCTACATGCTACTATATTATTTATACAAATTTATTTCATAATGGAACCTGTAAATTGATCAAATTGCTATTAGTTTCCATTCGTACGTTTCGATGTCAGAGTACAGCATTTAAAAGAATCGGGTTTAAATTATAACTTGTTGCACCTTGAAGTACACTATCACATACGTGGTTAGATTGTTTACTAGTTAACTGCATAATACATAGCACTGTTAAATAGTTTCTACCCTGAATAACCGGTTGCATCCATTCAGCATATTTTATATATCACTGCATCTTTAGACCAGATAACCCATAATAACGAGATTTAACAATTCTATATTTGTTTAAGTGTAGGATATTTAAAGATGGAACCACAACCCTAACTCTAATCTATAATTGTGCATCCTCATGCTTTAATCTGCACCCTCGCATATATCATCACCGTGTTTCAGTTTTATTGCTTCATTTGTACCCATGCTTGTTTGGTTTATACAGGTTTATATTAGTTTGATTTGTGAGCACCCACATAGTATTTTGTGCTCCCTGACATGTCTTGCTACACAAATATTACTTCACCCGATATGGTACCGTGTACTACTTGACCTGACCTGATGTACCATGGCTTGACCTGTTACCTAATCTTGTGTCTAATGCCAACAAACCTGACATGTAGTCCTCACGGACCGTTCCTGTGGTCTACCCAGACTAACCTGCTCTTACCTGATGCTGTGTTGGCATTAGTTCTTGATTACTGAATACCAGACTTGACATACATAACTTGGTGTATGGGGAAATCAATGATGAAATCCTGACTTGTAACTCGACAGTTGCTTGCTTTTACTGATCAGTTTTAAAGGCTAGGCCCGCCTCGTGACGATGCTGTTGATATCGTTGGTCTGTACCCTTTTCCTGTTAGTGCCTAGCGGCACGTCTCGGTTTCAGCCCGAGAGTCTTAGACCGTGGTCCCGGGCATGCACGGGATACTATTGAGTTACATCGATGATTCATCAAATTGATTTCAAAGACTTTAGAGTAGAAAACCCAATAGAACAGTTTAGTTTACTCGCTGCACACTACCCTTCACTGCCCTGATTTATATTACTGTTACACCTGCTTTTCATTCATGTTTATATTTGCATTGCCTGTTACCCTGTTTGTATTTTATTACTTGATGACATGACGCGCTGACGTCTGGGTTTTGCATGGCCCAGATTCCGTACCTTTGCTGCAGTCCGAGCAGGAGTACTTCAGCCAGCAGGCTGAGCTGTGAGGTGTCGGTAGTAGTTAATTCTTTATTTTCTGCATTTTATTCCTGATGTGAGCCCGCATTATGGGACATACATTCCAGTTATTTTGTATTGGATGTTTTGCTTCCGCACTTTTATTATTCTTGACTCATATTATCTTGGCTTATGAACATGTATTAGATAGTTACATTTTGATTCTTGATATCTCTACAGCCGTAATGTGACTGTGGATGGATACTTCCTACCCACAGGTAGCATGGTTGGCTATGTCACGTACCCAATTCAGCGTACTCTGGGAAGCGGGATGTGACAAGGAGGCTCGAGAAGGCAAGGCAGGCTTTCGGCGGGGCTTCAATCGTTGAGGAATTGATCGTCGAGGGCTTCGATTGTTGAGGACGAGAGTGGCGGGAGAAAATTGGGAGGAAAATGGAGGGGAGGGGAGGGTTGAGGGGGGGAGGGAAAAAGATGAGATGGAGGGATAGGGGTTTTGGTGTTTTAATACAGTGGGCTGTGGGGCCCTCCTCATGTTTGATTTGATAACGGTTTAACCCATTACCCAAGCCCTTGAAACCGTTACTCAAATCTAGTAACGGATTTAACCATTACCATTTCCTTATTACCGAAACCTATATTTATAACAGCGTGAATTGCAGCTGATCCTGAAGGGTTTAAATAAGATAGGATTCTTATGGAGCTTATGTTTAGCACATGTACATCTGACAGCATCACACACAAAAGTTTGAGAAATTAAAAAGGTTAGCTATTATTTTAAAAATATTTTTCTCATTTTTATAAGAATCTTACATGTCACTTGGATAATCAACTCTACAATGTTGCTTGAAGACCTATGCCGTTTTGAGTAAAAATAACTTGTGTTTTTACACATGCATTTGCACATCTACAAATAACATGTATTGTGTGTAATAAATGGTATTATGTCATTTAAATATTAATAATACTTGGTATTATAACCCAAACCTTTTGGCTGGTGGTGTCATTATCGTATCAATTTGCTAGAGAAAATCAAAAAAAGGAGGAAAAATTTACCGTTAGCAAAGTTACTCAACTATCCAGTACATCTCATCATAAGAGGAAATATATATCCTTCACCCACTCTTTTCTTTCCTATGTTCTCTCCTCTCTCCTCTTCCCAAGAAGCATTCATTCATCTTAAACTTGAAATGGAAACTTTTACACAGCACCCTTAATATTTATGGATTTATACAAATTCTTTTTCAGCTTTACCTCACCGCACGTGCACAAATTCTAGCAACAATAATGATAGTACCATGTTCATTCGGCGTCAGGCCATTCAAAATAAGCATGAGATCTTTACATTTACTAATCAGAAAAGGCACAAACAGTAGCAAAAATAATTAGTTAATTACATAAAACACCCTGTATCTACAAGCTTATCTAGCACTTGTATCTTTTACTTCATTAGCTCCTAACGAGACAAAGATACTCATTAAATCACCTAAGCACGTGATATGTCTATATACAAGAATAAATTGCCAGATAATTCTACCTGCTCCAGAATCATAAAATAAAACCGATCATCATAACAAAGTATGAGTACAAAGTACTAATCTGCATATGTATGAGAACTTGTTCTAGTTATAACATGCAAGCTTGCATTTTATGTACATAAAAGCATAAATCCAAAAGATAAAACAAAGCCTGCGTGCATAAATTAATGAGTTTTTCTTATACACATACTTAGTTCTGCTAGAGACAATTAATCCTGTTTTTCTGTGTGAATGGCTGTCACCGTGGAGACCATGGAGTCGACCCCACAAACATTGCGGCCCCTGCAGATCTTGTAGTAACCGCTTTCACCCCATGTCTCGCCCCAAGAATTTTTGATGATCCAGAAGGGCTTTTCCTTGAAGCGGATTGGGGAATATCCTGAGGACCCGTAACCTACGAGAAGCACACCATGGTCCAAGCGCCGGGTGCAGATGTATGGGCATGACACTCCCCCGATGTATGTCTGCATGAAGACGGCATTGATACCAACTGCAACAACACCACATACAAATTGACAAATTGTCATATGAGATATTAACAGTATGGAGAATCATTTCAATTGTCACTAAATGTTTAGACCTGTTACAACTCGAGGTAACTGGGCACAACAACTGAGCCTTTTATCCCAAGCATATGGGGTAGGCTACATGAACCAACATGAGAATCACGCCGAGTCCAGCACATTGAACTATAAATATTACAAATACCAACACTGACATGGTATTGAATGCGACTTTTTGATGGTGTTTAATGTAATTTGAACGCACTTTTTAGAATTTAATGGCGCTCGATGCAATTTTAAAGTCGAATGGTTAACTGTGATAGACAATAAAAAAAGGTCAGGCATTTTACGCAATTTACCCTTTAGCTTCTAAGCAATTTACCCTTTAGCTTCTAACAGTGGACGCGGGGAAAAGAAAGAACATTGAAGCATTTGTAGCCATCATTGCAGTGACATCAGGGAGATTTAACTGAAATTGATTGTACATAGAGAAAGCTAACATTTAATCATGGAAAGAAATAATTTTAATGCAAAAATATTACTTTTGAAGACAACATCTTAGAAAAGAGAGATGGAATATGTGGAGTTTTTGAATAAGTGGTCTGGATAAATTCAAAAGAAAGAATGTTTCTCCTTATATCTACAATAAATTTAGAAAGCAAGCCGACACTGACAAATTGACTTTTGCAGAAAGAGGTTTTCCATAGCAGCAGCAGAGAAAATTAGAATTTTCAGCCCATGAAAGGAAAAACTGGCTTCTATAGGAAGCAATGTTTTGATTTGCTATGTGCATGAATAGGCATTTGGCAAAACTTCAACATCTGCATGGCAATAACATTTGGCTGACTATTTTTATAGAATCGGGTTGCAATGTTCATAGAGACTTGGCGGCCAATATTTGTATAGCTTTAAATGAAACGAATATCGTGTTTCGCTTTGCACCTGGAATAACTTGTTTTATCTTTTGAGCGAAGTTTCCATATGTAAATTGGAGTCTGCAACTACTCCACTTGAAAAGTTACTGGACTTTGGAGTTGTTTAACTCTAGAAGACTTATTATCTTCTCCTTTTAAAAGAAAATTTACGGAAAAATGAGATTGCAGTAGACATTGTAAAACAAGACATTGTAAAATAACCAACTCAAAATAGAAGCCAATCGTGCTTGAGTTAGGAATTTGGAGTTAAGTTAGATAGCTCTAAAAAATTACTGTTATCTTAGTTAACTCTGGATTTCCGGTTTTTATCGTAACCAAAGTGACCTAAATTGCTGGATGTGACCTCAATATGTACGGAACAAGGTGAGATAAGAGTAGGTTAATCCTCAAGTTGAAGTGGAATGAAATACGACATGTGGTGGAAGGAGTAGTTATTTTCAGAGAATAAGATATTATTACTGGCTATTTTCAAATACTTGAACAACTACTTATCATTAGAATGGAATGAGAGTACATCTATGTTGTACTATTGGAGTTAATATGGATTGAAAATACGTGCATGGTTGTAATTATTATTTGAAACACTAAATTCATGGGTTTTGAACAAAATAGTTGCATATTTTGGATCAAGAGTTCTACAACAGAATATGTAGGCTAATTTTTTGGTAATTCAGATCATAACCAACTCCAAAGACAAACAAGACCTGACTAACATTATGTTGCATTTTTCTTATAACAATTAGCCCAGATGAGAATTTTATGTGGACATGTAAAAACTATAGGATTGAGAGACAACATACTTGCAAGAGGGCCATGCTTCACAAGATTAGCAGCAATCTGATCCTCATCAATGGAGACAACACTGAAGTTGGATACAGAGGCAGCAATCTTAGACTTGTCAAATTTGCAAGTGCCACGATCTGTACCAGTATAAGGGTAGTCTGCCTCTCTCTCAAGCCCACCAGATTTGAGTAAATACTGGAAAGCAGTTGTCATCAATCCACCATTGCATCCTTGGTCGCATGCATCAGCTTCAGATGGATCACACTGCACAAAGATAGAAATTGGAGGTCAAAGAACGGAATTTATGGGTTCATTACATATTTTAACAAACATTTAGTCACCAATTTAAAACTCTCAAGTTGAGGAATATATATGTTACAGATTCTTGATGCATGAACAATAGCAAGCTTTAAAATTCCTACGAAATGGTAGCCAGTAGAGCAAGAAATCAGATGAAGCGATAGCCCTACAAGGTACAGTTCCTATTTTTTTCTTCTTTTTTTTTGGGTGTTTGGGGGTTTTTTCTTTCTTTTTTTTTTGGGGGGGGGGAGGAGAAGGGGGGTGCTTGGGGGGGTGTCTAAAAAGAATAAAGGACATGAGACAGATAGAGAGAATGAAGGTTATGAAACCAACTAGTGGACAAGTTAAGATTAAAATATAGCCGTATTCAAATGATTCCAAAATAACATAATACTACAAGGGCCTGTTTGGTTGCAGGATTATGGAATTTGGATTCCAAAATAGTATGGTTAAAATTTCTGGATTTGGTAATTTGTTGTTTGGTTGGTTTTGGATTCCCGGTATTGGATTTGTAGATCCTTGTAATCTTTGTTTGGTTGGTAAAAAAAAATGGGATTTGGATTTGAGGATTTTAGAGAGAGATAGATAGAGAGAGGATTATTAAATAAATAAAGTACACGGGTCCCATCTAAAAATACAATGAATAGTGCCAAATCCTTGAAATTTTTTAGGATTCAAGAATCCTTGTTTTGTGATGGGCCCCCCATAAAAAACAAAGGAATCCTAGAAATTCAAATCCATCAACCAAACACAAAATTATGGAATCCCGGGATTCCACAATCCAAAATCCAAATCCAAATCCAAATCCATCAACCAAACACAAAATTATGGAATCCCAGGATTCCACAGTCCAAAATCCAAATCCATAATCCTGCAACCAAACAGGCCCTAATAGGCATGATCACAGATGCAGTGCATTATTGCTTCAACGATCATTCGCATACTCAATAAATAATAGCTTTAGCTAACAACGTTATAATGGCTTTAGCATCAAGTGATGCAAGTTTCTTAAAAAGAGAATTCAAAAATGTGCTGATGGAAAACATCAAACAAATGAATAAACTTATTTTACACAAGAAGCCCTGGCATCCATGACAATGATGTGTAAGTGCACCATAAGGAAAAGGTCATTCTGTACAAACACTACCTTGTGACAATAAATTAAGTGTGTTGAAAGAAAGACAAGCTAACATTTTTTGAAAAGGCTTAATAATCAAGAATTCGCTAAATATAAGAAGAAACTTTCTTGTAGCAAGAATATCATCATGCATTATGCACCTATGGCGTGAAAAGAAATGAAAAGATTTTATTTTTTGCAAACTAAAGCATCCTACCAGTTCAAAATAAATCCTTAAAGCCATAGGTTGTTTCTAAAGCGACTCTTAAGAACTAATCAGCTGAAATGCAATTATATATCACTCATTTCATCCAAAAGAAACAAGTCTACTCTTATTATATGACACAATTAGGCATGTAGAACAAGAGACTGTTGCTAAGAAAACCACATGAAACTAGCGAACAAAAAATTGAACGATAACTGACAAAATTTTAGTTTTACTGTTAGAGATGCAAGAAGATCCAATTAAAGCCTTTTTGGAGTCCCACTGAGCGAACTCCAGCAGCTACTAATTGATGTCATGCAAGGACAAAGTAGAATGTGCATCATGATGCAACAAAATATGTAGGTTTGTGTATAAACTTAACTAACATTTATTTTCCAAAGAAATCAGAAGAGCTCTACATCATCGATAAGGATTGTTAATCCTTTGACGCTAAATTATATCAAAAGAAGAAATGCAAAGCCGAAAGAAATAGCATAGAGTTGTTCAGAGATGATAAGTTGAATAATTAGGCAGGTAGTAACTTTAAACTTCAGGTTGAATCATTCATCAATGTCTTTGCACAACCTCGACTAATTATGTGTGTGTGTGTACGTTGCAGAAATTTATAGAAACATAATATAAGCATAGCAAAATTAATGGATATCAGATTCCGTTTTCATTAAAAAGGGTAAAAAAGAGGTGGATAATATTCTTCACACAGATATTTTGATTCCAAACAAGAAAGAAAGTTTATATGTCACAAAAATAATAGTATGTTAAAAAAACACAAACCTCGTGATCGCAATCGACCAGCTGCTGCTCGCTGAGGCTCACCAACTTCCCCGTCTCCAAAAAGTTCGCGCCTTCCAACGCCCCCGACGTACTAAACGACCAGCAAGATCCACAGGAACCCTAATCCACAAAAAAATCACAGCTTTATTCTAAAAGTCAACAAAAAAACCCTAGATCTAAAAATAACCCACCTGATTCTTAACCCCAGTAACAGCGCCATGATCCCTCCAATCGAAATCCGCCGGCAAATCGTTCGTCGGCAGGATCGGAGCCTCGTGCGCGTCTTTCAGGTCCAGCTTCTTCTTCCTCAACCCTAGATACCTCCCCTCGAACTCCTCTGGCGTCAGATCCGAGAACTGCGTGATCCCATGGACCGCTGAGGGATCGAGCTTCTGATTCAACCTCGCTCGGTGCAGGTTCGCCTTGAAGATGTTGAACCTGTGGCTGTGCTCTTCAGGAGTCGCATACGATTTCTCGAACTTTCTAACGAAGCTCGCGAAGTGAGATTCAGCGTTGAGGATGAAATCGTCGTGGTCGGTGACTTGAAGAATCAAGAGGTCATCGTCCTCGCCCTTAACTAACGGCGACGAGAGGACGAGAAAGAAGGAGAAGAGGAGGAAGAGATAACGGCCCATGACGGCGTTACTTTTGGGAAGATAGGGGATGAGTAGTGGTTGGGATTCGAGGCCTATTTATTGGCGTTGCTGGGCTACGTGGCGGGTTTTGGTTGGATGTGTGGGGCCCCTGTCTCAGTGATGGGTGGGTTTTTTGGGGCTTGTGTTTCATAATTAATGTTTTTTGGGGTGGAAAATATCTAGATTTTGGGTTGCTTTTTTCTTTGTTGGGCATCTTGTTGGAAAATGAAACTGGTACTCCAAAGCAAGAGGAGAGTTGGAGATGAGTATAGAAATTGTCATCTTGTTTAGTCATTGTGTGTTTAATATGATATGACGTCGTATTATGCAAGATGAGTGGGACAATTTTTATCTTGGTTAATAACAAAAGATATACTTCAAGTATTATTTGATACAATAAAGTCCAAATATATAGGACACTTGACTTAGCCATCAAGATCATGACTTGATCAACAAGAAAGAAATTGTAAATAATCTACTAATATCCTAATATAAGTAAAACTAAACTCCAGCAAATACTCTTAAACTTTTATGCCCCCTGCATAAAATACCTTTAACTACTTAAAACCAGATACCTTTACAATAAGGTTTTTTTTATATCTCACCCTCAAAACTTCCATATTTTTAAATTTCATCCCTAAATTTTCATATTTCTAAATTTCACACAAAAAAAACCTTTACGTTGTTCATATATCCCTTTTGGATAGCTTTTGCAAAAGATCTTATATAAATATTCTAGTTAACATATCATTAAGTGATTATTAAGAAACAAAAATAACCTTAAAGTCATCTTCTTCCTTTTCAATTTTGGGTTTCTCTTCAACTTCAAATTAAGGCTTTTCTTTACATTAAAAATTAAGGCTTTTCCTTTTCACACGTTCATTTGTTTCTTTTTTTTTTACTAATTTCCATAACTCCAAAATTAAAATTGATCTTAAATTTCAAATTATGTGAAAAAGATGATACCCCACAACCAGGTTGAAGATGAAGAAAAAAAGTAAGGAGTCTCATGATTTTTAAAGGGAAAGAAAGAGAAAACACACTTATAACTCAAGTTCTGATTAAAATAATCTAATCCTAGTTAAATTCAGATGGAATATAGATAAAATGAGTTTTTTTGGTTAACATGGAAGTTTTAGGGGTGAGTGAAATTTGGAAATGTGAAATTTTAGAAGTGAAATTTAGAAATATGGAAATTTGGGTTGGGGAGGAGGGAAATAAAAAAAACCCTTAAAATAATTATTTAAATGAGAGACATTTTGGAAAAAAAAATTTAAAGTTCAGAAGCCAATGTGCTAGTTTTATAAAGTTTTAGGGATATTTCTTGTTAAAATTTAGGAAGGTACTTACTGCAATTTAGCTTATAATTAATATCAAATAGTCTAACCACTGGCGTTCAAGATAAATTGAATGCTGAAGTTTGGATTACAATAAAGCACAACAATTTTTTTATGCTATTGTAAAATATAGTTTCGCACTTCCTATTATCAGCCTAATTGTGCAATCTGCAGGGTTGGTAAGTAAAATATTACTCCTCTTTGTTTGGTACGTAAAGTATTACTCCTTTTTTTTTATCAAAGGTGCCCATATAGCTTGGATTTAGTTATTTGATTGGCACCTCAAGTATTCATTACTTTTCTTTATTTAAAAAAGGCTTATTTACTGGAGAGAGAAAAACCCCACAAGTTTAGTCCAGAATCAAAAAACTGAAAATCCCTTTAAAACTATCAAGAAATTACCATGACTTGATAGTCAATGTTTATGTTTATGTCAAATGACCATTTTATCATTTTCATAATATAATTAATTAATTATAAATTACATTTTAAATAATTTAATAATTATTAAATATTAATTATATAATTAATACTTTTTTAAGGGGTTGCCGGGAGAGGAGCCGGAGTGGGATGTCGCTGATGATGAGAGTAGGACACCGGAAAAGAAAATGAAAGGAGGTGGAAGATGTTGGGTTGATAATGAAGATGGTGATGGAGGTTGAGGGAGCTCCTTTTCGGACCTCTGTCAGATGTTGTCTTCCGTTGATCTCGCGGTGAACTTAACTGATTATCTTTCGTTGCGTGTGCGTCTCAATGGGTTTTTGGAGGAAGAAGTGAGATGAGGAAGTTGTTGCTGAGTACCTGCAAAGAAGTCCCGGGGTGGTTTGGTACCACCGAGGACCCTCCGACGCTCAAATTAGCGATGAGATCCGAGCAGAGTAACGGCATAAAAGTATCAAAAAAAATCTTACTTGACCCCTCTGGGATGGGGTTTATATAGTGGTGATGGTACGCAGCAGCAGGCGCGAGAATCTCGCCGGCAATTACGCTCCCGACGTCACGCCCGCGTAGAGATCGGATCGTCCATTAATGGGGATCGCGGGGGCGTGGAGTGTGGAATGTTGCTGGCGGAGAATCCGCGCATGGCGAGATTTGCGGAGCGGCGGTTACGCCTGTGAGTGGTGGAGTTGGTCAGAGGGCCGAGGAAGACGGCCTCAGCAGGGAGCTTGGGGCCGAGCGGGGAGGCCGGGGAGTCTTGGTCCCGTGGTGGCTCGGGGCGAGCTGAATGGCCGAGGAGGCCAATTTGCAAGGGTCCTCGAGGAGGGCCGGCCCGTGCTTGATGGTCGGGTACAGGGTGGCCTGATCGGCCCCTGCGGGCCCTTTCTTCTAAGTTTTGGGACGCGTCACCTGCCACGTGTCATGATCTTGGGAACCGCCAGTATTGAGCACTATAATTAGCCCCCCACTATTGTCCCGACCAGTTGGTGGTCGGGTCAGGAATGGACTGCCGGGCCTCCTGAGGAGAGATCCCTTCTATGGTTTCGTGGGGGTGACCCCTCGGCCCAACGGTCGTCTTATCCGCTAGAGAATTAAGGCGAGATCTCCGCACCTCAGAGAGGTCGTGCCGGCTCGCGCACTATATAACTGAAGCAATGGTCCACGCGTCAAAGGATGACTGGCCGGTACGATGCATGCGGGCCCACAGCGCCTGATTGGGTGCAGTCCAGTGCAGGACCGACACGTGGGGCGATCGGAGCCGCTGGGCGTGAAGAGCCGTTTTGGCCGGAGGTGACGGGCGCCGTTGGATACGGCCACGCATGGTGATAAACGGGGGCGTGACTCGCCTCAGGGCCCCCAACCTTTCATTTCCCTTCGTCCTTGAGCCGCTGCCGCTCGGTGTTCTTCTTCCTTCGGGATACATAGTTCATTCCCACTTTTCGGGCGGCTCGCGCCGGAGGGAGGCTAGTGGAGTGGCCGGGCCCCCGACCAGATCGCGCCCTCCGCCGGATTCTCTGCCGACGGTAGGGCCGTCCATTTCGTCAACGGCATCTGGGAGTATCTCTGGCGGCGGCCGGAGTCGTCAGCAGTTACCCGAATCCCAGACTGGCAACGGGTGGAAGGGTGAGGGCAGGCCCCTTCCGAAAAGGAAGAGAACGGTTTCTCGCACGCCATCGTCGAAGGCCCCTGAAAGGATTCCCGTGCGGGAAGGGGGCTCCATCTTCACTGTTCCGTCTGGGCTTTCCGTTGCTACTGGTCTGCTCGCCGGGATGGAGGAGTCGACTGGAGGAAAGCTACCGTGCGGCTCCTTAAAGGATCAATTGGAGGTCGTGGCCCAAGGGCCGGTCCAGGTACGAATCCCTCTACACGCATTTGCCTCGGTATGCTTTTTCTCGGTCCGGGTGTTTCCTGGTTTCTAATCGGCTCTTTGTCAGGTTCTTCAACACTGCACCCTTGCCACTCGCATGGAGGCCGAGGGGGAATGCCCCGAGGCCAGTGGAGGCGTTCCCTTCGGAGGTCGAGCTTCTGCAACACGACCTGCGCCGGGAGAGGGATAAGGCCGACGTTGTGGCTGGCCGGGCAGAGGCTGCGGAGCTCGCCAACTCGGCGACTCGGGGTGCCCTTCGCCGTCTGAATGCGTCTCTCCGGGTTGCCGATAGGAAGCTGGCGGACATGGCCGAACGCTTTGCGGCCCTGGAGAAGGAGAGGGATGCAAGCAGGGGAGATGCCGAGGCGACGCTGCTGAAGCCCCAAGTTGCCGAGGCTCGGGCTAAGAAAGTTGTGGCCGGGTATAAGGCGTCGGAGCAGTTTTACGCCGAGCTCGGGGAGTATTCTGCCGTCGCGTGGAATAAGGCTTTGGACGCCGTGAAGGAACAGCTTCCCGAGTTCGACGATGGTGAACTCCGTGCTCGGGTTCCGCTCTTGGCGACGAGGCCTCCGGTGAGAGATGACGAGGGAAGCAGGGCGCGCCCCTGGTAGCAGAGTCTCCGGTGGTAGGGCCTTAGGCCGTGACGCCGACGATGAAGTGGCTGAAGTAAGCCTCCGGGCAGTTTGTAGGGCTGGGGTCCCCATAATACCCTTTGTAAAAATCTTGATTTTAGCAATAAAAGAAAAAACCCTTGATTCGTCGGTTTGTATTTCATCTCTTGTGTGTGAAGGACGTTCGTGGAATATCCTTGCTTGTATTGCCGTGTTTCCGTGCGCCTCAGATCCTTATGTATGGCCACAGGGCTACCGGCCGGGCTTGACCGAGCAGGATGGCCGTTTGGGTGCCGCCGTGAGGGCTTTGGGCCGCGGAGGGCCACTAAGAATGACCGGGCCATGAGGACGCGCGGTTGCCTCTTAGTGAGGGATTTGATCTCTGGCGCCGTGGGTAGGCAACTACCATCCTGGGATGGACGAGCGGGGCAGCCGCTTCTATCCTGGTGTCGCGGGTAGGGAGCTACCAGCTGGAGTTTTTGTCGAGCAGGATAGCTGCTCGGTTGCATCTTGCGAGGGCTTTTGACCCTTCAGGACGGGGACCGAGCAGGGTAGCTGCCCAGTGCCTCTTGGTGAGGACTTTGATCCATGTCGGTTGTGGTAGGAAGATACCAGCCGGGGATAGCCGGGCGAGGACCCGACTGCCTCTGGGAGGACTTTTGTCCCTAGCGCGGGAAGAGCTATAAGGCTGTAAAAAGCCCACCAAGGATCCTTGGCCGGGCAGGGTCACTGCCCGGTGCCTCTTGGCAAGGGCTTTGTCCTGAAAGATAGCCGAGCGAGGGAAGCAGGGCGACGAGGCCTCCGGTGAGAGATGACGAGGGAAGCAGAGCGCGCCCCTGGTGGCAGAATCTCCGGTGGTAGGGCCTTGGGCCGTGACGCCGACGATGAAGTGGCTGAAGTAAGCCTCCGGGCAGTTTGTAGGGCTGGGGTCCCCATAATACCCTTTGTAAAGATCTTGATTTTAGCAATAAAAGAAAAAACCCTTGATTCGTCGGTTTGTATTTCATCTCTTGTATGTGAAGGACGTTCGTGGAATATCCTTGCTTGTATTGTCGTGTTTCCGTGCGCCTCGGATCCTTATGTATGGCCACAGGACTACCGGCCGGGCTTAACCGAGCAGGATGGCCGTTTGGGGAGGGCCACTAAGAATGGCCGGGCCATGAGGATGCGCGGTTGCCTCTTAGTGAGGGATGTTAGTGTATATGCCCTAGAGGCCATTACTGTATCATACTAGTTTGTATATTACTTAATGGATGCTTGGGATATTCACCTTGTATATACAATCTTGCTCAAAATAGTAGTATGCTACTTGGTTTGTTTCTACTTCAATGTGTACATGTGTTTATTTAAGTATATCGCCTATACACATTAGTAGAGCCCTTAGGATCTTTGCTTGATTACCAGCGATGTGATGGCCGTCACACTGGTGGGGCTGGGTAATCTATAAGCACATCCTTATGCAGGTCCCTGGTCGCAGGACTATCGAGACAGGGCATCGATACTCCGGAGTAGACCAGCGCATGCGCTTCTCATCCCAGTGTGGGAGACGGTCTGTCCCACAGCCGTCAGTACGTCGTCCTTGAGATAGTATGCGGGTGCTCGTTAGGTTACGGGTACACTGGACAGGACTCGTCGGGAACTGACTAGTTGGTATTATACCTATCGTCAGTTATCAGTTCCCAGGTGACATGAGTACAGCTTAGTCCGCTGACTTGACACTGTCACTCCGCCTCGAGTGTGTTCCCACTGTACTTTGATCACTACCCTACCACGGCTCAAAGGAGTCGTGCAAACAGGTAGTGGTTGGGTGCAGTCCCGAAGCACTTGGAGGCAGTGACGGTTAGACAGGATTCGTCTTTCCCGGTATTGGGGGTTGACATCGCGCTGTGTCTAGGAGAGCCATTACACGAGTAGTCCCTGGCCAGGGCAAACGAGATATACTGGTAGGTTTCCAGTGTTATCTCAGGGTGTTTTGGGCTTCGCTCCGGCACGACTTGTACCGCTATTGGGGGACTGACGTTTACCGCCCCCTAGGCCCGCCATGCGATGTATCAGACGAACAGACCGGACTGTACGGAGAATGTCACACTCAGGCTCAGTAGGAGTTCAGATGGGTTTCGCCTCGTCGGTCTTCTTGTCGGCATTACCTGGGGACCGTTACGCACAGCTAGTGCCGCTTGCGGTCTGTGGTTAAACCCACTGCCAGCGTAGTGTCGAGTCTTTAGAGTCCCACACAGAAAGCTTTTCGCCTTTAGGCAAAAGAGTAGAGGTCGCATGGTATTGCGACAGGTCGCATGGTTTTGCGACAGGGTTCGGTCACATCCGTGCACTTGTGCACGTACAGTGTCCGGACAGTTTACACTAGCGGGCTTTGGTTTAAGCCAGATCCTAGTGTACCTTATGGGATTGGATTTATCCAGTTTGCATTCGTGTTCCTCGGAACGCGGATGCGGGTGTGTATGCACAGTTGACAGGGAGGCAGAGGCTGCGGATTCTCATTAGGGTTGTTGACAGTTGACCGTTGACTATTTGACTTTATGCTCAACCCTAATGAGAATATGATATGTGATTAACTATTATATTAATTAAGTATTATGGTGATATGGTTGTTGACTTGTTGACTTTTGTTGACTTGTTGACTTTTGTTGACTTGTTGACTTTTGTTGACTTGTTGACCGGTTGACTAGGCTTGACTAGTTGACCATCATGATAACCATGGTTATCATTTCATGCCAAAGACTTTTTCTTGCTTGCTCATTTGAGCAAAATGAGTGCATGACATGATAAGGTTATGGTTGCTTCTAACCATCACATAAGACTTTTTTGATATGATGAGTGATGATCACTTTGGATTATGAGAGGGTGAAAGACAAAAGAGTTGCTCATATTCTTTCTTGCTCATTCTCTCTCTTGTTCTTGAGCTCTCCTCTTGCTCTCACCCTCAACCTCTTGCTCCCTCTCTTGATCTATGGTTCTCTTGTCTCATGAGTTGAGAATCAAGAACCATAGATAAAATCCCATTCTAAATCATCTCTACTCATTCTAGTTCACTAGGTTTAGCAAACCAAGTGAACTAGTTTCTTCAAAGAACGAAGAAGGAGCTAAAGGTTGGAGCTTTCAAGTGGATCTATCTTCGGCGTACGGAGACAACGAGAAGGAGCCATCGAACCACCATCGGAGCTTGAAGAGAAGGAGTTCAAGTTTAGGTATAACCATCTTCATCCGAGTAGCTAAATATCTTTAGCTTAGTATGCTAGTTTTAGTTTAGGTAAAGATCCCGACCTAGCTTAGTCCATGTTGCCTCTTGCGTTAAAATTTTGATTTTATACCGTTTCCGCCTCCCCGTAAGAACCGGGGGTCGCAACGTGGACTTACAGTGGTATCAGAGCCTAACTAAACTTAAACTAGCTTGGTAGTGAAGTGTAACGAAGTTCGGAACCGGAAAAATCCAAAAACCAAACTTTTACAAAAACTGAGTTTCTGTTGAAATTTTTTTGGCTCAAAATGAAAAACTTTACACTTGTAAATTCGGCTCAGGGTTTTGTGTGAACACCCAAGAAAAACGATACGGTAATTCGTCCAAACCGCCGCCCTTCCGCCGCGTGAGCTAGGCATCCGCCGCGGAAGCGCCGCTCTTTGTCGTCTTCTGTGCATCGTTTTTCGTGCAGTGTGTGTCTGTGTTGGTTTTGGGATTTTTGAAATATATTATATGTGCCCAGATTTTCCAGAAAAGAAATTTCCTTTTGGGGTCCTATAATTCCGTATTTTTTCCGAACTTCACTGCACTTTGACTATGATGGTTATATCTGTGATGTTTGCATGTATTGAACGTCGGCTAATCGCTATAAGTCGATTGGTCGGGGTTATACATGATCTGTAATGTGCTGGAATGTGTATATAAATATGTTGGATTGTCGCGGGTGAATAGCCGGGGGTTGTGAGACGAGAGTTTTCTTTTCTTGCAATTCATGTAAATTTATAAATTGATGTAATAATTATTTGTATGGCCGCACAACCGGGTCGGGGTTGTAGCCGTCATTGTATAATTTCTTTTTACTGTTTTTGCTCCTAGGATAGACCCATGGAGGGGTGCACAAACTACCGGGTATGCCGAAGTGTCGAGTGGCCTACTCATGGAGATGAGGGAGGTTGCTACGCTTCGGGTACTTGGCGGGTAGTTTGCCGCACCCGTAGGGGTCTTGGGTGGGGTTTTGGCTATTCACCGCGACCGTGTTATCTGTTTTTGTTACAGGCTCGTACAAATTACAGATTCCTAGTATATCCAATGTATTTATCTGTGATCTGAAATGTTTTATCATTGCAGTATATCTATATATGATATTATTTAGGCGTTGCTTATGTTTTACAGACGCGCTAGCCCAGCCCCCGCTCTGTCGTTAGTTAAGTAACCTAACGGGTAATGACGGGGCCCCGTGGCGAATGCGAATGGCATAAGCGTACGTCATATTTTGGTTGTTTTCTGCAATGGTAGGATTAAATGATGGGACGCATTAAAAGAACTAATGCAAGAATATCACGCATTAAAAGAACTAATGCAAGCAAAACATGCATTAAAAGAACTAATGCAAGAAAATAAACCAAGTATAAGTCGTTGGAACATTTTCGAAAAACCACTCGGTTCTTTTCAAAACAAACTTTTAAAATGCGGAGTTTGAGCCACTCCATTTAAAAGCTATCTCGTTCCATCGACTAAATCAAGTTCACTACGTTCACGGTTTCGCCAAAACCATTCGTAGCCCTCCGTCGTTTCATATGAATATTCAACAGTATTCAAGCTGTGTTTGTTGGCCTTAGTCAAGGCACAGTGTTTGGTAGCTGGTGGGTATTCATATGTTGCATAGATAGAATGCGTTGGTTTGGGACAGTCGTATTACCTTGTTGGCCTTAGTCAAGGGTATATACGGGTGGATTCAAATTAACCTGGACAACGACGGGTAGAACTTGACATGTGACTTATGATTTGTTGGCCTTAGTCAAGGTCATAAGAGCATGGGGCAAAAATATACATCGGGAGTTTCAAAAGTACTGAAACTTGCTAGATTTGCATACCATTTGGAGTGTGATGATTCTGGTAGGATTCCTTCAGTTTCGTCACGCGATGATATTTGGATCCCGATCCTACTGTGAGTATATGCTACTCCTCGGGAAATTTCTCACTAATCGATCAATGCTATAAACCTAGTAGGTGCCTAGAAAGGTGTTAGCGGGGCTACGCCCCCAGGAAAAAGAGGTTCTTTAATTAAGGAACTTCGCGAAAGCGTTGGAAAACCTCCCTCGAAGTACCGACACCGGCCTGGCTGAACGGTTAAGCAAGTATTGTACGGTGGGATTGATCCTGACTAATTCTTCCTTTATGGTTTGAGGAAGGATTCGAGAAACAGTGGGAGCCATCCTGTTTAGACAAACTAAAAACCACTCTAAACTTGCAAGAGCATCATGCTGAGTGTTTCTTCTTCTCTCTCTTAATTGCAGCGACCCTGTGACCACGCCTAGGTTACATCTAGATAAAAATATGACTGAACCTGACTGTTATGATTGGCAAAGGTCTGTCCAGATGTCCATTGCCCATGACAAGCCGGGACACCTCTTAACTAATCAAAACCCTGCTGTCTCAGGTCCAGTTTCCCCTGTCACGGATGTTCACATCCGCAGGACATCGGAAAAGGATTGTGCGAAAGCCAAGTGCCTCGTGTTAGCCTCAGTTGATGGTACAAACCAGAGGCAGCACGAGAAGATGGACTCAGTTTCTATCTTCCTCCATAACAAAGTTTTATATGGAGAGCAATCTCGTATCGCAAGATATGAGACCTCGAACGAATTGCTTCAAACGAGGTTGGCAGTCGGGTCATCTGTAAGGGGCAACGTCCTTACAGAGACCATCTATATTGAGCTCACGGACCTGGAGACCACGTTGGCGAATGGGTCGAGTACTGACCTAATTCAACAGTCCCTGCCCTCTGCTTATACCCTGAAAGAAACCAGGGAAGAAAAAGGAAAAACAAGGGCAAAAGTTTCAGGACTGGATATAGTAAAAGAGGGACGTTCCTATTGTAACGGGAATGAACTATGGCAGAAAGATTGCAGGGCTTGTAAAGCCAGTAGCCAGAATTCGAAGCATGTTGTGGCTTCGGCTTCGAGTGTGTTTGTAATTGAGAACTGTTTGTCAGTTAACCCTACTTCCTGGGTATTGGATACCGGATCAGGATCTCATATCTGTAATTCGTTACAGGGTCTGAGAAACCGTAGGGTTATCAGGAAAGGTGATATGACTCTCAGGGTTGCTAACGGAATGAGCATGGATGCTGTATCCGTAGGGGAATATCACCTAGGACTGACAACTGGGCAGATATTGATTCTGCGTGACTGTTTGTATGTACCAGGTGCGACTTGCAATATCATATCTGTATCCTTACTTTCTAAGGAAGGATATGATTTTGCTTTTGTAAGCGATGTAGTAAACATCCACCTAAATCAAGCACTGATTGGGTCAGGTACATTAAATAATGGTATATACGTATTGAATCAAGCTCAGATATTCAGTGTCCAGAACACACTTAAAAGAAAGTCTCCAGAATTAAATCAGGCTTTCTTATGGCATTGTAGACTGGGTCACATCAATGAGACACGGTTGACTAAGTTACATAAAGAAGGATACTTGGATCCGTTCGAGTACCAGTCTTATGCCACTTGTGAATCTTGTCTCATGGGAAAGATGACAAAGACTCCGTTCACTGGACACGGAGTAAGAGCGAGCGAGCTCTTGGGACTTATACACAGTGACGTGTGTGGTCCAATGTCTACACATGCGCGAAGCGGTTATTCATACTTCATTACTTTCACAGATGATTTCTCTAGGTTTGGACATGTCTTCTTAATGAAGCACAAATCCGAGGCCTTTGAGAAATTTCGAGAATATAAGAATGAAGTAGAAAAACAAACAGGCAAAAGTATCAAGATCCTAAGATCGGATCGAGGTGGTGAATACTTAAGTGCCGAGTTTCTGGACTACTTAAAAGAGAATGGAATTCTCTCTCAGCGTACTCCTCCATACACACCACAACACAACGGTGTATCGGAAAGAAGGAATCGAACCCTATTAGATATGGTTCGTTCCATGATGGGTAAGGCTGAGTTACCACGATCTTTCTGGGGTTATGCACTGGAAACAGCTGCACATCTCTTGAACCAAGTTCCTACTAAGACAGTGCCTACCACACCATACCAGATGTGGAGTGGGAAGAGACCCTGTCTTAAATCCTTTAAGACATGGGGATGTCCGGCTTTTGTAAAAAAGCAGCATGCGGACAAGCTCGAGGCACGCTCAGTACTGTGCAAGTTTGTGGGATACCCAAAGAACTCCAAGGGGTATCTTTTCTATTACGCAGAGGAGCAAAAAGTCCTTGTTTCTCGTCATGCCCGCTTCTTGGAAACTGAGTTTTTAGAAAATCAGATAAGTGGGAGCGCAATAGAACTGGAAGAAATTCCAGAACCACAAGCTATTACTGAAACCTTAGTAGAACCAGAAGGTTCAGGGGAACCGGACATTCCTACGCCGCTCCGCAGGAGTAGTAGGCAGTCTCATCCGCCCGAGAGATACTGCGGTTTTCTCATAGACGGGGATAGAGAGGATTGCATCATAGATTATGATGAGCCTACTAGCTTCCAGCAGGCCGTTCAGAGCGTTGACTCAGTGAAATGGCTGGATGCAATGCGGACCGAAATGAAGTCCATGTACACCAACAAGGTATGGACGTTGGACATTGCTCCAGACGGGGTAAAACCCGTAGGATGCAAGTGGATCTTCAAAAGGAAGATTGGTGTAGATGGACAGGTTGAGACCTATAAAGCTAGGCTGGTAGCAAAGGGTTTTCGTCAACGACCTGGCTTGGACTACGACGAAACCTTTTCTCCAGTAGCCATGCTGAAATCCATTCGGATCCTTCTTGCCATTGCTGCCTTCCACGATTATGAGATCTGGCAAATGGACGTAAAGACAGCTTTTCTAAATGGAAATTTAGAGGAGTGTGTCTATATGGACCAGCCAGAGGGTTTCATTCAGAGTGGGAGCAGCGGAAAGGTGTGCAAGTTGCTTAAGTCCATCTATGGACTAAAGCAGGCATCGCGGAGTTGGAACATCTGTTTTGATGAGACGGTCAAAGAATTTGGCTTTATCAAAAATCCAGATGAACCATGCATCTATAGTAGATTTGTAGCGAGAACTGTAGTATTCCTCGTTTTATACGTGGATGACATTCTCTTAATAGGAAATGACATTCCTATGCTACAATCTGTCAAGGGGTTCTTGTCACATAGGTTCTCCATGAAAGACCTGGGTGATGCCTCATACATTCTGGGTATCCGGATCTACCGTGACAGATCCAAGAGGATATTAGGACTTTCGCAGTCCAGGTACATCGACACCATACTGAAGAGGTTCAGTATGGAAGATTCCAAGCGCGGTAACCTACCGGCTTGTCACGGGATCACCCTCTCTAAAGAGATGTCTCCCAAGACTGATTTGGAGAGGGATCGCATGTCTATTATACCCTACGCTTCTGCGGTAGGCTCTATAATGTATGCGATGTTGTGTACCAGACCGGATGTAGCTTATGCACTGAGTGTGGTAAGCCGGTATCAGTCAAACCCTGGGGAGAAACACTGGATAGCGGTAAAGAACATTCTCAAGTACCTGAGAAGGACTAAGGAGATGTTCTTGGTGTATGGCGGAAAAGACCTCCAGATCGAGGCCTTTGCTGACTCCAGCTTCCAGAGTGACAAGGATGATTCCAAGTCCATGTCGGGTTTGGTCTTTACCCTCAATGGAGGGGCGGTGTGTTGGAAGAGTTCCAAACAGGAAACCGTTGCAGACTCGACGATGGAAGCGGAATACATCGCTGCATCTGATGCCGCAAAAGAAGCTGTCTGGATGAGGAAGTTCTTGAAAGAACTTCAGGTGGTTCCGTCCATTGTTGATCCAATACCTCTGTATTGCGACAACAACGGGGCTATAGCTTTAGCGAAGGAACCCAGGTCCCATCAGAGATCCAGGCACATCTTGAGGCGGTATCACCTGATCAGGGAGATCGTGGATCGCCAGGAGATCGAGGTTCGGAGAGTCGCTTCAGAAGACAACACTGCAGATCCATTCACCAAGGCCTTGCCCCAGACTCAGTTCGAGCGGCTGATCGAGATGATAGGTCTTCGATACGCCAGTACATGGCCTTAGTGCAAGTGGGAGATTGTTAGTGTATATGCCCTAGAGGCCATTACTGTATCATACTAGTTTGTATATTACTTAATGGATGCTTGGGATATTCACCTTGTATATACAATCTTGCTCAAAATAGTAGTATGCTACTTAGTTTGTTTCTACTTCAATGTGTACATGTGTTTATTTAAGTATATCGCCTATACACATTAGTAGAGCCCTTAGGATCTTTGCTTGATTACCAGCGATGTGATGGCCGTCACACTAGTGGGGCTGGGTAATCTATAAGCACATCCTTATGCAGGTCCCTGGTCGCAGGACTATCGAGACAGGGCATCGATACTCCGGAGTAGACCAGCGCTTGCGCTTCTCATCCCAGTGTGGGAGACGGTCTGTCCCACAGCCGTCAGTACGTCGTCCTTGAGATAGTATGCGGGTGCTCGTTAGGTTACGGGTACACTGGACAGGACTCGTCGGGAACTGACTAGTTGGTATTATACCTATCGTCAGTTATCAGTTCCCAGGTGACATGAGTACAGCTTAGTCCGCTGACTTGACACTGTCACTCCGCCTCGAGTGTGTTCCCACTGTACTTTGATCACTACCCTACCACGGCTCAAAGGAGTCGTGCAAACAGGTAGTGGTTGGGTGCAGTCCCGAAGCACTTGGAGGCAGTGACGGTTAGACAGGATTCGTCTCTCCCGGTATTGGGGGTTGACATCGCGCTGTGTCTAGGAGAGCCATTACACGAGTAGTCCCTGGCCAGGGCAAACGAGATATACTGGTAGGTTTCCAGTGTTATCTCAGGGTGTTTTGGGCTTCGCTCCGGCACGACTTGTACCGCTATTGGGGGACTGACGTTTACCGCCCCCTAGGCCCGCCATGCGATGTATCAGACGAACAGACCGGACTGTACGGAGAATGTCACACTCAGGCTCAGTAGGAGTTCAGATGGGTTTCGCCTCGTCGGTCTTCTTGTCGGCATTACCTGGGGACCGTTACGCACAGCTAGTGCCACTTGCGGTCTGTGGTTAAACCCACTGCCAGCGTAGTGTCGAGTCTTTAGAGTCCCACACAGAAAGCTTTTCGCCTTTAGGCAAAAGAGTAGAGGTCGCATGGTATTGCGACAGGTCGCATGGTTTTGCGACAGGGTTCGGTCACATCCGTGCACTTGTGCACGTACAGTGTCCGGACAGTTTACACTAGCGGGCTTTGGTTTAAGCCAGATCCTAGTGTACCTTATGGGATTGGATTTATCCAGTTTGCATTCGTGTTCCTCGGAACGCGGATGCGGGTGTGTATGCACAGTTGACAGGGAGGCAGAGGCTGCGGATTCTCATTAGGGTTGTTGACAGTTGACCGTTGACTATTTGACTTTATGCTCAACCCTAATGAGAATATGATATGTGATTAACTATTATATTAATTAAGTATTATGGTGATATGGTTGTTGACTTGTTGACTTTTGTTGACTTGTTGACTTTGTTGACTTGTTGACTTTTGTTGACTTGTTGACCGGTTGACTAGGCTTGACTAGTTGACCATCATGATAACCATGGTTATCATTTCATGCCAAAAACTTTTTCTTGCTTGCTCATTTGAGCAAAATGAGTGCATGACATGATAAGGTTATGGTTGCTTCTAACCATCACATAAGACTTTTTTGATATGATGAGTGATGATCACTTTGGATTATGAGAGGGTGAAAGACAAAAGAGTTGCTCATATTCTTTCTTGCTCATTCTCTCTCTTGTTTTTGAGCTCTCCTCTTGCTCTCACCCTCAACCTCTTGCTCCCTCTCTTGATCTATGGTTCTCTTGTCTCATGAGTTGAGAATCAAGAACCATAGATAAAATCCCATTCTAAATCATCTCTACTCATTCTAGTTCACTAGGTTTAGCAAACCAAGTGAACTAGTTTCTTCAAAGAACGAAGAAGGAGCTAAAGGTTGGAGCTTTCAAGTGGATCTATCTTCGGCGTACGGAGACAACGAGAAGGAGCCATCGAACCACCATCGGAGCTTGAAGAGAAGGAGTTCAAGTTTAGGTATAACCATCTTCATCCGAGTAGCTAAATATCTTTAGCTTAGTATGCTAGTTTTAGTTTAGGTAAAGATCCCGACCTAGCTTAGTCCATGTTGCCTCTTGCGTTAAAATTTTGATTTTATACCGTTTCCGCCTCCCCGTAAGAACCGGGGGTCGCAACGTGGACTTACAAGGGATTTGATCTCTGGCGCCGTGGGCAGGCAACTACCAGCCTGGGATGGACGAACGGGGCAGCCGCTTCTATCCTGGTGTCGCGGGTAGGGAGCTACCAGCTGGAGTTTTTGTCGAGCGGGATAGCTGCTCGGTTGCCTCTTGCGAGGGCTTTTGACCCTTCAGGACGGGGACCGAGCAGGGTAGCTGCCCAGTGCCTCTTGGCGAGGACTTTAATCCATGTCGATTGTGGTAGGAAGATACCAGCCGGGGATAGCCGGGCGAGGACCCGACTGCCTCTGGGAGGACTTTGGTCCCTAGCGCGGGAAGAGCTATAAGGCTGTAAAAAGCCCACCAAGGACCCTTGGCCGGGCAGGGTCACTGCCCGGTGCCTCTTGGCAAGGGCTTTTGTCCTGAAAGATAGCCGAGCGAGGGAACCTCGGGCCCGACTGCCTCTGAGAGGGCTTTTTGATCCCCGGCGTTGTGTCAGGGAAGCTGCCCGCTGGGGATAGCCGGGCGAGAGAACCTCGGGCCCGACTGCCTCTGGGAGGGCTTTTTGGTCCCCGGCGTTGTGACAGGGAAGCTGCCCGCTGGGGACAGCCGAGCGAGGGAACCTCGGGCCCGATTGCCTCTGGGAGGGTTTTTTGATCCCCGGCGTTGTGGCAGGGAAGCTGCTTTTTGATCCCCGGCGTTGTGGCAGGGAAGCTGCCCGCTGGGGATAGCCGAGCGAGGGAACCTCGGGCCCGACTGCCTCTAGGAAGGCTCTTTCGTAGTACAGGGGGAACTCTACCGGAAAAAAGGTTCGAAAGTCTCTTTATTCGTATGGGTAGGAACCCTAGACAACGCTATACACCATCTTTTGAAAGGGCAATCTCGAGCGGTAGCTGGGATGCGACGCTTTGCTAGCTCTGACTTCATTGGTATAGCTTGAGCTTCTCGGCGTTGTAAGGCCGAGGGAGCTTCCGTCCGTCCGCGTCCTGCAGGCGATAGGCTCCGCCGGGGAGCGTTTCGAAGACGAGGAAAGGACCTTCCCACTTTGGAGAGAGCTTGTGAAGCCTGCCTTGGTCGATGAATTCGTTCCGCCGCAGGACTAGGTCCCCGGTCTTGAAGGATCAGTGTTTTACCCGAGCGTTGTAGTACCGGGCCGTCGGCTGTTGGTAGGCAGCGGCTCTGATCTGGGCCCGATCCCTTTTCTCCAACAGCACGTCGAGGTTGGTTCGTAGCGCCATGGTGTTTGCTTCATCGTCGAAGTGCTCAACTCGGTGGCTGGGTAGCCCGATCTCCGCTGGGACCATTGCTTCGGTCCCATAGTAGAGGCTGAAAGGGGTCTCCCCGGTGGGAGTCTTTTTCGACGTGTGCAGGGCCCACAAGACCCGGGGTAGCTCCTCAACCCACCCGCCTTGTCTCCCTTCCAGACGGGTTCGGAGGCCTCTGAGGACGTCCCGGTTAGCGACCTCGGCTTGCCTGTTACATTGGGGGTACGCGACCACGGCGAACTTCATGAGGATGTGGTATTCTTTGCAGAAGTCCCTTACTTTCTCGTTCTCGAAGTTCGTCCTGTGGTCGGTGATGATGCACCTGGGGATTTCGAACCGGTGTATCAGGTTGTTTTGGAGGAACTTGATGGTTGTGGCGGCGTCCGGTTTCCTGATGGGAACGGCCTCGATCCACTTGGTGAAGTAGTCCACCGCGACGAGGACGTATTTATGTCCGCCAGTTCCGGTGGGGAACTGGCCGATCATATCTAATCCCCACTGGGCGAATGGCCACGGGGATGTAAGGGCAGTTGGCTCGGCAGCTGGGAGGCGGGGGATACTGCCGTGGAGTTGGCAGCTCTTGCACCTCCTGACCAGCTTCAGGGCGTCCTCGTGCATGGTGGGCCAATAGTACCCCTGAAGTAGTGCCTTTTGGGTCAAGGTTCAAGCCCCCTGGTGTGCGCCGCCCACTCCTTCATGGATTTCCCGCAGGACATAGTCGGCCTCGTGGAGGTCAATGCACCGGAGCAGGGGCTGGGTGAAGGCCTTCTTGTAGAGGTTCCCGTTGCTCTAGACGAAGTGGGTGGCTCTGGCCCGGAGGCGGCGGGCGGCTGCTCTGTCTTCTGGGAGCGTGCCGTCCTTCAGGAATTCCACGAGGGGCTTCCTCCAATCCGGGTCGTTCTCCTGTCTCGTGTACACTTGGAGTGTCGCCGCCTCGTCTTCGACGCTGGGTCGGGTCAAGGTTTCGAAGAGTATCGACCTCCTGGTGCTGGCCGAGTATGATGAAGCCAGCTTGCTCAGGGCGTCTGCTTGAGCATTTATTTGCCTGGGTTTTTGTTCCACCTGGACTTCATCGAAGTTTTTCCGGAGCTTCCTCACCTCGGCTAGGTATTTCATCATCAGGGGCTCTCGAGCCTCGAAGCGGCCGACAACTAGGGCCGAGTCGCTGCGGACCCGGACGGTCTTCAGTCCCAGCCCGACAGCCATGCGCAGTCCGGCTAGGAGGGCTTCGTACTCCGCCGCGTTGTTCGACGCTTTGAAACCGAGCCTCAAGGAATACTCCATCTCGGCTTCGTTTGGGCCCCGGATAATGAGGCCGGCACCGCAGCCTTCCTCGGTAGAGGACCCGTCGACGTAGATGACCCACTCCGGGGCTGAGCTAGGGCCTTGCTGGACGGGAAGCCAGGCTGCGAGGGGCGACACGGGGTCCTGCTTCCTGTTAGGGATGGTGCATTCAACGACGAAATCGGCCAGGGCCTGTGCCTTGATGGCTTGTCTCGGTCGATACCTTATGTTGAATTGAGACGGCTCCCATCTCCATTTCTCTAGACGGCCAGAGGATTCCGGCGACGCCAGGATAGCCCCCAAGGGGCGCTCAGTGAGGACGATGATTGTGTGCGCTTGGAAGTAGTGCCGCAGCTTCCGCGAGGTTACTACGAGGGCTAGGACAATCTTCTCTATGGCGGGGTATCTCGTCTCCGCGTCCTTGAATACATGGCTCACATAGTACACTGGCTTCTGTGCCCCCTCGGCCTCTCGGACGAGCACCGACCCTGCTGCTTGGTCGGATACTGCCAGGTACAGCGACAGCTCGTCCCCTTCCACGGGCCGGGTGAGCAGGGGCGGTGTTGCGAGGTGCCTTTTCAGTTGGTCGAAGGCGGCCTAGCAATCTTCCGACCACTCTAACCTTGGAATTTTCCTCAGCGCCTTGAAGAACAGGAGGCACTTCTCCCCCGACCTGGACATGAAACGGCTCAGAGCGGCGACCCGCCCCGTGAGCCGCATGATCTCGACGTTGGTCTTGGGTGCGGTCATGCTCAGGATGGCGTCGATCTTCTCTGGGTTAGCTTCAATTCCGCGGTGGGTGACCATGAACCCGAGGAACTTCCCTCCGGTGACTCCGAACGCACACTTGGCGGGGTTCAGCTTCATGTTGAACTTGCGGAGCACCCTAAACGCCTCGCCCAAGTCCTTGACATGGTCGGCCGACGAGACGGACTTGACGAGCATGTCGTCAACATAGACTTCCATGTTCCTGCCGATCTGCGGCTTGAACATGCGGTTGACCAGCCTCTGGTTTGTGGCCCCGGCATTCTTGAGGCCGAAGGGCATCACTCTGTAGCAGTACACCCTCCGGTCCGTCGTGAATGCGGTCATATCCTCGTCGTCCGGATTCATGCGAATTTGGTTGTAGCCGGAGAAAGCGTCCATAAAGCTCAGGAGCTTGTGCCCGGCTGAGCTATCGACGAGCTGGTCTATGCGGGGGAGAGGGAAGTTGTCCTTGGGGCAGGCCTTGTTGAGGTCGGTGAAGTCGACGCACATACGCCACTTCCCACTCGACTTCTTGACCAGGACCACGTTGGCCAGCCACTCCGAATAGGGCACGTTCCTGATGAAGTTGGCGGCGAGGAGTCGGTCAACTTCCTCTTCGATGGCCTTTTGTTTGACCGGGGCGAAGCTTCTTTTCTTCTGCCTGACGGGTCGGGCCGTAGGATCGACCCCGAGCTTGTGGGAGATGATCTTGGAGTCAATCCCAGGCATGTCTGCTGGGGCCCAGACGAAGACGTCGGAATTGCTTCGGAGGAACTCGGTCAGGTCATCCCGCTGGATTCCCGTCAGGAGTGACCCGACCTGGATGGTCTTCCCTTGGTCTCCTTCCGCTAAGGGCACCTCGATCAGGGGCTCGACCGGTGCTCCACGAACCTCCTTCTGTTCGTCCCGGGTGTCCAGAGATCCCTTAATGTCGCCGCATACATCGGCGCTATCAGCGTGCTGCTCGGGAGAAGATGCCTCTGTCAGGCCTACCTCCGCAACCCGTTGGCTTCCGTAAGCCCGGCCCACCCCACCTTGGTCGAGGGGGAATTTCATCGCCAGGTGGTATGTTGAGATCTGGGCCTGGAGGGAGTTCAGCATCGGCCGGCCGAGGAGGACGTTGTAGGCCGAGGGGACCCTATCCACAATGAAATCCACAGGCAGCGTGCGGCCGGGCTCCCCGATCGTGAATTGCAGGGTGACCACTCCTTGCGCCGGGACGGAGTGGTTGGTGAATCCCGAGAAGACGTGGGAGGTCGGCCTCAAGTCTGCTGGGGCCAGCCCCATTCGCAAAAAGCAGTCATGGAAGAGGATGTCCGCCGAGCTGCCTGAATCGATGAGTATTCGGTGGACCTCGTATTGGTGAATTCACGCTATGATCACCAGCGAGTCGCTATGGGGCAGAGATATGCCGTGGAGATCCTCGTCGCCAAAGGTGATGGGCTCCCGGCCCCTAGCCCTTTTGGCCGGGCGGCCGCCGGAGCCTGTGAGGCAGCAGCCTGCGGGGAGACCGATGACCTTGGGCGAGGGTTTGCCCCCGTCTCCGTTGCAAGGGAGACGGTAGCGGGGGTTTGGGTCTTCAGGGGAATCGGTCGCCATGCGGGCGGAGATCGGAAGGCCAACTTTGTTTTTAGTGGAGTTATTATTCCCATAGACGGCGCGAACTGATGGAGCTCCTTTTCGGGCCTCCATCAGATGTTGTCTTCCGTTGATCTCGCGGTGAACTTAACTGATTATCCTTCGTTGCGTGTGGGTCTCAATGGGTTTTTGGAGGAAGAGGTGAGATGAGGAAGTTGTTGCCGAGTACCTGCAAAGAAGTCCCGGGGTGGTTTGGTACCACCGAGGACCCTCCGACGCTCAAGTTAGCGATGAGATCCGAGCAGAGTAACGGCATAAAAGTATCAAAAAAAAGCTTACTTGACCCCTCTGGGATGGGGTTTATATAGTGGTGATGGCACGCAGCAACAGGCGCGAGAATCTCGCCGGCAGTTACGCTCCCGACGCCACGCCCGCGTAGAGAGCGGATCGCCCATTTATGGGGATCGCGGGGGCGTGAAGTGTGGGATGTTGCTGGCGGAGAATCCGCGCATGGCGAGATTTGCGGAGCGGCGATTACGCCTGTGAGTGGTGGAGTTGGTCGGAGGGCCGAGCGGGGAGGCCGGAGAGTCTTGGTCCCGTGGCGGCTCGGGGCGAGCTGAATGGCCGAGGAGGCCAATTTGCAGAGGTTTTCGAGGAGGGCCGACCCGTGCTTGATGGTCGGGCACGGGGTGGCCTGATCGGCCCCTGCGGGCCCTTTCTTCTGAGTTTTGGGACGCGTCACCTGCCACGTGTCATGATCTTGGGGACCGCCAGTATTGAGCACTATCAGAGGTCTTAGAAAGGGGAAAGGGGAGGAAGGGTGTTGTGGGCTGTGGACAGGTAAGAGGGAGGTCAGGGTCTGCTGCGGATGGAGGGGAGAGGGTGGTTAGGGCTTGGATGATGATAAAGAACATGGTGGACGTTGAGGATGATGAAGAAGACGATGATGAAAGTGGTGGTGGTTGTCGGGAGGGCGACGGTCGGACTCGAGTGGTGAGGTTAACGGCAAGGAGACGTCGCCGGAGATGATGAGGTGGAAAATGAAGGAGGGAGATGATGATGATGATAGGAGGTGGTGATGATGATGATGTGGAGACAGCGGTGGAAAGTGGAGGGGCGAGGAGGGGGCCGCCGAGCCTGGAGGTCGGGGCAAGAGAGGCTGACGATGGTGGCTAGAGAGGAGGGAAGAAGAATTTTTTTTAATTTTTAATTTTCATTTATTTGAAATTAAGGTTAGATTATAACAGGGGTATTTTGGGGGTGGGGTGCGGCGGGGGGGGGGGGGGGGAGGGGGATGGGGGTTTTAAAAAAATTCGCTAAGCTGGCCACTTAAGTGAAGTGGCAGACGTGTCACCATTAAGTTTGATAGTTTCTTAATCATTTCAAAGGTAATAGAAGTTTTCATTCTGGTCCAAATTTGTTGGAAGTTTTCAGTAAATAAGTCTTTAAAAACAGAGCACATGGTAAGAGTTTCCGCTTCAATTCCCCATTTTCTCTAGTGTTACTTCCCGATAGAATTGGTTTTGTTTTGTCTTATTGAGTAGCAAGGATGTGCATATTTAAGGATGTGTGTTATCTTATATTAGTATTTTGCATGTGCGATACATGTTTATATTAAAATAAAAATTTGACGTGGATATCTTCATCATTTTAACTAAAAATCTGTAAAAGATTTATTATCTTATCTAAAAGCCATTAAGAATATTTTCATATCTGTGTTTACTTCAAAGGCAAATCCAGGAATTTTAGCACCAGGAGTAATGATCCTTTAAAAAGTCATATTAAATATTTTATAAAACTCATCAAATAATTTAAAACAAAGTTTTAAATTAATTTAGTTATAAATATAGAAGAAGATTCCTTTCTCAAAAGAACATGCACAATGATATTTTTTACCCACTTAAATATAATCCATAAATAATATGCAGATGAGATGCTCCCCAAAGGTCGACTCGAGGCTAATGAGAATAAGTGTGCCTTTTTTTTGAAATAAAAAAAAAACATTTAATTCAGTGATTACTTAAAGATATTTATCTACTTCCACATACCTGTACAAGTGTTACCAAGATCCTCCATTGTTTTTTGATAATTATCATATGGTTGAAAAATTGCAGATTGTTGCCATAAACATTGATTTTCGCATAGATACCATTACATTCAGCATATTTCCAATTTAGTAAAATACCTGTTCATATAAATACGCAATTATACAAATCAGATGATAATTGATAATTGAGAAATATGGATAAACATTCCGACTTCGACCATGAAAGCAGAACACAGAGACATAAAGTTGATAATTGATAAAAATGATAATAAAACATAAACAGATACCTCAACTTGGATCCACTTATCTACCGCGTTTCTCGTTTAAGATCCTTAGACAAAGACGAGAAATGAGAGGCAAGCCTGGTAGAAACTCTTTTAGGATAGCTTACTATCAATCGGCAGCTGAGTTTTGATATATTTTTGTATGGACTTGGTACTAAATACCCGGCAACAATAAACCCTGTGATTCAATAGGCATCTGTAGCTAAGTTTTATGTTTCCATTACATGATTCAAAAACGACGTCCGCTCCAGTTAAATTGGAAGCAAGCAAAATAGAAATAGAAGATTGCGATGTCAGCAAAAAGGATCTTAACATGTGTCTCTTAGGTATCATCATTACCGAAAAATTGTTCCAAAGAAAAAAATTCCAGCTAATACAATCCGTACTTAAAGCCAACATCTGTTTGAGAGAAGTAATTCTATCAAATTTAAACAGACAAGATCAAACTGTGTAGCGATTTTTGGCCACTCTATCGATTTTTGCATCCTCCTGCAAAAAGAACAGGAAATTTATTATAAGAGTTTATGCCTCTTCTGAGTGATGTAATTGGTGATTATCACACAAAGAGAGCACTCACATGAAATATGAAACCAATGGACTCGTTGTTGTGATCGAGAAACTCCTTCCATTGTTTTCCAATGCTTAGCTGCATGTGGTAGGACAATTATGAATGTTTTTTATTTATCGAATCTGATATAGAAGAGAGAAGAGAGACGTCACTTTAGGGGCGTAACAAGTGAGACTATCAAAATGCATGACACAATTAGATGGTCTGTCATTAAAATAGGACTGAGAAAAAGATGTGCACAGAACTTTGTAATAAGAAAAGATTGAATTATGTGCTCAGTGACTAGAATTTCCCGACGCACAAGGTTCAGTTCAGGAGCCAAACCACCAGAGTGACTCCATCGAGATCTCCAGATAACTGTTTCAAATGAAACAGTTGTTTTCCTTATCAAGCACAGTATTTCTAGGAGGGGGGGGGGGGGGGGTTAACAAGCTAATGAACACACACATATAGGAGTATGTCTCTACATCTAGCCATAGAGAACAAATCATATGGGAAAACGTATGGGTCCCACCGCATGCGCATTGAACCCACACGGTTTTCCATGTGATTTGGCCTTGAGCCATAGAAAAGTTCTCTACATCCGGATGTAGATACATTTTCCTTGTATATATGTGTGTGTAACGTCATAGAAGTAAAAACTCTCCTAGTTGGTCAAAAAGTTAGCAATCCATCAATTTGTTAAATGATCAGCACCATTCAATTTGAATCTTTGATCGACATATTCTAACGAATAACACATAAAAAATTATGTGCTTTCAAAACTTGTTGCACTTGGCATTGGAGGGTTGCAAATTTAACGGCAACATTTTCCAAAACAAAATCAGTGGTCAAAGCAGATCAAAATCATATGGCTAAATTCAAAGAGCTATAAATTACCTTTATTCTTATAAATTTTTTTTGTAACTTTAAAATATTTTTAAAGTTGCATAAAAAAAGAAGTGATGGGCCAATATATGAGCTTTAAACTAATAAGGTAAAGTATTTATGTCTATTCTATTACTTCTTTTCCTCTCTTCACCAAGGATATAATGAAAACAGAAAAAGAAAAATATTTTTTCCCCAATCGTTAAAATTTTATTATATCCATGCAATTATTTCTCAAATAATTCCCATGCATCACTAGGAAGAAAGGTCTTGCTGGTTTTCAAGAGAAGCATCAACTACAAAAAGTAGCAACAATTCATAAGCCATGGAATGCCAAAAGTTAACCATGTTAAAAAGTTTTGTAAATGGCTACAGTTTGCAATGAAAATCCTTATTGAAGTTTAATACAGAGTTAATTTAGATTTCTTATGAAGATTATCAAGTTCTAAACATTAAAAAGTTGTGCTTTCTTATACATGTAAAGCCAAGGAGCATTTGCTCGAACGGCAATGACACTCTCCTACTTGGTGAAAGGTCTTGGTTTCGAAACCCTCCACTAGCAGTTGCAAAGGGGATTTTCAACCAATTATATAAAGAAAGTTCACATGGGCCTAGAAGCCTAATCCCCTCCCCCAAAAGCTTATGGGCCGTTGAAAAGGGAAAAAAACTATATATATATATATATATATATATATATATATATATATATAAAATGGAGGAAAGAGGCCATAGGAGGGAATATCCTCCTATGGCGTCGAAAAAATACACCCTTCCTCGTTTTTTCCGACGATCGGCACCCATCATCTTCATCGTTATTATCTAAGATGTGGGTACACCAAATTTCATGTGATTCTACAAATTTTTCACTGTTGATCATAACCTTTTGTTTTGCTAAATCAACGGTGAAAAAGTTATAGAATCACATGAAATTTGGTGTACCCACATCTTAGATGTTAACGATGAAGGTGATGGGTGTCGATCGTCGGAAAAAACAAGAGAGGGCGTATTTTTTCGACGCCATAGGAGGAAATTCCCTCCTATGGCATCTTTCCTCCATTATTCTCTCTCTCTCTCTCTCTCTCTCTATATATATATATATATATATAAGGTTGGCCTTGTAAAACCCCACAAGATGATGTTTTCTTATTGATCACACTTAGATTCCAATTTTAATATCTCTACAATTATAATGCAAATGTTGTTTTTATAAGAGGGGGGCTTCCAATTTCAATTGAAAAAAAGAAAAACTTAATCCCTAGACAAAACGTGTTACCATAATTTCTTTGAAGTTAGCCATAGATTCAGGGTAATTTAAATAAGAGAAATTTCATCAAAACACCATGAGCTTTAGCATATGTTCCTACTGTCACTATGAGTTTTTTTTCCCATCACAACACCCTCCAACGTTGCCTTCTGTTAAATCCGACTCCATATGATCTCCCTGACAGTTAAATCTTTAATTATTGTCCAAATACCCTTTCTCCTCTAATATATAGATTAAAAGAAAAAAGAGCAACAACAGAAGAGGAGTAGCTCAACGGCGGCATTAGCGATGGTCTAGGCTCATCTCTCTCTATCTCTCATCTTCATCTCCATCTCTCTCTCCTCCGCCTCCACTCCCTCCTCCCCTTTCTCTCCTCTTTTTCAACATAATCTCTTCCAAAGCAATGACTATGCTACAAACACTCATTAGCCGAGAGAGGAATCAGAGGATAAATATTATTTCATATATACATGGCAAGAATGAAGAAGAATTAATGCCTCGCTTTTATGTTGTCTTCCGTTTTCATTGTTTAAATTGATGTTTTCCTTTCTTGATGTTGATCAACAATTTTCCATTATTTCTATAAGAGAATTGGTGATGAGTGGTAAGTGTTTGTAGGATATGGTTAGAATGTGTTGAAGGTATTTGTGGAAATGATTGTGGAGGATTTAGGAATGGTTGTGATGGTGGTGAGTATGGATATGTTGGATTAATAAGGGGTTTCGGTGGTGAATAGTGTTTTGTGAAAGTGGTGAGGGTGGCAGATAATGTATTTGAGTTTTTAATTAGAGATTGTTTCTATTTTAGAGCTTGGTACGTAGAGAAAGAAGATAATGACGTCGAGATGACACTGTTGCAAATGGAGACCTGGGCTCGTCCGTCGTTGCAATATGTATCAAATGAATATTTCCATGTATATCAAATTAATTTGGCATTTGTCGTACTAAATTTATGTTAATGGAAGATACTTAGAATGTGTTTGTAAAAATGTTTCGATGAGTTGTAATTGATAGATTAATTCTTCATAAAGTAGTTTCTATTTCTCTATCGCTAAAAGTTTTGTGGCACTAATTTTGATTGACGCTAAAAGAATAAATGCCGTTATATAACATTTTGTGCCACTTCCTATCATCGCAAATAAAATTTTTTTTATACATCTTGTGCCACTTACACAATTTACAAACAAATCCATATATTTTGATCAAAACCATCTACATCTCTCATAAGCGTCTCTCATAATAATATTCACATATTCCATAGCCAAATCCAAATCGTACGTTTTCACAAACCTATGCATCAAGCAGTTTTCACAACAAAACACTTTTTTCTGGTATTTCACTGAACAGTTTAGGAGCAACCCCTCGTCCTGAGCTATTTCCACATCCCCATAAACCCTAGTAGCTGCAGCATAAGCTGCCTCGCCATGGCTACAGAAGAGATGAGATCGAGGAAGATTATACGGCTAGAAATGCAACTGTACCGCCAAAAATTAAAAAAATGTTTTGTTCATCACTGCCACCGCCACTAATTTCTTTCGGGCCCTGTTTGGGAATGAAGTTAGGCAAACAAAAAATCTATAAAAAAGGAAAAACGAGGAGGTGAAAGGATGACGAGGTCGGAGGAGGGTACGGTCCAGGTGATGGATGCACGTTTACAACCACCAAATCCAACATATCCATACTCACCACCGCCACAATCATTCTCAAATCCTTCACAATCATTTTCACAAACACTTTCAACACATCCTAATCTGTAATGTGAAATCCAACTGAAATTTCTTAAAGAAACAAGAAAAATGGCAAAACGGATCATAAAGAAACATGTTCTCAGAAAGTAATCAGTTTGTCAAAAGAAGAAAAAGGAAAAAAAGAAGCTCAAATTTTTATTAAATCCGTGACAATCAATCTTTACCATACCAAGACATTTAATTAAAAAACCCACCATCAATTTGTATATTTTTTTCTCTAACTTCTCATCATGCACTACTACTAGACTCGGCATTCATCGATCTCGACGACAGTTAGTTATATGTATGCCGTAGAGGCTATTACTGTACATGTGATGTATATTATAGTGGATGCTTGGATATATATAGAGAAGACTTTCTTACTCGACATGATAGTATGCTATCTGGTTGCTCTTTGTCTTAACATGTTGACTTGTATAAGTGATGTTGTCTTGCTCTCACATGTTGATAAAGCCCATAGGATGTGTACTTGACTACCAGGACTATGATGGAGATCATACTAGTGAGGCTAATAGTAGTCCACAAGTACACCCTATAATTGTTCATAGTCGAGAGTGCATCGAGACAGGGCATCGATATTCCAGAGTAGACTAGCGTATACGCATCTTGACCCATAAGATGGGCGATGGATGATCCCACATCCATTGGTGTTTGACATCAAAAATGGTATACAGGTGCTCAGTGGAGACTGGATACACTGAACGGACTCGCCGAGAACTCCTAACTGGTATTATACCTATTGTCATATAGCAGTTCTCTGGTGACACTGATATAGATTAGTCTGTAGACCCGAGATCGTTATAGAGTCTCGTGTGATTCCCACTGTGTTTTGATTTCCACCTTACCACGTTCAACAGAACGTGCAAAACGGTGGCTTTTGGGTACAGTCCCGAATCACATGGAGGCAATGAGCGATATGAGAGGATTCGTCTCTCCCGGTATTGGGGGTTGATGTTGCGCTATGCTCGATTGGCCATAACAGGAAGTCCCTGGTCAGGACTGCTACGGAGATTTATTGATAAGTGTTATCAGTAGTTTCTCGATCCGTTATGAGTCTTATATCGGTACGACTTATCAGTTACTGGGATCTGACGTTGACCACCCCTAGATTGGATATACGACATATCAGATGAAAAGACCGGACTGTACGGTAGTGTTACTGACAGGCTTTTCAGGAGTAGGAACATGCTTGCTTGTTGATCTTCTGATCATTCAATACCCGGGTAGCCGTTACATCCAGCTAGTACCGCTGACGGCTTGTGGATGCTTGATGTGATCATCACCTACTGTCGGCGTATTGACGAGTATTTAGAGTCCTACACAGAGGTTGCACTGGCTCAAGCAAAACGAAGTAGGAGCACATATGTGATATGTGCGGGACCAAGATTAATACGAGTATGTGATGCCGTATTCTATTCTCGCGATTTAAAAGTATCGGTCGGTTATATGAGATATAGCCGGGTTAACGATTCAAATGTTGATTCGATAAGTTGATACAAATAATATTAGTCGGTCGTATGAGATATAACCGGATTATTAAATCAAGTGATGATTTAATGATTTAATGTATAATTATATATTTGATATATTAATTTACATTAACTAATATTAGCTCACTTAAATATTTCTTTTTCTCACTTGTGTGCAAATAGTATATATGCGATATATATTAATGTACATTTTTTGTGTCGTGCTTGATGACACACTACATGGGTGTATGAGACTTACGCCATACTTATGATAATTGTGAGGATAATTTATTTTAAGTAAATTCAAATTAGATGGAAATTAGTCACATGCATGAAGCTTGTGGAAGCTTGTAGATGCTTTGACTTAGTCCACTAATTTGTTTTACCTAAGATATTTATTAACCTAACTATTATCACTTAGCCATGGTTATGTCTCTACATGAGTTAGTATATGATACAAACTCACCCATGGTTGCCATCAACTCTCTCATCTATTATTGCTTCATCTTCTTCAAGCTTAAGAGAGAGCTCTCTAGGTTTTTGAAAGATAAAAAAATAATGAGAAAAAGATTTCTAAAGTGAGCAAAAATCATATTTCATAATCCTTTAGTAGATTAGCAATTTAGTTTAGGGTGTTAGCTTCACTAATCCCACATTAGTGAAGAGGTAGCTTGGGTTAGTGTCTCCTTGACGTAGATTATTTTCGGCCTCGAAGACATCATGCAAGCTTGTTTCTTTCATCTTGTGGAGCCGTTCTAGAGTCCGCAAGATCACTACTTGGAGCAAGGGGACTACTACACGGAGCTATTGAAGTGAATGACCGGTCTACAAAGGTTGTATTCCTTATTCACTTAGTTGTAAAGTAGTTTACACTTTGTATTGTCTAAATCTCTAGTTAAGATTCTAGGGTTAGGATTGTTTAGCATGGTAAAACTTTGAAAATGGCATGGATGATACCTCCAAAACCTTGCTGTTGTGCCAAGCAATCCTACAGTGGTATCAGAACCAAGCTAGAGCATTAGGCAATGTCTAGACGAAGTTAGAAGTTCGATCGAACCCGAAAACCCAATTTTAGACCCTCTCTGGAAATTTTTCCAAAGTTGGATTTTTCCATGTTAAAAATACTCTAAAAATCATGCAGGTAATTCCATAGACCCACCTAAAGAACGAGTCCCTAACTCGTCTAAGTGACCGTGGAACCACGGCCAAAACATGTTTTTGGCGGCGGTTTCGCGGCACCACTTAAGAGGCTTGTGACGGACCTTCAGCTGCTGGTCCATGGGCACTCTGGTATGGTTTTGGGTAACTTTTAACAGTGCTCAAGTGTTGAGCTTTCTGGGAAATTTGGGAATTCGTTGATTCGATCGAATTGTTTAAACTTCGCCTAGCTTTTTGTGGAATGTGATACAATATGTGGAATTCATATAGTTAGAAATGAAATCCGAAGTATGTGATATTTCGGGTTTATGATGTCTAAGGTGAATGTGGATTCCAAATGTTGTAGTTTGACATTTTCTTTTCTGCGACCGTAAGTGTAATATGTGGTGCATCGCCGTTTTCGTTTCTATATGTGAACGACAATTGCGATACGCATATTTACTTACGTTGATGACATGTGGTGTTATGTGTTGCTGTGATATGTTATATTGGATCGTCATGTTTAGAATAGCCAGAGGTTTTATGTGAGATAAAAGTTTTTATTTTCATTCATGTAAAATTCATTGCATGTAATATTCTTTTATTGGGGCACTTCCGGGTTGAGGATGATATCACCATTGTTGTATATTATTTACTTTTCCGCATTAGGATTGACCCAAGGAGGGGAGCACAAGTAATCAGGTTCTAGGGTCCAGTGGGAAACTATCTAGAGAAGTCGAGACCGGGTCTCCTAACCCTAGAATTGGTAGGGTTGCTTGCCGCTCTCGTAGGGGTCTAGGGATGTGGCTTTGGCTATTCATCGCAACCGTGGAATCCGTGTTTTATACTGGCTTAAAATAAAACACGGAATTCCTAGTATATCCAATATTTTATATGTTATCTTATGCTGCTGATATTCTGTGATGTGATGTGATCACTTTATATACGTGAGACGAATGCTTTATTATTGTATATATGATATATAATAAACGTTGCTTATGTTTTGCACCCGCGTTAGTCCCGCCCTGCTATGCCGTTAGTTAAGTAACCTAACGGTGCATAACGGGACACTGTGGCGAATGCGGATGACATAAGTGTACGTTGTATTTTCGTTTCTTCTGTGATGCTTAAAAAGCATAAATGATGGGACTTCATTAATGAGATTAATGAAAAAGAAAGAAAGCTAAAAGATGTTGTAGAATCATATTTTCAAAAAGGGTAGCTCTAGTTTTTGCTTTGCATAGCGATATTCCTTTTAGAATATCCATCACCCCATTCAATGAGGAAAGAGCCAAGATCCCTTCACTGGGAGTGACCTTTTTAGCAAAACTAGCAGATGCTACAACCCACTCGGTTTTGTCTTTTGATTGCTTTTTTTAGTTCTTGCTTTGCATAGCGGTATTTGTGAAATATTCCGCACCTTATTCGATAAGAAAAGAGCCGAGATCCCTTCACCGGGAGTGACCTCTTTACCAAAACTAGTAAAAAGCCTCAAAAACACACCTTTTTCAAAAATCACTTGTTTCTACAACGATATCAAGTTCATTACGCAAAAGGTTTTTTTAAAAACTTGTCGTAAACCCTCCGTCATTTTAGGAAATAGAGTACTTAGTATTCGTGCTGCGTTTGTTGACCATAGTTAAGGCGCAGTGTACGGTAGCTAAGTGATGTCTTCGTACATAGCATATGATGCGATTAATTAGGACAGTTATGTGACTTTGTTGACCATAGTTAAGGATCATATGGGTGGGTCTAATTAATAAAGAAATGACGGATAGAACTTGACTAGTGCTTATGATTTGTTGACCATAGTTAAGGTCATAAGTCACCAGGGGTAAAAAGTATTATCGAGAATTTCAAGTGTTGAAATTTGCAATGAGATTGCATACTTTCTATGAGATGGTTAGATCCCGATACCCACTGCGAGTAAGAGTTACTCCTGCGAGAGTTTTACACATCACAATTAGCCGATCAAGCAGGTGCCTAAAAAGGTGTTAACGGGGTTACGCCCATGGGAAAATGAGGTTTATTTTAATTAGGTCCGTGCGAAAACAAGGGGAACCTCCCTCAAAGTACCAATACTGGCCTGGCCGAAAGATTAGCGAACTTGTAAAGTGTAATTAATCCCGATCAGTCTTACCTTTTAGGATTTGAAGGAAGATTAGATAAAAACAGTGGGAGCCATCCTGATTAGATAAGATAATAAACCAATCTAAATCTTGCAAGAGCATACGCTAAAGTGTTTTCTTCTCTCTCCAGGTAGCGACCATGTCATGCCTTAATCAAGATAATAATATGGATGTATTGACCGAACCCGCTTGTAATGTTGAGCAGGAAAACGTTGGTTCCGCTCCAACTTCTAATTGTTATAAATCTGAGCAGGAAATAGGAAAATATCCGGATTTCCACGCCAACAAAAGAAGAATGAGCATGTTGATCCATCTTCTTCGGGTGTGTTAGTCACCCAGAACTGTTTCTCAGTACACTCTACGTCCTGGGTATTAGATACTGGATCGGGATCCCATATATGTAATATGTTACATGGGCTAAAGAAAAGTAGAGAACTGGGAATAGATGATCATTCCGTATTAGTAGGGAATGGTGCAAATGTTGCAGCCAAAACAGTTGGCGAATATCACCTTGTATTACCAAATGGTAATATATTGATTATGAACGAATGCTATTACATGCCGACCCTGATATGCAATCTTATATCAGTTTCTTTATTAAATAAAAAAGGATATAATTTTGTAGTACAGGATAATGTTATGAACATTTTTCTGAATCAAAAGTTGATTGGATCAGGCTCATTAAATAATGGCATATACATTCTAAATCAAACCACAGTTCTTAACGTACAAAACACACACAAGAGGAAGAGTTCAAAAATGAACGAATCCTTCTTGTGGCATTGTAGACTAAGCATATCAATGCGACACGACTAGCTAAGTTACATAAGGATGGATATTTGAATCCGTTCGAATTATCATCTTATGAAACTTGTCAGTCATGTCTCAAAGGAAAGATGACCAAAACTCCGCTTACTGGACACTGAGAAAGTTACAGAACTCTTGGGAATGATACATGGTGATGTATGCGGTCCCATGTCTACACATGCCAGGAATGGTTCCTCATACTTTATTACATTCACTGACGATCTCTCAAGATACGGACATGTATTCCTGATGAAACACAAGTCTAAAGCTTTTGAGAAATTCAAAGAATATAAGCATGAAGTCGAGAACCAAACGGATAAAAGTATTAAAATCCTATGATCCGATCGGGAGGAGGATACTTGAGCATGAAATTCCAGGACTATCTAAAAGAGAATGTGATTCTCTCTCAGCTTACTCCTCCGTATACACCACAGCACAACGGTGTGTCGGAGCGGAGGAATCGCACCCTATTGGATATGGTGCGCTCTATGATGAGCACTGCTGAGTTACCTATTTTCTTTTGGGGTTATGCGCTGGAGACAGCCGTATACCTATTGAATAGAGTTCCAACCAAATCGGTACCTATATGAGATATGGAATAGGAAGAGACCATCTCTTAAACGAGTTAAGATATGGGGTTGTCCGGCCTATGTTAAAAAGTAAAATCCGGACAAGCTCGAGGCAAGATCAGCTCTATGTAAGTTTGTGGGATATCCAAAGGATTCTTATGGATATATTTTCTACCACGCTGAGAAACAAAAGGTGTTTGTTTCTCAATACGCCACCGTTTTAGAAAAGGAATTTCTTTTAAAAGAAATTAGTGGCGAAGAGGTAGAGCTGAAAGAAATTCCAACGACACAAACTACAACTGCTGATTTGATAGAACCAGAAGATTCGATAGTTCCCAACGAACCTCAGTCTCTCCGCCGATATAGTAGGGTTCCTCATCCACCTGAGAGATACTACGGTTTTCTCGTTGATGGTGGAAGCGAGGATTGCATCATGGTAGATGATGACCCAACTAGCTTCGAGCAGGTCATCACGAGTAGGGACTCTGTGAAATGGTTGGATGCAATGCGATCTGAGATGGAATCCATGTGCACCAACAAAATATGGACTTTGGAAGTTGCTCCCGAAGGGGTAAAACCCATTGGGAACAAATGAATCTTTAAGAAGAAACTTGATATAGATGGAAAAGTCGAGACTTTCAAAGCTAGACTTGTTATAAAAGGTTTTCGTTAACGAGCAGATGTGGATTATGATGAAACTTTTCTCCAGTGGCTATGCTTAAGTGTATCAGGATCCTGCTTGCCATCGCTGCATACCATGACTATGAAATTTGGCAAATGGATGTTAAGACCGCCTTTCTAAATGGTGATTTAAAAGAGTGTGTATATGACTCAGCCAGAGGGCTTCGTGGACAGTGGGAGCAGCGGGAAGGTGTGCAAGCTGCTTAAATCCATCTACGGATTAAAGCAGACGTCGCGGAGTTGGAACATCTGTTTTGATGTCGTAATCAAAGAGTTTGACTTTATAAAAACGTAGATGAACATTGTATATACAAGAAGGTGGCAAAGACTAAGGTTGTCTTTCTCGTATTGTACGTGGATGACATACTCTTGATAGGAAATGATGTTCCTATGCTGCACTCGGTCAAGCTCTTCTTATCACAAAGATTCTCAATGAAAGATCTAGATGATGCCTCTTACATCTTGGGAATTAAGATCTATAGAGATAGATCTAAACGGATACTGGGATTGTCCCAATTCAGATACATTGACACCATACTAAAGAGGTTTGGTGTGGAAGAATCCAAGCGTGGGAATTTACCCACGATCACAGGACTCACTCTCTCCAAAGAGATGTCTCCCAAGACTGATTTGGAGAGAGCTCGCATGCAAGGGATACCCTATGCTTCGGCAGTAGGCTCTATCATGCATGCGATATTATGTACCAGACCCGATGTAGCATACTCACTAAGTGTAGTGAGTAGGTATCCGGACAGCTGTGAAGAACATTCTCAAGTACTTGAGAAGAACTAAGAAGATGTTCTTGGTGTATAGTAACGGAGAACTCCAAATGGACTCCTTTACCGATTCGAGCTTTCAAAGTGATAAGGACGACTCTAAGTCGATCTCGGGATTTGTCTTTACCCTCAATGGAGGGGCGGTTTGTTGGAAGAGTTCCAAGCAAGAAACCGTGGCAGACTCGACGATGGAGGCTGAATACATCGCTGCTAACGATGCTGCCAAAGAGGCTGTCTGGATGAAGAAGTTCATAACTGAACTTGGAGTGGTTCCGTCCATTGAGCATCCAATACCTTTGTATTGTGATAACAATGGAACTGTGGCCTTGGCCAAGAAACCCAGGTCCCATCAGCGATCCGGCATATTCTGAGGCGGTATCATCTGATCCGGGAGATAGTTGATCGCCGGGAGATCGAGGTCGGGAGAGTTGACACGAAGGACAACACGGCGGATCCACTCACAAAGGCCATACCCCAGATACAATTTGAAAGACTCTTTAGGATGTTGGGTATGAGATATTACAACAACTGGCCTTAGTGCAAGTGGGAGATTGTTAGTCATATGTATGCCCTAGAGGCCATTATTGTACATGTGATGTATATTATAGTGGATGATTGGATATATATAGAGAGGACTTTCTTGCTTGACATGATAGTATGCTATCGGGTTGCTCTTTTCTTAACATGTTGACTTGTATAAGTGATGTCTTGCTCTCACATGTTGATAAAGCCCTTAGAATGTGTACTTGACTACCAGAAATATGATGGAGATCATACTAGTGGGGCCAATGGTAGTCCACAAGTACACCCTATAATTGTTCTTAGTCGAGGTCGAGGGTGTATCGAGACAGGGCATCGATGTTCCAAAGTGGACTAGCGTATACGCATCTTAACCCATAAGATGAGCGATGGATGATCCCACATCCATTGGTGTTTGACATCAAAGATGGTATACGGATGCTCAGTGGAGACTGGGTACACTGAACGGACTCGCTGAGAACTCCTAGCTGGTATTATACCTATCGTCAGATAGCAGTTCTCTGGTGACACTGGTACAGGTTAGTCTGTAGACCCGAGATCGTCATAGAGACTTATGTATTTCCCGCTGTACTTTGATTTCCACCTTACCACGTTCAACAGAACGTGCAAAACGGTGGTTTTTGGGTACAGTCCCGAATCACATGGAGGCAATGAACGATAGGAGGGGATTCGTTTCTCCCGGTATTGGGGGTTGATGTTGCGCCGTGCTCGATTGGCCATAACAAGAAGTCCCTGGCCAGGACTGCTACGGAGATTTACTGATAAGTGTTATCAGTAGTTTCTCGACCAGTTATGAGGCTTATATCGGCACGGCTTATCGGTTACTGGGGTCTGACGTTGACCACCCCTAGACTGGATATGTGACATATCAAACGAAAAGACCGGACTGTACGGTAGTGTTACTTACAGGCTTTTCAGAAGTAGGAGCAGGCTTGCTTTTTGATCTTCTGATCGTTCAATATCCGGGTAGCCGTTACGTCCAGCTAGTACCGCTGACGGCTTGTAGGTGCTTGGTGTGATCATCACATGCTGCCGGCGTATTGACCAGTTTTTAGAGTCATACACAGAGGTTTCACTGGCTCAGGCAAAACGAAGTAGAAGCATATATGTGATATGTGCGGGACCAAGATTAATACGAGTATGTGATGCCGTATTCTATTCTCACGATTTAAAGTATCGGTCGGTTATATGAGATATAGCCAGGTTATCGAATTAAGTGTTGATTCGATAAGTTGATACAAATAATATTAGTCGGTCGTATGAGATATAACCGGATTATTAAATCAAGTGTTGATTTAATGATTTAATGTATAATTATATATTTGATATATTAATTTACATTAACTAATATTAGCTCACTTAAACATTTCTTTTTCTCACTTATGTGCATATAGTATATATGTGATATATATTAATGCACATTTTTTGTGTCATGCTTGATGACACACACTACATGAGTGTATGAGACTTACACCATGCTTATGATAATTGTGAGGATTATTTATTTTAAGTAAATTCAAATTAGATAGAAATTAGTCATATGCATGAAGCTTGTGGAAGTTTGTAGATGCTTTGACTTAGTCCACTAATTTTGTTTTACCTAAGATATTTATTAATCTAACCATTATCACTTAGCCATGCTTATGTCTCTACATGAGTTAGTATATGATACAAACACACCCATGGTTGCCATCAACTCTCTCATCTATTATTGCTTCATCTTCTTCAAGCTCAAGAGAGAGCTCTCTAGGTTTTTGAGAGATAAAAAAAATAATGAGAAGAAGATTTCTAAAGTGAGCAAAAATCCTACTTCATCATTCTCTACTAGATTAGTAATTTAGTTTAGGGTGTTAGCTTCACTAATCTCACATTAGTGAAGAGATAGCTTGGGTTAGTATTTCCTCGACGTAGATTATCTTCGGCCTCGAAAATATCGTGCAAGCTTGTTCCTTTCATCTTGTGGAGCCGTTCTAGAGTCCGCAAGATCACTACATGGAGCAAGAGGACTACTGCACGGAGTTATTGAAGTGAAGAACCGCTCTACAAAGGTTGTATTTCTTATTCACTTAGTTGTAAAGTAGTTTACACTTTATGTTGTCTAAATCTCTGGTTAAGATTTTAGGGTTAGGATTGTTTAGCATGGCAAAACTTTGAAAATGGCATGAATGATACCTCCCAAAACCTTGTTGTCGTGCCAAGCAATCCTACAGCGACGTCAATGGAAACAACGGCAATAGTTTAGGCTTCTGCTCACTCCCCACCCTCGACGACGGAATCAGATAGAACCCTTTCTCCATGATGGCCCAGCCCTCGTTCAACATCATATCCATGGCCAGCGGCGTCAGGAGGCTGATCAGCTCCAGTTTCTGGAAATCAAGAACCCCCGGTGACGATACACAAGTGCTGAAACGATGAAAGACTAGCAAGTTGATCATTTTCCAATTCTTCGCGCTTCAGTTTCAGCAACCTCGAGTACGTCGTCTGCCACAGAGTCGTGGCCGCCGGTGGCGCCTGAGTTCCAGCCGATCCCTCTCCTCTGTCGCTAATCCATAAAAATTATGAGTTTTAAGGGTGAGGGATTTTAATTTGAAAGGGAAGGATGGGCAATTTGGGTATTAAAAAAGATTTTAAAAAATTTAAAAAATTGCAAAACTAATCGGAGGGGGTCACAAGGAGGTCGGGTTTAACAGAAGGTAACGTTGGCGGGTGTTGTGGGGGAAAAACTTAGAGTAGCAGTGGAAACATATGCTAAATCTCAGAATGGTTTTGATAAAATTTCCCTGTAAATAATTACCCTCTACTTATGACCACATGCATCACATGCCAGAAAATAGTAATTTATAGCTCAAAGCTCTGACCAACCGTATCATAAGGGTAACTGAAGCTTCTTTGAAATGGTAGGCTTCGACAAATTGAGTAATTATATTTTATGGTGGCAATTCATTATGTATACATATCTAATATCTTTTATCATTTTGATATTTTTTTCTACGGTATATAGGTTGAAACTTTTCACTTGAATTTTTAAAAATACTTCTAGGAAACAAACAAGGTGATATAATGGGAATTCAGTATCTATTGATTAATTTTCTGTCCGTTCCATATTCGATGTTAAAGCCTATATGTAAATGCTTATATGCTAATCTATGGTTTTTTAAGTATGCATATTGATACTTATCTTAGACTTTTTACATGCATGTAATTTATTTTTGTTCTATAGAATTCCATAACTTACTCTTATAACAATAAAATCTTAGATTTCAAAACACAACTTAATTAACTATTCATGTTGTGCTTTTGTGTTTGAATGTGTGTGATACCGGTTTCCTTTAATCCAATGAAACTTTTAAAATATTAGTCTTAACTTACTTTCACCTTAATGGTTTGTTCCGCAAATTATATGGATTTGATTGTTTTGCTGGTTTAGCAGTTCTTTTATTTTGGTATATATCATGCTTTAGGCATCGATATGGATCAAATCGAAGAGGGACGGTTTGTATAACAATTCTCTCTAAGGATGCGCTTAGTAGGGGGTAATTTAGGAGATAATCCTTGATTACTATGAAATATTAGCATGTTTGTTTAGATGTAAACGATATTCCTGAGAATATAGGATTACTATAACAATCAAATGACCTCATTTCATGGCAATCTCATTTTCCTTAAAACATGTGTCTATCCTAGATTACTACAAAATATTTCCGCATAACATGAAATGAGCCATGATCATCCGCCGTCGGCCTCCATTGCCACCCGCCGGCCGGCCCCGTCATCCATCGTCGGTTATCTGTCGCCCGGCTCGCTGTCGATCGGCGAACGGGTCATAGCCGATCATTCACCGATCGGCCGCCACCCGCCCGGTCGTAGTCCGTCGCCGGTCGTCCGCCAACCGACCCCGCTGTCCAACCGCCGATCAACCGTTTGTTGCCGGTCTCGCGGCCGGGTTGCACAAATATATATTATCGGGAATGATTAAAGTATAACAAACACGTTAATGCAATATTTCTTGGAATTAGATACCCGGTCATCCTATTCCCGAAAATGCAAGGATTCCCAATAATCTTCCATTTCATGTACCAAGCGCAAGCTAAGTGTGTTAAAAAATAAAACAATATTGCGATTGGATTTAATCAAAAGACTTAAAACCATTAGTGAGAATTTCAATTGAATATGTAGTTATGTGGGGTTTGCACTTTGCATGAATAAATCCTTTATTTTTCATATAAAGCTATTTACAACAATTAATTACGAAATATTATATTCCATGTTTCAAACTTATCCATATATGTGGCACATGCACATAATTAGTTTTGTTAAAAGCGAAAATCGACATGTGAAAGGACAGAAGATTGTAATCCAAGTGTTTTTCCTCTATTGTAAGATAACCAACATGAAAATCATGTATAATCGACATACGACTCATATGATGTACATGTACATCTCAGGTGCACATCAAAACCTATGCATAATCTAATGTACAATCCACGTATGACCCATATGATGTACATCTCAGGTACACATCAAAACCCATGCATAATCTTAAGATATAATCAATAAGTTTGTTGGGGTCAAAAATTGCATCCCGGATGACCAGGTCAAAATCAAAATCAACCTCAAACAAGCGGGCCCAAGCCCAGATCAAGTCGGCCCATGCCCAAGTCGATCCCCGCGGCCAATCTTCCCCATGCCAAAATGAAATCATGTAATAAATAATTTTGATGTAATTTTTTTATGCATGAATGTAAGCAAAATGAGCAGAAAGCCAAAAATTTGTAAACCCTATGGCTTATGTGCAAAAAAAGAAATAAGCACATAAGGCATGGGGTGGCACAAATGCCATTTTGTAAAACCCAAGGGGCTATATGTAAATGTGTAAGCCTATATAAGGCAACTTGATAATGAAATGAAAAAGAACTTTTCATTCCCCTCAAAATCTAGGGTTTGTGACTCCATCTCCTTCGTCAAGGTTCTAAAATCTTCTTTCCCCTTTTGAATTAAATCAAGAGTTTAACTCTTCCTTTCCCAAAAATAAATAGTTTTTCACCACAAAACCAACAAAGAGGAGCTCAGATCTTCCATCAGATTTTAAAAAGGAGAGATTTTTAAAATCTCACCCCTCTTGTTCTCCAAGACCGGGCCAACAGAAAAGGAGGAAGGAGACCCATCTCCAAAGATCCCATTTTGGGAAAGATCCAAGGCTCAGGGGAGAAGAAAGGGGTCCCCTTGAGCATTTACAATGATTTCTTGGCGTTTAACTCCACAAATTAAAGTTTCTGGAAGCCTAACTCCATAAAAAAAGTCTTTCTTTCTAGAAGTTCAACTCCAAAAGTCAAATCGGGAGTACAACTTCCTGTGCATGGGCTAAGCCCCTTTTTCCCCCAAGTGCCCAGCGCCCGGGTGCCAGGCACGTGAGGCGCCGGCGCCCGACGCCCGCGTGCCAGGCACGTGAGGCGCCGGCGCCCGACGTCCGGCACGTGAGGCGCTGGCCCCACGCGTCCTTTGGGCGCTTTTCCTTATATACACACACCACAACACTGTCTCCGTTAGAAAAAAATTTGCGTGGACCCCCGTAAACTTTGCGTGGCACCCGATATATCCAAGCCCCCTCCAAAACAAAACGCACGTACACTGCACATTGAGTTCGCATGACCAGTTTAACCCGTTAATCGGAGGTTCTCTCGCTCCAAAGGCCATGAGTAATTAACGACAGTTTAGTCCACGGCTGTCGGAGATTCGGATCCCCACAATCATTAAACCCCGGCCTACCCTAGGCAGGGAGAATCTATAGTACGCCTGACAAGCGACGCGTACTCCTATCTCAACGGGATGACGAAAAACACCCTACAAAGTTATCTAAACATGGCAGTCAATAGCAATAAATTGTGTCCTTTCAAGTGCTAGTTTGGTAACTTCTGTAATCATTCAATGTTTTTTTAATGGCATCAGACAATTAACTACCTCAACCACCCCCATCTTTTGCCCGGTTATTTTTGTAGGTAATTTAGATCTAAGGTACGGATGGAGATAATAATATGAACCTGATAGCACTGATATTGTGGTAGTTATAATACCTGAGCCGCTTCATCAGATGCATTTTTGGTCCACAAAGCAATCCTCTCTTGCTTGCCACGGATGTTAACAACTGCTCCACAAATTTCATCACCATAGTCGAATTGCTCACCAATCATTGCCAACAACTAGTGCAAAAAAAGTATTACAGTCAGTAAAAAATAAATAAATAATATGCATCCAAATTTAACAATTGCAACCAAACGAAGGCTTAGGAGCATACAGTATATAGCCATAATGTATCAGATTTTCCGCGTGCACAGCTGATGGTCCATTTCCCTCCATTTGCACAAACAGGGTCCTCCCACTTCGGTTGGATTTTATGTTTAAAACAGTAAAAGTCTGCTCCCACAACTAACTTGCTTGGATGATGAATATTATTGTAGAGACTGAATACATTTAGAACAGGAATTCCCATCATTAGAATAAGGAATTTTAAATGGAAAGATTATCATTTCACCAACATCAACTACAAAAATACAAACATGCAAAACAAGCGCGCGCGCGCATATATATATATATATATATATATAAGAGAGAGAGAGAGAGAGAGAGAGAGAGACTAATGAAGAAAAGAGGCCCTAGGAGGCTTTTTCGTCGGGTGGTGTTGAAAATATACACCCTCCACGATTTTTTCCGACGATCGGCATTCATCATCTTCATCTTTATCCTCTAAAATGTGGATACACCAAATTTCATTTGATTCTACGACCTTTTCACCGCTGAATTGGTAATGTAAAAAGTTCTATTCTCGGTAAACCGTTCATTTTGCACCCACTAAATCGAACGGTGAAAAATTGGTGAAATCACATGAAATTTGGTGTATTCACATCTTGGATGATGAAGATGACGATGGGTGCCGATCATCAAAAAAATCATGGAGGATGTATTTATTCAACGCCGTAGGAGGAAATTAACTGCTGCGACACCTTTCCTCCATATATATATATATATATATATATATATATATATAATGGTCCTGGGCTCGGGCTTAGGAAAAATTCCAGAGCTCGCAATTTAAAACCCCCTCACTGTTTCTGATCGTGCTAAGAAAAGATAACTAAGCTAGTGATTTTTTTTTCTTTTTCCCTTCTTCCCTCTTCTTCAAGCCCATCAAGGCATCAATGCCTCTTCTCTTCAAACTGCCATGTTTAAGTCCACCCCATAAATATGCAAATCTGCTCCATAAGTGTTGAAAATTAAACAAATTTGTCAAAAATAATAATAATTTATGATCGGATTGGAAGCCAAAAACATTAAAATTAATCAAGATTTTCTCATCAACATTCAATTCACATAAACTCAGAATGAAGCTAAGAATATGGCCTCTATATCAATCAAATTAACCGAAGACTTGCATCAATTTTGCCCCAATCATAGAAGACCGTAGCAAATCAATTAGGAAACAATACAAATCTTGACCCAATACCCTAGAATTTTAGACTAAATTTCTCACTTCTGCACTAGACTAGAAAGGAATTGAAAACCCATAAGAATTTTAGTGGCAAAAGATCTCAAAGAAAAAATTCCAAACGAAACCCAAGTGGAGAGAAGGCCAAGGAGATGGAGAAAGGATGCACTAAATCAGTCCCCAGCAGAGAGAGCATGGGTATCCTCGAAGAGAGGAGGAATTTTAAATGGAAGCATGGGTATCCTACAACTAAGGAATTTTAAATGGAAAGATTATCATTTCACCAACATCAACTACAAAAACACAACATGCAAAACAAGCACGTGAGCACGCACGCACGCGCACACACACACATACATATATACACATTCAGATATGTATACATATAGATACATGTATATGTATACACACACATCCGTATACTTATATAATACATAAATATAGAGATACATATATACGTATGTATGTGTGTGTGTGTGTGTGTGTGTATAGATAGATGTGTGTATGTATCTATGATCTATCTACATAGATACTCTTACGTAAGTATGTATGCAGGGGCGGGGTAAAGGAGACAGCCCCCAAGGCTCCGATGAACCTATATACATATAGAATCTGTTTTTGTTTCGGTATATTTAAGAATTACTATTTGTATTTATATTAATATAAACATACAAGATGGTGTTATAGTCCATTGATCAAGGCATTGCAATGTGAGATTGAAGGTCTTAAGTTCAAGCCTAGATGATGCACTGCAGTTGAGGGCGAATTGGGGCGCAAGGTGCTGCACAGGCACCGCAAAGTGCCTCCAAGCAAGCCAAGGCGGTGCTTTTGCTGTGGGCGGATGCATCCCGAGCGCCTCACGAGCGCCTCACATGAGGCGGGAGGCACAAGTGAGGCGCTGCCTGGGTAAAGTTGAGAACCTGGTTAAGTTATTGGGTTTATAACTTAAAAGCCCAAAGCCCAAAAACCCAATCCCATTGTAGAATTAATCAAAACACAGCCCCAAACCCGTATCTAGGGTTTCTTCTTCTCACTTCGAGTCGAGAACTCGCCTCCTCTCGCTGTTTCGAACTCGCCTCCTCGCCTTGGATTCGAGCCCAACTTCTAATATTCTTGCAACTTGTAAGTTTTCTTCCTTCCAACTCTCCTCATTATCCTCTTGTTTTTACTTTTTCACTTCTTGTTTGCTTTTACTTTGCACTCGACTTGAAGAAGCAATGAAGCATAGAACTCAAATTACAAATGGTATTTTTTGGGCAAAGATAACAAAGCTTTATATGCAATTATGCAAACAATTTCACTTTTTTATGCAATTTCCTGCAAACTGAAATGATGAACAAAAAGTTAGTGAGTTATAATGAAATTTAGCAATGAGAAAAATGGAAAAGTGATCAGAATTGGAAAAATAGTCAAGTGGTGATGATTATTGGTCTATTTAGTTAAATTCATGTGTTATTTATGTAAAAACTTTATAATTAATTAAGTTGATTGCATTTACTATGTGATTCTATTATTTCATTATTTGCTTATGATTATATGAATAATGTGATTCTATCTGTCAATTTAATTCTAACTAGTATTAATCAATGTTATATTGTTTTTAGGCTGTCTTCATCGCATGAGAAAAGATCCAGCTTGGCAATATACGACGCTAAAGAATCCACCCGATACCAACGTACATGTATGCAATTTTTGTCATAAGGTCACAAAAGCTGGGATTGCAAGGGCCAAGGAGCATCTTATCGGTACAAAACGGAAAAAGGATGAATGTTGCGAGATGCTTGGTGGTTCCGGATGATGTGAAGGCGATTGAAAAGTATGAAGAGAAGCAAGAAGCTTAGAAAAAGCAAAGAGATGCGGAAAATTATATCTCCGATTTTGATGAGGACGAGGATATGATTGAAATTGATGACGAGGAAGAGGATGTTCGAGAGCTTAGACCTTCCGTGGGATCGAGAGTAAAACCAAAACCGGCAATGCCAAGAAGAGGAGGCAGTTCTAGTGGGCTTTCAAAGAGGAAAAAAGGTCCTATGGATACTTTTTGTTTTCGTGATCCCGTTCTTGAAGTGGAGAAGGATGATAGAATGAAAAGGTTGAGGCAAAAAAGTACTTTGGAGAATGTTGACAAAGATTTGGTGGCAAAGGTGCATCAAGATACTGCACGTTTTTGGTACCAAGCGGGGATTTCATTCAATATTGCTCATATGAAATCATTTCGGGCGGATGCTTAAATCCGTTGAGCAATTTGGCCCGAATTTGCCTCCTCCAACTTATAATCAATTGTGAGTACCTCTTCTTGAAAAAGAGTTGAAGCATGCAAAAAAAATTGGTCGAAGACCATGCGAAGAAATGTCGAGCTATCGGGTGCTCATTTATGATCGACGGATGGAGTGATAGAAAAGGGCATTCTCTAATCAATTTTTGGATGAATTCTCCTAGTGGGACGGTGTTTATGAGGTCTATTGATGCTTCGGTTGTTATCAAGACCAGAATAGAGATGTATAACATTATGAAAGAAGAGTTAGAAAAGATTGGACCAGATAATGTCGTGCAAGTTATAACGGACAATGCTTCAAGTCTTAAGATGGCAGAAAAGATACATTTTAAAGAGTTAAACTATTTTGATAGTATCATATTTTATTTGGTATTTATAACTTTATAGGTTATGATTGGAATTATGATTGTCTTTTTAGGAGTTTTTTTGGAGGCCGAATATCCTCACTTATATTGGACTCCATACGCCACGCATTGTCTCAACCTAATGCTTAAAGACATTACCAATCTTCCCATCTAAAAGAAGTCATTGAAGAGTGCGATGGAAGTGATACATTTACTCTCATTTGTGAGTTCTTAGATTAATGAGAACAAATACCGAGAAAAGAGTCGCTAAGGTCCGGTGTGACCCGTTTCGCCACCTCTTTTCTTACTTTGCAAAGCATTCATAAGCAAAAGAAAAATTTGAGGGATATGTTTCTTTCATCAGAGTGGAGAGAAAGTTCATGGACGAATGATGCAAAAGGCTATGCAGAAAATTATTTATATGCCCACATTTTGGAATAGTGTTCAAACCGAAGTATTGATAGGAATACCGGGGGTTCGAATCACAGAGGAGCTCCCACTCAGTCGACGGGGCCTCATATCTGCGCCTTCTATCGTTCCGCTCCGTCAGTTCCTTCCTTCGCTCCACTTGCCCCGGTCGCCGTTCCACTCGTTCACTTGCCTAGTGGGAATCTCAGATGTGAAAATCCTCCCTTGCTTCTTCCCCAAGAGCTCTGCTAACACAGGCTAATAACCTCGCTCGAGCTGAAACAATTTTATGTGTTCGAGCTTACCGCACCATGGGTACGAGTTTTGAACTCGTAGATAGTGAGAAAAAGACCCACAATGGGTTATATTTACGAGGCTATGGAGCGATCAAAAAAGACGATATCGGCATCTTTTGGAGCCGAGACGAATCCTGATCAATACAAGCAAGTTTTTGAGATAGTTGACCAGAGGTGGGAAGTGCGGCTACGTCCCTTGCATGCGGCGGTTTAACCAGGTCATACTATCAGATGAAGAAATGATGTGCAGTCTCTACAAAGTAATTGAGAAGATGGTTGAGCTAGCTTTGCATGAAGCGGTTAGTCGAGAAATTTCTATTTACAAAAATGCTAATGGAATTTTCGGAATAAAAATGACAATTGAAAGCCGAAAAAAGAAAGCTCCGGGTAGAAAACTAAATTGTTTTTATTCGAATTTATAGTTAATTTATAAGTTGCAAATCGCAATATTAACAATTTGTTACATGTGGCGGACGATTGGTAGGATTCTTTTGGAGCATCCGCTCCTAATTTACAAAAACTAGCCGTCCGAATTCTGAATTTTGTAGTGCCTCTGGTTGTGAGAGGGATTTGAGTACTTTTGAATATGTAAGGATTATTTCTACGTTTAGATTTTTTAGTTAACTCCTATGGTTTTGTAGTAAGATTTAGCTCTTAACCTTATGTTGATTGTAATTTGTATTACAGATTCATACCAAGAAGAGGAATTGTTTCGACCATAAGAGATTAAATAATTTAACATACATCAAATACAACCAAACGATGTTGGAGAGGCACGAGACGAAAGATATTATAGATCCCATCAAGCTATTTGATACTAAGGAGTCTAATAAATGGTTGTTGGGAGAATTTGGTGAAGGGTATGGCAATGCGGAGACTAATTTGGTTTTGAAGGTGGGGATCTTACTTGGGACGATGTAGCTACTGCAATCGAAGCCGGAGACATTAAGAAATAGAAGATCTATAATGATGGCATCGAGAGGAGGTACGAGTGTTGGGGCCATATCTTCACAAGCTTCGGAGTCGAGGGCTAGACCATAAATGTCCGTGATGGAGGAAGAACCTGAATTCGATGATGAGTCGGAAGAAGAAGATGCAAATATTGACTTGGGTTCGGAAGAGGACACGTGGGAGGACGATGATTGATCTTTAATTCTTATTTGTTATTTCTTAAAACCGTATGCGTTTTTTAGTAGACATTAGAATTATGCTTGATATATTGCTATTTTGCTACTTGTTAGTTTGATTTAAGACTTCGTAATTGGTATTCCGTATTGGTATTTGGTATTAATAATTAATTTCTAGATTATGAAGTGGACCTTTGCAGTCTATTGAGTTTATTTGTGTTGGTAACTTGCTAATGCGTATTGTCTATCGTTTATTGCCTAATTTTGCTTTAGTTACTTGGTATACTACTTATTTAATTGATAATTACTAATTAAACTAATAATGCTACCATAATTTTTGTTACTGTGTAGAATTATATCTTTTGTGTGCTATTAATAAGCCGGTTTCATGTATGCCTCATTCTTCATCTCTTTTTATAGAATTTACATGTTCTATGTATTATACTTGTTAATTATGTGTAAAACATGTTTGTAACTTGTATCCTAAACATTATTCTCAAACTTGTGCGCCTCACATCCGGGCCGGGCCTTGGGCGCGTGTACGAGATGCACGCCTTACGCCTCGGGCGAATTGTACCCTTTACGCCTCGCACTGCACCTTGGATATTGACTGCACCGAGATGATCGCAATTCAATAACATTTTTTGGGTACTATATCTAGGTATTTTAATAAGAAAATTTATTGCTTAGTGAAGACTTCTAATGTTTTAGAAACTTTTGTACGGAGTGTATGTTTGATGGTATTTATTTGGCCTTAAATTAAGTATCTTTTTTATTTCAAATATAAATATTATATTATAGAAGCAAAACAATAAATAAAATATGTACAATGTACTAATAATGATATATTAATTTAACTTACTTTATGATATAGCTACCACTAAATCACTTATTTTTGGAGTATTATTTAGTTTGAAAATTATAGATATAAAACTTATAACTTCTTTCTCTATGAAGTCTTATAATTCGATCGATATTATAAAAGTAGAAGCTAAGTGCCATAATCTAAAATGGTTTTAAAAATTATTTAGTAATATAATATGAGTATGATTTTTATGTAGCGAATATATTTTACCCGGCCCCCCAAATACAATTTTTTACCTCCGCCCTCGATAACATTTGTCATGCATTTGAAACGGTATTTTCTGCAGAGCCTTCCAAAACCATCAGAATATCAATTAGATGCAAGTCATTGCTAAAGAAAACAAAGAAATGACTCATGCGCCAAAGAAATCAACCAAGTTATGATATGAATTTTCATGCTACTCGTATTGAAGTTTTAACTTGCCAACTAAGAAAAGGGGTTCATTTCGGAATTGGCTGATATCAACCCATGGTTCCATGATTGCTACAAAGGTGTATAAACAAGAAGATTATTTGAAAAAAGTCCAGATTTTTGTGCACATTTTTTTTGAAAAAAATAAACAATGAGATTATTTAAAACAAGCTCATGACCTCATGCAAAGGTGTTTTTGTGAATAAAAAAACATATATATACTAATAATGAGACTATTTGAAACCAAGCTGATATTGATCTAGATATGGTGCTTAATTAAGGTCTAGGCCAGTTTTCTTATTGAAGGAGCCTTAAGGTGAAAATCACTAGGTAATTACACGTGGAAGTTATGCGCATTGAATAGTTTTGTGCTAAATCTTCAAGTAAATAAAATCTTTATTATTTAGTGTTATGCGTGTTGCTCCGCTCATATGAAACTACGGTTCTATTCCTATCGACATCATAAATAAATTACCAACACTTCAAAACTTTCATGTTTATAGATTATATTTATCAAAAGGTTGAAAAGACGTTAATAAATTTTGAAATATTTTAGCATGAACAAAATACTTACATGAAGATGGATATGGTGGAGTATAACTGAATATATAAATTGCTTCTTAGTTAGTTTTTAGATGCGGCATTCATTATTAGGTGTATAAATAATGAAAATGTTTGGATGTTGGCCCATTTTTGTTTTTTATGCACTTGTGCTTATGGTGATTATGGTGTTCTAAAGTTTCAAGCGGCAGCAACCTCTCATTATTGGAACTGGTTCGAAGCTTTGAGGGTCTTAGTTTGGATATATGCCAAATAGAGACAGTGACAAGTTGGCATTTGGAAGGGTGCATACATAAGATTTTAATTTTTCTCCCAATATCTACTCAGTACATAAATTTGTTAAGCTTTTCCACTGATTGCATAAAAGCATGAACCCTATTAATTATGTCCCACATGCATTGGCTTAGATCTAATTTAGACATTTAGTCGTTCTCTTATCTTTTTAAGGGTTCAAAGTGAGAAGCCATGTTAAACTTTAGAGAAAATAAATGGGGTGCTATGACATTCATGGGCGGAGCCAGGGGCAGGCAAGGCCCCCCAACACTCCGGCGAACCTATATACATATATTGAATTTTTTGGTTTCAGTATCTTTAAGAATTACTATTTGTATTTATATTAATATAAACATACAAGATTTTGTTATAGTCCATTCATTATGGCATTGTCGTGTGAGATTGAAGGCCACAAGTTCAAGCCTAAATGACGGTAATTAAATTACATTTTTTTGAGTACCATATCTAGGAGTTTAATAAGAAAATTTATTGTTTATTGAAGACTATTAATGTTTTAGAAATTTTTGTATGAAGTGTATGTTTGAAAGGATTTATTTGACCTTAAATTAAGTATCTTTTTTAATTTCAAACTGCATATATCATGTGTGAAATGCATAGTGCATATAACCTGTACACCCAATGATAGAAATTTGTTCATTAAAGAATATAAATAAGAGTCGAGCTTCTCTTCAACCAAACACCGAACTCTCACTAACATAATGCATACAATTGCTTGTTTATTACTACTATAAAATCAGTAAAGTTAACTAAATCTAATAAGAAATTGCGGGCTGTAATAATGAATCGCCATTCCAATACTCAACAACTATAAACTAGACCATTAAGCTAACAATTCTAGTTGATGGGTAGTGATAAAGATCCGACTATCTCAATATATCAAGTTCTAGCTTAACATTTAACGACTCGGTGACGAGTATGGGTATGCTCACACACATGTCAGCTATATAAAGGCTCAAAATAAGCCCATAGATCGAAGCTGAAAGGCTCCCCTACTCCTATGATAGGCTCCCCGCCTCCCAGGGGAGGCTCTCAAGCCTTGATGAGAGCCGGGAGGGTGGGGAGTCAAAAGGTCTGTTCCCTGCTTTGTCTCCTAGCATCTATGTGGCCAATTAATGAAAGAAGCAGCAGTGCTGCCTGACAAGACAGACCACTATAGCGGCACCAGATAACATCCAGAGATTGTTATTACTGAAATACCCCTGGCCCTTACCTATGTTGTACATGTTGCACAGATAACTTGCTGAAGAGACGCATCCATATCGTATTCGTATCCATATTGGATTCTTTCGGATTCATCAAGAACATTCTAAAAGTCATATTTTGTTTTGTTGCTGATGTATCAAACATGTATGACCGACTACTTTCATCAAATATGTTTGCATCAACACTTACAAATTATTTGGGTGTGTTTTATTTGGCTTTGCTAATCTGCTACACACACACGCACGCACACGCAAAAGCTTAGAGTATACTGACAAAACGTAACCTTAACTTTGGGAAATTACAGATAGGCAAATAGGACTCGTATCCATTCTACTTAGGCCATTACCATATATCGATCTTATCTAAAACTCTAATTAAGTAATCTATTCGAGCCACTTGGGTGTTGACTGGGGTAAAGAGCTGAGACGCTTTGTCAATCTTCGCCCTAAAATACCCATTATGGCCATTAATAAAGATAGGGTTTTTTTTGTGTGTGATAGATTTCTCCTAAATTCTTCTTCTTCGTAATCATAGTCCTTGTACCTAATTCTATGAGCTTGCAATATCAGCTAAAATAAGTTCCACATCAAATAAATAAATAAAAAAGGAAAAATTGGGGAAATTGAATTGAGGGAGAGGGGAATAAAACCTCCAGAAATCTTCGACGGTGGCAAAAGTGTGAATAGGGTGAATGGAGTTTCCCCAAGCGGCCTGCTTCGATTTGGCCGATGGATTATCGAACCAGAAAGTCCACGAGTTCTCCAATGGATGCGGCTCGTGCTGCGGCGCTGCTGCTGCTGCTGCTTCCATCAATCGATTGGCCTCCGATTGATCATCATCATCGTAGCCGCCTTCGATCTCGCCTTCCTCTTTCTCTTGGAATTTCTCCTCTTCTTGTTCTGATGATGATGCCCTGGCGATGCCCATCGCGGCCATTAGAATCACTTGTGCTGAGAGCTGAAAGAGGATTTTTTTAGCAGATTTATTTTAAGGGTTATGTGCGAGATATATATGCTGCCGCCCCAAACTTTCCCCCTTTATTTTTTTTGTTTTACCCGACGTATCCCATAGAAAAATGTTTAGCCCACCACAATCTATCTAAGAGACAGACGGTCTATTTATTTGGATAGATTATGATAGAAATTCAATCCGATAAATAAAGTTTTTGTCCTAAAATACCCTAAAATTAAAATCTAATATCATCCGCTGACCGTTAGTTTTACATGAATTGATTCAATTATCTTAAAATTTAAGGACAATTTAGATATCAAAGAAACTACAAGCATAAAACTAACGCCCATGAGAAATGTTTTTTTGGTGATGGGTTTTAGCCGTGGTGTGTTTTAGACAATTCGGATATACCATGTGACTGTTTTGGTGAAATAATATTTATTTCATTTTATATTTGTTGTTATAACTAGAACACAACGGATGACATGTGGCATTTTGTCATTTTTCAATAGGAAAACCCCAAATAAATCTTAAAATTTTTACATTTATTTCTAAATTATAGATTTCACTGTACTATCCTTGAATACGAGCCGTTTTCATGTACCCCTTTTTAAAAAATTTACTACTATCACAACAAACTCCATCAAAGTTCTGTATTTATTGGTATTTTAGGGGCTGTTTGTTTCATTTATCTTGGGCCTTCCAAGTCCAGAGAGACAGCTATTCAAGTCCAAACTATTGACCTGGGAGTTAATTACATCAGCCCGCATCAGCAAAAGCCCATGGTTGAAGCCGACTCTTATTTGCCCAAACTTGGCCTGACTTGGCTAAATTCTTGCCATGTCAGCATTTTGGTCAATAAAAAATTATTAAAGAACTACTCTAAAGTACTCATAGGTGATCATACTTTTTTCTTTTTGGAACTCAAGAATTCAACTCGCCAAAAAAAGAAGGCTAAATGACAGATAAGTACATATTGTTTAGTCCACTTAGCAGATAAATACCTGAATTTCAAAACGCGGTGAATAAAAGCAGTTTAGTACCTACCGTTCGAATATTGCCTTTTGATTCCCACAGTGACTATTTAAGACAATTTTGCCCTTGCAACATAAAAAAGGATTTAAATAAGTTTTTAATTTCTTTGTCATCCAAATCTAATAAGAACCCTAATTCTATCGCACTTTCTTTCTCCTCCTCCTAAAAGCTAATTAAGAACCCTAACCCTCAGTTTTCTCCTCTAACCCCGGTCCTTTTAATTTCTCTTTTTTATCAAGTCCACCCTAACCCTCTTTCTTTCTTCTCCTTCTCTCTCTCAAATCCAATTGAGAATCCTTACCCTACCCCTTTTAATTTCTTCTCCTCCTTCTCAAGTCCAATTGAGAACCCTAAATGATGATACTCAATATTGGCGATCTCCAAGATCATGATACGTGGCAGATGACGTGTCCCAGAACTCAGAAGAAATGGCCCACAGGGGTCGACCAGGCCACCCCTGTATCCGACCTGCAAGCACAATCTGGCTCTCCTCAGAACCCCCTGAAAATTGGCCTCCTCGGCCTTTCAGCTCGCCCCGAGCTGCCGCAGGACCAAGACTCCTCGGCCCTCTCGCTCGTCCCCGAGCTCCCCAGCCGAGGCCATCTTCCTCGATCCTCCGACCGACCAACTCCACCACTCACAGGCGTAACCGCCGCTCCGCAAATCTCGCCATGCGCAGATTCTCCGCCAGCAACATCCCACGTTCCACGCCATCACGATCCCCATTAACGGGCGATCCGCTCTTTACGCGGGCGTGACGTCGGGAGCGTAACTGCCGGCGAGATTCCCGCGCCTGCTGCTGCGTGCCGCCGCCACTATATAAACCCCATCACAGAGGGGTCAAGTAAGCCATTTTTACTCCACTTAGCCGTTACTCTGCTCGGATCTCGTGCTAACTTGATCGTCGGAGGGTCTTCGGTGGTACCAAACCACCCCGGGACTTCCTTGCAAGTACTCGGCGCTAAACTCCTCAAATCACCAATCTCCTCAAAACCCATTGAAACCCACACGCAACAGGAGATCACCTCCAAGAACCACCGGGAGATCGACGGAAGACAACATCTGACGGAGGCCCGAAAAGGACATCCATCAGTTGGCGCCGTCTGTGGGAAAGTAAACTCCACAAAACAAAGTTGGCCTTCCGATCTCCATCCACATGGCAAGCGATCACCCTGAAGATCAAGGTACCAGCCGCCACCTCCCCTTCAACAGAGGCGCGGGTGAACCTCCACCGAATGTCGTCGACTCCTCCGCCGGCCACCGCCTCACAGACTCCGGCGGTCGCAGGCCCCTTGATCCGTCCCATTCAACCTCAAAGTCCCACATCGGAGAGCCCGAGGCGGTGGCGGTCATCTCGCCTGCTTCCAGGCATGACCGGCATCCCCTCCCTCGACGGGATCACACCCATGAAACCCGCCAAGGCAGCTCGAGGAACGCCTTATCGCGGGGCCCAAAGGACCTCGCCGGAAGGTACCGGGGCCCATCAAGAACTATAGTTATGATGACAGGGGGCCAGCCGAGCTCCCGCGAGACTCGGCACCCCACGCCAGCAACGGACGCCAACGGCCGCCCGAACAAAAAGGCCAGGGGCCACGACTCTATCACCTTTGGCGACGGGGACCTCCACGGCATATCCATGCCCCCACAACGACCCTCTGGTGATCACGGCCCGAATCCACCGATACGAGGTCCACCGGATACTTGTCGACTCGGGCAGCTCGGCAGACATTCTCTTCCATGACAGCTTTCTGCGCATGGGGCTCACCCCAGTAGACTTGAAGCCGACCTCCCACGTCCTTTCAGAATTCACCAACCACTCCATCCCGGCGAAAGGGGTGGTCACCCTGCAGTTCAACATCAGGAAGCCCGGCCGCACCCGTACGTTGCCCGTGGACTTCATCATAGCAAAGGTCCCATCGGCCTACAACGTCCTCCTCGGCCGCCCGATGCTGAACTCCCTCCAGGCCCAGATATCGACCTACCACCTGGCGATGAAGTTCCCTCTCGATCAGGGCGGGATAGGTCGGGTCTACGGAAACCAGCGGGTCGCGAAGGTATGCCTTACCGAAACATCCTCGTCCGAGCAGCCGGCCGACGACACTGAGGTAAATGATGACATCAAGAGTTCTCTGGACACCCGAGACGAGCGGAAAGAGGTCCGGGGGACGCCGGTCGAACCACTGACCGAGGTGCCCCTGACAGAAGGGGACGATGGAAAAACCATCCAGGTCGGATCACTCCTGACAGGGATGACCTGGTCAGTTTCCTCAGAAATAACTCCGACATCTTCGCCTGGGCGCCTGCTGACATGCCTGGGATCGACCCCAAAATCATTTCCCACAAGCTCGGGGTTGATCCTGCGGCCCGACCTGTCAGACAGAAAAAGCGAAGCTTCGCCCCGGTCAAACAGAAGGCTATCGAAGATGAGGTTGATCGACTTCTCGCCGCCAACTTCATCCGGAATGTACCCTACTTGGAGTAGCTGACGAACGTAGTTCTGGTCAAGAAGTCAAGCGGAAAGTGGCGCATGTGCGTCGACTTCACCGACCTCAATAAAGCCTGCCCTAAGGACAACTATCCTCTCCCTCGGATAGATCGGCTCGTCGACAGCTCGGCCGACCACGAGCTGTTGAGCTTCATGGATGCTTTCTCCGGCTATAATCAGGTCCATATGAATCCGAAAGATGAAGATCTTACCGCATTCACAACGGACCGGGGGGTATACTGCTACAAGGTGATGCCCTCCGGCCTCAAGAACGCCGGGGCCATGTACCAACGGCTGGTCAATCATATGTTCAAGCCACAGATCGACAGGAATATGGAGGTCTACGTTGACGATATGCTTGTCAAATCCGTCTCGTCGGCCGACCATGCCAGGGATCTGGGCGAGGCCTTCGAAGTGCTCCGCAAGTTCAAGATGAAGCTAAACCCTGCCAAATGCGCATTCGGAGTCACCGGGGGAAAGTTCCTCGGTTTCATGGTCACTCATCGTGGAATCGAAACTAACCCAGAGAAAATCGACGCTATCCTCAACATGGTCGCGCCCAAGACCAACGTCGAGATCATGCGGCTCACGGGACGGGTCGCCGCTCTGAGCCGTTTCATGTCCAGGTCGGGGGAAAAATGCCTCCCGTTCTTCAAAGCTCTGAGGAAGATCCCGAGGTTCGAATGGTCGGAGGATTGCCAGGCCGCCTTCGACCAATTGAAGAAACACCTCGCGACGCCGCCGCTGCTCACCCGACCAGTTGAAGGAGATGAGCTGTCGCTGTATCTGGCGGTATCCGACCAAGCGGCGGGCTCGGTGCTCGTCCGAGAGTTCGATGGAGCGCAGAAGCTGGTATACTATGTAAGCCATGTATTTAAGGACGCGGAGACGAGATATCCAACCATAGAGAAGATTGTCTTGGTCCTCGTGGTGACCTCAAGGAAGCTGTGGCACTACTTCCAAGCACACACCATCATCGTCCTCACTGGGCGCCCGTTGGGGGTTACCCTTGCATCACCGGAATCCTCGAGCCGCTTAGAGAAGTGGAGGTGGGAATTGTCTCAGTTTGACATAAAATATCGCCCGAGGCAGGCCATCAAAGCACAGGCCCTGGCCGATTTCATCGTTGAATGCACCATCCCTAGCAAGGAACCGGAGTCCATGCCGCCCCTCGCAACTCAGTGTCCCATCGCGGAAAGGCTTGGCTCGGTTCCTGAGTGGGCCATCTACATCGACGGGTCTTCTACCGAGGAAGGCTGTGGTGCCGGCCTCATTATCCGGGGCCCGAACGAGGCAGAAATGGAGTACTCTCTGAAGCTCGGGTTCAAAGCCTCGAACAATGCGGTAGAGTACGAGGCCCTCTTGGCTGGACTGCGCATGGCCGCCGGGCTGGGGCTGAGGACAATTCGAATCCGTAGCGACTCGGCCCTTGTCGTCGGCCAAGTAACCGGCCGCTTTGAAGCTAGGGAGCCTCTGATGATGAAGTATCTGGACGAGGTGAGGAAACTCCGGAGGAACTTTGACGAAGTCTAGGTAGAACAAACACCCAGGCAGCTGAATGCCCAAGCCGACGCCCTGAGAAAGCTGGCTTCGTCATACTCAGCCAACAATAAGCGATCTATCCTCTTCGAAACCCTGCCTCAGCCCAGCGTAGAAGACGAAGCGACAACGCTCCACGTATATGCGGCGCAGGAAGGCGACCGAGATTGGAGGAAGCCCCTCGTGGAATTCCTGAAGGACGGTACGCTCCCAAAAGATCGGGGAGCCACCCGCCGTCTCCGGGCCAAAGCCCGCCACTTCATCTGGAGCAATAGAAACCTCTACAAGAAATCCTTCACTCAGCCCCTGCTCCGGTGCATCGACCCCACGAAGCCGACTACGTCCTCCGTGAAATCCATGAGGGGGTTGGCGGTGCACACCAAGGGGCCCAAACCTTGATCCAAAAGGCGTTGCTCCAGGGGTACTACTGGCCCACTGTTCACGAGGATGCCCAAAAGTTAGTCAGGAGATGCAAGAGTTGCCAACTCCACGGCAGCATCCCTTGCCTCCCTGCTACCGAGTTGACCGCCCTAACATCCCCATGGCCGTTCGCCCAGTGGGGATTGGACATGATCGGCCAATTCCCTACCGGTACGGGCGGGCACAAATATGTCCTCGTCGCGGTAGACTACTTCACCAAGTGGATCGAGGCCGTCCCCATCAGGAAACCGGATGTCGCCACGACCATCAGGTTCCTGCAAAACAATCAGATACTCCGGTTCGGCATCCCGAGATGTATCGTCACCGACCACGGGACGAACTTCGAGAACAAGAAAGTGAAGGACTTCTGCAAAGAATACCATATCCTCATGAAGTTCGCCGCGGTCGCGCATCCCCAATGCAACGGGCAGGCCGAAGTCGCTAACCGAGACATCCTCCAAGGTCTCCGGACCCGCCTAGAAGGGCGACAAGGCAGTTGGGTCGAAGAACTGCCCCGGGTCTTATGGGCCCTGTGCACGTCAAAGAAGACCCTCACCGGGAAAAACCCCTTCAGCCTCTGCTACGGAACCGAGGCAATGGTCCCAGCGGAGATCGGGCTACCTAGTCATCGGGTCGAGCACTTCGACGACGATGCGAACACCTCGGCGCTACGGACAAACCTGGACATCTTGTTGGAGAAGAGAGACCGGGCTCAGATCAGGGTTGCCGCTTATCAACAACAAATGGCCCGATACTACAACGCTCGGGTCAAGCACCACTCCTTCCAGACTGGGGATCTGGTCCTACGGCGAAACGAGTTCATTGATCAAGGCAGGCTATACAAGTTCTCCTCGAGGTGGGACGGTCCCTTCCTCGTTTCCGAGGTGCTTCCCGGCGGAGCCTATCGCCTACAAGACGCGGACAGACGCAAGCTCCTGCGGCCTTACAACGCCGAGAAGCTCAAGCTATACCAATGAGGCCAAGTCCAACAAGTGTGTACCCCTCCTTTCGCAAAGACGATGTAAATGTTTTCTAAAAATCCTTTCCATTCGAATAAAGAAACGTCGGAACAAATAAAGTTCAGTCTTTGCGATCCAAAGCCTTCACCAAAGAGGCAACCACACAGCTTCAGCGCCCGGTTATCCCTAGCAGGCGTCCTATGGCCCTCCAACGCTAAGGGTCAAAGTCCTCCCTAGAGGCAGCCGGGCGGCTACCCTGCTCGGCTATCCCTGGCCGGTAGCTTCCCTACACGCAACGCCAGGGATCAAAGCCCTCGTCAAGAAGCAACCGCACGGCTTCACTGCCCAGTTATCCTTACCAGGCCTTCTGCGGCCTCTCCAACGCTGAGAATCAAAGTCCTCCCTAGAGGCAGCCGGGCGGCTACCCTGCTCGGTTATCCCTGGCCGGTAGCTTCCCTTCACGCAACGCCAGGGATCAAAGCCCTCGCCAAAAGGCAACCGCGCGGCTTCACTGCCCGGTTATCCTCAGCAGGCCTCCTGCGGCCCCTCCAACGCTGAGGATCAAAGTCCTCCTTAGAGGCAGCTCAGCAGCTACCTTGCTCGGCTATCCCCGGCTGGTAGCTTCCTACCACGACCGACAGGAATCAAAAGCCCTCCCAGAGGCAGTCGAGCCCGACCCTCGCTCGGCTATCCTTCAGGACAAAAGCCATCGCCAAGAGGCACCGAGCAGTAACCCTGCCCGGCCAAGGGTCCTTGGTAGGCTTCTTACAGCCCCTCCCGCGCTAAGGACCAAAGTCATCCCAGAATCAGTCGAGCCCTTGCTCGGCTATCCCCGGCTGGTAGCTTCCTACCACAACCGACAGGGATCAAAGTCCTCGCCAAGAGGTACTGGGCAGTAACCCTGCTCGATCCCCGTCCTGAAGGATCAAAGCCCTCGCAAGAGGCAACCGAGCGGCTACCCTGCTCAGTCATCTCCGGCCGGTAGCTCCCTACCCATAACGCCAGGGATCAAAGCCCTCACAAGAGGCATCCGAGCGGCTACCCTGCCCAGTCATCCCAGGCTGGTAGTTGCCTACCCACGACGCCAGAGATCAAAGCCCTCGCCAAGAGGCAACCGCGTAGCTTCACTGCCCGGTCATCCTTAGTGGGCTTCTTACAGCCCCTCCAACGCTAACAATCAAAGTCCTCCGTAGAGGCAGCCGAGCGGCTTTCTTGCTCGGCTATCCCTGGCAGGTAGCTGTAAGTCTACGGTAGCGCCCCGGCCGTCATTCTGACGCCAAACGCGGAACAAAAAACTTTTATAACTGGCGCTATCACATACTATAACCCGGATCTTGCCATTAACGCTAAACTAACAAACTGTAAAGAGGTAGAAAGGTTATACCGATCGATCCGAGTCCTTCGGTCTTTAGCCATCATCCCACGCTCCTCGCGGCCACTCCGATCTCTCGTCTCCTCATCGAGCTGGCACCACGTCAACGGATCTTTAAACGGGCTCCGCCTCTATACCGAGGCAACTCGGTCATCAAGTCTACTAAAAGAGATGACCAAGATGAAGTAGAGAATGAGTAGAATATTTTGTCTCAAACACCCTAGGGTTCTCATCACATGAGAGGGTTAGGGTGGAGGTTGAAAAATATGCTAAGGATTGGAAATGGTGAACTCAAGAAACACTAGTGAGCCCCAAAAAAAAACTAAGCTCATAAACTTGTGTTCTATATCTCTTCTTTTGTGAATAGATATATGAGGTTATATAATCAAAACCATAGCAAAATATCTTATGAAAATATCTCCTCAAATATCCAAACCCAAAACAAAACACATTAATTCTATCATGACTCACTTAGTGACTCATTAGCATGAGTCACTAATGAACATGCTAGAAGAAATGTGTCACCAATATGAGTCACCCTTTCCAAAACTTAATAATCATTTAAACCAAAATGATTAATCCAAAAAGAAATGCATCTTCTAAAATATTCTCGTAACGGATTACGAGAATACCCCTCACCTGTATATACATACTTGTATCCGTATTCCGATCGAATACGAATACAGAGACTAAAATATTCCGACTCCATATAATTCTTGGATCCGGCTTAAACCAAAGCCCACCAGTATTATCTGTCCGAAATATGACACGTGCACAAGTGCACGTGCATTTTCAAACCCTGCCATAAAACCATACGGCCTCTACAACGTTTCACCCGAACTTGGGAAACTATCTGTGGGGGACTCTAAAGACTCGTCAGTACCAGACAGTGGGTTTAACCATAAGCACATCAGCGGCACTAGCTGTGCGTAACGGCTGCCCATGTACCGACCTCAAGGGAAGCCGATGAGCGAACTCATCCTGGAACCATACTGAGCCTATCAGTGACAATATATATACAGTCCGGTCCGTTCGTCTATGAGTATCGCATATCGGGCCTAGGGGATGGTAACGTCAGACCCCCAATAGCGGTATAAGTCGTGTTGGAGAGTAGCCCTGAACACCCTGAGAAACTACTGGAATACTTACCAGTAATTCTCACCTGCCTTGGCCAAGGACTTGGTGTAATGGCTCTCCTAGACACAGCACGATCTTATCCCCAATACCGGGAGAGACGAATCCCCTGCCGATCCGCTCACTTGCCTCCATGTGGCTCGGGACTGTACCCAACTAAAACCTGTTTGCACGACTCCTTTGAGCCATGGTAGGGTAGTAATCTAAGCACAGTGGGAACTCATACGAGACAAATGACGACCTCAGGTCGATGAACTAACCTGTACACATGTCACCAGGGAACTGCTATCTGACGCTAGGTATAATACCAACTAGCAGGTTCCCGGCGAGTCCTGTCCGGTGTACTCATAACCCAATGAGCACCTGTATACATCTTAGGTGATCCAACTGACACCAATGGCTTGTGAGACCGGCCACCGCCCCTCGTCGGGGTCTCGACTGTATACACTAGTCTACTCCGGAGTATCGATGCCCTATCTCGAAACTCCCACGACTAGGGACCAATTTTAAGGATGTGCTTATGGACTACCCCACTCTCACGTATATGATCGTCATCATACTGTTGGTAGTCAAGCAGGATCCTAAGGGCTCTATCAACGTGTAATAGTGATCATGTCACCTGAAGCTGTACACGACTGATAAAGGCAAACCAGATAGCATACTATCATCTCGAATAAGACTGTCCTACCGGTATAGGTCCTCCCTCAATCATTGCAATCACGTACCTGCGATCCAATAATTGACTTTGAGAGCACTATATCCAACAATCTCCCACTTGCACTTAAGGCTAATTATTGCGATGTCGCATACTCACAGCCCGTGTGATACCGATCATCCAACTCCTCTACTAATCAGTTTCACAAAGCTCATTTGCAAAACCCTTATGTTCGAGAAATAGCCTCAATGAGTGGATCCGCCCAAATGTTTCTTTCTATGTCTCTCTTAATCTCAAGTTCGCGGAGAAAGCCATCTCCCGAATTGAGTAATACCTGTCTTAGAATATGTCTGGATATCTGATGGGACCTAGTTCATAAATGAACTCCAAATCCAAACTTCTTAAACTGTATCGACAACTGAACCTAATCAGTATCCATCACCATGTCTCCCACAGTATCCTCTTGGACCATCTGTCCATAATACTGCCCCCTTCATCAGAGGGAAAACTATAACTCTGACAATCACTCTGTCATCAATGTCACCTTTGAAACCTGGAATGATAACCGTCTCCGAAGGAGGCTGCCGTTATCAAATCCCTAGAACATTCACTTATGTTCTAAAACTGCTTCCGTATGTTTCTCCAGGATTGGATTAATATAAACTTATTGCATCTAGTGCAAAAACAACATCTGGTGCGGTACTTGACATCTCACGATTGACTCAATTGCCTAAGCAAGTAATATGCCAATCATGCACATCCCTCTCCTCTTTAGTCTGTAAGACACCTTTAGAGAGGGAGACTCCATCACCTGCAGGTACACCACCATGCCAGGAGTCGTCCATTCTAAAATACTATTAGAATACTGTCAAAGTACCCACATTGGGAAACTACCCAAATCTAGATCTAAAACCATAGATCTAGAAACCAGAATGTCTGATATTATATCCATATCCTGTGTGGAGAAACAACTGTGTGACAACCACAGTACAACCGATCGTAGTATAGGAATTTTACTTCCTACTCTGTGTATGTCATCCAAATACCAGGACATCACACCCTACTGCCTTCTTAACAGATCCATCCCCTATTCTGATGAAGTCAAAGCCATGACTGTCACATCAAAAATAGATGATCTATCTCCGCTATATCTGCTCGAGTCTATAAATAGACATAAGCTACTTGCCCACTATGCTTCCGCTGCTCCCACTGACCACAACAACCCTCTGGCAGAATAATATATACGTGCACTTCTAAAGCTAGTTTAGAACGACGCTATACTTAACCTCCTGCCGGGTCTCATAGCCTGGAACAATAGTAGTGCCAAATCTGGATAAACAAGAACCTCCCTGTCACCGTCCTTGAGGCTACCGGAGTACCTCTCGGGTGTCTGAGGTTACCCACCATATCTGCGGAGTGGCTAATGGAATGACAAACCTGATTGAATTTTTAGGTCCTATTAAATTTTCCGTAATCGTTTGCGGTTCTGGAATCTCTTCCAGTTCTACCATACTCCCACTACCGTTTTCTGAAAAAATCCATTTTACTAAAACTGTGGCGAGTCAAGAACAATATCACCATTGATCATCCAGATGGTAGAAAGTCAACTCTCGACATAGCCCGGGTCAACCCACAAACTGCCATTACAGAAACGTGCCTTGAGTTATCCAGAGTCTGGTTTTAATCATAAACCGGACAACTCCCCGTACCTTAACATCGTTAAGATATGAACCATTCTATATCCAATATAGAAACTTTGGCACTTATTTAATTGGAACCAGATTCAAATCATGCAACTGTCTCCAGTGCATATCAATTTAATAGAAAGAGGCTAATCCGCATTACTCAACTTAGGAATGCATCCAATTATGAGTAACCTGAAAGAGAAACAAGTTTCTCAAAACCATTACTATCAACTGAATACCAATCACAAGAATCTACATCTTCGATCTCTTTGAAGAATCCCGATACTTGCGACGTCTGGTTCTCTACTTTATTCCTATACCCACAACTTCTCAAAACTTAGACCTTGTATTTCTACGAAATACTTGTCTAAAAACTAGCGAAGTCACAAGTAAACAGAACATAGTAAGAGGACCAACCCCTTTTGTCCTGATGGACACTGGACAACATACAATACTCTGTATAAGTCCGCTGAGTTGAATAACTCAAAACCTGTGTATCGTAGGTTGAAAACTGTACTTATGGCTAAGAACTACTCCGTTGTTCAATGCTCCTTACCCAATCGTCAACTGATATAGGTAAATGTCAAGGACATAATTTCAAAAAGTTATATCTCACTTTATAAAAATAAACGTACAGATATATCAGTTTGAAATTGGTGCACAACAACGGATACTCAAAACCAAACACTTGTCGTCCGGCAAAAACCCAGGCGACTTCCTCAAATATCACCAATTACAACGAATTCCGATATAATGAGGATGATCACCTTATTCCCAATAACTTACTCCTACTCATCATCTGTAAAACCATACGGATGTGAGAATCATACCTGGTAAATACATACCCTGGAGTAAGTATCTAATCGGGAAATCAGTTTTCCTTTAACCATGCACAGTGAAACTGAAACATGAAAATGTTTCGTAGGGGTATCATGGTATTCCTAGTAATGCCTCTTCCATAATCCAATTCATGATTATAACTGTATATTACTTTACCATCTCTCCAAATCCTTTTATTTGTCTTTATTCATTACCTTCTGTACACCCCTTTAGGCTAAGTGGTTTTCTTCCTTCCCTACCGTTCGGCACCAGCCTATGGTTTGGAAGAAGACTATCCAGTAAGCATAATAAGTGTACTCTCCTAATCCTAGGAGTACTCGCAACCTGAGAGAAGGTGATGATAAAAGGCAACTGAATAATACCTTATTCTATTTCTCTCGAATTGGGGGAAAAAGCAAAGGTGAAGTAGGAGTGGCGATGAGGTACGCGGTTTGGTCGTGAATGATAGCAGTCGCAATTTACTTTGCCCTCTTTCTAATCCCTTTATTTTGTCTTCACTTATTACCTTCTGGTAGGGAATGAAGAAAACCTTTAACGTAACGAACTTGATATCGCTGAAGGAACCTGATAGCTTTTTATAAAAATATAGTAGCGAAAACCTTTGCTAAAGAGGTCACTCCCGGTGAAGGGATCTCAGCTATTTCCTCGTGGAATGAGGTGCAGGATATTCCAACTGAATACCGCGATGCAAAGCAACATGTAATCGACTATAGTGAAGTTATTACCCTGACGCAAATTTCTGCCCAAGGGGTCAATCCCGGTGAAGGGATCCCGGCCCTTGCCTCGTCGAATGAGGTGCAGGATATTCCAACTGAATACCACTGTGCAAAACAAAAGAAAACGTCCTTATAATAACACTTTTTTAAAACTGTTCCAACAACATCCAAACATGTTTGTTTTCCTTTGCATTGATCAGAATCAACGCAGTCCCATTAATTAATCACACCAGAAAAGAACGAAAATAAAATGTACGTATATGCCATCCGTATTCGTCACTGGGTCCCGTCATCACCCGTTAGGTTACTTAACTAACGACAGAGCGGGGACTGGACTAGCACGGGTGTAAAACATATACAACATCTACTACTATATATACCAATATACAATAATCGCTTCAGGCGTGATAAATGCAACATTACAGAAAAATAATAAGCATCACAGAACAATACAGATAAACTGGGATCCCCAGGTTTCACAGAGCCGTGCTGAAACCCGACGTTCCTCTGGTCGTGTGGATAGCCTGTGCAATGAAACCTAGACCCCTACGGGTGCGGCAAGTTACCCGCCAAAACCTGAAGCGAGGCAGCCCCTACAGCAAAATGAATGGACCACCCTGCACTTCACGGAATCCGGTAACTTGAGCACCCCTCCTTGGTCAACCTGTACCCCCTACGAGTGCGACGAATAGTCTGCCAATTCTAGAGTGAGGCCCCTCTTCCTCTAAAAGCCATGAGATGTGGACCCGTTGCCCTCCAGAACCCGGCTATCCGTGCACTCCATCGCGGGGTAAACCTAGTACAGAAATGAAAAAAATATGTACAACGGGTACATCGACCTCAACCCGGTCGTGCCCCAAAAGAATATTATATAAACAGGCAGTGACGGTAGTCCACATGTTGGACGTTCGCCCCGCAATATCAAATGTACAAATAAATCCAAACTGCACTACCAATGCACACAGCTATCCACCACGACAAATCCGTAACATCACAGCACAACACAGAACATCAACACGAATGTCACGTTCGCAAACCCGTCTAAAATAGCTATAGCAATTAGACGCAATTTACTGCTCGAATGACATTCACGGTCGGAGATATAATGTAAGTACTGTAAACTAACAAGTTTAAAATTCCGATCGACAAAACTTCCCGAAGTGGGCCATTTGATTGATAAGAAAATTCACTGACTGTGTCGTGTAACTCGAATAAGTTTCTTTGTGTCAGTATTTAGAAAATGAATATAAAATCACAATCAACGAATTGTTTTGACCGCAATCAACTACGGTGTCAGTTGTAGATTGTAAGTGAGTGCGGATCGTCCACAGGGATTGTGCGATTCGTTTGTACGTTTGATTTATTTGAATTGAAAAGTTAATCGAAAAGAAAAGAAAACATGATTCAAGATTTTATCGATAGATTCAAGTGTCACTATTCTAATCAAGAAAATTGATAAACAATCAATAATTGGGCTTCGATGATTTTTCCAACCAAATATCAAGAATCTAAATGAGGCTCATAGGAATCGATCGGATCTATAGATGTGATATAATCTCAAGATGTCGTATTCTTGTCCTTCGAAGAGTTGATACTAGATCGATGATGATCGACGAGAGTTAGGGATTTCTCGTGAAACTAGGGTTTCGTCATTTATCCCTTGTTCTTTCGTCGATATCATTCACTTTCTAGCCTCTAGTAAATTCAAGAAACAATCGTAAATCCCTAATTTCGAGCGATAACAATCAAGAAAGTATCGCAACGAAACTAGGTCGTCGATTTTTGAACTTGCTAGGGTTTACAAAACTCGTAGGAATCAAGAATCGTTTTAAGATTTGTTACATCATCATTCTATTGATCGTCCCGACTCCTCGACGAGCGGAGTATTACTCAAATATCACAACAAGAAATACAACTACAAATTGAGATCGAATCATGATGCAAGAATTTAAAGAAAACAAGATAAAAGAATTTCACCTTTTATTTATATCAACAATTTCATTACAGTCGCTCAAGAACTACAAGAGGAAGAACTAGATTGTCGATTTGGCTTTGCTTTTCTCCGTGAGTCGTGGATCGGCATGGACCACTTGCTCTGTTGAAGATCGGCTCCGCTCATAAAAGGTTGAAGGGCTTCTTGGTTGATTTGGTACTCGGGATCTTGACTTTTGATTGGAATTAGGGTTACGGTTTCACACAAGTCTTGTCACTAGACTTGTGGAAGAAGATGAAGAAAGAGGTAAAGAGATTGAATGGATCTAGATTCTAGATGATCGAATGCATAATGGATCCCTTAACCCTAGGTCTAGGCTTCTATTTATAGACTTCCCAAACCCTAGGTCTAGGTTTGAAATTACAATTCCCTCCAAAAGTTTGTTGAGGAGCTTCTAGAAATAGTTTGTTAGGAGCTAGCTTAGGCTTTAAGCTAGGGTTGTTTAAGCTTTAGAAACCCTAGTTTGCTGAACTGGCAGAAGCCTCTGGAGTCTTCTGGAATTTGACATGTCTTTCTGAAGTGTAGGCACTGGCAGAAGAGTAATGAAGCAAAACTGGAGTGATGATATGGCAACACCGCCGCGGAACCGCGGCGCAAGCCGGCTCCAGCCGCGGTTCCGCGGCCATGTGTTGGCTTCATGTCTTGTAACTTCTGGTGCTGCTTTGGGCTTCCTTTGGGGTATGTATCTGATATGTTGATTTGTATTTGTCCCTTTGGATTGCTACCAAATCTCAAAACTTGGAGTTAGTGCATTTTATCAGCTTCTTTTGATCCTGCAATTTCCTGCATAAATCTTGAAACAAGTGTTGCGCAATATAGGGATGATGCGATGCCATGAAATGCAGTCAATTTCCTTTATAGTGCTGGTTTTAGAGTCTAACATATACAATCTGATATTTAACGACTGATTTGCTAATATGTGAAATATGAATACCGTACACTTCTAAATGAGTGCAAATGATAGGGAAATTGCCAGTTAAAAGATGCAGTATTTTCGACTGATCAAATTCCTCCAAACTTATTTTCGATCGTCTCGAGCGAACTGTTTATTTAAAAAGAGAAGGAGAAAATAAAGAAAGAGAAAAAACTTACTAGCACACTTTCGTAGGCAACACGATTGCACTGAGCACGTGCATCAAACCTTTAAACCTCTAGGTGTCCCTAGTAGGAGGAGTGTTGTCTCCTGAGGGTTTTCAGCGGATTGCACCCACAAAATCCAATAATAAAAGAAAGATCATGAATATTACATTTAAAGAAAAGAATTGTAAAAGAAAGACTTGGAAAATTAGGGTTTCCAACTAAGCTAGCTTTTCGGTTGTCATGAGCCCTATCTTAATGGTCATGAAAAGATGTTAGAAATCACGTCCTCCCTCAATAAAACATCGTCTTATTCTTCATTCCTATCTTTCTTCCAAACATCGATCATATAACCCTGCGTGTGTGTAAAGACATCCCTACACCCGGAGAATTCAATTCAAGCTATCATACTCTTGCCCATCAGCCTCAGTACTTTTTAATTAATGAATATTTAGATGAGATTGCTCACACACTTTCATGCGACCGTTAATACTTCTTGAGGTACTAACCGACCGATTACTCCTGTTCTTGCTTGCTTGGTATATTTTCCTCGTCTTGCACCACCTCAGGCATAGCAGTGACTCCCAGACCAGTTGGCCTTAGGGCATTAGGTGAAGAGGCACCCTCGCTATACATTTTTTTTGTCCTTGGTGATAACAAAACCAGTGTCCATTTTTCTCACCACTTTATATTTTCTTCATTTTTTTTTATATTTCCTTCATACTTTTGGCTTTAAGACAAGAGCATTTCAAGGTATCCTCTACTATCCCAGGCTTTAAGACGTGTGTAAGTGCGAGTAGCAGGGTATTAACGTTCAAAATGTTTGGCTTTCAGAATAGAAACTATTTTTCAGACTTATTTTTATCCTCAGATTAGTGACGTCTTTCATGTTACTAACCCTTGGGACAACGGCTCATAACTACTTATTACTAGTTCGTATAAGAAAACTTCTAATTTTCTTGGTTTTCTTAAATTTTTCTAATCTCATGGATGTAATTTTTCACTATCTAAACTTTCATTATCTTATTTATGTACAAAAACTGTTTAAAATGTGAAAATATTTTTATATTTTGAAAATTTTAAATTTTTATGGATTTTGGAAATTTTTTAAATTTTTATAAGTTTTTAAAGAAATGTTTTGTGCTTATGCAAATGATATGCAAATGATGCAAACAAATAAGCACAAACCTCCCCCAAACTTGTTTTCAACAGTGTCCTCACTGTTGCCAACAGCTATATCTACAAAACCTGTAAGTCTGGGAGGAATTATTAGTGGGGGCAAAATATATAAGTGAAGAACTTCCCCCAAACTTACTCTTTTCACTCACCTCCATTCAAAAAGATGATGCAGTAATATACTGGACATGAAGGTGAGACGGAGGAATTTTAATCCAAATAAACTGGCTTCTGTAAGAACAGGAGCTCCTCCGTGGGGTCAGTGGAAAAATACGGCTTTAGTCTATGTCCATTCACTTTGAAAAAGGTGCCGTTTTTAACATTTTCTACTTCTACTGCCCCGTGCGGGTATACAGACCGCACAACAAAAGGTCCCTTCCACCGAGATCGGAGCTTACCCGCGTGAAGGTGTAGTCGTGAATCATAAAGAAGGACTTGTTGACCAGGTGAAAATATTTTCCTCAAAATATTTTTATCGTGAAAAACCTTAGTCCTATTCTTTATGATCACAGCGTTATCATAAGCTTCATCGCGGAGTTCACTTAGCTCATTAAGTTGCAGCTTCCGAAAGGTGCAAGCAAGGTTTAGATCAAAATTTATTTCCTTAATAGCCCACAATGCTTTATGCTCAATCTCGACGGGTAAATGGCATGCCTTCCCAAACACTATCCTATATGGAGATATCCCTAGGTCGGTTTTAAATGCAGTTCGGAATGCCCAAAGAGCATCCGTTAATTTGGTCGACCAATCTTTTCTATTCTTAGCAACAGTCTTCTCCAGGATAAGTTTGATTTGTCTGTTTGAGATTTCAGCCTGCCCGCTTGTTTGGGAATGGTAGGGTGTAGAAAGTCGGTGGTTGATTGACTATTTCCGCATCAGAGTCTCGAAAGACCTGTTGCAGAAATGTGTCCCATTGTCGCTAATAATAGCGCGTGGGTGTCCAAATCGCGAAAAGATATTCTCTTTCAAGAACTTAATGACAACTTTCCTGTCATTAGTGCGACATGGAATGGCTTCCACCCACTTTGAGACATAATCAACCGCCAGCAGTATGTACAAATTCCCAAAGGAGTTGGGAAAGGGACCCATAAAATCTATGCCCCAAATATCGAATATTTCAACAACCAGAATGGGTTGCTGAGGCATTTCATTTCTCTGGGAGATTCTACCCGTGTACTGACATTATGTACAGGTTTTGCAATAGTCAAATGCGTCCTTGAATAAGGTCGGCCAATAAAATCCACATTGCAAAACCTTCTCCGCTGTCTTTTTAGGACTGAAGTGACCCCCACAGGCCTGATCATGACAAAAAGAAAGAACACTCTTGAACTCTTCTTTCGGGACACACCGGCGAATGATCTGATCAAGACAATACTTAAACAAATAAGGATCATCCCAGTAAAAGTGTTTTACTTGGGATAGAAAGCGGTATTTATCCTGTTTTGACCAATCGCTGGGTATAAGTCCCGTGACAATATAGTTCACAATATCCCTGAACCAAGATTCATTGGATACGCTCAAGAGTTGTTCGTCAGGAAACGAATCATTGATCGGCAGGGTCACAGGGGAAGAAGAGATGCGTGAAAGATGGTCAGCTACTACATTTTCACATCCTTTCTTATCTTTGATAACAAGATCAAATTCTTGTAACAGAAGGATCCAACGTATTAGTCGACCTTTTGCATCTTTCTTCACCAGAAGATGTTTTAAGGCGGAATGGTCAGTATACACAACTATAGGTGAGCCAATTAAGTAAGGCCTGAATTTTTCTAATGCAAATACAACCGCTAAAAGTTTCTTTTCGGTGGTCGTATAATTGATTTGCGCATCATTCAGGGTCTTACTTGCATAGTATATTACGTGTGGCATCTTTTCGATGTGCTGTCCTAAGACTGCACCTACTGCAAAATCGGACGCGTCACACATCAGCTCAAAAGGGTAGTCCCAATTTGGCGATGATAGCACGGGGGCTAAAGTGAGTGAGTGTTTAAGTGAGTCGAAAGCTGTCTCACAGTCCGAGTCAAAATGGAAGGTCGTATCCTTGGTCAGGAGAAGAGTTAAAGGTCTAGCAATTTTGCTAAAGTCCTTAATAAATCTCCTATAAAAGCCCGCATGGCCAAGGAAAGATCGAATATCTTTGACGCTTTTGGGATGAGAGAGGTTTTGAATGACGTCTATCTTAGCTCTGTCAACCTCAATGCCTTTCTGTGAAATAACATATCCAAGAACAATTCCTTCTTGGACCATGAAATGGCATTTTTCCCAGTTCAATGTTAAGTTCTTCTCTTTGCAACGAGTAAGAACAGCGTCAAGATTCGCTAGGCAATCAGAAAAAGAGTCTCCAAAAATCGAGAAGTCGTCCATAAAGATCTCCAGAAAATTCTCTACCATATCAGAGAATATCCCCATCATACACCGCTGAAAGATAGCGGGAGCATTGCATAACCCAAAGGGCAAGCGACTGTAAGCAAAGGTACCAAAAGGACAAGTAAAAGTGGTTTTATCTTGATCCTTTTTGGCGATGGGGACCTGATTATAGCCTGAGTATCCGTCCATAAAACAATAATACTCTCGTCCTGCTAAGCGTTCCAGCATTTGATCAATGAATGGTAGAGGAAAGTGGTCTTTCCTCGTGGCAGCATTGAGTTTTCTATAATCGATACATACACGCCACCCAGTTTGGGTGCGTGTCTGAATCAACTCATTTGCCTCATTGGTTATAACAGTGATGCCGGATTTCTTAGGAACGACATGTATAGGACTCACCTATTGGCTATCGGAGATGGGGTATATAATACCATTATCTAGGCATTTGATGATCTCTTTCATTACCGCTTCCTTCATGACGGGATTCAACCGTCTCTGTGGTTCTCGGGTTGGTCTGGCATCATCCATCACATGTATATGATGTTCAACTATTAAGGGACTAATCCCTTTGATGTCCGCTATACTCCAACCAAACGCCTCTTTGTTAGATCTCAATACCGATAAAAGTGCATTCTCTTGCTCTAATGCTAGAGAAGCGGATATTATAACCGGTAAAGACTCCTTCTTACCTAAATAAGCATATTTAAGATGAGAAGGTAAAATTTTGAGATCTAATTCAGGCGGAGAAATGATAGAAGGAGGGATCATTGAGTGATTTTTGGATTTACAAAGAAGCTCAGAGCCTGTGAAAGATACAGACTCGGGTGGAGAAAAGTCAGGAGTGCAGGACTCAAGTGTAGGTAAAGTGTCCTCACTAAGATCTTGTGTAAATTCAAACAGAGATGTGGTAATGTCGTCGGGATCAGTAAAGCAAAGTTCCTCAGCTCCGCAGCTATCGGGAGCGATCTCGTGGACAGAGCACACATCTAAAATATGAGCAGAGGGTTCTGATGGCTGACTTCCAACTTTGTAGATATTTAGTTCAATGGTCATATTTCCAAATGATAAGTTCATTGAACCGTTTCTACAGTTTATAACAGCGTTGGAAGTGGCAAGGAAAGGACGACCCAGAATCACCGGAATTTGGCCTCGAGGGTTTGCTACAGGCTGTGTGTCAAGTACAATGAAGTCTACATGGAAAACAAATTCCCCGACCTTTATTATCACATCCTCTAGTTCACCCCTTGATTTGGTGATTGAACGGTCTGCCATTTGGAGAGTGCAGTGAGCAGGTTTCAGCTCTCCAATCCCTAATTGCTCATATGCAGAATATGGAAGTAGGTTAACACTTGCGCCAAGGTCTAAAAGAGCACGATTTATGTTTTTACCCCCAATAGAAATCGATATTGTAGGACATCCTGGGTCCTTTCGTTTCTTTGGTAGCTGGGGAATAAAAGCAGTGCTAATATTATTAGACATAAAGACCTTCTTCGGCACTTGAGTCTTCCTCTTCCTAGTGCACAAGTTCTTAAGAATTTTCGCATAAGCAGGGACTTGTTGAATCGCATCTAGAAGAGGGATGTTGATGTTAACCTGTTTGAACATTTCCATAATTTTCTCCATATGAGGACTCGTTCTGTTACCCCTTAACCGATTCGGATAAGGAGCTTTCGCAATAAGCGTCGGGTCCATCATAGGAGAAGGAAGGGGGGGTAGACGAGATCCCAAAAGAGGTGTGGGGACCGTCTGTGGAGAACTATAAGGGTTTGGTCGAGGTATCGAGCCTAGTGGGAAATGAGAATAGGCTCTCGAGAAGGGTAGAAGAAGAAAGATCAGAATTAGAAGTGTGTGTGTGAGGAAAGGTCTCAGCCGGGGTGTTATTGATAGGATTTTCAATATCATCAATTCCTTCCCCGACATGATTGTTCAGCACTCTTCCCGATCTCAACGTTGTGACGGCATTTACATTGTAATGCCCAGGATTTTGTAGGGGTTGAGAGGGAAGTTTCCCTTTTTCTCTCGCACTCATCTCGGCTTTAAGTCGTGCTATTTCAGCTTCCATCGATCTGATACTCTCAGCTTGGGACGCTGAGTTTTTCTTTATCTCACTGACGGAAGTTCTAACCTCAGCCGAAACCTTTATGAAATTTGAAAAAAGTGATTTCATGGTTTGAGTGAATTGAGAGAGTTCGTCAGAACCGGTCAACTGCATAGGATTAGACTGTGCAGGAGTGTTGACCTGGTTGTGGAAATTTTGTGACTGGTAGGGGTGCTGAGTGATTTGAAGTGGTTGCTGTTGTGGTGGAAGAGCCCTTTGAAAATTATTTTGGCTTGGAACCGTGTTTTGAGATTGTTGTTGGTTCCAAGCAAAATTCGGGTGATTCCTCCAACCCTGATTGTACGTGGAAGAATATGGATCGTTTCTAGGTCGTTGGAATGCGGCATTTGTATGCTCGTGATCTTGAAACGCAGAGTTTAATGGACATTCTTCCGTTAAATGAGACGGATCAGAACAGCAGCCACATACAGTTTTGGGGAGCGACATTGGGTTTAGGGAGGCTGTAGAAAATTTGTGTTCCATAGCGACGAGCTTCTTTTGCATTGCTGCCATCTCAGCTCGAACACCTATGGACACATCTATTTGGTGTACGCCACCCCTATTCAATGGTTGGGTTCCACTCTCCCACTGTAGTGATTTTTCAGCGAACTCTTCTAAAAACTTCCAAGCCTCCCCATCATCCTTAGTCATAAAAGTACCTTGACACATGTTTTCAAGGTTCTGTTTAGTGTTTGAGTTAATGCCCTCATAAATGATTCGGCAAAGATCCCATCTCGGGATGCCGTGATGAGGACATTAAACCAATAGATCCTTGAAACGTTCAAAGCATTTAGAGAATGGTTCAGTAGGGAGCTGGGTAAATTAATTCAGTTCGCTACGGATTCGAGCTGTGTTTTGCATTGGGTAAAATTTCTTAAGGAATGCCGCGACGAATTCTTCCCAGTTTGTGATAGAGTGTGCGGTAGTGTTATATAGCCACTTCTCGGCTATATTGCACAAAGTGAATGGAAGAAGTCGTAGACGCATAGCATCCACTGAAAGTTGTGACGTACCCATCATTGCGCATACGTTTTCAAATTTGGTAATGAAAACGTAAGCGTCCTCAGTCTCGAGTCCGTGGAATTTGGGTAAAAGGTTGATGTATTGGGGTTTAATCTCAAAGTTATCCCCGTTGGCTGGTGGAATGAATAAGCAGGTCGAAAGAGGACCTCGCAATGGATAGCACCTCTCTTGGAGAGAGATGCGGGGTGGATTCTGCGCACCAACGGACGGCGGCAGATTAGGGTTAAAGAAGTTCGATGGAGGTGGATCCATCGATGTGGGTGTGGTAGTGGGTAAAGAAGAAGTAAATGGAGAAATATCGACTTCGGAGTCGATAAAGGGTATGCGGACTAAACGGGCACTAGAATCCCGTGTCCAGCCTATCTTGTACTAAAAAGGGCTAGTACAAGTGGCAGCGTTGACTTATAATTATGGGTAATGAATGAATGAATGCGGTGTTTGTTTTGAAAAGATACGGATTTTTGAAAAAATGATGCGACACAACAAATGCAACACCTAAAACCCTAATTCTAGGGGTCGCCTAGGTCAGATCTCTAGACCGCTCCTAACTGCCAGAAGACAAGACGCAGGATAAAATCCTCCACTGCCTCTTTGTCTCTCCTGTGGCCAGGTAAGTGCCAGGTAAGTGGGAGGTTCTCCACTACGTAAGTAGTGGGCCTAATTAAGTAACCACTAGCCTTCGACACACTTGCCTAGACACCACAAGAGAAACACGGATAAGCAATGAATTACCCACGGTCTTCTTCTGTCCTAAGTGAACGCGACGGTCCTTAGAGTCATCTCTAGATATTTTTTAGTTAATTGGGGTAAATGCGGATGCAAGTTTTGCGGTTTTCGAGGCTTAAGATGGGTAATGAACTCCCCACCTAATCTGGATTTGGTCTTTGCCCCTTAATGTCCGTATTAATTATGCAAACAACCACAAGAATCAAAACAAGCACAATTTAATTTTGCTATTTTTGCGCGCTGCGATTATTTGCAAAGAAGCCTGCAGAAATTTATTAGTTGGAGTAGAGAGATAAGAAGAGAAGCAAGTAAGAAGCTTACTGTGAAATTTTTGTGCAAAGAGGGCTTCACCAAGCCGCGGAACCGCCGCAAAAGGAGGCTCCCACCGCGCTTCCGCGGTCGTCTGTGCTGCTCACTGCGCCAAATTTCAACAGCAGCTTGCTATTAATTTCTTATGCTCTCTGGAAATTTCCAAAAAATTTCTTCAATTGCACAACAGCTCCAGATTTCCTTGCAATAAATCACAACAAATCGTTTAGGGTTTTGCACGAATTTTGATCTCAAAATAATAATGGAATAAATCTTTCAATTCAAATTTCAATATAAAACGAATTAGCGCGTAATCCCCGGCAACGGCGCCATTTGATTGATAAGAAAATTCACTGACTGTGTCGTGTAACTCGAATAAGTTTCTTTGTGTCAGTATTTAGAAAATGAATATAAAATCACAATCAACGAATTGTTTTGACCGCAATCAACTACGGTGTCAGTTGTAGATTGTAAGTGAGTGCGGATCGTCCACAGGGATTGTGCGATTCGTTTATACGTTTGATTTATTTGAATTGAAAAGTTAATCGAAAAGAAAAGAAAACATGATTCAAGATTTTATCGATAGATTCAAGTGTCACTATTCTAATCAAGAAAATTGATAAACAATCGAGAATTGGGCTTCGATGATTTTTCCAACCAAATATCAAGAATCTAAATGAGGCTCGTAGGAATCGATCGGATCTATAGATGTGATGTAATCTCAAGATGTCGTATTCTTGTCCTTCGAAGAGTTGATACTAGATCGATGATGATCGACGAGAGTTAGGGATTTCTCATGAAACTAGGGTTTCATCATTTATCCCTTGTTCTTTCGTCGATATCATTCACTTTCTAGCCTCTAGTAAATTCAAAAAACAATCGTAAATCCCTAATTTCAAGCGATAACAATCAAGAAAGCATCGCAACGAAACTAGGTCGTCGATTCTTGAACTTGCTAGGGTTTACAAAACTCGTAGGAATCAAGAATCGTTTTAAGATTTGTTACATCATCATTCTATTGATCGTCTCGACTTCTCGATGAGCGGAGTATTACTCAAACATCACAACAAGAACTACAACTACAAATTGAGATCGAATCATGATGCAAGAATTTAAAGAAAACAAGATAAAAGAATTTCACCTTTTATTTATATCAACAATTTCATTACAGTCGCTCAAGAACTACAAGAGGAAGAACTAGATTGTCGATTTGGCTTCGCTTTTCTCCGTGAGTCGTGGATCGGTATGGACCACTTGCTCTGTTGAAGATCGGCTCCGCTCATAAAAGGTTGAAGGGCTTCTTGCTTGATTTGGTACTCGGGATCTTGACTTTTGATTGGAATTAGGGTTACGGTTTCACACAAGTCTTGTCACTAGACTTGTGGAAGAAGATGAAGAAAAAGGTAAAGAGATTGAATGGATCTAGATTCTAGATGATAGAATGCATAATGGATCCCTTAACCCTAGGTCTAGGCTTCTATTTATAGACTTCCCAAACCCTAGGTCTAGATTTGAAATTACAATTCCCTCCAAAAGTTTGTTGATGAGATTCTAGAAATAGTTTGTTAGGAGCTAGCTTAGGCTTTAAGCTAGGGTTGTTTAAGCTTTAGAAACCCTAGTTTGCTGAACTGGCAGAAGCCTCTGGAGTCTTCTGGAATTTAACATGTCTTTCTGAAGTGTAGGCACTGGCAGAAGAGTAATGAAGCAAAACTGGAGTGATGATGTGGCAACGCCGCCGCGGAACCGCGGCGCAAGCCGGCTCCGGCCGCGGTTCCACGGCCATGTGTTGGCTTCATGTCTTGTAACTTCTGGTGCTGCTTTGGGCTTCCTTTGGGGTATGTATCTGATATGTTGATTTGTATTTGTCCCTTTGGATTGCTACCAGATCTCAAAACTTGGAGTTGGTGCATTTTATCAGCTTCTTTTGATCCTGCAATTTCCTGCATAAATCTTGAAACAAGTGTTGCGCAATATAGGGATTATGCGATGCATGAAATGCAGTCAATTTCCTTTATAGTGCTGGTTTTAGAGCCTAACATATGCAATCTGATATTTAACGACTGATTTGCTAATATATGAAATATGAATACCGTACACTTCTAATTGAGTGCAAATGATAGGGAAATTGCCGGTTAAAAGATGCAGTATTTTCGACTGATCAGGGCTCCAAGTACATCTGCAGTACTCAAACAAAATCTGTGCCCAAACAAAATATTCCAGAAACCACAATTCCCTATGCAAGAGCCCCAGAAGAAATATGGTGCACTGTAGCCACAAACTGGCAGCGGAACCGCGGCCAAACCATGGTTTGTGCGGCGGTTCCGCGGCAGTACTGTGGAAACAGTGGACTAAATTTCTTCAGTATTCTTAAAAAAGCCTACTCGATTTTCTGAGATGCTTAAAATGATTTTTAGACCAGTTTTAAAAATCGACAGAAACTTTAACATGAAAAGTGCGGTTTTGGAAATTTCGTTCGATCGGTATTTTAAACACGTTAGAACAAGTTAGTAAAGTTTAATGGCGTGGCTCTGATACCATGTAAGTCTACGGTAGCGCCCCGGCCGTCATTCTAACGCCAAACGCGGAACAAAAAACTTTTATAACTGGCGCTATCGCATACTATAACCCGGATCTTGCCATTAACGCTAAACTAACAAATTGTAAAGAGGTAGAAAGGCTATATCGATCGATCCGAGTCCTTCGGTCTTTAGCCTTCATCCCACGCTCCTCGCGGCAACTCCGATCTCTCGTCTCCTCATCGAGGTGGCACCATGTCAACGGATCTTTAAACGAGCTCCCGCCTCTATACCGAGGCAACTCGGTCATCAAGTCTGCTAAAAGAGATGACCAAGATGAAGTAGAGAATGAGTAGAATATTTTATCTCAAACACCCTAGGGTTCTCATCACATGAGAGGGTTAGAGTGGAGGTTGAAGAAGATGCTAAGGATTGGAAATGGTGACTCAAGAAACACTAGTGAGCCCAAACAAAAACTAAGCTCATAAACTTGTGTTCTATATCTCTTCTTTTGTGAATAGATATATGGGGTTATATAATCAAAACCATAAGCAAAACATCTTATGAAAATATCTCCTCAAATATCCAAACCCAAAACAAAACACATTAATTCTATCATAGCTCACTCAGTGACTCATTAGCATGAGTCACTAATGAACATGCTAGAAGAAATGTGTCACCAATATGAGTCACCCTTTCCAAAACTTAATAATCATTTAAACCAAAATGATTAATCCAAAAAGAAATGCATCTTCTAAAATATTCTCGTAACGGATTACGAGACTACCCCTCACCTGTATATACATACCTGTATCCGTATTTCGACCGAATACGAATACGAGAGACTAAAATATTCTGACTCCATATAATACTTGGATCCGGCTTAAACCAAAGCCCACCAGTATTATCTGTCCGAAATATGACACGTGCACAAGTGCACGTGCATTTTCGAACCCTGCCATAAAACCATACGGCCTCTACAACGTTTCGCCCGAACTTGGGAAACTATCTGTGGGGGACTCTAAAGACTCGTCAGTACCCGGCAGTGGGTTTAACCATAAGCACGTCAGCGGCACTAGCTGTGCGTAACGGCTGCCCATGTACTGACCTCAAGGGAAGCCGATGAGCGAACTCATCCTGGAACCATACTGAGCCTATCAGTGACAATATACATACAGTCCGGTCCGTTCGTCTATGAGTATCGCATATCGGGCCTAGGGGGCTGGTAACGTCAGACCCCCAATAGCGGTATAAGTCGTGTCGGAGAGTAGCCCTGAACACCCTGAGAAACTACTAGAATACTTACCAGTAATTCTCACCTGCCTTGGCCAAGGACTTGGTGTAATGACTCTCCTAGACACAGCACGATCTCACCCCCAATACCGGGAGAGACGAATCCCCTGCCGATTCGCTCACTTGCCTCTATGTGGCTAGGGACTGTACCCAACTGTTCCCCTCCGAAAGACGGCGGCGACGCGGGGCGTCTCGCCTGAGATTCGGGGCAGATGCTAATTGGTGCTATCCGTCTACCTCTCCGAAGATGCCAAGTTGATTTATGGTACCGTGTATCGGAGGTTTAGACGGATGCGTCCGATGTAGCAGACTTCGTCAGATTCCCCCTCGCTTGAGGGGTTTTTGATTGTGGGGACGCTCTTCCCTGCAGGCGCAAGCCCCTGCGGTTAATTACGCTACCGCACTGCGGTAACCACTTTCTCCTTCTCCAGATGGTCACTTCGTGTTGTGTGTGTTTGTTTTGTGTTTGGTTGCCCGTGGATTGTATTCGGAGACTGAGTTATGTCGTCGCCCGTAGGGCGTGGACTAGTCTAAATCCGTATTATCTTAGATCTGGGTTTGGGAGTTTGGGTTTAAGGATACGTTAGCCTCGTTTGAGACTAAGATCGACTTAAACGTATGTTAAGGACACGTCAGTCTAGTTTTTAGACTAAGATCAACTTAACGGGATCGTTTAGATCCAACAAGAAAGCAATTAAGGGAGCCCTGTTGTTTAGTTTAGTGACGTTGCGGTCGATAGGTAGTTTAAGGACATTGCGGTCCATAGGTAGTTTAAGGACATTGTGGTCTAATGTTAGTTTTAAGACGTTGCGGTCAAGGTTAAGGACCTCATAGTCCGTGGATTTAAGGACTGCACAGTCCGATGTTAGTTTTAAGACATCGCGGTCAAGGTTAAGGACGTCGTAGTTCGTGGGTTTAAGGACCCCACAGCCCGTCGTTAGTTTTAAGACATCCCGGTCAAGATTAAGGACGTCGTAGTCCGTGGGTTTAAGGACCCCACAGTCCGTCGTTAGTTTTAAAACATCCCGGTCAAGGTTAAGGACGTCGTAGTCCATAGATTTTAGGACTCCACAATCCAATGTTAGTTTTAAGACATCCCGGTCAAGGTTAAGGACCTCATAGTCCATGAGTTTAAGGACCCCACAGTCCGTATCAATGTATGGTCATTGGGACCCGCCACCTCTTTGAAGACGTTGAGGAATTACAACGCCAAGTATCAAAGGAGTGAAGATTGGCTTTCTGTTATGAGCCCATTGGCCCAGTTAAGTTTGAATTGAGGACTTATGGCCAGCTTGGGCTAAGTCTAATCATGTTTAGAATATTGGCTTTCTGTTGGTCCATTGTAGGAGAGGCTTTGCCTCTAGAAACTTAGCCAATTGGGCTAAAGCTAGTGTTGAACACTAGAGACCGACAGTGTTGGACACTGGGAATGGGATTGACAAGTTAGTGTTTAATACTAAGAGATAATCAGTGTTGAACACTGGGAAAAGAGTTTTCAAATGAGTGTTAAACACTAAGCAACAGGGCTTTCAAATTAGTGTTTATACCCTAAAGCAAATCAGTGTTAAACACTGGCAATGGAGATTTCAAATTAGTGTTTAACACTAAGGCAGATCAGTGTTAAACACTGGTCACAAAGATTTTAATTTAGTGTTGAACACTGAGAAAATTAATGTTAAACTCTGTTAACAGAGATTTAGTTTAGTGTTAAACACTAAGAAATTCAGTGTTAAACACTGCAAGTAAAGTTCTTCAATTAGTGTTGAACACTAAGGTAAATCAGTGTTAAACACTGGATTCAGAGGTTCCAATTTAGTGTTAAACACTAAGGCAAGAGAGGTCACGTGGTAGCACGTGAGGACGCCCTCCCCTGCGGGGCTTTTCAGGGGTCACGTGGTAGCACGTGACCTTGCCTCTTTGCAAGTTTGCTTAAGGATCAAATTAAATCCCCACTTTCTTCTGAAGAATTACATTTTTAGATAGAGTTGAACTCTAAATTCTTTTCTGTAGGAATTAAATTCCTCATATATGTGAAGAACTGGATTCTATCATAGGGTTCAACTCTAATGTTAGTGTATATGCCCTAGAGGCCATTACTGTATCATACTAGTTTGTATATTACTTAATGGAAGCTTGGGATATTCACAGTTGTATAGACAATCTTGCTCAATATAGTAGTATGCTACTTAGTTTGTTTCTACTTCAATGTGTACATGTGTTTATTTTAGTATATCACTTATACACATTAGTGGAGCCCTTAGGATCTTTGCTTGATTACCAGCGTTGTGATGGCAGTCACACTAGTGGGGGCTGAGTAATCTATAAGCACATCCTTATACAGGTCCCTAGTCGCAGGACTATCGAGAGAGGGCATCGATACTCCGGAGTAGACTAGCGTATGCGCTTCTCATCCCAGTGTGGGAGATGGTCTGTCCCACAGCCATCAGTACGTCGTACTGGAGATAGTATGCGGGTGCTCGTTGGGTTACGAGTACACTGGACAGGACTCGTCGGGAACTGTTGGTTGGTACTATACCTATCGTCAGTTATCAGTTCCCAGGTGACATGAGTACAGCTTAGTCCGCAGACTTGACACTGTCACTTCGCCTCGAGTGTGTTCCCACTGTACTTAGATTACTACCCTACCACGGCTCAAAGGAGGCGTGCAAACAGGTAGTAGTTGGGTGCAGTCCCAAAGCACTTGGAGGCAGTGACGGTTAGACATGATTCGTCTCTCCCGGTATTGGGGTTGACATCGCGCTGTGTCTAGGAGAGCCATTACATGAGTAGTCCCTGGCCAGGGCAAACGAGATATACTGGTAGGTTTCCAGTGTTATCTCATGGTGTTCTGGGCTTCACTCCGACACGACTTGTACCGCTATTAGGGGACTGGCGTTTACCGCCCCCTAGGCCCGCCATGCGATGTATCAGACGAACAGACCGGACTGTATGGAGATTGTCACATTCAGACTTAGTAGGAGTTCAGATGGGTTTCACCTCGTCCGTTTTCTTATCTGCATCTACCTGGGGACCGTAACGCACAGCTAGTGCCGCTTGCGGTCTGTGGTTAAACCCACTGCCAGCGTAGTGTCGAGTTTTTAGAGTCCCACACAGAGGGCTATTCGCCTTTGGGAAAAACAGAGTAGAGGTCGCATGGTTTTGCGACAGGGTCCGTTCACATCCGCGCACTTGTGCGCGTTTAGTGTCCGGACGGTCATTACTGGCGGGCTCTGGTTTGAGCCAGATCCTAGTATATGCTTTGGGGTTAGTTTTATCTCATTGTGTTCATGTTCCTCGGAACATGAATGCGGGTGTGTATGCACAGTTGTTTGAGGCGGAGGAAGAGATTTTTCATTAGGGTTTTGGAACGGGTGTATATGCACTGTTGACAGTCGTCTTTTTCCAAACCCTAATGATCTTGTGATTTGTCAATTAATATTATTAATTAAATGAAATTGTGTCATGGTTGGGTTTGTTGACTTGTTGACCAAGGTTGACTAGTTGACTAGGTTTGAAATATTGACAATCATCATTACCTTTCAAGATGCTCTTTGATCTTTGCAAAATACATTTATTGTGATATGATGATGGTCTCTTCAAACTTTCCATCACCTTTTTCATTTTCAATTAATATTATTATTAGATAATCACATATATGTTATGGTTGTAAAAATACCATCTATTTCTATCATATTGTTTCTCTCTCTTCTCTTCATCTTCTTCCTGCTCTAGTTCAAGGAGAACAAATCTCATGTGTTGAGAAACATCTCCTTGAAGATAAAACACCCTAAGTCACTCTCTACTCTCTCTAAGGTAAAAAGTTTAGCAAGCCGGATACCCTAGTTCTCTCAAAGTTCGAGAAAGGAGCTCAAAGGAAGAAACCCTCGGGTGGATCCATCTTTGACGAAAGAAGGCGACGAGGAAAGCACCATCCAACCACTACAAAGAGTTCAAGAAGAAGGAGTTCAAGTGAGGTATAACCCCTAACCGAGTAGACAAATCTCTTGTTAGGTTGCTAGTGTGTAGTTTAGCCAAGATCCGTTTTTGTAGTCCATGTTACCCAAACCCTAAAAATCGTTTTTCGCCATTTCCGCAAGCCCGAAAGAACCGGAAGAGATAACGTGGACTTACAGTGGTATCAGAGCCTAACTAAACACACCCTAGCATGCTAGCAAAGTATTTAGAATATCGACCGAACGAAAAAACCGCAAAACACCCCGGAAAACCTTAGTTGCTGCCGATTTTTTTCTGCTCTAAAAATAAAAAATCATGTTTTAAAAATCGACTCAGGCTTTTCTATAAACAGGCAAGAAAAACGATCGCACGAGCCGACCAAGTCGCCGCGGTTCCGCGGCCGACTTGACTCGGCCGTGGATCGTTTCTCCTGTAGTTTGTTTCTGGGGGTGTTTTGGGATTTTTGGGATGGTTTGTTTCTGTCCAGATTTTCCAGAGAACAAGTTTGTTTTTGGGGTGGCTACAAATCCGTATTTTTGTCGATTTTCTGTAGACTTTGGCTAATGGTTATATCTGTAATGTTTTATATGTATTGAACGTCTACTAATCGCTATACGTCGATTAGTGGGGGTTATACATATCTGTGATCTGTGATGTTGATGGTTTGTGTATATGAATTCGTTGGATTGTCGCGGATGAATAGCCGGGGGAATTGTGAGATGAGAGTTTTTGTTTATCTTTCAATTCTTGTAATATGTAAATTGATGTAATATTATTTTTGGCCGCACAACCGGGTCGGGGTTGTAGCCGTCATTGTATAATTTCTTTTTACTGTTTTTTGCTCCTAGGATAGACCCAAGGTGGGGTGCACAAACTACCGGGTATCTCGAAGCGCCGAGTAGCCTACTCATGTCGCTGAGGGAGGTTGCTCCACTTCGGATATTTGGCGGGTAGTTTGCCGCACTCGTAGGGGTCTAGGGTGGGGTTTTGGCTATTCATTGCGACTGTGTAATCCGCTTTTCGTTACAAGCTCGTACAAATTGCGGATTCCTAGTATATCCAATGTATTCATCTGTGATCTGAAATGGCTATCATTGCAATATATCTATGTATGATAATATTTAGACGTTGCTTATGTTTTGCAGCCGCGCTAGCCCAGCCCCCGCTCTGTCGTTAGTTAAGTAACCTAACGGGTGATTACGGGGCCCCGTGGCGAATGCGAATGGCATAAGCATACGTCATATTTTGGTTGTTTTCTGCAATGGTAGGATTAAATAATGGGACGCATTAAAAGAACTAATGCAAGAAAAATAAACCAAGTAAAAGTCGTTGGAACACTTTCAAAAACCACTCGGTTTCTTTTCAAAAGAACTTTTAAACGCGGAGCTTAAGCCACTCCTTTTAAAAGCTATCTCGTTCCATCGATCATATCAAGTTCACTACGTTCAAGGTTTTTCCAAAACCATCCGTAGCCCTCCATCATTTCGGTTAAATATTCGATAGTATTCAAGCTATGTATTTTGACCTCACGCCAAGGCATAGTGATTGGTAGCTGCCGGATATTTATCTGTTGCATAGATAGAATGCGTTGGTTTGAGACAGTCGTACTGCCATTTTGACCTACGTCAAGGGTAGGTACGGGTGGGTTCAAATTAACCTGGACAATGATGGGAAGAACTTGACATGTGACTTATGACATTTTGACCTCACGCCAAGGTCATAAGAGCATGGGGCAAAAATCCACATCGGGAGTTTCAAAAGAACTGAAACTTGCTAGCGCTGCATACCATTTAGAGTGTGATGATTCTGGTAGGATTCCTTCAGTTTTGTCACACGATGATATTTGGATCCCGATCCTACTGTGAGTATATGCTACTACTCGGGAAATTTCTCACTAAACGATCAATGCTATAAACCAAGTAGGTGTCTAGAAAGGTGTTAGCGGGGCTACGCCCCCAGGGAAAAGATGCTATTTAATTAAGGAACTTCGCGAAAGCGTTGGAAAACCTCCCTCGAAGTACCGACACCAGCCTGGCCGAACGGTTAAGCAAGTATTGTACGGTGAGATTGATCCTGACTAATTCTTCCTTTTTGGTTTGAGGAGGGATTCGAGAGACAGTGGGAGCCATCCTGTTTAGACAAATTAAAAATCACTCTAAACTTGCAAGAGCATCATGCTAAAGTGTTTCTTCTCTCTCTCCTAATTGCAGCGACCATTCATCATGACTGGACTTAAGTTACTACTAGATAAAAACATACTGACAGGGCCAAACTACAAAGATTGGCTCAGGAATGTCAAGATGGCAATCATTTACGACAAGTTGGGGTATCTCCTTACCACCAAAGCTCTCCCGTCCCAGGTCCCACCTCCAGCGTCGTGGATATAGAAATCCGTAAGACATGGAAGATCGATTGCGCGAAGGCCAAGTGCCTCATGCTTGCCTCTATGGACAACGAACATCAAAGGAGGCATGAGAATATGGACCTCGAATCCATATTTCTCCATACAAAAGAACTGTATGGAGAGCAATCTCGTATCAAAAGATACGAAGTGTCGAAGAAGTTGTTTTCGGCAAGATTGGCCGTCGGATCATCGGTACCGGAACACGTGCTTAAGATGATTGGCTACATAGAGGAGCTCGCGGACCTTGGGACCACGTTGGAGAATGGGCTCTATACGGACTTGATTCTTCAGTCCCTTCCTTCCACTTACGCCCAGTTCATTCTGAATTTCAACTTGCAAGAAAAGGAAGTTGAACTTTCAGACTCCTCAACATGCTGAGGAGTGCAGAGGGCACCCTATAGAAAGATAGGAAAACATCCACTTTGTTTGTAGGAGGAGGCGAAAGCCAAGGGAAAGAAGAAGAAAGCCCCCGCCAAACCAAGGGGCGGTGTTAGTAAAGTGGATACGAAGGGAAAGGCGAAAGCAACAAAGATAGCGGGGAAGCTTATAGGGAAGGAAGAATGCTTTTTCTGTCATAAGAGTGGTCACTGGAAGAAATATTGCAGGGCTTGGAAAGCCAGGACACAGGAACTGAACCAAGTTGCGGCTTCAGCTTCAGGTGTGTATGTTATTGAAAACTGTCTATCAATAAACTCTACTTCCTGGGTATTGGATACCGGATCAGGATCTCATATCTGTAATTCTTTGCAGGCGTTGAGAAACCGTAGGGTTTTGAAGGTAGGTGACATGACCCTCAAAGTTGCAAATGGAGCTAGCATGGATGCTAAGGCCGTGAGGGACTATCATCTGGGGTTGTCAGATGGACACGTTTTGGTTTTGCGTAATTGCTACTTTGTACCCAACATAACTTGTAATATCATTTCTGTATCTTTGACTTCTAAAGAAGGTTATGAATTTGCATTTATAAGTAATGTTGTAAACATTCACCTTAATCAAGTTCTGATTGGGTCAGGTACATTAAGCAATGGTATATACGTACTAAACCAACCACAGATTTTCAATATCCAGAATACACATAAAAGAAAGTCTCCGGAAATAAATCAGACTTTCTTATGGCATTGTAGACTGGGTCACATCAATGAGAGAAGGTTGACGAAGTTACATACAGAAGGATATTTGAATCCGTTCGAATATCAATCGTATGCCACTTGTCAATCATGTCTCAAAGGAAAGATGACAAAGACTCCGTTCACTGGATACGGAGTAAGAGTGAGCGAGCTCTTGGGACTCGTACACAGCGACGTGTGCGGTCCAATGTCTACACATGCGCGAAGCGGTTATTCTTACTTCATTACTTTTACGGATGACTTTTCAAGGTACGGTTATGTCTTCTTAATGAAACATAAGTCCGAAGCCTTTGAAAAATTCCAGGAATATAAGAATGAAGTAGAAAAACAAACCGGCAAAAGTATCAAGACACTAAGATCGGATCGAGGTGGTGAATACTTGAGTGCCGAGTTCCTGGACTATTTAAAAGAGAATGGAATTCTCTCTCAGCTTACTCCTCCATACACTCCGCAACATAACGGTGTATCGGAGAGACAGAACCGCACCCTATTGGATATGGTACGTTCCATGATGAGTAACACTGAGTTACCGCGATCATTCTGGGGATATGCACTAGAATCAGCTGCATACCTTTTGAACCGAGTTCCAACTAAGACTGTGCCTACCACACCATATGAGATATGGAGTGGGAAGAAACCCTATCTTCAATATCTGAAGATCTGGGGATGTCCGGCTTTTGTCAAAAAGCAGCATGCGGACAAACTCGAGGCACGCTCAGTACTATGCAAGTTTGTGGGATACCCAAAGAACTCCAGGGGGTATCTCTTCTATTACGCAGAGGAATAAAAGATCATTGTTTCTCGTAATGCCCATTTTCTGGAACACCAGTTCTTAGAAAAGGAAACAAGTGGGAGCGAAATAGAACTGGAAGAAATTCCAGAACCACAGACTATTACTGAAAGCTTAGTGGAACCAAAGGGTTCAAAAGAAAATGACATTCCTACGCTGCTCCGCAGGAGTAGTAGGCAGTCTCATCCGCCCGAGAGATACTACGGTTTTCTCATAGACGGGGATAGAGAGGATTGCATCATTGATTATGATGAGCCGACTAGCTTCCAGCAAGCCATTCAGAGCGTTGACTCGGTAAAATGGCTGGATGCAATGCGGACCGAAATGGAGTCCATGTACACCAACAAAGTATGGACGTTGGACGTTGCTCCAGATGGGGTAAAACCCGTAGGATGCAAGTGGATCTTCAAAAGGAAGATTGGTGTAGATGGACAGGTTGAAACCTACAAAGCTAGACTGGTTGCAAAGGGTTTTCGTCAAAGACCTGGTTTGGACTATGACGAGACCTTTTCTCCAGTAGCTATGCTGAAATCCATTCGGATCCTTCTTGCCATTGCTGCCTTCCACGATTATGAGATTTGGCAGATGGACGTAAAAACCGCTTTTCTAAATGGAAATTTAGAGGAGTGTGTCTATATGGACCGGCCAGAGGGTTTCATTCAGAGTGGGAGCAGCGGACAGGTGTGCAAGTTGCTTAAGTCCATCTATGGACTAAAGCAGGCATCGCGGAGTTGGAACATCTGTTTTGATGAGACGGTCAAGGAATTTGGCTTTATCAAAAATCCAGATGAACCATGCATCTATAGTAGATTTGTAGCGAGAACTGTAGTATTCCTCGTTTTATACGTGGATGACATTCTCTTAATAGGAAATGACATTTCTATACTACAATCTGTCAAGGGGTTCTTGTCACACAGGTTCTCCATGAAAGACCTGCGTGATGCCTCATGCATTCTGGGGATCCGGATCTATCGTGACAGATCCAAGAGGATACTGGGACTTTCACAGTCCAGGTACATCGACACCATACTGAAAAGGTTCAGTATGGAAGATTCCAAGCGCGGTAATCTATCGGCTTGTCACGGGATCACCCTCTCCAAAGAGATGTCTCCCAAGACTGATTTGGAAAGGGATCGCATGTCTATTATACCCTACGCTTCTGCGGTAGGCTCTATAATGTATGCGATGTTGTGTACCAGACCAGATGTAGCTTATGCACTGAGTGTGGTAAGCCGGTATCAGTCAAACCCAAGGGAGAAACATTGGACAGCAGTAAAGAACATTCTCAAGTACCTGAGAAGGACTAAGGAGGTGTTCTTGGTGTATGGCGGAAAAGACCTCCAGATTGAGGCCATTGCTGACTCCAGCTTCCAGAGTGACAAGGATGATTCCAAGTCCATGTCGGGTTTTGTCTTTACCTTCAACGGAGGGGCGGTGTGTTGGAAGAGTTCCAAACAGGAAACCATTGCTGACTCGACTATGGAAGCGGAATATATCGCTGCATCTGATACCGCAAAAGAAGCCGTCTGGATAAGGAAGTTCTTGAAAGAACTTCAGGTGGTTCCGTCCATCGTTGACCCAATACCTCTGTATTGCGACAACAACGGGGCTATAGCTTTAGCAAAGGAACCCAGGTCCCATCAGAAATCCAGACACATCTTGAGGCGGTATCACCTGATCAGGGAGATCGTGGATCGCAAGGAGATCGAGGTTCGGAGGGTTGCTTCAGAAGATAACACTGCAGATCCATTCACAAAGGCCTTACCCCAGACTCAGTTCGAGCGGCTGATCGAGATGATAGGTCTTCGATACGCCAGTACATGGCCTTAGTGCAAGTGGGAGATTGTTAGTGTATATGCCCTAGAGGCCATTACTGTATCATACTAGTTTGTATATTACTTAATGGAAGCTTGGGATATTCACAGTTGTATAGACAATCTTGCTCAATATAGTAGTATGCTACTTGGTTTGTTTCTACTTCAATGTGTACATGTGTTTATTTTAGTATATCACTTATACATATTAGTGGAGCCCTTATGATCTTTGCTTGATTACCAGCGTTGTGATGGCAGTCACACTAGTGGGGGCTGGGTAATCTATAAGCACATCCTTATGCAGGTCCCTAGTCGCAGGACTATCGAGAGAGGGAATCGATATTCCGGAGTAGACTAGCGTATGCGCTTCTCATCCTAGTGTGGGAGATGGTCTGTCCCACAGCCATCAGTACGTCGTACTGGAGATAGTATGCGGGTGCTCGTTGGGTTACGAGTACACTGGACAGGACTCGTCGGGAACTGTTGGTTGGTACTATACCTATCGTCAGTTATCAGTTCCCAGGTGACATGAGTACAGCTTAGTCCGCTGACTTGACACTGTCACTTCGCCTCGAGTGTGTTCCCACTGTACTTAAATTACTACCCTACCACGGCTCAAAGGAGTCGTACAAACAGGTAGGAGTTCGGGGCAGTCCCGAAGCACTTGGAGGCAGTGGAAGTTAGACAGGATTCGTCTCTCCCAGTATTGGGGTTGACATCGCGCTGTGTCTAGGAGAGCCATTACACGAGTAGTCCCTGGCCAGGGCAAGCGAGATATACTGGTAGGTTTCCAGTGTTATCTCATGGTGTTCTGGGCTTCACTCCGACACGACTTGTACCGCTATTAGGGGACTGGCGTTTACCGCCCCCTAGGCCCGCCATGCGATGTATCAGACGAACAGACCGGACTGTATGGAGATTGTCACATTCAGACTTAGTAGGAGTTCAGATGGGTTTCACCTCGTCCGTCTTCTTATCGGCATCTACCTGGGGACCGTAACGCACAGCTAGTGCCGCTTGCGGTCTGTGGTTAAACCGACTGCCAGCGTAGTGTCGAGTCTTTAGAGTCCCACACAGAGGGCTATTCGCCTTTGGGCAAAACAGAGTAGAGGTCGCATGGTTTTGCGACAGGGTCCGTTCACATCCGCGCACTTGTGCGCGTTTAGTGTCCGGACGGTCATTACTGGCGGGCTCTGGTTTGAGCCAGATCCTAGTATATGCTTTGGGGTTAGTTTTATCTCATTGTGTTCATGTTCCTCGGAACATGAATGCGGGTGTGTATGCACAGTTGTTTGAGGCGGAGGAAGAGATTTTTCATTAGGGTTTTGGAACGGGTGTATATGCACTGTTGACAGTCGTCTTTTTCCAAACCCTAATGATCTTGTGATTTGTCAATTAATATTATTAATTAAATGAAATTGTGTCATGGCTGGGTTTGTTGACTTGTTGACCAAGGTTGACTAGTTGACTAGGTTTGAAACATTGACCATCATCATTACCTTTCAAGATGCTCTTTGATCTTTGCAAAATACATTTATTGTGATATGATGATGGTCTCTTCAAACTTTCCATCACCTTTTTCATTTTCAATTAATATTATTATTAGATAAATCACATATATGTTATGGTTGTAAAAATACCATCTATTTCTATCATATTGTTTCTCTCTCTTCTCTTCATCTTCTTCCTTCTCTAGTTCAAGGAGAACAAATCTCATGTGTTGAGAAACATCTCCTTGAAGATAAAACACCCTAAGACACTCTCTACTCTCTCTAAGGTAAAAGGTTTAGCAAGCCGGATACCCTAGTTCTCTCAAAGTTCGAGAAAGGAGCTCAAAGGAAGAAACCCTCGAGTGGATCCATCTTTGACGAAAGAAGGCGACGAGGAAAGTACCATCCAACCACTACAAAGAGTTCAAAAAGAAGGAGTTTAAGTGAGGTATAACCCCTAACCGAGTAGACAAATCTCTTGTTAGGTTGCTAGTGTATAGTTTAGCCAAGATCCGTTTTTGTAGTCCATGTTACCCAAACCCTAAAAATCGTTTTTCACCATTTCCGTAAGCCCGAAAGAACTGGGAGAGGTAACGTGGACTTACACCCAATAATAACGTTAGAGAAATTAAGTTCCCACTTTCTTTTAGAGAATTACTCTTAGATAGAGTTAAACCCTTAATTTATATTCTGAGGAATTGAATTCCCATATATGTGAGGAATTAGGTTCTGTCATGGGGTGAAACCCTAATTTCTTCTTTCTTAAAGGAATTAAATTCCTGTTATTTTGACAGAATTAAGTTCTTAACTGGTTCTGTTCATTTCGAAGGAATTAAATTCCTATAACATAGGGTTAAACCCTAATTTTATTTCAAACGAATTAAATTTCTATAGTTCCGTGAGAATTAAATTCTCAAACTTCTATTCCCTCTCTATGCTTTGGATCTGCATGGCAGGATCTCAACCCAATGAGAATTAAATTCTCAATTCATGGGGAGATGTGCACTTTGCAGATCCTCTACTAAAGAGAGAACTAAGTTCTTCTTTTTAATATAAGAGTCAAACTCTTTTGAGAATTAAATTCTCTTTTTAAAGGCCTTCCCTTTCTTACCCAAGGTTTTCTTCTGCAGCAGATCAAATTCTTCCAAAGTCTCAAGGCTCTATTTCTTTTTCTCTCTACCTCTCTGTGTGTATATCTCTGTATCTTTTCTGGCTCCTATTTATAGGAGAAGGAGTAGAATCAATTAGTTTTAGTGAATCATTCATTGAGTGATTTGATTTGTATCCATTAGAGATTTGATTTGCATTCATCATTCATTTGGACCTTTGGATTATTAGGTGAATTTTATTCACCCTTGGATTTTAAATCCAAAGATATTCCTTTGTTGTTTCGGTTAGATTTCAAGGGGAAATCTTTCCAAGTTCAAGATTTTTCCATAGACAGGTGATATTTAATCACCTTTAAATCTTTAATCCAATCGGTTCCAAATAATCATTCTTCTTTGGAAAGATTTGAAAGCTGTTCAGAATTTAATTCTGTTAAATAGATAGGCTTTGAAAGCCGGTCACGTGTGGCCACGTGACCCATGGTCACGTGTAGGCACGTGACCCCCTGGAACGAGCTTTCTTCTCCTTTCTGCGCTCTGTCTTCTAGCTGCTGTTCAACCGTCACGTGCCAACACGTGACCCCTGGTCACGTGTGAGCACGTGACCCTTTCTGGAGCCTTTTCTTTGATTTAATCAAGGAGCTGAATCTGCCTTTGCCGCTGCTTTTAATTATCACGTGCCAACACGTGACTGCTGGTCACGTGCTAGCACGTGATACCTCTTCCGTAGGCTTTCCTGATTTTAAATCAGAAAACAAATGCCCCCACAGCGTTGTTCTCACGTGTCTGCACGTGAGTGCAACGCTGTCACTTTTGTGACCGTTGGATTCCTCTAGAGATTTGGGGAGATGAAGCGTCTCCATCATATCCTATAAATACCCATGTCCTTTCAGAAGAGCCTCCACTTTGCTCATCTTCTTCCTTTGAGAACTTTTTCTGAGAATTTAATTCTCTTCTTCCAGAGCTTAGTTCTCTGTCTTGAAAACTTTTCAGAGTTTAACTCTGTTCAAGTGACCCCTTCTTCCTCAGGAAATGGTGATAAAACTCTCTGGATTTTAAATCCTTATCAAGGGTTTCACAAAGAACCCATTTCTCTTCAAGTTTTTTAACCAAAATATGAGACCACTTAACCTTCAACAGTAGATCTCTTAGGGTTTAGATGATCTTTAGGGAAATAATGGTGGCGGTTAAAATCTATGGAATTTAATTCCATCCCAAAAAAAGTTTCTGGGAATTTAATTCTCTTTTCTTAATAAGGAATTTAATTCCTACTCGGTTTCTTCACATGGAGGCTTCTTAGGGTCTCTTTGCCCGAGGTCGTCCTTCTGTGATCAGTGAAGAAGAAGAGGGTTTGTAATAGATTCTCCTGATTTTTATTTCAGGTATCATGGACGCTCATTTGTATAATCTTAACGAAATCATTTCCTACGGGAATATCCGTGCCCTGGGCCGTAGTCAGAATCAGAAGTTCACCAACGCTCAGTGTGCTGAGATTATGAGCCGCTTTGACGAGTACAACCATCGGCTACTCCCACGTCGCTCTTCTCTTCTGAGGCTCATCGTGCTGGCGATTTGGGAGGAGCTTTGTCTCTTCTGCGCCGGTGTGCCGCTCAGGGCATTGGACGTTGCCGAGGATAAGATACATTCGGTGTATCTGATGAGTCTAATCTCGAAGAGAAGGCGTGACAACCTCATTGATTTCTTGCACCAGGCATTTCAGCAGTCGGCCATACTAGCCGCCTATCGGAGGGTGGAGGACATTCGCGAGGACCCCGACGCTTGTGATCGTGAGAGAAACCATACTCGGGCGGTTCGAAATGCTTGGAGGATCTTGGACAAGGTCAAGCTTGAGTTTCTCAATCCGTGCTCCGCGCCTGAGGTCTTGCCGTTGTAATTGTTTTCTTTTCATTTTGTATGGACTTCTTGAAGTATAAATGATAAGTTCTATTATGTCCTTGTATGTTTGCATGCCTTTCTGTGGGATTTTATTATTTTGCTATCGTTTGGTGTTTCTAATATGCAGGGTGCTATTCCATTTCTTAGTGCACGTTAAGTTTGGGGTTCATGTGCTCCCCACGTGGGGTCCTTTTGATGAGACTGTTCAAAAACTCTCCAATGCCATATTTTAGTGCATAATATCAGACGCAGAAAAGTAGCTTTGGAAATAGTTCCATTTCCTTGACATCCGATGCCTTTCCTTTTTTAGGCCTTGGAAATAGCTTTAACATGCAAAATTTTCCGCGCACAACACTTAATGCACCTCTTTATATCTGAGGCCATGGCCTTCTTTTCTCTTCACAGAGAGATTTATTTTCATTTTGGTGTGATTTGTCTTGAGAAACAACCGAGTGCCATGGCCTGCAATCACTCCCATGCTCGTCGACAGCCATGGGAAGTTCCTATCGAGGAGATGATCCCCCGCTTTGCCGCTCGATTAGTGGATCCACTCCTTACCGATGATGAATGCGACTCGGCGATGTATGAACTCTCGATCCGTAGGGGGTCCCCACTCCCGATGGGGTCCCTCTGGCTCCGGATGATTCTCGCGGCCGTGCTTGCCGACATCCCTCCTCACCCGGCAGATATGACCCTGGCGATGCTCGACGCGGCTGAAGAAAAGCTCGAGGGCTTTCACGAAGTATGCCTGATTACTCAGGCTTTGAAGGATTGCTCAATTCACCTGCTGAGCCAGATAAGGGCCCGGCGGGCTATTATGTCTGCTTTCGCGGACGAACATGGCGCCAATCGATGGGGAGCAACTCCTCGCGAGAACCGTCGCTTTGATGTGCTGGAAAAAGCAGAGAGGGAGATGGAGAATTTTGTTCTCTGCTTTGTTAACCCTTGTGCTATTGATCCCGTGTTTGGTGACCTTTTCCCGCTAGCGTAGTATATTTAAATTAGTCCCCTTTTTGTATGCTTTATGCTGAACTTCCATGTAGGCTCGGTACTCGTATGTATGTTTTCGCTTGCATAAGTAAACTTTGTGTTCTCCTTATAAGAGCTTTCTTTAATTATCAACACTATCATTCATGTCGCATGCACATTAAAGCTTCGAATATTATTTCTTTTTTAGATGTTCATATAATTGCAAACACATGCTCGTTGGAAATTTTCTCGTTGCTTTTCATACCAGGTGATGTGAGCGTGTTTTAGATCGATTATTGCTGTCGACTGGAAGCCCATTTATACGGTCCTGAGCGTGTATGTCCCGTTTCCAAGGTTGCGGTCGCGAAAGTGAGCTTACGTGGCCTGATAGGACGACACATGGCGAACATATTGTTGTGCGAGAAAAGGGTTCGGCCGTAGATTCTCGGAGAGGGAGCTGGCTTGCTGAGCGAGCTTCAAGCGAGTCTTACTGCCAAGGCCAACAAAGTATACGAACTCTGGCGGGTGGCTTCAAGCGTCTATCAAAGAGGTGGTGGCTCTCGATAAAGCTGCCACGTTCACTCGTGAAAGGGTCGAGGCCCATATGGCCACCGAGAAGGAGCTTGAAGGTCTGCTCGCCTCATATCAGGCCCAGCAGGCTCAGGCGGAGGCCCGTCTTCTGGCGATCCTGAATCATGAAGCCGTGGCCCAGCAAAAGCAGGATGAGCTAGCGAAACTGCTAAATCGCCCGCCGGCTTGAAAAACTTGTATCTTTTCCTTTCTTTTTTGTACATACTCATGGATGAGAGTATTTTCTTTTTGTTCTTTCATGAATTGTACTTTGTATCCATTTTGGTTTATGAATAAAAGATACAATTTTCTTCTCAATGGTGTGTCTCTTTTCATTGAATGTGTTTTGCGGACGATTTATCTTGATCTCTTTGCGGGGCAGCGATGTCTTAGAATTCAGGGTTAAGATCTGCTTCCCAAGACTTTTGCACTTTATGAGCCACGAGGGTCTCATAAAGGGTTTTTCTCCCTATGGGTCGAGAGGATCCCATAGGTGTAAGTTCTTCTTAAGAATCGTGAGGATTCTTAAGCAGGTTTTCCCTTGAGAGTCTTAAGGATCTCAACAGAAAATTTTTTCTTCCTTATAGGTCGTGAGGACCTGCAAGTGCTGGATGTGGTCACCCTTATCCGTGTTTCACGGGGTCAGGGGTTGCTCAAGGCATCGTAGTTTAAAGACGTCGCGGTCAAGGTTAAGGACATCATAGTCCGTGGGTTTAAGGACTCCACAGTCCGATGTTAGTTTTAAGACATCACGGTCAAGGTTAAGGACGCCATAGTCCATGGATTTAAGGACTCCACAGTCCGATATTAGTTTTAAGACATCCCGGTCAAGGTTAAGGACGTCATAGTCCATGGGTTTAAGGACCCCACAGTCCGATGTTAGTTTTAAGACATCACTGTCAAGGTTAAGGACCTCATAGTCCGTGGATTTTAAGGACTCCACAGTCCTATGTGTGGTTGCGGGGACCCGTCGCCTCTTTGAAGACGCTAAGGAATTACAACGCCAGGTATCAAAGGAGTGAAGAGATGTACCCCTAAACCAAGGTGGAATCAATATAGAATCAGGGTGGTTGATCGTTAGTTTTAAGACATTACGGTCGAGGTTAAGGACATCATAGTCCGTGGATTTTAAGGACTCCACAGTCCGTTGTTTACTCTGGATGCTTTATACGGGTTCACTGCCGTGCTTGGCGAGGACCAGGCTCCGCTCTGGGCGTTTTCCGCGGGGTCAAAGAGTGACGTTATCCGCGTTCCACGTAACTAGGAAATTTGCACTAGATGCTTCACACGGGTTCACTGCCGTGCTCGGCGAGGACTAGGCTCTGCTCTGGACGTTTTCCACGGGGTCAAAGAGTGACGTTATCCGCGTTCCCCGTAACCAGGAATTTTGCACTAGATGCTTCACACGGGTTCACTGCCGTGCTCGGTGAGGACTAGGCTCCGCTCTGGATGCTTCACACGGGTTCACTGCCGTGCTCTGCGAGGACCAAGATTCGCTCTGGATGCTTCACACGGGTTCACTGCCGTGCTCTGCGAGGACCAGGATCCGCTCTGGACGTTTTCCACGGGGTCAAAGAGTGACGTTATCCGCGTTCCACGTAACCAGGAATTTTGCACTGATGCTTCACACGGGTTCACTGCCGTGCTCGGCGAGGACTGGGCTCCGCTCTGGATGCTTCACACAGGTTCACTGCCGTGCTCTGCGAGGACCAGGATCCGCTCTGGACGTTTTCCACGGGGTCAAAGAGTGACGTTATCCGCGTTCCACGTAACCAGGAATTTTGCACTAGATGCTTCACACGGGTTCACTGCCGTGCTCGGCGAGGACTAGACTCCGCTCTGGATGCTTCACACGGGTTCACTGCCGTGCTCTGCGAGGACCAGGATCCGCTCTGGACGTTTTCCACGGGGTCAAAGAGTGACGTTATCCGCGTTCCACGTAACCAGGAATTTTGCTGATTGTATCCGCATTTCACGGAATGGAGATTTGACTGTTGGTGATAGGTATATCGCCGAGCTATGGAACTAGGGGTTGCCGCTGCTCCACTTTGTTTGAAGTTGTGTCCGTCGTTACGAGACGAGTGTTGGGATGATCTCTAGGTCGCTTGCGGCCCGTCGAGATTTAGCTTCTTTCTTTGATGAAACCCGAGGGGAAGTATGTTCACTTCTTTGTTTACGCCCTTGGATTGTATACAGGGTGTGATGGAACATCACCTGTAGGGCATAAATTAATTTTTTTTTATTTCATTTCTTTTTCCGCGATGCTCCATCATTTCAGCTTTTATATCGCGAAGGTCGCGATTGCCCTATTATTTCGGCTATTTTTCGCGGTGCCCAATCATTTCGGCTATATTTTTTTTTTACTCGCTGCTTTTTATTACGAGTTGCCCCATCATTTCGGTTATTTTGCGTGCATACATTCTTACTTGCTGCTTTTTATTGCAAGTTGCCCCATCATTTCGGCTATTTCGTATGCACGTGCGGCCTACTGGCTTTTCGCCATAAACCTGAAATTAGATACCGATTTCGGTATCAGCACCGCTACAACTGGGATATGGACAGGAGCGAATCATCATCTGCCTCTGTCGATGTTAAACAAGGGTGGCTTAGCAAATAGGGTTAGGGTCCCGTCGACTAAGGCTTTTGACTTCATGAGCCGTAAGGGTCTCACAAAGGTATTTCCCCCTACAAGTCGTGAGGATCTTGTAGGTGTATTTTCTCCCTAGGAATCGTGAGGATTCTTAAGTGTATGTTCCTCTGTAAGTCGTAAGGATCCTACAAGAGGGCTTTCTCCTTATAAGTCGAGAGGACTTATAAGGGTTGTTCACCATAGGGACATACCCCTAGTCGCGGGTGGGACTTTCCTGAGGAAATGTTTATTCGCGCCCGTGGATTGTATACAAGGGTCAGTATGAGCCGCTTGTAGGGCATTGTCGAAGGTTATGGGGGATTTTGCTCAAGCACAGATTCAGGTTTCTGTAACTTAAGACTTTCAAGTCTTATGAGCCGTGAGGGTCCCATAAGAGAGTTCTCCTTGTGAGTCGTGAGGATCTCGCAAGTGTCTTTTCTCCTTAGGAATCGTGAGGATCCCTAAGTGTGTTACTCCCTTGTGAGTCGTAAGGATCTTACGTGGGTGGTTTCTCCTTACAGGGTCGTGAGGATCCCTCAAGTGTCCTTTAACGAGGTTGCGCCCTTTCGGGTTTTCACAAACACTCGCCGGTAGTCCTGCTGTTTTTACTCACGGAGCCCTTTCGGGTTTTCATCCGTGCCCATTTTGCTTATGGACATACCGTTTTTTTTATTCTTTTTATTTTCTTCTCTTTTTTTTACGAGGTTGCGCCCTTTCGGGTTTTCACGAACACTCGCTGGTAGCCCTGCTGTTTTTACTCACGGAGCCCTTTCGGGTTTTCATCCGTGCCCTTTTTGCTGATGGACATACCGTTTTTATTTATTATATTTTTTTTATCTTGTCATCCTAAGAATGATGCGGTATTAGTTTAAAGACGTTTCGGTCCGTCGTTAGTTTTAAGGACGTTTCGGTCCGTCGTTAGTTTAAGAACGTTTCGGTCCGTCGTTAGTTTAAGGACGTTTCGGTCCGTCGTGGAGATGGCCGGCTATTACTTATAGAGCTTGAGCTTAGGAAGATAGCGAGCGGGCATAGTCGTCGTCATCTATCATTGACCTAGGCTGTGACTCCTTAAGCATAGTATTTCTTTAGAAAGCGGCCGTTTATTGGCCTGAAAGGTCTTTCACCGTGCATATCTATGAGTAGATACGCTCCACCATGGTAGAACTTGTCTATGATGCACGGGCCTTCATAGTTCAGCTCGAATTTTCCCCGCTTGGCGCGATTGGGGATCATAGGTCTTTTGATCACTAGCACGAGTTCGCCTTGGCGGAATGTCCTTGGTCTGGTCAATCTTTCATATGAGCGCGTCATTTTTGCTTTGTAAGCCTCCAGATTTTGTTGCGCTATGAGCCGAGTTTCATCGAGGGCGTCAAGCTCCTCAAGCCGGAGGTGAGCATTTTCTTCGTCTGTCAACTCGTGGTGGACTGCCACTCGTAGAGAAGGTAGCTCTATCTCGAGGGGGAGTACTGCTTCCGTACCGAACACCAATGCGTATGGCGTCGTGTTCGTTGCCGTCTTGAACGTAGTCCGATATGCCCAGAGAGCTTCTTGCAGTCTCTCGTGCCAGTCCTTCTTATTTCGGGACACCGTCTTCTTCATGATCTTTGTCAAGGTCTTGTTGAAGGCCTCAGCTAGACCGTTAGCTCGTGGATTATAAACTGAAGAGTATCTCCAGTCTATATTATGCTGTTGCGCGAAGCGGCTGATCTTATGGCTTCTGTAGGCCGGCCCGTTATCGGAGATAATCCGCCGCGGAGTTCCAAACCGATAAATGACGTGCGTCTTGAAAAAGTGGAGGATATTCTCCGTCTTCACTTCCCTCAGCGGCACTGCTTCTGCCCATTTGGAGAAGTAATCAGTCGTTGCCAGGATGAAACGATGTCCCTTAGACGATGCCGGTTCGATGGGGCCGACTATATCAGTTCCCCACATTTCGAATGGCCAGCTAGCTACCGTTGGATGTAGCGGATTTGGATGCTGGTGGATGAAATCCCCATGGATTTGGCATGAGTGGCACTGCTTCGCATATTCGAGGCAGTCCCGGATTATCGTGGGCCAGTAGTAATCCATCCGTTTAATTTTTAACTTCATCTTCGGGCCTGCTTGATGAGAACCACAAATTCCGTCATGAACTTTCTGAACGACTCTTTCTGCTTCGTCAGGTCCTAAACATCTCAGCCACAGAGAATCAAACGACCTCTTGTACAGAGTATTGTTGACGAAGGCGAAAGACAGAGCTCGTTTCATGAGCTGATGTCTTGAGGACGCTTCTTCGGGCATTCGGTGGGACTTAAAGTAGTCTATGAAGACCTCCCTCTAGTCCTCAGCCTTCTCACGGTCTTTTATTTGTAGGGTCGTCTGCTCAATCGCTCCCTTTTCTTCGGATGATTCCGGAGATATTTCTGCTGGGGCAAGCACCCGACGGCTTTGCACCACGATTTTAACGTCATCAAGGTTCTCGTCAGCCAGTTCTTTAGCGAGCTTAGCTAACGCGTCTGCTTTGCTGTTTTCCGCGCATGGTATGCTTTCCAGAGTATAGGAAGGAATTTGGGTCAACAGTTGTTGCACCTTTTCACCGTACTTCACCAACTCCGGTTTGCACATTTGGTAGTCGCTGTTTACTTGATTAACGACCAGTTGAGAATCCCCGTATATGAGGAGGTTTTCAATTCCCATGTCGATGGCGATCTCGAGGCCTGCTATCAAAGCTTCGTATTCGGCTTCATTGTTCGTCCTCGGTTCTGTTAAGGAGAAAGCGAAACGCATTATCCCTCCTTGTGGAGTTACGAAGACGAGGCCTACCCCCGATTTGATCATTGGGGTACTTTGTTTGCGCTTCTTTACGGAGGACGCTCCATCGAAATAAAGTTCTCATCGGGTATCACCACCATCGACCGCGTCAAATGCATGTTCGTCCGGCAAATCGCAATTTAGAGGATAACCGGCAGGTACTGGATGCTCAGTAAGGAAGTCGGCGATGGCTTGGCCTTTCAATGCCTTGAGAGGCTGATAGGTTATTGAAAACTCCATCAGGAGCAGGGCCCATTTAGCGAGTCTCCCTGTCAATATGGCCTTTGACATTAGATATTTTAGGGGGTCCACCTTTGATATAAGACGGACTTCATGTGCCAATGCATAGTGCCGGAGTTTTGTTATCGCAAACATTAACGCCAGGCAATGTTTTTCGATAGGGGAGTAATTGCTTTCTGCCCCCAGAAGAACTCGGTTTAAATAGTAGAGCGCTCTCTCCTGCCCTTGGTCGTTTTTTTGCGCCCATAATGCGCCTAAAGAACCTTCTAGGGCGGTTGTATAAAGAATGAGAGGCTTTCCCTTGACCGGAGCAGCCAGCACCGGCGGGTTCTGCAGGTATTGCTTGATTTCATCTAGCGTGCTTTGGCATTTTTGGTCCCAGACGAACGAAGTTCCCTTCTTCATCAGGTGACTGTAAGGACGACACTTGCCTAACAGGTTGGCGATAAACCGCCGGATGTACGCGAGCTTCCCTTGGAAAGACCGCAGCTGTTTAAGAGTCCTTGGCGGTGGCATTTCCATGATCGCCTTGATCTTAGATGGATCTATTTCGATACCTCGGTGTCGGATGATGAATCCCAGGAATTTATCCGAGGAGACTCCGAACGCGCATTTGAGGGGATTCATCTTCAAATTATATTGCCGAAGGCATTGAAATACGGTCTTCAGATGCTCTAAATGCTCTTCATATGACATGCTCTTTACTACGAGGTCGTCGATATAGCACTCGACGATTTCATGTATGAGATCATCAAAGATTTTTGTCATGGCCCTCTGATAGGTGGCACCGGCATTCTTTAATCTGAAGGGCATAACTTTGTAGCAGAATATACCCAAAGGAGTCCGGAAAGCGGTGTGCTTCTGGTCGTCGGGATGCATCTTTATCTGATTGTACCCTGATGAACCGTCCATGAAGGAGAAAACCTCATGAGTGGACGTATTGTTTATCATCAGTTCGGTGACCGGCACTGGAAAATCGTCCTTCGGGCAGGCTTTATTGAGATCTCGGAAGTCCACACATATGCGCACTGTCCTATTTTTCTTCATCACAGGGACGATGTTGGCGACCCAGTCAGGATACTGTACCTCCTGGATAAACCCAGAATCGATCAGCTTCTTGACTTCGGCGTTAATGCTCATCTCAAGCTCGAGCCGCATCCTTCTCGGCGCCTGCTTGACTGGCTTGATATCCGGGGATATTGCTAATTTATGCACAGCAATCTCTGGATCTAATCCCGGCATCTCGGAATAGTTCCACGCGAAGCAATCTCTATGCTGTAGAAGCACGTCCTTTAACGCAGCCACCCTTTCTTCAGATAGCAGCTCGCTGACGAATGTCGGTCGCGGATCGTCTGCCGATCCCAACTCAATCTTCTTGAGGTTATCTGCAGTAGTATGTATGCCATCTTCCAGTTCTTTCGGAGCCGGTGGAAATTCTGAGATTACCTCATTGTCATTGTTTTCGAAGCACCAAGGGAGGTCGTCCATATTCTCGGGCTCTCTTTTTGATATCGTTACCATATGACAGGTACGAGCTCGCTTCCAAGGCCGATGTGGATCTGGTTCTGCTCTTGTGGCTTTGGATTCGTGCTTTTGTGGCGGTGTTACCCTCCAGCTGCTGGATAAAGCAAACCTGCCTTACTGGTACTGGTCTTCGACCCAGTTCTTGAAGGTAAAGCAGTCTTCGATAGGGTATCCTATGGCTCGGTGATAAGAGCAATAGCCCGGATGAGAAACTTTGTTAGCTTGCTCAGGGTGCTTAGACTCCGAAAGTGCGATCATTTGATGTTTTATAGCGAGCTCGGGTAACTTCTTCATCTTGTCTCTGGGGAAGGAATACGCTCGACTCATCTTCTTTATGAGAGACAAATCCGGACCGCGGAATGCCCGATCACATGACTCTCTAATCCTGCGTCGTTGTTGTTGTCTCCTTTTTCCACTTCTTGACTTACTTCTGCCTCTGCGTCGGGCCTTTTATACAACGGGTTAACGGGGATGAGCATCTTCATCTTTTGCGGCCTGTTGAAACAGACGTTGCGTCCTGGCCTTCTCGTAGATGGCCATCTCACGATTATGGTCTTCCCGAGCTTTTTGACCCGCTTTCCTGATAAGCCTGTCCATTCGTTCTTCAAACGATGAACTCGGCATTTCGATTGCGGGATCTAGTTTTGATGAGGGGTCGGCATTGCTGGACATGGCGTTTTCCTCCTCATCGAACTTATATACGGCGTAGCTACCGTGGACTCGCTCCCGTTTACCGGATCTCACATATCCAAGGCCGAGCGTTTCCATTCTCCCGTTGGGCAATTTGCGCTGAGTTCCAGGGACATCCCAAATCCTGTTGTAGAATCGAGCTTGTCGAACAGTCTGTTTTAAGGGTACCCCTTGGCGCTTCAATAGCCTCTTTAGTCCATTTGAGTAGTATCTGGGCAAACGGATGGGTTGGAGCCTGTCGAGTGTAGAATCCGCGCCATGCCAGATTTCTTTCTCCACTCTTGCTTCCGTGGATTGGTAGAATAGGATCGCCTTTTCTCCCTTTCGCCTGGAAGGGACGTAAAACGTCTGCAGGTCCTGCACATTGTAAGCTTGAAGTGCGTCGAGATCCTTGTAGTGTTCCCGCGGCACCATGGTGATTTGCAAACTCTGATCATCGCTAAGGGATGCTTGTGTTGACGGCCGACTGGAGAACACGGCATTAACCTCATCTTCCGAGTCACTTCCGAAGATCAACATGGGGGCGGACGGTCCCGGGTTGTTGCGTCGAGACGGCCTAGTGTAAACTATCTCTTCTTCTTCTTCGGTATCGCTCCCGAAAACAGGGATGGTGGCGGCGGCTTTATTCTCCGGCTTGCGACACCTTTCTGTATCCTCGAAATCTGGCAAAAAGTATTTTGCATCTTCGTACTTGCGGACTTCGTTCACGGAGAATGGGTTCAGCTCTCACCTGTTACGGTATACTCGAAACCATCCTTAAAGTACTTCATACACTGATGCTGTGTAGAAGGGATGATGTTGTACTCGTGTAACCAAGGGCGGCCGAGCAAGGCGTTGTAGCAGGTCTTGGCGTCAATGACGTGAAACTTGATGTCCGTGACGAGCAGTCCGAAGCGTAATGTTAGTATTACAGATCCGAGAGTCCGTGACGACTGGGAGTCAAAACCGGAGATGGTAATTTTGTCACGAGCGAGGTGCCGTACGCTCATGCAGATTTCCTTCAACACCCGAACATTAAGGAGATTGACGGAGGATCCATTATCCACCAGGATCTTGCCTATCTTGATATCATGGCAGTATCCAGAGACATATAGGGGACGGTTGTGGTCGCACGTCCCGAGGAGAAGGTCGTCGTCACCGAAAGTGATGTCGGCCGTGTGCACTTCTTCCAGTTCATCCTTCATCCTTTCTGCGGCGAGGAAGGCTTGGAATTGCTCGGGTTCTTGTAACGCCTTGATTAATGAATTTCGCGCTTCTTTTGATAATAGGAGGGCATCGAGAATGCTGAGCTGAGAAGGTAGCTTTCTTAGGTACGCTAGGATGTTGTAGTCCATCTTACCCTTCCTAGGAGGGTCCTTGGCAGTCAGCTCTTTCATAACTTGGTCATCTAAGGAGATACCTCAGCGACCTTTTCCTTTCCCTTATCTTTTCTAGTTGCAGGTCCGAGATTCTTTTCGGGAAGCGTGCGATTGCGCAGCTGAATGTTTTCGCAGGCCTCTGGTTCTTCCTCTTTTCCCGAGGTGGACTCTTTAAAGAGGGGGCTAAGAGCTAGCTCTTCGTCAGAATCGCTCCCAAAGGTGAGAACTTGTGATCCTCCGGCGTCGACCATGTAACAGCTGCCGGTAGTTCTTTTGTGTCTGTCGGTTGTACTTCTCTGCTCCCGACGAGTTCTGCGTTTCATGCACTTAAAATGTTGCCGGTGAGCAACATATCCCTGCCACCATATCCTAAAAGCGTCGCACTCCTCCGTAGGGTGTGAAATTTTCCGATGATATGAGCAATAATTAGGGTGCCTCTCCGCCCCATCGAACGCGTTCTTTTCCGAGGGTGGTAGCTTCATCCCCATTGACATGGCTTTGGCAAACCTTTTCCTCGTTTTGAACATGTTTTTATTCGCATCGGATATCTTTTGATCTGGCGGGAGTGCTTCGACTCTTTCGTTTAGTCGCCTGCGCTTGGCTCCTTCCGATGCAGCCATCTCACGCTCCTGATCGGCTTTACTCTTCAAACGAATCTCGTCTAGAAAGGCGTCGATCATTTCATCTGTTGGCCATACAAGTTCTGGCTCAGGCTGTGCCCCCAGTTTCTCAGTGCCAGGAGTTTTCTCATCTTCCGAGTGGGAAATCACATGACAACTCGCCACATATTTCTCGGATTCATCCGATGAGCTCTCTCCATCATCTTCCTCCTGAAAGACGTGGTTGAGGAACTCTTGCAGTGTGACAGGAGTCCGCGCCTTTTGATTGTACTCCTCCAGCGCGTCAATCTGTTTCTGCAAATCCGTGCGCTTGTCTCCGGGCTTCACGGGCTTTTTGAATTTCTTCTTCTTTTTCTTCGAAGATTTTGACGGTTGGGTGTGAGTACTTGGGCCATCACCACGAATCTTTGTAGTTGGGCGCGGCTTCAACAACCCTTCAATGATTTGAGGTTCAAGCGGGTTCCTCCATTCGACCGCCGGGCACGCATGAAGGTCCCTCAGCATTCTTTTGGTTTTAGTTGATAGCACGACCTCCTATGGAGCTTCTTCAATAAAGGAACAGGTTGCCCCCGGTGTATCTGTTTTCTTAGGAGTATGCGGCTGTGGCGGGTTCACCTTCCATTTTTCGGACAGTGCAAACTTCCCCTGGAGGTATTGATCTTCAATCCATCCTTTGAAAACGAAGCAATCCTCAATCGGATGGCTTACCGTTTGATGGTAAGGGCAATAGTTGGGGTTATTCACCTCAGTGGGTTGTGGCGGTCGCCTTGGATTTGGCAAGTTTATAAGTCTGTTGCGTACTGCCAGCTCGAATAACCGTTTCGTCTTGTCCCGTGGGAACAAGTAGGGACGCTTCATCTTCTCATTATAATACCGCCGTCTTTCTTCCAGTTGATCCGCCAGCTTCAGGGCACTGGGTTGCTGCTGAGCGTTCGCAACGAAGGTTGCCTTCCCTTTACCCTTGTCATTCCGAGGTTCTGGCTTCGGGGGAGACGGTCTGTGACCCATCTGATCCATCTGGGCCAACTTGTCGATTAAAGCCTGGAACGTGGTTGGCTTAAAAAACATCATGAACTGGGAGATGGTTGCATGAGGGTCTAGGGTTCCCACGAACATGCCCACCGCGGGCTCCTCCTCAATGCGTTGCTCGCATTTCGACCACAAATTTCGCCAGTGTAGAGCATACTGGACCCACGTTTCGCCTGGTTTCACCCTGGAATTAATCAATGCTGTTATTGGAGTGCGTTCGCTGGCGCTTGCGAATCGCTGAGTGAATAGCGACTCCATTTCAGCGAACGTCTTGATAGAATCGTTCGGGAGTTCCGAATACCATTCGAACGCTGTTTCTGATAAGCTGCCCACGAACTGGCGAAGCAACAGTTTATCATCACCGTCGGTGTTACCGCAAAGGGCCCTGAACTGAGCCACATGTTGATGAGGATTGCCGGTCCTCTTATACACGTGGAATTTCGGTATTGTATAACCCGGCGGATATTTGATTTGGTCGTACAGCTCGGATACGGTCGCCCTGTTTTTACGACTTGACCAGCTGCCTCAGTCGCATGATGAACCCGGATCTGCTGGGCTATATAGTCGTTCAAGTCAGCCTTAGAAATTGTCTCCTCCTTGGCCATTGAGAGAGACGGTTGTGGATTTGACGTTTCTCCCCTGTCGTCTTCAATGACGATCGGAGGATCCTCAGCGGGAGGATCTTGTTGAATCATCATCCCAACTATGTCTTGAAATAAGTGGGCTATTTGCTTTATATTGGCCGCTTGTTCCGCAGCCTCTTTATCTTTCTTTTCCAATATCCTCCGGAGGAACTCGGCGTCGGTTTCCTGTTCTTGTTGCTGATCCGAGGACGCCTCGGGGCTTTCTTTCGGCCCAGTAAGTGCGGCCATTGCAATCATCATTTCCTGGAGCTTTTGCTGTTGCTCCTGAGCTTTGGTCACCGACCGTGTAAGCGGTCTATGACCTGTAGACGCGCTGCTGTCTTCTTTCCCCGACGACATGTATACAGTGCGGACCATTCTGCCCCCAGCCTTAGGGCGTCTGGGCTCAGCGCTTTTAGCTTTCGTTGCAGGCCCGGGGATCTTCTCCAGCCTTTTCTTTTTATGAGCAGTGGAAGCTGAGAGGGCCGTTGAAGTGGGCACCCAGACAGCTTTTCGCGCTTAGCCTGGTGACTGACTTCCTGTTGGATTTTCAGCTTCTTGTGTTGGCGGGAGAAATTTGGATCGATCACCGAGTCTCGGGTCTGCCGCCAGATTTTATAGATTTGGGAGGATAGCCGTTGAGGAGATTGGGGCTGTTCTGGCTTTACTTCTACAGACTTTTTCAGCGGAGGGGGAGACCTTTTTAGCACCGCGGTAGGAGAATTCCTACACACCTTATTTAGCATCTCAAAGCTGTTCCCAGTTGGAACAGCAGCATTAACTTCTGTCATCGGGGCTGGAGGAGTTAGCCCAGAAGGGGAGTTGCCTCCGGCCTTCCTCACTCGGCTCCAGTAGCGACGCCGAGCGTGTCGTGCTGACGGAATCGGCTCGGTGAGGGCGATAGCCTCGTCTTGCCCCCTGTGTAGGTGGGGGGTTGCTGCTGGCGTCAGCCTGTTAAAGACCGATGTCCTTTGGGTAGCAGGAGCGGGAGCTGGAACAGTCAGTCTTGTAAAGACCGACTTTTTGGCAGGAGAAGCCGCCTTGGCGACTTCAGGAGCAGGACTGGTTATTTTCTTAGGAGCAGCCTTCTCTGGGATTGTAGGCCCTATTGCGGGTCCACAGGAGTTCTGGCCTAGTCTGGAGAAGACCGAGGCGTTGGCGTTGGGCGACCCGTTGAGAGGGGCCGCGGTAAGTGTAAGCCGATCAAAGACCGACTTCTTGTGAGCTTCCGTTGTCAGCACAGGAGCGGTGAAGCTCGTTGGCGGGAGCATGGTCCCAAAAAACAACCCTGTGGTGGCTCGAGTGACCTGTTCCACGGGTATTGTGAATAGCGAAGCAGATTGGGGTCCGTAGGCTACACCTCCTGGCGAGGTAAAGCGCTGGTTGCAATTGCAGCTGGAGCATTTCGCACAAGTGGAAGCCATTGATTCTTTGCTTTCTGCAATAAGCAAGACGCCAAATCTTAGTACCTTGAAACCCAAGGGCAACCATTAGCGAACCATGTTTGGTTCGCAAGCACGACACACGAAGTATGGAGTGGAAAGAGGAAAAGGTCCCACCGGGCGTGCCAGAATCTGTTCCCCTCCGAAAGACGGCGGCGACGCAGGGCGTATCGCCTGAGATTCGAAGCAGATGCTAATTGGTGCTATCCGTCTACCTCTCCGAAGATGCCAAGTTGATTTATGGCACCGTGTATCGGAGGTTTAGACGGATGCATCCGATGTAGCAGACTTCGTCAGATTCCCCCTCGCTTGAGGGGTTTTTGATTGTGGGGACGCTCTTCCCTGCATGCGCAAGCCCCTGCGGTTAATTACGCTACCGCACTGCGGTAACCACTTTCTCCTTCTCCAGATGGTCACTTCGTGTCGTGTGTGTTTGTTTTGTGTTTGGTTGCCCGTGGATTGTATACGGAGACTGAGTTATGTCGTCGCCCGTAGGGCGTGGACTAGTCCAACTCCGTATTATCTTAGATCTGGGTTTGGGGGTTTGGGTTTAAGGATACGTTAGCCTCGTTTGAGACTAAGATCGACTTAAACGTATGTTAAGGACACGTCAGTCTAGTTTTTAGACTAAGATCAACTTAACGGGATCGTTTAGATCCAACAAGAGAGCAATTAAGGGAGCCCTGTTGTTTAGTTTAGTGACGTTGCGGTCGATAGGTAGTTTAAGAACATTGCGGTCCATAGGTAGTTTAAGGACATTGCAGTCCAATGTTAGTTTTAAGACGTTGCGGTCAAGGTTAAGGACCTCATAGTCCGTGGATTTAAGGACTCCACAGTCCGATGTTAGTTTTAAGACATCGCGGTCAAGGTTAAGGACGTCGTAGTCCGTGGGTTTAAGGACCCCACAGTCCGTCGTTAGTTTTAAGACATCCCGGTCAAGGTTAAGGACGTCGTAGTCCGTGGGTTTAAAGACCCCACAGTCCGTCGTTAGTTTTAAGACATCCCGGTCAAGGTTAAGGACGTCGTAGTCCGTGGATTTAAGGACTCCACAATCCAATGTTAGTTTTAAGACATCCCGGTCAAGGTTAAGGACCTCATAGTCCATGAGTTTAAGGACCCCACAGTCCGTATCAATGTATGGTCATTGGGACCCGCCACCTCTTTGAAGACGTTGAGGAATTACAATGCCAAGTATCAAAGGAGTGAAGAGATGTACCCTTAAACCGAGGTAGATCAAATAATCTTTGGCCCAATTTAGGACCAAGACCAATTAATTATGTTATGAGCCCATTGGCCCAGTTAAGTTTGAATTGAGGACTTATGGCCAGCTTGGGCTTAAGTCCAATCATGTTTAGAATATTGGCTTTCTGTTGGTCCATTGCAGGAGAGGCTTTGCCTCTAGAAACTTAGCCAATTGGGCTAAAGCTAGTGTTGAACACTGGAGACCGACAGTGTTGGACACTGGGAATGAGATTGACAAGTTAGTGTTTAATACTAAGAGATAATCAGTGTTGAACACTGGGAAAAGAGTTTTCAAATGAGTGTTAAACACTAAGCAACAGGGCTTTCAAATTAGTGTTTATACCCTAAAGCAAATCAGTGTTAAACACCGGCAATGGAGATTTCAAATTAGTGTTTCACAAAGATTTTAATTTAGTGTTGAACACTGAGAAAATTAATGTTAAACTCTGTTAACAGAGATTTAGTTTAGTGTTAAACACTAAGAAATTCAGTGTTAAACACTGCAAGTAAAGTTCTTCAATTAGTGTTGAACACTAAGGTAAATCAGTGTTAAACACTGGATTCAGAGGTTCCAATTTAGTGTTAAACACTAAGGCAAGAAGGGTCACGTGGTAGCACGTGAGGGCGCCCTCTCCTGCGGGGCTTTTCAGGGGTCACGTGGTAGCACGTGACCCTGCCTCTTTGCATGTTTGCTTAAGGATCAAATTAAATCCCCACTTTCTTCTGAAGAATTACATTCTTAGATAGAGTTGAACTCTAAATTCTTTTCTGTATGAATTAAATTCCTCATATATGTGAAGAACTGGATTCTATTATAGGGTTCAACCCTAATAATATCTTTAGAGAAATTAAGTTCCCACTTTCTTTTAGAGAATTACTCTTAGATAGAGTTAAACCCTTAATTTATATTCCGAGGAATTGAATTCCCATATATGTGAGGAATTAGGTTCTGTCATGGGGTGAAACCCTAATTTCTTCTTTCTTAAAGGAATTAAATTCCTGTTATTTTGACAGAATTAAGTTCTTAACTGGTTCTGTTCATTTCGAAGGAATTAAATTCCTATAACATAGGGTTAAACCCTAATTTTATTTCAAAGGAATTAAATCCCTATAGTTCCGTGAGAATTAAATTCTCAAACTTCTATTCCCTCTCTATGCTTTGGATCTGCATGGCAGGATCTCAACCCAATGAGAATTAAATTCTCAATTCATGGGGAGATATGCACTTTGCAGATCCTCTACTAAAGAGAGAACTAAGTTCTTCTTTTTAATATAAGAGTTAAACTCTTTTGAGAATTAAATTCTCTTTTTAAAGGCCTTCCCTTTCTTACCCAAGGTTTTCTTCTGCAGCAGATCAAATTCTTCCAAAGTCTCAAGGCTCTATTTCTTTTTCTCTCTACCTCTCTGTGTATATATCTCTGTATCTTTTCTGGCTCCTATTTATAGGAGAAGGAGTAGAATCGATTAGTTTTAGTGAATCATTCATTGAGGGATTTGATTTGTATCCATTAGAGATTTGATTTGCATTCATCATTCATTTGGACATTTGGATTATTAGGTGAATTTTATTCACCCTTGGATTTTAAATCCAAAGATATTCCTTTGTTGTTTCGGTTAGATTTTAAGGGGAAATCTTTCGAAGTTCAAGATTTTTCCATAGACAGGTGATATTTAATCACCTTTAAATCTTTAATCCAATCGGTTCCAAATAATCATTCTCCTTTGGAAAGATTTGAATGCTGTTCAGAATTTAATTCTGTTAAATAGATAGGCTTTGAAAGCCGGTCACGTGTGGCCACGTGACCCTTGGTCACGTGTAGGCACGTGACCCCCTGGAACGAGCTTTCTTCTCTTTTCTGCGCTCTGTCTTCTAGCTGCTGTTCAACAGTCACGTGCCAACACGTGACCCCTGGTCACGTGTGAGCACGTGACCCTTTCTGGAGCCTTTTCTTTGATTTAATCAAGGAGCTGAATCTGCATTTGCCGCTGCTTTTAATTATCACATGCCAACACGTGACTGCTGGTCACGTGCTAGCAAGTGATGCCTCTTCCGTAGGCTTTCCTGATTTTAAATCAGGAAACACCAACTAAAATCTGTTTGCACGATTCCTTTGAGCCGTGGTAAGGTAGTAATCTAAGCACAGTGGGAACTCACACGCGACAAATGACGACCTTAGGTCGATGAACTAACCTGTACACATGTCACCAGGGAACTGCTATCTGACGCTAGGTATAATACCAACTAGCAGGTTCCCGGCGAGTCCTGTCCGGTGTACTCATAACCCAATGAGCACCTGTATACATCTTAGGTGATCCAACTTAAACCAATGGCTTGTGAGACCGGCCACCGCCCCTCGTCGGGGTCTCGACTGTATACACTAGTCTACTCCGGAGTATCGATGCCTTGTCTCGAAACTCCCATGACTAGGGACCAATTTTAAGGATGTGCTTATGGACTACCCAACTCTCACGTATATGATCGCCATCATACTGTTGGTAGTCAAGCAGGATCCTAAGGGCTCTATCAACGTGTAATAGTGATCATGTCACCTGAAGCTGTACACGACTGATAAAAGCAAACCAGATAGCATACTATCATCTCGAGTAAGACTGTCCTACCGGTATAGGTCCTCCCTCAATCATTGCAATCACGTACCTGCGATCCAATAATTGACTTTGAGGGCACTATATCCAACAGTAGCTTCCCTACTCGTAAAGCCAGGGATCAAAGCCCTCGCCAAGAGGCAACCGCGCCGCTTCACTGTCCGGTCATCCTTAGTGGGCTTCTTACAGCCCCTCCAACGCTAAGGATCAAAAAGTCCTCCAAGAGGCAGTCGAGCCCGACCCTCGCTCGGCCATCCCCAGCTGGTGGTCGTTGCTCGCAACGCCCGATATCAAAAGCCCTCGCCAAGGGGCAACCGAGCAGCTTCCCGTCTCGTTCATGCCCAACAGACTCTGCGGGCTTGTAGCCCTCATAGCGAGGCCTCTAAGCCCATTCATGCTCGGCACAAACACGGCGGACATCCCTCTGCCCATCACATGCAGAGGATCCGAGGCCCCAACAAGGGGCATCAGGTCTATCCAAGTCTGAGCGATCCCCCTTCGACTTCGGGGCCATGGAGATACCTCCTTCTCAGCAGCACTCGGCACACTTGACAAGTGATCGAGATCAACTCGACGTACGATCGCCTGACATGGAAGCCCAACAAAGCAAGCAAGGATATTCTACGAATACTCTTCACATCCAAAAGATAAAGTGCAAAACAATGAAACAGCAACAGTTTTATTCACACAATTAAAAACGTTTTTTACAAGAGTATTGGGGGCTCCCCAGCCTTACAAAGTTCCAGACACTTACAAAAGGGGGGCGAGGAAATATCAAAAAGGCCTAAGTCACAAACCCCCTCCTGCTGCACACAGCAGGGGATAGCCCCTCATCACTGTCATCGTGGTTTGCCGGAGGCCTTGCCACCGGGAGTGGGACCCGAGCACGGAGCTCGCCATCGGCGAACTCAGGAAGCTGCTCCTTCACGGCATCCAGAGCCTTATTCTACGCGACGGCGGAATGCTCGCCAAGCTCGACGTAAAACTGCTCTGACACCTTGTAATCGGCCACAGCTTTCCTAGCCCGAACCTCGGCGGTCTCGGCCGCCAGAAGTGCCGCCTCGGCATCTCCCCTGCCGGCGTCTCTCTCCTTCTCCATGGCCGCGAAATAATTGGCCAGATCCGCCAGCTTCCTCTCGGCAACTCGGTGGGATGCACTCAGGCGACGATAAGCACCCCGGTTCGCTGAATTGGCGAGCTCCGCAACCTCTGCTCGGGCCGCTAGGACATCGGCCCTCGCCCTCTCCAGACGCAGGTCACGCAGCAGGACCTCGACCTCTGAAGGAAACGCTTCTACCGGCCTCGGAGCGTGGAACGCCCCCTCGGCCTCCATGCGAATAGAGAGGGCACAGTGTTGAAGGACCTGACGGGAAACGGATGAGAAACTTGGAGATGCTCGAGCCAAAGAAAGGAAGGTCAAAAAAACAACGCGTAGAGGAGTTCGTACCTGGACCGCCCCTTGGGCTATGGCTTCCATTTGGACCCTTAGGGTGCCTTGCGGAAGCCTCCCCCCGGCCGACTCTTCCATCCCGGCGAGCAGGCCGGCGGAGACGGAAAGCCCAGATGGAGCCATGAAGACGGCATCATCCCCTGCACGGGAATCCCCTCAGGAACCCTCGACGGCGGCGCACGAGAGATTGTCCTTTTCCTTTTAAGGGGGCCCCGTCCTCGTCCTCCCCTCTGTCTCCCGTCTAGGGCTCGGATGACCGTGGACGTCTCTGGCCGCCACCGGAACAATCACCAGGAGCCGTCAACGAAGCGGACGGCCCTGTCGCCAGCGGAACATTCGGCGCAGGGCACGAGCCAGCCAGGGGCACGGCCGCGCCGCTGGCCTCCCTCTAGAACGAGAAACCCAAAGAGTGGGAACGAACCATGTATCCAACCCAAAAGAGGAAGAGCGCCGAGCAGCCAAGACTTAGAAGAAAGGAAATATGAAAGAGTAAGGACCCTGGAGTGGGCCCCACCCTACTTATCACCGCAAACGACCTCATCCAACGGCGCCCTTCATCTCCCTCCAAAACACCTCCTCGCGTCCAACGGCTCCGATTGCTCCACTTGTCGTTCCCACACTGGACCCACCCCATCAGACGCCGCAGGTCTGCACACGTCGTGTCGGCCAACCGACGCTTGACACGTGAACCGTCGCTTCAGTGGCAGGATGCACGAACCGGCGCACCTTCCTTAAATGCATAGATCTCGCCCTGATTCGCTGGCAGAAAAGACAGCTGACAGCCCGGAGACGCGTCCCGACGAAACCTTAAGAGGGAGCTCACCCCGGACGGCCCGGCAGTCCACTCCTGACCTGACCCGCTAGCTGGTCGGGACAAGAGTGGGGGGCTAATGATGATACTCAATATTGGCGATCTCCAAGATTAGGACACGTGGCAGATGACGTGTCCCAGAACTCAGAAGAAAGGGCCCACAGGGGCCGACCAGGCCACCCCTGCACCCGACCTGCAAGCACAAGCTGGCTCTCCTCAGAGCCCCCTGAAAATTGGCATCCTCGGCCTCTCAGCTCACCCCGAGCTGCTGCAGGACCAAGACTCCTCGGCTCTCTCGCTCGTCCCCGAGCTCCCCAGCCGAGGCCATCTTCCTCGGTCCTCCGACCGACCAACTCCACCACTCACAGGCGTAACCGCCGCTTCGCAAATCTCGCCATGCACAGATTCTCCGCCAGCAACATCCCACGTTCTACGCCATCACGATCCCCATTAACGGGCGATCCGCTCTTTATGCGGGCGTGACGTCGGGAGCGTAACTGCCGGCGAGATTCTCGTACCTGCTGCTGTGTGCTGCCGCTACTATATAAACCCCCATCACAGAGGGGTCAAGTAAGCCATTTTTACTCCACTTAGTCGTTACTCTGCTCGGATCTCGTGCTAACTTGATCGTCGGAGGGTTCTCGGTGGTACCAAACCACCCCGGGACTTCCTTGCAGGTACTCGGCGCTAAACTCCTCAAATCACCAATCTCCTCAAAACCCATTGAGACCCACACGCAACAGGAGATCACCTCCAAGAACTACCGGAAAATCGACGGAAGACAACATCTGACGGAGACCTGAAAAGGACATCCATCACTAACCAATGGCAAGACTCTAGGGTATCAGTCGAAAGAGGTAAATGTGGGAGGGAGAGAGTGAAGTATTAATTTGCAGGATGAGAGAGAAAGAGAGATGAGATTAATTTGGAAGGATGAAAGAGAAAAAAGATGTAGTTAGTTTGGGAGGAGGAGAGAGAAGAGAGATGGAGTTGATTTGAGAATTTTATTTTAATAGATTTGTCAAATATGGGTCAATGAGTCAGATTTATCAAGAGGATAGAAAAGTCTTTTCACATTTTCTGTTAACCCTGTTAATCGCAAAAGTGCTAAAATAAACATTAGGCAATTATCCGTAATGTTTTGAAACTTAGGTGTTTATCTGCCAAATAAACGAAACAATAGGTATTTATTAGACATTTAGCCAAAAAATAACTGCTCTGAGGCAATCGACTCAGCTTTTACACTCAATGAAACAAACCAAACATTTCATACTCAAGGAGGCAAAGGCCTCTTGAGTAGTGCATGAGGTACTCAAGTTACCAAAAAGGCCCTTAGAGGAAAAACTACCTTAAAACCAAGAATTTCACTGCTACTCTTTTAGCTTTCAACTTTTCAATAAATAAACATAACATGTTTTCAACAAAAAAATGTAAAAGATTTTAGGCTAAATAACAGTGTACTGCCCTTTAGAATCTATATATCATCTCAAATTCTTAACGAACCAAAAATACAAAAACAAAAAATCTCGTCATCTGAAAAAGGAGAGAAATATTAAAGAAGAACGATAAAAGTTTGCTTTGTTCTTTTGAGAAAATATTCAGACAATTGAAACATTGTAAATGGACAAGCACCTCTTCAAACAACAGCTAATCAGAAAACAGAACATATAACCCTAACACTGCTGTATATACTTAAGATATATACATTATTTACACCGGACATTGGAAACCTCACGTATGCATAACATTAAGAGAATAAAAATTCTTATGTCTAAATATAGTCATGCCACATATGCACACATTCCCTTGCGTATCCAGTATTCAAAGTTCTTGTTGATCTCGGAGAAAGGAACCTCATGGATGGGTGAGGTATTTATCCAACTCTATACACATCTATAATAATTTATCAAGTATCATGTGAACTGTAAAAACGAATTCCTTTGGACCTTAAAATGCTAACACAGTCACAGCCATATCCAATCTTGTGCACTTTTAATGCGACTTTAAAAAGTTGCCATCATACAAAAGATCCAAATTTTAGCCTACGCACAAAGATGTTGAACCTATCATGCGTGTGTTGAAACTATGGAATAGTTTTTTCGCATTCCTGGGGGAACTTTAAGATGGTATTAGATCCTCCAAGCTTCATATCCCCTGCACATTAGACTTTTATAAAAAAGGATTAATAAAAATTATTGCGCAAAAAATGGCCCATAGAAAGGGTGTTCAATTTGCATGGGACTGCAAGTACCTCCGTCAACTGTAAACACGACTTAAAAGTCTTCGGTACTTACAAATAGTAAAATGGATTGGAAATTGCAACTAAGGATGGAGTGTCTCTTAGATCTACATGTAAGCATAAATGTGTGCTTCACTGCTTCGATTTTTGCATGCATGGGCATACGTGTCTCTACTATTTTAACTCAAAAGAGGTCTTACGCGGAACTTCCAATTTGAATCTCAGCACCACATGTGACAAGAGACATGATACAAGAACTATATCTGTTTATTTAAATAAAAATAACATCAGAAATTCTTTATTTTTCATATTTTAAAAAATCTCTACTACAGATATCTTTAGGATCTTATAGTTTTAGTTAAATCTTCTAAGGTGTATTAATATCTTTTCGTGATTCTTAACAGATGCAAGATCATTGCGCGTGCAAAATTACTAGTACATATGTAATGTACATGTGTCCGCAGGTCAACACATTTTGGTGTAAAATTTTGTGCATTTGAGCGCTAGGTGTTAAAGTTAGAAACATATCCAAGCACACTCATAAATAAGGCCCACAGTTGAATGTGTACATTTTCTTTCTAAATCTAGACTATCTAGTATGCTCTCTCGACCATAAGGAACATATAGATACGGATTTAAAATGAAAAGAGCAGCTTCATACCTCAAATAACGATGTTTTAGAAAACTGCAGTTATCAGATTTTAATTCACAGTTCGAGGTTACACCAACACTTCTACTTGAACCATATAAGTAAAATAAGTTAGAATGGCTTGTTAATCCAAAAATCACGGCTTCTTAATTGTAAGGACAGGATAGTGATTCAAAGGTAAAAGGCTCCAATGATGTCCTTTTTTATCAACACAACTGCTATGCCACTTAATTGGATACAAGCCCTCGGGCAATGCAGAGACATCTAACAAACATGTTGAGAAACCTTGCCCTCTTTGATTGAGTTCGAAATAAACACAGGTTGTTACGAACCCACCAGCATTCTCCATACTCTCATTTCTTATGTGATGCAATAGGATATCATGCAATTCAACCATTTCATCAGTTTCACGAGGTCGAAACCCCCAATGTGCTTGTTTAATAAAACGGTCAGATGATTTTACGGCAAGAATACAATATATTTTAGCAATGCCCGCTTCAGTCACTCTCGATGCATTCTTAAGTTGGATACAAAGATTTAAAGGAAATTGGATGCCTCGTGTGATAGATAAGCCATCAGGACTATTGGAGCCTGCATTAAAAATGAAAAGTTCTGCACCTATGCATGGCCTGCACAAAAATTATATACTTTGGTCATTTCGGGTTTAATGCTAAATACAAATATGAGTTAATTGCATAAAATCTCCCTGTAGTACCCTGTATAACACTTATACCCCCCCCCCCCCCCACCAAAAGGCACTTATTAGCGCAAACACCCATTCTGCTCATCAACTAAAGAACATACAAAACAATCAAATTCTGCTGTAAACAAAACAGAAAACAAGTTCTCAAGATAGAGACAATCAATTCTATATATCGTGGACTGCTTGAGAGAAACTATCAAACAACGTGACAACTTTGAAAAGTCCAACGGGTGTTTGCGTTAACAAGTTAATTAAAAGTGTACAAGTGCTACAGGGGGTAAACTATAAGAGGTTTGTGTAATTATCCCTACAAATAAATGAAGTAGCACACAAATGAACCATAAATAGAATCTGTTTTTCACATTCATACCTTACTCTGAAGAAATATTTTGGAGTAGAACAAGGTATATCGATCCATCTTCTAATTATGCCAGACAAACTTTGAATTCCTTGCAAAAGATGACTTTTCTGACCCTCATCATCTTTCACTCGCTTTGAATCTCCTTGGATGTCCAGAACACTTTCTACTAAACTCTTGTAAACAAATAAAGATTCCCTATCAACAAACCCATAGCTCTTTGTTTCTGTTCTGGACTGCAAGTTACTCCCCACTTCCTTGCATGAGGTCATTAACTGCCGAAGTTCATTTGCACTTTTTTCATCGATGTTCCACAATCTCTCAATTAAAGCCTTCAAAATTGTAGTTTGTGAAATTTCCACCATATTGGATCGATTAACGAAACAGAGAGCAAATGAAGTACAAAATGCAAGTACAGAACAGCTAAGGGCCAGCCTCGAGATGTTTCTAAGACTATTAGAGTCTACATCCAAGAACGATACAGCAAGAAGATCATATTCTTTTGCAATATTATTCATTCGAAGAGAAAGCCTAGCAATATTATTAAGTTGTTCTTCATTTACTGCATTCAAGTCCAAAAGTCCTAGCAAGTCAGTAATAATTTCAAGAACCTTAGATCTGAGACTCAAGAACCACCTTTGGAAATAAAAGACACCATCTCTAGCACAAGAAGCCACAAGAATTTCCTCAGAAGCACAAATTCTACGGCGAATCTTTAGAAACTTTCCTTCACAGCCGCGCAGATCGCAATCTCCACCATTAAACACTATTTCTTTTTCCACACTGCAAAAGTATTTTCCAGAATCATTTTCTTTCTGCATTCTGTTAATCATCTCGCTTCCTAGTTTTGGGAAAAGAATCAGTTTAAGTTCACTTTCACCACCAGCCAAAAGAATCAGAGATCTAATCCAAATACGACAAGAATCTGATTGCACACAATCCATCAATTTTCTTAATGTAAAAGCAGCTGCAAACCATGCACCCGTAGAACAAGCAAAAATCCCAACTCTATAGGCTTCCCAGTATTTCCCTTTCCTCAAAATACTTTTGCTGAACTCGAGTGCTCTCCTCTCTTGAGAAAAGCCTGATTCAGTAGCAGCTTTTAATTCCTTCGAACCATTGAGCATAAAATTAGAATGTAAATCAAGAGAGAGAAATTCGTATGTATCACAAGATCCATTCTGCCTTATGCATTCCATAAAAGACTTTACTATGTGATAAACTTCACTAGAGACTGAATTGGATTCATAGATTATTTTGAGGTAAGTAATTGTGAACCTGCAAATGCACAGAATTAGCTCGGAAACATTGTATTTCTGCTTCTTGTTATCAGGTCCATGGGGCTGGAGAACAAGCTCATGCTTTTCAGAACAAGTTTGTACCAACTGTCTTAGTCTGTCAAAGACAACACGAGCTAATGAAGGATACTCAAAAAGAAGATGCTGAATAAGGTTGAGTAAGTTTGTGAATTCTTGCTTGGACACAAAAGCCATTTTCTTCACTATGGAGTTAATCTCATTAACAATTAATAGAATGGCATCACAGGCTAGTAGTGTGGGCCGATCTCTATGATCTTCAGAACTTTGAGTTTGTGAAAATGAGGCATCCCATTTTTCAGGATAAGAACTCCAATGTTCTCTTATTTTTATCTTCAAAGTGCACAGGATGTTTACAAGAAGGGAAAGAGCAAGGCATCTCTCTCCCTTAAAAGAAGACTCCGCAGCATATTTAAGAAACAGAACCAATCTAAAGAAATCAAACATGTCTATGCAAGGAAGATCCAGATGACGGCTGCAAAAGATCTGAGGTTAAATTGTAGTAGTCAGTAAATAACAATAAAGCTTAATTTCAGTCAACTGCCAATAACTATACTCGTATTTTCCCTAAAACACCAATTTTTTTGTATGTTACAAGAAACTGTCAAAAGCCTCCAAACTAACAATACCCGTTTTTTTTGTGATTTATACCCATATTTTACAACACTAACAAATGGCGTCAACGCAATTTGTAAAATGCTATCCTGGTGGTTTACTCAAAAACGGATAGTGCAAATATGAAGGTTTTGGGTAGTCACTTGTAATTTAAAAAGTTTTTGGTAGTTAAGTGATGTTAAGCCTAGAAATCATAACAGGAAATAAATGATGTAGCTATATAATAAGTATGATAGTTCAGGGAGAATCACCTTGTGCAAAATATGTAATACTTCAAGACGGGAGTCTGGTGAAAGCTCTTTGTCATCAAGGGTACTAACCAATGTAGCCAGTATATTTTTGTAAACCACAAAGCAGCAGGTACCACCACTATAGAGAAAGCATACATATTTTATCGCTTTAGCCCTAACAAGGGACGGAGATTCATGGGATGCAGATGATAGTAGAAAATCCACCTGGATCATAGAAGACGGTCAAATAAGATAACCCTGTTATGTTGTGCATTGACGCAAAAATAGCAGGTTCATGTAAGCAAACGATGGATGTATTTTGCACAACCAAGTTAAAACGACGGATGATCCAGCATGTTATTCTTCAATATACCCTGCCAGCATAATTGGACCTATAAATCCAAAGAACTCTGGAGCTTGATTTCAAATGTTGGCGACATGCTGCCCATGTCAACCAATATCGGATTGGGGGAATGTTAGATATTCGGCATGTCGTTTAAGGAAAATGTTGGCTGGCATATCGGCATGTATAGCGGGACAAAAAAAGATTTTGAGCATGAAATATTGGGTTAAATGGACCTGAAATTGGATTTGGTTTAGTTCTTTTTATCGACAAGCACCTAGTCTTGCACCACTCCAATATTAAATAAAAACACTATCTACAAATCCCTAATTTTCCAACTTCTCCATAATCCATACCAAATCCTTCTTTCTCTTTGCCGCTTTCCACCTCTTCACCTTCTCCTCTCGAGAAAGGTACTCTCTCAATCTCTATGTATGCTCCATTTCTCTAGTCTCTCTTTCTATTGTCTCTCCCGCTTTTTTCCCCTTTTCCGTTTTCCCCTCGCACTAATTTCTAAGATTTTAGAATACGGATGTCAGTTCTGATATTCAATTTCAAAACTGAAATTCCCGTTCACTTTTAGTTCTGAAATTCTGAAATTCGCTTATTCAAGGAAATTGCAATTGCAATTATTGGATTTTAATTGAACAGAATTTTCAATGAAATTTGTTATCGTTAATATAGATGTAAATTTTTTAAACCGGATATAATTAATAATGTCCCCAAGTATCATGGCGTCCGCCATCCAACATTGAATTTTTCAGGCCTATAGGATTCCGACATGCGACAGTTAGAACATTGATTCGGAGAAACAATATTAACACATATCAGAAGAATCAAATAAAATTTTGATAAAAGTTAAAGATGTCTATTTAATAATTAGTAAATTATACAAGTGAAAAAGCTTCCAGGACAACAAGCCATTATCATAAATTTATTGGGATTGGCTTAATAAATCAGTTCTTCCATTCATTGTTGTTAAGAGCTATCTTCTCATTAAATTAACATCATATTTCTAAGCTCCTCTAACTATGTTCTTGTAGGCCTTTTCGTCTTCCTACAAAAGCACTCATTTTTTCTCCTATTAGGTAGAATATTGTGACTCATTCTGGATATTCTCATGTCAGCTACACTCGTATTTATGATGTGTTGTTTCTTAATTGTCAAAGTGCAACATTCTAATCCATAAAGCAATATTGGTTTATAACCGTCCTTTAATTTTTTCTTCAATTTCATCGAATATATTACAACTCATAACATTCCAAGAAAGCACTTCTGCACTCGACCATCATGATTCGATTATATCAACCACAACCTCCTCAATCTCCCTATCATTATGAATTATGAACAATCGACCCTAGATAATGAAAATGATCACTTCAAGTTATATTTTGACCATGAACTTGCGCTTTACGTTCAATGCTTCACGTAGTTAGCGCTTTCCATGTTTCGTTGTTTTATTGTGCTAATTTTAAGTTTTCATATTATAAATCTTCTCCGCCTTTCTGCTTTGAGAATAACCATTCTTCACCCTCGTCAACCATTCTTTATAACCATTCTTTAGATTATAAAGCTTCTCCACCTTTCTACCCACAAACATCTTCAATATATCTATCAAGTTCATCAATAACTCATGCAAAGACATAAGAACTTAATGCTGACCTTGGTGCAAGCTTATGGTGGACGGAATGACAACACAAAGAATGGGTGTGTTGGGGTCAAAAATTACACCCCGGTTGGCCAATTAAAGCCAAAGACAACCCTAAGTCAAGTGGGCCCGAGTCTAGGCAAGCGGACCCAAGCCCAAGTCAAGACCGAGTAGGGAAGAGGCCGGCTCCATGCCAAAAAGGAGACAATAAATTAGTTTAAATGCAAATTTTAGAAATAAATGTATGAAAAATAGACAAAAAGCCAAAACTCTGTAAACCCCACGGTTTATATGCAAAAAAGAAATAAGCACATAAGGCATTTAGAAAAGCACAAGTGCCATTTGGAAAAGCCTAAGGGTTATATGTAAAGTGCCTATAAAAGGCCAACATGATGAGAAAATCATTAATAACTTTCATCCCATATTCTAGGGTTCTATATCTCCTTCTCATTCTCCTTCATCTAGATTTTAAACCATCTTTTTTTGAATTAAATAAAGAGTTTAACTCTTCTTTTCTCAAAAAGAAATAATTTTCACCATAAAACCCTTAAAGGAGAGTTCAAATCTTCCATCAAAACTCTAAAAAGAAAGATTTTTAAATCTCACCGTCCTTTTTCTCCAAAATCCAACGGAAAGAGAGGATGAAGGAGACCCATCTCCAAAAATCCCACTTTGGGAGGGTCCAAGGATCGAGAGAGGATCCAAAGCTCAAGAGATAAGAAAAAGCGTTCCTTTTCATCAGCTCCAAAAATCTCGTGGGAGTTTAACTCTAGATAAAAATCCTTCTTTTTCTACGAGTTTAACTTCAAAATCCCTTAGGGGTTAACTTCCCGTCAAGGGGCTAAGCCCCTTTTTCCGCTGGTGTTCCCAGCGGGCACCCACTGCCCATGTATCCGGTAGCAGGACCCCGCAAACTCTACGGGGCCCCGATACGTTCAGAACACCTTCAAAACACAACACATTGAGTTCACATGACTAGTTTGACCCGTTAATTGGAGGTTCTCTCGCTCCAAAGGTAAGGGGTAATTAACGACAGCTTAGTCCGTGGCTGTTGGAGATTCGGATCCCCACAATCAATAAAACCCAGCCTACCCTATGCAGGGGATCTGTACATGCCTGACCAGCGCGCGCATTCCTATCTCAATAGAGCGACAAAAAACAATTTACTGATTCTGGTATGCCCGGTAGGACCTTTTCTCTCCTCCTATATTTCCGGTTAAACGTTCATTCGAACTCAATCAACATATATATATCGATTGCCGATACTGAAATCATGCTTATTTGTGCAGAATAACAGCTTTTAAACCGCAATTTGCAAACTCAGCGAGAATGTCTCCAAGAACCAGTTCGATATCAGAGGCGACTCTGATCTTTTACGTGGTCAAGATCAATGCCCACGTGATTCTTCCCACAAGTCTCAGTCGGCAGTGGGAAGAATCGTCCCGTCAATTTGGTTCCGTCATTATCTACCTTGTCAGAACCGTTCATCTGGCAGAGATCTCGGCAAACCAAGTGGCCAAACAGATCGCAAGGGGAAAGAGGTCGAACGTTGTGATCGCTAAGGCACCGCAACCCAAACGTAAGATGGTGTGCGAACAACTCTGGTGCTCCAGATGGGGGCAAGACTGCCAAAACAAAAGGCATCATCAAACGTCGCGGACAAGTTCAGACAACACCTCCGACGATTGCACGATCAGGTGTATCTCTAAAGCTTTCTATCACTCTGCCTACGGCGGCTTCCTGAAGCACTGAAGCCCGTCAAGTGCTCAAAACAGAAAAGTTGAGACAAAAACGGCTCAGATATAGAGCCAACAAAGGGGCCAGGGCTCCGGCTAAGTTGAATTTTGCGAGGTTCCAAAAATAAGGTTATCCCACGAAGACAGCGGAATCGGTCATGAAAGTCAACAACTCTTTCGAACTCCTGAAGTGAGATCAGAAAAATTCCATGACCGCTAGAATCAAGAAGACGACAATCCGAACGATACTACAAATAGACGTGTCCCAACCCCAAGATAGAAAGCATGCCATTTTCTCTTCAAGAGTCTATCAGGTGCTCTGTGCCGCGTGAAAACAGCTGGGCAAAACCAGAAAAGAAACGCCATCACCACTCAAAAACCCGGTCAGCCTAGCCGTCTTCAATCGATTGTCCATTTTCGAAACAGAAGGACCACGACAGCGGTCCGCGAAATCAGCTGCCAATGATAAAAAACGGCCGGATATATTATCCATACGGTCTATATGGCGGGCACACGTCCCAGCAACAACCTGCGCAGCAAAAGTAAAGATGGGGCCGCCACATCTCAAGCCCAATTTGGCTTGAATGTGGCTGTCACATCCCAAGATCAGCCACCTCCGCATGATGATGAAAACCCTCTTAATTAATGAGGCTGATGGGCAGAAAGACTCTTCGGTCCATATAGAGTCAAGCTTGGACAGCGAGAAAGAGCTGACTTTCCGCCGCAGGACCGCAGAGCAGGAGCTGCTTCAAGAGCTCCGAAAACAGTTCAGGAGCAAAGATAAAGAGATGGCCAAACTTTACTCAAAAATTGATGACCTGACGAACGTTGTGATGCAGTTCACGACTCAAGTAGCTCATACGCCTTCCAATCAAGCGCAGATCTCTACTCATGAGCTAGACGATAATGACCCAAAGCAACCGATGTCTGTCTCTTTAGGTCCAAGTATAGGCGAGTCGCACGAAAACTAACCATGTTCCACTTCTGGGACGTCTTGGTCCAGGTTGGCACTATCCCACTAACACAAAATCGGATAATGGATTTGGTCACCAGTAAAGCCAAAACATTGATGGCCGAAACCGAGGCCCAGAAGGACGTTGGCAGCAATGGAAGGTCGTACCCCACACAATACGATCTAATCAAGTTCCCCTGCGGTTACGTCATTCGTAAGTTCGGAAGATTTGACAGGACGGGAAACGCGAACAAGCACGTTACCCACTTTAAGGGGTCGTGCGGAAATACAGGGGCCAATAATACACTCCTTCGTCAGTTTGTCAACAGGTTGACCGGTGTCGCTTTCGACCGATACGCGAGCATACCAGACAGGTCTGTTACTATTTTTGTCCAAATGGAGTCTCAGTTTCGGCAAAGATTTGTGAGTGTCAGTGATAAAATCTCCATTGCTGACCTTGTGAGAACCAAACCGGGAAAGAACGAAAGCAACACAGATTTTATTGCCTGATGGCGCAATCTCATGGTCAAGTGCGAACCCCCGTTGGAGCAGGACCAATCTGTCAGCCTCCTCATTGGAAACCTCGGCAATTGGATGGTCCCATTCTTATGTACAGCAGGCCTTAAGACGTTTCAATAACTGATCAAGAGAGTTCAAATGTTGGAATGCTCGAAGCAAGAGACTATCTTGGACTCTCCGAATGACGAGCCTTGAAAGAGTAGAAAAGAAGACAACCGTGAAAGCGGGAGCTCCAACAATACCAACGCCTTCAATGGGTCTGACAATGAAGACAAACGAAAGGCGGGTGGATCAAAAACAGACCGGGTATGAAAGCAAGTGCTAAGAGGAGAAGGGCCTTTCTTAAAGGAGAAAAAGAACAAAGTCCACTATTTCGGAAAAGACAAGGTCCGCAAGATATTCAAAGATGTCTTAAACAACGGTATACAATTGCCAGAGTCGAAAAGACCTCACGAAGCAAAAAGGACCGACAATCCTCTGTATTACCCGTACCACTGAATAGTGAGTCATGCAATCAGGGATTGCTATATTTTCAAAGACTGGGTCGAGAAGAAGTACAAGACCGGAGAAATTGAACTGTCTAAGAGCGCGTTGGTGAACAATCAAGCTGCAACCACCAACTTTATACAGACAAAAGCTGAAGTTTTCTGGAAGCAGACAACTGAACTCGCTGCCCCGAGAAATAAAATTGACTCACCGCAACCTCCATGAAACATGCATATGTCTAAAAAGACGAAGATGTTAAAACTACTTCAGAAAGAGCCCAGAACAAGATGGGAAGGGCAAAAGGAGCACACCGTTCCAGTTACCAATTCGGATTGATTAGGATTAAAATCCAAAAGGCTTAAGAAGAAGAAAAGTGCGGCTTGACGCGAAAATGAGTCCGTGATCGACCATTAAAAAATATATCGATTCTCTCGAAAATTATGAATAAAAGGAAAGAACTCTAATGCAATTGAAGGAGTTCATCTTCGTAGAAGCGACATAGATTCTGAAGGAGGGAGAAGAAGACTCCGATGACGAGATCCCAATGGTGACCTGCTACGTCGTCCATCTTGATAGCGACTCTGAGGAAAAGCTCTGTTTTCCCGAAAGAGGACAAGGAGGTCACCATGAAAGCCAACCAAATTCAGCTCAGAAGCGGTAAGATTCTACCGACGAAGCAAGGCAACGCCCCGTAAGAGAAGAAAAAAAGTCCGCTAATAAAGAAAATGGCGTCGAGCCGACTCATGAAAATTCGAGTTCTTCTCCAGTAGATTACAATGTCTTGGCTCACCTCCGGAAGCTTCCGTCTCTCTTAAGCATCTATGATGTTCTCGTCCTATCCAAGGAGCTCAAAGATGTTCTCATCCATGCCCTGCAAAACCCCGAGCGGTATCAGGCTCATTTTACGGAAATTAATATGAAAGAGGCCCGGTACACTGCATACAGCGGCGATCACATTTAAGGATGAAGACATGTTACTGAGAACAGCTGGGCGCAACTGACCGCTATACGTGACAGGGTACAGCGACGGAGACCAGATTAATCGCATATTGATTTATCCGGGATCCTCAGTGAACTTCATGAACTTGCAGATTCTGAAGAGTTTGTCAATGGACGTCCGACACCTGTCAACGGAAAGGATAGTCATCCAAACTTTCAATCAAAACTGTCAGCAAGTTCTGGAGTTTATAGTTCTGCCAATTAAATTTGGGGATCTGCAAATCGAAACTAAAATATACGTGATCGACGCCGACACGTCTTATAAGATTCTCCTGAGACGGTCGTGGCTCCACGATTACGGCATCGTTCCATCAACTCTCCATCAATGCATGAAATATACTAAAAATGGCGAAGAAAGACACATTAACGGAGATATCCAGCCGTTCGGTGTGCATGAAGTCTGATATGAAGATTCCCGGTACTTTGTGAACCTTCAAAATGCTGAGCCATAACCGACTGAGGACAGAACGATCCCGAAACTCAAAAGTAAATCTGAGCCGACTGTCACTTTCAAAAGCAAAAACCCCACGCGCGTCCATATTTCGGTAGTGATACCGATGAGTCCGACACTGGAAGTCCGTCCTTCTGTAAAACCTGTTCTCATTTTGGTAGTGATAAGGACGAGTCTGATATTGAAGGCCCATCTGGCAGCAAAATTTGCCATCATTTCGGCAACGATACTGAAGAGTCAGAGGAAGAGGAGCCGTCTTGCAACAGCCGTGCAGATCGGACTCTCATGCAAAAAACGAAGTTAAGAGAGATCTTCGAAATTACAGAAGGGTCTCTAGTTGTCACAAGAGTGCCGGAGCAAATATGCAAAAAGCTCAATGTATTGTCAGTCTCCACCGTGAGCTGGCTGAAAACTTTCTACGTTCCCGAAAGGAAAAGTAGATAGAAGGACATCCTGTTTTATAGGTCAAATCTTGTCGTGCATCCGGACAATTTGTCTGTCACGTGCCTTCACTATGAGAGAGGTATAAAAACCGTTCTCAATCCCTGATATTATGCGCATGAGATGCAGGAATACTTTAAAAAGAGCGGGTGTCGGTTATATCAAACGGACTCCGAAACGAAGTTTCATGAGTGGTATGGCATCCGCCTTAGGTCTGAGCGCTCATCGATGGACGGATCCTAAATAGAAAGGGTATAGGTTTCATTCGACCTAATGTCAAAACATGCTACATGATCTATGTTGGAAAAGCCGGCAAAAAGTCAAATGATGACGATGAGCTAGCCGTGCCAGAAGAAGCCCCTCGAGAGCTCGAAGATGGCAGACAAACAACCTTCGACGAGCTAACCGAAATTGATTTGGGAACGCCCGATAATCCAAGACCGACCTACATTAGCTCACTCTTGTCAAAGAGAATGAAAGAGCAGACAATCGCCCTGCTGCATGAGTTCGTCGACTGTTTCGCGTGGACGTACAAAGAAATGCATGGCCTCTCTCCTGAAATGATCGTGCATAAGCTGGCCATATTTCTAGATGCCAAGCCAGTCAAACAAGCTTCTCAAAGAACGAAAAGGGAGCTGGAAGAAAAGGTCATCGAGGAAACCAAGAAACTCATCAATGCAGGCTTCATCAGAGAAGATAAATACGCGGATTGGATCGCATGGATCGTATGCATCGCCCCGATGAAAAAGAAGAATGGGCAGATCCGAGTCTGCGTCGATTTCAGAGATCTTAACAAGTCATGCCCTGAACATGATTTTCCGCTTCCGGTCATGGAAATGATGGTCGACATCTCAAATTACAAGCTGTTCACTTTCATAGATGGTTCGTCTGGGTACAATTGTTGGACGGTGCCGCACACTCTACAGAATTTGTAGAGAGACGTAATTAGCAAACAACAATTTTTAAAGCTTGCAGCACCGACTAATCCCAAGATCTACCTTAAGCCCTATATAACAAAACTTGCATAGGTATTTAATCTACTATGAAGTGATCATACCTATATGAACCAAGTCCTTCGGGTCTTCTTTTTCTCTTCTTGAACTACTTGTTTGTACGGATCGAGCTTGGTAATCGGTCTCCTCGTGTCGAAGAATATCCACCGGAGAGTTTATAGTTCAAACTCCAACCTTAAACTTGAGAAAACTAAAGCACCTAGTTTGCTAATCTAGATAGCTTAGGTGATATAGAGAATATTTATTGGACTAATTTATCTCATAACCCTAAGTTTCTCAATTCGTGTGTGTGTTTAGGGTCTGAGGAAGAAGAAGAGAGCCAAGGAGGAAAGATAGTGTTCAAGTGAGAATGATTGCTAGAATGGTTAAGTGTTGATGACTATGAACCATATACCAATAATAATAATCACAATACTTCAACCATGCTTCAATAGTCATCCAAAGTGAATGAGTCACCCAAGTAGCCATACTTCAATCATGTCCTAATAACACCTCATTTCTCTACCTCATTATCCATTTAGATAAATGGATTAAACACAAATGAGGTGTCTTGTTCTAGAAGCACTCTTGTGAAATTACAAGAATACCCATCACCGTATATACATATCCGTATTCGTACCACGACTACCAAAAGACGAAAATAATCCAATATTATAATACTAGAATGCGGCTTAATCCTAAGCCCACTAGTATTATCCGTCCGATAAAAAATACGTGTATCTAGTACACGTATATGATCGAAACCCTAAACGTAAAACCATACGGTTTCTACATCGTTCCGCATGAAGCAGAGAAACTCTCTGTGTGGGACCCTAAAAACTCGACAATACGCTGACAGTGGGTTTAACCACAAGCACGTCAGTGGCACTAGCTGTACGTAACGGCTACCCAAGTATCTGTCGAAAAGAAGGCCGACGAGCAAACTCGTCTGAACTCATACTGAGCCTATCTGTGACAATCTCCGTATAGTCCAGTTTGTTCGTCTGAGAGTATTGCATGCCTGGTCTAGGGGTGGAAAATGTCAAACCCCTAATAACCTAATAAGTCGTGCCGATGTGGCTCAAAACCATCCTAGAGTCTACTGGACCAGTAATTCTCAATCCGTCCTAGTCAGGGACTTATGGTGTTGATCAATCGAACACAGCGCGACATCGACTCCCTATACCGGGAGAGACGAATCCCCGATAATCATTCACTGCCTTCATGTGGCTCGGCATTGTACCCAACTAAAAACTGTTTGCACGACTCAATAGAGCCGTGGTGGGGTAGTAATCAAAGCACAATAGGAACTCACACGAAACAAATGACGATCTCAGGTCGACAGACTATCTGCACTCATGTCACCAAAGAACTGTTATCTGACGATTGATATAATATCATCTAGCCAGTTCTCGGTGAGTCCGTCCGGTGTACTCACCCCCAGTGAGCACCTGTATACAATCTTAGGTGCACCTCACCAATGGCTGCAAGACTAATCCATCACCCATCGTCGGGGTCTAGATATGTATACACTACTCTACTCTGGAGTATCGATGCCCAGTCTCGATACTCCCACGACTAGAGACATTTAAGAATGTGCTTATCGATTACCCAACTCCCACAAGTATGATTATCATCACAACGCTGGTAGTCAAGCAAGGATCCTACGGGCTTTATCAATATGTATACAAGATATGAAATACTAAGTAAAACACATCACATGTTAAGATAAAAACAAACCAGATGGTACTATCATATCGAGCAAGATTATCATGTACATATATATATATGTCCAAGTATCCACATGTATACATATACAATAATGGCCTCTAGGGCATACATATCCAGCAATCTCCCACTTGCACTAAGGCCATATATTGGCGTATCGAGTATCCAACGTCTGCTCTAGGGCCAGTTGTTGGCGTATCGCATACCCAATATCTCAAATAGTCTCTCGAACTATGCTTGAGGAAGGGCCTTGAAGAATGGATCCGCTGTGTTTTCTTTTGTGTCTACTTTCTGCATCTCAATCTCCCGGCGATCAATGATCTCCTTGATCAGGTGTTACCGCCTCAAGATGTGTCTGAATTTCTTATGGGACCGTGTTTCCTTTTCTAAAGCCATAGCCCCATTGTTGTCGCAATACAAAGGTATTAGATCAACAATGGATGTAACTATCTGAAGTTCAGTAATGAACTTCTAAATCCAGACAGCTACTTTTGCGGCATCGTTTGCAGCAATGTATTCAGCCTCCATTGTCGAGTCCGACTGTGTCCTGTTTGGAACTCTTCCAACATACCGCCCCTCCGTTGAGGGTAAACACAAAACCCGAGACAGACTTGCTGCCATCCTTGTCACTTTGGAAGCTCGAATCGGTAAAGGACTCCACATGGAGGTCCCCGTTACCGTATATCAGGAACAGTTCCTTAGTCCTTCTCAGGTACGTAAGAATGTTCTTCACTGCTATCCAATGGTTCTCTCCTGGATTCGACTGATACCGGCTCACCACGCTAAGCGCGTAAGCTACATCTAGTCTGGTACATAGTATCGCATACATTATAGATCTTACCGCCGAAGCGTAGGTATAATGCTCATACGAGCCCTCTCCTCATTAGTCTTGAGAGACATCTCTTTGGAAAGGGTGATTCCGTGCAATGCAAATATATTACCGCGCTTGGAATCTTTCATACTAAATCTCTTTAGTACGGACTTTATGTACCTGGACAACAATCTCTTGGATCTATTTCTATAGATCTTAATCCCCATAATGTAGAAGGCATCACCAGATCTTTCATGGAGAACCTTTGTGACAAGAACAACTTGACCGATTGTAGCATAGGAATATCATTTCCTATCAAAAGAATGTCGTCCACGTACAAGACTAGAAATACGATAGTTCGTCCTACAATTTCTTATATATACAAGGCCCGTCCTCGTTTTTGATGAAGTCAAGTTCCTTGACTGTTTCATCAAAACATATGTTCCAGCTCCGCGATACCTGCTTTAATCCATAAATAGATTTAAGCAACTTACACACCTTCCCGTTGCTCCCACTATCTACGAATCCCTCCGGCTGATCCAAATAAACGCATTCTTCCAAACTTCCGTTTAGAAAAGCCGTTTTTACGTCTATCTGCTAGATTTCATAGTCATGAAAGACAGCAATAGCAAGTAGAATCCGAATGGATTTGAACATAACCACTGGGGAAAATGTTTCGTCATAGTCCATACCTGGTCTTTGACAAAAACCTTTTGCAACAAGTCTAGCCTTATAGGTTTCCACCTGTCCATCTACACCGATCTTCTTTTTGAAGATTCATTTGCATCCAACGGGTTTTACCCCAGGAGGAGCAATTTCCAAGGTCCAAACTTTATTGGTGTATATAGACTCCATTTCGGATCGCATAGCATCCAGCCATTTAACAGAGTCCCTACTGGTAATGACCTGCTTGAAACTAGTAGGATCATTTTCTTCCAAGATGCAATTCTCTCGATTCCCGTCTATGAGAAAACCATAGTATCTCTCGGACGGATGAGAAATCCTACTAGATCTGCGAAGTGGCTGAGCTTCGTCGGGTACTAATGAATCTAGCGGTTTCACCAAATATTCAGTTACAGTTTCTGGTTTAAGAATTTCTTCCAGTTCTACCGTACTCCTACTAATTTCTCTTGTAAGAAATTCCATTTCCAAAAAGGTATCGTGGCAAGATACAAACACTTTCTGTCCTTTAGTGTGGTAGAACAGACATCCTAGTGAATTCTTACGATATCCCACAAATTTACATAGAACTGATCGTGTCTCCAGTTTGTTCGGTTTTTGCGTTTTAACATAAGCCGGACAACCCCATATCTTAATGAATTTAAGACATGGTTTTTTACCACTCCATATTTTATATGGAGTGGTGGACACGGATTTGATCGGAACTTGATTCAAAAGATATGTTGCTGTATCAAGCACATGTCCCCAAAATGAAAGAGACAGATCAGAACTACTCATCATGAAGCGAACCATATCCAATAGGTTACGGCTTCTCCGTTCAGATACACCGTTGTGTTGTAGTGTATATGGAGAAGTAAGCTGAGAGAGAATACCGCTCTCTTTTAGGTATTCAAGAAATTCCGAGCTTAAATACTCCCCTCCTCTATCAGATCGGAGGATCTTGATACTTTTGCCAGTCTGGTTCTTTACTTCGTTTCTGTATTCTTTAAATTTCTCAAAAGCTTCATATTTGTGTTTCAAAAGATAATATATCCGAATCCAGTGAGATCATCAACGAATGTGATTAAGTATGAGAACCCATCCGTTGCATGTATAGACATTGAACCACATACATCACTGTGCATGAGTCCCAAGAGCTCTGTTGCTCTTTCTCCGTGTCCGGTGAACGGAGATTTGGTCATGTTTCCTTTGAGACAAGACCGACAAGCTTCATAGGATGAAAATTCGAACGGATGCAGATATCCATCCCTATGCAACTTGGACAGTCTTTTCTCATTGATATGACCAAGTCTGCAATGCCACAAGTAGGTTTCGTTCGTATCTGAACTCTTCCTCTTGCGTGTGTTTTGTATATTGAAAACTGGGTTTTGATTTAAAACATAGACACTATTACACGGTGTACCTTCTACAACCAATACCTGATTAAGTTAAATGTTCATGATATTTCTATCTAGAACAAAATTATATCCATTTTTATCGAGTAAAGAAACCGATATTATGTTGCAAAACATGTAAAGTACATAGTAGTAGTTGTGCAAAATCATAGTATTGCCGCTTGGCAATACTATGTGATATTCACCGACGGCAGCAGCATTAACTTATGCTTTGTTCCCTACTCTGAAGGACATATCCCCAGGTCCAACCATCCTACCTTTTCTCAGTCCCTGCAATAAATTACAGATATGAGATCCTGATTCGGTATCTAGTACCCAAGAGGTAGGAGTGACCGAAAAACAGTTCTCAATAACAAGAACACCTGAAGAAGACACAATAATATACTTCTTCTTCATTAGGGTCATCAATGAATTCATGCAATCCTCTTTTCCTTGCTCAAGCTCATGACATACGTCATAAGTTAGAACCGAAACGACATTTCCTAGCCCCGAATAAGAATCCGAATCGGTCAAGTTATACATATTATTATTTTGATTAAGACGTGATATGGTTGCTACATGAAGAGTGAGAAAAGAAAACACTCAGTGTGCACTCTTGCAAGTTTAGATTGGTTATTATTTTATCTAAACAGGATGGCTCCCACTGTTTTCTCAAATTCTCCTTCAAACCCTAAAAGAAGAATTAGTCAGGATTAATCGCACCCTACAAGTCGCTTATCTTTCGGTCAGGCCAGTGTTGGTACTTCGGAGGGAGGCCCCCCTTGATGTCGCACGGACCCAATTAATAACATCGTTTTTCTATAGGCGTAGCCCCGTTAACACCTTTCTAGATACCTACTTGATTAGCTAATTACAAAGTGAAAAATTCACCTGAAGAGTAGCGAATACTCACAGTAGGATCGGGACCCAACTATCATTGTGTGATAACCTAGATGCAAGTCATTCTAATCACCACACTCCAGAAAGTATGCAACACCAGCAAATTTCCTGTATATTTGAAACTCCCGATATGGTTTTTGCCCCTAGGACCTTAGTGACCTTGACGAATAATCAACAAATCAAAAGATCCTAATCAAATTTAACCCGTCGTTATCCAAGATTGCATTAGATCCACCAGCATGATCCTTGATGAATAATCAACAAAATCATACGACTTTCCTAACCAATCGCATTATCTATGCTACAAACAATTATTACTTAGCCACCGTACACTACGTCTTGACGAATAATCAACAAACGCAGCACGAATACTAAGTAGTAATTATCTGAAATGACGGAAGGCTACAACTGGTCTTCGGCGAAAACCTTTAACGTAATGAACTTGATATCGTTGAAGGAACCGAGTAGTTTTGAAAAGATGTGGTTTAGACTCCGCTTTTGAAAGCTAGTGGTTTTAAAGAAAACCAAGTAATCTATAGTAACGTAAACTTTTGCTCAAGAGGTCACTCTCCGTGAAGGGATCTAGGCTCTTGCCTCCTAGAATGAAGTACTGGATATTCCTAAACGAATACCACTATACAAAGCGAAATAATACAGCTATAATTTTTCGAAATTTGTTCCGACAACATTTTTTAGGTTTATTTTTCTTGTATTAATCAAAATTAATGCGGTCCCATCAATTAAAACCAATCACACTAGAAAAGAATATGCTATTCGCATTCGCCACGGGGCCCCATCATGCACCGTTAGGTTAACTAACGGTAGAACGGGGGAAGGACTAGTGTGGATGCAAAACATATACAACATCTACTGATATATATAAATATATATATAACATTCGTCCCAGGCATGATAAAAGCAACATCACAAATAAGCGATAAGCAATATGGAAAAACGGATAAACTTGGAGCCCGGGTTTCATTTGAGCTGCAAATGAAACCCGACGTTCCCCGGTCGTGTGGATAGCCTGTATAATGTATAACCAAAACCTCTATGAGCACGGCAAGTTATCCACCAATTCCTGAAGAGAGGCAACCCCAGTCAACAAGGTGAATGGACCACCTAACACTTCGTGAAATCCGGTAACTTGAGCGCTCCTCCGTGGGTCATCCTAGACCCCTACGAGTGCGATGAGTAGCCTGCCAATCCTAGAGTAAAGCACTCCGGTCTCAACGCCATGAGACAGAGGCTCGTTGCCCTCTATAACCCGGCCACTCGAGCACTCCGCTGCGGGGTAATCCTAGTACAGAAAAGAAATATATATATATATATATACAGTGATGATATTGACCTTAACCCGGTCGTGCCCCAATAAATGAATATACAACAAGGCAGAAACGGCAATCCACATGTCGGAAGCCCGCCCCGCAATAATGAATACACAAATGAATCAAAATTGTACTACAAACATTGCACAATAAGCTATCCATCATGACAATCCGATAAACCCATCTCAAAGATATCACAACAAACATCACAGATAAACTAGATGCGTGCAACCCCTTCTAATCGACGTATAGCGATTAGAAGACGTTAAACACATGTACGCATCACAGAAGCAAGTAAAGAAAACTACGACATTAGAATTCCGCACGCAATTAGCAAACGAAACCAATTTCCAAAACAATGAAAAATCAGTGAGGTAAAGTTCCAAAAACGACAGTTTTAAACCAATCCGGAAGTCGAAACGAACTCGAAACCCATCCGAATCTTCACGGAAGCGAAGAGGGTAAAATTAACTATCGACTGGAGGGCCTCGGGGTACCCATCCCCGGGGGACACCTCAAAGTGGCCCCCTTAGGTTGGCAGACCCGAGAGCACCCCATATGGGTGCTCTCGGGTCACCAACCCCCAAAGCCGCTTTGTGGTGGTCTTGGGGGTAGGCCTGGCCTTTGGCCCCCTCGGGTATCCCCGTGGTGCCCATGCTCCACCCCGCGGCTTCTCGGTTCAAACCGTGAGCCTGCGAGGTGTGCAAACATCTCAAAACATCAGTATTTAGAACTGTTTTTGTCGGCAGTTCGTGCACGACAAAAACGGCGAATTTTTAACATCGCTACGAGTTATCTAAGGCTTATGGAGTGGTTCTGATACAATGTTGGGCAGTGTCGTACACTCTACAGGGTTTGTAGTGAGGCGGAATTAACAAACAACGATTTTTAAAACTTGCAACACCGGCTAATCCCAAGATCCACCTTAAGCCCTAGATAACAAAAACTTGCATAGGTATTTAATCTACTATGAAGTGATTATACCTATATGAACCAAGTCCTTCGAGTCTTCTTTTGCTCTTCTTGAGCTCCTCGTTTGTACGGATCGAGCTTGGTAATCGGTCTTCTCGTGTCGAAGAAGATCCACCCTAGAGTTATAGTTCAAGCTCCAACCTCAAACTTGAGATAACTAAAATACCTAGTTTGCTAATCTAGATAGCTTAGGAGATGTAGAGAATATTTATTGGACTAATTTATCTCATTAACCCTACGTTTCTCAACTCATGAGAGTGTTTAGAGTCTGAGGAAGAAGGAAACCAAGGAGGAAAGAGAGTGTTCAAGTGAGAATGATTGCTAGAATGGCTAAGTGTTGATGGCTATGAACCATATACTAATAATAATAATCACAATAATTCAACCATGCTTCAATAGTCATCCAGAGTGAATGAGTCACCCAGGTAGCCATGCTTCAATCATGTCCTAATAACACCTCATTTCTCCATCTCATTATCCATTTTGATAAATGGATTAAACACAAATGAGGTGTGTTCTTCTAGAAGCACTCTTATGAAATTACAAGAATACCCCTCACTGTATATACATACCCGTATTCGCACCACGAATACCAAGAGACGAAAATAATCCAATATTGTAATACTATAATGCGGCTTAATCCTGAGCCCGCTAGTATTATCCGTCCGATCAAAAATACGTATATCTAGTACACGTATTTGATTGAAACCCTGCACGTAAAGCCATACGGCTTCTACACCGTTTCGCCTGAACCAGGGAAACCCTCCATGTGGGACTCTAAAAACTCGACAGTACACTGGCAGTGGGTTTAACCACAAGCACGTCAGTGGCACTAGCTGTACGTAATGGCTACCCAGATACCTATCGAAAAAAGGCCGACGAGTAAACTCGTCCGAACTCCTACTAAGCATGTCCGTAACAATCACAGTACAGTCCAGTCTGTTCGTCTGAGAGTATCGCATGCCGGGTCTAGAGGGTAGAAAACACGAGACCCCTAATAACTTGATAAGTCATGCCAATGTGGCTCAAGACCATCCGAGAATTTACTGATCCAACTACCAGTAATTCTCAATCCGTCCTGGCTAGGGATTTATGGTGTTGGCCAATCGAACACAGCGCGACATCGACTCACTATACCGAGAGAGACGAATCCCCGACAATCGCTCACTGTCTCCATGTGGCTTGTGACTGTAACAAACTAAAACATATTTGCACGACTCGGTAGAGTCGTGGTAGGGTAGTAATCAAAGCACAGTGGGAACCCATACGAGACAAATGACAACCTCAGGTCGACAGACTGTCTGCACTTATGTCACCAGAGAACTGCTATATGACGATTGGTATAATACCATCTAGCCAGTTCTCGGCGAGTCTGTCCAGTGTACTCACCCCAGTGAGCACATGTATACAATCTTAGGTGCACATCACCAATGGCTGCGGGACCAATCCACCACCCCTCATCAGGGTCTAGATATGTATACACTAGTCTACTATGGAGTATCGATATACAGTCTCGATACTCCCACGACTAGGGACATTTAAGGATGTGCTTATCGACTACCCAGCTCCCACAAGTATGATTGTCATCACAATACCGGTAGTCAAGTAAGGATCCTACGGGCTTTATCAACATGTATACAGGATATGAAATAATAAGTAAAACACATCACATGTTAAGATAAAGACAAACCAGATAGCATACTATCATATTGAGCAAAATTGTCATGTACATATATATGTTCAAGCATCCACATGTATATATACAATAATGGCCTCTAGGGCATACATATCCAACAACAATCGGATCAAAATGTTGTCTGAGAATGAGAAGCATACATCATTTCGAACCCTGATCGGCATATACTGTTACAAAGTGATACCGTTTGGACTGAAAAACGTAGGTGCCACATATCAAAGGGCAATAGCCAAGATCTTTGACGACTTAATCCATAAAACCATAAAAATATCAAGTTAATGATTTAGTTGTCAAGACTAAAACCAAGGTCGATCACATCCCAAGACCTCAGGACCATTTTCACCAGACCGAAAGAATGCGAGCTAAACATGAATCCTCTGAAGTGCGCTTTTGGCGTGTCGTCGAAAAAATTCTTGGGCTTCATAGTGCGACATCGGGAGATCGAAATTGACCTATCAAAAATAAAGGCCAACATGGAGATGCCCCCTCCAAAGAATCTGATGCGGCTGAGATCCTTCCAAGGCAAGCTCGCTTATATACGAAAGTTCATCTTGAACCTATCGGGAAGATGTAGGCCCTTCTCAAAGCTCATGAAGAAAGAAGTTCCTTTTGTTTTGGACGCTGAATGTCAAGAAGCGTTCGAAAGTATCAAACAGTTATGTTGCACCCTTCAGTACTTGCTGCTCATATTCTAAATAAACCGTTGATTCTCAATACTGCCGCACCAGATGAGTCACTCGGTGCGCTCTTTGCCCAGAACAATGAGGAGAGAAAAGAAAATGCCCTCTACTATCTCAGTCGAAAGTTAGTCGAGACGGAACATAACTATTCCCCGAGCGAAAAGCAGTGTCTGGCCCTGATATTCGCCGTGAAAAAGTTAAGACACTATCTACTAGCTCATCGGGTCATGCTGATCTCCAAGGTCGATCCGCTCAAACACTTAATGACCAAAGCAAGCCTTACCGGCAGAATGGCAAGATGAGCTGTCATGCTGCTTGAGTTTGACATAATCTATACTCCTCAGAAAGCAGTAAAAGGGCAAACCCTCGCCGACTTGCTTGCTGCTCATCCCATATCAGAAGTGTCACCGCTAAATTGCGAGTTGCCCGACGAACAAATGTTGCACTTCAAGGATAACGAGCCATGTTGGGAACTCTATTTTGATTGAGCATCGTCAATAAGATCCTTTGACAAATCAAGTGTCCCGCAAATACAAACAGGAATAGGGTTGGTGTTCGTCACGCCATCGGGAGGAACCCTGTGGCGTTCCCGCTCTTACCGAGCCTCGCACAAACAACGATGCAGAATATGAAGCACTTATAGCTGGTTTGGAGCTCGCCGTGGAAATGGAAATCCTTTAGCTACGGGTCTACGGTGACCCCCATCTTGTCGTCAACCAAGTAAGCAGCGACTACAAAATATATAAAATCGAATTAGCTCGATACAAAAATCGGGTTGTGGAACTCATGAAACGGTTCACTTATATTGAACTAATGAGAGTTCCTAGGGGGTTGAACGAAAAAACTGACGTACTCGCCCGCCTAACCACAGAGCTGGCTGATCCCGACATGGATGAAATTCTGATCACAGTTTAAAAGCGGCAAATTCTGCCTCTAGTCTCTTTACGAGAAGAGAAAAGTGTAGAACAAGAGAACAATCCTGCCGAAAAAGTTCTGATCATTCAAGACGGGCCCGATTAGAGAGAACTTTTCATAGAGTTGTTAGGGTAAAAATTTACACCCCGTTGACCGAGTCAAAGTCAAGGTCAACCCCAAGCCAGGTGGGCCCAAGCCCAGGTCAAGCGGGCCCAAGCCCAAGTCGAGCCCGCGGCCAGCCTCCTCCATGCTAAAATATAGATCATGTAATAAATAATTTTTATGTAATTTTTTATACATGAATGTATGCAAAATGGGCATAAAGCCAATATTTTGTAAGCCCATGGCTTATGTGCAAAAATGAAATGGCACATGAGCCATGGGATGGCTAAAATGCCATTTTTGTAAAGCCCAAGGGGCTATATGTAAATATGTAAGCCTATAAAAGGCAACATGATGATGAATAAGAAAAAAAAAGAACTTTTTCTCTCTCTAAAAAAAAGTTTCCAGATCTGAGATCTATTCTTCTTCTTCAAGGTTCCAAAACCTTCTTCTTTCTCTTGAATTAAATCAAGAGTTTTACTCTTCTTTTTATAAAACAAATTAGTTTTCCACCACAAAACCCACAAAGGGGAACTTGGATCTGTCATCAGATCTTAAAAAGGAGAGATTTTGAGATTTCACATCTCTTGATCTTCAAGATCCAGCAAGCAACAGGAGGAAGAAGAAGAACCACTTCCATTAAACCCAGAACACATTCAGGAGCCCGACTCCTATCTGATTTCTCTTTGAGAAATCTTTTTTCAGGCTAAAAGCCTCTTGTCCTCTCCAGCGCGCAGCGCAAGTGCGCAAAGCGCCCGCGTGCCGACACTTGGCGCGCGCGCTTGCGCACCTGCGCAAAGCGCCCGCGTGCCGACACGTGGCGCGCGCGCTTGCGCACCTGCGCGCTTGCGCAAGTGAGCAAAGCGCCCGCGTGCCGACACGTGGCGCGCGCACCTGCGCGCTTGCGCAAAGCGCCCACATGCCGACACGTGGCGCGCGCGCTTGCGCTCCTGCGTGCAGCGCTCATGCGCAAAGCGCCCACGTGCCGACACGCGGCGCGCTTGCGCCTGAGCGCACAGCACCTAAGCGCACAGCGCTCAAGGCGCTGGTCCAACGCATCCCTTGGATGCCCTTTTCCCCCTCTTTTTATGTACATACATATACATATATATATGTATACAAACTCACACATATACATACTCCGCAACATTCTCCCCCTCCAAAAAAATTTTCGGGCCGGGGCGCTGCCCGAACCCCGCAAGGGGGCTGCTAGCCCCCTTGACCCCCAGCCCGCTATCCGGGTAGCGGGACCCCCGTAAAAACTCTGCGTGGCTCCCGATATATCCAAAACCCCCTTTCAAAACAAAACACACGTACACTGCACATTGAGTTCGCATGACCAGTTTAACCCGTTAATCGGAGGTTCCCTCGCCCCAAAGGCGAGGGGTAATTAACGGCAGCTTAGTTCGCGGCTGCCGGAGATTTGGATTCCCACAATCATTAAACCCCGGCCTACCCTAGGCAGGGGGAATCTGTAGTACGCCTGACAAGCGTGCGCGTATTCCCATCTCAATGGGGTGACGAAAAACACCCTACAGGTTCTGGCACGCCCGGTGGGACCAATCTCTCCTCCCATATTTCGGGTTAAGCGTTCATGCGAGCTCAATCAATATACATACCTGTATTTATCCTAAAAATAATGCTTTTCCATGTAGATTTTCAAGCAATCACCTTCCGACGATGTCTTCGATGATGAATTCAGCTCCCGTCTCCTACACGATGAGGATAGACTCTAGGACGGTCCTTCCGGCCAGTCTCGAGCGACAATGGGAGGAGCCGCTGCTACCATTCGGCTCTATTGTGTTCATTCCAGTTGGCGCCATCCCAGCTCCTCAAGCCCCGGTGGCGGACAAACCGGTCTCGAGAGGCAGGAGACCAAATGTGGTGGTCGCGAGGGCACCTCAGCCCAAGCACAAATCCGTTTCCAAACGACCCTCCATCGCTCCAGCTGGGGGCATGGCCATCGACGTCAACGAAGCAACTGGGAATCTCGAGCAAGTTCCAGTGGTACCCCCGACAACTGCTCGATCGGGTGTCTTCTCTAAGCTCCCCGCTAATCAACTCACAATGGCTTCCCAAAGAGCAGAAGCCTGCCAAGCGCTTAAGGCAAAGAAGCTGAGGCAGAAGCGGCTCAGATATAGAGCCAACAAAAGGGCTAGGGCTCTAGCCATGTTAAAATTTATGAATTTCCAAAGCCCGGACCGCTCCGCGAAACCAGCTGCCAGTGATGAAAGAATGGCTGAATGTGTTATCCACACTATCTACATGGCCGGACATGAGGAAACGAACCCTCTTCTTCTTCACAGCCATGGTGATGATACGGTTGACGCTACCCAGCATCGGCTCGATCTAAATGATGAAGAGCCCGCTCAGGCCGATAAGCCAGAGGATCCCGTGGTTCCTATGGAATGGAGCTCAGGCAATAAAGATTACCCGGTTGTCATAGCCGGAACTACAGAACAGGCATTATTCCAATGGCTTCAAAGGCAATTTCAGGACAGGGATGAGAAGATGGCCGAGGTCTATTCCAAAGTCGACGAGCTGGCAAACGTCGTGGCAGATCTTGCGACCCAAGTCGCCCGATTGCAATCACAGCAGAATCAAATTTTGGCTCATGAGCCAGGGATTGGTACCCGGGAGCAGCCAACTGATATCCCTTTAAATCTAAAAGCGGAGCGCCTTCGCGAAAAACGGCCGCAATTAGCCTCCAGTCCCTCCGATACATACGCCGGGGGGGAATCGCCTCTGAAAGAGAAGCTGGAAAAGGTCTATTCTTTCAAGAGGGAAAAGGTCCACAAGATATTCAGGGACGCCCTAAGAAATGGTCTACAACTGCCAGAATCAAAGAGACCGCAAGAAGAGAATATGATCGACGACCCAAAATATTGCCCCTATCATAGGGTGATAGGTCATTCCATTGAGGACTGCTTCGTCTTCAAAGATTGGGTCGAAAAGCAATACAAGACGGGAGAGATAGAACTGTCTAAAGGCGTGTTAGCAAACAGTCAAGCTACGACCGCCGATTTCATGCAAATGGAGACCGAAACCTTTCGGGAACCTAACCCTCCCAGACATGCGCAGGGCGAACCAAAGATTGATCGGCCTCAGGGACCGGCGTCAGTGAGGGCACCTACTCTGATGGAGAGAAGGAAGAAGGTGTACTCCTTTAGGAGGGATGAGGTCCGCGATATATTCGAGGAAGCCCTGAACAATGGCCTGCAATTGCCTATTCCGAAGAGGCCACATGAAATGTATATGACTGGCAATCCCATATACTGCCCATACCATAGAGTGCTGAGTCATACCATTGAAAACTGCTGTGTTTTCAAAGATTGGGCAGAGGACCAATATAAGCTTGGAAAAAACCTCTCAATCCTCGGACGTATCGGCAAGCCACGGAGCTAGGTCATCAGCACAGCTCCGCCAAGATCAATGTTCAAGGAGCTGGGATAAGCAAAGTCGACCACCACGTCATTAAACTGGGAACAATCGACCTCTAAGTCGTTAAACTGGGAATGTAAAAAAAAAATGTAAATAAAAAAAATGTGTAAATAAAAGAAAAATGAAAATAAAGCCGAAATGATGGGGCAACTCGCAATAAAAATCAGCGAGTAAAAATGAAAATGAAAATAAAGCCGAAATGATGGGGCAACCGCGAATAAATAGCCGAAATGAAAGGGCGATCGCGACCTTCGCGATAAGAAAAGCTGAAATGATAGAGCAATCGCGGTAAAATAAAAAAAAACAACAAAAAAAATAAGGGCGGATGATGAGTTGCTCCTGGTATTATTCCAGTGCAGCAATGCAGACGCCAAACAAAAATCCAATTTTCCAAAATTCTTTCAGCCCTACGGCCAGTCCCCAAATTGACTACCGTATACAATCCACGGGCTCAAATAATTCTCAGCATACCCATACCCCACCGCAATCACCAGTTGCACGGCTGGTCTCCGTCTTTGGAATTATGCTCCATTGAGAAGACCCACTCATGTGTCCTCACGATACATGAGGAGAACAAGCCTTTGTGGGATCCTTACGACTCACAAAGGAAGAACACACTTGGGGGTCCTCACGACTCCTAAGGAGAAAATGCACCTACGGGATCCTTACGACTCGTAGGGAGAAAATGCTTTTATGGGACCCTCACGGCCCATAAAATTGAAAAGTCTTAGGTGATAGGGATCCAAACCTGTCTCCTAAGCCATCGCTCCCCAATCCCCAAGTGGCGAATGATGAGTCGCTCCTGGTACCATATTCCAGTGCAGCGACGCAGACGCCAACCAAATTCCAACTTCCATACCCCAATAGCGAATGATGAGTCGCTCCTGGTACCATATTCCAGTGCAGCGATGCAGACGCCAACCAAATTTCAACTCTCATACTCCAACGGCGAATGATGAGTCGCACCTGGTACCATATTCCAGTGCAGCGATGCAGACGCCAACAAAGTCCCGAAATGTTTTTGGCCCTACGGTCTGGATCATACATCCTGCAAAACCGTATACAATCCACGGGCGTAAAACGATCCTAATCTCTCCCAAGTCCTACCGGCGAGACCACATTCAAAGTCCCACCGGCAGGGAAGATTCCAAAAAAAAAAAAATGAAATGAAAAAAATGAAAAAAAAAGAGAAAAAAAAGGGAAAAAAAAGAAGAACGGTATGTCCACAAGCAAAATGGGCACGGATGAAAACCCGAAAGGGCTCCGTGAGTAAAAACAGCAGGACTGCCGGCGAGTTTGTGAAAACCCGAAAGGGCGCAAACTCGTAAAAAAAAAGGGAAGAGATGAAATGCACTCGCAAAGTCCTCTCGACTTTGTGAGGAGAAAATTCCCGCGTGAGATCTTTACGACTCACAAAGGAGCAATACACTTAGGAGTCCCCACGACTCCTAAGAAGAAAATACACCTACGAGATCCTTTCGACTCGTAGGGAGAAAATGCTTTTATGGGACCCTCACGGCCCATAAAATTGAAAAGCCTTAGGTGACAGGGATCTAAACCTGTCTCGTAAGCCACCAATTCCCAAATCCTCTCGGGGCACATGATGAGTTGCTCCTGGCATTATTCCAGTGCAGCAATGCAGATGCCAAACGAAAAAAAACCAAATCCAAATCCTCCCGGGGCACATGATGAGTTGCTCCTGGCATTATTCCAGTGCAGCAATGCAGATGCCAAACAAAACCAATTCCCAAATCCTCTCAAGACAGATGATGATTCGCTCCTGGTACCATATTCCAGTGTAGCGATGCTGATGTCAACACCAAATCAAATCAAACCAACAACCTCTGCGGCGGAATTACGTTTCGTCCCAGAATTTACCCCGTGTCGAAATCATGCTTTGCCTCGGGATAACGACCTCCTCGTCGGAATTATGCTCCGCCTCGAAATCAAAATCAACAAGTCAACTTCCACTCCGACACCGCAGAAAGCGGAGCAAGTCAGAATCCAATCTCGACACCTCAAGAAGCGGAGAAAGTCAAGTCTACCCCTGACACTGCAAGAAGCAGAGCAAGTCAAATCGAGCGTCGACCGTCCATGTCGCAAAAAGGGCAGTGCAGGCTCCCGCAAATTGGGAACCCTAAATCGCTCCGGATCAGAGCGTCGACCGTCCATGTCGTAAAACGGGCAGTGCAGGCTCCCGCAAATTGGGAACCCCAAATCGCTCCGGATCAGAGCGTCGACCGTCCATGTCGCAAAAAGGGCAGTGCAAACTCCCGCAAATTGGGAACCCAAATCGCTTCGTAACAGAGCGTCGACCGTCTATGTCGCAAAAAGGGCAGTACAGGCTCCCGCGAATTGGGAACCCAAATCGCTCCGGATCAGAGCGTCGACCGTCCATGTCGCAAAAAGGGCAGTGCAGGCTCCCGCGAATTGGGAACCCAAATCGCTCCGGATCAGAGCGTCGACCGTCCATGTCGCAAAAAGGGCAGTGCAGGCTCCCGCGAATTGGGAACCCAAATCGCTCCGGATCAGAGCGTCGACCGTCTATGTCGCAAAAAGGGCAGTGGCGTCGACCGTCTATGTCGCAAAAAGGGCAGTGCAGGTTTCCGCAAATTGGGAACCCAAATCGCTCCGGATCAGAGCGTCGACCGTCTATGTCGCAAAAAGGGCAGTGCAGGCTCCCGCAAATTGGGAACCCAAATCGCTTCGTAACAGAGCGTCGACCGTCTATGTCGCAAAAAGGGCAGTGCAGGCTTCCGCAAATTGGGAACCCAAATCGCTTCGGATCAGAGCGTCGACCGTCCATGTCGTAAAACGGGCAGTGAAGGCTCCCGCAAATTGGGAACCCCAAATCGCTCCGGATCAGAGCGTCGACCGTCCATATCGCAAAAAGGGCAGTGCAGGCTCCCGCAAATTGGGAACCCAAATCGCTTCGTAACAGAGCGTCGACCGTCTATGTCGCAAAAAGGGCAGTGCAGGCTCCCGCAAATTGGGAACCCAAATCGCTCCGGATCAGAGCGTCGACCGTCCATGTCGCAAAAAGGGCAGTGCAGGCTCCCGCAAATTGGGAACCCAAATCGCTCCGGATCAGAGCGTCGACCGTCTATGTCGCAAAAAGGGCAGTGCAGGCTCCCGCAAACTGGGAACCCAAATCGCTTCGTAACAGAGCGTCGACCGTCTATGTCGCAAAAAGGGCAGTGCAGGCTCCCGCAAGCTGGGAACCCAAATCGCTTCGTAACAAAGCGTCGACCGTCCATGTCGCAAAAAGGGCAGTGCAGGCTTCCTACAAAGCAGGAACCGGATCGCTCCGGGCAAGGGAAACGTCTACCACGGACACTCTGTCTCGGAGAAGCGTCAAGCGTCGACCGTCCATGTCGTAAAAAGGGCAGTGCGTCCCAAAAAGTGGGAACCAAAGCAAGTCGCCTCCACGTGAAAGAAGATCCATCAATTTCATGCACACGACCCATATATGCTGTGTGCATTTATTGTTGGGGGGCACTTTGTTGGGGTAAAAATTTACACCCCCGTTGACCGAGTCAAAGTCAAGGTCAACCCCAAGCCAGGTGGGTCCAAGCCCAGGTCAAGCGGGCCCAAGCCCAAGTCGAGCCCGCGGCCAGCCTCCTCCATGCTAAAATATTGATCATGTAATAAATAATTTTTATGTAATTTTTTATACATGAATGTATGCAAAATGGGCATAAAGCCAATATTTTGTAAGCCCATGGCTTATGTGCAAAAATGAAATAGCACATGAGCCATGGGATGGCTAAAATGCCATTTTTGTAAAGCCCAAGGGGCTATATGTAAATATGTAAGCCTATAAAAGGCAACATGATGATGAATAAGAAAAAAAAGAACTTTCTCTCTAAAAAAAAGTTTCCAGATCTGAGATATATTCTTCTTCTTCAAGATTCCAAAACCTTCTTCTTTCTCTTGAATTAAATCAAGAGTTTTACTCTTCTTTTTATAAAACAAATTGGTTTTTCACCACAAAACCCACAAAGGGGAACTTGGATCTGTCATCAGATCTTAAAAAGGAGAGATTTTGAGATTTCACATCTCTTGATCTTCAAGATCCAGCAAGCAACAGGAGGAAGAAGAAGAACCACTTCCATTAAATCCAGAACACATTCAGGAGCCCGACTCCTCTCTGATTTCTCTTTGAGAAATCTTTTTTCAGGCTAAAAGCCTCTTGTCCTCTCCAGCGCGCAGCGCAAGTGCGCAAAGCGCCCGCGTGCCGACACGTGGCGCGCGCGCTCGCTTGCGCACCTGCGCGCTTGCGCAAAGCGCCCACATGCCGACACGTGGCACGCGCGCTTGCGCTCCTGCGCGCAGCGCTCATGCGCAAAGCGCCCACGTGCCGACACGCGGCGCGCTTGCGCCTGAGCGCACAGCACCTAAGCGCACAGCGCTCAAGGCGCTGGTCCCACGCATCCCTTGGATGCCCTTTTCCCCCTCTTTTTATGTACATACATATACATATATATATGTATACAAACTCACACATATACATACTCCGCAACATTCTCCCCCTCCAAAAAAAATTTCGGGCCGGGGCGCTGCCCGAACCCCGCAAGGGGGCTGCTAGCCCCCTTGACCCCCAGCCCGCTATCCGGGTAGCGGGACCCCCGTAAAAACTCTGCGTGGCTCCCGATATATCCAAAACCCCCTTTCAAAACAAAACACACGTACACTGCACATTGAGTTCGCATGACCAGTTTAACCCGTTAATCGGAGGTTCCCTCGCCCCAAAGGCGAGGGGTAATTAACGGCAGCTTAGTTCGCGGCTGCCGGAGATTTGGATTCCCACAATCATTAAATCCCGGCCTACCCTAGGCAGGGGGAATCTGTAGTACGCCTGACAAGCGTGCGCGTATTCCCATCTCAATGGGGTGACGAAAAACACCCTACAAGAGTATCTCTGATACGACAAACTACCTGGAAAAAAATCTGTAAGGGTTCAACTGAAGAAAAGAGCTCTCTGATATGTGTTTTTAAATGACACTCTATATTGTAGATTGTACGACCAGTTTTGGCTCAGGTGTCTGTCCTTGGCCGATCCCAAAAAATCACGAAAGTTCACTCAGACATCTGCGAAGCTCACTAATCTGGCCCCAAAATGCGATTTCAAATCAAACGGCTTGGGTATTACTGGCCTACCATGACGAAGGATTGCGAAGAGCATGCGAAAAAGTGTCCTCTCTGCCAAATTCACGGTTACTTCGTCCACAAGCATCCCAACCCGTTGTATCCTACGGTGGTGTCATGACCCTTCGAAATTTGGGGCACCGACATAGTTGACCCAATTGATCCCCCGTCATAAAAAAAACACCGGTTCATATTGACCGCAACTGACTATTTCTCCAGATGGGCTGAAACTGTCCTGCTAAAAGAAGTCAAGACAGACGATATTCTGACATTCTTCTAACATAATATTCTATACCGCTTCGGTACACCAAGAAAAATCATATCCGACAACGGGCCTTCTTTCAGAAACATCAAAGTCTCAAGGTTCGCTACACAGCATAAGATACACCAGAGATATTCTTCCATCTATATCCAATAGCCAATGGGCTAGCCAAAACCTTCAATAAAACTATATGCGAGCTTTCGAGGAAAAATACTTCAGCCAACAAGAGATACTGGAATCTTAAGCTCCACGATATATTATAGGCATTTCGTACCATGCATCGCACTCCAACTCAGTCCACTCCATACGCATTATTTTTCGTAGTGGAGGAAATCCCCTCTCGAAATCGAAGTTCCAAGCCTAAGAATGGCCGTCCAACACGATTTGATGGAGGAGGAAAACATTCTTCTTCGGCTTGAAGAACTTGACACCCTCGAAGAAAAGAGACTCGCAGTACAACAAAATCTGGAGCTGTATGATCAGTCGAAAATAATGTATTTTTAACACGGCAATTTCCCTATCATTTGCACTCATTTAGAAGTGTTCGGTATTCATATTCCACATATTAATAAAACAGTCGTAAAATATCAGATTACATGTGTTAGACCTTTAAACCGACACTTTAAGGGAAATTAACCGCATTTCATGGCATCGCGTCATTTCTTTATTTGCGCAACACTTGTCTTGAATCTGTGCAGGAAAAAACGGAAGAAAAACCAAAGAGCTGATCAAAAATACGCCAACTCAATAATTTCAGATCTGGTAGCAATTCAGAAGGAATTATACAAATAAATATATCCTAAAAAGGCCCAACAATCATCCCAAGACTGTACCAGAAAGATCAAAGCCCAAGGCCCACAAAGAGCCGCGGATCCGCGGCAGGAGCCTGCTTGCGCCGCGGATCCGCGGCGGTTTCAAGGCTTCAGCTCCCAAAATTTTGTGCAAAACTCCTATCTCTTGGCCCACATTCATTTATGATACCTCAAATTCCAGAAGGATCTCGAAGCTACTGCCAGATCAGCAAAGATCATTAAGCAAGGCTAATCCTAAATAAGCTCCTAACTAACCTCTTCTAGAAGCTCCCTCCTAACTAATCACATCTAGAAGCTTCTCCTCTAACTAACTTTTGGAGGGAAATTCAAATTTCCTCAACAAACTTTAGGAGGGAAACTTAGAATTTGAAATCCTAGATCTAGGGTTTTGAGATCTATAAATAGGAGCCTAGATCTAAGGGTTGTGGTTGTTCAATCATTAGTTGTTAATCTTTTAGCTAGCTAATTCCCTCTTTCATCATCTTCTTCCACAAGTCTAGTGACAAGGCTTGTGCGAAACCCTAACCCTAATTCCACTCCAAATTCAAGATCTTGATTACACTGTCCCTGTGGACGATCCGCACTCACTTACAATCTACATCCGATACCGTAGTTGATTGCGGTCAAAATATTTTTGGTTGTGATTTCTATACAATTTTCATACTACACATCAAGAATTCTTTTCAATCAAATGGCGCCGTTGCCGGGGACCGTTTGATTAGATACACTTTTACATAATAACCAAGAAATACATTCAATCAAATGGCGCCGTTGCCGGGGATAGTGCGCTAAATGTTCGTATTTTGAAATTTGAGTTGAAAATTTTATTCCATCTAAATTTTGTGATCTAAACTCGCACAAACTCTAATACGTGTATTGTGATTTGATTGCGAGGAAATCTGGAATCATTGGAGCTTGGATAAAAATTTTCTGAGCATTCCAGAGAGCTCAAGAAGTAAACAGAAGTTCACTGTAGAATTTTTGTGCACTGAACAGTACATACAGGCGCGATTCCGCGGCAATACCCCCCAACTGCGGCGGTTCCGCGGCTATTTGAAGCCCTCTCTCTGTGCCAATTTTCCTCTGTAAGCTTCTTACCCTCTCATCTCTCCTCTTTTCAGCTCCAATTAACATTTTGCTGCAGATTTCTTTGAAAATAAATCGCTGCGCCGCAAAAGCAAAATAAAATTTGTGCGTGTTTTTGATTTTTGGTTGTTTGCATATTAATACGGAAATTAAGGGGCACGACCAAATCCAAATTAGGTGGGGAGTTCATTACCCTTCCTAGGCCCCGAAAATCACAAATTTGCATCCGCATTGACCCTCATTAATTAAAAAATATCTAGAGATGACTCTAAGGACTGTCGCGCTCAATTAGGACAAGAGAAGGCCGTGGGTAATTCATTGCTTATCCGCGTTTTCTTGTGGTGCCTAAGGCGAGTGTGTCTAAGGCTAGTGGTTTTTAATTAGGCCCACTACTTACGTAGTGGAGTACCTTCCCACTTACCTGGCACTTATCCGGCCACAGGGGGACAAAGAGCAGTGGAGGATTCTATCCCGCGACTTGTCTTTTGGCAGTTAGGAGCGGTCTAGAGCTTTGACCTAGGTGACCCCTAGATTTTAGGGTTTTGTGTGTTGCATTTGTTTTGTTGCATCATTTTTTTCAAAAATCCGTATCAATTTTCAAAGCAAACACCGCATATATCATTACCCCTAATTATAAGTTCACGCTGCCACTTGTACTAACCCTTTTTAGTGCAAGATAGGCTGGACACGGGTTTCTAGTGCCCGTTAAGTCCGCGTTTCCTTGATCGACCCAAAAGTCGGTATTTCTACATTTACCTTTTCTTTACCCACCACCACACCCACATCGATGGATCCACCTCCATCGAACTTCTTTTCCACTACTCTGCCGCCGTCCGTTGGTGCGCAGAATCCACCTCGCATCTCTCTCCAAGAGAGATGCTATCCTACACGAGGCCCACTTTCCACCTGTCTTTCCATTCCACCAGCCAACGGGAAAAATTTTCAAATAAAACCCCAATACATCAACCTTCTACCAAAATTTCACGGTCTCGAATCTGAGGACGCATACGTGTTTATCACGAAATTTGAAAATGTATGCGCAATGATGGGTACCTCAAAGCTTTCTATGGATGCTATGCGTCTACGTCTTCTCCCATTCACTTTGTGCGATTTAGCCGAGAAGTGGCTATATAATACTACCGCACATTCCATTTCAAATTGGGACGAATTCGTCAAAGCATTCCTTAAGAAATTTTACCCACATCACAAAACAGCTCGAGTCCGTAGAGAAATCTATCAATTCACCCAGCTTCCAAATGAAACATTTTCAAAATGTCTTGAACGTTTCAAGGATCTGTTAGTCCTATGTCCACATCACGGCATCCCGAGATAGGATCTGTGCCGAATCATTTATGAGGGCATTACTCCTTACACAAGACAGACCCTTGAATCCATGTGTCAAGGCAACTTTATGACCAAAGATGATGGGGAAGCATGGAACTTTCTAGAAGATTTCGCTGAAAAATCTTTACAGTGGGAGGGTGTGAGTCAATCGTCTAGGGATGGCAATGATATTTCCATAGGAGTTAGAGCTGACATTGCAGCTATCAATAAGAAACTCGAGACTATGGAAAATAAATTTTTAGCCGCCACCCTAAGTCAAATGTCACTCTCCAAAACTGTATGTGGTTGCTGTTCTGATCCGTCTCACTTGACGGAAGAATGTCCGTTTCAAGGTCATGAGCATACCAATGCCGCATTTCAAAGACCTAGAAACGATCCATCTTCCTCCACATATGATCAGGGTTGGAGGAATAACCCTAACTTTGCTTGGAACCAATCACAATTTCAAAACACGGTTCCAACCCAAAACAATTTCCAAGGGGCCCCTCCACCACAACAGCACCCACTACTTCAATTGAGTCAGCACCCCTTCCAAGCACAAAACTTTCAAAATCCGGCCAACACTTTTGAACCGTCTAGTCCTTTGCAATTGACCGGTACAGATAATACCTCTGCACTAGCACAAACCTTGGATACTTTCATGAAACAATCCATCCAAGGGACGGCAAGTTTGCAATCTTCCGTCGAGAATGTAATGAAGATCATTATCTTTCAAAATGATAATATCAAATCGATGGAAGCACAAATTGCACAACTAAAAACCGAAATGAGTGCAAGAGAGAAAGAGAAACTTCCAGCTCAACCTGTGCCCAATCCTGGCTATTCACATCTTGTGAATGCAACCACGTTGAGATCTGGAAGAGTGCTTGACCATCACCTTGGGGAAGAGTTTGATGATACTGATAAATCAATCAATAACACCCCGGCTGAGTCCTTTCCTTACACATACACTTCCAATTCTGACCCCAATTCTTCTACCCCACCACCTTCTTCCGAGCCTATTCTTCGTTTCCCAAAAGGCTCGCCACTTCAGCCCACCTCTTTTACCCCTCCACGGACGATCCCCACTTCTATTTTGGGATCGATTCCACAACCACTTCCTTCTCCTATGATGGACCCAGCGCTTATTGCTAAAGCACCTTATCCTAATCGGTTAAGGGCTAACACACCGAGTCCACATATGGAGAAGATTATGAACATTTTTAAGCAAGTAAACACCAACATCCCTCTCCTAGATGCCATCCAACAAGTTCCGTCTTATGCGAAAACTCTTAAGAACTTGTGCACTAGGAAGAGGAAGACTCAAGCGCCCAAAAAGATATTCATGGAAAAAACAATAGACACGGCTTTCCCCCAACAATTACCGAGGAAACGTAAGGATCCAGGATATCCTACTATTTCCGTTTCTATTGGGGAAAAACACATCAACCGTGCTCTACTAGACCTTGGCGCTAGTGTTAACTTGCTTCCATATTCTGTTTATGAGCAACTAGGGATCGGAGAGTTGAAGCCAACCAATTGCACTCTCCAGATGGCTGACCGATCAATCACCAAACCTAGGGGTGAACTGGAGGATGTGTTAATAAAAATCGGAGAATTTATATTCCCGGTAGATTTTATTGTAATTGATACACAACCTGTAGCGAACCCACGGAATCAAATTCCGGTGATTTTAGGTCGCCCCTTTTTGGCCACTTCCAATGCTATTATCAACTGTCGTAACGGTTCTATGACCCTATCCTTCGGGAATAGGTCAATTGAGCTGAACATTTACAAGTTGGGAAGTGTACCCTCCGAACCTACTGCTCAGGTCTGTTCTGTCGACTTAATGGATGTCGACAGCAGCGAGTTTGATGATCCTCCTGATATTGATCTAGACTCTTTTTATACGTTGTTGTTTGACCCAACTATGTATCATACACATACGGACTCTTCCACCGAGATGTCCGGGTCAACAATTAACACCGATTATGAACTGCTTTTAGAGTCTGAAGATCACCCCGCACTTTGTGATGACATTATTCACCGGGGTATAGATGGAACTTTTGAGGAGATCTTCGCTGATGAACTCGCATTTTTGAATGACACGGGTGTTGAGATGAATCGGGTTCCACTCACTGAAATTGAACCTCCACCCCTTCTTTTGAATTGTAAAAAGAATGCGAGTAATCCATCACACACACTGCATCGTCTCTCCAAAATGAGACGCACACACACTCTCTTCCACCACTTAATCTTTCCCCACTTCTTCTTCCACCAACCAGAGCACTGCATTGATAAAATTTTTGAATGGTTGGTGTTAACATTTGGTCTTTGCAAAGCTTGGCATCGATCAATGATTTTTGACCCCCACTTGTGATTTTAAAAGAATAACATTGCATAACTCAAGTTTGGGGGGGTATGATCGGGCTCCTGAAAAGAAAATTTTTACAAAATATTGAGCCAAAAATAAGTTTGGGGAAGTTCTTCACTTAAATATTTTGCCCCCACTAATAAATTCCTCCTAAGCTTACAGGTTTTTTCGAGATTTAGCGGAAGGCAACAGTGAGGACACTGTTGAAAACAAGTTTGGGGGAGGTTTGTGCTTATTTTCGCATCATTTGCATATCACTTTGCATAAGCACAAAACCTTTTTTTTTGAAAACCATAAAAATTTAAAAATTTTCAAAATTATAAAAATATTTTTTTGTACATAAATAAGATAATAAAAGATTAGATAGTGAAAAATTACATCCATGAGATTAGAAAAATTTAAGAAAACCAAGAAAATTAGAAGTTTTCTTATACGAACTAGTAATAAGTAGTTATGAGCCGTTGTCCCAAGGGTTAGTAAGATGAAAGACGTCACTAATCTGAGGATAAAAATAAGTCTGAAAAATAGTTTCTATTCTGGAAGCCAAACATTTTGAACGTGGCTACCCTGCTATTCGCACTTACACACGTCTTGAAGCCTGGGATAGTAGAGGATACCTTGAAATGCTCTTGTCTTAAAGCCAAAAGTATGAAGGAAATAAAAAAAATAAAATAAAATATAAAATGGTGAGAAAAAAATGAACACTGGTTTTGTTATCACCAAGGGCAATAAAAAATGTATAGCGAGGGTGCTTCTTCACCTAGTGCCCTAAGGCCAACTGGTCTGGGAGTCACTGCTATGCCTAAGGTGGTGCAAGACGAGGAAAATACACCAAATAAGCAAACACATGAGTAATCGGTCAGTTAGTACCTCAAGAAGTATTAACGGTCGCATGAAAGTGTGTGAGCAAATTCATCTAAATATTCATTAATTAAAAAGTACTGAGGCTGATGGGCAAGAGTATGATAGCTTGAATTGAATTCTCCGGGTGTAGGGATGTCCTTTACACACACGCAGGGATATATGATCGGTGTTTGGAAGAAAGATAGGAATGAAGAATAAGACGATGTTTTATTGAGGGAGGACGTGATTTCTGACATCTTTTCATGACCATTAAGATAGGGCTCATGACAACCGAAAAGCTAGCTTAGTTGGAAACCCTAATTTTCAAGACTTTTCTTTTACAATTCTTTTCTTTAAATGTAATATTCATGATCTTTCTTTTATTATTGGATTTTGTGGGTGCAATCCGCTGAAAACCCTCAGGAGACAACACTCCTCCTACTAGGGACACCTAGAGGTTTAAAGGCTTGTTGCACGTGCTCAGTGCAATCGTGTTGCCTACGAAAGTGTGCTAGTTAGTTTTTCTCTTTCTTTATTTTCTCCTTCTCTTTTTAATAAAACATTCGCTCGAGACGATCGAAATTAAGTTTGGGGGTATTTGATCAGTCGAAAATAATGTATTTTTAACACGGCAATTTCCCTATCATTTGCACTCATTTAGAAGTGTTCGGTATTCATATTCCACATATTAATAAAACAGTCGTAAAATATCAGATTACATGTGTTAGACCTTTAAACCGACACTTTAAGGGAAATTAACCGCATTTCATGGCATCGCATCATTTCTGTATTTGCGCAACACTTGTCTTGAATCTGTGCAGGAAAAAACGGAAGAAAAACCAAAGAGCTGATCAAAAATACGCCAACTCAATAATTTCATATCTGGTAGCAATTCAGAAGGAATTATACAAATAAATATATCCTAAAAAGGCCCAACAATCATCCCAAGACTGTACCAGAAAGATCAAAGCCCAAGGCCCACAAAGAGCCGCGGATCCGCGGTAGGAGCCTGCTTGCGCCGCGGATCCGCGGCGGTTTCAAGGCTTCAGCTCCCAAAATTTTGTGCAAAACTCCTATCTCTTGGCCCACATTCATTTATGATACCTCAAATTCCAGAAGGATCTCGAAGCTACTGCCAGATCAGCAAAGATCATTAAGCAAGGCTAATCCTAATTAAGCTCCTAACTAACCTCTTCTAGAAGCTCCCTCCTAACTAATCACATCTAGAAGCTTCTTCTCTAACTAACTTTTGGAGGGAAATTCAAATTTCCTCAACAAACTTTAGGAGGGAAACTTAGAATTTGAAATCCTAGATCTAGGGTTTTGAGATCTATAAATAGGAGCCTAGATCTAAGGGTTGTGGTTGTTCAATCATTAGTTGTTAATCTTTTAGTTAGCTAATTCCCTCTTTCATCATCTTCTTCCACAAGTCTAGTGACAAGGCTTGTGCGAAACCCTAACCCTAATTCCACTCCAAATTCAAGATCTTGAGTGCCAATCAAGCTAGAAGCCTTCAACCTTTTAGGAGCCGAGCCGATCTTCAATCGGGCAAGTGATTCAAGCCGATCCGCGACCCACGGAGACGAGCGAAGCCAAATCGACGATCGAATTCTTCCTCTTGTAGTTCTTGAGCGAATGTAATGAAATTGTTGATATAAATAAAAGGTGAAATTCTTTAATCTTGCTTTCTTTTAATTCTTGCATCATGATTAGATCTCAATTTGTAATTGTTGCTCTTGTTGTGATGTTTGAGTAAAACTCCGCTTGTAAAGGAGTCGAGACGATTGTAGAATGATGATGTAACAAATCTTAATACGATTTTTAAGTCCTACGAGTTTTGTAAACCCTAGCAAGTTCAAGAATCGATGACCTAGTTTCGTAGCGATGCTTTCTTGATTGTGATCGCTCGAAATTAGGGATCTACGATCTTTTCTTGAATTTACTAGAGGCTAGAATGTGAATGATATCGACGAAAGAACAAGGGATAAGATGAAACCCTAGTTTCACAAGAAATCCCTAATTATCGATTGATCATCATCGATCTAGTATCAATTCATCGAAGGATAAGAATACGTAATTGTAAGATTACATCACATCTATAGATCCGATCGATTCCTACGAGCCTCATTTCGATTCTTGATATTTGGTTTGGAAACATCATTAAACGATCAATTCTTGATTCTATCTTTTTCTTGTTATTAGATCTAGATTTTCTAATTCTTGAGCTTCAATTCTTTAAATCATGAATTGTTTTGTTTTCTTTCCTTTAAAGTTTCGACTCATCTAATTCAAAAGACGAACGATTACACTGTCCCTGTGGACGATCCGCACTCACTTACAATCTACATCCGATACCGTAGTTGATTGCGGTCAAAATATTTTTGGTTGTGATTTCTATACAATTTTCATACTACACATCAAGAATTCTTTTCAATCAAATGGCGCCGTTGCCGGGGACCGTTTGATTAGATACACTTTTACATAATAACCAAGAAATACATTCAATCACTGTACCGAGCCTAAATGTTACGGGCCTATGACAAGATAACCCGCCTCCGCGTTTTTAAGAAAGACGAGTTGGTGTTGGTCTTCAAAAGACCGATCATCCCCAATTGACACGCTAAGGGAAAATTCGAGCCAAATTGGGAAGGGTCATAAGTCATTGAGAAAGTATTTGATGGAGGATCCTACCAGCTGATAAATACCGAGGGAGAAGGGCTCATGCCATCCATTAATGGCTAATATCTCAAAAAACACTACGCATGCATACTCCAAGTCGCAGATGAATTGAGCACACTGGTCCTACGGTCTAGATCATGCACCTTGTAAAATCGTATACAATCCACGGGCGTAAACAACCCCTATCTCTCCTAAGTCCTACCGGCGAGACTACATCTGAAGTCCTACCGGCGATGAAGCTCCACCAATATAAAAAAACGATATGTTCATAAGCAAAACAGACACGGATGAAAACCCGAAAGGGATCCGTGAGTAAAACAGCAGGATTGCTGGCGAGTTTGTGAAAACTCGAAAGGACGCAAACTCGTGAAAAGAAGACAAAAATACACTCGCAAAGTCCTCTCGACCTTGTGAGAAGAATATCCCTGCGTGAGATCCTTACGAATCATAAAAGAGCAACACACTTAGGAATCTTCACGATTCCTAATGAGAATATACATCTGCAAGATCCTCTCGACTCGAAAAAAGAAAATACTTTTATGAGACCCTTACGGCTCATAAAATTGAAAATCGTCAGGTGATAGAGATCTAAACATGTCTCCTAATCCATCGCTCCCCAACGGACAACGGCAAATGACGAGTCGCTCCTGACACTATGCTTCAGTGTTAGCGGTGTTGATACCGATCCAAAGCTCGAACCTCAAGTTTTCCTAAAGGCAAGTGATGAGTCGCTCCTGACGCTACATTTCAGTGTTAGTGGTGTTGATACCGACCCAAAACCCAAATCCTCCAAGGGCAAATGATGAGTCGCTCCTGACAATATTCCAGTGTAGCGATGTTGATGCCAAAGAAGACCCAAATTCCAAGTTCCACTCAATTTCAAAAGACCTACCAAACAAGACAGAAATCAAATAAGTCAAATCAAAATCCCATCGACAGTGGTTCCAAGCTCAAAAGGTTCCGCGGAATAAACAACTCTAAAACCAATCAGATCAACCGATTCAATACCAACGACCCCTCGATGGAATCAAACCCCGCTTCGGAAATTTCAATCCCGATACCGCAGAAAGCGGAGCAAGTCAAATCCGACCCCGACAACACAAGAAGCGGAGCAAGTCAACTTTAACCCTAAGACCGTAGAAAGTGGAGCAAGTCAAATCCAACCCCGACAACGCAAGAAACGATGCAAGTCAACTTTAACCCTGACACCACAGAAAGCGGAGCAAGTCAAATCCAATCCCGACACCACAAGAAGCGGTGCAAATCAACTTTAATCCTGACACCGCAGAAAGCGGAGCAAGTCAAATTCAACCTCGACACCGCAGAAAGCGGAGAAAGTCAACTTTAACTCTGACACCACAAGAAACGGAGCCAGTCAAAACAAATCCCCGACACTACAAGAAGCGGAGCAAATCAAATCAAATCAAACATCGACCGTCCAAGTCGCAAAAATGGCAGCACCGACCGTTAAGATCGCAAAAATGGCAGCACCGACCGTCCAAGTCGCAAAAATGGCAGCATACCCTCCACGTCGTCAAAAGGAAACCTAACCAAATCAATCTCCATATATAACAAGATCTATCAATTTCATGCACACAATCCATACACGTGGTGTGCGTTTATTGATGGGGCCACTTTGTTGGGGTCAAAAATTACACTCCGGTTGACCAAGTCAAAGTCAACCCCAAGTCAAATGGGCCCGAGCCTAAGCAAGCGGACTCAAGTCTTAAGCCAAGTGGGTCCAAGCCTAAATCAAGACCGAGCATGCAAGGGGCTGACTCCATGCCAAAAAGGAGGCAATAAATTAGTTTAAATGCAATTTTTAGAAATAAATATATGAAAAATGGACAAAAAGCCAAAACTCTCTAAACCACATAGCTTATGTGAAAAAAAAATAAGCACATAAGGTATGGAGAGGCACAAGTGCCGTGGGGCTATACCCTATAAAAGACCAACATGATGAGAAAATCAATAATTTTCATTCTCTCCATAATTTCTAAGGTTCTGTGCCGCCTTCTTCTTCTTCTTCTTCCTCAAGGTTTTAAACTTTCTTCTTTTTTTGAATTAAATCAAGAGTTTTCTTCTTTCCCCAAAAAGAAATAGTTTTTCACCATAAAACCCTTAAAGGAGAATTCAAATCTTCCATCAAATATCTAAAATGAGAGATTTTTAAATCTCACCGCCATTTTTCTCCAAGATCCAACGGAAATAGAGGAGGAAGAAGGAGACTCGTCTTTAAAAATCCCATTTTGGAAGGGTCGGAGGCTCAAGGAAGAAGAAAGAGGCCCTCTTTCATCATCTCTGAAAATCGTTTGGAAGTTTAACTCCAAATAAAAATCCTTCTTTTTCTAGGAGTTTAACTCCAAAATCTCTCGGAAGTCCAACTCTCAGTTCAGATGCTAAGCCCCTTTTCGCCGGTGTTCCCAACAGACACCCACTGCCCACATGGTTCGCTGGCACCCAGCGACCGCGCGGCAGACACGTGACCCACTGGCGTCCAGTGGTCGCGTGTTGTCTCACGTGATCTTAGGACGCTATTCACCCCCATTTTCCACACATTCCACACTCAAAACACTTCTCCCTTTGAAAAAAATTTCAAATGGGATGCTGCACTACACCTCACAATGGGCTGCAAGCCCTCTTGATCCCAGCTCACTATCTGGATAGCGAGACCCCCATAAACTCTGTAAGGCCCCTGATATGTCCAAAACACCTTCAAAACACTGCACATTGAGTTCACATGACCAGTTTGACCCGTTAATTGGATGTTCTCTCGCTTCAAAGACGAGGGGTAATTAACGGCAGCTTAGTCCGCAGCTGCCGGAGATTCGGATCTTCGCAATCAATAAACCCCAGCCTACCCAGACAGGAGGAATCTGTACATGCCGGACCAGCGCGCGCATTCCTATCTCAATATGGTGACGAAAAACACTCTACGGGGTGTCCAATCGAGTGTAATCATCTCATAACAGATATACAGTCTAGAGATCTCATCACATGATGAGCGTACATGTCTCAAAACTCCTTGCTTGCCAATGTATTTAGCATGCAAAACACACTTTTCGCTCCTGCAACAAAGCCAGCGAACATGATAGATTTACTGATGAGTTCAAATTAAGCCCCTTAACCAAAAATATATATGTGGCATATGACAAAATTACCCTTCATTATCGAAACTTTTTGGGTCGACCTCATGGAGATTCTTTACCAATTAATCTTATTAAAGTCCGAGACAAAATTAAACAAAAATGAGAAACTACATGATAAGATATAATACAGATCATCCTCCAATCAAACTGCACATATATGTGCAATTATTTCTACTTGTTAGAACATCTGAATATGCATTGTGGTTAGCAATATTAAACTGAGATTAACTGAAAATACAAATTTCCAGCCATTAGAGATCTAGAGTTAAAACAAGTAGCTGTGGCTTAAGCCTTAAACAAGCGAATGCATTATCTATCATGGTATTAAGCTTAAGCGTACAAAGATATCTCTTATCAAAACCCAACCAAAGCTTCACGCATAGTCAACTAGTGAATTATTCAAGATGGCATGAACAATCAGGAATCCTCAACAACTACTCAGCTTAGAATTGTAAAAACAAACAAAGCATAGGTTTAAATATCAAGTTTTTGAGACCTTCACTCATTCCATAAGACATAGAATAACTAATGAAAACAAAGATGATCAAAGCTAGCTCTTACATTAGTGTAGAAGAGGAGAAATACATAAACGAATCAAAACAAGTACCTGTTGAGAAATAATAATAGGGGAACTGAAAGCCAATTTTGAGAGTGATGCCAACATCTCAGCTTGCAGTTCTTCTTGTTGTAAATTTAGAATCAGATTTTTACCAACCTGCATCAGCAGATGATGGAAATAATTACAAAATTTGTTATACTCATTAAAGCAGAATACTTCTCTGAATGTATAACAAGATGGTTCCAATATTATATCCAGTTGCAACCAGGTTTACTCTTGATCGCTTTCACATGTACCATTCCCGGATAACAACATCTATTTGTATAATGAACCAACATTTAAAAAACCAATTAATCAAATCCTTTTAATGAGCCAACGTATACAAAGCATACGGTTTTTCTGACTTCATGAAACTTGTGCCTTTTAGTTGAAGAACGAAACTGATTTTTATTATTAGATGACGAGTTTAACAATTTCTCAGTTTATAAAAAATGAGAAATAAACCAAATGTCATATAGTAAAGTAAGTAGAAACACATACAAATGTAGAAGTAGAGATGAAGCAACCTTATAAGCTCTATTTACAACAGACAACGAGCATCGCATTTTAGAGAAAGAACGAATAGCATCCAACTTCACATCATGGGATGTGTGTGGCAGAGACACAATACCAATCAACATCTCTAAAACAATGCACGCAAAGTCCTCCGATAATCTACAAAAGCAACCAGCAGCAAACAACGCTGCCTTCACCTGTACCAAACAAAATCACAAATTACTGAAATTCAAATTTACAACAGAAACAAGAATAAGCAACATACTGATTATAATCTTTCACCTCTAAAACATGTGAAGACTGCAAGCTCGTCAATATAATATATCGAATATGAACGCTATCCTTTCCTAAATCAGCCCAACAACCAAACAATCTCAAAGCCAATGCCTTTGCCTCGACATCACCAGTGTCGAAAACCATCTTCACTCTCTTAAGCAACTCTACAGAATTCACCACTCTCTGCTTCGATAAAATCCCATTATACTTTGTTCCCTTCTTCATAACATCCTTCAATTCTACCAAGAAAATTCTTACTATGCTTCTCCTAATACAATTATCACCATTACGAAACGCGTCGGCAAGACGAAGAAGGATTGTGTTAGCAAACAATCTGTCTTCTCCTGGGACCAAGGAGTACATATTCAAAACCACAAGCATAACGTTTGGCTCTTTGCTCCATTGATGTAACCTTTGCCCAATTTGGGCTATTGCGTCCATTCTACGACCTGAGATTAGAAATTGTATGAAATTCAAACTGAAATTGTGATTAAAATAGTTTTGGTTGCAGATTGATTGAAGCTTACTATGGTTTGTGGAACGAAGATCCTTCTCGAGTTCAATGCTCCAATCCATGGCGCAAGCAGCAGAGATTTTCTCCATTTTTTCCCCTCTCACTCCTCCTCTACAAGAGATCCAAAACACTAATCGAAAAATTTACTGCTAGAATTTGTAAAACTAGTAACTTTTAAGGTGTAAATCGATTCGGGTAATGTTTGCATCCGATAACACCAGTTGCTAGTAGTGGAGGCAACCAAGGCTAGGCATGTCAATGGGTCAGGTCAGATCTGGAATCACCAAAAGTTTCCTTGGTTAATTGAACAATCCAAAAGATACTACATAAAAAGCATCGCATAAATACGAAACAAGACAATAATTTAACCTAATTTAGTATTACATTGTAATAACATTGTTTAGCATATCCACATTTTGCATTGCTTCATATCTCGAAAATAATGCATGATAGCTTCATTTTGAAAAATCTTCCAATAATTGTTTCAAAATTAAACATTCATAAATATTAAAATAAGAATATTTATAAATTAAATCTATCAAATAGATAAGTTTGTGCTAAAGTCATAAACTCATAATATTTATCTCAAAAAGAAAATTGCATGGTATTTTGATATAATTATCTCAAAAAAATGCATTAAAAATATGATATTCCTAAATTCCATATTCGTCTACGATATAGACATCGGTTTTAAGACGAACGTCATCTAATTTCACTACACCGATGGGGATGCCGAATTGTCTAGAACTACAAGTCTACGATTAAACATTTAATTATTTAAACATGTCAACGATCAACCTAAAGAGATTCAGAGATGAAAGCGAAAACCTCAAAAGAATTGCATGAATTTAATTATAAATTTACACGAAAGAAGATTTAATGGATAAAACCCAACCTTGGATGATTGGATGATCAGTTGCCTCGAGGCTGCGAGATCTCGAAGTTGTCGGAGGCGAGATACGAGTGAGAAATCGAAGGTAGAGGCGAGTGAGAAATCAGAGGGTACCGGCGGCTGGTTCTCACGCCAAGGGTCCAAATCCATCCAAAATGGCAATGGACGGTCGAGATTTGTGTGAAACGGGCCGTGTTGGTTTATTTTTCATCGGGAGGGTCTATGGATTTAACTGCAAAATAGCCAGCAGGCCCCACTGGTCCATATAAGTCGCCGCTGCAGTTTGAGCTTGCAGGATCCTTACAGAACCCGTCTCTTCTTATTTTTAAGTGGAGGTTGAAAGAAGCAAATTATGAACCCAACTCCAAATATGGAGTTTATGAAACTTTGGTCGGATTGGAATTGAGATAAATACAATTATTTCAAGTTTTGGGCTGAAATAACTGTAGTTATCTCAAACTCCAAAATGGTTGTCAAACAAGACAAAGTTCGCATTTTGGATCTAAGGTTTGCTAACTTTACGAAACTGCAGTTTAGAAAACAAAACTCCATTCCCAAACAGAGTCAGGGATTGGTTTGATTGGGACGAGGGGCTGAGTAGTGATAGGAAGCAAAAATGTTATTGTTGGGTAAATTGTCAAAAAGCCCCCGGTCTACTTCAAACTTGTGTAAAAACTCTAGGCTTTTCACTCTTGTTAAAGAAACCCACCACCCAATCAAAACCCCATGTATGCAAGATGCATGTAATATCTAAGCGGTTGCCTGTAATATCTAAGCGGTTGCCTGTAATAACTAAGCAGTTGCCTGTAACATTTAAGCAGTTACAGTTTCTTGTAATATCTAAATAGTCGCATGTTATATCTAAGCAGTTGCATGTAATATTTAAGAAGTTGATTGTAATATTTAAATAGTTGCATGTAATATTCAAACAGTTAATGGAAGACGGTGCCTAAATAATATATAGCTCAGAGGGTTTTTCACAATATTTTAAACGGTGGGCCCTTACCAGCAATTTCTTTTTCGTTGTTAGAAGACTTCCGAACGGGTTGGGGGCTTTTTAACAATTTACCTTTTTCCCCGTTTTTCCCCACGGCAAAACTGGCTTTGAATTTTTTATTCAAAATTATTTATCCATTGTTTTTGGAGCAATACAACGACTACCTGAGATTAGAAATTGTATGAAATTGAGATTAAAATAATTTTGGTTGCAAATTGATTGAGGCTTACTAGGGTTTGTGGAACGAAGATCCTTCTCGAGTTCAATGTTCCAATCCATGGCGCAAGCAGCAGGGATTTTCTCCATATTTCCCCCTCTCTCTCCTCCTCTACGAGTGATCCAAAACACCAATCGAAAAATTTACTGCTAGAATTTGTAAAACTAGTAACTTTTAAGGTGTAAAACGATTCAGGTAATTGTTCCCCTATTAATTAAACACAATAATAAGAGCTAAGCTTTGTTAAATCTAATAAAGCAGCGCCTCCCGTGCTCCCCACGTGGTGCCATTACCGACCTCTTATAAGATTAAATCGTATAGTGGCGCCGCACGTAAAGTTCACGTGACGGTCAATATGCAAAGCATAAGAGCGCACGTTATATATAAGAATTTAATTCTTAAGTGGCGTTCACGTGCATAACACGTGAGTGCCAGTATCCAAATTAAGAACAGGTAAAATTAAATTCTACATAAAAATTATTTTCTTAAAATCTGGGATATTCCCCGTTAAACAGAGACAGATCAAAGATCATAGTGATGATAAATCATCAAATGATAGAATTAAATTCTATTAGGAGAAAATATCTTCCTGATCTTTCTAAGAGAAAAGTATTCTCGGTTGGATCAAAAATCTAATAATAGAATTAAATTCTATTTTTGGAATATATTTCCCCAATCTTTCTAAACAAAGAAAAATTGTGCTAACGGAGCACCCTTGAATTAAAATCCAGTGGTGATTAAAAATTGCCGTTTGACATAATTAAATTCTGTATATTGGAAAATATTTTCTTGATCTTGTTAAAAAAAATAAAAAAAAACATATTCTGTAAAACAGAAATCCACCGGATCAAAAATCCAACGGTGGATAAATTTCCCTGAACAATTTTTGAAACCAATTAAATCAATTGGTATCTTTCAAATGAGAGATTTTCTTAAACTAGTCAACAAATTTGACTCTTCTATATAAAAGATAGGAGCCTTCAAAAAGAAAAAAGAAAAAGAAGAAGGAAGAGATCAACACCACAAGGTTCTTGCCCCAACAAAACCAAGAATTCAATTCTCTTCTGCAGAAGAAAGATCTTTCCTCTTCAAAAAACCCTAGGTAAAGAAAATAGAGATAGAATTTATCTCTTTTGCCTAACATAAAGAAAACAAGGGTTTAACCCTCCATAAAAAAACTTAGTTCTTCTCTTGATTTGAGACTTGAAAAGCAAATCTCTCCACAAGTTGAAAATTTAATTCTCATCGGGGAGATTCTGTTCTCCTAACTTAAAGTCTAAGAAAAAGAACTAGATCAAAAAGAAATAAAGATACATTGTCTAGGAATTTAATTCCTTCATAAACAGGATTTAACACTACATACAAAAACTTTGTTCTTACAAAAAACAGAAAAACTTAGTTCTCTAATGAAACTGGTCTCGGATCTTCAAAGTTCTTAATGTTAGTTGAGTCCCCGGTTCCCCAATTGATTGACCCACAATAATACCTACGGCTTCTCCCAATTCATCTTTTTTTGGCTCTCTCTTCAGCCCCATGTCTCTTATCCCTAGGAGGTCTTCCTACACTAGCAGGTTTTACAGAGATCATTAATGGTCAAAATGTCATTAACAAAAATTAAAATTTCTTCACAAATCATCAACAAAGAAAAAGACTTGGAGCCTCACGTACTTCCCATGTGAGCGCCCAAAAGATCCCCTTAAATGAAATCCAGCGTCTCACGTACTTTCCACGTGAACGCTCAAAATAAAGGTCTCAGCGGCTCACGTGATTCCCACGTAGACGCCCAAAATAGAAGGTCGGCGCCTCACGTGAAATACACGTGAGCGCTGAGTAAAAGTGCAGAAGCACTATAAAGTCACTCAAAATGACTAAGTGCTTAGCACTGATTGGGCAGAGCCCACGTACCAGCGCTTCACGTGAAACACACGTGAGCGCCCAATAAAATAAATGAAGCAGTGCCTCACGTGCTCCTTACATGAGCGCCATACAAAAGCGCTTAGCAGTATATATTCAGTCAAAATGACTAAAATGCTTAGCGCTAATTGGGCAGCGTCCATAACTGAGTGCTCACATGATACATAAGTGAACACCAGAACCACAAATAAGTGCTTAACACTTTTAAATAAAGAAGAAAGACTCAATAGACCAAGCCTAAATTGGCTAAAAGTCTCTCTGAAGTTTCTGGCAGCTGAGCCCAATTGCTCTGTTGTTAGATCTCAACTAAAATTTGATGATTCTTAAATATTGCTAAGTTGCTCTTAGTCTCAAATAGGACTAACGTATCCTTAGTTAAAATAAATTGAGGCCAAATGCTTATATATTTAAGTTGATCTTAATCTCAAATTAGATTAATGGTCCTTAAATAAAATAAAATATTTTTGAACTAAAGAAAAATATAGCCTAAGTTCAAAACCCAAATTCATAAACATACGGATTTAGACTAATCCGCGCCCTACGGACGACGACATTAAATAGTCTATGTATACAATCCACGGGCAATCTAAACAAACAAAATAACACGCGACACGAGGTGAACTATTAAAGTAGGAGAAAGTGTAAGTCGATATCGCACGCCCCACGCACTTGTGAGAAGGCGGAATATACAAAAAACGATTTTTATATTTGCAACATTGACCTATATACAGGATCTTTTTGGAAATCTTAACTAGCTAAACACTTGAAAGTTCTAAACTACTATGGAAGACTTTTATACCTTCTTGATTCAAGTCCTTTGAGTCTTCTTCTTCTTAGCTTGAGCTTCTCGAAGTTGCAGATCTAGCTCGGTCGTCGGCCTCCTTGTGTCGAAGACGATCCGCCCGAGAGTCTATGGTTCAAGCTCCAACCTCTAAACCGAGATAACTAAGGTACCTAGTTCGCTAATCTAGGTAGCTTAAGAGATGTAAAGTGTTTATTAGAGTATTTTATCTCAGATGACATTAGGATTTACAACACATGTGAGGGTTTAGGATCTTGAGGAAGGAGAAAAAAATGGTGAGAGAAAGAAATAAGCAAATAAGCTAAGTCTTGTGCAAGTGAAGAATGGCTCATTCTCTTTCAATAATCAAGCATGCAATATTTTGCATAAACAAATAACAACCATGCTTGAATAGTGAAGGCAAACCAATAAACTAAAGGAATAAGCCATGCTTCACCCATGCCACAAATATCTCCATTTTCCACCTCTTTAATCTATTTTCCAAAAATAGATAAATCCAATAATGAGGTGTCCCTTTCTAAAAGTATCTCTTGTAAATTTACAAGAATACCCTCACCGTATATACATACCCGTATTCGTACTGCAAAAATACGAATACAATGAGATAATAATAATCCAATAATATAATACTAGAATCCGGCTTAATCAAAAGCCCATTAGTATTATCCGTCTGAACAACATCCGTGTAGCCAGTACACGTATATGATCAGAACCCTGCATGTAAAACCATACGACCTCTACATCGTTTCGCCTGAACCAGAGAATCCCTTTGTGTGGGACTCTAAACACTCGACAGTACGCTGGCAGTGTGTTTAACCACAAGCCCGTCAGCGGTACTAGATATACGTAACGGCTACCCAGGTATCTGTCGAAAAGAAGGCCGACGAGTGAACTCATCCGAACCCCTACCGAGCCTATCCGTGACAATCTCCATACAGTCCGATCTATTCATTTAAGAGTATCGTAAATCGGGCTTAGGGGATCGTAAATGTCAGACCCCTAATAGCGCAATAAGTCGTGTCGGTATAGAGCCCAATACACCCTGAGAAATTACTGATGTACTTACCGGTAAATCTCACTTGCCCTAACTAGGGACCTTGTGTATTGGCTATCCGAACACATCGTGATATCAACTCCTAATACCGGAAGAGACGAATCCTTTCTATCCACTACTGCCTCCAAGTGCTTCGGGACTGCACCTAACCACTATCTGTTTGCACGACTCATTTGAGCCGTGGTAGGATAGTAATCTAAGTATAATGGTAACACACTCGATACGAATAACGATGTCAAGTCAACGGACTAATTTGTACTCATGTCACCCGGGAACTGCTAACTGACGATAGGTATAATACCAACCAGCAGTTCCCATCGAGTCCGTCCAGTGTAACTCATAACCCGATGAGCACCTATATACCATCTCTGGTACGGCATACCAATGACTACGGGACAGGCCACCTTCCCTAACTGGGATGAGAAGCGTATACACTAGTCTACTCTGGAATATCGATGCCCTGTCTCGATAATCCTACGACTAGGGATAAGCTTAAGGATATGCTTATAGACTACCCAACCCCACTAGTGTGACTGCCATCACAACACTGGTAGTCAAGCAAAGATCTTAAGAGCTCTATCAATGTATTAGCGATATGCTAAAAGAAACATATACACATATTAAGATAGAATCAAACCGGATAGCATACTCTCATATTGAGCAAGACTGTTATTATATCTGTGTATATTCCAAGCTTCCAAAATGTAATATACAATCCAGTACTATACAATAATAGCCTCTATGGTATATATCACTAACAATCACCCACTTGTACTAAGGCCATGTATTGGCATATCGCAGACCTATAATCTCGAATAGCCTCTCGAACTGCGTCTGAGGGATGACCTTTGTGAGTGGATCTGCAATGTTGTTCTCCATATCTACTCTCCGTACCTCGATCTCCCGGCGATCCACGATCTCCCTGATCAGGTGATGCCGCCTCAAGATATGTCTGGACTTCTGATGGGACCTTGGTTCTTTTGCTAAAGTTATAGCCCCGTTGTCACAATACAAAAGTATTGGATCAGTAATGGACGGAACCACCTAAAGTTCTGTAATGAACTTTTTCATCCAGACTGCTTCTTTCACGGCGTCACATGCAGCGATTTACTCTGCGTCCATCGTTGAGTCAGTAACAGTATCCAGCTTGGAGCTCTTCCAACAGACCGCCCCTCTATTGAGGGTAAAGACATAATCCGACATGGATTTGCAGTCATCCTTGTCACTCTAGAAGCTAGAATCAGCGAAGGTCTCGATCTGGAGGTCTTTACTGCCATACACCAAGAATATCTCCTTAGTCCTTTTCAGGTACTTGAGAATGTTCTTAACTGCTATCCAGTGCTTCTCCCCAGGGTTTGACGGATACATGCTTACCATGCTCAGTACGTAAGCAACATCTTGTTTGGTATACAATATCGCATACATTATAGAGCTTACCGCAGAAGCGTAGAGTATAATACTCATGCGATCTCTTTCCAAATCAGTCTTGAAAGACATCTCTTTGGAGAGAGTGATCTCGTGACAAGCCGGTAAATTACCATGCTTGGAATTTTTCATACTAAATCTTTTCAGTATGGTGTCGATATACCTAAATTGTGAAAATCCCAATATCCTCTTAGATCTATCATGATAGATATGGATTTCCAGAATATAGGTGTTACGCCTCGCTTTCCAAAATACGGAATACGAGGGGTGACAAGGCCAGCCATGCTCCTGCGGTCAAGAAAATATCCTGCCATAGTCACATTTCGGCTTTTAGCATTTCGTGGAATCGGTAATTATAGCATAAGTAATAAGAAATGGAGTCACAATTCTATCAAAACAGATGTAAGACTAACCAGATAGAGTCAAAAGAAAGAATAGCGCTGACGTCACTAATCTAGATGCCCACAGTATCATTGAGGTAAGACGAATCCTGATCCGAGCTAAATCCACTTCTCACTCTGAGCATGCATACTCAGGTCATCAGAACGACACAATAGCAATATATATGAATATATAATACGTGCAATGATGATAAACATAAAGCAGTAAGTATAGAATAATGACGCGAGCATGAAATAATCGGTAGACATAACGATCAAGCAAATGTATCATACCAGTAATCAATGCAATGTCCATGTCACTAAGCAATCAGTCGCTAAATCTCACTGTCCAAATCAATAAAGCAATCGTCAGTCCAAGTGTGAACGTTAACCACCGTAAGAGTATCCCAACTCAAGGGTAGGCCTCAGGGGTAAGAGAACACGGGTCCAAATCATGCTCGCTAATAATCAGAAACACCATCCATACGACTCCTAAAATCACTGTAAATTCCGGCAGTGGGACTTATGAGATTCCGTTGAACGAACTCACACTCATACTACCCAACACCCCGCAGTCTACATCAAACACCGACCATGAATCCGAATAGCAGTCGCTCCATGACAAGTCTACACGAGAACTGAAGACAGAATCTCCATCAAGCATGTCTCGACTGGTATCCAAGATAAATGGACAGTGCTCGATATCTTACCTATGACGCTAATATAAACGCTTTCATACCCGTCCCATACCGGTTATAGTTACACTTATATATATCCCATAGGAGTCAACAATATAATAACTAATTGGTTCAGCTGATTGTATATAAGTATACGTCACTTTCCCTATTCAATCACGTTTTTACACTAATGTACTTGCCGCAATCCAATCTCTAATATTTATCTCTTGGTAATGTAATACGGTCACTAGGATATTGATGCAAATGAATACTATTTATAAGGGTATAACAGTCATGCAACATGATGGGGTGCAGTAAATACACTACTGAATACATGTGAGCAAACGATGTTGGTTTAATTAGAAACATCACATAAAATCACACATGCATAATTTGGCAAAACAGTATAAAAAGCGTAAATAGTGTATTAAATTATCTCTACAACAAAATTGGTTTCGAATCAATCGGGTTTTGGGTTTGTGAGTTACAGTCATTCTATTTTAAGTGTTCACGGCTGGAAATCCAATTTCTGAACTGAAAATCGGTTTCGTAACACGGTTTACTCCCTGTTAGGAGAATAATTAGGTAACACTACAGTTAGATAATACTTATATTTATCTGTTATGTTTCCAACGCATCAGACGGATCAATAATATCCTCTGTACGCAGGGAGATATGCATGGTTTAAGGTTAAGGTGTACATACTGCCTCTGCACTAAACTGTAGCACACCACAACGGATTAAAATGCAACTAAAATATCAAACGATTGTAAAATCGAATTATGCCACCACTTATATTTAGCTAACAGAATTATCTTTGCGACTATATAGGGTTCCGCATATTGTCATTTCAATACGGAGTTATACAATTAATTAGAAACAGGTGTCAATATGTAATTCTGCTCAGGAATGCAGTCTAGAGCTAAGAATCGCCTCAGTTTTCATCGGCATAACTTATTAAAATACAGAGATGAACTATGGGGTGCTGCAGGTTTATCTGTCGGTTTCGATACGAGCCCCAAAACATTAGTTTGCGAGTTGTATTCAATTTAATCTAGATTTTGGAACATGGCATGTGCGTGAATTCCAGATTCAACGTCGTCTTTGTGGGGCGACACTTCGCGACGATATTCTTAATATTTTTACCCTAAATATCTACGCAATAGCCTTCAATAGTAACGGAATTCGACAATCACAAAACATGGCACTTAAATCAAGGTTTTCATACATGTATCACTTGAACTCGGGTTATAAATACGGATATTGATCGTCGTCGGATTCACATAATTGATTTAAACAAAATAATAATTAAACACTATTTGTGCTCCTTCTAGTATAGCCAATAACAAGAGTCGCTACGGTATTCTCAATGATAATTCACGGCACGGCATAGGCTCGAGTGTACATAATTTTAAACTCATCGATCTATTCGATATAATTTATCCTCATAGCTAAATATAGATACATATACGTCTATATATATCAATCATTTAACATCATCAACTTGTTTAGCTACTATATTAGCATGAATAAGCAAGTAACGAATATTCACTTGCCTGGCGATGATATCGGCACGACAGTGAAGGGGCAGCGGCTATGGCGACAGCAACATGTGCTTGATGAAATGCCAATGGTCGCGATAAGCTTGGGCCTCGTCTGCTGCTGTGCTACTAAGGTGACCGGCGATGCTGAGGTGGCGACAGCGATCGCAGGTGGTGCAATGGGTGTGGGTGGAGGAGTGGTTGCGACGGCGATCGCAGGTGGTGCAATGGGTGTGGGTGGAGGAGTTTCGGGTTCGTGGGTGAGAGGAGGTGGCTCAGGCGGATGGCTGGCAGTCGCGGTGGTCGTGGCCGGCGGTGGCAAGGTGTCGGCTTTGTGTCAGATGCTCGGAGCTTGGAGCGAGGGCGCCGGCGGTGGTTGTTGAAGTTTCGAGGGAGGAATCGGGGGTTGGAGGCTTCAGCGATGAGAGGAGGAAGTGGGGGTTGTGGGTCGTCGAAGGTGCCAGGAAGCCGTGGGGGAGGTTGTAAGGCTCTGGGGTCGCCGACGTCAATGGCATGGGGGGGAGCGAGGAAGGAGGAGAGGGAGCTCGGTGCTGTTTGCAGAGGAGGAGGACTTGGGTGTGCTCGAGGTTGGTGATGGCAGGGAAAGCTCGGTGCAGAGGCGATGGGGTTGAACCGGTGAGGTCGGCTAGGTGAGATGATGGTTTCGAAGTCTTCGACGAGGGTAGAGGCTGTGCGGTGGAGGCAGCGGCGACGAAGACGAGGGTGAAGGGAGATGGGGTCGGGTTATGAGAACGACAGAGATAGAGAGTGAGATTGAGAGAGAGAGCTGTTGAGAGGGGGCGAGGTTGAAGGTGAGGATCGGGGTCGGTTGCGGTGATCTCGGGGTCGTTGGGGGAGGCGCGGACGTGGGGGGCTCGTTGCGAAGAAGGAGGGGAAGGATCGAGACGAGAGAAAGAGGGAAAATAATCGAGAAGAGGAAGAAAGAGAAGGGGATGCGATCGGGTCGGGTCGGGCTAAGGGCCTGGGTTTGGGTCCATGGGCCGGGTTAGGGTTTTAAATTATGAGAGGTAGGATTTCAGAAAAAATAAAATTTAGGAATTCGGTAAATAGAGAAAAATAAAAAATATGAGGAAAACTTTGGTTAAAATACGTAAAATTTAAATTCAAGATACTTATTATTACACTATACCACCCTTACAGAAAATTTCATTCTCGAAATTTAAAATAAACAATAAGGCATAGGAGTAATGCGAAACGTAGTTAGAATTCAAACATTACTATATAATAATTTACGCAAACGTAACTAAGTAAAAATCAAATATTTGTTTATAAGAAATAACGCAGCTAACAGAAATAGTCATATGTAAGAGCAAGGACGTGACAATTGACGGTAATAAACTATATATACACAAATACAATGAAATATATAATAGCAATAATAAACAATAGTGAAGGATTTGTTGATAAACCTTAAGAACCAAAATTACTTTAGCGGGTATATAAATCATGCAACTATAAAATAACCTAAGAATTCTCGCACGGTGCAATATAGAAAAGATAGGTGAGCTGATAACCAAAGCATGTATCAACAATTAATGTAAAGGCTAGGACTAAACTGTATATACAAAGTACGAAGATAGAACAATACGAAAGAAAATAAGATAATACCAAGATAATGATGATACATGTACGAGTAAAAAAATGTATTAGCATACAAAATAACCATAATTTATATTTCAGTAAATAGAAAATTTAAATCGATTTGGAATACAAGTATACGTAAGTAAACGTAAATACGATAATAAAAGATAGTTAGCATAAATATGAACAAACGAAAGGGAATATGAATTTTGAGAGTTAAACAAAAAAATACCACAAAAGAACGAATGCGGGTGATATCACTATAATAAACAATATAACGTTAAAGAAAATACAAAGTAGAAGATAATCTAAAGTGACATCCTGTAGCTAAAAATAGAGAAAATTAAAATAAAAGTAAGAAAAACAGAACTACGTATTAAAAGGACGATAACATGAAAATCATTAGCACGGATAATTTACTAGAAATAGAACATACGGTGTAAGTTGATATTATTAAGAATTTGAAGAATAGTAGATCATCTGAAGTAACCAAAATAGTTAATAATGTGCACTTTTAGGAAAAACAGAAAATGGAGAAAACTAAATTTCAAATATCACTAAACATAACTACAGTAGTAGAGAGTAATTCCAGTAATGTGTAGTAGACTAGCCAGGACATGGATTTACGGTAAGATACGACCCAATCGAAAGATGAAGTCAGGAAGGTGGTGCTCAACTAGAATATTGACGAGACTGGGTCATGTTACTATAAGATTCATGGATGAAATAATAGTAAATCTCAAGGAGGGAAAGGAATTATTGGGAGGAGGAACAATCAATACATCACGTGGATCTTAAAGGTACAATACTCAAGGAAAAAATTTGCTCGAACCGAATTTTATTATCCAAAAAAATTTGACAGAGCACAATTAAGAAACAAATATGGCCCTAAGATATACATTGTTTTATTTGGTCAGAAGAAATGAAAATAAGTCGCGTCAGTCGCGATTGTGGAAGTTCAACGGGTTACTATAATCTCTCGCGCTAAGATAGGGGCGTCCATTCCCATAGCGTCTCGCACGGATCGCTGTTGGAGGTTCTTCAGCCTCGGGTTCCTCCTCACTCGGGATTTCATTCTACGACTCTTCCTCGGCGGGGGCCTCGTTTTCGGGCTCTTCCCCCATGGGGTTTCCTTCTCCCGGTCCTCCTTCCTAGGCGGGAGCTTCCTCATCGGGGTCTTCTTCCACATGATCTGTCTCTTCGGGATCCTCTTCCACTGGGTCCTCCTTAGAATCTTCCTCTACTGGATCTTCTCCTACTGGGTTCTCTTCCACTGGGTTTTCCTCAGGATCTTCTTCTACTGGGTCTTCTTCGGGGTCCTCTACTTCATCGTCAGAGTCACTGGTCATATTAACTTCTGGAGCTACGTCTGCGACTTCCTCATCCTCGGGATCGCTATTGTCGAAAATAACCTGTGGGCCATCGACCTCGTCATCTGAACTTACTAGCATGCAGTCCAAGAAAATGCAGGACTGAGTGTCCTCATCGAGAGGCGGCACTGTCTCGGGGTTGGCGATGGTCTGAAAGGAGAGGGTCATGATTGTTGGAATTCCTTAGCACGACTACAAGGGTTTAAAGATGCATCGAGTATACAATTTTAAATTTTAGTGTGCTAATGAACTCAAACCTAGAATCGAACTAGAGAATCAGGGTATTGTAAACATGTAAACTACATTACACTAAGCGAATGAGAAATACAACCTTTGTAGACCGGTCCTTCACTTCTAAAGCTCCGTGTAGTAGTCCCTTTGCTCCAAGTAGTGGTCTCCCGGACTCTCGTTAGGCTCCACTAGGTGAAAGGAACAAGCTTGCTTGAAGTCTTCGAGGCCGAAGATGATCTACGTCGAGAAGACTCTAGCTCAAGCTACCTCTTCACAAATTGAGAATTAGTGAAGCAAACAACCTACACTAAATGACCAGTCTAGTGTAGATTGATGAAGTAGGAATTTTGCTCACTTTAGAATAATTTTTCTCACTCTTTTTCTTCACCTCAAGAAAACCTAGAGAGCTCTCTTAAGATGAAGAAGATAATGTGGTGAACGAAATGAAAGTCGAATGGCAACTATGGGTGAGAAAATATCATATATCTTCATTGTAGAGACTTAACCATGGTTATAAATAATGGTTGGGTTAATAAATATCTAGAGTAAAACAAAATTAGTGGACCAAGTCAATGGTTTCTACAAGGTTCTACAAGCAACCAAACCATGTGATTTCCCACCTAATTTTGTATTTACCCTTAATAATTATTATCCCAAAATTATCCATGTTACGGTATGAGTCTCATACACCCATGTACAATGTATCATCAAGCATGACACAAGTAAAAAATATTAATATATATCACATATATATTAAATGTACAATAAGAAAAAGAAATTCTTAAGTGAGCTAATATTAGTTAATGTATATTAATATATCAAATATATAATCATACATTAAATTATTAAATCAAAACTTGATTTAATAATCCGGCTATATCACATATAACCGACTAATATCATTTATATGATCTTATCGAATCAACACTTGATTCAATAACCCGGTTATATCGCATATAACCGATCGATATCATATATCGCGAGATTAGAATACGGTAGCACATACACGTATTAATCTCGGTCCCACACATATCACATATGTGCCCTACTTCATTTCCCCTGAGCCAGGAAATCTCTGTGCAGGACTCTAAAGACTCGTCAATACGCCAGCAGTAGGTGATGATCATATCAGTCACCCACAAGCCGTCAGCGGTACTAGCTGGACGTAACAGCTACCCGGGTATTAAGTGATCAGAAGACCAACAAGCAAGCTTGCTCATACTCCTGTGAATCCAATAAGTAACACTACCGTACAGTCCGGACTCTTCGTTTGATATGTTGCATATCTAGCCTGGGGGTGGTATACATCAGACCCCAATAGCTTGATAAGTCATGCTGATGTGAGGCTCATAATGGTTCGAGAAACTACTGATAACACTTACCAGTAAATCTCAGCAACCCTGACCAGGGATTTCCTGTTATGGCCAATCGAGCACAACGCAACATCAACCCCCAATAACGGGAGAGACAAAATCTCCTCCTATCGCTCATTACCTCCATGTGACTCGGGAATGTATCCAAAAACCACTTGTTTGCATGACTCAATAAAGCCGTGGTAGGGTGGAAATCAAAGCACGGTGGGAGACATACAAGACTCTATGACGATCTCAGGTCTATAGACTAACCTATACCAGTGTCACCAGAGAACTGCTATCTAACGTGAGATATAATACCATCTAGGAGTTCTCGACGAGTCCTGTTCAGTGTACCCAGTCTCCACTGAGCACATGTATATAATCTTTGATGTCAAACACCAATGGATGTGGGATCATCCATCGCCCATCATATGGGTCTAGAAACGTATACGCTAGTCTACTCTAGAATATCGATGCCCCGTCTTGATACTCCCATGACTAGGACATTTAAAGGATGTACTTATAGACTATCCTGGCCCCACTAGTATGATCTCCATCATAATCCTGGAAGTCAAGTACACATCTTAAGGGCTTTATCAACATGTAACAGAGAGACAGTACACGTATACATGTTAAGATAAAGAGTAACCAGATAGCATACTATCATTTCGAGCAAGAAAGTCCTCCCTATATATGTCCAAGCATCCACTATAATATACAATTATATACAATAATGTCCTATAGGGCATACATACAACTAACAATGATCAGATAGCGGAACACATAAAACTAACTAAAGATCTGAAGCATAAGAAAAATATAAAGTGGATAAAGAATGTAAAATCATAATCTTGAGTGATGATATAGTAAGTAGTATATGAAAGTGAATGGTAAGGTAACGATATATAAATCACAACCCACATTTTTTTCCATTTAAACTAAGGTGTTCAACAAAATATAAGGTTCAGACGAAAAAAATGATTACTAAATAAACTAACAAGGTCTTTGTTGAAAGTGGGAAGGTGACAACTCCGCGTTGATATCTATATCGCTGCGATCTCATAAAGAGAGTTTGAATCCTGTGTTAGGTCTGTACCATCCTCAAAACTCGAACTATGAAAACAACCAAGTTACTCAAGCTGACGTGGAAAGCGTTGACGAATCTCCTCCTTGTAGCTATTTCCTTCGAGGGCAACCATTGACAAGATGCTCGTTGGATCCACAAATCAGGCACTGCCCTTTGGCCCGGCGACAGTCCTTCTGAAGGTGTCCTGGCCTCTTGCAGTAACCACAACGTTGGGTTCTTCGCTGTTTCTGTTGTTGAGAAATAAATGGGCGCTTCATCTGCATACCCCCTTGTTTAACAAGGATTCCCTACGATTGGGGGCTCCTCCTGGTGTTCGAACTAGTTGCCTCCTTAACCCCTCGGCTAAAATATCATCCATCCTCTTCTGGGCTTCCCTCAAGCCTTGCAGTACACCCAAAATCTCGACGGTCTGACTTTGAGTAGTGGAGGAGGAAGGAGAGTTGCTGGATGTCATGGTCCTGAAACATTTCATGGTAATCAGTAATCATAGCATAAGTAATGAGAAACACAATCACTAATTTTATCAAAACAGATGTAAAACTAACCAGATAGAGTCAAAGGAAAGGATAGCGCTGACGTCGCTAATCTAGATGTCCATGGTATTCTCAAGGTAAGACAAATCATGATCCGAGCTAAATCCACTTCTCACTCTGAGCATGCATTCTCAGGTCGTCAGAGCGACACAACAGCAATATATATGAATATGTAATACGTGCAATGATGATAAACATAAAGCAGCAAGTATAGAATAATGACGCGAGCATGAAATAACTGGTACACATAACGATAAAGCAAATGTATCAGACCAATAATCAATACAATGTCCATGTCACTAAGCAATCAGTAGCTAAGTCTCACTGTCCAAGTCACTAAAGCTATCGTCAGTCCAAGTGCGAGCGTCAGCCACCGCAGGAGTATCCCCAACCTAAGGATAGGCCTCAGTGGCAAGGGAACACGGGCTCGAATTATGCTCACTAATAATCAGAAACACTATCCATACGACTCCCAAAATCACTGTATATGCCGGCAGTGGGATTCCTGAGATTCTGTTGAACGAACTCACACTCAGACTACCCCACATCCCGCGGTCTACATCAAACACCGACCATAAATCCGAATAACAGTCGCTCCATGACAAGTCTACATGAGAACTAGAGACAGGGTCTCCATCAAGCATGTCTCGACTGGTATCCAAGATAAATGGACGGTGCTCGATATCTTACCTATGACACTAATATATGTGCTTCCATACCCTTCCTATACCGGTTATACTTACACTTATATATGCCCCATAGGCGTCGACAATGCAATGACTAATTGGTTCTGCTGATTGTGTACAAGTACGCGTCACTTGCACTATTCAATCACGCTTTTACACTAACGTACTTTCCACAATCCAATCACTAATATTTATCACTTGGTAATGTAACACGGTCACTAGAATATTGATGCAAATGAACACTATTTACAAGGGTATAACAGTCATGCAACATGACGGGGTACAACAAATGCACTACTGAATACATGTGAGCAAACGGTGTCAGTTGAATTAGAAAAATCACATAAATCGCACATGCATAATTTGGCAAAATAATATAAAAAGATTAAATAGTGTATTAAATTATCTCTACAGAAAAATTAGTTTTGAGTCAATCGGGTTTCAGGTTTGTGAGTTACAATCATTCTATTTTAAGTGTTCACGGCTGGAAATCCAATTTCTGAACTGGAAATCGGTTTTGTAACACGGTTTACTCCCTGTTAAGAGGATAATTAGGCAACACTACAGTTAGATAATATTTATATTTATCTGTTATGTTTCTAATGCATCAGACGGATCAATAATATCCTCTGTACGCAGGGAGATATGCACTGTTTAAGGTTAAGTTGTACATTCTGCCTCTGCACTAAACTGCAGCACACCACGACGGATTAAAATGCAACTAAAATATCAAACGATTGTAAAATCGAATAACGCCACCACCTATATTTAGCTAACAGAATTATCTTTGCGACTATATAGGGTTCCGCATATTGTCATTTCAATACGGAGTTATACAATTAATTAGAATCATGTGTCAATATGTAATTCTGCTCAGGACTGCAGTCTAGAGCCAAGAACTGCCACTTATTAAAATACAGAGATGAACTATGGGGTGCTACAGGTCTATCTGTCGGTTTCGATACGAGTCCTAAAACATTAGGTTGTGAGTTGTATTCAATTTAATTTAGATTTTGGAACGTGGCATGTGCGTGAATTCCAGATTCAACGTCGTCTTTGTGGGGCGACACTTCGCGAAGATATTCTTAATATTTTTACCCTAAATTTATACGCAATAGTCTTCAATAGTAACGAAATTCGACGATCACAAATCATGGCACTTTAATCAAGGTTTTCATACATGTATCACTTGAACTCAGGTTATAAATATGGGTATTGATCGTCGTCAGATTCACATAATTGATTTAAACAAAATAATAATTAAACCCTATGTGTGCTCTTTCCAGTATAGCCAATAACAAGAGTCGCTACGGTAGTCTCAATGATAATTCATGGCACGGCATACGCTCGGGTGTACCATAATTTTAAACTCATCGATCTATTCGATATAATTTATCGGCATAGCTAAATATAGATACATATATGTCTATATATATCAATCATTTAACATTATCAACTTGTTTAGCTACTATATTAGCATGAATAAGCAAGTGACGAATATTCACTTGCCTGGCGATGATATCGGCACAACAGTGAAGGGGCAGCAGCTATGGCGACAGCTACACGTGCTCGATGAAACGCCAATGGTCGGATTAAGCTTGGGCCTCGTCTGCTGCTGTGCTACTAAGGTGACCGGTGATGCTGAGGTGGCGACGGCGATCGCAGGTGGTGCAATGTGTATGGGTGGAGGAGTTCAGGTTCGTGGGTACGAGGAGGTGGCTCAGGCGGATGGCTAGCGGTCGCGGTGATCGTGGCCAGCGGTGGAAAGGTGTCGGCTTTGTGTCAGATGCTCGGAGCGAGGGCGCCGGCGGTAGTTGTTGAAGTTTTGAGGGAGGAAGTGGGGGTTGGAGGCTTCAGTAATGAGAGGATTAAGTGGGGGTTGTGGGCCGTCGAAGGTGCTAGGAAGCCGTAGGGGAGGTTGTAAGGCTGTGGGGTCGCCGACGTCAATATCATGGAGGAGCGAAGAAGGAGGAAAGGGAGCTCGGTGCTGTTTGCATAGGAGGAGGGCTTGGGTGTGATCGAGGTTGGTAATGGTAGGGAAAGCTCAGTGCAGAGGTGCTGGGGTTGAACCGGTGAGGTCGGCTACGTGAGATGATGGGTTCAAAGTCATCGACGAGGGTAGAGGCTGTGCGGTGGAGGCAGCGGCGACGAAGATGAGAGTTAATGGAGATGGGGTCGGGTTGTGAGAACGAGAGAAATAGAGAGTGAGATTTAGAGAGAGAGCCGTTGAGAGGGGGCGAGGTTGGAGGTGAGGATCGAGGTCGGTTGCGGTGATCTCGGGGTCGTTGAGGGAGGTGCGGACGTGGGGCGCTTGTTGCGAAGAAGGAGGGGAAGGATCGAGGGGAGAGAGAGAGAAGGAAAGGAATCGAGAGGAGGGAGAAAGAGAAGGGGATGGGATCGGGTCGGGTCGGGCTAAGGGAGTGGGTTTGGGTTCATGGGCCTAGGTTGGGGTTTTAAATTATGAGAGGTAGGAATTCGATAAATAGTGAAAAATGGAAAATATGAGGAAAAAGTTTGGTTAAAAATACGTAAAATTTAAATTCAAGATACTGGTTATTACAGTAGGAGGCATCACCTACGTCTTTCATGGAGAATTTTTGTGACAAGAATCCTTTAACTGATTGTAGCATAGGAATGCCATTTCCTATCAGAAGAATGTCATCCACGTACAATATGAGGAATACTACAGTTCTTGGTACAATCTTACTATAAATATATGGTTCATCTGGATTTTTGATAAAATCAAATTCCTTGACCATCTCATTAAAGAAGATGTTTCAACTCCGCGATGTCTACTTTAATTTATAAATGGATTTAAGTAACTTGTACACTCTCCCGCTGCTCACACTCTCTATGAAACCCTCTGCTGATCCATATAAACACACTCTTCCAAATTTCCATTCAGAAAAGCGGTCTTTACGTCTATATGCCAAATTTCATAATCATGGAAGGCAGCAATGGCAAGTAGGATCCGAATGGATTTAAGTATAGCCACTGGAGAAAAGGTTTCATCATAGTCCATGCCAGGTCTTTGACGAAAACCTTTTGCTACAAGTCTAGCTTTATAGGTTTCAACCTGTCCATCTGCACCAATTTTCTTTCTGAAGATCCATTTGCAGCCTACGGGTTTTACCTTTTGAGGTGCAATGTCCAAAGTCCAAATTTTGTTAATGTACATGGATTCCATTTCGGTCCGCATTGCATCCAACCATTTTACCGAGTCTCTGCTCGTAATGGCCTGATGGAAACTAGTTGGCTCATCATCATTGATGATGCAATCCTCTCTATTCCCATCTATGAGAAAACCGTAGTATCTCTCGGGCGGATGAGACTGCCTACTAGATCCGCGGAGTGGCGCAAAGACGTCCGGTTCTTTTGAAACTTCTGGTTCCACCATGCTTTCAGTAATAGGTTGTGGTTCTGGAATTTCTTCCAGTTCTATTGCGCTCCCACTTATTTCTTTTTCAAGAAATTAACTCTCCAGAAAGAAGACATGTCGAAAAACAAAAACCTTTTGTTTCTCTGCGTAATAGAAAAGATACCTCCTGGAGTTCCTTTGGTATCCCACAAATTTACACAGTACTGATCGTGCCTCGAGATTGTCCGCATGCTACTTTTTGACAAAGGTTGGACATCCGCATATCTTAAGATACTTAAGATAGGGTTTCTTCCCACTGCACATTTCATATGGTGTGGTAGGCACCGACTTAGTAGGAACTTTGTTCAAAATATATTGATTGATCTAAATGTTTTGGATCGTGTTTTGAATATGTTTTCACAACCAAAGAAATTTATATCGCAATCAATTAACGGTGTCGATATAGCTCGTTAATGAATACGGATCGTCCACTGAGATGCGAGTACTTGTTCGATCTTGCTTTAGATGAATTGAAATGAAAAATATAAAAGAAAATTCAAGAAAGTAATTCGAGATTTAATCGAGTTGTCATTTCAAGAAAATAAAAAATACATTCAAGAATTAGAAATCAAGAAAGTGTCCAATATCAATGTGAATTATCAAGAATATGAAGAATAGCTTGTAGGAATAGATCGAATTGGTAGCAACGATGAATACTAAAATTTATGAATCTTATATATTGATGAATTGTAGCTAGATCAATGATGATGAATGAAGGTTAGGGATCTATTGAAGAAACTAGGGTTTCTCCTTTACTATCCCTTGTCTTTTCATTGATCATCATTCGGATCTAATCTCTAGCAAAGAGAATCATCAATCATTTGATCCATAATTTGCAATGAAATTCGCAAGAACATGATCTCGATCCAAATTAGGTCATTGATGATTTTTTCCCAAAAGTTCACAAATCTCATAAGACTTAAGATTAGTTTTAGGATTTCATCATCATTAGATCTATTGATTCTCTCGATTCCTTTACAAGCGGAGATTTCACTCACGCATCATGAAAATTAAAGAATCAAGAACTAGAAATTTTATAATGTAAGAATGTAAAGAAAGCGAGAATTACAATTATCACCCTTATTAAATCTTCGCAAATTTACACCTCTCAATTCGAGTTTACAAGATTAGCTCTTGATCGCTCCTTTGAAAGGGAATTTGTCGTCGATCTTTGCTCGGCTCGATCTTCGTGAGACATGGATCGATCGTGGATCTCTTGCTCTTGATGATGATCGGCGTTGCGATAAAAGATCTTTGATTGTCGCTTGATTTTGCTCTCAATGGATCTTGATTTGATTGGATTTTGATTGGATCTCAAGTTGTGTCACTCAACTTGAATTGAATTGTAATTGTGGCTCAATTGTGTAATAATGAGTAACCCCCAAAAATTAGATCTAGATCCCTTTTTATAGATCTCAAATTAAGCTTCCCTCATAAGCTAGGTTGTTAGAGAGAGCCTTTTGGAAGAAGGTTATTATGCAGAGCCTTCCAGAAGAAGTCACGTGGTAATGAAGCGTCTTAAGTAAGCAAGGTTGTTGAGATGAAACTTCTGGAGAGACGACGTCACTTGATGCCATAACTCGGCCGCGGAACCGCGGCAACTTGGCCAACTCGGCTGCGGTTCCGCGGCCATTTGATGAGATCGCTGCTTCATGTTTCTGGGGTAGTTTGATGTTGGTCTTTGGGTGTTCTTTTGATATCTGGAATCATTTAATCTCTTCTGAATCTCTGCCAGATTTTAATTCTTTGACTTGCTGTATTTTATCGGCATTTTTTGATATCCCGATTCTTTGACCTGAATAATTTTCTTCACAAAATCTTGCTGAAAAGTGTTGAGAGATATAGAATATTATGCATGACATACTAAATATACAATTTCCTTCATAATGCCAGTTATAATGTACAACACATGGTAATTGGTATTTTCCAGATAATTCTGTAATATGTGTCATATTTATAACAAACACCCTTAGATGATTAGAATAATGAGAAAATTGTTATGTTACAGAATGCAATATTTTCGACTGAACAAATTCCCCCAAACTTAATTTTGGTCGTCTCGAGCAAATTTCTTTTATTCAAGAGAAGGAGAAAATTTTATTAAGAAAAACTAACTAGCACACTTTCATAGGCAAACACGATTGCACTGAGTATGTGCAACGAGCCTTTAAACCTCTAGCTGTCCCTAGTAGGAGGTGTGTTGTCTCCTGAGGGTTTTCAGCGGATTGCACCCAACAAATTCTATAATAAAAGGAAGACTGTGAAAGTTACATATAAAGACAAGAATTGTAAAAGAAAGAATTTGAAAAATCAGAGTTTCCAACTACACTAGCTTTTCGGTGGTCATGATCCCTATCTTAATAGTCATGAAAAAATGTTAGAAATTACATCATCTCTCAATAAAACATCGCCTTTATTTTTCATCCCTACCTTTCTTCCAAACACCGATCATATACCCCTACGTGTGTGTAAAAGACATCCCTACACTCGGAGAATTCAATTCAAGCTATCATACTCTTGTCCATCACCACAGTACTTTTTAGTCGGTGAATAGTTTGGATGGAACTGCTCACACATTTTTCATGCGACCGTTAATACTTATTGAGGTACTAACCGACCGATTACTAAATGTGCTCACATGTTAGGCGTAATTAGCAATTTCCTCGTCTTGCAACACGTAAGGCTTAACAGTGACTCCCAAACCAGTTAGTTTAAGGCACTACGTGATGAAGCACCCTCGCTATATTTTTTTATGCTGCCTTGGCGATTACAAAACCAGTGTTCATTTTTCTTCACCATTTTATCTTTTATGCTTCATTTATTATTTTCTTCATACTTTGGCTTTTAGACAAGAGCATTTCAAGGTATCCTCTACTATCCCGAGTTTCAAGACATGTGTAAGTGCGTATAGTAGGGTATCAACGTTCAAATATTTGGCTTCCAGAATAGAAACTATTTTTCAGATTTATTTTTATTCTCAGATTGGTGACTTCTTTCATCTTACCAACCCTTGGGACAACGGCTCATAACTACTTATTATTAGTTTCGTTTAAGAAAATATCTAACTTTCTTGATTTTCTTAAATTTTTCCAATCTTTTAGATGTAATTTTTCACTTTCTAATCTTTTATTATAAAAGATTAAATATTAAATATTTTTATTTTTAAATTTTTAAATTTTTTTATATGTTTTGTGCTTATGCAAAGTATGATGCAAAGTGATGCGTAAATAAGCACAAACCTCCCCCAAACTTGTTTACAACAGTGTCCTCACTGTTGCCATCTGTTAAATCCCAGAGACCTATAACTTGGGAGGGAAAATTTATTAACAGAGAACATGAAATATGATCGTGAAAATTTCCCCCAAACTTATTCTTTATTTATGTACAAATTTTTATTTTTTTATTATTTTTAATTATTTTTATATGTATGTACAAGTTGACCCACCTCCATTCTAAAAGATGAGACAATATTACCAAGATATGGAGGTGAGGTGGAGGAAAATCAGTCATTATAAAGCGGCTCCTGTAAAAACACGAGCTCTTTCGAAGGGTCAGTGGAGAAATTCGGTTTTAATCTATGTCCATTCACTTTGAAAATTGAATCGTTTTTAACATTTTCAACCTCAACTGCCCCGTGCGGATATACATACCGCACAACAAATGGTCCTTTCCAACGAGATCGTAGCTTATCCGCATGAAGATGGAGACGTGAATCGTAAAGAAGGACTTGTTGACCTGTTGTAAAAGTTTTTCTAAAAATGTTTTTATCGTGAAATACCTTAGTCCGATTCTTTACTATCACAACATTATCGTAAGCTTCATCGCGGAGTTCGCTTAGCTCGTTTAATTGCAGCTTCCGAAAGTTGCAGGCTTGATTTAAGTCAAAGTTCAGTTCTTTAATGGCCCACAATGTTTTGTGTTCAATCTCGACCGGAGGTGTCAAGCCTTACCAAACACTAGACGATAAGGAGACATATCTAGATCAGTTTTATATGCAGTACGAAATGCCCAAAGAGCATCTGTTAATTTGGTTGACCAATCTTTTCGGTTTTTAGAAACTGTTTTCTCCAAAATCTGTTTGTTCTGTCTGTTGGAAACCTCAGCTTGCCCGCTCGTTTGGGGATGATAGGGTGTGGAAAGTTTGTGGTTGATTGCATATTTCCGCATCAAAGTCTCGAAAGACCGATTACAGAAATGCGTCCCGTTATCGCTAATGATAGCGCGAGGGTGTCCAAATCGCGAAAATATATTTTCTTTAAGGAACTTAATGATAACCTTGTTGTCATTAGTGCGTTAAGGAATAGCTTCCACTCATTGCGAGACGTAATCAATCGCAAGCAATATGTACAAATTCCCAAAAGAGTTGGAAAAGGACCCATAAAATCAATTCTCCAAACGTCGAAAATTTCAACCACCAAGATCGGTTGAAGTGGTATCTCATTTCTCTGAGAAATCCTACCCGTGTGTTGACACCGTGGATAGATTTTGCAATGATCAAATACATCTTTGAATAAAGTCGGCCAGTAAAAACCGCATTGCAAAACCTTCCCCGCCGTCTTTCGAGGGCCAAAGTGACCTCCACATGCCTGATCATGACAGAAATATAGAACGCTCTTGAATTCATCATTGGGGACACATCTGCGAATGATCTGGTCAGGACAATACTTAAACAAATAGGGTTCATCCCAGTAAAAGTGTTTTACTTGGAATAGAAATCGATGTTTGTCCTGTTTCGACCATTCGCGGGGAATAAGTCCCATTGCAAGATAATTCACAATATCCCTGAACCAAGGTTCAGTGGATACATTCATGAGTTGTTCGTCCGGAAAAGAGTCATTAATTGGCAGGGTCACAGGTGAAGAAGAGATGCGTGAAAGATAGTCGGCTACTACGTTTTCACATCCTTTCTTATCTCGAATGACGAGATCAAATTCTTGTAATAGAAGGATCCAACGTATTAACCAACCTTTAGCATCTTTCTTCGATAAAAGATGTTTTAAGGCGGAGTGGTCAGTGTACACAACAATTGGTGAGCCAATCAAGTAAGGCCTGACTTTTTCCAATGCAAATACAACTGCCAAGAGTTCTTTCTCGGTAGTTGTATAATTAATTTGAGCATCATTTAGGGTCTTACTTGCATAATAAATCATGTGTGGCATCTGTTTATACCAGAATATTGCATTTTATACCGCCCATTCTTATGCTCGTGTGTTTATAGGTAGGTGCTTTTAATCCGTGTTTGTTACATATTTACAGATTACAGGTTTCCAGTACAAATATTGCAAATCAAGATAAAATCTCCACAGTTACGCCAAAAGCAGAACATCTGTTGACAGCAGATAAAAGCCGGGTTCCGGTCATCCATAGCCGTCCTGTGCCGAGTACCAGTTCCAGAGACAAGCCATGTGACAGTGGTCATTCGTGTCTGGGACAAGCACAGAGCACGAGGGGGGCTGCACAAGAATCTATGGGTGCGCGGAGCTCGAGGGAGATAAATTCAAATGTGTTGAAAAATGAAGCCATCATTGTTGACTATTGGAACCTGAAGCAATCATGGAAGAATATTGAAAATCTGTACATGTTTAACAGAAGAAAACAGCAACACAGGACCACCAAAGAAACCCGACCCCCTAAAGCCTCCACATGGCCGCGGATCCGCGGCCAACATAGGGTCTAGGCCGCGGATCCGCGGCCGTACTGGCCCCTCTCTCTGTCGTTTTCTGGGGGCTGTTTGGTCATTTCATATGGGGTCAGAATTTGGCCCTAGGGTTTCTGTAAGCACCCTATAAATACCCCAGAACTGAGCTAAGCCAAGGGTCCAATTTTGTGTCCATTCTTTGTTCTTCTTTTTGTTAGGATTTAGTCTTTTTCTTCTTCTTCTTTATCTTGTCTCCATGAAAATTGTAGTGAGAGCTTTTTGAGTGGAAGATCAATGAAGATGAGGGCTTTTGTATAATTCTCTTTTGTTTAGCTTTCCCTTGAGATTCTTGCTTTCTCTTGATCATTCAACCTCTTCATTGAGCTTGAATGGTTAAGGGTTAGTTATTGATCTCAAAGGTCGTATTTTCTTATGGAATTAGCGCTTCATTTCATATGCGTTCTCTACCCTTCTCTTGATCTTGCAACCTCTTGATTGAGCTTGCAAGTTTAAGGGTTGGCTATTGATCCCATGCTTGTCTTGAGTTCTAGTTTCTTGTTCTTTTATTGCTTATGTATTACTTGCTTTTTATTACCTTGCTTTACTTTCTTGCAATTTAATTCATGCACTTAATTACTTGTAATCTTTTCTTTTCTTTGTTCTTTTCTTTTGCTCTCTTTTGTTCATTTTGTGAATGGTTGTAATTATTGTTGTTAAGATGAAATACGGTATTGTAAGTTAATATCTTCTTTCTCATTTCCTTTTCCCGTTATTTTCTATTGAACTCCGCCCAAACCATACGCAAGCGCTCCGTTAGGCACCCTACCCTAACAAGGTAACGGTGATTCCTAACCGCGACCGGTTGCGTTCGGTTTGGCCGGAGGCGAAAGCAAGAGACAAGAACGGAAGGACAAGGGTAAATAAGCCGTATTCCACGAATACCGCGCTTAAATCCCCTAATCCACGTTGTTGCCGATTGCTTTAGCTTCAATTGGTCAAGACTCGGCTCAAAGGTTTTGAGTACGGATTTCTTTAGCTTATAATCTCGTATCTTTTTCTTAACAACTTTATACTTGCAAATAATACACATAGGTTAGATCGAACAAACATACACAAATTCTTTATTGACTCGTCTAAGACAAAAAAGGACATACAACCCTCTCCCTGTGGATCGACCCGTGCTCAACCGGCTAGCTGCATAGCGACACCGTCCTGATCGCGGTTATACTTTAGAAGTTTGAACATCCGACATGCTTTTGGCGTGCGATCAAATGGCGCCGTTGCCGGGGAGACGGTAGCGTATTTTCTTTCTTGTTATTCGGGTTAATATTCTTTTTGTATATATATATATAAAAAAAAATCTTTTTGTTTTTTTTGATCATTTTTGTGGGCAAGAGTGCAGATTTTTGCAGATTTGCAAACTGCGATTGTGGGGAGCAAAGTGTACATTCAAGGCTAAGGTGATTGCAAAGTACAGTGCCAAACATCCGGGTAGTTTGACCCGCGCAAGCGAACTTTTCAAGCTTACCGGATTTGATTCAACGGGGGTTTCCTAACCCAAAAACTTAACGGTACGTACTTTACTAACACCTTCTTCTCAAATCCGACGCGTCCAATATACTATTCTTTGCCGGATTCTTTGCAAGTTCGCTAACAAACGCTAAAAATTGACTAACCCGTATTTCTTGCAGTGCCGCGCTTAAACTAAAAAACGATTTTTTGATTCTTTATAGAATTTTTATTGAATTGCGTATTGCATCAATTAATACGGACTTAAGGGCAAGCGAACCCCACAATATACGGTAAAGGATTTCATCACCTTTTCCGTGGTCCACAAATCACGAACTTGAGCATAACGTTTACCCGCACAAAATTTTAAAAGAAATTAGACTTTAAGCCTTAAGGACTTCGCGCTCATTAGGAGAAGTTAACCGTGTTTAGAAGCTCGCTTAACGGTACATTGTTTACAGGGTGTCTAGGAAAGTGTTAACGGCGAAGCCGCCAAAAGAGAAAGGGTTATTTAATTAAGGAATTTCGCGAAAGCGTTGGAAAACCTCCCCTTATCTCTGCACTTACCTGGCTTCGTGATCAGTGTATCTTGAGCCCGTTTCTCGACACAGTTTTACTTCGACAATCAAGTTCTGGAGCAGGTCTAGTTGACCTAGGTGAACCGTAGAACGATTAGGTGTATGGTATTTTCGTGTCGTGATTGTTTTTGTCCCTATTCTTTTTTGTGTGTATATTTCATTCTTTTGTTAATATCTAAAAAAAAATTAAAAAAAAAAAAATCACATTCTTTTCCCTCTCCTTTTCTCTGCCTTTCTTTCTTTCTCTCTTCATATCATGGGTACCCCACCTCGCAAAACTCTTGCCGAACTTTGGTACTCACAACCAAACATTACTTCTTACGGTTCTTGCTTTGGCCGAACGTCAAACGATCCCTCCATGCCCAAAATCTCTTTGAAAGATCGGATAGACGCGTCTAGGACAAACACTTGCCCTTCGCAATCCACTTTGTATCAACCTTTTCAACCTCCCCCACCCGCTTATGTTGATACCCCTTTTGCAAGTCGTCCTTTGTCCATCGCTGAACGTATTGAACAATCCCGTAGCCGATCTTTCACTCCTTTCACCACTACAGATTCTTGGGATCAACAATTCCATTCATCTTCTTATCCAAATGTTGATCCTGCTCCTGTCCCGCCATTCAATTCCTATCAATCCTACCCAACTTTTGCACCTTCCCTAGACATTGCTTCCGAACCGCCATTTGGGAGTTTCCAGTATCCAAACAACTTCGAATCTTTTACTGAAACTCCATCACAACACATGTCTAGTCTGGAACAGTCATTGGAAGACTTTAGGGTAGTGTCATGCCAACAAATGATGGATTTGAATGCGTCCATGGCCGCCCTCATACAACCTAGTGAACCGGTAGCTAGTTTTCAACTAGCTCCAAATTTTTCAATGTATGAAGAGGCGGTCGGACAGGCTGTGAATTTGAGTGGAGAGAGTGAGCTGTACCCCCTTCCAAATCAAACCTACCCGTTTCAAATTGAATCCCACAACTCCTGTGTTGAAAGTCTATCAAGTGTCCCAACTGCATTATCAATTGAAGATAGAATGTTTAATGAGTTGTGCGACTTTGTAGGGTTTGATTTGCCAGATTATGAAGGGACCTTGCCAAGTGAAACCACAAACAATCCTTTTGACCTCTACACTTCCATCTTAGAACCTGAATTGATTGAAATCCATGCTTTTGATGAGATGTCGGAGAAAATTGACTTTCACTTGATTAAGGATATTGACGCCGGGAATATTTTGGATGATGAATCTGTAGATCTGGCAGAGTTTTTCTCTCCAATTCATCATCCCGAGTTATTAACTGTTTTTCCCGAACCCCATACGCGTCTGAATTTTGAAGAGAAATGCATGGATGTGCTAAATTTTGAGGAGAATTTTGAGGATAGCTTTGAGGATGAACCAGTTTTAATTGATGAGTCGGATTTTCCAATTCATCCTATCCCTTCCACTGACTGTGTACACCCTCCTGAACCTTTAACCGATAACCTTCCTCAACCAATTCCCTCCATCCTTTCCATCGTTCCGACCTTGCAAGAACCCGTCTCGCTCTCATTTCATATGTCTGGTTTACCAAGTTCGGCGTACCCATGGTTTCTCACGAATCTTGAAGGATTTAACCCCATTTCTCGACGGGTAAATATATTAGCACAATCGCTTTTCACACATCGGTCATCACAAATTGTGCTAATCCATTTACTCCATTTGCACCCTCAAGTTCGTATTCCACTTCTTTTTCCCTCCCGCCATTCTTCTTCCTCTCATATACCGAGACCGTATACCACTTCTATCTCCATACGGTCTCGCGTATTCTCCATCTCTTTTCTTTACGCCTTCTTTCACCAACCAGCACATTATAGAGATAAAATCTTTGAATGGTTGGTACTAACTTTTGGCCTGTGTAAGGCCTTGTATAGCTTGATACTGTTCTTGTCCCCCTAATCCTAAACTTCACCGCTTAAACAGTGGAAACACTGTTCTACTTAAGTTTGGGGGGGAACCTTTTTTTTGTATATATTTTTGTTTTCCTTTTTGTTTTGTATATAATTTGTTCTTAGGGAGCGCCGGCAATTTTGACCCTCTTGGTATAGCCTGACAGTGAGGGCACTGTCAAGTTTAAGTTTGGGGGTGTGCTCGGTAAGCTTTCTTCCTTCGCATTCATTTGTATATTTTGCATTTGCATACCTTAATAAAAACCCACAAAAATCAAAAACTTTCCAAAAAATATAAAAACTTTGTCGTCAAGTTAGCTAATAGGGTAACTTAGATCTTTATTCCGAAAGTTTAGTTGATATGACAGAAATAACTAAATTCTAGGCTTAGGGATTGAAAACCCTAAAAATAACCCTCATTCTGTCTAACTTTGGTAAGTATACGTCCTTACAGTTTTTTTTGAGAAATAGGTAATCTTGAGTTCAGTTCTTGAGTTAAGTCAAGATGAAGGGAAAGTATTGATGCTTTACTGAAGGATAAGTCTGAAAAATAGTTTCTTTTCTCGAGTTCAAATTTAGAAAGTATATACCCTACAAACTGCACTTACACGCACCTTGAAACTTGGGATAGTGGAGGATACCTTGAAATACTCTTGCCTGAAAGCCTAGTATGAAAGAAAAAACGGTATTTAAAGCTAAACACAAATAAAAAGCATGTTGAAAAATATATCCGGTCTTGAAAAAGAAAAAGAAAAAGGAAAATAGAATAAAGTCAAGACCTGGAAACTGCTATTTACGCTTTAAGCTCACACATTCAGTAATCGGCCGTTAGTGCCTCAAGAAGCATTAATAGTCGCATGAAAGGTGTGTGAGCAACACCGTCCATCATTAAATAAAAAGAAGTAGTATTAGGTATTAAGGCAAGGGTATTATAGCTTGAATTGAATTCTTGAGTGTAGGGGTGCAAATATACACACACGTAGGGGTATACAATTGATGTTTGGATAAGAGATAGAAATAAAGAATAAGACTTGTGTTTTCTGTAAAGTTGATAAAAATCCCTGATTTGAGACCGCACTTTAGAAGGAAAACTCAGGAGAACCAACATCTTTCTAAACTTTTTTGGAACGTATATGATCTAAGGTTAAATAGATAGGAGGTGTGAAAAATAATGGTTGAATATTTCTAACTTAGGATGATAGAGTTTCTAACGTAAGTACTAAACTGTAGGAGTAGAATCGGCGTTAACTTATGAAACTAGCTTGACGGGATTTTGTGGGTAGTATCCGCTGAAAACCCTCAGGAGACAACACTCCTCCTACTAGGGACACCTAGAGGTTTAACGGCTTGTTGCACGTGCTCAGTGCAATCGCATTCCCTGCGAAAGTGCGGTTAGGATTTTATTTTTGTGAATAATTGGTTTTGCTCGGGACGAGCAAAAGTTAAGTTTGGGGGTATTTGTTCACACCAGAATATTGCATTTTATACCGCCCATTCTTATGCTCGTGTGTTTATAGGTAGGTGCTTTTAATCCGTGTTTGTTACATATTTACAGATTACAGGTTTCCAGTACAAATATTGCAAATCAAGATAAAATCTCCACAGTTACGCCAAAAGCAGAACATCTGTTGACAGCAGATAAAAGCCGGGTTCCGGTCATCCATATCCGTCCTGTGCCGAGTACCAGTTCCAGAGACAAGCCATGTGACAGTGGTCATTCGTGTCTGGGACAAGCACAGAGCACGAGGGGGGCTGCACAAGAATCTATGGGTGCGCGGAGCTCGAGGGAGATAAATTCAAATGTGTTGAAAAATGAAGCCATCATTGTTGACTATTGGAACCTGAAGCAATCATGGAAGAATATTGAAAATCTGTACATGTTTAACAGAAGAAAACAGCAACACAGGACCACCAAAGAAACCCGACCCCCTAAAGCCTCCACATGGCCGCGGATCCGCGGCCAACATAGGGTCTAGGCCGCGGATCCGCGGCCGTACTGGCCCCTCTCTCTGTCGTTTTCTGGGGGCTGTTTGGTCATTTCATATGGGGTCAGAATTTGGCCCTAGGGTTTCTGTAAGCACCCTATAAATACCCCAGAACTGAGCTAAGCCAAGGGTCCAATTTTGTGTCCATTCTTTGTTCTTCTTTTTGTTAGGATTTAGTCTTTTTCTTCTTCTTCTTTATCTTGTCTCCATGAAAATTGTAGTGAGAGCTTTTTGAGTGGAAGATCAATGAAGATGAGGGCTTTTGTATAATTCTCTTTTGTTTAACTTTCCCTTGAGATTCTTGCTTTCTCTTGATCATTCAACCTCTTCATTGAGCTTGAATGGTTAAGGGTTAGTTATTGATCTCAAAGGTCGTATTTTCTTATGGAATTAGCGCTTCATTTCACATGCGTTCTCTACCCTTCTCTTGATCTTGCAACCACTTGATTGAGCTTGCAAGTTTAAGGGTTGGCTATTGATCCCATGCTTGTCTTGAGTTCTAGTTTCTTGTTCTTTTATTGCTTATTTATTACTTGCTTTTTATTACCTTGCTTTACTTTCTTGCAATTTAATTCATGCACTTAATTACCTGTAATCTTTTCTTTTCTTTGTTCTTTTCTTTTGCTCTCTTTTGTTCATTTTGTGAATGGTTGTAATTATTGTTGTTAAGATGAAATATGGTATTGTAAGTTAATATCTTCTTTCTCATTTCCTTTTCCCGTTATTTTCCATTGAACTCCGTCCAAACCATACGCAAGCGCTCTGTTAGGCACCCTACCCTAACAAGGTAACGGTGATTCCTAACCGCGACCGGTTGCGTTCGGTTTGGCCGGAGGCGAAAGCAAGAGACAAGAACAGAAGGACAAGGGTAAATAAGCCGTATTCCACGAATACCCTTAAATCCCCTAATCCACGTTGTTGCCGATTGCTTTAGCTTCAATTGGTCAAGACTCGGCTCAAAGGTTTTGAGTACGGATTTCTTTAGCTTATAATCTCGTATCTTTTTCTTAACAACTTTATACTTGCAAATAATACACATAGGTTAGATCGAACAAACATACACAAATTCTTTATTGACTCGTCTAAGACAAGAAAGGACATACAACCCTTTCCCTGTGGATCGACCCGTGCTCAACCGGCTAGCTGCATAGCGACACCGTCCTGATCGCGGTTATACTTTAGAACTTTGAACATCCGACACGCTTTTGGCGTGCGATCAGCATCTTATCAATGTACTGTCCTAAGATTGCACCAACAGCAAAATCTGATGCATCACACATAAGCTCAAACGGGTGGTTCCAATCAGGAGATGATAGAACGGGGGCTATGGTGAGGGAATTCTTAAGTGAGTTAAATGCAGCCTCACAATCCAAGTCAAAGTAAAAGGTTGTGTCCTTGGCCAAGAGAAGAGTTAAGGGTCTAGCAGTTTTGCTAAAATCCGTAATGAATCTCCTGTAAATTCCTGCATGGCCAAGAAAAGATCATATATCTTTGACGCATTTGGGATGAGGAAGGTTATAAATGACATCTATTTTAGCTCTGTCAACCTCAATGCCTTTCCGTGAAATAATATGTCCAAGCACAATTCCCTCTTGGACCATGAAATGGCATTTTTCCCAATTCAAGGTTAAGTTCTTATCTTTACAACGAGTAAGAACTGCGTCAAGATGAGATAGACAGCCATCAAAAGAATCTCCGAATATCGAGAAATCGTCCATGAAAATCTCCAGAAAATTCTCGACCATGTCCGAGAATATCCCCATCATACACCGCTGAAATGTAGCGGGAGCATTGCATAACCTAAAGAGCATGCGTCTATAAGCAAAAGTACCAAAAGGACAAGTAAATGTGGTTTTGTTTTGATCCTTTTCGGCAATAGGGACCTAGTTATAGCCAGAGTATCCGTCCATGAAACAATAGTATTCACGTCCAGCTAAGTGTTCTAGCATCTGGTCAATGAAAGGTAGAGGAAAGTGGTCTTTCCTCGTTGCAGTATTGAGTTTTCTATAATTAATACATACACGCCACCCAGTTTGAGCGCGTGTCTGGATTAACTCATTTGTCTCATTTGTTATGACCGTGATGCCAGATTTCTTAGGGACTATATGAATTGGACTTACCCATTGGCTATCAGAGATTGGGTAAATGATACTACTGTCAAGGCATTTGACGATTTATTTCTTTACCGCATCCTTCATTACGGGGTTTAACCGTCTTTGTGGTTCTCGGGTTGGCTTGGCTTCATCCATCAGATGTATATGATGTTCAACAATCAAGGGACTAATCCCTTTGATGTCAGCCATTGTCCAACCAAAAGCCTGCCTATTAGATCTCAAGACCATCAAAAGCGCGTTCTCTTGCTCTGAGGCTAGAGAAGCGGATATGATCACAGGTAAGGACTCATTCTCACCTAAATATGCATATTTAAGGTAAGAAGGTAATAATTTGAGATCTAATGTCGGTGGAGAAACAATAGAAGGTGGGGTAAAAGAATGACATTCAGATTCACGAAGAAGCTCGTAGCCTGCAAAGGATACAGACTCGGAAAGTGATGAGTCAAAAGATTCAGACTCAGGAGTGGACTCGTCAAAAGTGCCCTCACTATTGTGTGCAAGATCAAACATTGATGTGCTAATGTCGTCGGGATCATCAAAGCAAAGTTCATCAACCTTGCAGCTTTCAGAAGCTATCTCGTGGACAGAACAGACATCAAGAATGTGAGCAGAGGGTTCAGACGGCTGACTTCCAATCTTATAAATGTTCAGCTCAATTGACATCTTCCCGAAGGATAGGGTTATAGAGCCGTTTCAACAATTAATGACAGCATTGGAAGTGGCTAGGAAAGGTCGACCAAGAATCACCGGAATTTGGTTCCGTGGGTTCGCTACAGGCTGTGTATCAAGAACAATAAAGTCCACAGGGAATATAAATTCCCCGACTTTAATCAATACATCCTCTAGTTCACCCATAGGTTTGGTGATTGATCGGTTTGCCATTTGGAGAGTGCAATTAGCTGGTTTCAACTCTCCAATCCCTAACTGCTCGTAAACAGAATATGGAAGCAGATTAACACTTGCGCCAAGGTCAAGTAAAGCACGGCTGATGTTTTTACCCCCAATAGAAATCGAGATTGCATGAAAGCCAGGGTCCTTACGTTTCTTTGGTAATTGTGGGGTAAAAGCAGTGTTAACATTATTTGTCATGAATACCTTTTTTGGCACTTGAGTCTTCCTCTTCCTAGTGCACAAGTCCTTAAGAATTTTCGCATAAGACTGAACTTGTTGTATAGCATCTAGGAGAGGGATGTTGATATTAACCTGTTTAAACATTTCCATAATCTTCTCCATATGTGAACTCGTTTTGTTTCCCTTTAACCGATTCGGATAAGGAGCTTTAGCAATAATAGCTGGGTCCATCATTGGAGAAGGTGTGTGTGGAACAGATCCCAGAATAGGAGTGGGGATCGTCTTTGGTGGACTAGAAGAAATGTGCTGAGGGTTCGAGCCTTGGGGAAAACGAAGAATAGGCTCGCAAGAAGGTGGTGGGGTAGACGAACTAGGGTCAGAAGTGGAAGTAGAAGTGGAAGGAAAAGTGGAAGTGAAAGCCGGGGTGTTATTGATTAATTCATCATGATTATCAATCTCTTCACTGACTTGATTATTCAGCACTCTTCTGGATCTCAATGTTTAATGGCATTCATATTATAGTGTTGTGAATGTCCAGATTTCGGTAGGAGTTGAGACGGAAGTTTCCCTCTCTCTAGCACTCATTTTGGCATTCAATCGTGCAATTTGTGCTTCCATCGATTTAATACTCTCGCTTTGGGAGGCGGAGTTTTTCTTTATGTCATCGATAGAAGTCCTTATATCAGCCGGCACTTGAATGGATTGTTTCATAAACATTTCCAAGGTTCGTTCGAGTGAAGAAGAGTTATCGGTTCCGGTCAATTGCAAAGAATTATTATACGGTGCAAAAGTGTTGACCGGATTTTGAAAATTTTGTGATTGATAGGGGTGCTGACTCAGTTGTAGTGGTTGCTGTTGTTGTGGAGGGACCCTTTCAAAGTTGTTTTGGTTTGGAACCGTGTTTTGAATTTGGTGTTGGTTCCAAGCAAAATTAGGGTGATTCCTCCAACCCTGATTATAAGTGGAAGAATAAGAATCGTTTCTAGGTCTTTGCTGAAAAGCAGCATTTGTGTGCTCTTGACCTTGAAACGGAGAATTCAAAGGACATTCTTCCGTCAGATATGATGGATCAGAACATCATCCACAGATAGTTTTGGGGAGTGTCATCTGATTTAGGGATGCTAATAAAAATTTGTGTTCCGTAGCATCAAGTTTCTTTTGCATTGCTGCCATTTCAGCTTTGACTGCTATGGAAACATCCAGTTGATGGGTACCACCCCTAGACGATGATTGACTTACACTCTCCTATTGCAAAGTTTTTTCAGCGAAATCTTCTAAAAATTTCCAAGCTACACCACGTCTTTAGACATGAAGTTGCCTTGACACATGGATTCAAGTATTTGTTTTGTTGTAGGATTAATGGTCTCATATATGATTCTGCACAGATCCCATCGATAGATTCCGTGATGAGGACATTGAACTAACAGATCCTTGAAGCGTTCAAAACACTTCGAAAATGGTTCATTGGGAAGCTGGGTAAATTGATTTATTTCGCTACGGACTCGGGCTGTCTTATGATTGGGATATAATTTCTTAAGGAAAGCTATGACGAATTTATCCCAGTTTGAAATAGAGTATGCAGCTGTGTTATAAAGCCACTTCTCGGCTAAATCACACAAAGTGAACGGGAGAAGACGTAGACGCATAGAATCCACAGAAAGCTGTGAAGTACCCATCATAGCACATATGTTTTCAAATTTGGTAATAAAAACGTATGCGTCTTCAGACTCGAGACCGTGAAATTTGGGTAAAAGATTGATGTATTGTGGATTGATTTCGAAATTGTCCCCATTGGCTAGTGGAATGGAAAGACAGGTAGAAAGAGGACCTCGAATAGGGTAGCATCTCTCTTAGAGAGAGATGCAGGGTGGGTTCTGCGCACCGCGGGCGGTGGCAGAGTGGTGTTAAAGAAGTTCGATGGAGATCCGTCCATTGAAGTGGATGTGGTAGTGGGTGAAGAAAAAGAAAATGTAGAATTACCGACTTCGAAGTCGATAGGAAGAACACGGACAAGACGGGCACTAGAATCCCGTGTCCAGCCGAGTATGCACTAAATGGTTTAACACAAGTGGCAGCGTTGTGATAATTAGAGAAAAAGTTGGTTTGGTGTTTGGTTTTGAAAAAGACGGATTTTGAAAAATCACACAAAAAATGCATAAGCAACCCTAGATCTAATGGTCACCTAGGTCAAGTCACTAGACCGCTCCTAGACTTCCAGAAGAAAAATTGCAAGATAGATCCTCTACTGCCTCTTTATCCCTTCTGTGGCCAGATAAGTGTCAGGTAAGTGGGAGGTTCTCCGCTACGTAAGTAGTGGGCCTAATTAAGTAACCACTTGCCTTAGATACCGCAAAAGAAATGCGGATAAGCAATAGATTACCCACAACCTTCTTCTGTCCTTATTGAGCGCGACGGTCCTTAAAGTATTGTCTAGATATTTTTTAGTTAATGAGGGTGATGCGGATGCTAGTTTTGTGATTTTTGGGGCTTAGGAAGGGTAATGAAATCCCTACCTAATCTGAATTTGGTCTTTGCCCCTTAATTTCCGTATTAATATATGCAAACAACCAATATCAAAACACGCAACAAATTTTTCTTTAGCGGCGCTGCGAATTTTGCAAAGAATCCTGCAGAATATGGTTATTGGACAAGAGCAGGGAGAAGATAAGAAAGTGAGAAATATACCACAGAGAACTGAAGCTTTGAATTGACCAACAGGCCGTGGATCCGCCGCCAAAAGCTGCTTTCCGCCGCGGTTCCGCGGTTAAATGAACAATTCTTTGATCAGAATTTTATACTACTGCTCCTATTTCTCCTATGTCCTATCTGAAATGATCTGAATATTTTTCCCCTTGCTGCAGAGATTCCAGATTTCCTTGCAAAATTCATAACTAATCGTTAAGCACACGATGCGATTTTGATTCAAAATTCTGATGGAATAATAAAATTTCAACTCAAATAAAAAGAACGAACAAAATAGCATGCAATCCCCGGCAACGACGCCATTTGATTGATCTAAACATTTTGGATCGTGTTTTGAATATGTTTTCACAACCAAAGAAATTTATATCGCAATCAATTAACGGTGTCGATGTAGCTCGTTAATGAATACGGATCGTCCACTGAGATGCGAGTACTTGTTCGATCTTGCTTTAGATGAATTGAAATGAAAAATATAAAAGAAAATTCAAGAAAGTAATTCGAGATTTAATCGAGTTGTTATTTCAAGAAAATCAAAAATACATTCAAGAATTAGAAATCAAGAAAGTGTCCAATATCAATGTGAATTATCAAGAATATGAAGAATAGCTTGTAGGAATCGATCGAATTGGTAGCAACGATGAATACTAAAATTTACGAATCTTATCTATTGATGAATTGTAGCTAAATCGATGATGATGAATGAAAATTAGGGATCTATTGAAGAAACTAGGGTTTCTCTTTTACTATCCCTTGTCTTTTCATTGATCATCATTCGGATCTAACCTCTAGCAAAGAGAATCATCAATCATTTGATCCATAATTTGCAATGAAATTCGCAAGAACATGATCTCGATCCAAATTAGGTCATTGATGATTCTTTTTCCTAAAGATCACAAATCTCATAAGACTTAAGATTAGTTTTAGGATTTCATCATCATTAGATCTACCGATTCTCTCGATTCCTTTACAAGCGGAGATTTCACTCATGCATCATGAAAATTAAAGAATCGAGAACTAGAAATTTCATAATGCAAGAATATAAAGAAAGCGAGAATTACAATTATCGCCTTTATTAAATCTTCGCAAATTTACTCCCTCAATTCGAGTTTACAAGACTAGCTCTTGATCGCTCCTTTGAAAGGGAATTTGTCGTCGATCTTTGCTCGGCTCGATCTTCGTGAGACGTGGATCGATCGCGGATCTCTTGCTCTTGATGATGATCGGCGTTGCGATAAAGGATCTTCGATTGTCGCTTGATTTTGCTCTCATTGGATCTTGATTGGATTTTGATTGGATATCAAGTTGTGTCACTCAACTTGAATTGAATTGTAATTATGGCTCAATTGTGTAATAATAAGTACCCCCCAAAAATTAGATCTAGATCCCCTTTTATAGATCTCAAATTAAGCTTCTCTCATAAGCTAGGTTGTTAGAGAGAGTCTTCTAGAATAAGTTAGGTTGTTAGAGAGAGCCTTCTAGAAGAAGGTTATTATGCAGAGCCTTCCAGAAGAAGCCACGTAGTAATGAAGCGTCTAAAGTAAGCAAGGTTGTTGAGATGAAGCTTCTGGAGAGACGACGTCACTTGATGCCATAACTCGATCGCGGAACCGCGGCAACTCGGCCAACTCGGCCACGGTTCCACGGCCATTTAATGAGATCGCTGCTTCATGTTTCTGGGGTAGTTTGATATTGGTCTTTGGGTGTTCTTTTGATGTCTGGAATCATTTAATCTTTTCTGAATCTATGCCAGATTTTAAGTCTTTGACCTGCTGTATTTTATCGGCAACTTTTGCGATTCCGATTCTTTGACCTGAATAATTTTCTGCACAAAATCTTGCTGAAAAGTGTGGAGAGATAGAATATTATGCATGACATACTAAACATACAATTTCCATCATAATGCCAGTTATAATGTACAACACATGGTAATTGGTATTTTCCAGATGATTCTGTAATATGTGTCATATTTATAACAAACACCCTTAGATGATTAGAATAATGAGGAAATTGTTATGTTACAGAAAGCAATATTTTCGACTGAACATATATGCAGCAGATTCTAGTGCATAACCCCAGAAGGATCGCGGTAACTCAGCATTACTTATCATGAAACGTACCATATCCAATAAGGTGCGGTTCTGCCTTTCCGATACACTTTTGTGCTGAGGTGTGTATGGAGGAGTAAACTGAGAGAGAATTCCATTCTCTTTTAAATATTCTAGGAACTCGGCATTTAAGTATTCACCACCTCGATCAGATCGAAGTGTCTTGATACTTTTGCCTGTTTGTTTTTCCACTTCATTCTTATATTCTTAGAATTTCTCAAAGGCCTCAGATTTATGTTTCATCAAGAATACATGTCCATACCTTGAGAAATCATTCGTAAAAATAATGAAGTATGAATAACCACTTTTTGCATGTGTAGACATTGAACCACACACGTCGCTGTGTATGAGTCGTAAGAGCTCGGTGGCTCTTACTCCATGTCCGGTGAACGGGGTCTTTGTCATCTTTCCTTGAGACGTGATTGACAAGATGCATAAGATAGATATTCAAACGGATCCAAATATCTCTCTTTATGTAACTTCGTCAACCGCGTTTCATTGATATGACCTAATCTACAATACCATGAGAAAGCTTGATTTAATTCTGGAGACTTTCTTTTAAGTGTGTTCTGGACATTAAAAACTTAGGATTGATTTAATACGTATATACTGTTATCTAGTGTACCGGACCAAATCAAACCATGATTAAGGTCGATGTTTACAACATCAGTTACAAATATAAAATCATAACTTTTTTAGATAGTAAAGATACGGAGATGATATTACATGTCAAACTAGGTACACAAAAACAGTTACATAAAACCAAAATGTGTCTATTTGTCAATCCTAGGTGATATTTCCCCATGGACACAGCATCCAAGCTCGCTCCGTTAGCAACCCTGAGGGTCATATCACTTATATTTATAACTTTAGGGCTTCTCAGTGCCTGCAATGAATTACAGATATGAGATCCTACTCCGGTATCCAATACCGAGGAAGTAGAGTTAATTGACAGACAATTTTCAATCATAAACACACCTGAAACCGAAACCACAACTTGCTTCGAATCCTGATTCTGGGCTTTCCAGGCCCTACAGTTTTTCTTCTAATGGTTTTTCCTATGACAATAGAATTATTCCTCTTTCCCTACTATCGGCCCCCAATTTTGCCTTGCCTTTCCCCTGTACCTTATTGACACATCTTTTCGGCTTGGTGGGGGCCTTCTTCTTCTTCCCCTTGACTTTCGTCTTAGATTTAGAGGAGGAAGATTCCCTAATAAGCAGAGTGGGTGTCTTCCTGTTTTTCTTTAGGATGCTCTCTGCACTCTTCAACATGTTGAGAAGTTTCTGGAAGTGTAACCTTCTTATCTTGAATATTAAAATTCAAGATAAACTGGGCATAAGTAGAAGAGAGGGACTGCAGAATCAAGTTTGTATACAACTTGTTCTCCAACGTGGTCCCAAGGTCCGTGAGCTATTCAATATAGCTAATAATCTTAAGGACGTGGTCCCCTGCAAATGACCCGATAGCCAACCTTGCCTGAAACAACTTCTTCGAGGTCTCATATCTTGCGATACGGGATTGCTCTCTATATAAATCTTTGGAATGGAGGACGATGGAAGCTAAGTTCATCTTCTCGTGCCGCCTCTAGTGTTTATTATCCATTGAGGCCAGCACGAAGCACTTGGATTTCGCACAGTCTATTTCCCATGTCTTACGGATCTCGATATCCGCGATGGTGGAATTTGGACCTGAGACGTCGGGGGCTTTGGTAGTAAGGAGGTAGCCCAGCTTGTCATAGGTTATGACCATCGGGACATTCCTTAACCAATCTTTATGGTTTGGCCCCGTCAATATATTTTTATCTAGCAGTAACTTAAGCCCGGTCATTTTGGTCGCTGCAATTAGAAGAGAGAGAAAAAACACTCAGCATGATACTCTTGCAAGTTTAGATTGGTTATTAGTTTATCTAAACAGGATGGCTTCCACTGTTTCCTCAAATCCTCGTTCAAACCATAAAAAAAGAATTAGTCGGGATTAATCGCACCATACAATTCTTGCTTAACCTTTCGGCCAAGCTTGTGTCAGTACTTAGAAAGAGGTTTTCCAATGCTTTCGCGAAATTCCTTAATTGCATAAACTCTTTTTTCCTGGAGGCGTAGCCCCGCTAACACCGTCTAGACACCTACTCGGTTTATAGCATTGATTGTAAAGTGAAAAACTCTCCCGAGGAGTAACAAAACTCATGGTGGGATCAGAATCCAACTATCATTGTGTGACAACTTTGAAAGAATCCTACCAAATCATCACACTCCATATGGTATGTAAAACTAGCAAGTTTCTTTTTTTTTTTGAAATCCCTATGTGGATTTTTGCCCCAGGCGCTTATGACCTTGACGAAAGCCAATATATCATAAGAGACAAATCAAGTTCTACCCGTCATTGTCCAGGTTAATCTGAACCCATTCGTACAAACCCTTGACGAAGGCCAAAATAGCTGTACGCCTGTCCCAGATTAACGCATTTATCTATACTACAAATGAATACCCAGCAGCTACCAATCACTACGCCTTGGCGAATGTCAAAATACATAGCTTGAATACTACTGAATACCCATCTGAAATAACGGAGGGCTATGGCTGGTTTTGGCAAAAACTGTGAATGTAATGAACTTGATATAGTCGAAGAAACCATGATAGCTTTTAAAAGGAGTGGTTTAGGCTCCGCTTTTAAAAGTTGTTTTAAAAAAAACCGAGTGGTTTTGAAATTGTTCCAACGATTTAACTTTGGTTTGTTTTTTTGCATTAATCAATATTAATGCCGTCCCATCATTTAATCCCATCATTGCAGAAAGAAACGAAAATATAACATACGCTTATGCCATCTGCATTCGCCACGGGGCCCGTCATGCACCGTTAGGTTACTTAATTAACGGCAGAGCTGGGGCTAGACTAGTGCGGGTGCAAAACATAAGCAACGTTTATTTTATATAATATATATATAGCCATTCGTCTTACGCAATAATAGTCATTCTAGATCACAGCAACACAGATGAATATATTGGATACACTAGGATTTCCGTGTTTCATTTTATCCTAGAATGAAAACCGGATTCCACGGTTGTGATGAATAGCAAATCCCACCGTAGACTCCTACGGGTGCGGAAAACTACCCGCCAAATTCCCGAAGTAAAGCAACCTCCCTCAATGAAATGAGTAGGCCACTCGGCACTTTAAGAACCCGGTAATTTATGCACCCCCACCTTGGGTCGATCATAAGTGCAAGAATAAATAAATGAAATAATACAACGGTGGCTACAACCTCAACCCAGATGTGCCTCGCAAAAGAATATTAAATCAATTTACAAATATACATGAATGAAAGAAAAAAACACTCTTCTCACTCCCCCGGCTGTTCATTCACGACGATCCAATACTTCATATACACAAACCATCAACAAGATACCAGATATGCGCAACCCCCACTAATCGACATATAGCAATTAGTAGACGTTTAACAACACATATATAAACACAAAATACACTGTTAAGCAAAAATTTAGAATTTCGATCGAATATAACTATCCGTATTTACCCTATGTACAAACCAGTACACAAACAAATCTGGGCAAAAACCAAATGTACAAAAAATCACATTTCCAAGAACCTGAACCACAGAAAAAAGTTGGAGCACTATAGCAACAACTCGGCCGCGGATCCGCGGACAAATGACCTATTTGGCCGTGAATTAGCGGTCGAGTTAGGAGCTTATGTTCTAAAATTTTTTCCTTTGTCTTATAAAAGCCTGCATGTAATTTTAAGAGCACTGAAATAATTTTTGAACAACTTTGAAAATCTAACTGCAAGAAAGAATTGGAAACGTAATTTCGGGTAATTTTCGTCGATCGAAATTCTAACTACTTGCTAACTAGCTAGTTAAGATTTAAGTAGGCTTTGATATGACTGTAAGTCGATATCGCACACCCCACACACTTGTGGGGAGGCGGAATATATAAAAAATGATTTTTATACTTGCAACATCGACCTATATACATGATCTTTTCGGAAACCTTAACTAACTAAACACTTGGAGGTTCTAAACAACTATGGAAGAGTTTTATACCTCCTTAATTCAAGTCCTTCGGATCTTCTTCTCCTTAGCTTGAGCTCCTTGAAGTTGTGGATCTAGCTCGGTCGCCGACATCCTTGTGTCGAAGACGATCCACCTGAGAGACTATGGTTCAAGCACAATCGAGGTAACTAAGGTACCTAGTTCGTTAATCTAGGTAGCTTAGGAGATGTAGCGTGTTTATTGGAGTATTTTATCTCAAATGACCTTAGGGTTCACAACATATATGAGGGTTTAGGGTCTTGAGGAAGAAGGAGAAGAAAAATGGTGAGAGAAAGAAAATGTGCAAATAAGCTAAGTCTTGTGCAAGTGAAGAATGACTAATTCTCTTTCAATAATCAAGCATGCAATATTTTGCATAAACAAATAATAACCATGCTTGAATAGTGAAGGCAAACCAATAAACTAAAGGAATAAGCCATGCTTCACCCATGCCACAAATATCTCCATTTTCCACCTCATTAATCTATTTTCCAAAAATAGATAAATCCAATAATGAGGTGTCCCCTTCTAGAAGCATCTTTTGTAAAATTAAAAGAATGCCCTCACCGTATATACATACCTGTATTCATACTGCAAAAATACGAATACGATGAGATGATAATAATCTAATAATATAATACTAGAATCCGGCTTAATCCAAAGCCCACTAATATTATCCGTTCGAACAACATCCATGTAGCCAGTACACGCATATGATCGGAACCCTGCACGTCAAACCATACGGCCTCTACATCGTTTCGCCTGAACGAGGAAAACCCTCTGTGTGGGACTCTAAACACTCGACAGTACGCTGGCAGTGGGTTCAACCATAAGTCCGTCAGTGGTACTAGCTGTACGTAACGGCTACCCAGATATCTGTCGAAAAGAAGGCCGACGAGTGAACTCATCCGAACCCATGCCGAGCCTATCCGTGACAATCTCCGTATAGTCCGGTCTGTTCGTTTAAGAGTATCGTATATCGGGCCTAGGGGGTGGTAAACGTCAGACCTCTAATAGCGTAATAAGTCGTGTCGGTGTAGAGCCCAATACACCCTGAGAAACTACTGATGTACCTGCCAGTAAATCTCACTTGCTCTGGCCAGGGACTTTGTGTATTAGCTGTCCGAATACAGCGCGATATCAACTCCTAATACCGGGAGAGATGAATCCTTTCTATCCACTACTTCCTCCAAGTGCTTCGGGACTGCACCCAACCACTATCTGTTTGCACGACGCATTTGAGCCGTGGTAGGGTAGTAATTTAAGTAAAGTGGTAACACACTCGAGACGAATAGTGATGTAAAGTCAACGGACTAACCTGTACTCATGTCACCCGGGAACTGCTAATTGGCGATAGGTATAATACCAACCAACAGTTCCCATTGAGTCCGTCCAGTGTAACTTATAACCCAATGAGCACCTGTATACCATCTTTGGCATGACATACCAATGGCTGCGGGACATGCCACCTTCCCTAACTAGGATGAGAAGCGTATACACTAGTCTATTCTAGAGTATCGATATCCTGTCTCAATAATCCTATGACCGGGGACAAGCTTAAGGATGTGCGTATAGACTACCCAGCCCCTACTAGTGTGACTGCCATCACAACTCTGGTGGTCAAGCAAAGATCTGAAGGGCTTTATCAATATGTATTAGCCATATGCTAATAGAAACATATACACATATTAAGATAGAATCAAACCAGATATCATACTATCATATTGAGTAAGACTGTTGTTCCCGCCAAAAATTTCTGCGCAAAAGAGTCCAAGGTATCAAATGGCAGCGATACGCTTAAGAAAATGCGAACCAGTATCTTCCGGCCTGCATTTTGATAAAATACCTAATGAGGAACTGTTAAATTATTATGGTATTGAAAGCATCTCGAAAAAATCTTCAATTTGATATATTATGGGCCTCATAATTCATTCGGCATCAAAAGTTATAAGCAAATGTCTATGCACATGTGATCTAAGAAAGAAGATGCAAACCGGTATTTTCCGAGCTGTATTTTGACAAACTACGGAATGAGAAACAGCTAAATTCTAATGATATTGAAAGCATCTTGAAAAGACCTTCGATTTGATATATTATGGGCCTCATAATTCATCCGGGATCAAAAGTTATGAGCAAATGTCGATGCACATGTGATCTAAGGAAGAAGATGCGAACTAGTATTTTCCGAGGTGTATTTTGACAAACTCCGGAACGAGAAACGGCTAAGTTCTGATGGTATTGAAAGCATATCAAAAAGACCTTCGATTTGATATATTATAGGCCTCATAATTCATCCGAGATCAAAAGTTATGAGTAAATGTGTTATGCACGTGTAATCTAAAGTAATGCTCTACTATATGGGGAATGCATTTTTTAATCCCACATCGGGAAAAGGAGAGATGGCTTCTCTACCACTCCATATAAATAAGAGAGGATACCTCTTAGAAAGGGTAGAGTTCAATCCTCAAAAGATTCAATACTCAAAGGAGCTTAGTTCTCCAAAGAAGCTTAGTTCTCCAAGATAGGAGCATGCTTCTCCCCATAATGCGCATATGCGCAAGCGCCATGTGCGCTACGTGCAATGCACGTATGCCCGCCATGCGGCACCACGTGCAACGCATGTGCGCCCGCCATGAGAACATTTAATAATATTAAAAGAAGCCTAGTTCTCCATATATAGAAGCCCTGCTTCTCCTCATAATGCGCATGTGCGCTACGTGCAACGCACGTGTGCTCGCCATGCGCGCACCACGTGCAATGCACGTGCGCACCACATGAGAACATTTAATAATATTAAAAGGAGCCTACTTCTCCATATATAGAAGCTCCGCTTCTCCTCATAATGCGCATGTGTGATACGTGCAACGCACGTGTGCCTGCCACGCGCACACCACGTGCAACGCACGTGCGCACCACATGAGAACATTTAATAATATTAAAAGGAGCCTAGTTCTCCATATATAGAAGCCCTGCTTCTCCTCATAATGCGCATGTGCGCCACGTGCAGCGCACGTGTGCCCGCCGCGCGCGCACCACGTGGATCGCACGTGTGCACCACATGAGAATATTCAATTAAAAGGAGACTCATTCTCCATAGGAGCTTGCTCCCCCATAATGCGCATATGCGCAAGCTCCATGTGCGCTTCATGCAAATATGAGCGCCCAACACGTGCGACGCACATGGGCCCAACACGTGCGACGCACGTGCGTCCAACACGTGCGACACACGTGCGCGAACGCAAAGAAGCCTTTTTCAGCAGCGAGAAGCTTAAGCTCCAGCCTGTTCTTCCTCCCTAATGAGTGAGACATGGTTCAAAGGGTACATCCCTCCACACCTTCGATATATGATACTGTAATCTCTCAGTGTCGTCGGAAAGGTGGTGGGTCCCAACGACCAATGATCCTTCTTTCTAAAATAAAAAAAAGAGAAGAAGAGAGAACATTGACATGAACATTGAGAACATCAAGAACTTCAGAAAAAACAACAAAAAAGTGAAAGCTCTGAAGAATTTTGAAGAACTCAAGAAAGAAGGTAAAAACCCTTATGAAAAAAGGAAGAAGTTCTTCTGAAATAGATCATTGATCTAAGAACAAGATCAATGATCTTCAATAAAAGAAAAATAAGACCAGTGCCTTGCACTTTTTTATGAACCATTGGTTCTGGAATCTTAAAGATTCTTTTCCTGAATCCAAAATTGGATCAAGTTATTGAAACGGTGCCTTGCACTTGCAAAACTGCACTGTTGCGCTCCTGGGTTGGCGCAAGCCACCAGAGAGCGCCACGTGTCAGCAGCGCAACAGCGCAGCGCATTGACGCAGCGCACTGTGTTTGAGCGCTCTCGCGTGACACGTGTCACCTCCACATGCGCTTGCGCTTAATGATTGGTGCAAAGCGCCTGACAAATGCACTGCATTGTTTACTGAAGGGCCAAGCCCAAATCAAAAAGGCCTAGCACGCCAAAATAAAATGCAATGCATTAAAAGGGCAGAGCCCAAGTAAAATAGATGCTCGGCATCATTTATAAAAGGGCAGAGCCCAAACAAAACAAAAAATGCAGTGCATTATTAAAAAGGGGCAAAGCCTAGCACATGCCTAATAGGCCAAAGACAAATAAAAATGTCGAACATTTTTCAACTGGACTTAGCCCAATCATGGCCGTAAGTCCTCAAATTAAATTGACTGAGCACGGTTGCTCTCCTAAATCAATTTACATCCGGTTCGAGGGTACATCTCCGAACTCCTCTGACTCCTATCGTTGTAATCCTTCAACGACGTCAGAGAGGTGACGGGTCCCGACAACCACACATCAACACGGACTGTGGGGTCCTTAAACCCACAGACTTATGCGTCCTTAAACCAAGATACGGACTGTGGGGTCCTTAAACCCACGGTCTTATGCGTCCTTAAACCAAGATACGGACTGTGGGGTCCTTAAACCCACGGACTTATGAGTCCTTAAACTACCAATAGACCGCAATGTCCTTAAACTACCAATGGACCAAAACGTCCTTAAACTACCTATGGACCACTACGTCCCTAAATTGGAACAATATAGCCCCCAAATGCTCTTTTGTCGGATCCAAACGATCCCGTTAAGTTGATCTTAGTCTCAAATCAGACTAACGTATCCTTAACGAACGTTTAAGTTGATCTTAGCCTCAATATGGCTAACGTATCCTTAAACTAAAACACCATACCCAAATCTAAGTAAATACGGATTTGGACTAATCCACGTCCTACGGGCAACGGCATAACTTAGTCTCCGTATACAATCCATGGGCATCCACAAACAAAACAAACACACACGACATGAAGTGAAATTCTGGAGAAGGAGAAAGTGGCTACCGCGATGCGGTAGTGTAATTAACTGCAAGGGCTTGCGCCTGCAGGGAAGAGCGTCCCCACAATTAAAAAAAACCCCTCAAACGAGGGGGAATCTGACGAAGTCTGCTACATCGGCCGCATCCGTCTAAACCTCTGATACATGGTGTCATAAATCAACTTGGCATCTTCGGAGAGGTGGACGGATAGCACCAATTAGCATCTGCCCCGAATCTCAGGCAAGACGTTCTGTCTTGGCCGCCATTCGAAGGGGAACAACTGTTATTATATCTGTGTATATCCCAAGCTTCCAAAATGTAATATACAATCCTTTACTATAAATTAATGGCCTCTAGGGCATATATCACTAACAATGCCCCACTTGCACTAAGGCCATGTATTGGCATATCGCAGACCTATCATCTCGAATAGCCTCTCGAACTGCATCTGAGGGATGGCCTTTGTGAGTGGATCTGCAGTGTTGTTCTCCATATCTACTTTCTGCACCTCGATCTCCCGGCGATCCATGATCTCCCTGATCAAGTGATGCCGCCTCAAGGTATGTCTAGATTTCTGATGGGACTTTGGTTCTTTCGCTAAAGTTTTAACCCCGTTGTTGTCACAATACAAAGGTATTGGATCAACAATGGATAGAACCACCTGAAGTTCTGTAATGAACTTCTTCATCCAGACTGCTTCTTTCTCGGCGTCACATGCAGTGATATACTTTGCCTCCATCGTCGAGTCAGTAACGTTATCCTGCTTGGAGCTCTTCCAACAGACCGCCCCTCCATAGAGGGTAATGGCATAACCCGACATGGATTTAGAGCCATCCTTATCACTCTGGAAGCAGGAGTTAGCGAAGGCCTATATCCGGAGGTCTTTACTGCCGTACACCAAGAACATCTTCTTAGTCCTTCTCAGGTACTTGAGAATATTCTTAACTGCTATCTAGTGCTTCTCTCCAGGGTTTGACTGATACATGCTTACCACGCTCAGTGCGTAAGCAACATCTGATCTGGTACACAATATCACATACATTATAGAGCTTGCCGCAGAAGCATAGGGTATAATACTCATGCAATCCCTTTCCAAATCAGTCTTGGGAGACATCTCTTTGGAGAGGGTGATCCCGTGACAAGCCGGTAGATTACCGTGTTTGGAATCTTCCATACTAAATCTTTTCAGTATGATGTCGATGTACCTGTACTGTGAAATTCCCAACATCCTCTTAGATCTATCACGGTAGATCTGAATCCCCAGAATGTAGGAGGTATCATCCAGGTCTTTCATGGAGAATTTCTGTGACAAGAATCGTTTGACTGATTGTAGCATAGGAATGTCGTTTCCTATCAAAAGAATGTCATCCACGTACGATACAAGGAATACTACAGTTCTTGCTACAATCTTACTATAAATACATGGTTCATCTGAATTTTTGATAAAGTCAAATTCCTTGACCGTCTCATCAAAGCAGATGTTCTAACTCCGTGATACCCGCTTTAATTCATAAATGGATTTAAGTAACTTTCACACTCTCCCGCTGCTCCCACTCTCTGGTTGTTCCATATAAACACACTCTTCCAAATTTCCATTCAGAAAAGCGGTCTTTACGTTCATCTGCCAAATTTCATAATCATGGAAGACAACAATGGTAAGTAGGATTCGAATGGATTTAAGCATAGCCATTGGAGAAAAGGTTTCATCATTGTCCATGTCAGGTTTTTGACGAAAACCTTTTGCTACAAGTCTAGCCTTATAGGTTTCAACCTGTCCATCTGTACCAATCTTCTTTCTGAAGATCCATTTGCAGCCTATGGGTTTTACCCCTTGAGGTGCAATGTCCAAAGTCCAAACTTTGTTGGTGTACATGGATTCCATTTTAGTCCGTATTGCATCCAGCCATTTTACTGAATCTCTGCTCGTAATGGCCTGCTAGAAACTAGTTGGCTCATCATCATTGATGATGCAATCCTCTCTATCCATGTCTATGAGAAAACTGTAGTATCTCTCGGGCAGATGAGAATGTGATCTGTGGAGTGGCGCATGGACGTTCAGTTCTTTTGAAACTTTTGGTTCCACCATACTTTCAGTAATAGTTTGTGGTTCTAGAATTTCTTTCAGTTCTATTGCACTTCCACTTATTTCTTTTTCAAGAAATTAAGTCTCCAGAAAGTTGGCATGTCGAGAAACAAAAACCTTTTGTTTCTCTGCGTAATAGAAAAGATACCCCCGGAATTCCTTGGGTATTCCACAAATTTATACAGTACTGATCATGCCTCGAGCTTGTCCGCATGCTGCTTTTTGACAAAGGCTGGACATCCCCATATCTTAAGATACTTAAGATAGGGTTTCTTCCTACTGCACATTTCATATGGTGTGGTAGGCACACTTAGTAGGAACTTTGTTCAAAAGATATGCAGCAGATTTTATTGCATAACCCCAGAAGGATCGCGGTAACTCAGCATTACTCATCATGGAACGTACCATATCCAATAACGTGCGATTCCATTTTTCTGATTCACCGTTGTGCTGAGGTGTGTATGGAGGAGTAAGCTAAGAGAGAATTCTATTCTCTTTTAAATAATCTAGGAACTCGGCACTTACGTATTCACTATCTCTATCAGATCGAAGTGTCTTGATATTTTTGCCTGTTTGTTTTTCCACTCCATTCTTGTATTCTTGGAATTTCTCAAAGTCCTTGGATTTATGTTTCATCAAGAATACATATCCATACCTTGAGAAATCATCCGTAAAAGTAATGAAATATGAATAACCACTTCTTGCATGTGTAGACATTGGACCACACGCGTCGCTGTAATGAGTCCCAAGAGCTCGGTGGCTCTTACTCTGTGTCCGATGAACAAAGTCTTTGTCATTTTTCGTTTGAGACATGCTTGACAAGTTGCATAAGACAGATATTCAAACGGATCCAAATATCTCTCTTTATGTAATTTCGTCAACCGTGTTTCATTAATATGACCTAGTCTTCAATGCCATAAGAAAGTTTGATTTAATTCTGGAGACTTTCTTTTAAGTATTTTCTGGACATAGAAAACTTGGTGTTGATTTAATACATATATACCGTTGTCTAGTATACCGGACCCAATCAAATCATGATTAAGGTGGATGTTTACAATATCGCTTACAAATGTAAAATCATAACTTTCTTTAGATAGTAAAGATACAAAGATGATATTACATGTCAAACTAGGTACACAAAAACAGTTACGCAAAACCAAAATGTGTCCACTTGTCAATCTTAGATGATATTCCTCTACGTACGCAGCATACACGCTTGCTCCATTAGCAACCCTTAGGGTCATATCACCTGCCTTCATAACTCTACGGCTTCTAAGTGCCTGCAATGAATTACATATATGAGATTCTGATCCGGTATCCAATACCCAGGAAGTAAAGTTGATTGACAGACAGTTTTCAATCATAAACAAACCTGAAGCTGAAGCCACAACTTGTTTCGAATCCTGGTTCTGGGCTTTCCAGACCCTCCAGTCCTTCTTCCAATGATCTTTCCTGTGACAATAGAAGCATTGCTCTTTCCCTACTGTCGGCCCCCAACTTTTGCCTTGCCCTTCCCCTGTACCTTATTGACACCTCCTTTCGGCTTGGTGGGGGTCTTCTTCTTCTTCCCCTTGGCTTTCATCTTGGATCTAGAGGAAGAAGATTCCCCAATAAGTAGAGCAGGTGTCTCCTTGATTTTCTTTAGGGCACCCTCTGTACTCCTCAACATGTTGAGAAGTTTTGGAAGTGTAAATTTCTTATCTTGAATATTGAAATTTAAGATAAACCGGGCATAGGAAGAAGGGAGGGACTGTAGAATCAAGTCTGAATACAACTCGTTCTCCTATGTGGTCCCATGGTCTATGAGCTCATCAATATAGTGAATCATCTTAAGGACATGGTCTCCTACAGATGACCCGAAAGCCAACCTCGCTTGAAACAATTTCTTTGAGATCTCATATTTTGCGATACGAGATTGCTCTCCATATAAATCTTTGGTATGGAGGAAGATGGAAGTTAAGCCCATCTTCTCGTGCCGTCTCTGGTGTTCATTATCTATTGAGGCCACCACGAAGGTACTTGAATTTCGCAAAGTTTATTTCCCATATCTTACGGATCTCAATATCCATCTGGACTCACACCACCAGCTCCTATGGTGGAAGTCGACACTGCTGTTCCAACTGAGAACAGTTTTGAACCGCTTAGGAGGGTGTGCAAAAACTCTCCAATGACGGTGCTAAAGAAATCACCCCCACCTACAAAAGTTATAGTGCAGGCAAAGCCGGAGTGGCCTTATCAGCGGTTCTTCTCGCAAATTCATTGGGTCTGGAGAAAAGTCTAAGACTCTGTAATTGACAAAAACTACTCTCGTCAACTAAAAAAATCGAAGGTCCGACAAGAAAAAGACCACTTCTCCGCCATGCAACGGGGGACTTTTCCTAAACTGGAGCCTGTCACAATAACTCCTTCAACTCCAATCTCTCATAAAAAAAAAGAGTCTGGAGAAAATTTTACTGTTCGTGGCAAATTCCAAAAGCGATGGATTTAAACGCCCCAAGTCTGGGGGCATAACCGTACATACGGTCTACATGGTCTCAGGAAAAGAGGAAAGCCATGCCTCGGTGAGTCATCGACCGCAAACCAGAGCGCTGACTAAGGCTCAGGAGAAACAGCAAAAGCTCCAGGAAATGCTGACCAAAATGGCAGCACTTACCGAACAGAAAGAAAGTCTGAATAAAGAGGCCGAACAATGCCGAGAGCAAGAGACTGATACAGAGTTTCTACGAAGGGTGCTTGAGAGAAAGGATAAAGAAGTCACTAAGCAAGCTGCTAACATAAAGCAGATGGCTCTCTTGTTCCAAGACATGGTTGGAATGATGATCCAACCAGAACTCTAAGCCAAAGATATGCCGATAATCATCGAGGATGATAGATGGGAAATATCAAATTCTCCTCCGGCCTTATCAGCGGCCAAAGAAAAAACAATATCCAAGGTCGTCCTAGATGATTACATTGCTCAACAAATAAAAGCTCACCAAGCTAATGAAGCCGCCAGCCAAATTTTTAGAACCGGACGACCATATCCAGGCTGGTATGACCAAATCAAATACCCGTCGGGATATACGATCCCAAGTTCCATGTCTACAAAGGAGCATGCAACCCTCACTAACAAGTCGTGAAATTCAAAGCTCTGTACGGCAACACTGGAGGCGATGACAAACTGTTGCTTCTCCAGTTCGTCGGCGGCTTGTCAGAAACAGCCTTTGAATGGTACTCGGAGCTCCCAATTGACTCTGTGAAAACATTCACAGAAATGGAATTGCTGTTCACACAGTGTTTCGCCAGTGCAAGTGAATGCACTTCGATCACGGCATTAATAAATACCAGGGTAAAGCCGAGAGAAATATGGGTCCAATACGCGATCCAGTGGTGGAACTTGTGGTCTAAGTGCGAACAGCGTATTGAAAAGTCTCATACCGTGGGCATGTTCATCGGTACCCTTGATCCTCAAACGACTATGTTCCAGTTCATGACGTTCTTCAAGCCCACAACTTTTCAGGCTATGATAGATAAACTAGCCCAGATGAATCAGATGGGTCATGGGCATTCCTCCTAAAATAAGGTCCCTCGAAATACTAAGGGTAAAGGGAAAGCAGCCTTCGTTGCCAATACGCAACAACAACCGAAAGACCCAAAACCAGCTGTTCACCAAAACAACTTGCGTCCGTGCCCGTCCTTGGAAGAGAGACTAGGATGTGCTTACTCGTTTCCCCATGACAAGACGAGGAGACTGTTCGAGTTGGCAATGCAAAATAACCTTATCACATTATCAGACCGTGGCGTCCAGCCCAAACCTGGCGACATTAACAACCCTAATTACTGCTCATATCACAGAATGGTGAGCCACCCAATCGAGAATTGCTACGTCTTCAAAAATTAGGTTTAAGGCCAGTATCAACATAGGAAATTCGCGCTGTCTGATAACCGGAGGGTGAACCAGCCCCAGAAGTACACTCCCAAAAAGGCGGACGCACAGGGGGCATCATGCTCACTCGTGGAAGAAACTTCATGGGAAGTCGTTCTTTCAGCGAAAAACAAAAGAATGCTGAAGGATGTGCAGGCATGTCCGGCGGTCAAGTGGAAAACCCTACTTGAACCTGAAATAATCGAAGGGATGCTAAAACTTCATCCCACGCCAAAAATTGCAGACAAAGGGAAAAGCTCCCAAGTCAAGCCTTCAAAGTCTTCGAAGAAAAAGAAGAAGACCAAGAAGTCTGTGCAGCCTGCCGAGTATGACGACAAGTGCACAGATCTACAAAAATACTTAGATGCGCTGGAGGAGTATAATCAGAAGGCATAGACATTGGTCACGCTCGAAGAATTCTTCAAGCATATTCTTGAGGGCGAAGATAGTGACAATGATGAGGGAAATGACTCATCAGAAGACACCGAAGACCGTGTATCAAGTTTCCACATGGTCTCCCATTCGTCATTATATGACGAAGAGGTTCCTTCAGCATCAGAAAACAACGCAGAAGAACTGGGGGCAGAATCAACGCTAAAATTTCCGGAACTATCAGATGAAGACCCGATTGAGAGGTTGCTGAACGAAGCCTTTCAAAAAAGCAAAGTTGACCAAGAATGCAAGATATCCATATATGAAAAGGATAAGCGTCAGCGTTTGAGTAAACAAGCTATGGTGAGTGAAAGTGTGTCTTAGCACCTCTACTAAGTTTCCACATGCATCAAGTATGCAATTTAAAAAAATCTAGAGGTCTAACCTACACTAAACAAGAATCGAACTAGAAAATTAGGGTTTGTTAGCAAGAAAACACTTTCTAAACTAAGTGAAGAGTGTTACAACCTTTGTAGATCAAGTCCTTCACTTCAATAGCTCCAAGTAGTAGTCCTTAAGCTCCAAGTAGTAGTCTCTAAAACTCTTCTTGGCTCCACTTATCAAAAGGAACGAACTTGCTAAGTGATCTTCGAAGCCGAAGATGATCCATCTTGAAGCCTCTCTAGGTCAAGCCAACTCTTCACTAATCAACGTATTAGTGAAGTAAACAACCTACATTAAAGTGCTAGGATAGTGTAGGTTGATGAAGTAGGAGTTATGCTCACTTTAGAAATATTTTCCTCTATCTTTTTCTTCAACTCAAGAAAAAACCCTTGAGCTTAGAGCTCAAGAAGAAGAAGAAAATGAACTTGGGTGAGTTTGTGATGAATAATAAGAGAATTAACCAAGGGCTAAAGATAAGGATGAGGTTAATAAATATCTAAGAGTAAAACAAAAATGAGAGCATGAGTCATGGCTTCTCAATGCTTCTCCAAGCATCCAAGCCATGACTCATTTCCTCTCTATTTTCTTTAATTCAAAATAAATAAATCCTCAATAATCTTTAGCTTTAAGTATGAGTCTCATACACCCATGTTCTATGTATCAACAACTATGATACATAATCCAATATATAAATAAATATATAAATATCATATATATATACAATTATATATCAAGAGAAGAAAAAATCATAAGTGAGCAATAATATTAGTTAATATATAAATATATTAAATATAAATATATATCTAATTATTAAATCAACACTTGATCCAATAATCAGGTTATATCATATATAACCGACTAATATCATATAAATATGTATACCAAATTATCAAATCAACACTTGATTCAATAATCCGGTTATATCACATATAACCGACAATATTCAATATTCAATATCAAATCAACACTTGATTCAATAATCCGGTCATATCATATATAACCGGCCAATATCAAATATATACACATATAACAAATCATTGAATCAACAATTGATTCAACAATCCGGTTATATCTCTGTTTTCCCCAATAAAAGAGCAAAGCTCTGTTCAAAATTAATGAGGCAGCGCCTCACGTGCCCTCCACAAGGGCGCCAGCACCAGAGCCAATTTTATAGGATTAAATCCTATGGTGGCGTCGCATGTGCTCCTCATGCGGGCGCCAGTGTGCAAAGCACAAAAGAATCTATTAAATTAAATAAGAGTTAAAACTCTCATATAGTGCCGCACGTGCTCCTCACGCGGGCGCCAGTGTGCAAAGCACAAAAGAATCTATTAAATTAAATAAGAGTTAAAACTCTCATATAATACCGCACGTGCTCCTCACACAGGCGCTAGTATGTAAAGCACAAAAGAATATATTAAATAAGAGTTAAAACTCTCAGGTGGCGCCTCACGTGCACAACACGTGAGTGTTGGTGCCCAGGTAGGATTAAATTCTACTAAAAATACAGAATTAAATTCTGTCGAGAGAAAACATTCCCCAAATCTTTCTAAAAAATTAAGAAAGATACCTTTGGTTAGATCATGAAATAAAATTCTATTTTGGGATATATTCCCTCAATCTTTCTAAACAAGAAAAATCGCCCTCTGTAAAATAGAAACCCCTTGGGATTAAAAATCACCATTTCACAGAATAAAACTCTGCATATGGGAAAATATTTCCCCAATCTTGTTAAAAAAACAAGAAAATATGTTCTGTAAAACAGAAACTCTTGGATCAAAGATCCAATGATGGGTAAAATTCCCCAAATCAATTGGAATCTCTCAATGAGAGATTTTCTCAAAGCTAATCAACAAATTGCCTCTACTATATAAAGGACCCAAGACCTCAAGTTTGATATAGAGGACCCCCCATAAGCTTCTGAAAAAAAAGAGACAGAAAGCTTTAAAAGGAACAGAGAATTAAATTCTCAAGGAAGAAGATCTCCCTCCTCAAAACTCTAGGTAAATAAAAAAACAGAGATCAAAACATCTCATTTACCTATTGAAGGGTTTAACCCTTTTAAAAGAACTTAGTTCTTTCTCTGGATCTGAAATCCGCGAGGTAAGTCTCCCACAAATTGAGAATTTAATTCTCATTGGGAAGAATTTGTTCTTGAGAATCAAAGATTCGGAAACGAACCAGAAATAGAGTTCCTCAAAACAAAAGCATATAAGAGAAACCTAGTTCTTAAAAATGAAGCTTAATCCTAGATATTCAAAACAAAGATCCCGGTGATCATTAATGGGAAAAAATGCCATCAACAGAGGAAAAAAGAATTCAGCATCCCACGTGGGCTATTCTAAAAGCGCCTAGTATGCTCCTCACATGGGCGCTACAAAAGAGAAGAGTGCTTAGCACTCATTGGGCAGCGCTCGGCACCGCACGTGAAAATCACGAGGGCGCCATAGAGTGCTCAGCACTCCATAAAATAAAAGAGAGAGCCAAATGGCTGAGTGTTCAACATTCATTGGGCAGCGCCTAGCGCCTCACGTGGGCACCATAAAAGAGAAGAGTGCTTAGCACTCACTGGGCAGCGCCCGACGCTCAGCGCTGCACGTGAAAATCACGAGGGCGCCATAGAGTGCTTAGCACTCCACAAGCAGCCCAAAATAGCTGAGTGTTCAACACTCATTGGGCAGCGCCCAGCGTCTCACGCGCTCTCCACGTGGATGCCATAAAGAGTGTCTAGCACTCCATATAAAGACAAAATGAGTAAAGTGTTCAACACTTATTATACGATGCTCATGACTGAAAGCTCCACATGATTATATATGGGCGTCAGAACTCATATAAGTGCTCAGCACTTTTTGCATAAAAAAGAGGGAATGAATAAACAGAGCCCAAACAAGTGCTTTGTAAGTGCACGGTGGCGCCCGGCCGTCAATCCGACGCCGGAATGCGGAAACGAAAAACTTTTCAAACTAGAAAACCGGCACCACCGCGCACTATAAAACCCGGATCGGGCCATTAACCTAACTACTAGCAAACTAAAAGATGGGTAGAGATATATACCAAGCGATCCATGTCCTTCGGTCTTCGTCTCTACTCCGATCTCCTCGTGGAATCTCCGGTCGTCGCTTCCTCGTCGAAACGGGCACCACATCGCCGGGTTCTTTTACGGGCTCCCACCTCTGGACCGAGGCAACTCGGGCGCGAAGTTGGCTAGCCGATGCGTCCAAGGAATGCTGTAGACCAGTGTAGAAAGGTTTGCCTCTATGGGGGTTGAAGTTGCCATTGATGGAGGTGAAGAAAGAATGAACTTTGGAGGGAAATGGTGCTATCATTTTTCTAGCAAGGAATAATGAAATGAGATCAAGAAATCACCACTCAAAAATGAAACCCTCCCACTCTCTAAATGTGGCGGCCCCTCCAAAGAAAATGGGGAGAGAAAAAACTAAAACATGAAGGGAGGTGAGAGTAGGAATCAAAAGAGGTGACCACATCCAAAAGAGATGATAACAAGGTCATATCAATTTCTAATCAATTCTAATCTCATTAATGCAAGAAAGCAAAGATGCTTTGAATTATCATGATAAACCATTTCACAAATAACCTCCTCCACAAAGGTAATTTGCACAACTGCAAATAAGCCCTTCCATCGGAAAAATCCGGCCGTGAAGGAACAAAGGAAAACTGGCCGGAACGGAATGCAAACTGGCAACTTCAGAAAACTGATCCCGTAATAAATTATAGGAAAACCCCGTGACTGTATATACATACCCGCATTTGTATTCCCACTGAATACAAATACAAAGAGACAAAATCTACACTGTCTAATACTAGGATCCGGCTTAAACCAAAGCCCGCTAGTAATATCCGTCCGATCATGATCCGTGCAATACCGCACGTATCTGATCGAACCCTGCCATATCTCCATACGGCCTCTACAGCGTTTTGCCCGAAACTTGAGAAACTGGCCTGTGGGGGACTCTAAAGACTCGTCAATACTTTGGCTGTGGATTTAACCACTAGCACGTCAGAGGTATTAGCCTATACGTGACGGGCTATCAGGTATTGACCAAAAGGGACGTCGATGAGCGAACTCATCCTGACACCCTACTGAGCCTGTCAGTGACAATATCCGTACAGTCCGGTCCGTTCGTCTATGAGCATCGCATGGCGGGCCTAGGGGGTTGGTAAAAGTCAGACCCCCAAAAGCGGTACAAGTCGTGTCGGAGTGTAGTCCAGAACACCCTAAGATACTACTGGAATACCTACCAGTAAATCTCCTGTCTCGGCCGAGGGCTTTGTGTAATGGCTCTTCTAGACACAGCGCGACCTCACCCCCAATACCGGGAGAGACGAACCCCTGCAGATCCGCTCACTGCCTCCATGTGGCTCGGGACTGTACCCAACTAAAACCTGTTTGCACGTCTCCTTTGAGCATGGTAGGGTAGTAATCAAAGCACAGTGGGAACTCACACGAGACAAATGACGATCTCAGGTCGATGAACTAACCTGTACACATGTCACCAGGGAACTGCTATCTGACGTCAGGTATAAGACCAACTAGCATGTTCCCGGCGAGTCCCGTCCGGTGTACTCATAACCCAATGAGCACCTGTATACATCTTAGGTGAACCAACTGACACCAGTGGCTTGTGAGACCGGCCACCGCCCCTCGTCGGGGTCTCGACTGTATATACTAGTCTACTCTGGAGTATCGATGCCCTGTCTCGAAACTCCCACGACTAGGGACCTTTTAAGGATGTGCTTATAGACCCCAGCTCCCACGTATATGATCACCCTCATACTGCTGGTAGTCAAGCAAGAATCTTAGGGGCTCTATCAACGTGTAATAGTGACACGTAAGGTCACCTGAAGCAGTACACGATGATAAAGATAAACCAGATAGCATACTATCATCTTGAGTAAAACTGTCCTACTGGGACAGGTCCTCCCTCAATCATTGCAATCACGTGCCTGTGATCCAATAATTGACTCCGAGGGAACTATCTCCAACAATTTCCCACTTGCACTCAAGGCTAATTATTGCGATGTCGCATACTCACAGCCCGTGTGATACCGAACACCCAACTCCTCTACTAGTCAGTTTTACAAAGCTCGTTTGCGAAACTATTGCGTTCGAGGAATAGCCTCAGTGAGTGGATCCGCTGTGATGTTCTTTCTATGTCTCTCTATATCTCAAGTTCGTGGAGAAACCCATCTCCCAAAATGAGAAATACCTGTCTTAGAATATGTTTGGATGTCTGATGGGACCTAGCTCATAAGTGAACTCCAAATCCAAACTTCTTAGACTGTATCGTCAACTGAACTTAATCAGTATCCTGCACCATCCTTCCCTCAGTATCCGCCTGGACCACCTGTCCACAATACTGCCCCTCGTCGGAAGGAAAACTATAACTCTGACAACCTCTCTGTCATCCAGGTCACCTTGGAAGCCTGGAATGATAACTGTCTCCCGAAGGAGGATGCTGTTATCATATCCCTAGAACATCAACTTATGTTCTAAAACTGCCTCCAAATGTTTCTCCAGGATTGGATCAATATCCTATCTGAAGAAAACACTGTGTGACAACCAAAGTATAACCGATCGTAGTATAGGAATATCACTTCCTACTCTGTGTATGTCATCCAAATACCAGGACATCACACCCTACTACCTTCTTAACAGATCCATCCCCTATTCTGATGAAGTCAAACCTATGCCTGTCACATCAGAAATAGATGATATATCTCCGCTATATCTGCTTTAGTCTATAAATAGCCATAAGCCACTTGTCCACCAATGCTTCCGCTGCTCCCACTGACCATGACAACTCTCTGGCAGAGTCATATAGACATACACTTCTAAAGACAGTTTAGAACGGCGCTATACTCATCCTCCTGCCGGGTCTCACAGTCTGGAACAACAGTAATGGCAAGTCTGGGTAAACAAGAACCTCCCTGTCACCGTCCTTGAGGCTACCGGAGTACCTCTCGAGCGCCTGAGGTTACCCACCATATCTGCGGAGTGGCCAATGGAATGTCAAACCAGATTGAATCTTTAGGTTCTTATCAAATCTTTAGTAATCGTTTGCGGTTCTGGAATCACTTCCAGTTCTACCATACTCCCACTACTGTTTTCTGAAAAAATCTATTTTTATTAAAACTGTGGTGAGTCAAGAACAATATCACTATTGATCTTCCAGATGGTAGAAAGTCAACCCTCGTCATAGCCTGGGTCAACCCACAAACAGCCATTACAGAAACGTGCCTTGAGTTATCCAGAGTCTGGTTTTAAGCATAAGCCGGACAACTCCCCGTACCTTAACATCGTTAAGATATGAACTGTTCTATATCCAATTCAGAAACAGAGGCACTGATTTAATTGAATCAGATTCAAATCATGCAGCTGTCACCAGTGCATGTCAACTAAATGGAAGGAGGCCGATCATCGTTACTCAACCTAGGAATGCTTCCAATTATGAGTAACCTGAAAGAGAAGCTAGTTCTCTTAATCATTACTATCAACTGAATACCACACACAAGTATCTACATCTTCGATCACCTTGAAGAATCCTGATACTTGCAATACCTGGTCTTCTACTTTATTCATATACCTATAACTTCTCAAAACTTCGACCTTGTGCTTCAACGAAACACATGTCTAAGAACTAGAGAAGTCACAAGTAAACAGAATATAGTACGAGTACCAACCCCTCTGTTCTCATGGACACTGGACAACATACAATACTCTGTCTAAGTCCCTTGAGTTTGATAACTTAATTCCTGTGTGTCGTAGGTTGAAAACTGTACCTATGGTTAAGAAGAATTACACCGCTGTTTAATGCTCCTTACCTAACCATCCACTGATATAGGTAAATGTCATGGACATAGTTTCAAAAAGGTATATCTCACTCTATAAAAATAGACGTACATATATATCAATTTAAAATTGGTGCATAACAACGGAAATTCAAAACCAAATATTTGCCGTCCGGCAAACAGCCCAGGCGATTTCCTCAAATATCACCAATTACAACGAATTCCGATATAATGAGGATGATCACCTAATTCCTAATAACTTACTCCCACTCATCATCTGTAAAACCATACAGATGTGAGAATCAAACCTGGTAAATACATACCCTGGAGCAAGTATCTAATTGGGAAATCAGTTTTCTTTTAACAGTACACAGTGAAACTGAAACATTGAAATGTTTCATAGGGGTATCCGGGTATTCCTAGTAATGCCTCTTCCATTATCCAGATTCACAACTGTAACCGTATTATTCTTTGCCATCTGTCCAAATCCCTTTATATGTCTTTAGTCGTTACCTTCTGCACACCCCTTTAGGCCAAATGGTTTTCTTCCTTCCCTACCGTTCGGCACCAGCCTATGGTTTGGAAGAAGACTATCCAATAAGCATAATGGGTGTACTGCCCTAATCCTAGGAGCACTCGCAATGCGAGAGAAGGTGAAGATAAAAGACAACCGAATAAACCTTATTCCTATTTCTCCTGAACCAGAATCCATCCCCGAACTGGAACAAGTTCCTTTCGAGTTCGTATATAACCATACGATGGAGTATCCAAATAAACCGTGGATCTTCATAGTGATACGGAGTGTCCTGGAGAAATACAAAGGTGATTTAGGATTGGCGAAGAAATATTTGATTTGGTCGTGAATAGCAGTCGCAATTTACTTTGCCCTCGTACTAATCCCTTGATATGTCTTTACTTAATATCTTCTGTACACCATCGTTATGCTACTTGGTTTTCTTCATTCCCTACCGTTCGGCACCAGCCTATGGTTTAGAAGAAGACTATCCAATTTGCGTAATAGGTGTACTATCTCCTAAACCAAGAAGTACTCGCAACCTGAGAGAAGGTAAAAAGAAAAGACAACTGAATAGTCCTATTCGTTTTCTCCAGAACCGGAAACCATCCTCGAATAAATTCCTTCGAGTTCGTATATAACCATACGATGGTTTTGTCCAATGGAAGTGGACGTTCGTAGTAATACGGGGTGTCCTGGAGAAAAGGGTAAAAGTAGGAGTGGCAATGAGGTATGCAACTCTGACAATTCAAAAGCCAGTGTTTAAGAAGGTTCGGTCAATTTTGGTCTCTGAGTCATATTCTAGGGCCGGGTCATGGTCGCTGCCAAAGAGAGAGAGAAAAGAAACACTCAGCGTGTACTCTAACCTAGATCAGAATGGTTATCACTTTATCTAATCAGGAAACCTCCCACTGTAACGTCAAATTCTTCCCCAAACCTGAAAGAAGAATTAGTAGGGATCACCCGAGGAGTAAACCAACTCATCAGTGGGAATCGGGATCCAACTATCATCGTATGATAACGTGACGGAATCCGCTCACGTTATCACACTCCAGAAGGTATGCGCATATCTGGCAAGTTTCAGTTTCGTTAGAAACTCCCGATGTGATTTTTGCCCCATGCTCTTATGACCTTGACGAAGGTCAACAAATCATAAGTCACATGTCAAGTTCTACCTGTCATTGTCCAGGTTAATTTGAACCCACCCGTACAAGCCCTTGACGAAGGTCAACAAGGCTATACGACTGTCCCAAACCAACGCATCTATCTATGCAGTAGAAAGGTAACAAGCAGCTACCATACACTATGCCTTGACGAAGGTCAACAAACATAGCATGAATACTACGTGCTACCCGTCTGAAACGACGGAGGGTTACGAATGGTTTCTGGCGAAAAACCTTTAACGTAATGAACTTGATATTGTTAAAGGAACCGGATAGCTTTTTAAAAATATAGTGGCGAAAACCTTTGCTAAAGAGGTCACTCCCGGTGAACAGATCTCGGCTCTTTCCCCGTAGAATGAGGTGCAGGATATTCCAACTGAATACCACGATGCAAAGCAAAAGTAAACGACTATAGTGAAGTTATTGCCCTAACGCAAATTTCTGTCCAAGGGGTCACTCCCGGTGAAGGGATCTCGGCCCTTGCCTCGTCGACTGAGGAGCAGGATATTCCAACTGAATACCACTGTGCAAAACAAAAGTGAACGTCCTTGCAATAATAGCTTTTTGAAAAATGTTCCAACAACATCAGAATAGGTTTGTTTAGCTAGCATTGATCCGAATCAACGCATTCCCATCAATTGATCACACCAATAAAGAACGAAAATAATGATGTACGTATATGACATCCGCATTCGCCACTGGGTCCCGTCATCACCCGTTAGGTTACTTAACTAACGACAGAGCGGGGACTGGACTAGCGCGGATGCAAAACATATACAACATCTACCAGTATATATATCAATATATAATATTCGCTCAAGGCATGATAAAATGCAACATCACAGAGAGTAATAAGCATCATAGAACAATACAGATATCTGGGATCCCCGGGTTTCACAGAGCCGCTACTGAAACCCGACGTTCCCCTGGTCGTGTGGATAGCCTGTGCAATGAAAATCCTAGACCCCTACGGGCGCGGCAAGTCACCCGCCAAAACCTGAAGCGAGGCAGCCCCCTTCAGCAACGTGAATGGACCACCCAGCACTTCACGGAATCCGGTAACTTGGGCACCCTTCCTTGGGTCAACCTGTACCCCTACGAGTGCGGCGAATAGCCCGCCAATTCTAGAGTGAAGCCCCCTCCGTCTCAAAGCCATGAGATGTGGGCTCGTTGCCCTCTAGAACCCGGCTATCCGTGCACCCCTCCGCGGGGTAATCCTAGTACAGAAAGTAAAATATACATACAACGGGTACATCGACCTCAGCCCGGTCGTGCCCCAAAAGAATAATATACAAATAGGCAGTGACGGCAGTCCACATGTTGGACGCTCGCCCCGCAATATCAAATGTACATATAAAACAAAACTGTACTACCATTGCATCCAGGCTATCCCCCACGACTAATCCGCAACATCACAGCACAACACAGAACATCAACGTGAATGTCACGTTCGCAAATCCGTCTAAAAGGGCTATAGCAGATAGACAGGATTTACCGATCAAATGACATTCATGGTTGCAGATATAATGTAAATACTGTGAACTGACATGTTAAAAATTTTCAATCGACTGAATTTTCCGAAGTTGGCCCCAAGCACAACTGTAGCACTCAAAAATATCTGGGCCCTAAAAGATATACCAGAAACCCTATTTCCATGTCAGTAAACCTATAGAAATTTGGTACGGTTTGGAAACAAAATGGCGGCGGTTCCGCGGCCAAAACGTGGTTTTGGCCACTAAACCGCCGCTCTACAGTAACATCAGCGTACCAAATTTTCACAGAATTCCTAAAAAACCCTGCACGTAATTTTCCAATGTACCAAATAATTTTTAGAGCACAGAAAAATTCGACAGAAAGTACGACATGGAAATATGGTTTTCGGAAAATCCGTTCGATCGAACTTGTAAACACGTTAGAGCAAGCTAGACTAGGTTAATGGCGTGGCTCTGATACCAATGTAAGTGCACGGCGGCGCCCCGGCCGTCAATCCGACGCCGGAATGCGGAAACGAAAAACTTTTCAAACTAGAAAACCGGCACCACCGCGCACTATAAAACCCGGATCAGGCCATTAACTTAACTACTAGCAAACTAAAAGATGGGTAGAGAGATATACCAAGCGATCCGTGTCCTTCGGTCTTCGTCTCCACTCCGATCTCCTCGCGGAATCTCCGGTCGTTGCCTCCTCGTCGAAACGGGCACCACATTGCCGGGTTCTTTTACGGGCTCCTACCTCTGGACCGAGGCAACTCGGGAGCGAAGTTGGCTAGCCGACGCGTCCAAGGAATGCTGTAGACTAGTGTAGAAAGGTTTGCCTCTATGGGGGTTGAAGTTGCCATTGATGGAGGTGAAGAAAGAATGAACTTTGGAGGGAAATGGTGCTATCATTTTTCTAGCAAGGAATAATGAAATGAGATCAAGAAATCACCACTCAAAAATGAAACCCTCCCACTCTCTAAATGTGGCCGGCCCCTCTAAAGAAAATGGGGGGAGAAAAAACTAAAACATGAAGGGAGGTGAGAGTATGAATCAAAAGAGGTGACCACATCCAAAAGAGATGATAACAAGGTCATATCAATTTCTAATCAACTCTAATCTCATTAATGCAAGAAAAGTAAAGATGCTTTGAATTATCATGATAAACCATTTCACAAATAACCCCCTCCACAAAGGTAATTTGCACAACTGCAAATAAGCCCTTCCATCGGAAAAATCCGGCCGTGAAGGAACAAAGGAAAACTGGCCGGAACGGAATGCAAACTGGCAACTTCAGAAAACTGATCCCGTAATAAATTACAGGAAAACCCGTGACTGTATATACATACCCGCATTTGTATTCCCACTGAATACAAATGCAAAGAGACAAAATCTACACTGTCTAATACTAGGATCCGGCTTAAACCAAAGCCCGCTAGTAATATCCGTCCGATCATGATCCGTGCAATACCGCACGTATCTGATCGAACCCTGCCATATCTCCATACGGCCTCTACAACGTTTCGCCCGAAACTTGAGAAACTGGTCTGTGGGGGACTCTAAAGACTCGTCAATACTTTGGCTGTGGATTTAACCACTAGCACGTCAGAGGTATTAGCCTATACGTGACGGGCTACCAGGTATTGACCAAAAGGGACGTCGATGAGCGAACTCATCCTGACACCCTACTGAGCCTGTCAGTGACAATATCCGTACATTCCGGTCCGTTTGTCTATGAGCATCGCATGGCGGGCCTAGGGGGTTGGTAAAAGTCAGACCCCCAAAAGCGGTACAAGTCGTGTCGGAGTGTAGTCCAGAACACCCTGAGATACTACTGGAATACCTACCAGTAAATCTCCTGCCTCGGCCGAGTGCTTTGTGTAATGGCTCTCCTAGACACAGCACGACCTCACCCCTAATACCGGGAGAGACGAGCCCCTGCAGATCCGCTTACTGCCTCCATGTGGCTCGGGACTGTACCCAACTAAAACCTGTTTGCACGTCTCCTTTGAGCATGGTAGGGTAGTAATCAAAGCACATTGGAACTCACACGAGACAAATGACGATCTCAGGTCGATGAACTAACCTGTGCACATGTCACCAGGGAACTGCTATCTGACGTCAGGTATAAGACCAACTAGCATGTTCCCGGCGAGTCCTGTCCGGTGTACTCATAACCCAATGAGCACCTGTATACATCTTAGGTGAACCAACTGACACCAGTGGCTTGTGAGACCGGCCACCGCCTCTCGTCGGGGTCTCGACTGTATACACTAGTCTACTCTGGAGTATCGATGCCCTGTCTCGAAACTCCCACGACTAGGGACCTTTTAAGGATGTGCTTATAGATCCCAGCTCCCACGTATATGATCACCCTCATACTGCTGGTAGTCAAGCAAGAATCCTAGGGGCTCTATCAACGTGTAATAGTGACACGTAAGGTCACCTGAAGCAGTACACGATGATAAAGATAAATCAGATAGCATACTATCATCTTGAGTAAAACTGTCCTACTGGGACAGGTCCTCCCTCAATCATTGCAATCATGTGCCTGTGATCCAATAATTGATTCTGAGGGCACTATCTCCAACATGCTTAGCACATTTTCAAAAAAAAAAGGGAGACTAAGCAGACTAAAACCCAAATTGGCTAAGTTGCTAAAGTCTTGCAACTGAGTCCAAATGCTCTGTTGCTAGGTCTTAAATAAAGAAGATCCTAAAATATTGTTAAGTGTATCTTAGTCTCAAATTGGACTAACGTATCCTTAAAAAATAAAAACAAATCCAGCCCATATGCTCTTGATTTCCAAGGTCTTAAATATGACCAAGAATTCTTAAGTCCACAACAACCCTTTTTCCCCTCAAATATGGAATTCAGTTTAAGGATACATCACTTCACACCTCTGATATATGTCGTTGTAATTCTTCAACGTCTTCAGAGAAGTGGCGGGTCCCAACAACCAACAAATCCTCTTAATGCACTTCCAAATTGACGTGCATGCCTCAAATTGGATCGTGCCCTAAATTGGGCACATTCCATATCAACATCGTTTACTCCGCCACGTAATAAATACACATGCGCGCGAGTTGAATGTTGGACCGAAATGTCCTTAAACCAATATTCGCCATCAAATACGGCGACAATGGACCGAGATGTCCTTAAAATAATATTCGCCCCCAAATACGGTGATAATGGACCGAGATGTTCCTAAACTAATACTCACCCCTAAATACGACGACAATGGACCGAAACGTCCTTAAACTAACATTACGCCTCAAACATGGTGATAATGGACCGCGATGTCCTTAAACTAAAATAATCGAGCCCAAATGCTCATATGTTTAAGCTGATCTTAATCTCAGACCAGATTAACGATTCTTAAATCAACCCAAACCCAAATCTAAAAATATAAGGATTTGGACTAATCCACGCCCTACAGGCGACGACATAAATTAATCTCCGTATAAAATCCACGGGCAACCAAAACAAACAAAAACACACGACATGAAGTGAACTTCCGGAGCAGGAGAAAGTGGTTACCGTGATGCGGTAACGTAATTAATTGTAGGGGCTTGCGCCTGCAGAGAAGAGCGTCCCTACAATTAAAAACCCCTCGCAAAATGAGGGGGAATCTGATGAAGTCACGCTATAATGGCTGCATCCATCCAAACCTCCGATATATGGTGTCATAAATCAACTTGGCATCTTCGGAGAAGTGGACGGATAAATCCAAATAGCATCTGCCCCCAGAATTCAGGCCAGACGTCCCGACGTCCCGGCCCGTCTTCTGGCGGTGAACAGATTCTGACACGCCCGGTGGGACCTTTTCCCCTTTTCACTCCACACTTCGTGTGTCGTGTTTCACGAACAAAATCGCGGTTTGCTATGGTTGCCCTTAGATTCGAGGTACTAAGATTTGGTGTTTTGTTCCTGTGTACAAGAAGAAGTTAAAATCGATGGCTTCTCAATGCACCTAGTGCAACAGCGACTCTCGCTCCACCCCAGCTGGAAGAGTGACTTATGGGCCTAATGTGGCCTCAATCTTTTCAATGCCAATGGGGCAAGTTACACAAGCAACTACTGGATTGTTCTTTAGGACCATGATCCAACCAACGTGTTTCAGCGTCCCAGCACCGCAAGACGAAGCTCCCAAGAAGTCGGTCTTCGATTGACTTGCAACCACAATGGCCCCTCTCAATGGGTCGTCCAAATTCGTGCCTCAGTCTTCGATAGGCTGAGCCGAAACTCAGACGTCTTAGTCTTTAACAGGCTGAGCCAGAACCAAAACAGGCTCGCAAAGAGGGTTGTCATACAAGAAGGGGCTGCCCCAAAACAGATAGCCCTCCCAACTTCTCCTATAGGTGAAGTCGTCAAAAGTGCTTCCCCTACCAGAAGATCGGTCATCGGAAGATTGGTCGTTCTTCCACAAACCCTACCAAGGACGTCAGTCTTCAATAAGCTAACATCAGCAACAGTTCCTCACTAAAGCTAGGGACATGAAGAAGTCGCTTCCAAAACTGAGGAGTTCCGTCTGCAAGACACGCTCGATGTTGCCACTGGCGCCGGGTGAGAAAAGCGGGGGCAACTCCCCCTCTGGACTTACTCCGCCAACTCCAATGGTGGAAGTTGATACTGCTGTTCCAACCGGGAACAGTTTTGACCAGCTTAGGAGGGTGCGAAAGAACTCTCCAACGGAGGTGCTGAAGAAATCGCCCCCTCCTGCAGAAGCCACAGTGCAGGCAAAGCCGTAGCGCCCCATCAATGGCTCTCCTCCTAAATTCACAGGGTCTGGCGGAAAGTCCAGGACTCCGTGATTGACCAGAACTACTCTCGTCGACCGAAGAAATTGAAGGCTCGGTAAGAGAAAGGCTATCCCTCCGTCATACAGCAGGGTATTCTTCCACACAGGTGCCTGTTACAACGGCTCCTTCAACTTCGACCACCCACAAAAGGATGAGGCCGGAGAAAATCCTACCGTCAGTGGTAAACTCCAAAGGTGATGGACCCAAATGCCCCATGTCTGGGGGCATGATCGTACACATGGTTTACATGACTTCCGGAAAAGAAGAAAGTCGCGCTTTTGTAGGTCACCGGCCGCAAAATCGTCGCTAACAAAAGCTCAGGAGCAATAACAAAAGATCCAAGAGATGCTGACCAAAATGACAGCACTCACCGGGTAGAAAGAAAGTCCGGATCTAATAGCTGAACAGCGCCAAGAACAGGAGACCGATACAGAGTTCCTGCGAAGGGTGCTTGAAAGAAAGGATAAGGAAGCTGCTGAGCAGGCTGCCAACATAAAGTATATAGCTCTCTTATTCCAAGATATGGTTGGAATGATGATCCAGCCAGAGCCTCCAGCCGAGGATCCACCGATAATCATCGAGGATGATAGAGGGGAAACTTCAAACCCTCTTCCGACTTTGTCGACAGCTAAGGAGGAAACGATCTTCAAGGCTGCTCTTGATGGCTGTATAGCTCAACAAATACGAGCTCATCAAGCTAGTGAAGCAGCTGACCAAATCATCAGAACTGGGCGACTGTATCCAGGCTGGTATGACCAAATCAAATACCCGTCGGGATATACGATCCCCAAGTTCCATGTATACAAAGGGACAGGCAACCCACACCAACACGTCGCGCAGTTCAGAGCTTTGTGCGGAAACACTGGAGGCGACGATAAATTGTTGCTTTGCCAGTTCGTTGGCAGTCTATCAGAAAAGGCTTTTGAATGGTACTCGGAGCTCCCAAATGACTCCGTAAAAACCTTCACGGAGATGGTGCTGTTATTCACACAGCGGCAGTATGAGCGAGCGCACCCCGATCATGACATTAATCAATACCAGGGGAAAGCCAGAAGAAACCTGGGTCCAATATGCGATCCGGTGGCAGAACCTGTGGTCTAAGTACGAACAACGCATCGAAGAATCTCCCACAGTAGGCATGTTCATTATGACCCTCGATCCTCAAACGACTGTATCCAAGTTCATGTCGTTCTTCAAGCCTACAACTTTCCAGGCTCTGATTGATAAACTAGCCCAAATAGACCAGATGAGCCACGGGCTTTCCTCCTCAGATAAGGACCCTCGAAATGCTAAGGAAAAAGGGAAAGCGGCCTTCGTTACCAACACGCAACAGCAACCAAGTGTCCCAAAGCCAGCCGCTCGCCAAAACAACGTGCAACCGCGCCTATCCCTGGAAGAAAGGCTAGGACGTGCTTACTTGTTTTCCTGCGATAAAACGAGGAGACTCTTTGAGTTGGCAGTGCGCAACAAACTTATCACACTGCCAGACCAGTGGCATCCACCGTAACCTGGCTACGTCAACAACCCCAACTACCGCTCCTATCACAGAATGGTGAGCCACCCAATTGAGGATTGCTACGTCTTCAAGAACTGGGTCGAGGACCAGTACCAACAAGGGAAATTCGTGCTGTCTGAGAACTAGAGGGTGAACCTGTCTCAGAAGCACACTTCCAAAAAGGTGGATGCACCGGGGCATCATGCTCGCTCGTGGGAGAAACTCCATGGGAAATCGTTCTTTCAGCAAAGACCAAAAGAATGCTGAAGGATCTATAGGCATGTCCGGCGGTCAGGTGGAAGAGCCCACTTGAACCTGAAATCATCGAAGGGATACTGAAACCGCGTCCCATACCGAAAGTTGTTGATGAAGGGCAAAATCCAAAAGTCAAGCCTTCAAAGTCTTCAAAGAAAAAGAAGAAGACTAAGAAGCCTGTGCAGCCTGCCGAGTATGACGACAAGCGCACAAACATACAAAAGTACATCGACGCGTTGGAGGAGTGCAACCAGAAGGCGCGGACACCGGTCACCCTCGAAGAGTTTCTCAAGCATATTCTTGAGAACGAAGATAGTGACAACAATGAGGAAAATGACTCATCAGAAGAAACCGAAGACTATATAGCAAGTTGCCACATGGTCTCCCATTCGTCGTTAAATGACAAAGAAGCTCCCTCAGCATTAGAAAACAACGCAGAGGAACCGGGGGCAGACGCGACAGTAAAATTCCCGGAACTGCCAGAAGAAGACCCGATCGATAGGTTGTTAAACGAAACCTTTCGGAAAAGCAAAGCTGACTGAGAACGCGAAACAGCCATATGCGAAAAGGCTAAGTGTCGACGTCAGGATAAAGAAGCTGCGGCGAGAATGAGTCATAAAGTACTCCAACCAAACCGAAACACACTTGTGACACATAAGAATAGGATCAAAGTTGAGAAGCGGTTCGCCAAATCGCTGTCAATGGGAATGAAGCTGGCAACTCTTATAGGGTACACTCCTGGGGTCATATGTCTCGACGGAGAGGATTCACATCCGAACTACTGCCTATATCATCGGAGGGTTACTCATCCTACCGAAGAATGCAGTGCCTTCAAGAAGTGGTGGCAGGGATATGTTGCCCATCAAAAACACTTCAAGAGGATGATGCGCGAAGCTCGTCGACAGCAAAAGAGTGCGACAAGTACGCATGAAAACAAACGACTGGAAACTGTCATATGGTTGATACCGGTCGGAAGGGGATAAACCACAAGTTCTTACCTTCGGAAGCGATTCTGAGGACGAAATGACCCTCAGCCCTCTCTTCAAAGACTCAACCTCCGAAAAAGAAGAGGCGAGAAGAACTATGGGAACATTCAGTTGTGTAGTCACACGCTGCCTAAAAGGAACCTCGGACCTACAAACAAAGGTTCGAGCAAAAAAGACAAAGGGGAGGAAAAATTCCCTGAGGAAATCACCCTCAACGATGGAGTCGTCAAAGAGCTCGTAGCTAGGGACCCACCGAATAAAATAGGTTGGAGATACTCTTCAGTCTATAATCCTCATGCTAACGCTCTAGCTGAATATTTCAACAAGACCTTGACGAAGATTATAAAGAAAACGGTGTCCAGGAACAAAAAAGACTGGCACGAAAGGCTGCATGAAGCTCTCTGGGCATACCGCATAACGTTTAAAACAGCTACGAACACAACACCATACATGTTGGTGTTCGGCACGGAAGCAGAAGCAGTGCTTCCCCTGAAAATAGAACTCCCTTCTCTACGAGTAGTGGTTCGATATGAGCTGACAAATGAAGAAAATGCTCATCTTCGGCTCGAGGAGCTCGATGCCCTCGACGAAACCCGTCTTTTAGCGCAGCAAAACCTAGAAGCTTATAAGGCCAGGATGACATGGTCATATGAAAGAATGACCAGGTCGAGAACATTCCGCCAAGGCGAACTCGTACTAGTTATCAAAAGACCAATGATCCCCAATAGTGTAAAATGGGGGAAATTCGAGCCGAACTAGAAAGCCCGTACATCATAGTCAAAGTCTACCAAGGTGGAGCCTAATTGCTCATAGATATGCATGGCGAAAGACCCTTCCGGCCAATAAACGGCTGATTCCTCAAAAAGTACTACGCTTGACAAGTCGAGACTTAGGTCAATGATAGATGACGACGTTTGTGTCTGCTCGCTATCTTCCTGAGTCAAAAAGTCTGAGTAGTATGCAAAGAAGCTCCGTATCCTCAAACATGTCAATAACGGACCGAGATGTCCTTAAACTAAAACCCGTCGCCTCAAATATGGCGACATCGGACCGAGATGTCTCGAAACTAAAAATTTGCCTCAAACATGGTGACAATGGACCGAGATGTCCATAAACTAAAAATTCACCTGAAACATGACGGACCGAGATGTCCTTAAACTAAAACCCCATCTCAAATATGGCGATATCGGACCGAGAAGTTCTTAAACTAGAAATTATCTGCCTCCACCATGGCGATAACGGACCGAGATGTCCCTAAACTAGCACATCGCCTCCAAAACAGTGATATATTTCCTTGAGATCTATATTGCAATCGAAATCTCAACGGCGAGGGTTGCAACTCAAGTCCTACCGGCTACACAGCTATTCCTGCAAAGAATCTACCCCCAAATCCAACCGGAAAACAGATGGGTCACTTACGACGAAATTACTTTCGAGAGTTTCGTTAAAAAAACGGTATGTCCATAAGCAAAATGGGCACAGATGAAAACCCAAAAGGGCGCCGTGAACAAAAACAGCAGAATTACCGGTGAGCTTGTGAAAACCCGGAAGGGTGCAATCTCGTAAAAAAATAAAAAATAAAAAAAACGGTATGTCCACAAGAAAAATGGGCATGGATGAAAACTCGAAAGGGCGCTGTGAGTAAAAACAACAGGATTACCGGCGAACTTGTGAAAACCCGGAAGGGCACAATCTTGTAAATCTTTTTTTACGCTTACGAGATCCTCTCGACTCGTAAGGAGAACTCCCCCTATGAAACTCTCACGGCTCATAAGATTCAAATGCCTTAAGCTACAGGAATCCAAACATGTTCTTAAGCCATCGTATCCCCCAAGTTGCCTTATAGGCGGTCCAATATTGGCCCTTGTATACAATCCACGGGTACAAATAAACGATTTCCTCTCCAAGTTCCACCAATGACAAGAAATATTCTCATATGATGAACGACACTTGTAAGTACTCTCGACTTATAAGGAGAAATTACTCTTATAATATCCTTACGACTTATAAGAGAATACACACTTAGGAATCCCCACAATTCCTAAGAAGAAAATACGCCCATGAGATCCTCACAACTCATAGGGAGAAATAACTTTATGAGACCCTTACGGCTCATAAAGTCAAAAAGTCTTAGTCGACGGGATCTTAACCCTGTTTATTAAGCTATCTTTGTTCAAATCGATAAAGGCAAATGATGATTCGCTCCTGACAACATTCCAGTTGTAGCGATGCTGATGCCTAAACAGGCGTCAAACTCCAAGTCCTTTCACGACAAATGATGATTCGCTCCTGGCAACATTCCAGTCGTAGCGATGCTGATGCCAAGTTTGGTATCAGATTCCAAACTCACAATAAAAACAGCAGCGAGTAGTAAACAAAAATATGCATATGAAATAGCCAAAATGATGGGGCAATTTGCAATAAAAATCAGCGAGCAAAAATATGCATATAAAAACAGCCGAAATGTTTAGGCAACTCGCAATAAAAAGCAGTGAGTAAAAAATAAAAGAAAATAGCCGAAATGATTGGGCAATCACGACTTTTGTGATATGAAAAGCTGAAAAGATAGAGTATCGCGGAAAGAAATAAAAAAAATGAAAACAAAACTTTTCTACCCTGCAGATAGGTCCACACCGATCCCTGTATACAATCCATAGGCATAAATGAAAGAAAGGGTACTGTATTTTCCCACCAGACTCCGTCAAAGGGAGAGCCAAGTCTCGACGGTTCATATACAATCTAGAGATCAGCTCAAAGTTTTTTTCATTCCAACACGGTGCAGACATGACGTCAACAAATCTCCAAGGGGCCAAATCAAAAGGAGTGACGACAGAATCCTAACTCCAGCTCGACGTGCTTCTCATGCCAGCAGGATGTAGACGCAACGTCATTAAAGACCCAATGGTCGAAAAAAAGGAGTGATGGAAAAATCCCAACCCCAGCTTGACGTTCCTTCTCGGTGAATACGCGACGTCAACAAAGGCTCCAAGGAGCCAAATAAAAAAAAAAGGAGTGACGACAAAATCCTAGCTCCAGCTCGACGTTCTTTTTCGGTGCAGACGTGACGTCAACAAAGCAACACGGAGCTAAATCAAAAGGAGTAATGGTAAAATCCCAGCTCCAATTCGACGTTCCTTCTCGGTGCAGACGTGACGTCAACAAAGGCTCCAAGGAGCCAAATCAAAAAAAGGAGTGACGGCAAAATACCAGCTCCAGCTCGACGTTCCTTCTCGGTGCAGACGTGACGTTAATAAAGACCCAAGGGTCAAATCAAAAAAGGAGTGACGGCAAAATCCTAGCTCCAGCCCGACGTTCCTTCTCGATGTAGACGCAACGTTAAAAAAGACCCAAGGGTCAATTCAAAAATGGAGCCATGGCAAAATCCTAGCTCCAAGTCTTGACGGTACATATACAACCTAAAGACTACTCTGACATACCTTTTCATTCCATCAGGATGCAGACGTGACAATAACAAAACTCCAACGAGCCAAATCAAATTGGAGCAAAGACATATTCCTAGCTCCGGATTTCAACTGCAATACATACAGCATAGAGGTCCTACAAATGTCTACCCTACTTCGGCAAATAAATGACATGGCATCGTAAAACAAAAATGAAGTGACGGCATATTCCTAGTTTTGGGTCTTGACGGCAACTCATATAAAGCCTAAAAGACTATCGGAGATCATTCCACTCTAGCGTGGAGTAGTTATGACTCATCGGGGCTCTAAATTGAGCTTAATCTCAAGTAAAAAGTGACATGGCAAATTCCTAACGCTTACTCTCTCGACGGTAATATAGCATAAGAAGATACTTGAAGACGTCTTGTCCAGCCGCCGAATGGATCAGAGACACGACAGCCATGGGGCTACTCGAACAACGTCTTAAAGATTGCATATCGAGAAATACATCAGCCAACATGATGGTACCACGGACCAAAACCCTAGTACCACAAAACCTAACGGACCTCTATCATAAAGAATGGAGGTTATCTATATATAACGTTAGGACAAGTTTGCCTGTAAACCTAAGAGAGGTAAACTAAATAAACTCCGAAATGAGTATATAAATTAGAGACTCCGAAAAGATTGAATAAATTAGAGACTCCGAAATGAGTACATAAACTAGAAACTCCAAAACAAGTGAATAAACTACAAACTCCAAAATGAGTGGATAAACTACAAACATTGAAATAGGTAAGTAAACTATTTCGCGCCAGATCAAGACATCAAGAAATAGAAAGGTGCAACCCATGGGCCTCAGGGCTCAGAACTACAGAATTGAGATATGAGTTAACAATAGATAGCAACGTTTGTGTCCGCTCGCTATCTTCTCAGATCGAAATTCTAAAAAGCTGCAACACCTCGAGACCAACCGTATGCTATGCAAGGTAGTAGGAAGAACATTTGATTCACACCCGTTTAAGCGCTCATTTACAACTACATACGTACTTGAATGGAAATAGTGTTCGGAGCATGCTGATTTATATATGCATGAGAAGGATTAGTGCATGACACGAGCATGACAGTGGCGTTTGCACTTAGCAAAAATCCCCAAGGGTAAAGTATAAAGCTCATGTACAGATGCAAGATGCACACAAGAATATGCGATGAAGATGAAACATTCAACAGCCAATAATAAAAGAAATATATTTAAATAAACATCCTACTCTACAGGGAAGAGATCGCCAAATATAGGATCAGAGATACATGGGTTAACAAAACAATAAACAAAATTCTCCAATTCCCTCTCTGCCTTCTCCACCATGTCGAACCGGCGATTTTCGCAAGGAGTCACTCTCCATCGGTCAGTGCCGGGCTTATCAGAAAAGACAGACATGATGGCCCGCTGAGCTCGTATCTGGCTTAGCAACTGAACTAAACGATCCCTCAGAAGCTGGGTAATCAAATGTGCCTCATAAAAGAACTCGATCTTGTCCTCTACCGCGTCGAGAATCGCCAGAGTCATCTCCGCCGGATGAAGGGGTATATCAGCGAGCATGGATAGGAAAATCATCCGGAGCCAAATGGAGCCTATAAGAAGAGGAGAGCCCCTACGAGCTAGGAGCTCGTATATCACCGTGTCGCATTGGTCATCGGTGAGAAGAGGATCTGCTAACCGCGTAGCAAAACGAGGAATGATCTCCTCGATAGGTACTTCCCATGGTTGCCGATGAGCGTGAGTATGATTGCAAGCCATAACTCTTGGTTTGTTTCTTAAAAAAAGGTGGGGTTACTCCAAGGTCTGAATGGTTCTCTCTTTGTGAAGAAAGAGGAAGACACAGTTTCAGATTATAAAGAGAAGCATTTAAGTCTAAGCACAGAAAATTATGTGCATGGTGGAACTATTTCCAAGGCGTGGAAAAAGGGCATGGGAAAAGAAAAGAGTTGACTCATAGGAATCAGAGCAAGAAGGTGAAAGGATTCCAGCGCTTCACGTGCGTGTCACGTGAACGCTGGCGCCTTAGAATCAGTGATAGCTCATCATGCTCATACCATGCGGGCGCCGATGCCAATCCTTAGAACCCATGGCAGCGCCTCATGCGCATAACACGTGGGCACCGACATTAATATTTTTATATGTATATATGAGTAACTACTACTCCACGTGAGGCACATATGAGCAGTGGTATAAAAGAAGGGGGGTTTGTCATTCATACTTCAGAAAATTTATACATGGGTGATAAAAAAACATCATCAAAATATTTACAATGGTAAGACACTAAATTCCGGACATGGATTTAGGAATTTAGAAGTAAGTCCGAGTAAAGTGCTTCTGTCTTCTCTGACCATTTTCTTATGCATTTTCTCACGAATACAAGCGTCGGGATCCCCGATGATATCGTCTGTCCTTTGGTAGGCAGATATTATCGTCGTCTGTTGGAAGACGCGATGCAAAATATTGACAAGATCATCTCTTCGTTTCTTTGAGATCAGGCCCATCAGATATACTGAATGCACCTTGTCTTCAGCATCATCAAGTGCCTCGAGCGGCATAGTCTCGTCAAGTTCAAGAAGTGCTTCCCAAATTATGATTTTTAAAAGAGCAGAACGGCGGGGAAGTAATCGACCGTTGTAATCGTCAAAGCGATGCATCACCTCAGCGCATTGGGCGTCGGTAAACTTCTGGTCTTGACAGCGGCCTTGGACGCGAATATCCTCATAAGAGATAATCTTGCCAAGATCATGTTAGTGTATATGCCCTAGAGGCCATTACTGTATCATACTAGTTTGTATATTACTTGATGGAAGCTTGGGATATTCACCTTGTATAAACAATCTTGCTCAACATAGTAGTATGCTACTTGGTTTGTTTCTACTTCAATGTGTACTTGTGTTTATTTCAGTATATCACTTATACGCATTAGTGGAGCCCTTAGGATCTTTGCTTGATTACCAGCGTTGTGATGGCAGTCACACTAGTGGGGGCTGGGTAATCTATAGGCACATCCTTATACAGGTCCATAGTCGTAGGACTATCGAGACAGGGCATCGATACTCCGGAGTAGACTAGCGTATGCGCTTCTCATCCCAGTGTAGGAGATGGTCTGTCCCACAGCCATCAGTACGTCGTACTGGAGATAGTATACGGGTGCTCGTTGGGTTACGAGTACACTGGACAGGACTCGTCGGGAACTGACAGGTTGGTATTATACCTATCGTCAGTTATCAGTTCCCAGGTGACATGAGTACAGCTTAGTCCGCTGACTTGACACTGACACTTCGCCTCGAGTGTGTTCCCACTGCACTTTGATCACTACCCTACCACGGCTCAAAGGAGTCGTGCAAACAGGTGGTGGTTGGGTGCAGTCCCGAAGCACTTGGAGGCAGTGACGGTTAGACAGGATTCGTCTCTCCCGGTATTGGGGGTTGACATCGCGCTGTGTCTAGGAGAGCCATTACACGAGTAGTCCCTGGCCAGGGCAAGCGAGATATACTGGTAGGTTTCCAGTGTTATCTCAGGGTGTTTTGGGCTTCACTCCGACACGACTTGTACCGCTATTGGGGGACTGACGTTTTACCGCCCCCTAGGCCCGCCATGCGATGTATCAGACGAACAGACCGGACTGTACGGAGAATGTCATATTCAGACTCAGTAGGAGTTCAGATGGGGTTTCACCTCGTCAGCCTTCTTGTCGGCATCTACCTGGGGACCGTTACGCACAGCTAGTGCCGCTTGCGGTCTGTGGTTAAACCCACTGCCAGCGTAGTGTCGAGTCTTTAGAGTCCCACACAGAGGGTATTCGCCTCTGGGCAAAACAGAGTAGAGGTCGCATGGTTTTGCGACAGGGTTCGTTCTCATCCGCGCACTTGTGCACGTTTGGAGTCCGGACGGATTATACTGGCAGGCTCTGGTTTGAGCCAGATACTGGTATATGTTTTGGGGGTTGCTTTTATATCTTGGTATTCTTGTTCCTCGGAACGAGAATGCAGGTGTGTATGCACAGTTGCTTGAGGCGGAGAATGAGGTTTTTCATTAGGGTTTCGGATCGGGTGCGTATGCACAGTTGACAGTTATCATTTTCCAAACCCTAATGGATTTGTATATTATCTATTAATAATAGTAATTAAATAAGAATTATGTTATGGTTGTTTTTTTGTTGACTTGTTGACCTTGGTTAACTTGTTGACCATTGACCACTTTCATGCCTTGAAAGTCTTCCTTGATTCATGCTTACACTTCATTAAAAGAGGTATGATAGTGGTCATTCCATATTCACCATCAACTATTCTTATTTCCATTATTATCATTTAGATAATTCATTTCTTTTGCAATATGGTTGCAAGAAAGAAATAATTGAGCTCATTCTATCATAACCTCTCTCTCTCCTCATTTCATCTTCTTCTTCCTCTTGAAAAGAGAAACCTTCTCATGTGTTGAGATTCATTCTCTTTAGAAACAAAAGCAAACCCTAATCACTCTCTACTCATTCTAGGATGAAGGTTTAGCAAGCCGGAAACCCTAGTTCACTCAAAGATCGAGGAAGAGCCCAAAGTCGAACCTTCGAGGTGGATCCATCTTCGACGGGAGAAGGCGACGAAAAGAGAACCATCAACCTCTACAAGGTTTGAAGAAGAAGGAGTTCAAGTTTAGGTATAACCATCTTCCATAGTAGCTAACTCTCTTTAGCAAGAACACTAGTTTTAGTTTAGACAACGATCCCGACCAAGTTTAGTCCATGTTGCCTCTTGCGATAAAAATTCGTTTTTTATACCGTTTCCGCCTCCCCGTAAGCACCGGGGGTCGCAATATGGACTTACAGTGGTATCAGAGCCTAACTAAACTTAAACTAGCTTGGTAGTGAAGTGTAACGAAGTTCGGAACCGAAAAATCGCAAAACCGGAAAATCAAAACCCTAACTTTCTGTTAAATTTTTTTCTGCTCAAAATGAAAAACTTTATACTTGTAAAATTGTCTCAGGGTTTTCTAAGAACACACAAGAAAAACGATAGCATGTTTCATCAAAACCGCCGCCCTTCCGCGGCCTGAGCTACTCATCTCGCCGCGGAACCGCCGCAAGTTGGTGTCATCTTTGCATCGTTTTTCGTGCAGTGTTCTTCTGTGTTGGTTTTGGGATTTTTAAGATATATTATATGTACCCAGATTTTCCAGAACTGAAATTCACTTTTGGGGTCCTATAATTCCGTATTTTTTCCGAACTTCACTGCACTTTGGCTATGTTGGTTATATCTGTGATGTTTGCATGTGTTGAACGTCGGCTAATCGCTATAAGTCGATTAGTCGGGGTTATACATGATCTGTAATGTGCTGGAATGTGTATATGAATGTGTTGGACTGTCGCGGGTGAATAGCCGGGGTGGATGTGAGATGAGCTTTTGTTTTTCTTTCATTCATTTGTAAATGTAAATTGATGTAATAATATTATTTGTTTGGCCGCACAACCGGGTCGGGGTTGTAGCCGTCATTGTATAATTCTTTTTACTGTTTATGCTCCTAGGATAGACCCATGGAGGGGTGCACAAACTGCCGAGTACTTGGCGGGTAGTTTGCCGCACCCGTAGGGGTCTTGGGTGGGGTATTTGCTATTCACCGCGACCGTGTTATCCGCTTTTCGTTTCAGGCTCGAAAGAAATGCGGATTGCTAGTATATCCAATGTATTCATCTGTGATCTGTAATGTCTATCATTGCTTTCTATTTAGGCGTTGCTTATGTTTTACAGCCGCGCTAGCCCAGCCCCCGCTCTGTCGTTAGTTAAGTAACCTAACGAGTGATGACGGGATCCCGTGGCGAATGCGAATGGCATAAGCGTACGTCATATTTTGGTTGTTTTCTGCAATGGTAGGAATTTAATGATGGGACGCATTAAAAGAACTAATGCAAGAATATCACGCATTAAAAGAACTAATGCAAGATAATAAACCAAGTTTAAGTCGATGGAACACTTTCGAAAAACCACTCGGTTCTTTTCAAAACTAACTTTTAAATGCGGAGCTTGAGCCACTCCTTCTAAAAGCTATCTCGTTCCATCGATTATATCAAGTTCACTACGTTCACGGTTTCGCCAAAACCATTCGTAGCCCTCCGTCGTTTCACATAAATAGTCAATAGTATTCAAGCTGTGTTTGTTGGCCAAAGTCAAGGCATAGTGATTGGTAGCTATTGGATATTCATGTGCAGCATAGATAGATGCGTTGATTTGGAACAGTCGTACTGCCTTGTTGGCCAAAGTCAAGGGTATGTACGGGTGGATTCAAATTAACCTGGATAACGACGGGAAGAACTTGACATGTGACTTATGATTTGTTGGCCAAAGTCAAGGTCATAAGAGCATGGGGCAAAAATCCACATCGGGAGTTTCATAAGTACTGAAACTTGCTAGATTTGCATACCATTTGGAGTGTGATGATTATGGTAGGATTCCTTCATTTTCGTCACGCGATGATATTTGGATCCCGATCCTACTGTGAGTATATGCTACTCCTCGGGAAATTTCTCACTAAACGATCAATGCTATAAACCTAGTAGGTGCCTAGAAAGGTGTTAGCGGGGCTACGCCCCCAGGGAAAAGAGGTTCTTAAATTAAGGAACTTCGCGAAAGCGTTGGAAAACCTCCCTCGAAGTACCGACACTGGCCTGGCTGAACGGTTAAGCAAGTATTGTACGGTGGGATTGATCCCGGCTAATTCTTCCTTTGTGGTTTGAGGAGGGATTCGAGAGACAGTGGGAGCCATCCTGTTTAGACAAATTAAAAACCATTCTAAACTTGCAAGAGCATCGTGCTAAGTGTTTCTTCTCTCCCCCTGCAGCGACCAAATCGAAATGACTGGACTTAAGTTACTTCTAGATAAAAACATACTGACAGGGCCAAACTACAAAGATTGGCTCAGGAATGTCAAATTGGCAATCTCTTACGACAAGCTGGGGTATCTTCTTACCACCAAAGCTCCCCCCGTCCCAGGTCCCACCTCCAGCGTCGCGGATAAGGAAATCCGTAAGACTTGGGAGATTGACAGCGCGAAGGCCAGATGCCTCGTACTTGCCTCGATGGACAATGACCATCAGAGGAGGCACGAGAATATGGATTTGGAATCCATATTTCTTCATACAAAAGAACTGTATGGAGAGCAGTCTCGTATCGCAAGATACGAAGTGTCGAAGAAGTTATTTTCGACTAAGTTGGCCGTCGGATCATCGGTAGCGGACCACGTGCTTAAGATGATTGGCTACACTGAGGAGCTCGCGGAACTTGGGACCACGTTGGATAGTGAACTCTACACAGATATAATTCTCCAGTCCCTTCCATCCACTTACGCCCAGTTCATACTGAATTTCAACTTGCAAGAAAAGGAAGTTGAACTTTCAGAACTCCTCAACCTGCTGAGGAGCGCAGAGGGCACCCTACAGAAGGGTAGGGATACATCCACTTTGTTTGTAGGAGGATCTTCTTCTTCTAGGTCCAAGGCGAAAGCCAAGGGAAAGAAGAGGAAAGCCCCCGCCAAACCAAGGGGCGGTGTTAGTAAAGTGGGTGCGAAGGGAAAGGAAAAGGCAACAAAGATAGCGGGGAAGCTTGTTGGTAAAGAGGAATGCTTCTATTGTCACAAGAGTGGACACTGGAAGAAAGATTGCAGGGCTTGGAAAGCCAGGACACAGGAACTGAAGCAGGTTGCAGCTTCAGCTTCAGGTGTGTATGTTATTGAAAACTGTCTTTCTATAAACTCTACTTCCTGGGTATTGGATACCGGATCAGGATCTCATATCTGTAATTCTTTGCAGGCGTTGAGAAACCGTAGGTTTTTGAAGGAAGGTGACATGACCCTCAGAGTTGCGAACGGAGCTAGCATGGATGCTAAAGCCGTGGGGGACTATCACCTAGGAATGTCAGATGGACATGTTTTGGTTTTGCGTAATTGCTTTTTTGTACCCAACGCAACTTGTAATATCATTTCTGTATCTTTGGTTTCTAAAGAAGGTTATGAATTTGCGTTTGTAAGTAATGTTGTTAACATTCACCTTAATCAAGTTCTGATTGGGTCAGGTACATTGAGCAATGGTATATACGTATTAAACCAACCACAGATTTTCAATGTCCAGAATACACACAAAAGAAAGTCACCAGATATTAATCAGACTTTCTTATGGCATTGTAGACTGGGTCACATCAATGAGAGAAGGTTGACTAAGTTACATACAGAAGGATATTTGGATCCGTTCGAATATCAATCATATGCCACTTGTCAATCCTGTCTCAAAGGAAAGATGACAAAGACTCCGTTCACTGGACACGGAGTAAGAGCGAGCGAGCTCTTGGGACTCGTACACAGCGACGTGTGCGGTCCAATGTCTACACATGCACGAAGCGGTTATTCTTACTTCATTACTTTTACGGATGATTTTTCAAGATACGGTTATGTCTTCTTAATGAAACATAAGTCAGAATCTTTTGAAAAGTTCCAGGAATTTAAGAATGAAGTAGAAAAACAGACCGGCAAAAGTATCAAGATTCTAAGATCGGATCGAGGTGGAGAATACTTAAGTGCCGAGTTCCTGAATTACTTAAAAGAGAATGGGATTCTCTCTCAGCTTACTCCTCCATACACTCCGCAACACAACGGTGTATCGGAGAGACGGAACCGAACCCTATTGGATATGGTACGGTCCATGATGAGTAACGCTGAGTTACCGCGATCATTCTGGGGGTATGCACTAGAATCAGCTGCGTACCTTTTGAACCGAGTTCCTACTAAGACTGTGCCTACTACACCATATGAGATGTGGTGTGGGAAGAGACCCCATCTCAGTCACATCAAGACTTGGGGATGTCCAGCTTTTGTTAAAAAGCAGCATGCGGACAAGCTCGAGGCACGCTCAGTACAGTGTAAGTTCGTGGGATATCCAAAGAACTCCAAGGGATATTTCTTCTACTGTGAAGAGGAACAAAAAGTCCTTGTTTCTCGTCATGCCTACTTCTTGGAAACTGAGTTTTTGGAAAACCAGATAAGTGGGAGCACAGTAGAACTGGAAGAAATTCCAGAACCACGGACTATTACTGAAAGCTTAGTGGAACCAGAGGGTTCAAATGAACAGGACATTCCTATGCCGCTCCGTAGAAGTAGTAGGCAGTCTCATCCGCCCGAGAGATACTACGGTTTTCTCATAGACGGGGATAGAGAGGATTGCATCATAGACTATGATGAGCCTACTAGCTTCCAGCAGGCCGTTCAGAGCATTGACTCGGTAAAATGGCTGGATGCAATGCGGACCGAAATGGAGTCCATGTACACCAACAAAGTATGGACGTTGGACATTGCTCCAGACGGGGTAAAACCCGTAGGATGCAAGTGGATCTTCAAAAGGAAGATTGGTGTAGATGGACAGGTTGAGACCTATAAAGCTAGACTTGTAGCAAAGGGTTTCCGTCAAAGACCTGGCTTGGACTACGACGAAACCTTTTCTCCAGTGGCTATGCTGAAATCCATTCGGATCCTTCTTGCCATTGCTGCCTTCCACGATTATGAGATTTGGCAGATGGACGTAAAAACCGCTTTTCTAAATGGAAATTTAGAGGAGTGTGTCTATATGGATCAGCCAGAGGGTTTCATTCAGAGTGGGAGCAGCGGAAAGGTGTGCAAGTTGCTTAAGTCCATCTATGGACTAAAGCAGGCATCGCGGAGTTGGAACATCTGTTTTGATGAGACGGTCAAGGAATTTGACTTTATCAAAAATCCAGATGAACCGTGCATCTATAGTAGATTTGTAGCGAGAACTGTGGTATTCCTTGTTTTATACGTGGATGACATTCTCTTAATAGGAAATGACATTCCTATGCTACAATCTGTCAAGGGTTTCTTGTCACACAGGTTCTCCATGAAAGACCTGGGTGATACCTCTTACATCCTGGGGATCCGGATCCATCGTGATAGATCCAAGAGGATATTAGGACTTTCACAGTCCAGGTACATCGACACCGTACTGAAAAGATTCAGTATGGAAGATTCCAAGCGCGGTAACCTACCGGCTTGTCACGGGATCACCCTCTCTAAAGAGATGTCTCCCAAGACTGATTTGGAGAGGGATCGCATGTCTATTATACCCTACGCTTCTGCGGTAGGCTCTATAATGTATGCGATGTTGTGTACCAGACCGGATGTAGCTTATGCACTGAGTGTAGTAAGCCGGTATCAGTCAAACCCTGGGGAGAAACATTGGATAGCGGTAAAGAACATTCTCAAGTACCTGAGGAGGACTAAGGAGATGTTCTTGGTGTATGGCGGAAAAGACCTCCAGATTGAGGCCTTTGCTGACTCCAGCTTCCAGAGTGACAAGGATGATTCCAAGTCCATGTCGGGTTTTGTCTTTACCCTCAACGGAGGGGCGGTGTGTTGGAAGAGTTCCAAACAGGAAACCGTTGCAGACTCGACTATGGAAGCGGAATACATCGCTGCATCTGATGCCGCAAAAGAAGCTGTCTGGATAAGGAAGTTCTTAAAAGAACTTCAGGTGGTTCCGTCCATTGTTGACCCAGTACCTCTGTATTGCGACAACAACGGGGCTATAGCTTTAGCAAAGGAACCCAGGTCCCATCAGAGATCCAGGCACATCTTGAGGCGGTATCACCTGATCAGGGAGATCGTGGATCGCAAGGAGATCGAGGTTCGGAGGGTTGCTTCAGAAGAGAACACTGCAGATCCATTCACCAAGGCCCTACCCCAGACTCAGTTCGAGCAGCTGATCGAGATGATAGGTCTTCGATACGCCAGTACATGGCCTTAGTGCAAGTGGGAGATTGTTAGTGTATATGCCCTAGAGGCCATTACTGTATCATACTAGTTTGTATATTACTTGATGGAAGCTTGGGATATTCACCTTGTATAAACAATCTTGCTCAACATAGTAGTATGCTACTTGGTTTGTTTCTACTTCAATGTGTACTTGTGTTTATTTCAGTACATCACTTATACGCATTAGTGGAGCCCTTAGGATCTTTGCTTGATTACCAGCGTTGTGATGGCAGTCACACTAGTGGGGGCTGGGTAATCTATAGGCACATCCTTATACAGGTCCATAGTCGTAGGACTATCGAGACAGGGCATCGATACTCCGGAGTAGACTAGCGTATGCGCTTCTCATCCCAGTGTAGGAGATGGTCTGTCCCACAGCCATCAGTACGTCGTACTGGAGATAGTATACGGGTGCTCGTTGGGTTACGAGTACACTGGACAGGACTCGTCGGGAACTGACAGGTTGGTATTATACCTATCGTCAGTTATCAGTTCCCAGGTGACATGAGTACAGCTTAGTCCGCTGACTTGACACTGACACTTCGCCTCGAGTGTGTTCCCACTGCACTTTGATCACTACCCTACCACGGCTCAAAGGAGTCGTGCAAACAGGTGGTGGTTGGGTGCAGTCCCGAAGCACTTGGAGGCAGTGACGGTTAGACAGGATTCGTCTCTCCCGGTATTGGGGGTTGACATCGCGCTGTGTCTAGGAGAGCCATTACACGAGTAGTCCCTGGCCAGGGCAAGCGAGATATACTGGTAGGTTTCCAGTGTTATCTCAGGGTGTTTTGGGCTTCACTCCGACACGACTTGTACCGCTATTGGGGGACTGACGTTTTACCGCCCCCTAGGCCCGCCATGCGATGTATCAGACGAACAGACCGGACTGTACGGAGAATGTCATATTCAGACTCAGTAGGAGTTCAGATGGGGTTTCACCTCGTCAGCCTTCTTGTCGGCATCTACCTGGGGACCGTTACGCACAGCTAGTGCCGCTTGCGGTCTGTGGTTAAACCCACTGCCAGCGTAGTGTCGAGTCTTTAGAGTCCCACACAGAGGGTATTCGCCTCTGGGCAAAACAGAGTAGAGGTCGCATGGTTTTGCGACAGGGTTCGTTCTCATCCGCGCACTTGTGCACGTTTGGAGTCCGGACGGATTATACTGGCAGGCTCTGGTTTGAGCCAGATACTGGTATATGTTTTGGGGGTTGCTTTTATATCTTGGTATTCTTGTTCCTCGGAACGAGAATGCAGGTGTGTATGCACAGTTGCTTGAAGCGGAGAATGAGGTTTTTCATTAGGGTTTCGGATCGGGTGCGTATGCACAGTTGACAGTTATCATTTTCCAAACCCTAATGGATTTGTATATTATCTATTAATAATAGTAATTAAATAAGAATTATGTTATGGTTGTTTTTTTGTTGACTTGTTGACCTTGGTTGACTTGTTGACCATTGACCACTTTCATGCCTTGAAAGTCTTCCTTGATTCATGCTTACACTTCATTAAAAGAGGTATGATAGTGGTCATTCCATATTCACCATCAACTATTCTTATTTCCATTATTATCATTTAGATAATTCATTTCTTTTGCAATATGGTTGCAAGAAAGAAATAATTGAGCTCATTCTATCATAACCTCTCTCTCTCCTCATTTCATCTTCTTCTTCCTCTTGAAAAGAGAAACCTTCTCATGTGTTGAGATTCATTCTCTTTAGAAACAAAAGCAAACCCTAATCACTCTCTACTCATTCTAGGATGAAGGTTTAGCAAGCCGGAAACCCTAGTTCACTCAAAGATCGAGGAAGAGCCCAAAGTCGAACCTTCGAGGTGGATCCATCTTCGACGGGAGAAGGCGACGAAAAGAGAACCATCAACCTCTACAAGGTTTGAAGAAGAAGGAGTTCAAGTTTAGGTATAACCATCTTCCATAGTAGCTAACTCTCTTTAGCAAGAACACTAGTTTTAGTTTAGACAACGATCCCGACCAAGTTTAGTCCATGTTGCCTCTTGCGATAAAAATTCGTTTTTTATACCGTTTCCGCCTCCCCGTAAGCACCGGGGGTCGCAATATGGACTTACAGTGGTATCAGAGCCTAACTAAACTTAAACTAGCTTGGTAGTGAAGTGTAACGAAGTTCGGAACCGAAAAATCGCAAAACCGGAAAATCAAAACCCTAACTTTCTGTTAAATTTTTTTCTGCTCAAAATGAAAAACTTTATACTTGTAAAATTGTCTCAGGGTTTTCTAAGAACACACAAGAAAAACGATAGCATGTTTCATCAAAACCGCCGCCCTTCCGCGGCCTGAGCTACTCATCTCGCCGCGGAACCGCCGCAAGTTGGTGTCATCTTTGCATCGTTTTTCGTGCAGTGTTCTTCTGTGTTGGTTTTGGGATTTTTAAGATATATTATATGTACCCAGATTTTCCAGAACTGAAATTCACTTTTGGGGTCCTATAATTCCGTATTTTTTCCGAACTTCACTGCACTTTGGCTATGTTGGTTATATCTGTGATGTTTGCATGTGTTGAACGTCGGCTAATCGCTATAAGTCGATTAGTCGGGGTTATACATGATCTGTAATGTGCTGGAATGTGTATATGAATGTGTTGGACTGTCGCGGGTGAATAGCCGGGGTGGATGTGAGATGAGCTTTTGTTTTTCTTTCATTCATTTGTAAATGTAAATTGATGTAATAATATTATTTGTTTGGCCGCACAACCGGGTCGGGGTTGTAGCCGTCATTGTATAATTCTTTTTACTGTTTATGCTCCTAGGATAGACCCATGGAGGGGTGCACAAACTGCCGAGTACTTGGCGGGTAATTTGCCGCACCCGTAGGGGTCTTGGGTGGGGTATTTGCTATTCACCGCGACCGTGTTATCCGCTTTTCGTTTCAGGCTCGAAAGAAATGCGGATTGCTAGTATATCCAATGTATTCATCTGTGATCTGTAATGTCTATCATTGCTTTCTATTTAGGCGTTGCTTATGTTTTACAGCCGCGCTAGCCCAGCCCCCGCTCTGTCGTTAGTTAAGTAACCTAACGAGTGATGACGGGATCCCGTGGCGAATGCGAATGGCATAAGCGTACGTCATATTTTGGTTGTTTTCTGCAATGGTAGGAATTTAATGATGGGACGCATTAAAAGAACTAATGCAAGAATATCACGCATTAAAAGAACTAATGCAAGATAATAAACCAAGTTTAAGTCGATGGAACACTTTCGAAAAACCACTCGGTTCTTTTCAAAACTAACTTTTAAATGCGGAGCTTGAGCCACTCCTTCTAAAAGCTATCTCGTTCCATCGATTATATCAAGTTCACTACGTTCACGGTTTCGCCAAAACCATTCGTAGCCCTCCGTCGTTTCACATAAATAGTCAATAGTATTCAAGCTGTGTTTGTTGGCCAAAGTCAAGGCATAGTGATTGGTAGCTATTGGATATTCATGTGCAGCATAGATAGATGCGTTGATTTGGAACAGTCGTACTGCCTTGTTGGCCAAAGTCAAGGGTATGTACGGGTGGATTCAAATTAACCTGGATAACGACGGGAAGAACTTGACATGTGACTTATGATTTGTTGGCCAAAGTCAAGGTCATAAGAGCATGGGGCAAAAATCCACATCGGGAGTTTCATAAGTACTGAAACTTGCTAGATTTGCATACCATTTGGAGTGTGATGATTATGGTAGGATTCCTTCATTTTCGTCACGCGATGATATTTGGATCCCGATCCTACTGTGAGTATATGCTACTCCTCGGGAAATTTCTCACTAAACGATCAATGCTATAAACCTAGTAGGTGCCTAGAAAGGTGTTAGCGGGGCTACGCCCCCAGGGAAAAGAGGTTCTTAAATTAAGGAACTTCGCGAAAGCGTTGGAAAACCTCCCTCGAAGTACCGACACTGGCCTGGCTGAACGGTTAAGCAAGTATTGTACGGTGGGATTGATCCCGGCTAATTCTTCCTTTGTGGTTTGAGGAGGGATTCGAGAGACAGTGGGAGCCATCCTGTTTAGACAAATTAAAAACCATTCTAAACTTGCAAGAGCATCGTGCTAAGTGTTTCTTCTCTCCCCCTGCAGCGACCAAATCGAAATGACTGGACTTAAGTTACTTCTAGATAAAAACATACTGACAGGGCCAAACTACAAAGATTGGCTCAGGAATGTCAAATTGGCAATCTCTTACGACAAGCTGGGGTATCTTCTTACCACCAAAGCTCCCCCCGTCCCAGGTCCCACCTCCAGCGTCGCGGATAAGGAAATCCGTAAGACTTGGGAGATTGACAGCGCGAAGGCCAGATGCCTCGTACTTGCCTCGATGGACAATGACCATCAGAGGAGGCACGAGAATATGGATTTGGAATCCATATTTCTTCATACAAAAGAACTGTATGGAGAGCAGTCTCGTATCGCAAGATACGAAGTGTCGAAGAAGTTATTTTCGACTAAGTTGGCCGTCGGATCATCGGTAGCGGACCACGTGCTTAAGATGATTGGCTACACTGAGGAGCTCGCGGAACTTGGGACCACGTTGGATAGTGAACTCTACACAGATATAATTCTCCAGTCCCTTCCATCCACTTACGCCCAGTTCATACTGAATTTCAACTTGCAAGAAAAGGAAGTTGAACTTTCAGAACTCCTCAACCTGCTGAGGAGCGCAGAGGGCACCCTACAGAAGGGTAGGGATACATCCACTTTGTTTGTAGGAGGATCTTCTTCTTCTAGGTCCAAGGCGAAAGCCAAGGGAAAGAAGAGGAAAGCCCCCGCCAAACCAAGGGGCGGTGTTAGTAAAGTGGGTGCGAAGGGAAAGGAAAAGGCAACAAAGATAGCGGGGAAGCTTGTTGGTAAAGAGGAATGCTTCTATTGTCACAAGAGTGGACACTGGAAGAAAGATTGCAGGGCTTGGAAAGCCAGGACACAGGAACTGAAGCAGGTTGCAGCTTCAGCTTCAGGTGTGTATGTTATTGAAAACTGTCTTTCTATAAACTCTACTTCCTGGGTATTGGATACCGGATCAGGATCTCATATCTGTAATTCTTTGCAGGCGTTGAGAAACCGTAGGTTTTTGAAGGAAGGTGACATGACCCTCAGAGTTGCGAACGGAGCTAGCATGGATGCTAAAGCCGTGGGGGACTATCACCTAGGAATGTCAGATGGACATGTTTTGGTTTTGCGTAATTGCTTTTTTGTACCCAACGCAACTTGTAATATCATTTCTGTATCTTTGGTTTCTAAAGAAGGTTATGAATTTGCGTTTGTAAGTAATGTTGTTAACATTCACCTTAATCAAGTTCTGATTGGGTCAGGTACATTGAGCAATGGTATATACGTATTAAACCAACCACAGATTTTCAATGTCCAGAATACACACAAAAGAAAGTCACCAGATATTAATCAGACTTTCTTATGGCATTGTAGACTGGGTCACATCAATGAGAGAAGGTTGACTAAGTTACATACAGAAGGATATTTGGATCCGTTCGAATATCAATCATATGCCACTTGTCAATCCTGTCTCAAAGGAAAGATGACAAAGACTCCGTTCACTGGACACGGAGTAAGAGCGAGCGAGCTCTTGGGACTCGTACACAGCGACGTGTGCGGTCCAATGTCTACACATGCACGAAGCGGTTATTCTTACTTCATTACTTTTACGGATGATTTTTCAAGATACGGTTATGTCTTCTTAATGAAACATAAGTCAGAATCTTTTGAAAAGTTCCAGGAATTTAAGAATGAAGTAGAAAAACAGACCGGCAAAAGTATCAAGATTCTAAGATCGGATCGAGGTGGAGAATACTTAAGTGCCGAGTTCCTGAATTACTTAAAAGAGAATGGGATTCTCTCTCAGCTTACTCCTCCATACACTCCGCAACACAACGGTGTATCGGAGAGACGGAACCGAACCCTATTGGATATGGTACGGTCCATGATGAGTAACGCTGAGTTACCGCGATCATTCTGGGGGTATGCACTAGAATCAGCTGCGTACCTTTTGAACCGAGTTCCTACTAAGACTGTGCCTACTACACCATATGAGATGTGGTGTGGGAAGAGACCCCATCTCAGTCACATCAAGACTTGGGGATGTCCAGCTTTTGTTAAAAAGCAGCATGCGGACAAGCTCGAGGCACGCTCAGTACAGTGTAAGTTCGTGGGATATCCAAAGAACTCCAAGGGATATTTCTTCTACTGTGAAGAGGAACAAAAAGTCCTTGTTTCTCGTCATGCCTACTTCTTGGAAACTGAGTTTTTGGAAAACCAGATAAGTGGGAGCACAGTAGAACTGGAAGAAATTCCAGAACCACGGACTATTACTGAAAGCTTAGTGGAACCAGAGGGTTCAAATGAACAGGACATTCCTATGCCGCTCCGTAGAAGTAGTAGGCAGTCTCATCCGCCCGAGAGATACTACGGTTTTCTCATAGACGGGGATAGAGAGGATTGCATCATAGACTATGATGAGCCTACTAGCTTCCAGCAGGCCGTTCAGAGCATTGACTCGGTAAAATGGCTGGATGCAATGCGGACCGAAATGGAGTCCATGTACACCAACAAAGTATGGACGTTGGACATTGCTCCAGACGGGGTAAAACCCGTAGGATGCAAGTGGATCTTCAAAAGGAAGATTGGTGTAGATGGACAGGTTGAGACCTATAAAGCTAGACTTGTAGCAAAGGGTTTCCGTCAAAGACCTGGCTTGGACTACGACGAAACCTTTTCTCCAGTGGCTATGCTGAAATCCATTCGGATCCTTCTTGCCATTGCTGCCTTCCACGATTATGAGATTTGGCAGATGGACGTAAAAACCGCTTTTCTAAATGGAAATTTAGAGGAGTGTGTCTATATGGATCAGCCAGAGGGTTTCATTCAGAGTGGGAGCAGCGGAAAGGTGTGCAAGTTGCTTAAGTCCATCTATGGACTAAAGCAGGCATCGCGGAGTTGGAACATCTGTTTTGATGAGACGGTCAAGGAATTTGACTTTATCAAAAATCCAGATGAACCGTGCATCTATAGTAGATTTGTAGCGAGAACTGTGGTATTCCTTGTTTTATACGTGGATGACATTCTCTTAATAGGAAATGACATTCCTATGCTACAATCTGTCAAGGGTTTCTTGTCACACAGGTTCTCCATGAAAGACCTGGGTGATGCCTCTTACATCCTGGGGATCCGGATCCATCGTGATAGATCCAAGAGGATATTAGGACTTTCACAGTCCAGGTACATCGACACCGTACTGAAAAGATTCAGTATGGAAGATTCCAAGCGCGGTAACCTACCGGCTTGTCACGGGATCACCCTCTCTAAAGAGATGTCTCCCAAGACTGATTTGGAGAGGGATCGCATGTCTATTATACCCTACGCTTCTGCGGTAGGCTCTATAATGTATGCGATGTTGTGTACCAGACCGGATGTAGCTTATGCACTGAGTGTAGTAAGCCGGTATCAGTCAAACCCTGGGGAGAAACATTGGATAGCGGTAAAGAACATTCTCAAGTACCTGAGGAGGACTAAGGAGATGTTCTTGGTGTATGGCGGAAAAGACCTCCAGATTGAGGCCTTTGCTGACTCCAGCTTCCAGAGTGACAAGGATGATTCCAAGTCCATGTCGGGTTTTGTCTTTACCCTCAACGGAGGGGCGGTGTGTTGGAAGAGTTCCAAACAGGAAACCGTTGCAGACTCGACTATGGAAGCGGAATACATCGCTGCATCTGATGCCGCAAAAGAAGCTGTCTGGATAAGGAAGTTCTTAAAAGAACTTCAGGTGGTTCCGTCCATTATTGACCCAGTACCTCTGTATTGCGACAACAACGGGGCTATAGCTTTAGCAAAGGAACCCAGGTCCCATCAGAGATCCAGGCACATCTTGAGGCGGTATCACCTGATCAGGGAGATCGTGGATCGCAAGGAGATCGAGGTTCGGAGGGTTGCTTCAGAAGAGAACACTGCAGATCCATTCACCAAGGCCCTACCCCAGACTCAGTTCGAGCAGCTGATCGAGATGATAGGTCTTCGATACGCCAGTACATGGCCTTAGTGCAAGTGGGAGATTGTTAGTGTATATGCCCTAGAGGCCATTACTGTATCATACTAGTTTGTATATTACTTGATGGAAGCTTGGGATATTCACCTTGTATAAACAATCTTGCTCAACATAGTAGTATGCTACTTGGTTTGTTTCTACTTCAATGTGTACTTGTGTTTATTTCAGTACATCACTTATACGCATTAGTGGAGCCCTTAGGATCTTTGCTTGATTACCAGCGTTGTGATGGCAGTCACACTAGTGGGGGCTGGGTAATCTATAGGCACATCCTTATACAGGTCCATAGTCGTAGGACTATCGAGACAGGGCATCGATACTCCGGAGTAGACTAGCGTATGCGCTTCTCATCCCAGTGTAGGAGATGGTCTGTCCCACAGCCATCAGTACGTCGTACTGGAGATAGTATACGGGTGCTCGTTGGGTTACGAGTACACTGGACAGGACTCGTCGGGAACTGACAGGTTGGTATTATACCTATCGTCAGTTATCAGTTCCCAGGTGACATGAGTACAGCTTAGTCCGCTGACTTGACACTGACACTTCGCCTCGAGTGTGTTCCCACTGCACTTTGATCACTACCCTACCACGGCTCAAAGGAGTCGTGCAAACAGGTGGTGGTTGGGTGCAGTCCCGAAGCACTTGGAGGCAGTGACGGTTAGACAGGATTCGTCTCTCCCGGTATTGGGGGTTGACATCGCGCTGTGTCTAGGAGAGCCATTACACGAGTAGTCCCTGGCCAGGGCAAGCGAGATATACTGGTAGGTTTCCAGTGTTATCTCAGGGTGTTTTGGGCTTCACTCCGACACGACTTGTACCGCTATTGGGGGACTGACGTTTTACCGCCCCCTAGGCCCGCCATGCGATGTATCAGACGAACAGACCGGACTGTACGGAGAATGTCATATTCAGACTCAGTAGGAGTTCAGATGGGGTTTCACCTCGTCAGCCTTCTTGTCGGCATCTACCTGGGGACCGTTACGCACAGCTAGTGCCGCTTGCGGTCTGTGGTTAAACCCACTGCCAGCGTAGTGTCGAGTCTTTAGAGTCCCACACAGAGGGTATTCGCCTCTGGGCAAAACAGAGTAGAGGTCGCATGGTTTTGCGACAGGGTTCGTTCTCATCCGCGCACTTGTGCACGTTTGGAGTCCGGACGGATTATACTGGCAGGCTCTGGTTTGAGCCAGATACTGGTATATGTTTTGGGGGTTGCTTTTATATCTTGGTATTCTTGTTCCTCGGAACGAGAATGCAGGTGTGTATGCACAGTTGCTTGAGGCGGAGAATGAGGTTTTTCATTAGGGTTTCGGATCGGGTGCGTATGCACAGTTGACAGTTATCATTTTCCAAACCCTAATGGATTTGTATATTATCTATTAATAATAGTAATTAAATAAGAATTATGTTATGGTTGTTTTTTTGTTGACTTGTTGACCTTGGTTGACTTGTTGACCATTGACCACTTTCATGCCTTGAAAGTCTTCCTTGATTCATGCTTACACTTCATTAAAAGAGGTATGATAGTGGTCATTCCATATTCACCATCAACTATTCTTATTTCCATTATTATCATTTAGATAATTCATTTCTTTTGCAATATGGTTGCAAGAAAGAAATAATTGAGCTCATTCTATCATAACCTCTCTCTCTCCTCATTTCATCTTCTTCTTCCTCTTGAAAAGAGAAACCTTCTCATGTGTTGAGATTCATTCTCTTTAGAAACAAAAGCAAACCCTAATCACTCTCTACTCATTCTAGGATGAAGGTTTAGCAAGCCGGAAACCCTAGTTCACTCAAAGATCGAGGAAGAGCCCAAAGTCGAACCTTCGAGGTGGATCCATCTTCGACGGGAGAAGGCGACGAAAAGAGAACCATCAACCTCTACAAGGTTTGAAGAAGAAGGAGTTCAAGTTTAGGTATAACCATCTTCCATAGTAGCTAACTCTCTTTAGCAAGAACACTAGTTTTAGTTTAGACAACGATCCCGACCAAGTTTAGTCCATGTTGCCTCTTGCGATAAAAATTCGTTTTTTATACCGTTTCCGCCTCCCCGTAAGCACCGGGGGTCGCAATATGGACTTACAGATCATACAGATGAGAAGTCATAGTATCTGAAAAGAAAAATCAATAAAAGGTTAGCTATCAAAATATCAAGATTCTTACAATCTAAAAGAAAAAACAGTGGTTCTAATGCCCCATCAATAAGGATTCTCATTTAATGAGAAAATCTCATTGAACTATGGAGTTAAACTCTCTCGAGAAATGTGTTCTACAAACAGATTTCAAATCTGCCAAAAAGGATCCTAAAAGGAAAATAAGAAAGGGAATAAAATTCCCAAAAGAATTTCTTTAAAAGAAATTTTCTCAGAGCCAAGCTCTGTAGAACAATGGGATAAAATCCCAGAAATCCGCTCGGGAAATGGAATTAAATTCTAAATAACTTTCAAAAATCAAAGTTAGTAACATGGTAAAACCCTAAAGATCTTTGAGACCTATGGTCTACTCAAATAAAAGTTTTAGATCTCTAAGAGATCATTACAAGAGAAGAGCAATGATCTGTTAATGGGTTTAAAAAAACCCTAGAATATGAAGAGATTCTTTCAAGAGTTTCTTCATGGGTTAAATCATGGACATGATTCTTACCAATTTTGACAGAGTTTTAACTCTAAAGGGAATTTCTTCGGACGTAGATCTGAGCTCTGAAAAGAGAATTAAATTCTTAAGGAAAGAAGAAGAATCAAGAGGATGAGTGAAACAACAGTCATCTCAAGGGTCAAAGGCCCTATTTATAAAATATAAGAAGACGATTCAACTCCCCAAAAGATCAAACGGTGGAAAAGGTGCCATCGTTGCACTCACGTGTGAGCCACATAAGCGCAACGGTGGGCGAGGGCATTTGTTTCCCCCAATAAAAGAACAAATCTCTGTTTAAAATTAATGAGGCAGCGCCTCACGTGCCATCCATAAGGGCGCCAGCACCAGAGCAATCTTATAGAATTAAATCCTTTGGTGGCGCCGCACGTACTCCTTACGTGGGCTCCAGTGTGCAAAGCACAAAAGAATCTATTAAATTAAATAAGAGTTAAAACTCTCATATAGCGTCGCACATGCTCCTCAGCGGGCGCCAGTATGCAAAGCACAAAAAAATCTATTAAATAAGAGTTAAAATTTTCAGGTGGCGCCTCACGTGCACAACACGTGAGCGCCAGCGCCCAGGTAGAATTAAATTCCACTCTTTGTTAAACAGAGCAGTTGGATCAAAGATCCAACGTAGATGATAAATTGTCAAAAAATGCAGAATTAAATTCTGTCGGGAGAAAACATTCTCCAAATCTTTCTAAAAAAATAAGAAAGATACCTTCGGTTGGATCATGGAATAAAACTCTATTTTGGGTTATATTCTCTCAATTTTTTTAAATAAGAAAGATTTCCCTCTGTAAAATAGAGAACTCTTGAATTAAAAATTCAATAGTGATTAAAAATCACCATTTCACAGAATAAAACTCTGCATATGGGAAAATATTTTCCCAATCTTATTAAAAAAAACAAGAAAATATGTTCTGTAAAACAGAAACCCTTGGATCAAAGATCCAATGATGGATAAAATTCTCCAAATCAATTGGAATCTCTCAATGATAGATTTCTTCAAAACTAATTAACAAATTGCCTCTACTATATAAAGGACCCAAGACTTCAAGTCTGATATAGAGGAACCCCCCATAAGCTTTTGAAAAAAGAGACAGAAAGCTTCAAAAGGAACAGCGAATTAAATTCTCAAGAAAGAAAATCTCCCACCTCAAAACTCTAGGTAAATAAAAAAATAGAGATCAAAACATCTCATTTACCTATTGAAGGGTTTAACCCTTTTAAAAAAAACTTAGTTCTTTCTCTGAATCTAAGATCCGCGAGGCAAGTTGAGAATTTAATTCTCATCGGAAAGAACTTGTTCTTAAGAATCAAAGATTCAGAAAAGAACCAGAAATTGAGTTCCTCAAAACAAAAGCATACAAGAGAAACCCAGATCTTATAAAAGAACTTAGTTCGTAAAAATGAAACTTGATCCTAGATCTTCAAAATAAGGATCCTGATGATCATTAATGGGCAAAAATACCATCAACAGAGAAGAAAAGAATTCAGCGCCCTACGTGCTTCCTACGTGTGCGCGTCTAAAAGCGCCTAGCGCCTCACGTGCTCCTCACGTGGGCGCCACAAAAGAGAAGAGTGCTTGGCACTCATTGGACAACGCTCGACGTCCACCGCCGCATGTGAAAATTACGAGGGCGCTATAGAGTGCTTAGCACTCCATAAAAAAAGAAAGAGCCAAACTGCTGAGTGTTCAACACTTATTGGGCAGCGCCCAGTGCCTCATGTGCTCCTCACATGGGCGCCACAAAAGAGAAGAGTGCTTAGCACTCATTTGGCAGCGCCTGGCGCCCAACGCTCAAGTGAAAATCATGAGGGCGCCATAGAGTGCTTAACACTCCACAAGCAGCCCAAAACGGCTAAGTGTTCAACAATCATTGTGCAGCATCCAACGCCTCACGCGCTCCCCACGTGGACGCCAGAAAAAGTGTCTTGCACTCCATATAAAGACAAAATGAGTAAAGTGTTCAACACTTATTAGGCGATGCCCAAGACTGAAAGCTTCACATGATTATATGTGGGCATCAGAACTCATATAAGTGCTCATCACTTTTTGCATAAAAAAGAGGGACTGAATAAATATAGCCCAAACAAGTGCTTATCACTTTTTTAAAAAAGGGAGACTAAGCAGACTAAAGCCCAAATTGGCTAAGTTGCTAAAGTCTTGCAACTGAGTCCAAATTCTCTATTGCTGAGTCTTAAATAAAGAAGATCCTAAAATGTTGTTAAGTGGATCTTAGTCTCAAATTGAACTAATGTATCCTTAATAAAAAAAAACAAGCCCATATGCTTTTGATTTCCAAGGTCTCAAATATGACCAAGAATTCTTAAGTCCACAACAACCCTCTTTCCCCCTCAAATATGGGATTCGGTTTAAGGGTACATCTCTTCACACATCTGATATATATCGTTATAATTCTTCAACGTCTTCAGAGAGGTGGTGGGTTCCGACAACCAACAACTCCTCTTAATGCACTTCCAAATTTACGTGCATGCCTCAAATCGGAGCATGTCCCAAATTGGGCACATCCATATCAACATCGTTCACTCCATTACGTAACAAATACACGTGCGCATGAATTGAATTTTGGACCGAAATGTCCTTATACTAATACTCGCCCTCAAATATGGTGATAATGGACCGAAATGTTCTTAAACTAATACTTACTCTCAAATACGGTGATAATGGACCAAAATGTCTTTAAACTAATATTTGCCCCCAAATACAGCGACAATGGACCGAGATGTTCTTAAACTAATATTCGCCCCCAAATACAGTGATAATGGACTGAGATGTCCCTAAACTAATACTCACCCCTAAATATGGCGAGAATGGACCGAAACGTCCTTAAACTAACATTACGCCCCAAACATGGTGATAATGGACCGCGATATCCTTAAATTAAAATAATCGAGCCCAAATGCTCATATGTTTAAGCTGATCTTAATCTCAAATCAGATTAATGATCCTTAAATCAACCCAAACCTAAATCTAAAAATATACGGATTTGGATTAATCCATGCCCTATGGGCAACGGCATAAATTAGTCTCCGTATACAATCTACGGGCAACCAACCAAACCAAAACAAAACACACGACACGAAGTGAACTTCCGGAGCAGGAGAAAGTGGTTACATAATTAACTGCAAGGGTTTGCGTCTGCAGAGAAAAGCATCCCCACAATTAAATACCCCTCGCAAAATGAGGGGGAATTTGATGAAGTGACGCTACAACGGCCGCATCCGTCCAAACCTCCGATATATGATGCCATAAATCAACTTGGTATCTTCGGAGAGGTGGAAGGATAAATCCAAATAGCATCTGCCCCTGGAATTCCGGACAGATATCTCGACGTCCCGGTCCGTCTTCCGGCTGTGAACAATCTCATATAACCTAACATATATTAAATATCGCGAGATTAGAATACGGTATCACATGCTCGTATTTAATCAAGTTCCCGCACATATCATCATATGCGCCCTACTTCGTTTCACTTGAGCTAGGAAACCTCTGTGTGGGACTCTAAACACTGGTCACTACGCCAGCAGTAGGTAATGATCACATCAGTCACGCATAAGCCATCGGCGGTACTAGATGGACGTAATGGCTACCAGGTATTGAACAATAGAAGATCAACAAGTAACTGTTTCCCTCAATAAGAGAGCATGACTCTGTTCAAAATTTGAACCGAGGCAGTGCCTCACATGCAAAGCACGAGAGCGCCAGAGCCCAGAGTTAAAAACTCTGAGGCAGCGCCTCATGTGCAAAGCATGAAAGCCCCAGCGCTCAGAGTTAAAAACTCTGAGGCAGCGCCTCATATGCAAAGCACGAGAGCGCTAGCGCTCAGAGTTGAAAACTCTGAGGCAGCGCCAGAACTAAAAGTTCTCCACCCTTGGATCAAAGATCCAACGGAGATGATAAATCATCAGAGCACAGAATTAAATTCTGATTGATGAAATACTCTTCAAATCTTTCTAAACAAGAAAGATTGTGCTCTGTAAATCAGAGCACCGTTGGATCAATGATCTAATGGTGATTAAAAATCACCAAAATACAGAATTAAATTCTGATTGAGGAAATACTCCTCAAATCTTTCTAAATAAGAAAGATTGTGCTCTGTAAATCAGAGCACCGTTGGATCAATGAGCTAATGGTGATTAAAAATCACCAAGATACAGAATTAAATTCTGTTTGAGGAAATACTCTTCAAATCTTTTCAAACAAGAAAGATTGTGCTTTATAAATCAGAGCACCGTTGGATCAAAGATCCAATGGTGATTAAAAATCACCAAGATACAGGATAAGCTCTGTATGGGAAAGTATTTTCCCAATCTTGTTAAAAAAAACAAGAGAAATGTCTTCTGTAAAACAAAAGTCTTTGGATCAAAGATCCAACGATGGATAAATTCCCCAAATCCATTAAGAAATCTCTCAATGAGAGATTTCCTTAACTGAATCAACATATCAGCCTCCCTATATAAAGGACCCAAGACTTCAAGTCTTGCACAGAAGAAACCCCCCATAAGTTTCAAGTTAAAAGAAGAAATAGAGGAGAACCCCCCCAAAACTTCAAAACTTCAAGACGAGAACGATTTCTTCTCAAGATAAATAAAAATAAGAGAGATCATAGCATCTCCTCCATATTTAAGAGTTTAACTCTCACATCAGAAGAACTTAGTTCTTTTTACAGATCTTAGATCTATAAGACAAAGTCTTTCACAAGTTAAGAGAGATCATAGCATCTCCTCCATATTTAAGAGTTTAACTCTCACATCAGAAGAACTTAGTTCTTTTTCCAGATCTCAGATCTATAAGACAAAGTCTTTTCAAGTGAGAATCTATTTCTCAGAGAATTGAATTGAGCAGAACAAAAAACTCAGTGCTTAGCACTCAAAGTCTGGTGCTCAGCGCCGAGTGCTCCACGTGCTCCTCATGTGGGCGCTGTTTTAAAGGAAGCACTTAGCACTCAAAGTCTGGAGCTCAGCGCCGAGCGTTCCACGCGCTCCTTACGTGGGCACTATTTTAAAAGGAAACGCTTAACACTCATAGTCTGGCGCTCAGCGCCAAGCGCTCCACACGCTCCTCACGTTGGCTCTATTTTAAAAGAAGCGCTTAGCACTCAAAGTCTGGCGCCCAGCGCCAAGCGCTTCATGTGCCCCTCACGTGGGCGCTGATGGAATAAGGAGCGCTCTGTAAATAGAGTCCAGCGCCATAAAGTGTGTTTGACACTCAATAAAAGAGAAAACAACAAAAAGAAAGAAGGGTGTCAGAACCCAAATCAATGCTCAGCATTGTTGAACAAAAAGGGACCAAGTCCAAACAAGTGTTCAACACTTTATTCAAAACTGAGTGGATGGAGCCTAAGTTGGCTACGAGTCCCTAATTCAGACCAACCGAGCCCATGTGCTCACAATTTCTCTTATTGGTCTTAGTCCCAAACCTGACTACAGATCTCCCAACCAACATTGGTTCAAGGATACATCTCTTCACACCTCTGATATGTGTCGTTGAAATTCTTTAACGTCTTCAGAGAGGTGGCGGGTCCCGACAACCAGAAATTCCATAGACTATGATGTCCTTAAACCTAGACTATGATGTCTTTAAATCCAATGGATCGTAATGTCCCTAAACTAAAATGGACTATGATGTCCTTAAACCCAATGGACCGCAACGTCCCTAAACTAAACTCTATGGATTATGATGTCCATAAACATGGACTATGATGTCCTTAAACCCAATGAACCGCAACGTCCATAAACTAAACTCTATGGACTATGATGTTCTTAAACTCCATGGACTATGATGTCCTTACACCCAATGGACCGTAACGTCCTTAAACTAAAACGATAGAGCCCAACTGCTCTTTCTTTGGATCTAAATGATCCTAAAACCCCCGTTGAGTAGATTTTAGTCTAAAATTAGACTAACGTATCGTCAACAAACATTTAAGTTGATCTTAATCTCAAACGAGATTAACAAGCCTTAAATCAACCAAACCCAAATCTAAGAAAATACGGATTTGGACTAATCCACGCTCTACGGGCGACAACACAAATTAGTCTCCATATACAATCCACGGGCAACCTAAAACAAAACAAACACACACGACACGAAGTGAATATCTGGAGCAGGAGAAAGTGGTTACCGCTACGCGGTAATGTAATTAACTGCAAGGGATTACTCCTGCAGGGAAGAGCGTCCCCACAATCAAAAACCCCTCGTAAACGAGGGGGAATCTGACGAAGTCTGCAATAACGACCGCATCTGTTTAAATCTTCGATACATGGTGCCATAAATTAATTTGGTATCTTCGGAGAGGTAGACAGATAAAACCAAATAGCATCTGCCCCCAAATTCAGGCCAGACGTCCTAAACATCCTGGTCGCGTCTTTCGGCGGCGAACAGATTCTGGCATGCCCGGTGGGACTCTTTTCCTTTTTCCACTCCACACTTCGTGTGTCGTGTTTTGCGAACAAATCGCGGTCTGCTATGGCTGCCGGTGGATTCGAGGTACTAAGATTTGGTGTCTTGCTCCCGTGCAGAGAAAAGAAAATCAATGGCTTCCAGCTGCACTAACTGCAACAACAACTCCCGCTCTGTCCCGTCTGGAGGAGTAACTTACGGACCCCAAGCGGCTTCCATCTTCCCAATGCCGGTGGAACAGATGATACAGGCCACCACTGGATTGTTCTTCGGGACCTTGCTCCCGCCAATGAGCTTAAACGCTCCAATGCCGTCATAGGAGGCTCCAAAGAAGTCGGTCTTCGATCGACTTGCAACTTTACCGCGGCCCCTCTCAATGGGTCGTCCAAGTCCAATGCCTCGGTCTTTAACAGACTGAGCCAAAGCTCAAATGGGCCCGCAAAGAGGCTCGCAATACTGGAGAAGTCTATCCCAACTCCTGTTGCAGATGAAGTCGTTTATACTGCTTCCCCTGCCAGAAAGTCAGCCTTTTCAAGATTGACCGTTCCTTCCCAGCGGATGTCAGTCTTTGACAGGCTGGCGCCAATAATAGCCTCTCCTCAAAGCAAGGGGCATGACGAAGCTACTCCGACGATAAAGGTGATCCCGGCTGCACGACATGCTCGACGTCGTCACTGGTGCCGAGTGAGGAAAGCAGGGGGCAATTTCCCTTCTGGACTTACCCCACCAGCTCTAGCGGTGGAAGTTGATGCTGCTATTCCAACTGGGAACAGCTTTGAGCCGCTCAGGACGGTGCGTAAGAACTCTCCATCTGCCGTGTTGAAAAAGTCTTCTCCACCCGTAGAGAACGTTACAAAGGAAAATTCGGAACAGCCCTCTCAGCGGCTGTCATCTAAAATTCACAAGGTCTGGCGAAGAGTCCAAGACTCTGTGATCGACGAAGATTACTCCTGCCGACAGAAGAAAATAAAGGTTCGGCAAGAGGAAGACCATCCCGCCACCATGCTATCGAAGGTGTCGTCTGCAAGGGTGCCTATTGCAGCCCCTTCAACTTCGACCGCCTATAAAAGGAGAAGGCCAGAGAAGATCCCCATGTCTACGTCAAATCTCAAGGGTACTGAACCTAAACCCGCAAGTCTGGGGGCATGGCAGTGAACATCGTCTACATGGCTTCCAGAAAAGAGGAAAGCCATGCTTCCAGGGGTCATCGACCACTTACACGATCGGTAACTAAGGCTCAAGAGCAACAACAGAAACTCCAGGAGATGCTGACGAAGATGGACGCACTCACTGGGTAGAAGGAAAGCCCGGAAGTATCGTCGGATCAACGCCAGGAAGAGGAAACCGACGCCGAGTTCCTCCGAAGAATGCTCGAAAAGAAAGATAAAGAAGTCGCGGAACAAGCGGTTAATATAAAACAAATGGCGCTCCTGTTCCAAGATATGGTGGGGATGATGATCCAGCCGGACCCTCCAGCCGAAGATCCCCCAATAATAATTGAAGACGACAGAGAGGAGACATCAAACCCTCTTCCGGCTTTATTAGCAGCCAGGGAGGAGACGATCTCGAAAGCTGTGCTTGATGACTACATAGCTCAACAAATACGAGCTCATCAGGCAAATGAAGCAAATGGCCAAGTTGTCAGAACTGGGTGATCCTATCCAGGCTGGTACGATCAAATTAAGTACCCACCAGGATACATGATCCCTAAATTTCATGTATATAAGGGGACATGCAATCCCCATCAGCACGTCGCTCAGTTCAGGATTCTATACGGCAATACTGGAGGTGATGGCAAACTGCTATTTCGCCAGTTCGTCGACAGCTTAGCGGAAACAACATTTGAATGGTATTCAGAGCTTCCGAATGACTCCATCAAAACGTTTATGGAAATGGAGCTGCTATTCACCCAGCGTTTCTTAAGCGCTAGCGAACGCACCCCAATCATGGTGTTGATCAATGCCAGGGTGAAGCCAGGAGAGACATGGGTTCAGTATGCAATTAGGTGGCGGAACTTATGGTCGAAATGCGAACAACACATAAAAGAAGCTCCTGCCGTGGGCATGTTCGTCGGGACCCTTGATCCACAGGCAACTATATCCCAATTCATGATGTTCTTCAAGCCGACCACTTTCCAAGCCTTGATCGACAAACTGGCCTAAATGGACCAGATGGGCCATAGACCGTCCTCCTAAAAAACGAAGCTTCGAAATGAAAAGGGCAAAAGGAAAGCGACCTTCGTCGCCAACGCTCAACAACAGCCGAGTGATCCGAAACCAACTGCTCGCCAAAACGATAAACAGCGATGACTCGGAGAAAAGCTGAGACGTCCTTACTCATTCCCTCGGGATAAAATGAGAAGACTGTTCGAACTGGTGGTGCGTAATAGGCTTATCACTCTACCAGATCCGAGACGCCCACTGCAACCGGACGATATCAACAATCCCAGTTACTGCCTCTACCACCGAATAGTGGGCCACCCAATCGAAGATTGTTATATCTTTAAAAACTGGATTGAGGACCAGTACCAGCAAGGCAAATTCGCGCTGTCTGAAAACTGGAAAGTAAATCCGCCACAACATCACACTCCTAAAAGGGTGGACGCGCCGGGGGCATCATGCTCATTTATAGAGGAAGCTCCATGGAAAGTTGTCCTTTCAGCTAAGACCAAAAGAATGCTGAAGGATCTTCAAGCATGTCCGGCGATTAGGTGGAAAAGCCCGCTAGAGCCAGAAATCATTGAGGGGATGCTGAAACCGCGCCCAACATCGAGAGTTGGTAGCGATGGGTAAAATACTCTGGCCCAGCCGTCAAAGTCTTCGAAGAAAAACAAGAAGTCCAAGAAGCCCGTGCAGCCTGACGACAAATGCTTGCAAAGGCATATTGACGCACTGGAGGAATATAACCAGAAGGTGCGAACCCCGGTCACACTCTAAGAGTTTCTCAACCATATCCTTGAGAGTGGAGATAATGACAATGATGAGGGAGAAGACTCGTCAGAAGAACCTGAGAATTATGTGGCAAGTTGTCACATGATCTCTCATTCACCAATAAATAACGAAAAAGCTCACTCGGCATCAGAAGAGAATGTAGAGGAGCTAGGGGCAAGATCGGTGCCAAAATCCTTGGAACTGTTAGATGAGATGATTGACATGCTGCTGAACGAAGCCTGTCAGAAGAGTAAAGCTGATCAAGAGCGTGAAATGGCCATATTTGAAAAGGCCAGGCGTCGGCATCAAGTTGAAGAAATCGTCATAGGGATGAGTTGCAAAGTACTCCAACCAGATCGAAACACACTCGTGGCAGACAAAAGAAAGCTTAAGGCAAGGAAACGGTTTGCTAAAGCCCTGCCAATGGGAATGAAGCTGCCATCTTCCAAAGGAAATACTCCTGGCGGTATATACCTTGACGAAGTGGATGTACATCCTAACTATTGCTTATACCATCAGAGGATTGCACACCCTACCGAAGAATGCATGGCCTTCAAGAATTGGTGGCAGGGATACGTTGCCCACCGACAACATTTCAAGCGGATGAAGCGCAAAACTCGCCGGGAGCAAAGAAGCATGACAGATGAGCATAAAAGAACTGCCGGCAACTGTCACATGATTGATACCAGGGGATCGCAAGTTCTCACCTTCGGAAGCGATTCTGATGATGAAATAGCACTCGGCCCTCTCTTCAAGGAATCCACCTCAGGAAAAGAGGAAGAGACAAAGAACTGTGAAAACATTCAGCTGCGTAGTGGTACGTTGCCCGAAAAGAATCTCGGATCTACAAACAAGGGATCGGACAAAAAATATAAGGGGAAGGAAAAAGTCCCTGAGGATATCGCCCTCGATAATCGACTTGTCGAAGAGCTGGCAGCTAAGGATCCGCCCAAGAAAAACAAAGTGGATTACAATGTCCTAGCACACCTGAGGAAGATACCCTCACAGCTAAGCGTTTTGGATGCCCTTCTATTGTCTAAAGAGGCACGAGATTCTCTAATCAGGGCATTATAAGAGCCCGAGCAGTTTCAATCTTTCCTTGCCGAAGAAAAGATGAAGGACGAGCTGGAAGAGGTTCACACAGCCGACATTACCTTCAGCAATGAAGACCTCCTCTTCGGAACGTGTGAGCACAACCGTCCACTGTATGTCATCGGGTACTGCAATGACATCAAGATAGGGAAGATCTTAGTTGACAACGGGTCCTCCGTCAACCTCCTAAATGTGAAGGTGCTAAAAGAAATCTGCATGAGCGTTCAACACCTCGCTCGGGATAAAATCACCATCTCCGGGTTCGACTCCCACTCATCACGGACGCTTGGGTCTGTAATACCGACGTTACGCTTTGGGTTGCTCGTCACTGACATCAAATTTCATGTCATTGCCAAGACCTGCTACAATGCTTTGCTCGGCAGGTCTTGGTTACACGAGTACAACATCATCCCTTCTACACAATATCGGTGTATGAAGTATTTCAAAGATGGTCTCAAGTATGCCGTGATGGGGGAACTAAACCCATTCTCCATAAATGAAGTCCAAAAGTACGAAGATGCAAAGTATTTCCTACTAGACTTTGAAGACACGGAAAGACGCCATAAACCGGAGAATAAGCAAAAAGCTATTACCATTATTCCGGTCTTCGGGAGCGATACCGAAGAGGAAGAAGAGATAGTCTATTCGGGGCAGTCCCAATGCAACAGGCCGGGATCATCTACCCCTATTCTAGTCTTCGGCAGTGACTCTAAATACGAAGTCAACGCAGTGTTCTCGGCCCGTCCACAAGTGCAGGCCCTCGCTGGAGATGTCCAAAGTTTGCAAATCGCCATGGTTCCGCGGCAGCACTACAAAGAGCTTGATGCGCTTGAGACATATAGCGTGCAGGAGATGCAGAAATTCTACGTCCCTCCTAGGCGAAGAGGAGAAAAGACGATCCTATTTTATCGATCCACAGAGACTAAAGTCGAAAGAGAAGTCTGGCATGGTGCCGATTTTACGCTCGACAGGATCCAACCTATCCGTCTGCCCAGATACTACGCAGAGAGATTGAGAAGGTTATTAAGATGCCAAGGCGTACCTTTCAAACAGACTGCGCGACAGGCCCAATTCTACAACGGGATCTGGAACGTCCCCGGAACACAGCGAAAATTGCCCAACGGAAAAATGGAAACGATCGGTCTTGGATATGTCCAGTCCAAGAAACGGGAGCAGTTCCATGGCTGCCATGTCATAAAGGACCTTGATGAAGAAGAGGATGCTCTCTTAAAAGACGCTGACGCTGAACCAAAACGAGGTCCTGCCATGAAAATGCCGAGTCCGTCGTTTGAAGAACAGATGGACAAGCTAGTGAGGGAAGCGAGTCAAAAGGTTCGGAACGACCACAGTCGCGAAATGGCCATTTACAAGAAAGCCAAGATGCAACGTCTTCTTCAACAGGCTACGGAGGATGACAATCTCCTCCACCGTCAGCCCGCTATGCATTCCCAAGATAAGAAAATGGCCCGACGCGGAGGCAAAAACAAGTTAAAGAATGGAAAAAACGTTCGACAGCGGCAAAACGGATCTAAAAAGCCACGCGATCGAGGAAAGGTCAGCCGGAATCCGTTTCTTATGGAAAAGATGGGTCGAGCATATTCCTTCCCTCGAGACAAGACAAGGAAGATATTCGACCTTGTCATGGAACATCAGATGATGACACTCCCGGAGTCTCGACACCCTGATCAAGCAAATGGGGTTCATCACCCAGATTATTGTTCCTACCACCAAGCGATAGGACATCCTCTTGAAGACTGCTTCACCTTTAAAAACTGGGTCGAAAACCAATATCAACTCGGCAGATTCACTCTGTCTAACAGTTGGAGGGTAGCCCTACCATAAAAGCATGTGCCAAAAGCAATGTATATAACAAGAGTAGAACTAGATCAACATCGGTCTTGGAAACGATCACTTACCTGTCACGTGATAACGCTGTCAGGAGAAGGTGTGCCCGAGAATATGGATGACCTCTCCTGGTGCTTCGAAAATGAGGATGAAGATGAGTTGATCTCAGAATTTCCACCGGTGCTAAAAGAGCTGGAAGATGGAATACACACCACAGCAGAAAACTTGAGAAAAATCGACTTAGGGACGACAAACGACCAACGTTCGTCAGTGAGCTGCTGCCTAAAGAGCAGGTGGCTATGCTAAAAGACGTGCTCATGCAGTATAAAGACTGCTTCGTATGGAACTATTCCGAGATGCCGGGGATAGATCCAGAAATAGTTGTGCATAAATTGGCAATATCTCCGGACGTCAAGCCGGTCAAACAAGCACCAAGAAGAATGCGGATCGAACTTAAAATGAGTATCAACGCCAAAGTCAAGAAGCTAATCGACTCCGGCTTCATCTAAGAAGTTCAATATCCTAACTGGATCGCCAACATTGTCCCACTGATGAAGAAAAATGGGACAATACGCATCTACGTAGATTTTCGAGATCTCAACAAAGCCTGTCCGAAAGATGATTTTCCCGTACCGGATACCGAGTTGATGATAGATAACACGTCCACTCACGAAGTCTTCTCCTTTATGGACGGATCATTGGGATACAATCAAATAAAGATGCATCTCAAAGACCAGAAGCATACCGCTTTCCAGACTCCTCTGGGCATATTCTGCTATAAAGTGATGCCCTTCGGTCTAAAGAACGCCGGCGCTACCTATCAGAGAGCTATGACAAAGATCTTTGATGACCTCATACACGAGATTATCGAATGTTATATTGACGATCTCGTGGTGAAAAGAAAATCTCACGAGGAGCATTGGGAGCATCTGAAGATAGTATTCCAGCGTCTTTGGAAATACAACCTGAAGATGAACCCTCTCAAATGCGCGTTCGGAGTTTCCTCGTGCAAATTCCTAAGATTCATCGTACAACACCGAGGCATTGAAATAGACCCGTTAAACATCAAGGCGATTATGGAAATGCCTCCGCCAAGAACTCTCAAGCAACTGCGGTCTCTCCAAGGAAAGCTCGCGTATATCCGGCGGTTTATAGCTAACCTTTCCGGCAAATGCCGCCTCTACAGTAATTTAATGAAGAAGGGGATCCCGTTCGTCTAGAATTGCAAATGCCAAAGCACACTGGATGAAATCAAGCAATACTTGCAGAATCCGCCGGTACTGACCGCTCCGATCAAGAGAAAGCCCCTCATCCTGTACACAACTGGCCTTGAAGGTTCCTTAGACGCACTATGGGCACAAGAGAATGACCAAGGAAAGGAGAGAGCCCTCTACTATTTGAGTCGAGTTCTCCTGGGGGCAGAAAACAACTACTCCCATATCGAAAAACACTGCCTGGCGCTAATCTTCACGATAACGAAGCTTCGGCATTATGCTTTGGCGCATGAGGTCCATCTCATATCGAAGGTGGATCCTCTCAAATATTTGATGTCAAAAGCCATTCTAACAGGAAGGCTTGCTAAATGAGCCCTCTTCTTGATGGAGTTCTCGATAGTATATCGACCCCTCAAGGCAATAAAAGGCCAGGCCATCACTGACTTCCTCGCTAAGCATCCGATACCTGCCGATTCACCCCCAAATTGTGAATTGCCAGACGAGCACGCGTTTGACATGATCGATGGGGAGAGAGGAGGGAGTGATACCCGGTGGGAACTCTACTTCGATAGGGCATCTTCCATGAAGATGCAAAAGCACACCTCCCCCATAATCAAATTAGGGGTAGGCCACATCTTCGTGACTCCACAAGGAGGGATAATGCGCTTTGCCTTTTCCTTAACAGAGCCAAGGACAAACAATGAAGCAGAATATGATACTTTGATAGCAGGTCTTGAGATCTCTGTCGACATGGGAATCGAAAACCTCCTGATATACGGAGACTCCCAGCTCGTTATTAGTCAAGTAAACGGCTGTTGGATATAGTGCCCTCAAAGTCAATTATTGGATCGCAGGCACGTGATTGCAATGATTAAGGAAGACCTATGCCGGTAGGACAGTTTTACTCGAGATGATAGTATGCTATCTGGTTTGCCTTTATCAGTCGTGTACATGTTCAGGTGACTGATTACATGTTACACGTTGATAGAGCCCTTAGGATCTTATTTGACTACCAACAGTATGAGGGCGATCATATACATGAGAGTTGGGTAGTCCATAAGCACATCCTTAATAGTGGTCCCTAGTCATGGGAGTTTCGAGACAGGGCATCGATACTCCGGAGTAGACTAGTATATACAGTCGAGACCCCGACGAGGGGCGGTGGCCGGTCTCACAAGCCACTGGTGTCAGTTGGATCACCTAAGATGTATACAGGTGCTCATTGGGTTATGAGTACACCGGACATGACTCGCCGGGAACCTGCTAGTTGGTATTATACATATCGTCAGATAGTAGTTCCCTGATGACATGTGTACAGGTTAGTTCATCGACCTGAGGTCGTCATTTGTCTCGTGTGAGTTCCCACTGTGCTTTGATTTCTACCCTACCACGACTCAAAGGAGTCGTGCAAACAGGTAGTTTTTGGGTACAGTCTCGAGCCACATGGAGGCACGTGAGCGGATCGGTAGGGGATTAGTCTCTTCCGGTATTGGGGGTGGAGATCGCGCTGTATCTAGCAAAGCCATTACACCAAGTCCTTGGCCAAGGCAGGTGAGATTTACTGGTAGGTACTCTAGTAGTATCTCATGGTGTTCAGGGCTTGTCTCCGACACGACTTATACCGCTATTGGGGGTCTGACGTTACTAGCCCCTAGGCCGGATATGCGATACTCATAGACGAACGGACCGGACTGTATATACATTATCACTGTTAGGCTCAGTAGGGTTTCTGGATGAGTTCGCTCATCAGCCTCCCTTGAGGTCAGTACATGGGCAGCCGTTACGCACAGCTAGTGCCGCTGACGGCTTGTGGTTAAACCCACTGCCAGGGTACTGACGAGTCATTAGAGTCCCCCACAGATAGTTTCCCAAGTTCGGGTGAAACGTTGTAGAGGCCGTATGGTTTTATGGCAGGGTTCGGAAAATGCACGTGCGTTTACACACATGTCATATTTCGGGCAGATAATACTGGTGGGCTTTGGTTTAAGCCGGATCCGAGTATTATACTTTGTAGATATAATATCTCTGTCTCAGTTGCATTTGTATTCGGTCGTAATACAAATACGGGTATATTTATACAGTTACGGGGTTATCCTGAAATTCGTTTCGGGATCACTTTTGGAAGTTGCCAGTTTCCAGTTTTTTATCAGCCGTATTTAACATTCGGTTAAATGCGGATTTATCTTTTCTTGTGGGTGAGTCATGAGAGGAAACTTCTTGGAAGATGACTAGGTTAGTGATTCATAGTTAGCATTAAATAAGAGATGATGTGTTATTGTGACTCATGCTTTTGCATTTATGTTTTCTTGTAAAGCTTAAGATATTTTCTTCTTGATAAGCTTTGCTTGTGGTCATCCCCCTTTCCTCCTACACTCACCCCCACCTCTTGATAAGTGGTCGGCCCCCTCTTGGATGCAAAAGGGATTAATTCACTCTCACTTGGTTAAAAGATTATGATAGTTTTTGGTGTATGGTTCATAGCTTATTTCATTCCATCACCCTACTCAAATGACAACTTCATTAACCGTTCGTCCATGGCTTTGGACGAAGCGAGACAAAGTGTTCTACTCATTCTCTACATCAATCTTGGTCATCTCTTCTAGCAAACTTGATGACCGAGTTGCCTCGGGTCAGAGGTGGGAGCCCGTTTAAAGATCCGATGACGTGGTGCCACCTGGACGAGGAGATCGGAGATCGACGAGATCGGAGCAGCCACAACGGAGCGTGGGATGATGGTTAAAGAACGAAGGACTCGGATCGTTCGGTATAACCTTTCTACCCTCTTTACAGTTTGTTAGTTTAGCGTTAATGGCAGATCCGGGTTATAGTATGCGATAGCGCCAGTTATAAAAGTTTTTGTTCCGCATTTGGCGTCAGTTTGACGCCCGAGGCGCTACCGTAGACTTACATAGTATCAGAGCCTCGCCATTAAGCTTTACTAACTTGTGCTAACGCGTTTAAAACATAGATCGGACCGAATATCAAAAACTACAATTTTTCTGTTCAATGTTTCTGTCGATTTTAAATCTGGTTAAAAAATTATTTTAATGATCCCAAAAAATTGAGCAGGGTTTTTTTAAGCATACTCTAAAAATCCGGTCACGTGATCGTACTATACCGCCGCGGATCCGCGGTCAAACCTAGGGTTTGACCGCGCATCCGCGGCCAGTATATAATAACAGTGCTCCATATTTCTTCAGCGTGCTTGACTTGGTAAATTGTGGTTTTTGGAAAGGTTCTTTTGGGCCCAGTGTTTTTTACTGTACAGTAGATGTATGTGGGGCCCACTTCGGGAAAATTAGTCGATCGAAATTTAAACGCGTTAGTTTATAGTACTTATATTATATCTCCGACCGTGAATGTCATTCGAGCGGTAAATTGCGTCTAATTGCTATAGTCCTTTTAGACGGATTTGCGAACGTGACATTCACGTTGATGTTCTGTGTTGTGCTGTGATGTTGCGGATTTGTCGTGGTGGATAGCAGTGTGCAATGGTAGTGCAGTTTGGATTTATTTGTACATTTGATATTGCGGGGCGAGCGTCCAACATGTGGACTGCCGTCACTGCCTGTTGTATAATATTCTTTTGGGGTACGATCAGGCTGAGGTCGATGTACCCGTTGTACATATTTTTCATTTCTATACTAGGGTTTGCCCCGCGACGGAGTGCACGGATAGCCGGGTTCTGGAGGGCAACGGGTCCGCATCTTATGGCTTTGAGAGGCAGAGGGGCCTCACTCTAGAATTGGCAGACTATTCGCCGCACTCGTAGGGGGTACAAGTTGACCCAAGGAGGGATGCTCAAGTCACCGGATTCCATGAAGTGCAGGGTGGTCCATTCACTTTGCTGTAGAGGGCTGCCTCGCTTCAGGTTTTGGCGGGTAACTTGCCGCACCCGTAGGGGGCTAGGTTTCATTGCACAGGCTATCCACACGACCAGGGGAACGTCGGGTTTCAGCAGCGGCTCTGTGAAACCCGGGGATCCCAGATTATCTGTATTGTTCTGTGATGCTTATTACTTTTCTGTAATGTTGCATATTATCACACCTGGAGCGATTTTTGTATATTGATATATATACTAGTAGATGTTGTATATGTTTTACACCCGCGCTAGTTCAGTCCCCGCTCTGTCGTTAGTTAAGTAACCTAACGGGTGATGACGGGACCCAGTGACGAATGCGAATGGCATATACGTACATTTTATTTTCGTTCTTTTCTGGTGTGATTAATTGATGGGACTGCGTTGATTCTGATCAATGCAAAGGAAAACAAACCAGTTTGGATGTTGTTGGAACAATTTTAAAAAGTGTTATTACAAAGACGTTTCCTTTTGTTTTGCACAGTGGTATTCGGTTGGAATATCCTGCACCTCATTCGACGAGGTAAGGGCCGATATCCCTTCACCGGGAGTGACCCCTTGGGCAGAATTTTGCGTCAGGGTAATAACTTCACTATAGTCGATTACATGTTGCTTTGCATCGCGGTATTCAGTGGAATATCCTGCACCTCATTCCACGAGGAAAGAGCCGAGATCCCTTCACCGGGAGTGACCTCTTTAGCAAAGGTTTTCGCTACTATATTTTATAAAAGCTATCAGGTTCCTTCAACGAGATCAAGTTCATTACGTTAAAGGGTTGTCGCCAAAAACCAGCCGTAACCCTCCATCATTTCATATGAATGGTCAGTAGTATTCAAGCTATGTTGGTCTGGCCCTTAGCCAGGACATAGTGATTGGTAGCTGCTGGGGTGTTCACATGTTGCATAGATAGATGCGTTGGTTTGGGACAGTCGTACAACCTTGTTGGCCCTTAGTCAAGGGAGAGTACGGGTGGGTTCAAATTAACAAGATAATGATGGGAAGAACTTGACATGTGACTTATAATGGGTTGGCCCTTAGTCACGATCATAAGAGCATGGGGTAAAAATCATATCGGGAGTTTCTAAAGAAACTGAAACTTGCCAGGCATGCGCATACCTTCTGGAGTGTGATAACGCGAGTGGATTCCGTCACGTTATCATGCGATGAGAGTTGGATCCCGATTCCTACTGATGAGTTGGTTTACTCTTCGGGTGATCCCGATTGATTCTTCTTTCAGGTTTGGAGGAGAATTTGACAGTACAGTGGGAGGTTTCCTGATTAGATAAAATGATAACCATTCTGATCTAGTTTAGAGTACACGCAGAGTGTTTCTTTTCTCTCTCTTTTTGGCAGCGACCTTTGACCGACCCTAGACTATGACTCAGTGACCAAGTTGACCGAACCTTCTTAAAATACTGGCTTTTGGATTGTCTGAGTTGCGTAAGTCATTGCCACTCCTTCTTTTACCCTTTGCATTTCTCTGAACACCCCGTATTACTACGGACATCCACTTCCATTGGATAGATCCATCGTATGGTTATATACGAACTCGAAGGGACTTCTTCGAGGATGGATCAAGGTTCAGGAGAAAAAGAATTGGTTTATTCAGTTGTCTTTTATTATCACCCTCAGGTTGCGAGGGCTCCTTAGTTTAGGAGAGTACACCTATTACGCTTATTGGATAGTCTTCTTCCAAACCATAGGCAGGTGCCGAAAGGTAGGGAATGAAGAAAACCAATTAGCTTAAGTAGGGTATACAGAAGGTAATATGTAAAGACAAAATAAAGGGATTAGAAAGAGGGCAAAGTAAATTGCGACTGTTATCATTCACGACCAGACCGCGTACTTCATCGCCACTCCTATTTCACCTTTAAAAGAATAAGGTATTATTCAGTTGTCTTTTATCATCACCTTCTCTCAAGTTGCGAGTACTCCTAGGATTAGGAGAGTACACCTATTATGCTTACTGGATAGTCTTCTTCCAAATCATAGGCTGGTGCCGAACGGTAGGGAAGGAAGAAAACCATTTAGCCTAACGATGGTGTACATAAGGTAACGACTAAAGACAAATAAAGGGATTTGGAGAGATGGCAAAGAAATATGCGGTTAAAGTCATGAATTGGATTATGGAAGAGGCATTACTATGAACACCAGGATACCCCTACGAAACATTTTCATGTTTCAGTGCATTGTTAATGGAAAACTGTTTTCCCGATTAGATACTTACTCCAGGGTGTGTATTCACCAGGTTTCATTCTTACATCTGTATGGTTTTACAGATGATGAGTGGGAGGAAGTTATTGGAGATTAGGTGATCATCCTTATTATATCGGAATTCGTTGTAATTGGTGATATTTGAGGAAATCGCCTGGGTACAGTTTTCAACCTACGGTGCACAGGTTTTGAGTTATTCAACTCAGCGGACTTATACAGAGCATTGTATGTTGTCCAGTGTCCATCAGGACAAAGGGGTAGGTCCTCGTACTATGTTCTGTTTACTTATAACTTCTCTAGTTTTTAGACAAGTGTTTCATAGAAATACAAGGTCTAAGTTTTGAGAAGTTGTGGGTATAAGAATAAAGTAGAGAACCAGATGTCGCAAGTATCGGGATTCTTCAAAGAGATCGAAGATGTAGATACTTGTGATTGGTATTCAGATGATAGTAATGGTTTTGAGAAACTTGTTTCTCTTTCGGGTTACTCTTAATTGGATGGATTCGTAAATTGAGTAATGCTGATTAGCCTCTCTCCATTAAGTTGATATGCACTGGAGACAGCTGCATGATTAGAATATGGTTCCAATTAAATAAGTGCCAAAGTTTCTATATTGGATATAGAATGGTTCATATCTTAACGATGTTAAGGTACGGGGAGTTGTCCGGCTTATGCTTAAAACCAGACTCTGGATGACTCGGCACGTTTCTGTAATGGCTGTTTATGGGTTGGCCCAGGCTATGACGAGGGTTGACTTTCTACCATCTGGAAGATCAATAGTGATATTGTTCTTGACTCGCCACAGTTTTAGTAAAATAGATTTTTTCAGAAAACAGTAGTGGGAGTATGGTAGAACTGGAAGTGATTCCAGAACCGCAAAGGATTACGGAAAATTTAATAGGATCTAAAGATTCAATCAGGTTTGATATTCCAATAGCCACTCCGCAGATATGGTGGGTAACCTCAGACACCCGAGAGGTACTCCGGCAGCCTCAAGGACGGTGACAGGGAGGTTCTTGTTTACCCAGGCTTGACACTACTGTTGTTCTAGGCTATGAGACCCGGTAGGAGGGTTGTTGTAGTCAGTGGGAGCAGCGGAAGTATAGTGGGCAAGTAGCTTATGTCTATTTATAGACTAGAGCAGTTATATCGGAGATTGATCATCTAATTTTGATGTGATAGTCATGGGTTTGACTTCATCAGAATAGGGGATGGATCTGTTGAGAAGGTAGTAGGGTATGTGATGTCCTGGGATTTGGATGACATACACAGAGTAGGAAGTAAAATTCTTATATTACGATTGGTTGTATTGTGGTCGTCACACAGTTGTTTCTCCAGACAGGATATGAATATAATATCTGACATTCTGGTTTCTAGATCTGGATTTGGGTAGTTTCCCAATGTGGGTACTGTAGGGTGTTTTTCATCACCCCATTGAGATGGGAATACGCGCACGCTTGTCAGGCGTACTACAGATTCCCCCTGTCTAGGGTAGGCTGGGGTTTAATGATTGTGGGGATCCGAATCTCCGGCAGCCGCGGACTAAGCTGCCGTTAATTACCCCTCGCCTTTGGGGCGAGGGAACCTCCGATTAATGGGTTAAACTGGTCATGCGAACTCAATGTGCGGTGTGCGTGTGTTTTGTTTGAAAAGGGGGTTTGGATATATCGGGAGCCACGCAGAGTTTTTACGGGGGTCCCGCTACTCGGATAGCGGGCTGGGGGTCAAGGGGGCTAGCAGCCCCCTTGCGGGGTTCGGGGCAGCGCCCCGGCCCGAAAATTTTTTGGAGGGGGAGAATGTTGCGGAGTATGTGTATGTGTACATTTGTATACAAATGTATATATATACATATATATATAAATAAAGGGGAAAAGGCATCCAAAGGATGCGTGGGGCAGCACCTTGGGCGCTGTGCGCTTAGGTGCTGTGCGCTCAGGCGCAAGCGCGCCACGTGTCGGCACGTGGGCGCTTTGCGCATGAGCGCTGCGCGCAGGAGCGCAAGCCCGCGCGCCACGTGTCGGTACGTGAGCGCTTTGCGCATGAGCGCTGCGCGCAAGCGCGCGCGCCACGTGTCGGCACGTGGGCGCTGCGCGCAGGTGCGCAAGCGCGCGCGCGCCACGTGTCGGCAATTGGGCGCTTTGCGCACTTACGCAAGCGCGCAGGTGCGTAAGCGCGCGCGCCACGTGTCGGCACGCGGGCGCTTTGCGCACTTGCGCAAGCGCGCAGGTGCGCAAGCGCGCGCGCCACGTGTCGGCACGCGGGCGCTTTGCGCACTTGCGCTGCGCGCTGGAGAGGACAAGAGGCTTTTAGCCTGAAAAAAGATTTCTCAAAGAGAAATCAGAGAGGAGTCGGGCTCCTGAATGTGTTCTGGGTTTAATGGAAGTGGTTCTTCTTCTTCCTCCTGTTGTTTGCTGGATCTTGAAGATCAAGAGATGTGAAATCTCAAAATCTCTCCTTTTTAAGATCTGATGACAGATCCAAGTTCCCCTTTGTGGGTTTTGTGGTGAAAAACTATTTATTTTGGGAGAAAGAAGAGTTAAACTCTTGATTTAATTCAAAAGAAAGAGGAAGGTTTTTGGAACCTTGGAGAAGGAGCAGGAGGCACAAAGAACCCTAGTTTTTGGGGGAATGAAAAGTTGTTTTTTTTCTTTATTCATCATGTTGCCTTTTATAGGCTTACATATTTACATATAGCCCCTTGGGCTTTACAAAAATGACATTTTAGCCATCCCATGGCTCATGTGCCATTTCATTTTTGCACATAAGCCATGGGTTTACAAAATATTGGCTTTATGCCCATTTTGTATACATTCATGCATAAACAATTACATAAAAATTATTTATTACATGATTTTGTTGTTGGCATGGAGAGGCTGGCCGCAAGCTCGACTTGGGTATGAGCCCGCTTGACCTGGGCTTGGGCCCACCTGGCTTGGGGTTGACTTTGATTTTGACTTGGTCAACCGGGGTGTAAATTTTTACCCCAACAAATTGCCCCCCATCAATAAATGCACACAGCATATGTAGGTCGTGTGCATGAAATTGATGGATCTTCTTTTGCGTGGAGGCGACTTGCTTTGGTTCCTACTTCTTGGGATGCACTGCCCTTTTTACGACATGGACGGTCGGTGCTCTGATCCGGAGCGATTTGGTAGACGTGTCCCCGGCACGGAGTGTCGCTGGTCGACGTTTCCCCGAGGCGGAGTGTCGTTGTTGGACGTTTCTCTGATGCGGAGTGTCTGTTGTCGATGTGCCCCCGGCACGGAGTGTCTACTTGACGTTTCCCCGAGGCGGAGTATCGGCTGGTTGACGTTTCCCTGATGCGGAGTGTCTGTGTTGGACGTTTCCCCGATGTAGAGTGTCGCTGGTTGACGTGTCCCTGATGCGGAGTGTCTGTGTTGGACGTTTCCCCGATGCAGAGTGTCGCTGGTTGACGTGTCCCCGGCACAGAGTGTCGCTGATGGACTTTTCCCCGGCGCGGAGTGTCGGGTTGACTTTTCCCCGGCACGGAGTGTCGCTGATCGACTTTTCCCCGGCGCGGAGTGGCGGGTTGACTTTTCCCCGGCACGGAGTGTCGCTGATGGACTTTTCCCCGGCACGAAGTGTCGCTGATCGACTTTTCCCCGGCGCGGAGTGTCGCTGGTTGACTTTTCCCCGGCACGGAGTGTCGCTGATCGACTTTTCCCCGGCGCGGAGTGTCGGGTTGACTTTTCCCCGGCACGGAGTGTCGCTGATCGACTTTTCCCCGGCGCGGAGTGTCGGGTTGACTCTTCCCCGGCACGGAGTGTCGCTGATGGACTTTTCCCCGGCGCGGAGTGTCGCGGGTTGACTTTTTCCCGGCACGGAGTGTCGCTGATCGACTTTTCCCCGGCGCGGAGTGTCAGGTTGACTTTTTCCCGGCACGGAGTGTCGCTGATCGACTCTTCCCCGGCGCGGAGTGTCGGGTTGACTTTTCCCCGGCACGGAGTGTCGCTGATCGACTTTTCCCCGGCGCGGAGTGTCGCTGGTTGACTTTTCCCCGGCACAGAGTGTCGCTGATCGACTTTTCCCCGGCGCGGAGTGTCGGGTTGACTTGATTCCGAGGCGGAGCATAATTCCGGCAGGGAAGGTAGATATCCCGAGGCGAAGCATGATTTCGACATGGGGTAAATTCTGGGACAGAGCATGATTCCGCCGTAGAGGTTGTTGGTTTGATTCGATTTGGGTTGACATCAGCATCGCTACACCGGGATATGGTACCAGGAGCGAATCATCATCTGTCTTTGAGAGGATTTGGGAATTGGTTTTTGTTTGGCATCTGCATTGTTGTACTGGAATAATGCCAGGAGCAACTCATCATTTGCCCCGGGTGGATTTGGGATTTGGTTTGTTTGGCATCTGCATTGCTGCACTGGAATAATGCCAGGAGCAACTCATCATTTGCCCCGAGAGGATTTGGGGATTTTTTTTGTCGGCATCTGCATTGCTGCACTGGAATGATGCCAGGAGCAACTCATCATTTGCCCCGAAAGTATTTAGGGATTTTTTTTTGTCGGCATCTGCATTGCTGCACTGGAATGATGCCAGGAGCTACTCATCATTTGCCCCGAGAGGATTTGGATTTGGTTTTGTTTTGGCATCTGCATTGCTGCACTGGAATAATGCCAAGAGCAACTCATCATGTGTCCCGAGAGGATTTGGGAATTGGTTGCTTAGGAGACAGGTTTAGATCCCTGTCACGTAAGACTTTTCAATTTTGTGAGCCGTAAGGGTCTCACAAAGCATTTTCTCCCTACGGATCGTAAGGATCCCGTAAGTGCATTTTCTCCTTGGGAGTCGTGGGGACTCCCAAGTGTGTTGCTCCTTTGTGAGTCGTAAGGATCTCACGCGGGAATTTTCTCCTCACAAAGTCGAGAGGACTTTGCGAGTGCATTTCCTCCTCTCTTTTTTTACGAGTTTGCTCCCTTTCGGGTTTTCACAAACTCGCCGGCAGTCCTGCTGTTTTTACTCACGGAGCCCTTTCGTGTTTTCATCCGTGCCCGTTTTGCTTGTGGACATACCGTTCTTTTCTTTCTCTTTTTTTTTCTTTTTCTCTTTTTTTTGGAGAGATCGGGATTGTTTTACGCCCGTGGATTGTATACGGTTTTGCAGGATGTATGATCCAGACCGTAGGGCCAGAAACATTTCAGGACTTTGTTGGCGTCTGCATTACTACACCGGAATATGGTACCAGGAGCGACTCATCATTCGCCGTTGGGGTATGGGATTTGGAATTTGGTTGGCGTCTGCATCGCTGCACTGGAATATGGTACCAGGAGCGACTCATCATTCGCCACTTAGGGATTGGGGAGCGAATTTGGTTGGCGTCTGCATCGCTGCACTGGAATGTAGTACCAGGAGCGACTCATCATTCGCCACTTGGGGACTGGGGAGCGATGGCTTAGGAGACAGGTTTAGATCCCTACCACCTAAGACTTTTCAATTTTATGGGCCGTGAAGGTCCCATAAAGGTATTTTCTCCCTGCGAGTCGTAAGGATCCCGCAGGTGTATGTTCTCCTTAGGAGTCGTGGGGACTCCTAAGTGTGTTTTTTCTTCGTGAGTCGTAAGGATCCCACGAAGGTTTGTTCTCCTCATGCATTGTAAGGACACATGAGTGGGTCTTCTTAATGGAGCATAATTCCGAAGGCGGAGACATGCCGCGTAACTGGTGGTTGCAGTGGGGAATGGGTATGCTGAGAATTATTTGAGCCCGTGGATTGTATACGGCAGTCGATTTGGGGACTAGCCGTAGGGCCGGAAGAATTTTGAGAAATTGGATTTTGGTTGGCGTCAGTATCGCTATACTGGAATATGGTACCAAGAGCGACCCATCATTCGCCATTGCTTTGTTTATTTTTTTTTTGCTTTTGTTTTACCGCGATTGCTCTATCATTTGAGCTTTTCTTATCGCGAAGGTCGCGATTGCCCTATCATTTCGGCTATTTATTCGCGGTTGCCCCATCATTTCGGCTTTATTTTCATTTTTATTTTTACTCGCTGATTTTTATTGTGAGTTGTCCTATCATTTCGGCTTTTCTTTATTTTTTTTTATTTACACATTTTTTGTTTACATTTTTTTTTTTTACATTCCCAGTTTAGCGACTTAGAGGTCGATTATTCCCAGTTTAGTGACATGGTGGTCAACTGTTCCCAGTTTAATGACGTGGTGGTCAGCGGGTGTTCCCAGTTTAACGACGTGGTGGTCCTCTTTGCCTATCCCAGCTCCTTGAACTTTGATCTTGGCGGAGCTGTGTTGATGACCTAGCTCTGTGGCTTGCCGATACATCCGAGAATTGTGAGGTTTTTCCCAGCTTATATTGGTCCTCTGCCCAATCTTTGAAAATATAGCAGTCTTCGATGGTATGACCCACCACTCTATGATATGGGCAGTATATGGGATTGCCGGTCATGTTCATTTCCTGTGGCCTCTTTGGAACAGGTAGTTGCAGACCGTTGTTCAAGGCGTCCATGAATATTTTGCGGACTTCATCCCTCCTGAAGGAGTATACCTTCTTTGTTCTCTCCATTGGCGTAGGTGCCTTTACTGATGCTGGTCCTCGAGGCCGATCGGTCTTTGGTTCGCCTTTTTCAGATGATGGCACGTGCCTGGGAGGATTAGGTTCCCGAAAGGCTTCGGTCTCCACTTGCATGAAATCGGTGATCGTAGCTTGACTGTTTGCTAACACGCCTTTAGACAGTTCTATCTCTCCCATCTTGTATTGCCTTTCGACCCAATCTTTGAAGACGAAGCAGTCATAGGGGCAATATTCTGGGTCGTCGGTCATATTCGCTTCTTGCGGTCTCTTTGATTCCGGCAGTTGTAGACCGTTCCTTAGGGCGTCCCTGAATATCTTGCGGACCTTTTCCCTCTTGAAGGAATAGACCTTTTCCAGCTTCTCTTTCAGAGGCGATTCCCCCCCGGCGTATGTATCGGAGGGACTGGAGGCTGATTGCGGCCGTTGCTCGCGAAGGCGCTCCGCTTTTAGGTTTAAAGGGACATCAGTTGGCTGCTCCCGGGTACCAATCCCTGGCTCATGAGCCAAAATTTGATTCTGCTGTAATTGCAACCGGGCGACTTGGGTCGCGAGATCTGCCACGACGTTTGCCAGCTCGTCGACTTTGGAATAGACCTCGGCCATCTTCTCATCCCTGTCCTGAAATTGCCTTTGAAGCCATTGGAATAATGCTTGCTCTGTAGTTCCGGCTATGACAACCGGGTAATCTTTATTGCCTGAGCTCCATTCCGTAGGAACCACGAGCTCCTCTGGCTTATCGGCCTGAGCGGGCTCTTCATCATTTAGATCAAGCCGATGCTGGGTAGCGTCAACCGTATCATCACCATGGCTGTGAAGAAGAAGAGGGTTCGTTTCTTCATATCCGGCCGTGTAAACGGTGTGGATAACACATTCAGCCGTTCTTTCACCACTGGCAGCTGGTTTCGCGGAGCGGTCCGGGCTTTGGAAATTCATAAATTTTAACATGGCCAGAGCCCTAGCCCTTTTGTTGGCTCTATATCTGAGCCGCTTCTGCCTCAGCTTCTCTGCCTTAAGCGCTTGGCAGGCTTCTGCTCTTCGGGAAGCCGCCATAGGCCGAGTGATGGGGATGCTTGAGAAGATACCCGATCGAGCAGTTGTCAAGGGCACCGCCAGAGCTTGCTCGAGAGGCCTTGTTGCTTTGTCGGTGTTGATGGCCTTGCCCCCAGCTGGGGTCAAGGAAAGTCGTTTAGACACCGACTTGCGTTTGGGTTGGGGCATCCTCGAGACTACCACGTTTGGCCTCCTGCCTTTCGAGACCAGTTTGTCTGTTGCTGGAGCTTGAGGAGCTGGGATGGCGCCAATTGGTATGAACATAATAGAGCCGAATGGTAGCAGCGGCTCCTCCCATTGTCGCCTGAGACTGGCCGGAAGGACCGTCCTGGAGTCCATCTTCATCGTGTAGGAGACGGGAGCTGCGTTCATCATCGAAGACATCGTCGGGAGGTGATTGCTTGAAAATCTGCATGAAAAAACATTAATTTTAGTATAAATACAGGTATGTATATTGATTGAGTTCGCATGAACGCTTAACCCGAAATATGGGAGGAGAGATTGGTCCCACCGGGCGTGCCAGAATCTGTAGGGTGTTTTTCGTCACCCCATTGAGATGGGAATACGCGCACGCTTGTCAGGCGTACTACAGATTCCCCCTGCCTAGGGTAGGCTGGGGTTTAATGATTGTGGGGATCCGAATCTCCGGCAGCCGCGGACTAAGCTGCCGTTAATTACCCCTCGCCTTTGGGGCGAGGGAACCTCCGATTAATGGGTTAAACTGGTCATGCGAACTCAATGTGCGGTGTGCGTGTGTTTTGTTTGAAAAGGGGGTTTGGATATATCGGGAGCCACGCAGAGTTTTTACGGGGGTCCCGCTACCCGGATAGCGGGCTGGGGGTCAAGGGGGCTAGCAGCCCCCTTGCGGGGTTCGGGGCAACGCCCCGGCCCGAAAATTTTTTGGAGGGGGAGAATGTTGCGGAGTATGTGTATGTGTACATTTGTATACAAATGTATATATATACATATATATATAAATAAAGGGGAAAAGGCATCCAAAGGATGCGTGGGGCAGCACCTTGGGCGCTGTGCGCTTAGGTGCTGTGCGCTCAGGCGCAAGCGCGCCACGTGTCGGCACGTGGGCGCTTTGCGCATGAGCGCTGCGCGCAGGAGCGCAAGCGCGCGCGCCACGTGTCGGCACGTGGGCGCTTTGCGCAAGAGCGCTGCGCGCAGGTGCGCAAGCGCGTGCGCGCCACGTGTCGGCACGCGGGCGCTTTGCGCCCTTGCGCAAGCGCGCAGGTGCGCAAGCGCGCGCGCGCCACGTGTCGGCACGCGGGCGCTTTGCGCCGCGCGCGCGCCACGTGTCGGCACGCGGGCGCTTTGCGCACTTGCGCTGCGCGCTGGAGAGGACAAAAGGCTTTTAGCCTGAAAAAAGATTTCTCAAAGAGAAATCAGAGAGGAGTCGGGCTCCTGAATGTGTTCTGGGTTTAATGGAAGTGGTTCTTCTTCTTCCTCCTGTTGTTTGCTGGATCTTGAAGATCAAGAGATGTGAAATCTCAAAATCTCTCCTTTTTAAGATCTGATGACAGATCCAAGTTCCCTTTTGTGGGTTTTGTGGTGAAAAACTATTTATTTTGGGAGAAAGAAGAGTTAAACTCTTGATTTAATTCAAAAGAAAGAGGAAGGTTTTTGGAACCTTGGAGAAGGAGCAGGAGGCACAAAGAACCCTAGTTTTTGGGGGAATGAAAAGTTGTTTTTTTTCTTTATTCATCATGTTGCCTTTTATAGGCTTACATATTTACATATAGCCCCTTGGGCTTTACAAAAATGACATTTTAGCCATCCCATGGCTCATGTGCCATTTCATTTTTGCACATAAGCCATGGGTTTACAAAATATTGGCTTTATGCCCATTTTGTTTACATTCATGCATAAACAATTACATAAAAATTATTTATTACATGATTTTGTTGGCATGGAGAGGCTGGCCGCAGGCTCGACTTGGGTATGGGCCCGCTTGACCTGGGCTTGGGCCTACCTGGCTTGGGGTTGACTTTGATTTTGACTTGGTCAACCGGGGTGTAAATTTTTACCCCAACAGGTACTTTGACAGTATTCTAATGGTTTTTAGAATAGATGACTCCTGGCATGGTGGTGTACCTGCAGGTGATGGAGTCACCCTCTCTAAAGGTGTCTTACAGACTAAAGGGGAGAGGGGTGTGCATGATTGGCAGATCACTTACTTAGGCAATTGAGTCAATCGTGAGATGTCAAGTACCACACCAAATGTTGTTTTTGCACTAGATGCGATAAGTTTGTATTAATCCAATCCTGGAGAAACATAAGGAAGCAGTTTTAGAACATAAGTGCATGTTCTACAGATTTGATGACGGCAGCCTCCTTCGGGAGACGGTTATCATTCCAGGCTTCAAAGGTGACATGGATGGCAGAGTGATTGTCAGACTTATAGTTTTCCCTCTGCACGAGGGACAGTATTATAGACAGTTGGTCCAAGAGGATACTGTGGGAGGCATGGTGCAGAATACTGATTAGGTTCAGTTATCGATACAGTCTAAGAAGTTTGAATTTGGAGTTCGTTTATGAACTAGGTCCCATCAGATATCCAAACATATTCTAAGACAGGTATTACTCAATTTGGGAGATGGCTTTCTCCGCGAACTTGAGATTAAAAGAGACATAGAAAGAAACATCAGGGCGGATCCACTCACTGAGGCTATTTCTCAAACACAAGAGTTTTACGAACGGGCTTTGTGAAACTGATTAGTAGAGGAGTTGGGTGTTCGGTATCACACGGGCTGTGAGTATGCGACATCGCAATAATTAGCCTTAAGTGCAAGTGGGAGATTGTTGGATATAGTGCCCTCAAAGTCAATTATTGGATCGCAGGCACGTGATTGCAATGATTGAGGAGGACCTATGCCGGTAAGACTGTCTTACTCGAGATGATAGTATGCTATCTGGTATGCCTTTATCAGTCGTGTACATGTTCAGGTGACTGATTACATGTTACACGTTGATAGAGCCTTTAGGATCTTGTTTGACTACCAACAGTATGAGGGCGATCATATACGTGAGAGTTGGGTAGTCCATAAGCACATCCTTAATAGTGGTCCCTAGTCATGGGAGTTTCGAGACAGGGCATCGATACTCCGGAGTAGACTAGTATATACAGTCGAGACCCCGACGAGGGGCGGTGGCCGGTCTCACAAGCCACTGGTGTCAGTTGGATCACCTAAGATGTATACAGGTGCTCATTGGGTTATGAGTACACCGGACAGGACTCGCCGGGAACTTGCTAGTTGGTATTATACATATCGTCAGATAGCAGTTTCCTGATGACATGTGTACAGGTTAGTTCATCGACCTGAGGTCGTCATTTGTCTCGTATGAGTTCCCACTGTGCTTTGATTTCTACCCTACCACGACTCAAAGGAGTAGTGCAAACAGGTAGTTTTTGGGTACAGTCTCGAGCCACATGGAGGCACGTGAGCGGATCGGCAGGGATTCGTCTCTTCCGGTATTGGGGGTGGAGATCGCGCTGTATCTAGGAAAGCCATTACACCAAGTCCTTGGCCAAGGCAGGTGAGATTTACTGGTAGGTACTCCAGTAGTATCTCATGGTGTTCAGGGCTTGTCTCCGACACGACTTATACCGCTATTGGGGTCTGACTTTACTAGCCCCCTAGGCCGGATATGCGATACTCATAGACGAACGGACCAGACTGTATATACATTATCACTGTTAGGCTCAGTAGGGTTTCTGGATGAGTTCGCTCATCAGCCTCCCTTGAGGTCAGTACATGGGCAGCCGTTACGCACAGCTAGTGCCGCTGACGGCTTGTGGTTAAACCCACTGCCAGGGTACTGACGAGTCATTAGAGTCCCCCACAGATAGTTTCCCAAGTTCAGGCGAAACGTTGTAGAGGCCGTATGGTTTTATGGCAGGGTTCGGAAAATGCACGTGCGTTTATGCACGTGTCATATTTCGGGCAGATAATACTGGTGGGCTTTGGCTTAAGCCGGATCCGAGTATTATACTTTGTAGATATAATATCTTTGTCTCAGTTGCATTTGTATTCGGTCGTAATACAAATGCGGGTATATTTATACAGTTACGGGGTTATCCTGAAATTCGTTTCGGGATCACTTTTGGAAGTTGCCAGTTTCCAGTTTTCTATCAGCCGTATTTAACATTCGGTTAAATGCGGATTTATCTTTTCTTGTGGGTGAGTCATGAGAGGAAGCTTCTTGGAAGGTGACTAGGCTAGTGATTCATAGTTAGCATTAAATGAGAGATGACGTGTTATTGTGACTCATGCTTTTGCATTTATGTTTTCTTGTAAAGCTTAAGATATTTTCTTCTTGATAAGCTTTGCTTGTGGTCACCCCCCTTTCCTCCTACACTCACCCCCACCTCTTGATAAGTGGCCGGCCCCCTCTTGGATGCAAAAGGGATTAATTCACTCTCACTTGGTTAAAAGATTATGATAGTTTTTGGTGTATGGAAATTTCATAGCTTATTTCATTCCATCACCCGACTCAAATGGCAACTTCATTAACCGTTCGTCCATGGCTTTGGACGAAGCGAGACAAAGTGTTCTACTCATTCTCTACATCAATCTTGGTCATCTCTTCTAGCAAACTTGATGACCGAGTTGCCTCGGGTCAGAGGCGGGAGCCCGTTTAAAGATCCGATGACGTGGTGCCACCTGGACGAGGAGATCGGAGATCGACGAGATCGGAGCAGCCGCAACGGAGCGTAGGATGATGGTTAAAGAACGAAGGACTCGGATCGTTCGGTATAACCTTTCTACCCTCTTTATAGTTTGTTAGTTTAGCGTTAATGGCAGATCCGGGTTATAGTATGCGATAGAGCCAGTTATAAAAGTTTTTGTTCCGCATTTGGCGTCAGTTTGACGCCCGGGACGCTACCGTAGACTTACAACGGCGACTATCAAACGTGCAAACCAGAGTTGGTAAAGTACGGCGAGAGAGTGAAACAACTGCTGACTCAAATCCCTTCCTACTTCCTGAAAAGCATACCGCGTACAGAAAATAGTAAAGCGGACGCATTAGCCAAACTCGCTAAAGAATCGGCTGACGAAAACCTCGATGACGTAAGGATCATTGTACAAAGCCGTCAGGTTCTTGCACCAGCAGAAATATCTCCGGAGGCGCCTGACGAAAAGGAAGCGACCAAGCAAACGGCCCTACAAAAAGAGGACCAAGAGAAAGCTAAGGATTGGAGAGAAGTCTTTATAGACTACTTCAAATTCTGTCGAACACCTGAAGATGCATCCTCAAGACATCAGCTCATGAAACGGGCTCTATCTTTCGCCTTCGTCAATGATACTCTATATAAGAGGTCGTTCGAATCCCTGTGGCTGAGATGCCTGGGACCGGAAGAAGCAAGGAGAGTCGTCCAAGAAACTCACGACGGACTCTGCAGTTCCCATTAAGCCGGGCTAAAGATGAAGCCGAAGATCAAAGAATGGGCTACTATTGGTTCACGATGATTCAGGACTGCCTCAAATACGCGAAGCAGTGCCACTCGTGCCATATTCATGGAGACTTCATCCACCAGCATCCAAACCCGCTACACCCAACAGTGGCTAGCTGGCCGTTCGAAATGTGAGGAACCGACATAATTGGGCCCATCGAACCAGCGTCGTCCAAAGGACATCAGTTCATATTGGCGACAACTGATTACTTCTCTAAGTGGGCAGATGTAACGCTTTAGGATTTCGTTTAGTGTTAATTAAGCGATGATGCGGGTTTTCTGTAAAAAGTTTACCAATTCGGTTTCCTCATATTTTATAACATTTAATTAATAATTTATTATTATTTGTTATGGCTTGCACGTACGTGTGCACGTTAATGTGAGGGTTTGTTTGTGTTAATCTAGTTTAGCGACCATGACAATTTAACCTAATCCTAATCTTATCCCTGCTTAACCCTAAACCCTTGATATTTTGTTGTGAGAGAGATATTTATTTTGGGTTTTGGATTGGGAGGAGGTGGCTTAGTGAGTCATGAAAAGCATGGCTTGCATTAATGGGAGAAGTTATTACAATGGTGCACTCACCCTATGCTCACCTCTCTCTATCTCTTTATCATTTCATTCTCTCATTTTCTCTCAGTTATCTCTTTCTCTTTTTTTCTCATCTCCTCACTTCCTCAAACTGAACACTTAACCTTTCCTTCACTATCATTCATTAAAACCATCACAAACTTCATTAAACATCACCCAAATCACTTCATAAACCTTGTTTTGCCTCTTGGATGCTTTGAAGCTTGGAAAGCTAGGATCTTTGAGCTTGTGTGGATAGGTAATGATCTCTTTCTGTTAAGTAAGTCTGTTTAATGTTGTGTAGCTTGTAAGTTTCAGTTTAGAACGCGTAATGTTTCGTTTCGTGCAATATCGTATTTTTAGTGTAGTATTGGGTCTCGGATGATCTGCTATCAAATCAGATATTTGTTGGAAAAGTTCCCATCACAGTGACTTAGTGTAGTGACCTAGAACCCACCATAAAAACCTGAGACAATTCTATGAACAGTAGGCCGCAATTTTATTGCTTCTGGCCGCAATTTGCGGCCAGACTGGGGTGTTTGGGTTTGGGTTTTGGTCTGGGGGTCTCTGGGGTTGTGTGTGGTCTTGTGGTATGTGCAATTTTCACAAATTGATGGTGTAGTAAAATCTGAGATCACTTTGCTTGTTTCCAGTGTTTTGATTACGCGCGTTACGTTATTCGACATGGTTCGTGTTGTTGTGTAGCTGTTGCTCTTGAGTTGGTTTCGTAGTGTCGCTACGCACGTTAGCCACTAGACGAACACTTGAGAGTATGTTTGGAGTTGATGCGTTGGTCAAACGTAGTTGGTACGTCTTATTGGTCGATTGCTAATATAAACTTGTTATATTGTTTTATGATCTTAGGGACGCAGTCGGGGACTTCGGACGCTGCGAAGAAGGGTAAGCGAGTGGTTGGCTTTACTTAGCCCCAGGATCATCAATGAGTAGATTTAACATCTACAGGGGAATCGCCCGCGTGGCGTTATACGTCAGGGCTAGATATGATATGATATTAGCCGCATGTTTATATTGCACATATAGAGATTGTGCATAAAGCTTCATTGCATATTATTACTTGTTGTGCTTGGACTTGTACCTTTTGGACACTGCACTATTATTGACGGCTCATGTTGCATGAGCACTTATTGTATACCACACACACCGTCGATAATTGCCGTGACACGCACAACCCATATACATACGAGATATAGTGGACACCTATATATACGTGATATTGTATGGTTTGGGACATTGAGACATTGATTTATATTCTATTATGCATATGACATATAGCATACCTGTATACCTACATGCTTACACATATGCCTTACCATGACTGCATGCTAGCTACCCATATACCTATATGGTATTGTACCATTAGAGATAGGTATATATACATATGAGATATAGCTACATATACATCTTGCACACATACTTACATGTACACCCGTATACCTTGATATAACTACACATATACCTGGAGGGTATTACATCATTATTGATAGGTATATGTTCATACATCTTGCTATAGTTACATGTTCACCTCTATATGATGTTGCATTGGATTTCGGAGAAATTAGGAACCGCATGATATATTTAATAACTTATTGCAGCTAAATAGCGGTTTTCCCTTTATATGCTCATATTACCGTTTTATGTTGCATATATTATATTCATGGATTTTCGCATTGAGATATGGATTTCATATGATGTTTTACTCCTAAGTATATATATCAGTGGTATGGGACGCTGATATATATATGTGTGTATATATATATATATATATCAGTGGTATGGGACGCTGTTATATATGTAAACATATATAATGATCTATGCAATTATACTTGTTCATTACTTGATGTTATCTAGATTTGAGGACTGTGGTAGTTTCATGAAATTATGCATTATTGAAAAACCCGGTTTCTCTTGATATGATATTTCGATGCGTCCACCATGAGATTTCTCAGTTCTGGGATTGTGATATATACTCCATGCGAGGAGTGGAGTGGGCCGTATGCGGGTACATGGTGGGGCCCGGAGGTACCTTGGAGCAAGATTGTCGCAGATGATGGCGATGAGCTCGAGGTAGGGGAGTACTACCTTACCGGTGACATTACTTGGACTCGGCGGTGATCGCGGAGATACCGACCGGAGTCATGTACGTATGGATACGTGGAATTTTGAGTGTCGAAGCTGGGCACTCGGGTTTCGAGCTATCATATGATACGTACCTATCAGGGCCAGTCGTGGTGACGACGCCTGATCAGTTTTTATGTGTCGATACTGGACACTAGTTTTCATGATGTTATCGGGTGTCGATGTTGGACACTCAGGTTTCGTGAGACTTACAGGATATGATGGCCGATCTGAGGGCCGATATGAGGGCCGATCCGAGAGCCGATTTGAGGAATTTGGGATTTAGATTGTCTTGATGGACATTGGTCCTGCGATGATGAGGATTCCGTGAGGATGACATGTTTTACCCCATACTCCGCATTTATTTGATATGCATTGCTACATGTATTAGTAGTACCTGATAGAGTACCTTTCATGACTGTTGCATATACATATTGCTATTTATTGCTATCAGCTTGCATGTGATAGATTAGCGCAGTACGTGCATACTTACGATTACCTGCATATGTTATTTACTATTCATGAGTTGGCAACTCACCCGGCCGACTGGGTGCAGTTTTACTATAGGTAGGTTTTGCGGTTATCCGATGTTGCTCATTGTATATTTGTTGTATCCAGTACTCTTCATCTACCACTTTCATGTATTGACTTAGAGACGAGTTGTGAGGACGATATTGTATATTATTTTTGTGACTCTGGATGTCATTTATGCTGTTTCACTTTATATCGTCTTTTTCTTCGCTACAGCGTCGTATATCTGTTGTGGTGGTTGTTTTCCGCCTTTGGGTGTGGATTTTCTCCCATTGGGGTTGATTTTACTTATATTTATGTTGTACCCTTTTTGGGGGCTTGTTTTACAAAGGAGGTGCTGCAAAATTTTTAAAGGAAATAAATTTGGACTTTAAAGAATTTGATTGAGATTTCAAAAGTTTTAACAATGTTATTATCACTTACTACTTTTGATGGTTTAGATTGCTCGGTTTTCGGCTTACTTAAATTACGTTACGCCTGAAGACGTTACGTGGTTTAAGGGCCGTCACGTGCCAAATTTCGGGTCGGGACAGCAGAAGCAGTACTGCTAAGAGAAGTGAAGACGGAGAATATTCTCCATTTCTTCAAGATGCACGTCATCTACCGGTTCGGCACTCCGCGACGGATTATCTCCGATAATGGGCCGGCCTACAGAAGTCACAGAATCAGCCGCTTCGCACAGCAGCATAATATAGACTGGAGATACTCCTCGGTCTATAATCCCCGAGATAACGGTTTAGCTGAGGCTTTCAAAAAAACCTTGACAAAAATCATAAAGAAGACGGCGTCCAAAAATAAAAAGGACTGGCATGAGAGACTGCATGAATCTCTCTGAGCATATCGAACCACGTTCAAAACGGCCACAAATACAACGCCATTCGCATTGGTATTCGGCACAGAAGCGGTACTCCCTCTCGAGATAGAGCTATGCTCTCTACGACTGGCGGTTCATTACGAGCTAACAGACGAAGAGAATGCTCATCTTCGGCTTGAAGAGCGAGACGCCCTCGATGAAACTCGTCTCATGGCACAACAAAGCTTGGAGGCATACAAAGCAAGGATGACACGTTCATACAAAAGATTAACTAGGCCGAGAACATTCCGCCAAGGCGAACTCGTGCTAGTTGTCAAAAGACCTATGATCCCCAATCGTGCCAAACGGGGGAAATTCGAGCCAAACTATGAGGGCCCGTACATCATAAACAAAGTCTACCAAGGTAGGGCTTACTTGCTCATGGATATGCATGGCGAAAGACCCTTCCGGCCAATAAACGGCCGATTCCTTAAGAAATACTATGTCTGACGAGTCACATCCTAGGTTAATGATGGATGACGTCGCTTGTGTCCGCTCGCTGTCTTCCTGAGTACCGAACTCTTTAAGTGCTATCCGGCAAAACTTCGCCGTAAAAAACTAACAACGGACCGAAACGTCCCTAAACTAACAATGGACCGCGATGTCCTAAAACTAGCTACGGACCGAAACGTCCCTAAACTAACAATGGACCGCAATGTCCTGAAACTATCTACGGACCGAAACGTCTTTAAACTACTACAAACCGCAGCATCCTTAGGGTAACGCGGCAAAAAAAATGGTACGTCCATAAGCGAAATGGGCACGGATGAAAACCCGAAAGGGCTCCGTGAGTAAAAACAGCAGGGCTACTGGTGAGTTTGTGAAAACCCGAAAGGGCGCAGACTCGTAAAAAAATTCATGCACACTTGCAAGGTCCTCTCGACCTTGTAAGGAGAAAATGCATGCATGCATGAGATCCTTAGGACTCATAAGTGAGCAACACACTCAGAGATCCCCACGATTCCTAAGGAAAAATTATACTTACGAGATCCTCACGACTCGTAAGAAGAATCCCCTTATGAGACCCTCACGGCTCATAGGATTCAAAAGCCTTAAGCTACAGGGATCTGAACCTGTTCTTAAGTCAACACATTCCCTAGACTACCCTACAAACGGTTCAATATTGACCCTTGTGTACAATCCACGGGCAAAAATAAACATCTCCCCCACCAAGTTCCACCAATGGCGTGAAATGTCCTCATGTGGTGAACGACACTTGTAAGTCCTCTCGACTCATAAGGAGAAAACGCTCTTGTAAGATCCTTACGACTTATAAGAGAACATGCACTTAAGAATCCTCACGATTCCTAAGGAGAAAACGCACCTACAAGATCCTCACGACTCATAGGGAGAAGCACCTTTATGAGACGCTTACAGCTTATGAAGTCAAAAGCCTTAGTCGACAGGATCCTAACCTTGTTTGCTAAGCCATCTTTGTTCGAATCGACAAAAGAAAATGACGATTCGCTTCTGGCGATGTCCCGGTGGTAGCGATGCTGATGCCTAAATCAATATCAAATTCCGAGTCCTTTCACAGCAAATGACGATTCTCTCCTGGCAATATTCCAGTCGCAGCGATACTGATGCTAAGATTGGTATCAGATCTCAAGTTCCAAACTCGCAATAAAAATCAGCGAGCCAAAAATGCATATGAAATAGTCGAAATGATGGGGCAACTTGCAATAAAAATCAGCGAGTAAAATATATGCATATAAAAATAGCCGAAGTGTTTGGGCAACTCGCAATAAAAAGCAGCGAGTAAAAAGAAAAAAATAGCCGAAATGATTGGGCACCGCGAAAAATAGCCAAATTGATTGGGCAATCGCGACTTTCGTGATATAAAAAGCTGAAATGATAGAGCATCGCGGAAGAAAACAAAAAAAATGAAAAGAAACTTTTGCCCTCCAGGCGAGTCTATACTGACCCCTGTATACAATCTATGGGCATAAACGAAAAGGGAACCACATTTCCTAACAGACTCTGTCAAAGGGAGAGTCAGATCTCAACGGCAACATCTGCATCCCAAAAAATCAATACGGCGTTCCTTCCCGACACCGCAGAAAGCGGAGCAAGTCAACCCTGACACCGTAGAAAGCGGAGCAAGTCAAACTCTGACACCACAGAAAGCGGAGCAAGTCAAACCCTAACACCGCAGAAAGCGGAGCAAGTCAACCATGACACCGCAGAAAGTGGAGAAAGTCAACCCTGAAACCGCAGAAAGTGGAGCAAGTCAATCCCCAGGGAAATCAGTGTCCTTGGCAGAAACCTCTCGATTCAGGAAAATCAGAGTCCTTGGCGAGAACCTCTTGATTCGCGTCGACCCGCAAGGAAATCAGTGTCTTTGCAGGAATCTCACGATTCGTCTCGACCCCAGGGAAATCAGTGTCCTTGGCAAAACCTCTCGATTCAGGGAAATCATCGTCCTTGGCGAGAACCTCTCGATTCGTATCGACCCGCAAGGAAATCAGTGTCTTTGCAGGAATCTCTCGATTCGTCTCGACCCTAGAGAAATCAGTGTCCTTGGCAAAACCTCTCGATTAAGGAAAATCAGCGTCCTTGGCGAGAACCTCTTGATTCGCGTCGACCCGCAAGGAAATCAGTGTCTTTGCTGGAATCTCTTAATTCGTCTCGACCCCAGGGAAATCGGTGTCCTTGGCAAAAACCTCTCGATTCAGGGGAATCAGCGTCCTTAGCGAGAACATCTCGATTCGCGTCGATCCGCAAGAAAATCAGTGTCTTTGTAGTAATCTCTCGATTCGTTTCGACCCCAGGGAAATCAGTGTCCCTGGCAAAAATCTCTCGATTCAGGGAAATCAGCGTCCTTGGCAAGAACCTCTCAATTCGTTTTGACCCGCAAGGAAATCAGTGTCTTTGCAGGAATCTCTCGATTCGTCTCGACCCTAGGGAAATCAGTGTCCTTGGCAAAAACCTCTCGATTCAGGGGAATCAGCGTCCTTGGCGAGAATCTCTCGACTCGTGTTGACCCGCAAGGAAATCGGTGTCTTTCCAGGAATCTCTCGATTCATCTCGATCCTAGGGAAATCAGTGTCCTTGGTAAAAACATCTCGATTCAGGGAAATCAGTGTCCTTAGCGAGAACCTCTCGATTTGTCTCGACCCGCAACGAAATCAGTGTCTTTGCAGGAATCGCTCGATTCGTCTCGACCAGCAGGGAAATTAGTGTCCTTACGCATAAAAAAATTCTCTTGTGAGATCTTTACGACTCTCAAGAGAAAACACACACTTAGGAGTCCTCACGACCCCTGAGGAGAAATTACACCTACGAGATCCTCTCGACTGGCAGAGAGAAAAGTCTTTATGAGACCCTCACAGCTCATAAAGTTGAAAAATATTAGGCGGCAGATCCAAACCTGTCTTCTAAGCCATTGCTTCCCTGTAAGTCGGTCCAAGATGGACTATTGCATACTATTCACGGGCCACACTCTCCAATGTCGAATATCGACAAGAAGAGGAAACAACCACTTACGAGTCCTCTCGACTTGTAAGAGGGAAAATTCTCTTGCGGGATCCTTACGATTTTCAAGAGAAAACGCACTTAGGAGTCCTCACGACCCCTAAGGAGAAATTACACCTACGAGATCCTCTCGACTCGCAGGGAGAAATGTCTTTATGAGACCCTCACGGCTTATAAAGTTGAAAAGTCTTAGGCAACAGACCTGAACCTGTTTCCTAAGCCATCGCTACCCTACAAGGAGGTTAAGATGGATGGCTATCTACTATCCACAGGCCATATTTGCTAAAGTAACATGCTAATGACACAGCAAAGAGAAGAAAGCGATAGTGCAAGAAAAAATGTGTCTTTTATTCATGAATTCAATTGAGTACGAGATACATCATATAAAAGAATAAAAAAAATGAATGCATGTTATTCATAAATTACAAATTTTCAGTCGATACAAAGACAGCTATTGAGGAGGAGGCATTTTCAACAGATCATCCAGCTGCTCGCGCGCTCCTCTTAATCCTTTCTCACAATCGGCCGCCGCGGCCAACTCCGCTTTGACTCGGGCCTACTATCGCAGAAAAGAAGAATGCTTTTCATCGGTCCCCAGCATGACAGCTTCGTAGTCCTGCACAACCCGCTCCACAGAGTTAAGCGCCCGTCTCAGCGTCAACCCATCCGAAATGCATCGCTGGAGATTGTCAAAGACAGCTTTCAATTGCGCAGCATTCGCTTCAACCTCGGCATGCAACTGGGTGGATTCGCTTGAAGCTACTTCATGTTCGTTTCACCTTAGGGTCATCTCTTGTTCAAAATGGCGGATGAAAGGAACACTACTCTCGACCCACGCAGCCCGCTGGAAGTTCAAAGCAGATACTTCAGGAGCGGGACGCTTGAGCTCAATCTCGTGCAGGCAAGCCTCGATCTTTCTGCAATAATTAAACTATGACTCGATGAAGCCTTCATTATGGAAGTTCACGACCGTCGCCTAGGATTAACCTCAGCAGCAAAGTCTGCAACGAATGCGAGGGTCTCGGCATCAAGATCCTCGACGAATTCGCTCAACATTCGCAGGCTAATCGCTGCGCCCCTGGAAGATAGCCATTTAGCAAAGGGCCCTGCCGGCATTGGGATGCGAGACTCAAAGGGAGTTGGAGCCTGTGCAATTGCTGCAAAATGAATTACGGTTAAATGCTGACTCACGAAATAAAGAAATCACATGGTCGATAAAGTCTATTATACCAGCTGTGACAGGCGGCAGGAGGGGGAGTGTCGGAGCCACGGCTATTCCTTCGCCTCCTCCTTCGACCCGTGATGCTATATTCAATATGAAGAAGAATTAGTAAGGATGTCGGTTAAAACTATACTCACCGACACCAGCAGGTAGGACGATTTCTGACTGGAAGGAGAAATGTGGGTTCAACACCTGATACATATGGTCAAAAATGACTCCTGCAAAGTTGCGAAAATACACGGTCAGTACAAGGAAGATGGTGTTCATAGTTAAACTAAATAAATCGCGAATCTATACCTTCCAGTATTGCGGAGGACATAGGAGAAGGCTAGCGGCGACCGGAGGTGCTTCAGATGGCACAATCTCAGCATTCGCTGCTCCTACAAGCAAAACATCATCAGAAGAAGCTGAACGAGATTATGAAATGAAAGGAGAACAGTGACTCAAGACTTACCTGACGGGTCATCAACCAAAACCGTGATGGAAGCATCATCAGGCATAGCGGCTTCTTCGCTCTCCTTTAGTGGGATAGTTTCTGCGCCCATGGCTTCATCCCCTGATTCGACAAGGGTCGTCATGACACCTGTGATGCCCGCTGATACCAGGGAGCCACAAGGGGAAAGAGCGGCAGTTTGGGCAGTCCCAGACTCCCGAGAGAGAGAGAGTAGCCACTTCGGGCTCTGTGGTCGCCATCATCTCGCCTGCCATCTCATCGCCAGGACTTGGCCCTGCGGGATATGGTACATAAGAATTTGCAGATCGAGTTCTAATAAAAGAAAATGGGCATTACGTTACCTTGCGAAAGATTCTCGGTTGCCTCCCGAGCCGCGCGCGCAACCTGTCTTGGGCGGTAGACAGGGCAGCCGGAGCACCCTTTGACAGAATAGCGACAGATGGAGTGGTGCTTGAGCCTGCACCCACAGCCAAGGCAGCATCACGTTCCTTCGCTGCACACTTCCTGCGTTTCCTTTGAGTTTGGGCCGTGAGAGCTGACTTCCTCAAGATTTCTGACAAGGAGACTCCGTCGTCATCGTCCGACCCGAGCTCCGCCTCCGGAGCCGTTATGGCATCTGTCATCGGCTGCTTGAGTGAAGCCTCCTGCAGTAATGTTGGGAGAGCTGGGGACACAACAGCCGGCTCTGGAAGCGTCGTTGCATCACCGCTCGGGATCGGTATCGCACTCGGAATAACCTGAGTCAAGGTAGTCCCTGCAACAAAATAAAGGAGAAGGTCAGAGCACGAATAAAAAAAAGCGGAATGAAGACACGATGAGCTGAATTATACCAAGATCCAAAGAACCGCGGAGTCTCTCTTCCTCTTCGAAAGTCTTGATGGAAGCCGCGAGAGCCTCTTCGACAGAAATACCTGTTGAAGAAAAGGGCATTAGTAAAGCATAATAGTAAGGAAGGAATGAAAGCGGAAAAATACAACTAAAGTATACCTGACTTCGCGATGGTGATTAGCGCCGCTTCTTCGCGAGCCAGTCGCTCGGAGGCCAGAAGGGCAGCCTGTAGATCGGTGTCGGTCGCCGGCGTGTCGAATAACCCATCGTTAGTGCCGTACTCACACAAGCCTTCGCTGTAGGGAGCATGAGACTCCTAGCTGAGTACAATGTCAGAAGAAAAGAGCGACTTCTTCTTTTTCTGCAAGTGAGCGCCAGCAGTCGATGACAAGAGCTTGCGCTTAACGGGCATTTTTGGGCGGCGGGTCCCGATTTCCGTACCCACTCCAGACTACGGGGACGCTGCAGCTACCGTTTCTACAGGAACGCGGGGTAGAGGCTTTTCAGGAAAAGCGTGCAGGACCGTAACCACAACAGCTTCTCTTAAGGTAGGACCAATAGTGGTCCGTCGCTTTAAGGGGACAGCTGGATTACCGGCGGGGACCGCACCCTTGCGGTCGAGCAGGAACCGCCTTTCTTCCCTAATAACAGCACTCGTCGCATGCTGGTACCACGCCACGTATGCGTTCGAGGATTTCGAAACGCAGCTCGGCTCACTGATAAAAAAGATGGACCCGGTGTTTAGCCGCATGAAATGGTGCAACGCCCTCCGGATACCCTCTTCTGTAGCAACCGGCTCGGCTAAAAAGTCCTCAAGCGGGACACACTGGTCGTAACTCGACTGTTGAGCAAAACGGTGCGGGTTGTACCTCATGAACAGCGCCGAGTCGTTCTACCTGAACACTAAAAAGCCTGGCCTGATTGAATACAAATGCAGAATCTCCCGAGCCTTCAAGGTAGGAGCCCCGTCTTTAAAGGTGTCGCGCAGCGGCTGCACCGTTTTAGTGGATTCCTTGCTGATAGTTAAGACCTTATCGACGAAGGTCATGCTATCGTCGACTGTACGCAGGCGAAGGACCAGACCCCGAGCCTTCTGCTATGAAGGATTTAAAGCAGAAGCGTCAACTAGGAGCATAATCCGAGGGAAATTATAACTATCGTAGAAACGGGGCCGTTTGTGAACTCCAAAAGCGCCGAGCACATGCAACTCGATCCACAACGTGAAATAGTGCAGCAGGAGAGTTACGGGCTGTACCCCTAGATGAGTGGTGTCTGCCGCTAAGCTGAGGCCATAATACAAGTGAGCCAGCCCAGTGATCCCGACGGCCACTTGCATCCCGGCAACCATTCGGTGAGCCGGATAGAAGACGGATGGCCTTATATAGCGAGGGTGCATTGGAAGCACAAACCAGCTTAACCACAAGCCAATAAATCCCAGGAAGAAAGTCTCTTCATCGACATCTGAAGCAGCTAGCTCTGCGAAAGGAACGACCGGGGTATCCAAAATGAAGAAGCTTTTTAAATCTGCTTCCGCCATCGGCTGATTATCCAAACCAAAGCCGAATGGGTCATCAAGCTTGGCGAATTTCACGGCTTGTTTTGACAAAACTGCTGGGTGAAGGAAGCGGGCGATGAAATCTGTGAAGCTGACTCCGTGCCCTCTGGACTCTAGAAACAGACTCTCGTAAATGTTCAACACCTTGATCAAACTCAAGAATCGATGTTGAATGGCGTTCTCCAGGGTAAGGCCCATCACCACTGATTTGGTGGCAAAGATGTACTCGTTAGGAGGAAGTAGCTCCTCATAATGTTCCTCCCTGACGGATAAGCCGGAGATCTCCGCGAACTCCTCCAAAGAGATTGAAACTTTCCGATCTGATAGAAGGAAGGTGTGAGTCGGGATATTCCATTGTTCCAAAAAGCTTTGACCCACCATACGTGAGGCACGGGATACTGGAAAAGAGACACGTAGATAGCCGGGTACAACTCGAGCTTCAGCAGCTGCGACTTTTTGGCCGACAAGATGTATCGAGCTCACTGCAAGTATCCGGCTGAATGGCGAGGAGTCAAGCCTATCATGTACGCCTGTCCCCAAGGGCACGACTTGTCTTGACATATGCGTCGCCCCAGAATATCGAAAGCCATCGGCGGCTGTATAGGTATCGGGCTCATTGAGGGCTGGAGGCGTCCATCCATAATCCAGTTAACCTCCTCTACAGCATAATTCACTGGGGGCGAGTCAGCATAATGAATGGCGGAAATTGACTCTGAAGAAACCGCACAAGAGAAACTGCGCCGACCCTGAATAATTTGGTTATACCATAACCCCTATAAATGAAGAGACTTCTGCTCCGGGTCATGGTCTTTAATCAGTGCAAAAACTTCCCGATCCACAGGCGCGTCGGCATATGCACTCTCTGGGTGAACAAATGGGAAAGAAAAATTGAATACCATGGTACCTGCACGAAAAAGGCGAGGGTTAGTTACCAACGTTATTCTGACATTTGGTACTTTAAAATTGTACCACACTGTAATGCAGGAGAAAGGGACCAAGGGGGTTGACGGCTCATCATTGATGAGACAGTCACTCATTAAGGAGAAAATCCTAAAAGGATTCTCATTTAATGAGGGACTCATTGGGCCAAGGAGTTGAACTCCCTCGAGAGCAGTGTTGTAACGACCCTAGTATTACTGTACCTTCTTGTTTTCTTTTTTTAGTAAAATATTGTATTTATTTATTCTTAGTATTTTCTGTATATTTTTTTTATAAATATATTATTTTATTCTTCTATCTATTTTTCCCAAACACATTTTTTTAAAACTAAATTTTAACCTTTTTTCAAATTAAACATAAGACCTAACCTAGCCCATAACTCAAATCCAATTTCATTTTCATTTTATTTAATAAATCTATGAGCCCAAAAGCCCACTTTCTTTTTAAGCAACATTATATATTTAATTCTTATTAAATATGTGTATGAACAACCTTGTAGCTCATTGGTTAGGTCTTTGCATTGTTATTCCATAAATCACATGTTCAAATCTCCATTCCTACAATTATTTTTTATCAATTTTTATTCTTCTCATAACTTACAAATGAGACCTTTCATTTCCAAAATGAATGGTGACCTATCATTTCTCTTTTAATTCCCATATTGAATGCATATATTATTATACATAATTCACCATTACACCATCTTTATTTGTCCTCTTTTTTTTTCTTTCTCATATTTTTCTATCTCTCCCTTCTTCCTCTTCACCTAGAGTTCTACAAGAAGAACACAAAGAAGTTTTCAAGAAGGTCTCGCTAGTAACGTGAGGCTATCGGCGGGTAGACAAGCCCGGTGACAATACCGGCTTGTGTATGTAAGTCTTTTCCCCCCCTCCATCTCTTTATTCTCCTCTTGTCATATCTCGTGAACCTGCTATTCTTTTCATATCATAATCCATAAGAGAAGATAAACATAAACATATACATATATATAAGTTTAGATACATATGGTTATATATGGTTTAATAATACCTTATTGCCTCTTGTTCAAATTAAAGTGTTTTCAATTCTTTATTCATGACTATAAATGTTTATTATGAGTAGTGAGAACATAGATTTCATACCACAATATATCTACGACATCTCATGAAATCGGTTTGGTTATTAAAAGAAAAGATGAAGTTTGCATAAAAATACCAGTTAATAATTTTGCCGATTTTAGTATACATATGAATACCTTTACCTTTAAAATAATGTTTAGAAATTAATTTTTACTTCTGAAAATTTCAGGAAATTTACATATGATAGATTATTTTATTTTGTACATGCTGTAAAAATTTTAGATCGAATCATTTAACGGTTTAGGAATTATATCATTTTTATTCACTGTTCGTAAAAACAGAAAACTGCATTTATCGATCAACTTCTTAGACACATAACTTAGTCTAAAAATATCCAAATTGAGCAAACTCAAGTAGTTTAGATATCCACATCAAAATATATAGATTTTCTTAGTTTTAAGTTTTTACTGAAAACCGATATAAAATATAGAAAACTACGTTACAATATTAAGCGACGAATCTGGACAGAATCTGTCCTGATCCGCACACTGTTTTTAAATTGGACATAACTCGAACACCCGATGTCCGTTTGTGACAAAATTTAGATGTGTAGATGCAAAATTGATAGAACTATAATTTTATGTATACTAGATTACTTATAAATGCATGAAACAATCCTATATAGTCTTTGCAATATAACATATAGTTGTTGTCCAGAAATCTGAATTTCTGTTTTAAACGCTGATATTAAAACGATTATAACTAGAGCTTAAAAAATCCAAATCATATGAATCTTGGTATTTTAGATAAGTACATCGAAAGACCTACAATTTTCTAATAATCTTTGTAAGCTGAAGCCTGATAAAAATTAACTCAAACTGCGTTTTAAAAATATGTGACGGTGCCGAATAGATTCTGATCTGTTTTGCGCAACAATACGAAAACATATATACCTCCTAAACCGGTAGTCGTATTTAGGTTAAACTGGAACTCATGCATGAAAAACAATTAGATCCATATTTCTATTTATATTCCGCATTCGTTCGACTTGATTAATTAGTCGTACATAATATTTCTTTACAGCATTGTTTATGGTAGTTACTCAAATAATATACTTGACTCATTTCATGCTATTCGAACATGTATACATATTAATCTTGATCATTAAATTGTTGTATGTACATAAAGAATATAATTAAATATTTTAGTTGTATTTTGAAAACTATACAAAATTATTTTTACATAAAACCCCCTCAAGTTATATAAATTACAATAAGGTCCTTGTAAATATAGGTTAAGCGGAACCAGTCTTTTGAGCCTCAGGGAGCCGGAGATATGGGTGCTTGCCTATCTAAGGTAGACAATATAACAAACGGTGTTATCAATACGGTAATTGCCTTTGAAAAAGACACAAATCCTGCCGTCTATGTGCAGCAGTTACTGATAATATCAAAACAATCAGGACTTCAATTTCTTTTCTAATTGTTCTGACTCAGACTGAGTCTCTTCTTAATAATCTGACTTGAATATGATTCAAGTACAATCTACAATTCAACATGAGTACTTATATTCAATCTATTTAATCTGTATTGACTGAATCGAACCATGGATATACTTCCATTTACATAATTCTCCAGTTACATCCATTTACTGATATCATGGTTTCGGCAAGTCATCCATATATACAAGACAATACGGTTTACAATAGAAAACAAACAATACAATACAAGACATCACGGGGTTTAAGGGGTAGATTGGTATGGAAGGTGTTAGAAGTGCTACAAGACCGTAAGATTTAATACACCTAACCTATATTCAGTTGCTGTTGTACCGTGGCATAAACGGTTCCTTGTACTGCACGTGCCTCTAGTCTCTGGCATGTAGAGACTCCTCTCGTATACACTGGCATCCTTCTGTACCAAGCTACAAACAATAGTGTTAACACTAAATACAACATTATAACAATATAATACAACTTTAAAAGCTACACACTCTCTCTTTCTGTCTATTCTATTTCTCCCTTATCTTTGGGACTTACCGAGCGATTGTTCGCTGACGACATTCCTTCTCTTTCTTCTTCGGAATGTTATCAGGTGATCTGGACAATCAGGAGATCGGGACAATCAGGAGATCGAGCCTACTAGTGAGGACTTGGACCGGCTTTCCTACGACCCAGAGCTCTAGCTTCATTGTACTCATTTTTATTTCAGTACTTTTCATTTCTGTTATGCTATTGTTTAGGCATTGCTTTCATTCAGTTGTATTTACTTTTCCATGCATTGTACAAAAGAATGTTAATATATAAAGTTGCCGTTTCATTACATTTGTCTCTTGTGTACATTTCATTTATATTGCTTAGATACGCTTAGCGTATTTACTTCAGAGTAAATACGTAGCGGCCAGTCACGTCCTTTGCCCGTACACCGGGAAGCGGGGCATGACATGTTTTGTTGGTGGCCTATGCAGGACAGAGCTGTATGGAACCCTACCATGCAGTTCCGTTCTGCGTGGATAACCTAAGCAATATAACATAAGAAACAGAAACCAAAAACATTCTTTACATTACATAGTCCTTGAATCCATCTTGAACTCCACCTTCGGTTTCCTTGAAGTCGATCTCTCCACTTTTGAATCCTTAATTCTTATTCACCCTTTCTATTTGTATCTTGTAGACTTATTAGCTCAATTGGTTAGAGTATCGATCGAAGGAGCTCGAAGACGACATCATCCTAATCCTGTTTCCTTACTCTGTTGCAACACCTTCTTGAGTAATTTCGAGAACGAAATTATTTTAAGGAGGGTAGAATATAACGACCCTAGTATTACCGTACCTTCGTGTTTTCTTTCTTTAGTAAAATATTGTATTGTATTTATTCTTAGTATTTTCTGTATATTTCGTTTCTCCCTTATCTTTGGGACTTACCGAGCGATTGTTCGCTGATGACATCCTTCTCTTTCTTTTTGGAATGTTGTCAGGTGATCTGGACAATCAGGAGATCGAGCCTACTAGTGAGGACTTGGACCGGCTTTCCTACGACCCAGAGCTCTAGCTTCATTATACACATTTTTATTTCAGTACTTTTCATTTATGTTATGCCACCGTTTAGGCATTGCTTTCATTCAGTTGTATTTACTTTTCCATGCATTGTACAAAAGAATGTTAATATATAAAGTTGCTGTTTCACTACATTTGTCTCTTGTGTACATTTCTTTTATATTGCTTAGATATGCTTAGCGTATTTACTTCAGAGTAAATACGTAGCGGCCAGTCACGTCCTCTGTCCGTATACCGGGAAGCGGGGCGTGACAAGTGCTCTACAGACAGAAATCATATCTGTCAAATTTAATTAAGAAAGGAATAAAATTCCCCAAAAAATTTCTAAAGAGCTATGCTCTGTAAAGCCCCAAGATCTTTAAAGATCTGAAGTAAAAATCCTAGAAACTCTAAGAGTTCTTCATTAACGGGTTAAGAAACCCTAAAAAAAAGTTTTCTTTAGATCTATGATCTAAGAAGAGCAAAGCTAAGAAATCCTAAAATGATTTCTTTAGATCTATGATCTAAGAAGAGCAAAACACTGTTTTCATTTAACGGTTTAAAGAAACCCTAAAATATAACTTAAAAGATCTACGATCTCAGAAGAGAAAAGCTCTGTCAAGGGGTTCAATTATGATCCTTACCAAAAAATATTGGGTAGAGTTCTAACTCTAAGAAAAGATTTCTTTGGGGGCAGAGGACTAAGCTCTGAAAGGAGAATAAAATCCTCAGAAGAACAAAAGAACAAGAGGAAGATGAACAACAGTCATCTCAAGGGCCAAAGGCCCTACTTATAGGCGCTGGAAAATGATCCAACTTCCGAGATGATCCAACGGTGGAAAGGTTGCCACCGCTGCACTCACGTGTGAGCCACGTGAGCACAACAGTGGTGGCATTTGTTTCCCCCCAATAAGAGAGCAAGGCTCTTTTCAAAATTTGAACTGAGGCAGCGCCTCACGTGCAAAGCACGAGAGTGCTAGCGCTCAGAGTTGAAAACTCTGAGGCAGCGCCTCATGTGCAAAGCACGAGAGCGCCAGCGCTCAGAGTTGAAAACTCTGAGGCAGCGCCTCACGTGCAAAGCACGAGAGCGCCAGCGCCCAGAGTTGAAAACTCTGAGGCAGCGCCAGAACTAAAAGTTCTCCACCCTTGGATCAAAGATCCAACGGAGATGATAAATGCACATAATTAAATTCTGATTGAGGAAATACTCCTCAAATCTTTCTAAACAAGAAAGATTGTGTTCTGTAAATCAGAGCACCGTTGGATCAATGATCCATTGGTGATTAAAAATCACCAAAATAGAATTAAATTCTGATTGAGGAAATACTCCTCAAATCTTTCTAAACAAGAAAGATTGTGCTCTGTAAATCAGAGCACTGTTGGGTCAATGATCCAATGGTGATTAAAAATCACCAAGATACAGAATTAAATTCTAATTGAGGAAATACTCCGCAAATCTTTCCAAACAAGAAAGATCGTGCTCTGTAAATCAGAGCACCGTTGGATCAAAGATCCAATGGTGATTAAAAATCACCAAAATACAGAATAAACTCTGTATGGAAAAGTATTTTCCCAATCTTGTTAAAAAAACAAGAGAAATGTCTTCTGTAAAACAGAAGTCCTTGGATCAAAGATCCAACGATGGATAAATTCCCCAAATCCATTAAGAAATCTCTCAATGAGAGATTTCCTTAACTGAATCAACATATCAGCCTCCCAATATAAAGGACCCAAGACTTCAAGTCTTGCATAGAAGAAACCCCCATAAGTTTTAAGTTAAAAGAAGAAATAGAGGAGACCCTCCCCAAAAAAAACTTCAAAACTTCAAGACGAGAATGATTCTCCTCAAGGTAAATAAAAGTAAGAGAGATCAAAGCATTTCCTCCATATTTAAGAGTTTAACTCTCGCAACAGAAGAACTTAGTTCTTTTTACAAATCTCAGATCTATAAGACAAAGTCTTTCACAAGTTAAGAGAGATCATAGCATCTCCTCCATATTTAAGAGTTTAACTCTCACATCAGAAGAACTTAGTTTTTTTTCCAGATCTCAGATCTATAAGACAAAATCTTTTCAAGTGAGAATTTATTTCTCAGAGAATTGAATTGAGCAGAACAGAAAACTCAGTGCTTAGCACTCAAAGTATAGCGCTTAGCGCCGAGCGCTCCACGTGCTCCTCACGTGGGTGCTATTTTAAAAGAAGTGCTTAGCACTCAAAGTCTGGCGCTCAGCGCCGAGCGCTCCACGTGCTCCTCACGTGGGCGCTATTTTAAAAGGAAGCGCTTAGCACTTAAAGTCTGGCGCTCAGTGCCAAGCGTTCCACACGCTCCTTACGTGGGCACTATTTTAAAAGAAGCGCTTAGCACTCAAAGTCTGGCGCTCAGCGCCAAGCGCTCCATGTGCCCCTCATATGGGCACTGATGGAATAAGGAGCGCTCTGTAAATAGAGTCCAGCGCCATAAAGAGTGTTCACACTCAATAAAAGAGAAAACAACAAAAAGAAAGAGGGGTGTCAGAACCCAAATCAATGCTCAGTATTGTTGAACAAAAGGGGACCAAGTCCAAACAAGTGTTCAACACTTTATTCAAAACTAAGTGGACTGAGTCCAAGTTGGCCATGGGTCCCTAATTCAGACCAACCGAGCCCATATGCTCACAATTTCTCTAATTGGTCTTAGTCCCAAACCTGACTACAGATCTCCCAACCAATATTGGTTCAAGGGTACATCTCTTCACACCTCTGATATGTGTCGTTGAAATTCTTCAACGTCTTCATAGAAGTGGCGAGTCCCGACAACCAGAAATTCCATGGACTATGATGTCCTTAAACCTAGACTATGATGTCTTTAAACCCAATGGACCGTAATGTCCCTAAACTAAAATGGACTATGATGTCCTTAAACATGGACTATGATGTCCTTAAACCCAATGGACCGCAACGTCTCTAAACTAAACTCTATGGACTATGATGTCCTTAAACATGGACTATGATGTCCTTAAACCCAATGGACCGCAACGTCTTTAAACTAAACTCTATGGACTATGATGTCCTTAAACTCCATGGACTATGATGTCCTTAAACCCAATGGACCGTAACGTCTTTAAACTAAAACGATAGAGCCCAAATGCTCTTTCTTTGGATCTAAATGATCCTAAAACCCCTGTTGAGTAGATCTTAGTCTAAAATTAGACTAACTTATCCTCAACAAACTTTTAAGTTTATTTTAATCTCAAACGAGGTTAACGAGCCTTAAATCAACCAAACCCAAATCTAAGAAAATACGGATTTGGACTAATCCACGCCCTACGGGCAACAATACAAATTAGTCTCCGTATACAATCCACGGGCAACCTAAAACAAAACAAACACAGACGACACGAAGTGAACATCTGCAGCAGGAGAAAGTGGTTATCGCTACGCGGTAATGTAATTAACTGCAAGGGCTTGCGCCTGCAGGGAAGTGCGTCCCCACAATAAAAAACCCCTCGCAAACGAGAGGGAATCTGATGAAATCTGCTACAACGGCCGCATCTGTTTAAACCTTCGATACATGGTGCCATAAATTAACTTGGCATCTTCGGAGAGGTAGACAGAAAAAACCAAATAGCATCTGCCCCCAAATTCAGGCCAGACGTCCTAAACGTCCCGGTCGCGTCTTTCGGCGGCGAACAATAACCTTGTCCAAACTCTCGTAAAGCCTATAAGCAACACTTACCATACAGTCCGATCTCTTCGTCTGATATGTCGCATATCAAGTCTAGGGGTGGAATCGTCAGACCCTGGTAACTTGATAAGCCATGCCGATGTGTGGCCTATAACAGTTCGAGAAACTACTGATAACACTTTCCAGTAAATCTCATCAGCCAAGGCCAGGGACTTCCTGTTATAGCCAATCGAGCATAGTGCAACATCAACTCGCTATACTAGGAGAGACGAAACCCCTCCTATCGCTCACTGCCTCCATGTGACTCGGAACTGTACCCAAAATCCACCAGTTTGCACGACTCCTTTGAGCCTTGGTAGGGAGGAAATCAAAGCACAGTGGGAACCATACAAGACACTATGACGATCTCGGGTCTACAGACTAACCTATACAAGTGTCACCAGAGAACTGCTATCCGACGATAGGTATGGTACCATTTAGGAGTTCTAGGCGAGTCCTGTTCGGTGTACCCATTCTCTAATGAGCACCTGTATACAATCTTTGTTGTCAAACACCAATGGTTGTGGGATCAACCATCGCCCCATACAGGGTCAAGAAATGTACACACTAGTCTACTCTGAAATATCGATGCGCTGTCTTGATATTCACTCAACTAGGAACGGTTAAAGGATGTGCTTGCGGACTACACAAGCCCCATTAGTATGATCTGCATCATAGTCTTGGTAGTCAAGCCAATATCCTAAGGGCTTTATCAACATATATCAGAGAGACAGAATAATAATATGTGTACATGTTAAGATAAAGAGCAACCAGATAGCATACTATCATGTCGAGCAAGAAAGTCCTCTATATATATGTCCAAGCATCCACTATAATATACAATAATGGCCTCTAGAGCATACATATTCCTAACAATCTCTCACTTGCACTAAGGCCAGTTGTTGTAGTATAGCATACCCAACATCCCAAAAAGTCTCTTAAACTGCGTCTGGGGGAGGGCCTTCGTGAGTGGATCCGCTATGTTATCCTTCGTGTCAATTCTCCTGACCTCGATCTCCCGACGATCAACTATCTCTCGGATCAGGTGATACCGTCTCAAAATATTTCTGGACCGCTGATGGGCCCGGGGTTCCTTGGCCAAAACCATAGCTCCATTGTTATCATAATACAAGGGTATTGGATGCAAAATGGATGGAACCACACCAAGTTTAGCAATGAACTTCTTCATCCAGACAGCCTCTTTGGCAGCATCGTTGACAGCAATGTATTCAGCCTCCATCGTTGAGTCTGCCACGGTATCTTGCTTGGAACTCTTCCAACATACCGTCCCTCCATTGAGGGTAAAGACAAAATCCGAGACCAACTTACTGTCAACCTTATCACTCTGGAAGCTCAAATCGGTAAAGGACTCCACTTGGAGTTCACCGTTACCATACACAAAGAATATTTCTTTAGTCCTTCTCAAGTACTTAAGAATGTTCTTCACAGCTATCCAGTGCTTCTCCCTTAGGTTTGATTGATACCTACTTACCAAACTAAGTGCGTAAGCTATATCCGGTCTGATACATAATATCGGGTACATGATAGACCCAACTGCAGAAGCATTGGGTATCACGGTCATGTGAGCCCTCTCCAAATCAATTTTGGAAGATATTTCTTTGAAGAGAGTGATTCCTGAACAAGCGGGTAAATTACCACGCTTAGAATCTTTCATACTAAATCTCTTTAGTATGGTGCCAATGTAGCTGGATTAGGACAATCCCAACATCCTTTTAGATCTATCTCTATAGATCTTAATCTCCAGGATGTAGGAGACATCATCCAGATATTTCATGGAGAACTTTTGTGATAAGAAGAGCTTGACCGAGTGTAGTATAGGAACATCATTTCCCATCAAGAGTATGTCATCCACATACAATACGAGGAAGACAACCTTATTCTCTACTACCTTCTTGTATATACAAGATTCATCTACGTTTTTGATAAAGTCAAACTCTTTGAATGCTACATCAAAATAGACTAGCTCCGCGACGCCTGCTTTAATTTGTAGATTGATTTAAACAGCTTGCATACCTTTCCACTGCTCCCACTGTCTATGAAGCCCTCTGGCTGTGTCATGTACATGTTCTCTTCTAAATCAACATTTAGAAAAGCGGTCTTGACGTCCATCTGCCAGATTACGTAGTCATGGTATGCAGCAATTGCAAGTAGGATCCTGATGGACTTAAGCATAGCCACTGAAGAAAAGGTTTCATCATAATCGATACCTGGTCATTGATGAAAACCTTTTGCTACAAGTCTAGCTTTGAAGGTCTCAACCTTTTCATCTATACCAATTTTCTTCTTAAAGATCCACTTGCTCCCAATGGGTTTTACCCCTTCAGGAGAAACTTCTAAAGTCCATACTTTATTGGTGTACATGGATTCCATCTCAGATCGCATAGCATCCAGCCATTTCATAGAGTCCCACTTATGGTGGCCTGCTCGAAACTAGTTGGGTCATCATCTTCCATGATGCAATCCTCACTTCCACCGTCTATGAGAAAACCGTAGTATCTCTCAGATGGATGAGGAACCCTACTAGATCTGCGGAGTGGCTGAGGTTCGTCAGGGACTATTGAATCCTCCGGTTCTACCAAATTATCTGTTGTAGTTTGTATAGCTGGAACTTCTTCCAGTTCTACCTCATTACCACTAATTTCTTTCACAAGAAATTCCTTTTCTAAAAAGGTAGCATTCCAATAAACAAACACCTTTTGTTCCTCGGTGTGGTAGAAGATATACCCTCGTGAATGTTTGGGATATCCAATAAACTTATACAGAACAGACCTTGCCTCGAGCTTGTCCGGATTTTTTTTTTAACATAAGCCGGACAACTCCATATCTTAATGAAATTAAGACATGGTCTCTTCCCTTCCCATATCTCATATGGAGTGGTAGGCACTGACTTAGTCAGAACCCTATTCAATAGGTATGCAGCTGTCTCAAGTGCATAACCCCAAAAGAAAATAGGTAACTCAGCAATACTCATTATTAGTTATATGTATGCCCTAGAGGCCATTACTGTACATTGGATGTATATTGTAGTGGATGCTGGGACATATATAGGGAGGACTTTCTTGCTCGACATGATAGTATGCTATCTGGTTGCTCTTTACCTTAACGTGTACATTGATTGTCTCTATAATACATGTTGGTAAAGCCCTTAGGATGTGTACTTGACTACTTGGACTATGATGCGGATCATACTAGTGGGGACATGGTAGTCCATAAGTACATCCTTCAAAGTCCCTAGTCGTGGGTGTATCGAGACGGGGCATCGATATACCAGAGTAGACTAGCGTATACCTTCTCGACCCATACAGATGGGCGATGGATGATCCCATATCCATCGGTGTTTGACATCAGAGGAGATATACGGGTGCTCAGTAGAGACTGGGTACACTGGACGGACTCGCCGAGAACTCCCAGATGGTATTATACCTTAAGTCAGATGGCAGTTCTCTGGTGACACTGGTACAGAGTAGTCTGTTGATCCGAGATCGTCATAGAGTCTTGTGTGGTTCCCACTGTGCTTTGATTTCCACCTTACCACGTCCAAGAGGGCATGCAAAACGGTGGTTTTTGGGTATAGTCCCGAGTCACATGGAGGCAATGAGCGATAGGAGAGGATTCGTCTCTCCCGGTATAGGGAGTTGATGTTGCACTGTGTTCGATTGGATATAACAGGAAATCCCTGGCCAGGGTTGCTGAGATATACTGGTAAGTGTTACCAGTAGTTTCTCGAACTGTTATAGACCTCATATCGACACGACTTATCGAGCTATTGGGGTCTGACGTTTACCACCCGTAGGCGAGATATGCGACATATTAGACGAACAGACCGGACTGTACGGTAGTGTTACTGGTTGGATTCACTGGAGTGTGAGCGGGCTTGCTCGTCGATCTTCTGATCGCTCAATACCCGGGTGGCCGTTACGTTTAGAAGACCGCTTGCGGCTTGTGGGTGCTTGATATGATCATCATCTGCTACCGGCGTATTGACGAGTCTTTAGAGTCCTACACAGAGGTTTCCTGGCTCAAGCGAAACGAAATAGGAGCGCATATGAGATATGTGCGGGACCGAGAATAATACCAGTATGTGATACTGTATTCGATTCTCGCGATTTGTAACATTGATCGGTTATATGCATTATAGCCGGGTTATCGGATCAAGTGTTGATTCGATAAGTTGTTACTGATGATACTAGTCGGTTATATGCTATATGACCGGATCATTAAATCAAGTGTTGATTTAATGATTTAATGTATAATTATATATATGATATATTACTTTGCATTAACTAGTATCGGTTCACTTTAAATGGATTTTCTCACTTGATTTGTGCAAGTTGTATATGTGATATACTTTTGTGCACTTGATTGTATCATGTTTGATGATACATGTTTACTTGGTTAAGTGTAAAGAATTAAGCCATGGTTAAATTAATGATTAGGGTTTTCTTTTCTTACTTATTTATTTATTTATTTATTTTGAATAGATGAGAAAAGAATGGTTGCTAGTTTTGTAGTTTAGTTGAAACTTCATGAAACTTTGACCTAGTCCACCATTCTTGTCTCTTGCTTAACCCTAACCATCATATCTAACCATGGTCTATTCTCTACACTAAACTAAGGTTAGTATTATGATAAGTATTCATTTTCCTTTTCATTTTAATAACTTATCATATGCTTCATCTTCTTCTTCTTCTTCACTTCAAGAAAAAGCTTGCCTCCATCAATGGCAACTCTTGAAAATGAGTGAGAAATCCAATTCTAAAGTGAACCCACTTCCTATTTCTTCATCCTCTACCTCTTGCCAAGTAGTATAGGGTGTTTCCTTCATAAGTTTTCTTGACTTGGTGAAGTTGGAGCTTGATCTAGTGATGCCTCGACGTAGATCATCTTCGGCATCGTCGTCGATGACCTAGCCCGCTTTTTCTCCGATGAAGCCGACGCTAGAGCCCAAGATCCGATTTGTACAGCGAGGAGACTTCATCGCGGAGCCATGGAGGTGGAGAACCGGATCTACAAAGGTTGTATTTCCGTTTACCATTTAGTTAAGTTGTTATCTAGTTTATTTTTCGCCTAAACTTCTAGCCAACGATCCGTATTAGGGTTTCTCGGCACCGTAATTTTTGAAATTGGCATGGTTGATGCCTTGTGAGACCTCACTAGTGTGCCTAGGAACCCTACAGTGGTATCAGAGCCTAGCTAGAGCCTTAGGCGAAGTCTAGACGGAGTTTGAAATCCGAACGAATCGAAACCCTAATCCATAAAGTGCTCTCTGGACTTTTTCTAAAAACTGGGTTTTTTCCAGATTAAAAATTCTTAAAAAATTCAGCAGGGAATTCTAAGAATTACGATGCAAATTTTTTTTCATGATACCTCTAATGCGCTGCGGAACCGCGGCAGATGCCTGCCTTCTGCGGCGGTTCCGCGGCCTCTTGACTTGATTGGCCTTCAATCTTTGCACAGTAATTCATGCTTTCTGGTGCTGGCTTTCCTGGGAATTTTTAATATTTATTCAAGAGTTGAATTTTCTGGGGTTGTTTTGGGGATTCGATGATTCGATCGGATTATCAGACTTTGTCTTCGTGGCTTTCCGGATAATTAGAATATGTTAAAAAGTTCGACCGGATATAAATACCCAATTTCCCCTGTCGGGAAATTTCCAAGTGTTGGATTTTTCCGTAGTTTAACGACGTTCTAAGTAGTGCAAGTAACGCGATGGACCCTCTAGAAGACAACAAACCTTAACTCGATTATGTGACCGTCTTGAACTTCCCTTTGAACCTTCGGATTTGGGGCAGTACGGCGTGCCACATGTGAGGCGTTGGCTTGACCCTTCTACGGCTGGACCGTTGGTACTGAGGCACGAACTGAATGTTGTTAGACTTATTTCATATGTTGAGCTGTTTCGGGAAAACTTGGGTGTTCGACTGTTCGATCGGAAAGTTTAACATTTTCTATTTTATCCGGAATGTGATACAATACTTGGAATTCGCAAAAAGTTATGAGATAACTAAATGAATGTTATAAACATAGCACTTTAGTCTCACTTGATCGGTTGCCACGGAATTTTGATGTGATCAAAAGTCCGTCGCAATCACGTAGCGTACGCGGATACTCGCCGGGTAAACTTAATAGACAACCTCACTCCATAGCCCCGACCAAGTGACTGTAGGAGAACCCCGTCGCCGAAAGCATCCATTCGGGTGCTCGCGGCAGCGGTGTTCCGCCTTGGTGCACTTCGTCGACGGCGTCGGGGGTGCGGCCGTCTACTGAAGTTTGCGACGAGCATTCGATCAGGATGTCGGGAATCTTGTTGAATTGCCCGACTTGATATTGAAAAGAGTTTTTGATTTTGAGACTAAAATGCAGGGTTTATAAATGTTAGGCATGCGATGTCTAAAGAATTCATTTGATTAGGCATGCGATGTCTAAAGAGATTGCGGATTCCAACTGTTGTAGTTTTACACTTTCTTTTCTGTGACCGTAAGTGTAATATGTGATATCGCCGGTTTCGTTGCTATATGTCAACGACAATTGGGATGCGCATATTTACTTACGTTGATGACATGTGATGTTATGTGTTGCTGGATATGTTATATTGGATCGTCGTGTTTGAATAGCCGGGGGGGTTTTATGTGAGATGAGTGTTTTTCATTTTCATTCATGTAAAAACTTGTATGTAATATTCTTTTATTGGGACACTTCCAGGTTGCGGAAGATGTCACCTTTTGTATATTATTTACTTTTCCGCACTAGGATAGACCCAAGGAGGAGGGCACAAGTAACCGGGTTCTGGAGTCCAGTGGGAGACCAACTCGAGGAGTCGAGTCCGGGTCTCCTAACTCCAGAATTGGTAGGGTTGCTTGCCGCTCTCGTAGGGGTCTTTGGGTGTGGGTTTGGCTATTCATCACGACCGTGGAATCCGTGTTTTATACTGGCTCGTATTGAAAACACGGACGTCCTAGTATATCCAATATTTCATATGTTTCTTCTGCTGCGATATCTGTGATGTGATCATGTGATGTTCTGTGATAGATACAGTATATAGTATATATGATATATTATATAGACGTTACTTATGTTTTACACCCGCGCTAGCCCTGCCCCGCTCTGCCATTAGTTACCTAACCCAACGGTGCATGAGGGGACATCGAGGCGAATGCGGATGGCATAAGTGTACGTCGTATTTATCTGTGATGTTTAGGTATTTTAAATGATGGGACTTCATTAATATGATTAATGAAATAAAAGAAACCTAAGATGTTGTAGAATCGAATTTCAAAATTAAAACAGGTAGCTACAGTTCTTGTTTTGCACAGAGGTATATGTGATATATCCTGCACCTTATTCGATGAGGAAAGGACCGAGATCCCTTCACCGGGAGTGACTCCTTTAGCAATAACTGGCAGATGCTACACACTCGGTTTGTCTTTTGATCTCTTCTATAGTTTCTGCTTTGCACAGTGATATATATGATATATCCCACACCTCATTCGACGAGGAAAGGACCGACGATCCCTTCACCGAGAATGACTCCTTTAGAAAAACTAGAAAAGCCTAAAAAACACTCCATTTCAAAAATCATTTGATTCTACAATGATATCAAGTTCATTACGCAATAGGTTTTCAGAAAAACCTGTCGTAGCCCTCCGTCATTTCAGATAAGTAGTAGTTAGTATTCGTGCTACGTTTGTTGGCCTTTGTCAAGGCGTAGTGTGCGGTAGCTGACTAGTGCTTATCTGCTTATGCATATGATGCAGATTGAGTTAGGGTAGTCGTGCAACCTTGTTGGCCTTTGTCAAGGGCCGTGCGGATGGGTTTAATTCAATCAGGAAATGACGGGTTGAACTTGACTAGCATCCTATGGTTTGTTGGCCTTTGTCAAGGTCATAGGAGGTTAGGGACAAAATATTATCGGGAATTTCAAGTGTTGAAATTTGCAATGAGATTGCATACCTTCTATGAGATAGTTGGATCCCGATACCCGCTGCGAGTAAGAGTTACTCCTGGGAGAGTTTTATACATTACAATTAGCCGATCAAGTAGGTGTCTAGAAAGGTGTTAACGAGGTTACGTCTCTGGAAAAACGAGGTTTACATTAATTAGGTTCGTGCGAAAGCACGGGGGACCTCCCTCAAAGTACCGACACTGGCCTGGCTGAAAGATTGGCGAACTTGTAGTGTGTAATTAATCCCGGCTAGTCTTTCCTTTTAGGGTTTGAAGGAAGATTTGATAAAAAGCAGTGGGAGCCATCCTGATTAGATAAAATTATAACCAATCTGATCTTGCAAGAGCGCACGCTGAGTGTTTTCTTCTCTCTCTCTCCTGGTAGCGACCATATCACGCCTTAATCAAGATAATAATACGGATTATTGACCGAACCCGCTTGTTATACTGAGCTGGGGAACATTGGTCCCGCTCCAACTTATAATTGTTATAAGACAGAGCAGGAAATTGGGGAATACCAGATTTCCCGTGCCGCCCAAACGAAGAGAGTGCATGCTGATGCATCATCTTCGGGTGTGTTCGTTTCAAAGAACTGTTTCTCAGTATCCTTTACGTCCTGGGTATGAGATACCGGATCAGGATCCCAGAAATGTAATCTATTACATAGGGCTACAGAAAGGTAGAGAACTGAGAACGGGTGATAAGTTTCATGAGGCAGAAAACGGGGCAAGAGTTGCAGCCAAGTCTGTCGGTCACTGTCACCCTGTATTACCAATACATTGATTCTGAACAAATGCTATTAGATACCGAACCTGATATAAAAAATCATATCAGTCTCTTTATTAGTAAAGAAAGGATATAATTTTGTATTGTTGGATTATGTTTTGAACATTTCCTATATCAAAAGTTGATCGGTTCAGGCACGTTATCTAAAAGCATTGATGTTCTAAATCAAACTACAGTTCTTAGTATACGGATCACACACAAGAGGAAGAGTTCAGAATTGAACGATTCCTTCTTGAGGTATTGTAGACTAGGTCATATCAATGCGACCCGACTAGCTGAAGTTACATATAGATGCATATTTAAATCAGTTTGAATTTACATCTTATGAAACTTGCCAGTCATGTCACAAAGATTAGATGACCATAGCCCTGTTTATTGGAAACAGAGAAAGAGTTAATGAATTCTTGGGACTGATACATGATGATGTATGTAGGTCCCCTGTCTACACATGCCAAGACTGGTTCTTTGTACTTCGTTACATTCTCTGATAATCTCTCAAGATTCAGACATATGTTCCTGTTGAAACATGAGTCCGAACCTTTTGAGATATTCACAGAATATAAGTTAGAAGTAGAGAACCAAGATACCGGTATAAGTATTATGTCCTTTGATGAGATCAAGGAGGAGAATACTTGAGCACGGAATTCCTGGATGATTCTAAAGGAGAATGAGATTCTCTCTCAGCATTACTCCTCCGTATACACCATTGCACGATGGTATATCGGGGCGGAGCAGATACACCCTATTTGATATGGTGTGCTCTATGATGAGTACTACTGAGTTACCTGTTTCCTTTTAGGGGGTTATGCACTTGAGAAGCTGCATACATATTGAATAGGTTCGAATCAAATCAGTTGCCTACCACTTCATATGTGATATGGAAAGGCAAGAGCCCATTTCTTAAGTTACTTAAGATTTGGGATTGTCCGGACTATGTCTAAAAGCAAAATCCGGACAAACTCGAGGCAAGGTCTGTAATGTAGAACTGGAAAGGTTCCAGCTATACAAACTACAGCAGATGATTTGGTACAACCAAAGGATTCAGTAGATACCAACGAACCTCAGCCTCTCCGCCGATCTAGTAGGGTTCCTCACCCACCTGAGAGATACTTCTGTTTCTCTATGACAGTGGGAGCGAGGATTGCATCATGAGATGATGACCCAACTAGCTTCGAGCTGGCCATCAGGAGTAAGACTCTGTAAGAATGGCTGGATGATTAGTGATCTGAGATGGAATCCATGTACACCAACAAAGTATGGACTTTGGTTGCTATATCTGAAGGGTTAAATCCCCATCAGGAGCAAGTATATCTTGAGAAGATTACTTGGTGTAGATGGAAAAGTAGAGACTTTCAAAGCTAGACTTGTTAAAGGTTTTTGTCATCAACCAGGCGTGGATAATGATGAAACCTTTTCAGGAGCTATGCTTAAGTCCATCCAGATCCTACTTGCCACGGCTACATACCATGACTACGATATCTGGTGGTTGGGTGTCATGACTGCTTTTCTAAATGATGTTTTAGAAGAGTGCGTCTATAAGTACACAGCGAGGGCCTCGTAGATAGTGGGAGCAGCGGAAACGTGTGCAAGATGCTTTTTAGGATAAAGCAGGCATCGCGGAGTTGGAACATCTGTTTTGATGGATTAGTCAAAGAGTTTGACATCATCAAAATGGTAGATGAACCTTGTATAAATAAAAAGGCAGTAGGGAGTATGGTGGCGATTCTCGTAGAGTACGTGGATGACATACTCTTGATAGGGAAGGAGTTTCCTATGCTACGCTCGATCAATCTCCGCTTATCACAATGATTCTCTACGTAGGATCAAAGTGATACCTACTAAATCCTGGATTTTGGATCTATGAGATAGATCTAAATGGATGTTAGGCTACTCACTAGCTGTAGTGAGATGGTATCAATCGATCCTGGGGAGAATCACTGGAAGGGTTCCAGGGTGATAAAGATGACTGAATGTCAGTCACAGGCATTGTCTCTACCCTCAGTAAAGGGACAGTATGTTGGAAGAGTTCCAAGCTGGATACCGTGACATACTAGACGATAAAGGCAAGATACATCGCTACTAAAGATGCTACCAAAGAGGATGTTTGGGTGTATATTGGTTCATGAGATGAACTATGTTCCTCCCATTGTGTGACAATGGAGTTGTGGCTTATGCCAAGGAACGCAGGTCTCGTCAGTGATCCAGACAAATTCTAAGGCAGTATCACCTGATCATGGAGATGGTTGATCTCTAAAGGATCGAGGTCAGGAGAGTAGACTCAGAGGACAACACGGCGGATCCACTCGCGAAGGCCTATTCCCAGAGAGAGACTTTTATGGGATGGTTGAGTATGAGATACTACAACCACTGCTATCAGATGGCCCTAGTGCAAGTGGGAGATTGTTAGTTATATGTATGCCCTAGAGGCCATTACTGTACATTGGATGTATATTGTAGTGGATGCTGGGACATATATAGGGAGGACTTTCTTGCTCGACATGATAGTATGCTATCTGGTTGCTCTTTACCTTAACGTGTACATTGATTGTCTCTATAATACATGTTGGTAAAGCCCCTTAGGATGTGTACTTGACTACCTGGACTATGATGCGGATCATACTAGTGGGGACATGGTAGTCCATAAGTACATCCTTCAAAGTCCCTAGTCGTGGGTGTATCGAGACGGGGCATCGATATACCAGAGTAGACTAGCGTATACCTTCTCGACCCATACAGATGGGCGATGGATGATCCCATATCCATCGGTGTTTGACATCAAAGGAGATATACGGGTGCTCAGTAGAGACTGGGTACACTGGACGGACTCGCCGAGAACTCCCAGATGGTATTATACCTTACGTCAGATGGCAGTTCTCTGGTGACGCTGGTACAGATTAGTCTGTTGACCCGAGATCGTCATAGAGTCTTGTGTGGTTCCCACTGTGCTTTGATTTCCACCTTACCACGTCCAAGAGGGCGTGCAAAACGGTGGTTTTTGGGTACAGTCCCGAGTCACATGGAGGCAATGAGCGATAGGAGGGGATTCGTCTCTCCCGGTATAGGGAGTTGATGTTGCACTGTGTTCGATTGGATATAACCGGAAATCCCTGGCTAGGGTTGCTGAGATATAATGGTAAGTGTTACCAGTAGTTTCTCGAACTGTTATAGACCTCATATCGACACGACTTATCGAGCTATTGGGGTCTGACGTTTACCACCCGTAGGCGAGATATGCGACATATTAGACGAACAGACCGGACTGTACGGTAGTGTTACTGGTTGGATTCAATGAAGTGTGAGCGGGCTTGCTCGTCGATCTTCTGATCGCTCAATACCCAGGTGGCCATTACGTTTAGCAGACCGTTTGCGGCTTGTGGGTGCTTGATATGATCATCATCTGCTACCGGCGTATTGACGAGTCATTAGAGTCCTACACAGAGGTTTCCTGGCTCAAGCGAAACGAAATAGGAGCGCATATGAGATATGTGCGGGACCGAGAATAATACCAGTATGTGATACTGTATTCTATTCTCGCGATTTATAACATTGATCGGTTATATGCGTTATAGCCGGGTTATCGGATCAAGTGTTGATTCGATAAGTTGTTACTGATGATACTAGTCGGTTATATGCTATATGACCGGATCATTAAATCAAGTGTTGATTTAATGATTTAATATATAATTATATATATGATATATTACTTTGCATTAACTAGTATCGGTTCACTTTAAATGGATTTTCTCACTTGATTTGTGCAAGTTGTATATGTGATATACTTTTGTGCACTTGATTGTATCATGTTTGATGATACATGTTTACTTGGTTAAGTGTAAAGAATTAAGCCATGGTTAAACTAATGATTAGGGTTTTCTTTTCTTACTTATTTATTTATTTATTTATTTTGAATAGATGAGAAAAGAATAGTTGCTAGTTTTGTAGTTTAGTTGAAACTTCATGAAACTTTGACCTAGTCCACCATTCTTGTCTCTTGCTTAACCCTAACCATCATATCTAACCATGGTCTATTCTCTACACTAAACTAAGGTTAGTATTATGATAAGTATTCATTTTCCTTTTCATTTTAATAACTTATCATATGCTTCATCTTCTTCTTCTTCTTCACTTCAAGAAAAAGCTTGCCTCCATCAATGGCAACTCTTGAAAATGAGTGAGAAATCCAATTCTAAAGTGAACCCACTTCCTATTTCTTCATCCTCTACCTCTTGCCAAGTAGTATAGGGTGTTTCCTTCACAAGTTTTCTTGACTTGGTGAAGTTGGAGCTTGATCTAGTGATGCCTCGACGTAGATCATCTTCGGCATCGTCGTCGATGACCTAGCCCGCTTTTTCTCCGATGAAGCCGACGCTAGAGCCCAAGATCCGATTTGTACAGCGAGGAGACTTCATCGCGGAGCTATGGAGGTGGAGAACCGGATCTACAAAGGTTGTATTTCCGTTTACCATTTAGTTAAGTTGTTAACTAGTTTATTTTTCGCCTAAACTTCTAGCCAACGATCCGTATTAGGGTTTCTCGGCACCGTAATTTTTGAAATTGGCATGGTTGATGCCTTGTGAGACCTCACTAGTGTGCCTAGGAACCCTACACTCATCATAGAGCGCACCATATCTAATACGGTGCGATTTCTCCGCTCCGAAACTCCATTGTACTGTGGTGTATACGGAAGAGTAAACTAAGAGAGAATCTCATTCTCTTTTAAATAGTCTTGGAATTCCGTGCACAAGTATTCTCCTCTCTAATCAGATCAAAGGATTTTAATACTTTTACTCGTCTGGTTCTCGACTTCGCACTTATATTCCTTGAATTTCTCAAAAGTTTTAGATTTGTGTTTTAACAGGAACACATGTCCGAATCTTGAGAGATCATTGGTGAATGTAATGAAATACGAGAAACCATTCTTGGCATGTGTAGATATAAGACCGCATACATCACTATGTATCAGTCCCAAGAGTTTAGTAGCTCTTTCTCCGTGTCCAGTAAATGGAGTTTTGGTCATCTTGCCTTTGAGACATGACTCGCAAGTTTCATAAGATGTAAATTCAAACTGATTCAAATATCCAGTTTTATGCAACATAGCTAGTCTTGTCGCATTGATATGACCAAGTCTACAATACCACAAGAAGGCTTCATTCATTTTTGAACTTTTCCTCTTGTGCGTGTTCTGTATATTTAGAACTGTGTTTTGATTTAGAACGTAAATACCATTACATAACGTACCAAACCCATTCAACACTTGATTTAGGAAAATGTTCATAACATTTTTCTCTAGTGCAAAATTATATCCTTCTTTATCTAATAAAAAGATGGATATTATATTGTACATCATCGATGGTACGAAATAACAGTCGTTCAAAATTAATGTATTACCATTTGGAAATACGAGGTGATATTCGTTGACAGCTTCGGCATCAACAATTGCTCCGTTCCCTACTCTGAGAGACATATCACCCTTTCCCAGTTCTCTACCTTTTCTTAACCCTTGTAATTGATTACAAATATGGGATTCTGATCCGGTATCTAATACCCAGGACGTAGAGCAAACTGAGAAACAGTTTTCAATAACGAACACACCCGAATAAGACACATCAGCATGCTCTTTCTTTGTTCGAGTTGCTTGGGAATCCTGATATTCCCCTACTCCTTGCTCAAACTTATGACAATCATAAAATAGAGCGGAACCAACGTTCCCCAACCCAGTATAATAATCGGGTTCGGTCAATACATCTATATTATTATCTTGATTAAGGCATGTCATGGTCGCTACCTGGAGAGAGAGAAGAAAACACTTTAGCGTGCGCTTTTGCAAGATTTAAACTGGTTATTATCTTATCTAATCAGGATGGCTCCCACTGTTTTTATCAAATCTTCCTTCAAACCCTAAAAGGTAAGATTAGCCTGGATTAATTACACCTTACAAGTTCACCAATGGTCAGCCAGGCAGGTATTGGTACTCCAAGGAAGTCTCCCCATGTTTTCACATGGAACTAATTAAATAATCTCGTTTTCGCAGGGGCATAACCCCGTTAACACCTTTCTTAGACACCTACTGGATCAGCTAATTGTAAAGTAAAAAACTCTTCCAGGAGTAACTCTTACTCGCAATGGGTATCGGGATCTAACTATCTCAAAGAAGGTATGCAATCTCATTGCAAATTTCAAACTTAAAATTCTCAATATCTGTTTTTACTCCCAATGACCTATGACCTTGACGGAGGCCAACAAACCATAGGCCGCTAGTCAAGTTCAACCCGTCATTTCTTGATTGAATTAAACCCACCAGCACGCCCTTTGACGGAGGCCAACAAGGCCGTATGACCATCCTAATCCAATCGCATCATATGCGTCAGATAAGCACTAATCAGCTACCGCACACTACACCTTGACGGAGGCCAACAAACTCAGCACGAATACTAAATAGTCCTTATCTGAAATGACGGAGGGCTACGACTGGTTTTGAAGAAAAATTTTAACGTAATGAACTTGATATCGTTGTCGAATATAGTGATTTGAAAAAGGAGTGGTTTAAGCTCCGCTTTTAAAATCGAGTAGTTTTCAAAACAAACCGAGTGGGTTGTAGCATCTGCTGGTTTTGCTAAAGAGCTCATTCCCGGTGAAGGGATCTAGGCTCTTTCCTCATTGAATGACGTGCTGGATATTCATAATGGAATACCGTTATGCAAAGCAATAACTAGAGCTATCTTTTTGAAAAATTTGATTCTACAACATTTTTAGGTTTCTTTTCTTTTCATTAATCTCATTAATGACATCCCATCATTTATGTTTTCTAAACATTACAAAAGAAATGAAAATAGAACGCACACTTATGCCATCGGCATTCGCCACGGAGCCCCGTCATGCACCGTTAGGTTACTTAACTAACGGCAGAGCGGGGGCTGGACTAGCACGGGTGCAAAACATAAGCAACATTTATTATATATATCATATATATATATATATATATATATATATAAGATTCGTCTTACGCAGTTATATGATTATATCATAGAACTAAGGAAGCAGAAGCAAACATATGACATATAGAATATCCAAAACCCACATCTCTAGACCCCTACGAGAGCGGCAAGTAACCCTTCTAATTCTAGAGTTAGGCGACTCGGTCTCGACTCCTTGAGATGTTCTCCTACTAGACTCTAGAACCCGGTTACTTGTGCTCCCCGCCTTGGGTCATCCTAATGCGGAAAAGTAAATAATATACATCAATGGTGACAACTACCTCAACCCGGAAGTGTCCCAAGAAAAGAATATTACATACAAATATTTTACATGAATGAAAATATAAAAACTCTCATCTCACGTAAAATCCCTGGCTATTCATTCCCGACAATCCAATAAAATATATCACAACAATACATAACATCACATGTCATCAACGTAAATAAATATGTGTATTCCTAATGTCGTTGACGTATAGCAACGAGATCGGGGATACACCACATATTACACTTACGGTCCCAGAAAATAAATGAAAAATACAATAATTAGAATCCATATCTTTCCTTAGACATCATAAATCCAGAATATCTCATATCTCGGATTTCATGCCTAACCCTATAAATCTTGCATTTAAGTTTCGAATTGAAAATACTTTTCAATAACAAGTCGGGTAATTCAACAAGATTCCCGATAAAATGATCGAATACTCGTCAGGAACTTTAGTAGATTGCCGAATGATTTGAAGAGATTTATGATCAAAAATATTTAGTAACCGCAATCAAGAATGGCGTCGCTTGGTAGCTAGCCGGTGAGTACGGGTCGGTCCACAGGGATTTTATGAATTTTCTAATTGCTCTTACGAGTTAATTCCGAACGGTGTGATTTATTGATTAAATCTAAAAAAACTAAATTAATCTAGATCTAAATCTTGTTAGGTTTAGGTTTAGGTTAAGTTTGGAAAGTCAATAAATCTCACCGCTTTCTATACCCATATTAAGATCTATTAGGAGTTATGGTAATTATTAATAAAGGGGATTAGTACCATCGGGACGAAACGGTGTTTCATCCTCTAGGTTCTTGTCCTTCCTTTATCAATCCTTACTCTAACCTCCATGGAAAACACGCTCAACCGGGCCTTTATACTACGGTATCACCGCTACCTCGTGGGGTATGGTGCCGTAAGGAGCGGTGTGTGCATGTATGCATGGAGTCCTATTAATTATATGCGATGGGCAAGAAAGGGGTGATAGATTTTCATCTCTCAAGCCCTCCCCAAAGCTAACCCTAACAAGCGAGGAGACTACTCGCTCATTAGGGGATTGAAGAATAGATCTAAACTATCTATCTAGGGCAAGGAATTAAATCTAAACTAAGGCAAGAATAGAAATTACCTAGGGCAGATAGTAAAATTAACTAGGGCAAATAAAAAGAACTACTTACAAATTGATGCTCTCCAAAAAGAATTCTGAATTTTATTAATGAAAGGAGGCATGACCTAATACAAGAATTTGGGTCTCTATTTATAGGACATAGAAAACCCTAGGTTTACAATCGCCGCATGTCTGATTTTACAAAAATACCCCTAGAAAGACTAGTCAGCGCCGCCAAGAATTATGGAATTTTTTTCCACCACTACGGGCATATCACGGCCGCGGAACCGCGGCCGCAGGCCAGGTTTGGCCGCGGTTCCGCGGCCAAAAGAAGGGCTTGCTGGCTCATCTTTCTGGTGCTTGGTCGGTTGCATTTTTCCTTGGTTTTTCTTCAGTTTGTTTCTCAGGTTGGCTTCTGGTTCTCTTCCAGATCTCCACAGTGAATAATTATAGTGGACTTTTACCGTTGCTTCGTGACGAAGTCTTGAACCTTGCGCTGCCTTTGTACTCTGTGAAATGGTCCATTGATCTTCGTTTATTCTCCAAAATGTAGGCTTGATCATTATTCGTCCATTCGTTGGTCGTAGACTCACTTTTGTATCGTCTTTTAATCTTTTTCACTGTTTTTGTTCCGAGAACCTGTAACCTGCAACTATGTAGCAGACATGGGTCAAAAGCACCTGTTTATTTATAAAATGCATAAGAATGGGGAATATAATAATACAATATTATGATATGAACAAATACCCCCAAACTTATCTTTTGCTCGTTCTCGAGCAAACCTAGTTTTATTCTCAACAAAAACCTAACCTCACTTTCGCAGGGAAACGCGATTGCACTGAGCACGTGCAACAAGCCGTTAAACCTCTAGGTGTCCCTAGTAGGAGTGTTGTCTCCTGAAGGTTTTCAGCGGATACTACCCACAAAATCCTATCAATTCGGCTCATTGACTTTTATTCTCCAATTAGGTTTTCCAATAAGGAATTCTATTATCTTCGACTCATAAATTATCCTCCCGTATTCTTCATGCTTCCTGATCATTTAACTTAAGATTATATATGTTCTGTAGACTTACTTATCTTTCGGCATCTTTTAAGTTTTCCTTCTAGGGTTCTATCTCAACTTAGGAATTTTTATCATCTCTACTAAAGATATAAGTCTTATTCTTCATTCCTATTTCTTATCTAAACTCTAATCACATACCCCTACGTGTGTGTATAAATCACCCCTACACTTGGAAATTCAAATCAAGCAATCATACTCTTGTCCATTGTCCAAAGCACTTCTTAATTGGTGAATTTTTAGACGAATTTTGCTTACACATCCTTCATGCGACTGTTAATACTTCTTGAGGTACCAACAACCGATTACAAAATGTGTTTGCACATTAAAGCATAATTCCTAGTCTTGTAACACCTAAGGCTTTAGCAGTGACTCCCAAACTAGTTGATCTAAGGCACTAGGTGATGAAGCACTCTCGCTAAATATTTTTCTATTTTTTTTGCAGCCTTAAGTAATCACAAAAACCAGTGTTCATTTTTTTTATTATCTCTTTATTCACACTTTTTTTTTCCGTACTAAGGACTTTAGACAAGAGCAATTCAAGGTCTCTTTTACTATTCCAAGTTTCAAGGTGCGTGTTTGTGCAATTTGTAGGGTATATATTTTCAGAATTTAGACTTAAGCTTAGGATTTATTTTTCAAACTTATACTTTAATAAAAATATCAATACTCTTCCCTTGTTTTAACTTAGCCCAAGAAGTGAACTCAAAATTTGCCTATTTCTAAATAAACTACAAAGACATATAGTTTCTACCATTAAACTTTAAGAAAAGTTATTTTAGGGTTTTTAATTTACTAAGTCTAGATCTAGTTGTTCCTAGCTAATTAACCTTGTTGTCAAACTCAAGTCAATTATGGCCAAAATTGAATACTTTAATTTTTATAATTTTTAAAATTTTCAATTTTTTATGGGTTTTAAATAAGTATGCAAATACAAAAATATGTACATATGAATGCGAAGGAAGAAGGCTTACCGAGCATACTCCCAAACTTACCCTTGACAGTGTCCTCACTGTCATGCTACACCAAGAGGGTCAAATTGTCGGCACTCCCTTGTTTATTTATTTATAATTTTTTTATTTTTTATTGTTAAAAGAAAAAAATATATATATATACAACAAGGTTCCCTCCAAACTTAAGTGAAACAGTGTGTCCACTGTTTAAGCGTTAAAGTTCAGAGTTAGGGAGGAGAAAAATCAAGCTATACAAGGCCTTACACAGACCAAAAGTTAGCACCAACCATTCAAAAATTCTATCGTGATAATGGTGGGGTTGGTGAAAGAATGGAGTGTAAAGAAAAGAAATGAGAAGAACACGAGACCGTATGGAGATAGAAACGGTATACGGTCTCGGTGGAGGAGAATGGCGGAGGGAAAAAGGAAATGGTAGTGGTTCTACTTCTTCGAGTGGAGGTTGATTAATCACAAAATCCGTATCGTTAAAGAATGCGAGTTTGTCGGCGAAAATATCTTCGAAACTTTCATCGAAGGTCCGATTGAACGTTTCAATCTCAAAAAGTTTCACGCCAGAATTCAACACACTTGATTGTTCAAAAATTACGGAGGTAGGAGAATCGTAAAGCTCATCTACCTTATTCTCAAAAGATTCTAAATCAAGTTGTGTTTCTAAAATTATTGAACTCAAAATATCGGATTGTGATTCATCAACACTCGGTATCATTAAAGGAAGATTAGAAGAACCAAAGAAAGTGGGAATACGAACTTGAGGGTGGGGATGGAGTGTATAAATTAGCACAATTTGTAATGGCCGATGTGTAAAAAGCGATTGTGCTAAGCTATCAACCCGCAGAAAAATGAGATTAAATCCCTCAAGATTCGTGAGCAAACATGGGTACGTCGAACTTGGTATTGGAGATGAAAGCGTAACGGTCTCTTGCAAGGTCGGAACGAGGACGGAGGGAAGTGAGTGAGGAAGGGTATCAGTTAAAGATTCAGGAGGGTGTACACAATCAGTGGAAGGGACATGATGAATTGGGAAATCCGACTCATCAAACAAAACTGGTTCATCCTTAATAATTTCCTCAATATTCTCCTCAAAATTTAGCTTATCCATGCCATTATCATCAAAATCAAGACGCATATGAAGTTCGGAAGAAACATTTAATGACTCGGGATGATGAATTGGACATAAAATTTCAATCAAATCTACGGGTTCATCATCCAAAATATTCCCGGCGTCAATATCTTCAATCAAGTGAAAATTTATTTTTTTAGACACCTCATCAAAAGCATGGATATCAATTAATTTAGGATCTAGAGTGGAGGTGTAATGTTCAAAAGGATTAGGTATGGTTTCACTCGAACGGGATTCTTCACAATCTGGCAAATCAATCACTACAAAGTCACACAACTCATTAAATGTTTTATTTTCAACTGATGAATCATTTGGGACACTTGTTTGAAAACCGGAGTTGTGGGATTCAATTGGGTATGGGTAGGTTTGATTTGGAAGTGTGCACAGCTCACTCTCACCACTCAAATTCTCACTCTGTCCAACCGTCTCCTCATACATTGGAATTTTTAGAGCTAGTTGGAAACTAGCCACCGGTTCACTAGGTTGCATAAGGGCGGCAATGGACGCATCCACATTCCTAATCATTTGGTTTGTCGCTACCATATAAGCCTCCAACGACTGTTCTAGACTAGACATGGGTTATGAAGGGGTTTCGGTAAAAGATTCAAAATTGTTTGGATACGTGAAACTCCCAAATGGTTGTGTAGAAGCGATGTCTAGAGAAGGTGCGGAAGTCGGGTAGGACTGGTAGGAATTGAATGGTTGGACAGGAGTAGGATCAACAGTTGGATAAAAAGGTGAATGGACTTGTTGATCCCTAAAACTGGATGTGTGGAGAGGATTGAAAGATCGACTATGAGATTGTTCAATATGCTCAGCAAGAGACATGGGTTTAGGAGTTACAACAGGACTCGAAAAAGTGGTATCAACGTACGAAGGTGGTGAAGGTTGAAATGGTTGATACAAAGTGGATTGCAAAGTCGAACTGTTTCTCCTAGACGCTTCTATTCGATCTTTCAAAGAAATTTTGGGCATGGAGGGATCGTCCTTAAATCGACCGAAACAATTCGCATACGAAGCAAAGTTTGGTTCAGGGTACCAAAGTTCGGCAAGAGATTTGTGAGGTGGGGTATCCATGATGTAAAAAGGAGAAGAGAAAGAAGGTGGGTGGTGCAAGGAGTTCTTAGCGACAAGTTGCAAGTATTTTTATAAAAATTTTCCTTTTTTCTTTCTTTTATTTGGAACTTTTTTTTTGCAAAAAAGATTTTCGATAAAGAGCTTAAACACACTTTCAATCAGCCACAAATGCACAATCAGGCCTAGATCTAGGGTCACCTAGGTCAGCTAGACAGCTCCTAACTGTTCCAAAGGGCCAGAAATAGGACCTCTAACCGCCTCTTCACCGCCAATTGCGGCCAGATAAGTGCCAGGTGAGTGGGAGGCTCTCCACTACAAGTAGTGGCCCTAATTAAGTAACCACTCACCTTAGACACACTTGCCTAGACACCGCAAAATCAGGTTAGGATCAACGGCCGATGCCTACAACTAGTCCTCTGTCCTATTGAGCGCGACGTCCTTAGGGCTGAGTCTAGTATTTTTTTAATTAAATAATGGTTAATGCAATATGCCTTATGTGATTTCTGGGGTCCTGGGAAGGGTTATGAAATCCCCACCCAATCTGGATTGGTCGCTAGCCCTTTAAAGTCCGATTAAAATTATGCAAAACAGTAACAACCACTTGCAATCAAATTTGTTTTTAAGCGCGGCGCAAAGAATCCTGCACAAGATCAATTATTGGAAGGGGGAGAGATTTTTTAGCACAAAGAATCCTGCAGGAGATTTGACAGAAGATATATAGGGATTTGCAGAGGAGGAGATCAGAAGGCTTACAGAGAAAATCCACGTGATGATGTCACTATAGGACCGCGGTTCCACGGCTAACAAGCACCTCGGGCGGCGGTTCCGCGGTCGTCTCAGGGGCGCGGTTCCCGAGAAAAAATTCTAGATGCTGATGTCACCATTCCGCCGCGATTCCGCGGTCAGAAGGCGCTCCAAGCGGCGGTTCCGCGGTCTCCTGTCCTGTTCGAGTCCCGAGATTTTTTCTACTTCTCTGTTTTGATTTTCCCCTATTTTCAGATCTTCGATTTTTTGTTTTGATCTCTGAAGATTTCCAGATCCGAACTCGTATGTCAATCCTGCAGAATTCATACGAAAATACCCTTCACAAAATAAAAGATGATAAATTATTTTTATTTTTATTTTTTTTAGTTTTTCAGTTTTTTGTAATTTTTTTAAATTTTATATTAACCCGAAATTGCAAAAAGAAAATAACACGCCATCCCCGGCAACGGCGCCATTTGATTTGAAGAGATTTGTGATAAAAAATATTTAGTAACCGCAATCAAGAACGGCGTCGCTTGTTAGCTAGCCGGTGAGTACGGGTCGGTCCACAGGGATTTTGTGAATTTTCTAATTGCTCTTACGAGTTAATTCCGAACGGTGTGATTTGTTAATTAAATCTAAAAAAAATAAATTAATCTAGATCTAAATCTTGCTAGGGTTAGGTTTAGGTTAAGTTTGGAAAGTCAATAAATCTCACCACTTTCTATACCCATATTAAGATCTATTAGGAGTTATGGTAATTATTAATAAAGGGGATTAGTACTATCGAGACGAAACGGTGTTTCTTCCTCTAGGTTCTTGTCATTCCTTTATCAATCCTTACCCTAACCTCCATGAAAAACACGCTCAACCGGGCCTTTATACTACGGTATCACCGCTACCTCATGGGATAGGGTGCCGTAGGGAGCGGTGTGTGCATGTATGCATGGAGTCCTATTAATTATATGTGATGGGTAAGAAAGGGGTGAGAGATCTTCATCTCTCAAGCTCTCCCCAAAGCTAACCCTGACAAGCGAGAAGACTACTCGCTCATTAGGGAATTGAAGAACAGATCTAAACTATCTATCTAGGGAAAGGAATTAAATCTAAACTAGGGCAAGAATAGAAATTACCTAGGGCAGATAGTAAAATTAACTATGGCAAATAAAAAGAACTATTTACAAATTGATGCTCTTCAAAAAGAATTCTGAATTTTATTAATGAAAGGAGGCATGACCTAATAAAAGAATTTGGGTCTTTATTTATAGGACATAGAAAACCCTAGGTTTACAATCCCCGCATGTCTGATTTTACAAAAATACCCCTTGGAAGACTAGTCAGCGCCGCCAAGAATTATGGAAAATTTTTCCACCACTACGGGCATATCACGGCCGCGGAACCGCGGCCGCGGGCCAGGTTTGGCCGCGGTTCCGCGGCCAAAAGAAGGGCTTGCTGGCTCATCTTTCTGGTGCTTGGTCGGTTGCATTTTTCCTTGGTTTTTCTTCAGTTTGTTTCTCAGGTTGGCTTCTGGTTCTCTTCCAGATCTCCACAGTGAATAATTATAGTGGACTTTTACCGTTGCTTCGTAACGAAGTCTTGAACCTTGCGCTGCCTTTGTACTCTGTGAAATCGTCCATTGATCTTTGTTTATTCTCCAAAATATAGGCTTGATCAAGATTCTTCCATTCGTTGGTTGTAGTCTCACTTTTGTATCGTCTTTATATCTTTTTCACTGTTTTTGTTCCGAGAACCTGTAACCTGCAACTATGTAGCAGACATGGGTCAAAAGCACCTGTTTATTTGTAAAATGCATAAGAATGGGGAATATAATAATGCAATATTATGATATGAACACCGAACCCCCGATGCCGTCAACGAAGTGCACTTGGGCGAAACACCACGGCCGCGAGCACCCGAGTGGATGCTTTTTGCTACGGGGTTCTCCTATAGTCACTTGGTCGGGGCTATGGGGCATCGCTATCTAGTAGTATTTCCCTGTGAGTGTTTGCATACTTTACGAGATTGTGACGGAGTTTTGATCCGAATCGAAACTCTGTGGCAATCGATCAAAAGAGACTAAAATGCGAGATTTACAAATAACAAACTAGTTTTCACAAAAGTAATTAATGTGGATTCCAAATATTGTAACATATATCAAAACTATCTAAATGATGTTAAACATTTCGATTGATTTTTCAAACACCTGCAAATCACAGAGACCTAAACAACTTGAGCCTCACTAAAAATTCCCAGAATAACCAAAATCACATAATGGAGCAGCACAAGAAATATGAATTCTGATCTCTCTAAAAGTGCGACGGAACCGCGGCAAAACCCTAGAGTATGCGGTGGTTCCGCGACCATTTAGTCGAGATAGGATCTCATACTTCTTGGGGCTCCATAAAAAAACTCTGCATGATTTTCTGGATATTTGTAATCTGAAAAATATCAACTTTTGAAATAATGGACAAAAACATGTAATTTTATGGGTTTCGAACTTCGATCGAACAATTTAACGTCATTTAGACTTCGCCTAAAGCTCTAGCTTGGCTCTGATATCATAAAAGTGTGTCTTAGCACCTCTAATAGGTTTCCACATGCATCAAGTATGCAATTTAAAAAAATCTAGAGGTCTAAGCTACAAAAAACAAGAATCGAACTAGAGAATTAGGGTTTGTTAGCAAGAAAACACTTTCTAAATTAAGTGAAGAGGGTTACAACCTTTGTAGACCAAGTCCTTCACTTCAATAGCTCTAAGTAGTAGTCCCTAAGCTCTAAGTGGTAGTCCCTAGAACTCTTCTTGGATCCACTTGTCGAAAGGAACGGACTTGCTAAGTGATCTTCGAAGCCGAAGATGATCCATCTTAAAGCCTCTCTAGGTCAAGCTAACTCTTCACTAATCAAGGTATTAGTGAAGCAAATAACTTACACTAAAGTGCTAGGATAGTGTAGGTTGATAAAGTAGGAGTTATGCTCACTTTCGAAATATTTTCCTCTTTCTTATTCTTCAACTCAAGAAAAAACCCTAAAGCTTAGAGCTCAAGAAGAAGAAGAAAATGAACTTGGGTGAGTTTGTGATGAATAATGAGAGAATTAACCAAGGGCTAAAGATAAGGGTGAGGTTAATAAATATCTAAGAGTAAAATAAAAATGAGAGCATGAGTCATGGCTTCTCAATGCTTCTCCAAGCATCTAAGCCATGACTCATTTCCTTTCTATTTTCTTTAACCCAAAATAAATAAATCCTCAATAATCTTTAGCTTTAGGTATGAGTCTCATACACCCATGTTCTATGTATCATCAACCATGATACATAATCCGATATATATACATACATACATACATACACACACACAATTATATATCAAGAGAAGAAAAAATCATAAGTGAGCAATAATATTAGTTAATATATAAATATATCAAATATAAATATATATCTAATTATTAAATCAACACTTGATTCGATAATCCGGTTATATCATATATAACCGACTAATATCATATAACTATGTATATCAAATTATCAAATCAACACTTGATTCAATAATCCGTTTATATCATATATAACCGACAATATTCAATATTCAATATCAAATAACACTTGATTCAATAATCCAGTCATATCATATATAACCGACCAATATCAAATATATACACATATAACAAATTATTGAATCAACAATTGATTCAATAATCCAGTTATATCTCATATAACCTAACCGATATTAAATATCGCGAGATTAGAATACGGTATCATATACTCGTATTTAATCAAGCTCCCGCACATATCATCATATGTGCCCTACTTCATTTCGCTTGAGCTAGAAAACCTCTGTGTGGCACTCTAAAGACTCGTCAATACGCCAGCAGTAGGTAATGATCACATCAGTCACCCACAAGCCGTCAGCGGTATTAGCTGGACATAACGGCTACCCAGGTATTAAACGAATAGAAGATCAACAAGCAAGCTTGTCCAAACTCTCGTAAAGCCTATAAGCAATACTTACCGTACAGTCCGGTCTCTTCGTCTGATATGTCGTATATCGAGTCTAGGGGTAGAATCATCACACCCCAGTAACTTGATAAGTTATGCCGATGTGTGGCCTATAACCGTTTGAGAAACTACTGATAACACTTACCAGTAAATATCATCAGCCATGACCAGGGACTTCCTGTTATAACCAATCGAGCATAGTGTAACATCAACTCCCTATACCGGGAGATACGAAACCCCTCCTATCGCTCACTGCCTCCATGTGATTCGGGACTGTACCTAAAATCCACCTATTTGCATGACTCATTTGTTAGTTGTATGCATGCCCTAGAGGCCATTATTGTACATGATTATAAATTATAATGGATGCTTGGACATATATAGGGAGGACTTTTTTGCTCGACATGATAATATGCTATCTGGTTGCTCTTTACATTAACATGTACACTCACTGTCTCTCTGTTACATGTTGATAAAGCTCTTAGGATGTGTACTTGACTTCCAGGAATATGATGGAGATCATACTAGTGGGGCCTGGGTAGTCCATAAGTACATCCTTTAATTGTTCCTAGTCGTGGGAGTATCGAGACAGGGCATCGATATTCTAGAGTAGACTGGTGTATACGTTTCTTGACCCATATGATGGGCGATGGATGATCCTACATCTATTGGTGTTTGACATCAAAGATTGTATACGGGTGCTCAGTGGAGACTGGGTACACTGAACAGGACTCGCCGAGAACTCCTATATGGTATTATACCTCACGTCAGATAGCAATTCTTGTGACACTGGTACAGGTTAGTCGGTCGACCCGAGATTGTCATAGAGTCTTGTATGTCTCCCACTGTGCTTTGATTTACACCCTACCATGGCTCTACTGAGTTGTGCAAACAGGTGGTATTTGGGTACAGTCCCGAGTCACATGGAGGCAATGAGCGATAGGAGGGGATTTCGTCTCTCCCGGAATTGGGGGTTGATGTTGCGCTGTGCTCGATTGGCCATAACAGGAAATCCCTGGCCAGGGTTGCTGAGATTTACTGGTAAGTATTATCAGTAATTTCTCAAACCGTTATGGGCCTCACATCGGCATGACTTATCAGGCTATTGGGGTTTGACGTTTACCACCCCTAGGCTGGATATGCGACATATCAGACGAAGAGACCGGACTGTACGGTAGTGTTACTTATTAGATTCACAGGAGTATGAACAAGCCTGCGTGTTGATCTTCTGATCGCTCAATACCTGGGAGCCGTTACGTACAGCTAGTGTCACTGACGGTTTATAGGTATGTGATATGATCACTGCCTACTGCTAGCGTATTGACGAGTCTTTAGAGTCCTACACAGAGGTTTCCTGGCTCAGGCGAAATGAAGTAGGAGTACATATGTGATATGTGTGGGACCGAGATTAATACATGTATGTGATACTGTATTCTAATTTCGCGATATGAGATATCGGTCGGTTATATGTGATATAGCCGGGTTATCGAATCAAGTGTTAATTCGATAAGTTGATACAATTGATATTAGTCGGTTATATGTGATATAGCCGGATTATTAAATCAAGTGTTGATTTAATAATTTAATGTATAATTATATATTTGATATATTAACATACATTAACTAATATTAGCTCACTTAAGCATTTCTTTTTCTCACTTGTGCACATTTAATATATATGTGATATATATTATTTATGTCATGCTTGATGATATATCAAACATGGGTGTATGAGACTCACACCATACTTTAGATAATAAGGGTTATTATTTATTTAAAGTAATTCATGATTAGGTGGAAATTGGTCATGGCTATGAAGCTTTTAGAAGCTTGTAGTAACCATCGACTTAGTCCACTAATTTTGTTTTACTTGAGATATTTATTAAGCCAACAATTATTTTTAGCCATGGTTAAGTCTCTACAAGAGTTATATGAGATATTATCTCACCCATGGTTGCTATTCTCACTCATACATTCACCATTTTATTCTCCACTTCATCTTCTTCTTCATCTTAAGAAACCTCTTTAGGTTTTCTTGAAGTGAAGAAATCTAGTGAGAAAAATTAATCTAAAGTGGGCAAAATTCCTACTTCATCAACCTACACTAGACTAGCCATTTAGTATAGGTTTTTTGCTTTACTAATTCCTAATTAGTGTATAGGTAGCTTGAGCGAGTGTCTCCTCGACGTAGATCATCTTCGGCCTCGAAGACTTCAAGCAAGTTTGTTCATTTCTTCTTGTGGAGCCTAACTTGAGTCTGGGAGATCACTACTTGGAGCGAAGGGACTACTACACGGAGCTATTGAAGTGAAAGACCGGTCTACAAAGGTTGTATTCCTCATTCTTTTAGTGTAATGTTTGATTATGTGCTTTGTTACTCCTAATCCTCTAGTTAAATCCTAGGTTACGGTTATTTAGCACACTAGAAAATTTTTAAACGGTATGGTTGATACTTCCCGAAACCTAGTAGTAGTGCTAAAGAACCTTACAGTGGTATCAGAGCCAAGTTAGAGCATTAGGCTTTGTCTAGACGAAGTTAGAAGTTCGAACGAACTCCGAATACCCCAATTTGACCCTTCTCTGAAATTTTTTCAAAATGTTGGAATTTTTCATGTTAAAAATATTCAGAAAATCATGTAGGGTTTTCTATGGACCCACCAGAAGAACGACTCCCTAACACGTCATAATGACCGCGGAACCGCGGCCAAAGCATGGCTTCGGCGGCAGTTCCGCGGTGCCATTAGAGAAGCTTGGGACGGCCCTTCAAGTGTACGTCCGTGGGTACTAGTGCATTGTCTGGGTATTTTTTAACAATGCTCAAGTGTTGAGCTCTCTGGGAAATTTTAGAAATTCGTTGATTCGATCGAAATGTTTAATATCGTCTAGCTTTGTGTGAATGTGATACAATATTTGGAATCCACAATAATCGGTTTTTTGAAAACTGGTTTGAATTTTGTAAATCTAGCAATTTAGTCTCATTTGATCGGTTGCCGCGAGGTTTTGATTCGGATCAAAACTCCATCGTAATTACGTAGTGTACGCGGATACTCGCCGGATAACATTCCCCGACCAAGTGACTGTAGGAGAACCCCGTTGCCAAAAACATCCACCGGGTGCTCGCGGCCGCGGTGTTCCGCCTAAGTGCACTTTGTCGTCAGCATCGGGGGTGCGACCGTCTACTAAAGTTTCCGACGAGTATTCGATCAGGATGTCGGGAATCTTGTTGAATTGCTCGACTTGTTATTGAAAAGTGTTTTCAATAACGTGACTAAAATGCGGGGTTTATAATGTTAGGCATGAAATTCGGAATATGAGATATTCCGGGTTTATGATGTCTAAGGAATTCATTGGGTTAGGTATGAAATCCGAAGTATGTGATATTTCGGGTTTATGATATCTAAGGTGTTGCGGATTCCAATTGTTGTAGTTTTTCACTTTCTTTTTTGCGACCGTAAGTGTAATATGTGAGGTATCGCCAGTTTCGTTGCTATACGTCAACGACAATTGGGATACGCATATTTACTTACGTTGATGACATGTGATGTTATGTGTTGCTGTGATATGTTATATTGGATCGTCGTGTTTGAATAGCCGGTTTTATTTATGTGAGATGAGAGTTTTTCATTTTCATTCATGTAAAAACTTGTATGTAATATTTTTTATTGGGGTACTTTCGGGTTGAGGATGCTGTCACCATTGATGTATATTATATACTTTTCCACATTAGGATAGACCCAAGGAGGGGAGCACAGGTAACCGGGTTCTAGGGTCCAGTGGGAGACCATCTCGAGGAGTCGAGATCAGGTCTCCTAACTCTAGAATTGGGAGGTTTGCTTGCCGCTCTCGTAGAGGTCTAGGGATGTGGGTTTGGTTATTCATCGTGACCGTGGAATCCGGGGCTTTTACTGGCTTAATTTAAAACACGAAAATCCTAGTATATCCCATATTTCATATGTTGTCTTCTACTGCTGATATTCTGTGATGTGATCATTTTATATTATGAGACGAATGGTATATATTATATATATGATATATAATAAACATTGCTTATGTTTTACACCCGCACTAGTCCCGCCCCGCTATGCCGTTAGTTAAGTAACCTAACGGTGCATAACGGGACACTGTGGCGAATGCGGATGGCATAAGCGTACGTTCTATTTTTGTTTCTTATCTGTGATACTTAGGAAGCATAAATGATGGGACTTCATTAATGAGATTAATAAAAGAAAATAAACCTAAAAGATGTTGAAGAATCGAATTTGAAACTCACTTGGCCTTTTTATGAAAAAGTAAGTTTCAAAATACGGAGCTTAAGCCACTCTTTTTAAAACCATTTGATTCTACAATGATATCAAGTTCAAAGCATTAAAGGTTTTCTTAAAAACCATCCGCAACCCTCCGTCATTTTAGGAAGTAGAGTACTTAGTATTCGTGCTGCGTATGTTGATCATAGTCAAGGCGTAGTTTACGGTAGCTAAGTGATATCTTCCTACACATCATATGATGAGATTAGTTAGGACATTCATGTGATTTTGTTGATCATAGTCAAGGGTCATGTGAGTGGGTATAATTAATCACGAAATGACGGGTAGAACTTGACTAGTGCTTATGATATGTTGACCATAGCCAAGGTCATAAGCGCTAGGAGTAAAAACCATTATCGGGAATTTCAAGTGTTGAAATTTGCAATGAGATCGCATACCTTCTATGAGATAGTTGGATCCCGATACGCACTGTGAGTAAATGTTACTCCTGAGAGAGTTTTGCACTTTACAATTAGGTAACCTATTATGTGTCTAGAAAGGTGTCAACGGGATTATGCCTCTAGGAAAACGAGGTTTACTTTAATTAGGTCAGTGCGGAAGCACGGGGAACCTCCCTCAAAGTACCGACACTGGCCTGACTGAACGGTTAGCAAACATGTAGGGTGTAATTAATCCTGTCTAATAGTTCCTTTTAGGGTTTGAAGGATGATTTGATAAAAACAGTGGGAGCCATCTTGATTAGATAAAACAAATAACCAATTTAACCTTGCAAGAGCGCACGCAGAGTGTTTTCTTCTCTCTCTCTCCTGGTAGCGATCGTGACATTCCTTAATAAAGATAATAATATGATGTATTGACCGAACCTGCTTATTATACTGAGCTGGGGAACGTTGGTTCCGCTCTTCCTTATAATTGTTATAAGTTTGAGCAGGAAATATGGGTATACCAGGATTCCCATGCCACCCGTTTGAAGAATGAGCATGTTGATGCATCTTCTTCAGGTATGTCCGTTACCGAGAACCGTTTCTCAGTATACTCTACGTCCTGGGTATCTTGATACTGGATCAGGATCCCACATATGTAATCTGTTCCATGGGCTTAGAAAGGTAGAGAACTAGGACCGGGTGATAGTGCAATTGTTGCAGCCAAATCAGTTGGCATATATCACCTTGTATGGTAAATACATTGATTCTGAACGAATGTTATTACATACCGAACCTGATATACAACATTATACCAGTCTCTTTATTAAGTTAAAGAAGGATATAATTTTATATTGCAGGATAATGTTATGAACATTTTCCCGAGTCAAAAGTTGAATGGATCAGGCACGTTATGAAATAGCATATACGTTCTAAATCAAACCACAGTGCTAAGTATACAGAACACACACAAGATGACAAGTTCAGAAATGAACGAATCCTTCTTGTGGTATTGTAGACTAGGTCATATCAATGCGACACGACTCGCTAAGTTACATAAGGATGGATATTTGAATCCATTCGAATTTTCATCTTATGAAACTTGCCAGTCATGTCTCAAAGATAAAATGACTAAAACTCCGTTTACTGGAAATGGAGAAAGAGTTACTGAACTTTTGGGACTGATACATAATGATGTATGCGGTCTCATGTCCATATATGCCAAGGATGGTTCCTTATACATTATCATATATTCACTGACGATCTCTCAAGATTCGGACATGTGTTCCTGTGGAAACACAAGTCTGAAGTTTTTGAGAAATTCAAAGAACATAAGCGTAAAGTTGAGAACCGGACGGGTAAAAGTATTAAATCCTTCGATCTGATCGGGAAGGAGAATACTTGGGCACGGAGTTCCTGGATTATCTAAAAGAGAATAGGATTCTCTCTCAGCTTACTCCTCCGTATACACCACAGCACAATGGTGTATCGGGACGGGAAATCGTACCCTATTAGATAGGGTGCGCTCTATGATGAGTACTACTGAGTTACCTATTTCCTTTTGGAGTTATGCACTTAAGAAAGCTGCATACCTATTGAATGGTTCCCACCAAATCTGTGCCTACCATTCTATATGCGATATGGTATGGGAAGAGACCATGTCTTATACAAGTTAAGATATGGGGTTGTTCGGCCTATGTTGAAAAGAAAAATCTGAACAAACTCGAGGCAATGTCAGTTATGAGTTTGTTGGATATCCCAAAACATTCGCGAGGGAATATCTTCTACCACACCAAGGAACAAAAGGTGTTTTGGTTTCTCGGCATGCCACCTTTTTAGAAAAAGGAATTTCTAGTAAAACAAATTTGTGGTCATGAGGTAGAATTAGAAGGAGTCCAAGCTATACAAACTATGACTGATGATTTAGTGGAACCAGAGGATTCGATAGTTTCCAATGAACCTCAGCCTCTCTGTGAATCTGGTAGGGTTCCTCATCCACCTGAGGGATACTACGATTTTCTTAGTGACAGTGGGAGCGAGGATTGCATCATGGAAGATGATGACCTAATTAGATTCAGACAGGCCATTACGAGTGGGGACTCTGTGAAAAGGCTGGATGCAATGCGATCTGAGATGGAATCCATGTACACCAACAAAGTATAGACTTTGCATGTTGCTCCTGAAGAGGTAAAACCTAACAGGAGCAAGTGGATCTTTGAGAAAGATACTTAGTGTAGATGGAAAAGTTGAGACTTTCAAAGCTAGACTGGTAGCAAAAGGTTTTTGTCATACAACCAGGTGTAGATTATGATGAAACCTTTTCTCCAGTGGTGTTCAGTCAAAAATATTGCAATCTTTAACATGACAATTTCCTCACTTTTCTAATCATCTAAGGATGTTTGTTATAAATATAACACGTATTACAAGTTCGTCTGGAAAATATCAATTACCATGTGTTATACATTATAATCAACATTTTGGAAGGAAATTGTGTGTTTATTATTTCACGCATGATATTGTATATTTCAACATTCTTCATTGAGATTTTGTGCAGAAAATTATTTCAGGACAGATATCGGAATCGTAAATTCGCCGACAAAATGCAGCAAATCAAAGAGTTAAATTCTGGCAGAGATTCAGAAGAGATAAAAGGATTCCAGATATCAAATATAAACCCAGAGATCAACACAAGAAGACAGAGGAAGATTGAAGACACAAACTTACCAAAAGGCCGCGGAACTGTGGCCGAGTCAGGGCGAGTCGCCGCGGATTCGCGGCCGAGGAGCATCAGTTGACGTGAATTCTCTAGAAGCTTCATTGCAATGTTATAGCTTGTTGATGACACTCCATTGTAACAACCTTGTTCTGGAAACTTCCCTACAACAACCTAGCTTCTTGAGGAAGCTTGATAACTACCTTATTCTAGAAATTTCCCTGCAACTACCTAGCTTCTTGGGGAAGATTAGCCTAGCTTCTTGTGGAAGATTGGTGAGGGGCTATATAAAGGACTCTAGTCTTCATTTTGGAGGGTTGAACAATTCATTCCACAATTAATACACAATTCATTACACAAATTGAGTGACACAACTCGTAACTCCAATTCAAGATCAAGATCCAAAATCAAGAATCCTTGAGAACACCATCGAGCGACGACATTCAAGATCTTTTACGCGAAGCCGATCGTCATCAACGAGCACGTGATCCTCGACAGGTCCAAGTCTCATGGTGATCGAGCAAAGCGAAATTCGACGCAACAGTTACCTCTTGAAGGGAGCGATCGAGAGAAATTCTTGTAATCTCGGATTAAAGGAAAGTGTAATTAGAAGTTGATTAATAAAGGTGATCTTTAATTTTAATCTCGCTCTCTTTAAATTCTCGCATTATGAAATCTTTAATTGTTGATTCTTCTATTTTCTTAATGTGTGAATAAATCTCCGCTTGCTAAGGATTCGAAAGAATTCGGTAGATCAAATGGTGATGAAATCCTATACGCATCTTAAGTCTTATGAGAATTATGAACTTTAGGAAAAAGAATCATCAACGACCAAATTTGGAGCGAGATCACCGTTCTTGATAATTTCGTTGCAATTTGGAATTAAATGATTGATGATTCTCTTTGCTAAAGGATAGATTTGAATGATGATCAATGAAAAGATAAGGGATAGTGAAGAAAAAACCCTAGTTTCTTCAATAGATCCCTAATCTTCATTCATCACCATCGTTCTAGCAATAATTCATCAATAGATAAGATGAGTCATTTTTAGTATTCATCATTTCTACTAATTCCTATTGAATCCTACAAGCTATTCTTCAATTTTCTTGATAATTAAAAGTGATCTTGGACATTATCTTGATAACTAAATCTTAAACTCTTTCTTGATTTTCTTGAAAATATTTCATCAACTACATCTTGAATCATTTTCTTGAATTTTCATCACTATTTCAATTCAATTCATCTAAAGCAAGGACGAATAAATACACGAATCTCAGTGGACGATCCGTACTCATTAACGAACTACAACAATACCGTTGATTGCGGTTATAAATTCTTTGATTGTAATTATACTTTTCATATCAATCGAAACATTAGAATCAATCAAATGGCGTCGTTGCCGGAGATGCGTGCGTAATTTGTTCGTTCTTGCTATTTGAGTTGAAATATTATTATTCCATCAAAATTTTAAATCAAAATCGCATCGTGTGCTTAACAATTAGTGTTTGAATTTTTGCGAGGGAATCTGGCATCACTGTAGCGGAGAGATCAAGATTCAGAGACGTTCTGAAAATTCCAGAGGAGCAAAGGAAGCTACAGTAAAAAGAACATCACCTAACTCCTCCTTTCCACCGTGGAACCGCGGCGGATTCAAGGTTTTTGCGGTGGATCCGCCGTTGAGTTGGTGATTCATTGCTTCAAATTTCTCTGGTATATTCTATACTTTCTTATCTCTTCTCTGATCTTGTCCAATAACACTTTTTTGCAGGATTCTTTGCAAAAATTTGCCACTTAAAAAAAAATTCTTGTTGCGTGTTTTGATATTGGTTGTTTTGCATATTTTAATACAGAAATTAAGGGGCAAGCACAAAATTCAGATTAGGTGGGGATTTCATTACCCTTCCTAAGCCCCGCAAATCACAAAACTAGCATCCGCATCACTCTTCATTAACTAAAAAAATATCTAGAAAAGACTCTAAGGACCGTCGCGCTCAATTAGGACAGAGGAATGTCGTGGGTAATTTACTGCTTATCTGCATTTCTTTTGTGGTGTCTATGCAAGTGTGTCTAAGGCAAGTGGTTACTTAATTAGTCCCGCTACTTACGTAGCGGATACCTCCCACTTACCCGGCACTTACCTGGCCACATGAGGGATAAAGAGGTAGTAGAGGATTTATCCTGCGATTTGTCCCCTGGAAGTCTAGGAGCGGTCTAGTGACTTGACCTAGGTGACCGTAGATCTAGGGTTGATCGTGCATTTTTTGTATGATTTTTCAAAATCCGTCTTTTTCAAACACAAACCAAAAAAATAAAACAAACCACCTTCTCTAATTATCAAAAACGTCACCACTTGCGCTAAACCGTTTAATGCATGCTCGGCTGGACAAGAAATTCTAGTGCCCGTCTTGTCCACGTGTCTTCTATCGACTCCGAAGTCGGTATTTCTTCATCTTCTTTTTCCTCACCACACACCACATCCACCGAGATGGACGGTTATCCATCGAATTTCAATAACACCACTCTGCCACTGCCCGCAGGTGCTCAGAATCCACCGCGTATGTCTCTCCAAGAGAGATGTTATCCTTCACGTAGTCCCCTTCCTACTTGTCTTTCTATTCCACCAGCCAATGGGGATAATTTTGAAATCAAACCCCAATTTATCCAACTGTTACCCAAATTTCACGGGCTTGAGTCCGAAGGCGCATACGTTTTAATTCGAAAACGTATGTGCAATGATTGGCACGTCACAACTTTCTGTGGATGCTGTGCGTTTATGTCTTCTCCATTTTTCTTTGTGCAATCTAGCCGAAAAATGGCTTTACAATACTGCCGCACATTTTATTTCTAAATGGGACGAATTCGTTGTAGCATTCCTTAAGAAATTTTATCCCAATCATATGATCGCCCGCGTTCGAAGCGAGATCTTCCAATTTACCCAACTTCCCAATGAATCATTTTGGAAATGCTTTGAACGATTTAAGGATATGCTTATCCAATGTCCTCATCACGGAATCAGTAGATGAGATCTTTGCCGCATTATATATGAGGGCATTAATCCAACAACAAAGCAGATACTTGAAATCATGTGTCAAGGCAAGTTCCTGTCTAAGGATGATGGTGAAGCTTGGAAATTCTTGGAAGATTTTGCTGAAAAACTTTGCAATGGGAGAGTGTTAGACACCCATCGTCTAGGGAAGGTATCCATAAGCTCGATATTTCCATCGCAATGAAAGCCGAAATGGCCGCGATACAAAGAAAACTCGACGCTATAGAAAACAGAATCTCTTCAGCCTCCCTAAACCAATACACGCTTCCCAAAAATGTGTGTGGATGCTGTTCCAACCCATCACATTTGACGGAAGAATGTCCTTTGAATTATTCGTTTCAAGGTCAAGAACACACTAATGCTGCCTTTCAGCAACAACTTAGAAACGATCCTTTTTCTTCCACGTACAATCAGGGATGGTGGAATCATCCTAATTTTGCTTGGAATCAAAACTAAACCCAAAATCAAAACCAGTTTCAAAACAATTATCAAAGACTTCCTCCACAGCAACAACAACCACCACAACTGAGTCAGCACCCCTTTCAATCGCAAAATTTTCAAAATCCGGCCAACACTTCTGCACAGTATGATAATTCTTTGCAATCGGCCGGTACCGATAATTCCTCTTCACTCGAACGAACCTTAGATTTATTTATGAAACATTCCATCCAAGTGTCGGCTGATATAAGGTTTTCTATCGATGATATAAAGAAGAACCCCGCCTCCCACGGTGAGAGTATTAAATCAATAGAAGCACAAATTGCACGATTAAACACCGAAATGAGTGCTAGAAAGAAAGGGAAATTTCCAGCTCAACCCCTACCTAATCCGGGCTACTCACATCATGTGAGTGCTATTACCATGTTGAGATCCGGAAGACTGTTGAATAACCAAGTCGGTGAACAGATTGATACTGATAATGATGAAATAATCAATGACACCCTGGCTTCCACTTCTACTTCTTATCCTATTTCGTCTAGTTTACCTTCTTCTTCCGAGCATATTCTCCGTTTTCCCCAAGGCTCGAACCCTCCGCCCACCTCCTCGAGTCAACATAAGATGATCCCAACTCCAATTCTGGGATCGAATCCACCCCCACAAACTTCTCCATAAATGTTGGACCAAACACTTATTGATAAAGCTCCATTTCCAGATAAGTTGAGGCCCAACAAACCTAACGCACAAATGGAGAAGATTGTGGAAATGTTTAAGCAAGTTAACATAAATATCCCTCTCCTAGATTCTATAAAACAAGTTCTGGCTTATGCAAAAATACTAAATAACTTGTGCACTGGGAAGAGGAAGACTCAAGTGCCCAAAAAGGTATTCATGTCGGCTTTTACACAGCAATTACCCAAGAAACGTAAGGACCCTGGCTGTCCTACAATCTCTATTTCTATTGGGGGTAAAAATATCAATCGTGCTTTACTCGATTTAGGCGCTAGTGTTAACTTGCTTCCATATTCTGTCTATGAGAAATTAGGTATCGGAGAGTTAAAACCCGCTCATTGTACTCTCCAGATGGCAAACCAATCCATCACCAAACCTAGGGGTGAGGTTGAGGATGTGTTGATAAAAGTCGGGGAATTTATATTCCATGTGGACTTTATTGTTTTAGATACACAGCCTGTAGCAAACCCATGGAACCAAATTTCAGTGATTCTCGGCCGACTCTTTTTGGCTACTTCCAACGCTGTAATCAACTGTCGAAACGGCTCTATGAATCTATCATTCGGGAATAGGTCAATTGAGCTTAACATTTACAAGTTGGGAAGTCAACCCTCCGAACCTCATGCTCGAGTATGTTCTTTCGAATTAATGGATGTCGACAGCAACGAATTTGAACAGCTTCACGATACTGATCTAGACTCTCTTAATACGTTATTGTTTGACCCAGCTATTTGTTATACACATACGGACTTATCTATCGAGCTGTCCGGGTCAACATCTAATGCTGATTATGAACCTTTTATGGAGTCTGAGTATCATCCCGTTCTTTCCGATGAGATTATTCTTCGGGGTATCGATGAAAGCTTTGAAGAAATTTTCACTGATGAACTCGCATTTTTAGAAAACACGGGAGTTGTGATGAATAAACTCCAGAACAAAGAAATTGAACCACCACCCCTTCTTCTTGACAATTATGAGAATGTGAGTAATCCATCATCATCATTGTGTCGTCTTTACAAATCGAGACGCAAACCCGTTCTATTACACCACTTATCTCTTCCCCACTTCTTCCTGGCTCTATATAACATGTTCTTCCACCAACCAGTGCATTACATCGATAAAATCTTTGAATGGTTGGTGTTGACTTTCGGTCTTTGTAAAGTTTTGCATTGACCAATAATTTTACCCCCCCTCTTATGATTTTAAAAGCTTAATTTTGTTTAAATCAAGTTTGTAGGGAGGTATATTTTTGGCTCTTGAAAATAAAATTTGTACACAAAATTGAGAGCCAAAAATAAGTTCGGGGGAGGATTTTCACGTTCATTTATTCTTATCCCCGTTAATAACTTTTCCTTCTAAGACTACAGGTTTTTGAGATTTAAAAGAGACAACAGTGAGGACACTGCTGTAAACAGGTTTGGGGGAGCTTTGTGCTTATTTACGCATCACTTTGCCTTACACTTTGCATAAGCACAAAATTTTCAAAAATTCTTTTATAATGAAAGATTAGAAAGTGAAAAATTATATTTAAAAGATTGGAAAAGTTTAAGAAAACCAAGAAAGTTAGATATTTTCTTAGATGAAACTAGTAATAAGTAGTTATGAGCCGTTGTCCTAAGGGTTAGTAAGATGAAGGAAGTCACTAATCTGGGAATAAAAATAAGTCTGAAAAATAGTTCCTATTCTGGAAGCCAAACATTTGAACGTTGATACCCTACTATGCGCACTTACACACGTCTTGAAACTCGGGATAGTAGAGGATACCTTGAAATGCTCTTGTCTAAAAGTCAAAGTACGAAGAAAATAATAAATGAAGCATAAAAGTATAAAATGGTGAAGAAAAATGAACATTGGTTTTGTAATCACCAAGGCAGCATAAAAAAAATATAGCAAGGGTGCTTCACCACCTAGTGCCTTAGACCAACTGGTTTGGGAGTCACTGCTAAGCCTTAGGTGTTGCAAGACTAGGAAATTGCTAATTACGCCTAATATGTGAGCATATTTAGTAATCGGTTGGTTAGTACCTCAAGAAGTATTAACGGTCGCATGAAGAATATGTGAGCAATTCCATCTAAAATATTCACCGACTAAAATGTATTGAGATAGATGGACAAGAGTATGATAGCTTGAATTGAATTCTCCGAGTGTAAGGATGTCTTTTACACACACGTAGGGGTATATGATCGGTGTTTAGAAGAAAGGTAGGGATGAAGAATAAAGGCGATGTTTTATTGAGGGATGATGTGATTTCTAATATCTTTTCATGACTATTAAGATAGGGCTCATGACAACCGAAAAGCTAATGTAGTTGAAAACTCTTATTTTCAAAGTCTTTCTTTTATAATTCTTATCTTTATATATAACTTTCAAGTCTTCCTTTTATTATAGGATTTTGTGGGTGCAATCTGCTGAAAACCCTTAGGAGAAAACACTCCTCCTACTAAGGACACCTAGAGGTTTAAAGGCTTTTTGCACGTGCTCAGTGCAATCGTGTTTGCCTACGAAAATGTGCTAGTTAGTTTTTCTTTTTCTTTCTATTTTCTCCTTTTCTTGAATAAAAGAAGTTTGCTCGAGTCGATCGAAGTCAAGTTTGGGGGAATTTGTTCAGTCGAAAATATTGCAATCTTTAACATAACAATTTCCTCACTTTTCTAATCATCTAAGAATGTTTGTTATAAATATAACACGTATTACAAGTTCGTCTGGAAAATATCAATTACCATGTGTTATGCATTATAATCATCATTTTGGAAGGAAATTGCGTGTTTATTATTTCATGCGTGATATTGTATATCTCAACATTCTTCATTGAGATTTTGTGCAGAAAATTATTTCAGGACAGATATCGGAATCGTAAATTCGCCGACAAAATGCAGCAAATCAAACAGTTAAATTCTGGCAGAGATTCAGAAGAGATAAAAGGATTTCAGATATCAAATATAAACCCAGAGATCAACATAAGAAGACAGAAGAAGTTTGAAGACACAAACTCACCAAAAGGCTGTGGAACCACGGCCAAGTCAGGCCGAGTCACAGCGGATCCGCGGCTGAGTTAGGGCATCGGTTGATGTGAATTCTCCCGAAGCTTCATTGCAATGTTATAGATTGTTGATGATGCTCCATTGTAACAACCTTGTTATGGAAACTTCTCTACAATAACCTAGCTTCTTGAGGAAGCTTGATAACTACCTTATTATAGAAGTTTCCCTACAACTACCTAACTTCTTGGGGAAGATTAACTAGCTTCTTGTGGAAGATTGGTGAGGGGTTATATAAAGGATTCAAGTCTTCATTTTGGGGGGTTGAACAATTCATTACACAATTAATACACAATTCATTACACAAGTTGAGTGACACAACTTGTAACTCCAATTCAAGATCAAGATCCAAAATCAAGAATCGTTGAGAACAACATCGAGCGACAACATTCAAGATCTTTTACGCGAAGCCGATCGTCATCAACGAGCACGTGATCCTCGACAGGTCCAAGGCTCACGGTGATCGAGCAAAGCGAAATTCGATAGAATAGTTACCTCTTCAAAGGAGCGATCGAGAGCAATTTTGTAATCTCGGATTGAAGGAAAGTGTAATTAGAAGTTGATTAATAAAGGTGATCTTTACTTTTAATCTCGCTCTATTTAAATTCTCGCATTATGAAATCTTTAATTGTTTATCCTTCCATTTTCATAATGTGTGAGTAAATCTCCGCTTGCTAAGGATTCGAAGGAATTCGGTAGATCAAATGGTGATGAAATCCTATACATATCTTAAGTCTTATGAGAATTATGAACTTTAGGAAAAAGAATCGCCAACGACCAAATTTGGAGCGAGATCACCGTTCTTGATAATTTCGTTGCAATTTGGGATTAAATGATTGATGATTCTCTTTGCTAAAAGATAGATTTGAATGATGATCAATGAAAAGACAAGGGATAGTGAAGAAGAAACCCTAGTTTCTTCAATAGATCCCTAATCTTAATTCATCACCATCGTTCTAGCTATAATTCATCAATAGATAAGATGAGTCATTTTTAGTATTCATCATTACTACTAATTCCTATCGAATGCTACAAGCTATTCTTCAATTTTCTTGATAATTAGAAGTGATCTTGGACATTATCTTGATAACTAAATCTTAAACTCTTTCTTGATTTTCTTGAAAATATTTCATCAACTACATCTTGAATCATTTTCTTGAATTTTCGTCACTATTTCAATTCAATTCATCTAAAGCAAGGACGAATAAATACATGAATCTCAGTGGACGAACCGTACTCATTAACGAACTACAACAATACCGTTATTGATTGCAGTTATAAATTCTTTGATTGTGATTATACTTTTCATATCAATCGAAACATTAGAATCAATCAAACGGCTATGCTTAAGTCCATCCGGATCCTACTTGCCATCGTTGCATACCATGACTACGAAATCTGGCTGTTGCACGTCATGACCAGTTTTTTCTAAATAGTGATTTAGATGGGAGCGTGTACATGACAGGCAGAGGACTTCGTGGACAGCGGGAGCAGCGGAAAGGTGTGCAAGCTACTTAATTCAATTTACGGGTTGAAGCAGGCATCGCAGAGTTGGAACATCTGTTTTGATGTGGAGGTCAAAGAGTTTGACTTCTTCAAAAAGATAGATGAACCTTGTATATATAAGAAGGTTGTAGAGAGTATGATTGTCTTCCTCGTATTGTACGTAGATGACATACTCTTGATAGGAAATGGTGTTCCTATGCTACACTCGGTCAAGCACCTCTTATCATGAAAATCCTCCATGAAAGATCTGGGTGATACCTACTATATCTTGAGGATTCAGATCTATAGAGATAGATCTAAACGGATGTTGAGAGTGTCCCAAATCCAGATACATCTTCCATACTAAAGGGGTTTAGTATGGAAGATTCTAAGTATGGTGGTTCGCCCACTAACTTAGGAATCACTCTCTCTAAAAAGAAGTCTCCTAAGACTGATTTGAAGAGAGCTCGCATGCAAGTGATACCTTATACTTCGGCAGTAGGATCTATCATATATGTGATGTTATGTACAAGACCAGATGTAGCTAACTCATTAGGTTTAGTGATCAGGAAGCAATCGGATCTTGGGAGAATCACTGGGTAGCTGTGAAGGACATTCTTAAGTACTTGAGAAGCACTAAAGGAATGCTCTTGGTGTATGGTAATGGTAAACTCCAGTGGGAGTTCTTTACCAATTCGAGCTTCCAGAGTGATAAGGTCGACTGAAATTCAGCCTCAGGCTTTGTCTTTACCCTCAGTGGAGGGACGGTATGTTGGAAGAGTTCCAAGCTAGATACTGTGGAGGCTGAATACTGTTGGAGATAGTGCCCTCAGAGTCAATTATTGGATCATAGGCACGTGATTGCAATGATTGAGGAGGACCTATCCCAGTAGGACAGTCTTACTCAAGATGATAGTATGCTATCTGGTTTATCTTTATCATCGTGTACTGCTTTAGGTGACCTTACGAGTCGCTATTACACGTTGATAGAGCCCCTACGATTCTTGCTTGACTACCAGCAGTATGAGGGCGATCATATACGTGGGAGCTGGGGTCTATAAGCACATCCTTAAAAGGTCCCTAGTCGTAGGAGTTTCGAGACAGGGCATCGATTCTCCAGAGTAGACTAGTGTATACAGTCGAGACCCCGACGAGGGGCGGTGGCCGGTCTCACAAGCCACTGGTGTCAGTTGGTTCACCTAAGATGTATACAGGTGTTTATTGGGTTATGAGTATACCGGACAGGACTCGCCGGGAACCTGCTAGTTGGTATTATACCTGACGTCAGATAGCAGTTCTCTGGTGACATGTGTACATGTTAGTTCATCGACTTGAGATCGTCATTTGTCTCGTGTGAGTTCCCACTGTGCTTTGATTACTACCCTACCACGCTCAAAGGAGACGTGCAAACAGGTTTTAGTTGGGTACAGTCCCGAGCCACATGGAGGTAGTGAGCGGATCTGCAGGGGTTCGTCTCTCCCGGTATTAGGGGTGAGGTCGCGCTGTGTCTAGAAGAGCCAGTACATGAAAAGTCCTTGGCCAAGGCAGGAGATTTGCTGGTAGGTATTCCAGTAGTATCTCAGGGTGTTCTGGGCTACACTCCGACACGACTTGTACCGCTATTGAGGGTCTGACTTTCACCAACCCCCTAGGCCCGCCTTGCGATGCTCATAGACGAATGGATCGGACTGTACGGATATTGCCACTGACAGGCTCAGTAAGGTGTCAGGATGAGTTCGCTCATCGACGTCCCTTTTGGTCAACAGCTGGTGGCCCATCACGTATGGCTGATACCTCTGACGTGCTAGTGGTTAAATCCACAGCCATAGTATTGACGAGTCTTTAGAGTCCACCACACACAGTTACTCAGGTTTCGGGCGAAACGCTGTAGAGGCCGTATGGAGATATGGCAGGGTTCGATCAGATATGTGCGGTATTGCACGGATCGTGATCGGACGGTTTTTACTAGCCGGCTTTGGCTTAAGCCGGATCCTAGTATTAGATAGTGTAGATTTTGTATTTTTGCATTTGTGTTCAGTGGGAATACAAATGCGGGCATGTATATGCAGTAGCGGGGTTTTCCTGTAATTTATTACGGGATCAGTTTTCTGAAGTTGCCAGTTTGCATTCCGTTCCGGCCGGTTCTCCTTTGTTCCTTCGCGGCCGGACTTTATCGATGGAGGGGGTTATTTGCAGTTTGCAAATAACTTATTGGTGGAGGGGTTTCTTGCATTTGTTCCTCCATAATCATGAGATTCCATTTTAATCTCATCACTTGCATTTATTATGATAGGATTGAGATGGATGGTGAGGTTGATATTGTTGTGATCATTATTCTTGTTTATGATTTTCTTTTCTCCACTTGATTTGCTTGGATAAATTCCCTCCACCATTTTCCTAGAGGGCCGGCCACACTAGAGGGAGAAAAAGAGAGAGATTTTCATTTGGTGTGAGAAAAATTGATTCATTACATTATTCTATGTTTGCCACAAAATTCCCTCACCTCTCCAAAGTTCATTCTTCACTTCCTCTGCCACGGCAACTACACTAAACCCCAAAGAGACATGGTTTCTACACTTGCCTACAGCATCTTTTGGACGCGTCGGCTCGCCAACTTCGCGCCCGAGTTGCCTCGGTCCAGAGGTGGGAGCCCGTAAACGAACCCGGCTACGTGGTGCCCTTTCCGACGAGGAGGTGACGGACGGAGATTCCGCGGGAGATCGGAGTGGAGACGAAGACCGAAGGAAAGGACACGGATCGCTTGGTATATCTCTTCACCCATCTTTTAGTTTGCTAGTAGCTAGGTTAATGGCCCGATCCGGGTTAAAAGTGTGCGGTAGTGCCGGTTTGCTAGTTTGCAAAGTTTTTCGTTTACGCATTCCGGCGTCGGATCGACGGCTGGGGCGCCGCCGCGGACTTACAATGGTATCAGAGCCACGCCGTTAATCTAGTCTAGCTTGCTCTAGTATGTTTAGAACTCGATCAAACCAAAAATTCCCAAAAACCGTATTTTTAGTGCATGTGTTCTCTGTCGAAATTTTTTCAGCTCTAAAAATTTTTCAGGTTGTTGCAGAATACTGTGCATGGAAACCTAAGCACTCTGTGAAAATTTGGTCGCGAGATCTCACCATACCACCGCGGAACCGTGGCCAAACCCATGCTTGGGCCGCGGTTCCGCCGCTCTTTTAACTGTTCAGCGCACCAAATTTTTACAGAGAGCTCCTGTGTAGAAAATAGGGTTTTGGGAATATTCTTTTTGGGCCCAGATTTTCTGTGAGTGCTACAGTAGTGCTTGGGGCCCACTTGGGTAAATTTGATCGATCGAATATTTTAAACATGCTAGTTCACAGTATTTACATTATATCTGCGACCGTGAATGTCATTCGATCGGTAAATCCTGTCTAACTGCTATAGCCCGGTTAGACGGATTTGCGAACGTGGCATTCACGTTGATGTTCTGTGTTGTGCTGTGATGTTGCGGATCGGTCAGTGGGGATAGCCTGGATGCAATGGTAGTACACTTTTCTTTTTATATGTACATTTGATATTGCGGGGCGAGCGTCCGACATGTGGACTGCCGTCACTGCCTGTTTGTATTATTCTTTTGGGGCACGACCGGGTGGAGGTCGATGTACCCGTTGTATGTATATTTTACTTTCTGTACTAGGATTACCCCGCGGAGGGGTGCACGGATAGCCGGGTTCTAGAGGGCAACGGGCCCGCATCTCATGGCATTGAGACGGAGGGGACTTCACTCTAGAATTGGCGGGCTATTCGCCACACTCGTAGGGGGTACAGGTTGACCCAGGAGGGGTGCCCAAGTTACCGGATTCCGTGAAGTGCTGGGTGGTCCATTCACGTTGCTGAAGGGGGCTGCCTCGCTTCAGGTTTTGGCGGGTAACTTGCCGTGCCCGTAGGGGTCTAGGATTTTCATTGCACAGGCTATCCACACGACCAGGGGAACGTCGGGTTTCAGTAGCGGCTCTATGAAACCCGGGGATCCCAGATATCTGTATTGTTCTGTGATGCTGGTTACATTTCTGTGATGCCGCATTTTTTATCACGCCTTGAGCGAAAACTATATATTATATATATACTAGTAGATGTTGTATATGTTTTGCATCCGCGCTAGTCCAGTCCCCGCTCTGTCGTTAGTTAGCTAACCTAACGGGTGATGACGGGACCAGTGGCGAATGCGGATGGCATATATGTACGTCATTATTTTCGTTCTTTGTGGTGTGATCAATTGATGGGACTGCGTTGATTCGGATCAATGCAAGCTAGACAAACCTATTCTGATGTTGTTGGAACATTTTTCAAAAAGCTGTTATTGCAAGGGCGTTCACTTTTGTTTTGCATCGTGGTATTCAGTTGGAATATCCTGCTCCTCAGTCGACGAGGCAAGGGCCGAGATCCCTTCATCGGGAGTGATCCCTTGGTCAGAAGTTTGCGTCAGGGCAATAACTTCACTATAGCCGATTACTTTTGCTTTGCATCGTGGTATTCAGTTGGAATATCCTGCACCCTATCCTACGGGAAAAGAGCCGAGATCCCTTCACCGGGAGTGACCTCTTTAGCAAAGGTTTTCATTACTATATTTTTATAAAGCTATCAGTTCCTTCAACGATATCAAGTTCATTACGTTAAAGGTTTTCGCCAGAAACCATTCGTAGCCCTCCGTCGTTTCATATGGATAGTCAATAGTATTCAAGCTGTGTTTGTTGGCCATAGTCAAGGCACAGTGTTTGGTAGCTGTTGGTTATTCATATGCAGCATAGATAGATGCGTTGGTTTGGGACAGTCGTATAGCCTTGTTGGCCCTAGTCAAGAGCTTGTACGGGTGGGTTCAAATTAACCTGGAGAACGACGGGTAGAACTTGACATGTGACTTATGATTTGTTGGCTAAAGTCAAGGTCATAAGAGCATGGGGCAAAAATCCACATCGGGAGTTTCTAAAGAAACTGAAACTTGCCAGATATGTGCATACCTTCTGGAGTGTGATGACGTGAGCGGATTCCGTCACGTTATCATGCGATGATAGTTGGATCCCAATTCCCACTGATGAGTTGGTTTACTCCTCGGGTGATCCCGGCTAATTCTTCTTTCAGGTTTGGGGAAGAATTTGACGTTACAGTGGGAGGTTTCCAGATTAGTTAAAGTGATAACCATTCTGATCTAGGTTAGAGTGCACGCTGAGTGTTTCTTTTCTCTCTCTCTTTGGCAGCGACAATTGACCCGACCCTAGACTATGACTCAGTGACCAAGTTGACTGAACCTTCTTAACACTGGCTTTTGGATTGTCAGAGTTGCAAACCTCCTTGCCACTCCTACTTTTACCCTTTTCTCCAGGACACCCCGTATTACTACGAACGCCCACTTACATTGGACAAAACCATCGTATGGTTATATACGAACTCGAAGGAATTTGAGGATGGTTTCTGGTTCTGGAGAAAACGAATAGGATTATTCAGTTGTCTTTTCCTTTTACCTTCTCTCAGGTTGCGAGTACTCCTTGGCTTAGAAGATAGTACACCTATTACGCAAATTGGATAGTCTTCTTCCAAACCTTTGGCTGGTGCCGAACGGTGGGGAATGAAGAAAACCAATTAGCTTAAACGGTGTACAGAAGGTATTAAGTAAAGACAAAGAAAGGGATTAGTAAGAGGGCAAAGTAAATTGCGACTGCTATTCACGACCAAACCAAATATTTCTTCGCCAATCCTAAATCACCTTTGTATTTCTCCAGGACACTCCGTATCACTACGAAGATCCCAAGTTTATTGGATAATCCATCGTATGGTTATATACGAACTCGAAAGGAACTTGTTCCAGTTCGGGGATAGATCCTGGTTCAGGAGAAATAGGAATAAGGTTTATTCGGTTGTCTTTTATCTTCACCTTCTCTCGCATTGCGAGTGCTCCTAGGATTAGGACAGTACACCCATTATGCTTATTGGATAGTCTTCTTCCAAACCATAGGCTGGTGCCGAACGGTAGGGAAGGAAGAAAACCATTTGGCCTAAAGGGGTGTACAGAAGGTAATGACTAAAGACATATAAAGGGATTTGGAGAGGTGGCAAAGAATTATACGGTTATAGTTATGAATCTGGATAATGGAAGAGGCATTACTAGGAATACCGGGATACCCCATCGAAACATTTCAATGTTTCAGTTTCACTGTGTACTCTTAAAAGAAAACTAATTTCCCAATTAGACACTTGCTCCAGGGTATGTATTTACCAGGTTTGATTCTCACATCTGTATGGTTTTTCAGATGATGAGTGGGAGTAAGTTATTGGGAATTAGGTGATCATCCTCATTATATCGGGATTCGTTGTAATTGGTGATATTTGAGGAAGTCACCTGGGTTGTTTGCCGGACGGCAAATATTTGGTTTTGAATATCCGTTGTTATGCACCAATTTCAAATTGATATATCTGTACGTCTATTTTTATAGAGTGAGATATACCTTTTTGAAATTATGTCTATGACATTTACCTATACCAGTGGATGGTTAGGTAAGGAGCATTGAACAGCGGTGTAATTCTTCTTAACCATAAGTACAGTTTTCAACCTACGACACACAGTGAATGAGTTACTAGACTCAGGGGACTTATACAGAGTATTGTATATTGTCTAGTGTCCATTAGGACAGAGGGGTTGGTCCTCGTACTATATTCTGTTTACTTGTGACTTCTCTAGTTCTTAGACAGGTGTTTCGTAGAAACACAGGGTCTGAGTTTTGAGAAGTTATAGGTATATGAGTAAAGTAGAGAACCAGGTATTGCAAGTATCGGGATTCTTCAAGGTGATCGAAGATGTAGATACTTGTGTATGGTATTCAGTTAGTAATGATTAAGAGAACTTGCTTCTCTTTCAGGTTACTCATAATTGAAAGCATTCCTAAGTTGAGTAACGCTGATCGGCCTCATTCCATTTAGTTGACATGCACTGGAGACAGCTGCATGATTTGAATCTGGTTCAATTAAATCAGTGCCTCTGTTTCTATATTGGATATAGAAAAGTTCATATCTTGACATTGTTAAGGTACAGGGAGTTGTCCGGCTTATGCTTAAAACCAGACTCCGGATAACTCAAGGCACGTTTCTGTAATGGCTGTTTGTGGGTTGACCCGGGCTATGACGAGGGTTGACTTTCTACCATCTGGAAGATCAATAGTGATATTGTTCTTGACTCGCCACAGTTTTAATTAAAAATGGATTTTTTCAGAAAAACAGTAGTGGGAGTATGGTAGAACTGGAAGTGATTCCAGAACCGCAAACGATTACTGAAGATTTGATAAGAACTTAAAGATTCAATCTGGTTTGACATTCCATTGGCCACTCCGCAGATATGGTGGGTAACCTCAGGCACCCGAGAGGTACTTCGGTATGCTCAGGGACGGTGGCAGGGAGGTTCTTGTTTACCCAGACTTGCCATTACTGTTGTTCCAGACTGTGAGACCTGGCAGGAGGATGAGTATAGCGTCGTTCTAAACTGGTTTTAGGAGTGTGCGTCTATATGACTCTGCCAGAGGGTTGTCGTGGTCAGTGGGAGCAGCGGAAGCAAAGTGGACAAGTGGCTTATGTCTATTTATAGACTAAAGCAGATATAGCGGAGATAGATCATCTATTTCTGATGTGACAGTCATAGGTTTGACTTCATCAGAATAAGGAGATGGATCTGTTGAGAAGGTAGTAGGGTGTGATGTCCTGGTATTTGGATGACATAAACAGAGTAGGAAGTGAAATTCCTATACTACGATGGTTATACTTTGGTCGTCACACAGTAGTTTCTCCACATAGGAATTGGATCTTATATCGTACATTCTGGTTACTAGATCTATGGTCTTAGATCTAGATTTGGATGGTTTCCCAATCAGGGTACTTAGACAGCATTCTAAGAGTATTTAGAATGGACGACTCCTGGCACGGTAGTATACCTGCAGGTGATGGAGTCACCCTCTCTAAAGGTGTCTTACAGACTAAAGGGGAGAGGGATGTGCATGATTGGCAGATCACTTGCTTGGGCAATTGAGTTGATCATGAGATGTCAAGTACCACACCAGATGTTGTTCTTGCAGTAGATGCAATAAGTTGATATTGATCCAATTCTGGAGAAACAGTCGGAAGCAGTTTTAGAACATAAGTTGATGTTCTAGGGATATGATAACGACAGCCTCCTTTAGGAGACGGTTATCATTCCAGGGTTCCAAGGTGACCTGGATGACAGAGTGGCTGTCAGAGTTATAGTTTTCCCTCTGACGAGGGGAAGTATTTTGGACAGGTGGTCCAGGCGGATACTGAGGGAAGGATGGCACAGGATACTGATTAAGTTTAGTTGACGATACAGTCTAAGAAGTTTGGATTTGGAGTTTATTTATGAGCTAGGTCCCATCAGACATCCAGACATTCTAAGACAGGTATTGCTCATTTCGGGAGATGGCTTTCTCCGCGAACATGGGATATAGAGAGACATAGAAAGAAACATCACAGCGGATCCACTCACTGAGGCTATTCCTCGAACGCAATAGTTTCGCAAACGAGCTTTGTGAAATTGACTAGTAGAGGAGTTGGGTGTTCGGTATCACACGGGCTGTGAGTATGCGACATCGCAATAATTAGCCTTGAGTGCAAGTGGGAGATTGTTGGAGATAGTGCCCTCAGAGTCAATTATTGGATCACGGCACGTGATTGCAATGATTGAAGAGGACCTATCTCAGTAGAACAGTCTTACTCAAGATGATAGTATGCTATCTGATTTATCTTTATCATCGTGTACTGTTTTAGGTGACCTTACGAGTCGCTATTACACGTTGATAGAGCCCCTAGGATTCTTGCTTGACTACCAGCAGTATGAGAGCGATCATATATGTGGGAGCTGGGGTCTATAAGCACATCCTTACAAGGTCCCTAGTCGTGGGAGTTTCGAGACAGGGCATCGATTCTCCAGAGTAGACTAGTGTATACAGTCGAGACCCCGACGAGGGGCGGTGGCCGGTCTCACAAGCCACTGGTGTCAGTTGGTTCACCTAAGATGTATACAGGTGCTCATTGGGTTATGAGTACACCGGACAGGACTCGCCGGGAACCTGCTAGTTGGTATTATACCTGACGTCAGATAGCAGTTCCCTGGTGACATGTGTACAGGTTAGTTCATCGACCTGAGATCGTCATTTGTCTCATGTGAGTTCCTACTGAGCTTTGATTACTACCCTACCACGCTCAAAGGAGACGTGCAAACAGGTTTTAGTTGGGTACAGTCCCGAGCCACATGGAGGCAGTGAGCGGATCTGCAGGGGTTCGTCTCTCTCGGTATTGGGGGTGAGGTCGCGCTGTGTCTAGGAGAGCCAGTACATGAAAAGTTCTTGGCCAAGGCAGGAGATTTGCTGGTAGGTATTCCAATAGTATCTCAGGGTGTTCTGGGCTACACTCCGACACGACTTGTACCGCTATTGGGGGTCTGACTTTCACCAACCCCCTAGGCCCGCCATGCGATGCTCATAGACGAACGGACCGGACTATACGGATATTGTCACTGCAAGGCTCAGTAGGGTGTCAGGATGAGTTCGCTCATCGACGTCCCTTTTGGTCAATAGCTGGTGGCCCGTCACGTATGGCTGATACCTCTGACGTGCTAGTGGTTAAATCCACAGCCATAGTATTGACGAGTCTTTAGAGTCCACCACACACAGTTACTCAGGTTTCGGGCGAAACGCTGTAGAGGCTGTATGGAGATATGGCAGAGTTCGATCAGATACGTGCGGTATTGCACGGATCGTGATCGGACGGTTTTTACTAGCCGGCTTTGGCTTAAGCCGGATCCTAGTATTAGATAGTGTAGATTTTGTCTCTTTGCATTTGTGTTCAGTGGAAATACAAATGCTGGCATGTATATGCAGTAGCGGGGTTTTCCTGTAATTTATTACGGGATCAGTTTTCTGAAGTTGCCAGTTTGCATTCCGTTCCAGCCGGTTCTCCTTTGTTCCTTTGCGGCCGGACTTTATCGATGGAGGGGGTTATTTGCAGTTTGCAAATAACTTATTTGTGGAGGGGTTTCTTGCATTTGTTTCTCCATAATCATGAGATTCCATTTTAATCTCATCACTTGCATTTATTATGATAGGATTGAGATGGATGGTGAGGTTGATATTGTTGTGATCATTATTCTTGTTTATGATTTTCTTTTCTCCACTTGATTTGCTTGGATAAATTCCCTCCACCATTTTCCTAGAGGGCCGGCCACACTAGATGGAGAAAAAGAGAGAGGTTTTCATTTGGTGTGAGAAAAATTGATTCATTACATTATTCTATGTTTGCCACAAAATTCCCTCACCTCTCCAAACTTCATTCTTCACTTCCTCCGCCATGGCTACTACACTAAACCCCAAAGAGACATGGTTTCTACACTTGCCTACAGCATCTCTTGGATGCGTCGGCCCGCCAACTTCGCGCCCGAGTTGCCTCGGTCCAGAGGTGGGAGCCCGTAAACGAACCCGGCTACGTGGTGCCCTTTCCGACGAGGAGGTGACGGACGGAGATTCCGCGGGAGATCGGAGTGGAGACGAAGACCGAAGGACACGGATCGCTTGGTATATCTCTTCACCCATCTTTTAGTTGCTAGTAGCTAGGTTAATGGCCCGATCGGGGTTAAAAGTGCGCGGTGGTGCCGGTTTGCTAGTTTGTAAAGTTTTTCGTTTCCGCATTCCGTCGTCGGATCGACGGCCGGGGCGCCGCCGCGGACTTTCAAATACATCGCTACAAACTATACTACCAAAGAGGTTGTCTGGGTATTTCTTGTTCATGAGATGAACATGGTTCCTACCATTGAGCGTCCAATATTAGTATTGTGACTACAATGGAGTTGTGGCTTTAGCCTAGGAACCTCGGTCCCATCAGCGTTCCAGACATATTCTAAGGCAGTATCACCTGATCAAAGAGTTGGTTGATCTCCAGAGGATCGAGGTTAGGAGAGTTGACCTGAAGAATGACATGGCGGATCCACTCACAAAGGCCTTTCCCAAGAGAGACTTTTATGGAACGTTTGGTATGAGATACTACAACAAATGTTCTCAGTGCAAGTGGGAGATTGTTAGTTGTATGTATGCCATAGAGGCCATTATTGTACATGATTGTATATTATAATGGATGCTTGGACATATATAGGGAGGACTTTCTTGCTCGACATGATAGTATGCTATCTGGTTGCTCTTTATCTTAACATATACACTCACTATCTCTCTGTTATAGGTTGATAAAGCCCTTAGGATGTGTACTTGACTTCCAGGAATATGATGGAGATCATACTAGTAGGGCCACGATAGTCCGTAAGTACATCCTTTAATTGTTCCTAGTCGTGGGAGTATCGAGACGGGGCATCGATATTCCAGAGTAGACTAGTGTATATGTTTTTTGACTCATATGATGGGCGATGGATGATCCCACATCCATTGGTGTTTGACATCAAAGATTATATACGGGTGCTCAGTGGAGACTGGGTACACTGAACAGGACTCACCGAGAACTCCTACACGGTATTATACCTTACGTCAGATAGCAGTACTTTGGTGACACTGGTACAGGTTAGTCTGTTGACCCGAGGTTGTCATAGAATCTTATGTGTCTCCCACTGTGCTTTGATTTCCACCCTACCACGGCTCTACTGAGTCGTGCAAACATGTGGTTTTTGGATACAGTTCCGAGTCATATAGAGGCAATGAGCGATAGGAGGGGATTTCGTCTCTTCCGGTATTGGGGGTTGATGTTACGCTGTGCTCGATTGGCCATAACGGGAAATCTCTGGCCAGGGTTGCTGAGATTTACTGGTAAGTGTTATAAGTAGTTTCTCGAACCGTTATGGGTCTCACATCAGCATGATTTATCAGGCTATTTGGTTCTGACGTTTACCACCCCCGGGATGGATATGCGATATATTAGACGAAGAGACCGGACTGTACGGTAGTGTTACTTATTGGATTCACGGGAGTATGAGCAAGCCTGCTTGTTGATCTTCTGATCGCTCAATACCTGGGAGCTGTTATGTACAGCTAGTGCCGCTGACGGTTTCTGGGTATGTGATATGATCACTGCCTACCGCTAGCGTATTGAAGAGTCTTTAGAGTCCTACACAGAGGTTTCCTGGCTCAGGCGAAACGAAGTAGGATCACATATGTGATATGTGCGGGACCGAGATTAATACGTGTATGTGATATCGTATTCTAATCTCACGATATGTGATATCGTATTCTAATCTCACGATATGTGATATCAGTCGGTTATATATGATATAGCCGGGTTATCGAATCAAGTGTTGATACAATTGGTATTAGTCGGTTATATGTGATATAGCCGGATTATTAAATCAAGTGTTGATTTAATAATTTAATGTATAATTATATATTTGATATATTAACATACATTAACTAATATTAGCTCACTTAAGCATTTCTTTTTCTCACTTTGCACATTTAATATATATGTGATATATATTATTTGTGTCATGCTTGATGATACATCAAAGATGGATGTATGAGACTCACACTATGCTTTAGATAATAAGGGTTATTATTTATTTAAAGTAATTCATGATTAGGTGGAAATTGGTCATGGCTATGAAGCTTTTAGAAACTTGTAGTAACCATTGACTTAGTCCACTAATTTTGTTTTACTTGAGATATTTATTAACCCAACCATTATCTTTAGCCATGGTTAAGTCTCTACAAGAGTTATATAAGATATTATCTCACCCATGATTGCTATTCTCACTCATTCATTCACCATTCTATTCTCCACTTCATCTTCTTCTTCATCTCAAGAAACCTCTCTAGGTTTTCTTGAGGTGAAGAAATCTAGTGAGAAAAATTAATCCAAAGTGAGAAAAATTCCCACTTCATCAACCTACACTAGACTAGCCATTTAGTATAGGTTGTTCGCTTCACTAATTCATAATTAGTGAAGAGGTAGCTTGAGCTAGTGTCTCCTCGACGTAGATTATCTTCGGCCTCGAAGACTTCAAGCAAGCTTGTTCATTTCTCCTTGTGGAGCCTAACTTGAGTCTAGAAGATAACTACTTGGAGCGAAGGGACTATTACACAGAGCTATTGAAGTGAAGGACCGGTCTATAAAGGTTGTATTCCTCATTCCTTTAGTGTAATGTTTGATTACGTGCTTTGTTACTCCTAATCCTTTAATTAGATCCTAGGTTACGGTTATTTAGCACACTAGAAATTTTTTAAACGACTTGGTTGATTCCTTCAGAAACCTAGTAGTAGTGATAAAGACCCTTACATCCTTTGTGCCGTGGTAGGGAGGAAATCAAATACAGTAGGAACCACACATGACACTTTGACGACCTCGGGTCTACAGACCAACCTGTACAAGTGTCACCAGAGAACTGCTATCTGACGATAAGTATGGTACCATATACGAGTTCTCGGCGAGTCCTGTTCGGTGTAGCTATTCTCTAATGAACACCTGTGTACAATCTTTGATGTCAAACACCAATGGTTGTGGGATAAACCATCGCCCCATACAGGGTCAAGAAACGTACACACTGGTCTACTCTGGAATTTCGATGCCCTATCTCGATATTCCCTCGACTAGGAATGGTTAAGGATGTGCTTGCGGACTACACGAGCCCCACTAGTATGATCTGCATTATAGTCCTGGTAGTCAAGCCAACATCCTAAGGGCTTTATCAACATGTATGAGAAAGACAGAATAATAATATGTGTACATGTTAAGATAAAGAGCAACCAGATAGCATACTATCATGTCGAGCAAGAAAGTCCTCTATATATATGTCCAAGCATCCATTATAATATACAATAATGGCCTCTAGGGCATACATATTCCAGCCAGTGAGGATGATTCGTAAAGTGCTCCAACCAAACCAAAGCACGCCTGCAATAAATAAGAGCAGGATCAAAACCGAGAAGCGGTTCGCCAAAGCCCTGTCAATGGGGATGAAGTTGCCACCTCTCATAAAGAACACTCCCGGGGTCATATGCCTCGATGGAAAAGGATCACATCCAAACTATTGCTTATATCATCGGAAGGTCGCCCATCCCATCGAGGAATGCAATGCCTTCAAGAAGTGGTGGTAAGGATACGTTGCCTATCAAAAACACTTCAAGAGGATGAAGCGCGAAGTTTACACTCATCGACAGCAAAATAATGGGACGAACGTGCATAAAGAAATGACCGAGAACTGTCATATGGTTGGTACCAGTTCGGATGGAGGAAAACCTCCAGTTCTTACATTCGGGAGCGATTCTGAGGATGAAACACCCATCAACCCTCTCTTCAAAGACCCCCCCTCCGAAAAAGAAGAGGAAGAGAAGAACTGCGAGAATATTCAGCTGCATAACCGTACACTGCTTGAGAAGAACCCTGGACCTACAAACAAAGGTTTGAACAAAAAAGACAAACGGAAAGGGAAAATCCCTGACGAAATTGCCCTCGATGACAGAGTGCTAAAAGAGACCATCGCAGAAGATCTGTCTAGGAAAAACAAGGTGGATTATAACGTCATAGCACATCTAAGAAAAATACCCTCGCAACTGAGTATATTGTATGTTCTCCTCCGGTCCAAAGAGGCACGAGATTCCCTGATCAAAGCATTACAAGAGCCCAATCAGCTCCAAGTTTTCCTCGCAGAGGAGAAGATGAAAGATGAACTGGCAGAGGTCCATACGGCCGATATTACATTCAGCGATGAAGATCTACTCGTTGGTATGTGCGAACATAATCGCCCGTTAAACGTCACCAAGTACTGCCACAACATCAAGATAGGAAAAATCCTTGTCGACAATGGATCCTCCATCAACTTTCTCAACGTGAGAGTGCTGAAGGAAATTTTCATAAACGTTTACACCTTGCCCGAGATAAAATTACCATCTTTGGGTTTGACTCACAGTCGTCACGGATGCTTGGTCCATAATACTAACACTACGATTCGGGCTGATCATCACCGACATCAAATTTCATGTCATTGATGTCAAGACTTGCTATTACGCTTTGCTCGGCAGGCTTTAGCTACGCAAGTACAATATCATCCTTTCTACACAACATCGGTGTATGAAATATTTCAAGGATGGCTCAGAGTACACCATTACGAGAGAGCTGAACCCATTCTCAGTAAACAAAGTCCGAAAATACAAAGTCGCAAAGTACTTCCTACCAGGCTTTGAGAATACTGAAATGTGTCACAAGCCGGAGAATAAACAGAAATCTGTTGTCTACTCGGGTTAACCCCAAAAAGAAAATAATAAGTCTGGACCATCTACCCTTATTTTGGTCTTTGGCAGCGGCTATGAGGACGAGGCCGATACAGTGTTCTCCGTCCGCCCGTCAATGCAGACTCTTGCCCAGGCAGATCAGAGTCTGCAAATCACATACAACGTACAAGAGCTACAAATTTTCTATGTGCCTCTTAAGCGAAGAGGTGAAAAAGTGATCCTCTTCTACCAATCTACGGAGACCAAAGTATAAAAAGAAATTTGGCATGGTGTCGATTTTGCACTCGACAGGTTTCAATACATCCGTCTGCTAAGATATTACGCGGGAGGATTGAAAGAGCTGTTAAGACGCCAAGGCATACCCCTCGAACAAACTGTTCGACAAGACCGATTCTACAAAAAGATCTGAGATATTCCCAGTAATCCGTGGAAGAAGCCTAACGGGAAGATGAAGACAACTGGGCTGGGATACATTCGGTCTAAGAAGCGGGAGCAAATCTATAGCTGCCACATTGTAAATAGCTCGGGTGAAGAGGAAAACGCTCTTCCAAGTAATGTGACGTTAAATCGGAGCGAGATCCCGCTCTAAGAACGTTAAGTCCGTCACTTGAAGAACAAATTGACAAGCTAATAAAAGAAACTTGTTAAAAGAGCCAGGACAACCACAACCACGAAATGACCATTTATGAAAAGGCCAAGACGTAGCGTCTCAGCCGACAATCTGCGGAGAAAGTAGACCGTAATGCCCTTCATCCCTAGCCCGCTATATGTTCTCGCGAAAGGGGAAAACCCCGAAATGGAGGTAAAAACAGGGTAAAGAACGCAAAAAATGTTTGAAGACAACAAAGCGGATCCAAGATGCCGTGTAATCGAGAAAAACTCGATTGGAGCCCATCCTTTATAAAGAAGATAGGTTGGGAATACTCTTTCCCCCAAGACAAGATAAGGAAAATATTCAACCTTATCATGAAACACCAAATGATGACGCTTCCAGAGTCTCGGCATCCCGAACAAATAAACGAGATCCATCATCCGGATTATTGCTCCTATCACCGAGTAATAGGCCATCCCCTTGAAGACTGCTTCACCTTCAAAAACTGGGTAGAAGATCGGTATCAATAAGGCAGGTTTACGTTATCCTACAGCTGGAGGGTAACCCCCCCACAAAAGCATAAGCCAAAGAGGAACTATACCGTCAGGATAGGACCAGCTCAACATTAATAATGGAAGCGAACTTGTAGCTGTCATATGATAACACTCTCAAAAAGGGAGGGCATGAGACTATGAATGACCTCTACTAGTGCTTCGCAAATGAAGATGAGGACGAGCTGATCTCAGAATTTTCACCAGCACCAAAAGAGCTGGAAGATGGGATACACACTATGGCGGACAACCTAAGAAAAATTGACTTAGGGACGGAAAATGATCTGAGGCCAACTTTCGTCAGTGAGTTACTATCTGAAAAACATGTGGCCACGTTAAAAGACATGCTCATGCAATATAAAGACTGCTTCGCATGGAACTACTCCGAGATGCCGGGTCTAGATTCAAAAGTAGCAGTATATAAACTGGCCATATCACCGGACATAAATCCAGTCAAATAGGCGCTAAGAAGGATGCGGCTCGAACTTGAGATGAGTATCAACGCTGAAATAAAGAAACTAATCGATTTCGACTTCATCCAAGAAGATAAATATCCCGACTGGATCGCTAACATCGTTCCGATGATAAAGAAAAATGGGACAGTCCGCATCTGCGTGGACTTCTAGGATCTCAACAAAGCTTGTCCGAAGGATGACTTCCCAGTACCTGTTACCGAGCTGATGATCGATAACATGTCTACCCATGAGGTCTTCTCCTTCATGGATCGATCTTCAGAATACAACCAAATAAAAATGCATCCTGAAGACCAGAAGCATACCGTCTTCCGAACTTCACTGGGCATATTCTGGTATAAGGTGATGCCCTTCGATTTGAAAAACGCTGGCGCTACCTAACAGAGGGCCATGAAAAAGATTTTCGATGACCTCATTGTTGGGGTTAAAAATTAAACCCCGGTTGACCAAGTCAAAATCAAAGTCAACCCCAAACCAAGTGGGCCTAAGCCCAGGTCAAGTGAGCCCATACCCAAGTCGAGCCCGAACATGAAGCAGCCGGCTTGTCCCATGCCAAAATGAAAATTATGTAACAAATAAATAATGAATGTAAGGAAAATGGGCATAAAACCAAATTTTTGTAAAGCTCATGGCTCATATGCAAAATAAATAAGCACAAGAGGTATGAGATGGGCAAAATGCCATTTTTGTAAAGCCCAATAGGCTATGTGTAAATTTGTAAGCCTATATAAGGCAAGATGATTGTAATGACTCTGAATTTACTGTACAAAATTTTTCAGTTTAATTTACAGAAAGGAGTTTACAAGCCTGAGTACCATTTATAAGTTAATTTTTGTTTAAGAACAGCAAGAAGCAACTTGTAGCTCACTGGTAAAGCCTTACACTGCTGCGACGTAACCCCTGTGTTCGATTCCTACCAGGCACAATTATTTTTTTCAGATTTTATTTTCTAAACTTTTTGGAAGCCCAAAAGTTTACACGTGCAATGCACATAAAAATAAAATGTCTGAAGAAATAAACATGTGCACGATGATTTAAATACAGAGAAGAACACATGGCATAAATCCCACGGCCCATCTCCCAAATTCGACCGGCGATATCCTCTCAAGGACTGGAGCCGACGGGCCCAATATAGCCAAAAGTGCCCTTGCTTTGCACACATGACCTTTCCTCTACCCCTAACTCCCGTGCACTGTTTGATTGCTCTGCAATTAAACTTATCACTTTTTAATGTATTTTAATTCACTCTTTTAATCCCAAAACCCTAATCCCACACTATAAATACTATCTCATGCCCTAGCCCTTCCTCATTCTGAAAATTCTAGCTAAAACTCTCAAATTTTCTCAAGTATAAGTGGAGTAGATGAGGAGTTAGCCAATGACCAACTTCCGGCGAGGATTGAGGCTATTCCGGCAAGCCCTGCGACCCCACGACTACCAATCTATCTTCTTCTATCTTTCCTTAAACTATTTCACTCGTAAGTCCCTCCCAATCTCTCTTCTTCTACCTTTCCTTTAACTATTCACTCGTAAGTCCCTCCCAATCTCTCTTCTTCCTCTTTAAAAATCTCTTTTTCAAAATATATCGGTAAGTGGAGTTAATATTGACATTTTATTCTAAACCCTTGAAATCACACTTTTTCTTAGTCATTACTTATTCATATTTCTACACCTTATTTGTTAAAATAAAACTAATGTTTAGAACAAACTTTCACTCAAGAATATCATGAAACATGACTTTAAATCAACTTTTACATTAAAATACCATGAACTTTAGATATGCCATCTTATATTACTTTGTTTAAACATACCTCTATAAAACTTCATAGAGTAATGACCTACCCCTTACAAATACGCATGTTTCCATAGCACGATAACCTTGGAACATATTTTTGTTATAATATTACATTAAAATACCATCTACTATAAAAACGGTTTTCTATCAAATTGTATTTAAAATTTCTTGGCAATTGTGTTTCTACAACCCTCTTTAAGGGACCCACTATTGGATGGTGCGGATTATCACAAATCCTTGGGCTAGTTGAGCGAGATGCAGACCTCTTTATGGAGCATTCGGTCTCGAAAGGTTTTAATACGGTTTTTGAGAAAAACACATTTTCTACATAATAATTTTTTTTATATAATTAAATAAATATTATTAAACCACATATTTTCAAGATATAATAAAATTCCATGTTTTCTAAACAAAAATAAAAGAATGAAAAGTTTCACCAAAATACCCTCAAGTTATCCAAAAGACAAGTTTTACACTAAAATACCATGAACTTCTCAATACTATGTAATTAACACTAAAATACTTCAAACCCTTAAAATTCACAACTATGAAACCCCAAATACGATAAATAAATTCTCGAGGTTTATTTTGAAATTATATTAAACTACTTTTCATAAAAACCCCTCGAGCTATATAAAATAACATTTAAGGACTTTAGTAAATATAGGTTTAAGCGAGATCAATTCTCTTGAGCCCTACGAAGCCGGAGAAAGTGAGTGCTTGTCTATTTAAGATTGAAAAACTTAACGGAGTTATCAATGGTAATTGTCTTTGAAAAAGACACAAATCCTGTCGTCCATGTGCAGCAGTTATTGATGACTCCCGAACCTAATTCAGGATTCAAATCAGTTTATAAGTGTCCGACTCAGTCTAAGTATAACTCAAATCTGAATCCAATCAGAGTCTAATCAAACATGAATCCTATATCAAACATGAACACTTGAAGCTGAACTTGAATACTAGAATTCAACAACTATATCAATATGCAAACATACTTGACTTGACCAAACCATGTCTATAACTTGACATGAACACAAGCTTACATCCTGAACCTGACTACTTGAACAACTTGTATCCATTGTCTCGGAAAGTCTAATAATTATAATCTATATAAAACATTACACGGGGTTAACGGGATAGATTGGTACGGAATGTATTAGAAATGGAAAGAGATGGTCACTAAAAGAAACCTACATGAACTCTCGTGTCGTTGTCCCGTGGGTTTTGACGGGGTTTTGTACTACATGTTACCTTTAGTCCATGGAGCAAGTTGGCTCCACTCGTATACACCGATACCTGCTGTACCAAGTTACAAACAACTATATTAGAATAATAACCTTATACCAGTATAACTTACCAGTTCCCTTTTTTTTAGATTACTTGTTCTTCCTTTCTTTTGGGACTTACCGAGCGCTATTTCGCTGACGACATTCCTGTCTATTTCTTTCTTGGAATGTTCATCAGGAGGACAGGACCCTTAGGAGACCGAGCCAAGTCAGGAGTACTTGGATCAGATTGAGGCACAACCAGACTATTAGCTTTACTTGTACTTACCTACCAGTTTGTTTGCCACTGTTTAGGCATTGCTTTTATCATTGTACTTTTTCTTTTGAAATCAGTTGTATTGTAAAGATGAATGTAAATAAAAGTTGCTGTTCATTTTATATCACTTGTCATTTTTGTGTATTTTTACATATATTGCTTAATTACGCTTAACGTATTTATTTCTTAGTAAATACGTCGCGTGCCTGCAACGTCTCCACCTCCATATATCGGGAAGCGGGGCATGACAGGTTTTATTGGTGGCCCATGCAGGTCAGTTCTGCACGGAATCTTAAGCAATATATCATACGAATTATAAGAATCAACAACTATACATTCTTTACATTTTAAATTCCTTGAATCTATTCTAACATTTCCTTTTCTTTTCAAATCCTTGTATATCACCCTATATTTTTCCTGTATCTAAAACCAACCTTACAAAACCTAGGTACTATACTAATAGCCACTCTTCCTGCACTTGCACTGTTCGACACTAGAGCGTCTCACTGCTCCATGTCGCAACGATTCGTGAGAATGCATGCGATTCCCATGAAGCCACTCATTTCAAGCTGGAATGTCAGTTCCGGGAATAGAGTATTGAAGGCAACTATGGGATTTGATCAGTGTCCAGTTGTAGTCTGCGAACGAGAATTCTACGCGAATTTCAAAATACTAGACATCCCAAATTTCGATGTGGTATTGGGAATGGACTGGCTGGGAATTTTCTATGCTACGATTGATTGCCGTCAAAGGAGGATAGTATTCGAGATACCAGATCACCCAGTCTTTTACTTCAAGAGTGGAGATAGAACTTTGGATCCAGGAGGATACCATGCTAAACCGAAGGATGCAGAAGTGTTTTCTCTTCCGGTAGAAGAAGAAGAAAAGCCAGAGGTAGTTCAAGAGTTCGAGGATGTGCTCCCTGAAGATATAACAGGTTTGCTTCCCGATCGAGCTCTTGAATTCAGTATTGATTTAGAACCTGGTGCGCAACTGGTAATCAAAGCTCCGTACCGGTTAAGTCCAGAAGGATTGAAGGAGATTTTCATTCAGTTGGATGAACTACTGAAGAAAGGTTGGATTCGTCCCAGTATTTCAAGTTAGGGATCTCCAGTTTTGCTTATGAAGAAAAAAGAAAGTTCGTACAGGATGTGTGTAGACTACCGAGCTCTGAACGAAATGACGATTAAGAACAAGTATCCACTACCTCGCATCGATGATCTTTTCGATCAGCTAAGTGGGTATTGTGTATTTTTGAAGCTAGATCTTCGTTCGGATTATCATCAGGTGAAGGTCAAGGAGTCCGATATTCCGAAGATGGCATTCAGGACTCACTACGCTCATTACGAATATCTCGTGATGCCATTTGGAGTGACCAATACACCAGCTATATTCATGAATCTGATGAACCAAGTTTTCCGAGAGTATTTAAACAGGTTCGTTGTTATTTTCATCAACGACGTCCTGATGTATTGAAAGAATCGGAATGAACACGCTGGGTATTTACGGATTGTCCAGGAGATATTGCAACAACATCAACTCTATGCCAAGTACAACAAGTGTGAATTTTGGCTAGATCATGTCGGATTTCTCGGACACATTGTTTTGGGCGAAGGAATCTCAGTAGATCCAGCTAAGGTATCAGCTGTCAAAGAATGGCCGACACCGAAAACGATGAAGGATATTTGAAGTTTCTTCGGATTAGCAGGATACTACCGAAGATTCATTGAAGGTTTCTCGAAGATTGCAGCACCCCTGACAAAGCTCACACATAAAGATGACGCATTCATGTGGTCAGAAGCATGTGAACAAGTTTTTGTATAACTCAAGTCGTGGTTAACTTCAGCTCCTATTCTCGTAATATCGGATAAATCTGGAGGTTTCGTCATACATTGCGATGCGTCCGGTAAGATATTAGGATATGTTCTACACCAATATGAAAAAGTTGTAGCTTTTGCATTAAGATAGCTAAAGGGTCATGAGCGCAACTATCCAACACATGATCTAGAGTTGGCAGCCGTTATCTTTGCACTTAAGATTTGGCGCCATTATCTTCTTGGAGAATGAATGGATATATACACTGACCATAAGAGTCTGAAGTATGTATTTACTCAGAAGGAATTAAACATGCGGCAGAGAAGATAGTTAGAACTTAGGGCGGCCTTCGACATCAACCTACAGTATCATCATGGGAAGGTGAATGTAGTTTCTGATGCACTTATCCGCCATCCATTAGCAATGAACCTCACCGCTCAGTGGAAGCTACAACAAGAATTGCACGGGATGAAGATTGAAGTAGTTATTCCAGGTAACGCTTCGTATGCGATGAACTTATAAGTCCAATCTACTATTGTAAATCAGATCAAGGCAGCTCAAGCAAATGATGCCAAGCTACAAAAGATTCGAGAACAAGTAGAAAGTGGACTTCGAACTGACTTCATCATCCACGAAGACGGATCCTTGAGATATGGCAGTAGATTGTGTGTACCATAAAGTCCTATTAGAGAAGAGTTGATGAAAAAAGCTTACAGCTCTGCGTACTCAATACACCCTGGTGGTACCAAAATGTATAAGGATCTACAGCAACACTACTGGTGGCATGGAATGAAGCGTGAAGTAGCCAGAAGCGTAGCTAAGTGTTTGGTATGTCAGCAAATGAAAGCTGAACATCACAGAACTGCTGGTGTACTTCATCCGTTACCAATTCCAGAATGAAAATGGCAGCACATTACCATAGACTTCATGACTGCCCTTCCTCACAGCACGAAGGGTAACGATGCAGTGTGGGTTATTGTGGATCAACTCGCTAAGTCGGCTCACTTTATTTTCTTTCGAGTTGGCCAATCAAATGAGACGTTAGCAAAAAAGTACATGGAGGTAAGCATGAATCTAAAGTAAGATTTAGCCTCAAAGTGTACAGTATTTGATACCCATGAACTCATGCAGGAGATTATGAGATTACATGGAGTACCGGTTTACATCGTCTCCGATTGTGATACCAGATTTCAATCACAATTTTAGCAGAGTCTGCAAGCTTGCCTGGGAATGAGTCTGAACTTCAACACGGTTTACCATCCACAAACGGACGGAAAGTCTAAGCGAACAATTCAGATTTTGGAAGACACGCTAAGTGCTTGTATGTCAGACTTCGAAGGTTCATGGGAAGATCACCTGCACCTTTTGGAGTTTTCATATAACAACAGCTATCAGGCGAGCATTGGAATGGCACCATTTGCAGCACTCTATAGAAAGAAGTGTCATTCACCACTAAATTGGGACAATGTTGGAGATCGTGAACTTCTAGGACCAGAGATGATCGTGGCAACTGTGGACGTAGTTCGCACGATCAGGGAAAGAATGCGTATAGCCCAAGATCGACAGAATATGCAAAGCGCCGACACCTAGAGTTCCAACCTGAAGATCATGTTTTTTCTGAAGATCTCTCCAAACCGAGGAGTGATCCCTTTTGGTAAGAGGGGTAAGCTAAATCCAAGATACATATGACCGTTCGACATACTCGAACGAGTTGGAGAAGTGGCATATCGTCTAGCACTTCTACCCTCATTGAAAGGAGTGCACAACGTGTTCCACATATCCCAGCTTCGAAAATATGTGACCGTCCCCAGCCATATCCTCGATCATTCTAAGCTCACTGTACAGATGGACCTAGCTTGCGAGCAACAACCTGTTGAAATTCTGGACCGAAAGGTGAAGACATTACGGAACAAGGAAGTAAACTTGGTCCGAGTGATGTGGAGAAAATATTCGCCAGGAGAATCAACGTAAGAACGAGAAGATGACATGCGTGCAAAATACCCCCACTTATTTGTACATTAGTGTTAGGACGGGCGCGCTTCGCGCGTGTACGCAGCGGAAGTGGGGATGGACGGAAAATAAAAATTTCGTTGGAGCGCGATCGACCATACGCCAAGATCATCCAAACACTAGTTTTTAGCTAAACTAAAGTACATAAATTAAAGTTCAGAGGTGCTACAACCTTTGTAGCGTGTCCATCTGCTCTCGGAAGACCCCGTCTAAACTCTGTGAACTCCCAAACGCGTCTGCATGCTAACTATCTCGCCATAGATGATCCGCGTTGAAAGCGGATTGCCCAAGCTCCAACTCCGTCACCGGTCGGAGGAACTTCCTCCAGAGGCTTACTATGCGTGGAGGAAGGCGATGCGAATAATGGGTACCTTCTACTTTTTGCAAATCCTCACTATGGCAACAATTGCCATTAACCTAGAGTGCTTGAGCTCATGTTAAGAGGAATAAGAAGATCTTTTCTATTTTGTAATGGGATGGAAAAATAAAATGAATTGTGTCATGTGTAATTTTCCACCTATGTCATGTATTTAACCATGACACATGCCTTAACCCTCCACTCTCTCTCATGTGTGTGTCAACAAATAAGAGAGAGGATGGTCCCCACCACCTAATTAAACATATTAAATATAAAATAATACACACACAGATGCATACATTAACATATATATATATATATATATTCATATTTACATATATATAATTATTTGTATATTTATTTATACTTAATATATAATAGTGGGATTTAATATATATATCAAATATATATATATATATATATTAAATAAGTATTAGTACATGTATCCTATACATGTACTCATCATGTATCACATACATGAAATGCCTTCAATGTCTTCCTTGTATCATATACTATAGAGGGTGCATGTATCATATACACTATACTAGAAATCGAATCATCAATACAGTTATCAAGTCAATACTTGGTATTCCGGCTGTGAAACCGGCTAGTATAACAGTCGTCCGATTGAACACGTATAACCGATATATATGTTTTATCGAACTCATGTACGTATCCCTATACGTATGTCACATTGTGTTTTGCCCGGGCAGGAACTTTCGTTGCGGGACTCTAAAGACCTTCAATACGCTGGCAGTAGGTTATACAGGATCGTATCCGATTGAATCTGAAACACTTTCAGATTCAGCCCCTTTTCGGGTTAACCCACAAGCTCGTTAGTGGCACTAGCTGTAAGTAACGACTACCTAGGTATGAGCAAGATAAAGGCAGGTCAACGAGCGAACTCATCCGGACCCAACAAAGTCTATAAGTGACAGTCACGGTACAGTTCGGTCTCTTCGTCAAGGAGTATCACATATCGGTTCTGGGGAGTGAAATCTGTCAGACCCCCAATAACCCAATAAGTCATGCAGATATAACTGGTAACACTTACCAGGTTATCTCAACTGTCGTGGCCATGGACTTCTGGATATAATCGTGTCATACGCAATGTGATATCGACTCCCAATACCGGGAGTGACGAATTCTCTCGACCACTCACTGCTTCCATGTACAGGACTGTATCCAATTAAAACATGTTTGCACGACTCAGCGGAGCCGTGGTAGGGTAGTAATCAAAGTACAGTGGGAACACACACGAGACACTGTGGCGATTTCAGGTCTAGGGACTACCCTGTACACATGCCACCAGAGAACTGCTATTTGACATTGGTATAATACCAACTAGGAGTTCTCGGCAAGTCCGTCCAGTGTAACTCATCTAATGAGCACATGTATACAATCATTAGTGTCAAACACTAATGGCTATGGGATCAGCCATTGCCCCGTACAGGGTCATGAAATGTATACACTAGTCTAAACTGGAGTACCGATGCCCTGTCTTGATACTCCTACGACTAGAGACATTTAAGGATGTGCTTTTAAACTACCAGGCCCCACTAATATGATCGTTATCATAATCCTGGTAGTTAAGTAAAGATCCTATAGACTTTATCTCATGTATTTGCGGTATGTAATAACTAGTATCTCGCATTAATATAACAGATAAAGACAGACCAGATAGCACACTATCATCTTGAGTAAGACTGTTCTTGGTATTGGCCCTCCTTGAATTTAGTAATTGCATTCCCGCAACTACTACGATAATTACCTTGAGGGCACCAATATCCAACAATTAGTTCTTATGTAATTGTAAATTTTATGGACGAGATTTTTATATGGAGGGCATAATATAACGACTTTGAATTTACTGTACAAAATTTTTCAGTTTAATGTACAGAATGGAGTTTACAAGCCTAAGTAATATTTATAAGTTAATTTTTGTTTAAGAACAGCAAGAAGCAACTTGTAGCTCACTGGTAAAGCCTTGCACTACTGTGACGTAGCCCCAGTGTTCGATTCCCATCAGGCACATTAATTTTTTTCAGATTTTATTTTTTAAACTTTTTGGAAGCCCAAAAGTTTACACGTGTAATGCACACAATAATGAAAAGTCTGAAGAAATAAATATGTGCACAATGATTTAAATACAGAGAAAAACACGTGGCACAAATCGCATGGCCCATCTCCCAAATTCGACCGGCGAGATCCCCTCAAGGGCCAGCGTCGACGGGCCCCCTATAGCCAAAAGTGCCCATGCTTTGCACGCATAACCTTTCCCCTACCCCAAACTCCCTTGCACTGTTTGATTGCTCTACAATAAAAAAGAGACCCCTTAATTCCCCAATTTATCACTTTCTAATGCATTTTAATTCACTCTTTTAATCCCAAAACCCTAATTTCACACTATAAATACTATCCCATTCCCTGGCCCTTCCTCATTCTGAAAATTCTAGCCAAAACTTTCAAATTTTCTCAAATACAAGTAGAGTAGAAGAGGAGTTAGTCAACGACCAACATCCGGCGAGGATCGAGATTATTCCGGCAACCCCGCGACGCCACGACTACCAATATATCTTCTTCCACCTCTCCTTAAACTATTTCACTCATAAGTCCCTCCCAATCTCTCTTCTTCCTCTTTAAAAATCTCTTTTTCAAAACATGTCGCTAAGTGAAGTTAATACCGACATTTTATTCTAAACCCTTGAAATCAAACTTTTTCTTAATCATTGCTCATTCATATTTCTACATCTTACTTGTTAACATAAAACTAATGTTTAGAACAGATTTTCACTCAAGAATATCATGAAACATGACTTTAAATCAACTTTTACATTAAAATACCATGAACTTTAGATATGTCATCTTATATTACTTTATTTAAACATACCTCTATAAAACTTCACGGGGTAATGACCTATCCCACACATGCACACATATTTCCATAGCATGATAACCTTGGAACATATTTTTGTTACAATATTACATTAAAATACTGTCTACTATAAAAAAACGGTTTTCTTTCAAATTGTATTTAAAATCTCTTTGCGATTGTGTCTCTACAACCCTCCTTATGGGACCCACTATTGGATGGTGCGGATTATCGCACATCCTTGGGCTAGTAGAGCGAGATGCGAACCTCCTCACAGAGCATTTGCTCTCGAAAGGTTTTAATATGGTTTTTAAGAAAAACACTTTTTTCTACATAATAAAATTTATTTTTATATAATTATATAAATATTATCAAACCACATATTTTCTCGATATAATAAAATTCTATGTTTTCTAAAAAAAATAAAAGAATGACAAGTTTCACCAAAATACCCTCAAGCTATCCAAAACACAAGTTTTACACTAAAATACCATGAACTTCTCAATACTATGTAATTAACACTAAAATACTTCAAACCTTTAAAATTCACAACTATGAAATCCTAAATACGATAAATAAATTCTCGAGCTTTATTTTGAGATTTTATTAAACTACTTTTCATAAAACCCCTCGAGTTATATAAAATAATATTTAAGAACTTTAGTAAATATAGGTTTAAGTGGGATCAATTCTCTTGAGCCCTAGGTAGCCGGAGAAAGTGAGTGCTTGCCTATTTAAGGTAGAAAAACTTAACTGAGTTATCAATCGTAATTATCTTTGAAAAAGACATAAATCTTGCTGTCCATGTGCAACAGTTACCGATGATTCTCTAACCTAATTCAGGATTCAAATCAGTTTATAAGCATCTGACTCAGTCTGAGTCTAACTCAAATCTGAATCCTACTTTAAGCAGAGGGAATCTGTATATACCTTACAAACGTGCGCATTCCCATCTCAACGGGACGAAAAACACCCTAAATTCATATACAAGATTGTCAAATATTACGTCGACGACCTTATAGTGAAGAGCAAATCTTATGACGAGTATTGGTGTAATACCACAAGTATTATCCGGTATACCCATATATACCAGATAAGCATAGGGACCCACTATAAAACAATGAGGAATTTTCGGAATACATTCCGAAAGAGGACAGATCTATAATATAAATGGAATAATATCACTCTTCAATACAGAGCCGCCTTTTAAGTGAACTGGCACTACAGGAGTTTGAGAACTTCGTAGTTAAGCGTGCTAGGACCAAGGAAGTCCTGGGATGGGTGACCTCCTGAAAAGTGGCCCCTGGTCGGATCCGGTTCGCTCTGAAGGACAAAATCGTGCGGTTTCAGCCAGAGCGGACAATACTCTCTGTATTGGGGGTGGGGCGTGACAAAATGGTATCAGAGCCAGTTTCTTCAATAGTAGGTCGGTGGTTTGAGGAAGAACCATTGTTCTATATGGGGGAGAATGTAATACAACAGGTATTATCCGGTATACCCATATATACCAGATAAGCATGTGGACCTAATGTAAAACAATGAGGAATTTTCGGAATATATTCCAAAAGAGGACAGATCTGAACTATAAATAGAATGATACAACTTTTCAATACAGAGGCGCCTTTTATGTGAACTGGCACTACAGGAGTTAGAGAACTCCGTAGTTAAGCATGCTCGGGCCAGGGAAGTTTTGGGATGGGTGACCTCCTGGGAAGTGGCCCCTGGTCGTGTTCGGTTCACTCCGAAGGACAAAATCGCGCGGCTTCGGCAAGAGCGGACAATGCTCTCTGTATAGGGGGTGGGACGTGACAATTTGGAACATCTAAAAATAGTGTTCCAACGTTTTCGGAAGTATAATATGAAGATGAGCCCTCTAAAATGTGCGTTTGGTGTTTTCTCAGGCAAATTCCTGGGATTCATCATACGTCTCCGGGGTATTGAAATCGATCCTCAAAAATTAAGGCGATTATGGAAATGCATACGCCGATAACTCTCAAACAACTGCGATCTTTCCAAGGAAATCTCACATATATCCGGCGATTCATAACCCACCTCTCCGGAAAATGTCGTCCCTACAGTCATCTGATGAATAAAGGGACCCCATTCGTTTGGGATCTGAAATGCCAAAACGCGCTAGACGAAATCAAGAAATACCTGTAAAATCAACCAGTATTAGCTGCTCTGGTTATGGGAAAACCCCTTATCCTTTATACAACGGCTCTTGAGAGTTCTTTAGGCACATTATGGGTACAAGAGAACGATCAGGGAAAGAAGAGAGTTCTATACTATTTAAGTCGAGTTCTCTTGGGGGCAGAAAACAACTATTCCCCCATCGAAAAGTATTGCCCGGCGCTAATCTTCACAATAACGAAGCTCAAACATTATTTCTTGGCACATGAGGTCCATCTCATATTTGTTGGGGTCAAAATTTGCACCCCAGTTGACCAAGTCAAAGTCAAGGTCAACACCAAGCCAGGTGGGCCCAAGACCAGGTCAAGCGTGCCCATGCCCATGTCGAGCCCGCGGCCAGCCTCCCCATGTCAACATACAAATCATGTAATAAATAATTTTAATGTAATTTTTTATGCATGAATGGGCATAAAGCCAAAATTTTGTAAAGCCCATGGATTATGTGCAAAAAGAAATGGCACATGAGCCATGGGATGGGCAAAATACCATTTTGTAAAGCCCAAGGGGCTATATGTAAATGTGTAAGCCTATATAAGGCAACATGATGATGAATAAAGCATATACTTTTCATTCTCTCAAACTCTAGGGCTTTTGTGCCTCCTTCTCCTTCCTCAAGGTTCTAAACCTTCTTCCCCTTTTTCAATTGAATCAAGAGTCTTACTCTTCCTTTTCCAAAACTAAATAGTTTTTCACCACAAAACCCACAAAGGGAAACTTAGATCTCCCATAAGATTTTAAAAATAAGAGATTTTTAAAATCTCATACTTCTTGTTCTTCACGATCCGGCCAACAGAGGAGGAAGAAGGAGACCCATCTCCAGAAATCCCATCTTGGCAAAATCCAGAGCCAAAGGGAGAAACAAAGTAGCCCCCTTTGATCATTTCTAGATATTTTTAGGAGTCTAACTCCATTCAAGATCCATTGGAGTTTAACTCCCTAAATTAATCTCTGTTAGGAGTTCAACTCCATAAGTCAAATCGGGAGCACAGCTCCCAGTGCAGGGACCAAGTCCCTTTTGCTGCTGACGCCTAGCGCCCGCGTGCCAGGCACGTGGTGCGCTGGCGCTCTGGCGCACAGCGCCCTCATGCCAGGCACGTGGCGCGCTGGCGCACAGCGCCCTCGTGCCAGGCACGTGGCGCGCTGGCGCTCAGCGCCCGCGTGCCAGGCACGTGGCGCGCTGGCGCTCAGCGCCCGCGTGCCAGGCACGTGGCGCGCTGGCGATCTGGCGCTCAGCGCCCGCGTGCCAGGCACGTGGCGCGCTGGCGCTCTGGATCAGCCCCCGCGTGCCAGACACGTGGTGCGCTGGTGCTCTGGCGCTCTGCTCCCGCGTGCCAGGCACGTCGGGCGCTGGCCCTTCTCCCATGCATCTTTTGGATGCCCTTTCCCTTTTTACACACATACACACACACTCCACCACACTGTTCCTCCAGCCCGCTATCCGGTTAGCGGGACCCCCGTAAAAACTCTGTGGGGCCTCCGATATATCCAAAACTGTTAGTTATATGTATGCCCTAGAGGCCATTACTATACATAGGATGTATATTGTAGTGATTGCTGGGACATATATAGTGAGGACTTTCTTGCTCGACATGATAGTATGCTATCTGGTTGAACTTTACCTTAACGTGTATACTGATTGTCTCTCTGTTACATGTTGGTAAAGCCCTTAGGATGTGTACTTGACTACCTGGACTATGATGCGGATCATACTAGTGGGGACATGGTAGTCTATAAGTACATCCTTCAAAGTCCCTAGTCGAGGGTGTATCGAGACGGGGCATCGATATACCAGAGTAGACTAGCGTATACCTTCTCGACCCATACAGATGGGCGATGGATGATCCCATATCCATTGGTGTTTGACATCAGAGATGATATACGGGTGCTCAGTAGAGACTGGGTACACTGGACGGACTCGCCGAGAACTCCCAGATGGTATTATACCTCACGTCAGATGGCAGTTCTCTGGTGACACTGGTACAGAGTAGTCTGTTGACCCGAGATCGTCATAGAGTCTTGTGTGGTTCCCACTGTGCTTTGATTTCCATCTTACCACGTCCAAGAGGGCGTGCAAAACGGTGGTTTTTGGGTACAGTCCCGAGTCACATGGAGGCAATGAGCGATAGGAGGGGATTCGTCTCTCCCGGTATAGGGAGTTGATGTTGCGCTGTGTTCGATTGGCTATAACAGGAAATCCCTGGCCAGGGTTGTTGAGATTTACTGGTAAGTGTTACCAGTAGTTTCTCGAACAGTTATAGACCTCATATCGACACGACTTATCGAGCGATTGGGGTCTGACGTTTACCACCCCTAGGCGAGATATGCGACATATCAGACGATCAGACCGGACTGTACGGTAGTGTTACTGGTTGGATTCACTGGAGTGTGAGCAGGCTTGCTCGTCGATCTTCAGATCGCTCAATACCCGGGTGGCCGTTACGTTTAGCAGACCGCTTGCGGCTTGTGGGTGCTTGATATGATCATCACCTGCTGCCGGCGTATTGACGAGTCTTTAGAGTCCTACACAGAGGTTTCCTGGCTCAAGCGAAACGAAATAGGAGCGCATATGAGATATGTGCGGGACCGAGAATAATGCGTGTATGTGATACCGTATTCCATTCTCGCGATAAATGTATCGATTGGTTGTATGCGATATAACCTAGTTATCGATTCAAGCATTGATTCGATAAACCGATACATAGGATACTAGTCGGTTATATGCGATATGACCGGATCGTTAAATCAAGTGTTGATTTAATGATTTAATGTATAATTATATATTTGATATATTACTTTGCATTAACTAGTATCGGTTCACTTTAAATGGATATTCTCACTCGGATGTGCACATTGTATATGTGATATACTTTTTGTGCAATTGATTGTATCATGTTTGATGATACATGTTAACTTGGTTAAGTGTAAAGATTAAACCATGGTTAAATTGATGATTAGGGTTTTCTTTTTCTTAATCATTTATTTATTTGTTTATTTGGAAAAGATTAGAAATGAAATGGTTGCAAATTTTGTTTCTTTCTTTGAAGCTTCATGAAGCTTTGACTTTGTGACCATTTTGTCTCATGCTTAACCCTAACCCTTGCAATTAACCATGGTCTATTCTCTACACCTAATCATGGTTATTATTATGATAAGTTTCCTTTTTCTTTTCTTTTTAATTAACTTATCATAATAGATCATTATCTTCTTCTTCATCTTCTTCAATGAAGAAAGCTTCTCTTCATCAATGGTGGATTGATGATAAGTGTGAGAAATCCAATTCTAAAGTCTACCCACTTCCTATTTCTTCATCCTCTACCTCTTGCCAAGTAGTAGAGTGTGTTTCCTTCACAAGTCATCATGGCTTGGTGAAGGTGGAGCTTGATCTAGCGATGCCTCGACGTAGATCATCTTCGGCACGAAGCCGACGACCTTGCCCGCTCGTTCTCCGATGAAGCCGACGCTAGAGCCCGGGATTTGTTTTGGACAGCGAGAGGACTTCATTGCGGAGCTATGGAGGTGGAGCACCGGATCTACAAAGGTTGTATTTCCGTTTAACTCATAGTTAAGTGTTAACTAGTTTCATTTTCGCCTAAACATCTAGCCGACGATCCGTAGTTTAGGGTTTCTCGGCACGTTAAAATTTTTGAAATTGGTATGGTTGATGCCTTGTGAGACCTCATTAGAGTGCCTAGGAACCTTACAGTGGTATCAGAGCCTAGCTAGAGCCTTAGGCGAAGTCTAGACGGAATTTGAAACCCGATCGAACCGAAAAACCAACCCGGAAAATGCTCTCTGTACTTTTTCTAAAATCGTGGATTTTTCCAAATTAAAATTCGTAAAAAATTCAGCAGGAAGATATAAGAGTTATGGTGAAATACGACATCACAATTCATCTAAACAGCCGCGGTTCCGCGGCATGAGCATGGCTCATGCGGCGGATCCGCGGCCGTACGGTCGTATCTCACTGTAATTTTTGTACAGTAATTCATGATTTCTGGTACTGGATTTTATGGGAATTTTTAATATTTATTATAGAGTTGAATTTTCTGGGATTGATTTGGGGATTCGGTGTTTCGATCGGAGTATCAAATTTTGTATGTGTGGCTTTCCGGATAATTTTTAGAATATGTTAAAAAGTTCGACCGGATATAAATACCCAATTTTTCCCCTGTCGGGAAATTTCCAAGTGTTGGATTTTTCCGTAGTTTAACGACGTTATAAGTAGTGCAAGTAACTCGATGGACCCTCTAGAAAACAATAAACCTTAACTCGATTATGTGACCGTCTTGAACTGCCCTTTGAACCTTCGGGTTTGGGGCAGTACGGCGTGCCACATGTGAGGCGTTGGCTTGACCCTTCTACGGCTGGACAGTTGGTACTGAGGCACGAACTGAATGTTGTTAGACTTATTTCATGTGTTGATCTGTATCGGGAAAACTTGGGTGTTCGATCGTTCGATCGGAAAGTTTAACATTTTCTATTTATCTGGAATATGATACAATACTTGGAATTCGCAAATTGTTATGAGATAACTGAATGAATGATATAAACATAGCAGTTTAGTCTCACTTGATCGGTTGCCACGGAATTTTGATGTGATCAAAAGTCCGTCGCAATCACGTAGCGTACGCGGATACTCGCCGGGTAAACTTAATAGACAGCCTCACTCCATAGCCCCGACCAAGTGACTGTAGGAGAACCCCGTCGCCGAAAGCATCTGTTCGGGTGCTCGCAGCAGCGGTGTTCCGCCTTGGTGCACTTCGTCGACGGCGTCGGGGGTGCGGCCGTCTACTGAAGTTTACGATGAGCATTCGATCAGGATGTCGGGAATCTTGTTGAATTGCCCGACTCGATATTGAAAAGTGTTTTCGATTTGGAGACTGAAATGCGGGGTTTATAATTGTTAGGCATGTGATGTCTAAGTAATTCATTTGATTAGGCATGTGATGTCTAAAGAGATTGCGGATTCCAACTGTTGTAGTTTTACACTTTCTTTTCTGTGACCGTAAGTGTAATATGTGATATCGCCGGTTTCGTTGCTATATGTCAACGACAATTGGGATGCGCATATTTACTTACGTTGATGACATGTGATGTTATGTGTTGCTGGATATGTTATATTGGATCGTCGTGTTTGAATAGCCGGGGGTTTTTATGTGAGATGAGTATTTTTCATTTTCATTCATGTAAAAACTTGTATGTAATATTCTTTTATTGGGGCGCTTCCAGGTTGCGGAAGTTGTCGCCGTTTGTATATTATTTACTTTTCCGCACTAGGATAGACCCAAGGAGGGGAGCATAAGTAACCGGGTTCTGGAGTCCAGTGGGAGACCAACTCGAGGAGTCGAGTCCGGGTCTCCTAACTCTAGAATTGGTAGGGTTGCTTGCCGCTCTCGTAGGGGTCTAGGGGTGTGGGTTTGGCTATTCATCGCGACCGTGGAATCCGTGTTTTATACTGGCTCGTATTGAAAACACGGACGTCCTAGTATATCCAATATTTCATATGATTCTTCTGCTGCGATATCTGTGATGTGATCATGTGATGTTCTGTGATAGATACAGTATATAGTATATATGATATATTATATAGACGTTACTTATGTTTTACACCCGCGCTAGCCCTGCCCCGCTCTGCCGTTAGTTACCTAACCTAACGGTGCACGAGGGGACATCGAGGCGAATGCGGATGGCATAAGTGTACGTCGTATTTATCTGTGATGTTTAGGTACTTAAATGATGGGACTTCATTAATGTGATTAATGAAATAAAAGAAACCTAAGATGTTGTAGAATCGAATTTCAAAATAAGAAAGGTAGCTATAGTTCTTGCTTTGCACAGAGGTATATGTGATATATCCTGCACCTTATTCGATGAGGAAAGGACCGAGATCCCTTCACCGGGAGTGACTCCTTTAGCAATAACTGGCAGATGCTACACACTCGGTTTGTCTTTTGATTGCTTTTAAGTGTTTTTGTTTTGCACAGTGATATATATGATATATCCCCACCTCATTCGACGAGGAAAGGACCGACGATCCCTTCACCGGGAGTGACTCCTTTAGCAAAACTAGAAAAGCCTCAAAGACACTCCATTTCAAAATCATTTGATTCTACAACGATATCATGTTCATTACGCAATAGGTTTTCAGAAAAACCTGTCGTAGCCCTCCGTCATTTCAGATAAGTACTGGTTAGTATTCGTGCTACGTTTGTTGACTATGTTAAGGCGTAGTGTGCGGTAGCTAATTAGTGCTTATCTGCATAAGCATATGATGTGATTGGATTAGGGTAGTCGTGCGACTTTGTTGACTATGTTAAGGGTCGTGCGGGTGGGTTTAATTCAATCGGGAAATGACGGGTTGAACTTGACTAGCACTTATGATTTGTTGACTATGTTAAGGTCATATAGCTGCTAGGGGCAAAATACTATCGGGAATTTCAAGTGTTGAAATTTGTAATGAGATTGCATACCTTCTATGAGATAGTTGGATCCCGATACCCGCTGCGAGTAAGAGTTACTCCTGGGAGAGTTTTACATATTACAATTAGCCGATCAAGTAGGTGACTAGAAAGGTGTTAACGAGGTTACGCCTCTGGGAAAACGAGGTTTACATTAATTAGGTTCGTGCGAAAGCACGGGGGACCTCCCTCAAAGTACCGACACTGGCCTGGCTGAAAGATTGGCGAACTTGTAGTGTGTAATTAATCCCGGCTAGTCTTTCCTTTTAGGGTTTGAAGGAAAATTTGATAAAAAGCAGTGGGAGCCATCCTGATTAGATAAAATAATAACCAATCTATTCTTGCAAGAGCGCACGCTGAGTGTTTTCTTCTCTATCTCTCCAGGTAGCGACCATATCACGCCTTAATCAAGATAATAATACGGATTATTGACCGAACCCGCTTGTTATACTGAGCTGGGGAACGTTGGTCCCGCTCCAACTTATAATTGTTATAAGACAGAGCAGGAAATTGGGGAATACCAGATTTCCCGTGCCGCCCAAACGAAGAGAGTGCATGCTGATGCATCATCTTCGGGTGTGTTCATTACAAAAAACAGTTTCTCTGTATCCTCTACATCCTGGGTATGTGATACCAGATCAGGATCCCAGATATGTAATCTGTTACATTGGGCTACAGCTAGGTAGAGAACTGAGAACGGGTGATAAGTTTCATGAGGCAGAAAACGGGGCAAGTGTTGCAGCCAAGTCTGTCGGTCACTGTCACCCTGTATTACCAATACATTGATTCTGAATGAATGTTATTAGATACCGAACCTGATATACAAAATCATATCAGTCTCTTTATCAGTAAAGAAATGATAAAATTTTGTATAGTTGGATAATGTTTTGAACATTTCCTATATCAAAAGTTGATCGGTTCAGGCACGTTATCTAAAAGCGTTGATGTTCTAAATCAAACTACAGTTCTTTATTATACGGAACACACACAAGAGGAAGAGTTCAGAAATAAACGAATCCTTCTTGAGGTATTGTAGACTAGGTCATATCAATGCGACCCGACTAGCTGAAGTTACATATAGATGCATATTTAAATCAGTTTGAATTTACATCTTGTGAAACTTGCCAGTCATGTCACAGAGATAAGATGACCACAGCTCTGTTTATTGGAAACAGAGAAAGAGTTAGTGAACTCTTGGGATGATACATGTTGATGTATGTAGGTCCCCTATCTACACATGCCAAGACCGGTTCTTTGTACTTCATTACGTTCTCTGATGATCTCTCGAGATTCAGACATATGTTCCTGTTGAAACACAAGTCCGAACCTTTTGAGATATTCACAGAATATAAGTTAGAAGTAGAGAACCAAAATACGGATATAAGTATTATGTCCTATGATGTGATCAAGGAGGAGAATACTTGAGCACGGAATTCCTGGACCATTCTAAAGGAGAATGAGATTCTCTCTCAGCATTACTCCTCTGTATACACCATAGCACGATGGTATATCGGGGCGGAGCAGATACACCCTATATGATAAGGTGTGCTCTATGATGAGTACTACTGAGTCACCTATTTCCTTTAGGGAGTTATGCGCTTGAGAAGCTGTATACCTATTGAATAGGGTTCGAATCAAATCAGTTGCCTACCACTTCATATTTGATATGATAAGGGAAGAGCCCATCTCTCAAGTTAGTTGAGATTTGGGTTGTTCAGCCTATGTCTGAAAAGCAAAATCCGGACAAGCTCGAGGCAAGATCTGTTATGTACAACTGGAAAGGTTCCAGCTATACAAACAACAGCAGATGATTTAGTAGAACCAAAGGATTCAGTAGATTCCAACGAACCTCAGCCTCTCCGCCGATCTAGTAGGGTTCCTCACCCACCTGAGAGATACTTCGGTTTCTCTATGACAGTGGGAGCGAGGATTGCATCATGAGATGATGACCCAACTAGTTTCGAGCAGGCCATCGAAAGTGAAGACTCTGTAAGAATAGCTGGATGCTTAGTGATCTGAGATGGAATCCTTATACACCAACAAAGTATGGACTTTGGTTGCTATATCTGAAGGGTTAAATCCCCATCAGGAGCAAGTATATCTTGAGAAGATTACTTGGTGTAGATGGAAAGGTTGAGACTTTCAAAGCTAGACTTGTTAAAGGTTTTCGTCATCGACCAGGAGTGGATAATGATGAAACCTTTTCCAGTACCTATGCTTAAGTCCATCCAGATACTACTTACCATGGCTACATACCATGACTACGATATCTGGAGGTTGGGTGTCATGACTACTTTTCTAAATGATGATTTGGAAGAGAGCGTCTATAAGTACACAGCCAGAGGGCTTCGTAGACAGTGGGAGCAGCGGAAACGTGTGCAAGATGCTTTATTTGATAAAGCAGGCATCGCGGAGTTGGAACATCTATTTTGATGAATTAGTCAAAGAAGTTGACATCATCAAAATGGAAGATGAACCTTGTATAAACAAAAAGGTAGTAGGGAGTATGGTGACGATCCTCGTAGAGTACGTGGATGACATACTCTTGATAGGGAAGGAGTTTCCTATGCTACGCTCGGTCAATCTCCGCTTATCACAATGATTCTCCACATAAGATCAAAATGATACCTCCTAAATCCTGGGTTTTGGGATCTATGAGATAGATCTAATTGGATGTTAGTATTCTCACTAGTTATAGTGAGATGGTATCAACCGATCCTGGGGAGAATCACTGGAAGGTTCCAGAGTGATAAAGACGACTGAATGTCAGTCGCGGGCATTGTCTTTACCCTCAGTAAAGGGACGGTATGTTGGAAGAGTTCCAAGCTAGATACCGTGACATACTAGACGATAAAGGCAGGATACATCGCTACTTAAGATGCTACCAAAGAGGCTGTTTGGGTGTATATTGGTTCATGAGATGAACTATGTTCCTCCCATTGTGTGACAATGGAGTCGTGGCTTATGCCAAGGAACGCAGGTCCCATCAGTGATCCAGACATATTCTAAGGCAGTATCGCCTGATCATGGAGATGGTTGATCTCCAGGGTGATCGAGGTTTGGAGAGTAGACTCAGAGGACAACACAGCGGATCCACTCACAAAGGCATGTTCCCAGAGAGAGACTTTTATGGGATGGTTGAGTATGAGATACTACAACCACTGCTACAGATGGCCCTAGTGCAAGTGGGAGATTGTTAGTTATATGTATGCCCTAGAGGCCATTACTATACATAGGATGTATATTGTAGTGGATGCTGGGACATATATAGTGAGGACTTTCTTGTTCGACATGATAGTATGCTATCTGGTTGAACTTTACCTTAACGTGTATACTGATTGTCTCTCTGTTACATGTTGGTAAAGCCCTTAGGATGTGTACTTGACTACCTGGACTATGATGCGGATCATACTAGTGGGGACATGGTAGTCTATAAGTACATCCTTCAAAGTCCCTAGTCGAGGGTGTATCGAGACGGGGCATCGATATACCAGAGTAGACTAGCGTATACCTTCTCGACCCATACAGATGGGCGATGGATGATCCCATATTCATTGGTGTTTGACATCAGAGATGATATACGGGTTCTCAGTAGAGACTGGGTACACTGGACAGACTCGCCGAGAACTCCCAGATGGTATTATACCTCACGTCAGATGGCAGTTCTCTGGTGACACTGGTACAGAGTAGTCTGTTGACCCGAGATCGTCATAGAGTCTTGTGTGGTTCCCACTGTGCTTTGATTTCCATCTTACCACGTCCAAGAGGGCGTGCAAAACGGTGGTTTTTGGGTACAGTCCCGAGTCACATGGAGGCAATGAGCGATAGGAGGGGATTCGTCTCTCCCGGTATAGGGAGTTGATGTTGCGCTGTGTTCGATTGGCTATAACAGGAAATCCCTGGCCAAGGTTGTTGAGATTTACTGGTAAGTGTTACCAGTAGTTTCTCGAACAGTTATAGACCTCATATCGACACGACTTATCGAGCTATTGGGGTCTGACGTTTACCACCCCTAGGCGAGATATGCGACATATCAGACGATCAGACCGGACTGTACAGTAGTGTTACTGGTTGGATTCACTGGAGTGTGAGCGGGCTTGCTCGTCGATCTTCAGATCGCTCAATACCCGGGTGGCCGTTACGTTTAGCAGACCGCTTGCGGCTTGTGGGTGCTTGATATGATCATCACCTGCTGCCGGCGTATTGACGAGTCTTTAGAGTCCTACACAAAGGTTTCCTGGCTCAAGCGAAACGAAATAAGAGCGCATATGAGATATGTGCGGGACCGAGAATAATGCGTGTATGTGATACCGTATTCCATTCTCGCGATAAATGTATCGATTGGTTGTATGCGATATAACCTAGTTATCGATTCAAGCATTGATTCGATAAACCGATACATAGGATACTAGTCGGTTATATGCGATATGACCGGATCGTTAAATCAAGTGTTGATTTAATGATTTAATGTATAATTATATATTTGATATATTACTTTGCGTTAACTAGTATCGGTTCACTTTAAATGGATATTCTCACTCGGATGTGCACATTGTATATGTGATATACTTTTTGTGCAATTGATTGTATCATGTTTGATGATACATGTTAACTTGGTTAAGTGTAAAGATTAAACCATGGTTAAATTGATGATTAGGGTTTTCTTTTTCTTAATCATTTATTTATTTGTTTATTTGGAAAAGATTAGAAATGAAATGGTTGCAAATTTTGTTTCTTTCTTTGAAGCTTCATGAAGCTTTGACTTTGTGACCATTTTGTCTCATGCTTAACCCTAACCCTTGCAATTAACCATGGTCTATTCTCTACACCTAATCATGGTTATTATTATTATAAGTTTCCTTTTTCTTTTCTTTTTAATTAACTTATCATAATAGATCATTATCTTCTTCTTCATCTTCTTCAATGAAGAAAGCTTCTCTTCATCAATGGTGGATTGATGAAAAGTGTGAGAAATCCAATTCTAAAGTCTACCCACTTCCTATTTCTTCATCCTCTACCTCTTGCCAAGTAGTAGAGTGTGTTTCCTTCACAAGTCATCATGGCTTGGTGAAGGTGGAGCTTGATCTAGCGATGCCTCGACGTAGATCATCTTCGGCACGAAGCCGACGACCTTGCCCGCTCGTTCTCCGATGAAGCCGACGCTAGAGCCCGGGATTTGTTTTGGACAGCGAGAGGACTTCATTGCGGAGCTATGGAGGTGGAGCACCGGATCTACAAAGGTTGTATTTCCATTTAACTCATAGTTAAGTGTTAACTAGTTTCATTTTCGCCTAAACATCTAGCCGACGATCCGTAGTTTAGGGTTTCTCGGCACGTTAAAATTTTTGAAATTGGCATGGTTGATACCTTGTGAGACCTCATTAGGGTGCCTAGGAACCCTACAAAAACCATTCGAACCACAACACTGCACATTGAGTTCGCATGACCAGTTTATTCAGTTAATCGGAGGTTCTCTCGCTCCAAAGGCGAGGGGTAATTAACGGCAGTTTAGTCCGTGGCTGCCGGAGATTCGGATCCCCACGATCAATAAACCCCCACCTACCCTAAGCAGGGGGAATCTGTAGTACGCCTGACAAGTGTGCGCGTATCCCATCTCAATGAGGTGAGAAAAAACACCCTACAGATTCTGGAACGCCTGGTGGGACTCATCTCTCCTCCCTTATTTCGGGTTAAATGTTCATGCGAACTCAATCAATATACATATCTATGTTTATACTAAAATAATGCTCTTTCATGCAGGTTTTCAAGTAATCACTTTTCAACCATGTCTCCAAAGATGTACTTAGCTCTCAGCACGGCTCCCATCTCCTACACGATGAAGATGGACGCCAGGACGGTCCTTCCGGCCAGTCTCAGGCGACAGTGGGAGGAGCCGCCGCTACCATTTGGCTCTATTCTCTTCGTGTCAGCTAACGCCGTCCCAGCTCCTCAACTCCGGTAACAGACAAACCGGCCTCGAAAGGCAGGCGGCCAAATGTGGTGATCTCGAGGGCGCCCCAACTTAAATGTGAGTCAGTGTTCAAACGGCTCTCCATGGCCCCAGCTGAGGGCAAAGCCGTCAGAACAAAAGAAGTTGCCAGACGTCGTGAGCAAGCCCAGGCGATACCTTCGACGGACATGCGGACGGATGTCTTCTCAAGCCTCCCCATCACTCGGCCTATGGCGGCTTCCCGAAGAGTAGAAGCCTGCTAAGTGCTCAAGGCAGAGAAGCTGAGGCAGAAGCGGCTCAGATATAGAGCCAACAAACGGGCTAGGGCTCCGGCTATGTTAAAATTTATGAATTTCCAAAGCCCGGACCGCTCCGCGAAACCAGCTGCCAGTGATGAAAGGATGGCTGAATGTGTTATCCACACAGTCTACAGGGTGGGCACGTGTCCCAGCGACAACCTTCGCAGCAAAAGCAAGGATGGGGCCACCGCATCTCAAATCCAATCTGGTGTGAATATGGATGCCATATTCCCAGACCAGCCTCCTCTGGAAGGTAATGAAGACCCTTCCAGTGAGGCTGATAAACAGAGAGAGCCCTCGGTTCATGAGGAGTCGGGCATGGAAAGAGAAAATGAGCCAATCTTCCATCCCAAGAACGCAGAGCAGCAACTTCTCCAAGAGCTCCGAAAACAGCTCAGAAGCAAAGACAAGGAGATGGCCAAGCTCTACTAAAAAATTAACGACTTGACAAACGTCGTCTTACAGCTCACGGCCCAACTTGCTTCTCAGCCGCCCAATTAGGCGTAGGGCTCTGCTCATGAACCGGGAAACGGTGTCCCGAGACAGCCGACGCCTATTCCCTCAAATCCAAAAGTGGGCGGACCGCATGAAAATCAGTCGCATCCTATCTCGGGAAATGTCTTGGCTACCGATGATAGTAGCCCGCTAACTCAAGATAAAATCATGGATTTAGTTGCCAACAAAGTCAAAACATTGGTAGCTGATGCCGAAGCACAAAAAGATGTTAGCAGTGGCGGGAGACCATATCCTGCTCAGTATGATCTGGTAGAATTTCCCGGCGGCTATGTCATCCCTAAATTCGGAAGATTTGATAGGACAGGAAATGCGAATCAGCACCTCGCCCACTTCAAAGCCTCATGCGAGAATACTGGGGGCAATGACGCGCTTTTCCTCCGCCAGTTCGTTAATAGCCCGACCGATGTCGCTTTCGACTGGTACGCGAGCATACCAGATGGCTCCGTTACTACTTTCGTCCAAATGGAATCTTTGTTTCGACAAAGGTTATGAGTGTCAGCGATAAGATCACCATCGCCGACCTCATAAGGACCAAGACAAAGAACAACGAAGGAGGCACGGATTTTATAACCCGATGGCGCAATCTCTCCGTCAAATGTGAACCGCCGATAGAGCATGACCAATCTGTCAGTCTCCTTGTCGGAAATCTCAACAATTGGATGGCCCCGTTTTTATGCACCGTGGGTCTCAAAACATTCCAAGAGCTGACCAGGAAAGTTCAGATGCTGGAGCGCTCAAAGCAGGAGTCCTCCTCGGATTCCCAAAATAACAATAGGTCATGGAAAAACCGAAAAGGCGAAAATCGCAAAGGCGGAAACTCCGATGATTCTGAATGTTTCAACACTTCAGCTAACCGAAGTACGTTAAGGATGAGCGGGTCTAATGCCAACCAGCCTCGGAAGCCAGTGTTCGGAGAGGGAGGAGAATCTCCACTGAGAGAAATGCTGGATAAGGTCTATTCTTTCGGAAGGGACAAAATCCATAAAATATTCAAAGATGCCCTGAGGAACGGTCTACAACTGCCAGAATCAAAAAGACCGCAGGAAGCGAATATGACCGACGACCCCAAATACTGTCCCTATCTCAGAGTGATAGGTCAAGCCATTGAGGACTGCTTCGTCTTCAAAGATTGGGTCGAAAAGCAATACAAGGCAAGAGAGATAGAACTATCTAAAGGCGTGTTGGCAAGCAGTCAAGCTGCGACCGCCAACTTCATACAAAATAGTTGACCACCACGTCGTTAAACTGGGAACAGACGACCTCTAAGTCGTTAAACTGGGAATGTAAAAAAATGTGTGTAAATAAAAAAAAGTGTAAATAAAAGAAAAAGAAGAAGAAGAAAAGCCGAAATGATGGGGTAACTCGCAATAAAAATCAGCGAGTAAAATAAAGATGAAAAATAAAGCCGAAATGATAGGGCAACCGCGAATAAAAAGCCGAAATGATAAGGCAATCGCGACCTTCGCGATAAGAAAAGCTAAAATGATAGAGCAATCGCGGTAAAAAAAAAGGCGAATGATGAGTCGCTCCTGATACCATATTCCAGTGCAGCGATGCAGACGCCAACCAAAATCCAAATCCCCAAGTGGCGAATGATGAGTTGCTTCTGGTACCATATTCTAGTGCAGCGATGCAGACACCAACCAAATTCCAAACTCAAATCCCAAGTGGCGAATGATGAGTCGCTCCTGGTACCATATTTCAGTGCAGCGATGCAGACGCCAACCAAATTCTAAACTCAAATCCCAAGTGGCGAATGATGAGTCGCTCCTGGTACCATATTTCAGTGCAGCGATGCAGACGCCAACTAAATTTTAAATCCCATACCCCAACGACGAATGATGAGTCGCTCCTGGTACCATATTCCAGTGCAGCGATGCAGACGCCAACAAAGTCCCAAAATTTTTCCGGCCCTACGGTCTGATTCATACATCCTGCAAAACAGTATACAATCCACGGGCGTAAAACGATCCCAATCTCTCCCAAGTCCTACCGGCGAGACCACATTCAAAGTCCGCGGTGAGACAAAAAGAAGGTATGTCCACAAGAAAAATGGGCGCGGATGAAAACCCGAAAGGGCTCCGTGAGTAAAAACGGAAGGACTGCCGGCGAGTTTGTGAAAACCCGAAAGGGCGCAAACTCGTGAAAAAGAGATGAAATGCACTCGCAAAGTCCTCTCGACTTTGTGAGGAGAAAATTCCCGCGTGAGATCCTTATGACTCACAAAGGAGCAACACACTTAGGAGTCCCCACGACTTCTAAGGAGAAAATACACCTACGGGATCCTTACGACTCGTAGGGAGAAAATGCTTTTATGGGACCCTTACGGCTCATAAAATTGAAAAGTCTTAGGTGATAGGGAGCTAAACCTGTCTCCTAAGCCATCGCTCCCCAACGGGCAATGACAAATGATGATTCGCTCCTGGTACCATATTCCAGTATAGCGATACTGATGCCAAAGAAAAACCAATTCCCAAATCCTCATGTGGAAAATGATGAGCTGCTCCTGGTATTATTCCAGTGCAGCAATACAGATGCCGCCCAAAAAATCAAATCCCTAAATCCTCTCATGACAGATGATAATTCGCTCCTGGTACCATATTCCAGTATAGCGATGCCGATGTCAACCCAAATCAAATCAAACCAACAACCTCTGCGGCGGAATCATGCTCCGTCCTAGAATTTATCCCGTGTCGAAATCATGCTTCGCCTTGGGATATCTACCTTACCTGCCGGAATTATGCTCTACCTCGGAATCAAATCAACCAACCAGCTCTGCGTCGGAATCATACTTCGTCTCAGAGTGTATCCCGCGTCGAAATCAAGCTTCTCCTTGGTGTATCTGCCTTCCCTGTCGGAATTATGCTTCGGCTCAAAGTCAACAAGCGACCTCCTCGTCGGAATTATGCTCCCCCTGGAATCAAGTCAACAAGCGACCTCCTCGTCGGAATTAAGTTCCGTCTCGGAATTAAGTCGACCAACAAGCTCTGCATCGGAATCATGCTTCGTCTCAGAGTGTACCCCGTGTCGGAATCAAGCTTCGCCTCGGTGTATCTTCCTTCCCTATGGAATTATGTTTCGGCTCGGAATCAACCAACAAGCTCTGCATTGGAATCATGCTTCGTCTCAGAGTGTACCCCATGTCGGAATCAAGCTTTGCCTCGGTGTATCTTCCTTCCCTGTTGGAATTATGTTTCGGCTCGGAATCAACCAACAAGCTCTGCGTCGGAATCATGCTTCGTCTTAAAGTGTACCCCGTGTCGAAATTAAGCTTCGCCTCGGTGTATCTGTCTTCCCTCTTGGAATTATGCTTTGGCTCGGAATCAACCAACAAGCTCTGCATCGGAATCATGCTTCGTCTCAGAGTGTACCCCGTGTCGAAATCGTGCCTCGCCTTAGCATATTTGCCTTCCCCGTCGAAATTATGCTTCGTCTCGGAATCAAGTCAGCGAACAAGCTCTGCGCCGGAATCATGCTTCATCTCAGAATGTACCCCGTGTCGAAATCATGTTTCGCCTCGGAGTATCTACCTTCCCTTTCGGAATTATGCTTCGCCTGGAAATCAAGCTCTGCATCGAAATTATGCTTCGGTCAGAATGTCTGCCGCCCGTCGGAATCATGCTCCGGCCACTTTGGAATCATGCTCCGACCACTTTGGAATCATGCTCCAACCCTTTGGAATCATGCTCCGACCCTTTGGAATCATGCTCCGCTCATCGGAATTATGCTCCGATCCGTGGAATCATGCCCCGCTCTTCGGAATTATGCTTCGATCCCTGGAATCATGCTCCGCTCTTCGGAATTATGCTCTGATCCCTGGAATCATGCTCCGCTATTCGGAATTATGCTCCGATCTCTGGAATCATGCTCCGGCTCTTCGGAATGATGCTCCGATCCTCGGAATTATCCTCCCGGGATGATGCTCCGTCCCTGGAATGATGTTCCACCTCGAAGTCTAACTTCAAGATCCATCAATTTCATGCACACAACTCATATTCGCGGTGTGCATTTATTGATAGGGGCGCTTTGTTGGGGTCAAAATTTGCACCCCGGTTGACCAAGTCAAAGTCAAGGGCAACCCCAAGCCAGGTGGGCCCAAGACCAGGTCAAGCGGGCCCATGCCCATGTCGAGCCCGCGGCCAGCCTCCCCATGTCAACATAAAAATCATGTACTAAATAATTTTAATGTAATTTTTTATGCATGAATGGACATAAAGCCAAATTTTTGTAAAGTCCATGGCTTATGTGCAAAAAGAAATGGCACATGAGCTATGAGATGGGCAAAATGCCATTTTGTAAAGCTCAAGGGGCTATATGTAAATGTGTAAGCCTATATAAGGCAACATGATAATGAATAAAGCATATACTTTTTATTCTCTCAAACTCTAGGGTTTTTGTGCCTCCTTCTCCTTCCTCAAGGTTCTAAACTTTCTTCCCCATTTTCAATTGAATCAAGAGTCTTACTCTTCCTTTTCCAAAAGTAAATAGTTTTTCACCACAAAACCCACAAAGGGGAACTTAGATCTCCCATCAGATCTTAAAAATAAGAGATTTTTAAAATCTCATACTTTTTGTTCTTCAAGATCCGGCCAACAGAGGAGGAAGAAGGAGACCCATCTCCGGAAATCCCATCTTAGGAAAATCCAGAGCCAAAGGGAGAAACAAAGCAGCCCCCTTTGATCATTTCTAGATATTTTTAGGAGTCTAACTCCATTCAAGATCCATTGGAGTTTAACTCCCTAAATTAATCTCTGTAGGAGTTCAACTCCATAAGTCAAATCGGAAGTACAGCTCCCAGTGCAGGGACCAAGTCGCTTTTGCTGCTGACGCCTAGCGCCCGCGTGCCAGGCATGTGGTGCGCTGGCGCTCTGGCGCACAGCGCCCTCATGCCAGGCACGTGGTGCACTGGCGCTCTGGCGCTCAGCGCCCTCGTGCCAGGCAAGTGGTGCGCTGGCGCTCAGCGCCCGCGTGCCAGGTACGTGGGGCGCTGGCGCCTTCTCCCACGCATCATTTGGATGCCCTTTCCCTTTATATATATATGTATGTATGTATGTATGTATGTATACACACACACACATACTCCACCATGCTGGCAGTAGGTTATACAGGATCGTATCCGATTGAATCTGAAACACTTTCAGATTCAGCCCCTTTTCGGGTTAACCCACAAGCTCATTAGTGTCACTAGCTGCACGTAACGACTACCTAGGTATGAGCAAGATAAAGACAGGTCAACGAGCGAACTCATCCGGACCCAACAAAGTCTATAAGTGACAGTCACCGTACAGTTCGGTCTCTTCGTCAAGGAGTATCACATACCGGTTCTGGGGAGTGGAATCTGTCAGACCCCCAATAACCCGATAAGTCGTGCTGACAGAGGACTCATAACCAAAGAGATACAACTGGTAACGCTTACCAGATTATCTCATCTGCCGTGGCCATAGACTTTTGGCTATAATCATGTCCTACACAGTGTGATATCGACTCCCAATACCGGGAGTGATGAATTCTCTCGACCGCTCACTGCTTCCATGTGCAGGACTGTATCCAATTAAAACATGTTTGCACGACTCAACAGAGCCGTGGTAGGGTAGTAATCAAAGTACAGTGGGAATACACACGAGACACTGTGGCGATTTCAGGTCTAGGGACTACCCTGTACTCATGCCACCAGAGAACTGCTATTTGACATTGGTATCTACCAACTAGGAGTTCTCGGCGAGTCCGTCCAGTGTAACTCATCTAATGAGCACCTGTATACAATCATCAGTGTCAAACACTAATGGCTATGGGATCAGCCATTGCCCCGTACAGGGTCATGAAACGTATACACTAGTCTAAACTGGAGTACCGATGCCCTGTCTTGATACTCCTACGACTAGAGACATTTAAGGATGTGCTTATAAACTACCAGGCCCCACTAGTATGATCTTTATCATAATCCTAGTAGTTAAGTAAAGATCCTATATACTTTATCTCATGTATTTGCGGTACGTGATAACTAGTATCTCGCATTAATATGACAGATAAAGATAGACCAGATAGCACACTATCATCTCGAGTAAGACTGTTCTTACTATTGGCCCTCCTTGAATTCAGTAATTGCATTCCCGCAACTACGATAATTACCTTCAGGGCATTGATATCTAACAATTAGTCCTTATGTAATTGTAAATTTCATGGACGAAATTTTTATAAGGAAGGGAGAATGTAACGACTCTGAATTTACTATACAAAATTTTTTAGTTTAATGTACAGAAAGGAGTTTACAAGCATGAGTAACATTTATAAGCTAATTTTTGTTTAAGAACAGCAAGAAGCAACTTGTAGCTCACTGGTAAAGCCTTGCACTGCTGTGACGTAGCCCCAGTGTTCAATTCCCATCAGGCACATTAATTTTTTTCAGATTTTATTTTTTAAACTTTTTGGAAGCCCAAAAGTTTACACGTGTAATGCACACAATATGAAAAGTCTGAAGAAATAAATACGTGCACAATGATTTAAATACAGAGAAAAACACGTGGCACAAATCACACGGCCTATCCCCCAAATTCGACCGGCGAGATCCCCTCAAGGGCTGGCGTCGACGGGCGCCTTATAGCCAAAAGTGCACGTGCTTTGCACACATGACCTTTCCCATACCCCAAACTCACTTGCACTGTTTGATTGCTCTGCAATCAAAAAGAGACCCCTAAATTCCCCAATTTATCACTTTTTAATGTATTTTAATTCACTCTTTTAATCCCTAAACCCTAATTTCACACGATAAATACTATCACATGCCCTACCCCTTCCTTATTCTGAAAATTCTAGCCAAAACTTTCAAATTTTCTCAAGTACAAGTGGAGTAGAAGAGGAGTTAGCCAACGACCAACATCCGACGAGGATCGAGGTTATTTCGGCAACCCCGCGATGCCACGACTACCAATCTATCTTCTTCTACCTCTCCTTAAACTATTTCACTCGTAAGTCCTGTTGGGGTAAAAATTTGCACACCGGTTGACCGAGTCAAAGTCAAGGTCAACCCCCAAGCCAGGTGGGCCCAAGCCCAGGTCAAGCAGGCCCATGCCCAAGTCGAGCCCGCGGCCAGCCTCCTTCATGCCAAAATATAGATCATGTAATAAATAATTTTTTATGTAATTTTTTATGCATGAATGTATGCGAAATGGGCATAAAGCCAAATTTTTATAAGCCCATGGCTTATGTGCAAAAAGAAATGGCACATGAGCCATGGGATGGCTAAAATGCCATTTTTGTAAAGCCCAAAGGGCTATATGTAAAATGTATAGCCTATAAAGGCAAAGATAATGAAATATCTAAAAAACTTTTTTCTCGAAAAATCTAGATCTGTGATCTTCTCCTTCCTCAAGGTTCTAAACCTTCCTCTTTTTTTTAATTAAATCAATAGTTTTACCCTTCCTTTTCCAAAACTAAATAGTTTTTCACCACAAAACCCACAAAGGAGAACTTAGATCTGCCATCAGATCTCAGAAAGGAGACATTTTTAGAATCTCATATTTCTTGATCTTCAAGATCCGGCCAACAAAGAAAGAAGAAGGAGACCAATCTCCAGAAACCCCACTTTGGGGAAGAACTAGGGCTCAAGGGGAGTAGCCCTTCATCAGCTTCAAAACATCTTAGGAGTTTAACTCCTCATACACACACACACACACACACAGAATAATAAGTGCTCCTTTCTGGGAGTACAACTCCCATTGCAGGGACCAAGTCCCTTTTGCTGCTCGAGCGCCCGCGTGCTAACACGTGGTGCGCTAGCGCTCTTGCGCCCAGAGCGCTAGCGCTCGAGCACCCACGTGCTGACACGTGGCGCGCGTGCGCTAGCGCTCTTGCGCCCAGAGCGCTAGCGCTCGAGCACCCACGTGCTGACACATGGTGCGCTAGCGCTCGAGCACCCACGTGCTGACACGTGGCGCGCTTGCGCTCAGAGCGCTAGCGCCCACGTGTTGACACGTGGCGCGCTAGCGCTCAAAGCGATAGCGCTCTTGCGCTCAGAGCGCTAGCGCCCAAAGCGCTAGCGCCCGAGCGCCCACGTGCTGACACGTGACGTGCTAGCACTCAGTGCGCTAGAGCTCTTGCGCTCAGAGCGCTAGCGCCCAAAGCACTAGCGCCCGAGCGCCCAAAGCACTAGCGCCCGAGCGCCCACATGCTGACACATGGCGCGCTAGCGCTTAGTGCGCTAGCGCCCGAGCGCCCACGTGCTGACACGTGGCGCACAAGCGCTGGCGCTGGCCCCACGCATCCTTTGGATGCCTTTCCCCCCTGTTTATATATATACATATATGTATACATATGTACAAACACACATACTCTACGACACTGTCCCTGTTAGAAAAAAATTCTAACGGGGCGCTGCCCCGCACCCCGCAAGGGGGCTGCTAGCCCCCTTGACCCCCAGCCCGCTATCCGAGTAGATGGACCACCGTAAAAACTCTGCGGGGCCCCCTATATATCCAAAATCCCTTCAAAAACACAACACTGCACATTGAGTTCGCGTGACCAGTTTAACCCGTCAATCGTAGGTTCCCTCGCTCCAAAGGCGAGGGATAATTAACGGCAGCTTAGTCCGCGGCTGCCAGAGATTCAGATCCCCATAATCATTAAACCCCGGCCTACCCTAGGCAGGGGGAATCTGTAATGCGCCTGACAAGCGCTCGCGTATTCCCATCTCAATGGGGTGACGAAAAACATCCTACAGATTCTGGCACGCCCGGTGGGACCAATCTCTCCTCCCATATTTCGGGTTAAACGTTCATGCGAACTCAATCAATATACATATCTATATTTATACTGAAATAATGCTCTTTCATGCAGGATTTTCAAGCAATCACCTTTCAACAATGTCTCCGAAGATGAACTCAGCTCCCATCTTCTACACGATGAAGATGGACTCCAGGACGGTCCTTCCGGCCAGTCTCGGGCGACAATGGGAAAAGCCACCGCTACCATTCGGCTCTATCCTATTTGTCTCGGCCAATGCCATCCCTGCACCTTAAGGCCCGGTGACAGACAAGCCGGTCTCGAAAGGCAAGAGGCCAAATGTGGTGGTCTCGAAGATGCCCCAACTCAAACGCAAGTCGGTGTTTGAACGATTTTCCTTGGCCCCAGCTGGGGGCAAGGCCATCAACACCAGCAAAGCAATAAGGCATCCCGAGCAAGCTCCGGCGGTGCCCTTAACAACTGCTCAATCGGGTGTCTTCTCTAAGCTCCCCACTAATCGACTCACGGTGGCTTCCCAGGAAACAGATGCCCGCCAAGCCCTTAAAATTGAGAAGCTAAGGCAGAAAAGGCTCAGATACAGAGCCAACAAAAGGGCTAGGGTTCCTGGTAGGCTGAACCTCATGAGGTTCGAGGAACAGGGTTACCCCGCCAAAAATGAGGGGATGGCTGAATGTGTTATCCACACTGTCTACATAGTGGGCACGCGCAGCAAAAGCAAGGACGGGGCCACCACATCCCAAATCCAATCTGGCATGAATATGGCTGCCACATTCCAAGGCCAGCCTCCTCTGGAAGGTAATGAAGACCCTCCCAGTGAGGCTGATAAACAGAGAGAGCTCTCAGTTCATGAGGAGTCGGGATCGAAAAGCGAAGATGAGCCAATCTTCCATCCCAAGAACGCAGAGCAGCAATTTCTCCAAGAGCTCCGAAAACAGCTCAGAAACAAAGACAAAGAGATGGCCAAGCTTTACTCAAAAATTGACGACTTGACAAACGTCGTCTTACAGCTCACAGCCCAACTTACCTCTCAGCCGCCCAATCAAGCGCAGGGCTCGGCTCGTAAACCGGGAAATGGTGCCCCAATGCAGCCGACGCCTATTCCCTCAAATCCAAAAGTGGGCGAACCGCATGAAAATCAGTCGCATCCTATCTTGGGATATGTCTTGGCTACCGATGACAGTAGCCCGCTAACTCAAGATCAAATCATGGATTTGGTTGTCAGCAAAGTCAAAATATTGGTGGCCGAAGCCGAAGCGCAAAAAGATATCAGCAGTAGTGGGAGACCATATCCTGCTCGGTATGATCTGGTAGAATTTCCTAGCGGCTATGTCATCCCCAAATTCGGAAGATTCGATGGGACGGGAAATGCGAATCAGCACATCACCCACTTCAAAGCCTCATGCGGGAACACTGGGGGAAACGATGCGCTTCTCCTCCGCCAGTTCGTTAATAGCTTGACCGATGTTGCTTTCGACTGGTATGCGAGCATACCGGATGGCTCCGTTACTACTTTTGTCCAAATGGAATCTTTGTTTCGACAAAAGTTCATGAGCGTCAGCGATAAGATCACCATAGCCAAGCTCGTAAGGACCAAGCCCAAGAACAACGAAAGCAGTATGGATTTTATAACCCGATGGCGCAATCTCTCCGTCAAATGTGAACCGCCGATAGAGCAGGACCAATCTGTCAGTCTCCTCGTCGGAAATCTCAACAATTGGATGGCCCCGTTTCTATGCACCGCGGGTCTCAAAACATTCCATGAGCTGACCAGGAAAGTCCAGATGTTGGAACGCTCAAAGCAGGAGTCCTCCTCTGACTCCCAAAATAGCAATAGGTCCTGGAGAAACCGAAAGGACGATAATCGTAAAGGCGGAAATCCCGACGATTCTGAGTCTTTCAACACTTCGGCTAACCAAAATAAGCGAGGGATAAGCGGGCCTAGTGCCAACCAGCCTCGGAAGCCAATGTTCGGAGAGGGAGGAGAATCTCCACTGAAAGAGAAGCTGGACAAGGTCTATTCCTTCAGAAGGGACAAAATCCGTAAAATATTCAAAAACGCCCTGAGGAACGGTCTACAACTGCCAGAGTCAAAAAGACCGCAGGAAGCGAATATGACCGACAACCCCAAATACTGCCCCTATCACAGAGTGATAGGTCATGCCATTGAGGACTGCTTCGTCTTCAAAGATTGGGTCGAAATGCAATACCAGGCAGGAGAGATAGAACTGTCTAAAAGCGTGTTAACAAACAGTCCAGCTGCGACCGCCAATTTCATATAAACGGAGACCGAAGTTCTTCATGAAACTGATTCTCTCAGACATCTGCCTTTCACTGAAAACAATCGTCCACCACGTCATTAAACTGGGAACAGTCGACCTCTAAGTCGTTAAACTGGGAATGTAAAAAAAAATATTAATTAATAAATATAAAAAAATGTGTGTATATAAAAAAAAAATGTGTAAATAAAAGAAAAATAAAGAAAAGATGAAATGATAGGGCAACTCGCAATAAAAATCAGCGAGTAAAAATGAAAATGAAAATAAATCCGAAATGATGGGGCAACCGCGAATAAATAGCCGAAATGATAGGGCAATCATGACCTTCGCGATAAGAAAAGCTGAAATGATAGAGCAATCGCGGTAAAACAAAAACAAAAAACAAAAAAACAACGCACATTGAGTTCGCATGACCAGTTTAACCCGTCAATCGGAGGTTCCCTCGCTCCAAAGGCGAGGGGTAATTAACGGCAACTTAGTCCGCGGCTGCAGGAGATTCGGATCCCCATAATCATTAAACCCCGGCCTACCCTAGGCAGGGGGAATCTGTAATTCTCCTAACAAGCGCGCACGTATTTCCATCTCAATGGTGTGACGAAAAACATCGTACAAGTCCATCCCCATCTCTCTTCTTCCTCTTTAAAAATCTCTTTTTCAAAACATGTCGATAAGTGGAGTTAATACCGACATTTTATTCTAAACCCTTGAAATCACACTTTTTCTTAACCATGGCTCATTCATATTTCTACACCTTACTTGTTAATATAAAATTAATGTTTAGAACAGACTTTCACTCAAGAATATCATGAAACATTACTTTAAATCAACTTTTACATTAAAATACCATGAACTTTAGATATGTCATCTTATATTAATTTATTTAAACATACCTCTATAAAACTTCACGGGGTAATGACCTACCCCTCACATGCACACATATTTCCATAGCATGATAACCTTGGAATATATTTTTGTTACAATATTACATTAAAAAACTATCTACTATAAAAACAGTTTTCTTTCAAATTATATTTAAAATCTCTTTGCGATTGTGCCTCGACAACCCTTTTTAGGGGACCCGCTATTGGATGGTGCGGATTATCGCACATCCTTAGGCTAGTAGAGCGAGATGCAGACCTCCTCACGGAGCATTCGGTCTCGAAAGGTTTTAATATGGTTTTTAACAAAAACACAATTTTCTACATAATAAAATTTATTTTTATATAATTATATAAATATTATCAAACCACATATTTTATAGATATAATAAAATTCCATGATTTCTAAAAAAAATAAAAGAATGACAAGTTTCACCAAAATACCCTCAAGTTATCCAAAAGACAAGTTTTACACTAAAATACCATGAACATCTCAATACTATGTAATTAACACTAAAATACTTCAAACCCTTAAAATTAACAACTATGAAATCCTAAATACGATAAATAAATTCTCGAGCTTTATTTTGAAATTATATTAAACTACTTTTCCTAAAATCCCCTCGAGTTATATAAAATAATATTTAATGACTTTAGTAAATATATGTTTAAGCGGGATCAATTCTCTTGACCCCTAAGGAGCCGGAGAAAGTGGGTGCTTGCCTCTTTAAGGTAGAAAAACTTAACTGAGTTATCAATCGTAATTATCTTTGAAAAAGACATAAATCCTGCCGTCCATGTGCAACAGTTACCGATGATTCCCGAACCTAATTCAGGATTCAAATCAGTTTATAAGTGTCTGACTCAGTCTGAGTCTAACTCAAATCTGAATCCCACCTTAAGCAGGGGGAATTTGTATATACCTTACAAGCTCACACATTCCCATCTCAACGGGGTGACGAAAAACACCCTACATTCATATACAAGATTGTCGAATATTACGTCGACGACCTTATAGTGAAGAGAAAATCTTATGAGGAGTATTGGTGTAATACCCCAAGTATTATCCGGTATACCAATATATACCAGATAAGCATAGGTACCAACTATAAAATAATGAGGAATTTTCGGAATACATTCCGAAAGAGGACAGATCCGTACTATAAATGGAATGATACCACTCTTCAATACAGAACCGTCTTTTAAGTGAACTGACACTACAGGAGTTTGAGAACTCCGTAATTAAGCATGCTCGGACCAAGGAAGTCCTGGGATGGGTGACTTCCTGAAAAGTGGCCCCTGGTCGGGTCCGGTTCGCTCTGAAGGACAAAATCGTGCGGTTTCGTCCAGAGCGGACAACACTCTCTGTATTGGGGGTGGGGCGTGACAAAATGGTATCAGAGCCAGTTTCTTCAATAGTAGGTCGGTGGTTTGAGGAAGAACCATTGTTCTATGTGGGGGAGAATGTAATAACCTAGGTATTATCCGGTATACCCATATATACCAGATAAGCATGTGGACCTAATGTAAAACAATGAGGAATTTTCGGAATACATTCCGAAAGAGGACAGATCTGTACTATAAATGGAATGATACAACTTTTCAATACAGAAGCGCCTTTTATGTGAACTGGCACTACAGGAGTTTGAGAACTCCGTAGTTAAGCGTGCTCGGGCTAGGGAAGTCCTGGGATGGGTGACCTCCTGGGAAGTGGCCCCTGGTCGGGTTCGGTTCATTCCGAAGGACAAAATCGCGCGGCTTCGGCAAGAGTGGACAATGCTCTCTGTATTGGGGGTGGGGCGTGACAATTTGGAACATCTAAAAATAGTGTTCCAGCGTTTTCAGAAGTATAATATGAAGATGAACCCTCTAAAATGTGCGTTTGGAGTTTTCTCAGGCAAATTCCTGGGATTCATCATGCGTCTCCGGGGTATTGAAATCGATCCCTCAAAAATTAAGGCGATTATGGAAATGCATACGCCGAGAACTCTCAAACAATTGCGATCTTTCCAAGGAAATCTCACGTATATCCGGCGATTCATAACCCACCTCTCCAAAAAATGTCGTCCCTATAGTCATCTGATGAAGAAAGGGACCCCATTCGTCTGGGATCTGAAATGCCAAAACGCACTAGACGAAATCAAGAAATACTTGTAAAATCCAACAGTATTAGCCGCTCTGGTTATGGGAAAATCCCTTATCCTATATACAACGGCTCTTAAGAGTTCTCTAGGCACATTATGGGCACAAGAGAACGATCAGGGAAAGAAGAGAGCTCTATACTATTTAAGTTGAGTTCTCTTGGGGGCAGAAAACAACTATTCCCCCATCGAAAAGTATTGTCTGGCGCTAATCTTCACAATAACGAAGCTCAAACATTATGTCTTGGCAAATGAGGTCCATCTCATATTTTTTGGGGTCAAAATTTGCACCCCGGTTCACCAAGTCAAAGTCAAGATCAACACCAAGCCAAGTGGGCCCAAGCCCAGGTCAAGCGTGCCCATGCCCATGTCGAGCCCGCGGCCAGCCTCCCCATGTCAACATAAAAATCATGTAATAAATAATTTTAATGTAATTTTTTTATGTATGAATGGGCATAAAGCCAAATTTTTGTAAAGCCCATGGCTTATGTGCAAAAAGAAATGGCACATTAGCCATGGGATGGGCAAAATGCCATTTTGTAAAACCAAAGGGGCTATATGTAAATGTGTAAGCCTATATAAGGCAACATGATGATGATTAAAGCATATACTTTTCATTCTCTCAAACTCTAGGGTTTTTGTGCCTCCTTCTCCTTCCTCAAGGTTCTAAACCTTCTTCCCTTTTTTCAATTGAATCAAGAGTCTTACTCTTTCTTTTCCAAAACTAAATAGTTTTTCACCACAAAACCCATAAAGGGAAACTTAGATCTCCCATCAGATCTTAAAAATAAGAGATTTTTAAAATCTCTTACTTCTTGTTCTTCAAGATCCGGCCAACAGAGGAGGAAGAAAGAGACCCATCTCCAGAAATCCCATCTTGGGAAAATCTAGAGCCAAAGGGAGAAACAAAGCAGCCCCCTTTGATCATTTCTAGATATTTTTAGGAGTCTAACTCCATTCAAGATCCATTGGAGTTTAACTCTCTAAATGAATCTATGTTAGGAGTTCAACTCCATAAGTCAAATCGGGAGTACAGCTCCCAGTGCAGGGACCAAGTCCCTTTCAGCGCCCGCATGGCAGGCACGTGGTACGCTGGCGCTGAGCGCCCGCGTGCCAGGCACGTGAGGCGCTGGAGCCTTCCCTCACGCATCCTATGGATGCCCTTTCCCTTTATACACATCCTCCACCACACTGTTCCCGTTAGAAAAAATTTCTAATGGGGCGCTGCCCCGCACCCCGCAAGGGGCTGCTGGCCCCCTTGACCCCCAGCCCGCTATCCGGGTAGCAGGACCTCCGTAAAAACTTTGCGGGGCTCCTGATATATCCAAAATCCCTTCAAAACACAACACCGCACTTTGAGTTCGCATGACCAGTTTAACCTATTAATCGGAGGTTCCTTCGCTCCAAAGGCGAGGGGTAATTAACGGCAGCTTAGTCCACGGCTGCCGGAGATTCGGATCCCCACGATCAATAAACCCCCGCCTACCCTAGGCAGGGGGAATCTGTAGTACGCCTAACAAGCGCGCGCGTATTCCCATCTTAATGGGGTAAAGAAAAACACCCTACAATATTGAATGTGGATCCTTTCAAATATCTATTGTCAAGGGCCATACTAACAAGAAGGTTTACTAAATGGGCCTTCCTCTTGATGAAGTTCTTGGTAACGTATCATCCCCTCAAAGCGATGAAAGGGAAGGCCATTGCCGACTTTCTAGTTGTTTCCCCCAATCAGAGCAAAGCTCTGTTTAAATTTCAAAAATTCAAAAATTGAAGTAACGCTTCAAATCCCGTGCGCTGCGCGCAACGCGCCACGTGTCAGAAGTTGATACGTCAGCGCAGCGCCCAAGGCAGTGCGCCCAATCAGAGCAAGGCTCTATTTAAAACAAAAATTAAAGGAAGCAATGCTTCAGTTGCGCGAGCGCTGCGCTGCGCGACACGTGTCAGCGCAGTTGCGCGAGCGCCGCGCGACACGTGTCAGCGCAGTTGCGCGAGCGCCGCGCGACACGTGTCAGCAAGTTGCGCTGCGCTGGGCGCCGTGCGACACGTGTTAACGCAGTTGCGCTGCGCTGCGCGCCGCGCGACACGTGTCAAGCGCTGGTGCGTTTGCGCCAAACAGAATTAAAATTCCAGTAAGATCTTTTCTGTTCTTATTAAAACAAGAAAATTGTCTTCTGTAAAACAGAAGCCCTTGGATCAAAGATCCAACGGTAGGGAAAATTCCCCAAATCACTCAGAGAAGGATCTCTTCAACAAATTTAACAAATTAATGGGCACTATATAAAGGCCCCCTAGACCCCAACTCAAAAACAACAGAGAGAAAACAAAAAACTCAGAAACAGAGAGAACTCTGAAGAATTGTGAGAAGAAAAAAAGGTAAAAACCTTTATAATAAAGAAGAATTTCTTCTGAATAGATCATTGATCTAAGAACAAGATCAATGATCTTCAATAAAAAATATATAATAATAACAGTGCCTTGCAATTTTTTATGAACCATTGGTTCTAGAATCTTAAATATTCTTCTTTTAAATCCAAAATTGGATTAAGTTATTAAAACAGTGTCTTGCACTTGCAAATCTGCATTGTTGCGCTCCTGGGTTGGCGCAAGCCACCAGAGAGTGCCACGTGTCAGCTCCAGAACTACTTGCGCCATGCGCTTTTAAGATAGAGCATTGCTCTTCAAAGTTGGCGCAACTCACCAGAGCGCGCCACGTGTCAGTAGCGTAACAGCGCAGCGCACTGCGCTGTTGCGCTTGCGCTCACCAGAGTGTGACACGTGCCACCACGACAAGCGCTTGCTCTCAATAATTGGCGCAAAGCGCCTGACAAGCCACTGTCAAGTAATTAATGTACTGCATTATTTACAGAAGGGCCAAACCCAATTAAAAAAGGCCTAACAGACCTAATAAAATGTAATGCATTATTTTAATAAAGGGCAGAGCCCAAACCAAAACAGATGCTCTGCATCATTTACAAAGGGACTGAGCCCAAATCAAAAAGGCCTAGCAGGCCAGAATAAAATGCAGTGCATTATTAAAAAGGGGCAAAGCCCTAGCACAGGCTTAATAGGCCAAAGGTAAACAAAAATGTTGAATATTTTTCAACTGGACTTAGCCCAATCATGGCCGTAAGTCCTCAAATTAAATTGACTGAGCAAGACTGCTCTCCTAAATCAATTTACATCCGGTTCAAGGGTACATCTCTGAACTCCTCTGACACCTATCGTTGTAATCCTACAACGACGTCAGAGAGGTGACGGGTCCCGACAACCACACATCGATACGGACTGCGGGGTCCCTAAACTCGTGGACCGAAACGTCCTTAAACTAATATTCATCCCTAGATGGGAATGTTGGACCAAAACGTCCTTAAACTAATATTCGTCCCAACATGGGAATGTTGGACCGAAATGTCCTTAAACTAATGCTCGTCCCCAAATGGGAATGAAGGACCACCATGTCCCTAAACTGGAAATCGACCGCAACGTCATTAAACTAAACAATAGAGCCAATTGCTCTCTTGTCGGATCCAAACGATCCCGTTAAGTTGATCTTAGTCTGGAGATTAGGCTAACGTTTCCTTAACAAAAGTTTAAGTTGATCTTAGCCTTAAATAGGGCTAACGTATCCTTAAACCAAAACCCCAAACCCAAATCTAAGAAAATACGGATTTGGACTAATCCACGTCCTACCGGCGACGACATAAATTAGTCTCCGTATACAATCCACGGGCAACCACAAACAAAACAAACACCCACAACACGAAGTGAACTTCTGGAGAAGGAGAAAGTTGCTACCGCGATGCGGTAGCGTAATTAACTGCAGGGGCTTGCGCCTGCAGGGAAGAGCGTCCCCACAATCAAAAACCCCTCTAGCAAGGGGGAATCTGACGAAGTCTTCTACATCGGCCGCATCCGTCTAAACCTCCGATACACGGTGCCATAAATCAACTTGGCATCTTCGGAGAGGTAGACGGATAAAACCAAATAGCATCTGCCCCGAATCTCAGGCAAGGCGTCCCTATCTTGGCTACCATTCGGAGGGGAACAGTTTCTGGCACGTCCGGTGGGACCTTTTCCTCTTTCCACTCCACACTTCGTGTGTCGTCTTCGCAAACGAATCGCGGTTTGATTAATGGTTGCCTTTGGGTTGCAAGTTACTAAGATTTTGTCTTTTGCCAGGCGCAGAAAACAAGCATCAATGGCCTCCAACTGCTCAAGCTGTTCAAAGTGCCAATGCAACCGACGCTCCACCTCACCTAGAGGTGTAGCTTATGGGCCTCAAGCGGCCTCCATCCTTGCCATGCCGGTAGAACAGGTGACCCAGGCCACCACCGGCCAATTTTTCGAAACCATGATCCCGCCTGCAAGCTTCACCATGCCAGTACCCGCACCAGAAGCGAACAAGAAGTCGGTCTTCGATCTGCTCACTGCTACAACGGCCCCTTTCAACGGGTCGTCCAATATCAAACCGGCAGCCTCTGTCTTCGCCAGGCTGAGCCAGAACCCTGATGGGCCCGCCAGGAAGCCCATGAACCCTGAAGTGGCCATCCTAAAGAAGACAACCACCTCTGCTCTAGAAGTCGTCAAGGCGGCTTCTCCTGTTAAAGAGTCAGTCTTTTCAAGGCTGACTGTTCCGGCTCCTGCTCCTGCTCGAGGATCTGTCTTTGATAGATTGAACATCGCCCCTCAAAGAACAACATCAGTCTTTAAGAGGCTGACACAAGCAGCACCTCATTCGGACAGGGGGCAAGAAGAAGCTGTCGCGATCGCCGAGCCAGTCCCAACGGCTCGTCATGCTCGACGTCACCACTGGCGCCAAGTAAGGAAGGCCGGGGGCAACTCCCCCTCAGGGCTAACTCCACCTGCTCCAGTGGTGGAAGTTAATGCTGCTGTTCCAACTGGGAACAGCTTTGAACCACTTAGGAGGGTACGTAAGAACTCTCCAACTGTTATGCTAAAAAGATCTCATCCACCTGTGGAGAGGGTCCCAGAAACGAAGCTGGAGCAGTCCCCTCAGCGGCTATCCTCCAAAATTTATAAAGTCTGGAGGAGGGTTCAAGACTCCGTAATTGACCAAGGTCACTCTCGTCAGCAGAAAAGGGCGAAAGTGCAAGAAGAAAAGAACCGTCCGGACAAACAGCAAAGGACGACCACCACCAGGATGCCTGCTGCAACGGCCCCCTCAACTTTAACGGCCCATAAGAGAAGGAGGTCACGCCCGCGGCAAATGTCAAAGGCGGCGAGCCCAAACGCCCTAAGTCCGGGGGCATTGTAGTCCATACTGTATACATGGTGTCGGGGAAGGAGGACAGCCGTGCATCTACAGGTCATAGACCGCTTACAAGGTTAGTGACCAAAGCTCAGGAGCAACAGCAAAAGCTCCAGGAGATGATGAACGTGATGGCCGCACTCACTGGGCCAAAAGAAAGCCCTGAAGCGTCCTTGGATGAACGCCAGGAGCAAGAAACTGACGCTTAATTCCTTCGTCGGATATTGGAGAAGAAGGATAAAGAGGCTGTTGAACAAGCAGCCAACATAAAGCGAATGGCCCTCCTGTTCCAGGACATGGTGGGAATGATGATCCAACAAGATCCTCCAGCTGAAGATCCCCCGATCATCCTTGAAGACGATAGGGGAGAAACGTCAAATCCTCCACCGGCTCTGTCAACAGCTAAGGAGGAGACAATCTCCAAAGCGGACTTGGATGAATATATAGCCCAACAGATACGGATTCATCATGCGACTGAAGCAGCCGGTCAGGTCGTAAAAACAGGACGACCATATTCGAGCTGGTACGATCAGATAAAGTATCCACCGGGCTATACAATACCGAAATTCCATGTCTATAAGGGGACGGGCAATCCCCACCAGCATGTTGCCCAATTCAGGGCGCTTTGCGGCAACACCGGCGGTGATGATAAATTGTTGCTTCGCCAGTTCGTCGGCAGCTTTTCAAATACAGCGTTCGAGTGGTACTCTGAGCTCTCAAACGACTCTATCAAGACATTTATGGAGATGGAACTGCTGTTTACTCAGCGTTTCGCAAGCGCCAGCGAACGCACCCCGATGACGGCACTGATTAATGCCAGAGTGAAGCCAGGCGAGACATGGGTCCAATATGCTATACGGTGGCGGAACTTATGGTCAAAATGCGAGCAACGCATCGAAGAGGCTCCTGCGGTAGGCATGTTTGTGGGAACCCTCGATCCGCAAGCAACCATATCGCAATTCATGATGTTCTTTAAGCCGACTACCTTCCAGGCCCTGATCGACAAGCTAGCTCAGATGGATCAGATAGGCCATAAACCTCCCCCTCCAAAGCCGGACTCTCGAAATGAGAAGGGGAAGGGAAAAGCGATTGTTGTCGCTAATGCTCAACAACAGCCGGGCAACTTGAAACCGGCTGTCCGTCAAAATAATGTGCGTCCGCATGTACCCCTTGAGGAGAGGCTAGGAAGTCCTTACTCGTTTCCCCGAAATAAAACGAGAAGATTATTCGAGCTGGCGTTGCGCAACCGACTCATAAACCTGCCGGATCCAAGACGTCCGTCGCAGCCGAACGACGTCCATGATCCCAATTACTGTCCCTATCACCGAGTACTGGGTCATCCGATCGAAGATAGCTACGTCTTCAAAAATTGGATTGAAGACCAGTACCAACAGGGCAAGTTCGCGTTGTCCGACAGATGGAAGGTGAATCCGCCGCAACCTCACACCTCTAAAAGGATGAATACGCTGGGGGCAACGTGCTCTCTCGTTGAAGAAGCTCCATGGGAGGTCGTGCTATCAGCCAAAACAAAGAGGATGCTGAACGATCTTCAAACATGCCCAGCGATCAGGTGGAAGAACCCGTTGGAACCTCAGATCATTGAAGGGATGTTGAAGCCGCGCCCAACTCCAAAGAGCGATAGTGGTGGCCCAAGCACTCTCAGCCAGCCGTCAAAATCTTCAAAGAAGAAGAAAAAGAAATCCAAGAAGCCCGTGAAGCCTGACGACAAGCGCACGGACTTACAAAAACAAATTGATGCACTGGAGGAGTACAACCACAAAGCACGAACTCCCATCACACTCCAAGAGTTCCTCAACCACGTCTTTCAAGAAGAAGATGAGGGGGAGAGCTCGTCGGATGAATCCGAGGAATACGTGGCGAGCTGTTATATGATTTCCCATTCGTTTACAAACGATGAGGAAAATCCTTGCACTGAAAAACTGGGGGCAGATCCTAAACCGGAATTTCTGGGGCCATCGGATGAAACAATTGACGCACTCCTCAATGAAGCTATGTTAAAAAGTAAAGCTGATCGGAAATGCAAGACGGCTATATTTGAAAGGGCCAAGTGCCAGCGACTTAATGAAAAAGTTGAGACACTCCCGCTGGAGCAAAGTACGTCCACCGCAGATAAAAGCAAATTCAAGATGAGGAAAATGTTTGCTAAAGCCATATCAATGGGTATGAAGCTACCATCCTCCGAAAGAAACATTACTGGTGAAGTGGAAATGCACCCCTCCTACTGCTTGTATCATCGGAAGATTTCGCACCCCACCGAAGAGTGCAATGCTTTCAATAAATGGTGGCAGGGATATGTCGCTCACCGGCAACATTTTAAGCGGGAAAAGCGCAAAACTCGTCGGGAGCGGAAAAGTACGACCGAAGAGCTTAGAAGAACTACTGGCGACTGTCGCATGATTAACGCCGGGGAAGCGCAAGTTCTCACATTCGGGAGCGACTCTGACAAGGAAATAGCTCTTAGCCCCCTCTTTAAAGAGTCCACCTCGGGAAAAGAGGAAGAGCCGAAGGTCTGCGAAAATATCCAGCTGCGTAATCGGACGCTACCCGAAAAGAATCTCGGGCCCTCAAACAAAAAAGATAAAGGGAAAGAAAATGTCTCTGAGGATATCGCCCTAGATGACCAAGTCATGGAAGAGCTAGCCGCCAAGGACCCGCCGAAGAAAAATAAGGTGGATTATAACGTTCTAGCGCATCTGAGGAAGCTACCCTCGCAGCTCAGCGTTCTTGATGCCCTTTTACTATTAAAAGAGGCAAGGGATTCATTAATCAAGGCACTACAAGACCCCGAGCAATTCCAAGCTTTCCTGGCCGAAAAAAAGATGAAGGATGAATTGGAAGAAGTGCACACGGCCGATGTCACTTTTGGTGATGAAGACCTTCTCCTTGGGACGTGCGAACACAATCGCCCCCTCTATGTCTCCGGATATTATCATGATATAAAGATAGGCAAAATCCTGGTCGACAATGGATCTTCCGTTAATCTCCTTAACGTGCGGGTGTTGAAAGAAATCTACATGAGCGTCCAGCACCTTGCTCGGGACAAGATCACCATCTCCGGGTTCGACTCCCAATCATCAAGAACTCTTGGGTCTGTGATACTGACGCGATGCTTTAGGCTACTCGTCATGGACATTAAGTTCCACGTCATAGACGCCAAGACATGCTACAATGCTCTGCTCGGCCGACCATGGTTACACGAGTACAACATCATCCCTTCTACACAGCATCAGTGTATGAAATATTTTAAGGATGGTCTCGAGTATACCGTGACGGGAGAACTGAACCCGTTCTCCATGAACGAGGTCCGCAAATATGAAGATGCCAAATACTTCTTACCGGATTTCGAAGACACGGAGAGGTGTCACAAGCCGGAGAACAAAGCTAACGCCACCATCCCTGTCTTCGGCAGTGATACCGAGGAGGAAGAGAAGATAGTTTATTCGGGTCCGCCCCAATACAATAAGCCGGGACCATCCGCTCCTACGTTGATCTTTGGTAGTGACTCGGAAGATGAGGTCCATGCTGTATTCTCTGCTCGGCCTTCAATACAAACGTCCGCTGACAAAGAGCAAAGTTTACAAGTCGCCATGGTTCCACTTAAACACCATAAAGAACTGGATGCACTTGATATCTACAGTGTAGAGGAGCTGCGGACGTTCTATGTCCCTCCCAGGCGAAAAGGTAATTTTATTCTACCGCTCTGAAGAAACCAAAGTGGAGAAAGAAATCTGGCACGGTATGGATCCTACGCTTGACAAGCTTCAGCCCATTCGTCTACCCAGATATTATACAGAAGGCTTGAAGAGGTTGCTAAAGCGCCAGGGGATATCTTTTAAACAGACCGCTCGAAAAGCCAAATTCTAGGACAGGGTCTGGAACGTTCCCGGGACTCAGTACAAGTTGCCTAATGGGAGAATGGAAACAATCGGGCTTGGATACATTCGGTCCAAGAAACGAGAGCTGCTCCGTGACTGCTACGTCGTGCATGACTTCGATGAAGAAGCGGATGCTCAATGGGAGGACGCTAATCCTGAACCAATAAAAGTTCCTGATGCAAAAGTGCCCAGTCCGTCGTTTGAAGAATAAATGGACAAGCTTATAAGGGAAGCTGGTCAAAAAGTCCGAGACGACCATAATCGCGAAATGGCCATCTATGAGAAAGCCAAAACGTAACGCCTCCTCCAACAGGCCGTGAAAAATGAAAATGCCTCTCCCTGTCAACCTGTTATAAAAAAGGCTCGACGTAGAGGCAGAAATAGGTCGAGAGGTGAAAAAGGCGCTCAACAGCAACAAAGCGGGACTAAAAAGCCACGCAAGAAGGAATCGAGCAGTCCAGACCTATCCCTCATGAAGAAAATGGGTCGAGCATACTCTTTCCCTCAAGATAAGACGAAGAAGATACTTGACCGAGCTATAAAATACTAGATGCTTACACTGACGGAGTCTAAACACCCCAAACAAGCAGGCGAAGTCTCATTCCCAAACTATTGCTTTTATCACCGAGTAATAGGGCACCCTTTCAAAGACTGCTTCACCTTCACGAATTGGGTCGAAGATCAGTATCAGCTGGGCAAGTTCGCTCTGTCTGACAACTGGAGGGTAACGCCGCCACAGAAGCACGAACTCAAAGCCACGAGAGCAGAACCAGCTCCGCATTGGTCTTGGAAACGAATTCGTACTTTTCATATGATAACAATATCAAAAGAAGAGCCCGAGAATATGGATGACCTTCCCTGGTGCTTCAAAAACAGCAACGATGAGGTGATCTCAGAATTTCCACCAGCACCGAAAGAGCTGGAAGATGGAATACATACCACCGCAGATAACCTCAAGAAAATTGAGTTGGGGACGGCGAATGACCCGCGACCGACATTTGTCAGCGAGCTGCTATCTGAAGAAAGGGTGGCTGCGTTAAAAGACGTCCTTGTACAGCATAGAGATTGCTTCGCATGGAACTATTTCGAAATACCGGGACTAGATCCAGAAATTGCTATGCACAGATTGGCGATATCTCCGGACGTCAAGCCGGTCAAACAAGCGCCAAGAAGAATGCGGCTCGAGCTTGAGATGAGTATCAATGCCGAGGTCAAGAAGCTAATCGACTCTGGCTTTATCCAGGAGGTTCAATATCCTGAATGGATTGCTAACATCGTCCCTGTGATGAAGAAAAATGGGACAGTGCGCATATGCGTGGACTTCCGGGATCTCAATAAAGCCTGTCCGAAGGACGATTTCCCAGTGCCAGTCACCGAACTGATGATAGACAATATGTCCACTCACGAGGTTTTCTCCTTCATGGACGGCTCATCAGGGTATAATCAGATAAAGATGCATCCCGAAGACCAGAAGCACACCGCCTTCAGGACTCCGCTAGGTATATTCTGCTACAAGGTGATGCCCTTCGGTCTAAAGAACGCCGGCGCCACCTATCAGAAGGCCATGACGAAGATCTTCGATGACCTCATATATGAAATCGTCGAGTGCTATATCGACGACCTCGTGGTGAAAAGCAGATCATACGAGGAACATCTTGAGCATCTGAAGACCGTATTTCAACGCCTCCGACAAAATAACTTGAAGATGAACCCTCTCAAGTGTGCATTCGGAGTTTCCTCGGGCAAATTCCTGGGATTCATCGTCCGACACCGAGGTATTGAGATGGATCCGTCAAAGATTAAGGCGATCATGGAAATGCCCCCGCCAAGAACTCTCAAACAGCTGTGGTCTCTCCAAGGGAAGCTCACGTATATACGACGATTTATAGCCAACCTTTCAGGCAAGTGCCGTCCTTACAGCCACCTGATGAAGAAGGGAACCCCGTTCGTCTGAGATCACAAATGCCAGAGCGCGCTGGACGAAATCAAGCGGTACCTCCAGAATCCGCCAGTGTTGGCTTCTCCGGTCAAGGGAAAGCTTATCATTCTTTATACAACTGCCCTCGAAGGCTCCTTAGGCGCATTATGGGCGCAAGAGAACGACCAAGGGAAGGAAAGAACACTCTACTACTTAAGTCGAGTTCTACTGGGGGCAGAAAGCAACTACTCCCCCATTGAAAAACACTGCCTGGCGTTGATCTTCGCGATAACAAAGCTCAGGCACTATGCCTTGGCATATGAGGTCCGTCTCATTTCGAAGGTGGACCCTCTTAAATATTTGATGTCGAAGGCCATATTGACAGGCCGGCTCGCTAAATGGACCCTGCTCTTGATGGAGTTCTCGATAACGTATCAACCTCTTAAAGCAGTGAAAGGCCAGGCAATTGCCGATTTCCTCGCTGAACATCCGATACTTGCCGATTCTCCTCTGAATTGCGATCTGCCAGACGAACATGCATTTGACGCGATCGACGGTCGTGATACCCGATGGGAGCTTTATTTCGATGGAGCATTCTCCATGAAGAAGCGCAAACAAAATACACCCATAATCAAATCGGGGGTAGGACTCATCTACTTAACTCCACAAGGAGGGATAATGCGTTTGCTTTCTCCTTAACAGAGCCGAGGATGAACAATGAAGCCGAATATGAAGCTTTGATAGCAGGCCTCGAGATCGCCATCGACATGAGAATTGAAAACCTCCTCATATACGGAGACTCCCAACTGGTCGTCAGCCAAGTAAATGGCGAATACCGAATGTGCAAACCAGAATTGGTGAAGTACGGCGAAAAGGTGCAACAACTCTTGACCCAAATTCCTTCCTACACCTTGGAAAACATACCGCGCGCGGAAAACAGCAAAGCGGACGCATTAGCCAAGCTCGCTAAAGAATTGGCTGACGAGAACCTCGATGATGTCAGAATCGTGGTACAAAGCCGTCGGGTGCTTGCCCCAGCAGAAATATCTACGGAATCATCCGAAGAAAAGGGAGCGGCTGAGCAGACGACCCTGCAAATAAAAGACCGGGGAAAGGCTGAGGATTGGAGGGAAGTCTTAATAGACTACTTCAAATACCATCGAACGCCCGAAGATGCGTCCTCAAGACATCAGCTTATGAAACGAGTTCTGTCTTTCGCCTTCGTCAATGATACTCTGTACAAGAGGTCGTTTGATTCTCTGTGGTTGAGATGTCTGGGACCTGAAGAGGAAAAAAGAGTCATTCAAGAAGTTCACGACGGACTCTGCGGTTCTCACCAACCAGGCCCAAAGATGAAGTTGAAGATTAAACGGATGGGCTATTATTGGCCAACGATGATTCAAGACTGTCTCGAGTATGCGAAGCAATGCCACTCATGCCAAATTCATGGGGAATTCATCCATCTACACCCGACAGTAGCTAGCTGGCCATTCGAAATGTAGGGAACTGACATAGTCGGCCCCATCGAACCAGCATCGTCTAGAAGACATCGTTTCATCCTGGCGACGACTGATTACTTCTCTAAATGGGCAGAAGCAGTACCGCTGAGAGAAGTGAAGACAGAGAATATCCTCCATTTCTTCAAGACGCACGTCATATATCGGTTTGGAACTCCGCGATGGATCATCTCCGACAACAGGCCAGCCTACAGAAGCCACAAGATCAGTCGCTTCGCGCAGCAGCATAATATAGACTGGAGATACTCCTCAGTTTATAATCCGCGAGCTAATGGTCTAGCCGAGGCCTTCAATAAGACCTTGACAAAGATCATGAAGAAGACGGTGTCCCGAAATAAGAAGGACTGGCACAAGAGACTGCAAGAAGCTCTCTGGGCGTATCGAACTACGTTCAAGACAGCCACGAACACAATGCCGTACGCGTTGGTATTTGATACAGAAGCAGTATTCCCCCTCGAGATAGAGTTACCCTCTCTACGAGTGGCAGTCCACTACGAGCTGACGGACGAAGAAAATGCTCACCTTCGGCTTGAGGAGCTTGATGCCCTTGATGAAACCCGGCTCATAGCACAACAAAATCTGGAGGCCTATAAAGCAAAGATGACGCGCTCATATGAAAGATTGACCCGGCCAAGGACATTCCGCCAAGGCGAACTCGTGCTAGTGGTCAAAAGGCCTATGATCCCCAATCGCGCCAAGAGGGAAAAATTCGAACCAAACTATGAAGTCCCGTACATCATAGACAAGGTCTACCAGGGTGGAGCCTATCTACTCATGGATATGCATGGTGAAAGGCCTTTCAGGCCAATAAATGGTCGCTTCCTAAAGAAATACTATGCTTAGCGAGTTACCGCCTAGGTCAATGATAGATGACGATGACTATGTCCGCTCACTATCTTCCTAAACTCAAACTTTATAAGCAGTATCCAGCCTTCTCCTGGACGGACTGAAATGTCCTTAAACTAATGGCGGACCGAAACGTTCTTAAACTAATAACGGACCGAAACGTCCTTAAACTAACGAAGGACCGAAACGTCTTTAAACTACCACCGCAGCATCCTGAGGCTGAAGAGATGAATAAAAATAAAAAAATAAAATATATATATATATATATATATATATAATAAACGGTATGTCCATAAGCAAAATGGGCACGGATGAAAACCCGAAAGGGCTCCGTGAGTAAAAACAGCAGGGCTACCGGCGAGTCTTGTGAAAACCCGAAAGGGCGCAACCTCGTTAGAAAAAAAATAAAAAATAAAATAAAATAAAATAAATAAAAACGGTATGTCCATAAGAAAAATGGGCACGGATGAAAACCCGAAAGGGCCCCGTGAGTAAAAACAGCAGGACTACCGGCGAGTGTTTGTGAAAACCTGAAAGGGCGCAACCTCGTTAAAAGACACTTACAGGGTCCTCTCGACCTTGTAAGGAGAAACCACCCGCGTAGGATCCTTACGACTCACAAGGGAGCAACACACTTAGGGATCCCCACGATTCCTAAGGAGAAAATACACTTGCGAGATGCTCACGACTCGTAAGGAGAACTCTCTTATGGGACCCTCACGGCTCATAATGAAAGTCTTAAGTTACAGAGACCTAAACCTGTAATTAAGCAACCTCCACAACCTTCGATATTGCCCTACAAGTGGTTCAATACTGACCCTAGTATACAATCTACGGGCGTGAATAAACATTTCCCTAACCAAGTCCCATCCGTGACTGGGGATATGTTCGCATGGTGAACAACTCTTGTAGGTCCTCTCGATTTACAAGGAGAAAACCCTCTTGTAGGACCCTTACGACTTACAGAGGAACATACATTTAGGAATTCTCACGATTCCTAAGGAGAAAATACACCTACAAGATCCTCACGACTTGTAGGGAGAAATACCTTTGTAGGACCCTTACGACTCATGAAGTCAAAAGCCTTAGTCGACAGGACCTTAACCCTATTCGCTAAGCCACCTTTGTTCGACATCGACAGAGGCAAATGATGATTCGCTCCTGGCAACATCCCAGTTGTAGCGGTGCTGATGCCGAAATTGGTTTCTAATTTCAGGTTTACGGCGAAAAGCCAGTACGCCGCGCATGCATACGAACTAGCCGAAATGATGGGACAACTTGCAATAAAAAAAAGAGCAGCAAGTAAAAACGTATGCGCACAAAATAGCCAAAATGATTGGGCAACTCGCAATAAAAAGCAGCGAGTAAAAATAAAAATAAACAGCCGAAATGATTGGGCACCGCGAAAAATAGCCGAAATGATTGGGCAATCGCGACCTTCGCGATATAAAAGCTGAAATGATAGAGCATCGCGGAAATAAAGCAATAAAAAAATGATGATGAAACTTTTGCCCTACAGGCTCCAAGGGCACAAACAAAGACGGAACTATACTTTCCCAACAGGCTCCGTCAGAAAGTGAAGCCAAATCTTGACGGTTCACCAACAGCCTAGAGACAACCGTGACATTCGTCTCGATACAGCAGACGCAGTGCCAGCAAATGAAGCGAAGATCAAATTCCTAGCTTCACGGTTTTGACGGTAATTTATATAAAACCTGAAAGACCACCACAGATCAGTTCAACTTCCAGGGAAATCAGTGTCCTTGGCAAATACCTCAATTCAGGGAAACTAGCGTCCTTGATGAGAGCCTCCTGATTCGCGTCGGCCCTCAGAGAAACCAGTGTCTCCGCAGGAATTCTCCGATTCGTTTCAACCCCGAAGAAACCAGTGTCTTCGGCAAAATCCTTCGACTCAGGGAAACCAGTGTCCTTGACGAGAACATCCTGATTCGTGTCGACCCGCAGAGAAACTAGCGTCTTTGCAGGAACACCTCGACTCGTTTCAACCCCAGGGAAACCAGTGTCCCTGGCAAATACCTCAATTCAGGGAAACTAGCGTCCTTGATGAGAGCCTCCTGATTCGCATCGGCCCGCAGAGAAACCAGTGTCTCCGTAGGAATACTCGACTCGTCTCAACCCCAGGGAAATCAGTGTCCTTGACAACCTTCTCGATTCAGGGAAACCAGTGTCCTTGACGCGAACATCCTGATTCGCGTCGACCCGCAGAGAAACTAGCGTCTTTGCAGGAACACCTCGACTCGTTTCAACCCTAGGGAAACCAGTGTCCCTGGCAAATACCTCAATTCAGGAAAACTAGCGTCCTTGATGAGAGCCTCCTGATTCGCATCGGCCCGCAGAGAAACCAGTGTCTCCGCAGGGATATTCCGATTCGTTTCAACCCCGAAGAAACCAGTGTCTTCGGCAAAATCCTTCGACTCAGGGAAACCAGTGTCCTTGACGAGAACATCCTGATTCGCGTCGACCCACAGAGAAACTAGCGTCTTTGTAGGAATACCTCAACTTGTTTCAACCCCAGGGAAACCAGTGTCCCTGGAAAATACCTCAATTCAGGGAAACTAGCGTCCTTGATGAGAACCTCCTGATTCGCGTCGGCCCGTAGAGAAACCAGTGTCTCCGCGAGAACTTCCCGATTCGTCTCAACTTGCAAGATAAAGCTTTAGGCAACAGGGATAAAAAAAACTTGTTTCCTAAGCACTGGGACCCTGCAAGTTGGTCTAAAACGATCTCTTGCGTACTATCCATGAGTCTCACTCTCCAAAGTCGAAGCTCGATAAGGAGGGAAACAACCACTTACGAGTCCTCTCGACTCGTAAGAGGGAAAATTCTCTTATAGGATCCTTACAACTTATAAGAGAAAACGCACTTAGGAATCCTCACGATTCCTAAGGAGAAAATCCACCTACGAGATCCTCTCGATCCGCAAGGAGAAAAGTCTCTGTGAGACCCTCACGGCTCATAGAGTTGAAAAGTCTTAGGCAGCAGATCTGAACTTGCGGCCTAAGCCATCACTATCTCGTGAAGAAACCAAGATGCTTACTCTATTATCTGTCAACCATGTTTATCAAAACGGCATGCTAATAATAAGAGAAAGGAAAAAGCAAATAAATGATACAAGACATTGCAAAGAGAAAAAAATGTTTATCTTTATTAATTTAATCAAATACAAGGTGAATCGTACAAAAAGAATAAAGAATGGATACATCTTATTCGAAAAAGAAATTTTTTTTTACAATTATATTGATACAAAGGCAGCTACTGGGAAGGAAGCGTCTTAAATAGCTCTATCAGTTGTTCGCGCACTTCCTTCCATGCCTTTTCCTGATCGGCCATCACCGCCAGTTCCGCCTCCACTTGAGCCCGCTGCTGCAAGAAAGTTGCAAGCTGCTCCCCGGCGGCCTGGTGAGCTGCTTCACGGCCTTGGGCGTCACGCTCGGCGGCATCAAGCTTCCGCTTCAAGTTTAGTCCATTGGAGATGCACTCCAGAAGTCCCTCGAAGATAGCCTTCACCTGGGCAGCGTTCGCCTTAACCTCAGTGCACAGACGAGCCGTCTCGTTCGAGGTCTCTTGGCATTCCTTCAGCCTTAAAGCCGCTTCTTGTTCCAGGTGACAGAAGTAGGAAGCGCTTTGCTCGATCAACGCTGCTCTTTGATTGCTTGCGGCTAAGGTCTCAGGAGCAGGGCGCACAAACTCCGACTGATGCAAGCGGACCTCGATTTCCCTGCAGTGATTGACCCAAAGCTCGACGACGCCTCCATCATGAAAATTCACAAGCGCTGCCAACATTGGGTTAACCTCCACAGCGAAATCCACAGTAGATGGGAGAGCGTCTGTGTTAAGCTCCTCGACCTATCCGCTCAGCATGCCCAAGCTCATTACAGCCCCTTTTGAAGATGGACGCCTTAGGAAGGGGCCTGCTGGCATTATAACACGAGACTTAAAGGGCATCGGGATTGGAACGACAGCTGAAAAAATAAAATACGATTAGATGACGGTTCAAGAAATAAAAAAAAGTCATCAATGCGATAGTTTACTATACCAGCTGTAGCAGGCGGCAAGGCCGGGAGGGCCGATGGTGTGACCAATCTTTCATCTCCTCCTTTGATTTGTAGCACTGCAATCAGGACAAAAAGAGTCAGAAATAATTCCATTACTAGAAAAAGGAGGAAAGACATCAATTGGAAACTATACTCACCAACGCCACCAGAGGAAAAGGCGAGTTCAGATGGGAAGGAGAAGTGTGGGTGCAACACCTGATAGAGATGATCAAAAAGCACTCCTGAAAAGACGCAACAGTACGACATTAGTACACAAATTATGCGGCTGAAAGATAAAACTAATAGGATGCAAATCCATACCTTCCAACATCTGCGATGGTACAAGGGAAGGTTGAGAGGTGACCACCGCCAAGGCAGTAGTCGACGGCGCTCCCCCGAGCAATGGAGCATCGGCACTGGCCGCACCTACGTTAAAAAACAAGGATAAACCTGTCAGGAAAGATTGCAAGATAAAGAAAAAAGGACAGTAATCCGAAATTTACCTGATGAGCCACCAGCCGAGACGGAGGCGTCTCCCTCCTCCATCGACATAAGTCCACCTCCCGTGACCTCATCACCAGACTCCATGGGGGCCGTCGTCGTGCTCACGAGGCCAGGAGACGGCGGAGGACCGTAGGTGGGGAGAGCAATGATCGGAGCATTGCCAGACTCTTGAGAAAGAGCGGCCGGCTCGTCCTCAGGAATCATGCCCACCTCACCCGCTACTCCCTCAGGATCAGCAGTCGCGGCCGTCTCGTCCACCGTTGCCACGGGGTCATCAGTCTCAGGCGCTCCATCCGCTGCTGCCCCAGACCTGGCTGTAGCAACTGTCTCATCCGCCGCTACCTCGGGCTTGGCATCGGCCACCTTCTCAGGCATAGTGGACGTGACCGTTTCGTCAGCCACTAGCTCGGGCCCGGCGATCCCGGCTATGTCATCCGCCGTCGGCTCAGGTTCGACCAATACCTCCTCCACTATCCCCTTAGGCTCGATGGTTTCCGCCTCCCCTTCGGTTGGACTTGGCCCTACAGGACGAGATATATATAAGAACCGATAGGTTTACAATTCTTGCAACAAAATCTAGAAAGACACACTACCTGAGGTGGACTGATCGTTGGTCTCCCGAGCTGCACGCAACGCCCGCCTATGAGCAGTGGACAAGGCAACTGGAGACTCTTCCGAAGGAGTAGCAGCATGAGGGACGGTGCTTGGGCCAGCTCCCATGGCCAAAGCAGCCCTGCGTACCTTCGCCTCGCGCCTTAGCCGCTTTCTTTCCTCCTGAGCCGTTGAGACAGACCTCTTCAAATCCTCCTTCATTGAGACGTCCTCGTCTGTGAACAGGGATGCCTCCAAATCCTTCAAGGCATCCCTCGTCGACTTGTCGTTGAAGCTCTCGCGGCAGCTGATTGATCTCAAAAACTATCTATTAACCGCAATCAAGAACGGCGTTGCTTTGCAGCTAGCCGGTGAGTACGGGTCGGTCCACAGGGATGTTGTGAATTTCCTAGTCGCTCAAACGAGTTAATTCCGATGGGTGTTCAGATTTCTTATTAAATCGAAAAACTAAATCTATCATTTATCTAGGGCAAAGAATTAAATTTAACTAGGGCAAGAAATTAAAGATCTAACTATCTAACTAGGGCAAGGAATTAAATTTATACTAGGACAGAGAATGAAAAATTACCTAGGGCAAGAATTGAAATTAATTACTTACTTTACAGATGGCTCTCTCCAAACATCAACACAAGACTTGTCAGATCTGAATTTCTGAAATGAAAAAAGGCATCGATGATCTCCAAAAGAAATCTAAATTTTATTGATAAAAAGTGGCATAGGGAGGCATGAAAAGAATACAATGATTTGGGCTTCTATTTATAGGAGATAGAAACCCTAGGTTACAATTGACCCGCATGTCTGCATTTACCAAAATAGCCCTAGTTTGACTTAGTCAGCGTCGCTTTAAATTATAGTGGAATTTTTACTTTCCAATTCCTTAATACTGCAGCGGAAACGCGGCCTGGGTAGGGATTGGGCCACGGTTCCGCGGCCCAATAGTGAGGTCGTCTTCTGGGCTTTTGGATTCTGGTTTAGGGCTGTTTGGTCTTCTTGTTTATTTGATTCTTTTCTTAATTTGTTTTCTAAGTCTTCTCCAGATCTCCAGTGAACATTGTAGCGGACTTTTAACCGTTTGCTTTGTAATCTTGGACCTTGCGTTGCTTTGTACTGATCTTTGTGTCGGCTTTTATCAAAATCCTTCTGTTTGCTGGTTGTAGTCTCACTTTTCCATCGTCTTTTACTTTTTTCACTGTTTTAGATCCAAGAACCTGTAACCTGTCATATGTAGCAAACATGCGTCAAAAGCACATGTTTATTTATAAAACGAATAAGAATAGGGAATATAATAATACAATATTATGGTGTGAACAAATACCCCGAAACTTATCTTTTGCTCGTCCTCGAGCAAACTTAGTTTTATTCTCGACAAAAACCTAACCGCACTTTCGCAGGGAAACGCGATTGCACTGAGCTCGTGCAACAAGCCGTTAAACCTCTAGGTGTCCCTAGTAGGAGGAGTGTTGTCTCCTGAGGGTTTTCAGCGGATACTACCCACAAAATCCTATCAATTTGGCTTTTTCGACTTTTGTTTTCCAATTAGGTTTTCTAACAAGGAATTCTATTATCGTCGACTCATAAATTATCCACCCGTATTCTTCACACTTCCTTATCATTTAACTTAAGATTATATATGTTCTGTAGACTTACTTATCTTTTGGCATTTCTTAAGTTTTTCCTTCTAGGGTTCCATCTCCACTTAGGAATTTTTATCAACTCTACTAAAGATACAAGTTCTATTCTTCATTCCTCTCTCTCATCTAAACTCCAATCACATATCCCTACGTGTGTGTATGAATCACCCATACACTTGGAAATTCAAATCAAGCAATCATACCCTTGTCCGTTGTCCAAAGTACTTATTAGTTGGTGAATTTTTAATTGAATTTTGTTTACACATCCTTCATGCGACCGTTAATACTTCTTGAGGTACCAACAACCGATTATAAGATATGTTTGCACTTTAAAGCATACTTCCTAGTCTTGCAACACCCAAGGCTTTTAGCAGTGACTCCCAAACCAGTTGGTCTAAGGCACTAGGTGATAAAACACCCTCGCTAAATATTTTTCTATTTTTTACAGCCTTAAGTAATCACAAAAACCAGTGTTCATTTTTTTCTTAATTAACTTTTTTTCTTTTATTTTTATCGTACTGAGGACTTTAGACAAGAGCATTTCAATGTCTCTTCTACTATTCCAAGTTTCAATGTGCGTGATTGTGCCAATTGTAGGGTATACATTTTCAGAATCTAGACTTAAGCTAGGAATTATTTTTCAAACCCATACTCTAATAAAAATATCAATACTTTTCCTTTGTTTTGACTTAACCCAAGAATTGAACTCAAAATTTGCCTATTTCTAAAGAAACTACAAAGACATACACTTTCTACCGTTAAACTTTAAGGAAGGTTATTTTTAGGGTTTTTAATTTACTACGTCTAAGATCTAGTTGTTCCTAGCCAGTTAACCTATTTTTCAAACTCAAGTCAATTAGCCAAAATTGAATACAATAATTTTTATAAATTTTCAAAAATTTTCAATTTTTTATGGGTTTTCAAATAAGTATGCAAATGCAAAAATATACACAAATGAATGCGAAGAAAGAAGACTTACCAAGCATACACCCAAACTTAAACTTGACAGTGTCCTCACTGTCATGCTACACCAAGAGGGTCAAAATGCTGGCACTCCCCTGTTTATTTATTTATAAAAAAAATTGAAATTTTTATTGTTTTGAATTTTTTTTATATTTTTTATAGAAAAAGAAAACAAAAAATATATATACATATATACAACAAGGTTCCCCCCAAACTTAAGCTTGGCCTTACATAAGCCAAAGGTTAGCACCAACTATTCAAAAATCTTATCGTGGTAATGGTCGAGTTGGTGAAAGAATGGAGTGGAAAGAAAAGAGATGAGAAGCACACGAGACCGTGTGGAGGTAGAAACGGGATACGGTCTAGGTGGGGGAGAAGAATGGCGGAAAAGAGAAAGAAGTGGAGTACGATCTTGAGGGTGTAAATCGAGTGAATAAATTAGCGCAATTTGTGATGACCGATGTGTTAAAAGCGATTGTGCTAACCTATCAACCCGTCGAGAAATGGGGTCAAATCTCTCAAGATTCGCAAGAAGGTATGGGTACACCGAACTTGGTATTGGAGACGAAAGCGTAACGGTCTCTTGTACGGTCGGAACGATAGGAAGGACGAAAGGGAGTGAATTAGGGATAGTCTCATTCTCACCGTAGTAAACTGTCTCGAACTTGAAAGATTCCATCAATGGTTCAAAACGACTATAAGCAACCGAGTTTGATGGTTCAACTAACTCATCTGAAAATGTAAAGGATTCAAACTCGGGCGGTGATTCATCAACATCGTCTGAAAAAATGAAACACTCGTACGTGTTATCAGCTGTGAGAACTGTGTCAGATTCAAAGGAAAATTTTTCAAGCTCACAGTCTTCAAGCGTGAACTTGTGCGTGGTCAGAACGATGGAAAGGAGGGAGGGTGATATAACAGTTAAAGGTTCAGGAGGATGAATTGGAAAATCCGACATATCAAACAAAAATGGTTCAACCTCAATATTATCCTCAAGACTCTCCTCAATACTATCCGCATAAGTCTCCTCAATAGTTAACTCATCCATGCCATTATCATCAAAATCAAGATGCATATGAAGTTCGGGAGAAACATCTAATGACTCGGGATAATGAATTGAACATAAAATTTCAATCAAATCTACTGGTTCATCATCCAAAATATTCCCGGCGTCTATATCTTCAATCAAGTGAAAATCAATATTTTCTGACACCTCATCAAAAGTATGGATATTTATCGATTTAGGTTCTAGAGTGGAGGTGTAAAGGTCAAACGGATTAGGTGCGGTTTCACTCGAAATGGGTTCTTCACAATCTGGCAAATCAAGCATTACAAAATCACACAACTCATCATTTTGGACACATGTTTGAAAATTGGAGTTGTTGGATTCAATTGGGTATGGGTAGGTTTGATTTGGAAATCCTCTCACATTCTCACTTTGTCCAACCGCCTCCTTATACATTGAAAAATTTGAAGCTAGTTGAAAACTAGCTGCCGGTTCACAAGGTTGTCTAAGTACGGTAATGGATGCTTCCACATTCCTAACCATTTTGTTTGTTGCTGCAATATAAGCTGCCAACGACTATTCCAAACTAGACATGGGTGGTGAAGGGGTTTCGGTAAAAAATTCGAAATTGTTTGGATATGTGAAACTCCCAAAAGGCTGTGTAGAAACAGGGTCTAGTGAAGGTGGGAAAGTCGGGTAGGACTGATAGGAAGTGGATGGTTGGACAGGATTAGGATCAACATGTGGATAAAAAGGTGGATGGACTTGTTGATTCCTAGAACTAGATGAGGGGAGAGGGGTGAAAGATCGGCTACGAGATTGAGCGCTATGCTCAGCAATGGACATCGGTTTAGGAGTTACAGCAGGACTTGAAAAAGTGGTATCAACATATGAAGGTGGTAAGGGTTGACTTGGTTGACACAAAGTGGATTGCAAAGTCAAACTGTTTCTCCTAGACGCTTCAATTTGATCTTTCAAAGATATTTTGGGCACGGAGGGATCTTCCTTAAATCGACCGAAACAATTGACGTACGACGCAAAGTTAGGTTCGGGATACCAAAGTTCGGCAAGAGATTTATGAGGTGGGGTACCCATGATAGAAGAAAGAGAAGAGAAAGAAGGTAGGTGGTGCAAGGATTTTACGCGACAAGTTGCAAGTTTTTATAAAAGATTTTTTTCTTTTTCCCTTTTTTTTATATTTGGAACCGTTTGCAAAAAAGATTTTTTGATAAAGGGCTAAGACACACTTTCGATCAACCAAAAATGCACAATCAGGCCTAACTCTAGGGTCACCTAGGTCAGCTAGACAGCTCCTAACTGTTCCAAAGGGCTAGAAATAGGACCTCAAACCGCCTCTTCACCGCCAATTGCGGCCAGGTAAGTGCCAGGTAAGTGGGAGGCTCCCCGCTACAAGTAGCGGTCTTAATTAAGTAACCACTTGCCTTGACACACTTGCCTTGACACACTTGCATAGACACCGCAAAGTCAGGTTAGGATAAACGGCTGATGCCTATAACTAGTCCTCTGTCCTATTGAGCTCGAAGTCCTTAGAGCCGAGTCTAGTATTTTTTAATTAAGATATGGTCAATGCAAATGCCTTATGTGATTTCTGGGGTCCTGGGAAGGGTGATGAAATCCCCACCCAATCTGAGTTGGTCAAAAGCCCCTTAAAGTCAGTTTTAAAGATATGCAAAACAGAAAAATCACTTGCAATCAAATCTTTTTATTTTATGCGCGGCGCAAAGAATCCTGCACAAGATTGTTATTTGGAAGGGGAAATATTTTTTTAAGCGCAAAGAATCCTACAGGAGATTTTTCAGAAGATATATCGGAGATTTGCAGAGGAGAAGAGAGAAGACTCACAGTTTTTTTTCCAAGCCCTGAATCGACCAGGACGCGGCGGTTCCGCGGCCAGAAGGAGGGTCGAGCGGCGGTTCCACGGCCTGTTAGACGTTTCAGCAGGTTTTTTTTTGCACCAGATCACCTCGGTTGACTTGTAGACTCGGTCCTCCAAATTTCTTCTATTCCTCGGTTGTTGTGATCTTCTATTGTTCCGATCTATTTTTTTTGTTTAGCTTTCTGTAGATTTCCAGATCCGAAATTGTGCGTAGATCCTGCAAAATTCTCACAAAAATACCCTTTTCCAAAAATAACAGATGATATATTTTTATATTTTTTGTGATTTTTCAGATTTTTATGATTTTTTTAATTTTAGATTAACTCGAAATTGCAAAAAGAAAATAACACGCCATCCCCGGCAACGGCGCCATTTGATTGATCTCAAAAACTATCTATTAACCGCAATCAAGAACGGCATCGTTTTGCAGCCAGCCGGTGAGTACCGGTCGGTCCACAGGGATGTTGTGAATTTCCTAGTCGCTCAAACGAGTTAATTCCGATGGGTGTTCGAATTTCTTATTAAATCTAAAAACTAAATCTATCATTTATCTAGGGCAAAGAATTAAATTTAACTAGGGCAAGGAATTAAATTTATACTAGGGCAGAGAATGAAAAATTATCTAGGGCAAGAATTGAAATTAATTACTTACTTTACAGATGGCTCTCTCCAAACATCAACACAAGACTTGTCAGATCTGAATTTCTGAAATGAAAAGAGGCATCGATGCTCTCCAAAAGAAATCTAAATTTTATTGATAAAAAGAGGTATAGGGAGGCATGAAAAGAATACAATAATTTGGGCTTCTATTTATATGAGATAGAAACCCTAGGTTACAATTGACCCGCATGTCTGCATTTACCAAAATAGCCCTAGTTTGACTTAGTCAGCGCCGCTTTAAATTATAGTGGAATTTTTACTTTCCAATTCCTTAATACTGCCACGGAAGCGCGGCCTGGGTAGGGATTGGGCCACGGTTCCGCAGCCCAATAGTGAGGTCGTGTTCTGGGCTTTTGGATTCTGGTTTAGGGCTGTTTGGTCTTCTTATTTATTTGGTTCTTTTCTTAATTTGTCTTCTAGGTCTTCTCCAGATCTCCAGTGAACATTGTAGCGGACTTTTAACCGTTCGCTTTGTAATCTTGGACCTTGCGTTGCCTTGTACTGATCTTTGTGTCGGCTTTTATCAAAATCCTTCTGTTTGCTGGTTGTAGTCTCACTTTTCCATCGTCCTTTACTTTTTTCACTGTTATAGATCCAAGAACCTGTAACCTGTAATATATAGCAAACATGCGTCAAAAGCACCTGTTTATTTATAAAACGAATAAGAATAGGGAATATAATAATACAATATTATGGTGTGAACAGCCGCCCCGAGGAGACTGGGACTTCAGTAGTGGGCCCGGGGAGAGTCCCCGCATCAGCTGGCGCGGCCCCTGCAAATAGACAAAGGAAGAAGGTTAGGTCAGCCATCAGAAAAGAGGACAAAACTTGATAAGGCGGGACGTACCAACGCCCATTAAAGCGCGCTTATTTTCTTCCTCCTAGAAGGTTTTCAAAGAAGCAGCGATGGCTTCTTCGGTAGTGACACCTGTTAAAGAATGGGGAAAGTATTAGTCATAGTTAATGATAAAAAATGCGATAAAATGACGAAGAATGCAGCTAATGATTACCTGCTCGAGCGAGTTTATCCAACCACGCTTCGAGTCTGGCTGACCCCTCAGAAGCCGCAATGGCGGCCGCTAGATCGGTGTCTGCTGGATCTACCGAGAATCCCTTATTGCTGCCGTACTCGCTTATACCTTCGGTAAGAGGGGCCTCAGGCTCTAAACCAAGGATAGCATCAAGAGAGAGGAGCGACTTCTTCTTCCTCTTCTGCCCGCCAGCCCTGGGTGCACCCGAGATCGACTTGCGCTTCGCAGGCACCTTAGGGCGGCGGGTCCCAATATCTGCGCCCACGCCGGACTCCGGCGAAACCACATTTACCGTCTCCACTGGAGCACGGGGCGCTAGTGGCGCATCCACAGTATCACGGAGTGGCAATCCGCGCGGAGGGCTCAGCAAGCGCGGTGGCACAACTCCGGCATCTTTCAGCGGAGGAATGACCGGAGTCCTTGGGTTCAAGGGAGCCTTGCAATCGCTGCCAGGAGGCGCACCCTTGCGGTCAACTAGCATGCGCTTCTCCATATGGATAACCGGACCCATTACGTGCGCGTACCAAGCCACGTACGCGTTGAGGACTTTGGGGATGCAGCTCGGCTCGCTGATGAAGAAATAAGAGCCCGTGTTAAGCCGCATGAAATGGTGCATCGCACTCCTTATCCCCTCCCGGCTGGCCATGGGCTCTTCCAAAAAGGCTTCCAGCGGGATCCCCTGGTGATAGCTGGATTGTTGGGCAAACCGGTGAGGGTTATACCTCATGAAAAGCGTCATCTCATTCTGCATGAACACCAGGTAGCCCGGCCGAATGGAGTAGAGGTGGAGGATCTCTTGGGCTTTCAATATGGAGGCCCCGTCCTTAAAATCATCGCGCAGCGGCACCACCGACTTAGTGGTTTCTGAGCCTATGGTTATGACTTTGTCCAAAAAAGAAACCTTCGCTCCGACCAGGTGTGGACGAAGGAGTAACCCCCTAGCCTCTTGCGGAGACGCAACCACGATCGAGGCGCCGACCAGCCGCATGACTCTTGGGAGTCTGCACTTCTCAAAAAATGGAGGGATCTTGTCGACGCCGAACACCCCATGCACGTGCATTTCCATCCAAGAGGTGAAGTAGTGCATCGGGAAATTAGCAGGCTGCACCCCAGGTTCATTAGCGTCCGCCGCCATGCTAAGTCCATTATAGAGATGAGCCAATCCGGCAATTCCTATTGTTAATGTAGGCCAGCCACCATTCGATGCGCTGGGTAGAAAACGGATGGCCGCATGTGGCGCGGGTGCATGGGGAGCGCAAAGCTGCACAGCCACAATCCCAGGAACCCTACAAAAAAGGTTTCTTCATCCATGCCCGAGACGGCGATCTCTGACAACGGCGTGACGGCGGTGCTGGGGAGATAAAAGTCCTTTTGATCGCCCTCCGATGTTGGTCGACGGTCCAAGCCGAAGCCGAAAGGGTCGTCAGGCTCGGCGAACTTCTCGCTTTGTTCCGATAGAAACTCCGGTCGAATGAAACGGGCGATAAACTCTGTGAAACTGACTCCCCGGACGCCTGATTCCAGATAGAGCCCTTCATAGATGTCCAGCACCTTCACCAAGCCCGGAAACTGGTGCTGAATAGCGTTCTCCGAAGTCAGATCAAACACCAGCATCTTGGTGGCAAAGACGCATTCGTCAGGAGGAAGCAGCTCCTCGTAATGCTCCCCCCACATCGGCAGACCCAAGATTTCAGCAAACTCCTCCAAGGAGATAGAGACTTCCCTGTCCGTCATCAGGAAGGTGTGGATAGGGATATTCCATTGTTCAATAAAAGCCTTAACCCACCACGTTGGAGGAGAGGGATACTCAAAGAGCGAGACATAGATGGCCGAATACAAACCAATCTTCATCAGATGAGTCCTCTTCGCTGGTAAGATATACCGGGCCCACTGCAAATATCCGGCGTGCGGTCGCGGGATCAATCCAATGTTATAGGCCTGTCCCCAAGGGCGTGCTTCACCCTGACAGATTCGCCTCCCTAAAATGTCTATTGCCGGCGGCGGCTGCACGGGAATAGCACCAATCGCGGGTTGGAGGAGGTCATCCGAATTCCAATTTTTAACCTCCACGGCATACTTCACCGGGGGTTCATCCGCATAAGGGAGCGAAGATATGGGCTCAGACGGCGTGGCGGAACCGAAACTTCGGTGACCCTGGATGATCTCATTATACCACCTACCCCACAGGTGAAGGCTCTTGTGCTCAGGGTCATGATCCTTGATGAGAGCGAGCACCACTCGGTCCACTGGTGCCTGAGGAAATCCTCCCTCCGAGCGAACAAACGGGAAAGACAAATCAGTAGACATATTCACTGCAAGGGGACAAAAACAACTGTCAGTATCATAATTCCAATGCCTGGCATTTTAAAATTTATACCACACTGCAATGCAGTGGGTAGGGGACCAAAAGGGGGACCCACAAAATCTGGATGACAGTGCATCAATTAATAAGACAGCCCAATCATTGGATGAGACTGTCAATTAATCCCCAAGAGAATATTCTCATTAATAATAAAAATCCCTAAAGACAAGGAGAAAATCTCCTCTTTCAGAGCAAAGCTCTGCCACAGAGTGACACTTGTCAAACTCTGGTCTCAAGGGAATGAAATTCCTTAAAAGAGCCTAGCTCTGTGATAATGATGAGAAAATCTATTAAAAGAAGAAAAAAACTTTTCTTTAAACTCCTAAAGATTAAAAGAAATTTAGTATCCTAAAGATCCATGAAAACTCTTAGGAGTTCTTCATTTTCAGATCAAAAAGATCTACATTTGATCTATGAGCAAAGCTCTGTTCATGGGTTAAAACCCATGAAACAAGATCTCTGTAGATCTATAGACTTTTGAGAGCAAGGCTCTGTTGATAAAACCCCAGAAAGGTTTTCTTTAGATCAAAGATCTATGAGAGTAAGGCTCTGTTAATTAAATTCAATTTAATTTAATTTAATTTTACCTAAGATGATTCTAGGTTCTGAACTCTGAAGTTCCTGGGAAGAAACGAGAGCAAGGCTCTAAAATTCTTAAACAAGAGCAAGGCTCTGAAAATTCAAGTTCTTGAAAAATGGTAAAACATTTTCCAAGGATCAAGGGTCCTATTTATAGGCGCCTGCGCCCCTTCAACTCACCCGTTGATCCAACGGCCAAGATCTTGCCACCGCGGCACTCACGTGCGCGCCACGTGAGCGCAACGGTAGGGGGGCATTTGTTTCCCCCAATCAGACCAAAGCTCTGTTTGAATTTCAAAAATTCAAAAATTGAAGCAACGCTTCAAATCCCGTGCGCTGCGCGCAACGCGCCACATGTCAGAAGTTGATACGTCAGCGCAGCGCCAAAGGCAGCACGCCCAATCAGAGCAAGACTCTATTTAAAACAAAAATTAAAGGAAGCAATGCTTCAGTTGCGCAAGCGCTGCGCTGCGCGACACGTGTCAGCGCAGTTGCGCGAGCGCTGCGCTGCGCGACACGTGTCCGCGCAGTTGCGCGCGACACGTGTCAGCGCAGTTGCGATGCGCTGTGCGCCGCGCGACACGTGTCAGCGCAGTTGCGCTGCGCTGTGCGACACGTGTCAAGTGCTGGTGCGTTTGCGCCAAATAGAATTAAAATTCCAGTAAGATCTTTTCTGTTCTTGTTAAAACAAGAAAATTGTCTTCTGTAAAACAGAAGCCCTTGGATCAAAGATCCAACGGTGGGGAAAATTCCCCAAATCACTCAGAGAAGGATCTCTTGAACAAATTTAACAAATTAATGGGCACTATATAAAGGACCCCTAGACCCCAATTCAAAAACAACAGAGAGAAAACAAAAAACTCAGAAACAGATAGAACTCTGAAGAATTGTGAGAAGAACTCAAGAAAAGAAAAAAAGGTAAAAACCTTTATAATAAAGAAGAATTTCTTCTGAATAGATCATTGATCTAAGAACAAGATCAATGATCTTCAATAAAAAATATATAATAATAACAGTGCCTTGCACTTTTTTATGAACCATTGGTTCTGGAATCTTAAAGATTCTTCTTTTAAATCCAAAATTGGAATAAGTTATTAAAACAGTGCCTTGCACTTGCAAATCTGCATTGTTGCACTCCTGGGTTGGCGCAAGCCACCAGAGAGCGCCACGTGTCAGCTCCAGAACCACTTGCGCCATGCGCTTTTAAGATAGAGCATTGCTCTTCAAAGTTGGCACAACTCACCAGAGCGCGCCACGTGTCAGTAGCGCAACAGCGCAGCGCACTGCGCTGTTGCGCTTGCGCTCACCAGAGTGTGACACGTGTCACCACGACAAGCGCTTGCGCTCAGTAATTGGCACAAAGCGCCTGACAAGCCACTGTCAAGTAATTAATGCACTGCATTATTTACAAAAGGGCCAAGCCCAATTAAAAAAGGCCTAACAGGCCTAATAAAATGCAATGCATTATTTTAATAAAGGGCAGAGCCTAAACCAAAACAGATGCTCTGCATCATTTACAAAGGGACTGAGCCCAAATCAAAAAGGCCTAGTGGGCCAGAATAAAATGCAGTGCATTATTAAAAAGGGGCAAAGCCCTAGCACAGGCTTAATAGGCCAAAGATAAACAAAAATGTTGAATATTTTTCAACTGGACTTAGCCCAATCATGGCCGTAAGTCCTCAAATTAAATTGACCGAGCAAGACTGCTCTCCTAAATCAATTTACATCCGGTTCAAGGGTACATCTCTGAACTCCTCTGACACCTATCGTTGTAATCCTTCAACGACGTCAGAGAGGTGACGGGTCCCGATAACCACACATCGATACGGACTGCGGGGTCCCTAAACTCGTGGACCGAAACGTCCTTAAACTAATATTCGTCCCTAGATGGGACTGTTGGACCGAAACGTCCTTAAACTAATATTCGTCCCAACATAGGAATGTTGGACCGAAATGTCCTTAAACTAATGCTCGTCCCCAAATGGGAATGATGGACCACCATGTCCCTAAACTAGAAATCGACCGCAACGTCATTAAACTAAACAATAGAGCCAATTGCTCTCTTGTCGGATCCAAACGATTCCATTAAGTTGATCTTAGTCTGGAGATTAGGCTAACGTATCCTTAACAAAAGTTTAAGTTGATCTTACCCTTAAATAGGGCTAACGTATCCTTAAACCAAAACCCCAAACCCAAATCTAAGAAAACACGAATTTGGACTAATCCACGTCCTACCGGCGACGACATAAATTAGTCTCCGTATACAATCCACGAGCAACCACAAACAAAACAAACACCCACGACACGAAGTGAAATTCTGGAGAAGGAGAAAGTTGCTACCGCGATGCGGTAGCGTAATTAACTGCAGGGGCTTGCGCCTGTAAGGAAGAGCGTCCCCACAATCAAAAACCCCTCTAGCGAGGGGGAATCTGACGAAGTCTGCTACATCGGCCGCATTCGTCTAAACCTCCGATACACGGTGCCATAAATCAACTTGGCATCTTCGGAGAGGAAGACGGATAAAACCAAATAGCATCTGTCCCGAATCTCAGGCAAGGCGTCCCTGTCTTGGCTGCCATTCGGAGGGGAACACTAGTAGAGCATCCGATTCCAGCCGACTTCCCCTTAAATTGTGAATTGCCAGATGAACATGCGTTTGATGCAATCGAAGAAGAAAATGGGTTCCAATGGGAACTCGACTTCGATGGAGCATCTTCCATGAAGCGGCGAACGCAAAACACCCTCATAATCAAAGCCGGGGTGGGCTTTATCTTCGTGACCCTATAAGGAGAGATATTACTTTATGCTCTCTCCTTAATGAAGCTAAGTATGAAACTTTTATCGCAGGTCTTGAGATCGCTATCGACATAAGAATCAAAGACCTGCTCATATATGGAGACTCCCAGCTGATCGTTAGCCAAGTAAATTGCGACTATTAGACATGCAAGTCAGAGCTGATAAAGTATGGCGGAAGGGTGCAGCAACTGCTGACACAAATCCCTTCCTATATCCTGAAAAGCATACCGTGTGCGGAAAACAGTAAGGCAGATGCATTGGTCAAATTGGCTAAGGAATTGGTCGATGAAGACCTCGATGATGTGAGAATTATTGTACAAAGCCGCAGGGTTCTCGCACCAATAGATATATCTTTGGAAGATCTGATAGGGCCATCCGAAAGAAAAGAAACGACCAAACAAGTAGTTCTTCAAATAGAGGACGAAAAAAGGTCAAGGACTGGAGAGAAGTCTTCATAGACTACTTCAAGTCTTAACGAACGCCCGAAAATGCGTCGTTTAGATACTAGCACATGAAACGAGCTTTGTCTTTCGCCTTCGACAATGATACTCTATATAAGAGATCGTTCGACTGTCTATGGCTAAGATGTCTGGGGCCGGAAGAAGCAAAGAAAGCCATCCAAGAAATTCACGATGGACTCTGCGGTTTTCATTAAGCTGGGCCAAAGATGAAGCTGAAGATAAAAAGAATAGGTTACTATTGGCCCATGATGATCCAAGACTGCCTTGAATATGCGAAGCAATGTCACTCATGCTAAATTCACGGGTACTTCATCCATCAACATCCAAATCCGCTACACCTGACAGTGGCTAGCTGGCCATTCAAAATGTGGGGAACAAATACAATTGGCCCTATCGAACCAGTATCATCTAAAGGACATCGGTTCATACTAGCAACAACTGACTACTTCTCTAAGTGGGCAGAAGCAGTACCGCTAAGGGAAGTGAAGTCAGAGAATATCCTCCATTTCTTTAAGACCCATATCATATACCGGTTTGGAACTCCGCGACGGATAATCTCGGATAATAGGCTAGCTTACAGAAGCCATAAAATAAGTCGTTTCATACAGCAGCATAAAATAGATTGAAGATACTTTTCAGTCTATAATCCTCAGGCCAACGGTCTAGCTAAAGCTTTTAATAAGACCTTGACAAAGATTATAAAAAAGATGGTGTCCAGAAACAAAAAGGACTGGCACGAAAGGCTACATGAGGCTCTCTGGGCATACCGAACAACGTTCAAGACGGCCACGAATACAACACCATACGTATTGGTGTTCGGCACGGAAGCAGTGCTCCCATTGGAAATAGAACTCCCCTCTCCACGAGTAGTGGTTCGATATGATTTGACAGATGAAGAAAATGCTCATCTTAGGCTTGAGGAGTTCGATGCCCTTGACAAAACCCGCCTTATAGCACAGCAAAATCTGAAGGTTTATAAGGCAAGGATGACACGGTCATATGAATGATTGACCAGGCCGAGAGCATTCCGCCAAGGTGACTCATTCTGGTTGTCAAAAGACTAATGATCTCCAATCATGCAAAGTAGGGGAAGTTCGACCCAAACTATGAAAGTCCATACGTCATAAACAAAGTCTACCAAGGTGGAGCCTACCTGCTTATGGATATGCATGGCGAAAGACCCTTTCGGCTAATAAACGGTCGGTTCCTAAAAAATACTACATTTGACGAGTCATGACTAAGGCCAATGATAGATGACGACGCTTGTATCCGCTCACTATTTTCCTGAGTCAGAACCCTGAGAGTAGTATCCAAAAAGATCCGTCGCCCCGAAATACGGTGATATTGGACCGAAATGTCCCTAAACTAATGCGTTCTCCCAAACACGGGAATAATGGACTGAAACATCCTTAAAATAATAATGGACCGAAACGTTCTTAAACTAATATTCGTCCCAAATATGAGAATGTTGGACCGAAATGTCCTTAAACTAACATCCAACCCTAAAATGGGAATGTTGGACTGGAATGTCCTTAAATAAGCATTTTGCCCTAAAATATGGCGATAATGGACCTTCATAGTCTTAAACTAACACGTTTAGCCCTACGGTGAATCCTCATCCAGATTACCGTATACAATCCATGGGCATAAATGATTCATAACTCTCTCAGGTTCCACATGATGTAGTCCTTATAAAAAGATCGGGGTCCACAGCTAAGGGCGCATTACCTTACAGGTTGCGTAAAAAAAGGGTATGTCCACAAGTAAAATAGGCACGGATGAAAACCGAAAAGGGCACCATGAGTAAAAATAGCAGGACTGTCAGCAAGCTACTGAAAACCCGAGAGGGCGCGAACTTATAAAAAAAATCACTTACAAAGCCCTCACAACTTTGTAAAGAGAAAGCACTTTCGTGAAATCCTTACGACTTGCAAAAGAGTAACACACTTAGGAATCCATACGATTCCTAAGGAGAAAATACACTTACGAGATCATCACGACTCGTAAGAAGATTTGTAACAACCCTAAACTTTCTGTACGGTTTTTTTTTTCAAAATACAGAAAGGGATACCTTAACCTGAGCACAAGTTATAAATTTGATTTGCTTTTGAACAGCAAGAAAGCACTTGTAGCTCATTCGTAAAGCATTGCACTGCTGAGACATAGCACCTGTGTTCATATCCCATCAGCCACATTATCTTTTTATTTAATTTTCTTTTAATCTTTTAGAAGCCCAAAGGTTTGCACGTGCACTACATGTAAAATGATAAGTAACAGAATAAACAAACATATGTACTGAAGAAAACCAAGCGACACCAACACGTGGCATAAATCCCACCCTCCATCGCCGGATTTGGGCCGGCGACCGGCACCGCCGGGCCCCTCGTAGGGGATGCTTCCAAAAAAAATTCCTGGCACCCCTTGGCCTACCCCACTTCTCCCATGTTGTTTATTTTCTCTGCACACTTTACAGAGAATTAAAATTGAGTATTACTCCATGATTAAATGCATTTTAATTCTCAAAATTCATACCCTAAACCCTAATCCTACCCTATAAATACCATACTCCATTTCACCCCTCCTCACTAAGAATTTCATTACAAAAACTCTAAAAAATTCTCAAGTCCTTATAGTATACAAGTGGAGTTAACGAAGGGCGAAATTCCGGCGAAGTTCCAAGGAGATTCCGGCGAAGAAACGACGCCTCGACACTTCCCTAGTCTTCCCCTACCTCTCTTCTTCCTCAATAGCCAGTAAATCCCCTCTCCCTCTCTCCTCTCCTATTTTAAAAAGACTCATTTTTAAAACCAGACGGAAGCAGAGTTAAACCGACTTCCGATTCGATTTTTCTTCAAAAATTCTATTCTTCTTAAACAATAAAATACCATACTCTCATATAATATTTAACAAAGATTAACAAACACATTAAGACAAGTTTCATATCAAAAGAATCATTTACGCAACTTTTATCGTATTTTTACGGTAACCAAATGCTTTATTTTCGACACAAATCAACATAATACTTATATTACTTTTGGATAGCTCACGAGATAATGAACTACCACATCACAACACACATATTGGATATAGCACGATTTACTTTTGAGCAATGTTTTTGGGAATATTACGAGTTACACTATAATACCCTAAATATTACAAAACCGTTTTCTTTAAGAAAAGTATTATCAAATTCCATACAATCCTCGTCCTTACAACTCACTTTTGGGGAAATTCGATCGGGATGGGGCGGATTATTGCACGTCATCGGATCTAGTAGGGCGGAATTCAGACCTCCGCAAGGAGCATTCGAATTCCGATTGAATTTCTAATGCTATTTTTAAGAAAATGAGATTTCTAGAAAATAAATTAAATTATTTTTTATAAATATATATATATATATATGAGTATTATCAAAATATCTATTTTAAATATATTATACAAATATTCCAAGTTTTCTAAATCAAAGGAATCACCGTTACATGAAACTACCATCAAAATACAAAGCAATTCCAATATTTCATTAAAATATCATATACAATGAAAACTAAATTCTACTCACTAGAAATTTCACTTTTATAAAATATATATCTATGAAAACCCTAAAGACGATAATTAAATACTTGAGGTGTATTTTGAAATTATACCAAAACTATTTTTACATAAAACTCCCTTAAGTTATATTAAATTATAATAATGACCCTAGTAAATATATGTTTAAGCGGGACCGGTTCTCTTGAGGCTCAGGGAGCCAGAGAATATGGGTGCTTGCCTACTAAGATAGACAATCTAAACAACGGTGTTATCAACACGGTAGTTGTCTTGGAAAAAGACACAAATCCTGCCGTCCATGTGCAGCAGTTACCGATAACATCAAAACCTAATTTAGGACATCAATTTCTTTTCAAAGTGTCTGACTCATACCGAGTCTCAATCTAATCGATCTAACTTAAATATGATTCAAGTATAAACTGCAATTCAACATGAATCTGTCTATACCAGAATTCAATCTATAACAATCTGACTCGACCGAACCAAACCATGGATATACCCCGTTTACATGTCTATCCATTATATCCATTTTCATTAACTGATATCATGGTTTTAGCAAGTCTTTAATATACAATTTACAATACAATACAATCTGTACAATTAATACAAGCAATACAATAAACATCACAGGTTATAAAGGGGTAGACTGGTACGGAACATGTTAAAGGTGGCACGAGGTGGTCATTAAAAGACGTAATTACATCCATGTCGTTGTTCCGTGGTATTATCGACGGAGCCATGTACTATGGGTTACCAAAGTCCACGGTGTAAGTTGGACTCCCCTCATATACACTGGCATATTCTGTACCAACCTATAAATACTACGTTAGTTTAGAAAATATAACATTATCTACTTCTCTGTCTATTCTTCTCTTTCTTTCTTTGGGACTTACCGAGCGATTGTGTAACATTTTGAAAAAGTTAGAAATAGATAAAATTAATTAATTAAACAATAAAAGGTTAAATTAAAAAGTTGTTAAAACCAAATAAAGCAATTTCATAACATGTATGTAAAACAAATTAAATTAAAATTTTAGTATGCAACATAAATAAATTATAAGGGTTTTAAGGTGAATTTTAGCTTCATTTTAAGAAAAAATAGTGTTTTATAATAACATAAGTTGTGAAGGGTATTTATATAAAGTTTAGGATTTTGTGCAAATTTGGATTTGTGAAGGTGTAAGTGGAAAAAGGGTAGAAAACATTTTAGCTCAGAATTTTATTACAAATTGAAAACAAAATTTATGGATAATGCAAGGACACCTCCTACTTGCATGCACACACATACTCCCCACACCTCCTCCTTGCATGAGGATGGCACCCTTTAGCCTTTGACACCTCCTCCTACACCTCACCCTTCGCTCTTCTCATATATATGATATGTTCAGAACATTTAACTAAATTAAAAATCTGAAAATTTAAGAAAGAAAAGAAAACCAAAGCAAAATAAAGAAGAACAAGAGAAAGGTGAAGCAAGGAGCTAATCTAGGAATTTCCTTACCATTAAGCTAGGACTAGGAGCTTGTGCATCTTGGAGGGTGTTCTTCCAACAAGTTATTGTAGGTAAAATCTTTATTCTCAGTAGAGATTTAAATTCTGGAATTTGTTTAAGTTTGAAATCAAAAGTCTATAATATCGTATTTTAGTTACAACTAAGTTCTGTTTGGATCTGCTATAGTTTAGATAAAAAGTAACTTAACAAAACAGTACCAAAATGATGTATGTTAGACCTATAACAACCCATAGAAATACGAACCCAGGGGATCGGTTTTGGGCCGGCGACCAATAGACAAATTCCGGCGTCGCCGGATTTTTGGGGAAGTTTGGTGATTTGGTTTTTTGGGTAGATCTCTGTGTAGGTTTTTGGTTAATTTGGTATTGTTTAAGTAAGTTAGTTTAACTGTATATAAAATCTGAAAGCTAATATCGGAAAAAGGTATCTAAAATCTAAAATACGACACGGTTAAAACGTAGCGCGTTCTGTTTTCAGTTGCGATGCAGCGTAGGGTTAAAATTCAGTAAGGTTAAATGTTAAATCGGTTGCAATAGTCGTATGTAAGGTATTTAACACATAAAACTTATGTTTCTTGATTTTTGACATATCGGAATGCAGCCGTTTTCTTATACAAGTTATTGCTATGTTAGATTCAAATACGGGGACTTCGGAGGCCGCAAGGAGAGGAAAAATGATTGGCGATTCCTAAGTAGATATGACGTATTTCTGGTGAGTGGATTTACATCTACTGGGAAAGTCGGATGGATGGCGTATAGCACCCCCGCAACCTTACAACTATTATTATGATAGCTACTTAAGATTAGCTTTTCGTCAAAACATTGATATGTTATTGCATCTTGTATACCTTCCATTTGCATAAAGTTTCATATGTAGTTTTTAAATGAGATATACGTGATATTTGATCCGTACGATATGGGTATGAATTGATGAGTTTGTACGAGGGATCATGCCGTACTTAAGAGGATATGGATATAGCGATATGATGAGCTATAATACAAGGATTTATACGTATCGGAAATGATGAACTTTGTATGCCGAGTAACGGCCAATTTATTCTTGTACTCATAGAGATAAATTATGTTCTGTTTTAGGATGTAATACTGGTATGAGCTATATTATTTTAAAAACCATGGTTCGTTGTCTTTTAAATAAACTACCAGGATGCATGCCAGTTTTTAAAACAAACATCTATTTTAAATCTAAGGCGGCTTCCTTATTTCAAATTTATCGTTCCGATCATTTCTAAAGATAATGGTATAGCTCATAACAAATAATTACAATAAGTACGTTTAGATTACTTTACAGGTTTGCATTATATTATTTATATTATATATTTCTGCGTTACGCACACTCTGATAGAACACTACACAAATACCAATGAGTACTATGCTGCACAAGCACGTAAATATATGTTACACTACACCTCATTGGTACTGCCATGTCACTGTAGAATCGTTCTGTTATATATGTTAATATATAGATTGTTACACCGTAGAACACTTGCACAAATACTAATAATTTCCACGTTGCACGAGCACAGACGCGTATACTACACCACACATCATTAGTAGTGCCATGACATATTAGAATTAAAAAAATCATTATGTTATGTGATATGATTACGTAGTCTTTCCTATCCATGTTGTAGTACTATAGATGTTGTATTTGATTTCTTGGGTTTTCTGAATATTTTACTCCTGATGATATATATAGCGGTGGTATGGGACACTGTTATATATATACATATATAATATATCATCAATACAACCTATGCAAGTTTCTTACACCTCACTTGATATTTTTATATGATGAGTAAACGTCCACCAGGAGATTTGTGTTTTTTGATTTGGATATCCGGACCGAGTCGGTGGGTATACGGTTACGGATTTAAAATTTTATCCAGACTAAGTCGGTGGGGATACAGTTGGATACCTGGTGGACCCGATCGAGACCGAGGGGCAGGATAGCCGCATTTGAGGCGGGGGAGCCTAACGAGGTGACTCGATTCCGGAGATAGAAATGAGCACGGCAGATATCCAGAGGATACTGTCCGGGGTTCGATTAGGTACGACAGATATCCAGGGGATACTGATCGTAGCCAGGATATCGGGTGGCGATCATCTGCTGAGATGGTGTCGACGGTATCTGTTTTTACGTGTCGATGCTGGACACGAGAGATTGCGGATTTCGATGTCGACGCTGGACATCTATATGTATATTGATGTGATCATTATCATGAGGTACACAGTTAGATATGTATTTATTGGATTCCACCAGGACTGATCCGGAGGACAGTACCTGCATATATTTGTACGGACATTCATAGACAAAAAGGGAATTCCAATACGGATAACAGATTCATGATTTTGATTCATATGACATTCAGATATTATACTTGTGATTGCATGATAGTTAGTATTGTACCTTTGCATATCATATAGTATATCGATACAGATTTTGATAGTACTATACTTATGGCCTAGGTATCGTCATGCATTTCGATTTCTACCTTTAGATGTACTTTTATTCACTGAGTTGGCAACTCATCCCCGTTGTGCCACAGTTTCTTGCAGGTTTTACCGCTTGGATTATCAGCGGTTTGGGCACACATTCTTTTGGGGATTGATGGGTAAGTGAGTTTTATTGTATCCTACTCACTCTTGATTATTCATATATTCTTGTATCTAGCGGAAACTCCATCAACTTAGAAATGGTATATTATAGACTTAGAAGCGAGGATTAGAGTTGTGTCTTGAGTTGTTGCACTCTTTGGAGTCGACTTCTGCTTTAGATTGATTGGTTGCTCCATCGTTTGGACGTGGAGACTAGCTTCCGTTGGGATGCTATTTTATTATGTTGTATCGGTTTTTTTATAAAAGTGCAAAGGAGGTGATGTCAAGTTTCAAAACGTCATGAATGCTTTTCAACATACTTAGTTAAATTTAGATGTTATTTTAATTTGATTTTATCAGATGATTATTTAAACCTCACCTCCAATATTTTCAAAAAGGGTTTAGATTCCGGGTTTCGGCTTACTTAGATTATGTCGATGTCTTTTAATGTCACGTGTTTTAAGTGCCGGTCACGTGCCATATTTGGGTCGTGACATAGTTGGTATCAGAGCGTTTGGTTTAACCTTTGTTCGAGTCTAGGTTGACTATATGGAGTCTGGGCATATATTTTGTTACCTGGGCTTGACCTTTTAGGACTTAGACTTGACGTTGGGGGTCTTATACCCGAACTTTCATTATATAGGATGACCTTTGTTGATGGAGTAGGTACTAAGTAGAGTGACGTACCATACATATGTTCCGCGGCATATTTACTATATGATACTTCGCCTAAGATACCTTAGGATTTATATCTTGAGATCTTCCTTCTATTCTTTCCGTTGATCTATCTTCGTCAGTGCATGATTGGTTATTCGATCACCATGTTACGAGGGCCGAGAGGGCTACAGTTAAAGATCCGGTCAGAGCAGACTTGTCTGGGACAAGGACCGACTGGGGTGACTTTTCGATGATATAGAGACAAGTCGTTTATTCATATATGATCGAGCTCAATGGTGGGGCAAGTTCTTCGGGATCCGCACCAGATGGTAGAGTCGTTGTTAGAGATCAGACAAGCTTAAGACGTGATGTTTTTCTTCTCTCTGAAAATCATGGTATCACGTACTGTTTAGAAAACGGTAACAATCATTGCTGAGCTTATCGAGATGTTGCTTCCCGAATCCATGAAGTTAAATGGCTGAGGGCGTTACCAGTATAGATGGATCGGCAGAATTCATAGCCGTTCAGAGGTGAGATGGTTAGGATTTTAATTCGTTGTGGCGCTTCGATACTAGATCGGTGAAATTGATGTATTTCTTCCGATGGAGTTTGTTCAGACCAGGTGCAAGTAGTTCAAGAAGGAGATCGTATAGTAAGCTTTTCTCCGATAAATTGGGACGAGTCTTCGAGGGTAAGATTAGCCAGATTTCTCTACAAGGTATCAGAAATAACGGATTCGATAAATTCTTCAAGTGAGCTTTATGGATGGATAGTGTAGATTTCTTGGGTCACGTAGTTGCAAGAGATGGGATACGTATAGACCCAAAGAAGATAGAAGCAGTACAGCACTGGTCCAGACCTGTGTTAGTTATAGAGGTTCAAAATTTCTTGGGTCTGGCCGGTTATTACAGAAGTTTTATGCAGGATTTTATTTGATCGCTGCACCGTTGACCGGATTGGCTAGGAAGGAAGTTCTATTTCTTTGGGCAGATGCATGTGAACAGAGTTTCCAGCAGTTAGAGACTCGATTGACGACTGCACCTGTCTTATCGTTACCTTCCGATTCAGGTGGGTTCGTGGTTTATTGTGATGCCTCTCGAGTGGGTTTAGGCTGTGTATTGATGCATCAAGGCAGGGTTATAGCTTATGCTTCTCAATAGTTGAAGAGGCACGAGCAGAACTACCCCACTCATGATTTAGAGATGACTGTTGTAGTATTCGCACTGAAGATTGGAGACATTACTTATATAGAGAGTGGTGCCAGATTCTCACAGATCATAAGGACTTAAAGTATATTTTTCAGCAGAGGGATCTGAATATGAGGTAGCGTAGATAGAGGGAACTCGTGAAGAATTACGATTGTAAGATCTTGTATCATCCAGGCAAAGCAAATATTGTGGCAGTTGCCTTGAGTCGGAGGCCTGGAAGTAGCTTATCTCATCTGCGCACCTTATAGAGGCAGTCTTCTACAGACTGGCAGATTTTATGTGATAATCGTGTACAGTTCGAGTTCACACCGATAGGAGGACAGTTAGCATATGTTCGCACCATCCTCAGTTATTGGATCGTATTCGAGAGACACAGCCGCAGTTGCTCGTATGACGAAGATCATGGATCAGGTTAGGTAGGGTAGAGAGTCGGAGTTCGTGATATATGACCGTGGAGTATTACATTTTGGGACTCGTCATTGAGTGCTAGATTCGGATGGGCTTACCTCAGAGGAGGCCATAGATCAGCATACAGTATTCATCCTGATTCCACCAAGATGTATCATGACTTGAGGGATGTTTATTAGTGGGAAGGAATGAAGAGGGACGTTGCAGGGTTAGTTTCGAGATGCTTGACTGGTCAGCAAGTCAAGGTAGAGCACCATAGGCCGGCTGGAGAATTGCAGCCCTTACCCATTCCGGAGTGGAAATGGGAACAGATTTCCATGGATTTCCTTATGGGTCTACTCAGGACTAGCAGAGGGTATGATTCCATTTAGGCGATTGTAGATAGATTGATAAAGGCGGCTCACTTTCTTCCGGTGAAGACGACATATGGGTTTGCACAGTATGCTCAGATTTATATCGACGAGATGGTACGATTGCATGGAGTTCCAACGAGCATAGGGTCAGATAGGGGTACCCAGTTTACTAACAGGCTATGGCAGAAATTTCAAGAAAATCTTGGTACACGATTGAGTTTTAGTACAGCTTTTCACCCACAGATGGATGGTCAGTCAGAGCGGACCATTTAGACTTTAGAGGATATGCTTCGAGCATGCAGCCTTGATTTCGGTGGTAGTTAGGATCGTCACTTACCTTTGATAGAATTTTCGTACAACAATAGTTTCAAAAGACGATCCAGATGGCTCCCTTTGAAGCTTGTTATGGAAAGGAATGTCGATTGCTCGTTGATGGACGGAACTAAGCAAGAGTAGCATTTTAGGACCGCGGGTAGTACAGGAGACTACGGAAAAGATTTAACTGATACGAGACAGAATGAGAGCGGCCCAGTACAGACAGAAATCATATGCAGATCAACGACGTCGTAAACTCAAGTCGATATGGGAGACCATGTGTTCTTTCGTGTGTCTCCGATGAAGGTGTGATGCGTTTCGGGAAAAAGGGATAGCTCAGCCCTGAATATGTTGGACCTTACGAGATTCTGAAGAGAGTGGGTGCGGTAGCTTATCGTTTAGCACTTCCACCGAGTTTTCCCGATGTGCATCCGGTGTTTCACGTTTCGATGCTTCGCAAGTATCTTTACGGTCCTTCTCAGGCGATCTAGCATCCGACCTTACAGCTTGAGCCGGATTTATCCTACACAATGCAGCCTGTAACTATTCTAGGCAGACAGGCAAAGAAACTAAGACTGAAGGTACTTCCATCTGTAAAGGTTCTTTGGCAAGAAACGAATCGCGAAGAGATAACTTGGGAGACCGAGGATGCGATGCGAAAAAAATTCCACATTTTTCTGAGGGTACGCTTAGTTAAGTTTTAAATTCGGGGACCGAATTTTCTTAATGGGGGAATATTGTAACGTTTTGAAAAAGTTAGAAATAAATAAAATTAATTAATTAAATAATAAAAGATTAAATTAAAAAGTTGTTTAAACCAAATAAGACAATTTCATAAGATGTATGTAAAAAAAATTAAATTAAAATTTTAGTATGCAACATAAATAAATTATAAGGGTTTTAAAGTGAATTTTAGCTTCATTTTAAGAAAAATGGTGTTTTATAATAACATAGGTTGTGAAGGGTATTTATATAAACATTAGGATTTTGTGCAAATTTGGATTTGTGAGGGTGTAAGTGGAAAAAGGGTAGAAAATATTTTAGCTCAGAATTTTATTATAAATTTAAAAAAATTGATGGATAATGCATGGACACCTCCTACTTACATGTACACACACTCCCCACACCTCCTCCTTGCATGAGGATGGCACACTTTAGTCTTTGACACCTCCTTCTACACCTCACCCTTCGCTCTTCTCATATATATGATATGTTTAGATCATTTAACTAAATTATAAATCTGAAAATTTAAGAAAGAAAAGAAAACCAAAGTAAAATAAAGAAGAACAAGAGAAAGGTGAAGCAAGGAGCTAATCTAGGAATTTCCTCACCATTAAGCTAGGACTAGGAGCTTGTGTATCTTGGAGAGTGTTCTTCCAACAAGTTATTGTAGGTAAAATCTTTATTCTCAGTAGAGATTTAAATTCTGGAATTTGTTTAAGTTTGAAATCAAAATTCTATAATATCGTATTTTAGTTACAATTAAGTTCTGTTTGGATCCACTATAGTTTAGATAAAAAGTAACTTAACAAAACAGTGCCAAAATGATATATGTTAGACCTATAACAACCCATAGAAACACGAACCTAGGGGATCGGTTTTGGGCCGGCGACCAATAGACAAATTCCGGCGTCGCCGGATTTTTGGGGAAGTTTGGTGATTTGGTTTTTTGGGTAGATCTCTGTGTAGGTTTTTTGTTAATTTAGTATTGTTTAAGTAAATTAGTTTAACTGTATATAAAATCTGAAAGCTAATATCAGAAAAAGGAATCTAAAATCTAAAATACGACACGGTTAAAACGTAGCGCGTTCTGTTTTTAGTCGCGATGCAGCGTTGGGTTAAAATTCAGTAAGGTTAAGTGTTAAATCGGTTGCAATAGTCGTACGTAAGGTATTTAACACCTACAACTTGTGTTTCTTGATTTTTGACGTATCGGAATGCAGCCGTTTTCTTATACAAGTTATTGCTATGTTAGATTCAAATACGGGGACTTCGAAGGCCGCAAGGAAAGGAAAAAGGATTGGCGATTCCTGAGTAGATACGACGTATTTCTGATGAATAGATTTACATCTACTGGGGAAGTCGGATGGATGGCGTATAGCACCCCCGCAACCTTACAACTATTATTATGATAGCTACTTAAGATTAGCTTTTCGTCAAAACATTGATATGTTATTGCATCTTGTACACCTTCTATTTGCATAAAGTTTCATATGTAGTTTTTAAATGAGATATACGTGATATTTGATCCGTACGATATGGGTATGATTTGATGAGTTTGTACGAGGGATCATGCCGTACTTAAGAGGATATGGATATAACGATATGATGAGCTATAATACAAGGATTTATACGTATCGGAAATGATGAACTTTGTATGCCGAATAACGGCCAATTTATTCTTGTACTCATAGAGATAAATTATGTTCTGTTTTAGGATGTAATACTGGTATGAGCTATATTATTTTAAAAACCATAGTTCGTTGTCTTTTAAATAAACTACCAGGATGCGTGCCAGTTTTTAAAACAAACATCTATTTTAAATCTAAGGCGGCTTCCTTATTTCAAATTTATTGTTCCGATCATTTCTAAAGATAATGGTATAGCTCATAACAAGTAATTACAATAAGTACGTTTAGATTACTTTACAGGTTTGCATTATATTATTTATATTATATGTTTCTGCGTTACGCACACTCTGACAGAACACTACACAAATACCAATGAGTACTATGCTGCACAAGCACGTAAATATATGTTACACTACACCTCATTGGTACTACCATGTCACTGTAGAATCGTTCTGTTATATATATTAATATATAGATTGTTACATCGTAGAACACTTGCACAAATACTAATGATTTCCATGTTGCACGAGCACAGACGTGTATGCTACACCACACATCATTAGTAGTGCCATGACATATTAGAATTAAAAAAATCATCATGTTATGTGATATGATTACGTGGTCTTTCTTATCCATGTTGTAGTACTATAGATGTTGTATCTGATTTCTTGGGTTTTCTGAATATTTTACTCCTGATGATATATATAGCGGTGGTATGGGACACTGTTATATATATACATATATAATATATCATCAATACAACCTATGCAAGTTTCTTACTCCTCACTTGATATTTTTATATGATGAGTAAACGTCCACCAGGAGATTTGTGTTTTCTAATTTGGATATCCGGACCGAGTTGGTGGTTATACGATTACGGATTTAAAATTTTATCCAGACTGAGTCAGTAGGGATATAGTTGGATACCTGGTGGACCCAATCGAGACCGAAGGGCAGGATAGACGCATTTGAGGCGGGAAAGCCTAACGAGGTGACTCGATTCCGGAGATAGAAATGAGCACGGCAGATATCCAGGGGATACTGAACGGGGTTCGATTAGGTACGGCAGATATCCAGGGGATACTGATCATAGCCAGGATATCGGGTGGCGATCATCTGTTGAGATGGTGTCGACGGTATCTGTTTTTACGTGTCGATGCTGGACACGAGAGATTGCGGATTTCGATGTCGATCCTGGACATCTATATGTATATTGATGTGATCATTATCATGAGGTACACAGTTAGATATGTATTTATTGGATTCCACCAGGACTGATCCGGGGGACAGTACCTGCATATATTTGTACGGACATTCATAGACAAAAAGGGAATTCCAATACGGATAATAGATTCATGATTTTGATTCATATGACATTCAGATATTATACTTGTGATTGCATGATAGTTAGTATTGTACCTTTGCATATCATATAGTATATCGATACAGATTTTGATAGTACTATACTTATGACCTAGGTATCGTCATGCATTTCGATTTCTACCTTTAGATGTACTTTTATTCACTGAGTTGGCAACTCATCTCCGTTGTGCCACAGTTTCTTGCAGGTTTTACCGCTTGGATTATCAGCGGTTTAGGCACACATTCTTTTGGGGATTGATGGGTAAGTGAGTTTTTATTGTATCCTACTCACTCTTGATTATTCATATATTCTTGTATCTAGCGGAAACTCTATCAACTTAGAAATGGTATATTATGGACTTAGAAGCGAGGATTAGAGTTGTGTCTTGAGTTATCGCAATCTTTGGAGTCGACTTCTGCTTTAGATTGATTGGTTGCTCCATCGTTTGGACGTGGAGACTAGCTTCCGTTGGGATGCTATTTTATTATGTTGTATCGATTTTTTTATAAAAGTGCAAAGGAGGTGATGTCAAGTTTCAAAACGTCATGAATGCTTTTCAAGATACTTAGTTAAATTTAGATGTTATTTCAATTTGATTTTATCGGATGATTATTTAAACCTCACCTCCAATATTTTCAAGAAGGGTTTAGATTCCGGGTTTCGGCTTACTTAGATTACGTCGATGTCTTTTAATGTCACGTGTTTTAAGTGCCGGTCATGTGTCATATTTGGGTCGTGACAGATTGTTCGCTGACGACATTCCTATTTCTCTTCTTCTTTGGAATGTTGTCAGGAGGACCCATCTCTGAAGAGTTCGAGACCAGCCGAGAGCATTTGGAGCAGGCCCCTGAGCAGTACCCTGATGACCCCAAGCTGTAGCCACTTGTACACATTTACTTTCATTTCAGTTATGCCATTGTTTAGGCATTGCTTTCATTTCATGTATTTACATTTCAGTTGTATTGTAAAAGAATGTTAAATAAATAAAGCTACTGTTCATTTACATCTTGTCTCTTGTGTACTTTTTACTTTATATTGCTTAGATACGCTTAGTGTATTTACTTCTGAGTAAATACATAGCGGGCCTCGTCGCGTCCCCTTACCCATACGCCGGGAAGCGAGGCGTGACAGGTTTTGTTGGCGGCTTATGCAGGTCAGTTATGTATGAACATGCAGGTCAGTTCTGCATGAAATCCTAAGCAATATAACACAAGAAACAACAACTTAAAACATTCTTTACAATTTCGTATTTCTTGAATCTTAGAATTTCATATTCTTTGAATCTATCATAACCCTATTTTTCTTTCAAGCTTATGGATTCCCCAAACAATACTAGCACCAATGTCAACAACACACCTCCACCTCTACTGCTTACTCCTACCGTAGTTTCTCCGATCAATGAGCAGACGGTTTTGTTTGAGGCAATCCGAAGCCTCCTGGAAGGACAGCAGCAGCGGACTGCTATATTGATGAACTAACCAAAAGCGGAAGCCTCAGAAGTAAAGCAATTCTGAGCTTTACACCCGAAGAAATTTTCTGGGAAAGAGAGCCCTCTAGAAGCTAACGAATGGGCTCAAAGTATTGAGGACGACCTGGCAGCAGCATAAGTGCCAGAGGTCGCTTAGGTACGAGTTGCGAAGCTGCAGCTCATTGACAACGCCCAAGTCTGGTGGAAGGTGGAAGAGAGCCGTCTTGCTCATCTGATCGAATGGAAGACCTTTCGCGATATGTTCGACGCGAAATACTTCCCTGAGACTACCATATTTGACATGGAACAGCAGTTCATCTATCTACAACAGGGTTCGATGTAGACCAAATCCGTGGATGAGTATGATGCTGAGTTTACCATACTCAGCCAATTCGCGGCACATTTGTTAACGAAGGATGAGATCAGAGCACGACAATTTCAACAAGGGTTAGATTCAGAAATCCAAGCTTCCTTAACTACAGGGGATTTCCCGACCCACGAACTGGCTTTGAAAGCTGCCCGTAGATATGAGGCAGTGGTGAAGAGAAAGGCAGACCTTAATCTGCCGGTGTGAAGCGCCCTGCCACCCAAATGGCAGGAGGAGACTCTTCAACACCAACTTTTGCATCCAGGAGACAGGAAGAAACAAATAACCAGCCAAATCTAGATTTATGCTTCTATTGCAAGAAGGATGGACACTTATGGACGGATTGTAGGCGCACAAAAGGTTTGTGCTTAGTTTGTGACACATCCAATCATGGAATTGGAACCTGTTCTTATAGACGCAACTCAGCTCACACACACACCAACTACCCGCAGCGGCCAGCTATCCATGCTCCTACACCTCGTCTTGCTCTCCCAGCTCCACCTCCTGCACAGCCTAATCATCAATTCCAACAGGCACGGAGGAACATGCCTCGAGGGCAAAGAAACATGCCCCAAGGACAGAGGAATGTGCCTCCAGCTAGGAGGAATGTACCACGGCGTCAGGATTTCCTTTTAGCGGTCGAAGAAGCTGAGGCTGTAGACCAAGGTAACCCTGGTAATTCCTTTCAACACTTTTAAACCCTTGTATCATCCTGTTGCTTTTCATGCAATACCAGTATTTCTTTCACACTCACAATCACAAAATTGTTTTTAATCCGTTACACTTCCTTTTACAAATTTCGAAGACGAAATTTTTATAAGGAGGGTAGAATGTAACAACCCTACACTTTATGTACGAATTTTTTTTCAAAATACAGAAAGGGATACCTTAGCCTGAGCACAAGTTATAAATTTGATTTGCTTTTGAACAGCAAGAAAGCACTTGTAGCTCATTGGTAAAGCCTTGCACTGCTGAGACATAGCTCCTGTGTTCAAATCCCATCAGCCACATTATCTTTTTATTTAATTTTCTTTTAATCTTTTAGAAGCCCAAAGGTTTACACATGCACTACATATAAAATGATAAGTTACAGAATAAACAAACATGGGCACCGAAGAAAACCAAGAGACACCAACACGTGGCACAAATCCCACCCTCCATCGCTGGATTTAGGCCGGCGAAACACTCCATGAGACTGGCACCGCCGGGCCCCCTGTAGGTGATGCTCCCCAAAAAATTTCCCTGGCACCCCTTGGCTTACCCCACTTCTCTCATGTTGTTATTTTTTCTGTGCACACTTTACAGAGAATTAAAATTGAGCATTACTTCATGATTAAATGCATTTTAATTCTCAAAATTCATACCCTAAACCCAATCCTACCCTATAAATACCACACTCCATTTCACCCCTCCTCACTAAGAATTTCATTACAAAAACTCTACAAAATTCTCAAGTCCTTATAGTGTGCAAGTGGAGTTAGCAAAGGGCGAAGTTCCGGCGAAGTTCCAAGGAGATTCCGGCGAAGAAACGACGCCACGACGCTTTCCTAGTCTTTCCCTACTTCTCTTCTTCTTCAATAGCCAGTAATTCCCCTCTCTCCTTCTCCTCTCCTATTTTAAAAAGACTCATTTTTAAAACCCGACGAAAGCGGAGTAAATCCGACTTCCGATTCGGTTTTTCTTTAAAAATTCTCTTCTTCTTAAACAATAAAATACCATACTCTCATATAACGTTTAACAAATATTAACAAATACATTAATACAAGTTTCATATCAAAAGAATGATTTATGCAACTTTTATCGTATTTTTACGGTAAATACTAAATGCTTTATTTTCGACACAAATCAACATAATATTTATATTACCTTTAGATAGCTCATGAGATAATGACCTACCTTATCACAACACACATATTGGACATAGCACGATTTACTTTTGAGCAATGTTTTTGGGAATATTACGAGTTACACTATAATACCCTAAACTATTACAAAACCGTTTTCTTCAAGAAAAGTATTATCTAATTCCATACAATCCTCGTCCTTACAACCCACTTTTGGGGAAATTCGATCAAGATGGCGTGGATTATCGCGCGTCATCAGAATTAGTAGGGCAGAATTCAAACCTCCGCAAGGAGCATTCGAATTCCGATGGAATTTCTAATGTTATTTTTAAGAAAATGAGATTTCTAGAAAATAAATCAAATTATTTTTTATAAATATATATGAGTATTATCAAAAGATCTATTTTAAATATATTATACAAATATTCCAAATTTTCTAAATCAAAGGAATCACCGTTACATGAAACTACCATCCAAATACAAAGCAATTCCAATATTTCATTAAAATACCATATACAATGAAAACTAGATTCTACTCACTAGAAATTTCATTTTTATAAAATATATATCTATGAAAACCTTAAAGACGATAATTAAATACCTGAGATGTATTTTGAAATTATACCAAAACTATTTTTATATAAAACCCCCTCAAATTATACTAAATTACAATAAGGACCTTAGTAAATATAGGTTTAAGCGGGACCAGTTCTTTTGATCCTCAGGGAGCCGGAGAATATGGTTGGTTGCCTATCTAAGGTAGACAATCTAAACAACGGTATTATCAACATGGTAGTTGTCTTGGAAAAAGACACAAATCCTGCCGTCCATGTGCAGCAGTTACCGATAACATCAAAATCTAATTTAGGACATCAATTTCTTTTCAAAGTGTCTGACTCAGACTGAGTCTCAATCTAATCAATCTAACTTGAATATAATTCAAGTATAAACTGCAATTCAACATGAATCTGTCTATACCAGAATTCAATCTATAACAATCTGACTCAACCGAACCGAACCATGGATATACTCCGTTTACATGTCTATCCATTATATCCATTTTCATTTACTGATATCATGGTTTCGGTAAGTCTTCCATATACAATTTACAATACAAGACAATACAATACAATCCGTACAATTAATACAAGTAATATAATAAACATCATGGGGTTATAAAGGGGTAGACTGGTATGGAACATGTTAAAGGTGGCACAAGATGGTCACTAAAAGACGTAATTGCATCCATGCCGTTGTTCCGTGGTATTATCGACGGAGCCTTGTACTATGGGTTACCAAAGTCTACGGTGTAAGTTGAACTCCTCTCGTATACACTGGCATATTCTATACCAAAATACAAACACTACGTTAGTTTAGAAAATATAACATTATATACTTCTCTGTCTATTCTTCTCCTTCTTTCTTTGGGACTTACCCAGCGATTATTCGCTGACGACATTCCTATTTCTCTTTTTCTTTGGAATATTGTCAGGAGGACCCGTCTCTGAAGAGTTCGAGACCAGCCGAGAGCATTTAGAGCAGGCCCCTGAGCAGTACCCCGAAGATCCCGAGTTGTAGCCACTTGTACACATTTACTTTCATTTCAGTTATGCCATTGTTTAGGCATTGCTTTCATTTCATGTATTTATATTTCAGTTGTATTGTAAAAGAATGTTAAATAAATAAAGTTGATGTTCATTTACATCTTGTCTCTTGTGTACTTTTTAATTTATATTGCTTAGATACGCTTAACGTGTTTACTTCTGAGTAAATACGTAGCGGGCATCGTCGCGTCCCCTTACCCGTACGCCCGGAAGCGGGGCGTGACAAGAATATACTCTCTATAAGACCCTCACGGCTTATAGAATTCAAAAGCCCTGAGATACAGGGACTTGAACCTGCTCTTAAGTTATCAAAACCCTACAAAACTTTCTGCCCTACAAGTCGTCCAATATCGACTCTTATATACAATCTACGGGCATAAATAAACAATTCCCCACCAGGTTCCACCAATGGCAAGAAATATCCCCATATGGTGAAAGACATTTGCAAAGTCCTCACGACTTTGTAAAGAGAAAACATCCACGTGTGATCCTTACGACTCACAAAGGAATAACACACTTAGGGATCCACATAATTTCTAAGGAGAAAATACACTTACGAGATCCTCTCGACTCATGGGGAGAAATACTTTTATGAGATCCTTACGGCTCATAAAGTCAAAAAGCCTTAGTCGATAGGATTCTTACCCTGTTTTCTAAGCCACCTTTGTTCAAATCGACAAAGGAAAATGATGATTCGCTCCTGACAATATCCCAGTTGTAGCGATGATGATGCCTAAACAGGTGTCAAACTCCAAGTTCTCTCACGACAAATGATGATTCGCTCCTGATAATATTTCAGTTGCAGCGATGCTGATGCTAAGATTGATATCAGATCTCAGGTTCCTGACTTATAATAAAACTCAACGAGTCGCAAAAAAATGCATATGAAATAACCGAAATGATTGAACAACTTGCAATAAAAAATAACGAGTAAAAAAATTTTAAAAAATAATGACAAAGCCAAAATGATAGGGCAACTCGTAATAAAAAACAACGAGTAAAAATAAAAAATGATATAGCCGAAATGATTGGACACCGCAAAAAATAGCCGAAATGATTGGGCAATCACGACTTTCACGGTATAAAAGCTGAAAAGATAGAGTATCGCAGAAATAAAAAAAATAATATATATAAAAAAAATAAAACTTTTCTGCCCTAGAAGTATGTCCATATTGACTCTTATATACGATCCATGGGCACAAATGAAAGAGAGGGAACTATATTTTCCCACCACGCTTTGTCAAAAGGAGAACCAAGTCTTGACGGTACATATACAACCTAAAAACTATCCCGGCGTTCTTTCTTATTCCAGCAGGATGCAGACGCAACGTCATCATAAAAAAAGACCCAAGGGTCAAAGAAAAAATGGAGTAATGGAAAAATCCTAGCTCCAAGTCTTGACGGTACATATACAACCTAGAGACTATCCCGGCGTTTCCCCCTCATTTCAGTAGGGTGCAGATGCAACTATCAAATGAAATTGGAGCAATGGTATATTCCTAGATCCAGACCTCAATTACAATACATACAGTATATAGGTCTTAAAGATGTCTGCCCTACTTCAGTAAATAATCGACACGACATCATCAAAGAAAAAAATTAAGTGACAGTATATTCCTAACTTCGGATCTTGACAGTAGTACATACAAAGCCTAAAGACCGTTGGAGACCATCTCACCCCAGAAGGATGCGGTTATGACCCATAGGGGCACCAAATTGAGCCTAATCTCAACTAAAAAGCGACACGGCAAATACCTAATGCTTATTCTTTTGACGGTAATACATTTACATCAACCTAAGAAGATTACTTGAAGACGTCTTGCCCAGCCTCAGAAGAGATCAGAGACACGACAGTTGTGGGGCTACTCGAATAGCAACCTAAGGGACTGCATATCGAGGAATATATCAGCCAACGCAACGGTACCACGGACTAAAACCCTAGTACCACAAACCTAATAGACTCCTGTAATAAAAGAATGAGGTTATCTACATACAACGTTAGGACAACTTTGCCTATAAACCCAAGAGAGGTAAACTAAAAACACTCCGAAATTAGTATATAAACTAGAGACTCTGAAATGAGTGAATAAAATACAAACTCCGAAATGTGTACATAAATTACTTCACGCCAGATCAAGACATTAAGAAACAGAAGAGTGCATGCGGAAAAAAATTGTATATTCTTTATTCATGAATCAAAATGTTTGAAAGATACAATTTGTAAAGAAAAAAGGGATACAATTGTAGCCTCTAAGAGGGCGGGGCTTTTAATAAAACGGCGACCCGTTCATTCTCTTGCCGCAGCTCATTCTCACGCTCCACTATTGCAGCCAGTATTGCTTCAACTTGAACTCGTTGTTGCAAGCATGAAAAAAGCTACTTAGAAATTTCCTGCTTAGCAACTTCAGAGCCCCACATTCTTCGCTCAGTAGAGTCAAGGTCCCGCCTCAGCAACATTTCTTCAGAAATGCATCGTTGAAGATTTTCAAAGATAACTTGGAGTCGCGCAGCATTCGCTTCTACCTGGCCACGTAATTGGCTTGACTCGCTAAAAGCCGTTTCATACTCCTTCTGCTTCAGGACCAGTTTCTGCTCGTAATATTGAATGGAAGCGGCACTTTGTTCGATCCACGTGATCAATTGAGCCTTTAAGGATAATGCCTTAGACGTAAGATATTTGCGCTCGATCTTATGGAGGCAGGCCTCAATTTGCTTACAATAATCAACCCAGATGCGGACGAAATCTTCATTATGGAAAGTCACAAGAGTCGCCGGCATGGGGTTGACTTCATCCATAAAGTCCACAGCAGAAGTGAGAGTCTCGAGATTAAGGTCTTTAATAAATTCACTTAGCATGCGCCTACTATCTGCTGCTCCTCTAGAAGATTGGCGTTTAGCGAAGGGCCCTGCGGGTATAGAAATGCGGGACTCAAAAGAAACCAAAGCCAGCGGAGTTGCTACAAAATAAGACATGTACAAAGACAGGTCAGATTTCAGCCTAAAATAAAAAAAATGAATAAGATCTAACCTACCAATAGTAGAAAGTGGAAAATCGGGGAGCATAGAGGGCTCAACGATTTCTTCGTCTTCTCTTTCGAGTCGTAAGACTATAGTCAGTATGGGAAAAAGCTTATTAGAGAAGGATTACTCGTAGAAAGATGAAATAAAAAATGAAAGATATACTAACAACGCCAGAAGGAGAGACAGATCCTGAATGGAAGGTGAAGTGTGAGGCTAATATTTGGCACAGATGGTTGAAAAGCATTCCTACAAGATTGCAACAATATATGTTAAGAAATTAATCTAAGGAGTAATATCAATACTGAAATGAAGAAATGAAAAAAAATTGAAGGAAAAATCACCTTCCTTCGCTGAGCCCGAGACAACTTGGGGAGGTGCAAAAGAGATGGGTGGAACAGCAACAGTCATGGTGATAGCTGACGGGGGTTCTTCAATCAGCAGATCGCCAGGGTTTATCGAGCCTATATCAGAAATAAAAGAAATGTTAGCGAATGTGTCTAGCAGAATTAAGGATCGAAAAATAATAGCACGGAAGATACCTATGTGTTTCATGAGAACCGACGGTGCGGAAACCATGGTTGTATCTGGAGCGTCACTAGTTGTGACAGCCTCTTCGATTTCCATCACCATTGGGGAGACGGATTCAACATTTGCACCCTTATCTCCCGAATCGATAAGAGTTTTCGTTATGCTAGTATCATCTGCGGATACTGGGGATCCACCGGGAGAAAGAGTGGCAGCTGGAGCAGTGTCAGACTCAAAATGAAGGCCTTTCGCCCCAAAATCTCTAGATGCTGGCACCTCACCCGCAGCGCTGGTACCTAAACTTGTCCCTGCTGTATCATTCAAGGAAAAATGTGTTATAATTCTAATAAGCTTCTATAGAAAGAAACTTGGAAAAGTAAATAAGTACTACCAGGTTTCGTTAAAGTGTCATGCGTTGTCTCCCTTTGAAGTAAACATTCAGCCTCTTCTTGAGCTGTACGCGCGATCTGCCTGTAAGCGGTTGACAAGGCATGACGGATGTTCTCTATAGGAGCATCATGGGGTCATGTTTCACTCGAGCCTACACCCATGGCCAAGCTAGCATGACGCTCCCTCGCTACATGCTTCCGGCGCTTCTTCTTGGTTTTAGCTGTACGGAAAGATCTCTCCAAGACAATTGATATGGGAAGAGCCTCATCTGAATCGGATTCAACCTTAAGACCTGCTACGATATCCATCATTAGCTGCTTCAACGATACTTCCCGTGGTAGCACAGAGGAGGCCTGAGCAACAGTTGGTGGCTCAGAAGATTCCGCAGGGGTTGTTAAGTGAAGAATATCCTCCACGTTAACACCCAAAGATGGTACCTCGCTCGAAGTAGCATTAATTATAAAGGTTCCTATAATAAAACAAAAGAAAAGGAATCAAGGTATGGCAGAATGCATTAAATATTATAAAGCGCATAAAATAAATCTTACCAAGGCCCATGGAAGCACGAAGCCTCTCCTCTTCTTCGTATGTCCTAACGGATGCTTAGAATGCCTCTTCAACAGAGATGCCTGTTTGGAGGATGAAATGTTAAATAAGAACACGATATCATTTTATCTATGATACGTAAAGAATGTAAATGAGATATACCTGACACTGCAAGAGCAGCAAGTGTCGCTTGCTCGTGGGCTAATCATTCAGAAGCCGCAATAGCGGCTTGAAGATTAGTTGCTGCATTCTTATCAGTAGAACCTTCAAAAATACTGTCGTTGGTGCCATATTCGGACAAGCCTTCGCTATAGGGAGCATGAGGTTCTTAAACAAATACAACGTCAGCTAAAAACATAGATTTCTTCTTCTTCTGAGAGCCGGCATCAACACCTAAAGATAGGAGATTTCTCTTTACAGGCATCATGAGACGGCGTGTCCCGATTTCTGAGCCAATATCCGACTCAAGAGACGCTGTAGCCATCACGCTGCCAGGAGCACTCACATCCGGTCATAGCTTAGCCGTCGACACCATTGGAAAGACACGCAGAGATACAACCGCATTGCTCCCTCTCAAGAAAGGGTGGACGAATGCTCGTCATTTCAGCAAGACCGCAGGGTTACTGGCCGGGACGGAATCCTTATGATCAAGGAGCATCCGCCTCTCTTCTTTAATAATGGTACCTGTCGCATACTGATACCAGGCTATATAGGCATTTAAGGTATTCAGAATATGACTAGGTTCAGCAATTAGAAAATAAGACCTCGTATTTAGTCGCATAAAATGGTGGACCACGTTTCGAACACTTTCCTCAGAAGCAATCGGATCGACAAGAAATGCTTCGAGGGGAACACCTTGATTATAGCCTAATTGTTGAGCAAAATGATGCGGGTTGTACCTCATGAAAATCACTGAGGCATTATGCCTGAATACTAAAAAACCTATCTTGATGGAGTGCAAATGTACAATTTCCCTGGCCTTCAAAGCAGAAACTCCATCCTTGAATATGTCATGAAGTAGCTGGAAGGGTTCTTTACCAATAGTCAGGACCCTATCAACAAAGGTAATGCTATCCCCAACCATGCACGGACGTAGAAGCAATCGCCGAGTCTCTCGTTGTGTTGGATCTGGAGAAGAAGCATCGATCAATTACACGATCTAGGGGAAATTATACCTTTCATAAAATTTGGGTCTCTTATGCACACCAAAGACACCCAATACATGCATCTCTATCCATGATGTGAAATAATGTAGAGGGAGATTTACGGGCTTCGAACCCGGCTGGGTGGTGTCGGCCGCCATACTTAGGCCATTATACAAATGAGCCAATCATGCAACACCAATGGCTATACGTACTCCCGCCGCAACATGATGAACCAGATAGAAGATGGACAGTCTCATGTAGCGAGGATTCATTGGGAGTGCAAACCAACTAAGCCACAAGCCAATGAATCCCACAAAAAATGTTTCCTCATCAATGTTCGGAGCAGCAATTTCTGTAAAAAGGACGATGGGGTGTCCGGAATAAGGTACTGCTTTGTTTACTGTTGAAGGACCGGACTGAGACATTGGGACGTCTAGCCTGAATTTGGATGCAGATGCTATATGGAACATATACATCCACCTCTCCAAAGATACCAAGTTGATTTATGGCACCATATATCGGAGTTTGGATAGGTGCGACCGTTGTGGCATACTTTATCAGATTCCACCTTATTTGTAAGGGATTTTTTATTGTGGGGATACTCATCCTTGCAGGCGCAAGCCCATGCAGTTAATTACGTTATCGTATTGCGATAACAACTTTCTCCTTCTTCAGTAATTCACTTTGTGTCGTGTGTTATTTTGTTTGTTAAACTTGCCCGTGGATTGTATACGGAAACTAGTTTATGTCAACGCCCGTAGGGCGTTGATTAGTCCAAATCCGTATATTTTTAGATTTGGGGTTTTGAACTTAGGTTATATTTTCCTTTAGTTCAAAAATATTTTATTTTATTTAAAGACCGTTAATCTAGTTTGAGATTAAGATCTACTTAAATATATGAGCATTTGGGTTCAATTTATTTTTAACTAAGGATACGTTGGCCTTATTTGAGACTAAGATCAACTTAGCAATATTTTCAGGATCATTAAATTTTATTACGATCCAAACAACAAAGCGTTTGGGCTCAGTCTTGTAGCCAATTTGGGCTTTGTCCGCTCAGTCTTTTTTCTTTCTTTTATTCAAAAGTGCTAAGCACTTATTTGGGTTCTGTTTACTTAGCCTTTTTCCTTTTATCCAGAACTGTTAACCACTTGTTTGGGGCTCTGGCACTCACATGTGTATCATATGAAGCACTTAGTCATGGGCGCTACCCAATCAGTGCTAAGAATTTTAGTCATTTTGATTGAATATATATAGTGCTAAGTACTTTTATATGGCGTTCACGTGAGGAGCACGTGCGACACTGAGATATGGATACTGCCTAACCATTGCTAAGCACTCAGTCATTTTGACTGAATATGGAGTGCTAAGCACTTGGTATGGCGTGCACGTGAGGAGCACGTGCGGCACTAAGATGTGGGTGTTGCCTAATCAGTGCTAAGCACTCAATCATTTTGACTGAATATGAAGTGCTAAGCACTTTTACTCGGCGCTCACATGTCTTTCACGTGAGGCGCTAGCCTTCTATTTTGAACGCCCACATGGGAAGAACGTAAGACGCCGAGTCCTTTGTTTTGGGAATCTTTTGGGCTCTCACGTATTTTTCACGTGAGGCGCTGGATTCCTTTTCATTTTTAGATATTGAATCTCTGTTAATAACATTTTGACCATTAATGATCACCAAGATCTTTGTTTTTGAAGATTTGGGATCTTTTCTTTTATTTATTGGAGAACTAAATTTCTTTTCATACTAAGTTCTTTTATATAGGGTTAAACCCTGCTTACAGAGAAATTAAATTCCTAGAACCATAAGCTCTCTCCTCTCTTTTTTTTAATCTAGTTCTTTCCCCTAGATTTTGAGTTTGAAGAACAAAATCTTCTCGATAAGAATTAAATTCTCAACTTGTGGGGAGATTTTCCTTGCAAATCTCAGATCAGAGGAAGAACTAAATTCTTTTTATGAAGGGTTGAACCCTAATTTTCTTTTTGCTAGGCAAAAGAGATTTTATCTCTACTTTTTCTTTACCTAGAGTTTGAAAGAACAGGTAGATATTTTTTGAAAGAGAATTCAATTCTCAATTGTAACTTCTATTTTTTTGTTTGCAGAAGCTTATGGGGGGTTCCTTCTTTTTGCGTGTGTCTTCTCTCTATGGGTTCTCTCTCTGTGTGTGAGACTTGAAATCTCAGATCGTTTATATAGGCAAGGAAAATTGTTGATTAGTTTTGAGAAAAATTCTCATTGAGAGATTCCAATTGATTTAAGTGGTCTTAAAAATTATTTAGGGAATTTTATCCACTGTTGGATTTTTGATCCAGTGATTTCTATTTTACAGACTATATTTTCTTGTTTTTAACAAGATTGGGAAAATATTTTCCCATATGTAGAATTTTATTCTATTAAACAGTGTTTTTTAATCACCATTGGAATTTTTATCCGAGGGTGCTCTGTTTAACAGAGCATGTCTTTTTATTTAGAAAAATTGGGGAAATATATTCCCAAAATAGAATTTAATTCTATCATTGGATTTTTTATCCAACCGAGAGTATCTTTCTCACCAAGAAAGATTAAGGAGATATTTTCTCCTAATAGAATTTAATTCTATCATTTGATAATTTATCATCACTATTGGATCTTTGATCCAACGGCTCTGTTTAACAGAGAATATCTCAGCTTTTACGGAAATAATTTCAATATAGAATTTAATTCTACCTACTCTTAATTTGGGCGCTAGCGCTCACGTATTATGCATATGGACACTACTTAAGAATTAAATTCTTATATATAGCAGGTGCTTCTGTTCTTTGCGCATTGGCGCTTACGTGAATTTCACATGCGGTGCCACTATAAGATTTAATTGTATAAGACTAGCGTCGGCGCTCTCGTGGGGAGCACGTGAGGCGCTGACTCATTGGATTTAACACAGCTTAACTCTTATTATTGGGTTTAATTAATAGGGGAACATGCTTCAGATCTACATCAGCAGTCGGCAACTTGTCCAAGCCAAACCCGAACGGATCATCAAGCTTGGCAAACTTCGCAGCCTTCTTCGACAAAACTTCCGGACGAAGGAAATGGGCGACAAAATTCGTATATCTAACCACATACCCCCAGACTCCAAAAACAAGCTTTCATAAATATTCAACACTTTGATCAGACTTGGGAACTTGTGTTGGATAGCATTTTCCGGTGTAAGGCCAATGACGACCGATTCGGTGGCAAAGATGTACTCGTTAGGAGGAAGTATCTCCTTATAATACTCCCCTCTGACGAATAATCCAGAAATATCTGCGAATTCCTCTAGCGAAATCGATACTTCCCGGTCTGATGGTAGAAACGTGTGCGTTAGGATATTCCACTGTTCCAAGAAAAACTTAACACACCACACATGAGGAGTATGGTAATAAAAGAGAGATGCGTAGACCGCTGGGTATAACCCGGTTTTCAGCAGCAATGATTTCTTGGCTGATAAGATATAGCGGGCCCAAATGAAATAACCAGCCGGATGTTAAGAGGTCACTCCTATTGTATAAACCTGACCCCAAGGACGTGTCTCTCCTTGACATATACGACGCCCAAAATATTTAGGGCCATCTGTGGTTGGACTGGTATCGATGCCATATAATATTGAATACGACCGTCTGCGGTCCAATTGATCTCTTCCATAGCATAAGCAACCAGCGGAGGATTATCATACTGAATCGAAGGTATCGGTTCTGATGGCGCCTCATAAGTAAAGCTGCGCCGACCCCGAATAATATAGCTGTACCACCCTCCCCATAGATGAAGAGATTTCTGTTCTTGATCGTAGTTCCAGATTAAAACAAGGACTTCACGATCAGTAGGAGCGTCAGCAAAAACACTCTCCGAACAAATATTGGAAAAAAGGAATCGGAAGCCATGGTACCTGAAAAGAAACCCAGTGGAAGGTTAGCAATTGAAATACTAAAATTGCTAAGTCTAAAAAAATAGTGGGCCCCACAAAATCAAGATGGTGGCTTATCGGTGATGAGATATGTGCCCATTGAGATAATCCAAAAGGATTCTCATTAAATGAATAGTGCTCATTAAATGAACAGTGGAGTTAAAAACTCCCAATATTCCCCGAGAGGTGGGTTCTTTAAAACAAACAGCAGATTCAAATTTATAGAAAAAAGGAGAAGGGATTAAAACCCCAAAAAATTTAGAAAAGGAAAAATATCCAAGAACAGTAAAGGGAATAAAACTCCCAAAGTTCTTAAGATTCAAGTCAGAGCTAAGCTCTACAAAAAATGGAATTAAATTCCCCCAAACAGTGGGATTAAATCCCAGAGATCCCCATGTTAGAAAAAACTCAGGAGTTAATTGAAGGAATCAAGTTCCAGAAAAATGTCAAGATTGACAAGAGGGTAAAACCCTAAAGAAGAGAATCAAAGATTCTTAAGAATGTCCGTTGACTCAAGTCTTGGATATAAACATCAAGATTTACAATCTATATAAAAAAAAAGGTTTGTTTAAGATCTCTAAGAGATCGATTAAAAAAAGAGCTAAGCACTTTCGAATTTGATAATGGATTTAAAATTCAAAAATATAAATATAAATATATGCGCAAAAGGGGTTAAGAGCTAAACTCTATTCATAGTCCTCACCAAGAAATTTGGCAGAGTCCACTCTGTTCAAAAGATTTCTTGAGGACAGAGATCTAAGCTCTGAAATGAGAATTAAATTCTCAAAAGAAAAGTAAGGCTCAAGAAAGAAAATGATGAGACGACAGTCATCTCAAGAGCCAAAGACCCTATTTATAAGACGTGGGGGGAACGAGTCAACTTTCTAGGTGATCCAACGGTGATAAAAGTGACACCGTTGCACTCATGTGTAAACCAAGTTAGAACAGCGTTAGGGGGCATTTGTTCCCCTATTAATTAAATATAATAATAAGAGCTAAGCTCTGTTAATTCCAATAATGCAGCGTTATACGTGCTTCCCACGTGAGCGCCAGCGCCGACCTCTTATAAAATTAAATCCTATAATGGCGTCGCACATGAAGTTCACGTGAGCGCCAATGTGCAAAATATAGGAGCACCTATTATATATAAGAATTTAATTCATAAGCGGCGTCCACGTGCATAACACATGAGTGCCAGCGCCTAAATTAAGAGCAGGTAGAATTAAATTCTATATGGAAATTATTTCCCTAAAACCTAGGATATTCTCTGTTAAACAAAGTCGTTGGATTAAAAATCCAATGGTGATGATAAATCATCAAATGATAAAATTAAATTTTATTAGGAGAAAATATCTCCCTAATTTTTCTAAGTGAGAAAGATATTCTCGGTTGGATCAAAAATCCAATGATAGAATTAGATTTTATTTTGGGAATATATTTCCCCAATCTTTCTAAACAAAGAAATATTATGCTCAGTTAAACAAAGCACCCTTAGATTAAAATCCAATGGTGATTAAAATCACCGTTTGACAGAATTAAAATTCTGTATATGGGAAAATATTTTCTTAATCTTGTTATAAAAACAAGAAAATATATTCTGCAAAACAGAAATCCACTGGATCACAGATCCATGTTGGGGTCAAAATTTACATCCCAGTTGACCAAGTCAAAGTCAAGGTCAACCCAAGTAAGTGGGCCCAAGCCCAGGTCAAGTGGGCCCATGCCCAAATCAAGCCCGAACATGAAACAGCCGGCCTCTCCTATGCCAATATGAAAATTATGTAATGAATAATTTTTTATGTAATTTTTATGAATGAATGTAAGAAAAATTAGCATAAAACCAAAATTTTGTAAAGCCCATGGCTCATGTGCAAAAGAAATGAGCACACGAAGTATGGGATGGGCAGAATGCCATTTTGTAAAGCCCAAGGGCTATATGTAAATTTGTAAGCCTATATAAGATAACATGATAATGAAACATTCCCCTCAAAATTAGGGTTTCTGTGCCTCCTTCTCCTTCCTCAACCTTCTAAAACCTTCTTCTCCCTTTTGAATTAAATCAAGAGTTTAACTCTTTCTTTCCTAAAATTAAATAGTTTTTCACCATAAAACCCTTTAAGGAGAGCTCGGATCTACCACCCAATCTCCAAAAGGAGAGATTTTTAAGTCTCACCCCCTTTTCTCCACGATCCAGCCAACAGAGAGGAGGAAGAAGGAGATCCATCTCCAAAATCCCACTTTAAGAAAAATCCAGGGCTCAGAGAAGAAGAAGGGGGTCCTCTTCGATCATCTCCAAAGATTTCCAAGAGTTTAACTCCATTCAAGATATATTGGAGTTTAACTCTATAAATCAAACCATTTTTTATAGGAGTTTGACTCCATTCAACATCTTTCGGAGTTTAACTCCATAAATAAAAAAAATCCTCTTTCGGAGTTTAACTCCTATTTTCGGGGCTAAAAGCCCCCCCTCTTTCCGCCGGCGCCCAAACACCCAGCACCCATGCCGGGCATCTGAGGCGCTAGCACCCAGCGCCCATGTGCTGGGCACGTGAGGCGCTAGTGCTAGCACTCAAGCGCCCAGCTCCCAGCTCCCTAGCGTCTTTAAGACACTCCTCACCCTACTTTTTTCCACACTATCCCATACTCAAAATACGCCCGTTAGAAATTTTTTTCTAACGGGGCGATGTCCTGTACCCTGCAAAAGGGCTGCTAGCCCTCTTGACCCCCAGCCTGCTATCCAAGGTAGTGCCCCCCTCCCGTAAAACACTGCGGGGCCTCCGATATATCCAATTCCCCTCCAAAACACAACACACGTACACTGCATATTGAGTTCGTATGTCCAGTTTGACCCGTCAATCGGAGGTTCCCTTACTCCAAAGGCGAGAGGTAATTAACGGCAGCTTAGTCTGTGACTGCCGAAGATTCGGATCCCTACAATCAATAAATCCTGGCCTACCCTAGGCAGGGGGAATCTGTAATGCGCCTGACCAGCGACGCGTATTCCCATCTCATTGGGTTGACGAAAAACACCCTACAATCCAACGGTGGATAAAATCCCCCGAACAATTTTTGAAGCCAATTAAATCAATTGGTATCTTTCAAATGAGAGATTTTCTCAAACTAGTCAACAAATTTGACTCTTCTATATAAAGGATAGGAGATTTCAAAAAAAAAGGAAAAAAGGAGGAGATCAACACCACAAGCTTTTTGCTCCAATAAAACCGAGAACTCAATTCTCTTCTGTAGAAGAAAGATCCCTGCTTTTCAAAAAACCCTAAGTAAAGAAAATATAAATAGAATTTATATTTTTTACCTAACATAAAGAAAACAGGGGTTTAACCCTCCATAAAAAGAACTTAGTTCTTCCCTTGATCTAAGACTTAAAAAGAAAATCTCTCTATAAGTTAAGAATTTAATTCTCATCAGGGAGATTATGTTCTCCAAACTCAAAGTTTAGGAAAAAGAACTAGATCAAAAAGAAATAAAGATACATTGTGTAGGAATTTAGTTCCTTTATAAACAGGGTTTAACCCTACATAAAGAACTTTGTTCTTACACAAAACAGAAGAACTTAGTTCTCTAATAAAACTGGTCTCAGATCTCCAAATCAGAGATCATTAATAGTCAAAATACCATTAACAGAAATTAAAAATTCTTAAGAAAATATCAACAAAGAAAAAGACTTGGTGCCTCACATGGTTCCTACGTGAGCGCCCAAAAGATCCCCTTAAATGAAACCCAGCGCCTCGCGTGCTTCCCACGTGAGCGCTCAAAACAAAAGACTTAGCGCCTCACGTGCTTCCTACTTGAGCATCCAAAATAGAAGGCCAGCGCCTCACGTGAAATACACGTGAGTGTTGAGTAAAGTTGTAGAAGCACTATAAAGTCACTCAAAATGACTAAGTGCTTAGCACAGATTGGGCAGCGCCCACATCCCAGCGCCTCACGTGAAACACACGTGAGCACCCAATAAAATAAATGAGGCAACACCTCATGTGCTCCTACGTGAACGCCAAATAAAAGTGCTTAGCACTATATATTCAGTCAAAATGGCTAAAGTGCTTAGCACTGATTGGGCAGCGCCCATGACCGAGTGCTTCACATAATACACATATGAGCGCCACAATAACAAATAAGTGCTTAGCACTTTTAAATAAAGAAGAAGACTGAGCAAACCAAGCCTAAATTTGCTAAAAGTCTCTCTGAAGTTTTCTGCAGCTGAGCCTAAATGCTTTGTTGTTGGATCTCAACTAAATTTGATGATCCTTAAATATTGCTAAGTTGATCTTAGTCTCAAATAGAACTAACGTATCCTTAGTTAAAATAAATTGACCTCAAATGCTCATATATTTAAGTTGATCTTAATCTCAAACTAGATTAACGGTCCTTAAATAAAACAAAATATTTTTGAACAAAAGGAAAATATAACCTAAGTTCAAAACCCAAATTCATATACATACGGATTTGAACTAATCCGCGCCCTACGGGTGACGATATAAACTAGTCTTCGTATACAATCCACGGGCAATCTAAACAAACAAAATAACACATGACACAAGGTGAACTATCGAAGCAGAAGAAAGTGATTATCGCAACGCGATGACATAATTAACTGCAGGGGATTGCGCCTACAGGGAAAAGCGTCCCTACAATCAAAAATTCCCTCATAAATGAGGGGATCTGATGAAATCTTCTACATTGGTCACATCTATCCAAACCTCTGATATACGGTGCCATAAATCAACTTGGCATTTTCGGAGAGGTGGGTGGATATGTTCCAAATAGGATATGCCCTTAAATTTAGGCAAGACGTTCAATCCTAGTTCGTCTCTGTTTTCAGCGGTAAACAATAATGTTTGCATCCGATAACACCAGTTGCCGGTAGTGGAGACAACCAAGGCTAGGCATGTCGATGAGTCAGGTCAAATCTGGAATCACCAAAAGTTTCCTGTTAGGAATATATATACCCTAAAGGTCATTATTGTATATTATAGTGGATGCTTAGACATATATATAGAGAGAGAGGACTTTCTTGCTCGACATAATAGCATGCTATCTTGTTGCTCTTTATCTTAACATGTGCACTTGTTTTAGTTTACTATCTTTTTTATATATGTTGATAAAGCCCTTAGGATGTTGGCTTGACTACCAGGACTATGATGTAGATCATACTAGTAGGGCTTGAGTAGTTCACAAGCACATCCTTAACAATTCCTAGTCAAGCGAGTATCGAGACATGGTATCGATATTCCAGAGTAGAGTGGTGTGTACGTTTCTTGATCCTGTATGGGGCGATGGTTGATCTCACAGCTATTGGTGTTTGACATCAAAGATTGTATACAGGTGTTCATTGGAGAATGAGTACACCGAACATGACTCGTCGAGAACTCCTAGATGGTATCATACCTATCGTCAGATAGCAGTTATCTGGTGACACTTGTGCATGTTAGTCTGTAGATCTAAGATCTTCATAGTGTCTTGTGTGGTTCCTACTGTATTTTGATTCTCTCTACCACGGCTCAAATGAGTTATGCGAACAGGTGGTTTTTGGGTACAGTCCCGAGTCATATGGAGGCAGTGAGCGATAGGAGGGGTTTCGTCTCTCCCAGTATTGGGAGTTGATGTTGTGCCATGCTCGATTGGCTATAACAGCAAATCCCTGGTCAGGGCTGATAAGATTTACTGATAAGTGCTATCGGTAATTTCTCGAAAGGTTATAGGCCATACATCGGCATGACTTATAGAGTTATTGGGGTCTGACGATTCTACCACCCAAAGTTGATATGCGACATATCAGACGAAGAGACCGAACTGTACGGTAAGTGTTGCTTATAGGCTCTACGGGAGTTTGGACAAGTTTGCTTATTGATCTTCTATTTGTTCAATACCTGAGTAGCCATTACGTTCAGCTAGTACCGCTGATGGCTTATGGGTATAAGATATGATCATTAGCCCTTGCTAGCGTATTGACGAGTATTTAGAGTCCTACATAGAGGTTTCCTAACTCAAGCGAAACGAAGTAGAGCACGTATGGAGATATATGCGGGAGCTTGATTAAATACAAGTATATGATACCGTATTCTAATCTAGCATTATATTGATATTAGCCGAGTTATATATGATAACCGGATTATTGAATTAAGTGTTGATTTAATAATTTGATATATATATAAACTAATATTAAACTCACTTAAGATTTTCTTCTCTTTATATATATATATATATATATATATATATATATATATATATATATATATATATATATATATATATATTTCATTTGTATCATGGTTGATGATACATTGAATTTGGATGTATGAGAATCACATTAGAAGTAAAGATGAGAAGATAATGATTTATATATATTTGAATTAAAGAAAAGAAGAATGGGTCATTTTCTTTGGTTGCTTTGAGAAGTATTGAGAAACCATGACTCGTCTTATTTCTTTTGTTATATTTATACATATTCATGATTTTCTTGAGCTCATCTTATCCTCAAGGTTTATTCTTATCTCCAAGTTCATCTTCTTCTTCTTCTCTCTAGTTTTCTTTCTAGGTTGAGAAAAAGAAAAAGAAAGAAAGATTTTTAGTGAGCAAAATTCCTACTTCATCAACCTACACTATTCTAGTAAATTAGTATAGGTTGTTCTTTTCGCTAATACCTTAATTAGTGAAGTGTGAGCTTGAGTATGAGTTGCCTTAAGCTGGATCATTTTCGATGACGAAGAATTTGAGCAAGCTCGTTCCATCCTTCTAGTGGAGTCAAAGAAGAGTTTTAAGAACTACTATTTAGAGATTTTGAAGTGAAGGACTAGACTACAAAGGTTGTAGCCTCTCTTCACTTAATTTAGAACTTGTTTTGCTATGTTTTGAAATCCTAATCTCTAGTATGATCTTGTTTAAGTAGACTTAGCCATCTAGATTTTTAAAATTGCATATTTGATGCTTATAGAAAACTAGTAGAGATGCTAAGATATACTTTCATAGTATCAGAGCCAAACTAAAGGCTTAGGAGTAGTTTAGATAAAATTAAAGTGTTCGATCGACGTTTTAAACCCGACTTTTGCAAGTTTCTATACAATTTTTCAAAATTCAATTTTTTCAAGATTAAAAACTCTCAGAAAATTCGGCAGGCTTTTCTATGGAGGTAGAAAAATACGAGCACCTAATTCCACCAAGTAGCCGTGGAACCGCCACTTATACCATGTATTAGCCGTGGTTCCGCCGCGCACTTGTTGAGTTAGGACTCCAATTTTCTTGTGCTGCTTCATTTTCACATTTTGGATTTTCTGGATATTTATAATGAGGCTCCAGTGGTTGAGAACTCTGTGAATTGCTGTTAATTAGAATGTCGATCGAAATGTTAACATCGTCTAAAGTGTATTGGTTATGTGATACAATTTTTGGAATTCATATTGATTAGTTTTGCGAAAACTAGTTGTCGATTTGTAAATCTCACATTTTAGTCTCAAATGATGGATTACTACGGAGTTTGGATTTGGATCGAAACTCCGTCGTAATCTCGTATTATACGTGAATACTCGCCGGGAGACACTAGTAGACGGCCACGCCCCTTTGCGCCGACCAAGTGACTATAAGAGAACCCTATGGCCAAGAGTATCCACTCGAGTACTCGCAGCCATGGTGTTCCGCCCAAGACCACTTCGTTGATGGCCTCAGGGGTGCGGCCATCCACTAAAGTTCCCGACGAGCTTTCGATTTTTTAATCGGGAATCTTGTTGAATTACCCGGCTTAATTTTTGAAAGGGGTTTTCAATTCGAGACTAAAATTTAAGGTTTATAGCATTCGGAATGAAATTCGGAATATGTGATAATCCAGGTTTATGATATCTATAAATGTGGATTCGAATTATTGTAGTTTTTATTTCTTTTCTGCGACCGTAAGTGTAATATGTGGCAGTATCTCTGATCTCGTTGCTATATGACAACAACATTAGGGGTATGCATATTTACTTACATTGATGACATATGATATTATTGTGTTATTATATCGATATGTTATATTGGATCGTCATGATTGAATAGCCAGGGGTTTTATGTAACATGAGATTTTTTCAATTTTCATTCATGTAAATAATTGTATATAATATTCTTTTATTGGGACACTTCCGGGTTGAGGTTGTTGTCTCCATTCGATATATATTATTTACTTTTCCGCATTAGGATAGACCCAAGGCAGAGAGCTTAACCGGGTTTTAGAGTCCAGTGGGAGGCCATCTTGAGGGGTCGAGACCAGTCGTCTAACTCTAGAATTAGAAGGGTTGCTTGCCGCTCTCGTAAGGGTCTCGGGGTGTGGGCTTGGCTATTCATCAGGACCTTGGAATCCGTGTTTTTTTATTACTGGCTTAATCTAAAACACGGACCTCCTAGTATATCCTCTATTTCATATATCTGCTTCTGCTGTTTTGTGATGTTATGTGATCATATAACTGCGTAAGACGGATGCTACTTATATATATAATATATTAGTAGACACTATATATATATTTTGCATCCGCACTAGTCCTGATCCCGCCCCGCCGTAAGTTAAGCAAGCTTACGGTGAAAACCCGAGTCTCTGTGACGAATAAGGATGGCATATATATATGTTTTATTTTTGTTTCTTCTGTGATATTTAGGAAACATAATTGATGGGACTTCATTAATAAGATTAATGAAAAGAAAATAAACCCAAAATATGTTGTAGAATCAAATTTTTCAAAAAGGCGGTTTTAGTTCTTGCTTTGCATAGTGGTATTCTTTTATGAATATTCAGCACCCCATTCGATGAGGAAAGAGCCTAGATCGCTTCATCAAGAATGACCTCTTTAGTAAAAAAATAGCATATGTTACAACCCATTCGGTTTGTTTTGAAAACTACTCCATTTTTAAAGCGGGGCTTAAACCACTCCTTTTTAAATCACTAGGTTCTACAACGATATCAAGTTCATTACGTTAAAGGTTTTCTTCAGAGCTAGTCATAGCCCTCTGTCATTTTAGATAGGAGCTGTTTAGTATTTATGCTGCGTTTGTCAACCTTTTCCGAGACGTAGTGTTCGGTAGCTAATTAGTGCTTTTCTGCCACATATTGATGCGATTGGTTAGGGCAGTCGTAGGGATTTGTTGATCTTGTCAAGAGTCATGCGGGTGGGTCTAAATCAGTTACGATATGACGGGTAGAACTTGACTTGCGGTTTATGATTTGTTGACCTTTGCTAAGGTCATGAGCCGTATGGGTAAAAACCATTATCGGGAATTTCAAGAGTTGAAATTTGCAATGAGATTGTATACCTTCTATGCGATTGTTGGATCCTGATACCCACTGCGAGTAAACGTTACTCCGAGAGAGTTTTCCACTTTACAATTAGCTAATCCAGTAGGTGTCTAGAAAGTTGTTAACGGGGTCATACCTCTGCGAAAATGAGCTTATTTAATTAGTTCCATGTGAAATCAAGGGGAAACTCCCTCGGAGTACCAACACTAGACTGGCCGACCGATTAGCGAACTTGTAGGTTGAAACTAATCCCGACTAATCTTACCTTTTAGGATTTGAAGGAAGATTTGATAAAAACAGTGAGAGCCATCTTGATTAGATAAGATAATAATCAATCTAATCTTGCAAGAGTATACGCTAAAATATTTTCTTCTCCCTCTCCAGGTAGCGACCATGTCACGCATTAATCAAGATAATAATATGAATGTATTGACCGAACCCGCTTATTATACTGGACTGGGGAACATTGGCTCCGCCTTATCTTACGACAACTGTCATAAGTCTGGAAAGGGATAGCGGATTGCAATGATCCACGCAACCCTAATGAAAAAGGAAAATTCTAATGCATCTTCTTCGGATGTGTTAATTATTGAGAACTGTTTCTCAGTTTGCTCTACGTCTTGTGTATTAGATACCGGATCAGGATCCCGCATTTGTAATATATTAAAAGGGTTAAAGAAAAGTAGAGAACTGGAAAAGGGTGATATATCTCTTAGAGTAGGAAATGGAGCAATTGTTGCTGCCGAAGCTGTCGGCGAATATCACCTAGTATTGGCAAAAGGTAATACATTAATTTTGAACAACTGTTATTTCGTACCGTTAATGATGTTCAATATAATATCCGTTTTATTATTAGATAAAGAAGGATATAATTTTTCATTAGAGAAAAATGTTATGAACATTTTCCTAAATCAAGTGTTGATTGGATTTGGTACGTTGTGTAATGGTTTATACGTTATAAATCAAAATACAGTTTTAAATATACAAAACACTCACAAGAGGAAAAGTTCAGAAATGAACAAACCCTTCTTGTGGCATTGTAGACTTGGTCATATCAATGCGACCAGACTAACTAAGTTGAATAAGGATGCATATTTGGAACTATTTGAATTTACATCTGTAAAAATCTTAAACTTTCTGTATAATTTTTTTTTCAAAAATACAAAAAGGAGTACTTGAGCCTGAGCACAAGTTATAAAAATTTTTTGCTTTTGAACAACAAGAAAGAGCTTATAGCTCACTGGTAAGACCATGCACTGCTGTTACAAAGCACCAGAGTTTAAATCCCATCAGCCGCATTATTATTTTTTTTCTTTTAATCTTTTAGAAGTCCAAGAGTTTACACATGCACAACCCATAAAACCAAGAGTCATAAGCTAAACAAACATGTCCACGAGGCTAGACTAAGCGTCAGGGACACGTGACACCAAGTTGAGCCCCGACTCGCCCGACTCGGGCCGGCGAAAACCGTGACTCGGCTGGCAATGCTGGTCTAGTGAAGGCCAAATGCAATTTTTTTATATGCCCTGGACTCTTAGACTCTCCCCATAACTCCAGTATTATTTGCTTTCCCTGCACATTTACAGAGCACAATAAAACTCTCATTTAATCCATTTTATTACAAATTTTAATACACCCTTTCAGTACCCTAAATCCTAATTTTTTCCTATAAATACCACACCTAAAATCACCCCTCCTCACTCACAATTCACTACCCAAACTCTCGAGAAAATTTCCAAGTCTTTTGTGTGCAAGTGGAGTTAACAAAGGGTGAAACTCCGACAAACTTTCGGCGACGACCCGAGAAATTCCCGACGACGAAACGATGCACTGGCACCTCCCACCTCTTCCTTTTTCTCTCCTTTAGCCAATAATCCAGTAAGTCCCACTTCTCTCTCTCTTTTGTTATTCCCAAATTCTTCATTCTTAAAACGTCTCGGAAGCGGAGTAATTCGGCTTCCGATTCTCTTTTCTTTTAAAAATACAACATTTTCTTAATAACAAACCTACAACTTTTGATATATTGTTTAATACTCGTTAACTAAGGCACTAGAACAAGTTTGACATCAAAATGATAACCGTAGCAAGTTGTATTTCAATTTTTCATTAAAATACCTTTATGTTTCATATCGACATGTTTATACCTTTTAACTATGATACCTTTAGATAGTTCACGAGGTAATGACCTACCTCCTCACAACACACATCTCTATCATAGCACGATATCTTTTGGGAATATAGAATACGGGAAAATACGACTTTAAAAATAAATACCATAAATTACAAAACCATTTTTTATAAAAAGTGTATTAATCATTTCCATGAAATTGTACCTCTACAACCCATTTTTGGGGAGCCCTATTTTCGGGATGGTGCAGATTATCACACATCCTCGGGTATAGTAGAGAGGGATTCAGACCTCCGCAAGGAGCATTCGGTTTCCGATGGAAATTTTAATATCATTTTAATAAAATGAGATTTCTAGAAAAATAATAAATTAAAATTAATTTATATAAATATATATATATGTATAATCAAAATATCTATTTTTGATATAATATAAATATTCCATCTTTTCTAAATCAAAAGAATCACTTTACATGAAAATACCATGCAATTCCAAACAAGATCAATATATATCAACAAAATATAATATACTCTGAAAACTAGGTTATTCTCACTAGAAATTTCACAATTATAAAATATACATCCATGAAAACTCTAAAGACGATAATTAAATGCTTGAGATGTATTTTGAAAATTATATAAAATTATTTTTACATAAAACCCCCTCAAGTTATATAAATTACCCTAAGGACCCTAGTAAATATAGGTTTAAGCGGGACCGGTCTCTTGAGCCTCAGGGAGCCGAAGATATGGGTGCTTGCCTATCTTAGGTAGTAAACCTAACAACGGTGTTATCAATACGGTAATTGTCTTTGAAAAAGACACAAATCCTGTCGTCCATGTGCAGCAGTTACCGATAACACCAAAACCTAATCAGGATTCAATTTCTTTTCTAATTGTCTGACTCAGACTGAATCCCAATATAAACAATCTGACTTGAATGAGATTTAAGTATAAAACTACAATACAATATGAATCCATGAATCCATATAATCAATATGTTCAATCTATTCAATCTATATTGACTGAACCGAACCATGGATATACATCCATCTACATGATTCTTCAGTTACATCCATTTACTGATATCATGGTTTCGGCAAGTTATCCATCTATACAATTCAATTTACAAGACAATACAATACAAACAATACAATCAAGATATCGCGGGGTTTATAAGGGGTAGATTGGTACGGAAGGTGTTAGAAGTGGCACAAGACTGCAACCATGAGACACCTAACCTTAATCTCCATTGCCGTTGTACCATGGCTGAACGGTTCCTTGTACTCCGTATACCGTAGTCTATGGTCTAGTGAGACCCCTCTCGTATACTCTGGCATCTTCTGTACCAAGCTACAAACAACAGCGTTAACAATATAATACAACTTTAAAAGTTACACACTCTCTCTCTGTCTATTTTATTTCTCCCTCATCTTTAGGACTTACTGAGCGATTATTGTAGGGTTCCTAGGCACCCTAATGACGTCTCACAAGGCATTAACCATGCCAATTTCAAATTTAAACGGTGCCGAGAAACCCTAGAACGGATCGTTGGCTAGATTTCTAGGCGAAACAAGAAACTAGTTAACACTTAACTACAAGAATACGGAAATACAACCTTTGTAGATCCGGTTCTCCACCTCCATAGCTCCGCAATGAAGTCTCCTCGCTGTCCTCATACAATCCCGGGCTCTAGCGTCGGCTTCATCGGAGAAGAAGCGGGCTAGGTCATCGACGAAGTGCCGAAGATGATCTACGTCGAGGCATCGCTAGATCAAGCTCCAACTTCACCAAGTCAAGAAAACTTGTGAAGGAAACACACTCTACTACTTGGCAAGAGATAGAGGATGAAGAAATAGGAAGTGGGTAGACTTTAGAATTGGATTTCTCACTTGTTTTCATCAATCACCATTGATGAAGTAAGGTTTCTTCATGTGTCAAGATGAAGAAGAAGATGAATATTATGATAAGTTAATTTAAAAACAAAAGTAAATCAATACTTATCATAACATTAACTATAGTCAAGTGTAGAGAATTAACCAAGGTTAGTTGAATGGTTAGGGTTAGGAGAAGAAGACAAGAATGGTAGCTTTGGTCAAACCTTCATGAAGTTTCAACTAGAAACAAAGAAAGCCACCATTCTTCTCTTTAATCCTTTCTAAAAATAAATAAATAAATAAATAAGATAAGGAAAACCCTAATCATTAACTTAACCATGGTTTAATCTTTACACTTAACCAAGTTAACATGCATCATCAAACATGATACAAGCAAGTGCACAAAATCATATCGCATATGCAATGCGCACATCCGAGTGAGAAAATCTATCTTAAGTGAACCGATACTAGTTAATGTAAAGTGATATATCAAATATATAATTATACATTAAATCATTAAATCAACACTTGATTTAACGATCCGGTCATATCGCATATAACCGACTAGTTTCAACAGTAACAACTTATCGAATCAACACTTGATCCGATAACCCAGCTATATCGCATATAACCGATCAATGTCACAAATCGCGAGAATCGTATACAGTATCACATACTGGTATCATTCTCGGTCCCGCACATATCTCATATCCGCTCCTATTTCATTTCGCTTGAGCCAGGAAACCTCTGTGTAGGACTCTAAAGACTCGTCAATACGCCGGCAGCAGATGATGATCATATCAAACACCCACAAGCCGCAAGCGGTCTTCTAAACGTAACGGCCACCCGGGTATTGAGCGATCAGAAGATCGACGAGCAAGCCCGCTCACACTTCAGTGAATCCAACCAGTAACACTACCGTACAGTCCGGTCTGATCGTCTGATATGTCGCATATCTCGCCTAGGGGTGGTAAACGTCAGACCCCAATAGCTCGATAAGTCGTGTCGATATGAGGTCTATAACAATTCGAGAAACTACTGGTAACACTTACCAGTAAATCTCAGCAACCCTGGCCAGGGATTTCCTGTTATAGCCAATCGAACACAGCACAACATCAACCCCCTATACCGGAAGAGACGAATCCCCTCCTATCGCTCATTGCCTCCATGTGACTCGGGACTGTACCCAAAAACCACCGTTTTGCACGTCCTCTTGGACGTGGTAAGATGGAAATCAAAGCACAGTGGGAACCACACGAGACTCTATGACGATCTCGGGTCAACAGACTACTCTGTACCAGTGTCACCAGAGAACTGCCATCTGACGTAAGGTATAATACCATCTGGGAGTTCTCGGCGAGTCCGTCCAGTATACCCAGTCTCTACTGAGCACCTGTATATCATCTCTGATGTCAAACACCAATGGATATGGGATCATCCATCGCCCATCTGTATGGGTCGAGAAGGTATACGCTAGTCTACTCTGGTATATCGATGCCCCGTCTCGATACACCCACGACTAGGGACTTTGAAGGATGTACTTATGGACTACCATGTCCCCACTAGTATGATCCGCATCATAGTCCAGGTAGTCAAGTACAGATCCTAAGGGCTTTACCAACATGTAACAGGGAGACAATTAGTGTACACGTTAAGGTAAAGATTAACCAGATAGCATACTATCATGTCGAGCAAGAAAGTCCTCCCTATATATGTCCCAGCATCCACTACAATATACATCCTATGTATAGTAATGGCCTCTAGGGCATACATATAACTAACAATCTCCCACTTGCACTAGGGCCATTTGATAGCAGTGGTTGCAGTATCTCATACTCAACCATCCCATAAAAGTCTCTCTCTGGGAACAGGCCTTTGTGAGTGGATCCGCTGTGTTGTTTTCTGAGTCTACTCTCCTAACCTCGATCTCCCTGGAGATCAACCATCTCCATGATCAGGTGACACTGCCTTAGAATATGTCTGGATCACTGATGGGACGGACATTCCTTGGCATAAGCCACAACTCCATTGTCACACAATGGGAGGAACATAGTTCATCTCATGAACCAATATACACCCAAACATCCTCCTTGGTAGCATCTTGAGTAGCGATGTATCCAGCCTTTATCGTCTAGTGTGTCACGGTATCTTGTTTGGAACTCTTCCAACATACCGTCCCTTTACTGAGGGTAAAGACAATGCCTGTGACTGACATTCAGTCGTCTTTATCACCCTGGAACCATTCCAGTGATTCTCCCCAGGGTCGATTGATACCATCTCACTACAGCTAGTGAGTATCCTAACATCCATTTAGATCTATCTCATAGATCCAAAATCCAGGATTTAGTAGGTATCACTTTGATCCTATATGGAGAATCCTAGTGATAAGCGGAGATTGACCGAGCGTAGCATAAGAAACTCTTTTCTTATCAAGAGTATGTCATCCACGTACTCTACGAGGATCGTCACCATACTCCCTACTACCTTTTTGTTTACACAAGGTTCATCTACCATTTTGATGATGTCAACTTCTTTGACTAATTCATCAAAACAGATGTTCCAACTCCGCGATGCCTGCTTTATCCTATAAAACATCTTGCACACGTTTCCGCTGCTCCCACTGTCTACGAAGCCCTCTGGCTGTGTACTTATAGACGCTCTCTTCCAAAACATCATTTAGAAAAGCAGTCAAGACACCCAACCACCAGATATCGCAGTCATGGTATGTAGCCGTGACAAGTAGGATCTGGATGGACTTAAGCATAGCTACTTGAAAAGGTTTCATCATTATCCACACCTGGTCAATGATGCAAACTTTTAACAAGTCTAGCTTTGAAAGTCTCAACTTTTCCATGTACACCAAGTAATCTTCTCAAGATATACTTGCTTCTGATGGGAATTTAACCCTTCAGATATAGCAACCAAAGTCCATACTTTGTTGGTGTATAAGGATTCCATCTCAGATCGATAAACATCCAGCCATTCTTACAGAGTCCCACTCCTGATGGCCAGCTCGAAACTAGTTGGGTCATCATCTCATGATGCAATCCTTGCTCCCACTGTCATAGAGAAACCGAAGTATCTCTCAGGCGGGTGAGGAACCTTACTAGATCGGCGGAGAGGCTGAGGTTCGTTGGTTACTATTGAATCCTTTGGCTCTATCAAATCATCTGCTGTAGTTTGTATAGCTGAAACCTTTCCAGTTCTACATTACAGACCTTGCCTCGAGCTTGTCCGGATTTTGTTTTTAGACATAGGCCGGACAACCCCAAATCTTAACTAACTTAAGACATGGGCCCTTTCCATTCCATATCACATATGAAATGGTAGGCAACTGATTTGATTCGAACCTAATTCAATAGGTATGCAGCTTCTCAAGTGCATAACCCCCAAAAGGAAACAGGTAACTCAGTAGTACTCATCATAGAGCACACCTTATCATATAGGGTGTGATTGCTCCGTCCCGATATACCATCGTGCTATGGTGTATACGGAGGAGTAATGCTGAGAGAGAATCTCATTCTCCTTTTAGAATAGTCCAGGATTTCCGTGCTCAAGTATTCTCCTCCTTGATCTCATCAAAGGACATAATACTTATACCCGTATTTTGGTTCTCTACTTCTGACTTATATTCTGTGAATATCTCAAAAGGTTCGGACTTGTGTTTCAACAGGAACATATGTCTGAATCTTGAGAGATCATCAGAGAATGTAATGAAGTAAAAGAACCGGTCTTGGCATGTGTAGACAGGGGCCCTTACATACATCATCATGTATCAGTCCCAAGAGTACACTAACTCTTTCTCTGTTTCCATTAAACAGAGCTATGGTCATCTTATCTTTGTGACATGACTGGCAAGTTTCATAAGATGTAAATTCAAACTAATTTAAATATGCATCTACATGTAACTTCAGCTAGTCGGGTCGCATTGATATGACCTAGTCTACAATGCCTCAAGAAGGATTCGTTCATTTCTGAACTCTTCCTCTTGTGTGTGTTCCGTATACTAAGAACTGTATTTTGATTTAGAACATCAATGCTTTTAGATAACGTGCCTGATGCGATCAACTTTTGATATAGGAAATGTTCAAAACATTATCCAACTATACAAAATTTTATCATTTCTTTACTGATAAAGAAACTAATATGATTTTGTATATCAGGTTCGGTATCTAATAACATTCGTTCAGAATCAATGTATTTGGAATACAGGGTGACAGTGACCAACAGACTCGGCTGCAACACTTGCCCCGTTTTCTGCCTCATGAAACTTATCACCCGTTCTCAGTTCTCTACCTTTCTGTAGCCCTATGTAACAGATTACATATCTGGGATCCTGATCTGGTATCACATACCCAGGATGTAAAGCATACTGAGAAACAGTTCTTTGTAACGAACACACCCGAAGATGATGCATCAGCATGCACTCTCTTCGTTTGGGCGGCACGGGAATTCTGGTAATCCCCAATTTCCTGCTCTGTCTTATAACATTTATAAGTTGGAGCGGGACAAACGTTCCCCAGCTCAGTATAACAAGCGGGTTCGGTCAATAATCCGTATTATTATCTTGATTAAGGCGTGATATGGTCGCTACCTGGAGAGAGAGAGAAGAAAACACTCAGCGTGCGCTCTTGCAAGAATAGATTGGTTATTATTTTATCTAATCAGGATGGCTCCCACTGCTTTTTATCAAATCTTCCTTCAAACCCTAAAAGGAAAGACTAGCCGGGATTAATTACACACTACAAGTTCGCCAATCTTTCAGCCAGGCCAGTGTCGGTACTTTGAGGGAGGTCCCCCGTGCTTTCGCACAAACCTAATTAATGTAAACCTCGTTTTCCCAGAGGCGTAACCTCGTTAACACCTTTCTAGACACCTACTTGATCGGCTAATTGTAATGTATAAAACTCTCCGAGGAGTAACTCTTACTCGCAGCGGGTATCGGGATCCAACTATCTCATAGAAGGTATGCAATCTCATTGCAAATTTCAACACTTGAAATTCCCGATAATATTTTGCCCCAAACGATCTATGACCTTGACAAGGTCAACAAACCATAGACCGCAAGTCAAGTTCAGCCCGTCATTTCTTGATTGAATCAAACCCACCCGCACGACCCTTGATAAGGTCAACAAGGCCGCACGACTACTCTAACCCAATCTGCATCATATCCATAAGCAGATAAATACTGGTTAGCTACCGCACACTGTGCCTTGACAAGGTCAACAAACGCAGCACGAATACTAAACAGGACTTATCTGAAATGACGGAGGGCTACGACAGGTTTTTCTGAAAACCTATTGCGTAATGAACTTGATATCGTTGTAGAATCAAATGATTTTGAAATGGAGTGTTTTTGAGGCTTTTCTAGTTTTGCTAAAGGAGTCACTCCCGGTGAAGGGATCGTCGGTCCTTTCCTCGTCGAATGAGGTGCGGGATATATCATATATATCACTATGCAAAGCAAAAACTCTTAAAAGCAATCAAAAAACAAACCGAGTTTGTAGCATCTGCCAGTTATTGCTAAAGGAGTCACTCCCGGTGAAGGGATCTCGGTCCTTTCCTTATCGAATAAGGTGCAGGATATATCATATACACCGCTGTGCAAAGCAAGAACTGTAGCTACCTATTTTATTTTGAAATTCGATTCTACAACATCTTAGGTTTCTTTTATTTCATTAATCACATTAATGAAGTCCCATCATTTAAGTACCTGAACATCACAGATAAATACGACGTACACTTATGCCATCCGCATTCGCCTCGATGTCCCCTCATGCACCGTTAGGTTAGGTAACTAACGGCAGAGCGGGGCAGGGCTAGCGCGGGTGTAAAACATAAGTAACGCCTATATAATATATCATATATACTATATACTGTATCTATCACAGAACATCACATGATCACATCACAGATATCGCAGCAGAAGAAACATATGAAATATTGGATATACTAGGACGTCCGTGTTTTCAATACGAGCCAGTATAAAACACGGATTCCACGGTCGTGATGAATAGCCAAACCCACACCCCTAGACCCCTACGAGAGCGGCAAGCAACCCTACCAATTCTAGAGTTAGGAGACCCGGACTCGACTCCTCGAGTTGGTCTTCCACTGGACTCCAGAACCCGGTTACTTGTGCCCTGCTCCTTGGGTCTATCCTAGTGTGGAAAAGTAAATAATATACAAACGGTGACATCTTCCGCAACCTGGAAGTGCCCCAATAAAAGAATATTACATACAAGTTTTTACATGAATGAAAATGAAAAACACTCATCTCACATAAAAAACCCCGGCTATTCAAACACGACGATCCAATATAACATATCCAGCAACACATAACATCACATGTTATCAACGTAAGTAAATATGTCCATCCCAATTGTCGTTGACATATAGCAACGAAACCGGCGATATCACATATTACACTTACGGTCATAGAAAAGAAAGTGTAAAACTACAACAGTTGGAATCCGCAACCTCCTCAGACATCGCATGCCTGACCAAATGAATTACTTAGACATCGTATGCCTAACAATTATAAACCCCGCATTTTAGTCTCATCATTGAAAACACTTTTCAATATTAAGTCGGGTAATTCAACAAGATTCCCGGCATCCTGATCGAATGCTCGTCGCAAACTTCAGCAGACGGCTGCACCCCCGATACCGTCGACGAAGTGCACCAAGGCGGAACACCGCTACCACGAGCACCCGAACGGATGCTTTCGGCGACGGGGTTCTCCTACAGTCACTTGGTCGGGGCTATGGAGTGAGGCTGTCTATTAAGTTTACCCGGCGAGTATCCGCGTATGCTACGTGATTGCGACGGACTTTTGATCACATCAAAATTCCATGGCAACCGATCAAGTGAGACTAAACTGCTATGTTTATAACATTCATTCAGTTATCTCATAACTTCTTGTGAATTCCAATTATTGTATCCCATTCCAGATAATTAGAAAATGTTAAACTTTCCGATTGAACATTCAAACACCCAAGTTTTCCCGATACAGATCAACACATGAAACAAGTCTAAAAACATTCAGTTCGTGCCTCAGTACCAACGGTCCAGCCGTAGAAGGGTCAAGCCAACGCCTCACATGTGGCATGCCGTACTGCCCCAAACCCGAAGGTTCAAAGGGCAGTTCAAGACGGTCACATAATCGAGTTAAGGTTTGTTGTCTTCTAAAGGGTCCATCGCGTTACTAGCACTACTTAGAACGTCTTTAAACTTCGGAAAAATCCAACACTTGAAAATTTCCCGATAGGGGAAAAATTGGGTATTTATATCCGGTCGAACTTTTTAACATATTCTAAATTATCCGGAAAGCCACATAGACAAAATCTGATACTCCGATCGAAACGCCGAATCCCCAAAACAACCCCAGAAAACTCAACTGCATAGCTTATATTAAAATTACCCAGAAAACACAGGAATTAATTATAAACATTACTGTGCAAAAAGGAGTCAAAGAGTCAACAATATGGCCGCGGAACCGCCGCGCCACATGGGCTCGGGCCGCGGTTCCGCGGTGTTATGACGGAGTTAGGTCTCCGTTTTTCACAGTAATTCATAAAAAACCCTGCTTAATTTTCTGCATATTTTTAATATCGAAAAATCCACAATTTTCAAAAAAGGACAGAGAGCATGTTTGGAATTGGGTTTCGGGTTCGTTCGGACTTCAAATTGCGTCTAGACTTCGCCTAAGGCTCTAGCTAGGCTCTGATACCACTGTAGGGTTCCTAGGCACCCTAATGAGGTCTCACAAGGCATCAACCATGCCAATTTCAAATTTAAACGGTGCCGAGAAACCCTAGAACGGATCGTTGGCTAGATTTCTAGGCGAAACAAGAAACTAGTTAACACTTAACTACAAGAATACGGAAATACAACCTTTGTAGATCCGGTTCTCCACCTCCATAGCTCCGCAATGAAGTCTCCTCGCTGTCCTCATACAATCCCGAGCTCTAGCGTCGGCTTCATCGGAGAAGAAGCGGGCTAGGTCATCGACGACGTGCCGAAGACGATCTACGTCGAGGTATCGCTAGATCAAGCTCTAACTTCACCAAGTCAAGAAAACTTGTGAAGGAAACACACTCTACTACTTGGCAAGAGGTAGAGATGAAGAAATAGGAAGTGGGTAGACTTTAGAATTGGATTTCTCACTTGTTTTCATCAATCACCATTGATGAAGTAAGGTTTCTTCATGTGTCAAGATGAAGAAGAAGATGAATATTATGATAAGTTAATTTAAAAACAAAAGTAAATCAATACTTATCATAACATTAACTATAGTCAAGTGTAGAGAATTAACCAAGGTTAGTTGAATGGTTAGGGTTAGGAGAAGAAGACAAGAATGGTAGCTTTGGTCAAACCTTCATGAAGTTTCAACTAGAAACAAAGAAAGCCACCATTCTTCTCTTTAATCCTTTCTAAAAATAAATAAATAAATAAATAAGATAAGGAAAACCCTAATCATTAACTTAACCATGGTTTAATATTTACACTTAACCAAGTTAACATGCATCATCAAACATGATACAAGCAAGTGCACAAAATCATATCGCATATGCAATGCACACATCCGAGTGAGAAAATCTATCTTAAGTGAACCGATACTAGTTAATGTAAAGTGATATATCAAATATATAATTATACATTAAATCATTAAATCAACTCTTGATTTAACGATCCGGTCATATCGCATATAACCGACTAGTTTCAACAGTAACAACTTATCGAATCAACACTTGATCTGATAACCCAGCTATATCGCATATAACCGATCAATGTCACAAATCGCGAGAATCGTATACAGTATCACATACTGGTATCATTCTCGGTCCCGCACATATCTCATATGCGCTCCTATTTCGTTTCGCTTGAGCCAGGAAACCTCTGTGTAGGACTCTAAAGACTCGTCAATACGCCGGCAGCAGATGATGATCATATCAAACACCCACAAGCCGCAAGCGGTCTGCTAAACGTAACGGCCACCCTAGTATTGAGCGATCAGAAGATCGACGAGCAAGCCCGCTCACACTCCAGTGAATCCAACCAGTAACACTACCGTACAGTCCGGTCTGATCGTCTGATATGTCGCATATCTCGCCTAGGGGTGGTAAACGTCAGACCCCAATAGCTCGATAAGTCGTGTCGATATGAGGTCTATAACAATTCGAGAAACTACTGGTAACACTTACCAGTAAATCTCAGCAACCCTGGCCAGGGATTTCCTGTTATAGCCAATCGAACACAGCACAACATCAACCCCCTATACCGGGAGAGACGAATCCCCTCCTATCGCTCATTGCCTCCATGTGACTCGGGACTGTACCCAAAAACCACCGTTTTGCACGCCCTCTTGGACGTGGTAAGATGGAAATCAAAGCACAGTGGGAACCACACGAGACTCTATGACGATCTCGGGTCAACAGACTACTCTGTACCAGTGTCACCAGAGAACTGCCATCTGACGTAAGGTATAATACCATCTGGGAGTTCTCGGCGAGTCCGTCCAGTGTACCCAGTCTCTACTGAGCACCCGTATATCATCTCTGATGTCAAACACCAATGGATATGGGATCATCCATCGCCCATCTGTATGGGTCGAGAAGGTATACGCTAGTCTACTCTGGTATATCGATGCCCCGTCTCGATACACCCACGACTAGGGACTTTGAAGGATGTACTTATGGACTACCATGTCCCCACTAGTATGATCCGCATCATAGTCCAGGTAGTCAAGTACAGATCCTAAGGGCTTTACCAACATGTAACAGGGAGACAATCAGTGTACACGTTAAGGTAAAGATTAACCAGATAGCATATTATCATGTCGAGCAAGAAAGTCCTCCCTATATATGTCCCAGCATCCACTACAATATACATCCTATGTATAGTAATGGCCTCTGGGCATACATATAACTAACAATTATTCGCTGACGGCATTCCTTCTCTTTCTTCTTTGGAATGTTTTCAGGTGGGTCGGACCTTCAGGAGATCGAGCCCACCAGCGAGGGCTTGGATCAACTAGCTTTCGACCCAGAGCTCTAGTTACTTGTACATTTTATTTCTGCATTTTCATTTCTGTTATGCCACTGTTTAGGCATCGCTTTCATTCCATGTACTGTAAAAAGAATGTTTAATAAATAAAGTTTATGTTCATTACATTTGTCTCTTGTGTATATTTCTCTTATATTGCTTAGTTATGCTTAGCGTATTTGCTTCGGAGTAAATACGTCGCGTGACCCGTCGCGTCCTCTGCCCGTAAGCCGGGAAGCGGGACGTGACAGGTTTTGTTGGTGGCCCATGCAGGTCAGTTCTGCATGGGACATACTAAGCAATATAGCACAAGAAACAGCAACTGAAAACATTCTTTACATTACATATTCCTTGAATCTTACTATTTCAAATTCTTTGAATCTATCCTAACCTTAATTTTTCATTCAAGGTTATGGATTCACCAAACAACACCAGCACCAATGTTAACAACACTCCTCCACCCCTACTACTTACTCCTGCCGCCACTGCTCCGATCAATGAGCAGACAGTACTGCTTGAGGTGATCCGCGGCCTCCTGGAAGGATTGCAGCAGCAGATTGCTATATTATTGAACCGTCCAGAAGCAGAAGCAACCGGCATGAAGCGCTCTGCCACCTAGATGGCAGGAGAAGCCCATCCTATACAACCTTCTAAACCCAAGACACAGAAAGAAACCCATAGCCAGCCAAGTCCAGATTTCTGCTTCTATTGCAAGAGAAAAGGACATTTGGTGAAGGACCGTAGGCGCGCAAAAGTCCTATACTTAGTTTTTGGTGTATCCAATCACGGAATTGGAAACTGTCCTTATAGACGCAACCCAGCTTACACACCAACAAACTACCCGCAGCGGCCAGCTATCCAGGCTCTTACACCTCGTCTTGCACTCCCAGCTCCACCTCCTATACAGCCTAATCGCCAATTCCAACAGGCACTGAGCTGTAGAATTGCTTGGCACGATAGCAAGGTTTCGGGAGGCACCGTCCATGCCATTTTCAAAATTTTTCCATGCTAACCAATCCTAACCCCAGAATCTTAACAAGAGATTTAGACAATACAACATGTAAACTACTATATATCTAAGTAAATATGGAATACAACCTTTGTAGACCGGTCCTTCACTTCAATATCTCCGAGTGGTAGTCCCTTCGCTCCAAATAGTGATCTTGCAGACTCTAGAATGGCTTCACAAGATGAAAAGAATAAGCTTGCGCGATGTCTTCGAGGCCGAAGATGATCTACGCCGAGGAGACACTAACCCCAAGCTACCTCTTCACTAATTAGTGATTAGTGAAGCTAACACCCTAAACTAAATTTCTAATCTAGTAGAGGATGATGAAGTAGGATTTTTGCTCACTTTAGAATTAGTTTTCTCACCAATTTTATTCTCCTCTCAAAAACCTAGAGAGCTCTCTCATGAGCAAGATGAAGATGAAGCAAATAATGGATGAGAGAGTGAATAGCAACCATGGGTGAGAAATATCTTATATAACTCATGTAGAGACTTAATCATGAGTTTAGATAATGGTCGGGTTAATAAATATCTAGTGCAAGACAAAACTAGTGGACTAAGTCAATGGATCTCCAAGCTTCTATAAGCTTCATGCCATGTGACCAATTTCCAACTAATATTTGATTTACTCTAAATAAATAAACCCTACATTATCATTGGCATGGTGTAAGTCTCATACACCCATGTTGGATGTGGCATCAAGCATGACACAAAAAGAAAACACAATTAATATATATCACATATATATTAAGTGTGCACATGTGAGAAAAAGAAATGCTTAAATGAGCTAATATTAGTTAATGTAAATTAATATATCAAATATATAATTATACATTAAATCATTAAATCAACACTTGATTTAATAATCCGGCTATATCTCATACGACCGACTAATATTATTTGTATCAACTTATTGAATCAACACTTGATTCGATAACCCGGTTATATCTCATATAACCGACCGATACAGTATCGACTTATCGAATCAACATTTGATTCGATAACCTGGTTGTATCTCATATAACCGACCGATAACATAAATCGCGAGAATAGAATATGGTATCACATACTCGTATTAATCTCGGTCCCGCACATATCGCATATGTGTTCCATACTTCGTTTTGCCTGAGCCAGTAAAACCTCTGTGTAGGACTCTAAAGACTCGTCAATACGTTGGCAGTAGGTGATGATCATATCAAGCACTCACAAGCCGTCGGCGGTACTAATTGGACGTAACGTTTGCCCAGGTATTGAGCGATCAGAAGATCAACAAGCGAGCCTGCTCTTACTACTGAAAAGCCTATCAGTAATACTACCGTACAGTCCGGTCTTTTCGTCTGATATGTCGCATATCTAATCTAGGGGTGGTAAATGTCAGACCCCAGTAACCGATAAGTCGTGTCGATGTTAGGCTCATAACGGGTCGAGAAACTACTGATAACACTGTTAGTTATATGTATGCCCTAGAGGCCATTACTGTACATTGGATGTATATTGTAGTGGATGCTGGGACATATATAGGTAGGACTTTCTTGCTCGACATGATAGTACGCTATCTGGTTGCTCTTTATCTTAACATGTATACTTTCTGTCTCTCTGATTACATGTTGATAAAGCCCTTAGGATGTGTACCCGACTTCCAGGACTATGATGCAGATCATACTAGTGGGGCCTGGGTAGTCAATGAGTACATCCTTCATTGTTCCTAGTCGTGGGAATATCGAGACGGGGCATCAATATTCCAGAGTAGACTAGCGTATATCTACTCGACCCATGTGATGGGCGATGGATGATCCCATATCCATTAGTGTTTGACATCAGAGATGGTATACGGGTGCTCAGTGGAGACTGGGTACACTGAACGGACTCGCCGAGAACTCCCAAATGGTATTATACCTCACGTCAGATGGCGGTTCTCTGGTGACACTGGTACAGCTTAGTCTGTAGACCCGAGATCGTCATAGAGTCTTGTGTGTCTCCCACTGTGCTTTGATTTCCACCCTACCACGGCTCTACTGAGTCGTGCAAACAGGTGGTTTTTTGGGTACAGTCCCGATTCACATGGAGGCAATGAGCGATAGGAGGGGATTCGTCTCTCCCGGTATTGGGGGTTGATGTTGCGCTATGCACGACTGGCCAAAACAGGAAATCCCTGGCCAGGGTTGCTGTGATATACTGGTAAGAGTTATCAGTAGTTTCACGAAAGTTATGGACCCTACGTCGGCATGACTTATCGAGCTACTGGGGTCTGACGTTTACCACTCCTAGGCGAGATATGCGACATATCAGACGAACAGACCGGACTGTACGGTAAGTGTTACTGGTTGGATTCACAGGAGTGTGAGCGGGCTTGCTCGTCGATCTTCTGATCGCTCAATACCCGGGTGGCCGTTACGTTTAGCAGACCGCTTGCGGCTTATGGGTGTTTAATATGATCATCATCTGCTGCCGGCGTATTGACGAGTCTTTAGAGTCCTACACAGAGGTTTCCTAGCTCAAGCGAAACGAAATAGGAGCGCATATGAGATATGTGCGGGACCGAGAATAATGCGTGTATGTGATACCGTATTTCATTCTCGCGATGAATGTGTCGAATGGCTGTATGCGATATAACCTAGTTATCGAATCAAGGATTGATTCGATAAGCCGATACATTGGATACTAGCCGGTTATATGCGATATGACCGGATCATTGAATCAAGTGTTGATTTAATGATTTAATGTATAATTATATATTTGATATATTACTTTGCATTAACTAGTATTGGTTCACTTTAAATGGATTTACTCACTTGGTTTGTGCACATTGTATATGTGATATATTTTGTGCACATGATTGTATCATGTTTGATGATACATTCTAGCTTGGGTTTGTGTAAAGAATTGACCATGGTTATATGAATGGTTAGGGTTTCATTTTTATTTACTTATTCATTTGTATATTCTTTTTGTTTATTTTGGGCAAAAGAAAAAGATAAAGAGAAAAGAATGGTTGCTAGTTTTGTTTTTAGTTGAAGATTCATGAAGCATTGACTTAGTCACCATTCTTGTCTCATGCCTAACCCTAACCACTCATCTAACCTTAGTTAAATCTCTACACTAAACCATAGTTGAAGAAATGATAAGTATTCATTTATTTTCTTTTTTAAAACAACTTATCATATTCTTTTTCTTCTTCTTCTTCTTCATCATCAACATGAAGAAAGCTTGCTACATCAATGGCAACTTGAGCAAACAAGTGAGAAATCCAATTCTAAAGTCTACCCACTTCCTATTTCTTCATCCTCTACCTCTTGCCAAGTAGTATAGGGTGTTTCCTTCATAAGTTTTCTTGACTTGGTGAAGTTGGAGCTTGATCTAGCGATGCCTCGACGTAGATCATCTTCGGCATCGTCGTCGATGACCTAGCCCGCTTTTTCTCCGATGAAGCCGACGCTAGAGCCCAAGATTCGATTTGGACAGCGGAGGGAGATCATCGCGGAGCTTAGGAAGTGGTGGACCGGATCTACAAAGGTTGTAACCCCCCTTCCTTTAGCATTAAATTTGTTTACATGCTTGCGTCGCCTTGTTTTCTAGTTAACGATCCGTATTAGGGTTTGTAGGCACAAGGAAATTTTTGATTTGTGCATGTTTGATCACTTGTGAGACTTCTTTAGTGTGCCTAGGAACCTTTCATTGGTATCAGAGCCTAGCTAGAGCCTTAGGCGAAGTCTAGACGAAGTTTGAAGTCCGATCGACCCGAAACCCCAACTCAAAACGGCTCTCTGGACTTTTTCTGAATTTGTGGATTTTTGAGTATTAAAAATATGCAGAAAACTAAGAAGGAGATTATAAGAATTACTGTACAAAACGGGACTCATGATTCCTCCAAAGAGCGGCAGAACCGCGGCATAAGCATGGCTTATGCGGCGGTTCCGCGGTCAACAAGTCTCATCAGTCAACGATTTTGGCACAGTAACTTCTTTATTTTAATGCTGGGTTTTCTGGGAATTTTTAATATTTATTCCAGAGTTGGATTTTCTGGGGTTGTTTTGGGGATTCGGTGTTTCGATCGGAGTATCAGATTTTGTCTATGTGGCTTTCCGGATAAATTTTAGAATATGTTAAAAAGTTCGACAGGATATAAATACCCAATTTTTCCCCTGTCGGGAAATTTCCAAGTGTTGGATTTTTCCGTAGTTTAACGACGTTCTAAGTAGTGCAAGTAACACGATGGACCCTCTAGAAGACAACAAACCTTAACTCGATTATGTGACCGTCTTGAACTGCCCTTTGAACCTTCGGGTTTGGGGCAGTACGACGTGCCACATGTGAGGCGTTGGCTTGACCCTTCTACGGCTGGACCGTTGGTACTGAGGCACGAACTGAATGTTTTTAGACTTGTTTCATGTGTTGATCTGTATCGGGAAAACTTGGGTGTTCGATTGTTCGATCGGAAAGTTTGACATTTTCTATTTATCCGGAATGGGATACAATAATTGGAATTCACAAGAAGTTATGAGATAACTGAATGAATGTTATAAACATAGCAGTTTAGTCTCACTTGATCGGTTGCCACGGAATTTTGATGTGATCAAAAGTCCGTCGCAATCACGTAGCGTACGCGGATACTCGCCGGGTAAACTTAATAGACAGCTACACCCCATAGCCCCGACCAAGTGACTGTAGGAGAACCCCGTCGCCGAAAGCATCCGTTCTGGTGCTCGCGGTGGCGGTGTTCCGCCTTGGTGCACTTCGTCGATGGCGTCGGGGGTGCGGCCGTCTACTAAAGTTAGCGACGAGCATTCGATCAGGATGTCGGGAATCTTGTTGAATTGCCCGACTTGATATTGAAAAGAGTTTTCGATTTTGAGACTAAAATGCGGGGTTTATAATTGTTAGGCATGCGATGTCTAAGTAATTCATTTGATTAGGCATGCGATGTCTAAAGAAATTGCGGATTCCAACTGTTGTAGTTTTACACTTTCTTTTCTGTGACCATAAGTGTAATATGTGATATCGCCGTTTTCGTTGCTATATGTCAACGACAATTGGGATGCGCATATTTACTTACGTTGATGACATGTGATGTTATGTGTTGCTGGATATGTTATATTGGATCGTCATGTTTGAATAGCCGGGGGTTTTTATGTGAGATGAGTGTTTTTCCTTTTCATTCATGTAAAAACTTGTATGTAATATTCTTTTATTGGGGCACTTCCAGGTTGCGAAAGATGTCGCCCATTGTATATTATTTACTTTTCCGCATTAGGATAGACCCAAGGAGGGGAGCACAAGTAACCGGGTTCTAGGGACCAGTGGGAGACCATCTCGAGGAGTCGAGTCCGGGTCTCCTAACCCTAGAATTGGTAGGGTTGCTTGCCGCTCTCGTAGGGGTCTAGGGGTGTGGGATTGGCTATTCATCACGACCGTGGAATCCGTGTTTTATACTGGCTCGTATTGAAAACACGGACGTCCTAGTATATCCAATATTTCATATGTTTCTTCTGCTGTGATTTATCTGTGATGTGATCACATGATGTTCTGTGACAGATATTATAGTATATATGATATATTATATAGACGTTACTTATGTTTTACACCCGTGCTAGCCCTGCCCCGCTCTGCCGTTAGTTACCTAATCTAACGGTGCAGACAGGACATCGAGGCGAATGCGGATGGCATAAGCGTACGTTATATTTATCTGTGATGTTTAGGTGGAATTAAATGATGGGATATTCATTAATGAGATTAATGAAATAAAATAAACCTAATTGATGTTGTGGAATCGAATTTCAAAATAAAAACAGGTAGCTACAGTTCTTGCTTTGCATCGCGGTGTTCATTATAGAACATCCTGCACCTTATTCGATGAGAAAAGGACCGAGATCCCTTCACCGGGAGTGACTCCTTTAGCAATAACTGGCAGATGCTACAACCCTCGGTTTGTCTTTTGATCGCTTCTATAGTTTCTGCTTTGCACAGAGATATATATGATATATCCCGCACCTCATTCGACGAGGAAAGGGCCGACGATCCCTTCACCGGGAGTGACCCCTTTAGCAAAACTAGAAAAGCCTCAAAAACATTCCATTTAAAAACCATTTGATTCCGCAACGAGATCAAGTTCAAAGCGTTAAAGGTTTTCATAAAAACCATTCGCAACCCTCCGTCATTTTAGGAAGTAGAGTACTTAGTATTCGTGCTGTGTTTGTTGACCATAGTCAAGGCACAGTGTACGGTAGCTAAGTGATGTCTTCCTACACCGCATATGATGCGATTAGTTAGGACAGTCCCGTGACTTTGTTGACCTTAGTTAAGGGTCATGTGGGTGGGTCTAATTAATCACGAAATGATGGGTAGAACTTGACTAGTACTTATGATTTGTTGACCATAGTTAAGGTCATAGGTGCTAGGGGTAAAAACCTTTATCGGGAGTTTCAAGTGTTGAGATTTGCAATGAGATTGCATACCTTCTATATGATAGTTGGATCCCGATACCCACTGCGAGTAATTGTTACTCCTGGGAGAGTTTTGCACTTTGCAATTAGCCGATCAAGTAGGTGTCTAGAAAGGTGTCAACGGGGTTACGCCTCTGGGAAAACGAGGTTTACTGTAATTAGGTCCGTGCGAAAGCACGGGGAACCTCCCTTAAAGTACCGACACTGGCCTGGCTGAAAGATTGGCGAACTTGTAGAGTGTAATTAATCCCGGCTAGTCTTTCCTTTTAAGGTTTGAAGGAAGATTTGATAAAAACAGTGGGAGCCATCCTGATTAGATAAAATATATAACCAATCTGATCTTGCAAGAGCGCACGCAGAGTGTTTTCTTCTCTCTCTCTCCTGGTAGCGACCATATCACGCCTTAATCAAGATAATAATATGGATGTATTGACCGAACCCGCTTGTTATACTGAGCTGGGGAACGTTGGTCCCGCTCCAACTTATAATTGTTATAAGACAGAGCAGGAAATTGGGGAATACCAGAATTCCTATGCCGCCCAAACGAAGAAAGTGCATATGATGCATCTCCTTCGGGTGTGTTCATTACAAAGAACCGTTTCTCAGTATCCTCTGCATCCTGGGTATATGATACCGGATCAGGATCCCAGATATGTAATCTGTTACATAGGGCTACAAAAGGGTAGAAAAACTGAGAACGGGTGATAAGTTTCATGAGGCAGAAAACGGGGCAAGTGTTGCAGCCAAGTCTGTTGGTCACTGTCACCCTGTATTACCAATACATTGATTCTGAACTAATACTATTAGATACTGAACCTGATATACAAAATCATATCAGTCTCTTTATTAGTAAAGAAATGATATAATTTTGTATTGTTGGATAATGTTTTGAACATTTCCTATATCAAAAGTTGATCGGTTCAGGCACGTTATCTAAAAGTATTGACGTTCTAAATCAAACTACAGTTCCTTGTATACTGAACACACACAAAAGGAAGAGTTCAGAAATGAACAAATTCTTCTTAAGGTATTGTAGACTAGGTCACATCAATACGACCCGACTGGCTGAAGTTACATTTTAGATGCATATTTAAATTAGTTTGAATTTACATCTTGTGAAACTTGTCAGTCATGTCACAAAGATTAGATGACCATAGCTCCGTTTGCTGAAAACTGAGAAAGAGTTAGTAAACTCTTGGGACTGATGCATGATGATGTATGTAAGGTCTCCTGTCTACACATGCCAGGACTGGTTCTTTATACTTCATTATATTCTCTGATAATCTCTCAAGATTCAGTCATACGTTCCTGTTGAAACATAAGTCCGAACCTTTTGAGGTATTCACAGAATATAAGTTAGAAGTAGAGAACCAATAACCGGGTATAAGTATTATGTCCTATGATGAGATCAGGGAGGAGAATACTTGTGCATGGCATTCCTGGACTATTCTAAAAGAAAATGAGATTCTCTCTCAGCATTACTCCTCCGTATAAACCATAGCACGATGGTATATCAGGGCGGAGCAATCACACCCTATATGATAAGGTGTGCTCTATGATGAGTACTACTGAGTTACCTATTTCCTTTTTGGGAGTTATGCGCTTGAGAAGCTGTATACCTATTGAATTAGGTTCGAATCAAATCAGTGCCTACCACTCCATATAAGATATGGTGTGGGAAGATCCTATCTCTTAAGTAAGTTAAGATTTGGGATTGTCCGGCCTATGTCAAAAGCAAAATTCGGACAAGATCGAGGCAAGGTCAGTTCTGTAGAACTGGAAAGGTTCCAGCTATTCGAAATTACAGCTGATGATTTGACAGAACCAAAGGATTCAATAGTTCCAGACGAACCTCAGCCTCTCCGCCGATCTAGCAGGGTTCCTCACCTGCTTGAGAGATACTTCGGTTTCTCGATGACAGTGGGAGCAAGGATTGCATCATGAGATGATGACCCAACTAGATTCGAGCAAGCCATCAAGAGTAGGGACTCTGTAAGAATGGCTGGATGCTTAGCAATCTGAGATGGAATCCATATACACCAACAAAGTATGGACTTTGGTTGCTATATCTGAAGGGTTAAATCCCCATCAGGAGCAAGTATATCTTGAGAAGATTACTTGGTGTAGATGGACAAGTTGAGACTTTCAAAACTAGACTTGTTAAAGGTTTTCATCATCGACCAGGCACGGATAATGATGAAACCTTTTCCAGGGACTATGTTTAAGTCCATCCAGATCTTACTTGCCACGGCTACATACCATGACTACGATATCTGGTGGTTGGGTGCCATGACTACTTTCCTAAATATTGATTTAGAAGAGAACGTCTATAAGAACACAGCCAGAGGGCCTCGTAGACAGTGGGAGCAGCGGAAACGTGTGCAAGATGCTTTATAGGATAAAGCAGGCATCGCGGAGTTGGAACATCTGTTTTGATGGATTAGTCAAAGAAGTTGACATCATCAAAATGGTAGATAAACCTTGTATAAACAAAAAGGTAGTAGGGAGTATGGTGACGATCCTCGTAGAGTACATGGATGACATACTCTTGTTAGGGAAGGAGTTTCCTATGCTACGCTCGATCAATCTCTGCTTATCACAATGATTTTCCATATAGGATCAAAGTGATACCTACTAAATCCTAAGCTTTGGATCTATGAGATAGATCTAATTGGATGTTAGGATACTCACTAGTTGTAGTGAGATGGTATCAATCGATCCTGGGGAGAATCACTGGAAGGGTTCCAGAGTGATAAAGACGACTGAATGTCAGTCACAGGCATTGTCTTTACCCTTAGTAAAGGGACGGTATGTTGGAAGATATCCAAGCTAGATACCGTGACAAACTAGACGATAAAGGCTGGTAACATCGCTGTTACAGATACTACCAAAGAGGAAGTTTGGATGTATATTGGTTCATAAGATGAACTAGGTTCTTGCCATTGTATGACAATGGAAGTGTGGCTTCGGCCCTGGAACCCTGGTCCCATCAGTGACCCAGACATATTCTGAGGCAACATCACCTGATCATGGAGATAGTTGATCTCCAGGTTGATCGAGGATTAGGAGAGTAGACTCAGAGGAGAACACGGCGGATCCACTCACGAAGGCCTTTTCCCAAAGAGAGACTTTTAGGGGATGGTTGAGTATTAGATACTACAACTACTGTTATAGATGGCCCTAGTGCAAGTGGGAGATTGTTAGTTATATGTATGCCCTAGAGGCCATTACTGTACATTGGATGTATATTGTAGTGGATGCTGGGACATATATAGGTAGGACTTTCTTGCTCGACATGATAGTACGCTATCTGGTTGCTCTTTATCTTAACATGTATACTTTCTGACTCTCTGATTATATGTTGATAAAGCCCTTAGGATGTGTACCCGACTTCCAGGACTATGATGCAGATCATACTAGTGGGGCCTGGGTAGTCAATGAGTACATCCTTCATTGTTCCTAGTCGTGGGAATATCGAGACGGGGCATCGATATTCCAGAGTAGACTAGCGTATATCTACTCGACCCATGTGATGGGCGATGGATGATCCCATATCCATTGGTGTTTGACATCAGAGATGGTATACGGGTGCTCAGTGGAGACTGGGTACAATAAACGGACTCGCCGAGAACTCCCAGATGGTATTATACCTCACGTCAGATGGCAGTTCTCTGGTGACACTGGTACAGCTTAGTCTGTAGACCCGAGATCGTCATAGAGTCTTGTGTGTCTCCCACTGTGCTTTGATTTCCACCCTACCACGGCTCTACTGAGTCGTGCAAACAGGTGGTTTTTTGGGTACAGTCCCGATTCACATGGAGGCAATGAGCGATAGGAGGGGATTCATCTCTCCCGGTATTAGGGGTTGATGTTGCGCTATGCACGACTGGCCATAACTGGAAATCCCTGGCCAGGGTTGCTGTGATATACTGGTAAGAGTTATCAGTAGTTTCACGAAAGTTATGGACCCCACGTTGGCATGACTTATCGAGCTACTGGGGTCTGACGTTTACCACTCCTAGGCGAGATATGCGACATATCAGACGAACAGACCGGACTGTACGGTAAGTGTTACTGGTTGGATTCACAGGAGTGTGAGCGGGCTTGCTCGTCGATCTTCTGATCGCTCAATAACCGGGTGTCCGTTACGTTTAGCAGACCGCTTGCGGCTTGTGGGTGTTTGATATGATCATCATCTGCTGTCGGCGTATTGACGAGTCTTTAGAGTCCTACACAGAGGTTTCCTAGCTCAAGCGAAACGAAATAGGAGCGCATATTAGATATGTGCGGGACCGAGAATAATGCGTGTATGTGATACCGTATTTCATTCTCGCGATGAATGTGTCGAATGGCTGTATGCGATATAACCTAGTTATCGAATCAAGGATTGATTCGATAAGCCGATACATTGGATACTAGCCGGTTATATGCGATATGACCGGATCATTGAATCAAGTGTTGATTTAATGTATAATTATATATTTGATATATTACTTTGCATTAACTAGTATTGGTTCACTTTAAATGGATTTACTCACTTGGTTTGTGCACATTGTATATGTGATATATTTTGTGCACATGATTGTATCATGTTTGATGATACATTCTAGCTTGGGTTTGTGTAAAGAATTGACCATGGTTATATGAATGGTTAGGGTTTCATTTTTATTTACTTATTCATTTGTATATTCTTTTTGTTTATTTTGGGCAAAAGAAAAAGATAAAGAGAAAAGAATGGTTGCTAGTTTTGTTTTTAGTTGAAGATTCATGAAGCATTGACTTAGTCACCATTCTTGTCTCATGCCTAACCCTAACCACTCATCTAACCTTAGTTAAATCTCTACACTAAACCATAGTTGAAGAAATGATAAGTATTCATTTATTTTCTTTTTTAAAACAACTTATCATATTTTTTTTCTTCTTCTTCTTCTTCATCATCAACATGAAGAAAGCTTGCTACATCAATGGCAACTTGAGCAAACAAGTGAGAAATCCAATTCTAAAGTCTACCCACTTCCTATTTCTTCATCCTCTACCTCTTGCCAAGTAGTATAGGGTGTTTCCTTCACAAGTTTTCTTGACTTGGTGAAGTTGGAGCTTGATCTAGCGATGCCTCGACGTAGATCATCTTCGGCATCGTCGTCGATGACCTAGCCCGCTTTTTCTCCGATGAAGCCGACGCTAGAGACCAAGATTCGATTTGGACAGCGGAGGGAGATCATCGCGGAGCTTAGGAAGTGGTGGACCGGATCTACAAAGGTTGTAACCCCCCTTCCTTTAGCATTAAATTTGTTTACATGCTTGCATCGCCTTGTTTTCTAGTTAACGATCCGTATTAGGGTTTGTAGGCACAAGAAAATTTTTGATTTGTGCATGTTTGATCACTTGTGAGACTTCTTTAGTGTGCCTAGGAACCTTTCAAACACTTATCAGTAAATCTCCGTATTATCCCTGGCCAGGGACTTCCTGTTATGGCCAATCGAGCACAGTACAATATCAACCCCCAATACCGGGAGTGACGAATCCCCTCCTATCGCTCATTGCCTCCATATAATTCGGGACTGTACCCAAAAGCTACCATTTTGCATGTTCTCTTGAACGTAGTAAGGTGAAAATTAAAGCACAGTGGGAATCACACAAGACTCTATGACGATCTCGGGTGTACAGACTAACCTGTACCGGTGTCACCAGAGAACTGCTATCTGACGATAGGTATAATACCGGCTAGGAGTTCTCGACGAGTCCGTTCAGTGTACCCAGTCTCCACTGAGCACCCGTATACTATCTTTGAAGTTAAACACCAATGGATGTGGGATCATCCATCGCCCATCATATGGGTCAAGATGCGTATACGCTAGTCTACTCTGGAATATCGATGCCCTGTCTCGATACACCCTCGACTAGGAACAATTATAGGGTGTACTTGTGGACTACCCTTGGCCCCACTAGTATGATCTCCATCATAGTCCTGGTAGTCAAGTACATATCCTAAGGGCTTTATCAACATGCGAGAGCAAGACAGTATCACTTATACAAGTCAACATATTAAGACAAAGAGCAACCGGATAGCATACTATCATGTCGAGCAAGAAAGTCCTCTCTATATATATCCATGCATCCACTATAATATACATCATATGTACAATAATGGCCTCTAGGGCATACATATAACTAACAATCTCCCACTTGCACTAAAGCCAGTTGTTGTAGTATCCCATACCCAACATCCCGAAGAGTCTCTCAAATTGTATCTGGGGTATGGCCTTTGCGAGTGGATCTGACGTATTGTCCTTCGTGTCAACTCTCCTGACCTCGATCTCCCAGCGATCAACTATCTCCCGGATCAGGTGATACCGCCTCAGAATATGCCTGGATCGCTGATGGGACCTGGGTTCCTTGGCCAATGCCACTGCTCCATTGTTATCGCAATACAAGGGTATTGGATGCTCAATGGACGGAACCACTCCAAGTTCAGTTATGAACTTCTTCATCCACACAGCCTCTTTGGTAGCATCGTTGGCAACGATGTATTCAGCCTCCATCGTCAAGTCTGCCACGGTTTCCTGCTTGGAACTCTTCCAACAAACTGCCCCTCCATTGAGAGTAAAGACAAATCCCGAGACCGATTTAAAGTCGTCCTTATCACTCTGGAAGCTCGAATCGATAAAGGACTCCACTTGGAGTTCACCGTTACCATACACCAAGAACATCTCTTTAGTCCTTCTCAAGTACTTGAGAATGTTCTTCACAGCTGTCCAGTGACTCTCTTCTGGATCTGCTTGATACCTACTCACTACACTTAGTGAGTATGCTACATCGGGTCTGGTACATAACATCGCGTACATGATAGAGCCTACTACCGAAGCATAGGGTATCTCTTGCATGCGAGTTCTCTCCAAATCATTCTTAGGAGACATCTCTTTGGAGAGAGTGGGTCCTGTGATCGTGGGTAAATTCCTACGCTTGGATTCTTCCATACTAAACTTCTTTAGTATGGTGTCAATGTACCTGAATTGGGACAATCCCAGTATCCGTTTAGATCTATCTCTATAGATCTTAATCCTCAAGATGTAGAAAGCATCACCTGGATCTTTCATTGAGAATCTTTGTGATAAGAAGAGCTTGACTGAGTGCAGCATAGGAACATCATTTCCTATCAAGAGTATGTCATCCACGTACAATATGAGAAAGACAACCTTACTTTCTGCCACCTTCTTATATATACAAAGTTCATCTATATTTTTTATGAAGTCAAACTCTTTGACTACCACATCAAAACAGATGTTCCAACTCCGTGATGCCTGATTTAACCCATAGATGGATTTAAACAGCTTGCATACCTTTCCGCTGCTCCCACTGTCCACGAAGCCCTCTGGCTGAGTCATATACACGCACTCTTCTAAATCACCATTTAGAAAGACGGTCTTAATATCCATTTGCCAGATTTCGTAGTCATGGTATACAACAATGGCAAGTAGGATCCGGATGGACTTAAGCATAGCCACTGGAGAAAAGGTTTCATCATAATCCGCACCTGGTCGTTGACGAAAACCTTTTGCAAAAAGTCTAGCTTTGAAAGTCTCAACTTTTCCATCTACACCAAGTTTCTTCTTAAAGATCCATTTGCTTTCGATGGGTTTTACCTCTTCGGGAGCAATTTCCAAAGTCTATACTTTATTGGTGTACATGGATTCCATCTCAGATAGCATTGCATCCAGCCATTTCACAGAGTCCCCACTCATGATGGCCTGCTCAAAGCTAGTTGGGTCATCATCTTCCATGATGCAGTCCTCGCTCCCACCATCAATGAGAAAACCGTAGTATCTCTCAGGTGGATGAGGAACCCTACTAGATCGGCGGAGAGGCTGAGATTCGTTGGGAACTATTGAATCCTCTGGTTCCAATAAATCATCGGTTGTAGTTTGTGCCGCTGGAACTTCTTCCAGCTCTACCTCTTCGCCACTAATTTCTTTTACAAGAAATTCCTTTTCTAAAAAGGTGGCATATTGAGAAACAAACAATTTTTGTTCCTCACCGTGGTAGAATATATATCCATAGGAATCCTTTGGATATCCCACAAACTTACACAGAGCTGATCTCGCCTCGAGCTTGTCCGGATTTTGTTTTTTAACATAGGCCGGACAACCCCATATCTTAACTCGTTTAAGAGATGGTCTCTTCTCATTCCATATCTCATATGGCGTGGTAGGCACCGATTTGGTTGGAACTCTATTCAATAGGTATGCGGCCGTCTCCAGCGCATAACCCTAAAAGGAAATAGGTAACTCAGCAGTGCTCATCATAGAGCGCGCCATATCCAATAGGGTGTGATTCCTCCGCTCCGATACACCATTGTGTTATGGTGTATACGGAGGAGTAAGCTGAGAGAGAATTCCATTCTCTTTTAGATAGTCACGGAATTCCGTGCTCAAGTATTCTCCTCTCCGATCGGATCGTAGGGTTTTAATACTTTTACCCGTTTGGTTCTCAACTTCATGCTTATATTCTTTGAATTTCTCAAAAGGTTCAGACTTGTGTTTCATCAGGAACACATGTCCGTATCTTGAGAGATTGTCGTGAATGTAATGAAGTAAGAGGAACCATTCCTGGTATGTGTAGACATAGGACCGCATACATCACTATGTATCAGTCCCAAGAGTTCCGTAACTCTTTGTCCATGTCCAGTCAACGGAGTTTTGGTCATCTTTCCTTTGAGACATGACTGGCAAGTTTCATAAGATAATAATTTGAACGGATTCAAATATCCATCCTTATGTAACTTAGCTAGTCGTGTTTCACTGATATGACCTAGTCTACAATACCACAAGAAGGATTCATTCATTTCTGAACTCTTCCTTTTGTATGTGTTTTGTATGTTAAGAACTGTGGTTTGATTTAGAATGTATATGCCATTATTTAACGAGCCTGATCCAATCATGATTCAGAAAAATGTTCATAACATTATCATGTACTACAAAATTATATCCTTCTTTACTTAATAAAGAAACTGATATAAGATTGCATATCAGGGTCGGTATGTAATAACATTCGTTTAGAATCAATATATTACCATTTGGTAATACAAGGTGATGTTCGCCAACTGCTTTGGCTGCAACATTTGCATCATTCCCTACTAGTATGGAATGATCACCTATTCACGGTTCTATACCTTTCTTTAGCCCATGTAATATATTACATATGTGGGATCCCGATCCAGTAACTAATACCCAGGACGTAGAGTGTATTGAGAAACAGTTCTGGGTGACTAACACACCTGAGGAAGATGCATCAACATACTCATTCTTTGTTTGGGTGGCGTGGAAATCCAGATATTTTTCTATTTCCTGCTCGGACTTATAACAATTATAAGTTGGAGAGGAACCAACGTTCCCCAGCGCAGCATAATAAGCGGGTTCGGTCAATACATCCATATTATTATCTTGATTAAGGCCTGACATGGTCGCTACCTGGAGAGAGAGAGAAAAAACACTTTAGCGTATGCTCTTGCAAGATTAGATTGGTTATTATCTTATCTAATCAAGATGGCTCCCACTGTTTTTATCAAATCTTCCTTCAAACCCTAAAAGGTAAGACCGATTGGGATTAATTACACCTTATAAGTTCGCCAATCTTTCGGCCAGGCCAGAGTTGGTACTTTGAGCGAGGTTCCCCGTGCTTTCGCACGAACCTAATTAAAATAAACCACGTTTTTCCAGGGGCGTAACCCCGTTAACACCTTTCTAGACACCTACTTGATCGGCTAATTGTGATGTGTAAAACTCTCTCAGGAGTAACTCTTACTTGTAGTGGGTATCGGGATCCAACTATCTCATAGAAGGTATGCAATCCCATTGCAAATTTCAACACTTGAAATTCCCGATAATACTTTTTACCCCTAGTGACTTATGACCATAACTATGGTCAACAAATCATAAGCACTAGTCAAGTTCTACCTGTCATTTTCTGATTAATTAGACCCACCCACATGACCCTTAACTATGGTCAACAAAGTCACATGACTGTCCTAATTAATCGCATCATATGCTATGTAGGAAGACATCACTTAGCTACCGTACACTACACCTTAACTATGGTCGACAAACGCAGCATGAATACTAAGTACTCTACTTCCTAAAATGACAGAGGGTTACGACAAGTTTTTAAGAAAACCTTTTCGCGTAATGAACTTGATATCGTTGTAGAAACAAGTGATTTTTGAAAAGGAGTGTTTTTGAGGCTTTTTACTAGTTTTGCTAAAGAGGTCACTCCCGGTGAAGGGATCTCGGCTCTTTCCTTATCGAATAAGGTGCAGGATATTTCACAAATACCGCTATGCAAAGCAAAAACTAAAAGAAGCAGTCAAAAGACAAAACCGAGTGGGTTGTAATATCTGCTAGCTTTTGCTAAAGAGGTCACTCCCGGTGAAGGGATCTCGGCTCTTTCCTCATCGAATGAGGTGCTGGATATTCTACAAGAAATACCGCTATGCAAAGCAAAAACTAGAGCTACCCTTTTTGAAAATATGATTCTACAACATCTTTTAGGTTTCTTTCTTTTTTTTCTTTTTTCATTAATCTCATTAATGAAGTCCCATCATTTATGCTTCCTAAGCATCACAGAAGAAACGAAAATACAACGTACTCTTATACCATCCGCATTCGCCACAGTGTCCCGTTATGCACCGTTAGGTTACTTAACTAACGGCATAGCAGGGCGGGACTAGCGTGGGTGCAAAACATAAGCAACATTTATTATATATCATATATACAATAATAAAGTATTCGTCTCACGCGTCTAAAGTGATCACATCACAGAATATCTGCAGCAGAAGATAACATATGAAATACTGGATATACTAGGAATTCCGTATTTTAAATTAAGCCAATATAAAACACGGATTTCACGGTCGCGATGAATAGCCAAACCCACATCCCTAGACCCCTACGAGAGAGGCAAGCAACCCTACCAATTCTAGAGTTAGGAGACCCGGACTCGACTCCTCGAGATGGTCTCCCACTGGACTCTAGAACCCGGTTGCTTGTGCCCCCTACCTTGGGTCTATCCTAATGCGGAAAAGTAAATAATATACAACGATGGTGACATCATCCTCAACCCGGAAGTGCCCCAATAAAAGAATATTATATACAATGAATTTTACATGAATGAAAATAAAAACTCTCATCTCACATAAAACCCCTGGCTATTCAAAACACGACGATCCAATATAATATATCATAGCAACACATAACATCATATGTCATCAACGTAAGTAAATATGCGTATCACAATTGTCGTTGACATATAGCAACGAAAACGGTGATACACCACATATTACACTTACGATCGCAGAAAAGAAAATGTCAAACTACAACATTTGGAATCCACAATCACCTTAGACAACATAAACCCGAAATATCACATACTTCAGATTGCATGCCTAACTATATGAATTCCACATATTGTATCACATTCCACAAATAGCTAGACGATATTAAACATTCTGATCGAATCAACAAACACCCAAAATTTCCCAAAAAGCTCAACACTTGAGCGCAGTTTAAAAATACTCAGAACATACCACAGTGCCTATGGACCAACCGTAGAAGGGTCAACCCTTGCCTCACCTATGGCGCTGCGGAACTACCGCAAACCCTAGGGTTTGACGGCGATTCTTATGGTCATAGAATCGATTTAGGGTTTCGTTCTTCTAGAGGGTCCATCGAATCACTTGCATGATATTTGAATGTTTCAAACTTGGAAAAAATCCAACTCTTGGAAAATTTCCAGCGAAGGTTAAAGTGTGTATTTGATATCCGTTCGAACTTTTTAACGCCGTCTAAATAACCCGAAATAATGTTAGAATTACGACCACGAAACACTCTGAATTTCCTTTACACAAAGATAACATCACATGCAAATTTAGCAAAAACAAGCAACACCTGAAATACCAAAACCCAGAGACCAGAACACAGTAAAAATTTCAACCCAGAACCAAGTAGTAAAACTAGCCAGGCCGGATTTCTGAGCAATGTGTCCGGCCAAATTGCGGCGATGAGGGTTCAAATTTGTACTGTGTTCATGTTACATTTCATGCAACATTTTACAGTTGCTTAAAAAAATTTTAGAGGCCATTTAAAATTCGACAGAAACTGGGATTGTATATCAAGTGTCTCAGAGTTTTTTCGGTTTCGTAATTCTAAAAACATCGTCTAATTCTCTAGCTTTGCTCTGATACCATTGTAAGATTGCTTGGCACGACAGCAAGGTTTCGAGAGGCATCGTCCATACCATTTTCAAAAATTTTCCATGCTAACCAATCCTAACCCTAGAATCTTAACTAGAAATTTAGGTAATACAACATGTAAACTACTTTAGATCTAAGTGAATATGGAATACAACCTTTGTAGACCGGTCCTTCACTTCAATAGCTCCGAGTGGTAGTCCCTTCGCTCTAAGTAGTGATCTTGCGGACTCTAGAACGGCACCACAAGATGAAAGGAACAGGCTTGCATGATGTCTTCGAGGCCGATGATGATCTACGTCGAGGAAACACTAACCCCAAGCTACCTCTTCACTAATTAGGAATTAGTGAAGCTAACACCCTAAACTAAATTTCTAATCAAGTAGAGGATGATGAAGTAGCATTTTTGCTCACTTTACAATTAATTTTCTCACCAATTTTATTCTCCTCTCAAAAACCTAGAGAGCTCTCTCATGAGCAAGATGAAGATGAAGCAAATAATGGATGAGAGAGTGAATGGCAACCACGGGTGAGAAATATCTCACATAACTCATGTAGAGACTTAACCATGAGTTTAGATAATGGTTGGGTTAATAAATATCTAGTGCAAGACAAAACTAGTGGACTAAGTCAATGGATCTCCAAGCTTCTACAAGCTTTATGCTATGTGACCAATTTCCACCTAATATTTGATTTACTCTAAATAAATAAACCCTACATTATCAATGGCATGGTGTAAGTCTCATACACCCATGTTGCATGTGGCATCAAGCATGACATAGAAAGAAAACACAATTAATATATATCATATATATATTAAGTGTGCACATGTGAGAAAAAGAAATGCTTAAGTGAGCTAATATTAGTTAATGTAAATTAATATATCAAATATATAATTATACATTAAATCATAAAATTAACACTTGATTTAATAATCCGGCTATATATCATACGACCGACTAATATTATTTGTATCAACTTATCGAATCAACACTTGATTCGATAACCCGGCTATATCTCATATAACCGACCGATACAGTATCGACTTATCGAATCAACATTTGATTCGATAACCCGGCTATAGCTCATATAACCGACTGATAACATAAATCGCGAGAATAGAATACGGTATCACATACTCGTATTAATCTCGGTCCCGCACATATCACATATGTGCTCCTACTTCGTTTTGCCTGAGCCAGTAAAACCTCTGTGTCGAACTCTAAAGACTCGTCAATACGCTGGCAGTGGGTGATGATCATATTAAGCACTCACAAACCGTTGGCGGCACTAGCTGGACGTAACGGCTACTCGAGTATTGAGCGATCAGAAGATCAACAACCAAGCATGTTCTTACTCCTGAAAAGCCTGTCAGTAACACTACCGTACAGTCCGGTCTTTTCGTCTGATATGTCGCATATCTAGTCTAGGGGTGGTAAACGTCAGACCCCGGTAACCGATAAGTCGTGTCGATGTTAGTCTCATAACGGGTCAAGAAACTACTGATAACACTTATCAGTAAATCTCCGTATCAGCCCTGGCCAGGGACTTCCTGTTATGGCCAATCGAGCACAGCGCAACATCAACCCCCAATACCGGGAGAGACGAATCCCCTCCTATCGCTCATTGCCTCCATGTGATTCGGGACTGTACCCAAAAGCCACCGTTTTGCACGTTTTCTTGAACGTGGTAAGGTGGAAATCAAAACACAGTGGGAATCACACAAGACTCTATGACGATCTCGGGTCTACAGACTAACCTGTACCGGTGTCACCAGAGAACTGCTATCTGACGATAGGTATAATACCAGCTAGGAGTTCTCGGCGAGTCCGTTCAGTGTATCCAGTCTCCACTGAGCACCCGTATACCATCTTTGATGTCAAACACCAATAGATGTAGGATCATCCATCGCCCATCATATGGGTCAAGATGTGTATACGCTAGTCTACTCTGGAATATCGATACCCTGTCTCGATACACCCTCGATTAGGAACAATTATAGGGTGTACTAGTGGACTACCTTTGGCCTCACTAGTATGATCTCCATCATAGTCTTGGTAGTGAAGTACACATCCTAAGGGCTTTATCAACATGTGAGAGCAAGACAGCATTACTTATACAAGTCAACATGTTAAGACAAAGAGCAACCGGATAGCATACTATCATGTCGAGCAAGAAAGTCTTCTCTATATATATATCCAAGCATCCACTATAATATACATCACATGTATAATAATGGCCTCTAGGGCATACATATAACTAACATGAGGAACATGCCTCGAGGACAGAGGAATGTGCCCCCAGCTAGGAGAAACGTGCCCCAGCGATAGGCTTATACTTTAGCGGCCGTAGAAGCCGAGACAGTTGACCAAGGTACCCCTGGTAATTTCCTCAACTCATTTCAAATCTTTCGCATTCTTTCGTTCTTTCATATATTTTTCATACACTACCAATAGTTCTATCACCAAACTTTCCTTGAATCTGTTATACTTTCCTTTTTCAAATTTCGAGGATGAAATTTTTATAAGGAGAGTAGAATGTAATAACCTAAACTTTATATACAAATTTTTTTTCAAAAATACAGAAAAGAGTACTTGAGCCTGAGCACAAGTTATAAATTTGTTTTGCTTTTGAACATCAAGAAAGAGCTTTAGCTCACAAGTAAGACCTTGCACTGCTGTTACAAAGCACCAGAGTTCAAATCCCATCAGCCACATTATTTTTTTTAATTATTTTTCTTTTAATCTTTTAGAAGCCCAAGAGTCTACTCGTGCACAACCCGTAAAACCAAGAGTCGCAGCCTAAACAAACATGTACACGAGGCTAGACCAAGCGTCAGGGATACGTGGCACCAAGTTGAGCCCTGACTCGCCCGACTCGGGCCGGCGAAAACCGCGACTAGGCCGGCGCCGCCGGTCTGGTGAAGGCCAAATGCAAATTTTTTTATATGCCCTAGACTCTTGGACTCCTCCCATAACTCCAGTATTATTTGTTTTCCCTGCACATTTACAGAGCACAATAAAACTCTTATTTAATCCATTTTATTACAAATTTTAATACACCTTTTCACTACCCTAAACCCTAATTTTTTCCTGTAAATACCACACCTAAAATCACCCCTCCTCACTTATAATTCACTGCCCAAACTCTCAAGAAAATTCCTAAGTCTTTTGTGTGCAAGTGGAGTTAACAAAGGGCGAAGCTCCGACAAACTTCCGGCGACGACCCGAGTAGTTCCCGAAGACGAAACAACGCACCAGCACCTCCCACCTCTTCCTTTTTCTCTCCTTTAGCCAATAATATAGTAAGTCCCACTTCTCTCTCTCTTTTGCTATTCCCAAATTCTTCATTCTTAAAACGTGTCGGAAGCGGAGTTATCCGGCTTCCGATTCTCTTTCCTTTTAAAAATACAACATTTTATTAATATCAAGCCTACAACTTTTGATATATTGTTTAGTACTCATTAACTAAGGCACTAGAATAAGTTTGACATCAAAATAATAACCATAGCAAGTTGTATTTCAATTTTTCATTAAAATACCTTTATATTTCATATTGACATGTTTATACCTTTTAACCATGATACCTTTAGATAGTTCACGAGGTAATGACCTACCTCCTCACAACACACATCTATATCATAGCACGATGTCTTTTGGGAACATAGAATACGGAAAAATACGACTTTACAAATAAATACCATAGACTACAAAACAATTTTCTATAAAAAGTGTATTAATCATTTCCATGAAATTGTACCTCTACAGCCCATTTTTGGGGAGCCCTGTTTTCGGGATGGTGCGGATTATCGCACATCCTTGGATATAGTAGAGCGTAATTCAGACCTCCGCAAAGAAGATTCAAATTCCGATGGAAATTTTAATATCATTTTAAGAAAATGAGATTTCTAGAAAAATAATAAATTAAAATTATTTTATATAAATATATATATGTATCATCAAAATATCTATTTTTGATATAATATAAATATTCCAACTTTTTTAAATCAAAAGAATCACTTTATATGAAAATACCATGCAATTCCAAACAAGATCAATATATATCAACAAAATATCATATACTCTGAAAACTAAGCTATTCTCACTAGAAATTTCATAATTATAAAATATACATCCATGAAAACTCTAAAGACGATAATTAAATGTTTGAGGTGTAGTTTGAAAATTATATAAAATTATTTTTACATAAACCCCCTCAAGTTATATAAATTACCCTAAGGAACCTAGTAAATATAGGTTTAAGCGGGACCAGTCTCTTGCGCCTCAGAGAGAAGGAGATATGGGTGCTTGCCTATATAAGGTAGACAACCTAACAACGGTGTTATCAATACGGTAATTGTCTTTGAAAAAGACACAAATCCTGTCGTCCATATGCAACAGTTACCGATAACACCAAAACCTAATCCAGGATTCAATTTCTTTTCTGATTGTTTGACTCAGACAGAGTCTTAATATAAATAATCTGACTTGAATGAGATTCAAGTATAAAACTACAATACAATATGAATCCATGAATCCATATAATCAATATGTTCAATCTGTTCAATCTATATTGACCGAACCGAACCATTGATATACATCCATCTACATGATTCTTCAGTTACATCCATTTACTGATATCATGGTTTCGGCAAGTCATCCATCTATACAATTCAATTTACAAGACAATACAATACAAACAATACAATCAAGACATCGCGGGGTTTATAAGGGGTAGATTGGTACGGAAAGTGTTAGAAGTGGTACGAGACTGCAACCATAAGACACCTAACCTGAATCTCCATTGCCTTTGTACCATGGCTGAACGGTTCCTTGTACTCCGTATACCATAGTCTCTGGTCTAGTGAGACTCCTCTCGTACACACTGGCCTCTTCTGTACCAAGATACAAACAACAACGTTAACAATATAATACAACTTTAAAAGTTACACACTCTCTCTCTGTCTATTCTATTTCTCCCTCATCTTTGGGACTTACCGGGCGATTGTTCGCTGACGACATTCTTTCTCTTTCTTTTTTGGAATGTTTTCAGGTGGATTGGACCTTCAGGAGATCGAGCCCACCAGCGAGGACTTGGATTAGCTAGCTTTCGACCCGAAGCTCTAGTTACTTGTACATTTCATTTCTGCATTTCCATTTCTGTTATGCCACTATTTAGGCATCGCTTTCATTCCATGTATTTACTTTTCTATGTACTGTAAAAAGAATGTTTAATAAATAAAGTTGATGTTCATTACATTTGTCTCTTATGTATATTTCTCTTATATTGCTTAGTTACGCTTAGCGTATTTACTTCGGAGTAAATACGCCGCGTAACCTGTCGCGTCCTCTGCCCGTATGCCGGGAAGCGGGGCGTGACAACATCTTATGATAACTGTCAGTTCTGTCTCAAAGGAAAGATGACCAAAACTCCGTTTACGAGATACGGAACAAGAGCTACCGAACTCTTGGGACTGACACATAGTGATGAATGCGGTCCTATGTCTACACATGCTAGTAATGGTTCCTCGTACTTCATTACATTCATCAATGATCTCTCTAGATTCGGACATATGTTTTTGTTGAAACACAAGTTTGAAACCTTTTAGAAATTCAAGGAATATAAGAACAGTGTAGAGAACCAAACAGGTAAAAGTATCAAAATCCTTCGATTAGATCTAGGAAGGTAATACTTGAGCACGGAATTCCAAGATTATCTAAAAGAGAATAGGATTATGTCACGCCCCGCTTCCCGGTGTACAGCGAAGGGGACGCGACGAGGTCCGCTACGTATTTACTGTGAAGTAAATACGCTAAGCGTATCGAAGCAATATAAAGATAAATCACAAGAGACAAGAGATATAAAATTAACAACAACTTTATTAATAACATTCTTTTGTACAATGCATGAAAAGTAAATACATCTGAAATAAAAGCGATGCCTAAACAATGGCATAACAGGAAATGAAAAATACTGAATAGAACAAGGTACAATGTCTAGAGCTCGGGGTCTTCGTGGAACTGATCCAAGTCTTCACCGGTGGGCTCGATCTCTGACGGGTCCAAAACACCTGACGACATTCAAAGAAGAAAGAAATAGAATGTCGTCAGCGAACAGGTCGCTCGGTAAGTCCCAAAGATTAGAAAGAGACAGAATAAGAAGTGTCTTCTAAAGTTATATAATATTGAAGAATATTGTGTTTACGCTGTTGTTTGTAGCTTGGTACGAAGGGATGCCAGTGTATACGAGAGGGGTCTCAGTATGCTAGAGACCAGGGCAAACAGAAAGTACAAGGAACCGTTAAGCCACGGTACAACAGCAACGGAATATAGGTTAGATGTCTTAATCTTACCGCCTCGTGCCACTTCTAACACCTTCCGCACCAATCTACCCCTTAAACCCCGTAGTGTTTTGATTGTATTGTTATATTGTATTGTAAAAGTTGGATAACTGACCAAAACCATGATATCAGTAACCAGATTATAATTGCATAATCAGGTAAATGGAATAACGGGATAATGGATGCATATCCATGGATTGATTCAGTCAAGTTGTATAGATTGATAACTGGATTCTGGGATTCATGTGTTCATATTGAGTTGGAATATTATGGATTTATATAGTACTTGAATCATATTCAAGACGGATTATGATCAGACTCAAACCCGAGTCGGACAGAAGAAATGTAAATCGAAGTTCTATAATTGCTAGGGTCCTTAGGGTAATTTATAAAACTTGAGGAGGGTTTATATAAAAATACTTTTGTATAGTTTTCAAGATACACCCCAAGTATTTATTATTCGTCTTTATAGTTATAATGAGTGAAATTTTATTTTGTGATATTTCTAGTGAAAATATCCTAATTACATAAATAAAGATATTTATCTGTAATATTGATTTATTTGAAATTCATGGTATTTTAATGTAAAATTTAGTCCTGGATTTTTTAGAAAAAGTAGAATATTTATATTATAACAAAATAGATCTTTTAATGATAAATATACATATATTTATACAAAAATAATTTCAATAAATATTTTATATTTTAAAAGTCTCATTTTCTTAAGATGTCGTATTTTAAACCTTTCGAGACCGAATGCTCCTTGCGGAGATCTGAATCTCGCACTACTAAGCCCGAGGGTGCACGATAAACCGCACTATCCCTAACGGGTTCCCCAAAGGTGGGTTGTAGTGGCGTTTTGCAAAGATTTTATAAATACTAACCCTTAGAAAACGGTTTTATTAAAGTAAAAGGTATTTATTTGCAAAAGTCGATTTTCCGTATTTTAGATTTTAGGGTTTTCTATTTCAACTAGACTATTTCTAAATGATTTAAACAACAAGTTGTTAGAAGTCTCAAATCGCCTCTTCACCGCCAATTATGGCCAGATAAGTACAAGTGAGGAAGGAGGGATCCGCTCACGAATCGTGAGACGGGCCTTTTAAAGTTACCTTTGCTCACTTGCCTCGCCTAGACACCACAAAGTCGAGTTTAGATAAACGATCGATGTCCACAACTTATCGTATTTTCCTATTAAAAGATATTTGTTTTAAAAGTGTAGCAAACCTAAAACTTTTAGAAAAAGGTTTTATTAAGAAAATGGTATTTAAATGTAAAATCTTGTATTATCGTATTCTAAGTTTTGATGATATCATTTAGGGTTGTATTTGCGTGTGTGTGGAGGTAGGTCATTACCTCATGATCTACTTTAAGGTATAGCAATGTTAAGGGGTTAAATGTGAAAACTAAACACTGTGGTATTTAAGTGAAAGAATACGATATATTGCAAAAGCTATCATTTCATGTGAGAAAACTTGTTCAAATTAGTTGTTAAGTGATTAATAGTCAACATAAAGATGTTTAAGCATGATGGAATTAGTGATAAGTGAGATTTTATAGAAAACCGAATCGGAAATCGGTTTTGTACCGATTCCGTCGGGTTTTATAAATTCGTATTTTTATGAGAGAAAAGAAAGATAGAAAGGGGGACTTACGGGTTTGGACAACACTAGAGAGTGAGAGGGAAGTAGGGGGTTTGCCGGTGCGTCGAATCGTCGTTGAGAGCTCCTAGCACAATCACCGGAATTTCGCCGTCGATTTCGTCAGCGCTTCGATTTTCGCTCGTTTCCAACGTACCAAAGTTCTCTTGGGATTTTGAGTGAGTGGACTCAAAAATTTAGGATGAGAGGGTAGAGGGTATGGGGTGTATTTATAGGGTTAGGCTAGGGTTAGGGTTTTTAATTAAAAAAATGTACAAATTATATAAAAATCATTAAAATTTAGAGTAAAAGAGGTTTAATGTGCTCTCTGTAACCGATCTAGAAATTTAGTATGTGCAGGGGGGTTGACCAAGTCAAGATGCTCAACTTCGATGTTGACGACTCGGCCGTCCGGCCAAGTCCGGCCGGCGGCGCCGGCCCGAGTCGGCTGGTCCGCCGGCCGAGTCGGGCCGAGTCGGAGGGTCGATGGGTGGGGGGTCTCTTAGGGGGATTTATGGTGCATCTAACTTTTTATGTGTAGAAGGAAATTTGTGAGAAACGCACGTGTAACGGTTGGTATTCTAAAAAATCAAAAACAAAACAATATTAAAAATAATGTGGGGTAGGGGATTTGAACTCTGGTGGCTTGGTTCAGCAGTGCAAGGTATTACCAATAAGCTACAAGCTCCTTCTTGTAATTATGGAGTGAAATAAATACTTAAAGAGATATCAGCAACAATAAATACTCCAAATATACATTGAATTTAAATCAATTCTTTGTACATTAAAAATGGAGTTGTTACAGTCTACCCTCCTTACAAAAATTTCGTCCTCAAAATTTACAACTTTTATTTGAGGACTAGTTTACAAAGAGGTGTGGATATCTAGTACGCATTTCATCCTCCCTTTCCCAAGTGGACTCTCCTGGAGTGTCTTTCCTCCACATCACTCGAACCAAGTTAACTTCCTTGTTCCGAAGTGTCTTCACTTTCCTGTCCAGGATCTCCACAGGCTGTTGCTCACAAGACAAATTAGGATGTATCGTGAGCTCGGAATGATCGAGAACATGGCTGGGGTCACTCACATACCTTCTGAGTTGGGATATATGGAACACATTATGCACTCCTTCCAACGAAGGTGGAAGCGCTAAGCGGTATGCCACTTCACCGACTCATTCGAGTATGTCGAACAGTCCAATATATCTCGGACTTCGCTTACCCCGTCTTCCAAATCGGATCACTCCGCGGTTCGGAGATATTTTCAAGAATACGTGATCTCCTGGATGGAACTCCAAGTGTCGTCTCTTTGCATCAGCCCAGTGCTTCTGTCGATCTTGGGCTATGTGCATCCTTTCCCTGATAGTACGAACCACATCAACAGTCGCTACTATCATCTCTGGTCCAAGAAGTTCCCTATCTCCGATGTCGTCCCAACTTAATGGCGATCGACACTTCCTTCCATACAATGCTGCAAAAGGTGTCATTCCTATGCTTGCTTGGTAGCTGTTGTTGTACGAAAACTCCACAAGGTGTAGGTGATGTTCAGCCTTTACTTCCTGTGATGTTTAGCCTTTACTTGCTGACACACCAAGCATTTTGCGATGCTTCTGGCTACTTCACGCTTCATTCCATGCCACCAATAATTCTGACGTAGATCTTTGTACATTTTGGTACCTCCAGGGTGTACTGAGTAGGGAGATCTGTGAGCTTCTTTCAATGACTCTTCCCGAACAGGACCTTTTGGTACACACAATCTGCTGCCGTATCTCAAAGATCCGTCTTCATGGATGATGAAGTCTGTTTTGAGTCCATTCTCCACTTGTTCTCTGATCTTTTGCACCTTAGCATCACTTGCCTGGGCTGCTTTGATCTGATTGACAATGGTTGATTGAACTTGTAAATTCATCAAACTTGAAGCATTACCTGGCATGACTACTTCAATCTCCATCTGATAAAAGTCTTGTTGAAACTTCTACTGAGCGGTGAGATTCATCGATAATGGTTGGCGACTAAGAGCATCAGGTACTACATTCACCTTCCCTGGGTGATATTGCAAATTGATGTCAAAGTCCGCCATGAGTTCTAACCATCTTCTCTGCCGTATATTCAACTCCTTCTGAGTAAACACGTACTTCAGGCTCTTATGATCTGTGTAGATGTTCACTCGTTCACCAAGTAGATAATGGCGCCAAATCTTGAGAGCAAAGATGACGGCTGCCAACTCCAGATCATGCGTCGGATAATTGCGCTCATGAATCTTCAGCTGTCTTGAAGCATAAACCACAACCTTACCATGCTGATGTAGAACACATCCTAATCCCTTACCGGATGCATCGCAATGCACTTCGAATCCTCCAGATTGATCCGGTATGACGGGAATAGGTGCTGATGTCAATCTTGACTTGAGTTCTACGAAAGCTTGTTCGCATGCTTCTGACCACACAAATTCTTCATCTTTACGTGTAAGCTTGGTCAGGGGCGTTGCTATCTTTGAAAAGCCTTCAATAAACCTTCTGTAATATCCAGCTAAACCCAAGAAACTTCGAATATCCTTCACTGACTTTGGTGTAGGCCATTCGCTAACTGCTGAAACTTTCGCTGGATCCACAGAGATTCCTTCTCCTGATACGATATGTCCAAGAAAACCAACTTGCTTTAACCAAAACTCGCACTTGCTGTACTTGGCATAAAGCTGATGTTGTCAAAGAGTTTCTAGGAAAATTCGTAGGTGCTCTGCGTGTTCTTTCCGACTCTTAGAATACATCAGGATGTCATCGATGAAGATGACAACAAACCTGTCTAAGTACTCCCGGAAAACTTGATTCATTAGGTTCATGAATATTGCGGGTGCATTGGTCACTCCAAATGGCATCACTAGAAATTCGTAATGTCCATAGCGAGTTCTGAAAGCTGTTTTGTGAATATCAGCTTCCTTGACATTCACTTGATGATAACCTGAATGAAGATCCAATTTAGAGAAAACACAAGATCCACTTAGCTGATCGAATAGATCATCGATGCGCGGGAGTGGATACTTGTTCTTTATAGTGACTTCGCTCAAGGCTCTGTAATCGATGCACATTCTGTATGAACCTTCTTTCTTCTTCACAAGTAGTACAGGTGATCCCCAACTTGAAGTGCTGGGACGAATCCATCCTTTCGCCAGTAATTCGTCCAACTGTGTTCGGACTTCCTTCAAACCTTCCGGACTTAAACGATAAGGTGCTTTGATCACCGGTTGTGCTCCTGGTACTAAATCAATACTAAATTCAAGAGCTCGATTGGGAGGCAAACCTGATATATCGTCAGGAAATACATCGTCGAACTCTTGAACCACATCTGGCCTTGATTCTTCCTCTGCTTGAGCTGCTGCAACTACTGCTTCTATTGGCTTCGCTTTGTAGGTACTTGGCTCCAGTGTACGGTCTCCGCTTTTGAAATAGAAGACCGGATGGTCTGGAATCTCGAATACTACCCTCCTTTGACGATAGTCGATGGTAGCATAAAAAGTTCCAAGCCAATCCATTCCTAAAACCACATCGAAATTCGGTATGTCCAGCACTTTGAAGTCAACATAAAACTCTCTGCTGCAGACGACGACTGGACACAAACGGTATCCCATAGTTGCCTTTAAAACGCCATTTCCTGAACTGACATTCCAGCTGGATACAAGCGGTGAGACTCGAATCGCATGGGTTCGAACAAACCGTTGAGACATAAAGCAGTGTGATGCTCCAGTATCAAACAGTGCTAGTGCAGGGATTGAGGATACTAAGATTGTACCTAAGGTATGTGGGATATGTTTTAGGTATAGAAAATATGTAGCTAAGTAGCAGGATAGAAAGCAAAGTTTGAAAAGAAAAGTTTACCAGTGATGACTTGGCCAGTGGCCTCAGCTTCTTCCACGGACATCGTGAAATCCTGGCGCCTTGGTACATTCCTCCTGGCCTGAGGAGCATTTCTCGGAATGTTCCTTTGAGCTTGATGGAACTGACGAGGAAGTGGTGCAGCTTGTGGTCCTCTGGGTGGTGCAGGTGGTGCAGGTAGTGCAGGTCTTGGAGCAGGTGCCTGAAGAGCTGGTTGCTGCAGATAGGTAATTGCTGGCCTGGATGCAGCAACTGGGTTTTGTCTTTGGGGACAAGACCCAATATCATGAGTAGCTGAGCCGCAGACTAAGCAAAGACGGTTGGCTCGATGGCAGTCTTTCATCATATGTCCGGTTCTCTTGCAGTAGGTGCAAAAGGCTGGGCTGGGATGATGGTTCGGTACTCCGGGTCGCCTTGGCACGAAAGGTGGCCTGGACGAGACTCCACCTGCCATCTGGTTGGCAGGGCGTTTGACTCCTGCAGACTGAGGTCTGCCCCTTACTTTTATTACTGCCTCATAACTGCGGGCAGCTTCCAGAGCATCCTCATGAGTCAGAAATTTTCCCGTGGCTAGGGCAGCCTGAATCTCCGTATCCAGTCCTTGTTGAAAGCGACGGGCTCTGATCTCGTCCGTCGGTATCAAATGTGCCGCGAATCTGTTTAAGGATTGTGTTAGCTGTGTAGTATGTGAGATTTAAAAATTGAACTGTTGTGACATATCTTACCGGCTTAGCATGGTGAATTCAGCGTCGTACTCATCTACTGATTTGTCCCACATCGAACCCTGTTGTAGATGAATGAACTGCTGCTCCATAGAAAACCTGGCAGTCACAGGGAAGTATTTCGCGTCGAACTTCTCGCGAAAAGTCTTCCATTCAATAGGCTGTACCAGACAGCTTTCTTCCGCCTTCCACCAGTTGCGAGCATTGTCCGTGAGCTGTAGTTTCGCCACACGGACCCAAGCGATGTCTGGCACTTGAGCTGCTGCCAGATCGTCTTCTATGCTTTGTGCCCATTCATCTGCTTCAAGAGGGCTTCCTTTTCCAGAGAACTGCTTGGGATGTAAAGCCCTGAATTGCTTTACTCCCGGTGCGTCGGTCTCGGGACGGTTCAGGAGTTGTTGCCGTCCCTCAAGAAGACTGCGGATCGCCTCAAGTAGCATTGTTTGCTCGGTGGGTGGCGCAGGAACAGCTGGTGTGAGAGGTAGTGCTGGAGGTGTGTTTTTGACATTGGTGCTGGTGTTGTTCGGGGAATCCATAACCTTGAAGAAAAATTTGGGTTAGGACAGATTCAAGTTCATGAAATGATAAGATTCAAGGAATAGAAATTTGTAAGATTCAAGAAACATGAATTGTAAAGAATATTTTAATTGCTGGTTCTTGTGTTATATTGCTTAGGTTGTTCATGCAGAACAGAACTGCATAGTATGATTCTATACAGCTCTGACCTGCATGGGCCACCAACAAAACCTGTCACGCCCCGCTTCCCGGTATACGGCGAAGGGGACGCGACGAGGTCCGCTACGTATTTACTGTGAAGTAAATACGCTAAGCGTATCTAAGCAATATAAAGGTAAATCACAAGAGACAAGAGATATAAAATTAACAGCAACTTTATTAATAACATTCTTTTGTACAATGCATGAAAAGTAAATACATCTGAAATAAAAGCGATGCCTAAACAATGGCATAACAGGAAATGAAAAATACTGAATAGAACAAGGTACAATGTCTAGAGCTTGGGGTCTTCGTGGAACTGATACAAATCTTCACCGGTGGGCTCGATCTCTGACGGGTCCAAAACACCTGACGACATTCAAAGAAGAAAGAAATAGAATGTCGTCATCGAACAGGTCGCTCGGTAAGTCCCAAAGATTAAAAAGAGACAGAATAAGAAGTATCTTCTAAAGTTATATAATATTGAAGAATATTGTGTTTACGCTGTTGTTTGTAGCTTGGTATGGAGGGATGCCAGTGTATACGAGAGGGGTCTCAGTATGCTAGAGACCAGGGCAAACGGAAAGTATAAGGAACCGTTAAGTCACGGTACATACTATTGCTGCATACTATGCATAAGTCTATCAGGATCTTACCTACCATTGATGCATACTATGACTATGAAATCTGGTAGATGGACGTTAAGACCGCTTTTCTAAATAGTGATTTAGAAGACAGTGTAACAACCATAAATTTTCTGTACAAATTTTTTTTCAAAAATACAGAAAGGGGTATTTGAGCCTGAGCACAAATTATAAATTTGTTTTACTTTTTAACAGTAAGAAGGAGCCTGTAGCTCATTGGTAAGACCTTGCACTGCTGAACCAAAGCACCAGAGTTCAAATCCCATCAGCCACACATTATTTTTATTTAAAATTATTTTAATCTTTTAGAAACCCAAGAGTCTACACGAGCACAACACGTAAACTGAAAAGTCACACATAAAACAAACGAATGCACTGTAGTAGACCAACCGACTCCGACACGTAGCGAAGACACGAGCCCCCGACTCAGTGACTCGGGCCGGCGACTCGCCTGACTCGGCCGGCACCGCCGGTCTAAATCAGACCAAACCCTATTTTTTTTAACCACAACGACCCTTGGACTCCCCCCATAACCCCTGTATTATTTGTTTTTACTGCACATTTACAGAACACAATAAAACTCTCATTTAATCCATTTTTATTACAAATTTTTAATACACCCTTTCACTACCCTAAAACCGTAATTTTTCCTACAAATACCACTCTCAAATCACCCCTCCTCACTCCCAATTCACTGCCCAAACTCTCAAGAAAAATCCCAAGTCTTTTGTGTGCAAGTGGAGTTAACAAAGGGCGAAACTCCGACGAAGTTCTGGTGGCGATCCAAGGAGATTCCGGTGACGAAACGACGCACCGGCACCTCCCACCTCTTCCTCTTTCTCTCCTCTAGCCAATCATCAGTAAGACCCTCTTCTCTCTCCCTTTTGCTATTCTCAAATTCTTCATTCTTAAAACGTGTCGGAAGCGGAGTTATCCGGCTTCCGATTCTCTTTTCTTTTAAAAATACAACATTTTCTTAATAAAAAACCTACAACTTTTGATATATTGTTTAGTAATCATTAACTAAGACAATAGAACAAGTTTGACATTAAAATGATAACCATAGCCAGTTTTATTTCAATTTTACATTAAAATACCTTTATGTTTCATATCGACATGTTTATACCTTTTAACCATTCTAGCTTTAGAAAACTCATGAATTAATGACCTACCTCCTCACAACACGCATCTCTGTCATAGCACGATATCTTTTTGGGAATATAGAATACGGGAATACGAATTTACAATTAAATACACTAAACTTACAAAACCATTTTCTACAGAAGTGTATTAAATCTTTCCATGAAATTGTACCTCTACAACCCATTTCTGGGGAGCCCTATTTTTCGGGATGGTGCGGATTATCGCACATCCTTGGGTTTAGTAGAGCGGAATTCAGATTTTCGCAAGGAGAATTCGGATTCCGATGGAAATTTTAATATCATTTTAAGAAAATGAGATTTCTAGAAAAAAATAATAAATTAAAATTATTTTATATAAATATATATATATATGTGTGTGTGTGTGTGTGTGTATGTATCATCAAAATATCTATTTTTAATATAATATAAATATTCCAACTTTTCTAAATCAAAAGAATCACTTTACATGAAAATACCATGCAATTCCATACAAGTTTATTACTTTACAATTAAATGTCATATATTATGAAATTAGGTTTTATTCACTAGAAATGTCACATATAAAAAATATACATCTATAAAAACTCTAAAGACGATAATTAAATGCTTGAGGTGTATTTTGGAAATTATACAAAAATTATTTTTACATAAAACCCCCTCAAGTTATATAAATTATAATAAGGACCCTAGTAAATATAGGTTTAAGCGGAACCAGTCTCTTAAGCCTCAGGGAGCCGGAGATATGGGTGCTTTCCTATTTAAGGTAGACAATATAACAAACGGTGTTATCAACACGGTAATTGTCTTTGAAAAAGACACAAATCCTGCCGTCCATGGGCAGCAGTTATCGATAGAACCAAAACATAATTCAGGACTTCAATTTCTTTCTAATTTTCTGACTCAGACTGAGTCTTAATATAATCAATCTGACTTGAATATGATTCAAGTATCAAACTATAATACAACATGGATCTATGAATCCATCTATTCAATCTAATCAATCTATATTGACCGAACCGAACCATGGTTATATTCCATTTACATGTTCTTCCATTATATCCGTTCCATTACTGATATCATAGTTTCGGCAAGTCATCCATCTATATAATTTAAGACAATACAATACAAACAATACAATCAATACATCGCGGGGTTTTATAAGGGGTAGATTGGTACGGAATGTGTTAAAATTGGCATGAGACAGCAACCATAAAGACATCTAACCTGAATTCAATTGTCGTTGTACCGTGGATGAACGGTTCTTTGTACTCCATATACCGTAGTCTCTGGTCTAGTGAGACTCCTCTCGTATACACTTTCCTCTTCTGTACCAAGTTACAAACAACAGCGTTAACACTAAATACAACATTATAACAATATACTCTCTATTCTGTCTATTCCATTCTTGTCTATTTACGGGACTTACCGAGCGATTTGTTCGCTGATGACATTATCTTTCTTCTTCTTTGGAATGTCGTCAGGTGATTTGGACTCACTGGAGATCGAGCCCACCAGCGAGGATTTGGAACAGCTACCTTTCGACCCAGAGCTTTAGATTCCTTGTACACATTTACATTCTATATTTTTCCATTTCTGTTATGCCACTGTTTAGGCATTGTTTTCCATTCTATGTATTTACTTTTCAGATGTATTGTAAAAAGAATGTTAATAAATAAAGTTGATGTTCAGCTATATCTTGTCTCTTGTGTACATTACATTTTATATTGCTTAGATACGCTTAGCGTGTTTACTTCTGAGTAAATACGTAGCGGGCCTCATCGCGCCCTCTGCCCGTACACCGGGAAGCGGTGCGTGGCAGGTTTTGTTGGTGGCCCATGCAGGTCAGTTCTGCGTGGGACATACTAAGAAATATAACACAAGAAACAGCAACTGAAAACATTCTTTACATTACATATTCCTTGAATCTTATTCTTTGAATCTATCCTAACCCTAATTTTTCATTCAAGCTTATGGATTCTCCGAACAACACCAGCACCAATGTCAACAACACTCCTCCACCCCTACCACATACTCCTGCCGTAGGTGCTCCGATTAATGAGCAGACGGAACTGCTTGAGGCGATCTGCAGCCTCTTGGAAGGACAGCAGCAGCAGACTACTATTCTTATGAACCGACCAGAAGCAGAAGCCCCTGGGGTAAAGCAATTCAGAGCTTTACACCCCAAGCAATTCTCGGGAAAGGAGAGTCCTCTAGAAGTGGAGGAATGGGCTCAAAGCATCGAGGATGATCTGGCAGCGGCACAAGTGCCAGAGATAGCTTCGGTTCGAGTTGCAAAGCTGCAGCTCACAGACAATGCACGGGTTTGGTGGAAGGCGGAAGAAAGCCTTCTCACCTAACCGATCGAATAGAAGACTTTCCGCGACATGTTCGATACGAAGTACTTCCCTGAGACTGCCCGCTTTGATATGAAACAGCAATTCATCCATTTGCAACAAGGTTCAATATGGACCACATCTGTAGATGCGTATGATGCTGAGTTCACCATGCTCAGCAGATTTGCGGCCCATCTCATACCGACTGCTGAGATCAGGGCTAGAAGATTTCAACAGGGGTTAGACCCGGAAATCCAATCTGCATTAGCTACAAGGGGATTTCCCAACCCATGATTTATCTTTGAAGGCTGCCCGAAGATATGAGGCAGTGGTGAAGAGGAAGGGCATACCTCAATCTGCCAGAGTGAAGCGCCCTGCCACTCAAATGGCAGGAGGAGCCTCTACAAGGCCAACTGTTGAACCCAGGAGATCGGAAAAACTCAATAACCTGCCAAGTTCCGATTTTTGTTTCTATTGCAAGAGTGAAGGACACTTGTGGAAGGACTGTAGACGCGCAAAAGGCCTGTGCTTAGTTTGTGGTGCATCCAATCATGAAATTGGAAATTGTCCTTATAGACGCAACCCAGCTCACACACCCACCAACTACCTGCAGCGGCCAGCTATTAAGGCTCCTGCACCTCGTCTTGCACTCCCTGCTCCCCCACCTGCACAGCCTAATCGCCAATTCCAACAGGCAATGTGGAACATGCCTCGAAGGCAGAGAAACATTCCCCAAAGACAGAGGAATATGCCTCCAGCTAGGAGGAATGAACCACGGCATCAGGCTTTCCTTTTAGCGGCCGAAGAAGCAGAGGCCGTAGATCAAGGTAACCCTGGTAATTTCCTCAACACTTTCGCATTCTTTCGTTCTTTCACATATTTTTCATACACTACTAATAGTTCTATCACCAAACTTTTCTTGAATCCGTTACACTTTCCTTTTATAAATTTCGAGGACGAAATTTTTATAAGGAGGGTAGAATGTAACAACCCTAAACTTTCTGTACAAATATTTTTTCAAAAATACAGAAAGGGGTACTTGAGCCTGAGCACAAATTATAAATTTGTTTTGCTTTTGAATACCAAGAAGGAGCTTGTAGCTCATTGGTAAGACTTTGCACTGCTGAACCAAAGCACCAGAGTTCAAATCCCATCAGCTACATATTATTTTTATTTAAAATTCTTTTAATCTTTTAGAAACCGAAGAGTCTACACGAGCACAACACGTAAACTGAAAAGTCACACATAAAACAAACGAGTGCACTGCAGTAGACAAACCGACCCCGACACGTGGCGAAGATACGAGCCCCCGACTCAGTGACTCGGGCCGGCGACTCGCCTGACTCGGCCGGCGCCGCCGGTCTAAATCAGACCAAACCCTATTTTTTTTAACCACAACGAACCTTTGACTCCGCTCATAACCCCTATATTATTTGTTTTTACTGCACATTACAAAGCACAATAAAACTCTCATTTAATCCATTTTTATTACAAATTTTTAATACACCCTTTCACTACCCTAAAATCCTAATTTTTCCTATAAATACCACCCTCAAATCACCCCTCCTCACTCCCAATTCACTGCCCAAACTCTCAAGAAAAATCCCAAGTCTTTTGTGTGCAAATGGAGTTAACAAAGGGCGAAACTCCGACGAAGTTCCGGCGGCGATCCGAGGAGATTCCGGCGATGAAGCGACACACCGGCACCTCCCACCTCTTCCACTTTCTCTCCTCTAGCCAATCATCCAGTAAATCCCCCTTCTCTCTCCTTTTTGCTATTCTTAAATTCTTCATTCTTAAAACGTGTCGGGAGATTAGTTATCCGGCTTCTGATTCTCTTTTCTTTTAAAAATACAATATTTTCTTAATAACAAACCTACAACTTTTGATATATTGTTTAGTACTCATTAACTAAAACAATAGAACACGTTTGACATTAAAATGATAACCATAACCAGTTTGATTTCAATTTTACATTAAAATACCTTTATGTTTCATATCGACATATTTATACCTTTTAACCATGTTAGCTGTCATGCCCCGCTTCCTAAAATACGGAATACGAGGGGTTGACAAGGCCAGCCATGCTCCTACAGTCAAGGAAACATCCTGCCGTAGTCACACTTCGGCTTCTAGCTTTACATGGTAATCAGTAAATAATGCGCAGGTAATGAGAAATGCAGTACGGGAACAAAACGGTATAAAGAACTGACCTGATGGGAAACAAAAGGTATAACCCTGGATAGCTAATCAAGATGTCCGTGAGGTACGTCTAGTCCTGGTCCAGGCTAAATCTTCTCCTCACACTGAGCATGCATACTGAGGTCGTCAGAGCGACACAATAGCAATATAATATATAAATTCATGTGACAATTCTAACAGTGATAATAGATATATATAACAGTAAATCAATGACGGTATAGGTATGAACATGCAGTAATCAATGCAGCGGAACAGTAAAAGCAGTAGAATGATATGCCACGTATGTCAACACAGTAAGTATGTATATCGATTCTACCATCCCTATTAGTCTCTAAGTCTCACTGTACATGTCACTAAACCTATCGTCAGTCCAAGTGTGAGAGTCAACCACTCGCGAGTGTCCTCCACCCAAGGGTAGAACCCAAGGGCAAGGGACCACGGGCCCAACATGTAAATCACGGTAATAATCATGTACCCTGTAAATCTCCATATATCTCCCTAAATATATAAGCCGGCATGGGACTCCCGAGATTCTTTTGAACTCACACTCAAACTACCCCACACCCCGTGGTCTACATCAAACGCTAACCATAACCCTAAATACCAATCGGTCTATGACAAGTCTGCACGAGAACTGGAGGCAGGACCTCCATCAAGCACGTCCCGACTAATACCTAAGATAAATGGCAGTGTCTGGTGCCTTATCTGTGACACCCGTGCAAGAGCTTCCATAAATGTCCCATACCACTTATAGTCACACGTACACGCGTCCCACAGACGTCGACAATGCAATAGAATAATAAGGTTCACTGATTGTGTACAAGTACGTGTCACTTTCACTTATTCACTTACACACGAACACTAACGTACTTGCCACAATCATCACTAATACCTAACACTGGGTAATGCACGTTATCACTAGGTTATCAATGCAATGACATGTGTATGATATGATGCGTAAACAGTATATAAAGCATGATTAGGGTGTCATGAATCGATAATCTACCACTTGCATAATTTATCATAAATCATACGGTTATAGATTAGTAAAACGATGAATGGGGAATAAATAGTATGTTCAGTTATCTATCCATCGAATTTAGTTTCATGCCAATCGGGTTCCAGAATCACTAATTATAGCCATTTCATTTTAAGCGTTCACGGCTGGAAATCCGGTTTCAGAATCGGAAGTCCGTTTCGCAACGCATTTTAATCCTAGTTTGGATCAGATTTTAGCGATGCTACAGTTGAGTGAAATCTATGGTTTTCAGTAAGGTTTTCAACGCAATAGACGAATCTTCAATCGCGTCTGTAAGTCAGGAGATATACACTGTTCAATACTAGTATATCAATTCTGATTCTGTTGGGACTGTTATACGTCCCGATCTTTTAAACTACAGGTTAAATAACAAACGATAACGAAACAGGATGAAACTAATTGTGTTGTCTAGCTAACAGATTCACCTATAAATAACAGCGGAGTTACGCAATCTACGGGTTAAGGAAACAGGGTAGTACCCATTACGGGACAGTAAACAACAACTAGAGTCGCTCTGGACTGCGGTCCCGAGTCGCACTCCGATCCAAATATTGACACAGTTTGAGTATAGAAATATTTGGAAAATAGCATAGGGTTATAGTTCGTCGAGTCGGCTTCGATTTGAGCCCTCGAACGCATCATTCCAGTATGTAAATAATTTATGGTGATTTTATCGGTTTTCAGGTACAAGAAAATTCCAGTTTTACGAGTAAACTTGGGGGTAGTCGTTTTAGTCATTAACGGTCATATTTTCCAATGAAACTCACACACTAGATTCACAGCCATACGGGCCAGCTTATACAATCGAGTTCCGTCAAATTAAATGATGATTTCCTATGAGAACTTATATCGAACAGTTACGTCGTAATATTTAACAGAAAGTAAAACATGGGATATACATGATTATAATTTGTAATTGTCATAAAGTAGCATGTAGCAAGTAGAGAACTTGCCTGGAGACGCACGACGGCGAAGTACAGTACGGGCACGCAACGAACTGGCACGGTGACGGCTAGTACAACGACTTGTACCCGAGACGGCTGTGAGCTCGGCGATGTTATGGCTCCGTCGATGGTTGGTTATGGAGTTGTAGAGAGACGTTGCGGAGAGGGGGAGAGTGAGATGTAGAGAGAGAGAGAGTAGGGATTAGGGAGAGAGAGAGTGCAGGAAGAGAGAGAGAGACAGAGATAGAGAGAGAGCACAGAGGGAAAGAGAGAGTAGAGGAGATGACAGAAGGAGGGAGTGAGGAAGTGAGATGAGAGGTAACAGAGAGAGAGATTGAGAGAGAGAGAGACAGAGAGATAGGGGGGATGATGATGATGATGGGGATGAAGGGAGCCGACTGAGGCGGTTCAGGCTCGCCGGCGTCGGGGTATGGGTGGCTGAGCTCGGGCGCGCAGAGGTTGGGGTTCTGGCGAGGTAGGCTCTGGTGAGGGGGTGCAGGTGAGGGTGGGGTTGAAGGGAACAGAGACAGAGGGAGCTCGGTGGTGGTATCACGATGGTCGGAGTTGTAGAGGGTGTTGATGGTGGGTTCAGAGAAGTGCCGGAGGCGATGGGTGCAAGGGTGGTCGGTTGCGGGTGATGGGGTCGACAATGGAGAAAGCTAAGGATGCAGGTGCTCGGTGTAGGGAGGAGAGATGGTGGAGGTCGGAGCTCCGGAGAGGGGGCGCGGGTGAGGGAATTGGAGTGCAAGGGACACGGTTCGTGGGTGCAGGGGAGAGGGAAGGTGAGGAGGAAGGAAAGAGAGAGAGGGAGAAGAAGTGGGGGAGAGAAGGAGAGACGAGATTAGGGAGGGGAGTGCGAGGGTAACGTCGCAGCGACGTGGGCGCGAGCGCGGGCGGAGGCGTCGGCGAAGGGAGTGGGTCGCAAAGGAAACGCGCACGGGAAATGAGGAAGTAGCCGTTGGGGAGATGATACTGTAGGGAGCGGGTCGGGTAGTGAAGCGGGCGTGGTGCGGGCTTAGAGAGGGGACGCGGGCTTGGTGGGCTGGGCCGGCGGAAATAAAATAAAGAATAAGGAAATTAGAAAGGGCCGGGCTTGCAAATAAATCACAGAATAATTAAAAAGGGATGGGAGATGGGCTTGGGATAAATTAAATGGAATTTGGTGAGAATGGAGGGGGATGGGCCGCCGGGAAAAGAAATTAATTGGGGAAAAAGATAAGTGGGCCGGGGCTGAAATGGCAATAATATTAGGGAAAGAAAATGGGGTAGTGGGCTGAGGGAAGTAGGTTTTGGGTTTAAATAAAATAAAATAACTAATGAGAAAATTTACAAAGGGCTGGAATAAAAGAAAAGAAAACGAATTTGAAAGAATGGGCTTGGGGTTTAGGATAATATTTAGAACTAGGCTTTCAAATTAACATATAAAACAACTAGAGTTAGAAAACTAGAAATATAGTAATATAGGGAAATATAATTTGATGAAGAATAAATCTATAGGTTGGGTTTGGGCGAAAAAAAAGTTTTAAAATAAATCAATAATTATAAATAACATAAATAATAAAATAACTTTATAAGTTAGAGAGAGATACGTATATTGGTATAAAAAGGGGCTGGGTGTTACATTAGCTTTAGAAAACTCACAAGATAATGACCTACCTCCTCACAACACACATCTCTATCATAGAACGATGTCTTTTTAGGAACATAGAATACGGGAATACAAATTTACAATTAAATACCCTAAACTTACAAAACCATTTTCTACAAAAGTGTATTAAATCTTTCCATGAAATTGTACCTCTACAAACCATTTTTGGGGAGCCCTGTTTTTCGGGATGGTGCGGATTATCGCACATCCTTGGGTTTAGTAGAGCGGAATTCAGACCTCCGCAAGGAGCATTTGGATTCCGATGGAAATTTTAATAACATTTTAAGAAAATGAGATTTCTAGAAAAAAAATAATAAATTAAAATTATTTTATATATATATAAATGTGTGTGTGTGTGTCATCAAAATATCTATTTTTGATATAATATAAATATTCCAACTTTTCTAAATCAAAAGAATCACTTTACATGAAAATACCATGCAATTCCATACAAGTTCAATACTTTACAATTAAATACCATATATTATGAAATTAAGTTTTATTCACTAGAAATGTCACATAAATAAAATATACATCTATGAAAACTCTAAAGACGATAATTAAATACTTGAGGTGCATTTTGGAAATTATACAAAAAATATTTTTACATAAAACCCTTCAAATTATATAAATTACAATAAGGACCTAAGTAAATATTGGTTTAAGCGGAACCGGTCTCTTGAGCCTCAGGGAGCCGGAGATATGGGTGCTTGCCTATTTAAGCTAGACAACATAACAAATGGGGTTATCAACACGGTAATTGTCTTTGAAAAAGACATAAATCATGTCGTCCATATGCAGCAGTTACCGATAGCACCAAAACATAATTCAGGACTTCAATTTCTTTCTAATTATCTGACTCGGACTGAGTCTCAATATAATCAATCTGACTTGAATATGATTCAAGTATCAAACTACAATACAACATGGATCTATGAATCCGTCTATTCAATCTAATCAATCTATATTGACTGAACCGAACCATGGATATATTCCATTTACATGTTCTTCCATTATATCCGTTCCATTACTGATATCATGGTTCCGGTAAGTCATCCATCTATATAAATCAAGATAATACAATACAAATAATACAATCAAGACATGGCGGGGTTTTATAAGGGGTATATTGGTACAGAAGGTATTAGAAGTGGCACGAGACAGCAACCATAAAGACACCTAACCTGAATTCAATTGCCGTTGTACCGTGGCTGAACGGTTCCTTGTACTCCATATACCGTAGTCTCTGATCTAGTGAGACTCCTCTCGTATACACTGGCCTCTTCTGTACCAAGCTACAAACAACAGCGTTAACACTAAATACAATATTATAACAATATACTCTCTATTCTGTCTATTCCATTCTTGTCTATTTACGGGACTTACCGAGCGATTTGTTTGCTGACGATTTTCTCTTTCTTCTTCTTTAGAATGTCGTCAGGTGATTCAGACTCACTAGAGATCGAGCCCACCAGCGAGGATTTGGACCAGCTAGCTTTCGACCCAGAGCTTTAGATTCCTTGTACACATTTATATTCTATATTTTCCATTTCTGTTATGCCACTGTTTAGGAATTGCTTTCCATTCCACGTATTACTTTTCAGATGTATTGTAAAAAGAATGTTAATAAATAAAGTTGATGTTCAGTTATATCTTATCTCTTGTGTACATTACATTTTATATTGCTTAGATACGCTTAGCGTGTTTATTTCTGAGTAAATACGTAGCGGGCCTCGTCGCGCCCTCTGCCCGTACACCGGGAAGCGGGGCGTGACAGGTTTTATTGGTGGCCCATGTAGGTCAGTTCTGCGTGGGACATACTAAGCAATATAACACAAGAAACAGTAACTGAAAACATTCTTTACATTACATATTCCTTGAATCTTATTCTTTGAATCTATCCTAACCCTAATTTTTCATTCAAGGTTATGGATTCTCCGAACAACACCAGCACCAATGTCAACAACACTCCTCCACCCCTACCACTTACTCCTTCCGTAGCTGCTCCGATTAATTAGCAGACGGTACTGCTTGAGGCGATCCGCAGCCTCTTGGAAGGACAGCAGCAGCAGACTGCTATTCTTATGAACCGACCAGAAGCGGAAGCCCCTGGGGTAAAGCAATTCAGAGCTTTACACCCCAAGCAATTCTCGGGAAAGGAGAGCCCTCTGGAAGCGGAGGAATGGGATCAAAGCATCGAGGATAGTCTGGTAGGGCACAAGTGCCAGAGATAGCTTCGGTTCGAGTTGCAAAGCCGCAGCTCACGGACAATGCACGGGTTTGGTGGAAGGCGGAAGAAAGCCTTCTCACCCAACCGATCGAATGGAATACTTTCCGCGACATGTTCGATGCAAAGTACTTCCCTGAGACTGCCCATTTTGATATGGAACGACAATTCATCCATTTGCAACAAGGTTCAATATGGATCACATCTGTAGATGCGTATAATACTGAGTTCATCATGCTCAGCAGATTTGCGGACCATCTCATACCGACTGCTGAGATCAGGGCTAGAAGATTTCAACAGGGGTTAGACCCGGAAATCCAATTTGCATTAGCTACAGGGGATTTCCCAACCCATGATTTGTCTTTGAAGGCGGCCCGAAGATATGAGGCAGTGGTGAAGAAGAAGGGCATATCTCAATTTGCCAGAGTGAAGCGTCCTGCCATTCAAATGGCAGGAGGAGCCTCAATAAGGCCAACTGTTGAACCCAGAAGATCGGCAGAACTCAATAACCTGCCAAGTCCCAATTTTTGCATCTATTGCAAGAGGGAAGGACACTTGTGGAAGGACTGTAGGCGCGCAAAGGCCTGTGCTTAGTTTGTGGTGCATCGAATCACGGAATTGGAAATTGTCCTTATAGACGCAACCCAGCTCACACACCCACCAACTACCTGCAGCGGCCAGCTATTCAGGCTCCTGCACCTCATCTTGCACCCCCTGCTCCCCCGCCTGCACAGCCTAATCGCCAATTCCAACAGGCAATGAGGAACATGCCTCGAGAGCAGAGAAACATGCCCCAAGGACAGAGGAATGTGCCTCCATCTAGGAGGAATGAACCACAGCGTCAGGCTTTCCTTTTAGCGGCCGAAGAAGCAGAGGCCGTAGAACAAGATAACCCTGGTAATTTTCTCTACTCTTTCGCATTTTTTCGTTCTTTCACATATTTTTCATACACTACCAATAGTTCCATCACCAAACTTTCTTTGAATCCGTTACACTTTCCTTTTACAAATTTCGAGGACGAAATTTTTATAAGGAGGGTAGAATGTAACAACCCTAAACTTTCTGTACAAATTTTTTTTCAAAAATACAGAAATGGATACTTGAGCCTGAGCACAAGTTATAAGTTTGTTTTGCTTTTGAACACCAAGAAGAAGCTTGTAGCTCATTGGTAAGACCTTGCACTGCTGAACCAAAACACCAGAGTTCAAACAGCCACACATTATTTTTATTTAAAATTCTTTTAATCTTTTAGAAGCCTAAGAGTCTACACGAGCACAACACGTAAACTGAAAAGTCACACATAAAGCAAACGAGTGCACTGCAGTAGACAAACCAACCTCGACACGTGGCGAAGACACGAGCCCCTGACTCGGTGACTCGGGCCGGCGCCTCGCCTGACTCGGCCGGCGCCTCTGGTCTAAATCATACCAAACCCTATTTTTTTTAACCACAATGACCCTTGGACTCCCCCCATAACCCCTGTATTATTTGTTTTTACTGCACATTTACAGAGCACAATAAAACTCTCATTTAATCCATTTTTATTACAAATTTTTAATACACCCTTTCACTACCCTAAAATCCTAATTTTTCCTATAAATACCACCCTCAAATCACCCGTCCTCACTCCCAATTCACTGCCCAAACTCTCAAGAAAAATCCCAAGTCTTTTGTGTGCAAGTGGAGTTAACAAAGGGCGAACCTCCGACGAAGTTCCGACAGCGATCCGAGGAGATTCCGGCGATGAAACGACAAACCGGCACCTCCCACATCTTCCTCTTTCTCTCCTCTAGCCAATCATCCAGTAAGTCCTCCTTCTTTCTCTCTTTTTCTATTCTCAAATTCTTCATTCTTAAAACGTGTAGGAAGCGGAGTTATCCGGCTTTCGATTCTCTTTTCTTTTAAAAATACAACATTTTCTTAATAACAAACTTATAACTTTTGATATATTGTTTAGTACTCATTAACTAAGACAATAGAACAAGTTTGATATTAAAATGATAACCATAGTCAGTTTTATTTCAAATTTACATTAAAATACCTTTATTTTTCATATCGACATGTTTATACCTTTTAACCATGCTAGCTTTAGAAAACTCACGAGGTAATGACCTACATCCTCATAACACACATCTCTATCATAGCACGATATTTTTTTGGAATATAGAATACGGGAATACGAATTTACAATTAAATACCCTAAACTTACAAAACCATTTTCTAGGAAAGTGTATTAAATCTTTCCATGAAATTGTACCTCTACAACCCATTTTTGGGGACCCCTGTTTTTCGGGATGGTGCGAATTATCGCACATCCTTGGGTTTAGTAGAGCAGAATTCAGACCTCCGCAAGGAGCATTCGGATTCCGATGGAAATTTTAATATTATTTTAAGAAAATGAGATTTCTAGAAAAAAAATTTTAAAATTATTATTATTATTATATATATATATATATATATATATATATATGTATGTATGTATGTATGTATGTATCATTAAAATATCTATCTTTTATATAATATAAATATTCCAACTTTTCTAACTCAAAAGAATTACTTTACATGAAAATACCATGCAATTCCATATAAGTTCAATACTTTACAATTAAATACCATATACTATGAAATTAGATTTTATTCACTAGAAATGTCACATATATAAAATATACATCTATGAAAACTCTAAAGACGATAATTAAATGCTTAAGGTGCATTTTGGAAATTATACAAAAATTATTTTTACATAAAACCCCCCAAGTTATATAAATTACAATAAGGACCCTAATAAATATAGGTTTAAGCGGAACCAGTCTCTTGAGCCTCAGGGAGCCGGAGATATGGGTGCTTTCCTATTTAAGATAGACAACATAACAAACGGTGTTATCAACACGGTAATTGTCTTTGAAAAAGACACAAATCCTGCCGTCCATGTACATCAGTTACCGATAGCACCAAAACATAATTCAGGACTTCAATTTCTTTCTAATTGTCTAACTCAGATTGAGTCTCAATATAATCAATCTGACTTGAATATGATTCAAGTATCAAACTACAATACAACATGGATCTATGAATCCGTCTATTCAATCTAATCAATCTATATTGACTGAACCGAATCATGGATATATTCCATTTACATGTTCTTCCATTATATCCGTTCCATTACTGATATCATGGTTCCGGCAAGTCATCCATCTATATAAATCAAGACAATACAATACAAATAATACAATCAAGACAACGCGGGGTTTTATAAGGGGTAGATTGGTACATAAGGTGTCAGAAGTGGCACGAGACAGCAACCATAAAGACACCTAACCTGAATTCAATTGCCGTTGTACCGTGGCTGAACGGTTTCTTGTACTCCATATACCGTAGTCTCTGGTCTAGTGAGACTCCTCTCGTATACACTAGCCTCTTCTGTACCAAGCTACAAACAACAGCATTAACACTAAATACAACATTATAACAATATACTCTCTATTCTTTCTATTCCATTCTTGTCTATTTACGGGACTTACCGAGCGATTTGTTCGCTGACGACATTCTCTTTCTTCTTCTATGGAATGTCGTCAGGTGATTCAGACTCACTGGAGATCGATCCCACCAGCGAGGATTTGGACCATCTAGCTTTCGACCCAGAGCTTTATATTCCTTGTACACATTTACATTCTATATTTTCCATTTCTGTTATGCCACTGTTTAGGCATTACTTTCCATTCCATGTATTTACTTTTCAGATGTATTGTAAAAAGAATGTTAATAAATAAAGTTGTTGTTCAGTTATATCTTGTCTCTTGTGTACATTACATTTTATATTTCTTAGATACGCTTAGTGTGTTTACTTCTGAGTAAATATGTAGCGGGCCTCGTCGCGCCCTCTGCCCGTACACCGGGAAGCGGGGCGTGACAGAGAGCGTGTATATGACACAGGTAGAGGGCTTCATATACAGTGGGAGCAACAGAAAGGTGTGCAAACTGCTTAAATTAATTTACAGATTAAAGCAGGCGTCGCAGAGCTGGAACATCTGTTTTGATGTAGTAGTTAAAGAGTTTGACTTCATCAAAAATGTAGATGAACCCTGTATATATAAAAAGGTAGTAAAGAGTAAGCTTGTCTTCCTCATATTGTACATGGATAACATATTCTTGATAGAAAATGATGTTCCTATGCTGCATTCGGTCAAACTCTTCCTATCACAAAAGTTCTCCATGAAAAATCTGGGTGATGCCTCCTATATCTTGAGGATAAACATCTATAAGGATGGATCTAAAAGGATGTTGGGATTGTCCCAATCCAGATACATAAACACCATACTGAAGAGATTTAGTATGGAAGATTTTAAGCGTGGTAATTTACCCACTTGCTCAGGAATCACTCTCTCCAAAAAGATGTCTCCCAAGACTGATTTGGAAAGGGCTCGCATGAACGTGATACCCTATGCTTCTGCAGTTGGGTCTATCATGTACGCGATATTATTCATCAGACCGGATGTAGCTAACGCACTTAGTGTGGTAAGTAGGTATCAATCAGACCCAGGGAAGAAGCACTGGATAGCTGTGAAGAACATTCTTAAGTACTTGTAAAGGACTAAAGAGATGTTCTTGGTGTATGGTAATGAAGAACTCCAAGTGGAGTTCTTTACCGATTCGAGCTTTCAGGGTGTTAAGGATGATAGCAAGTTTATCTTGGGCTTTGTATTCACCCTCAACGGAGGGGCGGTATATTGGAAAAGTTCCAAGTAAGATACCATTGCAGACTCGACGATGGAAGCTGAATACATCGCTACCAACGATACTGCCAAATAGGCTGTCTGGATGAAGAAGTTCATTATTGAACTTGGTGTGGTTCCATCCATTGTAGATCCAATACCTTTGTATTGTGATAACAATGGAGCTGTAGGTTTGACCAAGGAACCCCGGTCTCATCAGCGATCCAGATATATTCTGAGGCGGTATCACCTGATCCGGGAGATAATTAATCGCCGCGAGATCGAGATCAAGAGAGTTGACACAAAGGACTACACGGCGGATCCACTCACGAAGGCCTTTCCCCAGACACAGTTTGAGATACTTTTTGGGATGTTGGGTATACAATACTACAATAACTGGCCTTAGTGCAAGTGGGAGATTGTTAGGAATATGTATGCCCTAGAGGCCATTATTGTATATTATAGTGGAAGCTTGGACATATATATAGAGGACTTTCTTGCTCGACATGATAGTATAATATCTGGTTGCTCTTTATCTTAACATATGCACTTATTTTAGTTTACTATCTTTTTTATACGTGTTGATAAAACCCTTAGGATGTTGGCTTGACTATCAGGACTATGAGGTAGATCATACTAGTAAGGCTTGAGTAGTCCACAAGCACATCCTTAACAATTGCTAGTCGAGAGAGTATCGAGACATGGCATCAGTATTCCAAAGTAGACTGGTGTGTACATTTCTTGACCCTGTATGGGGCGATGGTTGATCCCACAGCTATTGGTGTTTGAAATCAAAGATTGTACAAAGGCGCTCATTGGAGAATGAGTAAACCGAACAGGACTCGCCAAGAACTCCTAGATAGTATCATACCTATCGTAAGATAGCAGTTCTCTGGCGACACTTGTGCAGATTAGTCTGTGTGCTTCCCACTGTGTTTTGATTTCCTCCCGACCACGGCTCAAATAAGTCATGCAAATAGGTGGTTTTTGGGTACAGTCCCGAGTCACATGGAGGCAGTGAGCGATATGAGGGGTTTCGTCTCTTCCGGTATTGGGAGTTAATGTTGTGCTATACTCGATTGGCTATAACAGCAAGTCCCTGATCAGAGATGATGAGATTTACTGATAAGTGTTACCAGTAGTTTCTCAAAAGGTTATAGGCCATACATCGGCATGACTTATCAAGTTATTGGGGTCTGACGATTCCACCCTCAGACTCGATATGCGACATATCAAACGAAGAGACCGGACTGTATGGTAAGTGTTGCTTATAAGCTCTACGGGAGTTTGGACAGGTTTTCTTGGTGATCTTCCATTCGTTTAATATCTGGATAGCCGTTACGTCCAGCTGGTACCGCTGACGGCTTATGGGTATATGATGTGATCATTACCCACTGCTAGCATATTGATGAGTTTTTAGAGTCCCACATATAGGTTTCCTAGCTCAAGCGAAACGAAATAGGGCACGTATGGAGATATGTGCAAGAGCTTGATTAAATACAAGTATATGATACCGTATTCTAATCTAGCGTTATATTGATATTAACCGGGTTATATATGATATAACCGGATTATTGAATCAAGTGTTAATTTAATAATTTGATATATATATATATATATTCATTTCATTTGTATCATGGTTGATGATACATTGAATATAGATGCATGAGAATCACATTAGAAGTAAAGATGAGAAGATAATGATATATATATATATATATATATATATATATATATATATATATATATATATATACATATACATATACATATACATATATATATACATATATGTATATATGTATATATATATAAAGAAAAGAAGAATGGGTCATTTTCTTGTCATTTTCTTTGGTTGCTTTGAGAAGTATTGAGAAGTCATGACTCATCTTCTTTCTTTTATTTTATTCATACATATTCATCATCTTCTTGAGCTCATCTTATTCTCAAGGTTCATTCTTATCTCCAAATTCATCATCTTCTTCTTCTCTCTAGTTTTCTTTCTAGATTGAGAAAAAGAAAAGGAAAGAAAGATTTTTATTAAGCAAAATCGCTATTTTATCAACCTACACTACTCCGGTAAATTAGTATAGCTTGTTCTTTTCACTAATATATTGATTAGTGAAGTGTGAGCTTGAGTGTGAGTTATCTCAAGGTGGATCATTTTTTATGACGAAGACTTCGAGTAAGCTCGTTCCATCCTTTAAGTGGAGTCAAAGAAGAGTTTTAAGGACCACTGCTCGAAGCTTTTGAAGTGAAAGGCTAGACTACAAATGTTGTAGGCTCTCTTCACTTAGTTTAGAACTTGTTTTGCTATGTTTTGAAACCCTAATCTCTAGTATGATCTTGTTTAAGTAGATTTAGCCCTCTAGTTTTTTAAAATTGTATACTTGATGCTCATAGAAAACTAGTAAAGATGCTAAGGCATGCTTTCATTTCCTTAGTCAATTGAACAATCCAAAAAATACTACATAAAAAGTATCACATAAATACGGAACAAGACAATAATTTAAACCAATTTAGTATTACATTATAATAACATTGTTTAGCACATATCCACATTTTGCATTGCTTCATATCTCCAAATTATTGCATGACAGCTTCATTTTGAAAAATCTTTTGTTTCAAAATTAAATATTCATAAGTATTAAAATAAGAATATTCATAAATTAAGTCTATCAAATTGATAAGTAAACTCATAATATTTATTTCAAAAAGAAAATTACATTGTATTTTGATAAGTAAACTCATAATATTTATTTCAAAAAGAAAATTACATTGTAAAATCCCTGGGCATTTTGCTCTTGTTGAAAAAACCCACCGCCCAATCAAAATCCCATGTATGCCAGATGCCTGTAATATCTAAGCAGTTACTTGTAATATCCAAGCAGTCGCTTGTAATACCTAAGCAGTTGCAGTTGCGTGTAATATCTAAACCGCTGCATGTTATATCTAAGCAGTTGCATGTAATATCTAAGAAGTTGTTTTTGGAGCAATACAAGGAAGACCGAGATTGATATAAAATATTAATCCTATTTTAAGGTTATATTTATTTTTTTTACTGGAAATACACCAAGTACGACTGGATAAGCAGTTTTTTAAAAAAGTTTCAAAGCCCTGTTTTAACTGGATCTGCTCCTTTTTTCCCCCACATAATCCAGGAGGATCACGTCCCCCAACCAGGGCAGCAAAAATTTTGGAAGAAAAATTGCGAGGGGAAAAAAGGATGAGAGAAACATGGGGCTTTTCTATTTTAGGAAAACATTATTACAATAATCCAACCGAAGTAAAGAAGATGACAATAAAAGTTATATGAGGAGATTTTTATATAACTCTCAATATTGAGAATATATATGGAATATCAAAATTTTGGAGATGATATGATATTTAGAAAGAGGCAAGTTTTGGGGGGGCCAAATGGAAAATAAACATATATTTTTGGTTCCGTTGAATAAAACACAATAGTGTATGCATTAATTATAAGACAAATAAATCATAGAACAAGGATACATGTAATTTAATTAAAAAAATCTAGAAATTGTATCAGCGCGGTCATAAATTGGTACCATGATGCAAATCTATCAAGATGTATATTTCAAGCGGTATAGATATTGCACTATAACAATATGAAGTGCATGTAAAGTAATCAAATTGCATGATAAACATAAATACAAGTACGTCCAATAATAGACACCAAATCTTTCCCAAGCACAACCTTTCAATTATTTAGTGATAGCAGACCATTCTTCATTATTACATATATAAACGTGACATTTCCAAGGCCACAGCAAGAGCGATCACACCATTGAGAAACAAGATGATGCATTTAGGATTTAAGAAACCGATTGTACCAAGAAAATGATCTCTTTGGAGTTCTTTTGAGATCGTTCTTGTAATCAATGTGAACAAGCCCAAAACGTTCCCTGTATCCTTTGTTCCATTCATAATTGTCTGTGAAGGACCAGACCATGTACCCTTTTACATTAACCTTATCTTCCCTGCAAATTCACATATATAATACTAGTTATTTACAAGGTCTTCTGTGTACTTTTCTATCGATTTATAAGGAAACTTTTGATAATCAGCCCTTGGATTCATGCATGACAAAATAAAATAGACAGTGAAGTATCACTATCTAATCAATTATTATATTATCTTTATAATGCATTATTTCTCTTATATGGGTTTACTAGCATCATAATATGGTAAAACATATCTATATATATCCTTATCATAAATTCAAAGTATATATTGTGGGAGCAGCAGGGAGTTAAAGTGATATTAGTGCAATCCTGGTTCAAGTCCCATCTCAGATGCGCAATAATGACATATCAGTTTTAGTTTCGATTCATATGAAAGACGACACTCAAATTAAATTAATAGATGATTTCCATATAAAATCATACAACTTGACCTCCTTCATCATAACTTCAGAGTTCTGATACGGTGCGTGCCGAGGGGTTTAGGAACTCTATTACCGCCGTCGTTAACATATAAACTTTATCCGATTAACCAGCATGCATCTTTTTATTGAAACTAGAAATTATAGAGAAATTTTAATATCCTTAATTAAGATGATCAAGGCTGCGCATGCGTACTTTATGGATTTAAAAAGCTGATCAAGATGAAGTTGTAAGTATTCCATTCTCCATGTATCATCAATTTCTTGTTCCTCTGGTGGTCCGATATAAATAGGTCTTCCACTGATCAAACTGTCCACCTCGTTCATACCTGCACAACGATGCTATTTTAGGTAACTTTATTTTCAAAGTAGCTTCTTTTCTTTTCTTTTCTTTTCTTTTCTTTTGGATATATACATCTACAGCTATATATATGGAAAGAATAACAAGCTAGCACAAAATATGTGTTGAGATACGTGGGGATTTTAATAGTCCCACAGCGGTAAAACTAAAAGAGCTACGTGGGTATAACTGTAGCACATTACTCTGCTTTCTCTATCATATTGGTAGGTGAGAGAGAGAAATGGCGTATGTGTATGCACCTTTTAAGTTAGGTGGGTACTTGAAATACCCCATCGGAGAGACCCGAGCCTGAGACTTCTATTTATGAGGAGGTGGCTAATTTATTCCATTGGGGAAAAGTTTTTTTTTCTTTCTTTCAACTCCATTCCCATGTTTGCTATAATAAAGGCTAGAGGTGATTGTACCTTTTCATTTAGCACGGTATGGATGTAAAGTGCAAGTTTGAATTTTAGGGTATTTTTGTGCCGTGAAATGAACAATAGGGTATATATAAGTGTAACAAGGATGAAACTTTGGAGAATTATTTAGCAATTTACCCATATAGTTTGCTCGGAGTAAAGAAAAACACATAATATATAATATGAGAAAGCTGTAGATATATATTAGGATTTGAGTAGAGGTGCATATTTAAATAGACATATTTTAGTAATAGAAGAGATTAGTCGTACTATGAAATGAATATGCTCACCATTTTCAGTGATGTAAATATTAGGATTCTCATATTTCTCCTTCACGAATTTCAATAGTTCTCGAAGTCCTTCAGGAACCAAATAAATCCAGGAGCCTTTCTTCAACTTCAGAGTCAATCCAATTTAATTAATCATAAAACTGAAGTTGATTGTAGCTAAATTAAAATTATTTGAAAAGAGCATTAAATTTAATAATTTAGTTACCAATTTTCCAATCGGACCGCTATGCCCCATCGCTGCAGAAAAAAATATGCAAGTGTTATTATTAAATTTCTCCAAGCACAAACACCATTAAAGTTTAAATTACCTTAAAATAAATTCTGCTGCTTGTCACAAATAACTTCATCTTCTCTATTTAACTACCGCCGCCTTTCTATTTCACAGTTTTCGCATGTGTTTAAAAGCTTATTACTGTCTGATAAACCATACATAAATACTGTGACCCATAAAATAGATGTGCACTGTATATTCGAAGCTAATTCAACACAAATCAATATATATTAATTTAAACTTAAGTTTTTCCCCATATTTAACAACTTAATATACTGAAATAGTGTCTATATGTTGCACGGAGGGTTAAAACCATCTTTGTATTCTAATTTTAAGTATTATACGCTATATAATTTTGTTCGGATAATGCATGAAACATCTCCTTTTAGCATTTAAAATAAAACTTAATTAACTAGAAAAAGGAAATAGAATTAGATAATTAGTAATTACCTGTCCATGATACAGCCATATCATCCATATAACTGTAGTTTGGTTTGTGCTCTATATCCATAATAATTGGTGCCTCATTTGCATATGTAGATGAATAATAATTAAGTCCGATAAAGTCAAAAGATCCTTTAACCATCTCTTTTTCTTCATCAGTAAAAGTTGGGAGTCTATCTTTAACAAGAGCTCTCATAACAAATGGGTAATCCCCGTACACCAATGGTTCCATATACCTACGAGGAGGGATAGTCTAAAATAAATAAGAATTAAGATAAGGGATAATCTAAAATAAATAAGAATTAAGATAAGTAAAATGTAAAGCAAGCCATGGCCATTGTATATACACAATTTATTTATATATTCAGACGAAAATGGAGGCGTGACTGGCGACAAGCAACTTGCATATGGCCAGCGCACCAAATAGGTGGAAATAGGAGGGTGGCTCCACACAAACATGATTCCTATACATTGCAACACTCCTCTATTTTCCACATTTTATGGCTGGTCATAGGCCCATACGACTCATATACTTTATCGATATGTATATATTTATGATCATTCAACTAACCATCCAAGATTAAAATCATTAGATCTTTTTGCCGCTAGTCGATTAGATAACGATTTTGTATCTGCCTTTGCCCATATGGAGTTGAGTGTAATTCCTACCTCTCCCTTTCGTAAACCCTAGTTGTCAAAATACGGAAAAAATGAAAAACAGATTATGTTATTTCCATAATTTTAAGGAAAAACATAGTATATGGTATGTGAAAATACCTTTTGTGTTCATCAAAAGAAAGAAAATACCTGGTACCCCTTTTTATAAAGCGTTGCGGCGGCTGCATGAGCTAGGATAAGATTATGAGTAACGGTGTATAGCATTCTTGCTGGATCACCCTCAACACCTAATGTTGGAGTCCCGTCATCAAATTCAATTTTTTGAAAAGCATATCCCGTTGCAAACGTCCATGGCTCGTTTAATGTGATCCAATATTTAACTCTATCTCCAAAATTGTCGAAACATACTTTCGCAAAATCTTTGAAGTCGTCACTGTCCAAAAAATAAAAGATAACTTATATAAAATACATATGCATATGTATATATGTGTATGCGCCCACACACACATACATTGGAAAAGGGACATGAGGTAGCGGCTTTAAAAGGGGCCCCTACTCACACTCACTTAGCTCATGTATTTTACCAATCCAAACCAGTTATCTTGATCTACATTTCATGAAATCCCTATATACAAAAAATTCTTGAAATTAAATGACCTCCAACGTGTCTATCAAGCGACCATATTTTTCCTGTACCGATAAACCGTTAATTTTTCTATCAGCTTGTTGAGCGAATTAGAGGTCTTTAAATCTCGAGAATTTTTGTACATAGGAGTTTCATAATAAGTAAATCAAGACGATTAGTTTGGATCGATAAAATACACGGAGACCATGTGTGTTTGAGAAGAGAGCCCCTTTCTAAATAGGAGCCACCACCTAGCTTGTGTGTGTGTGTGAGAAAGAGTTCGATTAGGATCCTACCGGAAATATTTGGAAACAAATCTTTCCCACTATTAGATTGATTTTGGGATCTGTGCATTCAATTATGTTATGTTTGGTAATAAATGAAAGCTTTTTTTATAATTGTTAGCACACGTCCTAAAATTAATCTAATGGTGAAAAGATGGGAAGGATTTGTTTCCAAATCTTTCGGACAGTATCCTAGTTGAACATTATATATATATATATATATATATATATATATATATATATATATATATATATATATATTCAAATGGATGAGTTTTTGTAAATAAAATCACTTGCATGAGGATTGTGTTAAATCATCTTTTTTTCTCCTTTTCTTTTATCATGTATTTTCTTTAAATTATCTCTAAATGAAACAGGGAGGGCAATTGTCATTATTTAATCAATAAAGAAAACACTTACACAATCTTCCTACTTTTGAATCCACCATATTTTTTCTCGAGCGCTAGTGGAACATCCCAATGAAAAAGTGTCACAAAGGGTGTGATGCCTGTATAAAGTGATTATCAAGAGTCATTTAATAATGAAATTATGTAAGGGCATTAATTAATTAATTCGATTTGTGGTTTCCATATATACCTGCTGCCTTTAATCTATTTATCAGATCGTTGTAGAAGGCTAATCCATGCGGGTTCACACCACCATTTAGGGTTCCATCTATATATATATATCCAAAAAACTTATAAGTTAACATGATCAAATCTGAATCAATAAGTGATTGTGAATAATTATCTTATTTTTAAACACAATTTAATTATATCTCTAGTGTTATAACTCAAACTCTTATCTCAAAATAAATAAATAAATGATCCAAACTCAAAGAGAATCACATGTCATTTTCTTTTTTTACAGGTAAATTCAAAATAAAAGAGAAAATTCCCTTAAACTGTGTCTAAACTATAAAATGTGCTCCCTCCACTCCTCCACCCACCACAAATAAATAAATAAATAAATATTCTTTTTTGAATTTTCCTTTCGAAAAGGAGTAAGATGAAAATTGGGCTTCTTGAATAGTGGAGATTTGCCTTTACTATATATAATAAAGATTTTTAAAATATTTAAAACAGCTAACTAAATTAAATTTTTTTAAATAAAAAGTCTTAAAGTAACCTTTAAAACCTTTTTTATTTTAACCAATTCTTTAAAAATATCTTCTCAAATTTTTGTCCATGATGTCAAAATGTACAAACGCATCACATCACATGTGCTAAATACTAGTTATTAGAAAGCAAAAGCATAATTGTCTCTAGGGCCACTTTTGAGTAGTGTCTTATTTTTGAACCAGCGTATTTTCAAAATTATTAAGAAACCCAATTATTGGAAAATACGAATACTTCAAGCCAAAAGGATTCTAGGTGAGGTATTTTTAAAAAAGTGTCAACTTTATCGGTTTATCATTTTTGGAGGTATACGATTATAACATTATTTACCAAATCGTAACAATAACATTGTTTATCAAATCATAGCACTGTTTAACAAACCATAACATTGTTTATCAAATCATAACACAATTTATAAAACCATAACATGTTTTATCAAATCATAACACCATTTGTTAAATGGTAACATTATTTATCAAATCATATCATATGTATACTTATCAAGATTTTGTTTTTTTCCCTAAAAAAAATTCAATATACACTTTTGGGTTTATCCACAATTTTGGAAACTCTAGGGTTTACAAGCAAATCAAGTTAAGAAATGGGGCTAGAAATAATTTTCCCTTTTTAAAGTAATTCTATATGTAGATTTGGTTTATATTAGTTTCTTTTATACAAACATAAAAAGCTTATAGCAGATGTCTTACAATATTTAATTGACCGCTTTTCGGGTATTTTGGTTTGACACTGCTTCACACCCAAAAAGAAGCGAGCTACGTCTGAGCTAAACTTGGATATTGAAGTTTTTTTTTCGTTTTTCGACGGTGAAATAAGACCAAACTCATGAGCTTATTATCCTAGATGGGAACAAGTTGATAGGATCCCACTTTTTACATCCTATGTCTCCATACGGGAGGGATATGGGACGGAAAAAGGAAGGAGAGAGATGATGTTCTCTCGCTTTTGGCATAGCAATCCCCTCACTGGGAGGCTCGTCCGAAGGGCTATTGGCTCAGTTGTAGAGCGTGCCCCTAATAATTGTGCCATTGTGCGTGGGCACCACATGGATAGTTCAATGTGCTTATCAGCGCCTCAACCGGAGCGAATAAAATTTTAACCCAGATTTAAGCCAATAGTGTGCTTCGACAAACATCAAAGTTTTTCTTGGGTCGGTCTCCTTCGATGTCGCCTTCATCAACTTGGGTGTATATATATTAGAGGCATTTCTGCTATGCCCCCCTCCTTCTCTAATCCTTATTTATTAAAAAATGGGTTTTATTATCCAAAAATCTTTGAAGTTTCTTAAATCCCTCTTCTGACCCTTTTCCCTCATTTCGTTAGTCCGCTAACTCGGGATAGGGTTATTAAAACCACACAACCCATCCGTTTTCACTCGTCTTCATCTAAAATTCCCAATTAGAGTCCTAATTCAAATTAAGGTTTAGGAATTGCTCTTCAAACCCTCTAATTGGCAATGAAATACGGTTCTTTTTTCTCAACCTTCTCCAGCCATGAGATAGTGGAATGCAAATGCGGACTTAATTGCAAGTTTTGTGTTAGTGGAAAACTGAAAACGAAGAAGAGAAAGTTCTTTAGCTGCACTAGCTAGATACAAGGGTCCAGATCAAGATGAAGAACAAGGGAGAAATGACGACTTGTCGAATAGAGCTGTGGGGTTATAAGTGAGGTAGATGAGGATATTATAAATTTGGTAACGGTCATGCATTCTTTAGACGGAAATTTTGGAGGGATGTAAAATGAGCAACTTAAAGGATTTTGGATAATAAGTAATTATCAAGTATTGGATTTTTTTTTTTTTAGTAATCATCTAAGTTTTGGGGGAATTTTAAGTAAAAACCACTATAAAAAAAAAAGAAGCAAGGGTCATATCATGATCTATCCATTCTATTCATCTTTGGACTCGTTCGTAAAAGTAATTTAAATGAGTGGCATAGACGTTTTTATTGGCTTCCATGTAATCGCCATCAATCAATTGGGAAAATAGGGAGGTAACATGCATATGGGGGTTAAGACGTACAGGTGAGACCCATCGGTTGCAACTAATTAAAATCCTTTTATTAGTAATATAAAGAGACCCATGGACTCAGAATAGTTAGAATAATTATATATGCAGTCATGTAAAATCTTTGTCGACAATAATTTGTTGTTATGATATATTTCAAAACAGGAGATTAGTAATTGTTTGTTTATAAGCAAGGGATCGACCGCGTAAGTAGTTTATGGATATACCTGGCAATATCCTGGTCCAAGAGATGGAGAAGCGATATGTTTCGACACCCAAATCCCTCATTAACTCTATATCTTCCTGCGATTATAGAGTACTAACTATTTAAACTCAAGATATATGTATATCTAAATAAAATAAAGAAATAAGGGAAGCATTAAGCAACTGTAATTTACAATATTATATACTCACGACGTATCTGTGGTAAAAATCCGTTGCTATATTTCCATTCGTGTGGTCTTCAATATATTCTGAAAAAGTTTTAAAAAAATGTAAAGGCGGAAATATGTATGTATGTATGTATGTGTACTCCTTTTGTACAAGTAAAAACCAATTCCACTGTAATATGAATGGAATCTTTTTCTTTTTTGCTTTACTAGTTTTGTTAAAAACTTCATTTAATGATACACATGGATTTTTTCTTTCGTTATAATCAAAAAGAGAAAAGAAGAAGAAGAAGGAAAAATTCCGATTTTTGCATTGTAACAACCACTTTTGTCTTCCATAAGGACATATATAGAAATTTTCTTCAATGCAGGATAAATAGCAACTCAAAATGCAAGAGCCATATTATAAGCTATTAACTCAATTAGAATACCTTTTTTGGTCCCTCCTTGAGTTTGAAAAAGATTTTCTTAATTTAACCATTGTTAGCTCTTTCCCTTACTTTCCACAGCCCAACCCCTCCTAATTCATCCCATCTCGCAGGCGTTGCGCAACCTAGATCCTTTCAGACGGAAAAAACTTCTCTACAAAGACTTATAGAGAAAATTTCTCTCCAACCCACTTGTAAATTCTTGAAAGGGCTCGGAGATTCGTGCAATTTTTTTTCACACTCTTTCTCACATGCACACTCTCTTTTCTTGCACGGGTTTCAAAACTATTTCAATGACTTGCAAGTGACTTGAAGAAAAAATCTTGTAGAGAAGATTTCTTCCTTCCAAACAAAAGGGTGCCTAAATTAAACTACGCACACAGAGTACCATGTGATTAAACATTATAAAGTACCTGGGTAATTTTGGCTGAACCAGTCCCATGTGCTTTCCCCTTTTCCATCATCATTCCAAGCTCCTTCCGTCTGTATATATATATATATATATTGTTGGGGATACTTACAGAGATCAGAAAGGATGAGAGAGAGAGAGAGAGAGAGAGAGAGAGAGAGAGATTCCACCTGGTAAGCAGAGGAGGCAGCCCCAAAGAGGAAGCGTGGAGGGGGAGGGAAGTTGGACCTCCTGACATGACGATGGAGAGGCATCAATGGTGTTGGTATAACCTCAGTAGTAGCACCAGTACTGTTTGATGCATCTCCTTGTTGATCAACTGATGAGCAAACTATGGGACCGGTTTTAGGAGTAGAGTTACTACCCCTCATCCTCTTGCTTCCAACATTTCGGTCCACATTGAACCTTGCAGTAGCAGCCTTGAACGTGAGAGATGGAAACCATTCTTTCTTCAAATCAATTCTCGTTTGAGGAGGACAGCTGCTGATGAGATTACTGCAAACCTCAAGCGTTTGTGCCATCACCTCACCGCTACAAAAGTATAATACAAGCTTTTTTTTCTCGACTTGTAGCTGAACTACAATTTGAGCCCTTTATAGATATTGATGACAAGCGAGCGAGGTACTGCAAGCACCAACAGCTGCATGTGACAAATCAGAGCATTTTGGCCCTTTCCCCCACACTTACACTTTGATTTAGTGTGGACCATACAAACTTTAGCGCACGCGGATCATGGAAATGATCCTGTTGGAGGCTGTATTTCGACAAATCAATGAATCTTGAGGGCCTGTTTATTTGCAGGATTATTTTGGATTTGGCTTGTACAATTTTAGAATTTCATAATTTTGTATTTGGTTGGAGAATTTTGATTTATAGGATTCCTTTGTTTTTTATTAGGGGGCCAACCACAAAACATAGATTTTTGAATCCTAAAAAATTTTAAGGATTTACAAGGATTTGACACTATCCATTGTACTTTTAGATGGGACCCGTGTACTTTATTTATTTAATAATCATCTCTCTATCTATCTCTCTCTAAAATCCTCAAATCCAAATCCCACTTTCTTTTCACCAACCAAACAAGGATTACAGGAATCTACAAATCCAATATTATGAATCCAAAACCAACCAAATAACAAATTACCAAATCCAAAAAAATTCAACCGTAATAGTTTGAAATCCAAATTTCTAAATCCTCCGACCAAACGGGCCCTAAAGCATAAAATCAAATATAAGAAGTATTGTGAAACAAAGCACGTCAATCCAACCATATATAAGAAGTACCAGTAGATATTAAAGCATAAAATCAAATAAGACAGTAAATTGCTCATTAAAATTTTTTTCCTGCTTCAAGAAATAGAGAAAAATTAGCTCATGGAATTTTCACAAAAGTCCTCAAAACATATGCCACAGGTGGTTAAAGGAATTGAAATTTTCACCTAAAATATATTTCTCAGATATATGTCCGTACATTTATAACGTGTATATATAATGAGATTAATAGAGGAAAGAGGCCATAGGAGGAGATTTCCTCCTATGGCGTCGAAAAAACACCCCCTTCCTAGTTTTTTCCGACGATCGGCACCCACCATCTTCATCGTCATCATCTAAGATGTGGGTATACCAAATTTCATGTGATTCTACAACTTTTCACCGTTGATTTAGTAGGTTCAAAATTAACGGTTTACCGACAATAGAACTTTTTACATTGCTAAATCAACGGTGAAAAAGTTGTAGAATCATATGAAATTTGGTGTATCCACATCTTAGATGATGACGATGAAGATGGTGGGTGCCGATCGTCGAAAAAAACTAAGAAGAGGGTATTTTTTCGACGCCATAGGAGGGAATTCCCTCCTATGGCATCTTTTCTCCATTATTCTCATATATAATAGTCTACATCATAGTCACAAATTCGTCCTTCGGCGTGGTCGAAAATACGGAGAACTATTTGTAAAAAATCGATATGTATTCGGGAAAAATTCGGTAAGTGTTCGGAAAAAAATTCGAGCAAAAAATTAATATATGAGACGCTAGATTTCGATTTTGTGAATTATTTGCTATTTTTTGAATTATTCGTTATTTTTCCACATAATTCGAGAATAATTCGTGAATTATTCGCCACTACTACAATATGGGGTTGCCCCTACGGACTCAGGAATCCGTAGGGGCAAATATTTCTTGCCCCTACGGATTTATCCGTAGGGTCACATCGTTGTCCCTACGGTGCCTTACGTTCTAATTTTTTGTTTGGCCCTACGGAGCCGCAAACGGTGAACCTACGGATATATCCGTAGGGGCATATAAATAGGTTATTAATAAAAAAAAAAGCACAGAAAAGTATATTCATCGTTCTCAAAATTTCTCTCTCTCACTCCCGCGCCTCATATCGCCTGTTCCCGCGCCTCGTCGCCACCAGCGCTCCGCGCCTCTTCGCCACCTTCGTCGGTCGTTCCCACACCTTCGTCGACTTCCCGCGCCTCATCGCCACCTTCGCCGATCTTCGTCGACCACCGTCTCTTCCACCGCGCATTCGGTTAGTAATTAAATCTCAAATTATTTTTAATTTTGATGATGTTAGGTCTAGGGTTCAGGCCAGGTTTGTGTAGGGGTGAGGGTTTGATATCGGCATCGGCATCGGGTTCGATTAGGGTTAGGGTTAGGGTTAGGGTTAGGGTTCGGTTCTGGGGTTCGGTTGGGGTTGGGGGTTGGGGCTGGGGCTGGGGCTAAGGTTCGGTTGCGGTGGGGCTGGGGATATTGCTATATGGGATAAACTAAAAGGGGGTTTTGTGCAATTAACATAAAACAAGAAAGATGTGAAAAAATAACAATATGTAATATTACAACTATCCAATCCAAATTTCTCCTTTTCCTTATCCTAATATAAATATATATTTGTTGATTACCTTGACATTTCCAGCTTCTTTAATAGCCTCTATGATTTTAACTTGATCAACCAACTGCTCATGATATTTGTAGCCCAGCATAGAGATCACCACATCAACTTTCTTTATTGCCTCCACCAAGCTCTTGTGATCATGCATATCACCCTACATATATTCAACATATATATCATCAGGTCTTTCTAAAATCAATGACATTTAATTCAAAAAAAAAAAAACACACACATAGGGAGTGAATTAATGAAGAAAAGAGGGTCTACTTTTCGTTAGGTGGCGTCAAAAGTTTATATCCTCCATCAATTATCAAGCTACCGAGGACGAAAAGCCACCTTTATTAGTCGAGAGTCATAGTAATAAACTTGTCATTATAGATCATAGTCAATTGTTTTTCCTATCATTTTCTTGAGCCAGATGCTAATCAACTTGTTAATTAGTTACTGTTTTTATGACGTATTTGTCTATATTTGTTGACAGTGGCCTTTATTTTGGATGAATATATTTTTTTGATGCATGTTTCAATCATATGAATTCATATGTTGCGTATAACGCTTTATGATATCAGTATCCTACATTTGTAGTTTTAATTGTTGATTGTTATAGATGAATACCATTGCAATAATAGTTTTTGGTTGATATATTAATTTTTCAAATATTTGCATGTATGTATCCATGCCTGCCTGCATATATGTATATATGAGGATAATGGGTATATTATTAGATTGCCGTAAGAGAAAATTTTCCTTCATATGGCTATCAAAAGTCAATCATTAATATCTTTGTGGATGATCAGTTCTATCAATCTTGATCTCAATGGTTTAAAATCATATTACATATACAACACGAATGCACAACAAACGCATAATTAGAGAGTGATTCAAGATGTTCAAGTTAAAACCAATATATGATACTCGATGATAATATGAAACCTTCATATTCTCATCGATACTCATATATGAAACTAAAAGCGCCACTTAGTCCCCGTCTATTGGTTAACATACGTGTGATGTTCGTCGTGACATTAAACTATACGAAAGTTGTTAAATATCAGACGGTATAGCTCGATACTAACAACCGTCATATAGTCTATGCGACGAGAAGATTCAATCGTATGGTAACCGATAAATTTGTCCCGTGTGGACAAGTTAGGAATGTATAAAGCAAACACCTTCATTCACTTGTGTTTTCATCCGTTTCGAGATATTTCGTCGGTACCTTTCCGCTGGTTCTCCGTATACAAAGATAGATTAGATGTTCATTTCAACGTTGTTTCACAGCTTTGAAATGATTATCTATTCTATTACAGTGTACTCGGAGAACAGCGGGGAGGTGCTGCCGAAATTTACTCGAAACGGTTGAAAGCACAAGTGATGGGTATTCGCTCTATACATTCTTAATGGGATAGAAGCCTTACCCTCGACGGCCGGAACACACACATATAACAAGAATACACAACAAACGCATAATTAGAGAGTGATTCAAGATGTTCAAGTTAAAACCAATATATGATACTCGATGATAATATGAAACCTTCATATTCTCATCGATACTCATATATGAAACTAAAAGCGCCACTTAGTCCCCGTCTATCGGTTAACATATGTTCGATAATTTATTCTTTTCAACGACAAACGCACACACAAAGTATATACACGGATTTTCTCCTTTGTCAGTAACTATCCCGTTCTTATATTTCTCAATATAGTCACCATAACCTACAATTTATATGTTATACAGTCTAACATGGCCCATCAGTACGTCAAAGTTAAGGATTGGATGTATGTTGATTGGCAACAACGTATGCAACCTAAATTTGTCACAGGAGTTGCTGCTTTCATTGAATTTGCACGCGCACATTATAAGATCATAATAGAGAAGATTCTCTGTCCGTGCGATAGATGTGGCAATAAGTACTGGCAGAAGGTAGAATTGGCAGAGAGGTTCATATTGTAAAATATGGGTTTACTAGACTTTATACAACTTGGAAATATCACGGGGAATGAGAAGAATGCAGTAATGCAGCAGAAGAAGAAGAACACGATAATGCGGCAGGAGAAGAAGGAGAATTCGGTAATGCGGCAAAAGGAGAAGACGGTAATTTATTTCCATCAGAAAAAATGGAGGATATGGTAGAGGCTGCCCTAGGTGAATCTATTCGTACCGAAGATGACATTCCTTCCGGTCAAGGACCGCGTGCGGATAAATATGAAAATTTCATAAATGATGCTAGAAAACCAATTTATGAGAATGCGGAGTATTCCACCATCTCATGGTTCGTCCAACTTTTCCAGATTAAGTGCCTAAATGGATGGAGCAACAAGTCATTCACAATGCTTCTTTCGTTCTTGAAAGATTCTATGCCCCCGGAAAATAACGTACCCGACAGCTGGTACGGAGCCCAGAAGATGATGTCTAATTTGGGTCTAAAGTGCGAGAAGATTCAAGCATGTCCTAAAAATTACGTGTTGTACCGGAAAGAGAATTCAGATTTGAAAGAATGTCCAACATGCGGAGAGGCCGGGTATAAGCCGAAAGATTCTGATAAAAAGCCTGATATACCTGTCAAGATAGCACGATACTTTCCCATAACACAGAGGCTACAGGCTATTCAGGTGCAAGAAAACAGCCGAGGCAATGATTTGGCATCACCGTGCTCCTCCAAGTGAAGATGGAAAAATGAGCCATCTAAGAGATTCACCGGCATGGAAGGATTTCGATAGGAGACACGCAATATTCAGTAGCGATTCTCGCAATGTCCGGCTCTGACTGGCTACTGATGGCTTCTGCCCATTCAACTATATGGCTGGAAGTCACAGCACATGGCCCGTTGTAATGATACTTTATAATCTGTCGCCTTGGTTGGCTATGGACCAATCATACTTTATAATGCCTCTTCTTATCGACGGACCAAACTCATCGAGAAACAATATCGACGTCTATCTCCGACCTCTGATCGAGGAGTTGAAATCTTTGTTCATTGATGGTGTAGAGACATACGATGCAAACACAAATACAATCTTCATACTGCGTGCGGCTTTAATGTGGACAATTAATGACTTTCCTGCGTATGGAATGCTATCAGGTTGGTCCGTACATGGTCACAAAGCATGTCCTCATTGCTATGAACACACAACATCGAAATTCTTGAATTTTAGCAGGAAGGTTTGTTATTGCGGCCATCGACGTTTCCTGCCTCCAGACCATCCCTTTAGGTTAGACACGGTTCACTTTGATGGTCATCAGGAGCTTCTTGGACCTCCATCCCCATTGTCCGGAGAGGACGTGACTGCTCAATGGGATGGTTACAATAATGTGACCTTCGGGATGGATCCGACGAAACAGGTCAAACCACCATTTTGGAACAAGTTAAGCATTTTCTTCGAGCTTCCGTACTGGTCAACAAATTTAGTGCGTCATTGTCTGGACGTCATGCATATAGAGAAGGGAGTATCAGAGCACATACTCAACTTGCTTCTTTGTAAAGACGGGAAATCGAAAGACAACATGAATGCTCGGATGGATCTACAGGAGTGAGGAATAAGAAGTGAATTGCACCCTAGACCGGTAGCGGGTAAACCGGGCAAGTTTGTACTTCTCAATGCCGCTTATCATATGTCACAACCGGAGAAGAAAAGATTCCTGCAGGTGTTGCATGATTTGAAAGTTCCCACAGGTTTCTCAGGATCATTCAGCAAGAAAATAAAAATTGTGAAAGGTAAGATCGATGGGCTGAAAAATCATGATCACCATGTTATCGTGGAGCATCTTCTTCCATTAGCCCTCAGGACTTCTCTCCCCGAATCGGTTGGTCTAGTAATCAACGACCTATGTTGTTTTTTCAGAGAGTTGTGTGCTAAAACACTGGAGGTTGTGACGCTGGATAAACTATAAAATTCTATTGCGTTGATACTTTGCAAGTTTGAGCGTATTTTCCCACCGTCATTCTTTGATATCATAATACACTTGACAGTTTATCTTGCAACTGAGGCTAAGTTAGCCGGACCGGTACAATATCGATGGATGTATCCCGTCGAGAGGTACGTGTAATTTTTCGTTTCACGCAATTTATAAATTTAGTGTTGTCCTGTATGCCCGTATTTATTTATTTAACATATTTTCATTAGGTACCTCTACACTCTTAAAAAGTATATACGCAATAAAAATCGACTAGAGGGTTCTATCATGCAAGGTTATTTTCTTGATGAAGCAACCATATTTTGTTCCCGCTATCTGGACGAGAATATTGAGACAAGACTTAACCGGCCTCGAAGAATTCAAGACGGACTATATGGTAAAGCCGAGTATAAGAGGGTAGACACCATGTTTATCAACAAGATATACCGGTTTATCTTGCTTAATTACGCATGTCTTGAACAAATTAGAGAGTAAGTTTTTTTGGATTAATTGTTATATTTGTGTTTGTGTGTGTATGAAATGATATAATATTAATGTCACCATTATTTATCGAAAACAGAATTCATTTTAACGAGGTACGTGAGGGGCATCCTGATTGGAACGAAGAACGATTGGAAAAATATCATCAGGATAATTTTTGTGATTGGGTCACAGATCATGTAAGTTATTCGAATAACATTTTATTGCTATCAGTTTTAATCTAAACTTGTATCGTTATGTATTTTTCGTAAAATTTGTTTTGTTAGATCCATGATCCGAACTTGTCTGCATCATTTGAGAGTGATTCAAGATGTTTAGCTCAATTTCCTAGTATGGAGGTTGCATATTACAAAGGATTTGGTGTCCTTGGATACAAATTCGAAGTTAAGGACATAGAAATATCTAGAACCACTCAGAATAGTGGGATTGCGATGGTAGGATCGGACGGTGTGATTTATTATGAGTACTTAAATTGTATACTCGGCATCCACTATCCCGGACGATCAGAACCCTTTTATATATTCCAGTGTACTTGGTACGATACGCGAACCGATACGGATAAGTGGAGAAGCAATCTTGGGACTTGGAAAGATGAATATGGATTGACCAGTATGAACACACTTCGATTTTACGGTCAGGAAGATCCGTTTATCTTTCTAAACCAAGCGTTCCAAGTATACTACTCACAGTGTTTGAAGCATCCGGGATGGAGTCTTGTATGCCAATGGAAACCCAGAGATGTCTACGATGTCCCAGAATTCGAGGACAGCGATGAGGATGAAGAAAAGAGAAGGCTTAGAGTGCTCCGACCGTCTGTTTCGAAGGACGGGTTGTCTTCGGCCGATCATGAAGTTACGTGGGTTAGAAATGACATCGACGATGAAATCCAAGTAGATATATATAATGCGCCCACGAAACGAAAAAGATTATCAGTAATGTTATATTATTACTTCACATTTTATGATCTATACATATATAGTCAATATTTTTAATGATTGTCTAATGCGTCCACGAACCGTTTATCTAGATTTGATGATGATGACGGGAGCAGCGAGGGGCGGCAGGAGCTCCAGCCGCGGCACCGACAGAGGCAGAGGCAGGGGCAGAGCGGTTCTGCCGCCCGGAGAGCTGCATAGGGAGCTTCAGAGGGCCGGTATTGCACCCAGATCGGAGACCCCCTCCTACCGTGTGGATTTTGCCACACCTCCAGGTATGATGCACGCATATCTATTTTGAATGTAATATTATAGATATTCATGCATGTTTATGTCAAAATTACTTATATTGTCAATGTTTGATTGTCTAGTTGTTGGTGATGCGTCCACGTCAGGGACAGAGGCCACTCCCTCTCCTCTAGGTATGTTTATATATCATATAGTGCATGTATATTGATTTAGAATGATATATCATAAATATACACACATTCCTTTTGCTCTTACTTAAATAGTAATTTTTATTATTGTCTTGCTATAGGTGGTGACACCACCGCACCTGTGGGTGTATTTATATATCCTATAGTGCATGCATATTGATTTAGAACGTTATATTATTGATCTATACATTCTTTTTGCAATTACTTATATAATCTATTTTTAATTGTCTAATTATAGGTGGTGCGTCCACATCTGACGCAGGGGCCACTCCTGCCACTTTCGTACCCTCTGCATCGTCTGTAGGTTAGTATGAATAAATATAAAATATTTATTCATTTTACATATGCTCTATAGAATAAATATGAACTTCATGGAAATTTAGCGTCAATATTTATTTTCTAGTTGGAGGGGGTGCGTCCGCATCCGGGACACCGGCTGTTCCTCACCGGAGGAACTATCGTTCCGCTCGTGCTGCTGCCCGGGCCCAGGCTCGTGCTTTAGTCACTGGAGGTATACATCACACTTCAATTTTCGTTTAACCTTGATTTCTTAATACAACTTTGTCTTGATATTGATTGTCTTGATATTTCTTGCAGACGCAGGGCCTCCCCATCCCCAGAGGGGGACTCGAGGCCCGAATCAATCCCATAGGCTGAGGCCTAACAGAGCTAGGGAGGAGGCAGCATTCCCCCTCTTTTTTACCCTTGACTATCGCTATACCGGTCCTCATGCCGAGAGGTTCGGCCGGTATATGGGGGATGAGAGCCGGCTCGTGAAGAACTATCCACTTCACGTTGAGTGGGGCGAGCAGCACCGGCGCTCATTCGCCCTCTTCTTTGATCATGCTCGGGTATTAATATATATTTTCATTTGATTTATCCAATATATTTATTATTAACACTTGCAATCTAATAACAATGTTTTTTGTATTTTCAGTTGAATTACGATTTTCAGCATGTACCCGACCCTGATCATCCTGGGAGGGTGCTCGACCTTCATGCTCTGTATAATGGCCTGATGAAGAACATGCAGACCAAGATCCGATATAACAGGAATGAGCTGAAGGCCGACTGCTACTCCCTGTGGATGGCGACCCCCGAGGCAGAGAGAGCGGCCCTCCTATCTACTCCGGCCTTTGCGAGAGTCGATGTAGAGACATGGCCTCTATTGTGCGGACATTTCGACTCTCAACGCAAATAGGTATGTATTTTAAATGTAATTCATTATTTAGGATATAATTTATTTTTTTGTGTTTCTTAATTAGAAAACTAAATGTGAATGCGTTGTACAGAAACATGCCGTTCAAAATACAGAGAATAGGAAGTCGGCGAAGAGGGGTCGCCCCACTTATACAGGTGGCTCGAGAAATATTACTCGAGCCATGGAGTTATCGGTAAATTACAATAGACCGGCCTTTGTGATATAATGCAATATTAAGAGTTATTTTCTAATATATCTAATATTAAGAGTTATTTTCTAATATTGCAGACAGCTCAGACCCTGGCGTAAGGTGGTACACCGAGCGTACTTTCCGCATATCTTGTCGTCCACGGCACCTCGACAGATCCCGCCACGGGCGAGCTTCGATATCCCGACGTCGCTACCCAGGAGTATTGCGTAAGTGTTAATATTTATTCAACCCCTATTTGAAATTTTAGTTTTGGAAGGTTCAAATTTAAATTTTATACTTATACTTTACTGCTTAATGTGGGTATAGGAGCGGATGGTTGAGCAGGTCGAGGCATCGGGGATCGATTTTACTGGACAGAGCGATCCGAGGCTGCTGACCCCAGTCCTGGACGCCGCACACGGAGGGCACCACGAAGGTTGGGAAAGAGGCCGGGGACTGGGCCCTAGCAGGGCCCATATGAGGTTGGACTCCATCCCGGCGGTTACTTCCTCCGTCTCCAGTGAGCGACGTGTCCAGCAGGAACTGGAGAGCTTGAAGGCTACCGTTCAGGAGTTGAAGGAGATGCTGGTATGTATACTACTTAATATTAAAATATCATGTCATATTATAGATATCAACATATCCAATATTAGTACGTAACCTGAGCTTATTTGGTTGTAGACTTAGCTTTTATTAATCATACATACATATCTAATTAAAATAAACTACGGTTTTCCAAACTAGATATCCAAACGGGGTTTCGAAATAACTTGATAATGATACGAATTCGAATAATACACAGTTCTTACACGCTTATTACTCACGTTAGGTCCAGACGCGACAGGGTACATCGGCCGAACCTCCACATGCATCTCCTTCGGCTGCGGCTCCGCAAGCCACTATATCGGCTGCGGTTCCGCAGACAGCTCCTATAGCTCCACCGTCCGCTCAGACTCCCGCAGCCGCGGCTCCGCAAGCCACTACCTTGACGGCGGCTGCGCAGACCACATCGCCAGCTCCACAGCCCGCTCAGACCCCCGCACGCTCCGGATTGCATGATTTATTGACCGAGTAGCAGGCGCGCCAGATTCTAGTGTTTATCAGAGATGGAGCTGGACCGAGCTAGGGTAGCTTTTTTATTCTTATTTTTTGAAACATGTATTTATTTATATGATATATATTGTACTACATTTTGGACGATATTGATATTGGTGGTCCTACGGTGTTTATATTTATATCATATTCTGATTTTTGGTTTCTTTTGTATATTATATGCGTGAGATGTGATTATGAATACTGCGATATATGTTGTGTGATGATTAATTTTATATTTGATTGACGTATATATTATTGTGCACAGGACGAGAAAAAAATAGGCAGCCCTTTTTTATAAAAAAAACTGATAATATGTACCTACAGATTAATCCGTAGGTACACATGTTGCCCCTACGGATTAAACCGTAGGGGCAAAATATCAGAATAACTGATATTTTCCCCTGTGATCTCAGTATCAGGGGATGAGCTTGCCCCTATGGATATATCCGTAGGGGCACACAAATGCCCCTACGGGGTTATCCGTAGGGGCAAAATATCAGGAATCCTGATATTTTGCCCCTACGGATATGTACCTACGCATGTATCCGTAGGGGCTATTACTTGACCCTATGAATTCATCTGTAGGTACAAGTAATTTATTTTTAAAAACCGCAAATAAAATAAATTTTTTGCCCCTACGGCCTCTTCCGTAGGGCAAACGGGACCTACACAGAATTCCGTAGGGACAAATTTTTATCCGTAGGGGCAAGTTCATGGCTTCAATTTGCACCTACGGCGTTTGTACCTACAGGGTATTTTCTTGTCTCCACGGCTATATCCGTAGGGGCAGTGGTTTGCCCCAACGGATTAATCCGTAGGGGCAACTCTATTTGTATTAGTGCGCGAATCATTCGTGAATTATTCGGCCCGCCGATTAATTCGGCGATTAAGTCGGCTGATAAAAAATTAGCGAATTATTCGCGAACTCGACGAATAATTCGCGAATTATGTAACTATGGTCTACATGGATTTTTTCCGTTTTTTTACTGCGTGCATAAGAAAATGGGCAAAAGGGGCCGCAGAGACACTGCAGCCCCGTCTTCAGTGACACTGCAGCCCTGTCTGCAGTGTTCTCTCACATTGGTGCCACTTTTACAGAAAAGCCCCTGGATTTTCTCATATTGGAGGGCACTTTTACCGCCCCAGCGTGTGGGAATCCAGAGGCTTTTCTATAAAAGTGCCTCCAATGTGAGGGGGCACTGTAGGATAGAGACTGCACGGACACAACCTTTAAGAAAATCATCATTAAAAGAAAATTCGCATTCAATCGTTACTCAAGGTATAATGCGAACATGATCTTAATTATAATAATATAAAAAGACCATAACTCGCAATAATTAATGAAATTATTGTCGGTTTGTTGCCTTTTGGCCCATACTTGACAGTTATGTCGCTCACATTAAATGGCTTTAGGACACCTCAGCACATGTGTTAAACGTCCGTGACCAAGGTTGTTGAGAATATACTGTTTATATTTATAACTAGCACATTAATTATATATTGAACATTAAGTGTAATTAAAAAAATATTGGGCCTTTTACTAACATGCCCCTCCTACTTCGGTAATTATCAAAATGCTCTTCCATACATCATATTTATTTAAAAGAACCTCATTTGTTTAAATTTCACTAAAAATCCCCTAGCATGCCAAAAAGAATCCATCGCTCCGTTGGAAAGTTAATGGTGAGTATTGGATTAGGCTTTCAAAACCTTTACAGTCCCTAATCTTTTCCCAAAATCCCTAAATTTCCTCAAATTTGGTTTTAGTAGTTGTGTTTCAATCAAACATCTCTTAAATTGATTATGGGAATCAGCTCATCTTTCTCAACCTTCTCGAACAATGAGCTTGTCGAGTACCGTTATTCCTTCAATTGCAAGTTTTGAGTTCTTAGGAGAGCGATTTTTTCGTTGTGCTAAATCCCAATTTAACAAAGCGAGAATGTGGTTCTTTTTATGAGAGAAAAACCTATCTAAATGCCTAGAAGGTAAGAGAACGACTCAAACACAAGTTCCAGCTCCATTTTCCTAAAAGGACACTAACTTTTGATGGAAACTAGCGAGAGTGGCTTTTTAGTACAGTTTAAATGTTTGGGGGAGACTTTTAAGTAAACACCAGGTATGGAGAGCATTTTTAATAATTAGCTAAGTATGAGATGGATCTTTAGTAAAATGTCCAGAAAGATTTGGATTAAGTTAGTTACGGAGAGAGATTTATGGAGTAAGTTATTGGAAAAGATGTATGGGATTAGTTACGGTTCCAATTTTAGATTTGATTTTTTAAATATTTTTTAATGAATTTCTCTAGCAATTAGATAGCCAAACTCCAAATCAATTTCAAAATTGAAGATGCCTTTTGGCACTGTAACAGTAGTGATGTATAGCATATTCTATTTATTATCCAAAACAATATAAATATATTTTTCTCCGGTCAGAACAAATAGATTTTATATCATAACATGTCTCGGTCTGGTCTTTTATGCGGCGGTATTAGTACTTTTAATTTAAATTAATCCGCATTAGCAGGTGTTTGATGTTAATACAATGTCAGAAGTCCCTTTCACCATATGAAAGCTCCAAACATAGGATCGGTAAGGAGAAAATATATTTTATATTCTAACATATTTCCGGTTGAAATATAAAATTAGCTAGCCCATAAACTTACTGGATGATAAAATTCAAATAAAAGATTTAAACTAAACTCAAATCAATTGCTAAATATATATTCCGATGATGCGATTTTGCATTCATTCACTATCTAAAACGTGTAGAAAAAGTTGAATGGAACGGATCATTGAAACCGCATGAAAAGGTTCGTGAATTTGAAAAACACAAAACCCGTCCTAACGGATCCGTATTGTGTGTGTAAAAGAATAATGGAGGGAAGATGCCTTAGAAGGCTTTTTTTGTTAGGTAGCATCGAAATCTACATCCTACACCATTTTATTCGACGATCGGCACCGTTTATCTTGATCTTTATTATCTAATATGTCGATATCCCTAATTTCATGTGATTCTACAACTTTTTCAGCGTTGATTTGGTGGGTGCAAAATTAACAGTTTACCGACAATGGAACTTGTTATATTGTTAAACCAACGGTAAAAAATATTAGAATCACATGAAATTTGAGGTATCGACATATTAGATAATGAAGATCAAGATGAACGGTGCCGATTGTCGAATAAAATGAAACAAAAAAACCTCATAAAGCCTCTCTCTCTCTCTCTCTCTCTCTATATATATATATATATATATATATATATATATGAGAATGCTCCAATGCTCGCGTTGTTAATAGAACGGGAACTCTTGAACCACAATATATTTGAACGATCCGAACCATTCAAGTCGATCGTCCTATCTCCAAAACTATGTGTGAAAAATCGAAGGATTTAAAGATATCTAACACATGCTTCAAATGGGTTAAAAATGAACGTCTATCGATAATACAATATGAATGGTGTTGATCGTTCAACTATATCGTGAATGGTGTCGATCATTCAGCCATATCGTATATGTTAGAGATTTTCAAATCTTTTGAATTCTCAAACACATAATTTTGGATGTATAAAGAACAACTTGAATGGTGTCGATCGTTCAACCATATCGTGAATCAAAAGTTCCTGTTTTAAAAAAATACGGACCGATTTGGAATGGATCACTCCCACGTATATACACATACACATCACCATCAAAAAATAAAACATAAAAGTATTAATCACTTTTGTTGATGATAACCTCATGAGTCTTTGTGGGTTCATTCTGTTAGTGATTGGAGAGATCACCGTTAATTCTGACCATGAGACTATTTATTACAAGAGCTTGGAAAAGTTGGGGAACATTACGTACATAGTTGGTAAGTTTGACAGTACACTTTAAAACAAGAGAAAAAGGGGGTATGTAGGGACTATGCAGGCCCATAACTGCAGTAGCCTCTCACATAAGCCAGTGGGGTTTAGGGATCTAATTGCAAAATAGCCAGTGGATCTCACTGGTCCATGTGAGTGGCCACTGCAGTTTAGACTTACAGATCTCATTTTCTTTTAAAACAGAACCATGATTTTACAGCAATATTTAATTCTATTTAATAGATCTGCGAGCCAAACGCATTCTAATCTAATGCTAGCTCTTTTGGTTTCTAAATAAAATTTTCATTTTCTGTGGAAGCATATTTTCTCTACTTTTACGGAAAGAATTTACTCCCTCCGTTGCAAAAATAATTATCTGCTTTCACACCTATTAATAAAGAATAACTTTGCTAAACTCTAAAGCCCCGGAGATGTCAAATTTCTTAGTTAACCAAGGATACTTTTCGTTAATTTTTCGAAATTTGAACAAAAGAAGAAAATATTTGCCAAGAATATTCAAATATTCAAATATGAGTTAAATTAGGAACTTTATATTTTAAATGTCATGGTAATTAAAGCATGTTTTTCGATGTTGAAAAAGACAAATAATTTGAGTAAAAAATAAAGAGCAAAACAGAAAAATATTGTGATCCAAAGGCAATATATTAAAGGGTAAAAAAGGCCCTCCGATGTATATATATTCCTTTTTGGCATATCCATATCATCGATTTCCGTTTAAATTCGAATGTTCTTTTTTTATTCTTACAAGATTTTAAAAAGAAAGAAGAACTTACCTCTTTGGCTTTGATTAGCAAACCAGCAAGCAATTTAAGGTTATTGCAAGACTTAAATGTATGTCGAGTTGAAATCTATACCTCATCGGAGGAATTATCGTCCCGCTCGTGCTGCTGCCCGGACTTAGGCTCTTACTGCCGTCGTCGGAGGTATATATCGCATTTCAAATTTCGTTAATTCTTAAATTCTAAATACCGTTTTGTCTTAATATTGCTTGCATATCTATTTATCTTGTAGATGCAAGGCAGCCACACCCTGAGAGGGGGGTTCAAGGGCCGAATCAGTCCCACAGGCTGAGACCCGATAGTGCTAGGGGAGGCACCATTCCCCATCTTCTTTGCTCTTGATTATCGATACACCAACAATTATGCCAAAAGATTCGGCCGGTATATGGGGGATGCGAACCGCATCCAAAACAAATATTATCTTCATGTTGAGCGGGACGATCAGTACCGGCGCTCGTTTGTTCTCTTCTGAGATCAGATTTGGATATTAATATATATTTTCGTTTGACTTATCAAATAAATTTACTATTATTTAATGCTTATAATTTAAAAACATTATTTTCTTGTATTTGCAGTTGGATAACGACTTTCAGCCTGTATCCGACCCTGATCATCCTGACAGAGTACTCGATCTTCACGCTCTTTACCTAAGTCTCATGAAGAACATGCAATCTAAGGTCCGATATGATAGAAATGAACTGAAGGTCGACTGATACATGCAATGGCTGGCGACCTTCGAGGCGGAGAGAGCGGCTCTCCTATAGTCTCCGGCCTTTGCCAAAGCCATAGCCTCTCTTGTGCTGGTATTATGAATCTGAGCGCAAACAAATTTGTAATTTAAATGTAATTCATCGTGTAATATATAATTTATTTTTTGTATTGCTTAATTAGAAAACTAAATCTGATTGTGTTGTGCAGAAACAAGCCGATCAAAATAAAGAGAATCGGAAGTCCGCCAAGAAGGGACGTCTTACTTACACAGGTGGCTCGAGGAACATTACTCATGCCATGGAGCAATCAGTAAATTACAATATATCTATTTTGATATAATGCAATATTAAAAGTTATTTTATAATATATGTAAATTTTTGGTGAATTGCGGAAAGCTCATACCCTGACGCAGGGTGGTACACCGAACGTGTTGACCGCGTATCTGGCCGTCTACGGTATCTCGACAGATCACGTCAAGGGCGAGCTTCAATTCCTCGATACCGCTACCCAAAGTATTGCGTAAGTGTTAATATTTATTCTAATTTGAATGAAATTTTTGTTTTAATAAGTTCAAATTTAAATGATATATTATTTTTTAATGCTTAATGTGGGTGTAGGAGCGGGTGGTGGAGCATGCGGGTGTAGCAAGAATTGATTTCAGTGGACAGACTGATCCGATCATACTGACTCCAGTCCTAGACGTTGCATACGAAGGGCACTACGGTGGTCGGGAAAGAGGCCGGGAATTTGGTCATAGCAAAACCCATATGAAGTTGGTCTCCACTCCGGCGGTTACTTCCCCTACCCCTGTGAGCGACGTATGGAGCATTATATTACCGCATTGAAGACCACCGTCGAAGAGTTGAAAGAGATGTTGGTACGTGTATTACTTATTAAAAAATATTATACTATATTATAGATAGTAGCATATATTGAATATAGGTGCTCTCAAAGTAATTATTATAATTAAAGGAGAACCTATACGAGAGAATAATTTTATTCAAGATGATAGTATGTTATATTGTTTTTCTTTATTTTTCATGTGATGCATTTTATTTACTATCGCGTGTCGCTTAAATATAAGATAAAATCCTAAGATTTTGCTTGACTATCAAGACGACGATGGAGATCATACTAGTAGAGTCTGAGTAGTCGATAAGTATATTTTTAAATGTCCTTAGTTGTAGAAGTATCAAGACAGGGCTTCGGTCCTTCAGTTCTGGCTAGGAAGTAGGTTTACTCTAAGAAAATTATTATTAAAAGAAAGTTCGCATTCAACGTTAAGTCAAGATATAATGTGAATGCAGTCTTAATTATAATAATATAAAAAGACCATTACTTCCCATAATTAATGAAATTATTGTCGGTTCGTTGGCTTTTGGCCCATACTTGACCGTAATGTCGCTCACATTAAATCGCTTTTGGACACCTCAGCACATGCGTAAAACGGTCGTCATCAAGGTTGTTAAGAATGTACTGTTTATATTTATAACTAGCATGTTATATATTGAACATTAAGGACAATTAAAAAAAGATTGGGCCTTTTACTAACAAGCCCCCTTGTATTTCGGTAATTACTCAAAAGCACTTCCATACATCGTATTGACTTAAAAGAACCCGTACGTTTAAATTTCACTAAAATGTCCCCTTGCATGCCAAAAAGAATTCATCGCTCCGTCAGAAAGTTAACAGTGAGTATCGGATTAGGCTTTCAAAACCTTCACAACCCTTCTTCTTTTTTCAAAATTCTTAAATTTTCCCAAATTTGGCTTTAATTAGTATTAGCGTTTCGATAAAAAATCTCTCAAATAGAAAGTTCTCAGTGTCCTTGCCGCTACCACCGTGGCCATTGCGGACTCGAAAAACAAAAAATTTACGGAAAGCACTAGAAACTAATCCCTGACGATCGTTCCAAATACTAAACTAGCAACAAAGCATGCAAGGTTTATAAAGACTACAACTTTTGTCGCGTGCCCACCCAATCATGGAAGACCGCTACAAGCTCCTCATAGGCCGACGGGAACAAGTCTGAGAGACGACAGCTCTTGCCGAAGATGATCCACCTGAGAGAACCGATCAAAACTCCAGTTTCATCTAGTGAAGCAATCGACGCTCCAAGCTATCTTGAAATGGAGTGTGGGGATGTAGGAATTTTCTACTATCATTTTCTCTCTAAAACACAAGTTCAAGGAAGCATGAAACAAGGAGGATAAGGATGAAGAGGTAGGCATATATAATACAAATGAGCTAAGTGTTGGATGAACGAGAGAACGGCTTCATAACATTTTTTAACTATCAAAATAAAATATCACAACCATTTTGCAATATATAAATGAAGCCCATCCCTCCCTATATTCGCTTAACCATACCGAAAGCCATCTCACACTCCATCTCATTTCCAATTGATTTTCTAAAAAGAAAATCAAATAATGAGGCGTTCTCATTCTAGAAGTATTCCGTATAAATACGGAATACAACCCGGTATACATATCAAAATACATATACATATATCTACATAAAAATACGAATAACCAAAAGAGAGAAAATGAATAGTGAACAATAATACTAGTGTATATTAAATCAAAACTTGATTTAATAATCCGGCTTAATTTTAAGCCGGCTAGTATTATCAACTGTCCGATTAAAGTCTGTATAGCCAGTATACGTATTTAATCGGACTCATGCCGTATCAATATACAGCCTCTGCATCATATCGCTTGAACCGGAAAAACTTTCTATGTGAAACTCTAAAGACTCGACAATACGCTAGCAGCGATTTACTGGGTAAATCCAAAACAACAAGTACGTCAGCGACACTAACTGTACGTAACGATTACCCAGGTATCTGCCGAAAGGGAGGTCGGCAATCAAGTCCTTCCGTACCCTACTGAACCTGAATGTGACAATCTCCGTATAGTCCGGTCTCTTCGTCTAAGATTATCGCATACCGGGTCTAGGGGGTGGATAATGTCAGACTCCTAATAACCCAATAAGTCGGGTCGGGGTCAAGCTCATTACCAATAGAGAAACTACTGAATTTCTATTAATAAATCTCATCCACCGTAGCCACGGATTTAGGGTGATGGCCAACTGAACACAGTGTGACATCAACTCCTAATACCAGGAGAGACGAATCCCTGACAATCGACCACTGCCTCCATGTGGCTCGAGACTGTACCTAACTAAAATCTATTTGCATGACTCTTTTGAGCTGCGGTAGGATAGTAATCTAAGTACATTAGGAACTCACATGAGACAAATGACGATCTCATGTCAAATGACTAATTTGTACTCATGCCACTAGAGAACTGCTATCTGACGATAGGTATAATACCATTTAGAAGTTCTCGGCGAGTCCGTCCAGTGTACTTACCTCCAATGAGCACATATATACTATCTTAGGTGACTCAACACCAATTGCTTGTGAGACCGACCACCATCCCTTGTCGGGGTCTCGAAATGTATACACTAGTCTATTTCGGAATATCAATGCCCAGTTTCGATTCTCTCTCGACTAGGGACATTTAAGGATGTGCTTATAGACTATCCAGCTCTCACATATATGATAATGCTGGTAGTCAAGCAAGAATCATACGGGCTTCATTATTATGTATTAGAGAAACGTAATAACAAGTAAAAATTATACACATCAATGATAAAGACAAACCAGATAGCATACTATCATTTCGAGCAAGACTGTTCTACCTGAATAGATCCTCTCTTAATTATCATAATTACCTACCTGCAATTACAATAATTACCTTGAGGGCACCATATTCAACAATCTCCCATTTGCACGTAAGGCTAATTTTTGTGGTATCGCATACCCACAGCTTGTGTGCTTTCGAATACCCAACTTCTTTACTAATCAGTTTTGCAAACCGTGTTTATAAAACATCCGTGTTCGAGAAATAGCCTCAGTGAGTGGTCCACTACAATGTTTCAACTTCCTCTCTTTATATCTCAACTTTGCGGAGATTAACAATCTCCCTATTTGAGTGATACCCTGCTTTAAGAATTTTTCAGAATACTTAATGGGACCAAGTTCATAAATGAACAACTTTATGCAACAAAATTCTTAGGCTGTATCCTCCGTTGAGTCATAATCAGCACCTTGCACCATATCTACCTCAGTATCCCAATTTGAACCCCATCCAATATACCGCTCCTCAAAAAAGGATAAACTTAAAACTTTGACAGTATCTCTGTCATCTAGGTCACCTTGAAAGCCTGAACTGATAACTGCCTTCTGGAAGAGGCTGTTGCGACCATATACCAAGAACATCCTTTTATGTTCTTAACCGCTTCCCTTTATTTCTCTAGGATTAGATTAATATCTGTTTACTACGGTAAGTGTTGAAGCAATATTTGGTTCGGTACAAGATATTGCATGATCGAATCAATTACCTGAGAAAATGGTACGAGTCCCTCTTCTCATCAGTCTGAAAGACATCTCTTTAAAGAGGTCGACTCCATTACCTGCGGGTAAACTACCACGCCATGAGTCATCCATTCTAAACTACTTTAGAATGGTGTCCAAGTACCCACATCGGGACACTTCTCAAATCTAGATTTATCGATATAGATCTAGTCACCAGAATTCATAATATCTTATCCAGATCCTATGTGGAGAAAACATCTGTGACAACCAAAGTTTGACCGATTGTAGTATATGAATACCACTTCCTATCAGAAGTATGTCATCCAAATCCCAGGACATAACTCCCTACATCTTTCTTACTAGGTTCATCTGTTGTTTTGATAATGTCAATCACCATGACTGTCATATCAAAACAGATGATTCGTTTCTGCTATACATGCTTTAGTTTACGAATAGACATAAGCAACTTTCACACCTTCCGCTGCTCCTGTAAGTCGATGTACAACACCCCACGAGTTGCGGGGAGGCGGAAATATGAAAAACAATCTTGTTTTTTGGATTAACATCGACTAACCGAAGAATCTTTACTAAACTATAACTAACAAATACATAGGAGTTGTTAACTACTATGAGAAGTGATTATACCTAGTGAACCTAGTCCTTCGTCTTTTCATTCTCCACGTCCTCCTCGGCCTCCTCTACGTGATAGATGATCCACCCGAGAGCTTCTATTCCAAGCTTCACCTCTAATCTTGAGGTAACTAGGTTTCTTTAGTTTCTAATCAAAGGAACCTAGGTGATATAGAGTGAGGTTATGGATTAATTAGTCTATCTAATACTTGATCTCAACATATGAGTGGTAGGATTAGGGTTTGAAGAGAGAGTGAGCTTGAGGAAAGAGAAGGTGAACATAATAATGATAATGAAAATGTTTCTCACTTGAATATATGAAGCATAATCTTTTATCAAATAAATGAATAAATATGATTAATCATCATGCTTCATTAATTCTATATTTGTGATTCACTATATGAGTTATTAACCATTTAATGATGCATTAATGATATGGATGAATCACACAAATAAGTCACAAATGTATTTAATGAAAATGCCACCTAAATCCTCAAGTCACCATAATTCTAGAAGCTTCCCGTCAAATTACGAGAACGCCCCTCCTATCCGTGAAAACACGGAAAAACTTTAGACTGTATAAATCCAATAATCCGATAGTAGAATCTGGCTTAAACCAAAGCCGGCTAGTAAACACTGTCCGAACGTCGTACGTGCATAAACACACGTATGCGTCCGAACCCTTGTCGTAAAACCATACGACCTCTATATCGTTTCGCCTGGAGCAGGAAAACCCTCTGTGTGGGACTCTAAAGACTCAACTACTACGCTGGCAGTCGGTTTAACCACAGACCGCAAGCGGCACTAGCTGTACGTAACGGTCCCCAGGTAGATGTCGATAAGAAGGCCGATGAGGAAACCCATCCGAACTCCTACTGAGCCTGTCCGTGACAATATCCGCGCAGTCCGGTCTGTTCATCTAAGAGTATCGTATGTATGGTCTAGGGAGGTGGTGAACGTCAGACCCCTAATAACCGTACAAGTCGTGCCGGTATGGCTCAAGACCATCTGAGAATCTACTGATCAGTCCACCAGTAATTCTCAATCAGCCCTGGCCAGGGACTTATGGTAATGACCAACCGATCACAGTGCGATATCAACTCCCTAGACCAGGAGAGACGAATCCCTAACAGTCGCTCACTGCCTCCATGTGGTTCGGGACTGTGCCCAACTAAAACCTGTTTGCACGACTCCTTTGAGCCGTGGTAGGGTAGTAATCAAAGCACAGTGGGAACTCACACGAGACAAACGACGACCTTAAGTCAACAGACTATCTGCACACGTGTCACCTGAGAACTGCTATATGACGTTAGGTATAATACCATCCAGTCAGTTCTCGGCGAGTCCTGTCCGGTGTACTCACACCCAGTGAGCATCTGTATACAATCTTAGGTGCACATCACCAAATGGCTGCGGGACCAATCCATCGCCCCTCGTCAGGGTCTAGATATGTATACACTAGTTTACTCTGGAGCATCGATGCCCAGTCTCGATACTCCTGTGACCAGGGACATTTAAGGATGTGCCTATTGACTATCCAGCTCCCACAAGTATGACTGCCATCACAATGCCGGTAGTCAGGCAAACACCCTATGGGCTTTATCAACATGTATATATATAAATACAAAGTAAAATATATCATATGTTAAGATAAAGACAAACCAAATAGCGTACTATCATATCAAGCAAGATTGCCATGTATATACATATCCCTAGTATCCTATACAATGAAGGCCTCTAGGGCATATATATCCAACAGCTCCTACTGACTACAATAACCATGGCAGAGTCATATACATGTGCATTTTTAAATTCACATTTAGAAAGATATTATGATCATCCACTTGCCAGATATCACAGTTATGAATAGCAGTAGTGGCAAGTCATATCCATATGGACTTCAGTATAGACATTGAAGTAAAAGTTTCATCACAATCCACGCTGGGTATTCAATGAAAATCTTTACAACAAGTCTAGCTTTATTAGGTTTATACCTTTCCACCTGCACAAATTTCGAAAAATCTACTTGCTTTTAATAGGTTTTACCCCTTCAGAAGCACCCAGCAAATTCTATAATTTGTTGAAGTGCGTGGAGTCCAACTTAGATATGATGCATCTTGTCACCTCGAAGTTATTACTTCCTATGACTTGCTGATTACTAGTAGGGCTATCATCACAATGATACCGACCTCCCTATCACCGTCTACGAGAAAACCGAAGTGTCTCTCACATCGCTGTGGTCATCTACTAAAATCTGTGGAGTGGCAAATGGTTTGTCAAGCCCAATTGAATTTTTAGGTTCTACTAAATTTTCAGTAACTGTTTGTAGTTCTAGAATCACTTCTAGTTCTATCATACTCCCACTAATTTCTTTTACAAAATGATTCCTTTTATAAAATAGGTGGCGAGTCAAGAACAAATCGATTTCTGATCTTGAAAATGGTAGAAGTAAAGCCCTAACCAATGTTTGGGATAATCCACTGTAAGGACACTGAAATCCCTGTACAAATATAACTTGTTCAATGTATAGAAAGGGTATTTTAGCTTGATTAGGAGTTATAAGTTAATATTGTTCAATAAAAGCAAAAGGAACTTGTAGCTCACTGATTAAGACTCTCTACTGTTGTACCATAGCTTGCGTGTTTGAATCCCATCGTCCCAATTATTTTTAATATTTTTCTTTTTAACTTTTCGGAAGCCAAGAGTTGCACGTGTGTCACGCCCCGCTTCTCAAGATACGTAACTACGGTATGTGACAGAGCCAACCATGCTACCTGTGGATAGGAATCATCACTCCACAGTCACATTACGGCTGTCTATCTGATATCAAGAACAGTAAATATATAATCTAGCTACTACATGTCTATCTGCCATAGTAAATAAAATTAAGAAAATGCATAAAGAGGAAACGAATCAAGATCCAATAAATTATAGCATCTGAATTACGTCACAATACGGGCTCACATCAATAAAAGTAAAACTGCTGAAATAAATAAATTAAGAGTCTCTAAACTAAATGGCTAGCTCCTCATTGCTCGGCTTGATTGCTAAAATACTCTTGATCTTCCTGCGATAAAGGTAGAGGAACTGGGCCATGCAAAACCCAAACGTCAGTGTGTCATAATATCAAAATAATAGTAATAACCAGGATATGATGCTATGACTAAACATGAATTGTAAATAAATAATACAGGTATAAAAAAGTGAGGTTCATGTATGTGATGTGTATTCTAAATTCTGTGCTTCTAACTTATCTATTTTACAAGTTTTTGAAATCAATTTAATAGAATCGTCGATGTAACTCAATAGTATCCCATGCGTGCCCGGGACCACGGTCAAGATTCTTAGGGTGAATTCGAGACATGCCGCTAAGCAGTAAATATGTAACATGTACAGATGAATGATGTCAGCATCATTCCAGGGCTGGCCGAACCTGTAAAGACTGATTAGTATGAGTATCAAACTGTTGAGTTACGAATCAAGTTTCATTATTGATTTCCCCTTACCCCTAAGGTTTTGTGTTCAAATCAGGTATTGATGATATAAATCTAATGCTAACACAGGATCAAGCAGGTACAAGTCTTGTCTATATAGACAACAAGTCACGTCCGTCAGGACAACACGTTAGGATGTCGATATTAGTAAAAGGTCTACGTAACAAGTCTGGTAGTGTGTCGTGGACACGTCATGTACTGTATATTAACCAAAACAGATACCAAATTTAAAACTGTAACCAATATCGAACCACGGTAAACACAATTAATGCAAGGATGCATATGTATTTATCTGTAATAACCGTTATACGTCCATTACCATGTATATTGCAATCTAGATAACATATTGAACTGTTATAGTGGTATGATCATATCATGATGTTCTGGCATGCAACCAGATAAACTATTATCAGTATGGATACAGACGGATATTGGAAAACGATAAATCGGTAATATTTGCTGAATTATTAAAACACATGCACTATTATTTATCAAATAAATATTGATATAATAAAATAGCATGTCACAAGTTTAGAACTTGCCTGATCGGATTTCACGTCGAGATACGAATATCACGTCTGATGTCAAAATAAAGTTACGACGCAAACTTACACACACAGGACTGGACCTGGCTAAGAAACAGCGTGACGTGGTGACGGGGCTAGATGACGATGGTGACTGGGTCGTCGGGATCGTCGGCGACTTGCGCAACTCCGGCGAGACGATCGGAAATCAAGAATAGAAAGAATAAGGAAAGAAAAAAGAAAGAAGAGAGAAAAAGAAGTTGCTGTGGGGTTCTCTGTACTTAGCGAGGACAGAGGGGATGGTGGCGGCGAGGAGGTAGAGAGAGTGTGAGGTGTGAAGGTGATCAAGGAAGGTGCAGGGTTGGTGGTGGTGGTGGTCTGGGGTGTTCTTGGGTGCTGGGGAGGCGAGGAGGTGAAGAGGTGGTCAGTGGTGATGGGTTTTCCGACGACTAGGGGTTCCGACGATAGGGTGTTGTCTTGGCATCGGGGAAAAAGTTGTAGGGTCGTCGCGAAGGAGGAAGGAGGAGGTCTCGGGGGTGAAGGCTGCAAGGAGGAGGAGGTGAGGTCAAGAGGGGGCGGTGATGGTGATGGGCGGTGATGACGAGAGGGATAAGGTTGAAGGCGATGAGGATGGGGAAGACGAGGGTTGGGGTTCTCGGCTTGGGGTTGCTGGGGTTTCGGTTTAGGGTTGTCGGGGAGAGGAGGAAGAGATGGAGGTGGAGGTGATGACGAGGGGGCGAGGATGAAGGCAAACGGCGGTGAGGGGTGGCGACGTGATGATGGGTTAGGGTTAGGGGTTCGCGGGTGAGGACGTGAGAAAAGAAAGAAGAGAGAGATTATGGGTTTTAAATAATAATTATATATATATTCTCGAGAGAGAGAGACCGAGGTTAGAGAGAGAGAGACAGAGAAAGAGAAAGAGATAGAGATAGAGAAGAGATTTAATTAGTTTATATATATATATATATATATATATATATAACAGTTTTGATATATATGTTTTAGGAAATATATTATATATATATTGTGGTTTGCTCCGAATATTACCCGTACCCCTTCAAAAATCTAGTTTTTCAATATGGAGAATATACGTAAAAGTTTAAACCATAATGCGATATCCTGATAATAAAAACATATACCCCCAAGTACAGAGCTACTAAATATACTTAACGATCAAATAAGGAGTCTGTTTAACAATTAGGACATGAACATGATATATGGGTGTAACCACATAATATGGGGTATGATGACATGTAAGGCTAGATATCAAAATATGTTATTTGATTTTTATTTTGTATTATAAAAGATATGCGGATACTAAAATATATTATATATGTTTATAAAATCTCGATTTGCATGGATCCTCTGTACTAACAAACATTTGATGTTATCTTGAACTATGATGGGTTTCAATCATGCGGGTCGGGTTGGATAATAACCATAACTGCAATTGCACCATCCGTAGCCCAAAAGCAATAATAATAAAGAATTTACCGCAAGATTTGTAATACCCTAAATATATAGTATAAATGCACTAGGGTGCTACATTATACCCAACTATAAAAGAATTTCGTTCTCGAAATTCACAGAATAAGAAAGACAAGAAAACACAGATCTAAGGAAAGCGGCGTAGAAACTTCTGTCGGATCTCGTCTTCAAGGCCCTAAGTAGATTCTCCGTGCGAACGATTCCCCCATGAAACGAGTATTAGTGGGACAACTTTATTCTTGAGGACTTTTTCTCGTCGATCCACAATCGCCATTGGTCGCTATTCATATGTTAAATCTTCTCTTATTGTCAGTTCTGAGTGATCTAGGACGTGCGTCTCATCTCGAACATACTTGCGGAGTTGAGATACATGAAACACGTCATGAACACCCACCAAATATGGTGGTAAATCCAATCGATAAGCTATCTCTCCAACATGCTCGATAATACCGAAATGCCCTACAAATTGAGGACTAATCTTGGCTCGACTACCGAATCGGATCACTCCTCTGGTCGGTGATATCTTTAAGAATACAAGATCACCAACTGCGGACTCCAGAGGTCTTCGTCCTATATCAGCCCAACTTTTTTGTTGATCCTGTGCCATCTTCATATGATTTCGGATCACGTTAACTTTCTCCACCGTTTGCATAATAATATCTGGTCCCAATAATTTTCTTTCTCCAACACGTCCCAACAGACAGGCGAGCGACACTTACGACCGTATAATGCTTCGAATGGAGCCATCTGTATAGTCGCCTGAAAACTGTTATTTTATGAAAACTCCACCAAGTGCAAATGATCCTTCTGTAAACCCTTGAAGTCTAACATGCATGCTCTCAACATATCTTCAAGAGTTTGGATCGTTCTTTCTGATTGGCCATCTGTCTGAGGATGATAGGCTGTGCTAAAGTTCAAGCGATTTCCAAACTTTCCTGTAGACTCCTCCAAAAGTGGGATAGAAATCGAGTATGATGATCGGAAAAGATGCTCACAGGTACTCCATGCAATTTCACAATCTCCTGCATATACCGCTCTGCTAAAGCCTCCGTCGACTGACCAACACGAAATGGTATGAAATGAGCTGCCTTGGTCAATCGATCGACAATGACCCAAACTGCATTATTGCCCTTTGGAATCCATGGTAAAGCTGTCATGAAATCTGTGGTTATATGTTTCCACTTCTATTAAGGAATCGGAAGTGGTTGCAACAAACCAGCTACGCTTTGATATTTAGCCTTGACTTGTTGACACACCAATCACTTCGATACGTAGAGAGCAATCTCCCTTTTCATGACTTCCTACCAGAAATGTTGTCACAGATCTCTGCACATCTTTGTGCCTTCCGGGTGTATGAAATATGCGGAACTATGAGCCTCCTTCAGGACTTCTTCATGGACATCTCCTTTAGGCACACATAAACGACTCCCATAACGTAACGAACCATCTTCATGAATTAATAGATCCGTTCGAAGTCTCGCTTCTACTTGTTCTCGGAACTTTTGCAATCTTGGATTTTGTGACTGCGCTGCTTTAATGTTATCGATCAAGAATGACTTTACTTGCAACTGCATCAACTGTCCTGAAGAATTTGGTAGTATAATCTCCAATTCGAATCTCTGAAAATCAGCTATAATCTCTTTCTGTGCAGTCAACATACGTATCGCTGGCAACCGACTTAGAGCATCCGGCACTACATTAACTTTTCCCGGATGGTATTTTAGATCAAGATCATAGTCAGCCATCAGCTCTAACCATCTACGCTGCTTCATGTTGAGCTCTTTCTGGGTGAACATATACTTTAGGCTTTTGTGATCGGTAAATACTTCTACCCTTTCGCCCAATAATTAATGTCTCCAAATCTTCAAAACAAAAATCACTGCTGCTAACTCCAGATCAAGAGTTGGTGTTCATATCAGAAAACTGCATTTTAATACCACTCATTCATTATCTATTTTGTTATTTATCGGTACTATTAACCAGTGTCTGCTCATTAAATACAGATTGCAGGTATTTGTGACAAAATACTGGAAACACACTCAAAATCACGGATATAACGTTTGGGCGCTAACACTGCAAACAGAACAGAAAGCCGATCGTGATTCAAAGAGCTCATTTTTGCAAATAAACAAGTTTTGGTCCAACACATTACAAGTGTGCACAATACTCTTGGTGACTTGGACCATGGTGGGGCTGCCTTGGCACGCATGACATGATGAATTGTGCAAGTAGGAAACATGAGCATTAAATGCTAAAAGATGTGATGTGATTTAAAGCATCAAGTTTCCCTCCAAGACTACAGAGTATAACCCAAACTGATATGAAGAAATCAAACATTACCAGTGGACTTGTTGAGTGCACTCAAGACCACCACACCAACACGAGCCCAATTGCCCAAGATTGGATCGACGAGACCCTCCCAAAAACCGGCATCACCGGTTTTTCTGACTCCAAATGATCCCTTTTTTTATGGTTGTTTATTTGGGTCACATCATCTTAAGTTTATTGTTTGTTTATTCTGGAATGAGGCCTATAAATACCAGAGCAACGGGCAAGGGGAGAGGATACTTTTTGGCTTTAGTTTTAGTTTAGAACAATTGTAATTTGTAGATGGTAACTTGCTTTTCGTTTGAACTCTTGAGCTCTTGCCCTTTATCTTGACCTTGCAACTTCTTCATTGAACTTGCAAGTTTAAAATTTAGGTTCTTGAATTCAAGATTAGTTGTATCTTATTTGAAGATCAATAAAAGTTCTCATTGTTCATTACATGTGTCTTGCTTTCTACAAACTTTGAACTTGTGAAATCCTTACCTTCCTTTGATCTTGCAACCTCTTAATTGAGCTTATAACCTTAAAGTTTGGTATTTTGATTCACATTGGTCCGGGCTTAAAAGAACATTTGAAGATATTTGGACGTTGGATTTATCGTTTCTTAACTTTCTAACATTGACTTTACTTTTCTTGCAATTTTTGATATGTGTCTTACTCTTTTCTTTGTTGTATTTGTGTCACGACCCAAATGTAGCACGTGACCGGCACTTAAATCACATGACATCTAAAGACATCGACGCAATCCAAATAAGCCGAAACCCGGAATCTAAACCCATTTTGAAAATATTGGAGGTGAGGTTTAAATAATCATCCGATAAAATCAATTTAAAATAACATCTAAATTTAACTAAGTATATTGAAAAGCATTTATGACGTTTTGAAAATTGACATCATCTCCTTTGCATTTTTATAAAAACCCGATACAACATAATGAAATAGCATCCCAACGGAATCTAGTCTCCACATCCAAACGATGGAGCAAGCAATCAATCTAAAGCAGAAGTCGACTCCAAAGAGTATGACAACTTAAGACACAACCTTAATCCTCGCTTCTAAATCCATAATATACCATTTCTAAGTTGATGGAGTTTCCGCTAGATATAAGAATATATAAATAATCAAGAGTGAGTAAGATACAATAACAACTCACTTACCCATCAATCCCCAAAAGAATGCGTGCCCAAACCGCTGATAATCCAAGCGGTAAAACCTGCAAGAAACTGTGGCACAACGGGGATGAGTTACCAACTCAGTGAATAAAAGTACATCTAAAGGTAGAAATCGAAACGCATGACGATTCCTAGGTCATAAGAATAGTAGTGTCATAAGCTGTAACGATGTACTATATGATATGCATAAGTGCAATACTAACTATCGTGCAATTCCAAGTATACTATCTCAATGTCATATGAGTCAAAATCATAAATCTATGATCTGTATTGGAATCTCCTTTTTGTCTATGACTGTCTGTACAAATATATACAGGTACTGTCTTCCGGATCAGTCCTGGTGGAATCCAATAAATAATATCTATCGGTGTACCTCATGATAATGATCGTATCAATATACATATAGATGTCCAGTATCGACATCGAAATCCGAAATCTCTCGTGTCCAGCATCGACACATAAATACAGATACCGTCGACACTATTCCAACAGATGATCGCCACCCGATATTCTGGTTACGATCAGTATCCCCTGGATATCTGCCGTACCCAATCGAACCCCGGTCAGTATCCCCTGGATAGTTGCCGTGCTCATCTCAATCTCCGGTCAGTATCCTCTGGATATCTGCCGTGCTCAAATTCTTTCTCTGGTATCGAGTATTCTCGCCGGGCTCCCCCGCCTCAAATGCGGCTATCCTGCCCCTCAGTCTCGACCGGGTCCACCATGTATCCAACTGTATATCTCCCCCACTCAGTCTGGATAACGTAAAAATCCGTAACCGTATATCTCCCCCACTCGGTCCGGAACAAAACCAGAAAACACAAGACTCATTGTGGACGTTTTACTCATCATATCAAAATATCAAGTAAGGAATAAGAATAATTACATAGATTGTATTGATGATATACAATATATGTATATATATAACAGTATCCCTACCACCGATATATATATCATCAGGAGTAAAATACTCAGAAATCCCAAGAAATCAAATACATCATTTATAGTTACAACATGAATAGGAAAAGACTACGCAATCATATCACATAACCTAATGATTTCAATTCTAATGTGTCATGGCACTACTAATGATGTGTAGTGTAGCATACGCGTCTGTGCTCGTGCAACATGGAAATCATTAGTATTTGCGCAAGTGTTCTACGTTGTAATAATATATATATTAACACATATATAACAGAACGATTCTACAGTGACATGGCAATACCAATGAGGTGTAGTGTAACATATATTTACGTGCTTGTGCAGTATAGTACTCATTGGTATTTGTGCAATGTTTTATCAGAGTGTGTGTAACGCAGAAACATATAATATAGATAATATAATGCAAACCTGTAAAATAATCTAAACGTATTTATTGTAATTACTTGTTATGAGCTATACCATTATCTTTACAAATGATCGGAACGTTAAGTTTGAAATAAGAAAACTGCCTTAGATTTAAAATAGATGTTTGTTTTAGAAACTGGCACGCATCCTAGTAGTTTATTTAAAAGACAACGAACCGTGATTTTTAAAATAATATAGCTCATACCAGTATTACATCCTAAAACAGAACATAACTATCTCTACGAGTCAAAGAATAAATTGGCCGTTATTCGGCATACAAAGTTCATCATTTCCGATACGTATAAATCCTTGTATTATAGCTCATCATATCGCTATATCCATATCATCTTAAGCACGACATGATCCCTCGTACAAACTCATCAAATCATACCCATATCGTACGGATCAAATATCACGTATATCTCATTTAAAAACTACATATGAAACTTTATGCAAATGGAGGGTATACAAGATGCAATACCATATCGATGCTTTGACGAAAAGCTAAACTTAAGTAGATACCATAATAATAGTTATAAAGTTGCGGGGGTGCTATACGCCATCCATCCCTTCCCCAGTAGATGTAAATCTACTCACCGGAAATACGTCGTATCTACTCAGGAATTGCCAATCCTTTTCCTTTCCTCGCGGCCTCCAAAGTTCCCATATTTGAATCTAACATCAAGAATTAATTTATATAAGAAAACGGCTACTCCGATACGCCAAAAATCAATAAAACGCAAGTTGTACATGCTAATTACACTACGTACGACCATTGCAACAGATCTAATATTTAACCTCACTGAAATCTAACCCAACTCTGTATCGCGACAGAAAACAGATCGCGATACGTTTTAACCGTGTCGTAATTTCGTTCTTTGGATACCCTTTTCCGATATTAGATTCCAGATTTCCTATACAGTTAAATTAACTTATTTAAACAATACCAAAATGACCAAAATTTTACACAGAAACTTACATAACAAGCCAAAACACCCTAGCTCCCTACAAATCCGGCGACGCCGGAATTTCCCTATTGTTCGCCGGCCCAAAACTGAGCCTTTTGGTTCGTGTTCGTATGGTTTGCTCTAAGTTCAACATACATCATTACTACCCTATTTAGTTAAGTTAATTTTTCTCTAAACTACAGCAGATTCAAACAGAGCCTAGTTTTGACTAAAATACGAAATTATAGAAAATTTTCATTTTAATTTAAACTAGTTACAGAATCTAAATTCCTACCGTGGTTAAGTATTTTACCTTCAAGTAATTTGCTGGAAGAACACCCTCCAAGATGCACAAGCTCCTAGTCCTAGCTTGATGATGAGGAAATCCTAGACTTAGCTCTTCTCCTTTCTCTTGTTCTTCTATGTTTGTTCTTGTTTTCTTTTTCTTTCTTTAAAATTTTAGATTTTAAACTAGCTAAATGATATGAACACATGATATATGTGGTGATAGGAGTGAGGTGTAAGAGGAGGTGTCACCAAGCAAGATGTAGTGGTTTCATGCAAGGAGGAGGTGTGGGGAGTGTGTTGTGCATGAGAGGAGGTGGCGGCAATACTTTATCATTTCTAAAATGAATTATCTTGATAAAAATTATGAACTAACTTTATCTAACCCCTTTTCTACTTACACCCTTAAAAATTTCCCATTTTACACAAAATCCTAAACTTTATATAAATACCCTTCACAACCTATGTTATTATAAAATACCCTTTTTATTAAAATGAAGCTAAAATTCATATTAAAACCCTTATAATTTATTTATGTTGCATCCTAAAATTTTAATTTAATTTGTTTTACATCCATCTTATGAAATTATCTTATTTGGTTTTAATAACTTTTTAATTTAACCTTTTATTATTTAATTAATTAATTTTATTTATTTCCAAATTTTCTGAATGTTACAATTTGGTATTGTAAATATGTGTGAGTAATTGATTTAATTTTTAAGGGTAGAATATGGTTAGTTTGTGTTAGATGATGTGTTTGCTAAAACCTTAAAAACATTAACTTTGCAATTGAAACTCCGATTAAACGACTCGCAATTCCGCTGCGTTAGGCACCCTATCCTACCATGATAGCGGTGAATCCTAATTATGACCAGATTACTAGTGGTTTGCCGAAGGCTAAGGTCGAGAGACAACAACGGAAGGACAAGGGACAAGAAATACGGATTTAGCACACAAACACAAATACCGTATTTCAAGTTCCCTAATCCACATTATTGCCTATTGTTTTAGTGTCAATATCAGAATTAGATCTATAAGGAAACGACAAATATCATCCTAACACAAGCTAACCTAAAACTACCCCTAACAAGTCTTTTTATTAAACATATCATAGTTACGACACTTAGTATAAACAACAACTCAAGTTACGGTATTAACTCGTTAGAACTAGCTTAAAAACCTACCATCTCCCTGCGGATGACCCGTACTCATCGCGGCTCGTTACATGCGACACCGTTTTTATTGCGGTTATTTCAAATTCTTTTTAAAACGACACGGTGAAAACGTGCTAATCAAATGGCGCCGTTGCCGGGGAGACAGTAATGCTTTTACACTTGTAGTCTCGGGTTAATTTGTGAATATTTTGTACAAAATTAACTTTCTAACAGATTCAACGAAAAAACATATTCTTTTTAAACCGACACGAGAACTAAAACCAAATATTCTGTTCTCTGGATTTTTGTTCTGTTAACACACTGTGTTTTAACATGGAAATCAAAGTATAAAAGTAGAATACTATTATCACATTGAGGAAACACACAAAATTTGAGCACCAAATTCTTAATACGATCGGCGAAAACTTGCATTTTCCCGATGTCGCCGGTCCCTTTGTGAGGTCTTGAAAATTTGTTTTTTGTGTTGCCTCCAGTGTTCTGTTAGTATCCCATTTTTATTTTTTGATTTTCTTAATAATTTATGTTAAGAACTTTGGCTATCTATATCGCTTTCTAGCTAAAATATCCATATTTTTTCCCGACATTTACAGATTTGACGGGTTGGCGAGCAGCGATCGTGCAGAGCAAGGGGTGTTTTTCAAGTTTAAGGAGATTGAACACTATAGTGCCAAAGATCAAGGTAGTTTGACCCGCGCAAGCGAACCATTCACACACTCGGAGACAATATCAACACAAGCCTCTTATCTCAACTCTTTTTGGTACGTATTTTTCTAAACCTCTTCTTCTCAATTCTGACGCTCCAATATTCTTATCTTTGCAGGATTCTTTGCAATATCGCCGCAAAAGCTAAAGAGAAACTAACTGTATTTGTTGCAGCGCCACATTTAAAGTAAAAAAAAATGATAATTGATTGTTTGATAATAAACCTTGTTGATTTGCGCATTGCATCATTAATACAGACTTAAGGGGCTATAACACCAATTCAGATTGGGTGGGGATTTCATCACCCTTCCTAAGACCCCGAAATCACTAATTGCATAAGTGTCATCTCAGGTTTAATAAAAAATATCTAGACTCAGCCAATTAAGGACTTGTCGCGTTCAATAGGACAAAAGAAGATTTTGGGCATTCGGTCGTTTATCCAAACATGACTTTTTTGGTGCCTAGGCTAGAGAAGTGAGGAGGCAACTTTAAACGGCCCATCTCACGGTGATTCGTGAGCGGAACTCTCCTTACCTCATTTGTGCTTACCTGGCCATAACTAGCTGTGAAGAGGCGATTTGAGGGTTATCTCACAATTTGTCACTTTGGAATAGTTAGAAGTAGGTCTAGTAGACTCAGGGGACCCTAGTCTAGGTATTGATTGCGCATTTGTGACTGTGCATTTGTGATTGTGTTTGTTGAACCATCATTTCATTTTCACATTCTTACAAAACAAACACAAATTTGCCACTTTTACCACCTTCACCCAACTTCTCTCCATTTACGTTTTCTTACCCTCACATTGTACACTAAACTTGTTTAGTGTATGTCCGTTTGGACTAGGGACCCTAGTGCCCGTTTAGTCCGCGTTTCGTTAGTCGCTACGGACTACGCGATCGACCCCGAAGTCAAAACTTCTTCCACGCCTCTTTCACCTTTACCCTTGCCGGTTAACTCCGATATTGACCGTGATTCTGTCCATACTTCTTCACCTTCATTTTCACCAGACTCTTCTTTTGAGATGTCAGGACTTCCTCCTAACCTCACAACGGGAATGATTCCACCTCCACTAGGTGCGAATAACCCGCGACCACCTCTTGTTGAAGCGCCACAGCGAATCACGCTCTAGGATTGTTTCTATCCTACCCGCGCTGCACTTCCGACTTGTCTTTCACTTCCACTGGCCAATGGGGATAATTTCGAAATTAAGCTCCACTTCATCAACGTGTTGCCCAAATTTCACGGGCTTGAATCTGAAGATGCCTATATCTTAATCAATAAATTCCAGAACGTTTGTGCGATGATGAAGACAACCCAACTGTCTGATGATGCTATATGGCTACGAGTTATTCCTTTCACTTTGTGCGACCTTATTGAAAAGTGTCTGTATAGCATCGCATCTCATTCGATAACCAGTTGGGATGAGTTTGTGAAAGCGTTTCTAAAAAAATTCTACCCAAATCATAAGACCGCACGGATCCGAAACGCGATAAACCAATTCACCCAGCTTCCAACCGAACCTTTTTGGAAGTGCTTTGACCGATATAAGGACATCCTTGTTCAGTGTCCTCATCACGGTATAGAGAAATGACAACTTTGCCAAACTCTGTATGAGGGCTTGAATCCAGCAACCAGACAGTTGATGGAGACCATCTGTCAGGGTCACTTCCTGTCCAAATCTGACAAGGAGGCTTGGCAATTTTTTGACGATCTTGCGGAGCAAACGCTGTAGTGGGAGAGCACCCGACCGAACACCTCAACTTCTTCTTCTTCAGGTCTCTCTAGGACAGGAGTTCATCAACTCAACATCTCAATTACAATGAAGGCCGAGATGGTTGCAATCACACGAAAACTGGAAGCAATTGAGAGCAAATTCTCAACTTCTGCCCCTGTTCTTCCCCCTCGTATCATTTGCACTTTTTGTTCGGATCCATTTCATTTGACCGAAGAGTGTCCTTATAATCCACCATCTCAAGAACAGGATCAGGTTAATGTTGCATTTCAGCAGAGACCAAGAAACGATCCATACTCTTCCACATACAATCCCGGTTGGAGGAACCATCCCAATTTCGTCTGGAATCAGAACCATCATCAATTCCAAGGTCACAACAACTTCCAGAGGCCTCCTCCTCCTCAACAACAAGCTCAACAATAATTTCAGCAGCCTTTCCAATCCCGACCTTTTCAGAATCCGACGAACAACTTTGCACCCTGCAACAATTCTTTTCCTCCAAAACAACTTTGCACCCTGCAACAATTCTTTGCCTCAAAACAAATTTGTCCCGACAAATAACGATAAGATTTCCTTGCAAGAACGAAGTCTGGAGGCTTTTGTAAAGCAATCGACTCTATCCACCGGCAACATCCAGTCTTCTATTTAGTCTCTGGTACAACACACCGCCGCACACGGGCAAAGCATCAAGACTATCAAAACCCAGATTGCACAGCTGAACGCGGTTTTAAGCGAGTGAGAGAAAGGAAGACTTTCATCTCAACCACTCCCAAATCCTGGTCACCCACATAATGTACATGTTGCTATTGAACAACAGAACCATAATGTGAGCGTTGTGACTACATTAAGATCTGGAAGAATGCTGAATAACAACATCGGCACACGTATTGATGATGATGACACCACAGCCATTTCTTCTGCTCCTACTTCTTCTTCTGAGCTTAGTCTCCATTCTTCACCAGGCTCTTCTTCTTCAACCGCTTCTCCGAACGGATCCACATCCCACTCCACTCAAACTCTAGTTTTTGGTTCCGTTCCAACCCCACAATCTCCTCCACAAGCATTGGACTCAACCAATTTAAAAAATGTTCCATTTCTAAACCGGTTGAGATCTAATAAACAAAATCTACAAATGGAGAAAATTCTGGAGTTGTTCAAACATGTTAACATCAACATTCCCCTCTTAGATGCAATTCAGCAAGTCCCATCTTACGCAAAAATCTTGAAAGACTTGCGCACTAAGAAGAGGAAATCTCAGGTACCAAAGAAATTTTTCTTGGCTAGTAACGTGAGTGATGCTCTAACCCAAAACTTACCACAAAAACGGAAGGACCCTGGCTGTCCTACGATTTCAATAACCATTGGGGATAAGAACATCAACCGTGCTCTTTTGGATCTTGATGCTAGTGTTAACCTTCTTCCTTATTCTGTATATGAGCAACTTGGTGTAGGAGAACTGAAACCTATACACTGTACTCTTTAAATGGCCGACCGATCTATCACCCATCCTAGGGGTGAGCTAGAGGATACGTTAATTAAGGTTGGGGACTTCATATTCCCCGTCGACTTCATTATTTTAGATACACAACCTGTAGTTAACCCCCGGAATTAAATTCCGGTGATACTCGGTCGCCCATTCCTTGCAACCTCAAATGCTGTGATCAACTGTCGAAATGGTTCCATGAACCTATCTTTTGGCAACATGACAATTGAACTCAACATTTTTAGGTTAGGGAATCAGCCATCCGAACCAAGTGCTCATATACTAGATGTTTGTTCCAATCAGGAGATCGCCCCTGAGGACTGTGAATTTGAGGAATTCTTATTTGATCACAGTGTTCTTGACGCCACTAGTGCATTCCTCTTTGAATCTGCTGCTTCCACGTCTGACAACGATTACGAGTGCTTCACGTTTTCAAAAGATCTTGGTTTGTCACCACCTGAGTTTTAATCTTTTGAATTTATGGATAAGTTGGTTGAACCATACGACTCCGTTGCTTACACTTGTTTTGAACCCCTCTTAGAATCCATCGAGTTTGAGACGCGTGCATCGATCATGCCTTTAATTGTTTCTCCTCCTACGCTCGAACTCAAACCACTTCCGTCTCACCTCAAGTATGCTTACTTAGGTGAGAATGAAACTCTTCCGGTGATCATTTCTTCTTCTCTAGCTCTAGAGTAAGAGAAAACCGTTCTCGCGATCTTATAATTTTATCGGCAAGCTTTCGGCTGGACGATGGCGGACATCAAAGGGATTAGTCCCCTGATCATTGAACATCACATTCACCTGATGGATGATGCCAAACCAGCTAGGGATCCACAGAGGCGATTAAATCCAGTCATGAAGGATGCTGTGAAGAAGGAGATCGTCAAATGTCTGGATAGTGGTATCATTTATCCTATTTCAGACAGCCAATGGGTCAGTCCTATACATGTTGTCCCTAAAAATTCGGGCATTACGGTCATCACAAAGGAGGCAAATGAGTTGATCCCTACTCTCACCCAAACCGGGTGGCGAGTGTGCATTGATTATCGAAAACCCAACGCCGCAACGCGGAAAGATCACTTTCCGCTACTTTTCATTGACCAAATGCTTGAACGATTAGCTGGACATGAGTATTACTGTTTTCTGGACGGTTACTCAGGCTACAACCAGATTCCCATCGCCGAGAAAGACCAGGACAAAACCATTTTCACTTGTCCTTTCGGCACGTTCGCATATCGCCGGATGCCCTTTGAGCTATGCAATGCTCCCGCTACCTTTCAGCGGTGTATGATGGGAATTTTCTCTGACATGGTTGAGAAATTTCTGGAGATATTTATGGATGATTTCTCCATCTTTGGCGATTCTTTCGACGAGTGTCTGCAACATCTTGACGCTGTCCTTACCCGATGTAAGGATAAAAATCTCACTTTAAACTGGGAAAAATGCCACTTCATGGTACGTGAAGGTATCGTCTTAGGACATATCATTTCGCGAAATGGCATCGAGGATGACAAAGCAAAGATTGATGTCATTTCCAACCTCCCTCCTCCTAAATGCGTTAGAGATATCCAATCCTTCCTTGGCCATGCCGGTTTTTACAGACGGTTTATCAAGGACTTTAGTAAGATTGCTAGATCATTGACTCTTCTTCTGGCCAAAGATACTACGTTCAACTTTGACTCAAGCTGTTTGACGACTTTCGAATCCTTGAGAAGCTTGCTAACCACTGCTCCCGTTCTTTCTTCACCTGACTGGATGCATCCTTTTGAGATTATGTGTGATGCATCCGACTTTGCTATCGGTGCGGTCTTAGGACAACACATCGATAAGATGCCGCACGTGATCTACTATGCGAGCCAGACCCTGAATGACGCCCAAATGAATTACACAACAACCGAGAAAGAGTTCCTGTCTGTTGTGTTTGCTTTAGAGAAATTCAGGCCCTATCTGATCGGCTCCCCAGTCACCGTCTACACTGATCATTCCGCTCTAAGCATCTTTTTACGAAAAAGGATGCAAAATCTCGGCTAATACGTTGGATCCTCTTACTTCAAGAATTTGACCTCATCATTAAGGACAGAAGAGGATGTGAAAACGTAGTAGCCAATCATCTTTCACGACTTCCTTCTTCGCCGACGCTCCTTCTCCCAATCAACGATACCTTCCCTGATGAACAACTCTTGACGATATCTTGCGAACCCTGGTTCGCAGATATTGTGAACTACTTGGCGGCTGGACTCATATCTAACGATTGGTCGAGTCAGGACAGACTTAGATTTTTATCCCAAGTAAAACACTTTTACTGGGATGAATCCTACCTGTTCAAGTACAGTCCAGACTAAATCATCCGCCGGTGTGTTCCGGAAAACAAATTCAAGAGTGTGTTGTCTTTTTGCCATGATCAAGCATGTGGCGGGCATTTTGGCCCAAGAAAGACAGCCGAGAAAGTCTTACAATGTGGCTTTTACTGGCCAAAACTTTTCAGAAATGCGCATGAGTGCTGTAAGAATTGCTCCCGGTGCCAACATTTAGGCCGGATTTCTAGGAGAAACGAGATGCCGCTAACCAATCTTGGTTGTTGAGATGTTTGATATTTGGGGGATAGATTTCATGGGCCCGTTTCCCAACTCTTTTGGGAAGCTGTACATTCTCTTAGCTGTTGATTATGTCTCCAAATGGGTTGAGGCAGTGCCAAGCCGGATTAATGACAACAAGGCTGTCGTTAAATTCCTGAAAGAAAACATCTTTTCCCGGTTTGGGCATCCTCGCGCTATCATTAGCGACAATGGGACACATTTCTGCAATAGGTCTTTCGAGACCTTGATGCGGAAATACTCGATTAATCATAAGCTATCTACGTCCTACCACTCCCAAACATATGGGCAAGCCGAAATTTCAAATCGGCCGATCAAGCAGATATTAGAGAAAAAGGTTTCGAGGAACCGTAAAGATTGGTCTGTGAAATTAACCGATGCCCTTTGGGCATTTTGAACTGCATATAAGACTGATCTTGGCATGTCTTCCTATCGGCTTGTGTACGGAAAGGCTTGCCGCCTTCCTGTGGAAATCGAACATCATGCTAGTTGTGATGCTCTCTCATTGTTCATTAAAAAAAAGATTTTTACCCTTCAACAATTTTGGCCTCTTGATGTACAATGACAATGGGGGCACTGTCCAGTTTAAGTTTGGGGGTGTGCTCGATAAGCTTTCTCCCTTCGCATTCATTTGTATATTCTGCATTTGCATACATATTAAAAAAAAACCCATAAAAATCAGAAAATTTTCTAAAAACATAAAAACTTTGTTGTCAAGTTAGCTAGTGGGAGAACTTAGATTCGATATTTCGACGGTTTTGTTTGATGAGACAGAAACAACTAAATCCTATCTTTAGATTTGGAAAACCTGAAAGATAACCCTCCTTTAAGTTTAACTGTAGCTAATATACGTCTTTACATCACACTACACGTGTCATGAGTTTTGAAAATTAGATGACAAGTCTAATATGTCATAAAACTTTTAAATTGATAAACTATTTTTTGAGAATCAAACAGGTTTGTTCTGAAAGAAGTAATATCAAGAATAATTTATACAGTAAAGTGGATATGAAGGGATATTATTGATGCCTCAATAGGAACTAAGTATGAAGAATAACCCATCTGGAACTTGATTTGAGTGGTTACACACCTGATCCACTAACGTCTTTTATTCTAAAAATAATTGAACAACCGGTTATATCTCCGTTCGCATTGAAGCGTTATGATTTTCACGTCAAAATGTGTCATTTTGTTTTAGGGCCCAGGTTACTTGAGCAATTAAGTCCGCCGGGATGTCTCTACACCTAATGCCCTAAAACCAACTGGTATGAGAGTATTGGCCCAAAGCTCGCTAAGAAGCCTAAAAAGTCCAAAATTAAAACAAAGTCAAGCAAGTGTTCTCTCCGATTTAAAATTCCTAACGGTTTTTTGTGTGAGAATAATCTTGACAAAAGACTGGTTTTTATAAAAATATTTTTAATGGAGATATGAAGGTTTTATCCTATGATAAAGACTATTGCACGTTCACGAAGGTGTGTATGAAACGAAAACAAGCAAATGTGGAGTGAAGAATAAGACCTAGTTTCCTCTTAAGGAAGATAGAAATTCTGAATTTGAAATCTAACCGGAAAACGAAACTTGAGAAATACTTAACTCTTTATAAAATTTGTATGATCCTTTTTAAATTTATCCGGGCTTTATTTTGTGACATGACGACTTTAATCGATCCTTTTGAAACTTAATGACACTATTTGCACCGCACGTAAAGACGTATAGGATCTTAAGTTAAATAAGAAGTGAAGTGTGAAAAATAAGGGTTCGATATTTCTAACTTAGGATAATAGAATTGCTAGCTTTGAAGCTAAACCTTAAGGTTAGAATCAACAGTTATTTCACGAAACCAGCTTGACAGGATTTTGTAGGTGTAATCCGCTGAAAACCCTCAGGAGACAACGCTCCTCCTACTAGGGACACCTAGAGGTTTAACGGCTTGTTGCACGAGCTCAGTGCAACCGCGTTCCCTGCGAAAATGAGGTCAGGATTTTTGTTTTGCTCGGGACGAGCAAATGATAAGTTTGGGTGTATTTGTTCATCTCAGAAAACTGCATTTTAATACCACTCATTCATTATCTATTTTGTTATTTATCGGTACTATTAACCAGTGTCTGCTCAGTAAATACAGATTGCAGGTATTCGTGAAAAAATACTGGAAATACACTCAAAATCACGGATATAACGTTTGGGCGTCAACACTGCAAATAGAACAGAAAACCGATCGTGATTGAGCTCGTTTTTGCAAATAAATAAGTTTTGGTCCAACACATTACAAGTGTGCACAATACTCTTGGTGACTTGGACCATGGTAGGGGTACCTTGGTACATATGACATGATGAATTGTGCAAGTAGGGAACATGAGCATTAAATGCTAAAAGATGTGATGTGATTTAAAGAATCAAGTTTCCCTCCAAGACTACTGAGTATAACCCAAACTGATATGAAGAAATCAAACATTACCGGTGGACTTGTTGAGTGCACTCGAGACCACCATACCAACACGAGCCCAATTGCCTAAGATTGGACCGGCGAGACCCTCCCAAAAACCGGCATCACCGGTTTTTCTGACTCCAAATGATCCCATTTTTTCTTGTTGTTTATTTGGGTCACATCATCTTATTTTTATTGTTTGTTTATTCTGGAATGAGGCCTATAAATACCAGAGCAATGGGCAAGGGGAGAGGATACTTTTTGGTTTTAGTTTTAGTTTAGAACAATTGTAATTTGTAGACGGTAACTTGCTTTTCCTTTGAACTCTAGAGCTCTTGCTCTTTATCTTAACCTTGCAACTTCATCATTGAACTTGCAAGTTTAAGATTTAGGCTCTTGAATTCAAGATTAGTTGTATCTTATTTAAAGATCAATAAAAGTTCTCATTGTTCATTACATGTGTCTTGCATTCTACAAACTTTGAACCTGTGAAATCCTTACCTTGCTTTGATCTTGCAACCTCTTAAGTGAGCTTGCAACCTTAAAGTTTGGTATTTTGATTTCACATTGGTCCTGGCTTAAAATAACATTTGAAGATATTTGCATGTTGGATTTATCGGTTCTTAACTTTCTAACCTTGACTTTACTTTTCTTGCAATTTTTGTTATGTGTCTCACTATTTTCTTTGTTGTATTTGGTATGTAAATATGTGTGAGTAATTGATTTACCTATTAAGGGTAGAATATGGTTAGTTTGTGTTAGGAGATGTGTTTGCTAAAACCTTAAAAACCTTAACTTTGCAATTGAAACTCCGATCAAACGACACACAATTCCGCTCCGTTAGGCACCCTATCCTACTACGATAGCGGTGAATCCTAATCGTGACCGGATTGTGAGTGGTTTGCCGAAGGCTAAGGTCAAGAGACAACAACAGAAGGACAAGGGACAAGAAATACGGATTTAGCACACAAACACAAATACCGTATTTCAAGTTCCCCAATCCAGATTGTTGCTTATTGCCTTAGTGTCAATATCAGAATTAGGTCTATAAGGAAACGACAAATATCATCCTAATACAAGCTAACCTAAAACTACCCCTAACAAGTCTTTTTATTAAACATATCATAGTTACGACACTTAGTATAAACAACAAATCAAGTTACGATATTTGTCACGCCCCGCTTCCCAGAGTGCGCTAAGATCGGCACGTGACAGAGCCAACCATGCTACCTGTGACTAGGAAAGATCCCTCCACAGTCATATTATGGCTGTCTAGAGATATCAAGAACAGTAGAAAAATAAAACAACTATCTAATACATGTCCATGAGCCAGAATAACGAGTCAAGAAATAAAATAATGCGGAAGCAAAAGATCCAAGTACAACAATAATTTGGAATGTACGTCACAAAATATGGGCTCACATCAGGAATGAAGGTACTGAAAGGAAAAACTAAACTAAACTAATAACAGGTCTTCACTGATCGGCCTGTTGATCAAAATACTCTTGGACTGCTGTGACAAGGATAAGGGATCTGGGCCATGCAAAACCCAGATGTCAGTGCATCATAATATCAATAATTCTAAGCAAGCAGGATGTAATGAAATATGCAGGCATGAGGTATGAACAGTAACAAGTCATCAGTAACAAGTAAACAGTAACATGAATATAGATCAGTGAACAGGATATAAACAGGTGAAGTGCAGTGGGCAGTCTAAACTGTGCTATAGGGTTATCTACTCTAAATTTATTCGAAATCAATTAATGTAATCCTCATCGTAACCCATCGGTCTATGCCTCGTTCATTTCCCACGGGACCACGGTAACAAGATATGATAGACTGTTAGTCTATGTCCCGTTCATACCCCACGGGACCACGGTAACATGATAGCCCTTTGAGTTACGTTCAGCTGCATTCTTGATTTCCCCATACCCCAAGGTTATGTGTTCAAGTCAGGTATTGATAAATCTGGAGCTAATGCCAACACAGGATCAAGCAGGAACAAGTTTGTCTATACAGACAACAGGATATGTCCATCGGGACAACATGTCATTATAAACAGGATCAGGTAACACGTCAAGTAGTGATATATCAGGTCATGTCAAGTAGTGTACATGTATCAAGTCATGTCAAGTAGTGGTTTATCAGGTCATGTCAAGTAGTGCACAGGTATCAACGGGTGCTCATAATCAAACTATAGCAAGTATTGAATCAGGGTGAAAGTACGGATGTACAAACATCTATCAGGGGTTACATCATGACTATGTAGGATGCACATTATCAAGTATGGTACACTAATACAACAGTAACATAAAATAATATGGTCTCGGCGTGCAACTAGATATGTAATAAACCGTACAGATACAGACAAATACTATAAAACTGTAAATCGGTAAAATTTGCTGAATATTAAAACACAAGCACTATTATTTATTAAATAGATATTGATATAATAATATTAACATGGATAGTATATTCGAACCTATTAATAACTATAAAAGTGGTATTGATTAACTATACACAAGAAAGTTCCGTTCAGAAATTTAGCATCACCCTGATTTATAAAATAGCTTAAAAATAACAAACGTTCTCCAAAAGAGACGTGTCTTATACCAAAACAAAGATAATTCAATAAGGTTTTCATTTTTATAAGTTGAAGTATCTTAGATTGTTCCTAAAAAAAGTTATGAACATTCGAAGTTGAAAGCTTGCTGCTGGAATTTCCCTGGACAGCAGTTTAGAGATATTTTCATTTGCATTTTACGTTATTTAAACAATTTATTTTGCAAGTAAATATTTAATAGAGTTATAGTATTTTGAGTTAGCTTCGTAATGAACTAAAGAACGTATACTAAAATTTTTCTATGATTTATAATGAATTTTATAAGTTAAGGTGTACAGTAAATTTCAGATTTGTCGTATTCGCTTTGCAACTACGTTTCATGTGTAAACTATAATATTTTCAAACTATATTTTGTATAACATTATAAAATGCAGATTATAAATTAATTAAAGATAATAATAAGAAATATTACGACGATATATATTTTAAATGATATGGATGCAATCGGGTATCCGAAAACAGTAAAACTTCAGTATGGATACATAATACTATACCTAGCTTATAGCAAGATGATTTAGCATGCGACTAGACATGTAAATAATGGTATTGATGTGTATAGACGTCGTATAACAGTAATATGATAAACTGGTAAATGCAGGATGTACAACTAAACAATATGAAATGTAAATATTCAATTGGGTGCAGCATATTGTAGTCTAGCATGTATCAAGATAAATTTGCATACACTAGATATGAAGTAACTTGCACGGATGCACACGGATATCCAAAAACGGTGAAACATGCAAAATGATAATGTGGGATGCATAACTAATCATCATGTGTTGTTATTATTCAAATGAATATAGAATATAGTAGTATAGCATGTAACAAGATTAACATGCCATGACGGATCACGAAACGGATATGTACGGCACATTCAACGTCGGTAAAACGTCGCAACGCACGCACGACACATGGGACAGGTCTAAACAATGCAAGAGGGTGATCACGCAGGCAAGATACGTTCACTGGATCACTCGGATCGTCAACAACGAGCACGGCTCCGGCGGTGATCACCGAAATCAAGAAACAAGATCAAGAAAAAGAAAGAAGAAAGAAGAAGAAGAAGTAAGAAGAAAAGGCTGTGTATTAAATAAGGAAAAGAAAATAAATAATATATATATATATATATATATATATATATATATATATATATATATATATATATATATATATATATATATATATATATATATATATATGCAGAGAGGAGAGAGAGAGAGAGAAAGGGGTTGTTAGTTTGTTAGGAAATTAGTTTAGATTTAAATTTAAAAAATCTTTTATTAGTTAACTAAATTTTAATTTGTATCAGATTATAAAATTAATATTATATAAATAGAATTTGATATTCTGGTAAATACAAACATAGTCCAAAACATGCTCGGGTCGGGTCTAAAATTCAGTTTTAAAATACGGAAAATATACATGTCGACCAAAATAAAGAAATGAATGTCCGGGTAACGAAAATGCATACCCCAAGAACGGATGCAGATACGTGCGCGTAGCCATCCAAACAAGTCCGTTTCATTGAACGGGACGAGAACAAGATGCGCGGATGCTACCACGGGGTTAGGGGTATCATGCAGGCCATGCAATGTATTTTTAAAATATTTTATGTGACTTAAAATGTTATATTGTAAAAATGCAAATGCCAGATAAAATGCCAGTATGCAAGATGTATAAATTAAAATGAAAGTGCACGAGTCCATGTAACAGGTCAAGATAAATCATAAACATGAATCAAGACAGGTTTCAAGTAAGCGGGTCGGGTAGAATGCAAATACAAATGTCAAATACACTATTCGCACCCAAATTAAACACAGTAAATCAGGAAAATACCATAAATAAAGAAATACTTGAACTAGAACTGGTATAAACGAACTAGGGTGTTACAGTATTAACTTGTTAGAACAAGCTTAAAAATCTACCATCTCCCTGCGGACGACCCATACTCATCGTGGCTCGCTACACGCGACACCGTTTTGTATTGCGGTTTTTTCAAATTCTTTTTAAAACGATATGGTGAAAACGTGCTAATCAGTTGGGTAGTTCTTCTCATGAGTCTTTAATTGTCTCGATTCATAAGCTATGACCTTCCTATGCTGCATTGGAACACATCCCAAGTATTTCCCAGATGCATTGCTATGAATAACCAACCCTTCGGAACCGTCTGACACTGTCAGAATATGAGTGGTGGTCAATCTTTGCTTCAACGCTTCAAAAACTGACGCACATTTCTCGGTCCATACGAATGGTACCTCCTTTCGTGTTAGCTTGGTTAATGGTTCTGCTATTCGGGCGAAGTTCTAAACAAACCTTCTATAGTATCCGGCAAGCCCAAGAAAACTTCTGATCTCCCCTACATTCTTTGGAATTGGCCAATCATGAACAGCTACAATATTTTCAGAGTCAACAACAATTCCATCTCAGGATACAACATGACCCAAGAACTTCACTTCCTTGAGCCAAAACTCGCACTTGCTCATCTTGGCAAATAACTTTTCTTGTCTCAACGTTTGCAGTGCAATCCTCAAGTGTTCCGCATGCTCTTCTTTGCTCCTCGAATGGACCCGAATATCATCAATGAACACCACTACGAACTGGTCCAGATATTGTAAAAAGATTTGGTTCATCAAGTCTATAAATATTGCCGGTGCGTTAGTAACTCTAAATGGCATCACTAAGTATTCGTAATGCCCATATCGAGTTCGGAACGCTTTCTTGCAAATATCTTCTGATTTCATCCGAACTTGATGATATCCGGATCGCAAATCTAACTTCGAGAATACCCTCGCGCCACTGAGTTGATCGAATAATTCGCCGATGCAAAGGATTAGGGTACTTGTTCTTAATAGTCACCCGGTTTAATTCTCAATAATCATGCACATCCGTTGTGTGCCATACTTCTTCTTGACTAGAAGAACTGGAGCTCCCCATGGTGAACCATTGCTGCGAATCCAACCCTTTCCCAACAATTCGGTAACTTGTATCTTTATCTCTTTTAATTCCATCAGCGCCATTGGATAATACGCCTTTGAAATCGGCACTGCTCCAGGAACAAGATCAATCGTGAACTCCATATCTCGTTTTGGCGGTAAACCCAAGATGTCCTTGAACACATCCATAAACTCATGAACTACTGTCGGCGCTTCCTCCTTACTTCCATCGATGAAAGACTGGCATTAGTTGGCTTATCCTTAAATTTGACTGGCCCAACAGATCTGCTACCTCCCAAAAATATGAACTGCGGATGTCCGAGAATCTGGAAAATCACTTTCTTTGCCCTACAATCAATGTGAGCTTGGAAAATGCCAAGAAAATCCATTCCCAAGACAACATCATAGCTGCTAGTATCAATCACCAAGAAATCCATAAATAACTCTTATCCACAAATAACAATCGAGCAACCCCTGCACTCACTACTAGATATAATTTTCCCATTCTCAGTATGTATATCCCAGCAACTAGACAGGGTCGTGTGTGGATTAGTGTGTGCATTAATAAACTTGGACGACATCAAGCAATGAGATGCACCTGAATCAAATAATGCCAATGCGGGAAAATTATAACAAGTAGGATACCTGAAACAACATCGTTTGAAGCTTTGGCCTCCTTGGCCGTCAAGGTGAAGGTCCGTGCTTGGTTAGACCCCTGAGTAACAACTTCTGCCCATGAATCTGCTTCTGCGATGATTTTTGAATATCGCCTCTCAATCGTAGCTTTGAAGGGCAAGCACTGATGGTATAGTTAGCTGATCCACAAACTAGACAGAGTTGAGTCTCCTTCGACAGTCCTTCTGTAGGTGTCCAGGAAGATGGCAAAAGTTGCAAATCATACCTCTTTTCTGATCGGATACAACGGGCTTCTTCATAGGCACAATGCCTCGCTTGTTTACTGGAATGCTTCTGTAAGTCGATGCCATGCATCCCGCGAGTTCGTTGGGAGGCAGAAAGTGTAAAAAACAATAAAAGTTTGCTTCATAACATCGACAATTAGCTAAGATCGTAACTAAACCCTAACTAGCAACAAATCTATGAAGTATAAACTACAAGTACAGAAGTTATACCTTAAGTAACTGGTCCTTCTTCTTTGTGCTCGTTGTCTTCCTCTCCTGCACTAGCTCCTTGGAGTAGTACAGATATCGCTTCCCGTCGGCTTTCTTGAATCGAAGATGATCCACCCGAATGTTTGTGTATCGAGCTTCTACTTCTATACCGAAGAAACTAAGTCAAGTAGTACGTTACACTAGATGACCTTGGGTGTATAGAGGATGTAGATGGATTGGGTTATCTTCTTTTTCCCTAGGTTACTCAATATATGCGTGTTCTAGGGTTTGAGGGAGTTGAAGATGACAAGAGGAAAAGCTAGTGAATGAAAGCTTGAAGAGGGAGATGGCCATCCTTTTTCTTTTTTGTCTCTTAACTGAACTCCCCCTTATTTTTCACTTGATAAAAACCAAATGAACAATAAAAAGGAGGTTCAATTTACCACAAATGAGTCATGGGTTTAAATTCCACCATGTGTCATAAGCATCCATGTCCAAATTCAAGCAATATCCACTTTATTTCCAATTACATAAATGTATTATTAATTTTAACTAAAATGAATAATACAATTATGTCATGCCATCTTCAAAAAATCATTTTTGTACAAATTACAAAAACTCCCCTCGTCCGTATATATATACACCCGTATCCGTATTCCGAAAAATACGAATACAGAAGACGAAAACAATCCATCAGTACAATACTAGGATCCGGCTTAAACCAAACCCCACCAGTATTGTCCGTCCAAATCATCATGCGTGTATAAGTACACGCACATGATCGAACACTATCGTAAAACCATACGACCTCTACATCTTTTGCCCGATGCAGGAAAACCGTCTGTGTGGGACTCTAAAGACTTGATGCTATGCTGGCAGTGGGTTTAACCACTGGCCGCAAGCGGTACTAGCTGCACGTAACGGCCCCCAGGTATTGTCGATAATAAAGCCGATGAGAATGACTCATCCGAACTCCTACTGAGCATGTCTGTGACAATCTTCGTACATTCCGGTCTGTTCGTCTAAGAGTATCGCATATCGGGCCTAGGGGGGCGGTAGCCGTCAGACCCCTAACAGCGCAATAAGTCGTGCCGGGGTAGAGTCCAAAACACCCTGAGAAACTACTGGAATACTTACCAGTAAATCTCTCTTGCCCTGGCCAGGGACTTGTGTAATGGCTTTTCGAACACAGCGCGATATCGACCCCCAATACCGGGAGAGACGAATCCTATCTAACCGCCATTGCCTCTAAGTGCTTCAGGACTGCACCCAACTACTATCTGTTTGCACGACTCAGTAAAGCCATGGTAGGGTAGTAATCTAAGAATAGTGGGAACACACTCGAGGCGAAGCAGCAGTGTCAAGTCAACGGATTATGCTGTACTCATGTCATCTGGGAACTGCTATCTGACGATAGGTATATTACCGACCAACAGTTCCCCACGAGTCCGTCCAGTGTAACTCATAACCTAGTGAGAACCTGTATACTATCTCCAGTACGGCGTACTGATGGCTGTGGGACAGACTATTTCCCCTGCTGAGATGAGAAGCGTATACACTAGTCTACTCTGGAGTATCGATGCCCTGTCTCGATAATCCTATGACTAGGGACCAGAATAAGGATGTGCTTATAGATTATCCAGCCCCTACTAGTGTGACTGCCATCACATCGCTGGTAGTCAAGCAAAAGATCCTAAGGGCTCTATCAATATGTATTAACGATACGTTTATAAAAACATATACACATATTTAGATAGAAACAAACCAAGTAGCATTCTACTATATTGAGCAAAAATGTTATGAATTCTGTGTATATCCAAAACTTCCATTAAGTAATATACAAGCTAGTACTATACAATAATGGCCTCTAGGGCATATATCACTAACATCTTCTGCGTACAGGAGCTCTGTTTGGCGTAATCGCCGGCTTCCGTACTACAACAGCTTGCTGTTGAGTACCCTTCGCTTTCACTGATAAACTCTGCTGCTCCCTAGCTGCTTTGAGAACTTGGAAGAAGGTGTTCAATCCCAGAGATATGATGCGTCTCTGAATCTCCACATCCAAACTACGCATAAACCTCCGTGCCCAATCTGCCTCATCGGTAACCAAAGGCCCGCAAATCTACTGAGTCGGGTCCACTCAGCTGCATGCGCATCAACGGATCTGCCATTCCGCTTCAGGCCAATGAATTTCTCTTCCATTTCCTTTCGAGCAGACTGCGGAAAGAACTTCTTCAAGAAGATTTTTGAAAATGTTGCCCAACTGATCGTCTTGGTTAGACGGGTCTCCTCTACGAGCCACCACTCGCGAGCGTAATCTACTAATTGGATGCGTACTACATCCACTCTTTTCTCATCTGGAATCTGCACGGCGATGAGCAGGTTCTCCATATCAACTAGCCACTGCTCCGCTGGCAATGGCTTCTCCAGTCCTGTAAAGATGGACATACCGAGCTTTCTAAAGTTCGCCACGGTGCCATCACGCTGTGTTGTCCTAGGTGCCGCTCCGACTATGGACTGCTGGACCGTCCATATACCCTCCTGGAAAGTCTTGGCCCACCGCTGATTTAGCTCAGTTTGCCGCTTCTGGTTTTCAAGCATACTACGTATAACTCCAAGCAATGCAGCGTTATTAACACACCTCTGGTATGATCGCAAGTCTCTATCTGCCATGATTATGAAGCCAAGACACAGAAGGAGATTAATAACGGTGAACAGGATTCAATAAACAAGATAGCTATAGATTCAAGACTGGCAAGATAGTAATGTGGCAGGACATATTCCTAATTCCGGGTTTTTTGGTTAGTGTATTGGGATCAATACCCAACTACAAAAGAACCAAACCCGACTAACCCTAAATCCTATGGCTCTGATACCAATCAAATCCGGTCACGCCCCGCTTCCCAAGATAAGTAACTACAGCACGTGACAGAGCCAATCATGCTATAAAGGAATCATCCCTTCACAGTCATATTACGACTGTCTATTAGATATCAAGAACAGTAAAATATATAATCTGGCTACCACATATCCATCTGCCATAGTAAATAAAATCAAGAAAATGCATAAAGCGGAAACGAATCAAGATCCAATAAACTATAGCATCTGAATCACGTCCCAATACGGGCTCACATCAATAAAAATAAAACTGCTGAAATAAATAAACTAAGAGTCTCTAAACTAAATGGCTAGCTCCTCATTGCTCGGCTTGATTACTAAAGTACTCTTGATCTACCTGCGATAAAGGTAGAGAAACTGGGCCATGTAGAACCCAGACGTCAGTGCGTCATAATATCAAAATAATAGTAATAACCACGATATGATGCTATGACTAAACATGATTTGTAAATAAATAATACAGGTATAAAATAGTGAAGTACATGTATGTGATGTGTATCTTAAAGTCTGTGCTTCTAGGTTATCTATTCTACAAGTATTTGAAATCAATTTAATAAAATCGTTGATGTAACTCAATAGTATCCCGTACGTGCCTGGGACCACGGTCAAGATTCTCGGGCTGAATTCGAGACATGCCGCTAAGCAGTAAACATGTAACATGTACAGATGAATGATGTCAGCAGTATCATTCCGGGGCTGGCCGAACCCGTAAAGACTGATCAGTATGAGTATCGAACTGTTGAGTTACAAGTCAGGTTTCATTATTGATTTTCCTTTACCCACAAGGTTTTGTGTTTAAGTCAGGTATTGATGATATAAATCTAATACCAACACATGATCAAGCAGGTACAGGTCTTGTCTATGTAGACAACAAGTCACGTCCGTCAGGACAACACGTCAGGATTGTTAGCATTAGTAAAAGATCCAAGTAACAAGTCTGGTAGTATTTCGTAGACATGTCATGTACTGTACATAACCAAAACAGATACCAAATGTAAAATTGTAACCAATATCGAACCACGGTAAACACAACTAATGCCAGGATGCATATGTATCTATCTGTAATAATTGTTATACGTCCATTACCATGTATATTGCAATCTAGATAACATATTGAACTGTTATAGTAGTATGATAATATCGTGATGTTTCGGCATGCAACTAGATAAACTATTATCAGTACGGATATAGACGGATACTGAAAAATGGCAAATCGGTAATATTTGCTGAATTATTAAAACACATGTACTATTATTTATCAAATAAATATTGTTATAATAAAATAGCATGTTGCAAGTTTAGAACTTTGCCTGATCGGATCTCACGTCGAGATACGAATATCACGTCCGACATCGAAATAAAGTTACGATGCAAACTTACGCATGCAGGACTGGACCTGGCCGAGAAGCTGTGTGACGTGGTGACAAGGCTATATGACGACGGTGACTGGATCGTCGGCGGCGTACGCAACTCCTGCGAGACGGCCGGAAATCAAGAATAGAAAGAACAAGAAAAGAAAGAAGAAAGAAGAAAGAAGAGAGAAGAAGAAGTTGCTGCGGGTTTTTTTTGTACTTGGCGAGGATAAAAGAGATGGCGGCGATGAGGTGACGGTGACGATGGCCGACGGCAAGGTGGAGAGGGTGTGAAGGTGATCAAGGAAGGTGCATGGTTGGTGGTGGTGGTGGTGGTCTTGGGTGTTCTTGGGTGCTGGGGAAGTGAGGAGGTGAAGAGGTGGTCGGTGGTGACGGGTTTTCCGGCGATTAGGGGTTCCGGCGATGGGGTGTTAGGTTAGCATCGGGGAAAAAGTTGCAGGGTCATCGGGAAGGAGGAAGGTAGAGGTCTCGGGGTGAAGGCTGCGAGGAGGAGGAGGTGAGGTCGAGAGGGGGCGGTGTGGTGTTTGACGGTGACGACGAGGGGGACGAGGTCGACGGCGACGAGGATGAGGAAGACGAGGGTTGGGGTTCTCGGCTTGGGCTCGCTAGTGTTTTGGTTTGGGGTTCGCGGGTGAGGACGTGAGAATAGAAAGAAATGAAAAAAGAGAGAAATGGAGTATGGGTTTTAAATTATATATATATATATATATATATATATATATATATATATATATATATATATATATATATATATTTGAGAGAGAGAGAGAGAGACAGAGAAAGAGAGAGAGATAAAGTAGAGATTTAATTATATATATATATAACATTTTTGATATATATATATATATATTTATATATATATGTTTTAGGAAATATATTATATATATATTGTGGGATTTTACATATAATACCAGATTGCTCCGATTATTACCCGTATCCCTTCAAAAATCTAGTTTTTCAATATGAAGAATATACATAAAAGTTTAAACCATAATGCAATATCTTGATAATAAAAACATATACCCCAAGTACGGATCTACGTAAATATACGCAGTGATCAAATAACGAGCCTGTTTAACAATTAGGACATGAACATGGTATATGGGTGCAACTACATGATATGGGGTGTGATGACATGCAAGGCTAGATGTCAAAATATGCTATTTGATTTTTATTTTTTTATTATAAAAGATATGCGGATACTAAAATATATTATATATGTTTATAAAATCTTGATTTGCATGTATCCACTGTACTAACAAATATTTGATGTAATCTTGAACTATGATGGGTTTCAACAATGCAGGTCGGGTCGGATAATAACCATAACTGCTAATTGCACCATCCGCAACCCAAAAGAAAAAATAATAAAGAATTTACCACAAGATTTGAAATACGCTAAATATATAGTATATATGTACTAGGGTGTTATAACGTGAAATACACGGAGAATCGAAAAGTTTCAGAAAAATCAAGCGGGATAAATGAAGAGTTAACATAGAATAACACACATGGCATAAAGCTCGAGACACCTGGCGACAATCCAACAGCCGGATTTCATCCCCACGCTACTACCGGCGGTCGAGATGCCCCATTTGCCTCTATTCATTGCCCATCTACCCTTTCAGCTCCCTTCTAATCTATTTTCTTATTTGATTTCTCTGCAATTAAACAGAGAGCACTCTACCCATTTACGCTCTCTTTATTCCAATTTTTAAATTCTTTTAATTCACCCTATACCTATTTTCATCCCAATAAATACCACACCATCCCCTAGCTCTCCTCTATTCTGAAAATTTCTCAAAAATTCTCTAAGTCTAAAAAGGGTTAAGGCTAGTAAGGTGGAGTTAGCGCTCAAAGTTCGTTCCATCGAAGGCCGAAGCCATTCCCGATGATCCCGCAATGCCATGAAGACTTCCTCTTGTTCTCTTACTCTTTCTCAACACTACACAACTAGTAAGTCCCTATTCCTCTCTTCTATTTTGACTCAAATCGCATTCTAAAACAATATCGACAAAGTGGAGTTAAGTTTAACCTTATTTATATTTTTAACTTTTATCATCTTTCATAGGCTAAATAAGTCACACCAATATTCTAACATTATTTTAAATTGTTATTCACACTATTTACCTAGAGCTCATTATTGTATAGTACTAGTTTGTATATTACATTTTGGAAGCTTGGGATATATACACAGATTTATGACAGTCTTGCTCAATATAGTAGTATGCTACTTGGTTTGTATCTATCTTAATATGTGTGTATGTTTCTTTTAACGTATCGTTAAAACATATTGGTAGAGCCCTTAGGATCTTTGCTTGACTACCAGCGTTGTGATGGCAGTCACACTAGTGGGGGCTGGGTAGTCTATAAGTACATCCTTATACATGTCCCTAGTCGCAGGATTATCGAGACAGAGTATCGATACTCCAGAGTAGATTAGTATATACGCTTCTCTTCCCAGCATGGGAGATGGTCTGTTCCACAACCATTAGTTCGTCGTACTGGGGATAATATGCAGGTGCTCATTGGGTTATGAGTTACACTGAACAGACTCGTAGGGTACTGCCGGTTGGTACTATACCTATTGATTGATGTGAAAAGTGTGTGTAGTAACCGCAATCAATAACGGTGTCGCGTGTAGCTAGACCGAGATGAGTACGGGTCGTCCTCAGAGAAACATTGAATCTTTTAATCTTACTTTAGGCGTGTTGATTAGGAAAGGAGGAAGAAAAAAGAATGGTGAAGAATGGTTGTAGATTCTAGATCTACGTCAAACACGGATGTATGATATAGATCTAGATTAACTACAGATGTAGGTTTTGTATTAGAAGGGGGCTTGTAGGGTTCACTAAGATTTAGTAGTCATGGATGATTAATTAAAGATTACTCCTTTTATCCTTTAATAGATTTAAAACTAGATCAACAGTGATGCATGTAGATTAGGGTTTCTGGAGGGAATAGAGTTCCCACTCTTAACCCTTATTTTGACATGGATCTCCGTTCATGTCTAGCCTTTACCAAAACAATTATTAATGTAATCTCTAATCGTGGTCGTGAATATCAATGAATTGATAGCGCACCCGATTAGGATGTTAACTATTCTTTTGACAAAGTTTATAAACTTCATAGGATGTAAAAAGAGTTTAAGGATCTTCATCATTTATTGATCTACCCTAATCGTACGAACCCTAACAAGTGGTGAATTACTCGCGCATGTTGGGAAAAGAAAAGACAGAAATTATGAAGAAAATAAAATGAAATAAAATAAAACTACCTTTATTAACCAACAAGATCAAGTACACTTTGTTCCTTTAGAAAATGATTACAAAACCCTAGTTTGCTTCTCGATCTCTTCTTAAGGAGGTAGATGAACTGTCGATGATCAACCTGGATTCTTGAGCCATCGTGGACTTCGTGATCTCGTCGGTTTGATAATTTTTCTAAAAGGCACTCGGTTCTATTTATAGTCACAGGAATTGAAAACCCTAGATCGTGTTAGTTAGGGTTTGTTGATAAAATCCTGTGTAGAAAATCCAATATCCCAACTCCCCTAACAGGCCGCGGATCCGCCGCCAATAGTGGGTTTTGGCCGCAGAACCGCCGCTCACTGGTGGGATCTTGGGCTCTAATTTCTAGGGCTTCATCTCTGTAGCACTTGGTGATCTTTTGAATATCTAAACTTTGCAAATCTTCTCTACGTTTCTGCCAGAATTGTTTTCTTCAATTTACTTGAATATTTTCGGCAGATTTGATCTCGCCAACTCGGATTTCCTTGATTTCAGTCATGATATAATTCCTGCACAATTATCTCAATAAATGATGGTAAAATTTGTTTTTATTGAGATATTATCTTAACCATTTGTCATGATATTTTAGTTTTAAGAGAATTGGTCAAAGATATTTAATAAGGTAATCATATTAAAATAGACCAAATATTACATGAATATTATATGCTTACATTTTCCTTCATAATATTAATTATAATATATAAACACATGAAAATAGTATTTTTACGGATAAACCCTTATATGTGTCATATTTATAATAATTTTTTTTTATTATATAGAAATAGCAGGAAAAATGTCATATTAAATGTAACAACCGAGTTCAGTTATACCAATTTCTGTTGCCATATGTATTGTTTGTGGTGTTTATTTCATTTACCGTGTTTGGATGCGAATGGTAGTTTACTTTATATTCGACCCGCTTGATTGAGCTTGTTGTTTCATAGTTATAGAATACCCTAACATCACATGTTTTGCATATAACAATTTAAGTCACTTAACATAATTTAAAAATACATGACATGGCCTGCATAATACCCCTAACCCCGTAGTAGCGTCCTTGTATCGTGTTCTCGTCTCGTTCAGTGAAACGGACGTGTTTGGATGGCTACGCGCACGTACGTGCGTCCGTTCTTGGGGGTATGCATTTCTTTTAAATAATCTTTCATTTTAATTTTTGGAATTTGCTAATAATTTTTGTATTTCAAATCCAAAATTTTGGACCCGACCCGGGCACTTTTTGAAAATATTTATCCCGCTAAAATAATCCAATTATTTAAATCTTTTAAAATCAACTATATTAAGCTCAGAATATATTTTGTTAAACTAACTTAAATCTTTTAAAAACAAAATTTTACCTAAATCATTTCTCTCACTCACCCCGAGCCAATCAGAGCTCTCATTTGTGCACCTGGCCCAACCACCGAGCCTCTCTCTCTTCTATCCCTTTATTTTTCGTTTTCCCTCAGCCAATCAGAAACATTCCTTTAAGTCACTAGGCCCTACGTTTCTCCCCCCCAAAATCTTTCTCTTTCACCTTCTCTCTCCTCCTCCGCAGCTCTCTCTCTCTCTCTTCTCTTTCTCTCTCCTCTCGCGCGCGCTCTTTCTCAGCTCTCGCGAACACTGTTCGCTTCTCAAGTGGGGTTACCGCCCGACGGATCCCGTCACCTCCCTTCTCCTTTTCTTTCTTCTCCTCTTTTCTTTCTCTTCGTTTTATTTAAGCCCATGCACCCTCGCCACGAGAACCCACCAAAACCCTAACCCTACTCCTCTACCTCTTCCTCCCTCGACCTCGCTTCTCAGGCCTCATCTTCACCTTCTTCCCTGACCTCATCTCCTTCCTCTCGTTCCTTTCCAAACCTAGAACCCAACTGCAGCCAAGAACCCAGCACCACCACCTCGTTGCCGCCGACTCCCTCATATCGTCGTCACCTCCTTCCTCTCCTCTGCACTTTCACAAGCACCAGAACCCACATGAAAACCAAACCCTAGCTGCAACCCAAGCACCAAGAATCTGCACACCCCTCCTCGTTCCCTGGCCGGAGCTCCGTCAATCTCACCGCCGCCATCTCGTCTCCCCGTTGTGTTACCGATCCAACCCCAGTAAGCCTTCTCTCTCTCGTACCTCCTTTCTTCTCTCTGTTTCCTTCTCTCTTCTTCTCCTGTACATTTTCTGTTCTGTAAAATATTTAACCCTTATTGTTCACTGGAACTCTGACAACGGCGACGATCACGATGACCCAGCAGGCATCTCTGACCCGTGTGATCCCATCGTGCGTTGTCTGGACTCATTCCATGTACCGTGCGCGCGTCGTGACTTTTCTCGCCGACGTGAGACATTCCGTATACCGATTTACGATCTGTCGAGGCAAGTAAAAACTTGCTACATGCTATTGTATTATTATTATACTTATTTAACTGCATATTATATCGGTAGATTGAATTTAATGCCGCTTGTCCCATGTTAACATTCCGATGTCCATTATATCATTTTAGATTTATAGCCCGGAACATATCATGTTGCATTTAGTGTTACTATACATAGTACCAACATCCATATATAAATCAAATAACACTTATTTGCATAGCCCATAGTAACCCTTCCATAGTTTATACCCTATCGGACGACCGTTTACATACAGCTAGCCTAATTTATATTCAATTGCATCCCTAGATTATTTAGTACATATTAACATGATTTAACATCCATATTTGCTATACTGCGTTCATGTAATGTTGAAACCATCCCTTAAACCCAAACTGATAACCGTGCATCCACATACCTTAATCTGTACCTGAATATTGCATGTTCTAGTTTATTGTTCTCCTATTACCCATGCTTGTTTGTTTACCCATGCTTATGCTAGTTTGATTATGAGCACCCACTTGACATCTTGTGCACCCTGACATGACCTGTTACACTTTTTACTTGACACGACATGGTACCGTGTAACCCTTGACATGATATGACACCTTTATACATTACCTGGCTTGACCTGATGTACCATGGTATTACCTGTTACCTGATCTTGTGTCTAATGCCAACAAACCTGACCTGTTGTCCTTACGGACCGTTCCTGTTGTCTATCCAGACAAACCTGTACCTGCCTGATCCTGTGTTGGCATTAGCTCTAGATTATTTAATACCTGACCTGAACATATATAACTTGGGGGTATGGGTAAATCAATGATGAAACCTGACCTGTAACTCAATAGTTTGCTACCTTTACCGACCAGTTTTAGAGGCTATACCAGCCTTGGGATGATGCTGCTGACATCATCCATCGTTATCTATTACCTTTTTAGAGGCTAGGCCAGCCTTGGGATGATGCCATGGACATCATTCATCGTTACCCTTTTCCTTTTAGTGCCTAGCGGCATGTCTCGGTTTCAGCCCGAGAATCTTCACCATGATCCCGGACACGCACGGGATACTATTGAGATACATCGATAATCCATCAAATTGATTTCAAAGACTTGAGAGTAGTTAACCCAATAGACCAGTTTAGATTACTCACTGTACACTACCTTTCACTGCCCTGATTTATATTGCTGTTACACTTGCTTTACCATTTATGTTTATACTTGCATGTCTTGCTACCCTGTTTATATATTATTGCTTGATGTTATGACGCGCTGACGTCTAGGTTTTGCATGGCCCAGATTCCGTACCTTTGCTGCATCCGAGCAGGAGTACTTCAGTCAGCAGGCTGAGCAGTGAGGACTATTAGTAGTTAGTTCTTTACTTTTCGAGTATTTTATTCCTGACGTGAGCCCGCATTATGGGACATACAATCCAGTTATTCTTGTATTGGATCTTTTGCTTCCGCATTATTTATTCTTGACTCATTTTATTTTGGCTTATGGACATGTGCTAGATAGTTTTATTATTGTTCTTGATATCTCTACACCCGTAATGTGACTGTGGAAGGATGATTCCTATCCACAGGTAGCATGGTTGGCTATGTCACGTGCCTACCTTAGCATACTCTGGGAAGCGGGGCGTGACATGGTTCTTTTGGTATCAGAGCCATATGTATAGGTTAATCGGGTTGATTATTTTGTAGTTGGGTATTGGACCCAATACACGAATCAGAATACTCGTGATTAGGAAACATGTCCTGCCACCTTACCGTTTTACCGTTCTTGAATCTAACCTCCTCCTGATTATACTTTTACGATATGCAAACCTCCTTTGCATATCGACTCGAAACCTGGTTCCTTGTTTATCTTTAGAACTTAGGCGACTTGGATGGAGTTATGTAATTGTAGCTATGATACCGCGGCATGGTTACAATGCGGTACTTTATTTAAGTAACTTGGAGTTCTAGCCTTGATCTACATTTTGAATCTGTTATCATGCTAATCCTTAGGTGTTTTGATTTCAGGAATATGGCAGACAAGAATCTGAAGACGTACCAAAGGCGTGTTGACGAAGCCGCTATACTTGGAGTAATACGTGGGATGTTGGAAAACCAAAGGCGGCAGACCGAGCTGAACCAGCAGCAAGCTGACTCCTCACAGGAAGGTTTACGGACCTTCAGCAGTCCATGAACAATGTTGTGGCCAGACCAGTGGATCGTGTGGGAACCGTAGCGGATTTTAGAAGACTGGGTCCATCTGTCTTTACTGGTTTGGAGGAGCCGTTGCCAGCGGAGCAGTGGCTGGTTGACACGGAGAATTTACTCATTGCGGCGCATATCCCCGAAGATAAGAGAGTGGATGTGGTACGCATCCAGTTGGTGGATTACGCCCGTGAATGGTGGCTTATAGAAGAGACCTGCTTGCCCAAGCTGATCAAGTGGGCAGATTTGTCAAAGAGTTTCCTGAGGAAGTTCTTCCTGCGGACTGCACGGGAGGAAATGGAAGAGAAGTTCATCAGTCTAAGGCAGAATGGTGCACCTGTAGATGTACATGCAGCTGAGTGGACACGGTTCAGTAGGTTCGCTGGACCTTTAGTTGCCAACGATGTTGATAGGGCAATGAGGTTTATGCGCAGTTTGGATGTGGACATCCAGAGGTAGATTGTCTCCCTGGGTTTGACCACTTTCTCACAGGTACTTACGGCGGCCCGTGAACAGCAGAGCTTATTTGGGAAGACTGGGAGTTCACAGCAGACAGCAATCACAGTACAGAAGCCCGCTTTTGCACCTAACCGAGCACATGGACACAGAGGTATTCCAGTGAACCGTCGTGGTGTAACACCTATGAAGAAGCCTGCTGTCGTTGATCAGAGAAAGAGCGCGATTTGTAACTACTGCCATTTACCCGGACATGTGCAAATAGACTGTCGAAGGAGGCAAGGGCTTTGTTTGGTTTGTGGATCGGTGGATCATACTATTAACTCTTGTCCGTCGAAGCTTCGCACAAAGGATGATCTTCAGAAGCCGCCGTTGAAACCGTTTCCGGGACAGAAGCAGCTGACTCAAGGACCTAATCAGGCTCGAGCTTTTACCTTGACGGCTGAGGAAGCTAAGGCTTCAGAAGAAGTTGTTTTAGGTATTCTACTTGTTCATGGTTTTCCTACATCAGCGTTATTTGATTCTGGTGCATCCCACTGTTTTATGTCGTCCAAGTTTATTGCTACACACTCGATCACTTGCACGACCCTGTCTAGTTTCTGGGACATACACACTGGGAATGAGAAGATCATATCTAGTAGAGAATGTAAGGATTGTGCGGTTGTTGTTTGCGGACGGGAGATTTTTGCAGATTTCTTGGTGATTGATACGGGCAGCTATGAAGTCGTCTTGGGAATGGATTTTCTCGGCACTTTCCATGCTCACATTGTTTGTAGGGCAAAGAAAGTAATTTTTCAGATTCCCGGACATCCCGAATTTATCTTTACTGAAGGAAGCAGTTCTGTCGGGCCAGTCGAGTTTAGGGCTAGGCCGACGACTAGTGTTCTTTCGTCGTTGGAGGTTGATCAAGATGAAACGCCAGCTGTTGTTCAAGATTTCATGGACGTGTTCGAAGACATATCAGGATTACCGCCGAAGCGAGACGTAGAGTTCGCGATTGATCTTGTTCCTGGTGCAGTGCCAGTCTCTAAAGCGTACTATCCAATGGCACCAGTGGAGTTGGAAGAAGTTAAGAAGCAAGTTACTGAATTACTTGAGAAGGGTTGGATTCGAAGCAGTAACTCGCCTTGGGGAGCTCCAGTTCTTCTAGTCAAGAAGAAAGATGGCACAAGAAGGATGTGCATCGATTATCGAGAATTAAACCGGGTGACTATTAAGAACAAGTACCCGATCCCTCGCATTGGCGAACTATTTGAGCAGCTTAGTGGCGCGAGGGTATTCTCGAACCTGGATTTGCGATCCGGATATCATCAGGTCCGAGTGAAAACAGAAGATATTTGCAAGACGGCGTTCCGAACTCGATATGGACATTACGAGTACTTAGTGATGCCCTTCGGAGTAACGAATGCACCGGCGATATTCATGGACTTGATGAACCGAATCTTTTCACCATTCTTGGACCAGTTTATTGTGGCGTTCATTGACGATATTCTGGTCTACTCGAAGAGTATTGAAGAGCATGCAGAACATTTGAAGATCGTACTGCAGACGCTGAGGCAAGAAAAATTATATGCAAAGATGAGCAAGTGCGAGTTTTGGCTGGAGGAAGTAAAGTTTTTGGGACATGTCGTTTCTGGTGACGGAATCGCTGTTGATCCCGAAAAGATTGCAGTAGTTCGAGATTGGCCAATTCCGAAGAATGTTGCGGAGATAAGAAGCTTTCTTGGACTCGCCGGGTATTACAGAAGATTTGTGGAGAATTTTGCTCGTCTGGCAGAGCCGTTGACCAAGCTTACGCGCAAGGAGGTACTTTTTGTGTGGACGGATAAGTGTGCGTCAACTTTTGAGGCGTTGAAGCAGAAATTGATAACCGCTCCTATTCTGGCCGTGCCAGACCGTTCCGGAGGATTAGTGATTCACAGCGACGCATCTGGGAAAGAATTGGGATGTGTATTGATGCAGCATGGGAAGGTTATAGCGTACGCATCGAGACAATTGAAGACCCATGAAAAGAATTACCCAACTCATGACTTGGAGCTTGCGGCTGTGATCTTCGCTTTGAAGATTTGGAGACACTACCTTTTGGGCGAAAGGGTCGAGGTTTTCACTGATCATAAAAACTTGAAGTATGTGTTCACGCAGAAGGAGCTTAATATAAGGCGGTGTAGATGGTTGGAGCTGATGGCTGACTACGATCTTGATCTTAAGTACCATCCGGGGAAAGTTAATGTCGTGCCGGATGCGCTCAGTCGGTTACCAGCCATTCAGATGTTGACTACGCAGAAAGAACTCATTGAAGATTTTCGTAGATTTGATTTGGAAGTTGTACTACCGCATTCTTCGGGACAGTTGATGCAACTGCAGGTACATTCGTCGTTGATCGAGAACATTAAGGCAGCGCAGTCGCAGGACCTTAGATTGCAAAAGTTTCGAGAACAGGTTGAAGCTGGACTCCAAACAAATTTATTGATCCATGAAGATGGTTCGTTGAGATATGGTAGCCGGTTGTGTGTGCCAAAGGGAGATATTCGTGAAGAACTTATGAAGGAGGCACACAGTTCAGCATATTTCGTACATGCAGGAGGCACGAAGATGTACCGAGACATACAACAACATTTCTGGTAGGAAGGCATGAAACGGGAGATTGCCCGCTTTGTGGCAAAGTGCTTGGTGTGTCAGCAAGTTAAGGCCGAACATCAAAGGGTTGCTGGTTTATTGCAATCACTTCCGATTCCTCAGTGGAAGTGGGAACATATAACCATGGATTTCGTGACAGCTCTACCGTGGAGTCCAAAAGGCAATAATGCAGTTTGGGTGATTGTTGATCGTTTGACCAAGGCAGCTCATTTCATTCCTTTTCGGGTTGGTCAATCAACGGAAACTTTGGCAGAACGGTACATGCAGGAGATTGTAAGATTGCATGGAGTACCATTGAGCATCGTGTCCGACCGGGACACTCGTTTCTTATCACACTTTTGTAGGAGCTTACAGGAAAGTTTGGGGACTCGATTGAAGTTTAGCACCGCTTATCATCCTCAAATAGATGGCCAGTCGGAGAGAACGATCCAAACTCTTGAAGACATGTTGAGAGCGTGCATGTTGGACTTCAAGGGTTCATGGGAGGATCATCTACATTTGGTGGAGTTTTCTTACAACAACAGCTTCCAGGCGACTATTCGGATGGCCCCATTCGAAGCTTTATATGGTCGCAAGTGTCGTTCACCTGTTTGTTGGGACGATGTCTGTGAACGAAGATTGTTGGGACCAGATTTGGTTGTGCAGGCAGTTGAGAAAGTCAACGCTATCCGGAATCATATGAAAGCCGCACAAGACCGACAGAAGTGTTGGGCAGATACGTCGAGAAGACCTCTAGAGTTCGCCGTGGGTGATTTGGTATTCTTGAAGATATCACCGACTAGAGGGGTGATTCGTTTCGGAAGTCGAGGAAAGCTCAGTCCTCGATTCGTAGTACCTTTTGAGATTTTGGAGCGTGTTGGTGAAGTAGCGTATCGATTGGCGTTACTGCAATCCTTGGCGAATGTTCATGACGTGTTTCACGTATCTCAACTCCGTAAGTATATTCGAGATGAAACACATGTGTTGGATCATTCAGAGCTGACTGTACGAGAAGACTTGACTTTTGAGGAGCGACCGATTGCAATTGTGGATCGAAGGGAAAAGGTTCTTAAGAACAAGGTTATCCCTCTTGTACTTGTTTCTTGGGCTAATCGCTCACATGGAGAGTCAACCTGGGAACGAGAAGATGAAATCCGGCAGAAGTTTCCCCATCTTTTCTTGTAGTTTGTTGGTTGTTTATCCCTTTTTGTGTTCTTGGAATTTTGAGGATGAAATTCTTTTCGTAGTTGGGTATAATGTAACAACCGAGTTCAGTTATACAAATTTCTGTTGCCGTATGTGTTGTTTGTGGTGTTTATTTCATTTACCGTGTTTGGATGCGAATAGTAGTTTACTTTATATTCGACCCGCTTGATTGAGCTTGTTGTTTCATAGTTATAGAATACCCTAACATCACATGTTTTGCATATAACAATTTAATTCACTTAAAATAATTTAAAAATACATGACATGGCCTGCATGATACCCTTAACCCCGTGGTAGCGTCCTTGCATCGTGTTCTCGTCCCGTTCAGTGAAACAGACGAGTTTGGATGGCTACGCGCACGTACGTGCGTCCGTTCTTGGGGGTATGCATTTCTGTTAAATAATCTTTCATTTTAATTTTTGGAACTTGCTAATAATTTTCGTATTTCAAATCCAAAATTTTGGACCCGACTCGGGCACTTTTTGAAAATATTTTTCCCGCTAAAATAATCCAATTATTTAAATCTTTTAAAATCGAATATATTAAGATCAGAATATATTTTGTTAAAACTAACTTAAATCTTTTAAAAACAAAATTTTACCTAAATCATTTCTCTCACTCACCTCGAGCCAATCATAGCTCTCTTTTGTGCACCTGGCCCCACCACCGAGCCTCTCTCTCTTCTATCCCTTTCTTTTTCCTTTTCCCTCAGCCAATCAGAAACATTCCTTTAAGTCACTGGGCTCTACGTCTCTCTCTCTCCCCCCAAAATCTTTCTCTTTCTCTTTCTCTCTCCTCCTCCGCAGCTCTCTCTCCTCTCGCGCTCTCTCTCTCACCTCTCGCGAACACTGTTCGCTTCTCGAGTCGGGTCACCGCCCGACGGATCCCGTCACCTCCCTTCTCCTTTTCTTTCTTCTCCTCTTTTCTTTCTCTTCGTTTTATTTAAGCCCATGCACCCTCGCCACGAGAACCCACCAAAACCCAAACCCTAACCCTACTCTTCTACCTCCTCCTCCCTCGACCTCGCTCCTCAGGCCTCATCATCACCTTCTTCCCCGACCTCATCTCCTTCCTCTCATTCCTCTCCAAACCCAGAACCCCACTGCAGCCAAGAACCCAGCACCACCACCTCGTCGCCGCCGACTCCCTCATCTCGTCGTCACCTCCTTCCTCTCCACTGCCTTTTCCCGAGCACCAGAACCCACATCAAAACCAAACCCTAGCTGCAACCCGAGCGCCAAGAATCAGCACACCCCTCCTCGTTCCCTGGCCGGAGCTCCGTCGATCTCACCGCTGCCATCTCGTCTCCCCGTTGTGTTACCGATCCAACCCCAGTAAGCCTTCTCTCTCTCGTACCTCCTTTCTTCTCTCTGTTTCCTTCTCTCTTCTTCTCTGTACATTTTCTGTTCTGTAAAATATTTAACCCTTATTGTTCACTGGAACTCTGACAACGACGACGATTACGATGACCCAACAGGCATCTCTGACCCGTGTGATCCCATCGTGCGTTGTCTGGACTCATTCCATGTACCGTGCGCGCGTCGTGACTTTTCTCGCCGACGTGAGACATTCCGTATACCGATTTACGATCTGTCGAGGCAAGTAAAAACTTGCTACATGCTATTGTATTATTATTATACTTATTTAACTGCATATTATATCGGTAGATTGAATTTAATGCCGCTTGTCCCATGTTTACATTCCGATGTCCATTATATCATTTTAGATTTATAGCTCAGAACATATCATGTTGCATTTAGTGTTACTATACATAGTACCAACATCCATATATAAATCAAATAACACTTATTTGCATAGCCCATAGTAACCCTTCCATAGTTTATACCCTATCGGACGACCGTTTACATACAGCTAGCCTAATTTATATTCAATTGCATCTCTAGATTATTTAGTACATATTAACATGATTTAACATCCATATTTGCTATATTGCGTTCATGTAATGTTGAAACCATCCCTTAAACCCAAACTGATAACCGTGCATCTACATACCTTAATCTGTACCTGAATATTGCATGTTCCAGTTTATTGTTCTCCTATTACTCATGCTTGTTTGTTTACCCATGCTTATGCTAGTTTGATTATGAGCACCCACTTGACATCTTGTGCACCCTGACATGACCTGTTACACTTTTTACTTGACACGACATGGTACCGTGCAACCCTTGACATGACATGACACCTTTATACATTACCTGGCTTGACCTGATGTACCATGGTATTACCTGTTACCTGATCTTGTGTCTAATGCCAACAAACCTGATCTGTTGTCCTTACGGACCGTTCCTGCTGTCTATCCAGACAAACCTATACCTGCCTGATCCTGTGTTGGCATTAGCTCTAGATTATTTAGTACCTGACCTGAACATATATAACTTGGGGGTATGGGTAAATCAATGATGAAACCTGACCTGTAACTCAACAGTTTGCTACTTTTACCGACCAGTTTTAGAGGCTAGGCCAGCCTTAGGATACTGCTGCTGACATCATCCATCGTTATCCATTACCTTTTTAGAGGCTTGGCCAGCCTTAGGATGATGCCATGGACATCATTCATCGTTACCCTTTTCCTTTTAGTGCCTAGCGGCTGTCTCGGTTTCAGCCCGAGAATCTTCACTGTGATCCCGGGCATGCATGGGATACTATTGAGTTACATCGATGATTCATCAAATTGATTTCAAAGACTTGAGAGTAGTTAACCCAATAGACCAGTTTAGATTACTCACTGTACACTACCTTTCACTGCCCTGATTTATATTGCTGTTACACTTGCTTTACCATTTATGTTTATACTTGCATGTCTTGCTACCCTGTTTATATATTATTGCTTGATGTTATGACGCGCTGACGTCTAGGTTTTGCATGGCCCAGATTCCGTACCTTTGCTACAGTCCGAGCAGGAGTACTTCAGTCAGCAGGCTGAGCAGTGAGGACTATTAGTAGTTAGTTCTTTTACTCTTCCAGTATTTTATTCCTGATGTGAGCCCGCATTATGGGACATACATTCCAGTTATTCTTGTATTGGATCTTTTGCTTCCGCATTATTTATTCTTGACTCATTTTATTTTGGATTATAGACATGTGCTAGATAGTTTTATTATTGTTCTTGATATCTCTACAGCCGTAATGTGACTGTGGAAGGATGATTCCTATCCACAGGTAGCATGGTTGGCTATGTTACGTGCCTACCTTAGCGTACTCTGGGAAGCGGGGCGTGACATTAAAAGTGTAGTTTTATCAACTGAACACCTATCGTCATGTAGCAGTTCCCAGGTGACATGAGTACAACATAGTCCGTTGACTTGACACCGCTACTTCGCCTCAAGTGTGTTCCCACTTTTCTTAGATTACTATCCTACCACGGCTCTATTGAGTCGTGCAAACAGGTAGTAGTTGGGTGCAGTTCCGAAGCACTTGGAGGCAGTGGCGATTAGATATGATTCTTCTTTTTCGGTATTTGGGGTTGATATCGCGCTGTGTTCGGAAAGACATTACACAAAGTCACGGGCCAGAGCAAGCGAGATTTACTGGTAGGTACTCTAGTAGTTTCTCAGGGTGTTTTGGGCTGCACTCCGACACGACTTATTATGCTATTAGGGGTCTGACGTTTACCGCCCCTAGGCCCGATATGCGATACTCTTTGACGAACAGACTGGACTGTACGGAGATTGCTACAGACAGACTCAGTAGGAGTTCGGATGAGTTTGCTCGTTGGCCTTCTTATCGACAGGTACCTGGGTAGTCGTTACGTGCAGCTAGTACTGCTGACGTGCTTGTGGTTAAATCACTGCCAGCGTACTGTCGAGTCTTTAAAGTCCCACACAGAGGGTTTCTCTGCTTCAGGCGAAACAATGTAGAGGTTGTATGGTTTTACGACAGGGTTCGATCATATACGTGCACTTGTGCGCATATGATGTTCGGGCGGACTATACCAGTGGGCTTTTCTTTAAGCCGGATCCTAGTATTTGATTATTGGATTAGTTTCACCTCGTTGTATTCGTGTTTCTCGGAATATGGATGCGGGTATATATATATACGGATGAGAGGGGCATTCTTGTAATTTGATCAAGATTGTTTCTATAAGTGAGACACCTCAATTAGGGTTTTTCTTTTTTGTTTAAATCTTTAGTGTGGTGGAGGAAATGAGGTGGGAAACTTTGTAGGATTTTAGTGAAATGTGAACATGGCTTCATGTTGACTTCCATGGACTCTTATGAGATTTGAAGACTTAGATATTTTGAGATATTATTTGAGATATTTGTATGAGATAGTTTCATTTGGTTTAAAGTCAAAAACATAAGCCATTTTCACATTATCATTATCATTATCACAAACACTCTCTCATTCTCCTCAAGCTCTCTTCTTTCTTCTCAAACCCTAATCATCTCATGAGTTGAGAATCCTAGGGTTTTGTGAGACAACTAGATCCCTAATCACTCTCTACACACTCTAGGCTACTTAGTTTAGCACACAAAGTGACCTAGTTACCTCAACTTGGAGGTTAATCTCAAAGTTGGAACTCTCGGGTGGATCTTCTACGACTTGGAGAAGCTGACGAGGAAGCGCGATCTATTCTCACTTCGAGGAGCTCATGACGAGGAGAAGGACAATGAAGCAAAGAATAAGGATAATAACTTAAGGTATAACTTTCTCACACAGTAGTTAAACCTCTAAGTTCATCGGTCAGTTAAGGTTTAGTTTTGATCCTGGAGTTTAGTTGATGTTACGAAGCACTTAAAAATCATTTTTTGCAAACTCCGCCTTCCCCCGAACACGTGGGGTGCGTGGTATCGACTTACAGTGGTATCAGAGCCAACTAAACCATAACTAATAGATTAAACGACAAGTAAAACTATGAAACCGAAATAACCCCAAAACATCGAAGCATAGATCCTAATTTCTGTTGATTTTTCACGAGGCTCTAAATTTTTTTTAAACAATTGCAGAGTTCTTCTTTACTTGTAAAATGAACACACACCAAAAATGAGACATTTCCCTCGGATTTTGACCGGTCAAATAGTCAGAAAATCCGGCCTCACCAGTTTTGTTGTAGGGAAATGCTTCGTGTTTTGTTCTGTGGTCTTGTTACTTGGATCTAGGGTTTCAGGAGTTGTTTGTTTTTACCAATTTTGAATATGCTGTCAATTCTTTACTGTGGCAATATGGGGTGTTTCGAAGTCGCAGTTTAATATCATTTAATGTTTCAAGTTGTGATATATGTGTTCGTAAACTTCCGCTAATTGATATATGTCAGTTAGTTATGGGTTGCACATATCTGTGATGCTTTTGTGGTTTGTGTATATGAATATTGTTGGATTGTCGTGAATAAATAGCCGGAGATGTGAGATGAGAAATTGTTTCATTCAAATGTAAATTGTAATTTGATATAATATTTTTTCGCGGGGAACATCCGGGTTGAGGTTTTAGCCACCGTTGTATTATTTCATTTACTGTTTATTGCTACTAAGATAGACCCAAGGCGGGGTGCACAAACTATCGGGTACTTTGAAGTGCTGAGTGGCCAACTCATTTTACTGAGGGAGGCTACTTCACTTCGGGTATTTGGCGGGTAGTTTGCCTCACCCGTAGGGGTCTAGGGTGGGGTTTTGGCTATTCATCACGACCGCGGAATCTGTCTTTCGTTACAGGCTTAAACGAAACGCGAAATTCCTAATATATCCAATGTATTCATCTGTGCTCTGGAATGCCTATTATTGCATCAGACGAGTGGATATATATATATATATATATATATATATATATATATATATATATATATAGAGAGAGAGAGAGAGAGAGAGAGAGAGACGTTGCATATGTTTTGCATCCGCGCTAGTCCAGCCCCTAGCTCTGGCGTTAGTTATTTAACTTAACGATTTAAGACGGGACCCAGTGGCGAATGCGGATGACATAAGCGTACGCTATATTTTCGTCTTTTTTCTGCAATGGTAGGTTAAATGATGGGACTGCATTACATTAATGCAAAGCAAAAAAACCAAAGCTGAATTGTTGGAACAATTTTAAAACCACTCGGTTTTTTCAAAACAGTAAAACTTTTAAAATGCGGAGCTTAAACCACTCCTTTTAAAAGCTACCAGGTTCCATCGATTATATCAAGTTCACTACGTTCACGGTTTTGCCAAAAACATTCGTAGCCCTCTGTCATTTCAGTTGGGTATTCAGTAGTATTCAAGCTATGTCTTTTGACCTTCGCCAAGGCATAGTGATTGGTAGCTGCTGAATATTCATCTGTAGTATAGATAGATGTATTGGATTGGAACAGTCATACTGCTATTTTGGCCTTTTCCAAGGGTATATACGGGTGGGTTCAAATTAATCTGGACAATGACGGGTAGAACTTGACATGTGACTCATGATATGTTGGCCTTCGTCAAGGTCATAAGAGCATGGGGCAAAAATCCACATCTGGAGTTTCTAAAAAAACTGAAACTTGCTAGTGTTGCATACCATTTGGAGTGTGATAATTTTGGTTGGATTCTTTCGACTTTATCACACAATGATATTTGGATCTCGATCCTACTGTGAATATATGCTACTCCTCGAGAGATTTTTTCACTTAACGATCAATGCTATAAAACAAGTAGGCGTCTAGAAAGGTTTTAGCGGGGCTATTCCTCCAGGGAAAAGAGGTTATTTAATTAAGGAACTTCACGAAAACATCGTAAAACCTTCCTCGAAATACCAACACTAGCTCGGCTCAAAGGTTAAGCAAGTATTGTACGGTGAGATTAATCCTGACTAATTCTTCTTTTATGGTTTGAGGAAGGATTCGAGAAACAGTGGGAGCCATCCTGTTTAAATAAACTAAAAACCAATCTAAACTTGCAAGAGTATCATGCTAAAGTGTTTCTTCCCTCTCTCCTAATTGCAGCAACCAAGATGACGGGCCTTAAGTTACTATTAGATAAAAACGTATTGACATGGCCAAACTATAAAGATTGGTTCAGGAATGTCAAGATGGCAATCACGTATGAAAAATTGGGCTATATCCTAACTACTAAAGCCCCCGTCGTCCCAGGTACAGAGTCCAGCGTCGCGGATAGGGAAATCCGTAAGACCTGGGAGATTGACTGCGCGCAGGCTAAGTGCCTCGTGCTGGCCTCTATGGACAATGAACAACAGAGGCGGCATGAGAATATGGATCTTGAATCCATATTTTTCCATACCAAGAAATTATATGGAGAGCAATCTCATATCGCAAGATACGAGACCTCAAAGAAGCTATTTCAGGCAAGGTTGGCCATCTTGTCATCTGTAGGGGAACACGTCCTTAAGATGATCGGCTACATTGAGGAGCCTCCGGACCTCAGGACCACATTGGAGAACGAGCTATATACAGACTTAATTCTGCAGTCCCTCCCTTCCACCTATGCCCAGTTTATCTTGAATTTTAATATTCAAGGTAAAGAAGTTGAACTTCCAGAACTCTTCAACATGTTGAGGAGTGCTGAGGGCACCATGAAGAAATCTAGGGAAACACCCGCTCTACTTGTTGGTGGAGCTTCCTCTTCTATATCCAAGGCGAAAGCCAAAGGAAAGAAGAAGAAGGCCCCCACCAAGCCGAGAGGCGGTGTTAGTAAGGTGGAAGCAAAGGGCAAGGCAAAGATAGCTGGGCCGACAGTAGGAAAGGAAGAATGCTTCTAATGTCATAAGAAGGGCCATTGGAAGAAACATTGCAGGGCTTGGAAGGCCAAGAACCAGGACCCGAAGCAAGTTGTGGCTTCGGCTTCAGGTGTATTTGTAATTGAAAACTGTTTGTCAATCAACTCTACTTTCTGGGTATTGGATACCGGATCAGGATCTCATATCTATAATTCTTTGCAGGCGCTGAGAAGCCGTAGAGTGCTGAAGATCGGTGATATGACCCTCAGGGTTGCTAACGGGGCGAGCGTGGATGCTGTGTCCGTAGGGGAATATCACCTAGGATTGACGAGTAGACATATTTTGATTTTGCGCAACTATTTTTTTGTACCTAGTTTGACCTGTAATATCATTTCTGTATCTTTGTTATCTAAAGAAGGTTATGATTTTACATTTGTAAGCGATGTCGTAAATATCCACCTTAATCATGGTCTGATTGGGTCGGGTACACTAAACAATGGTATATACGTATTAAACCAACTACAAATTTTCAATGTCCAGAACACACAGAAAAGAAAGACTCCAGAATTAAATCAAGTTTTCTTATGGCATTGTAGACTGGGTCACATCAACGAAACACAGTTGACCAAGTTACATAAAGAGGGATATTTGGATCCGTTCGAATATCAGTCTTAAGCAACTTGTTAATCACGTCTCAAAGGAAAGATAAAAAAGACTCCATTCACTGGACGCGGAGTAAGAGCGAGAGAGCTCTTGGGACTAATACACAGCGACGTGTATGGTCCAATGTCTACACATGCAAGAAGTAGTTATTCCTATTTCATTACTTTTATGGATGGTTTCTCTAGGTATGGACATGTCTTCTTGATGAAACATAAATCCGAAGCCTTTGAAAAATTCCGAGAATATAAGAATGAAGTGGGAAAACAAATCGGCAAATGTATCAAGACACTGAGATCTGATCGAGGTGGTGAATACTTAAGTGCCGAGTTCCTGGATTACCTAAAAGAGAATGGAATTCTCTCTCAACTTACTCCTCCATACACTCCACAACACAATGGTGTATCGGAAAGACGGAACCGAACCTTATTGGATATGGTACGCTCCATGATGAGTAACGCTGAATTACCGCGATCATTCTGGGGCTATGCACTAGAATCAGCTACATATCTTTTGAAAAAGGTTCCTACTAAGACTGTGCCTACCACACCATATCAGATGTGGAGTGGGAAGAAATCCTATCTTCAGTATCTGAAGATATGGGCTGTCCAGCTTTTGTCAAAATGTAGCATGCGGACAAGCTCGAGGCACGCTCAGTACTGTGTAAGTTTGTGGGATACCCAAAAAACTCCAGGAGATATCTTTTCTATTACGCAAGGGAACAAAAGGTTTTTGTTTCTCCTCATGCCCTCTTTTTGGAACATCAATTTTTGGAAAAGGAATCTAGTGGGAGCACAATAGAACGGGAAGAAGTTCCAGAACCACAAGCTATTACTGAAATCTTGATAGAACCAGAGGTTTCAGAAGAACAGGACATTCCCGCACCACTCCGCAGGAGTAGTAGGCTATCTCATTCGCCCAAGAGATACTACGGTTTTCTCGTAGACGGGAATAGAGAGGATTGCATCATTGATAATGATGAGCCAAGTAACTTCCAGCAAGCCATTCAGAGCACTGACTCGGTAAAATGGCTGGATGCAATGCGGACCGAGATGGAGTCCATGTACACCAACAAAGTATAGACTTTGGACATTGCTCCAGAAGGGGTAAAACCCGTAGGCTGCAAATGGATCTTCAGAAAGAAGATTGGTGTAGATGGACAGGTTGAAACCTATAAGGCTAGACTTGTTGCAAAAGAATTTTGTCAAAGACATGGCTTGGACTATGATGAAACGTTTTCACCAGTGGCTATGCTCAAATCCACGCGGATCCTTCTTGCCATTGCTGCCTTCCACGATTATGAAATTTGGCAGGTACACGTAAAGACTGCTTTTCTAAATGGTAATTTGGAAGAGTGCGTCTATATGGACCAGCTAGAGGATTTCATTCAGAGTGGGAGCAGCGGTAAAGTATGCAAATTACTTAAATCCATTTATGGACTAAAGCAGACATCCCAGAGTTGGAATATCTGTTTTGATGAGACGGTCAAAGAATTTTACTTTATCAAAAATCTAGATGAGCCGTGCATTTATAGTAAGATTGTAGCAAGAACTGTAGTATTCCTCGTCTTGTATGTGAATGATATTCTTTTGATAGGAAATGACATTCCTATGCTACAATCTGTCAAAGGGTTCTTGTCAGAAAGGTTCTCCATGAAAAACCTGGGTGATGCCTTTTACATTCTGGGGACCCAGATCTATCGATATAGATCTAAGAGGATGTTAGGACTTTCACAGTCCAGGTACATCGACAACATACTGAAAAGATTCAGTATAGAAGATTCAAAGCGCGGTAATTTACCGGCTTGTCACGGAATCACCCTCTCCAAAGAGATATCTCCTAAGGCTGATTTGGAAAGGGATCGCATGTCTATTATACCCTACGCTTCTGTGGTAGGCTCTATAATGTATGTGATGCTGTGTACCAGACCAGATGTAGCTTATGCACTGAGCGTAGTAAGCCGCTATCAGTCAAACCCTGGGGAGAAGCACTGGATAGCAGTAAAAAACATTCTTAAGTACATGAGAAGGACTAAGGAGATGTTCTTGGTGTACGGCGGAAAAGACCTCCAGATCGAGGCCTTTGCTGACTCCACCTTCCAGAGTGACAAGGATGACTCCAAGTTCATGTCGGGTTATGTATTTACCCTTAATGGATGGGCGGTCTGTTGGAAGAGTTCTAAGCAGGACACCGTTGCTGACTCGACGATGGAACCGGAGTATATCGCAGCTTGTGACGCCGCAAAAGAAGCTGTTTGGATGAGGAAGTTCTTAATAGAACTTCATGTGGTTCTGTCCGTTGTAGATCTAATGCCTCTGTATTGTGACAACAATGGGACTATAAATTTAGCAAAGGAACTTAGGTCCCATCAGAAATCCAGACACATCTTGAGGCGGTATCACCTGATCAGGGAGATCGTGGATCGCCGGGAGATCGAGGTGCGGAGAGTTGCTATGGAGAACAACACTGCAGATCCATTCACAAAGGCCATCCTTCAGACGCAGTTCGAGAGGCTATTCAAGATGATAGGTCTGCGATATGCTATCACATGGCCTTAGTGCAAGTGGGAGATTGTTAGTGTGATATGCCCTAGAGGCCATTATTGTATAGTACTAGTTTGTATATTATATTTTGGAAGCTTGGGATATATACATGGATTTATGACAGTCTTGCTCAATATAGTAATATGCTACTTGGTTTGTATCTATCTTAATATGTGTATATGTTTCTTTTAACGTATCGCTAAAACATATTGGTAGAGCCCTTAGGATCTTTGCTTGACTACCAGCGTTGTGATGGCAGTCGCACTAGTGGGGGCTGGGTAGTCTATAAGCACATCTTTATACAGGTCCCTAGTTATAAGATTATCGAGATAGGGCATCGATACTCCAGAGTATACTAGTGTATATGCTTCTCGTCCCAGCAGGGGAGATGGTCTGTCCCACAGCCATTAGTACGTCGTACTGGACCTAGGTGCTCATTGGGTTATGAGTTATATTGGATGGGCTCGTAGGGTACTGCTGGTTGGTACTATACCTATCGTCAGGTAGCAGTTCCCAGGTGACATGAGTACAACATAGTCTGTAACAACCCTAAACTTTCTGTAAAACTTTATTTACAATTTTTTCAAAAATACAGAAACGGGTACTTTTGCCTGAGCACAAGTTATAAATTTGTTTTGCTTTTTAATAGCAAGAAGGAGCTTGTAGCTCATTGGTAAGAGCTTGCACTGCTGAACCAAAGCAACAGAGTTCAAATCCCATCACCCACATATTTTTTATATTGATTTCTTTTAATATTTTTAGAATCCCAAGAGTCTACACTTGCTTTACCCATAAACCCAAAGGTCACACTAAAAACAAACGAGCCCAGGGGGTAGACCAAGAGACGATGGACACGTGGCGGCAAGACAGCGGCCGACTCGACCTAGATCGGCCGGCGGCACGGCTAACTCGGCCGGCGAGGCCGGGTTGATTCGGCCTGACTCCGATTCTTCCTTCATGAAAGTTGTGTCTTTTGGCCTTCTTAAAACCCCTGTACACTTTAAATATTCTGCACAATAACAGAGCCTAATGAAATCAATTTAAACCATATTAATGCAATTTATTTTAATTCATTTTTCTGTTAAACCCTAACCCTAATCTTTTCCTATAAATACCAACGGCGACTATCTCCCCAGAGAAAGTGCAAAGTGTGCAGATACATAAGAATGCGTAGAACCGGGATTAAATAAAATATGTGCATTTAAGGAACATACGGAAAGAGTACCTGTCACGACTGCATTGAATGCCTGGGCATCCTTTGGAGTCAAAGTAAAGACCCGAGCCTGGCCCCTACCAGCATCCTGATGTCCTTCCGTAGAGTCTACAATTCCTAGCGAAATGCCCTTGACGTCCACAACTAAAACAGGTAGATGGGGGCCTCTGCTCACCGGGGTACGAACTGAACATCTGGCCCCGAGTCCTATCTCGACCAAAACTGTGGCCTGGAATAAATCTGCCTCGACCTCCTCGTCCTCTCGAATTACGACCGTCACGACCACGGCCTCTATGGGCGTTGATCTGGTATGGAACAACAACAGGTGTAGGAGGTAATGTGCTCGGAGGAGGTGGTGAAGATAGTGAAGTCAAATGTGAGACCGATACCTCACCCTGTCGTATCACGGGACAATTCCGGATAAAGTGATACGGACATCCACACCCGAAACATCTTTGCGAGGGCCGTTGATCATATGGGTATAAGCAACATGACTGGTCCATAAAGAATCTGCCACGGCCTCTACGAACATGTCTAGGAGCTGATGAATTAGTACGAATTCGCCTTGGTCTCTAAACAACCGTACGTGGAGTAATGGCCGATCTCCATGCTCGACTAATTTCTATCAAGGATCCGATCATTTGGCGCATCTCCTGAACGTTCGCCTCCATCCTAGCTATACAATCAATAGAGGGTGGATCAATCTGTTCATGAATGATAGGCGCACTGCCTTGGTCTGTCCTTGTCTCAGATGAGCCCGCTCTAATCTTATCTCTAACAGCGTCCCCTGAGTCCTCATAGTCATTGATGACTTAGTGGCTAGAGTAAGAAACGGGATTGATAAGTACACTACAATTGAATCACAGGATACATAGAAGCAAGAAAGGAAGTACGAACAAATATGTCCTAAGGTCACTTAGGTTGAGTATCGTAGCGTAAATATGCCGCGGAACATATGTACGGTACCCTACTAATCCTAAATCACCTACTCCATCAAACCTAAGATCATCCTACGTAACGAAACTTAAGTCTACAAATTCCAAATCACTACTCAGTTCCGTAAAGTTAATCCTAAAATCTGATACCAACATTGTCACGACCTAAAGTTTGGATGTGATCGGCACTTAGATTGTATAATATCTAAAGATATCGACACAATCTGAGTAAGCCAAAAACCAAGATCAAAACCCTTTTTGCGGAATTTAGAAAATTTTAGTTTTTAAGTAAAAGAATAAAGTAGCATGCCGAAAGGTTTTTAAATAATAAAAGTTTACACAGCTGGGTTTAAAACTTCGACAGTACTCCCTTTTTAATTATTAATAAAACAGTTATAGGGTGTATGAATAGGTTGCATCCCTAGTTAGGAGTAAAACAAAGCCAACAACGGAAATCAATACACAATAATAATACGACACTTGAAATGAAGAACCTCACGTATAAGTAAAAGAACTATAACTTAACACAACTAAGCGATTTCATAAGTCAAAATAGTATACATATAACCACATCGCATTCTAATTCAAATATACATGGTCTGATGGAGTAATACTAGATTCAAAATATACATATCCAAAATAGGAGGTTACTGCGCAGGTAACCCATCTAGCAAAAAGAGCGATGAAAACTGATAAGTGGATCCGCACTGCAGCTATGCGTCCACACGACTCCTGCAAGGAACTATGACACAACGGGAGTGAGTTGCCAACTTATTGAATAAAACTAACATATATCAGATGATAATGTAAGTATGACGAACTAGAGCTAATATCAACAAGGATGTATATAATGCATGATACTGGATTATAACATGAACATGCACTACTAAATATATATGTAAAAACTGAAATCTCATCAATTATTTCCAAATAAGTTTAATTTTCCGTGTCTAATATCGACACCAATCTTCTATTTCCATCAGGCATCGTTACCCGAACGATCCTGTCATCCAATAACACCGGTCGGTATCACCTAGATATCCGCCGTGTTCATAACTGTCTCCGGTATCGAGTATCCTCATTAGGCTTCCCGCCTAAAATGCTGCTATTTAGTCCCTCGGTTTCGACCGGGTCCACCATGTATCCAACTGTATACCCTCCACCCAGTCTGGATAACGTATAAATACGCAACCGAATATCCCCCCCACTCGGTTTGGAATAAATCCAAATCATAAAAACAACATCTCATGGTGGACATCTCACATTGGTATGAAAAATATCATTGAATCTTTTCAATAGTGTATAAAACTCAAAATCATAAATCCGAAATGATCCATTGCAGTTTATATCAATATTGCTATACTTGAATATGAAACATGCTAACAACTATGTAAAGAATTTATCATTAAGGATGCTTAAGGTATGATATGAACAATATTTAACATATAAGTACCAAGTGCGTATGTGACATTTTAATATCGACGAGATGTAGTGTAACATATAGATATGTGCACGTGCAACATGACTCGTCAATAACTTGTGCAGTGTTCTTAAAATTACTAACATGACGATGTTTATATATATATAAACATCATATATAAAAGAACAATCTAAATGTAAGCTTAAAATTACGGGCGTACCACGCCATCCACACAAAATCCCCCGGTAGATGTTTAGTCTACTCACCGGAATATGTCGTATTCTACTCAGAAATCACCAATCCCTTTCCCTTCCTTGCGGCCTCCGAAGTTCCCGTACTTGAATCTAATATCGACATTAATTTGTATAAGAAACGGCTAATCTCCGATACATCAAAATATGAAAATACTAGTTTTACGTACTAACTATACTACGTACGACTATTATAAACTATCTAATACCTATACTAACTGAATTTTAATCCCTCGCTGTCTGCAACAGAAAACTGAAACGTGTCACGAAACATACGTATCGTGTTTTAGAATTTTAACCCTTTTTCAGATATTAGCTTCCAGATTTTATATACTGTTAAAATAACTTAAATAAACAATACCCAACATCTTAATCCATATACAGAGACCTATTCTAAAAATACCAGCACCCAACTCCAACAAACAACCGGCGAGCTCAGAATTTTCCCTATGGTCGCCGGCCACAATCCAATGGGACGAGGTCGTTTTCCTATGGTTTATTCTAAGTCCAATTTATAATATTAAGGCACCGTTTGATTTTGTTTATTTTCATCTAAACTATAGCAGATTAACACAGAGCTAAATTTTTGCCTAAAATACGATATTACCGATATTCGATTTCTAAAATCAAACAGTTACAGAACTAAATCCTACAGGGTTTAAGGATTATACCTACAGTAAAATTACTGGAAAACTCCCTCTAAGAAGCACAAACTCAAGGATCCTAGCTTGAAGGTGATGGTGAAATCTTAGCACTTAGCTCTTCTCTTCACTTCTCTCTTTCCTTTCTCTTGTTGTGTTCTAATGTTTTCCTTTTTCTTTCTAACTCAGTTTCAGTTCCATAAACTAATATATATCAACTGAACACAATTTACCATATTAAGGGATAATAGAGATAAGGTAGTAGGTGGTGTCACCATTTAAGATGATGGGGGTTTCATGCAAGAAGGAGGTGTGGCCATTAGGTTAACCTAGGATATGTTGTCTATGAGGTATAACTTAGGCCTAACCATTTTATAACCCTATTTGCATAAACACACTTATACAACTCTAATTTGCATAAGGAAACTAACCTTTTCCACATCAACCCCTTATTACATATGTTATTATATAAACACTATTTTCTTTACTATTTTAATTCTTCTTTAACTTTAAAAGCACTCTTTACTACAATAAAAATTAAATAACATTATCTATTTAATTAAATAATTTAATTAATTATCTAAAATATTTCAAAATGTTACATAAGTAAAGACATATAAAGGGATTAGAATGAGGGCAAAGGAAATTGTGACTGCTATCATTCACGACGAAGCCGTGTATATCCCTACCACTCCTACTTTCCCTTTGCATTTCTTTGGAACACTCTATATCACTACGAAGATCCATATTTATTGAATATGCCATCGTATAGTTACATACGAACTCGAAGAAACTTGTTTCAGTTCAAAGATGGTTTTCGGTTCTGGAGAAATTGAATAGGATTATTCGGTTGTCTTTTCTCTTTACCTTCTCTCAGGTAGCGAGAGCTCCTAGTATTAGAAGAGTACACCTATTATACTTATTGGATAGTCTTCTTCCAAACCATAGGCTGGTGCCGAAAGGTAGGAAAAGAAGAAAACCATTTGGCCTAAGTGCGGTGTATAGAAGGTAATAAGTAAAGACATATAAAGGGATTGAAGTGAGGGTAAGGAAATATACGGTTACTGTCATGAATCTGGATAGTGGAAGAGGCATTACTAGGAATACCCGGCTACCACTTCGAAACATTTTTTTGTTTCAGTTTTACTGTGCAATATTAATTGAAAACTGTTTTTCCAATTAGATTTTGACTCCTAAGTCTGTATTTACCAGATTTAAGGTAATAAGTAAAGACATATAAAGAGTGAGGGCAAGGAAATATACGGTTAATGTCATGAATCTGGATAGTGGAAGAGGCATTACTAGGAATACTCGGCTACGCCTTCGAAACATTTTCATGTTTCACTTTTACTATGCGATGTTAATTGAAAACTGTTTTCCTAATTAGATTCTGACCCCAGGGTATGTATTACCAGATTTGATTCTCACATCTGTATGACGTTACAGATGCTGAGTGGGATTAAGATATTGAGAATCGGGTGATTATATCCTCAATATATCGGAATTCTTTGTAATTGGTGACATTTGAGGAAATCACCTTGCTTTTGCCTAACGACAAATATTTGGTTTTGAATATCCGTTGTTATGCACCAATTTCAAAGTGATATATCTGTACGTTTATTTTATAAAGTGAGATAAAACTTTTTGAAATTATGTCTATGACATTTACCTATATCAGTTGATGGTTAGGTAAGGTGCATTCAACAACGGTGTAATTCTTTTTAACCATAGCACAGTTTTCAACCTACGATGCACAAGGTTTGAGTTATTGAACTCAGAGAACTTATACAAAGTATTATAGTTTGTCCGATGTCCATTAGGACAAAGGGGCTGGTACTCGTACTATATTCCGTTTACTTATGACTTCTCTGGTGTTAGACAAGTATTTCGTTGAAATACAAGGTCCAAATTTTGAGAAGTTATAGATATAAGAATAAAAGTAGAGAATCATATGTTGCAAGTATCAGGATTCTTCAAGGTGATTGAAGATGTAGATACTTGTGCTAGGTATTCCGTCGTAAGTAATAGTTTCGAGAACTTGTTTCTCTTTCAGGTTGCCCATACGTGAATGCATTTCTTGATGAGTAATGATGCTTGGCCTCCTTCCATTTAGTTGATATAAGCTGAAAACAGCTGTATGATTTTTGAATCTGGTTCCAATTAAATTAGTGCCTTTGTTTCTATAGTGGATATAAAATGGATTCATATCATAACGATGTTAAAGTATATGGAGTTGTCCGGCTTACGCTTAAAACTAGATTCTGGATAAACTCAAGGCACGTTTCAGTAATGGCAGTTTGTGGGTTATCCTGGGCATTGACGAGGGTTAACATTCTACTATTTTGGAAGATTAATAGTTATATTGTTCTTGACTCGCCACCAGTTTTAGTAAAATGAATTCTTTTCAGAAAACATTAGTGGGAGTATGGTAGAACTGGAAGTGATTCCAGAACCATAAACGATTACTGAAATTTTAGTAGATCCTAAAGATTCAATTGGATTCGACAATCCATTAGCCACTCCGCAGATTCGATAGGTAAACTCAGCCACCCGAAAGGTACTTCGGTCTCCTCAAAGACAGTGACAAGGAGGTTTTTGATTACCCAAACTTGCCACCACTGTTATTCTAGACTATGAAATATGGCAGGAGAATGAGTATAACGTCTTTCTAAATTATCTTTAGAAGTGCACGTGTATATGACTATTCCAAAGGGTTGTTGTAGTCAGTGGGAGCAGCGGAAGCATAGTGAGCAAGTAGCTTATGTCTATTTATAGACTAAAGCACATATAGTGGAGATAGATCATCTATTTTTGATGTGACAGTCATTAGAGTTTGACTTCATCAGAATAATAGATGGACCTGGTAAGAAGGTAGTAGGGAGTGATGTCCTGATATTTGGATGACATGCTCTTGATAGGAAGTTATTTTTCTATACTACGATCAGTTATACTGTGGATGTCACAAGGTGTTTCTCCACAGAGGATCTGGATAAAATATCAGGGATTCTGGTCACTAGATCTATGGTTTTAGATCTAGATTTGGGAAGTGTCCCAATTTGGGTACTTTGACATTATTCTAAAGTGTTTTAGAATGGATGACTCCTGGCGTGGTGGTGTACCCACAAGTAATAGAGTCACCCTCTCTAAAGAGATGTCTTCCAGACTGATGAGAAGAGAGATTTTCATGATTGGAAAATCACTTGCTTAGCCAATTGAGTCAATCATTAAATGTCAAGTACCACACCAGGTATTGCTTTTGCACTAGCTGCAATAAGCATATATATTAATCCTATCCTAGAGAAACTTAGGAAAGCAGTTATGAACATAAGTGGATATTCTTGGTATATGGTAACGGCAGCCTCCTTTGGGAGGCGGTTATCATTTAAGGCTCTCAAGGTGACCTGGATGACAAAGTGACTGTCAGAGTTATAGCTTTTCCCTCTTTTGAGAGGAAGTATGTTGGACAGGTGGTCCAAGTAGATTATGAGGAAGGCATGGCTCAGGATACTGATTAAATTCAGTGGAAGATACGGTCTAAGAAGTTTGTTGGATTTAGAGTTCATTTATAAACTGGGTCCCATCAGATATCCAGACAAATTCTAAGACAGGTATCGCTCATTTCCGGAGATAGTCTTTCTCCGCGAAGTTGAAATATAGAGAGATAAAGAAAGAAACATTGGAGCGGATCCACTCACTGAGGCTATTTCTCGAACGCAATAGTTTCACAAATGGGCTTTGCAAGACTGATTAGTAGAGAAGTTAGGCGTTCGGTATCACACGGGCTATGCGTATGCGACACCGCAATAATTATCCTTAAGTACAAGTGGGAGAATGTTGGCTATAGTGCACTCAAGTCAATTATTGGATCGTAGGCACATGATTGCGATGATTGAGGGATGACCTATACCGGTGGAACAGTCTTACTCGAGATGATAGTATGCAATCTGGTTTGTCTTTATCATCATGTACATGATTCAGGTGGTATTACAGATCACTATTACATATAGATAGAGCCCATAGGATTCTTGCTTGACTACCAGCAGTATGATGGCGATCATATACATGGAAGCTGGGTGGTCTATAAGCACATCCTTAAATGTCCCTAGTCGTGGGAGTATCGAGACTGGGCATCGATACTTCAGTGTAGACTAGTGTATACTGATCGAGACCCTGACGAAGGGTGGTGGCCAGGTCTCACAAGCCATGGGTGTCAGTTTGTTCACCTAAGATAGTATACAGGTGCTCATTGGGTTATGAGTATACTGGACGGACTCGCCGGGAACATGCTAGTTGGTATTATACCTATTGTCAGATAGCAGTTCCTGAAAGTCGACCCTAGCACCACCATGAGTTCCAAGTGACATTAAGCATGCCAAATTCAAATTTTTATTGGTGCTAAACTAGACTATCCAAGATCTTTGCTAGAATATTAGGGTTTAGATAACTAGTAGAAGCGAATGATGGCTATACCCTCGTAGATCGAGTCCTTCACTTCACATGCTCCGTGAAGTAGTCCCACGACTCCACTAGGCTCCAGTTGAGGCTTTGGACGAGCTTCCTACGATGACCTTCGTGCCGAAGATGATCCACGCGAAGTCCCTCCAACTCAAGATACCTTTACACTAAACTCTTTAGCGTAGGAAACACGCTACACTCGATCGCTAGTCAAGTGTAAGATGGTAAAGCAGGAATGTTTAAAGCTCACAAGATTGTGTTCAAGCTTCATGGTTCACATCACATGTGAGGGTTGAAGCTTGAACCATAGAATTGAGGAGGAAGAAGAAGCTAGAAAGCAAATGGGAGCAACTAAAGAAAATGGCTAAGTGTTAAGAATGAACTTAGAATGAATGGCAACTCTTGACCCCCACTCATTCAAGCATGGAATTTTGCAATATAAAATTGCAACCTTGCTTGAATAGTGAGTCAAGATGAATAAACTATGAATAAAGCCCATGCTTGCAACTATGCTTTCATTTTACACCTCATTTCTTATTTTTTCAAAAATAGAAAATCAAGCCATGCTTCATTATATATATATATATCATATATATATTAATATATATATTATGAAGAATAATTAGTGAGCTAATGATATTAGTTAAGATATAATTATATAACATATAATATATATCACATTATTAAATCTACATTTGATTTAATAATCCGGTTATATCACATATGACCGACTAATATCATTTATCTGTGTATCACATTATCAAAACAACACTTGATTCGATAATCTGGTTATATCACATATAACCGAACCGATAACAGATAACTGCTAGATTACAATACCGTATCACATACACGTATTTAAGCAGGCCCACACACATATCATATATGTGTCCTACTTCGTTTCGCTTGAACCAGGAAACTTCTGTATGGGACTCTAAAGACTCGTCAATATGCCAGCAGTAGGTGATGATCATATCAGTCACCTACAAGCCGTCAGCGGTACTAGCTGGACGTAACAGCTACCCGAGTATTGAGCGATATGAAGATCAACAAGCAAGCTCGTCCATAGTCTCTATGAAGCTTATCAGTAACACTACCGTACAGTCCGGTCTCTTCGTCTGATATATCGCATATCATATCTAGGGGTGGTAAATGTCAGACCCCAGAAACGTGATAAGTCATGCCGATGTCTGGCCTATAACAGGTTGAGAAACTACTGATAACACTTATCAGTAAATCTCATAAGCAGCCCTACCCAGGGACTTCCAGTTATAGCCAATCGAGTATAGCGCAACATCAACCCCCAATACCGGGAGAGACGAAACCACTCATATCGCTCATTGCCTCCATGCGACTCAAGACTGTACCCAAAATCCACTTGTTTGCACGTCTCCTTTGAGCATGGTAGGGAGGAAATCAAAGCACAGTGGGAGCCGCACAAGACTCTATGACGATCTCGGATTTACAGAATCACATGTACCAGTGTCACCAGAGGACTGCTATCTGACGATAGGTATACTACCACATAGGAGTCCTCGGCGAGTCCTGTTCGGTGTACCCATTCTCCAATGAGCGTCTATGTACAATCTTTGATGTCACACACCAATGGTTGTAGGATCAACCATCTCTTTCTAAGGGACAAGAAACATACACACTAGTCTACTCTGGAATATCGATGCCCTAGTCTCGATATTCTCTCGACTAGGAACTTATTAAAGGATGTACTTTTGGACCATCCTGGCCCCACTAGTATGATCTCATCATAGTCCTGGTAGTCAAGTACATATCCTAACGGTTTTATCAAGATGTAAGAGACAGACAGTATAAATACCAGTCTACATGTTAAGATAATGGTAACCTGATAGCATACTATCATGTCGAGCAAGAAAGTCCTCTATATATATGTCCAAGCATCCACTATATCAACAATAATGGCCTCTAGAATATACATATTCCTAACAATCTCCCACTTGCACTAAGGCCAGTTGTTGTACTATCTCATACCCAACGTCCCAAAAGTCTCTCGAATAGCATCTGGGAGATGGCCTCGGTGAGTGGATCCGCTGTGTTATCCTCTGTGTCAACTCTCCTGACCTCTATCTCCTGGAGATCAACTATCTCCCTGATCAGGTGATACCGTCTAAGAATATGTTTGGATCGCTGACGGGACCGTGGTTCCTAGGCCAAAGCCACAACTCCATTTTCATCACAATATATAGGTATTGGATGCTCAATGGTAGGAACCAAGTTCATCACATGAACTTTTTCATCCAGACAACCTCTTTGGCAGTATCGTTGGTAGTGATGTAATTAGCCTCTATCAACGAGTCTGCTATGGTATATAGCTTAGAACCCTTCCAACATACCGTCCCTCCACTGAGGGTGAAGACAAAACCAGAGACTGACTTTCAGTCGTCTTTATCACTCTGAAATCTCGAATCGGTAAAGGACTCCATCCGGAGTTCACCGTTACCATACACCAAGAACATCTCTTTAGTCCTTCTCAAGCACTTAAGAATGTTCTTCAGCTGTCCAGTGGTTTTCCCAAAGATCTTTTCGATACTGATTCACTACACCTAGTGATTAATCTACATCTGGTCTGGTACATAACATCGCATACATGATTGACCCGTTTGCCAAAGCATAGGGCATTTCTTGCATGCGAGCCCTCTCCAAATCAGTCTCTGTTAGTTATATGTTATGCCCTAGAGGCCATTACTGTACATAGGATGTATATTGTAGTGGATGCTGGGACATATATAGGGAGGACTTTCTTGCTCGACATGATAGTATGCTATCTGGTTGAACTTTACCTTAAACGTGTATACTGATTGTCTCTCTGTTACATGTTGGTAAAGCCCTTAGGATGTGTGCTTGACTACCTGGACTATGATGCGGATCATACTAGTGGGGACATGGTAGTCCATAAGTACATCCTTCAAAGTCCCTAGTCGAGGGTGTATCGAGACGGGGCATCGATATACCAGAGTAGACTAGCGTATACCTTCTCGACCCATACAGATGGGCGATGGATGATCCCATATCCATCGGTGTTTGACATCAGAGATGATATACGGGTGCTCAGTAGAGACTGGGTACACTGGACGGACTCGCCGAGAACTCCCAGATGGTATTATACCTCACGTCAGATGGCAGTTCTCTGGTGACACTGGTACAGAGTAGTCTGTTGACCCGAGATCGTCATAGAGTCTTGTGTGGTTCCCACTGTGCTTTGATTTCCATCTTACCACGTCCAAGAGGGCGTGCAAAACGGTGGTTTTTGGGTACAGTCCCGAGTCACATGGAGACAATGAGCGATAGGAGGGGATTCGTCTCTCCCGGTATAGGGAGTTGATGTTGCGCTGTGTTCGATTGGCTATAACAGGAAATCCCTGGCCAGGGTTGCTGAGATTTACTGGTAAGTGTTACCAGTAGTTTCTCGAATTGTTATAGACCTCATATCGACATGACTTATCGAGCTATTGGGGTCTGACGTTTACCACCCCTAGGCGAGATATGCGACATATCAGACGATCAGACCGGACTGCACGGTAGTGTTACAGGTTGGATTCACTGGAGTGTGAGCGGGCTTGCTCGTCGATCTTCAGATCGCTCAATACCCGGGTGGCCGTTACGTTTAGCAGACCGCTTGCGGCTTGTGGATGTTTGATATGATCATCATCTGCTGCCGGCGTATTGACGAGTCTTTAGAGTCCTACACAGAGGTTTCCTGGCTCAAGCGAAGCTGCATACATATTGAATAGGGTTCGAATCTATGATGAGTACTACTGAGTTACCTTTTTCCTTTTGGGAGTTATGCGCTTGAGAAGCTGCATACATATTGAATAGGGTTCGAATCAAATTAGTTGCCTACCACTTCATATTTGATATGGAAAGGAAAGAGCCCATATCTTAAGTTAGTTAAGATTTGGGGTTGTCCGGGCTATGTCTAAAAGCATAATCCGGACAAGCTCGAGGCAAAGTCAGTTATGTAGAACTGGAAATGTTCCAGCTATACAAACTGCAGCTGATGATTTGAAAGAACCAAAGGATTCAATACTTACCAACGAATCTCAGCCTCTCCGCCGATCTAGTAAGGTTCCTCACCCGCCTGAGAGATACTTCGGTTACTCTATGACAGTGGGAGCGAGGATTACATCATGAGATGATGACCCAACTAGTTTCGAGCTGGCCATCAGGAGTGAGACTCTGTGAGAATGGCTGGATGTTTATCGATCTGAGATGGAATCCTTATACACCAACAAAGTATGGACTTTAGTTGCTATATCTGAAGGGTTAAATCCCCATCAGGAGCAAGTATATCTTGAGAAGATTACTTGGTGTACATGGAAAAGTTGAGACTTTCAAAGCTAGAATTGTTAAAGGTTTTCGTCATCGACCAGGCGTGGATAATGATGAAACCTTTTCCAGTAGCTATGCTTAAGTCCATCCAGATCCTACTTGCCACGGCTACATACCATAACTACGATATCTGGCGGTTGGGTGCCATGTCTGCTTTTCTAAATGATGTTTTAGAAGAGAACGTCTATAAGTACACAGCCAGAGGGCTTCGTAGACAGTGGGAGCAGCGGAAACGTGTGCAAGATGTTTTATATGATAAAGCAGGCATCGTGGAGTTGGAACGTCTATTTTGATGTAATAGTCAAACAGTTTGACATCATCAAAATGGTAGATGAACCTTGTATATACAAAAAGGTAGTAGGGAGTATGGTAATGATCCTCATAGAGTACGTAGATGACATACTCTTGATAGGGAAGGAGTTTCCTATGCTACGCTCGATCAATCTCCGCTTATCACTAGGATTCTCCACATAGGATCAAAATGATACCTGCTAAATCCTAAGTTTTGGATCTATGAGATAGATCTGAATGGATGTTAGGATACTCACTAGCTGTAGTGAGATGGTATCAGTTGATCCTGGGGAGAATCACTGGAAGGGTTCCAGGGTGATAAAGACGACTGAATGTCAGTCGCAGGCATTGTCTTTACCCTCAGTGGAGGGACGGTATGTTGGAAGAGTTCCAAGCTAGATACCGTGGCACACTAGACGATAAAGGCAGGATACATCGCTACCTAAGATGCTACCAAAGAGGCTGTTTGGGTGTATATTGGTTCATAAGATGAACTATGTTCCTCCCATTGTGTGACAATGGAGTTGTGGCTTATGCCAAGGAACGCAGGTCCCATCAGTGATCCAGACATATTCTAAGGCAGTATCACCTGATCATGGAGATAGTTGATCTCCAGGAAGATCGAGGTTAGGAGAGTAGACTCAGAGGACAACACAGCGGATCCACTCACAAAGGCCTGTTCCCAGAGAGAGACTATTATGGGATGGTTGAGTATGAGATACTACAACCACTGCTACAGATGGCCCTATTGCAAGTGGGAGATTGTTAGTTATATGTATGCCCTAGAGGCCATTACTGTACATAGGATGTATATTGTAGTGGATGCTGGGACATATATAGGGAGGACTTTCTTGCTCGACATGATAGTATGCTATCTGGTTGAACTTTACCTTAAACGTGTATACTGATTGTCTCTCTGTTACATGTTGGTAAAGCCCTTAGGATGTGTGCTTGACTACCTGGACTATGATGCGGATCATACTAGTGGGGACATGGTAGTCCATAAGTACATCCTTCAAAGTCCCTAGTCGAGGGTGTATCGAGACGGGGCATCAATATACCAGAGTAGACTAGCGTATACCTTCTCGACCCATACAGATGGGCGATGGATGATCCCATATCCATCGGTGTTTGACATCAGAGATGATATACGGGTGCTCAGTAGAGACTGGGTACACTGGACGGACTCGCCGAGAACTCCCAGATGGTAATATACCTCACGTCAGATGGCAGTTCTCTGGTGACACTGGTACAGAGTAGTCTGTTGACCCGAGATCGTCATAGAGTCTTGTGTGGTTCCCACTGTACTTTGATTTCCATCTTACCACGTCCAAGAGGGCGTGCAAAACGGTGGTTTTTGGGTACAGTCCCGAGTCACATGGAGACAATGAGCGATAGGAGGGGATTCGTCTCTCCCGGTATAGGGAGTTGATGTTGCGCTGTGTTCGATTGGCTATAACAGGAAATCCCTGGCCAGGGTTGCTGAGATTTACTGGTAAGTGTTACCAGTAGTTTCTCGAATTGTTATAGACCTCATATCGACACGACTTATCGAGCTATTGGGGTCTGACGTTTACCACCCCTAGGCGAGATATGCGACATATCAGACGATCAGACCGGACTGCACGGTAGTGTTACTGGTTGGATTCACTGGAGTGTGAGCGGGCTTGCTCGTCGATCTTCAGATCGCTCAATACCCGGATGGCCGTTACGTTTAGCAGACCGCTTGCGGCTTGTGGATGTTTGATATGATCATCATCTGCTGCCGGCGTATTGACGAGTCTTTAGAGTCCTACACAGAGGTTTCCTGGCTCAAGCGAAACGAAATAGGAGCGCATATGAGATATGTGCGGGACCGAGAATAATGCGTATATGTGATACCGTATTTCATTCTCGCGATGAATGTATCGATTAGGTTATATGCGATATACCCTAGTTATCGAATCAAGGGTTGATTCGATAAACCGATGCATTGCATACTAGTCGGTTATATACGATATGACCGGATCGTTAAATCAAGTGTTGATTTAATGATTTGATGCATAATTATATATTTGATATATTACTTTGCATTAACTAGTATCGGTTCACTTTAAATGGATTTTCTCGCTCGGATGTGCGCATTACATATGCGATATGATTTTGTGCACTTGTTTGTATCATGTTTGATGATACATATCTTTTTGGTTAAGTGTAAAAATTTAAACCATGGTTAAGTGGATAATTAGGGTTTTACTTATTCATTTATTAATTCTTTTATTTTTGGAAAAAGGAAAAGAAATGAGAGAAAAATGGTGGCTTATTTTGTTTGCAACATGAAGCTTCATGAAGCATTCATTAAGTGACCATTTTTGTCTCATCTCCTTAACCCTAACCATTCTTTAACCTTGGTCAATTCTCTACACTTAACTTAGGTTAATATTATGATAAGAACAAATTTATTATTCTTTTTATAATAACTTATCATATGATTTCTTCTTCTTCTTCCTTGAACTCAAGAAGAAAACCTTGAGGTCATCAATGGTGATTGATGATAAAGAGTAAGAAATCCAATTCTAAATTGAACCCACTTCCTATTTCTTCATCCTCTACCTCTTGCCAAGTAGTAGAGTGTGTTTTCTTCACAAGTTTCTTGACTTGGTGAAGTTGGAGCTTGATTTAGCGATGCCTCGACGTAGATCATCTTCGGCATGGACATCGATGACCTAGCTCGCCTATTCTCCGATGAAGCCGACGCTAGAGCCCGGGATTTGTTTTGGACAGCGAGAGCACTTCATTGCGGAGCTATGGAGGTGGAGCACCGGATCTACAAAGGTTGTATTTCCGTATTCTCATAGTTAAGTTGTTAACTAGTTCCTTTTATCGCCTAGATTTCTAGCCAACGATCCGTAGTCGGGTTTCTCGGCACCTAGATTTGTTGAAATTGGCATGGTTGATGCCATGTGAGACCTCATTAGGATGCCTAGGAACCCTAAAGTCTCGAGAGACATCTCTTTGGAGAGAGTGATTCTTGAACAAGCAGGTACATTATCACGCTTAGAATCATCCATACTAAACCCCTTTAGCATGGTGTCTATGTACCTGGATTGGGAGAATCCCAAATCCATTTAGATCTATCTCTATAGATTTATATCCCTAGGATGTAGGAGGCATCGGTTAGATCTTTCATGGAGAACCTGTGTGATAAGAGGTGATTGACCGAGTGTAGCATAGAAACACCCTTTCCTATCAAGAGTATGTTATCCACGTACAATCCGAGGAAGACACCTTTACTCTCTACAACCTTCTTATATATACATGGTCCATCTATCTTTTTGATGAAGTCAAACTCTTTGACAGCTTCATCTAAACAGATGTTCCATCTCCGCGATGCCTGCTTTAAGCCATAAATGGATTTAAGCAGCTTGCACATGCTTCCGCTACTCCCACTGTCTACAAAGCCCTCTGGCAGTGTCATATACACGTTCTCTTCTAAATCACCATTTAGAAAAGCGGTTTTGACGTGCAGTCTGCCAGATTTCGTAGTCATAGTATGCAGCAATGACAAGTAGGATCTTGATGGACTTAAGCATAGCTTTGAAAGTCTCAATTTTTCCATCTACACCAAATTATCTTTCTCAAAGATCCTCTTTCTTTCGATGGGTTTTACCCCTTCAGGAGCAACATCCAAAGTCAATACTTTGTTGGTGTACATGGATTCCATCTCAGATCGCATAGCATCCATCCATTTCACATAGTCTCCAATTGTGATGGCCTGCTCGAAACTAGTTGGGCCATCATCTCCATGATGCAATCCTCGCTCCCACCGTCTATGAGAAAACCGTAGTATCTCTCTGGTGGATGAGGAACCCTACTAGATCCGTGGAGTGGTTGTGGTTCGTCGAGGACTATTGAATCCTCCGGTTCCACCAAATTGTCAGTTATAGTTTGTAGGGTTACGTAGTACGACAGCAAGGTTTCGAGAGGCATCGACCATGCCGTTTTCAAATTTTTGCCATGCTAAAGAACCCTAACCAAGAATCTTAACTAAAGAATTAGACGAAACATGAATATAAACAACTTTACATCTAAGTGAACAAGGAATACAACCTTTGTAGACCGGTCCTTCACTTCAAAAGCTCCTTGTAGTAGTCCCTTCGCTCCAAGTGGTGATCTCCCGGACTCTAGTAAAGCTCTACAAGGTGAAATGAACAAGCTAGCTTGAAGACTTCGAGGCCGAAGATGATCTACGTCGAGGAGACACTAACTCAAGCTACCTCTTCACTAATTAGAAATTAGTGAAACAAACAACCTAAACTAAATGGCTAAGCTAGTGTAAGGTGATGAAGTATGAATTTTGCTCACTTTAGAAATATTTTTCTCACTAATTTTCTTCACTTCCTCAAAACCTAGAGAGCTCACTCTTGATGAAGAAGAAGATGAAGAGAATAATGTTATGGCAACCATGGGTGAGAAATATCTCATATAACTCATGTAGAGACTTGACCATGGTTTTAGATAATGGTTAGGTTAATAAATATCTAAGGTAAGACAAAACCAGTGGACTAAGTCAATGGTTTCACAAGCTTCAACCATGTGCTAATTTCCAACTAATTTTGATTTATTTTAAATAAATAAACCCCTCATTATCATAAGCATGGTGTGAACCTCATACACCCATGTAGCATGTAGTAACAAGCATGACACAATAATATATATCACATATATATTAAGTGTACACATGTGAGAAAAAGAAATGCTTAAATGAGCTAATATTAGTTAATGTAAATTATTATATCAAATATGTAATTATACATTAAATTATTAAATCAACACTTGATTTAATAATCTGGCTATATCTCATATGACCGACTAATATTATTTGTATCAACTTATCGAATAAACACTTGATTCGATAACCTAGCTATATCACATATAACCGACCGATAACACAAATCGCGAGAATAGAATACAGTATCACATACACGTATTAATCTCAGTCCCACACATATCACATATGTGCTCCTACTTCATTTCGCCTGAGCTAGAAACCTCTGTGTAGGACTCTAATCAATACGCCGGCAGTAGGTGATGATCATATCAGTCACCCATAAGCCATCAGCAGTACTAGCTGGACATAACGGCTATCCGGGTATTGAGCGATCAAAAGATCAACAAGAAAGCCTGCTCATACTCTTGCGAATCCAATAAGTAACACTACCGTAAAATCCGGTCTCTTCGTCCGATATGTCGCATATCTAGTCTAGGGGTGGTAAACGTCAAACCCCAGTAACTTGATAAGTCATGCTGATATAAGGCTCATAACGGGTCGAGAAACTACTGATAACATTTATCAGTAAATCTTCGTATCATCCCTGGCTAGGGACTTCCTATTATGGACAACCGAGCACAGCTCAACATCAACCCCCAATACCGGGAGAGACGAATCCCCTCCTATCGCTCATTGCCTCCATGTGACTCGGGACTGTACCCCAAAACCACCGTTTTGCACATTTTCTTGAACGTGGTAAGGTGGAAATCAAAGCACAGTGGCAATCACACAAGGCTCTATGACGATCTCGGGTCTATAGACTAACCTGTACCAGTGTCACCAGAGAAATGCTATCTGACGTTAGGTATAATACCATCTAGGAGTTCTTGGCGAGTCATATTCAATGTACCCAGTCTCCACTGAGCACCCGTATACCATCTCTGATATCAGACACCAATGGATATGGGATCATCCATTGCCCATCATATTGGTCAAGAAGCGTATACTCTAGTCTACTCTGGAATATCGATGCCCCATCTCGATACACCCTCGACTAGGAACAATTAAAGGATGTACTTGTGGACTACCCTGGCTCCACTAGTATGATCTCCATTATAGTCCTGGTAGTCAAGTACACATCCTAAGGGCTTTATCAACATGTGAGAGCAAGACAATATCACAATACAAGTCTATATGTTAGGAAAAAGAGCAACCAGATAGCATACTATCTTGTCGAACAAGAAAGTCCTCTCTATATATGTCCAAGCATCCACTATAATATACAATCATGTACAATAAAGGCCTCTAGGGCATACATATAACTAACAATCTCCCACTTGCACTAAGGCCAGTTGTTGTAGTATCTCATACCCAGCATTCCGAAGAGTCTCTCAAATTGTATCTGGGGTATGGCCTTCGTGAGTGGATCCACCGTGTAATTCTTCGTGTCAACTCTCCTGACCTCCATCTCCCGGTGATCAACTATCTCCCGGATTAGGTGATACCGCCTCAGAATATGCACGGATCACTGATGGGACCTGGGTTCCTTGGCCAAAGCCACAACTCAATTGTTATCACAATACAAAAGTATTGGATGCTCGATGGATGGAACCACACCAAGTTCGGTTATGAACTTCTTCATCTAGACAGGCTCTTTGGCAGTATCGTTGGCAGCGATGTATTCAACCTCCATCGTCGAGTCTGCCACGGTTTCTTACTTAGAACTCTTCCAAAAAACCGTCCCTCTATTGAGGGTGAAGACAAATCCCGAGACTGACTTAGAGTCATCCTTATCACTTTGGAAGCTCGAGTCGGTAAAGGACTCCACTTAGAATTCACCATTACCATACACCAAGAACATTTCTTCAGTCCTTCTCAAGTACTTAAGAATGTTCCTAACAGTTGTCCAGTGATTCTCCCTAGGATCTGATTGATACATACTAACTACACTTAGTGACTATGCTACATCGGGTCTGGTACATAACATCACGTACATGATAGAGCCTACTGCCGAAGCATAGGGTATCCCTTGCATGCGAGCTCTCTCCAAATCATTCTTGGGAGATACTCTTTAGAGAGAGTGAGTCCTGAGATCGTGGGTAAATTCCTACGCTTGGAATCCTCCATACTAAACCTCTTTAGTATGGTGTCAATGTATCTGGATTGGGACAATCCCAACATCCGTTTAGATCTATCTCCATAGATATTAATCCCCAGGATGTAGGAGGCATCACCTAGATCCTTCATGGAGAATCTTTGTGATAAGAAGAGCTTGACCGAGTGCAACATAGGAACATTATTTCCTATCAAGAGTATGTCATCCATGTACAATACGAGGAAGACAACCTTACTCTCTGCCACCTTGTTGTATATAAAAGGTTCATCTACGTTTTTTACGAAGTCAAACTCTTTGACTATAAGATCAAAACAGATGTTCCAACTCCGCGATGCCTGCTTTAACCCATAGATGGATTTAAGCAGCTTGCACACTTTCCGCTGTTCCCACTATCCACGAAGCCCTCTGGCTGAGTCATGTACACGATCTCTTCTAAATCACAATTTAGAAAGGCGGTCTTAACATCCATCTGTCAGATTTCGTAGTCATAGTATGCAGCGATGGAAAGTTGGATCCGGATAGACTTAAGCATAGCCATTGGAGAAAAGCTTTCATCATAATCCACACCTGGTCGTTGAAGAAAACCTTTTGCAACAAGTCTAGCTTTGAAAGTCTCAACATTTCCATCTACACCAAGTTTTTTCTTGAAGATCCACTTGCTTCCGATGGGTTTTACCCCTTCAGGAGCATCTTCCAAATTCCATACTTTGTTGGTGTACATGGATTCCATCTCAGATCGCATTGCATCCATCCATTTCACAGAGTCCTCACTTGTGATGGCCTGCTCGAAGCTAGTTGGGTCATCATCTTCCATGATGCAATCCTCGCTCCCACCATCAATGAGAAAACCATAGTATCTCTCAGGTGGATGAGGAACTCTACTAGATCGGCGAAGAGGCTGAGGTTCTTTGGATGCTATCAAATCCTCTGGTTCTACTAAATCTTCAGTTGTAGTCTGTGTAACTGGAACTTCTTCTAGTTCTACCTCTTTACCATAATTTCTTTATCAAGAAATTCCTTTTCTAAAAAGGTGGCATGACGAGAAACAAACACCTTTTGTTCCTTACTGTGGTAGAATAGATATCTATTTGAATGTGTAACAACCCCAAAATCTTTATACATTTGTATTATCTCTCTTCAATAATATACCATATTTATTTGTGCTTGGTATTTTCCGTTTTCTATTAAATTTATTATTATTTTATTTCTCAATCTATTATGTATTTTTTTTCTAGGTACAATTTCTTTTTCTTATATTTAAGTTTTTAACTTCTCATTCTTATTTTTCCTTTCATAAATATTTAACCCAAATCCATTATTCTTATTCTCTACAGCCCATCTAAAAAGCCCATTTTCTTTTTAAGCAACATCATATATTTAATTCTAATTAAATATGTGCATGAACAATCTTATAGCTCATTGGTTAAGTCCTTACATTGTTATTCCATAAGTCACATGTTCAAATCCCCATTCTTGCAATTATTTTTTATCATTTTTTATTTTTCTCATAACCTACAAATGAGACCTTTCATTTCCAAAATGAATGGTGACCTTTCATTTCTCTTTTAATTCTCATGTTAAATGCATATATTATTATTCACCATTACACCATCTTTATTTGTCCTCCTCTATCTTTTCCTTCCTCACATTTTTTATCTCTCACTTCTCCCTCTTCACCTAGAGTCTAAGAAGAAGAACATGAAGAAGTCTTCAAGAAGGTCTCGCTACTAACGCGAGGCTATCGGCGGATAGACAAGCCCGGTGACAATACCGGCTTGTACATGTAAGTCCTTTCTCTCTTTCCTTCCCTCCATCTCTTTCTTTTTCTCTTTATATTTCTCTTGTTTTATATTGCCATGAAAAACTTCCCTTGACATATCATAGTTCCTAAATAATTAATTAAATGGATACATATATAAATAATGAACACACAAACATACACACATATATAGTTTGTATAGTTTGTAAAGTCTTTTTCATTACTCTCAATTCACATGTTAAGATTTTATAGTGACCAATTAGGATTGCATGTTTGTTGTTTTATTTTAAATCACTTTATTTAAAATTTGTATTAAAAAAAAATGATGAAGTTACGAATAAATACCATGGTTTTCTCATTTCTCACATATGACATATCAATACCTTTAGTTTTAAAATAATTTTTATAAATTAATTTTTAACTCTGAAAATTTCAGGAAATTTACATATGATAGAATATATTATTTTGTACACGCTGTAAAAATTTTAGATCGATCCGCATAACGGTTTAGGAATTATATCGTATTTATTCACTGATCGTAAAACAGAAAACTGCAGCTATCGGTCAATTTCTAGGACACATAACTTGGTATACCGGTATCCAAATTGAGAAAACTAAGGTGTTTTTGATATCTACATCGAATGATCTAGATTTTCTTAGTTTTATAGTTTTACCGAAAACCTATCTAAGATAAAGAAAACTGTATTACAATATTAAGTGACGGATCTGGACAGAATCTGTTCCGATTCGCACACTGTTTTTAAATTGGACATAACTCGAACACCCGATGTCCGTTTGTGACAAAATTTAGATGTGTAGATGCACCATTGATAGAACTATAATTTTCTGTATATTATATTACTTAGGAATGCATGAAACAACCTGATATAGGCTTTTCAATAGAATATATAGTTGCTGTCCAGAAATCTGAATTTCTGTTTTAAATGCTGATATTAAAATGATCATAACTAGAGCTTCAGAAATCCAAATCATGTGAATCTTGGTGTTTTCGATAAGTTCATCGAAATACCTACAATTTTCTAATACTTTTCATAACCTTAAAACCGATGAAAATTAACTCAAACTGCGTTTGAAAAATATGTGACGGTGCCGAATAGATTCTGATCCGTTTTGCGCGACGATACGAAAACATATATATCTCTCAAACCGGTAGTCGTATTTAGGTGAAACTGGAACTTACGCATACAAAACATTTAGAGACATATCTCTGTTTATATTCCGCATTCGTTCCACTTGATTAATTAGTCGTACATAATATTTCTTTACAACATTGTTTATGGTAGTTACTCGAATAATATACTTGACTCATTTCATGTTATTCGAACATGTATACATATTTATCTTGATCATTAAATTGTTGTATTTACATAAAGACGATAATTAAATACTTGAGTTGTATTTTGAAAAATATACAATAGTATTTTTACAATAAACCCCCTCAAGTTTTATAAATTACAATAAGGCCCCTAACAATTATTGAACTTCAACTCACTTTCTTTTAGTCTGACTCGGGTTAGAGTCTGACTATTTCTGACTTGAAAATGATTCAAGTCAATCTATATTCTTTATATTTCAACTCAAGATGAATACATGAATTCCAGAATCCAGTTAACAATCTACTTGACTGAACCGAACCATGGATATTCCTTTTACATGTTTCCCAGTATTCCATTTACATGACTCTACGGTTATAACCGTTTCCTGATATCATGGTTTCGGTCAGTCAGTTAATCAATCTTACAATCAATACAATTTTACAAGATAACAATACAAACAAGATATCGCGGGGTTTAAGGGGTAGATTGGTACGGAAGGTGTTAAAGGTGGCACGAGGTGGTCAGATTAATACACCTAACCTGAATCCTATTGTTGTTGTACTGTGGCATAACGGTTCCTTGTACTACACGTGCCCTAGTCTCTGGCAAGTGAGACTCCCCTCGTATACACTGGCATTCTTCTGTACCAAGCTACAAACAACAGCGTTAACATAACATTACAGCAATAGTTTACACTTTAAAAATGTATCTTCTTATTCTGTCCTCTCTACTTCCCTCTTAGCTTTGGGACTTACCGAGCGATCTGTTCGCTGACGACATTCTGTTTCTCTCTTCTTTGAATGTCGTCAGGTGACATGGACCCGGCAGAAGTTGAGCCAACCCAAGAAGACTTGGAGCAATTTGCCGAAGACCCTGCGGTATAATTTCATTGTACACTTTTCTTTTCAGTACTTTCCATTTCCTGTTATGCCACTGTTTAGGCACCTTTATTTCAGTTGTATTTTCCTTTCCATGTATTGTACAAAGAATGTTAATAAATAAAAGTTGCTGTTCTTTTTATACTCTTGTCTCTTGTGTATTTATTTTATATCGCTTAGCTACGCTTAGCGTATGTACTTCTGAGTACATACGTAGCGGACCTCGTCGCGTCCCCTTCGCCGTACACTGGGAAGCGGGGCATGACAGAATGTTTAGGATATCCAACAAACATACAAAGAACTGATCGTGCCTCGATTTTTTCCGGATTTTGCTTTTTGACATAGGCCGGACAACCCAATATCTTAACTCGTTTAAGACTTGGTCTCTTCCCACTCCATATCTCATATGGTGTGGTAGGTATAGATTTAAATGGAACTTGATTCAATACGTATGCTGCTGTCTCAAGCGCATAAGCCTAATAGGAAATAGATAACTCAGCAGTGCTCATCATAGAGCGCACCATATCTAATAGGGTGCGATTCCTCCGCTCCGATACACCGTTGTGCTGTGGTGTGTACGGAGGAGTAAGCTGAGAGAGAATCCCATTCTCTTTTAGATAGTCATGGAATTCCGTGCTCAAGTATTCTCCTTCCCGATTAGATCGTAGGATTTTAATACTTTTACCCGTCTGGTTCTCGACTTCATGCTTATATTTTTTGAATTTCTCAAAAGTTTCAGACTTGTGTTTCAACACAAATACATGTCCGTACCTTGAGAGATCGTCAGTGAATGTAATGAAGTATGAGGAACCATTCCTGGTATGTGTAGACATGGGACCGCATACATCACTATGTATTAGTCCCAAGAGTTCCGTAACTCTTTCTCCGTGTCTAGTAAACGGAGTTTTGGTCATCTTGCCTTTGAGACATGACTGGCAAGTTTCATAAGATGAAAATTCGAACGGATTCAAATATCCATCCTTATTAACTTAGTTAGTCGTGTCATATTGATATGACCTAGTCTATAATGCCACAAGAAGGATTCATTCATTTCTGAACTCTTCTTCTTGTGTGTGTTTTGTACGTTAAGAACTGTGGTTTGATTTAGAATGTATACGCCATTACTTAACGAGTCTGATCCAATCAACTTTTTATTCAGAAAAATGTTCATAGCATTATCCTGCAATACAAAAATTATATCCTTCTTTACTTAATAAAGAAAAAGATATAATATTGCATATCAGATTCGGTATGTAATAGCATTCATTCAGAATCAATGTATTACCATTTGGTAATACAAGGTGATATTCGCCAACAATTTTAGCTGCAACATTCGCACTATTCACTACTCTTATAGAATGATCACCCATTCCCAGTTCTCTACCTTTCTTTAGCACATGTAACATATTATATATATGGGATCCCGATCCGGTAACTAATACCCAGGACGTAGAGTGTACTGAGAAACAGTTCTCGGTAACTAATACACCCGATGAAGATGCATCAACATGCTCATTCTTCGTTTGGGTGGCGTGGGAATCCGGATATTCCCCTATTTGCTGCTCGGAATTATAACAATTATAAATGGGAGCGGAATCAACATTCCCCTGCTCAGTATAATTAGCAGGTTCGGTCAATACATCCATATTATTATCTTAATTAAGGCCTGACATGGTCGCTACTTGGAGAGAGAGAGAGAAGAAAACACTTAGCGTATGCTCTTGCAAGATTAGATTGGTTTATTATCTTATCTAATCAGGATGGCTCCCACTGTTTTTATCAAATCTTCCTTCAAACCCTAAAAGGTAAGACTAGCCGGGATAAATTACACCCTGCAAGTTCGCCAATCTTTCGGCCAGGCCAGTGTTGGTACTTTGAGAGAGATTTCTCGTGCTTTCGCACAGACCTAATTAAAATAAACCTCATTTTCCTAGGGGCGTAACCCCGTTAACACCTTTCTAAACACCTACTTGATCGGCTAATTGTGATGTGTAAAACTCTCTCAGGAGTAACTCTTACTCACAGTGGGTATCGTGCTCCAACTATCTCATAGAAGGTATGCAATCTCATTGCAAATTTCAACACTTGAAATTCCCAATAATATTTTGCCCCAAGTATCCTATGACCTTGACAGAGGCCAACAAATCATAGTGCGCTAGTCAAGTTCAACCAGTCATTTCATGATTGAATTAAACCCACCCGCACGACCCTTGACAGAGGCCAACAAGGTCGTACGACTACCCTAATCCAATCGCATCACATGCTTTGCAGATAAGCACTAATCAGCTATTGCACACTACGCCTTGACAGAGGCCAACAAACGTAGCACGAATACTAAATAGTACTTATCTAAAATGACGGAGGGCTACGACTGGTTTTTAAGAAAACCTTTTGCGTAATGAACTTGATATCGTTGTAGAAACAAGTGATTTTGAAAAGGAGTGTTTTTGAGGCTTTTGCAAGTTTTGCTAAAGAGCTCACTCCCAGCGAAGGGATCTCGGCTCTTTCCTCATCGAATGAGGTGCTGGATATTCATGAATACAACTATGCAAAGTAAGAACTAGAGAAGCAATCAAAAGTCAAAACTGAGTGGGTTGTAGCATCTGCTAGTCTTTTGCTAAAGAGGTCACTCCCGGTGAAGGGATCTCGGTTCTTTCCTCATCGAATGAGGTGCTGGATATTCTACAAGGAATACCGCTATGCAAAGCAAAAACTAGAGCTACCCTTTTGAAAAAAATGATTCTACAATATCTTTAGGTTTCTTTCTTTTTCATTAATCTCATTAATGATTTCCCATCATTTATGCTTCCTAAGCATCATAGAAGAAACGAAAATACAACGTACGCTTATGCCATCTCTATTCGCCACAGTGTCCCATTATGCACCGTCAGGTTACTTAACTAATGGCATAGCGGGGCGGGACCAGTGCAGGTGAAAAACATAGGCAACGTTTATTATAAATCATATATATAATAATAATGCATTCATCTCACACATATAAAGTGATCACATCACAGAATATCAGCAGCAGAAGTCCACATATGAAATAATGGATATACTAGGAGGTCCGTGTTTTATATTAAGCCAATAAAAAACACGGATTCTACGGTCATAATGAATAGCCAAACCCACATCCCTAGACCCCTACGAGAGTGGCAAGCAATCCTACCAATTCTAGAGTTAGGAGACCCGGACTCGACTCCTCGAGATGGTCTCTCACTGGACTCTAGAACCCGGTTACTTGTGCTCCCCACCTTGGGTCTATCCTAATGCGGAAAAGTAAATAATATACATCAATGGTGACATTATCCTCAATCCGGAAGTGCCTCAATAAAAGAATATTACATACAAGTTTTTACATGAATGAAAATGAAAAAACTCTCATCTCACATAAAACCCCCCGGCTATTCAAACACGACGATCCAATATAACATATCCCAGCAACACATAACATCACATGTCATCAACGTAAGTAAATATGCGTATACCAATTGTCATTGACATGTAGCAACAAAACCGGCGATACACCATATATTATATTTACGGTCGCAGAAAAGAAAATGGAAACTACAACATTTGGAATACACAATCACCTTAGACATCATAAACCCGAAATATCACATGCTTCGGATTTCATGCCTAACCATATGATTTCCAAATATTATATCACATTCCATAAATAGCTAGACGATGTTAAATATTCCGATCGAATCAACAAACACCTAAAATTTCCCAAAGAGCTCAACACTTGAGCACAGTTTAAAAATACTCAGAATATGCCACGGTACCTATGGACCAACCGTAGAAGGGCCAACCCTTGCCTCACCTATGGCGCCGCGGAATTACCATAAACCCTAGGGTTTGGTGGCAGTTCCGGCGGTCATAGAATCGAGTTAGGGTTTCATTCTTCTAAAGGGTCCATAGAATTACTTGCATGATTTTTGAATGTTTTTCAACCTGGAAAATTCCAACTTTTGGAAAATTTCCAGCGAGAAAGAAAATTGGGTATTTGATATTCGTTCAAACTTTTTAACGTCGTCAAGATTACCCAAAACGATGTTAAAATTACGGCTACGAAACACTCCGAATTTCCTTTACAAAAAGATAACATCACATGCAATCTTAGCAAAAACAAGCAACACCTGAAACACCAAAACCCAGAGACCAGAACACAAAACCAAAATAAAGCCCAAACTACAATGGAAAACCGGTAGGGCCGGTTTTAGGGCAAGTCTCGCCGGGTCAAACCCGATGAAAATGGCTCGTTTTGCTCTGGTGTTCATGTCACATCTCAGGTAACATTCTGCAGTTGCTTAAAATTTTTTTGAGTACTTTTAAAAATCGACAGAAACTAGGTTTTGTGTTTCGATGTTTCGGAGTTGTTTCGGTTTCATGATTCTAAAAACATCATCTAATTCTCTAGCTTGGCTTTGATACCACTGTAGGGTTACGTAGCACGACAATAAGGTTTCAGGAGACATCGACCATGCCATTTTCAAATTTTTGCCATGCTAAAGAATCCTAACCAAGAATCTTAACTAAACAATTAGACGAAACATGAATGTAAACTACTTTACATCTAAGTGAACAAGGAATACACCCTTTGTAGACCGGTCCTTCACTTCAAAAGCTCCTTGTAGTAGTCCCTTCGCTCCAAGTGGTGATCTCCTGGACTCTAGTAAGGCACCAGAAGGTGAAATGAACAAGCTTGCTTGAAGATTTCGAGGCCGAAGATGATCTACGTCGAGGAGACACTAACTCAATCTACCTCTTCACTAATTAGGAATTAGTGAAGCAAACAACCTAAACTAAATGGCTAATCTAGTGTAGGTTGATGATGTAGGAATTTTGCTCACTTCAGAAATATTTTTCTCACTAATTTTCTTCACCTCCTCAAAACCTAGAGAGCTCACTCTTGATGAAGAAGAAGATGAAGCCAATAAAGTTATGGCAACCATGGGTGAGAAATATCTCATATAACTCATGTAGAGACCTGACCATGGTTTTAGATAATGGTTAGGTTAATAAATATCTAAGGTAAGATAAAATTAGTGGACTAAGTCAATGGTTCCACAAGCTTCAACCATGTGCTAATTTCCAACTAATTTTGATTTACTTTAAATAAATAAACCCCTCATTATCATAAGCATGGTGTGAGTCTCATACACCTATGTAGCATATATATTAAGTGTACACATGTGAGAAAAAGAAATGCTTAAATGAGCTAATATTAGTTAATGTAAATTAATATATCAAATATATAATTATACATTAAATTATTAAATCAACACTTTAATTAATAATCCGGCTATATCTCATATGACCGACTAATATTATTTATATCAACTTATCGAATCAATATTTGATTCAATAACCCGGCTCTATCACATATAACTGACCGATAACACAAATCGCGAGAATAGAATACGGTATCACATACATGTATTAATCTCGGTCCTGCACATATCATATATGTGCTTCTACTTCATTTCGCCTGAGCCAGAAAACCTCTGTGTAGGACTCTAAAGACATGTCAATACGCCGGCAGTAGGTGATGATCATATTAGTCACCCACAAGCCGCCAGCGGTAGTAGCCAGACATAATGGCTGTTAGTGTATATGCCCTAGAGGCCATTACTGTATCATACAAGTATGTATATTACTTGATGGAAGCTTGGGATATTCACAGTTGTATAGACAATCTTGCTCGAAATGGTAGTATGCTACATGGTTTGTCTCTTCTTTAATGTGTACATGTGTTTCTTTTAGTATATCACCTATACGCATTAGTGGAGCCCTTATGATCTTTGCTTGATTACCAGCGTTGTGATGGCAGTCACACTCATGGGGGCTGGGTAATCTACAAGCACATCCTTATATATACGTCCCTGGTCATGGGATTATCGAGACGGGGCATCGATACTCCGGAGTAGACTAGCGTATGCGCTTCTCATCCCAGCAGGGGAGACGGTCTGTCCCACAACCGTCAGTACGTCGTACTTGAGATAGTATGCGGGTGCTCGTTAGGTTACGAGTACACTAGACAGGACTCGTCGGGAACTGTTGGTTGGTACTATACCTATCGTCAGTTATCATATCCCAGGTGACATGAGTACAGCTTAGTCCCCTGACTTGACACTGTCACTTCGCCTCGAGTGTGTTCCCACTGTACTTTGATTACTACCCTACCACGGCTCAAAGGAGTCGTGGAAACAGGTAGTAGTTGGGTGCAGTCCCGAAGCACTTGGAGGCAGTGACGGTTAGATAGGATTCGTCTCTTCCGGTATTGGGAGTTGATATCGCGCTGTGTCTGGGAGAGCCATTACACATAGTCGTCCCTGGCCAGGGCAAGCGAGATACACTGGTAGGTTTCCAGTGTTATCTCAGGGTGTTCTGGGCCACACTCCAGCACGACTTGTACCGCTATTAGGGGACTGACGTTTACCACCCCCTAGGCCCGCCATGCGATATTCTTAGACAAACAGACCGGACTGTATGGATATTGTCACATACAGGCTCAGTAGGAGTTCAGATGGGTTCACCTTATCAGTCTTCCTATCGGCATCTATCCGGGGACCGTTACGTATAGCTAGTGCCGCTTGCGGTCTGTGGTTAAACCCACTTTCAGCGTAGTGTCGAGTCTTTAGAGTCCCACACAGAGGGTTATTCTCCTTTGGGCAAAACAGAGTAGTGGTCGCATGGTTTTGCGACAGGGTTCGTTCACATCCGCGTACTTGTGCACGTTTGGTGTCTGGACAGTCATTACTAGCGGGCTCTGGTTTGAGCCAGATGCTAGTATATGTTTTGGGGTTAGTTTAATCTCATTGTATTCGTGTTCCTCGGAACACGAATGCGGGTGTGTATGCACAGTTGACTGAGGCAGAGGAAGAGGATTCTCATTAGGGTTTTGGTACAGGTGTGTATGCACAGTTGACGGTTGTCTTTTACCAAACCCTAATGAATATGTGAAATATCAATTAATAATATTAATTAAAGGAAATTGGATTATGGTTAGGGTTGTTGACTTGTTGACCAAGGTTGACTTGTTGACCAAGGTTGAAAAGTTGACCATCATCATTTCAAGCAAAGATGCTCTTTGATCTTCGCAAAACTCATTTAATGTGAAATGATAATGGTCATTTCAACATACCATCACCTTTTTCCTTTTTGATTAATATTGTTAATTAGTTAATTCACATATATTTTGTTATGGTTGCAAAAACTCTTTCATTCTCTCATTCTCATTCTCTCTCATCTTTGCTTTTCCTCTTCCTCTAGCTCAAGGAAAATCCTTCTCATGAGTTGAGAACCATTTCCTTTGAGATAAAAACACCAAAGCCACTCTCTACTCATCCTAAGGTTGAAGATCTAGCAAGCCTAATACTTTAGTTACCTCAAGTTCGAGGAAGGAGCTCAAGGTAGAGACCTTCAGATGGATCCATCTTCGGCAAGAGAAGGCGACGAGGAGAGAACCATCCGACCACCACAAAGAGTCCAAGAGAAGGAGTTCGAGTTAAGGTATAACCCCCTAACCGAGTAGGTAAAGCTCTTGTTAGTTGCTAGTGTGTAGTTTAGCAAAGATCCGGGTTTTATAGTCCATGTTACCATAACCCTAAAAATCGTTTTTCACCGTTTCCGCAACCCCGAAAGAACCGGGAGAGGTAACGTGGACTTACAGTGGTATCAGAGCTTAGCTAAACACACTTTATCATGTTAGCAAAGTATCTAGAATTTTGATCGGACAAAAAACCGCAAAACACCCCGGAAAAATGAACTTTCTGTCGATTTTATTTTCTGCTCAAAAAATAATAAATCATGTACTAAAAATCGCCTCAGGGTTTTACAGAACACCCAAGAAAAATGATCCAGTGACTCAGCCAACTCACCGCGGAACAGCGGCAAGAGCATGCTCTTGCCGCGGATCCGCGGCCGAGTTGACTCGGCCGTGGGTCGTTTCTCCTGCAGTGTTCTTATATTGGTGTTTTGTGATTTTTATGATGGTTTGTTTCTGCCCAGAATTTCCAGAGAACAAATTTGTTTTTGGGGTGGTTACAAATCCGTATTTTGGTCGATTTTCTGTAGACTTTGGCTAATGGGTTGTATCTGTGATATTATATATGTATTGAACGTTTACTAATCGCTATACGTCGATTAGTGGGGGTTATACATATCTTTGATCTGTAATGTTGATGGTATGTGTATATGAATTCGTTGGATTGTCGTGGATGAATAGCCGGGGGGGTTGTGAGATGAGAGTTTTTTCTTTATCTTTCAATTCATGTAATATGTAAATTTGATGTAATATTATTTGTATGGCCGCACATCTGGGATGAGGTTGTAGCCGCCATTGTATAATTTCTTTTTACTGTTTTTGCTCCTAGGATAGACCCAAGGTGGGGTGCACAAACTATCGGCTATCTCGAAGTGCCGAGTGGCCTACTTACGTCGTTGAGGGAGGTTGCTTCGCTTCGGGTACTTGGCGGGTAGTTTGCCGCACCCGTGGGGGTCTAGGGTGGGGTATTGGCTATTCATCGCGACCGTGTAATCCGCTTTTCGTTACAGGCTCGAACGGAATGCGGATTCCTTGTATATCCAATGTATTCATCTGTGATCTGGAATGGCTATCATTGCATCTGACGAATGTGTATATATCTATATATGATATCTATTTAGGCGTTGCTTATGTTTTGCATCCGCGCTAGTCCAGCCCCCGCTCTGTCGTTAGTTAAGTAACCTAACGGGTGATGACGGGGCCCCGTGGCGAATGCGGATGGCATAAGCGCACGTCATATTTTCGTTGTTTTCTGCAATGGTAGGATTAAATGATGGGACACATTAAAATTAATGCAAGAAAATAAACCATGTAAAAGTCGTTGGAACACTTTCAAAACCACTCGGTTCTTTTCAAAAACCAACTTTTAAATGCGGAGCTTGAACCACTACTTTTAAAAGCTATCTCGTTCCATCGATTATATCAAGTTCACTACGTTCACGGTTTCGCCAAAACCATTCGTAGCCCTCCGTCATTTCATATGGATAGTCAATAGTATTCAAGCTGTGTTTGTTGGCCAAAGTCAAGGCATAATGTTTGGTAGCTATTGGGTATTCATATGCAGCATAGATAGATGCGTTGGTTTGGAACAGTCGTACTGCCTTGTTGGCCAAAGTCAACGGTAGGTAAGGGTGGGTTCAAATTAACCTGGAGAATGATGGGTAGAACTTGACATGTGACTTATGATTTGTTGGCCAAAGTCAAGATCATAAGAGCATGGGGCAAAAATCCACATCGGGAGTTTCAAAAGAAACTGAAACTTGCTAGCGCTGCATACCATTTGGAGTGTGATGATTGTGGTAGGATTCCTTCAGTTTTGTCACGCGATGATATTTGGATCCCGATCCTACTGTGAGTATATGCTACTCCTCGGGAAATTTCTCACTTAACGATCAATGCTATAAACCTAGTAGGTGTCTAGAAAGGTGTTAGAGGGGCTACGCCCCCAGGGAAAAGAGATTCTTAAATTAAGAAACTTCGCGAAAGCATTGGAAAACCTCCCTCGAAGTACCGACACTGGCCTGGCTGAACGGTTAAGCAAGTATTGTACGGTAAGATTGATCCCGACTAATTCTTATTTTATGGTTTGAGGAGGGATTCGAGAGATAGTGGGAGCCATCCTGTTTAGACAAACTAAAAACCACTCTAAACTTGCAAGAGCATCATGCTAAAGTGTTTCTTTTCTCTCTCCTAATTGCAGCGACCAATCAACATGGCCGGACTTAAGTTATTACTAGATAAAAACATACAGGGCCAAACTACAAAGATTGGCTCAGGAATGTCAAAATGGCAATCACTTACGAAAAGTTGGGGTATCTCCTTACCACCAAAGCTCCCCCTGTCCCAGGTCCCACCTCCAGCGTCGCGGATATAGAAATCCGTAAGACATGGGAGATCGATTGCGTGAAGGCCAAGTACCTCGTGCTTGCCTCTATGGACAATGAACATCAGAGGAGGCACGAGAATATGGACCTAGAATTCATATTTCTTCATACAAAAGAATTGTATGGAGAGCAATCCCGTATCGCCAGATACGAAGTCTCGAAAAAGTTGTTTTCGACGAGATTGGCCGTCGGATCATCGGTAGCGGAACACGTGCTTAAGATGATTGGCTTCATTGAAGAGCTCTCGGACCTTGGGACCACGTTGGAGAATGAGGTCTACATTGACTTAATTCTCCAGTCCCTTCCTTCCACGTACGCCCAGTTTATCCTAAACTTCAACATGCAAGGAAAGGAGGTTGAACTTTCCAAACTTTTGAACATGTTGAGGAGTCCAGAGGGCACCCTACAGAAAGGTAGGGAAACATCCACTTTGTTTGTAGGAGGATCTTCCTCTTCTAAGTCCAAGGCGAAAGCCAAGGGAAAGAAGAAGAAAGCCCCCGCTAAACCAAGGGGCGGTGTTAGTAAAGTGGATACGAAGGGAAAGGCAAAAGCAACAAAGGTAGCGGGAAAGCTTGTGGGAAAGGAAGAATGCTTTTACTGTCACAATAGTGGACACTGGAAAAAGGATTGTAGGGCTTGGAAGGCCAGAAACCAGGATCCGAAGCAAGTTGCGGCTTCGGCTTCAGGTGTGTATGTTATTGAAAACTGTCTTTGAATAAACTCTACTTCCTGGGTATTGGATACCGGATCAGGATCTCATATCTGTAATTCTTTGCAGGCACTGAGAATGCGTAGGGTTTTGAAGGCAGGTGATATGACCCTCAGAGTTGCGAACGGAGCTGGCATGGATGCTGTGTCCGTGGGGGACTATCACCTGGGAATGTCAGATGGACATGTTTTGGTTTTGCGTGATTGTTATTTTGTACCCAATGCAATCTGTAATATCATATCTGTATCTTTATTATCTAAAGAAGGTTATGAATTTGCATTTATAAGCAATGTTGTGAACATTCAACTTAATCAAGTTTTGATTGGGTCGGGTACATTAAACAATGGTATATGCGTATTAAACCAACCACAGATTTTCAATGTCCAGAATATACACAAAAGAAAGTCTCCAGAAATCAATCATGCTTTCTTATGGCATTGTAGACTGGGTCACATCAATGAGAGAAGATTGACTAAGTTACATACAGAAGGATATTTGGATCCGTTCGAATTTCATTCATATGCAACTTGTCAATCATGTCTCAAAGGAAAGATGATAAAGACTCCATTCACTGGACACGGAGTAAGAGCGAGCGAGCTCTTGGGACTCGTACACAGTGATGTGTGCGGTCCAATGTCTACACATGCACGAAGCGGTTATTCTTACTTCATTACTTTTACGGATGACTTTTCAAGGTACGGATATGTCTTCTTAATGAAACATAAATCCGAAGCCTTTGGAAAGTTCCAGGAATACAAGAATGAAGTAGAAAAACAAACAGGCAAAAGTATTAAGACACCGAGATCTGATCGAGCTGGTGAATACTTGAGTGCCGAGTTCCTGGATTACTTAAAAGAGAATGGAATTCTCTCTCAGCTTACTTCTCCATACACTCCACAACATAGCGGTGTATCGGAGAGAGGGAACCGAACCCTATTGGATATGGTGCGTTCCATGATGAGTAACGCTGAGTTGCCGCGATCATTCTGGGGATATACACTAGAATCAGCTGCATACCTTTTGAACCGAGTTCCAACTAAGACTGTGCCTACCACACCATATCAGATGTGGTGTGGGAAGAAACCCTATCTTAAGCATATTAAGACATGGGGATGTCCAGCTTTTATCAAAAAGCAACACGCGGATAAGCTCGAAGCATGCTCAGTCCAGTGCAAGTTTATGGGATATCCAAAGGACTCCAAGGGATATTTCTTTTATTGCGAAGAGGAACAAAAGGTCTTTGTTTCTCGTCATGCCTACTTCTTGGAAACTGAATTTTTGGAAAATCAGATAAGCGAGAGCGCAATAGAACTGGAAGAAGTTCCAGAACCACGAGCTATTTCTGAAAGCTTAGTAGAACCAGAAGGTTCGAAAGAACAGGACATTCCTACGCCGCTCCGCAGGAGTAGTAGGCAGTCTCATCCGCCCGAGAGATACTACGGTTTTCTCATAGACGGGGATAGAGATGATTGCATCATTGGTAATGATGATGAGCTGACTGGCTTCCAGCAGGCCATTCAGAGCGTTGACTCGGTAAAATGGCTGGATGCAATGCGGACCGAAATGGAGTCCATGTACACCAACAAAGTATGGACTTTGGACGTTGCTCCAGATGGGGTAAAACCCGTAGGATGCAAGTGGATCTTCAAAAGGAAGATTGGTGTAGATGGACAGGTTGAGACCTATAAAGCTAGACTTGTTGTAAAGGGTTTTCGTTAAAGACCTGGTTTGGACTATGACGAAACCTTTTCTCCAGTGGCTATGCTAAAATCCATTCGGATCCTTCTTGCCATTGCTGCCTTCCACGATTATGAGATTTGGTAGATGGACGTAAAGACCGCTTTTCTAAATAGAAATTTAGAGGAGTGTGTCTATATGGACTAGCCAGAGGGTTTCATTCAGAGTGGGAGCAGCGGAAAGGTGTGCAAGTTGCTTAAGTCCATTTATGGACTAAAGTAGGCATCGCGGAGTTGGAACATCTGTTTTGATGAGACGGTCAAAGAATTTGGCTTTATCAAAAATCCAGATGAACCATGTATCTATAGTAGATTTGTAGCAAGAACTGTCATATTCCTCATTTTTTACGTGGATGACATTCTCTTGATAGGAAATGACATTCCTATGCTACAATCTGTCAAAGGGTTCTTGTCACACAGGTTCTCCATGAAAGACCTGGGTGATGCCTCCTACATTCTGGGGATCCGGATCCATCGTGATAGATCTAAGAGGATATCAGGACTTTCGCAGTCCAGGTACATCGACACCATATTGAAAAGATTCAGTATGGAAGATTCCAAGCGCGGTAATTTACCGGCTTGTCACGGGATCACCCTCTCCAAAGAGGTGTCTCCCAAGACTGATTTGGAAAGGGATCGCATGTCTATTATACCCTACGCTTCTGCGGTAGGCTCTATAATGTATGCGATGTTGTGTACCAGACCAGATGTTGCTTATGCACTGAGTGTGGTAAGCCGGTATCAGTCAAACCCTGGGGAGAAGCACTGGATAGTGGTAAAGAACATTCTCAAGTACCTGAGAAGGACTAAGGAGATGTTCTTGGTGTATGGCGAAAAAGACCTCCAGATCGAGGCCTTTGCTGACTCCAGCTTCCAGAGTGACAAGGATGACTCCAAGTCCATGTCGGGTTTTGTCTTTACCCTCAATGGAGGGATGGTGTGTTGGAAGAGTTCCAAACAAGAAACCGTTGCTGACTCGACGATGGAAGCGGAATATATCGCTGCATCTGATGCCGCAAAGGAAGCCGTCTGGATGAGGAAGTTCTTGAAAGAACTTCAGGTGGTTCCGTCCATTGTTGATCCAATACCTCTGTATTGCGACAACAACGGGGCTATAGCTTTAGCGAAGGAACCCAGGTCCCATCAGAAATCCAGACACATCTTGAGGCGGTATCACCTGATCAGGGAGATCGTGGATCGCCAAGAGATCGAGGTTCGGAGGGTTGCTTCAGAAGATAACACTGCAGATCCACTCACGAAGGCCTTACCCCAGACTCAGTTCGAGCGGCTGATCGAGATGATAGGTCTTCGATACGCCAGTACATGGCCTTAGTGCAAGTGGGAGATTGTTATTGTATATGCCCTAGAGGCCATTACTGTATCATACAAGTATGTATATTACTTGATGGAAGCTTAGGATATTCACAGTTGTAAAGACAATCTTGCTCGAAATGGTAGTATGCTACTTGGTTTGTCTCTGCTTTAATGTGTACATGTGTTTCTTTTAGTATATCACCTATACGCATTAGTGGAGCCCTTAGGATCTTTGCTTGATTACCAGCGTTGTGATGGCAGTCACACTCCTTAGGGCTGGGTAATCTACAAGCACATCCTTATATATACGTCTCTGGTCGTGGGATTATCGAGACGGGGTATCGATACTCCGGAGTAGACTAGCGTATGCGCTTCTCATCCCAGCAGGGGAGACGGTCTGTCCCACAGCCGTCAGTACATTGTACTTGAGATAGTATGCTGGTGCTCGTTAGGTTAAGAGTACACTGGACTGGACTCATCGGGAACTGTTGGTTGGTACTATACCTATCATCAGTTATCAGTTCCCAGGTGACATGAGTACAGCTTAGTCCCCTGACTTAACACTGTCACTTCGCCTCGAGTGTGCTCCCACTGTACTTTGATTACTACCCTACCACGGCTCAAAGGAGTCGTGCAAACAGGTAGTAGTTGGGTGCAGTCCCGCAGCACTTGGAGGCAGTGACGATTAGATAGGATTCGTCTCTCTCGGTATTGGGAGTTGATATCGCGCTGTGTCTAGGAGAGCCATTACACATAGTCGTCCCTGGCCTGGGCAAGCGAGATACACTGGTAGGTTTCCAGTGTTATCTCAGGGTGTTCTGGGCTACACTCCGGCACGACTTGTACCGCTATTAGGGGACTGACGTTTACCACCCCCAGGCCCGCCATGCGATATTCTCAGACGAACAGACCGGACTGTACGGAGATTGTCATATACAGGCTCAGTAGGAGTTCAGATGGGTTCACCTCATCAGTCTTCTCATCGGCATCTACCTGGGGACTGTTACGTATAGCTAGTGCCGCTTGCGGTCTGTGATTAAACCCACTGCCAGCGTAGTGTCGAGTCTTTAGAGTCCCACACAGAGGGTTATTCGCCTTTGGGCAAAACAGAGTAGAGGTCGCATGGTTTTGCGACATGGTTCGTTCACATCCGCGCACTTGTGCACGTTTGGTGTCCGGACAGTCATTACTAGCGGGATCTGGTTTGAGCCAGATGCTAGTATATGTTTTGGGGTTAGTTTTATCTCATTGTATTCGTGTTCCTCGGAACACGAATGCGGGTGTGTATGCACAGTTGACTGAGGCAGAGGAAGAGGATTCTCATTAGGGTTTTGGTACAGGTGTGTATGCACAGTTGACGGTTGTCTTTTACCAAACCCTAATGAATATGTGAAATATCAATTAATAATATTAATTAAAGGAAATTGGATTATGGTTAGGGTTGTTGACTTGTTGACCAAGGTTGACTTGTTGACCAAGGTTGAAAAGTTGACCATCATCATTTCAAGCAGAGATGCTCTTTGATCTACGCAAAACTCATTTAATGTGAAATGATAATGGTCATTTCAACATACCATCACCTTTTTCCTTTTTGATTAATATTGTTAATTAGTTAATTCACATATATTTTGTTATGGTTGCAAAAACTCTTTCATTCTCTCATTCTCATTCTCTCTCATCTTTGCTCTTCCTCTTCCTCTAGCTCAAGGAAAATCCTTCTCATGAGTTGAGAACCATTTCCTTTGTGATAAGAACACCAAAGCCACTCTCTACTCATCCTAAGGTTGAAGATCTAGCAAGCCTAATACTTTAGTTACCTCAAGTTCGAGGAAGGAGCTCAAGGTAGAGACCCTCAGGTAGATTCATCTTCGGCAAGAGAAGGCAACGAGGAGAGAACCATCCGACCACCACAAGGAGTCCAAGAGAAGGAGTTCAAGTTAAGGTATAACCCCCTAACCGAGTAGGTAAAGCTCTTGTTAGTTGCTAGTGTGTAGTTTAGCAAAGATCCGGGTTTTATAGTCCATGTTACCATAACCCTAAAAATCGTTTTTCACCGTTTCCGCAACCTCGAAATAACCGGGAGAGGTAACGTGGACTTACAATGGCTACCCGAGTATTGAGCGATCAGAAGATCAACAAGCAAGCCTGCTCATACTCCTGCGAATCCAATAAGTAACACTACCGTACAGTCCGGTCTTTTCGTCTGATATATCGAATATCTAGTCTCGGGACGGTAAACGTCAGACCCCAGTAACTTGATAAGTCATGTCGATATGAGGCTCATAACGGGTCGAGATACTACTGATAACACTTATCAGTAAATCTCCGTATCAACCCTGGCCAGAGACTTCCAGTTATGGCCAATCGAGCACAGCGCAACATCAACCCCCAATACCGCCAGAGACGAATCCCCTCCTATCGCTCATTGCCTCCATGTGACTCGGGACTGTACCCAAAAACCACCGTTTTACACGTTCTCTTGAACGTGGTAAGGTGGAAATCAAAGCACAGTAGGAATCACACAAGGCTCTATGACGATCTCGGGTCTACAGACTAACATGTACCAGTGTCACCAGAGAACAGCTATTTGACGTTAGGTATAATACCATCTAGGAGTTCTTGGCGAGCCCTGTTCAGTGTACCCAGTCTCCAATGAGCACCCACATACCATCTCTGATATCAAACACTAATGGATATGGGATCATCCATCGCCCATTATATCAGTCAAGAAACGTATACGCTAGTCTACTCTGGAATATCGATGCCCCGTCTCGATACACTCTCGACTAAAAACAATTAAAGGATGTACTTATGTACTACCCTGGCCCTACTAGTATGATCTCCATCCTAGTCCTGGTAGTCAAGTACACATCCTAAGGGCTTTATCAACATGTGAGAGCAAGAAAATATCACAATACAAGTCTACATGTTAAGGCAAAGAGCAACCAGATAGCATACTATCATGTCAAGCAAGAAAGTCCTCTTTATATATGTCCAAGCATCCATTATAATATACAATCATGTACAATAATGGCCTCTATGGCATACATATAACTAACATAGTTTGCTTTGCTGGAACTTCTTCCAGTTCTACCCCATTGCCACTAATTTCTTCGACAAGAAATTCCTTTTCTAATAAGGTGGCATGTCGAGAAACAAAACATCTTTTGTTCCTCGGTGTGGTAGAAGATATACCCTCGCGAATGGTTGGGATATCCTACAAACTTGCATAGAACTGACCTTGCCTTGAGCTTGTCTGGATTTTTCTTTTCATCATAGGCCGAACAACCCCATATTTTAACTCGTTTATGAGATGGTCTCTTCCCATTCCATATCTCATATGGAGTGGTAGGCAACGGATTTGATCGTAAATTTATTCAATTAGTATGCATCTTCTCAAGTGCATGTCCCTGAAAGGAAATTGGCAACTCAGCAGTACTCATCATAGAGCGCACCATATCTCATAGTGCGATTCCTTCACCCCGATATACCGTTGTGCTGTGGTGTATACGGAGGAGTAAACTGAGAGAGAATCTCAATCTCTTTTAAATAGTCTCAGAATTCTGTGCTCCAGTATTCTTCCTCCCGATCATATCGATGGATTTGAATACCTTTACCCATCTGGTTCTCATCTTCGTATTTATATTCCTTGAAATTCTCAAAAGAATCAGATTTGTGGTTCAACAAGAATACATGTCCGTATCTTGGGAGAACATTGGTGAATGTAATAAAGTACATGGAACCATCCCTGGCATGTGTAGACATAAGACCGCATACATCACCATGTATCTGTCCAAGAGTTCAGTAGCTCTTTCTCCGTTTCTATTAAACGGAGATTTGGTCACCTAGTCTTTGAGACATGACTGGCAAGTTTCATAAGATATAAATTCGAACGGATTCAAATATGCATCCTTATGGAACTTCAGCTAGTCTTGTCTTATCGACATGACCTAGTCTACAATGCCTTAAGAAGTCATCGTTCATTTCTGAACTGTTCCTCTTGTGTGTGTTATGTACGTTTAGAACTGTAGTTTAATTCAGAACGTGTACACTGTTATACAATATACCTTACCCAATCAGTACTTGATTTAGGAAAATATTCACAATATTATTGGTACGAAATAACAGTCGCTAAGAATCAATGTATTACCAGTTGGTAATATCAGATGATATCTGCCAACTGCTTTGGCTGCAACAATTGCAACAATTGCAACAAATTACATGTGTGGGATCCTGATCCGGTATCCAATACCCAGGACGTAGAGATAACTGAGAAACAGTTCTTAGTTACGAACACACCCGAAGGCAATGCATCAACATACTTATTCTTCGTTTGGGTGGCGTGGGAATCCGTATATTCCTTTATTCCTTGCTCAGACTTATAACAATCATAAGATAGAGCGGAACCTACCCCAGTATAATAAGTAGGTTGGGTCAAAACATCCATATTATTATCGTGACTAAGGCATTTCATTGGTCGCTACCAGGAGAGAGAGAAGGGTAATCACTTTGCGTGTGCTCTTTGCAAGATTAGATTGGTTATTTTATCTAATCAGGATAGCTACCACTGTTCTTATCAAATCTTCCTTCAAACCCTAAAATGTAAGATTAGTCAGGATTAATTACACCCTAGCCAATCGTTCGGCCAGGAAGGTATCGGTACTCCAAAGGAGGTTCCCCGTGTTTTCGTATGGACCTAATTAAAATAAACCTTGTTTCCCTAGAGGTATAACCCCGTTGACACCTTTCTAGACACCTACTTGATTAGCTAATTGTAAAGTGCAAAACTCGCCCAGGAGTAACTCTTACTCGCAGTGGGTATCGGGATCCAACTATCATATAGAAGGTATGCAATCTCATTACAAATTTCAACACTTGAAATTCCCGATAATGATTTTTACCCCTAGCCACTTATGACCTTGACAAGGTCAACAACCATAAGCGCTAGTCAAGTTCTACCCGTCATTTCTTGATTGAATTAAACCCACCCGCACGACCCTTGACAAGGTCAACAAGGCCGCTCGACTACCCTAACCCAATCGCATTACATGCTAGCAGATAAGCACTAATCAGCTACCGCACACTACGTCTTGACAAGGTCAACAAACGCAGCACGAATACTAAACCGTACTTATCTGAAATGATGGAGGGCTACACAGATTTTTAAGAAAACCATGAGCGTAATGAACTTAAAATCGTTGTAGAATCAAGTGATTTTGAAAAGGAGTGTTTTTGAGGGTTTTACTAGTTTCGCTAAAGAGGTCACTCCCGGTGAAGGGATCTCGGCTCTTTCCTTATACAATGAGGTGCATAATATTAAGTAATACCACTATGCAAAGCAAGAACCAGAGAAGCTGTCAAAAACAAAACCTAGTGATTTGTAGCATTTGCTAGTTTCTCTAAAGAGGTTACTCCCGGTGAAGGGATCTCGGATCTTTCCTCATCGAATGAGGTGCTGGATATTCATCAAGAAATACCGCTATGCAAAGCAAGAACTAGAGCTACCTTTTTTGAAAATTTGATTCTACAACATCTTTTGGTTTCTTTCTTTTCATTGTTCTCATTAATAAAGTCCTATCAATTAATATTTTCTAAACATTACAGAAAAGTGAAACGAAAATAAAGCGTACGCATATACCATCCGCATTCACCACTGGGCCCCGTCATGCACTGTTAGGTTACTTAACTACCGGCAGAGCGGGGGCTGGACTAGCACGGGTGCAAAACATAAGCAACGTTTATTATATATCATATATATAATATAACATTCGTCTCACGCAGTTATGTGATCAACATCACAGAACCAAGCAGCAGAAGCAACATATGAAATATTGGATACACTGGGATTCCGTGTTTTAAATTTAGCCAGTAATGTAAAACATGTATACCACGGTCGTGATGAATAAACAAACCCACATCCCTAGACCCCTACGAGAGAGGCAAGTAACCCTGCCAATTCTAGAGTTAGGAGACCCAGTCTCAACTCCTTGAGATGGTCTCCCAATGAACTCTAGAACCCGGTTACTTATGCTCCGCGCGTGGGGTCTATCCTAATGCGGAAAAGTAAATAATATACAACAATGGCGACATCATCCTCAACCCGGAAGTTCCCCAATAAGCGAATATTACATACAGATTTTACATGAATGAAAATAAAAACCCTCATCCCACATAGAACCCCCCAGCTATTCTTTCACGACGATCCAATAAATCATATCAACAGCAACACATGATATCACATATCATCAACGTAAGCAAATATGCGTATCCCTAAAACTTGTTGACATATAGCAACGAGATTTGGATACCCCACATATTACACTTACGGTTGCAGAAAAGAAAACAAAAAACTACAATAATTAGAATCCGCAATATCCTTAGACATCATAAACCCGGAATATCTCATATTCCGGATTTCATGCCTAACTTATAAAACTTTCATTTTAGTCTCAAATTGAAAACTCTTTTCAATTGGTCGTCGGATAATTCGACAAGATTCCCAATTTAGTGGTCACGTACAATACGCAACTGTGACGGAGTTTTGATCCGAATCAAACCTTCGTGGCAATCGATCAATTGAGACTAAACGGCTAGGTTTACAATATACTAACTAGTTTTCATAAAACTAATTAAGCCGGATTCTAATAATTGTATCACACATCATAAAGCTTGTAAAGTAACCGCGACATTAGAATTCCGCACACAATTAGCAAACTTAACCAATTTTTCCAAGACATGAAAAATCCAATGAGCTAAAGTTCCAAAACCGATCGTTTTAAGCCAATCCGGGAGTCGAAACGAATTCAAAACCAGCCCGAATCTTTGTGGAGTCGAAGATCCCGAAATTAACTATCGAATGGGGGGCCTCGGGAGGGTACCCACCCCCGAGGGCCACCTCTAAGTGTCCCCTAGGGGAAGGCAGACCCGAGAGCACCTAGTTGAGGTGCTCTCGTGTCACCCACCCCTAAGGTCACCTTGTGGGGGCTTTAGGGTATGGGTCCGGCCTCTGGCCCCGCGGAGTGTCCCCGGGGTTCGTACGCTCCACCCCGTGGCTTCTCGGTTCAAACCGTGAGCCCGCGGGGTGTGAAATAACTCAAAACATTATTTTGGAAACTGTTTTTATCGGCAGTTTTTGCGCGACAAAAACGGCAGATTTCTAACGTCGCTACAAGCTATGATAGTACACCCTAATGTTCTAACCTGGCTCTGATATCATGAAAGTTGACCCTAGCACCACCATGAGTTCCAAGTGACATCAAGGATGCCAAATTCAAATTTTTATTGGTTCTAAGCTGGAATATCCAAGATCTTTGCTAGAATATTAGGGTTTAGATAGCTAGTAGAAGCGAAAGATGGCCATACCCTCGTAGATCGAGTCCTTCACTTCACATGCTCCATGTAGTAGTCCCGTGAATCCACTAGGCTCCACTTAAGGTTTTGGACGAGCTTCCTCTGATGACCTTTGTGCTGAAGATGATCCACGCGAAGTCCCTCCAACTCAAGCTACCTCTACACTAAACTCTTTAGCGTAGGAAACACGCTACACTCGATCTCTAGTCAAGTGTAGAATGGTGGGGGATATTTAAAGCTCACAAGATAGTGTTCAAGCTTCATGGTTCACATCACATGTGAGGGTTGAAAATTGAACCATGGCAATGAGGAGGAAGAAGAAGCTAGAGAGCAAGTGGGAGCAACTAAAGAAAATGGCTAAATGTTGAGAATGAACTTAGAATGAACGACAACTCTTGACCCCCACTCATTCAAGCATGGAATTTTGCAATATAAAATTGCAACCATGCTTGAATAGTGAGCCAAGATGAATAAACTATGAATAAATCCCATGTTTGCAACCATGCTCTCATTTTACACCACATTTCTATTTTTCTCAAAAATAGAAAATCAAGCCATGCTTCATTATATATATATATATATCATATATATATTAATATATATATTATGATGAATAATTAGTGAGCTAATGATATTAGTTAACATATAATTATATCATATATAATATATATCATATTATTAAATCAACATTTGATTTAATAATCTGGTTATATCACATATGATCGACTACTATCATTTATCTGTGTATCACATTATCAAAACAACACTTGATTCAATAATCTGGTTATATCACATATAACCGAACCGATAACAGATAACTGCCAGAATACAATACGGTATCACATACACGTATTTAAGCAGGCCCACACACATATCATATATGTGTCCTACTTTGTTTCGCTTGAACCAGGAAACTTCTGTGTGGGGCTCTAAAGACTCGTCAATACGCCAGCAGTAGGTGATCATCACATCAGTCACCTACAAGCCGTCAGCGGTACTAGCTGGACGTAACGGCTACCCGGATATTGAGCGATATGAAGATCAACAAGCAAGATCGTCCATAGTCTCCATGAAGCCTATCAGTAACACTACCATACAGTCCGGTCTCTTCGTCTGATATGTCGCATATCATGTCTAGGGGTGGTAAATGCCAGACCCTAGTAACGTGATAAGTCATGCCGATGTCTGGCCTATAACAGGTTGAGAAACTACTGATAACACTTATCAGTAAATCTCATAAGCATCCCTGGCCAGGGACTTCCAGTTATAACCAATCGAGCCCAGCGCAACATCAACCCCCAATACCGAGAGAGACAAAACCACTCATATCGCTCGATGCCTCCATGCGACTCGAGACTGTACCCAAAATCCACCTATTTGCACGTTTCCTTTGAGCATGGTAGGGAGGAAATCAAAGCACAGTGGGAGCCGCACAAGTCTCTATGACGATCTCGGATTTACAGACTCACATGTACCAGTGTCACCAGAGGACTGCTATCTGACGATAGGTATACTACCATATAGGAGTCCTCGGCGAGTCCTGTTCGGTGTACCCATTCTCCAATGAGCACCTGTGTACAATCTTTGATGTCACACACCAATGGTTGTAGGACCAACCATCTCCTTCTAAGGGACAAGAAACATACACACTAGTCTACTCTGGAATATTGATGCCCTAGTCTCGATATTCCCTCGACTAGGAACTTATTAAAGGATGTACTTTTGGACCACCCTAGCCCCACTAGTATTATCTCATCATATTCATGGTAGTCAAGTGCATATCCTAAGGGTTTTATCAACATGTAAGAGACAGATAGTATAAATACCAGTCTACATGTTAAGATAAATATAACCTGATAGTATACTATCATGTTGAGCAAAAAAGTCCTCTATATATATGTCCAAGCATCCACTATATCAAAAATAATGGCCTCTAGGGCATACATATTCCTAACAGTTCACAGGTGACATGAGTACAGGTTAGTCTGTCGACTTGAGATCGTCATTTGTCTTGTGTGATTTCCCACCGTGCTTTGATTACTACCCTACCACGACTCAAAAGAGTCATGCAAACAGGTTTTAGTTAGGTATAGTCCCGAGCTACATGGAGGCAGTGATCGGATCGTCGGGGATTCGTTTCTCCCGGTATCGAGGGTTGATGTCGCGTTAAGCATGGATGGCCATCACCAGAAATTCTTGGCTAAGCTAGACGAGAATTATTGATTTGGATCTGTAGTTTCTCAATGCGTGATGGGCTTCATACCGACACGAAATATCGCATTAGTACGGGTCTGACTTTATCCACCCCTAGACCCGATATGTGATACTTTTAGACGAACAGACCGAACTGTATGGAGATTGTCACGGACATGCTCTGTAGGGGTACAGATGAGTTTGCTCATCGGCCTTCCTTTCGCTCAATACCTGGGTAGCCGTTACTTACAGCTAGTGCCGCTGACATGCTTGTGGTTAAACCCACTGCCAGCGTATTGACGAGTCTTTAGAGTCCCACACAAAGGGTTTTCACGGTTCAGGCGATATGATGTAGATGACGTATGTTGGTACATATAGGTGTCCGATTAAATATGTGTACATGCTACACAGACTTTAATCGGACGGTTGATAATACTAGCGGCTTAAGATTAAGCCGGATTGTTAAATCAAGTTTTGATTTAATAATATATATTCTAGTATTATTGTTCACTATTCATTTTCTCTCTTGGCTATTCGTATTTTTATACAAATACGCGTATATGTATTTCGATGTGTATACCGGGTTGTATTCTGTATTTATACGAAATATCTTCTAGAAGTTGGACACCTCATTATATGATTCTCTTTTTTAGAAAATCATTTGTCTTATAAATGAGGTGGAAGGGTGAGATGGCATGAGCATGATTGAGATATTTTGAGATGTATGGCTCTTGATTGTTTATTGGAAAATATAGGAGATATTTTCCATGGTTGATGAATAAGGAGATATTTATCAACAAGATACACACTTGTTTCATTGATTCACTCTCATGGTTCTTTTGATGACTTAGCCATTTTCTTGAGTTGCTCATGCACATGGTTTTCCTCACCTCCTCCTTCTTCTTCTTTGATTGCTCACTTGAGCATGTGATATGAGAGAAAAAGATAGTGATATATTCTTACATCTTCACTCTCCTTTGCTATAGACCATGGAGTGTCGGTTGCTTCGCTTGGCAAAGCTGGAGCTTGCATCGTTTCCCTCGGGTGGATCATCTTCGATGGAGGAAGACCGGCAACCAAGCTCGATCCAAAACACCACTAGGAGGTAAGGATGATGGTAGAAAACCGAAGGACACAAATCATTCGGTATAACACTTTTATCACTATAGTTTAGCTCTTCATAGTTTGCTAGTTTAAGGTTTATGGTTCGATTCTAGTCGGGTTCGTTAGCGCCAAAAGTTTTAAACGGCAATTTTTATTCCGCACCGGCCACGGTAGGGCCATGGCGCTAGCAAACCCCAACATAACTTATCCCCCCTCAAAGCGATAAAAGGGCAGGTTTTTGCCGACTTTCTCACTGGCCATCCAATCTTAGCCGATTCCCCATTGAATTGTGAGGTGCCAGATGAGCATGCATTCAATGTAACCGACAGTGAAAAAGAAGATAAAGTAAATGCCCGTTGGGAACTCTACATCGATGGGGCATCTTCAATGAAAGAATGGAAGAAAAACACCCTAATAGTCAAAGCTGGTGTGGGTATTATCCTCGTGACTCCTCAAGGAGGGATACTTCGCTATGCCTTCTCGCTAATGGAACCGAGGACCAACAATGAGGCAGAATATGAAGCTCTCATTGCCGGTCTCGAAATTGCAATAGAAATGGGCATTGAGTACCTCCTCATATATAGAGATTCTCAATTGGTAGTCAGTCAAGTAAATGGTGACTACAAGACGTGTAAGCCAGAGCTGATAAAGTACGACGAAAGAGTACAACAACTATTAATACAGATTCCATCATACACATTGGAAAATGTGCCATGAACGGAAAACAGCAAGGTAGATGCATTAGCCAAGATGGCCAAAGAAAAGGCAGATGAAAGCCTCGACGATGTGAGGATCACCGTCCAAAGCCATAAGGTCCTAGTGCCAATGGAATTCCCTTCAGAATTTCCAGCAGAAGCACTTGAAAAAGATGAAACGCTTGAAGGGGAAGTTCTCTAAGCACAAGAAGAGATCAAGGATTGGCACTAAGTCTTTACAAACTCCTTCAAATTCCAACAAGTACCCGAAGATGCATCACCGAGGCATCAGCTTGCTAAACGGGCTCTTTCAATTGCTTTCGTCGAAGGAAATCTCTATAAAATGTCCTTTGATCACCTATGGTTAAGATGGTTACGACCAAAGGAAACCGATAAGGACATCCAAGAAATCCAAGACGGACTCTGTGGATCACATCAAGCCGGTCCGAAGATGAAGATCAAGATTAAAAGAATGGGCTACTATTGGCCCATTATGATTCAAGATTGCATCGAATATGCAAGGCGATGCCAATCTTGCCAAATACACGCGGATTTCATACATCAGCATCCCAATGCGCTGCGTCCAACTGTAGCCAGCTGGCCATTCGAGGGAACGAATATAGTTGGCCCCATCGAACCAGCGTCGTCTAAAAGGCATCAGTTTATTCTCGCAACAATCGATTACTTCTCCAAGTGGGCGAAGGTAGTACCGCTCAGGGAAGTAAAGACGAAAACATATTGCGCTTTTTCAAGACTCATGTTATATACCGGTTCGGAGTCCCGCGTCGGATAGTGTAAGACAATGGACCAGCATATCGAAGTCACAAGATAAGTCATTTAGCCTAACAATAAAAAATAGACTGGAGATACTCTTCTAACTATAAACCTCGAGCCAACGATGTAGCTGAGGCTTTCAACAAGACCTTGACCAAACACATTAAGAAGACAGTGTCCAAAAATAAAAATGATTGGCACGAAAGGCTACAGGTGTAGGGTTCCTAGGCACTCTCAAGAGGTCTCACAAGGCATCGAACATGCCAATTTCAAAAATTCTTGGTGCCGAGAAACCCGACTACGGATCGTCGGCTAGAAAACTAGGCGAAAAAGCTAATTAGTTAACACTTAACTAAGAGATACGGAAATACAACCTTTGTAGATCCGGTGCTCCACCTCCATAGCTCCGCAACGAAGTCGTCTCCGCTGTCCAAATCAAATCCGGGCTCTAGCGTCGGCTTCGTCGGAGAATGGGCAAGCTAGGTCGTCGATGTCCATGCCGAAGATGATCTACGTCGAGGCATCGCTAGATCGAGCTCCACCTTCACCAAGTCATGAAAACTTGTGAAGGAAACACACTCTACTACTTGGCAAGAGGTAGAGAATGAAGAAATAGGAAGTGGGTAGACTTTAGAATTGGATTTCTCACTCTAATTCTCACTTTGCCATTCAAGCTTGTGAAGCTTTATCTTGAAGTGAAGAAGAAGAAGAAGATGAAGAATATGATAAGTTAATTTAGAATTGAAAAGAATAATAATCTTATCATAATTTTCACCATGGTTAGGTGTAGAGAATTAACTTAGGTTAGATCAATGGTTAGGGTCAAAAGAAGAAGACAAAATGGTTAAGTGGTTAAAGTTTCATGAAGCTTCAATAAGCTTCATGAAGAATAAAGAAAGAAAACCATTTTGTTTTTCTTCTTTTATGCTTTAATTATTTTCCAAAATGAATAAGCAAAATAATTAAAAGAATATGCAAAACCCTAATCATCATCTTGACCATAGTTTAATTCTATACACTTAACCAAAAACCATGTATCATCAAACATGATACAAGTAAGTGCACAAAACTATATCGTATATACAATGTGCACACCTGAGCGAGAAAATCCATTTAAAGTGAACCGATAATAGTTAATGCAAAGTAATATATCAAATATATAATTATGCATTAAATCATTAAATCAACACTTGATTTAACGATCCGGTCATATCGCATATAACCGACTAGTATCCAATGTATCGGCTTATCGAATCAACCCTCGATTCGATAACTAGGTTATATCGCATATAACCATTCGACACATTCATCGCGAGAATGAAATACGGTATCACATACACGCATGATTCTTGGTCCCGCACATATCTCATATGCGCTCCTATTTCGTTTTGCTTGAGCCAGGAAACCTCTGTGTAGGACTCTAAAGACTCGTCAATACGCCGGCAGCGGATGATGATCATATCAAACATCCACAAGCCGCAAGCGGTCTGCTAAACGTAACGGCCACCCGGGTATTGAGCGATCTGAAGATCGACGAGCAAGCCCGCTCACACTCCAGTGAATCCAACCAGTAACACTACCGTACAGTCCGGTCTGATCGTCTGATATGTCGCATATCTTGCCTAGGGGTGGTAAACGTCAGACCCCAATAGCTCGATAAGTCGTGTCGATATGAGGTCTATAACAATTTCGAGAAACTACTGGCAACACTTACCAGTAAATCTCAGCAACCCTGGCCAGGGATTTCCTGTTATAGCCAATCGAACACAGCGCAACATCAACCCCCTATACCGGGAGAGACGAATCCCCTCCTATCGCTCATTGCCACCATGTGACTCGGGACTGTACCCAAAAACCACCGTTTTGCACGCCCTCTTGGACGTGGTAAGATGGAAATCAAAGCACAGTGGGAACCACACAAGACTCTATGACGATCTCGGGTCAACAGACTACTCTGTACCAGTGTCACCAGAGAACTGCCATCTGACGTGAGGTATAATACCATCTGGGAGTTCTCGGCGAGTCCGTCCAGTGTACCCAGTCTCTACTGAGCACCCGTATATCTCCTCTGATGTCAAACACCAATGGATATGGGATCATCCATCGCCCATCTGTATGGGTCGAGAAGGTACACGCTAGTCTACTCTGGTATATCGATGCCCTGTCTCGATACACCCACGACTAGGGACTTTGAAGGATGTACTTATGGACTACCATGTCCCCACTAGTATGATCCGCATCATAGTCCAGGTAGTCAAGTACAGATCCTAAGGGCTTTACCAACATGTAACAGGGAGACAATCAGTGTACACGTTAAGGTAAAGATCAACCAGATAGCATACTATCATGTCGAGCAAGAAAGTCCTCCCTATATATGTCCCAGCATCCACTACAATATACATCCTATGTATAGTAATGGCCTCTAGGGCATACATATAACTAACAATCTCCCACTTGCACTAGGGCCATCTGATAGCAGTGGTTGTAGTATCTCATACTCAACCATCCCATAAAAGTCTCTCTCTGGGAACAGGCCTTTGTGAGTGGATCCGCTGTGTTGTCCTCTGAGTCTACTCTCCAAACCTCGATCACCCTGGAGATCAACCATCTCCATGATCAAGTGATACTGCTTTAGAATATGTCTGGATCACTGATGGGACCGGCGTTCCTTGGCATAAGCCACAACTCCATTGTCACACAATGGGAGGAACATAGTTCATCTCATGAACCAATATACACCCAAACAGCCTCTTTGGTAGCATCTTAAGTAGCGATGTATCATGCCTTTATCGTCTAGTATGTCACGGTATCTAGCTTGGAACTCTTCCAACATACCGTCCCTTTACTAAGGGTATAGACAATGCCTGTGACTGACATTCAGTCGTCTTTATCACTCTGGAACCTTTCTAGTGATTCTCCCCAGGATCGATTGATACCATCTCACTACAACTAGTGAGAATCCTAACATCCATTTAGATCTATCTCATAGATCCAAAACCCAGGATTTAGGAGGTATCACTTTGATCCTATATGGAGAATCAGTGTGATAAGCGGAGATTGATCGAGCGTAGCATAGGAAACTCCTTCCCTATCAAGAGTATGTCATCTACGTACTCTACGAGGATCGTCACCATACTCCCTACTACCTTTTTGTTTATACAAGGTTCATCTACCATTTTGATGATGTCAACTTTTTTGACTTATCCATCAAAACAGATGTTCCAACTCCGCGATGCCTGCTTTATCCTATAAAACATCTTGCACACGTTTCCGCTGCTCCCACTGTCTACGAAGCCCTCTGGCTGTGTACTTATAGACGCTCTTTTCCAAATCATCATTTAGAAAAGCAGTCAAGACACCCAACCACCAGAGATCGTAGTCATGGTATGTAGCCGTGGCAAGTAGTATCTGGATGGACTTAAGCATAGATATTGGAAAAGGTTTCATCATTATCCACGCCTGGTCGATGACGAAAAGCTTTAACAAGTCTAGCTTTGAAAGTCTCAACTTTTCCATCTACACCAAGTAATCTTCTCAAGATATACTTGCTCCTGATGGGGATTTAACCCTTCAGATATTGCAACCAAAGTCCATACTTTGTTGGTGTATATGGATTCCATCTCAGATCGCTAAACATCCAGCCATTCTTACAGAGTCTTACTCTCGATGGCCAGCTCGAAGCTAGTTGGGTCATCATCTCATGATGCAATCCTCGCTCCCACTGTCATAGAGAAACCGAAGTATCTCTCAGGTGGGTGAGGAACCCTACTAGATCGGCGGAGAGGCTGAGGTTCGTTGGTATCTATTGAATCATTTGGTTCTTTCAAATCATCAGCTGCAGTTTGTACAGCTGGAACATTTCCAGTTCTACATAACAGATCTTGCCTCGAGCTTGTCCGGATTTTTCTTTTCAGACATAGGCCGGACAACCCCAAATCTTAACTAACTTAAGACATGGGCTCTTCCCTTTCCATATCACATATGAAGTGGTAGGCAACTGATTTGATTCGAACCCTATTCAATAGGTATGCATCTTCTCAAGTGCATAACTCCCAAAAGGAAATAGGTAACTCAGTAGTACTCATCATAGAGCACACCATATCAAATAGGGTGTATCTGCTCCGCCCCGATATACCATCGTGCTATGGTGTACTCGGAGGAGTAATGCTGAGAGAGAATCTCATTCTCCTTTAGAACAATCCAGGAATTCCGTGCTCAAGTATTCTCCTCCTTGATCTCATCACAGGACATAATACTTATACCCGTATTGGTTCTCTACTTCTAACTTATATTCTGTGAATATCTCAAAAGGTTCAGACTTGTGTTTCAACAGGAACATATGTCTGAATCTTGAGAGATTATCAGAGAACGTAATGAAGTATAAAGAACCAGTCCTGGTATGTGTAGACAGGGGACCTACATACATCAACATGTATCATCCCAAGAGTTCACTAACTCTTTCTCTGTTTCCAATAAACAGAGCTAGTGTCATTATATCTTTGTTACATGACTGGCAAGTTTCACAAGATGTAGATTCAAACTGATTTAAATATGCATCTACATGTAACTTCAGCTAGTCGGGTCACATTGATCTGACCTAGTCTACAATACCTTAAGAAGGATCCGTTCATTTCTGAACTCTTCCTCTTACGTGTGTTTCATATACTAAGAACTGTAGTTTGACTTAGAACATCAACGCTTTTAGATAACGTGCCTGAACCGATCAACTTTTGATATAGTAAATGTTCAAAACATTATCCAACAATACAAAATTATATCCTTTCTTTACTAATAAAGAGACTGATATGATTTTGTATATCAGGTTCGGTATCTAATAACATTCGTTCAGAATCAATGTATTGGTAATACAGGGTGACAGTGACCAACAGACTTGGCTGCAACACTTGCCCCGTTTTCTGCCTCATGAAACTTATCACCCGTTCTCAGTTCTCTACCTTTCTGTAGCCCTATGTAACAGATTACATATCTGGGATCCTGATCTGGTATCACATACCCAGGACGTAAAGGATACTGAGAAACAGTTCTGTAATGAACACACCCGAAGATGATGCATCAGCATGCACTCTCTTCGTTTGGGCGGGACGGGAATTCTGGTAATCCCCAATTTCCTGCTCTGTCTTATAACAATTATAAGTTGGAGCGGGACCAACGTTCCCCAGCTCAGTATAACAAGCGGGTTCGGTCAATATTCCGTATTATTATCTTGATTAAGGCGTGATATGGTCGCTACCTGGAGAGAGAGAGAAGAAAATACTCAGCGTGCGCTCTGTCAAGAATAGATTGGTTTTTATTTTATCTAATCAGGATGGCTCCCACTGCTTTTTATCAAATCTTCCTTCAAACCCTAAAAGGAAAGACTAGCCGGGATTAATTACACACTACAAGTTCGCCAATCTTTCAGCCAGGCCAGTGTCGGTACTTTGAGGGAGGTCCCCCGTGCTTTCGCACGAACCTAATTAATGTAAACCTCGTTTTCCCAGAGGCGTAACCCCGTTGACACCTTTCTAGACACCTACTTGATCGGCTAATTGTAATGTATAAAACTCTCCCAGGAGTAACTCTTACTCGCAGCGGGTATCGGGATCCAACTATCTCATAGAAGGTATGCAATCTCATTGCAAATTTCAACACTTGAAATTCCCGATAATATTTTGCCCCTAGCACCCTATGACCTTGACGGAGGTCAACAAACCATAGGCTACTAGTCAAGTTCAACCCGTCATTTCTTGATCGAATTAAACCCACCCGCACGACCCTTGACGGAGGTCAACAAGGCCGCACGACTACCCTAACTCAATCTGCATCATATGCATAAACAGATAAATACTAGTTAGCTACCGCACACTACGCCTTGACGGAGGTCAACAAACGTAGCACGAATACTAAATAGGACTTATCTGAAATGACGGAGGGCTACGACAGGTTTTTCTGAAAACCTATTGCGTAATGAACTTGATATCGTTGTAGGATCGAATGAATTTTGAAAATGGAGTGTTTTTGAAGCTTTTCTAGTTTTGCTAAAGGAGTCACTCCCGGTGAAAGGATCGTCAGTCCTTTCCTCGTTGTATGAGGTGCGGGATATATCATATATATCACTGTGCAAAGCAAAAACTCTTAAAAGCAATCAAAAGACAAACCGCCTGTGTAGCATCAGTCAGTTATTGCTAAAGGAGTCACTCCCGGTGAAGGGATCTCGGTCCTTTCCTCATCGAATAAGGTGCAGGATATATCACATATACCGCTGTGCAAAGCAAGAACTGTAGCTACCTGTTTTATTTTGAAATTCGATTCTACAACATCTTAGGTTTCTTTTATTTTCATTAATCACATTAATGAAGTCCCATCATTTAAATTACCTAAACATCACAGATAAATACAACGTACACTTATGCCATTCGCATTCGCCTCGATGTCCCCTCGTGCACCGTTAGGTTAGGTAACTAACGGCAGAGCAGGGCAGGGCTAGCGCGGGTGTAAAACATAAGTAACGTCTATATAATATATCATATATACTATATAATGTATCTATCAAAGAACATCACATGATCACATCACAGATATCGCAGCAGAAGAATCATATGAAATATTGGATATACTAGGACGTCCGTGTTTTCAATATGAGCCAGTATAAAACACGGATTCCACGGTCGTGATGAATAGCCAAACCCACACCCCTAGACCCCTACGAGAGAGGCAAGCAACCCTACCAATTCTGGAGTTAGGAGACCCGGACTCGACTCCTCGAGTTGGTCTCCCACTGGACTCCAGAACCCGGTTACTTGTGCCCTCCTCCTTGGGTCTATCCTAGTGCGGAAAAGTAAATAATATACAAAGGGTGACAACTTCCGCAACCTGGAAGTGCCCCAATAAAAGAATATTACATACAAGTTTTTACATGAATGAAAATGAAAAACACTCATCTCACATAAAAACCCCCGGCTATTCAAACATGACGATCCAATATAACATATCCAGCAACACATAACATCACATGTCATCAACGTAAGTAAATATACGCATCCCAATTGTCGTTGACATATAGCAACGAAACCGGCGATATCACATATTACACTTACGGTCACAGAAAAGAAAGTGTAAAACTACAACAGTTGGAATCCGCAACCTCCTCAGACATCGCATGCCTGACCGAATGAATTCTTTAGACATCGCATGCCTAACAATTATAAACCCCGCATTTTAGTCTCATTATCGAAAACACTTTTCAATACCAAGTCGGGCAATTCAACAGGATTCCCGACATTTTAATCGAATGCTCGTCGCAAACTTCAGTAGACGGCTGCACCCCCGATACCGTCGACGAAGTGCACCAAGGCGGAACACCGCTACCGCGAGCACCCGGAGGGATGCTTTCGGCGACGGGGTTCTCCTACAGTCACTTGGTCGGGGCTATGGAGTGAGACTGTCTATTAAGTTTACCCGGCGAGTATCCGCGTACGCTACGTGATTGCGATGGACTTTTGATCACATCAAAATTCCGTGGCAACCGATCAAGTGAGACTAAACTGCTATGTTTATAACATTCATTCAGTTATCTCATAACTTCGTGTGAATTCCAATTATTGTATCACATTCCAGATAAACAGAAAATGTTAAACTTTTCGATCGAACAGTCAAACACCCAAGTTTTCCCGATACAGCTCAACACATGAAATAAGTCTAACAACATTCCGTTCGTGCCTCAGTACCAACGGTCCAGCCGTAGAAGGGTCAAGCCAACGCCTCACATGTGGCACGCCGTACTTCCCCAAACCCGAAGGTTCAAAGGGCAGTTCAAGACGGTCACATAATCGAGTTAAGGTTTGTTGTCTTCTAGAGGGACCATCGCGTTACTTGCACTACTTAGAACGTCGTTAAACTACGGAAAAATCCAACACTTGAAAATTTCCCGACAAGGGAAAAATTGGGTATTTATATCCGGTCGAACTTTTTAACATATTCTAAAATTTATCCGGAAAGCCAAACAGACAAAATTTGATACTCCGATCAAAACACCGAATCCCCAAAACAACTCCAGAAAATTCAACTCTTGAATAAAATATTAAAAATACCCAGGAAAACCAGCACTGTTAAATAGGAGTTACTGTGCAATCATCACCTCACAAAACGACAAACAGGCCGCGGTTCCGCCACACGAGCCATGCTCGTGCCGCGGAAGCGCGGCGCTTTAATGGAATTAGGGTTACGAATTGCACAGTTACTCTTATATTTTCCTGCTGATATTTCTACATATTTTTAATACTGAAAAATCCCTGTTTTTAGAAAAAGTACAGAGAGCACATTTGAGTTGGGGTTTCGGGTTCGTTCGGATTTCAAACTTCGTCTGGACTTCGCCTAAGGCTCTAGCTAGGCTCTGATACCACTGTAGGGTTCCTAGGCACTCTCAAGAGGTCTCACAAGGCATCGAACATGCCAATTTCAAAAATTCTTGGTGTCGAGAAACCCGACTACGGATCGTCGGCTAGAAAACTAGGCGAAAAAGCTAACTAGTTAACACTTAACTAAGAGATACGGAAATACAAACTTTGTAGATCCGGTGCTCCACCTCGATAGCTCCGCAACGAAGTCGTGTCCGCTGTCCAAATCAAATCCGGGCTCTAGCGTCGGCTTCGTCGGAGAATGGGCAAGCTAGGTCGTCGATGTCCATGCCGAAGATGATCTACGTCGAGGCATCGCTAGATCGAGCTCCACCTTCACCAAGTCATGAAAACTTATGAAGGAAACACACTCTACTACTTGGCAAGAGGTAGAGGATGAAGAAATAGGAAGTGGGTAGACTTTAGAATTGGATTTCTCACTCTAATTCTCACTTTGCCATTCAAGCTTGTGAAGCTTTATCTTGAAGTGAAGAAGAAGAAGAAGATGAAGAATATGATAAGTTAATTTAGAATTGAAAAGAATAATAATCTTATCATAATTTTCACCATGGTTAGGTGTAGAGAATTAACTTAGGTTAGATCAATGGTTAGGGTCAAAAGAAGAAGACAAAATGGTTAAGTGGTCAAAGTTTCATGAAGCTTAAAGAATAAAGAAAGAAAACCATTTTGTTTTTCTTCTTTTATGCTTTAATTATTTTCCAAAATGAATAAGCAAAATAATTAAAAGAATATGCAAAACCCTAATCATCATCTTGACCATAGTTTAATTCTATACACTTAACCAAAAACCATGTATCATCAAACATGATACAAGTAAGTGCACAAAACTATATCGTATATACAATGTGCACACCTGAGCGAGAAATCCATTTAAAGTGAACCGATACTAGTTAATGCAAAGTAATATATCAAATATATAATTATGCATTAAATCATTAAATCAACACTTGATTTAACGATCCGGTCATATCGCATATAACCGACTAGTATCCAATGTATCGGCTTATCGAATCAACCCTCGATTCGATAACTAGGTTATATCGCATATAACCATTCGACACATTCATCGCGAGAATGAAATACGGTATCACATACACGCATGATTCTTGGTCCCGCACATATCTCATATGCGCTCCTATTTCGTTTTGCTTGAGCCAGGAAACCTCTGTGTAGGACTCTAAAGACTCGTCAATACGCCGGCAGCGGATGATGATCATATCAAACATCCACAAGCCACAAGCGGTCTGCTAAACGTAACGGCCACCCGGGTATTGAGCGATCTGAAGATCGACGAGCAAGCCCGCTCACACTCCAGTGAATCCAACCAGTAACACTACCGTACAGTCCGGTCTGATCGTCTGATATGTCGCATATCTTGCCTAGGGGTGGTAAACGTCAGACCCCAATAGCTCGATAAGTCGTGTCGATATGAGGTCTATAACAATTCGAGAAACTACTGGCAACACTTACCAGTAAATCTCAGCAACCCTGGCCAGAGATTTCCTGTTATAGCCAATCGAACACAGCGCAACATCAACCCCCTATACCGGGAGAGACGAATCCCCTCCTATCGCTCATTGCCTCCATGTGACTCGGGACTGTACCCAAAAACCACCGTTTTGCACGCCCTCTTGGACGTGGTAAGATGGAAATCAAAGCACAGTGGGAACCACACAAGACTCTATGACGATCTCGGGTCAACAGACTACTCTGTACCAGTGTCACCAGAGAACTGCCATCTGACGTGAGGTATAATACCATCTGGGAGTTCTCGGCGAGTCCGTCCAGTGTACCCAGTCTCTACTGAGCACCCGTATATCTCCTCTGATGTCAAACACCAATGGATATGGGATCATCCATCGCCCATCTGTATGGGTCGAGAAGGTACACGCTAGTCTACTCTGGTATATCGATGCCCTGTCTCGATACACCCACGACTAGGGACTTTGAAGGATGTACTTATGGACTACCATGTCCCCACTAGTATGATCCGCATCATAGTCCAGGTAGTCAAGTACAGATCCTAAGGGCTTTACCAACATGTAACAGGGAGACAATCAGTGTACACGTTAAGGTAAAGATCAACCAGATAGCATATTATCATGTCGAGCAAGAAAGTCCTCCCTATATATATCCCAGCATCCACTACAATATACATCCTATGTATAGTAATGGCCTCTAGGGCATACATATAACTAACAACAGGAAGTGCTATGGGCCTACTGAACAACGTTCTAGACGGCCACGAAAACAACACCCTATGGATTGGTGTCTAGAATGGAAGAGGTTCTCCCGTTAGAGATTGAACTCACTTCTCTAAGAATGGCGATTCAACCGGAACTCACAGACGAGGAAAATGCTCACCTTCGGCTTGAAGAACTTGACGCGTTGGATGAAACCCGTCTTGGAGCACAGCAAAGCCTCAAAGCCCACAGAGCATGGATGATCCAGGCTTATGGAAGACTAGCCCGATCGAGAACATTTCGTCAAGGAGAACTCGTATTAGTGGTCAAAAGACCGATGATTCCCAACTATGCAAAACATAGAAAGTTCGAGTCCAGCTATGTTGGCCCCTGCATCATAGAACATGTCTATTAAGGTGGAGCGTACATGCTGATAGACATGCATTACGAAAGACATCTTTGACTAATAAACGATCAATTCTTCAAGAAATACTACATTTAAAAAGTTATGACTCGGGTTAATGATAGATGATGACGCTTGTGTCCGCTCGCTATCTTCCCAAAATCAAGACTCTGAAAGCCCTTCCAGATGATGGCACCCCAAATACATCTCGCCCTACAGTATGGATCATATAGCCAACCATATACATTCTACGGGCTTGGATGGTCTAAGTCCCCTACGGACCACTATGTCCCTAAACTAGAATGACGGACGGTCTATGTCCTCCACGGACCACCATGTCCCTAAACTGGAATGACGGACGGTCTATGTCCCCCAGGACCGTAATGTCCTTAAACTAATGAACTGCCTTACAGTAGATCTCCATATTGATCACCGTATACAATCCATGGGCATAAATTGTTGGGTTATGCCAGCGCCCTGGCCATCAAACCGTGGCCATTTGTGGAACAAAATTTTTATAAACTGGCTCTAGAACAACCCTATACTATGGATCGAACCATAAACCTAAAGCTAGTAACTAAAGAGGAGTTAGAATGGTTATACCGAATGATCCATGTCCTTCGGTCTTTAACCATCATCCCAAACTCCTAGAGGCCTCTATGATCAAGCTTGATCTCCGGTCTCCTTCCATCGAAGATGATCCACCTTAGGATTTGTAGGTCGTGCTCCAACCTTATAGTTGAGGTAACTAGGGTTTCTAGTTCGCTAAACTAGATAGCTTAGAATATGTAGAGTCTAATGATGGATTGATTTGTCTCTAAATACGCTAGATTTCTCAATACATGAGACTTTTAGAGTGGAGGTAGAGGAAGAAAAAGCATGAGGAGATGAGAGTGTGAAGCATGAAACAACTCAGGAAAATGGGTAAGTGTTGTGAACACCAAAGAATGAATCATCATCACAAAAATATCTCACAACACAAATAAATATCAAGCATGCCTCAATAGTGAATCCATGAGTCACCCCATGAGTCACAAAGAAGCCATGCTTGATTTAAAGCCAAAGAACACCTCATCCCTCCACCTCATTAACCATTTAATCTAAATGGTTAAAACTAAATGAGGTGTCATCTTCTAGAAGCAATCTTATAATAAATTACAAGAATACCCCTCATTCGTATATACATACCCGTATCCTTATTCCAACAAAATACGAATACAAAGAGATGAAAATAATCCAACAGTATAATACTAGAATCTGGCTTAATCCAAAGCCTACTAGTATTATCCGTCCGAATCATGATATGTGGACAAGTGCATGTATATAATCGAACCCTGCCATAAAACCATACGGTCTCTACATCATTTCGCCCGAAGCAGGGAAACCCTCTGTGTGGGACTCTAAAGACTCGTCAATACGCTGGCAGTGGGTTTAACTAGAAGCTCATCAGCGGCACTAGCTGTATGTAACGGCTACCCAGGTATTGAGCGAAAAGAAGGCCGACGAGCAAATTCATCCGAATCCCTACTGAGCCTGTCCGTGACAATATCCATACAGTCCAGTCCATTAGTCTAAAAGTATCGCATATCGGGTCTAGGGGGTGGATAAAGTCAGACCTCTAATAATGCGATATTTCGTGTCGGTATGAAGCCCATCACCAACTAAGAAACTACTGATCCAAATCAGTAATTCTCGTCTAACTTGGCCAAGGATTTATGGTGATGGTCACTCGTGCACTGCGCGATATCAACCCCCAATACTGGGAGAGACGAATCTTCAACGATCCGCTCATTGCCTCTATGTAGCTCGGGACTGTATCTAACTAAAACCTGTTTGCACAACTCCTTAGAGCCGTGGTAGGGTAGTAATTAAAGAACAATAGGAACTCACACGAGACAAATGACGATCTCACGTCGACAGACTAACATGTACACATGTCACCTGGGAACTACTATCTCACAATAGGTATAATACCAACCAGTATGTTCCCGGCGAGTCCGTCCAGTGTACTCATAACCCAATGAGAACCTGCATACTATCTTAGGTGACTAACTAACACCAATGGCTTGTGAGACCGGCCACCACCCCTCATCGGGGTCTCGATAAGTATACACTAGTCTACTCCGGAGTATCGATGCTCAGTCTCGATATTCCCGCGACTAGGGACATTTAAGGATGTGCTTATAGACCACCCAGCTCCCACGTATATGATCACCATTATAATGCTGTTAGTCAATCATGAATCATTTGGGCTCTATCAACATGTAATAGTGATCTGTAATACCACATAATGCATGTACTTAATGATAAAGGCAAACCAGATATGATACTATCATTATGAGTAAGACTGTTCTATCCGTATAGGTCCTCCCTTAATCATCATAACCACCTGCTTACGATTACAATAATTGCCTTCAGGGCACTATAGCCAACATAAACGATCCAAATTTCTCATAAGTCCCCCCGGCAAGGCTACGCCTGAAGCCCCACAGGCAATGAAGCTCCACCAATGAGGCTGCCGTTAAAAACAGCATGTCTATAAGCAAAATGGGAACGGATGAAAACCCAAAAAGGCTCCGTAAGTAAAAATAGCAGGACTGTCGGTGAGCTTGTGAAAACTCGAAAGGGCACAAACCCGTAAAAAATTAAAAAAAATGTACTTACAAAGTCCTCTCGACCTTGTAAGGAAAAAACACCTGCATGAGATCTTTAGGACACACAAAGGAGCAACACACTTAGGTATCCCCACGATCCCGAAGGAGAAAATGCACTTACAATATCCCCATGACTCGTAAGGAGAATATCCCCTTATGAAACTCTCACGGCTCATAGAATTTAAAAGCCTTAGGTTAAAGGGACCTAAACTTGTTTCTTAAGCCATCAAAACCCTATAAAATTTATGCCCTTGTGGTCCAATATCGACTATTATATACAATCCACGGCCGTGCAAAAATATGTTCCCAATCAAGTCCCACCAAAGGCGAGTGAAACTCTGGTGAATGGCACTTGTGAGTCCTCACGACTTGCAAGGAGAAAATACTCTTGTAAGATCCTTACAAATTGCAAGAGAAAATACCACTTAGGAATCCCCAGGATTCCTAAGGAGAATGTACACCTGCGAGATCCACTCGACTTGTAGGGAGAAATACCTTTATGAGACCATTAGGGCTCATAATGTCAAAAGGCCTTAGTTGGCAATGATCTAAACCTGTCTTCTAAGCCACCTTTATCCAAATAAGTAACGACAAAGGATGAGTCGCTCCTGGAAATATTCCAGTTATAGCGATACTGATGCCAAAACTGGTATAAAAAAAGCCGAAATGATTGGACACCGCGAACAAGTAACTAAAATGATTGGGCAATTGAAAATTTCGCAATCAGAAAAACTGAAATGATAGAGTATCGAGGAGAATAAAAAATATATATATAAAGTAAAAAAAAAATTCCCTACAGGTATGTCATTATCGACTCCTGTAGACAATCCATGGGAACAAATATATGAAAAGAGTAGTGTGTTTTGCCATGTTTCGTTGAAGGATGAAGAAGGGTCTCGACGGCTACAGCTCATAAACCATTAGACAATAGGGTTCCTTTGAACGACAACAAGGTTTCGGGAGGCATCGTCCATGCCATTTTAAAAAATTTGCCGTTTTAAAGAACCCTAAACTAGAATCGTTAACTAGAGAATCATACGAAACAAAATGTAAACTACTTTACATCTAAGTGATAACAGAATATAACCTTTGTAGACCGGTCCTTCACTTCAATTGCTCCTTGTAGTGGTCCCTTCACTGCGATCATGGAACTCCCGGACTCTTGCATGGCTTCTCAAGGTGAAAGGAACGAACCTGCTTGAAGTCTTCGAGGCCGAAGATGATCTACGTCGAGTAGACACTAACTCAAGTTACTACTTCACTAATGAAAGATTAGTGAAGCTAACACCCTATACTAAAGTGCTAATCTAGTAGAGGATGATGAAGTATGAAGTGAGCTCATTTTAGTTTTATTTTTCTCACAATATTTTCTCACTTTGGAAAAAGCTAGCAAGCTTTTTCTCAAAGATGAAGAAGATGAAGTCAAGAGATGAGAATGAACTAATGAGGTGAGAGAGTCAACCATGGGTGAGTTTGTATCAAATATCTAACTCATGTAGAGATATGACCATGGCTAAATTATAATGGTTAGGTTAATAAATATCTTTAGTAAAATATAATTAGTGGACCAAGTCAATGCATCCATAAGTTTCTACAAGCTTCATGCATATGACTAATTATCCACTAATTTGGATTTACTTTAAATATTTAAACCCTGCATTATAATTAGTATGGTGTAAGTCTCATACACCCATGTAGTGTGTATCATTGATTTGTTACGTTTTTGCGTATTTTTAATTACCGCAATCAAGACGGTTTCGCTTGGTAGCCAGCCGGTTAAGTGCGGTTCGATCCACAGGGAGATGGAATATTTTTCTTTATGCTTTAACGAGTTAAATCCAAATATTTCGAGATTTGTTTTAAGTTCTACTAGTGAGATAAAAGATGATAAAGAGCTTGCTAGGGTTAGAATTAGGTTAGTTCGAGTTTTAGGAATTCCTCAGTTTTTCTTAATGCCCTTATTAATATCGGTGTTAAGGTAATCGGCAATAACGGGGATTGGCACGACTAGGAAGGAACTTGCAAGTTTAAGCAAAGCTTTCCATGCTTAGTTTCTTCCTTTTAGTCCTTGTCCATCCGTTCTTGGCTCTTAGCCCTAACCTCCGGTTAATTCAACCACAATCGGTCCAACTATGGAATCACCGCTATCATGTAGGATAGGGTGCCGTAGTGAGCGGATTATGGTTCAATTAATTGGAGTCCGAATTAAGGTGTTGGGCAAAGAAAAGAGTGAGAGAGATTTATTTCTCTCAAACTTTCCTTCTCCTGCTCTAACAAGTGAGAAGATTACTCACCCATTAAAAAGATAAAAATAACAAGGAAGGTAGAAAGAAATGAAGTTAAGAGGAATTTACAACTAGCTATTTGAGACCTCACATTGGCAAAAATCTTACTCAAGCATCATCGTTGTTTTAAAGATAAACAAAAATAGAAAAAGAGAAAATAAGAGAAAAACAACAATAAAAATTAGCAACTAGATTAACAAAAAAGAATAGCAAAAATTAAATAGACATTCATGATAAGTAAATGAACTCTTTTTTTTTTCTTTTTTTTTTATTAATCAACGCTCATAACTCGCTACAATTTTTCATAGAGAAAGAAAAACTACAGAATTAAATTCTAAAAATTAAACTAAAGAAAGGTACTCTTTATTTGGCTTTGAGCTATTCTATTTATAAATAGGAAGGTGAAATCTTAGGTTACATTCTGAGTTAAACCTGAAATTACAAAACTACCCCAAAAGAGCCGAGTCAACACGGAGCTAACTGCCACCAACATTGCCACCGACACTGCTTCAACGCGGCCGCGGAACCGCGGCAGAAGTGCCTATTTGGTCGCGGTTCCGCGGCCATTTGGTAGACTTATGGGATCATTTTTTCAGGGCTTCTCCATGTTGTTGTTATCTTATGTTTTGTACACTTGGTTTCTCAGAATCTCTTCAGTTTTCTTCCAGATTTTCAGCAGTAGACTTTTGTTTATTGAGCTCCACGTTGAAGTCTTGGATCTTGTGCTGCCCTTATGCTTTGTGCAGTGAAGTGACCAATGATTTGCCATTTTGTCCCTTGAACTGGTAGGCGGCATCATGCGGATGGTTAGCGGAGATCATTATTCATCTGTTGTTGGTCGTAGTCCCGCATTTGTTGCGACTTTTCATGAATTTCAGTGTAAAGAGCTGAGAACCTGTAACCTGCAATTATTCAGCAAACACGGATTAAAAGTACCTATCTATATGCAATGCGATCAAGAATGGGTGGTATAAAAATGCAAAAATCTGATATGAACAAATACCCCTAAACTTATCTTTTGCTCGTCCGGAGAAAAGCCAACTTTATTCTCAAAAAGTTCTAACCTCACTTTCGCAGGGAACACGATTGCACTGAGCTCGTGCAACAAGCCGCTAAACCTCTAGGTGTCCCTAGTAGGAGGAGTGTTGTCTCTTAAGGATTTTCAGCGGATAGCACCCATAAAATCCTATAATAAAAGGAAGACTGTGAAAGTTACATATAAAGATAAGAACTATAAAAGAAAGATTTTGAAAATTAGAGTTTCCAACTACACTAGTTTTTCGGTTGTCATGAGCCCTATCTTAATAGTCATGAAAAAATGTGAGAAATCACATCATCCCTCAATAAAACATCGTCTTTATTCTTTATTCCTACTTTTCTTCCAAATGCTGATCATATACCCCTATGTGTGTATAAAAAACATCTCTACACTCGGAAAATTCAATTCAAGCTATCACACTCTTGTCCATCTACCTTAGTAATTTTTAATTAATGAATATTTAGATGGAATTGCTCACACATTTTTCATGCGACGTTAATAATTCTTGAGGTACTAACCGACCAATTACTCATGTGCTTGCTTATTAGGTGTATTTAGTATTTTTCTCGTCTTGCAACACCTAAGGGTTAGCAGTGACTCCCAAACTAGTTGGTCTAAGGCACTAGGTGATGAAGCACTCTCGCTATATTTTTTTTATTGCTGCCTTGGTGATTACAAAACCAGTGTTCATTTTTCTATACCATTTTATCTTTTATACTCCATTTATAATTTCCTTCATACTTTGGCTTTTAGACAAGAGGATTTCAAGGTATCCTTTACCATCCCGAGTTTCAAGACGTGTGTAAGTGCATATAGTAGGGTATCAATATTCAAATGTTTGGCGTCCAGAATAAGAACTATTTTTCAGATTTATTTTTATCCGCAGATTAGTGACTTCTTTCATCTTACTAACCCTTGGGACAACGGCTCATAACTACTTATTACTAGTTTCGTTTAAGAAAATATCTAACTTTCTACGTTTTCTTTAAATTTTCTAATCTTTTGGATGTAATTTTTCTCTTTCTAATCTTTTATTATAAGAGAGAATTTTTGAAAATTTTGTGCTTATGTAAAGTATGATGCAAATTGATGCGTAAATAAGCACAAACCTCCCCCAAACTTGTTTACCACAGCGTCCTCACTGTTGCCATCTGTTAAATCTCAGAAACCTGTAAACTTGGGAAGAAAAATTTATTAACGGGAACATGAAATATGATTGTGAAAATCTCCCCCAAACTTATTTTTGGCTCACCATTTTGAGTAAAAAAAATTTATTTTCAAGATCCAAATTATATACCCCCCCAAACTTGTGTTAAACAATGTTAAGCTTTTAAAGAGGGGGGTCAAAGTTACTGGTCAATGTCAAGCTTTACAAAGACAAAAAGTCAACACCAACCATTCGAAGAATTTATCAGTGAAACGCACCGATTGGTGGAAGAATCTGTTGTATGGAGCCAGGAAGAAGTGGGGAAGAGATAAGTGGTGTAAAAGAAAGGGTTTGCGTCTCAATTTGGAGAGGCGACACATTGATTGTGATGATGGATTATTTGCATTTTTGTGATTGTCAAGAAGAAGGGGTGGAGGTTCAATTTCTTTTTCGAGTTGATTCAACTCAACACACATGTTTGCTAAAAATGCGAGCTCATCAGCAAAAATTTCCTCAAAGCTTTCATCGATACCCCGAAGAATAATGTCATCAGAAAGAGTGGGATGATCTCTAGACTCCATAAAAGATTCATAATCAGCGTTAAATGTTGACCCGGACAACTCAATGGAAGAGTCCGTATGTGTATAATACATAGTTGGGTCAAACAACAGCATATGAAAAGAGTCTAGATCAGTATCGTGAAGCTGATGAAATTCGCTGATGTCGACATCCATTAATTTGACAGAACATGCATGAGCAGAAGGTTCGGAGAGTTGAATCCTAGCTTGTTGATATTAAGCTCAGTTATCATCTTCCCGAAGGATAGAGTCATAGAGCCGTTACGGAAGTTAATTACAGCATTGGAAGTGGCCAAAAAGGGTCGACCGAGAATCACCGGAACTTGGTTCCGTTGGTTTGCTACAGGTTGTGTATCTAGAACAATAAAATCAACAGGGAATATGAAGTCCCCTACCTTTATTAACATATCCTCTAGCTCACCCCTAGAATGGGTGATAGATCAGTTGGCCATTTGGAGAGTACAGTGTGTGAGTTTCAGCTCTCCTACACCTAGTTGCTCATATACCGAATAAGGAAGCAGGTTAACACTGGAACCAAGATCCAAAAGTGCGCGGTTGATGTTCTTATCCCTAATGGTTATTGAAATCGTAGGACAGCCAGGGTCCTTCCGTTTTTGAGGTAAAGTTTGGATAAGAGCATCACTCACGGCACTAGCTAAGAAAACCTTCTTAGGTACTTGAGATTTCCTCTTCTTAGTGTACAAGTCCTTCAAGATTTTTGCGTAGGAAGGAACTTGTTTGATTGCATCCAAGAGGGGAATGTTAATGTTAACCTGCTTAAACAACTCCAGAATCTTCACCATTTGTGGATTTTGTTTATTGGACCTCAACCGGTTTGGAAATAGAACATTTTGAATATTGGTTGAGTCCAATGCTTGTGAAGAAGATTGTGGAGTTGGAATGGATCCCAGAACTGGAGTTTTCGTGGAATGAGATGTGGGTCCGTTCGGAGTAGCGGAAGAATAAGAGCCTTTTGAAAAATGGAGAACAGGCTCAGAAGACGAAAAAGGAGAAGAAGAAGAAGCGGAAGCGACCGGGGTGTCATCATCTGTGACAACGTTTGTTCCCCTCCGAAAGACGCGCAAGACAGACGTCTTGCCTGAAATTTGGGGCAGATGCTAATTGGTGCTATCCGTCCATCTCTCCGAAGATGCCAAGTTGATTTATGGCACTGTATATCGAAGGTCTAAACGGATGCGGCCGATGTAGCAGACTTCGTCAGATTCTCCCTCGCTTGACGGGTTTTTGATTGTGGGGACGCTCTTCCCTGCAGGTGTAAGCCCCTGCAGTTAATTACGCTACCGTATCGCGGTAACAACTTTCTCCTTCTCCAGATGTGCACTTCGTGTCGTGGGTGTTTGTTTTGTTTGTGGTTGCCCGTGGATTGTATACGGAGACTAATTTATGTCGTCGTCCGTAGGACGTGGATTAGTCCAAATCCGTATTTTCTTAGATTTGGGTTTGGGATTTTGGTTTAAGGATACGTTAGCCATATTTGAGGCTAAGATCAACATAAACATTTGTTAAGGATACGTTAGTCCAGTTTGAGACTAAGATCAACTTAACGGGATCGTTTAGATCCGACAAAAGAGCATTTGGGGCTCTATTGATCCAGTTTAGGGACATAGTGGTCCATTGAATGTACGGCCGTCGGGACCCGTCACCTCTCTGACGACGTTGAAGGATTACAATGACAAATATCAGAGGAGTTTAGAGATGTACCCTTGAACCAAAGTTGGTTGGGAGATCTATAGCCCAATTTGGGACTAAAGCCTGTTTGAAGGTTTTGGTTTAAGGATATGTTGGCCGTATTTAAGGCTAATATCAACTTAAACGGTTGTTAAGGATACGTTAGTCCAATTTGGGACTAAGATCGACTTAACGGGATCGTTTAGATCCAACAAAGGAGCATTTGGGCGCTCTATTGTTCCAGTTTAGGGACATAGTGGTCCATTGCCAGTTTAGGGACATGGTGGTCCATTGTTAGTTTAAAGACATCCCAGTCAAGGTTAAGGATATCGTAGTCCATGAGTTTAAGGATCCCACAGTCCGTGAAATGTGTGGTTATCGGGACCCGTCACCTCTTTGAAGACGCTGAGGAATTACAACGACAAATATCAAAGGCGTGAAGAGATGTACCCTTGAACCAATGTGGATTAAGTGATCTGTAGCCCAATTTGGAAACTAAGATCAATTAATTAGAATTATGAGCACATGGGCTCAGTTAAATCCGAATTGAGGATTTATGGCCAACTTGGGCTAAGTCCAATTGGATTTGAAATGTTGGCCTTTTATTGGACCATTAAACATTTGTCTGGGTTCAAGCCCACATTATTTATCAATGCTAAACATTTTCATCTTTGATTTTCTCAGTTTTGAGATTCATTTGGAGGAGGGACTTTTGCCTCTGGAAAATTATCCAATTTGGCTAAAAGTAGTGTTAAACACTAGAGAAAACAGTGTTAAACACTGGAAATAGATCCCTCAAATTAGTGTTAAACACTAAAAGACAATCAGTGTTAAACACTGGAAATATAGAATCCCAAATTAGTGTTAAGCACTAGGAAATAACAGTGTTAAACACTGGAAATAAGATTTTCAAATTAGTGTTAAACACTAAAAGATAATCAGTGTTAAACACTGGGAATAAAGCTCTCGAATTAGTGTTAAACACTAAAGAAAAAGGGGTCACGTGTGGACACATGAGGGCGCCCAAAGGTGGGACCAGATTCCTTTTCTTCGTTCTGCAATTAAGTGTTAAACACTTTTTATATTTTATTTTAGAGCATCACGTGCTGGCACGTGAGGAGGACTCATGCACTGATCATTAAAGCGTCCGCCAAGGGGTCACATGGGAGCACGTGAGAGCGCCCAAGGCCTTTATTTCTTTTATTTTTTCTTTCTGTATTTCGGGTGTCACGTGGAGCACGTGAGGCATTGACTCAAAGCTGTTTCCTTTTTTATTTTTTGGGATCTTTTTAGGGGTCATGTGGGGACACGTGACCTAGTTTTATTCCATCTTTTCTGATCACTGCGGATTGGGGTCACGTGTCATCACGTGACCAATGTTCTTTTTGTGCATGGAGATCTTTCAAGTCTCTTTATTTTAAGAATTAAATTCTCTGTAGGGTTAAACCTTAATCATGATTTTGGAGGAATTAAATTCCTATTATGAAAGAATTAAATTCTTATGTAGTGTTAAACCCTAATTTCTTTTAGAGGAATTAAATTCCCATATATGTAAAAGAATTAAATTCTTGCATAGGGTGAAACCCTAATTTCATTTTAAGAGGAATTAAATTCCTGTGAATTTGAGAGAATTAAATTCTCAATTGGGGTTAAACCCTAGTTCTGTCCATCTTGAAGGAATTAAATTCCTGTAATTTTGGGAGAATTAAATTCTCATATAGGGTTAAACCCTAACTTTGTTTTGGGAGAATTAAATTCTCTAAACTCAATCTCCCCTCTAAGTTTTAGATCTGCACGGCAGGATCTCAACCCGATGAGAATTAAATTCTCAACTTATGGGGAGATGTGCTCTGTGCAGATCTTCAACCAGAGGAAGAACTAACTTCTTTGCAAAAGAGTTAAACTCTTAGATTTTTGAGAATTAAATTCTCTTTTCTTTTGAAATTTTGATCCCCTTTCTTTTCTTACCTAGGGTTTTTTCTTTGCAGAGAATTAAATTCTCCTCTCTTTTCTCTCTGAATTTTCAAGATTCCAAAACTCTATATCTTCCTTTTCTCTTCTTAGCTCCTATTTATAAGAGAAGGAAAAGAATCAATTTGCTTAGTAAATCTTTCATTGAAAGATTTTATTTGTTTTCATAATTAATATGATCCTTTAGATCACACAGTGAATTTTATTCACCGTTGGATTTTAAATCCAAAAATATTATGTTTGTTATTTCTGGTGAGATTTTTAGGGAAATCTTTCCTTGTCTAAAATCTTTCCATAAATTGGTGATTTTTAATCACCCTTGGATTTTTAATCCAACGGTCCCTATAATCCTTTTCCATTTGGAAAGTTTTAGTGAAATTTAGAATTTTAATTCTATTTCGAAAGATTTAGAGAAATTTAGAATTTTAATTCTATTAATCTGTAAGGCTTTCAAAGCATGTCACGTGCTGGCATGTGACCCTTGGTCACGTGTGAGCACGTGACCCCCAATTGAGTCCTTTTCTTAGCGTTTATTTACGCTTCAGTTTTAACCATCACGTGACCATTGGTCACGTGTCAACACGTGACCATTGGTCACGTGTGAGCACGTGATATCTCATTGATGTATTTCTTTCAGCCATTTATTTTTATTTCTGTTTTAACTATCACGTGTCAACACGTGACCATTGGTCACGTGTGAGTACGTGATACCTCATTGAGGTAATTCCTGATTTTTTAATCAGGGAACAGTGTATAGCATATTTGCTCATAACTTTTGATTCCGGATGAATTATGAAGCCCATAATATATCAAATCGAAGGGTTTTTCGAGATACTTCCAATACTTTCAGAATTTAGTTGTTTCTCATTCGGGAGTTTGTCAAAAAACAGCCCAGAAAATATTGGTTCGCATTTTCTGAGGCGTATCACTGTCATTTGATACCTTGGGCTCTTTTGCGCAGAAATTTTTGGCGGGAAAAAATGCCCCCCACTACTTTGCCCGCGTAAGTATGTATGTGGGTGCAGTAGTGCAGAGTTATGCATAGCGTATGACCAGTTTCGGGTTGGTATATAATTTTCAGAATCTTGATCTGAGAAGATAACGAGCGGACATAAGCGTCGTTATTTATCATGGACTCAAATCTCGACTCTTCAGAGATATAGTTCCAAACGCTTTACTCTATGAGCCGCACCCTTCTATCTCTTTATGTCTTACTCTGGTATAAAGTAGTTTATATGCTCATGAGTAACTTCTCCATTTCAGTGGCATGTAACTTTGGTAAATGTGGCTCATAGATGGACCATCTTGACTTCTTTGCAGGGCAGGGATGGCTTAGGAGACAGGAGTAGGATCTGCCACCTAAGACTTTTCAACTTTACGAGCTGTGAGGGTCTCATAAAGACTTTTCTTCCTACGAGTCGTGAGGATCTCGTAGTTGTCTTTTCTCCTTAGGAGTCGTGAGGATTCCTAAGTGTGTTTTCTCTTGAGAGTCGTAAGGATCTCACAAGAGAATTTTCCCGCTTATAAGTCGAGAGGACTTGTAAGTGGTTGTTTCCCTCCTTGTCGAGATTCGACTTTGGAGAGTGTGGTCCGTGAATAGTATGCAAGAGTCCGTTTTGGACCAACTTGCAGGGCCCCAGTGCTTAGGAAACAGGTTTTTATCCCCATTGCCTAAGGCTTTTCCCTACGAGTCGAGACGAAACGAGAATTTCTCGCAAGGATGTCCAAACGTCACAGTTAACCTCTGCTCTTTACGACAGAGGTCTGTTAGGGTCTGTGGTACTAGGGTTTTGCCCGTCGTACCGTCGCATTGGCTGATGTATCCCTCGATAGGCAATCTTGCTGTTCGAGTAGCCTTGCGACTGTCGTGTCTCTGATCCCTTCGGGGGCTGGACAAGACGTCTTCAAGCAATCTTCTTAGGTAGTTTGACCGTCAGAAGAGCAAGCGTTAGGAATTTTTCCATTCCGCTTTTTACTTGAGATTAGGCTTATTTTGGAGAGCCCCGATGAGTCATAACCACTCCGCGCTGGTGTGGGATGATCTCTGATAGTCTTTCAGGTTTTATATGAGTTGCCGTCAAGACCCTAAAGCTAGGAATTTGGCCTTTGCTTCGTTTGCTGGCACTGCGTCTGCTGTATCGAGACGAATGCCGCGGTTGTCTCTAGGTTATTGGTGAACCGTCGAGGCTTGGAACTGTGAATTTTGCCGTGGTTCCGTTTGTTTGATTGTCGCGTCTGAACCCTGCTGGAGGAAGAACGCTGGGGTGACATCTCGTCTGCTGCATCGAGACAAACGTCGAGGTGGTGACCACTCCGCACTGATGTGAGATGATCTCCGATGGTCTTTCAGGTTTTATATGAGTTGCCGTCAAGACCCTGAAGCTAGGAATTTGGCCTTTGCTTCGTTTGTTGGCATTGCGTCTGCTGTATCGAGACGAATGTCGCGGTTGTCTCTAGGTTACTGATGAACCATCGAGGTTTGGAACTAGGGATTTTGCCGTGGCTCCGTTGTTTGATTGTCGCGTCTGAATCCTGCTGGAGGGAGAATGTGGTGACATCTCATCTGCTGTATCGAGACGAACGTCGAGGTGGTGACCACTCTATGTGGGATGATCTCCGGTAGTCTTTCAGGTTTTATTTGAGCTACCGTCAAGACCCTGAAGCTAGGAATTTGGCCTTTGCTTCGTTTGCTTTGGCGTGTCCGAATCCTGTTGGAGGAAGGACGCTATGGTGGCATCTCGTCTGCTGTATCGAGACGAACGTCGAGGTGGTGACCACTCCATGCTGGTGTGAGATGATCCCTGATGGTCTTTCTGGTTTTATATGAGTTGTCGTCAGGACCCTGAAGCTAGGAATTTGGCCTTCGCTTCATTTAATTTGGCATTGCGTCTGCTGTATTGAGACGAACGTCGAGGTGGTGACCACTCCGTGCGGGATGATCTCCGGTAGTCTTTCAGCTTTTATATAAGTTACCATCAAGACCCTGAAGCTAGGAATTTGGCCTTCGCTTCGTTTGCTTTGGCGTGTCCGAATCCTGTTGGCGGAAGGACGCTGTTGTTGACATTGCATCTGCTGTAACGAGACGAATGCTGAGTTGGTACTAGGATTTTACCGTCACTCCGCTTTGTTTCGACCATGGGGTCTTTCGTTAACGTTGCATCTGCATCCTGCCGGACTGCGAAGGAACGCTGTTGTTGACATTGCGTCTGCTGTATCGAGACGAATGTCGTAGTGGAGCTGGGATTTTGCCGTCACTCCGCTTTGTTTCGACCATGAGGTCTTCTGTTGACGTTGCATCTGCATCCTGATGGACCGTGAGGGAACGCCGTTGTTGATATCTCGTCTGCTGTAACGAGACGAATGCTGAGATGGTCTCCAGGTTGTCTGCGAACCATCAAGATTTGGAACTAAGGACTATGCCGTGGCTCCGTTTGATGGTGTATCATCTATGTCCTGCTGGAATGAGGAGGCACACCGTTGTTGGTCTCCAGGCTATAGATGTGGCCATTGAGATTTGGAACTAGGGACTTTGCCATGGTTCCGTTTCGTTGCAACTCTGAGGTCGGTTGTTAACGTCACGTCTGCATCTGGTTGGAGTGAGGAGAAACGCCGTTGGTGATCTCTAAATTGTCGATGTTGACGTCGAGACCCTGAAGCTAGAGATCTTCCTTCGCTTCGTTTGTTGACATCGTGTCTGCAATATTGCGACGAATGTCGAGATCATCTCTAGGTTATCTATGAACAGTTGAGACCTGGCTTCGCTTCGACGAAGCCTGGTAGGACGATATGGTTCCCTTCTTTGTTTGTGCCACTGGATTGTATACAGGGATCGATGTGATCTCACCTGTAGGGCAAAAAGTTTCATTCTTTCATTTTTTTAATTCTTTCCGCGATGCTCTATCATTTCAGCTTTTTATATCGCGAAAATCGCGATTGCCCTATCATTTCGGCTATTTATTTTAGTTTTACTCGCTGCTTTTTATTGCGAGTTGCCCAACCATTTCAGCTATTTTGCATGCAAACATTTTTTTCTTGCTGCTTCTGTTGCAAGTTGCCCCATCATTTCGATTATTTCATATGCTTTTGGCTCGCTGATTTTTTATCGCGAGTGTGGAACTTGGAATCTGGTGCCAATCCCAGCATCAGCATCGCTACAACTGGAATATTGCCAGGAGCGAATCATCATTTTCTATGAAAGGACTTGGAATTTGATACCGATCTAGGCATCAGCATCGCTACAACTGGGATATTTCCAGGAGCGAATCATCATTTGCCTCTGTCGATGTCGAACAAAGGTGGCTTAGCAAACAGGGTTAAGATCTCGTCGACTAAGCCTTTTGACTTCATGAGCCGTAAGAGTCTCATAAAGGTGTTTCTCCCTACGAGTCGTGAGGATCTCGTAGGTTCCTTTTCTCCTTAGGAATCGTGAGGATTCCTAAGTGTTTGTTCTCTTATAAGTCGTAAGGATATTACAACAGTGTTTTCTCCTTGCAAGTCGAGAGGACCTACAAGTGTTTGTTCACTGTGTGAGCATATCCCTAGTCACGGATGGGACTTTGTTAGAGAAATGTTTATTCACGCCCGTGGATTGTATACAAGGGTCAGTATTGAGCCACTTGTAGGGCAGTATTGAAGGTTGTGGGGGTTGCTTAAGAACAGGTTCAGGTCTCTGTAGCTTAAGACTTTCAAATCTTATGAGCCGTGAGGGTCTCATAAGAGGGTTCTCCTTACAAGTCGTGAGGATCTCACAAGTGTAATTTCTTTTTAGGAATCGTGAGGATTCCTAAGTGTATCTCTCCTTTGTGAGTCATAAGGATCTCACGCAGGTGGTTTCTCCTTACAGGGTCGAGAGGACCTTGTAAGTGTCTTTTAACGAGATTGCGCCCTTTCGGGTTTTCATAAAACACGCCGGTAGTCCTGTTGTTTTTACTCACGGCGCCCTTTCGGGTTTTCATCCGTGCCCTTTTTACTTATGGACATACCGTTTTCTTCTTCTTTTTTTTTGAATGAGGTTGCACCCTTTCGGGTTTTCACAAGACTCGCCGGTAGTCCTGTTGTTTTTACTCAAGGTGCTCTTTCGGGTTTTCATCCGTGCCCATTTTGCTTATGGACATACCGTTTTTTTACGTCAGCCTGAAAATGTTGCGGGTTGGAAGTAGTTTAACGACGTTTCGGTCATTTGCAAGTTTTAGGACATTGCGGTCCACCGTAGCCGTATTAGAGGCGAATTTCTAGTTTACGGACTTTTCGGTCCATGGGGCTTTCCCTATGAATGAGCATGATGCCCCCGGCATATCCATCTTTCTCGGAGCATGTGGTTGTGGCGGGCTCACCTTCCAGTTTTCGGACAATGCGAACTTGCCCTGTTGGTATTGGCCTTCAACCCAGTTTTTGAAAACGTAGCAGTTTTCGATCGCATGGCCCAATACTAGGTGATAAGGGCAATAATTAGGATTGTCGACATCATTCAGTTGTAGCTGGTATTTCGGCTCCGGTAGAGTGATAAGCCTGTTGCGCACTGCTAGTTTGAACAGCCTCCTTGTTTCATCCCAGGGAAATGAGTAAGGACGTTTCAACTTCTCATAGAGGGGTTTCCGCTTGTTGTTTTGGCGAACAACCGGTCTAGGGCCACTTGATTGTTGTTGAGTGTTGGCGATGAAGGCCGTTTTTCCTTCCCTTTATCCTTTTTATTCGATCCCTTGTTTGTGGGTCCGAGATTCTTTCCGGGTAGCGTGCGATTGCACGGCTGAATGTTCTCGCAACTCCTCAATTCTTTCGTTTTAGAGATGGATTCCTTGAAGAGAGGACCGAGGGCTACTTTTTCGTCGGAGTCGCTCCTGAATGTGAGAACTCGCGGTCCCTCGGGATCAACCCTATGACAATTGCCGGCAATTCTTTTACGCTCATCTGTCGCATTTTTCTGCCGTCTACGAGCTTCACGCTTTGTCCTGTTGAAGTATTGCCTATGAACGACATACCCTTGCCACCAACACTTAAAGGAGTTGCAATCCTCAGTAGGATGTGCGATCTTCTGATGATATAAGCAGAAGTTAGGATGTACTTCCGCTTCATCAAGATGTATACTACCAGGAGAATTTTCTCTGAAAGAGGGAGGCCTCATCCCCATCGATATGGCTTCAGCGAATCGTTTCCTTGTCTTGATCCTACTTTCATTTGCGGCGGATGTACTTTGATCTGGTTGGAGTGTTTCGACCCTTTTGTCCAGTCGCCGGCGTTTGGCCTTTTCAAATATGGCCATCTCACGCTCCCGATTGGCTTTACTTTTTAGATGAATTTCATTCAGGAAGGTGTCGATCATTTCGTTTGACGGCCATAGAAGTTCTAGTTCAGGACCTGCCCTCCCGTCTCTCGGTGCAAGGAGCTTCTTTATCGTCTATCGACGAGTGAGAGATCACATGGCAGCTTGCCACATAATCCTTAGGTTCGTCTGATGAGTCTTTATCATCATCTCCGTCCTCATAGACGTGGCTGAGTAATTCTCGGAGTGTGAATGGGGTCCGCGCTTTCTGATTATATCCTTCCAGTGCATCAACATATTTTTGCAGATCCGTGCGCTTGTCATCTAACTTCGCGGGCTTTTGGGTCTTCTCCTTCTTCTTCGAATACTTTGACGGCTGCGTCTGGGTATTTTGCCAGTTGCTATCAATTCTCGGTGTTAGGCGTGGTTTCAGTATCCCATCGATGACCTCGAGCTCTGGCGGACTTTTCCACCTGACGGCTTGGCATGTGTGAAGATCCTTCAGCATTCTTTTCGTCTTGGTTGAAAGAGCGACCTCCCATGGAGCTTTTTCTATAAAAGAGCACGATGCCCCCGGCGTGTCCTCTTTTTTACGGGCATGAGGTTGTGACGGGTTCACCTTCCAGTTTTCGGATAACGCGAACTTGCCCTATTAGTACTGATCCTCGATCCATCCCTTAAAGACGAAGCAATCTTCGATTGGATGGCTTACTGCTTGGTGGTAAGGGCAGTAATTAGGATCGTTGACATCACCTGGCTGCAACGGACGTTTTGGATTCGGCAAATTTATGAGTCTGTTACGTATTGCCAGCTCGAACAGTTTCCTCGTTTTATCCTGGAGAAACGAGTAAGGACGTCCCAGTCTCTCCTCGAGGGATGGGCGTGAACACACGTTGTTTTGCGAACAACCGGCTTTAAGTTGCTCGGCTGTTGTTGAGTATTAGCGATGAAAGTTGATTTTCCTTTCCCTTTTTCATTTTGAGAGTCCGTCTTTGGAGGAGATGGTTTATGACCCATCTGATCCATTTGTGCCAACTTGTCAATCAAGGCTTGGAAAGTAGTTGGCTTGAAGAACATCATGAATTACGAGATGGTCGCTTGTGGATCAAGAGTGCTTACGAACATGCCTACCGCAGGTGCATCTTCGATGCGTTGTTCGCACTTCGACCATAAGTTTCGCCATCGTATTGCGTATTGAAACCATGTTTCGCCTGGCCTTACACTACCGTTGATCAATGCGGAGATCGGGGTGCGCTCACTAGCGCTTGCAAATCTTTGTGTAAACATTAGCTCCATCTCCGCAAATATTTTGATAGAGTTTCTAGGTAGCTCCGAATACTATTCAAAGGCCGTTTCTGCTAAGCTGCCGACGAATTGGCGAAGCAACAGTTTGTCGTTGCCTCCAGTGTTGCCGCATAAGGCCCTGAATTGAGCGACATGCTGATGTGGATTCCCTGTCCCCTTGTATACATGGAATTTAGGGATCGTATATCCCAGCGGGTAACTGATTTGGTCATACCAGCCCGGATAGGGTCGTCCGGTTCTAACAATTTGCCCAGCCGCTTCATTCGCCTGGTGAACTCGTATCTGCTGAGCTATATAGCCGTCTAGTGCAGCTTTGGAAATGGTTTCCTCCTTGGCTGCTGAATGAGCCGGATGAGGATTAGACGTCTCCCCTCTATCGTCTTCAATAATGATCGGAGGGTCTTCAGCTGGAGGGTCCGGCTGTAATATCATTCCTACCATGTCTTGGAAGAGAAGCGCCATTTGTTTTATATGGGCAACTTGTTCTGCTGCTTCTCTGTCCTTCTTTTCGAGGATTCTCCGAAGAAACTCGGCATCAGTTTCCTGCTCACGGTGCTACTCTGATGACGCCTCCGGGCATTCTTTTGGCCTAGTGAGTGTGGCCATTTGCGTCAGCATTTCTTGAAGCTTTTGTTGCAGCTCCTGGGCTTTTGTTACGGATCGGATGAGCGGTCGGTGACTCGTCGAAGCGCGGCTATCCTCTTTCCCGGATGCCATATAGACAGTGTGCACCACCATGCCCCCAGACTTGGGGCGTTTAGATTCAGTGACTTTGCGATTTGCCAAAGACGTAGGGATCTTCTCCGACCTCATTCTTTTGCGGGCGGTCGAAGTTAAGGGGGCTGTTGTAGTGGGCACCCAAGTAGCTGTCGCTTTTTATGGCTTGACAGAGTAGTCCTTCTCCTGCTAAACCTTCATCTTTTTCTGTCGGCGGAGATAGTCTTGATCCATCACAGAGTCTTAGACTTGACGCCAGACCTTGTACATTTTAGAGGACAGCCGTTGAGGGGGCTGCTCCAGCTTCACCTTTGGGGCATTATCCACAGGTGGAGGAGATATTTTCAATACGGCAGTTGGCGAGTTTTTGCGCACCCTTCTTAGCGGTTCAAAGCTATTCCCAGTCGGAACAGCAGCATTGATTTCCACCATCGGAGCTGGCGGAGTTAGCCCAGAAGGGGAGTTGCCCCCAGCCTTCCTTACCCGGCTCCAGTGACGACGGTGAGCATGTCGTGCGATTGGAGTTGGTTTAGCCGTAGGGGTGACCTCCTTATGCCCCCTGTGTTGGTCAGAATTCGCTGGTATCAGCCTTTTAAAGTCCGACGTCCGTTGAATGGGGATGGCCAACCTATCAAAAGCAGACTTCCGAGTAGGGGAAGCAACCTTGGTGATTTCACCTGGAACGGAAGCAGAAATAGTCGGTCTTATGAAGATCGACCATTTGGCAGGAGAAGCCTCCTTGACGATTTTGGGAGCAGGGATGGATATCCGCTTCGGGATAACGCCTTCTGGTATTGCAGGATTCTTCCCGGGCCCGTTGGAGCTCTGGCCTAGTCTGTTAAAAATGGAGGCAGTGGAGTTGGGCGACCCATTGAGAGGGGCCGCAATAGTAGCAAGCCGATCGAATACCGACATCTTGGGAGCTTCTTGTGACGGTACATAGGCATTGAAGCTCATGGATGGGAGCATGGCCCCGAAGAATAGTCCAGTGGTGGCTTGAGTTACCTGCTCCACTGGCATCTTGAAAAGGGAGGCTACTTGGGGCTCGTAAGTCACTCCTCCAGCAATGACGGAATGAGAATTGCAGTTGCAGGTAGTGCAGTTTGAAGCCATTGATCTTCTATTTTCTGCACGGAGCAAGACACAAAATCTAAGTACCTCGAATCCACAGGCAACCATAGCAAACCGCGATTCGTTCGCGAACACGAAACATGAAGTGTGGAGTGGAAAGAGGAAGAGGTCCCACCGGGCGTGCCAGAATCTGTTACCCTCTGAAAGACGCGCAAGACAGACGTCTTGCCTGAAATTCGGGGCAGATGCTAATTGGTGCTATCCGTCCATCTCTCCGAAGATGCCAAGTTGATTTATGGCACCGTATATCGAAGGTCTAAATGGATGCGGCCGATGTAGCAAACTTCGTCAGATGCCCCTTCGCTTGAGGGGTTTTTGATTGTGGGGACGCTCTTCCCTACAGGCGCAAGCCCCTGCAGTTAATTACGCTACCGTATCGCGGTAACAACTTTCTCCATCTCCAGATGTTCACTTCGTGTCGTGGGTGTTTGTTTTGTTTGTGGTTGCCCGTGGATTGTATACGGAGCCTAATTTATGTCGTCGCCCGTAGGACGTGGATTAGTCCAAATCCGTATTTACTTAGATTTGGGTTTGGGGTTTTGGTTTAAGGATACGTTAGCCATATTTGAGGCTAAGATCAACTTAAACATTTTTTAAGGATACGTTAGTCCAGTTTGAGACTAAGATCAACTTAACGGGATCGTTTAGATCCGACAAAAGAGCATTTTGGGCTCTATTGTTCCAGTTTAGGGACATAGTGGTCCATTGAATGTATGGCCGTCGGGACCCGTCACCTCTCTAACGACGTTGAAGGATTACAACGACAAATATCAGAGGAGTTCAGAGATGTACCCTTGAACCAAAGTTGATTGGGAGATCTATAGCCCAATTTGGGACTAAACTCTGTTTGAAGGTTTTGATTTAAGGATATGTTAGCCGTATTTAAGGCCAAGATCAATTTAAATGGTTGTTAAGGATACATTAGTCCAATTTGGGACTAAGATCGACTTAACGGGATCGTTTAGATCTGACAAAAGAGCATTTGGGGGCTCTATTGTTCTAGTTTAGGGACATAGTGGTCCATTTCCAGTTTAGGGATATGGTGGTCCATTGTTAGTTTAAAGACATCCCGGTCAAGATTAAGGACATCGTAGTCCATGAGTTTTAGGACCCCACAGTCCGTGAAATGTGTTGTTATCGGGACCCGTCACCTCTTTGAAGACGATGAGGAATTACAACGACAAATATCAAAGGAGTGAAGAGATATACCCTTGAACTAATGTGGAGTGATCTGTAGCCCAATTTGGAAACTAAGATCAATTAATTAGAATTATGAGCACATGGGCTCAGTTAAATCCGAATTGAGGATTTATGGCCAACTTGGGCTAAGTCCAATTGGATTTGAAATGTTGGACTTTTATTGGACCATTAAACATTTGTCTGGGTTCAAGCCCACATTATTTATCAATGCTAAACATTTTCATCTTTGATTTTCTCAGTTTTGAGATTCATTTGGAGGAGGGACTTTTGCCTCTGGAAAATTAGCAATTTGGCTAAAAGTAGTGTTAAACACTAGAGAAAACAGTGTTAAACACTGGAAATAGATCTCTCAAATTAGTGTTAAACACTAAAATACAATCAGTGTTAAACACTGGAAATATAGAATCCTAAATTAGTGTCAAGCACTAGGAAATAACAGTGTTAAACACTGGAAATAAGGTTTTCAAATTAGTGTTAAACACTAAAAGATAATCAGTGTTAAACACTGGGAATAAAGCTCTCGAATTAGTGTTAAACACTAAAGAAAAAGGGGTCACGTGTGGACACGTGAGGGTGCCCAAAGGTGGGACCAGATTCCTTCTCTTCGTTCTGCAATTAAGTGTTAAACACTTTTTATATTTTATTTTAGAGCATCACGTGCTGGCACGTGAGGAGGATTCATGCACTGATCATTAAAGCGTCCGCCAAGGGGTCACGTGGGAGCACATGAGAGCATCCAAGGCCTTTATTTCTTTTACATTTTCTTTCTGTGTTTCGGGGGTCACGTGGAGCACGTGAGGCATTGCCTCAAAGCTGTTTCCTTTTTATTTTTGGGGATCTTTATAGGGGTCACGTGGGGACACGTGACCTAGTTTTATTCCTTCTTTTCTGATCACTGCGGATTGGGGGCACGTGTCATCACGTGACCAATGTTCTTTGTGTGCATGGAGATCTTTCAAGTCTCTTTATTTTAAGAATTAAATTCTCTGTAGGGTTAAACCCTAATCATGATTTTGGAGGAATTAAATTCCTATTATGAAAGAAATAAATTCTTATATATGGTTAAACCTTAATTTCTTTTAGAGGAATTAAATTCCCATATATGTAAAAGAATTAAATTCTTGCATAGGGTGAAACCCTAATTTCATTTTAAGAGGAATTAAATTCCTATGAGAGAATTAAATTCTGAATTAGGGTTAAACCCTAGTTCTGTCCATCTTGAAGGAATTAAATGTAAGTCTACGTTGCGACCCCCGGTTCTTGCGGGGAGGCGGAAACGGTATAAAAATCAAATTTTTAGCGCATGGGGCAACATGGACTAATAAAGTCGGGATCTTTTCCTAAACTAAAACTAGCTATCATGCTAAAGGGAGTTAGCTACTCCGAAAAGAGGTTATACCTAACTTGAACTCCTTCTTCTTGAAACCTTTGTAGGGAGTTGATGGTGTTTTCCTCGTTGCCTTCTTCCGTCAAAGATGGATCCACCTGAGGGTTCAACCTTCGGGCTCTTTCTCGGACTTTGAGAGAACTAGGATCTTCGGCTTGCTAAACCTCTAACCCTAGAGTGAACAGAGAGTGTCTTTGGGGTGTTTTTGTCTCAAGGAGAGGGATTCTCAACACATGAGAAGGGGTCTCCTTGAACTAGAGGAGGAAGAAGAAGAAGTGAGGAGAGAGAAGTGTTATGATAGAATGAGGTCTTCTTTTCTTTTTACAACCATATCACAAAATGAAAAGAATTATCAATTAACAATAATAATAAAATGAAATAGTTGATGGATGGTTTGGAATGACCATTATCATTACATTCTTTAAATGGTTTTGCAAGAATCAAAAAGCATCTTTCTTATGTAATGATGATGGTCAAACCTTCAACCATGGTCAACAAGTCAACCATGGTCAACAAGTCAACAAAACCCAACCATGACACAATTTCATTTAATTAATATTATTAATTGATATATCATAATTCCATTAGGGTTTGGAAAAAGACGACTGTCAACTGTGCATACGCACCAGTTCCGAAACCCTAATGAAAATCCTCCTCCTCCGCCTCAATTAACTGTGCATACACACCCGCATTCTTGTTCCGAGGAACATGAATACCAAGAGATAAAATCAACCCCAAAACATATACCAGTATCTGGCTCAAACCAGAGCCTACTAGTAATATCTGTCCGGACTCCAAACGTGCACAAGTGCGCGGATGAGAATGAACCCTGTCGCAAAACCATGCGACCTCTACTCTGTTTTGCCCAGAGGCGAATAGCCCTCTGTGTGGGACTCTAAAGACTCGACACTACGCTGGCAGTGGGTTTAACCACAGACCGCAAGCGGCACTAGCTGTGCGTAACGGTCCCCAGATAGATGTCGACAAGAAGACTGACGAGGTGAACCCCATCTGAACTCCTACTGAGTCGGAATGTGACAGTCTTCGTACAGTCCGGTCTGTTCGTCTAATGCATCGCATGTCGGGCCTAGGGGGCGGTAAACGTCAGTCCCCTAATAGCGGTACAAGTCGTGTCGGAGTGAAGCCCAAAACACCCTGAGATAACACTGGAAGCCTACCAGTATATCTCGCTTGCCCTGGCCAGGGGCTACTCGTGTAATGGCTCTCCTAGACACAGCGCGATGTCAACCCCCAATACCGGGAGAGACGAATCCTGTCTAACCGTCACTGCCTCCAAGTGCTTCGGGACTGTACCCAACTACTACCTGTTTGCACAACTCCTTTGAGCCGTGGGAGGGTAGTAATCAAAGTACAGTGGGAACACACTCGAGGCGAAGTGCCAGTGTCAAGTCAGCGGACTAAGCTATACTCATGTCACCTGGGAACTGATAACTGACGATAGGTATAATACTAACCTGTCAGTTCCCGACGAGTCCTGTCCAGTGTACTCGTAACCCAACGAGCACCCGTATACTATCTCCAGTACGACGTACTGATGGCTGTGGGACAGACTATCTCCCACACTGGGATGAGAAGCGCATACGCTAGTCTACTCCGGAGTATCGATGCCCTGTCTCGATATTCCTGCGACTAGGGACCTGTATAAGGATGTGCTTATAGATTACCCAGCCCCCAATAGTGTGACTGCCATCACAACGCTGGTAATCAAGCAAAGATCCTAAGGACTCCACTAATGCGTATAGGTGATATACTAAAATAAACACATGTACACATTGAAGTAGAAACAAACCAAGTAGCATACTACTATATTGAGCAAGATTGTTTATACAAGGTGAATATCCCAAGCTTCCATAAGTAATATACAAACTAGTATGATACAGTAATGGCCTCTAGGGCATATACACTAACAATCTCCCACTTGCACTAAGGCCATGTACTGGCGTATCGAAGACCTATCATCTCGATCAGCCGCTCGAACTGAGTCTGGGGCAGGGCCTTGGTGAATGGATCTGCAGTGTTTTCTTCTGAAGCAACCCTCCGAACCTCGATCTCCTTGCGATCCACGATCTCCCTGATCAGGTGATACCGCCTCAAGATGTGTCTGGATCTTTGATGGGACCTGGGTTCCTTCGCTAAATCTATAGCCCCGTTGTTGTCGCAATACAGAGGTATTGGGTCAACAATGGACGGAACCACCTGAAGTTCTTTCAAGAACTTCCTCATCCAGACAGCTTCTTTTGCGGCATCAGATGCAGCGATGTATTCCGCTTCCATTGTCGAGTCTACAACGGTTTCCTGTTTGGAACTCTTCCAACACACCGCCCCTTCATTGAGGGTAAAGACAAAACCCGACATGGACTTGGAATCATCCTTGTCACTCTGGAAGCTGGAGTCAGGAAAGGCCTCGATCTGGAGATCTTTTCCGCCATACACCAAGAACATCTCCTTAGTCCTTCTCAGGTACTTGAGAATGTTCTTTACTGCTATCCAGTGTTTCTCCCCAGGGTTTGACTGATACCGGCTTACCACACTCAGTGCATAAGCTACATCCGGTCTGGTACACAACATCGCATACATTATAGAGCCTACCGCAGAAGCGTAGGGTATAATAGACATGCGATCCCTCTCCAAATCAGTCTTGGGGGACATCTCTTTAGAGAGGGCGATCCCGTGACAAGCCGGTAGGTTACTGCGCTTGGAATCTTCCATACTGAATCTTTTCAGTATGGTGTCGATGTACCTGGACTGTGAAAGTCCTAATATCCTCTTGGATCTATCACGATGGATCCGGATCCCCAGGATGTATGAGGCATCACCCAGGTCTTTCATGGAGAACCTGTGCGACAAGAACCCCTTGACAGATTGTAGCATAGGAATGTCATTTCCTATTAAGAGAATGTCATCCACGTATAAAACGAGGAATACTACAGTTCTTGCTACAAATCTACTATAGATGCATGGTTCATCTGGATTTTTGATAAAGCCAAATTCCTTGACCGTCTCATCAAAACAGATGTTCCAACTCCGCGATGCCTGCTTTAGTCCATAGATGGACTTAAGCAACTTGCACACCTTTCCGCTGCTCCCACTCTGAATGAAACCCTCTGGCTGGTCCATATAGACACACTCTTCTAAATTTCCATTTAGAAAAGCGGTTTTTACGTCCATTTGCCAAATCTCATAATCGTGGAAGGCAGCAATGGCAAGAAGGATCCGAATGGATTTCAGCATAGCCACTGGAGAAAAGGTTTCGTTATAGTCCAAACCAGGTCTTTGACGGAAACCCTTTGCTACAAGTCTAGCTTTATAGGTCTCAACCTGTCCATCTACACCAATCTTCCTTTTGAAGATCCACTTGCATCCTACGGGTTTTACCCCGTCTGGAGCAATGTCCAACGTCCATACTTTGTTGGTGTACATGGACTCCATTTCGGTCCGCATTGCATCCAGCCATTTTACCGAGTCAATGCTCTGAACGGCCTGCTGGAAGCTAGTAGGCTCATCATAATCTATGATGCAATCCCCTCTATCCCCGTCTATGAGAAAACCGTAGTATCTCTCGGGCGGATGAGACTGCCTACTACTCCTGCGGAGCGGCGTAGGAATGTCCTGTTCTTTTGAACCCTCTGGTTCCACTAAGCTTTCAGTAATAGTCTGTGGTTCTGGAATTTCTTCCAGTTCTACTGCGCTTCCACTTATTTCTTTTTCTAAGAACTGGTGTTCTAGAAAGTGGGCATGACGAGAAACAAGAACTTTTTGTTCCTCTTCGTAGTAGAAGAGATATCCCTTGGAATTCTTTGGATATCCCACAAACTTACACTGTACTGAGCGCGCCTCGAGCTTGTCCGCATGCTGCTTTTTAACAAAAGCTGGACTTCCCTAAGTCTTAATGTGACCGAGATGGGGCCTCTTCCCACACCACATCTCATATGGTGTAGTAGGCACAGTCTTAGTAGGAACTCGGTTCAAAAGGTACGCAGCTGATTCTAGCGCATACCCCCAGAATGATCGCGGTAACTCAGCGTTACTCATCATGGACCGTACCATATCCAATAGGGTTCGGTTCCGTCTCTCCGATACACCGTTATGTTGCGGAGTGTATGGAGGAGTAAGCTGAGAGAGAATTCCGTTCTCTTTTAAATAATTCAGGAACTCGGCACTTAAGTATTCTCCACCTCGATCCGATCTTAGAATCTTGATACTTTTGCCGGTTTGTTTTTCTACTTCATTCTTATATTCCTGGAACTTTTCAAAGGCTTCGGACTTATATTTCATTAAGAAGACATAACCGTACCTTGAAAAATCATCCGTAAAAGTAATGAAGTAAGAGTAACCTCTTCGCGCATGTGTAGACATTGGACCGCATACGTCGCTGTGTACGAGTCCCAAGAGCTCGCTCGCTCTTACTCCGTGTCCAGTGAACGGAGTCTTTGTCATCTTTCCTTTGTGACAGGATTGACAAGTGGCATACGATTGATATTCGAACGGATCCAAATATCCTTCTGTATGTAACTTAGTCAACCTTCTCTCATTGATGTGACCCAGTCTACAATGCCATAAGAAAGTCTGATTGATTTCCGTAGACTTTCTTTTGTGTGTATTCTGGACATTGAAAATCTGTGGTTGGTTTAACACGTATATACCATTGCTCAGTGTACCTGACCCAATCAGAACTTGATTAAGGTGAATGTTTACAACATTACTTACAAACGCAAATTCATAACCTTCTTTAGAAACCAAAGATACAGAAATGATATTACAAGTTGCGTTGGGTACAAAAAAGCAATTGCGTAAAACCAAAACATGTCCATCTGACATTCCCAGGTGATAGTCCCCCACGGCTTTAGCATCCATGCTAGCTCCGTTCGCAACTCTGAGGGTCATGTCACCTGCCTTCAAAACCCTACGGTTTCTCAACGCCTGCAAAGAATTACAGATATGAGATCCTGATCCGGTATCCAATACCCAGGAAGTAGAGTTTATAGAAAGACAGTTTTCAATAACATACACACCTGAAGCTGAAGCCGCAACCTGCTTCAGTTCCTGTGTCCTGGCCTTCCAAGCCCTGCAATCTTTCTTCCAGTGTCCACTCTTATGACAATAGAAGCATTCTTCCTTTCCCACAAGCTTCCCCGCTATCTTTGTTGCCTTTTCCTTTCCCTTCGTACCTACTTTACTAACACCGCCCTTTGGTTTGGCGGGGGCTTTCTTCCTCTTTCCCTTGGCTTTCGCCTTGGACCTAGAAGAAGAAGATCCTCCTACAAACAAAGCGGGTGTTTCCCTTCCTTTCTGTAGGGTGCCCTCTGCGCTCCTCAGCATGTTGAGGAGTTCTGAAAGTTCAACTTCGTTTTCTTGTAAGTTGAAGTTCAGTATAAACTGGGCATAAGTGGATGGAAGGGACTGGAGAACTAAATCCGTATGGAGCTCACTTTCCAACGTGGTCCCAAGTTCCGCGAGCTCTTCAATGTAGCCAATCATCTTAAGCACGTGGTCCGCTACCGATGATCCGACGGCCAATTTTGCCGAAAATAACTTCTTCGACACTTCGTATCTTGCGATACGAGACTGCTCTCCATACAGTTTTTTTGTATGAAGAAATATGGATTCCAGGTCCATATTCTCGTGCCTCCTCTGATGTTCGTTGTCCATAGAGGCAAGCACGAGGCACTTGGCCTTCGCGCAATCAATCTCCCAAGTCTTACGGATTTCCTTATCCGAGACGCTGGAGGTGGGACCTGGGACGGGGGGAGCTTTGGTGGTAAGAAGATACCCCAGCTTGTCGTAAGTGATTGCCATTTTGACATTCCTGAGCCAATCTTTGTAGTTTGGCCCTGTCAGTATGTTTTTATCTAGAAGTAACTTAAGTCCAGTCATGTCGATTGGTCGCTGCAATTAGGAGAGAGAAGAAGAAACACTCAGCACGATGCTCTTGCAAGTTTAGAATGGTTTTTAATTTGTCTAAACAGGATGGCTCCCACTGTCTCTCGAATCCCTCCTCAAACCATAAAGGAAGAATTAGTCGGGATCAATCCCACCGCACAATACTTGCTTAACCGTTCAGCCAGGCCAGTGTCGGTACTTCGAGGGAGGTTTTCCAACGCTTTCGCGAAGTTCCTTAATTAAATAACCTCTTTTCCCGGGGGGCGTAGCCCCGCTAACACCTTTCTAGGCACCTACTTGGTTTATAGCATCGATCGTTTAGTGAGAAATTTCCCGAGGAGTAGCATATACTCACAGTAGGATCGGGATCCAAATATCATCGCGTGACGAAACTGAAGGAATCCTACCAGAATCACCACACTCCAAATGGTATGCAAATCTAGCAAGTTTCAGTACTTATGAAACTCCCGATGTGGATTTTTGCCCCATGCTCTTATGACCTTGACTTTGGCCAAAATATCATAAGTCACATGTCAAGTTCTACCCGTCACTATCCAGGTTAATTTGGATCCACCCGCACCTACCCTTGACTTTGGCCAAAATGGCAGTACGACTGTCCCAAACCAACGCATCTATCTATACTACACATGAACACCTAATAGCTACCAATCACTATGCCTTGACTTTGGCCAACATACATAAATTGAATACTATTGCCTATTCATGCGAAACGATGGAGGGCTACGAATGGTTTCGGTAAAACCGTGAACGTAGTGAACTTGATATAATCGATGGAACGAGATAGCTTTTAGAAGGAGTGGCTCAAGCTCCGTATTTAAAAGTCAGTTTTGAAAAGAACCGAGTGGTTTTTCGAAAGTGTTCCAACGACTTTAGCTTGGTTTATTATCTTGCATTAGTTCTTTTAATGCGTGATATTCATGCATTAGTTCTTTTAATGCGTCCCATCATTTAATCCTACCATTGCAGAAAACAACCAAAATATGACGTACGCTTATGCCATTCGCATTCGCCACGGGACCCCGTCATTACCCGTTAGGTTACTTAACTAACGACAGAGCGGGGGCTGGGCTAGCGCGGCTGTAAAACATAAGCAACGCCTAAATAGTTATAAATATATAGCAATGATAGACATTACAGATCACAGATGAATACACTGGATATACTAGGAATCCGCAATCCGTTCGAGCCTGCAACGAAAAGCGGATTACACGGTCGTGGTGAATAGCCAATACCCCACCCAAGACCCCTACGGGTGCGGCAAACTACCCGCCAAGTACCCGGTAGTTTGTGCACCCCTCCATGGGTCTATCCTAGGAGCAAAAAACAGTAAAAAGAATTATACAATGACGGCTACAACCCCGACCCGGTTGTGCGGCCATACAAATAATAATATTACATCAATTTACATATTACAAATGAATGAAAGAAAAACAACACTCATCTCACATCCATCCCGGCTATTCACCCGCGACAATCCAATCCATTCATATACACATACCATCAACAAACACAGATCACAGATATGTATAACCCCGACTAATCGACATATAGCGATTAGCCGACGTTCAATACATGTAAACATCACAGATATAACCATTGTAGTCAAAGTGTAGTGAAGTTCGACAAAAAATACGGATTTATAGGCCCCCAAAAACAAATTTCTTTTCTGGAAAATCTGGGCACAAATAACATATCTGAAAAATCCCAAAACCCTACCAGAAGAACACTGCACAAAACCCGATCACAGGAGGAAACAAAACGGCGGCGGTTCCGCGGCCTCAGCCACCTATGGCCGCGGAACCGCGGCGGTTTGAGGGAATCAAGCGATCGTTTTTGGTGGGTGTTCTCACAAAACCCTGAGCCAATTTTAGGAGTAAAACTTTTTCACTTTCGAGCACAAAAAATTTCAACAGAAAGTTAGGGTTTTGTTTCTCCGGTTTTTGCGATTTTTCCGTTCGAACTTCTATACACTTTACTACTAAGCTAGTTTAAGTTTAGTTGGGCTCTGATACCACTGTAAGTCCACGTTGCGACCCCCGGTTCTTGCGGGGAGGCGGAAACGGTATAAAAATCAAATTTTTAGCGCATGGGGCAACATGGACTAACAAAGTCGGGATCTTTTCCTAAACTAAAACTAGCTATCATGCTAAAGGGAGTTAGCTACTCCGAAAAGAGGTTATACCTAACTTGAACTCTTTCTTCTTGAAACCTTTGTAGGGAGTTGATGGTGCTTTCATCGTTGCCTTCTTCCGTCAAAGATGGATCCACCTGAGGGTTCAACTTTCGGGCTCTTTCTCGGACTTTGAGAGAACTAGGATCTTCGGCTTGCTAAACCTCTAACCCTAGAGTGAGTAGAGAGTGTCTTTGGGGTGTTTTTGTCTCAAGGAGAGGGATTTTCAACACATGAGAAGGGGTCTCCTTGAACTAGAGGAGGAAGAAGAAGAAGTGAGGAGAGAGAAGTGTTATGATAGAATGAGGTCTTCTTTTCTTTTTACAACCATATCACAAAATGAAAAGAATTATCAATTAACAATAATAATAAAATGAAATAGTTGATGGATGGTTTGGAATGACCATTATCATTACATTCTTTAAATGGTTTTGCAAGAATCAAAAAGCATCTTTCTTATGTAATGATGATGGTCAAACCTTCAACCATGGTCAACAGGTCAACCATGGTCAACAAGTCAACAAAACCCAACCATGACATAATTTCATTTAATTAATATTATTAATTGATATATCATAATTCCATTAGGGTTTGGAAAAAGACGACTGTCAACTGTGTATACGCACCCGTTCCGAAACCCTAATGAAAATCCTCTTCCTCCGCCTCAATCAACTGTGCATACACACCCGCATTCTTGTTCCGAGGAACATGAATACCAAGAGATAAAATCAACCCCATAACATATACCAGTATCTGGCTCAAACCATAGCCTACTAGTAATATCTGTCCGGACTCCAAACGTGTACAAGTGCGCGGATGAGAACAAACCCTGTCGCAAAACCATGCGACCTCTACTCTGTTTTGCCCAGAGGCGAATAGCCCTCTGTGTGGGACTCTAAAGACTCGACACTACGCTGGCAGTGGGTTTAACCACAGACCGCAAGCCGCACTAGCTGTGCGTAATGGTCCCCAGGTAGATGTCGACAAGAAGACTGACGAGGTGAACCCCATCTGAACTCCTACTGAGTCGGAATGTGACAGTCTCCGTACAGTCCGGTCTGTTCGTCTAATGCATCGCATGTCGGGCCTAGGGGGCGGTAAACGTCAGTCCCCTAATAGCGGTACAAGTCGTGTCGGAGTAAAGCCCAAAACACCCTGAGATAACACTGGAAGCCTACCAGTATATCTCGCTTGCCCTGGCCAGGGACTACTCGTGTAATGGCTCTCCTAGACACAGCGCGATGTCAACCCCCAATACCGGGAGAGACGAATCCTGTCTAACCGTCACTGCCTCCAAGTCCTTCGGGACTGTACCCAACTACTACCTGTTTGCACGACTCCTTTGAGCCGTGGGAGGGTAGTAATCAAAGTACAGTGGGAACACACTCGAGGCGAAGTGCCAGTGTCAAGTCAGCGGACTAAGCTGTACTCATGTCACCTGGAAACTGATAACTGACGATAGGTATAATACCAACCTGTCAGTTCCCGACGAGTCTTGTCCAGTGTACTCGTAACCCAATGAGCACCCGTATACTATCTCCAGTACGACGTACTGATGGCTGTGGGATAGACCATCTCCCACACTGGGATGAGAAGTGCATACGCTAGTCTACTCCGGAGTATCGATGCCCTGTCTCGATAGTCCTGCGACTAGGGACCTGTATAAGGATGTGCTTATAGATTACCCAGCCCCCACTAGTGTGACTGCCATCACAACGCTGGTAATCAAGCAAAGATCCTAAGGGCTCCACTAATGCGTATAGGTGATATACTAAAATAAACACATGTACACATTGAATTAGAAACAAACCAAGTAGCATACTACTATATTGAGCAAGATTGTTTATACAAGGTGAATATCCCAAGCTTCCATTAAGTAATATACAAACTAGTATGATACAGTAATGGCCTCTAGGGCATATACACTAATATTAAATTCCTGTAATTTTGGGAGAATTAAATTCTCATATAGGGTTAAACCCTAACTTTGTTTTGGGAGAATTAAATTTTCTAAACTCAATTCCCCCTCTAAGTTTTAGATCTGCATGGCAGGATCTCAACCCGATGAGAATTAAATTCTCAACTTATGGGAAGATGTGCTCTGTGCAGATCTTCAACCAGAGGAAGAGCTAAGTTCTTTGCAAAACAGTTAAACTCTTAGATTTTTGAGAATTATATTCTTTTTTCTTTTGATGTTTTCATCCCCTTTCTTTTCTTACCTAGGGTTTTTTCTTTGCAGAGAAATAATTTCTCCTCTCTTTTCTCTCTGAATTTTCAAGATTCCAAAACTCTATATCTTCCTCTTCTCTTCTTAGCTCCTATTTATAAGAGAAGGAAAAGAATCAATTTGTTTAGTAAAATTTTCATTGAAAGATTTTGTTTGTTTTCATAATTAATATGATCCTTTAGATCACACAGTGAATTTTATTCACCGTTGGATTTTAAATCCAAAGATATTATGTTTGTTATTTCTGGTGATATTTTTAGGGAAATCTTTCCTTGTCTAAAATCTTTCCATAAATTGGTGATTTTTAATCACCCTTGGATTTTTAATCCAACGATCCCCATAATCCTTTTCCATTTGGAAAGATTTAGAGAAATTTAGAATTTTAATTTTATTTGGAAAGATTTAGAGAAATTTAGAATTTTAATTCTATTTGGAAAGATTTAGAGAAATTTAGAATTTTAATTCTATTAAACTGTAAGGCTTTCAAAGCCTATCACGTGCTGGCACGTGACTCTTGGTCACGTGTGAGCACGTGACCCCCAATTGAGTCCTTTTCTTAGCGTTTATTTACGCTTCAGTTTTATCCATCACGTGTCAACACGTGACCATTGGTCACGTGTGAGCACGTAATATCTCATTGAGGTATTTCTTTTAGCTATTTATTTTTATTTCTGTTTTAACTATCACGTGTCAACACGTGACCATTGATCACGTGTGAGCACGTGATACCTCATTGAGGTAATTCCTGATTTTTTAATCAGGGAACAGTGTATAGCATATTTGCTCATAACTTTTGATCCTGGATGAATTATGAAGCCCATAATATATCAAATCGAAGGGTTTTTCGAGATGCTTCCAATTCCATCAGAATTTAATTATTTCTCATTCGGGATTTTGTCAAAAAACAGCCCGGAAAATACTGGTTCGCATTTTCTTAGGCGTATCACTGCCATTTGATACCTTGGGCTCTTTTGCGCAGAAATTTTTGGCGGAAACAACGTTGTTGAGTAGGATCCTTCCAGATCTCAAAGTAGTCACGGCACTCACATTATGGTTTTGTTGTTCAAGAGCAATATGTGCATTATGTGGGTGACCAGGATTTGGAAGTGATTGTGATGGAAGATTTCCTTTCTCTCGTTCGCTTAAAGCCGCATTCAGTTGTGCAATCTAGGCTTCGATGGTTTTGATGCTTTGCCCATGTGAAGCGGTGTGTTGCACCAAAGGCTGAATGGAAGACTGGATGTTGGCGGTGAATTGAGTCGATTACTTTACAATCGCCTCCATACATCGTTCTAGCGAGGAAACCTTATCATTGTTTGACGGAACAAAGTTGTTTTGAGGAAAAGAATTGTTGGGTGCAAAATTGTTCATTGGATTTTGAAAAGGTTAGGGTTGGAACGACTGCTGATATTGATTTTGAGCTTGTTGTTGAGGAGGAAGAGGCCTCTGGAAGTTGTTGTGGCCTTGGAATTATTGCTGGTTCTGATTCCAGGCGAAATTTGGGTGGTTCTTCCAACCAGGATTGTAAGTGGAAGAGTATGGATCATTTCTTGGTCCTTGCTGAAATGCAGCATTAACCTGATCCAGTCTTTGAGCAGGTGGGTTGTAAGGACCCTCTTCGGTCAAATGCGATGGGTCTGAGCAACAAGCACAGATGGTGCGAAGGGAAAGAGCAGGGTTAGGAGAAGACGATGAGAATTTGCTCTCAATTGCTTCTAGTTTTCATGTGATCGCTGCCATTTCGGCCTTCATTGCAATTGAGAGATCAAGTTGATGAACGCCTGCCCTAGAGGGACCGGAAGAAGTAAATGAAGTGTTCGGTCTGGTGCTTTCCCACTGAAGCGTTTCACTCCGCAAGATCGTCGAAAAATTGCCAAGCTTCCTCGTCAGATTTGGATAGGAAGCGGGCTTGACAAATGGTCTCCAGCAATTGCTTAGTTGCTGGGTTCAGTCCTTCGTATAAGGTCTGGCAAAGTTGCTATCGCTCAATACCGTGGTGAGGGCACTGAACAAGAAGGTCTTTATATCGGTCAAAGCACTTCCAAAAAGGTTCGGCAGGAAGCTGGGAAAATCGGTTAATTTCGTTTCGTATTCTCGCGGTCTTATGATTTGGGTAGAACTTTTTAAGAAACGCTTTTACAAACTCATCCCAAATGTTTATGGAATGCGATGCGGTACTATACAGTCACTTCTCAGCTAGGTCACACAGAGTGAAAGGAATGACTCGTAGCCGTATAGCATCGTCGGACAGTTGTGTTATCTTCATCATTGCACAGATGTTTTGGAACTTGTTAATGAAGATGTGGGTAGCTTCAGATTCCAGCCCGTGAAATTTAGGCAACATGTTGATGAAGTGTGACTTATTTTCGGAATTATCCCCATTTGCCGGCGGAAGTGAAAGACAGGTAGGAAGTGCGGAGCGGGTGGGATAGAAACAATCCTGGAGTGCGATTCGCTATGGCGCTTCAACAGGAGGTGGTTGCAGGTTATTCGCACCCAGATATGGTGGAATCAGTCCCGGAGGAGGTAAAGGGATGTTAGGAGGAAATCCTGACATCTCAGAAGAAGAATTTGGTGATGATGAAAGTGAAGGTGAAGATGTATGAACAGAATTCCGGTCAACGTCGGAGTTGGCCAGCAAAGGTAAAGGTGAAAGAGGTGTGGAGGGAGTTTCGACGTCGGAGTCGATCGCGTAATCGGTAGCGACTAACGAAACACGGACTAGACGGGAACTATTGTCCCGAGTCCAACCGGACATACACTAAAGCGAGTTTAGTGTAATCAAAGCGTAGAATGTGAGGGTAAGAAAACGTCAATGAAGAAATGTGAATGAGAGGTGGGTGAAATAGGATTTTAGCGACAAAGGGTAAGATTTTATAAAAGTTTTTGTTTTGTGTTTTTTTTAAGAAAGAGTTTTGCAAAAAATGTGACGGACTTACGAATTTACTTCAAACAATCATAGTTAAAACATGCACAATCAAACCTAGAGCTATGGTCTTCTCAGTCTACTAGACTGCTCCTAACTGTTCCAAAGTGACAAGTTGTGAGATAACCCTCAAATCGTCTCTTCACTGCCAATTGTGGCCAGATAAGCACAAATGAAGAAAGGAGGGTTCCGCTCACGAATCATCATGAGACGGGCCTTTTAAAATTACTTTTCTCACCTGTCTAGCCTAGGCACCACAAAGTCAAGTTTAGATAAACGATTGAATGCCCACAACCTTCCTCTGTCCTATTGAGCACGACAGTCCTTAGTTGGCTGAGTCTAGATATTTTTTTAATTAAGCTCAGGGGTGATGCATATGCTTTTAGTGATTTTTGGGGTCTTAGGAAGGGTAATGAAATTCCCACCCAATCTGAATTGGTGTTATAGCCCCTTAAAGTCCGTATTAGTTATGCAAAGTAGTAACAACCAAAAATCTAAAACACTTTCAAAAAAAATTTATTTTGGTTGCAGCGCAAAGAATTCTGCACAAAATCAGTTTATTGGAGAGGGGAAGAGAATTTGCGCAAAGAATCTTGCAGGAAAAATATTTCAGTGGAGTGTAGAGGAGAGGGGAGGAGAAAAGAGATACTCAGAGAGAGTTTTTAGTTCCTGACGTCACCCATTAACCGCGGTTCCGCGGTCAAACCCTTTCTTCTGTCGCGGTTCCGCGGCTGAACAGTTGGTTTGGATCTTCAAATTTGATCCATGTGCTTAGTTGGTTCTCATCTTTCTGTTTAGATCCCCTGAATCTTAGTTTGTTCACTGAGTTTGCTTCAGAACTGAAACAAAGTTTACTCCAAGCCTGCACACTTGCACAAAAACTAATCAAAAATAACAAGATGATTTTTTTTGTTTTGGTTTTTCAATTTATATATTTTTTAATTAACCCGAAACTAAATAATGAAATAAACTACCGTCTCCCCGGCAACGGCGCTATTTGATTTGTTACGTTTTTGCGTATTTTTAATTACCGCAATCAAGACGGTTTCGCTTGGTATGTAGCCGGTTGAGCACAAGTCGATCCACAGGGAGATGGAATATTTTTCTTTATACTTTAACGAGTTAAATCCAAATATTTTGAGATTTGTTTTAAGTTCTACTAATGAGATAAAAGGTGATAAAGAGCTTGCTAGGGTTAGGATTAGATTAGTTCGAGTTTTAGGAATTCCTCATTTTTTCTCAATGCCCTTATTAATATCGATGTTTAGGTAATCGGCAACAACGGGGATTGGCATGATTAGGAAGGAACTTGCAGGTATAAGCTAGGCTTTCCATGCTTAGTTTCTTCCTTTTGGTTCTTGTCCGTCCGTTCTTGGCTCTTAGCCTTAACCTCCGGTTAATTCAACCACAAACGGTCCAACTATGGAATCACCGCTATAATGTAGGATATGGTGCCGTAGTGAGCGGATTATGGTTCAATTAACGGGAGTCCGAATTAAGGTGTTGGACAAAGAAAAGAGTGAGAGAGATTTCCTTCTCTCAAACTTTCTTTCTCCTGCCCTAACAAGAGAGAAGATTACTCACCCATTAAAAAGATAAAAATAACAAGGAAGGTAGAAAGAAATAAGGTTAAGAGGAATTTACAACTAGCTATTTGAGACCTCACCTTGGCAAGGATCATACTCAAGCATCATCGTTCTTTTAAGGATAAACAAAAATAGAAAAAGAGAAAACAAGAGAAAAACAACAATAAAAATTAGCAACTAGATTAACAAAAAAGAATTGCAAAAATTAAATAGACATTCAGGATAAATAAATGAACTCTCTTTTTTTCTTTTTCTTTTTTAATCAACGCTCATAACTCGCTACAATTTTTTATAGAGAAAGAAAAACTACAGAATTAAATTCTAAAAATTAAACTAAAGAAAGGTAAACTTTATTTAGCTTCGAGCTATTCTATTTATAGATAGGAAGGTGAAACCCTAGATTACATTCTGAGTTAAACCTGAAATTACAAAACTACCCCAAAAGAGCCGAGTCAACGCGGAGCTAACTGCCACCGACACTGCTTCAACGCGACCGCGGAACCGCGGCAGAAGTGCCTATTTGGCCGCGGTTCCGCGGCCATTTGATAGACTTATGGTATCATCTTTTCAGGGCTTCTCCATGTTGATGTTCTCTTATATTTTGTACACTTGGTTTCTCAGAATCTCCTCAGTTTTCTTCCAGATTTTCAGCAGTGAACTTTTGTTTATTGAGCTCCATGTTGAAGTATTGGATCTTGTGCTGCCCTTGTGTTTTGTGCAGTAAAGTGACCAATGATTTGCCATTTTGTCCCTTGAACTGGTAGGCGGCATCATACAGATGGTTAGCGGAGATCATTATTCATCTGTTGTTGGTCGTAGTCCCGCATTTGTTGCGACTTTTCATGAATTTTACTGTAAAGAGCTGAGAACCTGTAACCTGCAATTATTCAGATCAAAAGTACCTACCTATATGCAATGTGATCAAGAATGGGTGGTATAAAAATGCAAAAATCTGATATGAAAACCATGACACAAAATAAAAACACAATTAATATATATCACTTATATATTAAGTGTGCACATGTGAGGAAAATAAATGCTTTAGTGAGCTAATATTAGTTAATGTAAACTAGTATATCAAATATAAAATTATACACTAAATTATCAAATCAATACTTGATTTAATAATCCGGCTATATCACACATAACTGACTAATATTATATGTACCATCTTATCGAATCAGCACTTGATTCGATAACCCGGCTATATCACATATAACCGGCCGATACAAATAATCGTGAGAAAAGAATACGGTATCACATACTTGTTGGATATAGTGTCCTCAAAATCAATTATTAGATCGCAGGTACGTGATTGCAATGATTGAGGGAGGACCTATACCGGTAGGACAGTCTTACTCAAGACGATAGTATGCTAACAGGTTTGTCTTTATCATCGTATACATGCTTCAGGTGGCATTACAGTTCACTATTGCATGTTGATAGAGCCCATAAGATTCTTTCTTGACTGCCAGCAGTATGATGGCGATCATATACATGGGAGCTGGGGTCTATAAGCACATCCTTAAAGTGTCCCTAGTCGTGGGAGTTTCAAGATAGGGCATCGATACTCCAGAGTAGACTAGTGTATATAGTCGAGACCCCGACAAGAGGCGTTGGCCGATCTCACAAGCCATTGGTGTCAGTTGGTTCACCTAAGATATATACAGGTGCTCGTTGGGTTATGAGTACATTGGACATGACTCGCCGGGAACATGCTAGTTGGTATTATACATATCGTCAGATAGCAGTTCTCAGGTGACATATGTACAGGTTAGTCTGTCGACCTGAGATCGTCATTTGTCTCGTGTGAGTTCCCACCGTGCTTTGATTACTACCATACCATGGCTCAAAAGAGTCGTGCAAACAGGTTTTTGTTGGGTACAGTCCCGAGCTATATGGAGGCAGTGAGCGGATCGTCGGGGATTCGTCTCTTCCACTATTGGGGGTGAGATCGCGCTGTGTTTTGGAGAGCCATTACACGAAATCCCTGGATAGGGTATTCGAGATTTACTGGTAGGTATTCCAGTAGTATCTCAGGGTGTTCTGGGCTACTCTCCGACACGACTTATACCGCTATTGGGGGTCTGACGCTTACCATCCCCCTGGGCCCTATATGCGATACTCAGAGACGAACAGATCGGATTGTACGGATATTGTCACTATTAGGCTCAGTAGGGTTTCAGGATGAGTTCGCTCATCAGCTTCCCTTTCATTCAATACATGGGCAACCGTTACGTACAGCTAGTATCTCTGACGTGCTTGTAGTTAAACCCACTGCCAGTGTATTGATGAGTCATTAGAGTCCCCCACTGACAGTTTCACAAGTTCGTGCGAAACGTTGTAGAGGCCGTATGGTTTTATGGCAGGGTTTGAACATCCACGTGCACTTGTGCATGTGTCATTGTTCGGACAGATAATACTAGTGGACTTTGGTTTAAGTCGGATCCTAGTATTATAATGTATAGGAATATTTTTGTCTCACTGCGTTCGTATTCGGTCGGAATACAAATGTGGGTATGTATTTGCAATTGAAGGGTAATCTCGTAATTCGTTACGGGATTACTTTCGGAGTTGTCAGTTTCTTTTCCCGTCTAAAACATCTTGATCCATGTTTTAATTATTGTGAGCCATTTGACCTTGACCATTTTTTCTTGACTTTTCCTGCACTGAAATTCTTGGCCTGCACTGAAACTCATGGGCATGGGCATGGTGGCTGATTTTTTGACATGGGGGTTCTTTTGCAATTTGGCAAGTTTTTACTGGCAGGGGTTATTTTTGGCGATGCCTGGGGCGTCCATTGGCTGATGAGATATGGTTTTTGGTTGATGAATTCTTTAGTCTTCACCTCATCAAAAAAATCCCTAGAGAACTTTTTTCTTGGCCGAGCCCCCATTACTTGGTTTTGGCTTCATAAGCAAAATCTCATGTGCTCACATTCTCGACATTGGCAACTCTAATTTACCTCCACCCAATCGCTTGGGTGCCTTGAGACAAAGTATTCTACATTCTCTCTACTTCAATATTGGATATGTCGGCTAGCAAACTTCATGTCCGAGTTACATCGGATTGAAGCAGGAGCCCGTATAAAGATTCGATGACGTGGTGCCACTTCGACGGACCTGACCGGGCAGCGGACTTCGTCGACGTAGCAGCTTGAGTTAAGCGCGGAGATTGAAGACCGAAGGACACGGATCGATCGGTATAATCTCTTTAACTTCTTTTACAGATTGCTAGAATACGGTTAATAAAACGATCCGGGTATATGGTTGCGGTAGTGCTGTTTTTGTAAAAAGTTTTTGTTCCGCATTTGGCATCGGTTTGACGGCTGGGGCGCTGCCGCAGCCCAACATGGTATCAGAGCCTAACTATTAACCGTATTCTAGCTTGTTTAGACAATATTAAAATATAAAAAATGAAACAAAACCCAAATACTGCCACTGAAATATGTAATCTCTGTTGATTTCAAAATGTTCTCGAAAAATTATTTAAACATGTGCAGAAGACTACTCAGGAGGACACATGAACACACCCCAAATACGAACCCCTCCCTTTGGTTTTTGGCCGAGGCCCACCTCCAATATTTCGGCGTCGCCGGACAGTTAAGTGCTTTAGGGGTTGGTGTTTTGGGTGTGCTCTGGTCTCTGTGTTTTTGGTTCAGTGGTGTTGTTTGTGTAGCCCATTTTGGATATGGTTTTATCAGCTTGTTTGGGCTATTCGGGGGTTATTTCGAAGTCGATATTTTTTAATATTGTTTAAAGTTAGCGGTACATTACACTTCTATCCGTGACCGTGAATGTCATTTGATTGGTAAACCTTGTCTAATCACTATAGTCCTTTTAGACGGGTTTGCAAACGTGACATTCACGTTGATGTTCTGTGTTGTGCTGTGATGTTGCGGATTTGTCGTGGTGGATAGCTTGTGTTCAATGGTTGTGCAATTTGGATTTATTCGTACATTTGATATTGTGGGGAAATGTCCGACATGTGGACTGCCGTCACTGCCTGTTTGTATATTATTCTTTTGGGGCACGACCAGGTTTAAGTCGATGTACTCGTTTTATATATTTTCTTTTCTGTACTAGGATTACCCCGCGGTGGGGAGCACGTATAGCCGGGTTCTAGAGGGAAACGGGCCCGCATCTCATGGCGTTGAGACGGAGGGGGCTTCACTTTAGAATTGGCAGGCTATTCTCCGCACTCGTAGGGGGTATAGGTTGACCCAAGGAGGGGTGTTCAAGTTACCGGATTCCGTGAAGTGCTGGGGGTCCATTCACTTTGCTGAAAGGGGCTGCCTCGCTTTAGGTTTTGACGGATAACTTGCTGTACTCGTAGGGGTCTAGGTTTCCATTGCACAGGCTATCCACACGACCAGGGGAACGTCGGGTTTCACTTGCGGCTCAATGAAACCCAGGGATCCCAGATTATCTGTATTATTCTGTGATGCTTATTACTTTTTTGTGATGTTGCATTTATCACGCCTGGAGCGATTATTATATATTGATATATATATATATATATACTAGTAGATGTTGTATATGTTTTACATCCGCGCTAGTCCAGTCCCCGCTCTGTCGTTAGTTAAGTAACCTAACGGGTGATGACGGCACCCAGTGGCGAATGCGGATGGCATATACGTACATCATATTTTCGTTCTTTTCTGGTGTGATCAATTGATGGGACTGTGTTGATTCTTATCAATGTAAGGAAAACAAACCTATATTTGATGTTGTTGGAATAATTTTCAAAAAGCTGTTATTACAATGACGTTCTGTTTTGTTTTGCACAGTGGTATTCGGTTGTGAATATCCAGCACCTCATTCGATGAGGCAAGGGCCGAGATCCCTTCACCAGGAGTGACCCCTTGGACAGAGGTTTGCGTCAGGGTAATAACTTCACTATAGTCGATTACTTTTTGCTTTGCATTGTGGCATTCAGTTTGGAATATCCTGCAACTCATTCGACGGGGAAAGAGCCGAGATCCCTTCACCGGGAGTGACCTCTTTAGCAAAGGTTTTCGCCACTATATTTTTATAAAAGGTTATCCAGTTCCTTCAACGATATCAACTACATTACGTTAAAGGTTTTTCGCCAAAAACCAGTCGTAGCCCTCCGTCATTTCGGATAAGTAATGCATAGTATTCGTGCGGTGTTTGTTGGCCAAAGTCAAGGCATCGTGTATGGTAGCTGTGTGTTGCTTGTCTGTTGCATAGATATGCATTGGTTTAGGACAGTCGTACCACTTTGTTGGCCAAAGTCAAGGGTGTGTGCGGGTGAGTCTAAATCAATCAGGACAATGAAGGGTAGAACTTGACTTGCGAGTTATGATTTGTTGGCCAAAGTCAAGGTCATAAACCGCTTGGGGTAAAAATCATATCGGGAGTTTCAAACATACAGGAAACTTGCCCGACATGCGCATACCCTCTGGAGTGTGATAACGTGAGTGGATTCCACGTTATCATGCGATGATAGTTGGATCCCAATTCCCACTGATGAGTTGGTTTACTCCTCGGGTGATCCCAACTAATTATTCTTTCAGGTTTGGAGAAGAATTTAAGAAAACAGTGGGAGGTTTCCTGATTAGATAAAGGGATTAACCATTCTGATCTAGGTTTGAGTGCACGCAGAGTGTTTCTTCTCTCTCTCTCTTTTACTGCGACCATGGCCTGACCCTTTATTATAACTCAGTGACCAAGTTAACCAAACTTTCTTATAACACTGGCTTTTGGATTTTCTGAGTTGCATACATCATTGCCACTCCTTCTTTTACCCTTTGCATTTCTCCAGAACACCTCGTATCATTACGAACATCCACTTCCATTGGATAAATCCATCGTATGGTTATATACGAACTCGAAGGAATTTCTTCGAGGATGGATTCTGGTTCTGGAGAGATTGAATAGGACTATTCAGTTGTTTTTTTCCTTTTACCTTCTCTCAAGTTGTGAGGGCTCTTAGGATTAGGAGAGGGTACACCTATTACGCTTATTCGATAGTCTTCTTCCAAACCATAGGCAGGTGCCGAAAGGTAGGGAATGAAGAAAACCAATTAGCCTAAGTTTGGTATACAGAAGGTAATAAGTAAAGACAAATAAAGGTATCAGAAAGAGGGCAAAGTAAATTGTGACTGTTAACATTCACGACCAAACCACGTATCTCATTGCCACTCCTAATTCACCTTTGTATTTCTCCAGAACACCCCGTATCACTACGAACATCCAATTCCATTAGATAAATCCATCGTATGGTTATATACGAACTCGAAGGAACTTTTTCGATGATGTATTCTGGTTCAGGAGAATAGGAATAAGGATTATTCAGTTTTCTTTTATCTTTACCGTCTCTCAGGTTGCGAGTGCTCCTAGGATTAGGAGAGTACACCTATTATGTTTATTGGATAGTCTTCTTCCAAACCATAGGCTGGTGCCGAACGGTAGGGAAGGAAGAAAACCACTTAGCCTAACGATGGTGTACAGAAGATAATGAGTAAAGACAAATAAAGGAAATTGGAGAGATGGAAAAGAAATATACAGTTACAGTCATAAATCTGATAATGGAAGAGGCATTACAAGGAATACCCAGATACCCTTTCGAAACATATTCATGTTTCAGTTTCACTGTGTATTGTTAATAGAAAACTGATTTCCCAATTAGACCCTTGCTCCAGGGTATGTATTTACCAGGTATGATTCTCACATCTTTATGGTTTTACAAATGATGTGTGGGAGTAAGTTATTGGGAATTAGGTGATCATCCTCATTATATCGGAATTCGTTGTAATTGGTGATATTTGAGGAAATCGCCTGAGTACAGTTTTCAACCTACGACACACAGAGTTTGAGTTATTCAACTCAGAGGACTTATACAAAGTATTGTATATTGTCCAGTGTCCATTAGGACAAAGGGGTTGGTCCTCGTACTGTATTCTGTTTACTTGTGACTTCTCAAGTTTTAGACAAGTATTTCGTAGAAAAATAAGGTCCAAGTTTGAGAAGTTATAGGTACAGGAATAAAGTAGAGACCCATGTGTTGCAAGTATCGGGATTCTTCAAGGTGATCGAAGATGTAGATACTTGTGTTTGATATTCAGTTGATAGTAATGGTTTTGAGAAACTTGTTTCTCTTTCAGGTTACTCATAATTGGATGCACTCCTAAGTTGAGTAATGCTGATCGTCTTCTCTCCATTTAGTTGACATGCACTAGAGACAGCTACATGATTTGAATCTGGTTCTAATTAAATCAGTGCCTCTATTTCTATATTGCATATAGAATGGTTCATATCTTAACGATGTTAAGGTATGGGGAGTTGTCCGGCTTATGCTTAAAACCAGACTCTGGATAACTCAAGGCATGTTTCTATAATGGCTGTTTGTGGGTTAACCCGGGCTATGACGAGGGTTAATTTTCTACCATCTGGAAGATCAATAGTGATATTGTTCTTGACTCGCCACAGTTTTAATAAAATGGACTTTTTCAGAAAACAGTAGTGGGAGTATGGTAGAACTGGAAGTGATTCCAGAACCGAAAACGATTACGGAAAATTTAATAGAACCTAAAGATTCAATCAGGTTTGACATTCTATTAGCCACTCCGTAGATATGGTGGGTAACCTCAGGTGCCCGAGAGGTACTTCGGTATTCTCAAAGACGGTGACAGGGAGGTTCTTGTTTACCCAGACTTGCCATTACTGCTGTTGCAGACTATGAGACCCAACAGGAGGATGAGTATAGCGTCATTCTAAACTAGCTTTAGAATTGCACGTGTATATGACTCTGCCAGAGGGTTGTCGAAGTCAGTGGGGGCAACGGAAGCATAGTGGACAAGTAGTTTATGTCTATTTATAGACTAAAGTAGATATAGCGGAGATAGATCATCTATTTTTGATGTGACAGTCACGGGCTTTGACTTCATCAGAATAGGAGATGGATCTGTTAAGAAAGTAGTATGGTGTAATGTCCTGGTACTTGGATGATATACACATTGTAGGAAGTGAAATTCTTATACTATGATCGGTCATACTGTGGTTGTCAAACAGTAGTTTCTCCACGTAGGATATGGATATAATATCGGGCATTCTGGTTACAAGATATATAGTTTCAGATCTAGATTTGGGTAGTTTCCCAATCTGGGTACTTTGACAGTATTCTAAAAGTATTTTAGAATGGACGGTTCCTGGCATGGTGGAGTACCTACAGGTGAAGGAGTCACCCTCTCTGAAGGTGTCTTACAGACTAAAGGGGAGAGAGATGTGCATGATTGACATATCACTTGCTTAGGCAATTGAGTTGATCATGAGATGTCAAGTACCACACTAGATGTTGTTTTTGCACTAGATGCAATAAGTTGATATTAATCCAATCCTAGAGAAACGTTTGGAAGCAGTTTTAGAACATAAGTGGTTGTTCTAGGGATTTGATAACGACAGCCTCCTTCGGGAGACGGTTATCATTCCAGGCTTCCAAGGTTACCTGGATAACAGAGTGACTGTCAGAGTTATAGTTTTCCCTCTGACAAGGGGCAGTAATTTGGACCGGTGGTCCAGGCAGATACTGAGTATGGCATGGCGCGGGATATTGATTAATTTTAGTTGACAATACAGTCTAAGAAGTTTGCTGGATTTGGAGTTCACTTGTGAGCTAGGTCCCATCAGATATCCAGACATATACTAAGACAGGTATTGCTCATTTCGAGAGACGGCTTTCTCCGCGAGTTTGAGATAAAGAGAGATATAGAAAGAAACATCAGGGCGGATCCACTCACTGAGGCTATTTCTCGAAAGCAATAGTTTTACAAACAAGTTTTGTGAGACTGATCAGTAGAGAAGTTAGGTTTTCGGTATCACACGGGCTGTGAGTATGCGACATCGCAATAATTAGCCTTAAGTGCAAGTGGGAGATTGTTGGATATAGTGCCCTCAAAGTCAATTATTAGATCGCAGGTACGCGATTGCAATGATTGAAAGAGAACCTATACCGGTAGGACAGTCTTACTCAAGATGATAGTATGCTAACTGGTTTGTCTTTATCATCGTATACATGCTTCAGGTGACATTACAGTTGAATGTTGCATGTTGATAGTGCCCATAGAATTCTTGCTTGACTGCCAGCAGTATGATGGCGATCATATACGTGGGAGCTGGGGTCTATAAGCACATCCTTAAAGTGTCCCTAGTCGTGGGAGTTTCAAGACAGGGCATCGATACTCCAGAGTAGACTAGTGTATACGGTCGAGACCTCGAAGAGGGTTATGAGTACACCGGACAGGACTCGCCGGGAACATGCTAGTTGGTATTATACATATCGTCAGATAGAAGTTCTCAGGTGACATGTGTAGAGGTTAGTCTGTCGACCTGAGATCGTCATTTGTCTCGTATGAGTTCCCACTGTGCTTTGATTACTACCCTACCAGGGCTCAAATGAGTTGTGCAAACAGGTTTTTGTTGGGTACAGTCCCGAGCCACATGGAGGCAGTGAGCGGATCGTCGGGGATTCGTCTCTCCCGGTATTGGGGGTGTGATCGCGCTGTGTTTAGGAGAGCCATTACACGAAATCCCTGGCCAGGGTAATCGAGATTTACTGGTAGGTATTTCAATAGTATCTCAGGGTGTTCTGGGCTACTCTCCGACACGACTTATACCGTTATTGGGGGTCTGACGTTTACCAGCCCCCTAGGCCCTATATGCGATACTCATAGATGAACAGACCGGACTGTACGGATATTGTCACTGTTAGGCTCAGTAGGGTTTCAGGATGAGTTCGCTCATCAGCTTCCCTTTCTTTCAATACATGGGCAACCGTTACGTAGAGCTAGTACCTCTGACATGCTTGTGGTTAAATCCACTGCCAGTGTATTGATGAGTCATTAGAGTCCCCCACCGACAGTTTTCCAATTTCGGGCGAAACGTTATAGAGGCCGTATGGTTTTATGGCAGGGTTCGAATATGCACGTGCACTTGTGCACGTGTCATGGTTCAGACAGATAATACTAGTGGGCTTTGGTTTAAGTCGGATCCTAGTATTATAATGTGTAGGAATATTTTTGTCTCACTGTGTTCGTATCCGGTCGGAATACAAATGCGGGTATGTATTTACAACTGAGGGGTAATCTCGTAATTCGTTACGGGATTACTTTCGGAGTTGTCAGTTTCTTTTCCCGTCTAAAACATCTTGATCTATGTTTTAATTATTATGAGCCATTTGACCTTGACTATTTTTTGCACTGAAACTCTTTGTCTGCACTGAAGGCCTGCACTGAAACTCATGGGCATAGGCATGGTGGCTGATTTTTTGCCGCGGGGGTCCTTTTGCAATTTGGCAAGTTTTTACGGGCAGGGGTTTATTTGCGGTGATGCCCGGGGCATCCACTGGCTGATGAGATATGGTTTTTGGTATATGAATTCTTTAGTCCTCACCTCATCAAAAAAAATCCCCAGAGAACTTTCTTCTTGGCCGAGCCCCCATTTTCTTGCTTTTGGCTTCACAAGCAAAATCTCATGTGCCCACATTCTCTGCCTTGGCAACTCCAATTTACCTCCACCCAATCGCTTGGGTGCCTTGAAACAAAGTATTCTACATTCTCTCTACTTCAATCTTGGATATGTCAGCTAGCAAACTTCATGTTCAAGTTGCTTCAGATTGAAGCGGGAGCCCGTATAAAGATTCGATGACGTGGTGCCACTTCGACGGACTTGACCGGGGAGAGGACTTCGACGACGCAACAGCGAGGAGTTAGGCACAGAGATTGAAGACCGAAGGACATGGATCGATCGGTATAATCTCTTTAACTCCTTTTACAGATTGCTAGAATACGGTTAATGGAACGATCCGGGTATATGGTTGCGGTAGCGCCGTTTTTGTAAAAAGTTTTTTCCCCTCATTTGGCGTTGGTTTGACGGCCGGGGCGCTGCCGCGGCCCAACAATACTCGTATTAATCTCGGTCCCGCATACATCACATATGTTCTCCTACTCCGTTTTTCCTGAGCCAGTAAAACTTCTATGTATGACTCTAAAGACTCGTCAATACGCCGGCAGTAGGTGATGATCACATCAAGCACCCACAAGTCGTCAGCGGTACTAGCTGGACGTAACGGCTACCCAGATATTGAGCGATCAGAAGATCAACAAGCAAGCCCGCTCTAACTTCTGTAAAGTCTGTTAGTAACGCTACCGTACATTCCGGTCCCTTTGTCTGATATGTCGCATATCCAGTTTAGGGGTGCTAAATGTCAGACCCCAATAACCAATAAGTCATGCCGATATGAGCCTTATAACGGGTCAAGAAACTACTGTAACACTTACCAGTAAATCTCTAAATCAGCCATGGCCAGGGACTTCCCTGTTATGGCCAATCGAGTACAACGCAACATCAACCTCCAATACCGGGAGAGACAAAAGCCCTCTTATCGCTCATTGCCTCCATGTGACTCGGGACTGTACCCAAAAACCACCATTTTGCACGTCCTCTTGAACGTGGTAAGGTTGAAATCAAAGCACAATAGGAATCACACAAGACTCTATGACGATCTCGAGTCTACAGACTAACCTGTACAAGTGTCACCAGAGAACTGCTATCTGACGTCAGGTATAATACCATCTAGGAGTTCTCGGCGAGTCCTTCCAGTGTACCCAGTCTCCACTGAGCACCCGTATACCATCTCTGATGTCAAACACCAATGGATATGGGATCATCTTTCGCCCATTACATGGGTCGAGAAGCGTATACGCTAGTCTACTATGGTATATCGATGCCCCGTCTTGTTACACCCACGACTAGGAACATTAAACGATGAACTTATGGACTACCATGGTCCCACTAGTATGATCTGCATCATAATCCTGGTAGTCAAGTACACATCCTAAGGGTTTTACCAACATGTAACCTTAAGACAGTAAGAGACAAGTATACATGTTAAGATAAAGAGCAACCAGATAGTATACTATCATGTTGAGCTAGAAAGTCCTCTCTCTATATGTCTAAGCATCCACTATAATATACATCATATGTACAATAATGACCTCTAGGGCATACATACAACTAACAATCTCCCACTTGCACTAGGGCCAGCTGCTGTAGTATCGCATACCAAACATCCCGAAGAGTCTCTCGAACTGTATCTGGGGAATGGCCTTTGTGAGTGGATCCGCTGTGTTGTTCTTCATGTCAACTCTCTTGACTTCGATCTCCCGGCGATCAACTATCTCCCGGATCAGGTGATACCGCCTCAGAATATGCCTGGATCGCTGATGGGACCTGGGTTCCTTGGCCAAAGCCACCGCTCCATTGTTATCACAATACAAAGGTATTGAATACTCAATGGATGGAACCACTCTATGTTCAGTTATGAACTTCTTCATCCAGACAGCCTCTTTGGCAGCATCGTTGGCAGCGATGTATTCAGCCTCCATCGTCGAGTCTGCCACGGTTTCCTGCTTGGAACTCTTCCAGCACACCTCAAATCCATTGAGGGTAAAGACAAATCCCGAGTGCTACTTAGATTCGTCCTTATCACTCTAGAAGCTCGAATCGGTAAAGGACTCCACTTGGAGTTCTCCGTTACCATACACCAAGAGCATCTCTTTAGTCCTTCTCAAGTACATGAGAATGCTCTTCACAGCTGTCCAGTGACTCTCTCCAGGATCTCCTTGATACCTACTTACTATATTTAGTGAGTGTGCTACATCGGGTCTGGTACATATCATAGCGTACATGATAGAGCCTGCTGCCGAAGCATAGGGTATCCCTTGCATGCTTGCTTTCTCCAAATCAGTCTTGGGAGACATCTCTTTAGAGAGAGTGAGTCCTGAGATCGTGGGTAAAAACCCACGCTTGTATTCTTCCATACTAAATCACTTCAGTATGGTCTCAATGTACCTGGATTGGGACAAACCCAGCATCAGTTTAGATCTATCTCTATAGATCTCAATCCCCAAGATGTAGGAGGCATTCCTTAGATCTTTCATTGAGAATCTTTGTAATAAGAAGAGCTTGACCGATTGCAGCATATGAATGTCATTTTCTATCAAGAGTATGTCATCCATGTACAATACGAGGAAGACAACCTTACTCTCTGCCACCTTTGTGTATATACAAGGTTTATCTACGTTATTGATGAAGTCACACTCTTTGACAACGACATCAAAACAGGTGTCCGCGATGCCTGTTTTAACCCGTAGATGGATTTAAGCAGCTTGCACACCTTTCTGCTGCTCCCACTGTCTACGAAGCCCTCTGGCTGAGTCATGTACATGCTCTCTTCTATATCACTATTTAGAAAGGCTTTCTTAACATCCATTTGCCAGATTTCGTAGTCATGGTATGCAGTAATGGCAAGTAGGATCCGGATGGACTTAAGCATAGCCACTGAAGAAAAGGTTTCGGCATAATCCACACCTGGTCGTTGACGAAAACCCTTTGCAACAAGTCTAGCTTTGAAAGTCTCAACTTTTCCATCTGCACCAAGTTTCTTTTTAAAGATCCATTTGCTCCCAATGGGTTTTACCCTTTCAGGAGTAACTTCCAAAGTCCATACTTTGTTGGTGTACATGGATTCCATCTCAGATCGCATTGCATCCAGCCATTTCACAGAGTCTCCACTCGTGATGGCCTACTCGAAGCTAGTTGGGTCATCATCCTCCATGATGCAATCCCCGCTTCCACCATCAATGAGAAAACCGTAGTATCTTTCAGGTGGATGAGGAACCCTACTAGATCGGCAAAGAGGCTGAGGTTCGTTGGGAACTATCGAATCCTCTGGTTCCACTAAATCTTCAATTTCAGTTTGTGTAGCTGGAATTTCTTCCAGTTCTACCTCGTTGCCTCTAATTTCTTCAGCAAGAAATTCCTTTTCTAAAAAGGTGGCATGTCGAGAAACAAACACCCTTTGTTCCTCGCCATGGTAGAAAAGATATTCATGTGAATGTTTGGAATATCCCACAAATTTGCATAGAACTGACCGTGCCTCGAGTTTGTCCGTATTTTGCCTTTTGACATAGGCCGGACAACCCCATATCTTAACTCATTTAAGACATGGTCTCTTCCCGCTCCATATCTCATTTGGTGTGGTAGGCACAGATTTTGATGGAACCTGATTCAATAGGTATGCTGCTGCTTCAAGCGCATAACCCCAAAAGGAAATAGGTAACTCAGCAGTGCTTATCATAGAGCGCACCATATCTAATAGGGTGTGATTCCTCCGTTCCGATACACCGTTGTGTTGTGGTGTATAAGGAGGAGTAAGCTGAGAGAGAATCCCATTCTCTTTTAGAAAGTTCAGGAACTCCATGCTCAAGTATTCACCCTCTTGATCAGATCGTAGGATTTTAATACTTTTACCCGTTTGGTTCTCGACTTCGGATTTATATTCTTTGAATTTCTCAAAAGCTTCAGACTTGTGTTTCGACAAGAACACATGTCCGAATCTTGAGATATTGTCAGTGATGTAATGAAGTATGAGAAACCATTCCTGACATATATAGACATGGGACCACATACATCACTATGTATCAGTCCCAAGAACTCACTAGCTCTTTTTCCATGTCCTGTAAACGGAGTATTGGTCATTTTGCCTCTGAGACAAGACTGGCAAGTTTCATAAGATGAAAATTCGAACGGATTCAAATATCCATCCTTATGTAACTTAGCTAGTCGTGTCGCATTGATATAACCAAGTCTACAATGCCACAAGAAGGATTCGTTCATTTCTGAACTCTTTCTCTTATGTGTATTTTGTATGTTGAGAACTGTGGCTTTATCTAGAACGTATATGCCCTTATTTAACCATCCTGATCCAATCAACTTTTGATTTAGGAAGATGTTCATAACATTATCATCTACTACAAAATTATATCCTTCCTTACTTAATAAAGTAACTGATATAAGATTGCATACCAGGGTCGGAATGTAATAGCATTCGTTCAGAATCAATGTATTACCATTTGGTAATACAAGGTGATATTCGCCAACTGTTTTGGCTGCAACATTTGCAACATTCCCTACTCTTACGGAATGATCACCCAATCCCAGTTCTCTACCTTTCCTTAGCCCATGTAACATATTACATATATGGGATCCCGATCCGGTATCTAATACCTAGGACGTAGAGTGAACCGAGAAACAGTTCTCGATGACTAGCACACCCGAAGAAGATGCATCAACATGTTTCTTCTTCGTTTGGGCGGCGTGGGAATCCGCACATTCCCCAATTTCCTGTTCAGTCTTATAACAATTATAAGAAATAACGGAACCAACGTTCCCCTGCTCAGTATAACAAGCGGGTTCGGTCAATACATCCATATTATTATCTTGATTAAGGCCTGACATGATCGCTACCTGGAGAGAGAGAAGAAAATACTTTAGCGTATGCTCTTGCAAGATAAGATTGGTTATTATTTTATCTAATCAGGATGGCTCCCACTGTTTTTATCAAATCTTCCTTCAAACCCTAAAAGGAAAAACTAGCCGGGATTAATTACACCCTACAATTTTGCCAATCTTTCAGCCAGGCCAGTGTTAGTAGTTTGAGGGAGGTTCCCCGTGCTTTCGCATGGACCTAATTAAAATAAACCTCATTTTCCAAGAGGCATAACCCCGTAAACACCTTTCTAGACACTTACTTGATTGGCTAATTGTCTTGTGTAAAACTCTCCCATGAGTAACTCTTACTCGCAGTGGGTATCGGGATCCAACTATCTCATAGAAGGTATGCAATCTCATTGCAAATTTCAACACTTGAAATTCCCGATAATATTTTGCCCCTAACCCCCTATGACCTTGACAAAGGCCAACAAATCATAGGATGCTAGTCAAGTTCAACCCATCATTTCCTGATTGAATTAAACCCACACGCACGGCCCTTGACAAAGGCCAACAAGGTCGTACGACTATCCTAATTCAATCCGCATCATATGCATTAGCAGATAAGCATCGTTTAGCTACTGCACACTACGCCTTGAAAAAGGCCAACAAACGCAGCACGAATACTAAACAGTCCTTATCTGAAATGACAGAGGGCTACGACAGGTTTTTCAGAAAACCTTTTGCATAATGAACTTGATATCGTTGTAGAATTGAGTGATTTTGAAAATGAGTGTTTTTGAGGCTTTCACTAGTTTTGCTAAAGAGGTCACTCCCGTTGAAGGGATCCCGGCTCTTTCCTTATCGAATAAGCTGCAAGATATTTCATAAATACCACTATACAAAGAAGAAACTATAAAAGCAATCAAAAGACAAACCGAGTATTGTAGCATCTTCTAGCTTTTGTTAAAGAGGTCACTCTCAGTGAAGGGATCTCGGCTCTTTCCTTATCAAATAAGGTGCTGGATACTCTACATGGAATACCGCTATGCAAAGTAAAAACTAGAGCTATCCTTTTTGAAAATTTGATTCTACAACATCTTTTAGGTTTCTTTTCTTTCATTAATCTCATTAATGAAGTCACATCATTAAAGCTTCCTAAGCATCATAGAAGAAACGAAAATATAACGTACGCTTATGCGATCCGCATTCGCCACAATGTCTAATTATGCACCGTTAGGTTACTTAACTAACAGCATAACGGGGCGGGACTAGCGTGGGTGTAAAACATAAGCAACATCTACTATATATCTCATATATAATGTATATCCATTTGTCTCATAATCCATAATGATCACATCACAGAGCAGCAGAAGAAACATACGAAATATTGGATATACTAGGAGGTCTGTGTTTTATTTTGTGCCTGTATAAAACACGAATTCCACGGTCGCGATGAATAACCAAACCCACATCCCTAGACCCCTACGAGAGCGGCAAGCAACCCTACCAATTCTAGAGTTAGGAGACCCGGACTCGACTCCTCGAGTTGGTCTCCCACTGGACTCTAGAACCCGGTTACTTGTGCTCCCCTCCTTGGGTCTATCATAATACGGAAAAGTAAATAATATACAACAATGGTGACATCATCCTTAACTCGGAAGTGCCCCAATAAAAGAATATTACATACAAAGAATATTACATGAATAAAAATAAAAACTCCCATCTCACATAAAACCCCTGGCTATTCAAAACACGACGATCCAATATAACATATACAACAACACATAACATCGCATGTCATCAACGTAAGTAAATATGCGTATCCTAATTGTCGTTAACATATAGCAACGAAACCGGCGATACAACACATATTACACTTACGGTCGCAGAAAAGAAAATGTCAAACTACAACATTTGGAATCTACAATAACCTTAGACATCATAAACCCAAATATCACATACTTTGGATTTCAAGCCTAACTGTATGAATTCCACATATTGTATCATATTCCACAAAAAGCTAGACGATGTTAAACATTCTGATCGAATCAACAAACACCCAAAACTAGTCAAAAAGCTCAACGCTTGAGTGGAGTTTAAAAAGATTCAGCGCATGCCACAGTACCAATGAACCGGCCGTAGAAGGGTCAACCAAGGCCTCACATGTGGCACCGCTGAACCACCACAAACGCTAAGCTTTAGTGGAAGTTCTGACGGTCTCATAATCGAGTTAGGGTTTCGTTCCCCTAAAGGGTCCATCGAATAACTTGCATGATGTTTGAATGCTCTTTAACTACGGAAAAATCCAACGCTTGGAAAATTTTCTGGTAAGGGTTAAAGCGGGTATTTGATATCCGATCGAACTTGTTAACACCGTCTAAAGTAACCTAAAAAACAGTTAGAATTACAACTACGAAACTCTCCGAGTTGCCTTTACAGTAAGTTAACATCACATGAAAATTTAGCAAAATCAAACAACACCTCAAACACCAAAACCCAGAGACCAGAACACAAAAAAAAAATTGAAGCCAGAAATCCCACTTGGGGCCGGCCTGCTCGGTTTTGGGGCTAATGTGCTCGATTAAAAACCGGCCGTTTGGGTTCAAATTTCTTCCGTGTTCTTACAATGTCTCATACAACATTCTGCAGTTGTTTAAAAAAATTTTAGAGCTCATTTAAAATTCGACAGAACGCGGGTTTTGATGTTTTAAGTTTCGGAGTAGTTTCAGTTTCGTAATCCTACAATCCATCTAATTCTCTAGCTAGGCTCTGATACCACTGTAGGATTCCTATGAACGACAACAAGGTTTCGGGAGGCATCGTCCATACCATTTTCAAAAATTTGCCGTTTTAAAGAACCCTAAACTAGAATCGTTAAATAGAGAATCATACGAGACGAAATGTAAACTACTTTACATCTAAGTGATAACGGAATACAACCTTTGTAGACCGGTCCTTCACTTCAATTGCTCTTTGTAGTGGTCCCTTCGCTGCGATCATAGAACTCCCAGACTCTTGCATGGCTTCTCAAGGTGAAAGGAACGAACTTGCTTGAAGTCTTCGAGGCCGAAGATGATCTACGTCGAGGAGACACTAACTCAAGCTACTACTTCACTAATTAAAGATTAGTGAAGCTAACACCCTATACTAAAGTGCTAATTTAGTAGAGGATGATGAAGTAGGAAGTGGGCTTACTTTAGTTTTATTTTTCTCACAATATTTTCTCACTTTGGAAAAAGCTAGCAAGCTTTTTCTCAAGGATGAAGAAGATGAAGTTAAGAGATGAGAATAAACTAATGATATGAGAGAGTCAACCATGGGTGAGTTTGTATCATATATCTAACTCATGTAGAGATATAACCATGGCTAAATTATAATGGTTAGGTTAATAAATATCTTTAGTAAAACAAAATTAGTTGACCAAGTCAATGCATCCACAAGTTTCTACAAGCTCATGCATATGACTAATTATCCACTAATTTGGATTTACTTTAAATATTTAAACCCTACATTATAATTAGTATGGTGTAAGTCTCATACACCCATGTAGTGTGTATCATCAACCATGACACAAAATAAAAACACAATTAATATATATCACATATATATTAAGTGTGCACATGTGATAAAAATAAATTCTTAAGTGAGCTAATATTAGTTAATGTAAACTAGTATATCAAATATACAATTATACACTAAATTATCAAATCAACACTTGATTTAATAATCCGGCTATATCACATATAACCGAATAATATTATATGTACCATCTTATCGAATCAACACTTGATTCGATAACCCGGTTATATCACATATAACCAGCCGATACAAATAATCACGAGAATAGAATACGGTATCACATACTCGTATTGATCTTGGTCCCGCACACATCACATATGTGCTCCTACTTCATTTTGCCCGCGCCAGTAAAACCTCTATGTAGGACTCTAAAGACTCGTCAATACGTCGGCAGTAGATGATGATCATCACATCAAGCACCCACAAGCCGTCAGCCGTACTAGCTGGACGTAATGGCTATCCGGGTATTGAGCGATCAGAAAATCAACAAGCAAGTCCGCTCTATCTCCTGTAAAGCCTGTTAGTAACACTACTGTAGAGTCCGGTCTCCTCGTCTGATATGTCGCATATCCAGTCTAGGGGTGGTAAACGTCAGACCCCAAAAACCGATAAGTCATGCCGATATGAGGCTCATAACGGGTCGAGAAACTACTGATAACATTTACCAGTAAATCTCTAAATCAGCCCTGGCCAGGGACTCCCTGTTATGGCCAATCGAGCACAGCGCAACATCAACTCCCAATACCGGGAGAGACAAAACCCCTCCTATCGCTAATTGCCTCCATGTGACTCAGGACTGTACCCAAAAACCACCATTTTGCACGTCCTCTTAAACGTGGTAAGATAGAAATCAAAGCACAGTGGGAATCATACAAGAATCTATGATGATCTCGGGTCTACAGACTAAGCTGTACCAGTGTCACCAGAGAACTGCTATCTGACGTCAGGTATAATACCATCTAGGAGTTCTCGGAGAGTCCGTCCAGTGTACTCAGTCTCCACTGAGCGCGCATATACCATCTCTGATATCAAACACCAATGGATATGGGATCGTCCATCACCCATCACATGGCTCGAGAAGCGTATACGCTAGTCTACTCTGGTATATCGATGCCCCGTCTCGATACACTCACGACTAGGAACATTAAAGGATGAACTTATGGATTACCATGACCCCGGTAGTATGATCTGCATCATAATCCTGGTAGTCAAGTACACATCCTAAGGGCTTTACCAACATGTAACCATAAGACAGTAAGAGACAAGTATACATGTTAAGATAAAGAGCAACCAGATAGCATACTATCATGTCGAGTAAGAAAGTCCTCTCTCTATATATGTCCAAGCATCCACTATAATATATATCATATGTACAATAATGGCCTCTAGGGCATACATACAACTAACATGGACGTCATCCCACCTCAGAAGGGTGCGATTATGACTTTCCCAGGGCTCCAAACAAAGCCTAACCTCAAGGTAAAGCGCTATGGTGATGTTTAATGCTGAATCATCGGATGGCTATCTACACATTCGCCTAGGAAGATTAATTGAGACGTATCCCCGCATCTGATTGGATGGGAGATACGGCAAGTGTATAGCTACTTGAAACAGTGACCTGAGTGGACACGAGCTGAGAAGAAATCAGCTAATGCAACGGTGCGATGGATTACACCAAGTACTACAAACCTAATGGACTCTTGCGTTAACTAGAGTTATGTATATGTAATGCCAGGACAAGTTTATCCATCAAAGGACGATAAGCTAACGCTCCGGGATGAGTACATAAACTAAGCCAGGTCATTTCAACATAGAAAAAAGTGCGTATATAAAAGAAAAAAAGACTGCATTCCATTAACACATCAAAGGATGAATTACAAGCTACTAACTAGATACAAGAATTCGCAAAATGTTTAAAGCATGGGCAATAGATCCTCACTAGCACATTGGTTATGGAATTCAAAAACAGGATTTTGCAAGGCCTCCCATGCAGCATGTTAAATATGTATGCCCTAAAGGCAATTATTGTAATTGTTAGACATGTATATATCTACAGGATAATCTTTCTTAATATGATAGTATACTATTTGGTTTGTCTTTATCATTCATGTGCATGGTTCTACTTGTTATTACTGTCGCTAATACATGTTGATAAAGCCCCAAGGATCTTTTCTTGATTACCAGGATTGTGATGCAGATCATACTAGTGGGGCCTAGGTAGTCTATAAGTATATCCTTAAATGTTCCTAGTCAAGGGGATATCGAGACATAGCATCGAGGTCCCAGAGTATACTAGTGTATACGTTTCTTGACCCTATATTGGAGCGATAGATGATCCCATATCCATTGGTGTTTGATATCAAAGATAGTATACAGGTGCTCATTAGAGACTAAGTACACTGAACGGACTCGCCGAGAACTCCTAGATGGTATCATACCTATCGACAAACAGCAGTTCTTTGGTGACACTTGAACGGTTAGTCTGTAGACCTAAGATCGTCATAGTTTCTTGTGTGGTTCCCACTGTGCTTTAATTTCCACCCTAACACGGCTCTACTGAGTCATCCGAACAGATGGTTTTTGGGTACAATCCCGAGTAACATGGAGACAGTGAGCGATAGGAGGGGTTTCGTCTCTCCCTGTATTGGGAGTTGATGTTGTGTTATGCGCGATTAGCTATAACCACAAGTCCCTGGCCAGGGCTGATGAGATTTACTGATAAATGGTATTAGTAGTTTCTCGATTGGTTATAGACCACACATCGGCATGACTTATCGAGTTATTGGGGTCTGACGATTCCACCCTCTAAACTCAATATACGACATATCAGATGAAGAAACCGGACTGTATGGTAAGTGTTGGTTATAGGCTCTAAGGGAGTTTGAAAAAGTTTGCTTGTTGGTCGTCTATTCGTTCAATACCTGGGTAGCCATTACGTCCAGCTAGTATCGTTGACGGCTTGTGGGTATCTGATGTGATCATTATCTACTGCTAGCATATTTACGAGTCTTCAGAGTCCTACATAGAGGTTTCCTAGCTCAAGCGAAATGAAGTCGGGCACGTATGGAGATATGAGAGAGCTTGATTTAATACGAGTATATGATACTGTATTTTAACCTAGCGTTTTTATATTAGTCAGGTTATATATGATATGACCAAATTATTAAAGCAAGTGTTGATTTAATAATTAAATAATATAATACTAATTTTAATTCTTTTCTTCTCATTATATATTTGATATATACAAATTGTATCATGGTTGATGATATATAGAACATGGCTATATGAGAATCACATTGGAGGAAAAGAGAAAGAAAATGATTTACTTATATATGAATAAAACAAAAAGAAGAAATGAGTCATGGCTTCTAAGATGTTCTCCAAGGTGCTAAGATCCATGACTCATTGTTTTCCTTTGTTTTTATTCATCCATATTTATTATTTTCTCAATCTCATCTTATCCTCAAGGTTCATTCTAATCTCCAAGTTCATCCTTTTCATTTTCCTCTCTAGTTTTTTCTAGGTTGAAAAAGAGAAAAGAAAAGAAAGAATTTTAATGAGAAAAACCCCTACTTCATCAACCTACACTACTCCAGTAAATTAGTATAGGTTGTTCTCACTAATTCATAGATTATTGAAGTGTGAGTTTGAGTATGAGAAATTTCGAGGTGGATCATCTTTGACGACGAAGACTCCGAACAAGCTCATTCCATCCTTCAAATGGAGTCAATGAAGAGTTCTAGGACTACTACTCGAAGCAATTAAAGTGAAGGACAAAACTACAAAGGTTGTAGTTTCCATTCACTTAGTTTTAATCTCTAATTTGTTTTACTAAGAAATCCTAATTTCTAGTTCAATTCTTGTTTAATAGACTTAGTCCTCTGGAATTTTTAAAAATTGCTTACTTGCTTTTATTAAAACCCTAGTTGAGGTGCTAAGACAAACTTACATGGTATCAGAACCAAACTAGAGGCTTATGAGTAGTTTAGACGAAGTTAAAGTGTTTGATCAATGTTTTAAATCTGATCTTTGGTAGTTTCTGTCCATTTTTTCAAACATCAATATTTTTCATATTAAAAATACTCAGAAAATCGTGCAAGCTATTTTAAGGAGGCACAAGAAATACAAGAATCTATTTCCACTAACTGGCCGCGGAACCGCCGCCTTGAGCATGCTCTGGTCACGGTCCCACGACTGACTTATAGAGATAGAAGTCCAAATTTCTTGTGTTTCTTCATTTTAACTTCCTGGATTTTCTTGTTATTTTTAATGAGGCTCAAGTGGTTGAAGTCTCTGTGAATTGTTGTTGATTGAAATATTGATCGAAATGTTAACTTTGTTTAAATGGTTTTGGTTATGTAATACAATTGTTAGAATCCTCATTAATTAGTTTTGTGGAAACTAATTATCGATTTGTAAATCTCATGTTTTAGTCTCAAAGATGGATTCCCATGGAGTTTGGATTTGGATCGAAACTCTGTCGTAATCCCGTATCGTACGCGAATACTCGCCAGGAGACACTAATAGAGAGATACGCCCCTTTGCCCTAACCAAGTGGCAATAGGAGAACCCCATGGCCAAGAGCATCTACTCGGGTGCACGCGGCCACGGTGTTCCGCCCAAGTCCACTTCGTTAATGGTATCGAGGGTGCAGCCATCCACTAAAGTTCTCGACGAGCCTTAGATCATTTAACCGAGAATCCTGTTGAATTGCCTGGCTATAACTTTGAAAATTGTTTTCAATTCGAGGCTTAAATGTAAGGTTTATAGGATTAGGCATGAAATTCAGAATATATGATAATCCAGGTTTATGATGCCTATAGATACGGATTCTAATTATTATAGTTTTCATTTCTTTTCTACGACCGTAAGTGTAATATGTGGCAGTATCCCTAATCTCGTTGATATACGACAACGACATTAGGGATATGCATATTTACTTACGTTGATGACATGTGATGTTATTATGTTTTTCGTTAATGGCTTAATCTAAAACACGGACCTCCTAGTATATCTTATATTTCATATACATGCTTCTGTTGTATTGTGATGCGATGTGATCATATAACTGCGTGAAACGAATGCTAATTATATATATGACATACTAGTAGACACTATATATGTTTTGCATCCACGGTAGTCCTGACCCCGCCCTGCTGTAAGTTAAGTAACCTTACGATGAAGACCCGGGTCCCTGTGGCGAATGCGGATGGCTTATATGTGTGTTTTATTTTCGTTTCTTCTGTGATGATTAGAAGTTTAAATGATGGGACGACATTAATAAGATTAATGTTAAGGAAAGAAACCTAAACATGTTGTAAAACCAAATTTGAAAGATACTCGGCTTTTTCATGAAAAAACAATTATTTCAAATGCGGAGCTTAAGCCACTTCTTTACAAATCACTCGGTTCTACAACGATATCAAGTTCAATAAGTTAAAGGTTTTATCAAAACCATTCATAGTCCTCCGCCATTTTAGGAAGTAGAGTACGTAGTATTCGTGCTATATTTGTTGACTATAGTTAAGTCGTAGTGTACAGTAGCTAAGTGATGTCTTCCTATAAAGCATATGATGTGATCGATTGGGACATTCGTATGACTTTGTTGGCAATAGTTAAGGGAAGTCTAAATCAATCATGAAATGACGGGTAAAACTTGACTAGCGCTTGTCTACTGCCGAAAACGGGAGACAGGACCGTGTAGGTCGTCTTGCCTGAATTTGGGGGCAGTTGCTATTTGGATTTATCCGTCCACCTCTCCGAAAATACCAAGTTGATTTATGGCAATGTGTATCGGAGGTCTGGACGGTTGCGGCCGTTGTAACAGACTTCGTGAGATTCCCCCTCATTTCTGAGGAGTTTTTGATTGTGGGGACGCTCTTTCCTGCAGGCGCAAACCCCTGCAATTAATTACGTTACCGCATAGCGATAACCACTTTCTCCGGCTCGGGAAGTTCACTTCGTGTCATATGTGTTTGTCTTATTTTTGGTTGCCCGTGGATTGTATATGGAGACTAATTTATATTGTCGCCCGTAGGGCATAGATTAGTCCAAATCCGTATATTCTTAGATTTGGGATTGGTTTGGTTTAAGGATCGTTAATCTAGTTTGAGATTAAGATCAACTTAAATATTTGTTGAGGATACGTTAGTCTAATTTTAGACCAAGATCTACTCAACAGGATTTTGGGATCATTCAAACCCAACAAAAGAGCATTTAGGCTTTATTGTTTTAGTTTAAAGACATTACAGTCCATTGTTAGTTTATGGACGTTGCTGTCCATAGCCGTTTGGGAGTGCGCAAAAGAGTTGTTGGTCATCGGGACTCGCCACCTCTATGAAGGCGTTGAAGAATTACAACGACATAAATCAAAGGTGTGAGGAGATGTACCCTTGAACCAATAAATATTCACCAGAAGATTGGTAGTCTTGTTTGGGGCTAAGACCAATTTGGACAATAAAGAGCACATGGGCTCGGTTGATTGGGAGTTTGGCCAACTTGGGCTCAGCCCACTCAGTCTTTGCAATTTCATTTTGAATAAAGTGTTAAACACTTGCTTGGGCTTAGTCCCCTCTCTATGTAAACAATGCTGAGCATTTATATAGGTTCTGACGCCCACACTTTATTTTACTTTTTTTTCCTTTTTTTTATGGAGTGTTAAACACACTTTATGGCGCTGGGCTCTATTTGATGAGTGCAGATCACTTTATGTTAAATAGCGCTTAAGTGAGGGGCACGTGGGACGCTTGGCGCTGAGCGCCGACCACTGAGTGCTAAGCACTCTTTATTTAGCAGCGCCCACGTGGGGGCATGTAATGACCATGTTTTCTAATATCTAATAAAATATATTTTATTTAAATTTTTACTACCAAATAATTATTTACGTGTATCTTTTATAAAAGAATGATTTTTAAAGCAATGTTAATAATTTTCAAAGCATTAAATATGATTAAAGGAATTTTTCTAAAATCTATTTATTTTTTTATTGGCTTAAAATGTTTTAATAAAATTTTATAACGCCTTAAAATAATCTACATATTTTTATTATCAATAAAAGTAATTAATTCGTAATTAAAAATATTTTAAAGGATAAACTAGATATTCTATAATTTTAGTAACTAGCTAAAACCATAGGAACGGTTATATTACTTAGTTTTAGCCCAAAACTATTTTTATATTATAGATAATAATAAAATATATTTTCTGGAATTTTTCCATAATTTTCCCGTGTTTTAACTATTTTTAACAAATTTTTCAAAGCCAGATCAATATTTTAAATAATCTGCTGTTTTATTTATTTTTATTAATTTTATTTTAATTTTTTAAAAGCCTGTTAACCTGGACCGTTGGATCACGAGATCCAACGGCCCAGAAACGCTGATGGCGCCCATGTGGTGGGGACCACGCGAAAGCGCGTGATCCCCACACACAGCTGCGGGCGAATCAACGCACGACACGTGGAGGCGGCGGGGGATATGGGGGCGCGATCTGGGCGGTTGGATGCAGATCCAACGGCCACGAATTAAGGTGGCGGGAGCAATCATGAGGAAATCATCAGCAATCATGGGACGGCGCAGATTTTGAGGATTTTTTTTAACGTTTTTTGGAATATTTTGTTACCATTTGAACCCTATAAATAGACACCTTCAATCCTAAATTTCTCACGCCACCGAACTCCAAAAATTCTGAAAAAAATACCGGTGCCTTCGTATCGACGACGCCGACACTACGGCTCCATCCAATCGCAGAGGAAAAATCGGGATGTGGAGGTATTGAGAATTTAGTACGAGACTACGTTTTCTACTCTTCGGCATCCGACTCAAACAAAAGGTAGGATCCGCCTCTCTCTCCTTTTCCTGTCACCTTCATAACCCATTTCCAACTTATAATCATCAACCCTATTTAAAATGGTGTTATAATATTTGTGCATACCCTTTTTCCTTGTACCCTTAATCATGATAATGTTAACCCATATTTTAAAACAGTGTTTAAAATTCCTCTGTACACAAAAGAAAATTGCACACCCATAATACCTAGAATCTGATGTAACCCATGAATTGTCATTTCACCTCTGTCATACCCATACTATTAAAAAAATGATCTCGAAATAGGTTACTTCCACAAGATACCCTCGTTTAATTTAAATATTATATTTATTTAAAATATCTATAAGAAATAAAGATATGTAAAATAAATATTTTAGATACAGTATACGTATATTTTATTTACAAATATTTTTAAAACACCCTCAACTTTATAAGAAAGAAAATATTAAAATTTAAATAACGATATCTTTTCAATAGGAATTTTTAGTATCTTATTAAAATGTAATTTTAGAATAACACCAATCTAGGACAAAGGAAATGTTGTAGGCATCGATCGTTTATCTAAACCAGACTTTGTGGTGTCTAGGCAAGTGTGTCTAAGGCGAGTGGTTACTTAATTAGGGCACTACTTGTAGTGGAGAGCCTCCCACTCACCTGGCACTTACCTGGCCGCAATTGGCGGTGAAGAGGTGATTTGAGGACCTCATAACTTGTCCTTTTGGAATATTAGGAGCTGTCTTGATTTTCAAATAAAAACCTCTTGTAAAAGATTTTCAAATAAACACCACAAACTTTTATCAAAAGGATATTTTCTGTAAAACATTATGCTTTTCCAAAATAATAAATATCCCAAATATCATGGTTTTTCTTAAAAGTAATAAAAGATATTTAAACCTTATTATTTTAACTAAGCTTTCTCTAAAGGACACGAAGTACTTTACAAATTCTAGAAAATAAAACGAGTGGTTGTGGAAGGCCATATTAAATGAGATCAATACTTTTTAAATTTCCAGTTTATGACAACATGACATATACAAAACATGATACGGTTAGGATTAGAATGCGCGGACCTATGTATGGAATACTTTATTAAGATCCCTGTAGGCAGGGTGATCAGTCCAATATATGGGCGACTATATAAATATGAAGATCCCGATATTCCGGACGACCAGTCCAATTTATGGGCGACTATACAAATATGAAGATCCCGATATTTCGGGTGACCAGTCCAATATATGGGCGACTATACTAATATGAAGATCCCGATATTCCGGGTGACCGGTCCAATATATGGGCGACTATACAATGTGGAAATTCCATGTCTAGAAGTATACGCGCTAACTCTAATTCATCCGAACCTTTATACTGAACCACGGGGATGGGTAGTTTGATTAGGCAAGGAAAATTCAGAACTCGGATTCCCCTACTACTCGATCATGATCCCGGGAAGCGAAACGGTACATTTCACTTCCCCAGTTGTTGTTCCGTGGCCACAACGGAATAATCACGAGTATCCGGACCCTTGTTTAACAAACTAATACAAACTATTACCTTCATCTACATATAACTTACAACATACACATGCTCATATATACCTCTCCTCAAAACGTCTTAAATTTATGCATTTCAAACATTTACACCCTTACTTTACTCTTATATACACATGTTCATTTTCATACTCCTTTTTTTTGTGGCAATCCTATCCGAGTATAACTCACTGACGGACCTTCCTTTTCTTCCTCTATCTTTGGAATGTCCATCAGATAAGAATGAGTATTATAGCGAAGATCAAGGTGTGAAGCCAGCTTATGAAGATTATGCAGACTGAACGATGGAAGATTAGATAGTTTTAATTTTTGTTGTTGCCCACATGTTTAGGGCTTTTGTTTCTCCTTTGATGTAATTAAACTACTCAGTCTATTTTACACTTTCTTTTAGGATGTAATAAAGTTTGGTTAATGGAAATAAAATACCTTTCGCTTTTATTATTTTTGTTTTGGTACACATTCTGCATATTAATTATTCATACGCTTAACGTAACTGTATTGAATAGACCACCTTCAATATAGTTAGGTTGCGGACCTTGTCACGTCATCCTTCTCCTTCTTTTGGGAAGCTGGTCGTGACAGGTTTTTGTGGTGGCCCATGCAGATCCTCTTGTGTACTAAAATAAAACCATTAACTGACTTATCATATTTGTGAATCTTATCCATCTATACCGATATCATAGTTTTCCTATGTCCCTTGTCCCTTCCTTGACATTATGTACCCTGTCCATGACCTTCCCTTCTGGTCATGGAAAATCTTTCCAACGAGAATGACATGTCCGATATTACTTTTGAAGCTACATTTGGAGATTCAGACGATGAAGTCGTAGACTCTCAAGCAGTTTTCCGACAGTGACTCGGAAGACGAAGAAGTCCATGCTGCAACTCCGGAGTCTATGATGGTCAATGACTCCGAAGACGAAGAAGAAGATTCCAGGGAAGAGGAGCCCATAAAGGATAGGCCAGAAAAAGGAGGCTCCTGCAGAAGAAGAAAACCCGATAGAGGTGGAATCAGAGAGCGAGGCGCCTGCCGAGGATGAATCGAAGAACGAAGTTTCGAGTGAGGAGGAACTCGAGACCGAAGAAACTCAGGCGGTTGCCCTCACAAGGCACCGTGGGAATGATCGTACCTTTCTTAGTGCGAGGACCTATCAGCACTTGTTGAACTCTCATAATCGAGATTAATAAGTCTTTTCCTTTTCTTTGGCCGAATAAAACGATGTAAGAACATTAAGGGCATGTCCTTACTTTTCGGTTGTACTCCCCATATTGAAGTTGGATAATAAAGTCTTAGTTTCGAGCAAAAATCTCTCTTGTGCCCTTCTTAGCCTCTCTTGCATTAATTGTTGTTCTTTCATGCAAGTTATTATCCTGTCTCATCCCTTAGCCTGATTGTAACCTAACCTATTCTGATCCTGATCATCAATGGCCGGACGACACTATAACCGTAACAGAAGGGGAAATGGAGTCAATGAAGCCACTGCTCAACAAGCAGCTATGCTACAAAAGGATGTAAGGACTACTGGAGCAACAGCAGCAGCAGACAGCTGCTCTTCATCAGGAGCTACGAGAAAGTAAGCAGCAGCAAGCAGAGATTTTATGTAAGGCACTAACCCCGATTCCACAAAATTCGGCGGGAGTGAAGCAGTTCAGATCACTCCACCCTAAGACTTTTTCGGGAAAGGAAACTCCTTTAGAAGCTGAAGAATGGCTTAAGGGAACGGTCAATGATCTCAGTGCCACCCAAATTCCGAAGGACGCGTAGGTGAACATCGCTAAGCTACAACTTACGGATAATGCCAGGATATGGTAGGAGGCAGAGGAAAGTAGATCGAAGGAGCCCATCGACTGGGAAAGGTTCAAACAGCGTTTTGATACACAGTACTTTCCAGTCGTGGCACACTTAAAAATGGAACGGGAGTTTATACAGTTCCAACAGGGAAGTATGTGGGATAAGTCGGTGGACGAGTACGCTTCGGAGTTCGCAAGGTTAAATCGGTTCGCGCATCATCTGGTGGCAACCCCCGAACTTTAAGCTAAAAGATTCCGACAAGGATTGGACCTGAAGACACAGTCCTCCATGTCTTCTGCTACCTTATCAACTTATGATGAAATCTTAGAGGCGACACGGAACTTTGAAGACCTTCAGAGATGCATATGGAAGGATGACCGTTTGTCTGGCATTAAACGACCAGCTAATCAAATTCTTGAGGGATCATCTTCCAGATTCAACGGGAGACAACAACCTAAGAGACCAGCAGTACCAACTATCTTCGGAAAACAGCCGTTGTATGCAACCATTGTGGTAGGACCGGACACTACATGAGAGACTGTTGCATTTTGAACAAACTTTGCTTAGTCTGTGGGTCTCTGGATCATGCTATTGGGGACTGTCCTCAGAGAGGGAGACAATCAGGCCCCATCAACAAGCCAGCTAATTATGTGACACCACGACAGGAAAACCAGCCACCTTCCGCCACTCGACCAACCGGCCAAGGGACATCATTAAAGGGACCACCCTTGCCATCACAGGAGCGTGTCTTTCAGCAAGCGCAAAGGAATAGACCCAAACGTCACACCTTCACCATGACGGCCGCGAAGGTTGATGCCACGTGGAAAGACAACAGAGAGACTTTCCATGCATCAAGTGATACACCAACTCGCGGGAGCGACATATGCAGCAAAAAGGATTCCTGACAGCGTTACCGATTTTCGTGCCTAGTAGTGGCTACTCCTTTGAAAATTTCAAATATGAAATTATTCTAAGGAGGGTAGATCATAACTATCACAACCATTCTTGCAATTCTTAGCAAACCCAGAAGTTTTAAACATCCACATTGATTTTTCGGAGGAGTGAATTGGTGATGTGATGTATCAGCGCGACGATATAGTCGCATATACGTCAAGACAACTAACGACTTGTGGACGCAATTATCATGTTCAGATTTAGAACTGGCAATGGTAAATTTTAGTCTTGAAGATATAAAAACACTACTCTAAGGAGAATCTGAGAACACGGATGGTTGAAACACATGAAACGGATCAGAGAGGTCAAGTTTTATATGGGAGAAGTACCGAACGATTGGGACGATCTTGAAGATGGAGAATTTTTAAGATAATAGTAGAAAAAGTGGATATGGTGATACAATGCAGCGAGCACGGAAAGCTCAGCCCACGACCCATTTTCCGTTTAACATCTTGGAAGGAGACGTTGGGTTTATGTATAGCCTACTTTTGCTACTTTCATTGGAGGAAACCCTAGTCATACTTTTGATCATTCCGAGATTATGGAAAGGTTAGCATAACCTACGAGCAGCAACCGGTCTGAATACAAGAAGAATGAAATCTTGAGTGACAAGACAATCCAGCTGGCTAGAGCTGTATGAAGGAAGAACTACTAGGCAGACATACACGGAAGCGAGGAAACGGGATGAGAGTGCAAGACCAAAATATTTAACCGCGATAATCTCTTCTTAGTGATTTTCTTTCTTCTCTTGACCTACCTTCTGAAATTTCGAGCGAAATTATTTTAAGGAGGGTAGATTGTAACGACTATGTTTTCTAATACCTAATAAAATATATTTTATTTAAATTTCTACTACCAAATAATTATTTACGTGTTTCTTTTATAAAAGAATGATTTTTAAAGCAATGTTAATAATTTTCAAAGCATTAAATATGATTAAAGGAATTTTTCTAAAATCTATTTATTGTTTTATTGGCTTAAAATGTTTTAATAAAATTTTATAACGCCTTAAAATAATCTACATATTTTTATTATCAACAAAAGTAATTAATTTGTAATTAAAAATATTTTAAAGGATAAACTAGATATTCTATAATTTTAGTAACTAGCTAAAACCATAGGAACGGTTATATTACTTAGTTTTAGTCCAAAACTATTTTTATATTACAGATAATAATAAAATATATTTTCTGGAATTTTTCAATAATTTTCCCGTGTTTTTAACTATTTTAAACAAAATTTTAAAAGCCAAATCAATATTTTAAATAATCTGCTGTTTAATTTATTTTTATTAATTTTATTTTAATTTTTTAAAAGCCTTTTAATATGGAACGTTGGATCACAAGATCCAACGGCCCAGAAACGCTGACGACGCCCACGTGGTGGGGACCACGCGAAAGCGCGTGATCCCCACACACAGCTGCGGGCGAATCAACGCACGGCACGTGGCGGCGGCGGGGGATATGGGGGCGCGATCTGGGCCGTTGGATGCAGATCCAGCGGCCATGAATAAAGGCGGCGGGCGCAATCATGAGGAAATCATCAGCAATCATGGGCCGGCGTAGATTTTGAGGATTTTTTTAACGTTTTTTGGACTTTTTTTGTTACCATTTGAACCATATAAATAGACATCTTCAATCCTAAATTTCTCACACCACCGAACTCTAAAAATTCTGAAAAAAATACCGGTGCCTTCGTATCGACGACGCCGACGCTACGGCTCCATCCAATCACAGAGGAAAAATCGGGACGCGGAGCTATTGAGGATTTAGTATGAGACTACGTTTTCAACTCTTCGGCATCCGACTCAAACAAAAGGTAAGATCCGCCTCTCTCTCATTTTCCTATCACCTTTATAATCTAGCTCCAACTTATAATCATCAACCATATTTAAAATGGTGTTATAATATTTGTGCATACCTTTTTTCCTTGTACCCTTAATCATGATAATGTTAACCCATATTTTAAAACGGTGTTTAAATTTCCTCTGTACACAAAAGCATATTGCACACCCATAATACCTAGAATCTGATGTAACCCATGAATTGTAATTTCACCTCTGTCATACCCATACTATAAAAAATGATCTCGAAATAGGTTACTTCCACAAGATACCCTCGTTTAATTTAAATATTATATTTGTTTAAAATATCTATAAGAAATAAAGATATGTAAAATAAATATTTTAGATACAGTATACGTATATTTTACTTACAAATATTTTTAAAACCTCCTCAACTTTTTAAGAAAGAAAATATTAAAATTTAAATAATGATATCTTTTCAAAAGGAATTTTTAGTATCTTATTAAAATGTAATTTTAGAATAACACCAATTTAGGACAAAGGAAAGATTGTAGGCATCGATTGTTTATTTAAACCAGACTTTGTGGTGTATAGGCAAGTGTGTCTAAGGCGAGTGGTTACTTAATTAAGGCCACTACTTGTAGTGGAGAGCCTCTCACTCACCTGGCACTTACCTGGCCGCAATTGGCGGTGAAGAGGCGATTTGAGGACCTCATAAGTTGTCCTTTTGGAATATTAGGTGCAGTCTAGATTTTCAAATAAAAACCTCTTGTTAAAGATTTTCAAATAAACACCACAACCTTTTATCAAAAGGATATTTTCTGTGAAACATTATGCTTTTCTAAAATAATAAATATCCAAAATATCATGGTTTTTCTTAGAAGTAATAAAAGATATTTAAACCATATTATTTTAACTAAGCTTTCTCCAAAGGACACGAAGTACTCTACAAATTCTAGAAAATAAAACGAGTGGTTGTAGAAGGCCATATTAAATGAGATCAATACTTTTTAAATTTCCAGTTTATGACAGCACGACATATACAAAACATGATACGGTTAGGGTTACAATGTGCGGACCTAGGTATGGAATACTTTATGAAGATCTCTGCAGGCAGGGTGACCAGTCCAATATATGGGCGGCTATATAAATATGAAGATCCCGATATTCCGGGTGACCGGTCCAATATATGGGCGACTATACAAATATGAAGATCCCGATATTCCGGATGACCAGTCCAATATATGGGCGATTATACTAATATGAAGATCCCGATATTCCGGGTGATCGGTCCAATATATGGGCGAATATACAATGTGGAAATTCCATGCCTAGAAGTATACGCACTAACTCTAATTCGTCCGAACCTTTAAACTGAACCACGGGGATGGTTAGTTTGATTAGGCAAGGATAATTCGGAACTCGGATTCCCCTACTACTCGATCATGATCCCAGGAAGTGAAACGGTACATTTCACTTCCTCAGTTGTTGTTTCGTGCGTACAACGGAATAATCACGAGTATCCGGACCCTTGTTAAAAAACTAACACAAACTATTACCTTCATCTACATATAACTTACAACATACACATGCTCATATATACCTCTCCTCAAAACGTCTTAAATTTATGCATTTCAAACATTTACATCCCTACTTTACTCTTATATACACCTGTTCATTTTCACACTCCTGTTTCTTTATGTGGCAATCCTACCCGAGTATAACTCGCTGACGGACCTTCTTTTTCTTCCTCTATCTTTGGAATGTTCGTCAGATAAGAATGAGTATTATAGCGAAGATCAAGGTGTGAAGCCAGCTTATGAAGATTATGCAGACTGGACGATGGAAGATTAGATAGTTTTAATTTTTGTTGTTGCCCACATGTTTAGGGCTTTTGTTTCTCCTTTGATGTAATTAAACTACTCAGTTTATTTTACACTTTCTTTTGGGATGTAATAAAGTTTGGTTAATGGAAATAAAATGCCTTTCGCTTTTATTATTTTTGTTTTGGTACACATCCTGCATATTAATTATTCATACGCTTAACGTAACTGTATTGAATAGACCACCTTCAATACAGTTAGGTTGCGAACCTTGCCACGTCATCCTTCTTCTTCTTTTGGGAAGTGGGGCGTGACAGGTTTTTGTGGTGGCCCATGCAGGTCCTCTTGTGTACTAAAATAAAACCATTAACTGACTTATTATATTTGTGAATCTTATCCATCTATATCAATATCATAGTTTTTCTATGTCCCTTGTCCCTTCCTTGACATCCTGTACCCTGTCCATGACCTTCCCTTCTGGTCATGGAAAATCTTTCCAACGAGGATGATATGTTCGATATTACTTTTGAAGCTACATTTGGAGATTCAGACGACAAAGTCGTAGACTCTCAAGCGGTTTTCCGACAGCGACTCGGAAGACGAAGAAGTCGATGCTGCAACTCCGGAGTCTATGATGGTCAATGACTCCGAAGACGAAGAAGAAGATCCCAGGGAAGAGGAGCATATAAAGGATGGGCCAGAAAAAGGAGGCTCCCGCAGAAGAAGAAAACCCGATAGAGGTGGAATCAGAGAGCGAGGCGTCCACCGAGGATGAGTCGAAGGATGAAGTTTCGAGTGAGGAGGAACTCGAGACCGAAGAAACTCAGGCGATTGCCCTCACAAGGCACCGTGGGAATGATCATACCTTTCTTAGTGCGAGGACCTATCAACACTTGTTGAACTCCATAATCGAGATTAATTTGTCTTTTCCTTTTCTTTGGCCGAATAAAACGATGTAAGAACATTAAGGGCATGTCCTTACTTTTCGGTTGTACCCTCCATATTAAAGTTGGATAATAAAATCTTAGTTTGGAGCAAAAATCTCTCATGTGCTCTTCTTAGCCTCTCTTGCATTAATTGTTGTCCTTCCATGCAAGTTATTATCCTGTCTCATCCCTCAGCCCGATTGTAACCTAATATATTCTGATCCTGATCATCAATGGCCGGACGACACTATAACTGCAACCGAAGGGGAAATGGAGTCAATGAAGCCACTGCTCAACAAGCAGCTATGCTACAAAAGGATGTAAGGACTACTGGAGCGACAGCAGCAGCAGACAGCTGCCCTTCATCAGGAGCTTCGAGAAAGTAGGCAGCAGCAAGCAGAGATTTTAAGTAAGGCACTAACCCCAGTTCCACAAAATTCGGCAGGTGTGAAGCAGTTCAGATCACTTCACCCTAAGACTTTTTCGGGGAAGGAAACTCCTTTAGAAGCCGAAGAATGGCTTAAGAGAACGGTCAATGATCTCAGTACCGCCCAAATTTCGAAGGACGCGTGTGTGAACATCGCTAAGCTACAACTTACGGATAATGCCAGGATATGGTGGGAGGCAGAGAAAAGTAGATCGAAGGAGCCTATCGACTGGGAAAGGTTCAAACAGCGTTTTGATACACAGTACTTTCCAGTCGTAGAACACTTAAAAATGGAACGGGAGTTTATACAGTTCCAACAGGGAAGTATGTGGGATAAGTCGGTGGACGAGTACGCTTCGGAGTTCGCAAGGTTAAGTCGGTTCGCGCATCATCTGGTGGCAACCCCCGAACTTTATGCTAAGAGATTCCGACAAGGATTGGACCTGAAGACACATTCCTCCATGTCTTCTGCTACCTTATCAACTTATGATGAAATCTTAGAGGCGGCACGGAACTTTGAAGACCTTCGGAGATGCATAAGGAAGGATGACCGTTTGTCTGGTATTAAACGACCAGCTAATCAAATTCTTGAGGGATCATCTTCCAGATTCAACGGGAGACAACAACCTAAGAGACCGGAAGTACCAACTATCTTCGGAAATACAGTCGTTGCATGCAACCATTATGATAGGACCGGACACTACATGAGAGACTGTCGCATTTTGAAAAAACTTTGCATAGTCTGTGGGTCTCCGGATCATGCTATTGGGGACTGTCCTCAGAGAGGGAGACAATCAGGCCCCGTCAACAAGCCAGCTAATTATGTGACACCACGACAGGGAAACCAGCCACCTTCCGCCACTCGACCAACCGGCCATGGGACATCACTAAAGGGACCACCCTTGCCATCACAGGAGCGTGTCTTTCAGCAAGCGCAAAGGAATGGACCCAAACGTCAGACCTTCACCATGACGGCCGAGAAGGTTGATGCCATGTGGAAAGACAACAGAGAGACTTTCCATGCATCAAATGATACACCAACTCGCGGGAGCGACACATGCAGCAAAGAGGATTCCTGACAACGTTACCGATTTCCGTGCCTAGTAGTGGTTACTCCTTTGAAAATTTCAAGTATGAAATTATTCTAAGGAGGGTAGATCGTAACTATCACAACCATTCTTGCAATTCTTAGCAAAGCCAGACGTTTTAAACATCCACAACGATTTTTCGGAGGAGTGACTTAGTGATGTGATGTATCAGCGCGACGATATAGTCACATATGCGTCAAGACAACTAACGACTTGTGGACGCAATTATCATGTTCAGATTTAGAACTGGCAATGGTAAATTTTCGTCTTGAAGATATAGAAACACTACTCTAAGGAGAACGTGAGGACACGGATGGTTGAAACACTTGAAGCAGATGAGAGAGATCAAGTTTTATATGGGAGAAGTACCGATCGATTTGGACGATCCTGAAGATGGAGAATTTGTAAGATAATAGTAGAAAAAGTGGATGTGGTGATACAATGCAGCGAGCACGGAAAGCTCAGCCCACGACTCATTTTCCGTTTAACATCTAGGAAGGAGACGTTGGGTTTATGTATAGCCTACTTTTGCTACTTTCGTTGGAGGAAACCCTAGTCATACTTTTGATCATTCCGAGATTATGGAAATGTTAGCATAACCTACGAGCAGCAACCGGTCTGAATACAAGAAGGATGAAATCTTGAGCGACAAGACAATCCAGCGGTCTAGAGCTGTATGAAGGAAGAACTACTAGGCAGACATACACGGAAGCGAGGAAACGGGATGAGAGTGTAAAACCAAAATATTTAACCGCGATAATCTCTTCTTAGTGATTTTCTTTCTTCCCTTGACCTACCTTCTGAAATTTCGAGGACGAAATTATTTTAAGGAGGGTAGATTGTAACGACCATGTTTTCTAATACCTAATAAAATATATTTTATTTAAATTTCTACTACCAAATAATTATTTACGTGTTTCTTTTATAAAAGAATGATTTTTAAAGCAATGTTAATAATTTTCAAAGCATTAAATATGATTAAAGGAATTTTTCTAAAATCTATTTATTGTTTTATAGGCTTAAATATTTTAATAAAATTTTATAACACCTTAAAATAATCTACATATTTTTATTATCAACAAAAGTAATTAATTCGTAATTAAAAATATTTTGAAGCATAAACTAGATATTCTATAATTTTAGTAACTAGCTAAAACCATAGGAACGGTTATATTACTTAGTTTTAGCCCAAAACTATTTTTATATTACAGATAATAATAAAATATATTTTCTGGATTTTTTCCATAATTTTCCCGTGTTTTTAACTATTTTTAACAAATTTTTCAAAGCCAAATCAATATTTTAAATAATCTACTGTTTTATTTATTTTTATTAATTTTATTTTAATTTTTTGAAAGCATTTTAACCTGGACAGTTGGATCACGAGATCCAACGGCCCAGAAACGCTGACGGCGCCCACGTGGTGGGGACCACGTGAAAGCGCATGGTCCCCACACACAGCTGCTGGCGAATCAACGCACGACACGTGGCGGCGGCGGGGGATATGAGGGCGCGATCTGGGCCGTTGGATGCAGATCCAATGGCCATGAATTAAGAAGGCGGGTGCAATCATGAGGAAATCATCATCAATCATGGGCCGGCGCAGATTTTGAGGATTTTTTAACGTTTTTTGGATTTTTTTTGTTACCATTTGAACCCTATAAATAGACACCTTCAATCCTAAATTTCTCACACCACCGAACTCCAAAAATTCTGAAAAAAATACCAGTGCCTTCGTATCGCCGACGCCGACGTTACAGCTCCATCCAATCGCAGAGGAAAAATTGGGATGCGGAGCTATTGAGGATTTAGTACGAGACTACCATTTCATCTCTTCGGCATCCAACTCAAACAAAAGGTAGGATCCGCCTCTCTCTCATTTTCCTGTCACCTTCATAACCTAGTTCCAACTTATAATCATCAACCCTATTTAAAATGGTGTTATAATATTTGTGCATACCCTTTTTCCTTGTACTCTTAATCATGATAATGTTAACCCATATTTTAAAACGGTGTTTAAATTTCCTTTATACACAAAAGCATATTGCACGCCCATAATACTTAGAATCTGATGTCACCCATGAATTGTCATTTCACCTCTGTCATACCCATACTATACAAAAAAATGATCTCGAAATAGGTTACTTCCATAAGATACCCACGTTTAATTTAAATATTATATTTGTTTAAAATATCTATAAGAAATAAAGATATGTAAAATAAATATTTTAGATACAGTATACGTATATTTACTTACAAATATTTTTAAAACCCCATCAACTTTTTAAGAAAGAAAATATTAAAATTTAAATAACGATATCATTTCAAAAAGAATTTTTAGTATCTTATTAAAAGGTAATTTTAGAATAACACCAATTTAGGACAAAGGAAAGGTTGTAGGCATCGATCGTTTATCTAAACCAGACTTTGTGGTGTCTAGGCAAGTGTGTCTAAGGCGAGTGGTTACTTAATTAAGGCCACTACTTGTAGTGGAGAGCCTCCCACTCACCTGACACTTACCTGGCCGCAATTGGCGGTGAAGAGGCGATTTGAGGACTTCATAACTTGTCCTTTTGGAATATTAGGAGCAGTCTAGATTTTCAAATAAAAATCTCTTGTAAAAGATTTTCAAATAAACACCACAACCTTTTATCAAAAGGATATTTTCTGTAAAACATTATGCTTTTCTAAAATAATAAATATCCCAAATATCATGGTTTTTCTTAGAAGTAATAAAAGATATTTAAACCTTATTATTTTAACTAAGCTTTCTCTAAGGGACACGAAGTACTTTACAAATTCTAGAAAATAAAACGAGTGGTTGTGGAAGGCCATATTAAATGAGATCAATACTTTTTAAATTTCCAGTTTATGACAACATGACATATACAAAACATGATACGGTTAGGGTTAGAATGCGCGGACCTAGGTATGGAATACTTTATGAAGATCCCTGCAGGCAGGATGACCAGTCCAATATATGGGTGACTATATAAATATGAAGATCCCGATATCCCGGGTGACCAGTCCAATATATGGGCGACTATACAAATATGAAGATCCCGATATTCCGGGTGACCAGTCCAATATATGGGCGACTATACTAATATGAAGATCCCGATATTCCGGGTGACCAGTCCAATATATGGGCGACTATACAATGTGGAAATTCCATGCCTAGAAGTATACACACTAACTCTAATTCGTCCGAACCTTTATACTGAACCACGGGGATGGGTAGTTTGATTAGGCAAGGATAATTCGGAACTCGGATTCCCCTACTACTCGATCATGATCCCGGGAAGTGAAATGGTACATTTCACTTCCTTAGTTGTTGTTCCGTGGCCACAACGGAATAATCACGAGTATCCGAACCCTTGTTTAACAAACTAATACAAACTATTACCTTAATCTACATATAACTTACAACATAAACATGCTCATATATACCTCTCCTCAAAACGTCTTAAATTTATGCATTTCAAACATTTACACCTCTACTTTACTCTTATATACACCTGTTCATTTTCACACTCCTGTTTCTTTATGTGGCAATCCTACCCGAGTATAACTCGCTGACGGACCTTCCTTTTCATCCTTTATCTTTGGAATGTCCGTCAGATAAGAATGAGTATTATAGCGAAGATCAAGGTGTGAAGCCAGCTTATGAAGATTATGCAGACTGGACGATGGAAGATTAGATAGTTTTAATTTTTGTTGTTGCCCACATATTTAGGGCTTTTGTTTCTCCTTTGATGTAATTAAACTACTCAGTTATTTTACTCTTTCTTTTGTGATGTATTAAAGTTTGGTTAATGGAAATAAAATGCCTTTCGGTTTTATAATTTTTGTTTTGGTATACATCCTGCATATTAATTATTCATACGCTTAACGTAACTGTATTGAATAGACCACCTTCAATACAGTTAGGTTGCGGACCTTACCACGTCATCTTTCTCCTTCTTTTGGGAAGCGGGGCGTGACAGGGCACGTGAGGCGCTTGGCGCAGAGCGCCAACCATTGAGTGCTAAGCACGGTTTATTGAGCAGCGCCCACGTGAGGGGCATATAAGGCGCTTGGCGCTGAGCGCCAACCACTGAGTGCTGAGCACTCTTTATTGGGCAGCGCCCACGTGAGGGGTACGTGAGGCGCTTGGCGCTGGTTTTCTTCTTCGTGTATTATGTTTTGAAGAATTCAATTCTCTATTCTCCCCTGGATCTTCGACCCCCAAGAATAAATTCATCCCCACGAGAATTAAATTCTTATTTGTGAGAGACTTGTCTCATGGATCTCAGATCCAGGGGAAAGAACTATGTTCTTTATGAGGGTTAAACCATTGGATAATATGAGATGCTCCGATCTCTATTACTTGTATTTACCTCAAATAAAGTTCTTCTTCTTTCTTCTTTCTTCAAGCTTTCTTTTTGCTTGCTCTTTTTTTTTGAACTTGAAGTTTATGGGGGGTTCTTTCTTGTAAGACTTGAAGTCTTGGGTCCTTTATATAGTAGAGGTAGATTTGTTGATTTAGTTAAGGAAATCTCTCATTGAGAGATTTTTAATTGATTTGGGGATTTTATCCACTGTTGGATTTTGATCCAAAGACTTCTGTTTTATAGAAATTTTTCTTGTTTTTAACAAGATTGGGCAAATATTTTCCTATATAGAGCTTATTCTGTAGCTTGGTGATTTTTAATCACCATTGGATTTTTAATCCAACGATGCTCTGTTTTACAGAGAGTAATCTTTCTCGTTTAGAAAGATTGGGGAAATATTTTCCCATACAGAGCTTATTCTGTAGCTTGGTGATTTTTAATCACCATTGGATTTTTAAGGTGCTCTGTTTTACAGAGAGTAATATTTCTCGTTTAGAAAGATTTGAGGAATATTTTCTTAACAGAATTTAATTCTGTATTTTGATAATTTATCATCCCCGTTGGACCTTTGATCCAATGACAGAGAAATTTTTAGTCCTGGCACTAGCACCCTCGTGCAAGGCATGTGGGGCGCTGCCTCGGAGTTTTTAACTCTTGGCGTTGCTTCAAAGTTTTTAACTCTCGGTGTTGGCGCCCTCGTGCAAGGCACGTGAGGCGCTGTCTCTTTTCAAATTTTGAACAGAGCCTTGCACTTTTATTATTGGGTCGAAACAAATGCCTCCCCGTTGCGCTCACGTGGCTTACACATGAGTTCAGCGGTGGCAGCTTTTCCACCATTGGATCTTCTTGGAAGTTGAATCAGCTTCCCCTGCCTATAAGTAGGGCCTTTGGCCCTTAAGATGACTGCTGTTCATCTTCCATTCTTTTTCTTTCTTTGAATTCAATTCTCTTTCCAGAGCTTAGATCTCTGCCCAAGGAAACTCTTTTCAAATTAGAACTTTGTCCAAAAATTTGGTAAGGATTATGCTCGAACCCGTTAAACAGAACTTTGCTCTTCTTAGATCACAGATCTTAAATTTTTTCAGGATTTCTTAACCCGTTAATGAAGAACACTTAGAGTTTCTAGGAATTTTCCTTCAGATCTTTAAAGATCTTGGGGTTTTACCTTGTTAAAAAGCTTTGCTTTTGATGCTTCTGGTAGATTGTACCATTGTTTTTGCAGAGCATGGCTCTTTAGAAATTTTTTGGGGACTTTTATTCTCTTCTTAATTAAATTTGACAGATATGATTTCTGTCTGCAGAGCGCTGCTCTCGAGTGAGTTCAACTCCTTGGCCCAATGAGTTTCTCATTAAATGATAATCCTTTTAGGATTCCATCCTTAATGAGTGACTGCCTCATCAATGATGGGCCGTTACTTTGATTTTGTAGGTCCCCCTTGGTCCTTTTCTCCTGCATTGCAGTGCGGTACAATTTTAAAGTACCAAGTGTCAGAATTCGGATCATAGCGTTGACAACTAACCCTCGCTTCTTTTCGTTTAGGTACTATGGCTTTCGACTCTTCCTTCCCTTTTATTCGTTTAGAGAGCGCCTTCGCCGATGCACCCGTGGATCGGGAAGTCTTCGCGCTTATCAAAGATCACGACTCGGAGCAGAAGTCTCTTCACTTATAGGGGTCATGGTATAATCAGATCATTCGGGGTCGGCATAGTTTTTCTTGTGCGGCGCCCTCAGAGCCAATTTCAGCAATTCACTACACCGACTCGCCTCAAGTGAATTACGATGTAAAGGAGGTTAACTGGACCTTGGAGGGTCGTCTTCAGCCTTCTAATGCATCAATACCTGTACAGCCGCCGATGCCTTTGGATATTTTAGGGCAGCGCATATGTCAAGGCGAGTCGCGCCCTTAGGGACAAGTATATATGATTGGTTTGACTCATCACCATTCAGTTGGATACCTGCAGTGGGCTCGATATATCCTGTCAGCCAAGAAGTCACTGCTGCTGAAGCTCGGGTTGTACCCCGTAATTTATGTGTCTCTTTTCCAGTATCCCGCGCCCCATGTATGGTGGGTCAAGGATTTCCTGGAGCAATGGAACATCCCGACTCACACATTTCTTTTATCGGATCGGGAAGTTTCAATCTCCTTGGAGGAGTTCGTGGAAATCTCCGACTTACCCGTCAGAGGGGAACATTACGAGGAGATACTTCCTTCTGAAGAGTACATCTTTGGCACCAAATAAGTGGTGATGGGCCTTACTCCGGAGAATGCTGTTCAACACCGATTCCCGAGCCTAATCAAGGTGTTGAACATTTATGAGAGCCTATTTCTGGAGTCTGGAGGGCACGGAGTCAGCTTCACAGATTTCATCGCCTGCTTCATTCGCTCAGCAGTCTTGTCAAAACAAGCCGCGAAATTCGTTATGCTTGATGACCCATTCGGCTTTGGTTTGGATGACCAGCCGACGGTGGAAGCGAATTTAAGAAATTTCTTTATTCCAAACACCCTCGTCGTCCCTTTAGCAGAACTTGCCGCTCCAGACGTCGATGAAGAGACGTCTTTTTCTGGGGTTCATCGGCCTGTGGTTGAGCTGGTTTGTGCTTCCGATGCACCCTCGCTACATGAGCCCGTCTGTCTTTTATCTAGCCCACCGCATTGTTGCAGGGACGCGCGTCGGCGTTGGGATTGCAGGGCTAGCTCATCTATATCACGGACTGAGCTTAGCAGCGGATACTACTTAGCCAGGGGTAAAACCTGTACTTCTTCCATTGCTCTACTTCACGTCCTGGGTCGAGATGCACATGCTTAGTGCTTTCGGAGTCCACAAACGGCCCCGCTTCTACGACAACTATAACTTTCCCCGGGTCACGTTTCTAGTTGACGCTTCCGCATTAGATCCGTCGCAGCGAGAGGCTCGACGTCTGGTCCTTCGCCCCCGTATGGTCGGGGATAGTATGAATTTTTTCGATAGAGTCTTAACTATTGGCAAGGAATCTACCAAGGCAGTGCAACCGCTGCGTTATTCTTTCAAAGACAGGGCTCCAACGTTGAAGGCTCGGGAGATCCTGCACTTATATTCGATTAGGCCAGGCTTTCTAGTGTTCAGGCAAGGCGTCTCGGCATTGTTCATGAGGTATAATCTGCACCGTTTCGCTCAACAGTCGGGTTACAATCAGGGTGTCCCGCTCGAGGCTTTCTTAGCCGAGCCGGTTGCTACGGAAGAGGGTATCCGCAGCGCGCTGCACCACTTTATGCGGCTAAATACGGGGTCTACCTTTGTCATCAGCCAGCCAAGCTACGTGCCAAAAGCTTCGAATGCCTACGTGGCGTGGTATCAGTATGCGATGGATTTTTTATCAGGGAAGAGAGGCGGCTATTACTTGATCATAAGGATGATGTCCCAGCTGGTAATCCGGCAGTTCCTTTGAAGCAACGGACCGCCGTTCGTCCCACCTTAAGAGAAGTCGCTGCAGTTGTGGTCCCGCGTGCCTTCCATCAGAAGCCTCCACCCCGTGTTCCCGTAGAAGTGGTAGCTGTAGCATCCCCGGAATCTGGTGTTGGTGCGGAAATTGGGACCCGTCGCCCGAAAATGCCCGTCAAGCGCAAGCTCTTGTCATCGGCCGCCGGCATCCGCTCGCAGAGAAAGAAGAAGTCGCTATTCTCTACCGATGTCATATTTGGCCAGGAGCCGCATTCTCCCTATAGCGAGGGTTTGTGCGAGTATAGGACCAATGAGGGTTTATTCATCACGCCTGCAGATGATACTGATCTTCAAGCTGCCCTTGCGGCTTCCGAGCAACTGGCTCGCGATGAAGCGGCACTGATCACTATCGCAAAGTCAGGTATACTTCAGTTACATTCTTTCGCGGCCATCTCCTTTTTATTATGCTTCTACTGACGCTTTCTTCTTCAACAGGTATTTCTGCCGAAGAGGCTCTCGCGGCTTCCCTCAGGACGTTCGAAGAGGAAGAGAAGCTCTGCGCTTCTTTGGGCCTTGGTATTATTCAGTTCGTTATGCCATTATTCTTTTTATTCATGCCCTGACCCTCTCTTTCATCTTATCACAAGGACTACCTCAATTCAGGTGATTCCAAGTGCAGTGCCAATCTCGAGTGGTGACGCAGCAGAACTTTTAGAGCCAGCTACTGAAAGGTTCCTAGACACCATAAAGAGGTCTCATGAGGCATCGGACATGCCATTTCAAAATTTTTGGTGCCGAGAAACCCTAGACTACGGATCGTTGCTAGAAGTTTAGGCGAAATATAAAGCTAGTTAACACTTAACTACTAGGATACGGAAATTACAACCTTTGTAGATCCGGATGTCCACCTCCACGGCTCCGCAACGATGTCTCCTCGCTGTCCAAGTCGAACTCCGGGCTCAAGCGTCGGCTTCGTCGGAGAAACGGGTGAGCTAGGTCGCCGGCTTCGTGTCAAAGACGATCTACGTCGAGGCATCGCAAGTTCAAGCTCCGACTTCACAAAGTGATGAAATTTGTGAAGAAAACACACTCTACAACTTGGCTAGAGGTAGAGGGTGAAGAAATAGGAGATGGGTTCACTTTAGATTTGGATTTTGCTCACTAGATCACAAATTGCCATTGATGGCATGAAGGTTGCTCACTTGAAGAAGAAGAAGAAGATGAGCTAGAATATTATGATAACTTGAGTTAAATGAATAATAAACTCAATATTTATCATAACTTAACTAAGGTTAAGTGTAGAGAATTAACCATGGTGATTAGAGTGGGTTAGGGTTAAGCAAAATGACAAGAATGGTTGCATAAAGTCAAATGTTCATGAAGCATCTCATAAGAAACAAAACTTGCCACCATTATCATTTATACTTATCCAAATGAATAAAAGAACAAATAAATGAATAAATAAATATGCAAAACCCTAATTATCATAATAACCATGGTTTAATCCTATTCACTTAACCATATGATCAAGTATCATCAAACATGATACAAAAAGTGCACGAAAGCATATCACATATACAATGTGCATCAAGTGAGAAAAATCCGTTTAAAGTGAACCAATACTAGTTAATGCAAAGTAATATATCAAATATATAATTATACATTAAATCATTAAATCAACACTTGATTCAATGATCCGGTCATGTCGCACATAACCGACTAGTATTCAATGCATCGATTTATCGAATCAATGATTCGATAACTAGGTCATATCGAATATAACCATTCGAAACATATATCGCGAGAATGAAATGCGGTATCACATACACGCATTATTCTCGGTCCTGCACATATCTCATATGCGCTCCTATTTCGTTTCGCTTGAACCAGGAAACCTCTGTGTAGGACTCTAAAGACTCGTCAATACGCCGGTAGCAGATGATGATCATATCAAGCACCCACAAGCCGCAAGCGGTCTGCTAAACGTAACGGCCACCCGGGTATTGAGCGATCAGAAGATCGACGAGCTAGCCCGCTCACACTCCTGCGAATCCGACCAGTAACACTTACCGTACAGTCCGGTCTCTTCGTCTGATATGTCGCATATCAAGTCTAGGGGTGGTAAACGTCAGACCCCAATAACCCGATAAGTCGTGCTGATGTGAGGCTCGTAACGGGTCGAGAAACTACTGGTAACACTTACCAGCAAATCTCTGATCAGCCCTGGCCAGGGACTTCCCTGTTACGGCCAATCGAGCACAGCGCAACATCTACCCCCAATACCGGGAGAGACGAAACCCCTCCTATCGCTCATTGCCTCCATGTGACTCGGGACTGTACCCAAAGACCACCGTTTTGCATGCCCTCATGGACGTGGTAAGGTGGAGATCAAAGCACAGTGGGAATCACACAAGACTCTATGACGATCTCGGGTCTACAGACTAACCTGTACAAGTGTCACCTGAGAACTGCCATCTGACGTGAGGTATAATACCATCTGGGAGTTCTCGGCGAGTCCGTCCAGTGTACCCAGTCTCCACTGAGCACCCGTATACCATCTCTGATGTCAAACACCAATGGATATGGGATCATCCATCGCCCATCACATGGGTCGAGAAGCGTATACGCTAGTCTACTCTGGTATATCGATGCCCCGTCTCGATACACCCACGACTAGGGACCTTGAAGGATGTACTTATGGACTACCATGTCCCCACTAGTATGATCTGCATCATAGTCCAGGTAGTCAAGTACAAATCCTAAGGGCTTTACCAACATGTAACTATAAGACAGTATAAAGAGACTAGTGTACATGTTAAGATAAATGGCAACCAGATAGCATACTATCATGTCGAGCAAGAAAGTCATCTCTATATATGTCCAAGCATCCAATATAATATACATAATCTGTACAATACTGGCCTCTAGGGCATACATACAACTAACAATCTCCCACTTGCACTAGGGCCAGCTGCTGTAGTATCTCATACCGAGCATCCCGAAGAGTCTCTCAAACTGTATCTGGGGAATGGCCTTCGTGAGTGGATCCGCCGTGTTGTTCTTCGTGTCAACTCTCCTGACCTCGATCTCCCGGCGATCAACTATCTCCCGGATCAGGTGATACCGCCTCAGAATATGCCTGGATCGCTGATGGGACCTGGGTTCCTTGGCCAAAGCCACCGCTCCATTGTTATCGCAATACAAAGGTATTGGATGCTCAATGGATGGAACCACTCCAAGTTCTGTAATGAACTTCTTGATCCAGACAGCCTCTTTGGCAGCATCGTTGGCAGCGATGTATTCAGCCTCCATCGTCGAGTCTGCCACGGTTTCCTGCTTGGAACTCTTCCAGCTAACCGCCCCTCCGTAAAGGGTAAAGACAAAGCCCGACTGCGACTTAGAGTCGTCCTTATCACTCTGGAAGCTCGAATCGGTAAAGGACTCCACTTGGAGTTCTCCGTTACCATACACCAAGAACATATCTCTAGTCCTTCGTAAGTACTTGAGAATGCTCTTCACAGCTGTCCGGTGACTCTCTCCAGGATCAGCTTGATACCTGCTCACTACACTTAGTGAGTATGCTACATCGGGTCTGGTACATAGCATCGCATACATGAAGAGCCTACTGCCGAAGCATAGGGTATCCCTTGCATGCGAGCTCTCTCCAAATCAGTCTTGGGAGACATCTCTTTGGAGAGAGTGACTCCAGAGATCGTGGGCATATTCCCACGCTTGGACTCTTCCATACTAAACCTCTTTAGTATGGTGTCAATGTACCTGGATTGGGACAATCCCAAAATCCGTTTGGATCTATCTCTATAGATCCTGATCCCCAATATGCAGGAGGCATCACCAAGATCTTTCATTGAGAATCTTTGTGATAAGAAGAGCTTGACCGATTGCAGCATAGGAATATCATTTCCTATCAAGAGTATGTCGTCCACGTACAATACGAGGAAGACTACCTTACTCTCTGCCACCTTCTTGTAGATACAAGGTTCATCTGGATTTTTGACGCAATCAAACTCTTTGATAACGACGTCAAAGCAGATGTTCCAACTCCGCGATGCTTGCTTTAATCCATAAATGGATTTAAGCAGCTTGAACACCTTCTCGCTGCTCCCACTGTCTACGAAGCCCTCTGGCTGAGTCATGTACACGCACTCTTCTAAATCACCATTTAGAAAGGCGGTCTTAACATCCATTTGCCAGATTTCGTAGTCATGAAAGGCAGCAATGGCAAGCATGATTCGGATGGATTTAAGCATAGCCACTGGAGAAAAGGTTTCGTCATAGTCCACACCTGGTCTTTGACGAAAACCCTTTGCTACAAGTCTAGCTTTGAAAGTCTCCACTTTCCCATCTACACCAAGTTTTTTCTTAAAAATCCACTTGCTCCCAATGGGTTTTACCCCTTCAGGAGCAACTTCCAAAGTCCATACTTTGTTGGTGTACATGGAATCCATCTCGGACCGCATAGCATCCAGCCATTTCACTGAGTCCCCACTCGTGATGGCCTGCTCGAAGCTAGTTGGGTCATCATCCTCCATGATGCAATTCTCGCTCCCACCGTCCATGAGAAAACCGTAGTATCTCTCAGGTTGGCGAGGAACCCTACTAGATCGGCGGAGTGGCTGGGGTTCATCGGGAACTATGGAATCCTCTGGTTCCACCAGATCTTCTGTTGTAACTTGTGCAGCTGGAATCTCTTCCAGTTCTACCTCATGACCACTAATCACTTTTTCAAGAAATTCCTTTTCTAAAAAGGTGGCATGCCGAGAAACAAACACTCTTTGTTCCTCAGGGTGGTAGAAGATATACCCTCGCGAATGTTTGGGATATCCAATAAACTTACACAGAATGGACCTTGCCGCGAGTTTGTCCGGATTTTGCGTTTTTACATAGGCCGGACAACCCCATATCTTAACATAATTAAGATATGGTCTCTTTCCTTTCCATATCTCGTATGGAGTGGTCGGCACGGTTTTGGTGGGAACCATATTCAATAGGTCTGCAGCTGTTTCCAGTGCATATCCCCAGAAAGAAATAGGTAACTCAGCTGTGCTCATCATAGAGCGCACCATATTTAATAGGGTGCGGTTCCTCCGTTCTGATACACCGTTGTGCTGTGGTGTATATGGAGGAGTCAGCTGAGAGAGAATCCCATTCTCTTTTAGGAAGTCCAGGAATTCATTGCTTAAGTATTCTCCTCCTCGATCAGATCGTAGGATTTTAATACTTTTTCCGGTTTGGTTCTCAACTTCTTGCTTATATTCCCTAAATTTCTCAAAAGCTTCTGATTTGTGTTTCATCAGGAACACATACCCGAACCTAGAGAGATCGTCAGTGAATGTAATGAAGTATGAAGAACCATCCCTGGCATGTGTAGACATAGGACCGCATACATCACTATGTATTAGTCCTAAGAGTTCGGTAACTCTTTCTCCGTGTCCCGTAAACGGAGTCTTGGTCATCTTGCCTTTGAGACATGACTGGCAAGTGTCATAGGATGAAAATTCAAACGGATTTAAATATCCATCCTTATGCAACTTAGCTAGTCGTGTCGCATTGATGTGACCCAGTCTACAATGCCACAAGAAGGATTCGTTGAGTTCAGAACTCTTCCTCTTGTGTGTGTTTGTTATGCTCAGAACTGTTGATTGATTTAGAACATAAATGCCATTGCACAACGTGCCTGATCCAACCAACTTTTGGTTATGGAAAATGTTCATAACATTGTCCTGTAATACAAAATTATATCCTTCTTTACTTAGCAAAGAAACCGATATAATGTTGCATATCAGGTTCGGCATGTAATAGCATTCGTTCAGAACCAATGTATTACCAGTTGGTAATACAAGGTGATATTCCCCGACAGTCTTAGCTGCAACAATTGCACCATTTCCAACTCTAATGTCTTTATCACCTTCTCCAAGTTCTCTACCTTTTCTTAGCCCATGTAACTGATTACATATATGGGATCCCGACCCGGTATCCAATACCCAGGACGTAGAGCAAATGGAGAAACAGTTTTCAGTAACGAACACACCCGAAGAAAATGCATCAACATGTACTTTCTTCATTCGGGTGGCATGGGAATCCTGGTATTCCCCTATATCCTGTTCATTCCTATAACTCTTATAAGAAAAAACGGAACCAACGTTCCCCAGCACAGTATAACATGCGGGTTCGGTCAATACATCCATATTATTATCTTTATTAAGGCATGAAATGGTCGCTACCTGGAGAGAGAGAGAAGAAAACACTTTAGCGTAAGCTCGTGCAAGATCAGATTGGTTATTATCTTATCTAATCAGGATGGCTCCCACTGCTTTTTATCAAATCTTCCTCCAAACCCTAAAAGGAAAGACTAGCCGGGATTAATTACACACTACAGGTTCGCCAATCTTTCAGCCAGGCCAGTGTCGGTACTTTAAGGGAGGTCCCCCGTGCTTTCGCACGAACCTAATTAATGTAAACCTCGTTTTCCCAGAGGCGTAACCTCGTTAACACCTTTCTAGACACCTACTTGATCGGCTAATTGCACTGTGTAAAACTCTCCCAGGAGTAACTCTTACTCGCAGTGGGTATCGGGATCCAACTATCTCATAGAAGGTATGCAATCTCATTGCAAATTTCAACACTTGAAATTCCCGATAATGCTTTTGCCCCTAGCGTGCTATGACCTTGACGCAGGCCAACAAACCATAGTGCGCTAGTCAAGTTCAACCCGTCATTTCCTGATTGAATTAAACCCACCCGTACGACCCTTGACGCAGGCCAACAAAGTCGCACGACTACCCTAATCCAATCTGCATCATATGCATAAGCAGATAAATACTAGTTAGCTACCGCACACTACGCCTTGACGCAGGCCAACAAACGTAGCACGAATACTAACTACTACTCATCTGAAACGACGGAGGGCTACGCCAGGTTTTTCTGAAAACCATGAGCGTAATGAACTTGATATCGTTGTAGAATCAAATGAAGTTTTAAAATGGAGTGATTTTGAGGCTTTTCCAGTTTTGCTAAAGGAGTCACTCCCGGTGAAGGGATCTCGGTCCTTTCCTCGTCGAATGAGGTGCGGGATATATCATATATATCACTGTGCAAAGCATAAACTATAAAAGCAATCAAAAACAAACCGAGTGTGTAGCATCTGCCAGTTATTGCTAAAGGAGTCACTCCCGGTGAAGGGATCTCGGTCCTTTCCTCATCGAATAAGGTGCGGGGTATATCATATATACCGCTATGCAAAGCAAGAACTGTAGCTACCTGTTTTATTTAAAATCTGATTCTACAACATCTTAGGTTTCTTTTCTTTCATTAATCACATTAATGAAGTCCCATCATTTAAATACCTAAACATCACAGATAGATATGACGTACACTTATGCCATCCGCATTCGCCTCGATGTCCCCTCGTGCACCGTTAGGTTAGGTAACTAACGACAGAGCAGGGCAGGGATAGCGCGGGTGTAAAACATAAGTAACGTCTATATAATATATCATATATACTATATACTATATCCATCACAGAATCACATCACAGATATCGCAGCAGAATAAACATATGAAATATTGGATATACTAGGACGTCCGTGTTTTCAATACGAGCCAGTATAAAACACGAATTCCACGGTCGTGATGAATAGCCAATCCCACACCCCTAGACCCCTACGAGAGCGGCAAGCAACCCTGCCAATTCTAGGGTTAGGAGACCCGGACTCGACTCCTCGAGTTGGTCTCCCACTGGACCCCAGAACCCGGTTACTTGTGCTCCCCTCCTTGGGTCTGTCCTAATGCGGAAAAGTAAATAATATACAACGGGTGACAACTTCCGCTACCTGGAAGCGCCCCAAATAAAAGAATATTACATACAAGTTTTTACATGAATGAAAATGAAAAACACTCATCTCACATAAAAACCCCCCGGCTATTCGAACACGACGATCCAATATAACATATCCAGCAACACATAACATCACATGTCATCAACGTAAGTAAGTATGCATACCCCAATTGTCGTTGACGTATAGCAACGAAACCGGCGATATGAACATACTACACTTACGGTCACAGAAAAGAAAGTGTAAAACTACAACAATTGGAATCCGCAACTTGTTCAGACATCGCATGCCTAATCAAATGAAATACTTAGACATCACATGCCTAACAGATATAAATCCCGCATTTTAGTCTCATTATCGAAAACTCTTTTCAATATCATATGGGACTAAACTGCTAAATTTATAACATTCATTCAGTTATCACATAACTGTTTGTGAATTCCAATTATTGTATCACATTCCAGATAAACAGAAAATGTTAAACTTTCCGATCGAATAGTCGAATACCCAAGTTTTCCCGATACAGCTCAACACATGAAATAAGTCTAACAACATTCAGTTCGTACCTCAGTACCGACGGTCCAGCCGTAGAAGGGTCAAGCCAACGCCTCACATGTGGCACGCCGTACTGCCCCAAACCCGAAGGTTCAAAGGGCAGTTCAAGACGGTCACATAATCGAGTTAAGGTTTGTTGTCTTCTAGAGGGACCATCGCGTTACTTGCACTACTTAGAACGTCGTTAAACTACGGAAAAATCCAACACTTGGAAATTTCCCGACAGGGAAAAAATTGGGTATTTATATCCGGTCGAACTATTTAACATATTCTAATAATTATCCGGAAAGCCACAAAGACGAAATTTGATACCCCGATCGAAACACCGAATCCCCAAAACCAATGCAGAAAATTCAACTCTTGAATAATTTTTAAAAATATCCAGAAAAAAACACCACTGAAAACTAACAGTTACTGTACAAAATTATATAAAAATTGTGGCCGTACGGCCGCTGAACCGCCGCCTGAGCTATTGCTCAGGCCGCGGATCCGCGCTGCGAAAAAGGAATTGGGCCTCCAAATTTTTACAGTAACTCTTATATGTTTGTGATGTGTTCTCTGCATATTTTTAATGTGGAAAAATCCCCGATTTTAGAATTCGTCCAGAGAGCAATTTTGGGTTTCGGTTTTGGGTCGTTCGGACTTCAAATTCCGTCTACGCTTCGCCTAAGGCTCTAGCTAGGCTCTGATACCAATGAAAGGTTCCTAGACACCATAAAGTGGTCTCATGAGGCATCGGACATGCCATTTCAAAATTTTTGGTGCCGAGAAACCCTAGACTACGGATCGTTGCTAGAAGTTTAGGCGAAATATAAAGCTAGTTAACACTTAACTACTAGGATACGGAAATTACAACCTTTGTAGATCTGGATGTCCACCTCCACGGCTCCTCAACGATGTCTCCTCGCTGTCCAAGTCGAACTCCGGGCTCAAGCGTCGGCTTCGTCGGAGAAACGGGTGAGCTAGGTCGCCGGCTTCGTGTCAAAGACGATCTACGTCGAGGCATCGCAAGTTCAAGCTCCGACTTCACAAAGTGATGAAATTTGTGAAGAAAACACACTCTACAACTTGGCTAGAGGTAGAGGGTGAAGAAATAGGAGATGGGTTCACTTTAGATTTGGATTTTGCTCACTAGATCACAAGTTGCCATTGATGGCATGAAGGTTGCTCACTTGAAGAAGAAGAAGAAGATGAGCTAGAATATTATGATAACTTGAGTTAAATGAATAATAAACTCAATATTTATCATAACTTAACTAAGGTTAAGTGTAGAGAATTAACCATGGTGATTAGAGTGGGTTAGGGTTAAGCAAAATGACAAGAATGGTTGCATAAAGTCAAATGTTCATGAAGCATCTCATAAGAAACAAAACTTGCCACCATTATCATTTATACTTATCCAAATGAATAAAAGAACAAATAAATGAATAAATAAATATGCAAAACCCTAATTATCATAATAACCATGGTTTAATCCTATTCACTTAACCATATGATCAAGTATCATCAAACATGATACAAAAAGTGCACGAAAGCATATCACATATACAATGTGCATCAAGTGAGAAAAATCCGTTTAAAGTGAACCAATACTAGTTAATGCAAAGTAATATATCAAATATATAATTATACATTAAATCATTAAATCAACACTTGATTCAATGATCCGGTCATGTCGCACATAACCGACTAGTATTCAATGCATCGATTTATCGAATCAATGATTCGATAACTAGGTCATATCGAATATAACCATTCGAAACATATATCGCGAGAATGAAATGCGGTATCACATACACGCATTATTCTCGGTCCTGCACATATCTCATATGCGCTCCTATTTCGTTTCGCTTGAACCAGGAAACCTCTGTGTAGGACTCTAAAGACTCGTCAATACGCCGGTAGCAGATGATGATCATATCAAGCACCCACAAGCCGCAAGCGGTCTGCTAAACGTAACGGCCACCCGGGTATTGAGCGATCAGAAGATCGACGAGCTAGCCCGCTCACACTCCTGCGAATCCGACCAGTAACACTTACCGTACAGTCCGGTCTCTTCGTCTGATATGTCGCATATCAAGTTTAGGGGTGGTAAACGTCAGACCCCAATAACCCGATAAGTCGTGCTGATGTGAGGCTCGTAACGGGTCGAGAAACTACTGGTAACACTTACCAGCAAATCTCTGATCAGCCCTGGCCAGGGACTTCCCTGTTACGGCCAATCGAGCACAGCGCAACATCTACCCCCAATACCGGGAGAGACGAAACCCCTCCTATCGCTCATTGCCTCCATGTGACTCGGGACTGTACCCAAAGAACACCGTTTTGCACGCCCTCATGGACGTGGTAAGGTGGAGATCAAAGCACAGTGGGAATCACACAAGACTCTATGACGATCTCGGGTCTACAGACTAGCCTGTACAAGTGTCACCTGAGAACTGCCATCTGACGTGAGGTATAATACCATCTGGGAGTTCTCGGCGAGTCCGTCCAGTGTACCCAGTCTCCACTGAGCACCCGTATACCATCTCTGATGTCAAACACCAATGGATATGGGATCATCCATCGCCCATCACATGGGTCGAGAAGCGTATACGCTAGTCTACTCTGGTATATCGATGCCCCGTCTCGATACACCCACGACTAGGGACCTTGAAGGATGTACTTATGGACTACCATGTCCCCACTAGTATGATCTGCATCATAGTCCAGGTAGTCAAGTACAAATCCTAAGGGCTTTACCAACATGTAACTATAAGACAGTATAAAGAGACTAGTGTACATGTTAAGATAAATGGCAACCAGATAGCATACTATCATGTCGAGCAAGAAAGTCATCTCTATATATGTCCAAGCATCCAATATAATATACATAATCTGTACAATACTGGCCTCTAGGGCATACATACAACTAACAGCTACCATTGCCACGGCCCTCCCAAATTTACCGCAGGAGGCTTTGCTAAAGCAGCCGATGATGGATGCCGTAGCGGCTCCGGAGGCAGAGCTTGGTTCGGACGACGACGTCCCTTTGTCGGAAGTCTTGAGGAGATCATTTCTCACTGCTCAGACCGAAAGGAAGAGTAGGAAGCATGCGGCGAGGGAACGCGATGCCGATTTGACCGTAGGTGCAGGCTCAAGCAGCATTTCGCTTGCTGATACTCCTTCGGTGGATATTCCCTCTGCCAAGTCTACCGCCCGTAGACAGGTTGTACGCGCAGCTCGGGAAGAAACTGAAAAGCTGTTCCAAGGTAACGTACTGCCCAGTATTTTACTAGAACTTGATCCTCGAATTTTGACATATGCATTTTCTGCAAGGCCAAGTCTTGGCGATGGGATGACAGGTGAAACTCTGGCGGTTACAGTGCCCGAAGTTGCTACTCTATCTCGGGAATCTGGGACTGTCCAGACCGCTGCTCTTTCTTTCTGCGGCTCCTTGGTATCGGCGGGCGTCGCAAGTGATTAGTCGAAAATATTGTATATTTTAGCCGGCAATTTCCTCATCATTTGCATTCATATAGAAGTGTTCGGTATCCGTATTTCACATATTAGCAAATCTATCACAGATTATCAGATTACATGTATTAGACCTTAAAACCAGCATTTTTAAGGAAATTGACTGCATTGCATGGCATCGCAATATTTCTATATGTCGCAACCCGTGTTTCGAAGTCTGTGCAGGAAAAGGAGAAGCTCGCTCAAATTTACACCGCTCAAAGATACGTCAACTCACTAACTTCAAATCTGGTATCATTACAAAGGGGTAATTGCAAATCAACACATCAAATATCAGCCCAAGACAATACAGCAAAGTTCAAGCCCTGAAGCCACTACTTGGCCGCGGAACCGCGGCGCAAGCCGGCTTAGGCCGCGGTTCCGCGACCGTCTTGCCACATCAGCAACGCAATTTTATTGCAAAACTCCTCTCTCAGTGGCTATAGTTCAGAAAAGTATGACATTTTCTAGAAGACTCCAGGGACTTCTACCAGATCAGCAAACACTTTGATCTACACTAAACTAGCCTATCATTCTAGAACTTTCCCCCTAAACCCTAGCTTAAACCCTAAGCTAAGTCTAACAAACTCTCTCAACAAACTTTTAGAGGGAACTACCATTTGAAACCTAAACCTAGGGTTTGGGAAGTCTATAAATAGAAGCCTAGACCTAGGGTGAAAGAATCATAATGTGGAGATAGATAGATTCAAACCATTTTTTTAGTTCATTTTTAGCCATTCTCCTTCTTCATCTTCCTCTTCCACAAGTTTAGTGAGAGAGCTTGTGGGAAACCCTAACCCTAATTCCAATTAAAAATCAAGATCCCGAGTACCCATTAAGCAAGAAGCCCTACAACCTTTATGAGCGAAGCCGATCTTCAACGGAGCAAGCGATCCGAGCCGATCCACGACTCACGAAGCCGAGCGACGCCCTATCAACAATCTAGATTCTTCCTCTTGTAGTTCTTGAAGCGAATGTAATCAAAATTGTTGAGATAAATAAAGGTGATATTCTTTTATCTTGTTTTCTTTAAATTCTGCATCATGATATCTTTACAATTCGTAAATATTTTCTGTGTGGTGATGTGTGAATAAAACTCCGCTCGTCGAGGAGTCGAGACGGTCAATAGAATGATGATGTAACATAGCTTTAATCGATTCTTGAGTCCTACGAGTTTTGTAAACCCTAGCAAGTTCAAGAAACGACGACCCATTTTGTTTCGATGCTTTCTTGATTGACATCGTTCGAAATTGGGGAGTTACGATTGTTTCTTGAATTTGGTAGAGGCTAGAAAAGGAATGATATCGACGAAAGAACAAGGGTTATAAGATGAAACCCTAGTTTCACGAGAAAGCCCCAACTCTCGTCGATTATCATCAATCTAGTATCAATCCTTCGAAGGACAAGAACACGAAATCTTGAGATTACATCACATCTATAGATCCGATCGATTCCTACGAGCCTCTTTTAGATTCTTGACTGTTGATTGGAAATATTATCGAAACCCAATTCTTGATTGTTTATCAGTTTCTTGATTCTTGATTAAACATCGTGACACCTGAATCAATTGATAAATTCTTGAATCATGTTTTCTTTTCTTGTCAATTAAGTTTTCAATTCAAGCATATCTTAGTACAACGAATCGTGCAATCCCTGTGGACGATCCGCACTCATTCATGAACTACAATTGACACCGTAGTTTGATTGCGGTCAAATAATTTTTGGTTGTGATTTCATTACAAATTTCTGAATACCGACACAAGAAACAGTTTCAATCAAATGGTGCCGTTTTAGGGGACCTTTTGAAGTGATTCATACTACACAACGGAAAATCGTATCAATCAGCAAGCGTTACGACGGCCTTCGTCGAGTCAGGGGATGAAGCCATGGGCACGGAATCTATTCCTCCGAGAGAGAGTGGAGAAGCCGTTATACCCGGCGACGCCTTCGTCATGGTTCTGGTCCATGATTTATCAGGTAGTCTTTGGGCCACCATTTTTTTTTTAGTTTTTTAATCCTGTTCAGCCCTTCTGATGATATTTTGTTTGTCTTGAGTATAGGCGTGGTGAATCCTGAGGTTGTGCCGTCTGAAGAAGTATCGCCGGTCGCTGCTCTGATGGTCTTTGTCCCATTGCCTTCTTCCGTGCCCCCTCAAATAATGGAAAGTATTGGTTTTTGAATTATTTTTTTCACCGTTGGTATCATTCTTCTTGTATTGACAATACATTGTCGCAACTTTGCAGGAGTCCTTTTCGACCACTTATACCAGGTGTTGAACCCGCATTTCTTCTTTCAGTCGGAAATCGTTCCGCCTTTTGGTATTGGTTAGTATATTCTTCAGCTAATGTCTCCCCCTTTCTTTTATGAATTGACATAATGTTGCTAAGTCTTCTTCATATTGAACATAGCGTCACGGGTCGGAGGAAGAGGCGAGAGAACAGCCGTGCCTCCGGTACTCTCCATCTTGCCGCCTGTCACAGCCGGTATAATAGACTTTATCACTCCTGTGTTTCTTTATTTCCCGAGTCGACATTTGACCATAATTCATTTTGTAGCAATTGCGCCAGCTCTAGCTCCTTTCGAGTCTCACATTCCAATGCCGGCAAGGCCTTTCACTAAACGCATATCTTCCAGGGGCACCGCAAATAGCCGGCGAATGTTGAGCGAATTTATCGAGATCTGAATGCCGAGGCCCTCACTTCTGCTACAGATTTTGCCGTTGAAGTTAATCCAATGCTAGTGATGCTCGCGAACTTCCATGATGAAGATCTCGTTGGCTCTTGGGTTGATTACTGCAGAAAGATCGAGGATTTCCTGCACGAGATTGAGCTCAAGCGTCTCGCTCCTGAAGTATTAGTTTTGAACTCTCGGCGGGCTGTGTGGGTCGAGCATAGTGTTCCTTTCATTCGCCATTTTGAACAAGAGGCAACCCTGAGATGAAACGAACATGAGGTGGCTTCCAGCGAATCTGTTCGACTGTGCGCCCAGATTGAAGCGAATGCTGCACAGCTAAAAGCTGTTTTTGACAATCTCTAGAGATGTATTTCGGATGGGTTGACGCTGAGGCGGACGCTTAACTTTACCGAGTGGGTCATGCAGGACTACGAAGCTACCATGCTAGAAACCAATGAAAAGCTTTCGTCCTGTTTGCAACAACGGGCTCAAGTTGAAGCGGAGTTGGCCGCGGCGGCTGATCACGAGAAAGGATTGAGAGGAGCGCGTAAGCGGCTTGCTGATTTGTTGAAGACACCTCCTCCTCAATAACCGCCTTCGTACCTCCTTTTTTTGTACTGACTATAAACTTGTGATTTATGAGTAACATGCATTCATTTTGATTCCTTTATGAAATGTATCTTGTGTTCACTTGAATTCATGAATAAAAGATATATTTTATTTCATATTGGCATATAACTCTGGCAAATGTGTCTTGTAGATAGTCTATCTTGATCTCCTTGTAGTGCCGCGATGGCTTAGGAAACATGTTCATATCTGCTACCTAAGACTTTTCAACTTTGTGAGCCGTGAGGGTTTCATAAAGACTTTTCTCCCTACGAGTCGTGAGGATCCCGTAGGTCCATTTTCTCCTTAGGAGTCATGAGGACTCTAAAGTGCGTTTTCTCTTGAGAGTCGTAAGGATCTCACAAGAGAATTTTCTCCCTTACAAGTCGAGAGGACTCGTAAGTTGTTTTTTTCCTCCTTGTCGATATTCGACTTTAGAGAGTGTGGCCTGCGAATAATATGCAATAGTCTATCTTGGACTGACTTGCAGGGCCCCAGTGTTTAGGAGACAGATTGATATCCCCGTTGCCTAAGGCTTTTCCCTACGAGTCGAGACTAGTCGAGAAGTTCTCGCAGGAACATTATTTTCCCCACGAGTCGAGATGAACCGAGAAGTTCTCGCAAGGGTGTCCTAACATTACAGTTAGCTCCTGCTAATAGAAGTCCATTAGGGTCTATGGTACTAAGGTTTTTTACCCGTCGTACCTTCGTATTGGCCGATGTATTCTCCGATATGCAATCTTGATGTTCGAGTAGCCATGCGACTACCGTGTCTCTGATCCCTTCGGAGGCTGGACAAGACGTATTCATGTAATATTCCAGGTGATATTACCGTCAAAAGAGCAAGCGTTAGGGATATTCCATACCGCTTTTTACTTGAGGTTAGGCTTAGTTTGGGGAGCCCCGATGAGTCACGACCACTCCGCGCTGTTGTGGGATGATCTCCGATAGTCTTTCAGGTCTCAATTGAGTTTCCATCAAGACCCTGAAGCTAGGGATTTTCCTTAGCTTTGTTTGTTGACACCGTGTCTGCAATATTGTGACAAATGTCGAGATTGTCTCTGGGTTGTCTGTGAACCGTCGAGATTTGGAACTAGGGGACTCTGCCATGTCTATGTTTGTTGATGTCGCGTCTGCATCCTGCTAGAGAGAGGAAGAACGTTGTTGTTGATCTTTGGGCTGTAGATGTTGCCGTCGAGACTTGGAACTAGGGACTCTGCCATGGCTCCGAGGCAGTCTCTAGGTTGTCCGTGAACCGTCGAGATTTAGAATTAGGGGACATTGTCATGGCTTCAAGGTAGTCTCTAGGTTGTCTGTGAACCGTCGAGATTTAGAACTAGGGGACTTTGCCATGGCGCCGTTTGTTGATGTCGCGTCTGCATCCTGCTGGAGGGAGGAAAAACGTTGTTGTTGATTTATAGGCCTAGATGTAGCCATCGAAGCTTGGCTTCCTTTTGATGAAGCCCGGTGGGGAAATATGGTTCCCTTTTCGTTTGTGCCCATGAATTGTATACAGGGGTCAATGTGATCTCACTTGCAGGGAAAAAGTTTCATTTCATTTTTTTATTTCTTTCTGTGATACTCTATCACTTTAGCTTTTTATATCGCGAAAGTCACGATTGCTCAATCATTTCAGTTTTTATCGCGGTGCCCAATTATTTCGGCTATATTTTTTTCTTTTACTCACTGTTTTTTATTGCGAGTTGTCTAAACATTTTGTCTATTTTCATATGCATATATTTTACTCGCTAAATTTTATTGTGAGTTTCCCTATCATTTCGGCTATTTAATATGAATTTTTGGCTCGATGATTTTTATTGCGAGTATGGCACTTAAGATCTGATGCCAATCTTAGCATCGGCATTGCTGGGACTGGAATATGGCCAGGAGTGAATCATCATTTGCCTTGAGAGGACTTGGAATTTACTACCGATTTAGGCATCGGCATCGCTATGACTGGAATGATGCCAGGAGAGAATCATCCTTTGCCTTTGCTGATTTGAACAAAGGTGGCATAGCAAACAGGGTTAAGATCCTGCCGACTAAGGATTTTTGACTCTATGAGCCATAAGGGTCTCATAAAGGTATTTCTTCCTATGAGTCGTGAGAATCTCGTAGGTGTATTTTCTCCTTAGGAGTCGTGAGGATTCCTAAGTGATATTTTTTCTTGTGAGTCGTAAGGATCTCACAAGAGTGTTTTCTCCATACAGGTCGAAAGGACCTACAAGTGTTGCTCAACGAATGGGGAAATTTCGCGCCATGGATAGAACTGGGTAAGGGAACGTTTATTTGTTCCCGTGGATTGTATACAAGGGATCGATGTTGACCGCGTGTAGGGCAACTTGGGGAACGTGATGGCTTAAGAATAGGTTCAGATCCCTGTAGCTTAAGGCTTTGGAATCCTACGAGCCGTGAGGGTCTCATAGGGGTAATTCTCCTTACGAGTCGTGAGGATCTTGTAAGTGCAATTTCTCCTTAGGAATCATAGGGATCCCTTGTGAGTCGTAAGGATCTCACGCGGGTATTTCTTTTTATCACAAGGTCGAGAGGACCTTGCAAGTGCACCTGAAATTTTTTTTACGAGTTTGCGCCCTTTCGGGTTTTCACAAACTCGCCGGCAGTTCTGCTATTTTTACTCATGGAGCCCTTTCGGGTTTTCATCCGTGCCCATTTCACTTGTGGACATACCGTTTTTTTTGCACGATGAAACTCTCGAGAATAGTTTCGCCGCATGTCACCCATCTGTTTGCCGGTGGGATTTGAGTTGCAGTCCTCACCGCTAGGACTCGTGGACTTGAGTTCCACTGTCGCTGTGTTTAAAGCGGCGTACTTCGTTTAAGGACATTACGGTCCATTGTTAGTTTAGGGACATCTCGGTCCATAGCTTCGAGGCGAAGTTTTGCCGGATACTACTTACAGAGTGATGACTCGGGAAGATAGCAAGCGGACACGAGCGTCGTCATCTATCGTTAACCTGAGTTATGACTTGTCAGGGGTAGTATTTCTTAAGGATGCGGCCGTTTATTGGCCGGAAGGGTCTTTCGCCATGCATATCCATGAGCAAGTAGGCACCACCTTGATAAACCTTGTCTATAACGTATGGGCCCTCATAGTTCGGCTCGAATTTCCCCCGTTTGGCACGGTTGGGGATCATAGATCTTTTGACAACTAGAATAAGTTTGCCTTGGTGGAATGTTCTCGGCCTAGTTATTCTTTCGTATAAGCACGTCATCCTTGCTCTGTAATCTTCCAGGTTTTGCTGCGCCATAGGACGAGTTTCATCAAGGGCATCGAGCTCCCCAAGCCGAAGATGGGCATTTTCCTCGTCTGTCAGTTCATAACGAACTGCCACTTGTAGAGAGGGTATTTCTATCTCCAAAAGAAGTACCGCTTCCGTGCCGAATACTAACGCGAATGGCGTTGTATTAGTACCCGTCTTGAACGTGGTCCGATAAGCCCAGAGAGCCTCATGCAACCTCTCGTGCCAGTCCTTTTTGTTTCTGGACACCGTCTTCTTTATGATCTTCGTCAAGGTTATGTTGAAAGCCTCAGCTAGACCATTAGCTCGGAGATTATAAATTGAAGAGTATCTCCAATCTATATTATGTTGCTGCGTGAAGCGGCTGATCTTATGGCTTCTGTAGGCCGACCCATTATCCGAGATGATCCATCGCGGAGTGTCGAACCGGTAAATGACATGTGTCCTGAAGAAGTAGAGGACGTTCTCCGTCTTCACCTCTCTTAGCGGTACTGCTTTGGCCTATTTAGAGAATTAATCGGTTGTCACAAATATGAACGATGTCCCTTGGATAATGTTGGTTCGATAGCCCTGATTATATCAGTTCCCCACATTTCGAACGGCCAGCTATCCAGTGTTAGGTGTAGCGGATTCGAATGCTGGTGGATGAAGTCTCCGTGAATTTGGCACGAGTGATACTGCTTCGCATATTTGAGGCATTCCTAAATCATCATGGGCCAATATTAACCCATTCTTTTGATCTTTAGCTTCATCTTTGGCCCGCTTGATGAGAACTGCAGAATCCGTCATGAGTTTCTTGAATGACTCTTTTTGCTTCTTCTGGTCCTAAGTACCTTAGCCACAAACTGTTGAACGATCTCTTATATAGAGTATCATTGACAAAAGCAAAAGACAGAGCCCGTTTCATGAGCTAATGTCTCGAAGATGCGTTTTCGGGCGTTCGATGGGATTTGATGTAGTCTATGAAGACTTCTCTCCAATCCTCGACCTTTTCTTCGTCCTTTGTTTGGAAGGCCGCTTGTTCGGTTGCTTCCTTTCTTTCAGATGACTCCGGAGATATTTCTACCGATGCGAGAATCCGATGGCTTTGCACAATGATCCTTACGTCATCGAGGTTTTCGTCGGCCATTTCCTTAGCAAGCTTGGCTAATGCATCTGCCTTGCTATTTTTCTCCTGCGGTATGCTTTCCAGGATGTAGGAGGGAATTTGGGTCAGCAGTTGCTGCACTCTTTCGCCATATTTTACCAACTCCGGTTTACATGTCTGATAGTCGCCATTTACTTGGCTAACGACCAGCTGGGAATCTCTATATATGTGGAGATCTTCTATTCCCATGTCGATAGAAATCTTAACACCCGATATCAAAGCTTCGTACTCAGCCTCATTGTTCGTCCTTGAATCTGTTAAAGAAAGGGCGAAGCGCATTATCCCTCCTTGCGGAGTCACGAAGATAAGGCCCACCCCATCTTTGATTATGGGGGTGCTTTCATTTCGCTTCTTCAAGGAAGATGCTCCGTCGAAGTATAGTTCCCATTGGACATTATTTCCTTCCTTCCCTCCTTCGATTGGATCGAACGCGTGTTCTTCTGGAAATTCATAATTTAAGGGAGAGTCGGCTGGTATTGGATGCTCAGCGAGAATGACGGCGATAGCCTGGCCTTTCACTGCTTTGAGGGGGTCGATATGTTATCAAGAAATCCATCAAGAGGAGCGCCTATATGGCAAGCCTTCCTGTTAGTATGTCTCTTGACATCAAATATTTAAGAGGATCCACCTTTGATATGAGATGGACCTCATGTGCCAAGGCATAATGTCGGAGCTTCGTTACCGCGAAGATTAATGCCAGGAAATGATTTTCGATAGGGGGTAGTTGTTTTCTTCCCCCAGGAGAACTCGACTCAAATAGTAGAGGGCTCTCTCCTTTCCCTGATCGTTCTCCTGTGCCCATAGTGCGCCTAAGGAACCTTCAAGGGCCATTGTGTACAAGATGAGGGGCTTTCCCTTGACCGGAGTGGTCAGTACCGACGGGTTCTGCGGATATTGGTTGATCTCGTCCCATGCACTTTGACATTTACAATCCTAAATGAATGGGGTCCCCTTCTTCATTAGATGGCTGCAGGGGCGGCATTTTCCGGAGAGGTTGGCTATGATCCGTCGGATATATGCGAGCTTTCCTTGGAGAGACCGCAGTTGCTTAAGATTCTTGGCGAGAGCATTTCCATGATCGTCTTGATCTTCAACAGGACTATCTCGGTGTCGTATGATAAATCCTAGGAGTTTGCCTGAGGAGACTCCAAACGCACATTTCAGAGGATTCATCTTTAGATTATATTTCCGAAGACGCTGGAACACTATTTTCAGATGTTCCCAGTATTTCTCGTACGATTTTCTTTTCACCACAAGGTCGTCGATATAGCATTCGACAGTCTCATGTATGAGGTCATCAAAGATCTTCATCATGGCCCTCTGGTCGGTAGCGCCGGCGTTCTTCATACCAAAGGGCATCACTTTATAGCAGAATATGCCCAGCGGAGTCCTGAAGGCAGTATGCTTTTGATCTTCAGGATGCATCCTTTTTTGATTGTACCCTGAAGATCCATCCATGAAGGAGAAGACTTCATGAGTGGACGTGTTATCTATCATCAACTCGGTAACTGATACGGGGAAGTCATCCTTCGGGCAAGCTTTGTTGAGATCTCGGAAGTCCACGCAGATGCGTACTGTCCCATTTTTCTTTATCACTGGGAAAATATTGGCAATCCAGTTGGAGTATTGAAATTCTTGGATGGAGCCGGAGTCAATTAGCTTCTTAACTTCGGCGTTGATACTCATCTCAAGTTCGAGCCGCATTCTTCTTGGCGCTTGCTTGACTGGTTTGACGTCCGGCGATATAGCCAATTTATGCACCGCTATTTCTTGATCTAATCCAGGCATCTCGGATTAGTTGCATGCGAAGCAGTCTTTATACTGCATAAGCACGTCTTTTAGTGTAGCCACCTGCTCTTTAGACAGCAGCTCACTGAAGAACGTTGGCCTTGGATCGTTCGTCGTCCCTAAGTCGATTTTCCACATATTGTCCGCCGTGGTGTGTATCCCATCTTCCAGCTCTTTTGGCGCCGGTGGAAACTCTGAGATCACCTTGTCCTCATCTTCATCTGTGAAGCACTGGGAGAGGTCATCCATATTCTCATGCTCCCCCTCCTTTGAGAATGTTATCATGTGGCAGGTACGAGCTCGTTTCCAAGTTCGACGTTGATCCGGACTTGCCCTCGTAATATAGGTTGCTTTTGGATCATGCTTTCGTGGTGGGATCGCCCTCCAACTGTCGGATAGAGCAAACCTGCCTTGCTAATACTGGTCTTCAACCCAGTTTTTGAAGGTGAAGCAGTCTTCAAGAGGATGTCATATTGCTCGGTGATAGGAGCAATAATCCGGGCGATGGACCTCGTTTACTTGTTCGGGGTCCCTAGACTCTAGGAGTGCCATCATTTGATGTTTCATGACAAGGTCGAAGATTTTCCTTGTCTTGTCTCGAGGGAAAGAATATTTCCGACCCATCTTTTTCATAGAAGACGGATTCCAACTGACTTTTTCTCGATCGCGTGACTTTTTGGATCCGCTTCGCTATTTTTTAGCGTCATTCCCGTTCTTCACCTTGATGTTGCTTCTATGCCGGGGATTCTTCTTGCCACGAGAACGCACAGCGGGCTGATGGTGAAGGGCCTCGTCGTCCTCTGTAGCCTGCTGAATGATGCGTTGTGTCCTGGCTTTCTCGTAGATGGCCATTTCGCAGCTGTGGTCTTTCCGAACCTTTTGACACGCTTCCCTTATTAGCTTGTCGATCTGTTCTTCGAATGACGGACTTGGTATTCTTACGGCGGAATTTCGCACTGGTTCAATACCAGTGCTATCTGGACGAGCATTCCCTTCTCTACCGGAGTCATTTATGACATGGCAGCCATAGAGTCGCCCCCGTTTCTTAGACCGAACGTATCCAAGTCCAGTCGTCTCCATCTTCCTATTGGGCATCTTTCATTGAGTCCCGGGAACATCCCAAATCTTGTTGTAGAACTGGGCTTGTCTAGCAGTCTGTTTGAAGGGTACGTCTTGGCAACTCAATAGCCTTTTCAATCCCTCTACGTAATATCTGGACAGACGGATTGGTTGGAGCCTGTCAAGCACAGGTTCGTCACTGTGCCAGACTTCTCTTTCCACTTTGGTCTTCGTGGATCGATAGAAGAGGATCGCATTTTCACCTCTTTTCTTAGATGGGACGTAGAAAGTCTGCAACTCTTGCACGCTATGTGTATCAAGCGCATCGAGTTCTTTGTAATTCCGCTGCGGGACCATGGCGATTTGCAAACTCTGATCAGCTCCAAAGAAGGTTTGTATTGATGGACGAACAGAGAATACTGTGTTGACCTCGTCTTCAGAGTCACTGCCAAAGACAAAAATAGGAGTAGATGTCCTAGCCTGTTGCCTTAGGGTTGCCCTGAATAAACCATTTCTTCGCCCTCTACGGTATCACTCCCGAAGACTGGAATAGTGGCGACGGCTTTTTGTCGGTTCTCCGGTTTACGACATCTTTCCGTGTCTTCGAAGTCTGGTAAAAAGTACTTGGCGTCTTCATATTTGCGGACTTCATTTACGGAGAATGGGTTTAGTTCCCCCGTCACGGTGTACTCAAGGCCATCTTTGAAATACTTCATAAAATAATGTTGTGTAGAAGGGATGACGTTGTACTCGTGTAACCAAGGCCTGCCGAGCAAAGTATTGTAGCAAGTCTTGGCATCGATGACATGAAATTTGATGTCAGTGACGAACAGCCCAAAACCTAACATCAGAATTACAGACCCGAGCGTTCGTGATGACTGGGATTCAAACCCGAAGATGGTAATTTTATCCCGAGCCATGTGCTGAATGTTCATGCAAATCTCCTTCAGAACTCTTACATTGAGAAGGTTGACGGAGGACCTATTGTCAACCAGGATCTTCCGAATCTTGATGTCGTGGCAATACCCGGTTACATATAACGGATGATTGTGCTCGCACGTTCCGAGGAGGTCTTCATCGCTGAAGGTGATGTCCGCTGTGTGAACTTCTTCAAGCTCTTCTTTCATCTTTTCTTCCGCCAGGAAGGCTTGAAAATGATCGGGCTCTTGTAACGTCCTGATCAGATAATCTCATGCCTCTTTAGAAAGGAGAAGGGCATCCAAAATGCTTAATTATGAGGGTATCTTCCTCGGACATGCCAGGACATTATAATCCACCTTGTTCTTCTTAGGCGGGTCTTTGGCTGTGAGCTCTTCGACGACTTCATCATCGAGGGCAATCTCCTCAGGGACTTTTTCTTTCCCCTTGTCTTTCTTGCCCGAACCTTTATTTGAGGGTCTGAGATTCTTTCTAGGCAACGTACGGTTATGCAACTGAATGTTCCTATAGTTCTTCATCTCTTCTTCTTTTTCAGAGGTGGATTCCTTGAAGAGAGGGCCGGGGGCTATTTCTTCATCAGAATCTCTCCCGAAGGTAAGAAGTTGAGATTTTGCTCTTATCGAACTGGTATCAACCATATGACATTTTCCAGCCGTTCCTTCACGCTCGTCTGTCGCGCTTCTTTGTTCTCGAAGGGCTTTGCGCTTCATTCGCTTGAAGTATTGTCGGTGGGCCGCGTATCCCTGCCACCACTTCTTGAAGGCATTGCACTCTTCGGTAAGGTGTGTGACCCTCCGTTGGTACAAGTAGTAGTTCGGATGTACGTCCGCTTCGTCGAGGCACGTACTCCCAGGAGTATTTCCTTCGAAAGGTGGCAGATTCATTCCCATTGACAGAGCTTTGGCGAACTGCTTCCCTACCTTGATTCTGCTCTTGCCGGTGGTAGATGCGCTTCGATCTGGTTGAGGTATTTTATGGCCTCTCATTACCGGAGCTTCTTTAGCCTGACGCCGACACTTGGCCTTTTCGTATATGGCTATTTCACGTCCTCGGTCAGCTTTGCTCTTTTGGAGGGTTTTGTTCAATAGCCTGTCGATCAGGTCATCTGACAGTTCCAGGGATTTTAGTACTGGTTCTACCCCCAGCGTCTCTACATCATTTTCTAATGCCGAGGGAACTTCTTTGTCATTCATTGACAAATGAGAGATCATGTGGCAACTCACCACATAATCCTCAGGTTCTTCTGATGAGTCATCTCCCTCGTCATTGTCATTGTCTCCGTTCTCAAGAATTTGCTTGAGGAATTCTTCCAGTGTGACGGGGGTCTGCGCCTTTTGGTTATATCCAGTGCATCGATGTATTTTTGCTGATCCGTATGATTGTCGTCGAGCTGCACGGGCTTCATGGTCTTCTTCTTTTTCTTCGCAGACTTCGAAGGCTTGGCCTGGAGGTTTTGCCCATCGTTCCCAGCTTTCGGTGTTGGGCGTGGTTTTAGCATCCCGTCAATGATCTCAGGCTCCAGCGGGCTTTTCCGTTTGATCACCGGACATGCTTGAAGATCCTTCAGCATTCTTTTAGTTTTAGCCGAAAGGACAACTTCCCACGAAGCTTCCTCTATAAATGAGCATGATGCCCCGGCGTATCCAACTTTTTAGGAGCGTGCTGCAGCGACGGGTTTACCTTTCAGTTTTCGGACAGCGCGAACTTGCCCTGTTGGTATTGGTCCTCAACCCAGTTTCTGAAGACATGGCAATCTTCGATTGGGTGGCCCACTATTCTGTGGTAGGGGCAGTAGTTGGGATTTTTGGCATCACCAGGTTGCAGTGGGCGTCTCGGATCCGGCAGAGTGACAAGCTTGTTGCGCATCGCCAATTCGAACAATCTCCTCGTTTTATCCCGGGGAAACGAATAGGGACGTCTCAACTTTTCTTCGAGGGATCGTGGTTTGTTTCTTTGGCGAGCAACCGGTTTCGGGTCACTCTGTTGTTCTTGAGCGTTGGCGACGAAGGTCGCTTTCCCTTTGCCCTTTTCATTCCGGAGATCTGTTTTTGAAGAGGATGGCCTATGGCCCATCTGGTCCATTTGGTCCAGTTTGTCAGTCAAGGCCTGGAAGGTAGTCGGCTTGAAGAACATCATAAACTGGGATATAGTTGCCTGAGGATCAAGGGTTCCTACGAACATGCCCACGGCAGGAGCTTTTTCTATGCGCTGTTCGCATTTTGACCATAGGTTATGCCACCGAATTGCGTATTGAACCCAGGTCTCTCCTGGCTTCACCACGGCATTGATCAATGCCATGATTAGGGTGCGCTCGCGAATCGCTGTGTAAATAGTAATTCCATCTCCGTGAATGTTTTGATAGAATCATTTGGGAGCTTAGAGTACCATTCAAATGTCGTCTCCGACAAGCTGCCAACAAACTGGCGAAGCAACAGTTTGTCATCATCCCTGGTATTACCGGACAAAGCTCTGGATTGAGCAACTTGTTGGTGCGGATTGCCCGTCCCCTTATAAACATGGAATTTGGGGATCGTATATCCTGGCGGGTACTTAATTTGGTCGTACCAGCCTGGATAAGGTCGTCCAGTTGTGACGACTTAGCCTGCCACTTCACCCGCTTGATGAGCTCGTATTTATTGAGCTATGTAGTTATCAAGGGTAGCCTTGGAAATTGTCTCTGCTTGGGCTACTGAGACAGCCGGAGGAGGTTTTGATGTTTCCCCTATGTCGTCTTCGATGATTATCGGAGGTTCTTCGGCTGGAGGTTCCGGCTGGATCATCATCCCGACTATGTCTTGGAACAGGAGCGCTATCTGCCTCATATTAATGGCCTGTTCCACGGCCTCTTTATCGTTTCTCTCTAACACCCTCCACAGGAACTTGGTGTCAGTCTCTTGTTCCTGGCGTTGCTCAGACGATACTTCCGGGCTTTCTTTCTGCCCAGAGAGTGTGGCCATCTTTGTCAGCATCTCGTGGAGCTTCTGTTGTTGCTCCTGAGCTTTTGTCATAGACCGTGTAAGTGGTCGATGACCCGTGGAAGTGCGGCTTTCCTCTTTCCCGGAAGCCATGTACATCGTGTGTACTACCATGCCCCCAGACTTGGGGCATTTGAGTCCACTGCCTTTGGGATTTTCCGCAGGTGGTGGTTGATTCTTTATCCTTCTCTTTCTGTGGGAGGCTAAAGTTGAGAGGGCCATTGTAGCAGGCACCCATGCAGACGATACCTTCCGTGGTATGACGGCGGGATGGTTTTATTCCTGCCGAGCCTTCTTTTTCTCTAGTCGGCGAGAGTAGTCTTTGTCAATTACAGAGTCTTGGACTTTCCGCCAGACTCTGTGGATCTTGGAGGACACCTGGTGAGGGTGCTACTCCGTCTTCGACCGTACCACGTTATCAACCGGTGGTGGAGACTTCTTCAGTACAGTGGTCAGAGAATTCTTTTGAACCCTCCTGAGCGGTTCAAAGATGTTCCCAGTTGGAACAGCAGCATCAACTTCCACCATTGGAGCTGGTGGAGTAAGTCCAGAGGGAGAGTTGCCCCTAGCTTTCCTTACTCGGCACCAGTGGCGATGTCGAGTATATCTTGCGGATAGGATTACCTCAGTTGTAGAAGCGATCTCATTATGCCCCTTGCTTTGATGACAGGCTGCTGTTGGTGCCAGCCTGTTGAAGACTGATATTCGTTGAGAGGGAACGTCTAACCTGTCGAAGACTGACTTTTGGGTAGAGGAAGCACTTGTAATGACCTCACCCGCAGCAGGAGTTGGGAGGACTATCCTTTTTAGGATAGCCTTCTCAGGTATCGCGAGCCTCTTTACGGGCCCACTTGAGCTTAGGCTTAGCCTGTCAAAGACTGAGGTGCGGGAATTGGACGACCCGCTGGGAGGGGCCACGGTAGTAGCAAGCAGATCGAAGACCGACTTATTCGGGGCCTCTTGTGATGGAATTGAAGCATTGAAGCTTATTGGCGGGAGCATAGTCCCGAAGAACAGTCCAGTAGTGGACTGAGTCACCTGTTCCACTGGCATTGCGAAGATGGAGGCTGCTTGAAGCCCATAAGTCACTCCTCTAGCAGGGACGGAGTGGGAGTTGTTGTTGCAATTGGTGCAGTTAGAAGCCATCGATGTCATCTGTTGGAGATAGTGCCCTCAGAGTCAATTATTCGATCACAGGCACGTGATTGCAATGATTGAGGGAGGACCTATCCCGGTACGACAGTCTTACTCGAGATGATGGTATGCTATCTGGTTTACCTTTATCATCGTGTACTGCTTTAGGTGACCTGAAAGGTCGCTATTGCACGTTGATAGAGCCCCTAGGATTCTTGCTTGACTGCCGGCAGTATGAGGGCGATCATATACGTGAGAGCTGGGGTCTACAAGCATATCCTTAAAAAGTCCCTAGTCGTGGGAGTTTCGAGACAGGGCATCGATTCTCCAGAGTAGACTAGTGTATACAGTCAAGACCCCGACGAGGGGCGGTGGCCGGTCTCACAAGCCACTGGTGTCAGTTGGATCACCTAAGATGTATACAGGTGCTCATTGGGTTATGAGTACACCGGACAGGACTCGCCGGGAACATGCTAGTTGGTCTTATACCTGACGTCAGATAGCAGTTCCCTGGTGACATGTGTACATGTTAGTTCATCGACCTGGGGATCGTCATTTGTCTCGTGTGAGTTCCCACTGTACTTTGATTACTACCCTACCACGGCTCAAAGGAGTCGTGCAAACAGGTTTTAGTTGGGTACAGTCCCGAGCCACATGGAGGCAGTGAGCGGATCTTCAGGGGTTCGTCTCTCCCGGTATTGGGGGTGAGGTCGCGCTGTGTCTAGGAGAGCCATTACACGAAGTCCTTGGCCAAGGCAGGAGATTTACTGGTAGGTATTCCAGTAGTATCTCAGGGTGTTCTGGGCTACACTCCGACACGACTTGTACCGCTTTTGGGGGTCTGACTTTTACCAACCCCCTAGGCCCGACATGCGATGCTCATAGACGAACGGACCGGACTGTACGGATATTGTCACTGACAGGCTCAGTAGGGTGTCATGATGAGTTCGCTCATCAATGTCCCTTTTAGTCAATAGCTGGTGGCCCGTTACGTATTGGCTTATACCTCTGACGTGCTAGTGGTTAAATCCACAGCCATTGTATTGACGAGTCTTTCGAGTCCACCACACTTTCAGTTACTCAGCTTTCGGGCGAAACGCTGTAGAGGCCGTATGGAGATATGGCAGGGTCCGATCAGATACGTGCGGTATTGCACGGATCAGGATCGGACGGTTTGTACTAGTGGCCGTATAGATATATAGCAGGGTTCGATCAGATACGTGCGGTATTGCACGGATCAGGATCGGACGAACATTACTAGCCGGCTTTGGTTTAAGCCAGATCCTAGTTTAGTACAGTGTAGATTTTGTCTCTTTGCATTTGTATCCAGACGGAATACAGATGCGGGTGTGTATGCACAGTATCGGGGTTTTCCTGTAATTTATTACGGGACCAGTTTTCTGGAGTTGCCAGTTTGCATTCCGTTCCGGCCGGTTTTCCTTTGTTCTTTCCCGGCCGGACTTTTCCGATGGAGGGGGTTATTTGCAATTGTGCAAATAACATTTGTGGAAGGGGTTTCTTGCACTTGTATTCATTATGATTGCATCATATCTTTTCCACCATCATTTTGATTCTCTTGCATTAATTGTGATTAATGAGAGGGTATGGGTTTAAAAGTGTGAAGCATGGTTGATGTTTCTTTGTCTTTTGATGTGGTCACCTTTTCTTCACTCCTACACTCACCTCCCTTCATACTACATATCCTTTCCCTCCACCATTGAGAATGACCGGCCACATTAGATGAGAGAAAATGAGAGTGTTTCATTTGAGTGTGGCATTCATTATTCATCTCATTTTCATGCTAGAAAAATGCAAGCACCATTTTTCTTATCTTGATTCCTCCATCATCTTCAAAGGAAACAAAACCCCAATGAGACATAGACTCTACACATTCTACAGCAAACCTTGGGCATGTCGACTTGCCAGCTTCATGCCCGAGTTGCCTCGGTATTGAGGTGGGAGCCCGTAAAAGATGCAGGCGATGTGGTGCCCTTCCGGCAAGGATATGGCGACCGGAGGATCCGCGGGAGATCGGGACGATGACGAGAAGACCGGAGGACTCGGATCACTCGGTATATCTCTAACCCGTCTTGTAGTTAGCTAGATCTAGTTTAATGGCCCGATCCGGGGTTTAGTACGCGGTGGTGCCGGTTTGCAAAGTTCACAAAATTAAAGTTTATCACCGTTTCCGTATTTGGCCGTCGGATTGACGGCCGGGGCGCCGCCGTGCACTTACAGTGGTATCAGAGCCTCGCCATTAACTTCGTCTAGCTTCGTTTGATGTGTTTTTCAGTTCCGATCGACCAAACTTCCAAAAACCCAATTTAATTTCACATCAGTTTTCTGTTGAATTTTTTTGATGTCCAAAAATTTTTCAGGTTGCAAAAATGTGATGTACATGAAAACCTAAGACTACTGCAGAAATCCAAGTCATTGATCTTTCATCGAGAGCGCGGAACCGCGGCCAATACCCACTTTAAGCCGCGGTTCCGCCGCAACATGAAAGGATCAATGGGCCAGGTTTTTCCAGTGGGCTTATGGGTTAATTTTAGGGGTTTTGGAATATTAAAATTGGGCCCAGATTTTCTGTGAGTGCTACAGTATTGCTTGGGGGCCCACTTGTTAATTTTTGATCGATCGGATATTTTAAACACATTTTTCACAGTATTTACATTATATCTGCGACCGTGAATGTCACTTGATCGGTAAATCCAGTCTAACTGCTATAGCCCGGTTAGACGGATTTGCGAACGTGATTTTCACGTTGATGTTCTATGTATTTGCTGTGATGTTGCGGATCGGTCGTGGGGATAGCCTGGATGCAATACTAGTACAGTTTTGTTGTATTATGTACATTTGATATTGCGGGGCGAGCGTCCGACATGTGGACTGCCGTCACTGCCTGTTTGTATTATTTTTTTGGGGCACGACCTGGTTGCGGTCGATGTACCCGTTGTATGTATATTTTACTTTCTGTACTAGGATTACCCCGCGGAGGGGTGCACGGATAGCCGGGTTCTGGAGGGCAACGGGCCCCCATCTCAGGGCATTGAGACGGTGGGGCTTCAGTCTGGAATTGGCGGGCTATTCGCCGCACTCGTAGGGGGTACAGGTTGACCCAGGAGGGGTACCCAAGTTACCGGATTCCGTGAAGTGCTGGGTGGTCCATTCACGGCACTGAAGGGGGCTGCCTCGCTTCAGGTTTTGGCGGGTGACTTGCTGCGCCCGTAGGGGTCTAGGATTTCATTGCACAGGCTATCCACACGACCAGGGGAACGTCGGGTTTCAGCAGTGGCTCTGTGAAACCCGGGGATCCCAAATATCTGTATTGTTCTGTGATGCTGTACATTTCTGTGATGCATTTTATTCACGCCTTGAGCGAATATAATATATTGGTATATATATTAGTAGATGTTGTATATGTTTTTCATCCGCGCTAGTCCAGTCCCCGCTCTGCCGTTAGTTAGCTAACCTAACGGGTGATGACGAGACCCAGTGGCGAATGCGGATGGCATATGCGTACGTCAGTATATTTTCGTTCTTTGTGGTGTGATCAATTGATGGGACTGCATTGATTCGGATCAATGCAAGTTAAACAAACCTATTCTGATGTTGTTGGAACACTTTTCAAAAAGCTGTTATTGCAAGGACGTTCACTTTTGTTTTGCATCGTGGTATTCATTTGGAATATCCTGCTCCTCAGTCGACGAGGCAAGGGCCGAGATCCCTTCACCGGGAGTGACCCCTTGGACAGAAGTTTGCGTCAGGGCATTAACTTCACCATAGCCGATTACTTTTGCTTTGCATCGTGGTATTCATTTGGAATATCCTGCACCCCATTCTACGGGGAAAGAGCCGAGATCCCTTCACCGGGAGTGACCTCTTTAGTAAAGGTTTTCGTCACTATATTTTCTAAAAAGCTATCCGTTCCTTCAACGATATCAAGTTCATTACGTTAAAGGTTTTCGCCAGAAACCATTCGTAGCCCTCCGTCGTTTCAGACAGGTAGCACGTAGTATTCATGCTATGTTTGTTGACCTTCGTCAAGGCATAGTGCATGGTAGCTGCTTGTTACTTTTCTGCTGCATAGATAGATGTGTTGGTTTGGGACAGTCGTATAGCCTTGTTGACCTTCGTCAAGGGCTTGTACGGGTGGGTTCAAATTAACCTGGACAATGACGGGTGGAACTTGACATGTGACTTATGATTTGTTGACCTTCGTCAAGGTCATAAGAGCATGGGACAGAAATCACATCGGGAGTTTCAAAAGAACTGAAACTTGCCAGATATGCGCATACCTTCTGGAGTGTGATACCGTGAGCGGATTCCGTCATGTTATCATGCGATGATAGTTGGATCCCGATTCCCACTGATGAGTTGGTTTACTCCTCGGGTGACCCCGACTAATTCTTCTTTCAGGTTTGGAGGAGAATTTGAGGTACAGTGGGAGGTTTCCAGATTAGATAAATTGGTAACCATTCTGATCTTGGTTTGAGTGCACGCTGAGTGTTTCTTTTCTCTCTCTCTCTGGCAGCGACCATTGACCCGACCCTAAGACTATGACTCAGTGACCAAGTTGACCGAACCTTCTTAACACTGGCTTTTGGATTGTCAGAGTTGCAGACCTCATTGCCACTCCTACTTTTTCCCTTTTCTCCAGGACACCCCGTATTACTACGAACGTCTACTTCCATTGGACAAAGCCATCGTATGGTTAGATACGAACTCGAAGGAATTCGAGGATGGTTTCCGGTTTTGGAGAAAACGGATAGGATTATTCAGTTGTCTTTTCCCTTTTACCTTCTCTCAAGTTGTGAGTACTCCTTGGTTTAGGAGATAGTACACCTATTACGCAAATTGGATAGTCTTCTTCCAAACCTTAGGCTGGTGCCGACCGGTAGGGAATGAAGAAAACCAATTAGCCTGAACGGTGTGCAGAAGGTATTAAGATTAAGACAAAGCAAGGGATTAGTAAGAGGGCAAAGTAAATTGCGACTGATATTCACGACCAAACCAAGTATTTCTTCGCCAATCCTAAATCACCTTTGTATTTCTCCAGGACACTCCATATCACTACGAAGATCCACAGTTTATTGGATACTCCATCGTATGGTTATATACGAACTCGAAAGGAACTTGTTCCAGTTCGGGGATGGATTCTGGTCCAGGAGAAATAGGAATAAGGTTTATTCGGTTGTCTTTTATCTTCACCTTCTCTCGCATTGCTAGTGCTCCTAGGGTTAGGACAGTACACCCATTACGCAAATTGGATAGTCTTCTTCCAAACCATAGGCTGGTGCCGAACGGTAGGGAAGGAAGAAAACCAATTGGCCTAAAGGGGTGTGCAGAAGCTAACGACTAAAGACATATAAAGGGATTTGGAGAGGTGGCAAAGAATTATGCGGTTATAGTTGTGAATCTGGATAATGGTAGAGGCATTACTAGGAATACCAGGATACCCCATCGAAACATTTCAATGTTTCAGTTCAACTGTGTACTGTTAAAAGAAAACTGATTTCCCGATTAGACACTTGCTCCAGGGTATGTATTTACCAGTTTTGATTCTCACATCTATATGGTTTTACAGATGATGAGTGGGAGTAAGTTATTGGGAATTGGGTGATCATCCTCATTATATCGGGATTCGTTGTAATCGGTGATATTTGAGGAGATCATCTGGGCTATTTGCCGGTCGGCAAATGTTTGGTTTTGAATATCTGCTGTTGTGCACCAATTTCAAATTGATGTATCTGTACGTCTATTTTCATAGAGTGAGATATACCTTTTGATATTATGTCGATGACATTTACCTATATCAGTGGATGGTTAGGTAAGGAGCATTAAACAGCGGTGTAATTCTTCTTAACCATAAGTACAGTTTTCAACCTACAACGCACAATGAAAGAGTTGTTAGACTCAGCGGACTTATACAGAGTGATGTATGTTATCCAGTGTCCATTGGGACAGAGGGTTTGGTCCTCATACTATATTATGTTTACTTTTAACTTCTCTGGTTCTTAGACATGTGTTTCGTAGAAACATAGGGTCTAAGTTTTTTGAGGAGTTATAGGTATTTGAATAGAGTAGAGAACCAGGTGTAGCAAGTATCGGGATTCTTCAAAGTGATCGAAGATGTAGATACTTATGTATGGTATTCAGTTGATAGTAATGATAAAGAGAAATTGCTTCTCTTTCAGGTTACTCATAATTGGAAGCATTCCTAAGTTGAGTAACGCTGATCGGCCTCTCTCCATTTAGTTGACATGCACTGGGGACAGTTGCATGATTTGAATCTGGTTCAACTAAATCAGTGCCTCTGGTTCTATATTGGATATAGTACAGTTCATATCTTAACATTGTTAAGGTACGGGGAGTTGTCCGGCTTATGATTAAAACCAGACTCTGGATAACTCAAGGCACGTTTCTGTAATGGCTGTTTGTGGGTTGACCCAGGCTATGACGAGGGTTGATTTTCTACCATAAGAAAGATCAATAGCAATATTGTTCTAAACTCGCCACAGTTTTAATAAAAATGGATTTTTCAGAAAACAGTAGTGGGAGTATGGTAGAACTGGAAGTGATTCCAGAACCGCAAACGATTACTGAAGATTTGATAAGGAACCTAAAGATTCAATCTGTTTTGACATTCCATTGGCCACTCCGCAGATGAGGTGGGTAACTTCAGGCACCCGAGAGGTACTCCGGTAGCCTCAAGGACGGTGACAGGGAAGTTCTTATTTACCCACACTTGCCATTTTTGTTGTTCCAGGCTGCGAGACCCGGCAGGAGGATGAGTATAGCGTCGTTCTAAACTAGATTTAGAAGTGCACGTCTATATGACTCTGCCAGAGGGTTGTCATAGTCAGTGGGAGCAGCGGAAGCATTGGTGGACATCTGGCTTATGTCTATTTATAGACTAAAGCAGATATAGCGGAGATAGATCATCTATTTCTGATGTGACAGTCATAGGTTTGACGTCATCAGAATAGGGGATGGATCTGTTGAGAAGGTAGTAGGAAGTGATATTCCTATACTACGATCGGTTATATTTTGGTCGTCACACAGTGGTTTCTCCACAAAGGACTTGGACATTATATCAGACATACTGGTTACTAGATCTATGGTTTTAGATCTAGATTTGGGTGGTTTCTCAATCAGGGTACTTTGACAGCATTCTAAGAGTATTTAGAATGGACGACTCCTGGCACGGTAGTGTACCTGCAGGTGATGGAGTCACCCTCTCCAAAGGTGTCTTATAGACTAAAGTAGAGAGGGATATGCATGATTGGCAGATCACTTGCTTAGGCAATTGAGTCAATCATGAGATGTCAAGTACCACACCAGATCTTGTTCTTGCACTAGATGCAATAAGTTGACATTGATCCAATCCTGGAGAAACAGTCGGAAGCAGTTTTAGAACATAAGTGGATGTTCTAGGGATATGATAACGACAGCCTCATTTGGGAGACAGTTATCATTCCAGGCTTCCAAGGTGACATAGACGACAAGGAGGTTGTCGGAGTTATAGTTTTCCTTCTGACGAGGGGCAGTATTTTGGACAGGTGGTCCAAGGAAATACTGAGGGTGGCATGGCGCAGGATAGTGATTAAGTTCAGTTGATGATACAGTCTAAGAAGTTTGGATTTGGAGTTCATTTATGAGCTAGGTCCCATCAGACATCCAGACACTCTAAGACAGGTATTGCTCATTTCGGGAGATGGCTTTCTCCGCGAACTTGAGATATAGAGAGAGACATAGAAAGAAACTTCAGAGCGGATCCACTCGCTGAGGCTATTCCTCGAACGCAATAGTCTCGCAAACGAGCTTTGTGAGACTGACTTGTAGAGGAGTTGGGTGTTCGGTATCACACGGGCTGTGAGTATGCGACATCGCAATAATTAGCTTTGAGTGCAAGTGGGAGATTGTTGGAGATAGTGCCCTCAGAGTCAATTATTGGATCACAGGCACGTGATTGCAATGATTGAGGGAGGACCTATCCCGGTATGACAGTCTTACTCGAGATGAGGTATGCTATCTGGTTTACCTTTATCATCGTGTACTGCTTTAGGTGACCTGAAAGGTCGCTATTGCACGTTGATAGAGCCCAAAGGATTCTTGCTTGACTGCCGGCAGTATGAGGGCGATCATATACATGAGAGCTGGGGTCTACAAGCATATCCTTAAAAAGTCCCTAGTCGTAGGAGTTTCGAGACAGGGCATCGATTCTCCAGAGTAGACTAGTGTATACAGTCGAGACCCCGACGAGGGGCGGTGGCCGGTCTCACAAGCCACTGGTGTCAGTTGGATCACCTAAGATGTATACAGGTGCTCATTGGGTTATGAGTACACCGGACAGGACTCGCCGGGAACATGCTAGTTGGTCTTATACCTGACGTCAGATAGCAGTTCCCTGGTGACATGTGTACAGGTTAGTTCATCGACCTGGGGATCGTCATTTGTCTCGTGTGAGTTCCCACTGTACTTTGATTACTACCCTACCACGGCTCAAAGGAGTCGTGCAAACAGGTTTTAGTTGGGTACAGTCCCGAGCCACATGGAGGCAGTGAGCGGATCTTCAGGGGTTCGTCTCTCCCGGTATTGGGGGTGAGGTCGCGCTGTGTCTAGGAGAGCCATTACACGAAGTCCTTGGCCAAGGCAGGAGATTTACTGGTAGGTATTCCAGTAGTATCTCAGGGTGTTCTGGGCTACACTCCGACACGACTTGTACCGCTTTTGGGGGTCTGACTTTTACCAACCCCCTAGGCCCGACATGCGATGCTCATAGACGAACGGACCGGACTGTACGGATATTGTCACTGACAGGCTCAGTAGGGTGTCATGATGAGTTCGCTCATCAATGTCCCTTTTAGTCAATAGCTGGTGGCCCGTTACGTATTGGCTTATACCTCTGACGTGCTAGTGGTTAAATCCACAGCCATTGTATTGACGAGTCTTTCGAGTCCACCACACTTTCAGTTACTCAGCTTTCGGGCGAAACGCTGTAGAGGCCGTATGGAGATATGGCAGGGTCCGATCAGATACGTGCGGTATTGCACGGATCAGGATCGGACGGTTTGTACTAGTGGCCGTATAGATATATAGCAGGGTTCGATCAGATACGTGCGGTATTGCACGGATCAGGATCGGACGAACATTACTAGCCGGCTTTGGTTTAAGCCGGATCCTAGTTTAGTACAGTGTAGATTTTGTCTCTTTGCATTTGTATCCGGACGGAATACAGATGCGGGTGTGTATGCACAGTATCGGGGTTTTCCTGTAATTTATTACGGGACCAGTTTTCTGGAGTTGCCAGTTTGCATTCCGTTCCGGCCGGTTTTCCTTTGTTCTTTCCCGGCCGGACTTTTCCGATGGAGGGGGTTATTTGCAATTGTGCAAATAACATTTGTGGAAGGGGTTTCTTGCACTTGTATTCATTATGATAGCATCATATCTTTTCCACCATCATTTTGATTCTCTTGCATTAATTGTGATTAATGAGAGGGTATGGGTTTAAAAGTGTGAAGCATGGTTGATGTTTCTTTGTCTTTTGATGTGGTCACCTTTTCTTCACTCCTACACTCACCTCCCTTCATACTACATATCCTTTCCCTCCACCATTGAGAATGGCCGGCCACATTAGATGAGAGAAAATGAGAGTGTTTCATTTGAGTGTGGCATTCATTATTCATCTCATTTTCATGCTAGAAAAATGCAAGCACCATTTTTCTTATCTTGATTCCTCCATCATCTTCAAAGGCAACAAAACCCCAATGAGACGTAGACTCTACACATTCTACAGCAAACCTTGGGCATGTCGACTTGCCAGCTTCATGCCCGAGTTGCCTCGGTATTGAGGTGGGAGCCCGTAAAAGATGCAGGCGATGTGGTGCCCTTCCGGCAAGGATATGGCGACCGGAGGATCCGCGGGAGATCGGGACGACGACGAGAAGACCGGAGGACTCGGATCACTCGGTATATCTCTAACCCGTCTTGTAGTTAGCTAGATCTAGTTTAATGGCCCGATCCGGGGTTTAGTGCGCGGTGGTGCCGGTTTGCAAAGTTCGCAAAATTAAAGTTTATCACCGTTTCCGCATTTGGCCGTCGGATTGACGGCCGGGCCGCCGCCGTGCACTTACATCATCTTCTTTTCTGCGTAGAAGCAAGACACCAAATCTTAATACCTCGAATAAATGGGCAACCATATTAAACCGCGATTTATTCGTGAATACGACACACGAAGAGTGGAGTGGAAAGAGGAAAAGGTCCCACCGGGCGTGCCAAAATCTGTTTACCGCCGAAAACGGGAGACGAGACCGCGTAGGTCGTCTTGCCTGAATTTGGGGGCAGATGCTATTTGGATTTATCCGTCCACCTCTCCGAAGATGCCAAGATGATTTATGACACCGTGTATCGGAGGTCTGGACCGATGCGTCCGTTGTAGCAGACTTCGTCAGATTCTCCCTAATTTCTAACGGTTTTTGATTGTGGGGACGCTCTTCCCTGCAGGCGCAAGCCCTGCAGTTAATTACGTTACCACGTAGCGATAACCACTTTCTCCGGCTCCGGAAGTTCACTTCGTGTCGTGTTTGTTTGTCTTATTTTTGGTTGCCCGTGGATTGAATACGGAGACTAATTTATGTTGTCGCCCGTAGGGCGTGGATTAGTCCAAATCCATATATTCTTAGCTTTGGGTTTGGTTTGGTTTAAGAATCGTTAATCTCGTTTGAGATTAAGATTAACTTAAATATTTGTTGAGAATACGTTAGTCTAATTTTAGACCAAGATCTACTCAACAGGATTTTGGGATCATTCAAACCCAACAAAAGAGCATTTGGGCTCTATTGTTTTAGTTTAAGGACATTACGGTCCATTGTTAGCTTAAGAACGTTGCGGTCCATAGCCGTTTGGGAGTGCGCCAAAGAGTTGTTGGTCATCGGGACCTGCCACCTCTCTGAAGACGTTGAAGAATTACAACGACATATATCAAAGGTGTGAGAAGATGTACCCTTGAACCAATGAATATTCACCAGAAGATTGGTAGTCTTGTTTGGGGATAAGACCAATTTGGACAATAAAGAGCACATGGGGCTCGGTTGATTGGGAGTTTTGCCAACTTTGGCTCAGCCCACTCAGTCTTTGTAATTTCATTTTGAATAAATTGTTAAACACTTGCTTGGGCTTAGTCCCCTCTCTGTGCAAACAATGTTGAGCATTTATATAGGTTCTGACGCCCATACTTTATTTAACTTTTTTTCTTTTTTTTATCAAGTGTTAAACACTCTTTATGGTGCTGGGCTCTATTTGATGAGTGCAGAGCACTTTATGTTAAATAGCGCCTACGTGAGGGGCACGTTGGATGCTTGGTGTTGAGCGCCGACCACTGAGTGCTAAGCACTCTTTATTGAGCAGTGCCCACCTAGGGGGCACGTGAGGCGCTTGGCGCTGAGCGCCAACCATTGAGTGCTAAGCACTCTTTATTGAGTAGTGCCCATATGAGGGGCACATGAGGCGCTTGGCGCTGAGCACCAACCATTGAGTGTTGAGCACTCTTTATTGGGCAGCACCCATGTGAGGGGCACTTGAGGCACTTAGCGCTGGTTTTCTTCTTCGTGTATTATGTTTTGAAGAGTTCAGTTCTCTGTTCTCCCCTGGATCTTCGATCCCCAAGAACAAATTCATCCCCACAAGAATTAAATTCTTATTTGTGGAAGACTTTTCTCATGGATCTCAGATCCAGGAGAAAGAACTATGTTCTTTATGAGGGTTAAAACCTTAGATATGCAGATGAGATGCTATGATCTGTATTACTTGTATTTACCTCGAAGAAAGTTCTTCTTCTTTCTTCTTTCTTCAATCTTTCTTTTTGCTTGCTCTCTTTTTTGAACTTGAAGTTTATGGGGGGGGGTTCTTTTTTGTATGATTTGAAGTCTTGTGTCCTTTATATAGTAGAGGTAGATTTGTTGATTTAGTTAAGGAAATCTCTCATTGAGAGATTTTTAATTGATTTGGGGATTTTATCCGCCGTTGGATCTTTGATCCAAGGACTTCTGTTTTACAGAAGATATTTTTCTTGTTTTTAACAAGTTTGGAGAAATATTTTCCCATACAGAGCTTATTCTGTAGCTTAGTGATTTTTAATCACCATTGGATTTTTAATCCGATGGTGCACTATTTTACAGAGTGTAATCTTTCTCGTTTAGAAAGATTGGGGAAATATTTTTCCATACAAAGCTTATTCTGTAGCTTGGTGATTTTTAATCACCATTGGATTTTGAATCCAATGGTGCTCTATTTTACAGAGAGTAATCTTTCTCGTTTAGAAAGATTTGAGGAATATTTCCTCAACATAATTTAATTCTGTATTTTGATGATTTATCATCCCCGTTGGATCTTTGATCCAATGACAGAGAACTTTTTAGTCCTGGCACCGGCGCCCTCGTGCAAAGCACGTGAGACGCTACCTCAGAGTTTTTAACTCTCGGCGCTGGCGCTCTCGTGCAAGGCACATGAGGCGCTGCCTCAGAGTTTTTAACACTCGGCGCTGGCGCCCTCGTGCAAGGCACGTGAGGCGCTGTCTCTTTTCAAGTTTTGAACAGAGCCTTGCTCTTTTATTATTGGGGGGAAATAGCGCTTATGATTTGTTGACTATAGTTAAGGTCATAGGTCGCTAGGGGTAAAAACTATATCGAGAATTTCAAGTGTTGAAATTTGCAATGAGATTACATACCTTCTATTTGATAGTTGGATCCCGGTCCCACTATGAGTAATAGTTACTCCCAAGAGAATTTTATACTTTACAATTAACTAATCCAGTAGGTATCAAGAAAGGTGTTAACAGGGTTATGCCACTGTGGAAACGGGGTTTATTTTAATTAGGTCCGTGCGAAAGCATGGAGAACCTCTCTTGGAGTACCAACACTGGCCTGGCTGACCGATTAGCGAACTTATAGAGTGTAACTAATCTTGGATAATTTTCTTTCTAGGTTTGAAGGAAAATTGATAAAAACAGTTGGAGACATTGATTGGATAAGATAATAACCAATCTAATAATATAAGAGCTTACGTTGAGTGTTTTCTTTTCTCTCTCCTAATGGCATATACCAATAACGGGACATAAGCTTCTACTAGAGAAAAAAACTGAAGGGACCAAATTATAAAGACTGGCTGAGCAACGTAAAAATTGCCCTTACATATAATAAGGTTGCATATGTCCTCACTACCAAAGCCCCTTCCGTCCCAGGCCCTGATTCCTCCGTTGCGGATAAGGAGATCCGCAAAATATGGGATATCAACTGCACCATAGCAAAGTGCATCTTGTTAGCTTCGATGGATAATGAACATCAAAAGCAACACAAGGAGATGGATGTGCAATCCATCTTTCTCCATACAAAAGAGTTGTATGGGGAGCAATCTCATGCTTTTCGTTACGAGGCCTCACGAAAATTGTTTCAAATGAGGTTGGCTGCTGGTACATCTATAGGAGATCATGTCCTAAAGATGATAGACCTTATTGAAGAGCTTGAGAACAGGGGATAGACCATGGAGAATGAAAAATATATTGATATCGTTCTACATTCTCCCCCCAGCCTATGCTCAATTTATAATGAACTTCAACATGAACAACTTGGAGAAATCACTTCCTGAACTTCTCAATATGTTGAGAAGTACAGAGAGCATGCTCAAGATGTTGAGAACTCCAGCTCTACTTGTTGGGCAATATTCCTCCTCCATCCTAAAAGAAAAAATTAAGGGAAAGAAGAAGAAACCCACCAAGCCGAGAGGTGGAGTTAAAAAGGCGAAGGGGAATGACAAATCTGGGGCTGGGAGATCAGGGAAGGGTGAATGCTTCTATTGCCACAAGATAGGGCATTGGAAAAGGAATTGCACTGAGTATCTTATCGATCTCAAGAAGAAGAAATATGTTGATGCTTCCGCTTCAGGTGTGTTTGTCCCGGAAAACTGTTTTTCAATAAACTCTGCATCCTGGATATTAGATACCGATTCAGGTTTTCACATCTGTAATTGTGTGTAGGGGTTGCGAAATAGTAAAGTTTTGAAGAAAGGTGATCATACTCTTGTTGGGTTATGCAAGCGCCCTGGCCATCAAACCGTGGTCGATTGCGGAACAAAATTTTCTAAACTGGCGCTAACACAACCCCAAAAATATGGATCGACCACTAACCCTAATCTACCAATCTACAAAAGGAGTTTAGTAAGTTATACCAAATGAACTGTATCCTTCGGTCTTTAACCTACATCCCAAGCTCCTAGTGGCCACCATGATCAAGCTTGGTCACCGGTCTCCCTCCATCAAAGAAGATCCACCTGAGAGTCTATGAATCAAGCTCCAACCTCATAGCCGAGATAACTAGGATATCTAGTTTGCTAAACTTGATAGCCTAGAAGATGTAGAGTCTAATGAACGATTAGTATGTCTTTAAACATCCCAGGTTTCTCAACATATGAGACTTTTATGGTGGAGGTAGAAGATAAAGCTTGAGGATGAGAGTGTTGTGTGAAAAAACCAAGTGAAGAAAAATAGCTAAGTGTTGTGAGCATATAAGTGAGAAACTAAAGAAAATATCTCACAACAAATATCTCACAACAAATATCAAGCATGTGTCATTAGTCAACCATGAGTCACACCCATGAGTCATCTAATGAGTTACCAAATGAGCCATGCTTGATTAAAGCCATAAAACCCTCATCCTCCACCTCATTAACCTTTTAATCCAAAAAGGTTAAAACAAGAATGAGGTGGCATCTTCTAGAATCAATCTTGTAATAAATTACAAGAATGCCCCTCATCCGTATATACATACCCGTATCCGTATTCCGAAAAATACGAATATAAAGAGACGAAAATAATCCAACAATATAATACTAGAATCCGGCTTAAACCAAAGCCCACTAGTATTATCCGTCCGAATCATGATACGTGCACAAGTGCACGTATATGATTGAACCCTACCGTAAAACCATACGGCCTCTACGTCGTTTCGCCCGAAGCTGGGAAACCCTCTGTGTGGGACTCTAAAGACTCGTCAATACGCTGGCAGTGGGTTTAACCACAAGCACATCAGTGGTACTAGCTGTACGTAACGGCTACCCAGGTATTGAGCGAAAGGGAGGCCGACGGGCAAACTCATCCTGACCCCTACTGAGCCTGTCAGTAACAATATCTGTACAGTCTGGTCCATTCGTCTAAGAGTATCACATATCGAGTCTAGGGGGTAGATAAAGTCAGACCCTAAAAACGCGGCATTTCGTGTCGGTATGAAACCCATCACCACCTGAGAAACTACTGATCCTGGATCAATAATTCTCGACTACCTTGGCCAAGGATTTCTAGTGATGGCCACCCGTGCACAACGTGACATCAACCCCCAATACCCGGAGAGATGAATCCCCGAAGATCCGCTCACTGCCTCCATGTGGCTCGGGATTGTACCCAACTAAAACCTGTTTGTATGACTCCTTTGAACCATGGTGGGATAGTAATCAAAGCACAGTGGGAACTCACACGAGACAAATGACGATCTCAGGTTAACAGACTAACCTGTACACATGTCACCTAGAAACTGTTATCTGATAATAGGTATAATACCAACTACCATGTTCCCGGCGAGTCCGTCCAGTGTACTCATAACCCAATGAGAGCCTGTATATTATCTTAGGAGAACAAACTAACACCAATGGCTTGTGAGACCTGGCCACCGCCCCTCATCCGGGTCTCGATCAGTATACACTAGTCTATTCTGGAGTATCGATGCCCAATCTCGAAAATCCCACGACTAGGGACATTTAAGGATGTGCTTATAGACCACCTATCTCCCACGTATATGATCGCCATCATACTGCTGGTAGTCAAGCAAGAATCCTATGGGCTCTATCAATATGTAATAGTGATCTGTAATACCACATAAAGCATGTACATGATGATAAAGGTAAACCAGATAGCATACTATCATCTAGAGTAAGACTGTTCTATCTGTATAGGTCTTTCCTCAATCATCACAATCGTGTGCCTGCGATTCAATAATTGACTTGAGGGCACTATAGCCAACAATCTCCCACTTGCACTTAAGGCTAATTATTGCGGTATCGCATACTCACAGACCGGGTGATACCGAACACCCAACTCCTCTACTAATCAGTTTCGCAAAGCCTGTTTGTGAAACTATTGCGTCCGAGAAATAGCCTCAGTGAGTGGATCCGCTCCAATGTTTCTTTCTATATCTCAACTTCACAGAGAAAGACTATCTCCCGAAATGAGCAATACCTGTCTTAGAATTTGTCTGGATATCTGATGGGACCCAGTTCATAAATGAACTCCAAATCCAGCAAACTTGTTAGACTGTATCATCCACCGAATTTAATTAGTATCATGTGTCATGCCGTCCATAGTATCCGCTTGGACCACCCGTCCAACATACTGCCCCTCAGAAGAGGAAAAACTATAACTCTGACAGCCACTCTGTCATCCAGGTCACCTTGAAGCCTGAAATGATAACCGTCTCCCGAAGGAGGCTGCCATTATCATATACCAAGAACATCCACTTATGTTCATAATTGCTTCCTAGTGTTTTTCCAGGATTGGATTAATATATGCTTATTGCAACTAATGCAAAAGCGAAATCCGGTGTAGTACTTGACATCTCATGATTGATGTTAGTGAAATGTATGCCCTAGAGGCCATTATTGTATGATATAGCGGATGCTTGGACATATATATGGAGGACTTTCTTGCTCGACATGATAGTATGCTATCTGGTTGCCTTTATCTTAATATATAGACTGGTATTGTTATACAGTCTATGTCTTACATCTTGATAAAGCCCTTAGGATATTAGCTTGACTACCAGGACTATGATGGAGATCATACTGCTGGGACTTCACTACTACAAATATGGGTTGCCCCTACGGATATATGCATAGGGGCGAAAAAATACCCCGTAGGTGCAAAGGTCGCAGGTGCAAGTTGAGGCCCTGAACTTGCCCCTACGGGCAAATTCGTGCCCCTACGGATATATCTGTAGGTGTTGTTGCCCCTACGGATTACGCCGTAGGGGCAATCAAATCATATATTGTTTATGATTTTTTGAATATATTGTATGTACCTACGGATATAACCGTAGGTCCTTGTTATACCCCTACGGATATATCCGTAGGTAATAGGCCGTAGGGGCAAAATATCAGGAAACCTGATATTTGGTCCCTACGGATAACACCGTAGGGGATAGACAGTGGCCCCTACGGATATGTCCGTAGGGGCACTTCCAACACCCTGCACTGAGATCACAGGGGGAAAATATCAGGTTTCCTGATAGTTTGCCCCTACGGATATACCCGTAGGGGCAACATATATACCTACGGCGTAATCCGTAGGTACATATTGTCTGTATTTTTTTTTAAAAAATGGGCTGCTAGATTTTTTCCCGCCCTGTGCACAATACTATATACATCAATCAAATCATATATTGCAGTATTCATAATCACATCTCACGCATATATATAATATACAAAAGAAACCCAAAAACTGAATATGATATAAATACAAACCAATATCAATATCGTTTCAAAATATAGTACAATGTGATATAAATAAATACATGTTTCAAAAAATAAGAACCAAAAAGCTACCCTAGTTCGGTCCAGCCCCACCTCTGAATAACGTTAGAATAACGCGCGCCTGCTCCTCGGTCAATAAACTCTGCAATGCGTCGCGAGCGGGAGTCTGAGCGGCATGTGGAGCTGGCGATGTGGTCTGCGCAGCCGCCGTCGAGGTAGTCGCTTGCGGAGCCGCGGCTGCGGGAGTCTGAGTGGGCGGTGGAGCTACAGGAGCTGTCTGCGGAACCGCAGCCGATGTAGTGGCTTGCGGAGCCGCAGCCGAAGGAGATGCATGTGGAGGCTCGGCCGATCTACCCTGTCGCGTCTGGACATAACGTGTGTAAGAAGCGTGTAAGAACTGTGTATTATTCGAATTCGTATCATTATTAAGTTATTTCGAAACCCTGTTTGGATATCTAGTTTGGAAAAGCATTGTTTATTTTAATTACATATGTATGTATGATTAATCAAACTTAAGTCTAAAACCAAATAAGCTCAAGCTAGGTACTAATTATGGATATGCTGATATGTATATAATATGAAATGATATTTTACTATAAAGTAGTATACATACCAGCATCTCCTTCAACTCCTGAACGGTGGCCCTCAAGCTATCCAGTTCCTGATGGACATGCCGGTCACTGGAGACGGAGGAAGTAACCGCCGGGGTGGAGTCCAACCTCATATGGGCCCTGCTAGGGCCCAATCCCCGGCCTCTCTCCCAACCTCCGTGGTGCCCTCCGTGTGCGGCGTCCAGAACTGGGGTCAGCAGCCTCGGATCGTTCTGTCCGGTAAAATCGATCCCCGAGGCCTGGGCCTGCTCAACCACCCGCTCCTACACCCACATTAAGCAATAAAGTATAAGTATAAAATTTAAACTTGAACCTTCCAAAACTAAAATTTCAAATTTGGGTAGAAAAAATATTAACACTTACACAGTACTCCTGGGTAGCGACGTCGGGATATCGAAGCTCGCCCGTGGCGGGATCTGTCGAGGTGCCGTGGATGGCAAGATATGCGGACAGCACGCTCGGTGTACCACCTGACGCCACGGTCCGAGATGTCTGCAATATTAGAAAGTAACTCTTAATATTATAAATATTAGAGAATAACTCTTAATATTGCAGAATATTAGAGAATAACTCTTAATTTACCGATAACTCCATGGCTCGAGTAATGTTCCTCGAGCCACCTGTGTAAGTGGGGCGACCCCTCTTCGCCGACTTCCTGTTCTCCGTATTCTGAGCGGCCTGTTTCTGCACAACGCATTAACATTTAGTTTTCTAATTAAGAAACACAAAGAAATAAATTATATCATAAATAATGAATTAAATTTAAAATACATACCTGTTTGCGTTCGGAGTCGAAATAAGCGCACAATAGAGGCCATGTCTCTACGTCGACTCTCGCAAACGCCGGAGTAGATAGGAGGGCCGCTCTCTCTGCCTCGGGGGTCGCTATCCACAGGGAGTAGCAGTCGGCCTTCAGCTCATTCCTGTTGTATCAGACCTTGGCCTGCATATTCTTCATCAGGCCATTGTACAGAGCATGAAGGTCGAGCACCCTCCCCGGGTGATCAGGGTCGGCTACAGGCTGAAAATCGTAATCCAACTGAAAATACAGAAAAAACATTGTTATTAGATTGCAAGTGTTAATAATAAATATATTGGATAGATCAAATGAAAATATATATTAATACATACCCGAGCCTGATCAAAGAAGAGGGCGAATGAGCGCTGGTGCTGCTCGCCCCACTCAACGTGAAGTGGATAGCTCTTCACGATCCGGCTCTCGTCCCCCAAATACCGGCCGAACCTCTCGGCATGAGGACCGGTATAGAAATAGTCAAGGGTAAAAAATAGGGGGAATGCTGCCTCCCCCCTAGCTCTATCAGGCCTCAGCCTATGGGACTGATTCGGGCCTCGAGTCCCCCTCTGGAGATGGAGAGGCCCTGCGTCTGCACGAAATATCAAGACAATCAATAATAAGACAAAGTTGTATTAAGAAATCAAGGTTAAACAAAAATTCAAGTGTGATATATACCTCCGGTGACTAGTGCACGAGCCTGGGCTCGAGCAGCAGCACGAGCGGGACGATAGTTCCTCCGGTGAGGAACAATCGGGGTCCCGGACCCGAACGCATCCCCTCCAACTATAAAATAAACATCGACGCTAAATTTCCATGAAGTTCATATTTATTCTATAGAGCATATATAAAATGAATAAATATTTTAAATTTATTCATACTAACCTGCAGACGATGCGGAGGGTATGGAAGCGGCAGGAGTGGCCTCTGTGGAAGGTGTGGACGCACCACCTATAATTAGACAATTAAAAATAGATTATATAAGTAATTGCAAAAAGAATGTGTAGATCAATAATATAACGTTCTAAATCAATATGCATGCACTATAGGATATATAAACATACCCGCAGGTGCGGTGGTGTCACCACCTACAGCTAGACAATAATAAAAATTGCTAAGTAAGAGCAAAATGAATGTGTGTATTTATGATATAGCATTCTAAATCAATATACATACACTATATGATATATAAACATACCTGGATGAGCGGGGGTGGCCTCTGTCCCAGATGTGGACGCATCACCAACAACTAGACAATCAAACATTGACAATATAAGTAATTTTGACATAAACATGCATGAATATCTGTAATATTACATTCAAAATGGATATGCGTGCAGTATACCTGGAGGTGTGGCCAAATCAACACGGAAGGAGGCATCCGAAGGGGTCTCCGATCTGGGTGCAAGACCGGCCCTCTGAAGCTCCCTACGGAGCTCTCCGGGCGGCAGAACCGCTCTGCCTCTGCCGCGGCTGGAGCTCCTGCCGCCCCTCGCTGCTCCCGACATCGTCATCAAATCTAGATAAACGGTTCGTGGACGCATTAGACAATCATTAAAAGTATTGACTATATATGATCAAGAGCGTAAAATGTGAAGTAATAATATAACATTACTGATAACCTTTTTCGTTTCGTGGGAGCATCATACATATCTACTTGGATTTCATCGTCGATGTCATTTCTAACCCACGTAACTTCATGATCGGTCGAAGACAACCCGTCCTTCGAAACAGACGGTCGGAGCACTTTAAGCCTTCTCTCTTCTTCATCCTCATCGCTGTCCTCGTATTCTGGGACATCGTAGACATCTCTAGGTTTCCATCGGCATACAACACTCCATCCCGGATGCTTCAAACACTGTGAGTAGTATACTTGGAACGCTTGGTTCGGAAAGATAAACGGATCGTCCTGACCGTAAAATCGAAGTGTGTTCACACTGGTCAATCCATATTCATCTTTCCAAGTCCCAAGACTGCTTCTCCACCTGTCTGTATCGGTTCGCGGATCGTACCAAGTACACTGGAATATATAAAAGGGTTCTGATCGTCTGGGATAGTGGATGCCGAGTATACAATTTAAGTACCCATAATAAATCACACCGTCCGATCCTACCGTCGCAATCCCACTATTCTGAGTGGTTCTAGATGTTTCTATGTCCTTAACTTCGAATTTGTATCCGAGGACACCAAATCCTTTGTAATATGCAACCTCCATACTAGGAAATTGAGCTAAACATCTTGAATCACTCTCAAATGATGCAGACAAGTTCGGATCGTGGATCTAACAAAACAAATTTTACGATAAATACATAACGATACAAGTTTAGATTAAAACTGATAGCAATAAAATGTAATTCGAATAACTTCCATGCTCTGTGACCCAATCACAAAAATTATCCTGATGGTATTTTTCCAAACGTTCTTCGTTCCAATCAGGATGCCCCTCACGTACCTCGTTAAAATGAGTTCTGTTTTCGACAAATAATTGTGACATTAATATTATGTCATTTCATACACACACAAACACAGATATAACAATTAATCCAAAAGAACTTACTCTCTAATTTGTTCAAGACATGCGCAATTAAGCAAGATAAACCGGTATATCTTGTTGATAAACATAGTGTCTACCCTCTTATATTCGGCTTTACCATATGGCCCATCTTGAATTCTTCGTGGTCGGTTAAGCCTTGTCTCAATGTTCTCGTCCAGATAGCGGGAACAAAATATGGTTGTTTCATCAAGAAGATAACCTTGCATGATAGAACCTTCTGGTCGATTTTTATTGCGTATATACTTCTTAAGAGTGTAAAGGTACCTAATGAGAATATGTTGAATAAATAAACACGGGCATACAGGACAATAATAAATTTATAAATTGCGCGAAACAAAAAATTACACGTACCTCTCGACGGGATACATCCATTGATATTGTACCGGTCCGGCTAACTTCGCCTCAGTTGCAAGATGAACCGTCAAGTGTATTATGATATCGAAGAATGACGGTGGGAAAATACGCTCAAACTTGCAAAGTATCAACGCAATAGAATTTTCTAGTTTATCCAGCGTCGCAACCTCCAGTGTTTTAGCACACAACTCCCTGAAAAAACAACATAGGTCGTTGATTACTAGACCAACCGAGTCAGGGAGAGAAGTCCTGAGGGCTAATGGAAGAAGGTGCTCCACGATAACATGGTGATCATGACTTTTCAGCCCATCGATCTTGCCCTTCACAATTTTTATTTTCTTGCTGAATGATCCTGAGAAACCTGTGGGGACTTTCAAATCATGCAACACCTGCAGGAATCTTTTCTTCTCCGGTTGTGACATATGATAAGCGGCATTGGGAAGTACAAACTTGCCCGGTTTACCCGCTACCGGTTTAGGGTGCAGTTCACTTCTTATTCCCCACTCTTGTAGATCCATCCGGGCATTCATGTTGTCTTTCGATTTCCCGTCTTTACACAGAAGCAAGTTAAGTATGTGCTCTGATACTCCCTTCTCTATATGCATGACGTCCAGACAATGACGCACTGAATTTGTAGACCAGTACGGAAGCTCGAAGAAAATGCTTAACTTGTTCCAATATTGTGGTTTGACCTGTTTCGTCGGATCCATCCCGAAAGTCACGTTATTGTAACCATCCCATTTAGCAGTCACGTCCTCTCCGGACAATGGGGATGGAAGCCCAAGAAGCTCCTGATGACCATCAAAGTGAACCGTGTCTAACCTATAGGGGTGGTCTGGAGGCAGAAAATGTTGATGGCCGCAATAACAAACCTTCCTGCTAAAATTCAAAAATTTTGATATTGTGTGTTCATGGCAATGAGGACATGCTTTATGACCATGTACGGACCAACCTGATAGCATTCCATACGCAGGAAAGTCATTAATTGTCCATATTAAAGCCGCACGCAGTATGAAGGTTGTATTTGTGTTTGAATCATATATCTCTACACCATCAATGAACAAAGTTTTCAGCTCCTCGATCAGAGGTCGGAGATAGACGTCGATATTGTTCCCCGGTGAGTTTGGTCCGTCGATAAGAAGAGGCATCATAAAGTATGATTGGTCCATAGCCAACCAAGGCGACAGATTATAAATTATCATTACAACGGGCCATGTACTGTGACTTCCAGCCATATAGTTGAATGGGCAGAAGCCATCGGTAGCCAGTCCGAGCCGGACATTGCGAGGATCGCTACTGAATATTGCGTGCCTCCTATCGAAATCCTTCCATGCCGGTGAATCTCTTGGATGGCTCATTTTTCCATTTTCTCTTGGAGGAGCACGGTGATGCCAAATCATTGCCTCGGCTGTTTTCTTGCACCTGAATAGCCTCTGTAGCCTCTGTGTTATGGGAAAGTATCGTGCTATCTTCACAGGTATATCAGGCTTCTTATCAGAATCTTTCGGCTTATACCTGGCCTCTCCGCATATTGGACACTCTTTCAAATCTGAATTCTCTTTCCGGTACAACACGCAATTTTTAGGACATGCTTGAATCTTCTCGCACTTTAGACCCAAATCAGACATCATCTTCTGGGCTTCGTACCAGCTTTCGGGCACATTATTTCCCGGAGGCATAGAATCTTTCAAGAACGAAAGAAGCATTGTGAATGACTTGTTGCTCCATCCATTTAGGCACTTAATCTGGAAAAGTTGGACGAACCATGAGAGGGTGGAATACTTCGCATTCTCATAAATTGGTTTCCTAGCATCATTCATGAAATTTTCATATTTATCCACACGCGGTCCCTGACCGGAAGGAATGTCATCTTCGGTACGAATAAATTCACCTAGGGCAGCCTCTACCATATCCTCCATTTCTTCTGATGGAAATAAATTTCCGTCTCCTGCCGTATTACCGAATTCTTCTTCTTCTCCTGCCGCATTATCGTGTTCTCCTTCTTCTTCTACCGCAGTACTGCATTCTTCTCCTTCCCCGTGATATTTCTAAGTTGAATAAAGTCTAGTAAACCCATGTTTTACAATATGAAGCTTTGCCAATTCTACCTTCTGCCAGTACTTATTGCCACATCTATCGCACGGACAGAGAATCTTCTCTATTATAATCTTATTATGTGCGCGTGCAAATTCAAGGAAAGCAGCAACTCCTGCGACAAACTTAGGTTGCATACGTTGTTTCCAATCCACATACATCCAGTCCTTAACTCTGACGTACTCATGGGCCATGTTAGACTGAATAACATATAAATTGTAAGTTATGCTGACTATATTGAGAAATATAAGAACGGGATAGTTACTGACAAAGGAGAAAATCCGTGTATATGCTTTGTGTGTGCGTTTGTCGTTGAAAAGAATAAATTATCGCACGTATTAACCGATAGACGGGGACTAAGTGGCGCTTTTAGTTTCATATATGAGTATCGATGGGAATATGAAGGTTTCATATTATCATATATTGGTTTTAACCCGAACATCTCGAATCGCTCTCTAGTTATGCGTTTGTATGTGTGTGTTCCGGCTGTCGGGGGTAGGCTTCTATCCCATTAAGAATGTATAGAGCGAACGCCCATCACTTGTGCTTTCAACCGTTTCGAGTAAATTTCGGCAGCACCTCCCCGCTGTTCTCCGAGTACACTGTAATAGAATAGATAATCATTTCAAAGCTGTGAAACAACGTTGAAATGAACATCTAATCTATCTTTGTACACGGAGAACCAGCGGAAAGGTACCGACGAAATATCTCGAAACGGATGAAAACACAAGTGAATGAAGACGTTTGCTTTATACATTCTTAACTTGTCCACACGGGATAAATCTATGGGTTACCATACGATTGAATTTTCTCGTCGCGTAGACTATACGACGGTTGTTAGTATCGAGCTATACTGTCCGATATTTAACAACTTTCGTATAGTTCTAGGTCATGACGAGCATCGCACGTATGTTAACCGATAGACGGGGACTACGTGGCGCTTTTAGTTTCATATATGAGTTTCGATGGGGATATGAAGGTTTCATATTATCATCGAGTATCATATATTGGTTTTAACCCGAACATCTCGAATCGCTCTCTAATTATGCGTTTGTTGTGTATTCTTGTTGTATGTGTGTGTTCCGGCTGTGGGGGGTAGGCTTCTATCCCATTAAGAATGTATAGAGCGAACGTCCATCACTTGTGCTTTCAACCATTTCGAGTAAATTTCGGCAGCACCTCCCCGCTGTTCTCCGAGTACACTGTAATAGAATAGATAATCATTTCAAAGCTGTGAAACAACGTTGAAATGAACATATAATCTATCTTTGTACACGGAGAACCAGCGGAAAGGTACCGACGAAATATCTCGAAACGGATGAAAACACAAGTGAATGAAGGCATTTGCTTTATACATTCTTAACTTGTCCACACAGGAAAAATCTATGGGTTACCATACGATTGAATTTTCTCATCGCGTAGACTATACGACGGTTGTTAGTATCGAGCTATACTGTCCGATATTTAACAACCTTCGTATAGTTCTAGGTCACGACGAGCATCGCACGTATGTTAACCGATAGACGGGGACTAAGTGGCGCTTTTAGTTTCATATATGAGTATCGATGGGAATATGAAGATTTCATATTATCATCGAGTATCATATATTGGTTTCATATTATTTATAGTTTACTTTATTTTATTTAATATTTATAATTAAATATATTGATAAATAATATTTGCAACAGAGAATCAAATTACCGAAATGCCCCATTTCATCTCCAAAGCTATTTATTTCCCCCAAAACCCCTCCAAAATCCCAAAAGAACCTTATCTATCTATATCAAAAAATTGAAGCAGCAAGCAGTGCCATTTCCTTCTCTTCTCCCAAAACCCAGCTCGCCTTCAATCTCTCCAACTCATCCTAACTCCAACCCAGCCCCAGCCGAACCCCAACCCAACACCAAACCCTAACCCGGCCTAACCCTAACCCCAACCCAGCCCCAGCTGAACCCCAACCCCAACACCAAACCCCAACCGAACCCTAACCCTAACCCTAACCCCAACACCAGTCGTCGAACCCCAACCGCCGATCGAACCCGTACCCTAATCCTAACCCTAACCACAACCGATACCTAATCCTAACCCTCATCGATCGCTACCCTAACATCATTATAATAATGTTTAACTAATTACCTGTAGGCGACGACGGAGACGCAATCGGCGACGACGAGGGCGGTGGCGACAACGAGAGCGGAGCACGGTGGCGACCACGAGATCACTGCGTAGGCATGGCGACGATGATTCGGCGACGATGAGATCACTGCAGCGCGGCGGCGACGACGATCTCGATTTGGGAAAATTTGGTTTCGCGCGAGAATAAGAAAAAGAAATAATCAGCGTAGGGATCGATCTCTTAAATCCCTATTTATATGCCCCTACGGATATACCCGTAGGTGCTTGGTTTGCGGCTCCGTAGGGGCAAACATCACTTTAAGATTTAATATATTTTAAATAAATATTGAAGGACCGTAGGGGTAACCATTTTGCCCTACGGATTAATCCGTAGGGACAAACTTTAACTGCCCCTACGGATGTTATTATCCGTAGGGGCAACCCCTTATTTTACTAGTGCTTGTGTAGTCTACAAGCACATCCTTTAATTGTTCCTAGTCAAGGGAATATCGAGACAGGGCAATGATATTCCAGAGTAGACTAGTTTGTACGTTTCTTGACCCTGTATAGGGCGATGGTTGATCCCATAGCCATTGGTGTTTGACATCAAAGATTGTACACAGGTGCTCATTAGAGAATGGGTGCACCGAACAGGACTCGCCGAGAACTCCTGGTTGGTATTATACCTATCGTCAGATAGCAGTTCTCTGGTGCCACTGGTACAGGTCAGTCTGTAGACACGAGATCGTCATAGAGTCTTGTGTGGCTCCCACTGTGCTTGTAGGGTTCCTAGGCACTCTCAAGAGGTCTCACAAGGCATCAACCATGCCCGTTTCAAATTTTACGGTGCCGAGAAACCCTAAATACGGATCGTTTGCTAGAATTCTAGGCGAAAAGAGCTAACTAGTTAACACTTAACTACAAGATACGGAAATACAACCTTTGTAGATCCGGTGCTCCACCTCCATAGCTCCGCAACGAGGTCCTCTCCGCTGTCCAAATCAAATCCGGGCTCAAGCGTCGGCTTCGTCGGAGAAAAAGGGAGCTAGGTCGTCGATGTCCATGCCGAAGATGATCTACGTCGAGGCATCGCTAGATCAAGCTCACAACTTCACCAAGTCAAGAAACTTGTGAAGTAAACACACTCTACTACTTGGCAAGAGGTAGAGGAAGAAGAAATAGGAAGTGGGTAGACTTTAGTTTTGGATTTCTCACTCTTTTCCAACAATCACCATTGATGGAGCTTGGTTTTCTTCACTTGAAGAATGAAGAAGATGAAGAAGAATATTATGATAAGTTAAAAGAATAAGAAAAGAAAATGAATTCTTATCATCAAATTAACCATGGTCAAGTGTAGAGACTAAACTAGGGTTAGTGGGAATGGTTAGGGTTAAGGATGAGATAAGAATGGTTGACTTGAACAAAGCTTCATGAAGCTTCAACTAAAGAACAAAATTAGCCACCATTCTTTTCTCTTTTCTTTTATTCATTTATCAAAAATAAAAAGGGTAATTAAACAAGATAAATGAATAACAAATAATAAACCCTAACCATTTCATTAACCAAGGTTTAATACTTTACACTTAACCAAAAAGGATGTATCATCAAACATGATACAAGCAAGTGCACAAAATCATATCACATATATATAATGCGCACACCCGAGTGAGAAAATCCATCTAAAGTGAACCAATATTAGTTAATGCAAAGTAATATATCAAATATATAATTATACATTAAATCATTAAATCAACACTTGATTTAACGATCCGGTCATATCGCATATAACCGGCTAATATCCAATGTGTCGATTTATCGAATCAATCCTTGATTCGATAACTAGGTTATATCGCATACAACCATTCGACACATTCATCGCGAGAATAAAATACTGTATCACATACACGCATTATTCTCGGTCCCGCACATATCTCATATGCGCTCCTATTTCGTTTCGCTTGAGCCAGGAAACCTCTGTGTAGGACTCTAAAGACTCGTCAATACGCCGGCAGCAGATGATGATCATATCAAACACCCACAAGCCGCAAGCGGTCTGCTAAACGTAACGGCCACCCGGGTATTGAGCGATCTGAAGATCGACGAGCAAGCCCGCTCACACTCCAGTGAATCCGACCAGTAACACTACCGTACAGTACGGTCTGATCGTCTGATATGTCGCATATCTCGCCTAGGGGTGGTAAACGTCAGACCCCAATAGTTCGATAAGTCGTGTCGATATGAGGCTCATAATGGGTCGAGAAACTACTGGTAACACTTACCAGCAATTCTCTGAGCAGCCCTGGCCAGGGACTTCCTGTTATAGCCAATCGAACACAGTGCAACATCAACTCCCTATACCGGGAGAGACGAAAACCCTCCTATCGCTCATTGCCTCCATGTGACTAGGGACTGTACCCAAAAACCACCGTTTTGCACGCCCTCTTGGACGTGGTAAGATGGAAATCAAAGCACAGTGGGAACCACACAAGACTCTATGACGATCTCGGGTCAACAGACTACTCTGTACCAGTGTCACCAGAGAACTGCCATCTGACGTGAGGTATAATACCATCTGGGAGTTCTCGGCGAGTCCGTCCAGTGTACCCAGTCTCTACTGAGCACCCGTATATCATCTCTGATGTCAAACACCGATGGATATGGGATCATCCATCGCCCATCTGTATGGGTCGAGAAGGTATACGCTAGTCTACTCTGGTATATCGATGCCCCGTCTCGATACACCCTCGACTAGGGACTTTGAAGGATGTACTTATGGACTACCATGTCCCCACTAGTATGATCCGCATCATAGTCCAGGTAGTCAAGCACACATCCTAAGGGCTTTACCAACATGTAACAGAGAGACAATCAGTATACACGTTAAGGTAAAGTTCAACCAGATAGCATACTATCATGTCGAGCAAGAAAGTCCTCCCTATATATGTCCCAGCATCCAGTACAATATACATCCTATGTACAGTAATGGCCTCTAGGGCATACATATAACTAACAATCTCCCACTTGCACTAGGGCCATCTGATAGCAGTGGTTGCAGTATCTCATACTGAACCATCCCATAATAGTCTCTCTCTGGGAACAGGCCTTTGTGAGTGGATCCGCTGTGTTGTCCTCTGAGTCTACTCTCCAAACCTCGATCTCCCTGGAGATCAACCATCTCCATGATCAAGTGATACTGCCTTAGAATATGTCTGGATCACTGATGGGACCGGCGTTCCTTGGCATAAGCCACAACTCCATTGTCACACAATGGGAGGAACATAGTTCATCTCATGAACCAATATACACCCAGACTGCCTCTTTGGTAGCATGTTAAGTAGCGATGTATCCAGCCTTTATCGTCTAGTATGTCACGGTATCCAGCTTGGAACTCTTCCAACATACCGTCCCTTTACTGAGGGTAAAGACAATACCTGTGACTGACATTCAGTCGTCTTTATCACCCTGGAACCCTTCCAGTGATTCTCCTCAGGATCGATTGACACCACCTCACTACATCTAGTGAGTTTCCTAACATCCATTTAGATCTATCTCATAGATCCAAAATCCAGGATTTAGTAGGTATCACTTTAATCCTATATGGAGAATCTTTGTGATAAGCGGAGATTGATCGAGCGTAGCATAAGAAACTCCTTTCTTATCAAGAGTATGTCATCCACGTACTCTACGAGGATCGTCACCATACTCCCTACTACCTTTTTGTATATACAAGGTTCATCTACCATTTTGATGATGTCAAACTCTTTGACTGCTTCATCAAAACAGATGTTCCAACTCCGCGATGCCTGCTTTATCAGATAAAACATCTTGCACACGTTTCCGCTGCTCCCACTGTTTACGAAGCCCTCTGGCTGTGTACTTACAGACGCACTCTTCTAAATCATCATTTAGAAAAGCAGTCATGGCACCCAACCGCCAGATATCGTAGTCATGGTATGTAGCCGTGGTAAGTAGGATCTGGATGGACTTAAGCATAGCTACTTGAAAAGGTTTCATCATGATCCACGCCTGGTCGATGACGAAAAAGCTTTAACAAGTCTAGCTTTGAAAGTCTCAACTTTTCCATCTACACCAAGTAATCTTCTCAAGATATACTTGCTCCTGATGGGGATTTAACCCTTCAGATATTGCAACCAAAGTCCATACTTTGTTGGTGTATAAGGATTCCATCTCAGATCACTAAGCATCCAGCCATTCTTACAGAGTCTTACTCTCGATGGCCAGCTCGAAGCTAGTTGGGTCATCATCTCATGATGCAATCCTCGCTCCCACTGTCATAGAGAAACCGAAGTGTCTCTCAGGTGGGTGAGGAACCCTACTAGATCGGCGGAGAGGCTGAGGTTCGTTGGTATCTACTGAATCCTTTGGTTCTACCAAATCATCTTCTGTTGTTTGTATAGTTGGAACTTTTCCAGTTGTATATAACAGATCTTGCCTCGAGCTTGTCCGGATTTTGCTTTTAGACATAGGCCGGACAACCCCAAATCTTAACTATCTTAAGATATGGGCTCTTCTCTTTCCATATCACATATGAAGTGGTAGGCATTGATTTGATTCGAACCATATTCAATAGGTATGCAACTTCTCAAGTGCATAACACCCAAAAGGAAAAAGGTTTACTCAGTATTACTCATCATAGAGCACACCATATCAAATAGGGTGTATCTGCTCCGCCCCGATATACCATCGTGCTATGGTGTATACAGAGGAGTAATGCTGAGAGAGAATCTCATTCTGAATAATCCAGGATTTCCGTGCACAAGTATTCTCCTCCCTGATCTCATCATAGGACATAATACTTATACCCTTATTTTGGTTCTCTACTTCTAACTTATATTCTGTGAATATCTCAAAAGGTTCGGACTTGTGTTTCAACAGGAACATAGATCTGAAACTCGAAAGATTATCAGAGAACGTAATGAAGTACAAAGAACCAGTCCTGGCATGTGTAGACAGGAGACCTTACATACATCATCATGTATCAGTCCCAAGAGTTCATTAACTCTTTCTCTGTTTCCAGTAAACGGAGCTATGGTCATCTTATCTTTGTGACATGACTGGCGAGTTTCACAAGATGTAAATTCAAACTAATTTAAATATGCATCTTTATGTAACTCTAGCTAGTCGGGTCACATTGATCTGACCTAGTCTACAATACCTCAAGAAGGATTCGTTCATTTCTGAACTCTTCCTCTTATGTGTGTTCCATATACTAAGAACTGTAGTTTGATTTAGAACATCAACGCTTTTAGATAACGTGCCTGAACCGATCAACTATTGATATAGGAAATGTTCAAAACATTGTCCAACAATACAAAATTATATCATTTCTTTACTAATAAAGAGATAGATATGATTTTGTATATCAGGTTCGGTATCTAATAACATTCGTTCAAAATCAATGTATTGTAATACAGGGTGACAGTGACCAACAGACTTGGCTGCAACACTTGCCCCGTTTTCTGCCTCATGAAACTTATCACCCGTTCTCAGTTCTCTACCTTTCTGTAGCCCTATGTAACATATTACATATCTGGGATCCTGATCTGGTATCACATACCCAGGACGTAAAGGATACTGAGAAACAGTTCTGTATAATGAACACACCCGAAGATGATGCATCAGCATGCACTCTCTTCGTTTGGGCGGCACGGGAAATCTGGTATTCCCCAATATCCTTGCTCTGTCTTATAACAATTATAAGTGGGAGCGGGACCAACGTTCCCCAGCTCAGTATAACAAGCGGGTTCGGTCAATAATCCGTATTATTATCTTGATTAAGGCGTAACATGGTCGCTACCAGGAGAGAGAGAAGAAAACACTCAGCGTGCACTCTTGCAAGAATAGATTGGTTATTATTTTATCTAATCAGGATGGCTCCCACTGCTTTTTATCAAATCTTCCTTCAAACCCTAAAAGGAAAGACTAGCCGGGATTAATTACACACTACAAGTTCGCCAATCTTTCAGCCAGGCCAGTGTCGGTACTTTGAGGGAGGTCCCCCGTGCTTTCGCACGAACCTAATTAATGTAAACCTCGTTTTCCCAGAGGCGTAACCCCGTTAACACCTTTCTAGACACTTACTTGATCGGCTAATTGTAATGTATAAAACTCTCCCAGGAGTAACGCTTACTCGCAGCGGGTATCGGGATCCAACTATCTCATAGAAGGTATGCAATCTCATTGCAAATCTCAACACTTGAAATTCCCGATAATATTTTGCCCCTAGCGTCCTATGACCTTGACGCAGGCCAACAAACCATAGTCCGCTAGTCAAGTTCAACCCGTCATTTCCTGATTGAATTAAACCCACCCGCACGACCCTTGACGCAGGCCAACAAAGTCGCACGACTACCCTAATCCAATCACATCATATGCTTATGCAGATAAGCACCAGTTAGCTACCGCACACTACGCCTTGACGCAGGCCAACAAACGTAGCATGAATACTAACTACTACTTATCTGAAATGACGGAGGGCTACGACAGGTTTTTCTGAAAACCTATTGCGTAATGAACTTGATATCGTCGTAGAATCAAATGAATTTTAAAAATGGAGTGCTTTTGAGGCTTTTCTAGTTTTGCTAAAGGAGTCACTCCCGGTGAAGGGATCGTCGGTCCTTTCCTCGTCGAATGAGGTGCGGGATATATCATATATATCACAGTGCAAAGCAAAAACACTTAAAAGCAATCAAAAGACAAACCGAGTGTGTAGCATCTGCCAGTTATTGCTAAATGAGTCACTCCCGGTGAAGGGATCTCGGTCCTTTCCTCATCGAATAAGGTGCAGGATATATCGCATATACCGCTGTGCAAAGCAAGAACTGTAGCTACCTGTTTTATTTTGAAATTTGATTCTACAACATCTTAGGTTTCTATTATTTCATTAATCACATTAATGAAGTCCCATCATTTAAGTACCTAAACATCACAGATAAATACGACGTACACTTATGCCATCCGCATTCGCCTCGATGTCCCCTCGTTCACCGTTAGGTTAGGTGACTAACGGCAGAGCGGGGCAGGGCTAGCGCGGGTGTAAAACATAAGTAACGTCTATATAATATATCATATATACTATATACTGTATCTATCACAGAACATCACATGATCACATCACAGATATCGCAGCAGAAGAATCATATGAAATATTGGATATACTAGGACGTCCGTGTTTTCAATACGAGCCAGTATAAAACACGGATTCCACGGTCGCGATGAATAGCCAAACCCACACCCCTAGACCCCTACGAGAGCGGCAAGCAACCCTTCTAATTCTAGAGTTAGGAGACCCGGACTCGACTCCTCGAGTTGGTCTCCCACTGGACTCCAGAACCCGGTTACTTGTGCCCTCCTCCTTGGGTCTATCCTAGTGCGGAAAAGTAAATAATATACAAAAGGTGACAACTTCCGCAACCTGGAAGCGCCCCAATAAAAGAATATTACATACAAGTTTTTACATGAATGAAAATGAAAAACACTCATCTCACATAAAAACCCCCGGCTATTCAAACACGACGATCCAATATAACATATCCAGCAACACATAACGTCACATGTCATCAACGTAAGTAAATATGCGCATCCCAATTGTCGTTGACATATAGCAACGAAACCGGCGATATCACATATTACACTTACGGTCACAGAAAAGAAAGTGTAAAACTACAACAGTTGGAATCCGCAACCACCTCAGACATCGCATGCCTGACCAAATGAATTACTTAGACATCGCATGCCTAACAATTATAAACCCCGCATTTTAGTCTCAAAATTGAAAACACTTTTCAATATCAAGTCGGGCAATTCAACAGGATTCCCGACATCCTGATCGAATGCTCGTCGCAAACTTCAGTAGACGGCCGCACCCCTGATACCGTCGACGAAGTGCACCAAGGCGGAACACCGCTACCGCGAGCACCCGGACGGATGCTTTCGGCGACGGGGTTCTCCTACAGTCACTTGGTCGGGGCTATGGAGCGAGGCTGTCTATTAAGTTTACCCGGCGAGTATCCGCGTACGCTACGTGATCGCGACGGACTTTTGATCACATCAAAATTCCGTGGCAACCGATCAAGTGAGACTAAAATGCTATGTTTATAACATTCATTTAGTTATCACATAACTACTTGTGAATTCCAATTATTGTATCACATTCCGGATAAATAGAAAATGTTAAACTTTTCGATCAAACAATCGAACACCCAACTTTTCCCGATACAAATCAACACATGAAATAAGTCTAACAACATTCAGTTCGTACCTCAGTACCAACGGTCTAGCCGTAGAAGGGTCAAGCCAACGCCTCACATGTGGCACGCCGTACTGCCCCAAACCCGAAGGTTCAAAGGGCAGTTCAAGACGGTCACATAATCGAGTTAAGGTTTGTTGTCTTCTAGAGGGACCATCGCGTTACTTGCACTACTTAGAACGTCGTTAAACAACGGAAAAATCCAACACTTGGAAATTTCCCGACAGGGGAAAAGTTGGGTATTTATATCCGGTCGAACTTTTTAACATATTCAAGAATTTATCCGGAAAGCCACATAGACAAAATTTGATACCCCGATCGAACATTCGAATCCCCAAAACAACACAGAAAATTCAACTCTGTAAAAATTATTAAAAATTTCCAGAAGACTCAGCAGCACAAAACATGAATTACTGTGCAATCCACGTGGGGTAACTCAACATTGTAGCCGCGGAACCGCCGCTAGTACTATGGTGGGGGCCGCGGATCCGCGCTTCTTTCATCGAATTACTGTCACGTGCTTCACAGTAACTCATGCAATTACCTGCTGAATTTTTTGGAAATTTTTAATACACAAAAATCCACATTTTTGCAAAAAGGACAGAGAGCAATATTGGTTCGGGGTTTCGGGTTCGTTCGGACTTCAAATTCCGTCTGGACTTCGCCTAAGGCTCTAGCTAGGCTCTGATACCACTGTAGGGTTCCTAGGCACTCTCAAGAGGTCTCACAAGGCATCAACCATGCCCGTTTCAAATTTTACGGTGCCGAGAAACCCTAAATACGGATCGTTTGCTAGAATTCTAGGCGAAAAGAGCTAACTAGTTAACACTTAACTACAAGATACGGAAATACAACCTTTGTAGATCCGGTGCTCCACCTCCATAGCTCCGCAACGAGGTCCTCTCCGCTGTCCAAATCAAATCCGGGCTCAAGCGTCGGCTTCGTCGGAGAAAAAGGGAGCTAGGTCGTCGATGTCCATGCCGAAGATGATCTACGTCGAGGCATCGCTAGATCAAGCTCACAACTTCACCAAGTCAAGAAACTTGTGAAGTAAACACACTCTACTACTTGGCAAGAGGTAGAGGAAGAAGAAATAGGAAGTGGGTAGACTTTAGTTTTGGATTTCTCACTCTTTTCCAACAATCACCATTGATGGAGCTTGGTTTTCTTCACTTGAAGAATGAAGAAGATGAAGAAGAATATTATGATAAGTTAAAAGAATAAGAAAAGAAAATGAATTCTTATCATCAAATTAACCATGGTCAAGTGTAGAGACTAAACTAGGGTTAGTGGGAATGGTTAGGGTTAAGGATGAGATAAGAATGGTTGACTAGAACAAAGCTTCATGAAGCTTCAACTAAAGAACAAAATTAGCCACCATTCTTTTCTCTTTTCTTTTATTCATTTATCAAAAATAAAAAGGGTAATTAAACAAGATAAATGAATAACAAATAATAAACCCTAACCATTTCATTAACCAAGGTTTAATACTTTACACTTAACCAAAAAGGATGTATCATCAAACATGATACAAGCAAGTGCACAAAATCATATCACATATATATAATGCGCACACCCGAGTGAGAAAATCCATCTAAAGTGAACCAATATTAGTTAATGCAAAGTAATATATCAAATATATAATTATACATTAAATCATTAAATCAACACTTGATTTAACGATCCGGTCATATCGCATATAACCGGCTAATATCCAATGTGTCGATTTATCGAATCAATCCTTGATTCGATAACTAGGTTATATCGCATACAACCATTCGACACATTCATCGCGAGAATAAAATACTGTATCACATACACGCATTATTCTCGGTCCCGCACATATCTCATATGCGCTCCTATTTCGTTTCGCTTGAGCCAGGAAACCTCTGTGTAGGACTCTAAAGACTCGTCAATACGCCGGCAGCAGATGATGATCATATCAAACACCCACAAGCCGCAAGCGGTCTGCTAAACGTAACGGCCACCCGGGTATTGAGCGATCTGAAGATCGACGAGCAAGCCCGCTCACACTCCAGTGAATCCGACCAGTAACACTACCGTACAGTACGGTCTGATCGTCTGATATGTCGCATATCTCGCCTAGGGGTGGTAAACGTCAGACCCCAATAGTTCGATAAGTCGTGTCGATATGAGGCTCATAATGGGTCGAGAAACTACTGGTAACACTTACCAGCAATTCTCTGAGCAGCCCTGGCTAGGGACTTCCTGTTATAGCCAATCGAACACAGTGCAACATCAACTCCCTATACCGGGAGAGACGAAAACCCTCCTATCACTCATTGCCTCCATGTGACTAGGGACTGTACCCAAAAACCACCGTTTTGCACGCCCTCTTGGATGTGGTAAGATGGAAATCAAAGCACAGTGGGAACCACACAAGACTCTATGACGATCTCGGGTCAACAGACTACTCTGTACCAGTGTCACCAGAGAACTGCCATCTGACGTGAGGTATAATACCATCTGGGAGTTCTCGGCGAGTCCGTCCAGTGTACCCAGTCTCTACTGAGCACCCGTATATCATCTCTGATGTCAAACACCGATGGATATGGGATCATCCATCGCCCATCTGTATGGGTCGAGAAGGTATACGCTAGTCTACTCTGGTATATCGATGCCCCGTCTCGATACACCCTCGACTAGGGACTTTGAAGGATGTACTTATGGACTACCATGTCCCCACTAGTATGATCCGCATCATAGTCCAGGTAGTCAAGCACACATCCTAAGGGCTTTACCAACATGTAACAGAGAGACAATCAGTATACACGTTAAGGTAAAGTTCAACCAGATAGCATACTATCATGTCGAGCAAGAAAGTCCTCCCTATATATGTCCCAGCATCCAGTACAATATACATCCTATGTACAGTAATGGCCTCTAGGGCATACATATAACTAACAGTGCTTTGATTTCCTCCCTACCACGGCTCAAAGGAGTCGTGCAAACGGGAAGATTTTGGGTACAGTCCCGAGTCACATGGAGACAATGAGCAATAGGAAGGGTTTCGTCTCTCCCGGTATTGGGGGTTGATGTTGCGCTATGCTCGATTGGCTATAACTAGAAGTCCCTGGCCAGGGCTGCTATTGAGATTTACTGGTAAAAGTTATCAATAGTTTCTCAAACCGTTATGGGGCAGACATCGGCATTACTTATCACGTTACTGGAGTCTAACGATTCCACCCTTAGACATGATATGTGACATTTCAGACGAAGAGACCGGACTGTACGGTAAGTGTTACCTATAGGCTTTAGGAGAGTATGGATAAGCTTGCTTATTGATCTTCTAATCGCTCAATACCTGGGTAGCCGTTACGCCCAGCTAGTACCGCTGACGGATTGTGAGTGACTGATGTGATCATCACCCACTGCTGGCGTATTGACGAGTCTTTAGAGTCCCACACAGAAGTTTCCCGGTTCAAGCGAAACGAAGTAGGACGCATATGTTGATATGTGCGGGGGGCTGATTAAATACGAGTATGCGATACCGTATTCTGATCTGGCAGTTATTTGTTATCGGTTAGGTTATATGTGATATAACCGGATTATTGAATCAAGTGTTGATTTGATAATGTGATATACAGATAAATGATATTAGTCAGTTTTATGTGATATAACCGGATTATTAAATCAAGTGTTGATTTAATAATATGATATATATTTATTTGATATAATTATATATTAACTAATATTATTAGCTTACTAATTATTTACTTAATATATATATATTAATATATATATATATATATATTTAAATGAAGCATGGCATTTTCTATTTTGTGAAAATAGAAATGATTAGGTGAAAATTGTGGAGTGATGAAAATCATGGCCTTTTTATTTGTTTAATAAAATGCTTGCACTATTGAAGTATGGTTGTAGTTATATTATTAGATAATATTCATACTTCAATAATGTGAGAGCCATGGTTGCCATCATTCTTCACTTGTTGATTTCTTCATATGAGCTCATGAGCTCTCTAGTTTTCATCTTCTTCATCTTCATGCTTCAAGTTTCAACCCCTCACATGTGATGTGAACTATGAAACTTGAATAAAATCAAGTGAGCAAACAAAACCCCTACTTCACCATCCCACATTAGATTAGCACTTTGGTATGGCGCGTTTCCTTCACTAAAGAGTTTAGTGAAGAGGTAGCTTAGATTGGCGGACTTCAGGTGGATCATCTTCAGCACGAAGGTTTTCGGAGCAAGCTCGATCCAACTCCAAGTGGAGCCTAGTAGAGTCGCGTGGACTACAACTCGGAGCTTGTAAAGTGAAGAACTCGATCTACGAGGGTATAACATCTTTCACTTCTGTTAGCTTAGTTGATATCTGCTAGTTATATGTATGCCCAAGAGGCTATTACTGTACATGTGATGTATATTGTAGTGGATGCTTGGACATATATAGAGAGGACTTTCTTGCTCAACATGATAGTATGCTATCTCGTTGCTATTTATCTTAGCATGTACACTTATTGTCTCTCCATGACATGTTAATAAAGCCCTTAGGATGAGTACTTGACTACCATGATTATGATGCAGACCATACTAGTGGGGTTGAGGTAGTCGGTAAGTACATTCTTCAATTGTTCCTAGTCGTGGGAGTATCGAGATGGGGCATCGATACTCCAGAGTAGACTAGCGTATGCGCTTCATGACCCATATGATGGGCAATGGATGATCCCATATCCATTGGTGTTTAACATCAGAGAAGGTATACGGGTGCTCAGTGGAAACTAGGTACACTGAACGGACTCACCGAGAACTCGTAGATGGTATTATACCTATCGTCAGATAGCAGTTCTCTGGTGACACTGGTACCGGTTAGTCTGTCGACCCGAGATTGTCATAGAGTCTTGGGTGATTCCCACTGTGCTTTGATTTCCTCCTTACCACGTTCAAAAGATCATGCAAAACGGTGGTTTTTGGGTACAGTCTCAAGTCACATGGAGGCAATGAGCGATATGAGGGGATTCATCTCTCCCGGTATTGGGGGTTGATGTTGCGCTATGCTCGATTGGCCATAACTGGAAATCCCTGGCCAGGGTTGCTAAGATATACTGGTAAGTGTTATCAGTAGTTTCTCGAACCGTTATGGACCTTGCATCGGCATGACTTATCAGGCTATTGGGGTCTGACGTTATACCACCCCTAGGCTGAGATATGCGACATATCTGACAAAGAGACCGGGCTGTACGGTAGTGTTACTGATTGGATTCGCAGGAGTATGAGCAGGCTTGCTTGTAGATCTTCTGATCTCTCAATACCCAGGTGGTCGTTACATTTAGCAGACCTCTTGCGGTTTGTGGGTGACTGATATGATCACCACCTACTGTCGGTGTATTGACGAGTCTTTAGAGTCCTACACAGAGGTTTCCTGGCTCAAGCAAAACAAAATAGGAGCACATATGTGATATCTGCGGGACCGATATTAATACGCGTATGTGATACCGTATTCTATTCTCCCGATATGTGATATCGGTCAGTTATATGAGATTTAGTCGGGTTATCGAATCAAGTGTTGATTCGATTAGTTGATACATTTCCTATTAGTCGGTTGTATGTGATATAGCTGGATTATTAAATCAAGTGTTGATTTAATAATTTAATGTATAATTATATATGTGATATATTAATTTATATTAACTAATATTTGCTCACTAAGTATTTCTTTTCTCACCTGTGTACACTTAGTATATATGTGATATATATTAATGTACATTATTTTGTGTCATGCTAGATGCCACATGCTATATGGGTGTATGAGACTTACACTATACTTAAGATAATATTAGGGTTTTCATTTATCCAAGTAATTCAAAATTGATGGAAATTTGTTATGGTTGGAAGCTTAGAGAAGCTTATGCTAACCATTGACTTAGTCCACTAACTTTGTTTTACATGAGATATTTATTAACCTAACCATTATCCTTAGCCATAGTTTCGTCTCTACATGAGTTAGTGTATGACATAAACTCACCCATGATTGCTATTCTCACCTCATGAGGTTCATTCTCATCTCCACTTCATCTTCTTCTTCATCAAGAGAAAGCTTTCTAGCTTTTCTCAAGGTGATGAAATATTGTGAGAAAAATAAATCTAAAGTGAGCAAAATTCCTACTTCATCATCCTCTACTGTACTAGCCATTTAGTTTAGGGTGTTTGATTCACTAATTCCACATTAGTGAATAGGTAGCTTGAGTTGGTGTCTCCTCGACGTAGATCATCTTCGGCCTCGAAGAATTCAAGCAAGCTTGTTCCGTTCATCTTGAGGAGCCTTTCAAGAGTCCGGGAGTTCACTACTTGGAGCGAAGGGACTACTACACGGAGCTATTGAAGTGAAGGACCGGTCTACAAAGGTTGTATTCCTTGTTCACTTAGATGAAAAGTTGTTTACATATTGTATTGTTTAATTCTCTAGTTAAGATTCCAGGTTAGGGTTCTTGAGTACGTAAAATTTTTGAAATTGGCATGGACGATACCTTTCGAAACCTTGCTGCCGCCCTAGGAAACCCAAAAATATCATCATAGGAAACCCTAATCTTCTAGTTAGATCTTGGTTAGTGTTCATTAGCACCATGAAAATTTTAAAATTGCATGTGTGATGCCCGTTTTAACAACGTCGCGGTGCTAGTAAACACTTTCATGGTATCAGAGCCAAACTAGAACATTTGGGTAGGTCTTTACGACGTTAAAGTGTTCGATCGGTTTTCAAAAAACCCGGTTTTAGCATGTTTATGTCAATTTTTCGAAAGTTGGAATTTTCGAGATTAAAAATATTCAAAAAATCGTGCAAGGTATTATATGGAGCCTCAAGAAATTTGAGTGGCCAATTCCACCAAAGCGTCGCGGAACTACGGCCTAAACCCATGTTTGGCCGCGGTTCCGCCGCACGATTGTGGAATTATGACCTCATTTTTCTTGTGCAGCCCTAGTATCATATTTGGCACATTTTGGATGTTTTTAATGAGACTCAAGTTGTTGAGATCTCTGTGATTTGTGGGTGTTTGCTGAAATCGATCGAAATGTTTAGCGTCGTATAAATTTTGATGATATGTGATACAATTTTTAGAATCCAACTAATTAGTTTTGTGAAAACTAGCTAGTATTTTGTAAATCTAGCCATTTAGTCTCATTTTATCGGTAGCCACGGAGTTTTGATTCGGATCAAAACTCCGTCACAATCACGTATTGTAAGCGAACACTCGTCGGGTAACTCTAGTAGATGGCCACGCCCCATAGCCCCGACCAAGTGACAATAGGAGAACCCTGTTGCCAAAAGCACCCACTCGGGTGCTCGAGGCCACGGTGTTCCGCCTTAGTGCACTTCGTCGACGACATCGGGGGTGCAGCCATCTACTAAAGTTTCCGACGAGCATTCGATCCGGTAGTTGGGAATCTTATTGAATTATCCGACTAAGTTATTGAAAAGTGTTTTCAATTTTACACTAGAATGCAAGGTGTAACGTTTTAAAAATAATTAAATAAATAATTAAATAAATAAAATCGTTTAAGTGAATTTTCTGATTTTCGGTAAAATAAAACGTATTTTTCGTAAAACTTAACCGTAATTATTTTTCGTTATAAAATTAAAAAGACCTATTTTAATTATGTAATTACAAGTAAATGGTGTTTATATAGTGACTTATAAATTTTTAGTTTAATTAAATATTTTTCCTAAATTAATTATTTTAAATATTAACATAAGCTTTATTTATACATTAAATTAGTGTATATTACAAATTGAAAATGGGTTAATTTAATTTTTGTGCACCATGACACACTAAAACAAAATGTTTTATGTCGCTTTGATTTGAGTTGGAGTTGTCATGAAGTTTTTAGATAATTATAGAATGGTTTATTGGAAAAAGGGAAAAATAAGCAAATTAATAAAAAGAAGTGTTTCTTTTAAAGTCTCCACACTTACCCACAAACCCCACACTCTCTTTTACTCCCTCTCACCATTGTGGCCAGCCTTGGCACCCCCCCTCCCATTTGGTTCATCAAGTGGCTTCTAGAATTTAGGTTCAATTGAAAAATGAAAAGAAAATGAATTAAACATGAAAAGACATTCAGAGATGTAATTAATGAGGGAAGTTTCTACACTTTGCTACACAATTTTCCATCTCTCCCTCTCCTCAAGTTGTGGCCGTTCTCACCCCATAGCAGCCCTTCATTTCTCCACCTCAAATTCACTTCAAATTTCCATCAAAATCCATGAAAAATCAATGCTTATTATCATAAACTCATCACTAAACTTCATCCAATTTTCTTTGCTCCTAATTAGCTTGGAATTGGAAGCAAGAGAGCTATCTTTTAAGGTCAAGTTGCATGTTTGGATCTCAATTTCATTGAGGTAAAATCTTAACCCATTTGTCTAGTGTTGATTAAATAATCCAATTTAGATTATTTGATGTTTAGTATGGTTTTAAGTTTAAGATTGAAATTCTAGAAATTGGGTTATGATCTAATTAGGGTTTTCATTCTTGGGTATTGATCTAAATTTGTAATTTAACATATTAGGAAATGTTAAACCTAATCTAGTAGCAAAATTGCTAGTTGTTGCATTTAAATTGTTTGAATTAGGTTCTTTTTGCAAACTAGATTTTTACAAAACATATAATTAGGTTAGATAAATTTATAATTAGGGTTTTTATTATTAGATTGTGGTGTTAATATGTAGATTAATATGTAAATTGAGTGTGAAGTATAATCTAATTACAAATTTCTAGCTTTCACTTTAAAATTGTCACAATATTGCTATTTTTATTAAACTAGGTTTTGAAAATTTATTTAAAATGAGGGATTAAAATTAAAGCTAGGTTTTTGTGTATGTGTATGTGTATATATATATAGGGTTATGTGTAGGTATATATATACACAGCATGTATATGTGATATAAGGATGTGATATGATACATGGGGATGAAACAATAACTGGGCTTGATGCCGTGATCTCTTGGCTATACAGTCATGTTATGATGTTAGCGGATCATTAGAAATGAGATAATGGATATGTATACATAAACAATAATAGGTGGTGATGATATTGAGGTACATGAGACTCTAAATAGAACCCGGACTATAACCTGTGACTGAATCACGATATGATATATGGGTGATTGATTACGATATCATATAAGTGTGACTTGATTACGATATGATGAGAGTGTGACTTAATCAAGATATGATATATATGACATGAAATTTCTAAGGATAAATTGACGATGTATATTTATCCTGGCAATGATATATAATTGATGTATGCGATTACAGTACAGTACCTTGATCATGACATTAATTGATGATGATATTATACGAACGATGTTGTACGTAGGTGATACTTGACCCGTACCCCGATATTAGGATACCGTACGATGGATTTTACCGTACGAGGCATATATATGATGATTGATCCGCACTCTTGATTCGAGAAAGTCGTACTATGTACGTAACGCTATTGAGGCTGGATCGTCGACTATTAGAGATATGTACTCAGACTTTAGGTGAACCTTTATTTCTTATCGACTAGTCCTTTAGTTTAGTTCCCTTGGGGGATAGATAGATACTAGTTTAAGCTCGGGCTATATAGTTGTAGTTAGGCATGAATATTACAATGAGTGTTTATTACACATCCATCTTTACATTCAGATCGTAATCATCATGGTGCATGTTCATACATATATTTTTCTAGTCAGTATGAAACTCTGCCTGTTAGGACACCAGCACCATTATCGATGATGCGCATATTCCACGTACACTTATTTGCCGGCTCACACACTTCATCATCGGTAATTGCTATGTCACATACACTTTAGAACATATTATCTTTTATTGATAGAATCAGCTAAAAGCTAGATCGATATAATATTGCGATTATTCTCAGGTGTTAGTCTAGACATGGTATTTATTACTTAGACATTTCATCCATTCGCATTTTCATGTTATCATGCAGTATTGTGGCGCTTATGCCGACACTTATCATTTACTTACTCATGATTTTGGGATTTTGGATTTCTATAAGATTTCTGGATTTTGGGGAAAACCGTAATAATATATATAAAAACTTCTCTCTCTCTTCATCTCATTTTAAAATATAGGTTACGGTTTTCTCGTGATGTATGTGTCGTCCACCATGAGATTTCATGTTTTCTGTTGGATTTCGAGACCCGATTCGAGGAGTGGATGAACTGTCTCGGGTACATGGTGGGCCCGGTATGGTACCCCGGGGCAAGAAGATCGAGTTGTAGACGATGAGCCTGGCAGGGGAAGACTACTTACTGGTGATGTCTGGCGCGGCGGATATCCGGAGGATACCAACCGTTGTCGTGAGATTTGATAATATGGGCCGATCCGGACTGACGGAGCCCGAGATATTGAGACTATGAGGTATTGAGAAATGAGATTTACATGTTTTGTGTCGATGCTTGACACGAATTTCCATGGATTTCATCAATGATATTTCAGATTTCTATACAAATTTACTATGATAAAAGTTAAAGATTTCTTGTACAGATATATCCAGATTTCAGGATTGATTGTTTTACATTCATGGTGCATGCATACTCATTCACATGACATATTACTATTTGAGGCACTGACACGAGCACGGAGCATTAGCACTTACACGTAATTTATTACCCTGCCATTACTAGATGACCAGTAATATATTAGTATATTATTATGACCTAGGACAGCATCGCGCATTCGATTTCTTTTCGCAGATGTCTTCTACTCATGAGTTGGCAACTCACCCCCGTTGTGCCAAATTTTATTATAGGTTCGATGTACAGGTTTCCTTGGCAGCTTGCTAGCACATCATTTCATTCAGGATGATTTGCACGGTAGGTTGGTTCACTTGTATCAGGACCGCCGTTGTATTTTTATTATTTCATTGGTATCTAGTAAGCCCATTAACCAAACGTATATTACTTGATAAGTTTAATGGACCAGTTATTTATTTCGATCTTAAAGTCGCGCATGTATTATTATGGTTTGGTGGATTTGTTTTCTTTTGAGTTTTGAGCCTCGCCCTTTGGCGTTGTATATTATTGTGCTTGGTGTGGTTGTTTCCGCCTGTTGGCGTAGAGCTAGATCCCGCTTGGAGATGCCATTTTATCGTTTGTATATATTATATTTGTTTGTACCCATTTGGGGCCAGTTTTTACAAAGGAGACTCTGCCGAAATTTTTGAGAAAATTTGATCTTGTTTTTAAACTTGTTTTTCTATATGTTTTCCTTTACTTCTTCTTTTATATGGTTTAGATTTTTGGGCTTCGGCTTACTTAGATTACGTTGCGCCTCTAGACGCTTCATAATTTAAGTGCCGGTCACGTGCCGTACTTTCGGGTCGTGACAAAGTTGGTATCAGAGCGCTAGGTTTAACCTTTGTATAAGTCTTGGGTGACCCTTAGTTGATAGAGTAGGTGACTTAGGTAGAGTGGCGTACTGTGGGTATGATCCGCGGCATACTTACGATACGCTACTCTGCTTAAGAAGCCTTAGGATGTACATTTCTTTGCACCGTATTCTATTCATTCTTTTGATCTATCTTCGTCGATATCGGATGGTGGTTTATGTTACCACGGTCGCACGGGCAGAGGGAACTGCGGCTCGAATGCGATAACCCTTAGGGTATCGTTTATTCTTAAGGATTAAAGTATTGTTTAGCGTGCAGACGAAGGGTATTCTCATGCTGTCCAGGCAAAGTTAAAGGGTTCGAACGATTATCAGAAACCCATTTTCCCAAGTGTAAGGTATTCGGAAGAACATGCAGGTATTTCTATGGACCCTCTAGAAGAATGAAACCCTAACTCGACATATTGACCACGAGAACGCCTTTGAATCTCAGGGTTTACGGCAGTTCCGTGGTGCCATTAGCGAGTCTTGGGTTTGCCCTTCTACGGCTGGTCCGCAGATGCTGGGGTATGTGCTGAATATTTTTAAACTGTACTTGAGTGTTGAGCTCTCGGGGAATTTTGGGATTTTGATGAATCGATCGAAAAGTTTAACGTAGTCCGGATATCAGGTGAAGGGATAGATTTCACGGGAGGCTCTCGATTTGAGTATTGCCGTTTGTAGCGCAGTCAACACTACAAGGAGACGAGTTCGAATCAGTCGATATCAGAGGAAAGAGGCGCACTTTGACAATAGTGTTTACGATTGTGATTTGGTAATTTGAATTTCATATTTCCGTTGTTTGGATTTTGGTATTTTGAGGATTTTGTTCTACGATTGGTATTTCTTATATGTACATTCATTACATTCTATTCGTGTTTCATATATCAGTTTTATTGATATTGTTTTGTACATACCCAGTGCACTCAATTTGTTTTTATACGTTTTGAGATATTGATTTGATTTCGTGCACATGGGTTGCACATGATTTTGATGGATGCTTCGACATAGTTTACATGTATTTTTCGTACCGTGATTTCGATTTTGATATTTGGTGTATATTTTTCGTGCACCATGTGCACTTGATTGAGATTCTTGCGCACACTTGGTGCACTTGATGCGATTTTTTGCACACCAGATGCACTATATCGGGGTTTTGTGCAGATTAGATGCACCTGATATTAGTGTCGTGCACGCCCGTTGCACTTGACAGATGTTTTTGGTGCACACCTGTTGCACTCAGTTTTGTTTCCGTGCGTATTCGTGGCATCTGTATTTGGTTTCAATTTCAGTGCGCACCGGACGCACATGATATTTTTATAATGTGATTGGGATTGATTTTATTTTGAACAGTATGTTTTTATAATCATTACTAACTGATTTAGTAACCAGGCGGGACATGTATGTTAAATAAAAGATATAAATATGTATAGCTATTTAAAAAAAAAAATAAACGTCCGCTACTTGTGCCATGACACGTGCATCGCACGACGATTTTCAAAAGGGGTTTTTGCATGCTTCTTTATTAAGATGTTTAGCCGATTTTACTATGATGCACACTATATATAAGTTATAGTTTTGATTTATATTATGTTGATTTTCGTATTGGGCTTTGATATTCTATTTTCACTGTAACTCCGATGATTGCGTTATGCTTGACGGAGTTGATTTTAGCTATGTATTGATGATTTCGGAGCCCCGACGATTTGAGTGTTTTGGCTGAATGTTTTAGTAATTAGGGGAGTCTTAATTTAAATTCGGGGACCGAATTTCTTAAAGGGGGGAAGATTGTAACGTTTTAAAAATAATTAAATAAATAATTAAATAAATAAAATCGTTTAAGTGAATTTTCTGATTTTCGGTAAAATAAAACGTATTTTTCGTAAAACTTAACCGTAATTATTTTTCGTTATAAAATTAAAAATACCTATGTTAATTATATAATTACTTGTAAATGGTGTTTATTTAGTGACTTATAAATTTTTAGTTTAATTAAATATTCTTCCTAAATTAATTATTTTAAATATTAACATAAGCTTTATTTATACATTAAATTAGTGTATATTACAAATTGAAAATGGGTTAATTTAATTTTTGTGCACCATGACACACTAAAACAAAATGTTTTATGTTGCTTTGATTTGAGTTGGAGTTATCATGAGGTTTTTAGATAATTATAGAATGGTTTATTGGAAAAAGGGAAAAATAAGCAAATTAATAAAAAGAAGTGTTTCTTTTAAAGTCTCCACACTTACCCACAAACCCCACACTCTCTTTTACTCCCTCTCACCATTGTGGCCGGCCTTGGCACCCCCCCCCCCTCCTCACTTGGTTCATCAAGTGGCTTCTAGAATTTAGGTTAAATTGAAAAATGAAAAGAAAATGAATTAAACATGAAAAGACATTAAGAGATGTAATTAATGAGGAAAGTTTATACACTTTGCTACACAATTTTCCTTCTCTCCCTCTCCTCAAGTTGTGGCCGGCCTCATCCCATAGCAGCCCTTCATTTCTCCACCTCAATTTCACTTCAAATTTCCATCTAAATCCATGAAAAATCAATGCTTATTATCATAAACTCATCACTAAACTTCATCCAATTTTCTTTGCTCCTAATTAGCTTGGAATTGGAAGCAAGAGAGCCATCTTTTAAGGTCAAGTTGCATGTTTGGATCTCAATTTCATTGAGGTAAAATCTTAACCCATTTGTCTAGTGTTGATTAAATAATCCAATTTAAATTATTTGATGTTTAGTATGGTTTTAAGTTTAAGATTGAAATTCTAAAAATTGGGTTATGATCTAATTAGGGTTTTCATTCTTGGGTATTGATCTAAATTTGTAGTTTAACATATTAGGAAATGTTAAACCTAATTTAGTAGCAAAATTGCTAGTTGTTGCATTTAAATTGTTTGAATTAGGTTCTTTTTGCAAAATAGATTTTTACAAAACATATAATTAGGTTAGATAAAATTATAATTAGGGTTTTTATTGTTAGATTGTTGTGTTAATGTATAGATTAATATGTAAATTGAGTGTGAAGCATAATCGAATTACAAATTTCTAGCTTTCACTTTAAAATTGTCATAATATTGCTATTTTTATTAAACTAGGTTTTGAATATTTATTTAAAATGAGGGATTAAAAATAAAGCTAGGGTTTTAGCACATCCTTAAGGTTTCAAGGAGGGGTTTAACAATTTGAAATGTGCAAAATCAAGTGTAATTGTGGAATTGTAAAATTTTTCTTAAAAGTATCGAAATCGGGTAAGTTTGCAAACTAGAATTTCGATTTAATACAAATTAGGGTGTTAAAAATATAGTAATGGTTTATATAATATAGTTATGCTATTTAATGAGTATTATGACCATTAATTTCATTTAAACGTCAAGTTTTGAAGTAAAATGGTAAATTGACGTTTTCTAGGTTTTTACGAAATCAGACGATTTGATCGATTTTAAGTTTTCAATGATTTAAACCATATTTTATATTATGAATAATTAGTTTTGAAACTACGAGTTGTTTATTGATGTTTTACCTCGATCAATCGGTTTTTGTACGCCGATATCGAGCGACATTTGGTTCTTTTGCATGAGCGGGTCATAGGTTTTAACCTGTGCGCATTTCGTGCGTCGTTTTGGTTTTGTCCGTGATTCAGTTTACGATATTATATATGTTTGCGTATAGGTATCCCTCATGTGGACTTCGGACAAGGAAGAAGAGGAGGGCGACATCGTTTTCGGCAGACAAGGACCAAGTGAGTAGATGTATATCTACGGGAGAAATCGGGTGGATGGCGTTTAGCACCCCCGCAAACGTAGAATAGGAATATTACTTATTGTCATTAGGAAGTCAGATGTGACCTTAGATTCTTGGTGAGTAGGACCCTAGTAATGACCTTAGAATGGACTAGACGGATTTAGAAAAAACTTACCAGAGGATGAATATCTTGGAGGAGGTTCGTAGGTTTCAGGTAGATACACACACACGCACACACAGAAACTTGACTTGGTGTATATGTGTATGTGTATATATATATAGGGTTATGTATAGGTATATATATACACAGCATGTATATGTGATATAAGGATGTGATATGATACATAGGGATGAAACAATAACTGGGCTTGATGCCGTGATCTCTTGGCTATACAGTCGTGTTATGATGTTAGCGGATCATTAGAAATGAGATAATGGATATGTATACATAAACAATAATAGGTGGTGATGATATTGAGGTACATGAGACTCTAAATAGAACCCGGACTGTAACCTGTGACTGAATCACGATATGATATATGGGTGATTGATTACGATATCATATAAGTGTGACTTGATTACGATATGATAAGAGTGTGACTTAATCAAGATATGATATATATGACATGAAATTTCTGAGGATAAATTGACGATGTATATTTATGCCGGAAATGATATATAATTGATGTATGCGATTACAGTACAGTACCTTGATCATGACATTAATTGATGATGATATTATACGAACGATGTTGTACGTAGGTGATACTTGACCCGTACCCCGATATTGGGATGCCGTACGATGGATTTTACCGTACGAGGCATATATGTGATGATTGGTCCGCACTCTTGATTCGAGAAAGTCGTACTATGTACGTAACGCTATTGAGGCTGGATCGTCGACTATTAGAGATATGTACTCAGACCTTAGGTGAACCCTTATTTCTTATCGACTAGTCCTTTAGTTTAGTTCCCTTGGGGGCTAGATAGATACTAGTTTAGGCTCGGGTTATAGAGTTGTAGTTAGGCATGAATATTACAATGAGTGGTTATTACACATCCATCTTTACATTCAGATCGTAATCATCATGTTGCATGTTCATACATATATTTTTCTAGTCAGTATGAAACTCTGCATGTTAGGACACCAGCACCATTACCAATGATGCGCATATTCCACGTACACTTATTTGCCGGCTCACACACTTCATCATCGGTAATTGCTATGTCACGTACACTTTAGAACATATTATCTTTTATTGATAGAATCAGCTAAAAGCTAGATCGATATAATATTGCGATTATTCTCAGGTGTTTGTCTAGACATGGCATTTATTACTTAGACATTTCATGCATTTGCATTTTCATGTTATCATGCAGTATTGTGGGACTTATGCCGACACTTATCATTTACTTACTCATGATTTTGGGATTTTTGATTTCTATGAGATTTCTGGATTTTGGGGAAAACCGCAATAATATATATAAAAACTTCTCTCTCCTCCTCTCTTTTTAAAATATAAGTTGCGGTTTTCTCGTGATGTATGTGTCGTCCATCATGAGATTTCATGTTTTCTGTTGGATTTCGAGACCCAATTCGAGGAGTGGATGAACCGTCTCGGGTACATGGTGGGCCCGGTATGGTACCCCGGGGCAAGAAGATCGAGTTGTAGACGATGAGCCTGGTAGGGGAAGACTACCTACCGGTGATGTCTGGCGCGGCGGATATCCGAAGGATACCGACCATTGTCGTGTGATTTGATGATATGGGCCAATCCGGACTGACGGAGCCCGAGATATTGAGACTATGAGGTATTGAGACATGAGATTTACATGTTTTATGTCGATGCTTGACATGGATTTCCATGGATTTCATCGATGATATTTCAGATTTCTATACAAATTTACCATGATAAAAGTTAAAGATTTCTTGTACAGATATATCCAGATTTCAGGATTGATTGTTTTACATTCATGGTGCATGCATACTCATTCACATGACATATTACTATTTGAGGCACTGACACGAGCACGGAGCATTAGCACTTACACGTAGTTTATTACCCTGCCATTACTAGATGACGAGTAATATATTAGTATATTATTATGACCTAGGACAGCGTCGTGCATTCGATTTCTTTTCACAGATGTCTTCTACTCACGAGTTGGCAACTCACCCCCGTTGTGCCAAATTTTATTACAGGTTCGATGTACAGGTTTCCTTGGCAGCTTGCTGGTACATCATTTCATTCACGGTGATTTACACGGTAGGTTGGTTCACTTGTATCAGGACCGCCGTTGTATTTTTATTATTTCATTGGTATCTAGTAAGCTCCATCAACCAAACGTGTATTACTTGATAAGTTTAATGGACCAGTTATTTATTTCGATCTTAAAGTCGCGCATGTATTTTATGATTTGGTGGATTTGTTTTCTTTTGAGTTTTGAGCCTCGCCCTTTGGCGTTGTATATTATTGTGCTTGGTGTGGTTGTTTCCGCCTGTTGGCGTAGAGCTAGCTCCCGCTTGGGGATGCCATTTTATTGTTTGTATATATTATACTTGTTTGTACCCGTTTGGGGACAGTTTTTACAAAGGAGGCTCTGCCGAAATTTTTGAGAAAATTTGATCTTGTTTTTAAACTTATTTTCCTATATGTTTTCCTTTACTTCTTCTTTTATATGGTTTAGATTTCTGGGCTTCGGCTTACTTAGATTACGTTGCGCCTCTAGACACTTCGTAATTTAAGTGCCGTTCACGTTCCGTACTTTCGGGTCGTGACACAAGGTTTATTTGTTAGGCATGAAATTCGGAATATGAGATATTCCGGGTTTATGATGCCTAAGGAAAATGCGGATTCTAAATATTTTAGTCTTTCATTTATTTTCTGCGACTGTAAGTGTAATATGTGGTGTATCCCCAATCTCGTTGCTATATGCCAACGGAATTTGGGATACGCATATTTACTTACGTTGATGACTTGTGATGTTATGTGTTGCTGATATGTTTTATTGAATCGTCGTGATTGAATAGCCGGAGGATTTATGTGAGATGAGAGTTTTTCATTTTTATTCATGTAAAATCTGTATGTAATATTCTTTTATTGGGGCACTTCCGGGTTGAGGATGATGTCACCATTGTTGTATATTATTTACTTTTCCGCATTAGGATAGACCCAAGACGGGGAGCACAAGTAGCCGGGTTCTAGAGTCCAGTGGGAGACCATCTCAAGGAGTTGAGACCGAGTCTCCTAACTCTAGAATTGGTAGGGTTACTTGTCGCTCTCGTAGGGGTCTAGGGATGTGGGATTGGTTATTCATCACGGCTGTGGAATCCATGTTTTACATTACTGGCTAAATTTAAAACACGGACATCCTAGTATATCCAATATTTCATATGTTGCTTCCGCTGCTATGTTCTATGATGTTGATCATATAAATGCGTGAGACGAATGCTATATTATATATATGATATATAATAAACGTTGCTTATATTTTTCCCTCGAGCTGGTCCAGCCCCCGCTCTACCGTTAGTTAAGTAACCTAACGGTGCATGACGAGGCCCCGTGGCGAATGCGGATGGCATAAGCATACGTTCTATTTTCGTTTCATTTTTCTGTGATGTTTAGGGAAACATTAAATGATGGGACTTCATTAATGAGATTAATGAAAGAAAAGAAACCTAAAGATGTTTTAGAATCAAAATTTTTAAAAAAATAGGTAGCTCTAGTTCTTACTTTGCATAGTGGTATTCCTTGATGAATATCCAGCACCACATTCGATGAGGAAATAGCCGAGATCTCTTCACTGGGAGTGATCTCTTTAGCAAAACTAGCAAATGCTGCAACCCACTCGGTTTTTTTTATAGCTTCTCTAATTCTTGCTTTGCATAATGGTATTCCTTGATGAATACCCAGCACCTCATTCGATGAGGAAAGAGCCGAGATCCCTTCACCGCGAGTGACCTCTTTAGCGAAACTAGAAAAAGCTATAAAAAACACTCCTTTTCAAAATCACATGATTCTACAATGATATCAAATTCATTACGCTAAAGGTTTTCTTAAAAACCAACGTAGCCCTCCGTCATTTCAGATAAGTGCTATTTAGTATTCGCGATACGTTTGTTGACTATGTTAAGGAGTAATGTGCGGTAGCTAATTAGTGCTTATATGCAACCATAAGATGCGATTGGATTAGGGTAGTCATACGGCTTTGTTGACTATGTTAAGGGCCATACGGGTGGGTTTAATTCAATCAAGAAATGACGGGTTGAACTTGGCTAGCGCTTATAATTTGTTGACCTTGTTAAGGTCATATATGGCCAGGGGCAAAAACAATTATTAGGAATTTCAAGTGTTGAAATTTGCAATGAGATTACATACCTTCTATATGATAGTTGGATCCCGATACCCACTGCGAGTAAGAGTTACTCCTGGGAGAGTTTTTTACTTTACAATTAGCTAATCCAGTAGGTGTCTAGAAAGGTGTCAATGGTGTTATGCCTCTAGGGAAACGAGGTTTATTTTAATTAGGTCCGTGCGAAAGCGCGGGGAACCTCCCTCGGAATACCGACACTGGCCTGGCTGACCGGTTAGCGAACTTGTAGAATGTAATCAATTCCGACTAATCTTACCTTTTATGGTTTGAAGGAAGATTTGATAAAAAAATAGTGGGAGCCATCCTGATTAGATAAGATAATAACCAATCTAATCTTGCAAAGAGTGCACACTAATGCGTATCCTTCTTTCTCTCCAGGTAGCGACCAATGACACGTCTTAATCAAGATAATAATATGGATGTCTTAACCGAACCTACTTATTATACTAGGCTAGGTTCCGCTCTATCTTATGACTGTCATAAGTCTGAGCAAGGAATAGGGGAACATCAGGATTCACACGCCACCTGTACGAAGAATAAGCATGTTGATGCATCTTCTTCGGGTGTGTTCGTAACCGAGAACTATTTCTCAGTTTCCTCTACGTCCTGGGTATTAGATACCGGATTAGGATCCCATGTATGTAATCTGTTATATGGGCTTAAGAGAGGTAGAGAACTAGGAAAGGGTGATAAGTCTCTACAAGTAGGGAACAGAGCAATTGTTGCAGCCAAAGCAGTTGGCGAATATCACCTTATATTACCGAATGTTAATACATTGGTTCTGAACGACTGTTACTACGTGCCAAACATGATGTGCAACATTATATCGGTTTCTTTGCTAACTAAAGAAGGATATAATCTCACATTAGAGGATAATGTTATGAACATTTTTCAAAATCAAGTGTTGATTGGGTTTGGAACATTGTGTAATGGTATGTACGTTCTGAATTAAAGTACAGTTCTAAACATACAGAACACACACAAGAGGAAGAGTTCAAAAATGAATGAAGCCTACCTGTAGCATTATAGACTGGGTCATATCAATGCGACAAAACTAGCTAAGTTACATAAAGATGGATATTTGAATCCGTTCAAATTTACATCTTATGAAACTTACGAGTCATGTCTCAAAAGTAAAATGACCAAAAATCTGTTTACTAGACATGGAGAAAGAGCTACTAAACTCTTGGGACTGATACATAGTGATGTGTGCGGTCCTATGTCTACACATGCCAAGAAACGGTTCCTCGTATTTCATTATATTCACCGATGATCTCTCAGGATTCGGACATGTGTTCTTGTTGAAACACAAGTGTGGATCTTTTGAGAAATTCAAGGAATATAAGTGCGAAGAAGAGAACCAGACGGGTAAAAGTATTAAAATCCTTCAATCTGATCAAGGAGGTGAATTCTTTATCACAGAATTCCGGGATTATTTACAAGAGAATGGGATTCTTTCTCAGCTTACTCCTCCGTATACACCACAGCACAATAGAGTTTCGGAGCGAAGGAATCGCACCCTATTAGATATGGTGCACTCTATAATGAGTAATACTGAGTTGCCTATTTTCTTTTGGGGTTATGCACTTGAGACAGCTGCATACCTATTGAATAGAGTTCCGACTAAATCCGTTGCCTACCACTCCATATGAGATATGGAATGGAAAGAGACCATCTCTTAAACGAGTTAAGATATGGGGTTGTCCGGCCTATGTTAAAAGCAAAATCCGGACAAGCTCAAGGCAAGGTCGGTTCTGTGCAAATTTATAGGATATCCCAAGGATTCATGAGGGAATATCTTCTACCACTCTGAGGAACAAAAGATGTTTGTTTCTCGTCATGCCACATTTTTAGAAAAGGAATTTTTTTTTATGAAAGAAATCAGTGGCAATAAGGTAGAACTGGAAGAAGTTCCAGCTACACAAATTATAACTGACGATTTGGTGGAACCAGAGAATTCAATAGTCCCCGATGAACCTCAGCCACTCCGCAGATATAGTAGGGTTCCTCATCTACCTGAGAGATACTTCGGTTTTCTCATAGACGGTAGGAGCGAGGATTGCATCATGGAAAATGATGACCCAACTAGTTTCGAGCAGGCCATCATAAGTGGAGACTATATGAAATAGCTGGATGCTATCTTAGATGGAATCCATGTACACCAACAAAGTATGGACTTTGAATGTTGCTCCTGAAGGAGTAAAACCCATCAGGAGCAAGTGGATCTTGAGAAGATAATTGATGCAGATGGAAATGTTGAGACTTTCAAAGCAAGACTTTTAGCAAAAGGTTTTCGTCAACGATCTAGTGTCAACTATGATGAAACATTTTCTCCTGTCGCTGTGCTCAAGTCCATCATGATCCTACTTGTCATTGATGCATACCATGACTATGAAATCTGGCAGTTGCACGTCAAGACCGCTTTTCTAAATGGTGATTTAGAAGAGAGCGTGTACATGACACAGCCAGAGAGCTTCATAGACAGTGGAAGCAATGGAAGCGTGTGCAAGCTGCTTAAATCCATTTACGAATTAAAGCAAGCATCGCGGAGCTGGATCATCTGTTTTGATGAATATGTCAAAGAGTTTGACTTCATCAAAAATATAGATGAACCATGTATATATAAGAAGGTAGTAGAGAGTATTTGTGGATGACATACCCTTGATAGGAAACGTTGTCTCTATGCTACACTCGGCCAAGCTCTTCTTATCACACATGTTCTCCATGAAAGATCTAGGTGATACCTCCTACATCTTGAGGATATAGATCTATAGAGATAGATCTAAACGAATGTTGGGATTGTCCCAATCCAGATACATAGACACCATACTAAAGAGTTTTAGTATGGAAGATTCCAAGCATGCTAATTTACCCGCTTGTTCAAGAATCACTCTCTCCAAAAAGATGTCTCCCAAGACTGATTTGGAGAGGGCTCGCATGCAAGGAATACCCTATACTTCGGCAGTCGGGCCTATCATATATGCGATGTTATGTACCATATCGGATGTAGCTTACTCACTAGGTGTAGTGAGTAGGTATGAATCAGATCCTAGGGAAAACAGCAGTGAAGAATATTCTTAAGTACTTGAGAAGAACTAAAAAAATGTTCTTGGTGTATGGTAACGGTGAACACAAGGTCGAGTCCTTTACCGATTCGAGCTTCCAGAGTGATAAGGATGACTGTAGGTCGGTCTCGGGTTTTTTCTTTACGGGTTTTTTCTTTACCCTCAGTGGAGGGACGGTATGTTGGAAGAGTTCCAAGCTAGATACCGTAGCAGACTCGACGATGAAGGCTGAATACATCGCTACCAACGATACCGCCAAAGAGGCTGTCTGGATGAACAAGTTCATAGATGAACTTGGTGTGGTTCCCACCATTGGGCATCCAATACCTGTGTATTGTGATAACAATGGAGCTGTGGCTTTAGCCTAGGAACCCCTATCCCATCATTGATCCAGAAATATTCTTAGGTGGTATCACCTGATCAGGAAGAGTTGACATAGAGGATAACACAGCGGATCCACTCACCAAGGTCCTCCCCCAGATGCTAATCGAGAGACTTTTTGGGATGTTGGGTATGAGATACTACAATAACTGGTCTTAGTGTAAGTGGGAGATTGTTAGTGATATGTATGCCCTAGAGGCCATTATTGTATGATATAATGGATGCTTGAACATATATATGGAGGAATTTCTTGCTCGACATGACAGTATGCTATCTGGTTGCCTTTATCTTAACTTGTAGACTGGTATTGTTTACTGTCTATCTCTTACATGTTGATAAAGCCCTTAGGATGTTAGCTTGACTATCAGGACTATGATGGAGATCATACTGCTGGGACTTGTGTAGTCTACAAGCACTTCCTTTAATTATTCCTAGTCGAGGGAATATCGAGACATGGCATCGATATTCCAGAGTAGACTAGTGTGTACGTTTCTTGACCCTGTATAAGGCGATAGTTGGTCATATAGCCATTGGTGTTTGACATCAAAGATTGTACACAGGTGCTCATTAGAGAATGGGTGCACCGAATAGGACTCGCCGAGAACTCCTAGTTTGTATTATACCTATCGTTAGATAGCAGTTCTCTGGTGACACTGGTACAGGTTGGTCTATAGACCCGAGATCGTCATAGAGTCTTGTGTGGCTCCCACCGTGCTTTGATTTTCTCTCTACCACGGATCAAAGGAGTCGTGCAAACAGGTGGATTTTAGGTATAGTCCTGAGTCACATGGAGGCAATGAGCGATAGGAGGGGTTTCGTCTCTCCCGGTATTGGGGTTTAATGTTGCGCTATACTCGATTAGCTATAACTGGAAGTCCCTGGCTAGGGCTACTGTTGATATTTACTAGTAAGAGTTATCAGTAGTTTCTCGAACCGTTATAGGCCAGACATCGGCATGAATTATCACGTTACTGGGGTCTGACGATTCCACCCCTATACATGATATGCGACATATCAGACGAAGAGACCTGTATGGTAAGTGTTACCTATAGGCTTAAGGAGAGTATGGACAAGCTTGCTTGTTGATCTTCTAATCGCTCAATACCTAGGTAGCCGTTACGTCCAGCTAGTACCGCTGATGGCTTGTGAGTGACTGATGTGATCATCATCCACTGCTGGCGTATTAACGAGTCTTTAGAGTCCCACATAAAAGTTTCCTGGTTCAAGCGAAACGAAGTAGGGCGCATATGTTGATATGTGCGGGGGCCCTAATTAAATACGAATATGTGATTTCGTATTCTGATCTGGCGGTTATTTTTTATCAGTTAGGTTATATGTGATATAACCGGATTATTGAATTAAGTGTTGATTTGATAATATGATATACAGATAAATGATATTAGCCAGTTATATGTGATATAATCGGATTATTAAATCAAGTGTTGATTTAATAATATGATATATATTTATATTTGATATAATTATATGCTGACGCCTGCCCAGTGCCGGAAGGTCAAGGAAGTTGGTGACCTGATGACAAGGGAGCCGGCGACCGAAGCCCCGGTGAACGGCGACCGTAACTATAACGGTCCTAAGGTAGCGAAATTCCTTGTCGGGTAAGTTCCGACCCGCACGAAAGGCGTAACGATCTGGGCACTGTCTCGGAGAGAGGCTCGGTGAAATAGACATGTCTGTGAAGATGCGGACTACCTGCACCTAGACAGAAAGACCTTATGAAGCTTCACTGTTCCCTGGGATTGGCTTTGGGCTAACTAATATTATTAGCTCACTAATTATTTACTTTATATGTGTGTGTGTGTGTGTATTTAAACGAAGCATGGCATTTTCTATTTTGTGAAAATAGAAATGATGAGGTGGAAATTGTGGAGTGGTGAGAAGCATGGCCTTTTTATTTGTTTAATAAAAAGCTTGCACTATTGAAGTATGGTTGTAGTTATATTATTAGATAATATTCATACTTCAATAATGTGAGAGCCATGGTTTCCATCATTCTTCACTTGTTGATTTCTTCATATGAGCTCATGAGATCTCTAGCTTCCATCTTCTTCCTCTTCATGCTTCAAGATTCAACCCCTCACATGTGATGTGAACCATGAAGCTTGAATAAAATCAAGTGAGCAAACAAAACCCTTACTTCACCATCCCACATTAGAGTAGCACTTTGGTGTGGCGTGTTTCCTTCACTAATGAGTTTAGTGAAGAAGTGGCTTGGATTGGAGGACTTCGGACGGATCATCTTCGGCATGAAGGTTTTCGGAGCAAGCTCGATCCAACTCTAAGTGGAGCCTAGTGGAGTCGCGTGGACTACAACCCGGAGCTTATGAAGTGAAGGACTCGATCTACGAGGGTATAACATCTTTCACTTCTTTTAGTTTAGTTGATATCATCATAGGAAACCTAATCTTCTAGTTAGATCTTGCTTAGTGTTCATTAGCACCATGAAAATTTTAAAATTGCATGTGTGTTTCCCGTTTTAACCACGTCGCGGTGCTAGTAAACACTTTCAATTGACTCAATTGCCTAAGCAAGTGATATGCCAATCATGCAACTCTCTCTCCTCATCAGTCTAGAAGACATCTCTTTAGAGAGGGTGACTCCATCACCTACAGGTATACCACCATGCCAGGAGACGTCCATTCTAAAACTTTAGAATGGTGTCAAAGTAACCAAATTGGGACACTTCCCAAATTTAGATCTAAAACCATAGATCTAGTGACCAGAATCCCTGATATTATATCCATATCCTATGTGGAGAAACACCTTTGTGACAACCACAGTATAACTGATCGTAGTATAGGAAGATCTCCCTCTATTAAGTGCATGTCATCCAAATACCAGGACATCGCTCTCTACTACCTTCTTACCAGATCCATCTTCTATTCTGATGAAGTCAAAACCTATGACTGTCACATCAAAAATAGATGAACTATCTCCGCTATACTTGCTTTAGTCTATAAATAGACATAAGCTACTTGCCCACTTGCTTCCGCTGCTCCCACTGACTACAATAACCCTTTGGTAGAGTCATATACACGTGCACTTCTAAAGCTAGTTTAAAACGACGTTATACTCATCCTCCTGCCAGGTCTAATAGTCTAGAACAGCAGCAATAGCAAGTCTGGGTAAACAAGAACCTCCCTGCCACCATCTCTGAGAAGACCGAAGTACCTCTCGGGTGCCTGAGGTTACCCACCAAATCTGCGGAGTGGCTAATGGAATGTCGCGTCCAATTGAATCTTTAGGTTCTACTAAATTTTCAGTAATCGTTTGTAGTTATGGAATAACTTCCAGTTCTAGCATACTCCCACTAATGTTTTCTGAAAAGAATCCATTTTATTAAAACTGGTGGCGAGTCAAAAGCAATATAACTATTGATCGTCTTGATGGTAGAAAGTCAACCCTCGCCAAAGCCCGGGATAACCCACAAACTACCATTACTGAAACGTGCCTTGAGTTTATCCAGAGTCTGGTTTTAAGTATAAACCGGATAACTCCATATAACTTAACATCGTTAAGATATGAACCATTCTATATCCAATATAGAAACATGGGTACTAATTTAATTGAAACCACATTCAAAAAATATACAGCTATTTCCAGTGCATATCAACTAATTGGAAGGAGGCCATGGAGCATTACTCATCAAGGAATGCAACCACGCATGAGTAACCTGAAAAAGAAACAAATTCTTAAATCATTACTTACAACGGAATACCTAGCACAAGTATCTACATATTCGATCACTTTGAAGAATCCTGATAACAACATATGGTTCTCTATTTTATTCTTATACCTATAACTTCTCAATATCTGGACCCTGTATTTCAATGAAATACTTGTCTAAACTAAGAGACGTCGTGAGTAAATGGAATATAGTACGAGTACCAAGCCCTTTGTCCTAATAGATACTGGACAACATACAATACTTTGTATAAGTCCTCTGAGTTCAATAACTCAAACCCTGTGCTTCGTAGGTTGAAAACTATATTATGGTTAAGAAGAATTACACCATTGTTGAATGCACCTCACCTAACCACCAACTGATATAGGTAAATATCATAGACATAATTTCAAAAAGTTATATCTCACTTTATAAAATAAATGTACTGACATATCAGTTTGAAATTGATGCATAACAACGGATATTCAAAACCAAATATTTGTCATCCGGCAAAAACCCAGGCGATTTCCTCAAATATCACCAATTATAAAGAATTCCGATATATTGAGGATATATTCACCCAATTCCCAATATCTTACTCCTACTCAGTATCTGTAACGCCATACAGATGTGAGAATCAAATCTGGTAAATACATACCCTGAAGTAAGGATCTAATTGGGAAAATAGTTTTCAATTAACACCGCACAGTAAAACTAAAACATGAAAATATTTTGAAGGGGTATCTGGGTATTCCTAGTAATGCCTCTTCCACTATCCAGATTCATGACTGTAACCATATATTTCCTTGCTATCTCTCCAATCCCTTTATTTGTCTTTATTTATTACCTTTTGTACACCACCCTTCGGCTAAATGGCTTTCTTCCTTCCCTACCTTTCGGCACCAGCCTAAGGTTTGAAAGAAGACTATCCAATAAGCATAATATGTGTACTCTCCTAATACCAGGAACCCTCGCAACCTGAGAGAAAGTAAAGAGAAAAGACAACTGAATAATCCTTATTCTATTTCTCCAGAACTGAAATCCATCCTCGAACTGGAACAAGTTCCTTCGAGTTCGTATGTAACTATACGATAGAATATCCAAGAAATGTGGATCTTCGTAGTGATATGGGGTGTTCTAAGGAAATGCAAAGGTGATGTAGGAGTGGCAGGGGTATACGCGTTTTCGTCGTGAATGATAGTAGTCGCAATTTCCTTTGCCATCATTCTAATCCCTTTATATGTCTTTACTTATTACCTTCTGTACACCACACTTAGGCTAATTGGTTTTCTTCCCTACCTTTCGGTACCTTCCTATGGTCTAGAAGAAGACTATCCAATAAGCACAATAGGTGTACTCTCTAATACAAGGAGCTCTTGCAACCTGAGAGAAGGTAAAGGGAAAAGACAACCGAATAATCCTATTCAATTTCTTCAGAACAGGAAACCATTCTCGAATCTGAAACAAGTTTTTTCGAGTTCGTATGTAACTATATGATGGTCATATCCAATAAATGTGGATTTTCGTAGTGACACGGAGTGTCCTGGAGAAATACAAAGAGGAAGAGTGGGAGCGGCAATGATATATGCGACTATGACAATCCAAAAGCCAAAGTGTTTTAAGAAGGTTCGGTTAACGCATGAGTTTTAGTCTAGGGTCGGGCCATGGTCGCTGCCAAAGAGAGAGAGAGAAAAGAAATACTCAGTGTTCACTCTAACCTAAATTAGAATGGTTAATCACTTTATCTAATCAGGATGTCTCCCACCGTTTTCTCGAATTCTCTTCCAAACCCAAAGAAGAATTAGTCGGGATCATCTAAAATCACCCGAGGAGTAATCCTACTCATCAGTGGGAATCGGGATCCAACTATCATCGCATGATAACTTGATGGAATCCATTCAAGTCACCACACTCCAGAAGGTATGCACATGCCTGGCATATTTCCTGTATGTTTGAAACTCCCGATGTGATTTTTATCCCAAGCGCCTTATGACCTTGACTAGGTAAACATATCATAAGTCGCAAGTCAAATTCAACCCGTCATTATCCTAGATTAATTAGACCCACCCATATGAGCCCTTGACTAGGTCAACATGACCGTACGATTGTCCTAACCAATCGCATATCTATGCAATAGAAAAATACTACAGAGCTACCGAACACTATGCCTTGACTAGGTCAACATATGTAGCATGAATACTAAGCAATACTCGTCTGAAATGACGAAGGGCTACGGCTGGTTTTTGGCGAAAAACCTTTAACGTAATGAACTTGATATCATTGAAGGAATCCAAATGGTTTTACAAATATATAGTTGCAAAAACATTTGCTAAAGGGGTCGCTCCTTGTGAAGGGATCTCGGCTCTTTCCTCATCGAATGAGGTGCAGGATATCCTAAACTAAATACCACGATGCAAAGCAAAAGAATCGACTATAGTGAAAGTTATTATAATGACCCAAACTTCTGCTCAAGAGGTCATTCCCTGTGAAGGGATCTCGACTCTTTCCTCGTTGAATGAGGTGCTGGATATTCATAACCGAATAGCGCTATGCAAAGCAAAAGGAAACGTCTGTAATGTATGTTTTTCAAAACTTGGTTCCAATAACATCAAATAGGTTTATTTTTCCTTACATTGATCAGAATCAACGTAGTCCCATCAATTAAACATATCACACCAGATAAAGGAACGAAAATAAAATGTATGTATATCCCATCCGCATTCGCCACTGGGCCCCGTCATCACCCGTTAGGTTACTTAAGTAACGACAGAGTGGGGGCTGGACTAGCACGGGTGCAAAACATATACAAAATCTACTAGTATATATATAAATATATATAACATTCGTCTCAGGCATGATATAAAGCAACATCACAGAAGCATCATAGAAACTCAGCCAAGCAACATAGAGTAGAGAATAATCCTGGAGCCTCGGGTTTCACTTGAGCCGCAAATGAGACACGACGTTCCCTGTCGTGTGGATTACCTGTGCAATGAAAACCTAGACCCCTACGAGTGCAGCAAGTTACCCACCAATCCCAGAAGTGAGGCAACCCCAATCAACAAAGTGAATGGGCCACCCAGCACATCACGGAATCCAGTAACTTGAGCACCCCACCTTGGGTCAAACTATACCCCTACGAGTGCGGCAAATAGCCCGCCAATTCTAGAGTAAGGTCCCCTCCGTCTCAACGCCATGAGATGCGGACCCGTTGCCCTCTAGAACCCGGCTATTCGTGCACTCCAGCATGGGGTAATCCTAGTACAGAAAAAAATAATATGTACAATGGTGACATCGACCTTGTTCCCCTCCGAAAGACGCGACAGAGACGTGGCGGGCGTCTTTGCCTGAAATTCAGGGCAGATGTTAATTGGTGCTATCCGTCCACCTCTCCGAAGATGTCAAGTTGATTTATGGCACCATGTATCGAAGGTTTAAACGGATGTGTCCGATGTACCAGACTTCATCAGATTCCCCCTCACTTGAGGGGTTTTTGATTGTGGGGACGCTCTTCCCTGCAGGCGCAAGCCCCTGCAGTTAATTACGCTACCGCATCGCGGAAACAACTTTCTCCTTCTTCTTATGGTCACTTCGTGTCGTGTGTGTTTGTTTTGTGTTCGGTTGCCCGTGGATTGTATACGGAGACTAATTTATGCCGTCGCCCGTAGGACGTGGATTAGTCCAAATCCGTATTTTCTTAAATTTGGGTTTAGGGTTTTGGTTTAAGGATATGTTAGTCTCATTTTGGATTAAGATCAACTTAAACGTTTGTTAAGGATACGTTAGTCTAATTTCCAGACTAAGATCAACTTAACGGGATCGTTTAGATCCAACAAGAGAGCATTTGAGGGCTCTATTGTTTAGTTTAGAGACATTGCGATCGATTGCCAGTTTAGGGACATGGTGGTCTATGGAATGTACGGCCGTCGGGACCCGTCACCTCTCTGAAGACGTTGAAAGATTACAACGACAAATATCAAAGGAGTTCAGAGATGTACCCTTGAACCAATGTTGGTTGGGAGATCTATAGTCCAATTTGGGACTAGAGTCTGTTTGAAGGTTTGTGAGCATATGGGCTCGGTTGAACATTTTATTGTTCTAGCTGTTAAGCTTTTGCTTGGGCTCGGCCTTTTTAATAATGCATAGCATGGGGCTCTGTAGTTAAATGCATAGCATTTTTATTTGGTCTGTTAGACTTTTGTTTGGGCTCTGCCCCCTTTTTTTTTATAATGCATGGCATTTTTATTTGGCCTGTTAGGCCTTTACTTGGGCTCTGCCCTTTTAAATAATTCATAGCATTTTAGTGGTCTGACAGTGCACCATGTGGCTTGTCAGTCGTTTTGCGCCAATTAAAGAGAGCAATGCGCTAGCGCATGCGCAGGTGACACGTGTCACGCTCTGGTAAGCGCAAGTCTGTTAGCGCAGTGAGCTGCGCAGTGCGCTGCGCTAATGTACTGCTGACACGTGGCGCACTCTAGTGCAGTGCGCCACGCCAAGAGCACAATGCTCTATTTTAGAAGCGCAAGGCGCAGATTGTGTCTGTGATTGACATGTGGCGCGCTCTGGTGCAGTGCGCCAATTCAATAAGCGCAAAGGCGCATTTCAAAAGTGCAAGGCACTGTTCAATAGCGCAGAGCGCATCTTGATCAAATCTAGATCAAAGAACAAATTGTCTGCTCTCTCAAGGGAGGTTCTACCTCAAGATTCAAGAACCAATGGTTCATCAAAAGGCTGTGACTTTATATAGATCAAAAGATCTAGGGATGAAGTAAATTACTTCTTTAATCTTTTATAATTAGATCTTTATGATCTTTTTCTTTTTTATATTGAAGATCTTGATCTTGTTCTTAGATCTTTGATCTTTTTAGAAGAAATTCTTCTCTTTGTGAGGTGTTTTCACCTCTGTTCTTCCAAGAATTTTACTTTTACCTTGAAGAAGATGATCTTCTAAATTCTTTCAGAGTTCTCTCCTTTTTCTATTTCTCTGTGTGTGTGAGACTTGGAGTCTAGGGGCCTTTATATAGGGCCAATTAGTTTGTTGAGTTAGTTACAGAGATCTTTCTCTGATTGATCTGGGGATATTTCCCCATCGTTGGATCTTTGATCCTAAGGCCTCTGTTTTACAGAAGATAATCTTCTTATTTTAATAAAACTCGAAAGATCCTTCTAGAATTTTAATTCTGATTAATTAAATAATTTATTATTTGAATTTTAGTGCTGGCGCAATTGGCGCAAGCGTACCTGCGCTTGACACGTGTCACGCAGCGCAACTGCGCTTGACATGTGTCGCGCAGCGCAACTGCGCTAGCGCACCTACGCTGACACGTGTCTCGCAGCGCAGAGCGCAGCGCAACTGCGCTAGCGCACCTACGCTGACACGTGGCGCGCAGCGCAGAGCGCAAGTTATCTGAAGCGTTGCTTCCTTTATTATTTAAATTTTGAATTTTAAAACAGAGCCTTGCTCTGATTGGGGGTGCGCTGCCTTGGGCACAGCGCCCTTTGCGCTGGCGTGTCTACTTTTGACACGTGGCGCTCTACGCACAGCGCAAGAGATCTGAAGCGTTGCTTTACCTTTTGAATTTGAAATTCAAACAGAGCTTTGCTCTGATTGGGGGAAACAGAAGCGTTGCTTCGTTTCCCGCCTTGGAACTTGAACAGAGCTCTGCTCTGATTGGGGGAAACAAATGCCCCCCTCCCGCAATTGCGCTTACGTGGCCCCAATCATGAGCGCAGCGGTGGCAGAATCTGAACCGTTGGGAAGTTGAAACGGCTCTCAATGCCTATAAATAGGACCTTTGGTCTCTTAGATGATTTTCATCTCATTTCTTAAGAATTTTTATTCAGAGCCCTACTCTTTCATTCAAGAACTTTTAAGAGTTAGAACTCTAGAAAATTTTTAGGTAAAAATTAAATTAGATTAAATTAAATTAGTTTTAAGGGCCTTGCTCTTAATAGATCCCTGTTCTAAAGAAAACTCATTTAGGGTTTCACTTAGCAGAGCTTTGCTCTATAGGTCTAAAGGGATCTTAAGAGAACTAAAGAGAACCCTATTAGAGTTCCCTTAATAGAGCTCTGCTCTCTAAAAGATTTTTCTTGTATTTTCCTAATTCATCAATAGAGCTTTGCTCCTTCCAAATCATATAGAAGAACTCTTAAGAGTTTTTCATGGATCATGGAGGTTAAAGATGGCATTTTATTTTTTGATGAATTATATCGTCTTGCTTAATCAGTCTGTCTGCTAATTTCGTTAATTTTCTTTTACAGGAGTAATGGACGCCCACATGTACGACCTTGATGAAATCATCTCTTACGGAGACATCCGCCGACTCGTCCGTTCTCAGAATCGAGAATTTACAAACGCCGATTGTGCCCAAATTATGAGTCGGTTTGACGCATATAACGGTCAACTGCTTCCTCGACGCTCCCCTCTCCTGAAGCTTATTATGGGAGCAATTTGGGAAGCGCTTCCTCTATTCTTTACCGGCGTGCCGCTTAGGGCATTGGACGCCGCCGAAGATAAGGTGCACTCGGTGTACCTGATGAACCTAATCTTGAAGAGACGGCGAGACAATCTTGTCGATCTCTTGCACCAGGCCTTTCAACAGTCCGCCATACTTGCTGCCTATCGGAGGGTGGAGGACATCAGTGGGGATCCCGACGCCCGTGCTCGCGAAAGGAAGCACACTAGGATGGTTCTCCAGGCTTGGAAAGTCTTGGACAAGGTCACTTTCGAGTTCCTCAATCCATGTCCAGGATTTGAGATTTTGCCGTTGTAATCATTTGGATAATGTCTTTGTTTATTTCTTTATAATTATAAGAACCTTTTGCGATTGATTGGAAAATTTCTCATTTCAAGCAATCTTCCCCGTTTGTTTGATTGTCGCGTCTGAATCTTGCTAGGGGAAGAACGCTGGGGTGACATCTCGTCTGCTGTATCGAGACGAACGTCGAGGTGGTGATCACTCCGTGCTGGTGTGAGATGATCTCCAATGGTCTTTCAGGTTTTATATGAGTTTCCGTCAAGACCCTGAAGCTAGGAATTTGACCTTTTCTTCGTTTGCTGGCACTGAGTCTGCTGTATCAAGACGAATGTCGCGGTTGTCTCTAGGTTATTGGTGAACCGTCGAAGTTTGGAACTAGGGATTTTGCCGTGGTTCCGTTGGGTGATATTGCGTCCGAACCCTGCTGGAGGAAGAACGCTGTGGTGACATCTCGTCTTCTGTATCGAGACGAACATCGAGGTAGTGATCACTCCGTGCTGGTGTGAGATGATCTCCAATAGTCTTTCCAGTTTTATGTGAGTTTCCGTCAAGACCCTGAAGCTAGGAATTTGGCCTTTGCTTCGTTTGCTGGCATTGCGTCTGCTGTATCAAGACGAATGTCGTGGTTTTCTCTAGGTTGTTGGTGAACCGTCGAGGTTTGGAACTAGGGATTTTGCCGTAGTTCCGTTGGGTGATATTGTGTCCGAACCCTGCTGGAGGAAGAACGCTGTGGTGAGTCTCCAGGCTATAGACGTGGCCGTCGGGACTGGGCTCTCTTTCTGATGGAGCCTGGGGAGGAGTGTGATTCCTTCTTTGTTTATACCCCTGGATTGTATACAGGGGCTGCTGTGATATTACCTGTAGGGCATAAATTTCATTTTTATTTTTTTTAATTCTTTCCGCTATGCTCCATCATTTCAATTTTTATATCGCGAAGGTCGCGATTGCCCAATCATTTCAGCTATTTTTCGCGGTGCCAAATCATTTCGGCTATTTATTTTATTTTTACTCGCTGCTTTTTATTGCGAGCTGCCCAACCATTTCGGCTATTTTGCATGCATGCATTTTCTTTTTACTTGCTGATTTTGTTGCAAGTTGCCCCATCATTTCGGCTATTTCGTATGCATGTGTGGCTTACCGGCTTTTCGCCGCAAGCTTGGGATTAGACACCGTTTTCGGCATCAACACCGCTACAACTGGGATATTTCCAGGAGCAAATCAACATTTGCCTCTGTCGATGTTAAACAAAGGTGGCTTAGTAAACAGGGTTAGGGTCCTGTCGACTAAGGCTTTTGACTTCATGAGCCGTAAGGGTCTCACAAAGGTGTTTCTCCTTAGGAATCGTGAGGACTACTAAGTGTATGCTCTCTTATAAGTCGTAAGGATCTTACAAGGGTGTTTTCTCCTTATAAGTCAAGATGACTTATAAGGGTTGTTCATCGTGCGAACATATCCCTAGTCGCGGATGGGACTTGGTTAGGGAAATGTTTATTCACGCCCGTGGATTGTATACAAGGGTCAGTGTTGAGCCGCTTGTAGGGCAGTGTCGGAAGTTGTGTGGGTTGCTTAAGAACAGCTTCAGGTCTCTGTAACTTAAGACTTTCAAATCTTATGAGCCATGAGGGTCCCATAAGAGAGTTCTCCTTACGAGTCGTGAGGATCTCGCAAGTGTAATTTCTTCTTAGGAATCATGAGGATTCCTAAGTGTATTGCTCCCTTGTGAGTCGTAAGGATCTCACGCAGGTGGTTTCTCCTCACAAGGTCGAGAGGACCCTGTAAGTGTCTTTTAACGAGGTTGCGGTCTTTCGGGTTTTCACAAACACCCGCCGGTAGCCCTGCTGTTTTTACTCACGGAGCCCTTTCGGGTTTTCATCCGTGCCCATTTTGTTTATGGACATACCGTTTTCCTTTTTTTTATTCTTCTCTTCTGTTTTTTTACATATAATGAGGTTGCGCCCTTTCGTGTTTTCATAAACACTCGCCGGTAGCCCCGCTGTTTTTACTCACGAAGCCCTTTCGGGTTTTCATCCATGCCCATTTTGCTTATGGACATACCATTTTTATTTTTATTTTTATTTTTATTCTTTCTTCTTTTTTTATACCAACTTTGGGATGCTGCAATCCGCCGTAGTCTCGCGACATCTCGGTCAACAGCTAGTTTTAGGACATAATGGTCCGTTCTTAGCTTAAGGACGTTTCGGTCCGCTGTTAGTTTAAGGACGTTTCGGTCCGTCGTTGCCGTATTTGAGGCGGATTTTTTAGTTTACGGACCTTTCGGTCCATGGAGCCTCCCTATGCCCCCGGCATATCCATCTTTCTCGGAGCATGTGGTTGTGGCAGGCTCGCCTTCCAGTTTTCGGACAGCGCGAACTTGCCTTGTTGGTATTGGTCTTTAACCTAATTTTTGAAGACGTAGCAGTTTTCGATCGGATGGCCCAACACTTGGTGGTAAGGGCAGTAATTTGAATTGTTGGCATCATTCAGTTGTAGCTGGGATTTCGGCTCTGGTAAAGTGATAAGCCTGCCACGCACTGCTAGTTTGAACTACGTCCTTGTTTCATCCCGGGGAAATGAGTAAGGACGTTTCAACTTTTCATAGAGGGGTTGCCGCCTGTTGCTTTGGCGAACAACCGGCCTAGGGTCACTCGCTTGTTGTTTAGCGTTGGCGACGAAGGCCGTTTTTTCCTTCTCTTTATCCTTTTTGTTCGATTCCTTGTTTGCGGGTCCGGGATTTTTTCCGGGTAGCGTGCGATTGCACGGCTGAATGTTCTCACAACTTCTAAATTCTTTCGTTTCAGAGATGGATTCCTTGAAGAGAGCGCCGAGGGCTACTTTTTCGTCGGAGTCGGTCCCGAAGGTGAGAGCTCGCGGTTCCTCGGGATCAACCCTATGACAATTGTCGGCAATTCTTATATGCTCATCTGTCGCACTTTTCTGCTGTTTACGAGCTTCACGCTTTGTCCTGTTGAAGTGTCGCCTATGTACGACATACCCTTGCCACCAACACTTAAAGGAGTTGCAATCTTCAGTAGGATGCATGATCTTCTGATGATATAAGCAGAAGTTAGGATGTACGTCTGCTTCATCAAGATGTATCCTACTAGGAGAATTTTTTCTGAAAGAGGGAAGCCTCATCCCCATTGATATGTCTTTGGCGGATCGTTTCCTTATTTTGATCCTGCTTTCATTTGCGGCGGATGTACTTTGATCCGGTGGGAGTGTTTCGACCTTTTTGTCCAGCCACCGGCGTTTGGCCTTTTCAAATATGGCCATCTCACGCTCCCGATCAGCTTTACTTCTCAGGAAAGCTTCGTTTAAGAATGCGTCGATCATTTCATCTGACGGCCCCAGAAGTTCCGATCCAGGCTCTGCCCCCAGTTTCTTTGTACAAGGAGCCTCTTCATTGTCTAGCGATGAGTGAGAGATCACATGGAAACTTGCTACGTAATCCTCAACTTCGTCCGACGATTCTTCTTCATCATCCCCGTCCTCAAGAACGTGGCTGAGGAAGTCTTGGAGCTTGACTGGGGTCCGCGCCTTCTGATTATATTCTTCTAGTGCATCGATCTGTTTCTGCGGGTCCATGCGCTTGTCGCCAGGCTTTACGGGCTTTTTGGATCTCTTCTTCTTTTTCGAAGATTTCAACGGCTGGGTGTGAGCGCTTTGGCTATCACCACTAATCTTTGGAGTTGGGCATGGCTTTAGCATCCCTTCGATAATCTGGGGTCTCAGCGGGTTCTTCCATCTAATTGTCGGGCATGTCTAGCGATCATTCAGCATCTTTTTGGTTTTGGCCGAGAGGGCCACCTCCCACGGGGCCTCTTCTACGAAAGAGCATGATGCCCCCGGTGTATCCGTCTTCTTGGGAGTGTGTGGCCGAGGCGGGTTCACCTTCCAGTTTTTGGATAACGCGAACTTGCCTTGCTAGTATTGGTCCTCAATCCAGCCTTTGAAAATGAAGCAATCTTCGATTGGATGGCTTACCACTTGATGGTAAGGGCAGTAATTAGGATCGTTGACATCGTCTGGCTGCAACGGACGTTTTGGACTCGGCAGATTGATGAGTCTGTTGCGCACTGCCAACTCGAACAGTCTCCTCGTTTTATCCTGAGGAAATGAGTAAGGACGTCCCAGTCTCTCCTCGAGGGATAGGCGTGGACGTACGTTGTTTTGGCGAACAACCGGCTTTGAGTTGCTCGGCTGTTGTTGATTATTGGAGACGACGATTGCTTTCCCTTTTCCTTTCTCATTTCGGGAGTCCGTCTTTGGAGGAGATGGTTTATGTCCCATCTGGTCCATTCGGGGCAACTTGTCAATCAAGTCTTGGAAAGTAGTTGGCTTGAAGAACATCATGAACTGGAAGATGGCCGCCTGAGGGTCAAAAGTTCCCACGAACATGCCCCCCGCCGGTGCTTTTTCGATCCGCTGTTCACATTTCGACCACAGATTCCGCCATCAGATATCGTACTGGACCCACGACTCACCTGGCTTCACCCTAGCATTAATCAGTGCCGTTATCGGGGTGCATTCACTGGCACTCGCGTATCTTTGTGTAAACAGTAGTTCCATCTCCGCAAATGTCTTGACGGAGTCATTTGGGAGTTCGGAATACCATTCAAAAGCCGTTTCTGCTAAGCTGCCGACGAATTGGCGAAGCAACAGTTTGTCGTCGTCTCCAGTATTGCCGCATAAGGCCCTGAATTGAGCGACATGTTGATGTGGATTCCCTGTCTCCTTGAACACATGGAATTTAGGGATCGTATGTCCCGGCGGGTAACTGATTTGGTAATACCAGCTCGGATAGGGCCGTCCGGTTCTAACAATTTGCCCAGCCGCTTCATTCGCCTGATGAACTCGTATCTGCTGAGCTATGTAGTCGTCTAGTGCAGCTTTGGAAATGGTTTCCTCCTTGGCTGCTGAATGAGCCGGAGGAGGATTAGATGTCTCCCCACTATCGTCTTCAATAATGATCGGAGGGTCTTCAGCTTAGAGGGTCCGGCTGTAACATCATTCCTACCAAGTCTTGAAAGGGAAGCGCCATTCGTTTTATGTTGGTAGCTTGTTCCGCTGCCTCTTTGTCCTTCTTCTCGAGGCTCCTGCGGAGGAAATCAGCGTCAATTTCTTGTTCGTGACGCTGTTCTGATGATGCCTCCGGGCTTTCTTTTGGCTCGGTAAGTGCGGCCATTGTAGTCAGCATCTCTTGAAGCTTCTGCTGTTGCTCATGGGCTTTTGTCATGGATCGGGTGAGCGGTCAGTGACCCATCGAAGCGTGGCCCTCCTCCTTTCCTGAAGTCATATAAACAGTATGCACCACCATGCCCCCAGACTTAGGGCGTTTGGGTTCAGTGGTCTTGCGATTCGTTGCAGACGCAGGGATTTTCTCTGGCCTTCTCCTTTTGTCGGTGGTCGAAGTTGAGGGGTCCATAGCAGCGGGAACCCGAGTAGGTGACACCTTCTGTGGTACGATAGAGTGGTCCTTCTCTTGCCAAAATTTCATCTTCTTCGGTCGGCGGGAGTAGTCTTGATCAATCACGGAGTCTTGGACCTGTCGCCAGACCATGTAAATTTTAAAGGACAGCCGCTGAGGGGGCTGTTCAAACTTCGCCTTTGTAGTGTTCTCCATTGGTGGAGGAGATCTTTTCAGCAGAGCAGTTGGCGAATTCTTGTGTACCCTGTTAAGTAGTTCGAAGTTATTCCCAGTTGGAACAGCAGCATCAACTTCCACCTTTGGAGTTGGCGGAGTCAGTCCAAAAGGGGAATTGCCCCCAGCTTTCCTCACTCGACGCCAATGGAAACGTCGAGCATGTCGTGTGGCCGGGATCACCTCCGCTGTTGGGTCAGCTTTCCCATGCCTCTTGTCCTTATGAGAGTCTGCTATTGGCGCTAGCCTGTCAAAGACAGATGCTCGCGGAGAGGGGATAGTCAGTCTTGCAAAGGCCGACCCTTTGGCAGGAGAAACCGCCTTGACGATTCTGGGAGTAAGGATGGCTATCCGCTTCGGGATAACGCCTTCTGGCATTGCAGGCTTCTTCATGGGCCCGTTTGAGCTCTGGCCTAGTCTGTTAAAAACTGAGGTAGTGGAGTTGGGCGACCGGTTGAGAGGGGCCGCAGTAGTAGTAAGCCGATCGAATACCGACTTCTTGGAAGCTTCTTGTGACGGTACAGGGGCGTTGAAGCTCATGGGCAGGAGCATGGTCCCGAAGAATAGTCCAGTGGTGTCTTGAGTTACCTGCTCCATCGGTATCTTGAAAAGGGAGGCTGCTTGGGGCCCGTAAGTCACTCTTCCAGCAAGAACGGAGTGAGAGTTGCAGTTGCAGGTAGTGCAGTTTGAAGCCATTGATCTTCTGTTTTCTGCACGGAGCAAGACACCAAATCTAACTACCTCGAATCCACAGGAAACCACAGCAAACCGCGATCCATTCGTGAACACGACACATGAAGTGTGGAGTAGAAAGAGGAAGAGGTCCCACCGGGCGTGCCAGAATCTGTTCCCCTCCGAAAGACGCGACAGAGACGCGGCGGGCGTCTTTACCTGAAATTCAGGGCAGATGCTAATTGGTGCTATCCGTCCACCTCTCCGAAGATGCCAAGTTGATTTATGGCACTATGTATCGAAGGTTTAAACGGATGCGTCCGAAGTAGAAGACTTCATCAGATTCCCCCTCGCTTGAGGGGTTTTTGATTGTGGGGACGCTCTTCCCTGCAGGCGTAAGACCCTGCAGTTAATTACGCTACCGCATCACGGTAACAACTTTCTCCTTCTCCTTATGGTCACTTCGTATCGTGTGTGTTTGTTTTGTGTTTGGGTGCTCGTGGATTGTATACGGAGACTAAGTTATGCCGTCGCCCGTAAGACGTGGATTAGTCCAAATCCGTATTTTCTTAGATTTGGGTTTGGGGTTTTGGTTTAAGGATACGTTAGTCTCATTTTAGACTAAGATCAACTTAAACGTTTGTTAAGGATACGTTAGTCTAATTTCCAGACTAAGATCAACTTAACGGGATCGTTTAGATCCAATAAGAGAGCATTTGGGGGCTCTATTGTTTAGTTTAGAGACATTGCGGTCGATTGCCAGTTTAGGGACATGGTGGTCCATGGAATGTACAGCCGTCGGGACAGGTCACCTCTCTGAAGACGTTGAAGGATTACAACGACAAATATCAGAGGAGTTCAGAGATGTACCCTTGAACCAATGTTGGTTAGGAGATCTATAGTCCAATTTGGGACTAGAGTCTGTTTGAAGGTTTGTGAGCATATGGGCTTGGTTGAACATTTTATTGTTCTAGCTGTTAAGCTTTTACTTGGGCTCGGCCCTTTTAATAATGCATAGCATTGGGCTCTATAGTTAAATGCATAGCATTTTTATTTGGTCTGTTAGACTTTTGTTTGGGCTCTTCCCCCCCTTTTATAATGCATGGCATTTTTATTTGGCCTGTTAGGCCTTTACTTGGGCTCAGCCCTTTTAAATAATGCATAGCATTTTAGTGGTCTAACAGTGCACCACGTGGCTTGTCAGGCACTTTGTACCAATTAAAGAGCGCAATGCGCTAGCGCATGCGCAGGTGACACGTGCCACGCTCTGGTAAGCGCAAGTCTGTTAGCGCAGTGCGCTGCGCCAGTACGCTGCGCTAATGCACTGCTGACACGTGGCGCGCTCTGGTGCAGTGCGCCACGCCAAGAGCGGAGTGCTCTATTTTAGAAGCGCAAGGCATAGATTGTGTCTGTAATTGACACGTGACGCGCTCTGGTGTAGTACGCCAATCCAGAAAGCACAAAGACGCATTTCAAAAGTGCAAGGCACTGTTCAATAGCGCAGAGCGCATCTTGATCAAATCTAGATCAAAGAACAAATTGTTTGTTCTCTCAAGAGAGGTTCTACCTCAAGATTCAAGAACCAATGGTTCATCAAATGGCTGTGCCTTTATATAGATCAAAAGATCTAGGGAAGAAGTAAATTACTTCTTTAATCTTTTATAATTGGATCTTTATGATCTTTTTCTTTTTTATATTGAAGATCTTGATCTTGTTCTTAGATCTTTGATCCTTTTAGATGAAATTCTTCTCTTTGTGAGGTGTTTTCACCTCTGTTCTTCCAAGAATTTTTCTTTTACCTTGAAGAAGATGATCTTCTAAATTCTTTCAGAGTTCTCTCCTTTTTCTATTTCTCTGCGTGTGTGAGACTTGGAGTCTAAGGGCCTTTATATAGGGCCAATTGGTTTATTGAGTTAGTTACAAAGATCTTTCTCTGATTGATCTGGGGATATTTCCCCACCGTTGGATCTTTGATCTTAAGGCCTCTGTTTTACAGAAGATAATCTTCTTATTTTAATAAGACTGGAAAGATCCTTCTAGAATTTTAATTCTGATTAATTAAATAATTTATTATTTGAATTTTAGTGCTGGCGCAATTGGCGCAAGCGTACCTGCGCTTGACACGTGTCGCGCAGCGCAACTGCGCTAGCGCACCTGCGCTTGACATGTGTCGCGCAGCATAACTGCGCTAGCGCAACTGCGTTAGCGCACCTCGCTGACACGTGTCGCGCAGCGCAGAGCGCAGCACAACTGCGCTAGCGTACCTGCACTGACACGTGGCGCGCAGCGCAGAGCGCAAATTATCTGAAGCGTTGCTTCCTTTATTATTTAAAATTTGAATTTTAAAACAGAGCCTTGCTCTGATTAGGGATGCGCTGCCTTGGGCGCAGCGCCCCTTGCGCTGGCGTGTCTGCTTTTGACACGTGGCGCTCTGCGCGCAGCGCAAGAGATCTGAAGCGTTTCTTCATCTTTTGAATTTGAAATTCAAACACAGATTTGCTCTGATTGGGGGAAACAGAAGCGTTGATTCGTTTCCCGCCTTGGAACTTGAACAGTGCTCTGCTCTGATTGGGGGAAACAGACCTCAACCCGGTCGTGCCCCAAACAAATAATATACAGCCTGGCAGAGACGACAGTCCACATGTCGGACGCTCTCCCCACAATATCAAATGTACAGATGAATCTAAACTGTACTACCATTGCACCACTATCTATCCACCACGACGATCCAACCACAGCACAACACAGAACATCAATGTGAATGTCATGTTCGCAAACCCGTCTAAAAGACATTTAGCAATTAAAGGAGTTGTACCGCTCTAATGACATTCTTGGTCGCAGAAAGTATTGCATTTACTGAAAAGTAACATATTTAAAATTTTGATCGATAAAAAACTTTCCGTATTGGCCCCAAGTGCAATCCAGTACTCAAACAAATCTGGGCCAGAAACAAAACATCCCAGAAATCACATTTCCAAACATTAGAACACCTGAAGAAATTTTGTGCACAGAAGCCACATTACGGCCGCGCAACCGCGGCAAACAAGCATGTTCTGCCGTGGTTCCGCGACCTAATGGTGGGCTCGTGTGCCCAATTTTCTTTTGGGTTTCTGAAAAAGCCTGCACGAATTTTTGAGACTCTGGAAAATATTTTTTGAACAGTTCAAAAAATCGGCAGAAACTCGCATTTTGAAATCGTGATTTCAGGAATTATTCTCGATCGATCTTTTAAGTACGTTAAAGCTAGCTAGTTTAGGGTTTATGGGTTTGCTCCGATACCATGTTGGTTATGCCAGCGCCCTGGCCATCAAACCGTGACCGATTGTGGAACAAAATTTTTCTAAACTGGTGCTAACACAACCCCAAAAATACGGATCGACCACTAACCCTAATCTAGCAATCTAGAAAAGGAGTTTAGTAAGTTATACCGAATGATCCATGTCCTTCGGTCTTTAACCTACATCCCAAGCTCCTAGTGCCCACCATGATCAAGCTTGGTCATCGGTCTCCCTCCATCGAAGATGATCCATCTGAGAGTATGAATCGAGCTCCAACCTCATAGCCGAGGTAACTAGGGTATCTAGTTTGCTAAACTTGATAACCTAGAAGATGTAGAGTCTAATGAAGGATTAGTATTTCTTTAAACACCCTAGGTTTCTCAACACATGAGACTTTTAAGGTGGAGGTAGACGATAAAGCTTGAGGATGAGAGTGTTGTGTGAAAAAACCAAGTGAAGAAAAATGGCTAAGTGTTGTGAGAATATAAGTGAGCAACTAAAGAAAATATCTCATAACAAACATCTCACAACAAATATCAAGCATGTCTCATTAGTCAACCATGAGTCACACCCATGAGTCATCCAATGAGTCACCAAATGAGCCATGCTTGATTAAAGCCATAAAACCCTCATCCTCCACCTTATTAACCTTTTAATCCAAAAAGGTTAAAACAAGAATGAAGTGGCATCTTATAGAATCAATCTTGTAATAAATTATAAGAATGTCCCTCATTCGTATATACATACCTGTATCCGTATTCCGAAAAATACGAATACAAAGAGACGAAAATAATCCAACAATATAATACTAGAATCCGGCTTAAACCCACTAGTATTATCCGTCCGAATCATGATACGTGCACAAATGCACGTATATGATCGAACCTTACCGTAAAACCATACGGCCTCTACATCGTTTGGCCCGAAGCTGGGAAACCCTCTGTGTGGGACTCTGAAGACTCGTCAATACGCTGGCAGTGGGTTTAACCACAAGCACGTCAGCGGCACGTCAGCGGCACTAGCTGTACGTAACGGCTACCCAAGTATTGGGCGAAAGGGAGGACGACGAGCAAACTCATTTTGACCCTTACTGAGCCTGTCAGTGACAATATCCGTACAGTCCGGTCCATTCGTCTAAGAGTATTACATATCGAGTCTAGGGGTGGATAAAGTCAGACTCCTAATAACGCGGCATTTCCTGTCGGTATGAAACCCATCACCACCTGAGAAACTATTGATCCTGGATCAATAATTCTCGACTACCTTGGCCAAGGATTTCTGGTGATGGCCACCCATGCACAACACGACATCAACCCCCAATACCGGGAGAGATGAATCCCCGAAAATCCGTTCACTGCCTCCATGTGGCTCGGGACTGTACCCAACTAAAACCTATTTGCACAACTCCTTTGATCCGTGGTAGGGTAGTAATCAAAGCACAATGGGAACTCACACGAGACAAATGACAATCTCAGGTCGACAAACTAACCTGTACCATGTCACCTGGGAACTGCTATCTGACAATGGGTATAATACAAACTACCATGTTCCCGGCGAGTCTGTCCAGTGTACTCATAACCCAATGAGCACATGTATACTATCTTAGGTGAACAAACTAACACCAATGGCTTGTGAGACCTAGCCACCGTCCCTCGTTGGGGTTTCGATCAGTATACACTAGTCTACTCTGGAGTATCGATGCGCAGTCTCAAAACTCCCACGACTATGGACATTTTAGGATGCACTTATAGACCACCCAGCACCCACGTATATGATCGCCATCATACTGCTGATAGTCAAGAAAGAATCCTATAAGCTATATCAACATGTAATAGTGATCTGTAATACCACATAAAGCATATACATGATGATAAAGACAAACCAAATATCATACTATCATCTTGAGTAAGATTGTACTATCCGTATAGGTCCTCTCTCAATCATCACAATCGCGTGTCTGAGATTCAATAATTGACTTGAGGGCACTATAGCCAACAACTCTCCGTGTTGGGAATGGTTCAAATGTTGATGCTACATCAGTGGGAGAGTATCACCTAGGGTTGCCTTCAGGTTGTATATTGATTTTGAATCCCTGTTATTTTGTACTGACTATGTTATGTAATATTATATCTGTATCTTTGTTAGAAAATGAAGGATATTATTTTGTATTGCAAAGTAATGTTATGAACATTAACCAAAATCAACAATTGATTGGGTATGGTACACTAAATAACGGAATCTATGTCCTGAATCAACACAGTTTTCAACATCCAGCACACAAACAAAAGAAAGACTTCAAAAATAAATGAAGCATTCTTATGGCATTGTAAACTTGGTCATATTAATGAAACAAGACTAACCAACCTACATAAAAATGGATATTTGAATCTGTTTGAATATAAATCTTATACGACTTGTCAGTCTTGCATCAAGGGTAAAATGACCAAAACTCTAATTACTGGACACGGAGAGAGAGCTACTAAACTCGTAGGCCTCATACATAGTGATGTATGTGGACCAATGTCTACACATGTAAGAAGCGGTTATTCATACTTCATAACCTTTACTGATAATTTCTCGAGATTTGGATACGTGTTCTTGCTAAAACATAAGTCTGAAGCATTCAAAAAATTCAGGGAGTATAAAATTGAAGTAGAAAAACAAACTGTGTTGAGAATCAAGAAACTTTGATCAGATCGAGAAGAAGAATACTTAAGTACAGAGTTCCTTAATTTCCTAAAAGAGAATGGGATTCTTTCTCAGCTCACTCCTCCGTACACACCACAGCACAACGGTGTGTCAGAGTGGAGGAATCGTACCCTATTAGATATGGTACGCTCCATGATGGGTGATACTGAGTTACCACTTTCCTTATGGGGGTATGCATTAGAGACTGCAGTATATCTATTAAACATGGTTTCGAGTAAATCTGTGTCTACCACTCCATATGAGATATGGTGTAGAAAGAGACCATCTCTTAAATGAGTTAGGATATGGGGTTGTCCTGCTTTTGTTAAAAAACAGATTCTAGACAAACTTGAGACACGATCAGTTTTGTGTAAGTTTGTGGGATATCTATTCTAGCACAAGGAGGAACAAAGAATGTTTGTTTCTCAATATACTACAATTTTAGAAAATGAGTTTTTTTACAAATAATACTATTGGCAATACGGTAGAACTAGAAGAAATTCCAGAGCCACAAACAACTACTGACGATTTGGTTGAACCTGAAGTTTCGATAGAATTCAACGAGCCTCAGTTACTCCATAGATCTAGTAGATCTTCTCATCCACCAGAGAGATACTATGGTTTCATCATTGATGGTGATAGAGAAGATTGTATCATGAAAGATGATGACCCTACTAGTTTTCAGCAAGTTATCACGAGTAATGACTCAATGAAATGGTTGGATGTGCAATCCGAAATGGAATCCATGCACACCAACAAAGTATGGACTTTGGAAGTTGCACCTTCTGGAGTAAAACCCATAGGGTGCAAATGGATTTTTAAGAAAAAGATTGGTGTGGATGGACAGATGGAGATCTATAAAGCTTCTTGTAGCGAAAGGTTTTCGTCAAAGACCAGGATTGGATTATGATGAGACATTTTCTCCAGTAGCTATGCTTAAATCCATTCGAATCCTACTTGCTATTGCTGCTTACTACAACTATGAAATCTGGCAGATGGACGTTAAAACTGCATTTCTAAATGGTGATTTAGAAGAATATGTTTTTATGGATAAGCCATAGGGCTTCATTGACAGTACGAGCAGCAAAAAGGCATGCGAGTTGCTTAAATCCATTTATGGATTAAAGCAGGCATCACAGAGTTAGAACATCTATTTTGATGATACGATCAAAGAGTTTGATTTTATCAAAAATATAGATGAACCTTACGTTTATAAGAAGAATGTAGGGAGTACAGTCATGATTGATAGAGATTTGGTGTGTTTAGTTTTAATTACCGCAACCAAAACGGTTTCGCTTGGTAGCTAGCCGGATGAGTACGGGTCGGTCCACGGAGAGATGAGAATCTTTTTCTTAGTGTTTTAACGAGTTAAGTCTAAATTGTCTGGGTTTGTTTAAGATTAACTATGTGCTAAATATGTATAAAAAGAGCTTGTTACGGTTAGGATTATGTTAGTTTGAGTTAGGAGTCGCTCACTTCTTTCGTTGCCACTCTTAATATCGATGTTACGGTAATCGGCAACAACGGGGATTAGCATAACTTGGAAGGAAACTTGCGAGCATAAGCTTAGCTTTCCAACGCTTAGTTCCTTCCTTTTGGTCCTTGTCCGTCCGTTCTTGGCTCTTAGCCGTAACCTCCGGTCAATTCAACCACAACCGGTCTCACTAGGGTGTCACCGCTATCATGTAGGATAGGGTGCCGTAGGGAGCGGATTGTGGTTAAATTGACGGGAGTCCGAATCAAGATATCGGGCAAAGAAAAAAATGAGAGAGATTTCCTTCTCTCAAACATCCCTTATCCTATCCTAACAAGTGAGAAACTACTCACCCATTATAAAGAAAAAGAAAATAAAACAAAAAAAGAAGATAGAAAGAAATGAGTTAGAGAATCACAACTAGCTATTTGGGACCTCACTTAGGCAAGGATCACACTTGAGCATCATTGTTATAAGGATAAAGGAAAAGAGAAAAAGAAAACAAACAAATAACAACTACTTTAACAAAGAAAATTACAAGAAAAATATAAGAACTCAATTATAAGACATGCATGTTAAAAGAACTCTTCTTTATTCATCATTCACTCAAAAGCTCACTACAATAACAATAGAGAATAGATGAAGAGGAAGAGCAAGTTACGAATTACTATCCTAAATCCTAATACAAGAAAAGCATCCTTTACTTGGCTTAAAACTGGGCTATTTATATGCAGATACAAGAAACTCTAGGGCTAAAATCCGAGCCCTTACATAATTACAAAACTACCTTGAAAATATCTCCTGTCTCCGAGTCAACTCGGCCGCGGAACCGCCGCATAAGTGCACATTGGCCGCGGTTCCGCAGCCATTTGGGTAAGATGTTGTGCCGTTTTTCTGGGGTTTTCCATGTTACTGTTCTTCTCTGTTTAGTACACTTAGTTTCTCAGAATCACTTCATTTTTCTCCTAGATTCTCAACAGTCCAAAAAGATGAAAAAATGTGGACTTTTGCCTTGATTTTCTTGAGCTCCGCATTATAAACTTGGTTCTTGTGCTGCCTCCTTGTGCTTTATGCATGAAATAACCATTGATTTCCATTTTGTCCCTAGAACTGGTAGGCGGCATCTGACGGATGGTGAGCGGAGACCCGTATTTTTATCTGTTGTTGGTAGTAGTCCTGAATTTGTCGCGACTATTCATGATTTTCATTGTTTAGAGCTGAGAACCTGTAACCTGCAATTATTTAGCAAACACGGATCAAGAGTGCCTACCTATATGCAATGCGATCAAGAATGGGCGGTATAAAAGTGCAAAATTCTGATTTGAACAAATACCCCCAAACTTATCTTTTGCTCGTCCCGAGCAAAGCCATTTTATTCACAAAAAGTCCAAACCTCACTTTCGCAGGGAACGCGATTGAACTGAGCTCATGCAATAAACCGTTAAACCTCTAGGTTGCCCTAGAGGAGGAGTTTTGTCTCCTGAGGGTTTTCAGCGAATACTGCCCCTAAAATCCGATCAAATTGGTCGTCGACTCTAGTCCTATAGTTCAACATTCTAGCAAAAAACTCTATCATCTTTAACTTAGAAATCATCATTCCTTATTCTTCACACTTCCTTTTCATTTAACTTAAGATCCTATACGTTTTTCCAGTTTATAAAGCTCTCAGCGTCTCTTGAGTTTTCCTGCTAAAACGCAATCTCAAATCCGGAATTTTTATCATCTCTATTGAAGATATAAGCCCTATTTTTCATTCATATCTCTTCTCCAAACTCCGATCATATACCCTTACGTGTGTGTAAATATCACCCATACACTTAGAAATTCAATTCAAGCTATAATACCCTTGTCTTAATACCTAGCACTACTTCTATATTAATGGTGGACGGATTTGCTCACACATCTTTCATGCGACTATTACAGCTTCCTGAGACATTAATCAGCCGATTACTGAATGTGTGAGCATTAAAGCGTAAATAGCAGTTTCCAGGTCTTGTACTCTTTTTATTTTTTTTTATTTTTTTATTTCAAGATCGGATATATTTTTCAATGATGCTCTTTTGGTGGTTAGCTTTAAATACCATTTTTTTCTTTCATACTAGGCATTCAGGCAAGAGTATTTCTAGGTATTCTCTACTATCCCAAGTTTCACGGTGCGTGTATGTGCGATTTGTAGGGTATATGTTTTCAGAATTTGGACTTAAGATTTAGAATTATTTTTCAGACTTACTCTTCAAATAGAGATTTCAATACTCTTCCTTCATTTCAACTTAGCCCAAGAACTGAACTCAAAATTGCTTATTTCTAAATAAACTGCAAGGACGTAATTTTTAACAGCTATACATCAAGGAAAGTTATTTTTTAGGGTTTTCAATTACTAAGTTTAGGATTTAGTTTTTTCTAACTAGTCAACTGTCATGTCGAACTTGAGTCAAAATGGCCAACATTGATATTTTTTCATTTTTTTTATTTTAAATTTTTTTTTATAAATTTTTTTTATAAGATAATAATGCAATGCAGAAAAATGCGATGCGGAATTTAAACATGCAAAGTAAAAGAAAAAATATTTACATAAACAAACGTGCAGATGCAGAATGCAAGGATAACTGTTTACAACAAAACCCCACCCCAAAACTGACTCACAGCAGTGCCCTCACTGCTGCCTACGGCGCCTCCTAGAACCAGACGCGGTATCACTAGTACCCGCTTCACTCTTGTCTGTTCCATGACACCTCGATCTCACTCTTTCTTCTCATGCCAGCAGGGTAGACATCCCCTGCTACAGACTCGTCAAACGCTGATCAAAATTTGTCAGCATCCTCAACACTCTCTCTACCCCCCTATGAGTACGTCTCAGAAAACGTGCTTGCACAGCAGGAGTCAGATCTTCATCGCTCGCTGTGGAGTTCGAGCTGGGCGTCTTTGCCATCACAGCTTCGGCCGGCTCGGTGCGCTCCCATAACCCATGAAGTCTCGTGTATGATGTGGAGACACCCTCAAGAAAGGGTCGAATGGGAACCCCATCATGCATAAAAGTATTGAATTCTTCAATAGAAAGGAAATAACGACACAATTGTGTCACTAATATTGGGCATGGGTAATTGGCTGCCCCCTTGCCGGTGCCAACCAAGTGTAAAAGCACAGTGCACATGTCATAGCTAAGGTTCTTCATCATTAATGCGTGCACAATGTGTATGGATGGGGTGAAAAAGGTGGCGTTATGCGAACTTCCAAAGATGTTGTTTTGTGCTCAACGGCACACAGTTAAGATGTTCGCATACAGCGTTCGTACTTGAATGCCCTTCCTAGGTTACCTAGAACAATCATCGCCCATCAACGGCATGTAATCCTCAAAGCGGAGGGGTTGATCGTGTGCGGGGATACGAGGTATCAAAGTGACTTCAGGAATGAAGTTCCTATCTATAACAATTTCCTGCTGCCCCCACAACAAGCATATAAACCCGTATTTATCTAAAAAAAACTCCTCCATACTCTCAAAGAAACGCGCAACTAGATCCGGAATCGCGAACGTGTTTGGATGGTTATACAACAGGAAATTCCATCCGCGTTTCTGGATCTCATCACCAAAGTAGCTATCATATACGTCATGGGTAAATAATTGGAAGAAATCCTGTTCAAATTGAAAATTAGGAGCCATAGACAGAAAACGCAGAACTATTAAATGGACAGAGAGGAGATGAGAAAATTAAACCTCCTCTGAAAATTTCAGAGGGAGAAGAGCCGTATCGGCGGCGGTTCGGCGATGGGTTGGGGCGTTAGGCGGAGGTTCCACGGCGGGTTAAGGCGATCGCTGGTGTAAATTGCAGTAGAGGCTAGGGTTTTCTGTGAGGGTTTGAAAGAAGACTTGGGAATTTACAGAAAAAGGGAGAGAGAGTATTTAAAGGGTCGGCCAACAAGAAGGGTCTATTTGTACAAAAGTCCTCCCAAAGGAAGAAATTATTAAGAAAATTTTATAGCTCTGAATATTTACAGAAGCACCCCCTCTTCTTTTTATATATAATTTTTTTTTTTAAAATGGGAATTTCACCAGGCAAGAAATATCCTCATACACACAAAAAAACAAAATGGATATGCACCGGACAAGAATATCCATTATATATATACAAGATGGTATATACATACCCCCAAACTTATTTGAAACAGTGTTTCCATTGTTTATGGCTGGATAACCAAAGTTTGGTGGTAAACGGAGGAAGATTAATTAATGTAAACCGGCTCTTGCAACATCAGGTGCTCCTCCGATGGTTCTGTGGTGAGGAACGGTTTTACTCCGTGTCTATTCATTTTGAATAGTGAACCGTTCTCTGTATTCTCCAAATCCACCGCGCCATGCGGGTTTACACTCCGCACAAAAAAAGGTCCTTTCCAGCGAGATCGAAGCTTACCGGGATGGAAATGGAGTCGGGTGTCGTAAAGAAGTACTTGTTTTCCAAGCGTGAAGGTTTTGCGCGTAAGGTGTTTATCATGAAACACCTTCGCTCGGTTCTTTATAACAACCGCGTTCCCATAAGCTTCATCTCGAAGCTCGTTCAGTTCGTTAAGTTGCAGCTTCCGATAGCTGCCCGCATCTTCAAGGTTTAGATTCAGCTCTTTGATCGCTCAAAATGCGCGATGCTCGATTTCCACAGGAAGGTGGTAAGCCTTTCCATACACAAGCCGATAGGGAGACATTCCAAGATCAGCTTTGTACGTAGTTTGAAATGCCCAAAGGGCATCAGTTAGTTTCAACGACCAATCTTTACGGTTCTTGGAAACCATTTTCTCCAAAATCTGCTTGATTTGTCGATTTGAAATATCGGCTTGCCCACATGTTTCGGGGTGGTAGGCGTGGATAGCTTATGATTAATAGAGTATTTCCACATCAAGGTCTCGAAAGTCCTATTACAGAAATGCGTCCCATTGTCGCTAATGATCGTGCGGGGGTGCCCAAACCGAGAAAAAAATGTTTTCTTTAAGGAATCTAACGACAGCCTTGTTGTCGTTCGTCCGGCTTAGCACTGTCTCGACCCATTTAGAGACATAATCAATAGCTAAGAGAATATACAGGTTCCCAAAAGAGCTGGGAAACGGCCCCATGAAATCAATTCCCCAAATATCGAAAATCTCAACAACCAAGATTGGTTGGAGTGGCATCTCGTTTCTCCTGGAAATCCGGCCCAAGTGTTGGCACTGGGAGCAAGTCTTGCAGTATTCATGGGCATCTTTGAAGAGTTGTGGCCAGTAAAAACCACATTGCAAGACTTTCTCAGTTGTCATTTTTGGGTCAAAATGCCCGACACACGCTTGATCGTGGAAAAATGACAACACACTCTTGAACTCATTATCAGGAACACACCGACGAATAATTTGCTCTGGACAGTACTTGAACAGGTAGGGTTCGTCCCAGTAAAAGTATTTTACTTGGGATAAAAATCTATGTCTGTCCTGACTCGACCATTCGTTTGGTATTAGTCATGTCGCCAAATAGTTCACAATATCTGCGAACCAGGGTTCGTACGATACTGTTAAGAGTTGTTCATCAGGAAAAATATCGTTAATTGGAAGAGGAAGCGTCGACGAAGAAGGAAGTCGTGAAAGATGGTCGGCCACTACGTTTTCACATCCTTTTTTGTCCTTAATGACAATGTCAAATTCTTGAAGTAAGAGGATCCAACGTATTAACCGAGATTTTGCATCTTTTTTCGTAAAAAGATGTCGCAGAGCTGAATGATCGGTGTAGACAATGACTGGAGAGCCGATCAAATAAGGCACGAATTTCTCTAAAGCAAACACAACAGCCAAGAACTCTTTCTCGGTTGTTGTGTAATTCATTTGGGCATCATTCAGGGTCTGGCTTGCGTAGTAGATTACGTGCGGCATTTTATTGATGTGCTGTCCTAGGACCGCACCGATAGCAAAGTAGGACATCACACATAATCTCAAAGGGATACGTCCAGTCAGGTGAAGAAGGAACGGGAAGCAAAGGTGGGTGAGCTTTTCAGTGATTCGAAAGCAGTAAAACAGCTCGATTCGAAGTCGAATGTAGTATCCTTGGCCAGAAGAAGAGTCAAGGGTCTAGCAATCTTGCTAAAGTCCTTGATAAACCGTCTGTAAAAACCGGCGTGGCCAAGAAAAGCTCGGATATCTCTGACACATCTGGGAGGAAGGAGATTGGAAATGACTTCAATCTTTGCTTTGTCAACCTCAATACCATTTCGCGAAATGATATGTCCTAGGCCAATACCTTCGTGTACCATGAAGCGGCATTTCTCCCAGTTTAAAGTGAGGTTTTTATCCTTATATCGGGTAAGGACAGCATCAAGATGTTGCAGGCGCTCGTCGAAAGAATCACCAAAGATGGAGAAATCATTCATGAATATCTCCAAAAATTTCTCAACCATGTCAGAGAAAATTCTCATCATACACCGCTGAAAGGTAGCGGGGGCATTGCATAGCCCAAAGGGCATGCGGCGATAAGCGAACATGCCGAAAAGAAAAGTGAATGTGGTTTTATCCTGATCTTTCTTAGCGATGGGTATCTGGTTGTATCCTGAGTAGTCGTCCAGAAAATAATAGTACTCATGTTCAGCTAATCTTTCAAGCATTTGGTCAATGAATGGTAGCGGAAAGCGATCCTTCCGTGTTGCGACGTTGAGTTTTCGATAATCAATGCATACTCGCCACCTTGTCTGGGTGCGAGTAGGGATCAACTCATTCTCTTCATTTGTGATGACCGTAATGCCCGACTTCTTAGGGACAACGTGTATAGGACTGACCCACTGGCTGTCTGAGATAGGGTAAATGATACCACTATCCAGACATTTGACGATTTCCTTTTTCACAGCCTCCTTCATGACTGGATTTAGCCACCTCTGTGGATCCCTAGCTGGTTTGGCATCATTCATCATATGAATGTGATGTTCAACGATCAGGGGACTAATCCTGTTGATGCCCGCCATCGTCCAGCTGAAAGCTTGTCGATTGGATTGCAAGACCGTGAGAAGGGCTTTCTCCTGCTCTAGAGCTAGAGAAGCCGAGATGATGACTGGGAGGGTCTCATTCTCACTTAAGTAAGCATACTTGAGATGAGGTGGCAGAGGCTTGAGTTCGAGTGTCGGAGGTGAAACGACTGAAGGAAAGATTGGCGAAAATGTCTCAAACTCAAAAGATTCCAACAGAGACTCAAAGTGAGTGTATGCGACTGAGTCGGATGGTCCAAGTAACGCATCCAAAAATTCGAAAGATTCAAACTCGGGCGGGGATAAGCCAAGATCGTTTGAAAACGTGAAGCACTGGTAATCATTGTCAGGAGCAGAAGTAGCAGCAGGTTCAAAGAGGAACGCACTAGTGGCGTCAAGATCACTGTGATCAAATAAGAATTCCTCAAATTCACAGTCCTCTGGGGCAATCTCCTGGATAGAACAAACATCTAGTATATGAGCACTTGGTCCGGATGGCTGATTCCCTAATCTAAAAATGTTGAGTTCAATTGTCATGTTGCCAAAAGATAGGTTCATCGAACCATTTCGACAATTGATCACAGCATTTGAGGTTGCAAGGAATGGGCAACCGAGTATCACCAGAATTTGATTCCGGGGGTTAGTGCAGCACCTTAGGAATGTGATTAGTGTTAATTAAGCGATAATACGGGTTTTTGGTAAAAAGTTTACCAATTTCGGTTTCCTTACATTTTATAACATTTAATTAATAATTTATTATTATTTGTTTTGGCTTTCACACACGTGTGCACGTTAATGTGAGGGTGTGTTTGTGTAATCTTGTTTAGTGACCATGACAACTTAACCTAATCCAATTCCTTGTTTAACCTTAACCCTAAACCGCTAGATATTTTGGTTGTGTGAAGATATTTTCCTTTTGTGTTTTGGAAGTGAGAAGAGGTGGCAGTCATGGTTGCATTAACGATGCTTGGTGCACTTACCCTTATCCTCACCGCTCTTCCTCTTTTCATCTCACCCTCTCTCATTCTCTCTCACTTCATCTCCTTATCATTATTTCTCATCTCCTCATAGCCTCAACTGAACACTTTCCCATTTCATCACAAAACCTTCACTAAACTTCATCAAATCTCACCCAAATCACTTATCTTTCCTTATTTTGCCTCTTGGATGCCTTGGATCTTGGAAAGCTAGGATCTTTGAGCATGTGGGAATAGGTAATGATCTCTATCTATTAAGTAGGTGCTTTTTATGTTGTGTAGCTTGTAAGTTTCAGTTTTGAACGCGTAAAGTTTTGTTTCGTACAAATATCGTATGTTTAGTATAGTTTTAGGTCTCGGATGATCTACTATCAAACCAAATATTTGTTGGAAAAATTCCCATCATAGTGACCTTGTGTAGTGACCTAAAACCCACCTAGAAACCCGAGCCCAATACCTTTTTTATGGCTGCAGTTTTATTGGTTCCGGCCGCAATTTGCGGCCAGAGTGGGGGCTGGGGGGTTGTATTTTGGTCTGGGGGTCTCTGGGGTTGTGTGTGGTCTTGTGGTATGTGCAACTTTTATAAATTATTTGTGTAGAAAAATCTGGGATCACTTTTCTAGTTTTTAGTATTTCGATTACGCGCGTTACGTTATCCGATACCGTTCGTGTTTTTGTGTATCTATTGCTCTTGGGTTAGTTTCGTAGTGTCGCTACGCGCGTTAGCCACTAGAAGAACACTTGAAAGTATGTTTGGAGTTGATGCGTCGGTCAAACGTAGTTGGTACGTATTATTGGTTGATTGCTAATATACACTTATTATGTTGTTTTATGATCTTAGGGTCGCAGGAGAGGACTTTGGACGCTGCGAAGGAGGGAAAGCGAGTGGTTGGCTTTACTTAGACCCAGGATCATCGGTGAGTAGATTTAACATTTACAGGGGAATCGTCTGCATGGCGTTATGCGTCAGGGCTAGATATGATATGATATTAGCCGCATGTTTATATTGCACATATAGAGATTGTGCATAAAACTTCATTGCATGTTATTACTTGTTGTGCTTGGACTTGTACTCGTTGGATACTGCACTATTATTGACGGCTCATGTTGCACGAGCACTAATTGTATGCCACACACCGTTGATAATTGTCATGACACGCACAACCTATATACATACAAGATGTTGTTGATACCTATACATACGTGATATTGTATGGTTAGGGACATTGGGACATTGATTCATATTCCATTGTGTATATGACATATAGCATACCTGTATACCTACATTCTTACACATATGCCTTGCCATGACTACATGCTAGCTACCTATATACCTATATGGTATTGTACCGTTATAGATAGGTATATACACATATGAGACATAACTACATATACATCTTGCATACATACTTACACATATACCTGGAGGGTATTACATCATTACTGATAGGTAGATACACATATCTTGCTATACCGACATGGTTACGCATACCTGGCTATAACTACATGTTCACCTTTATATGATGTTGCGTTTGGTTTCGGAGAAATTAAGAACCGCATGATATATTTAATAACTTGTTGCAGTTAAATAGCGGTTTTTTCTTTATATGCTCATATTACTGTTTCATGTTGCAGATATTATATTTTATGGATTTCGCATTGTGATATGGTTTTCATATGATGTTTTCTGGATGTTTTAATCCTGCGTATATATATCAGTGGTATGGGACACTGATATACGTATGTATATTTACACGTGTGTGTGTGTGTATCAGTTGTATGGGACGTTGTTATATATGTACACCTACATAATATATCATCATAATGATCTATGCAATTATACTTATTCATTTGATATGAGGGCCGATGTTATGGTAGATATGAAGGCCGATGTTATGGCCGATATGAGGGCCGATGTTATGGTCGATGTAGCAGCCGATATGAGGGCCGTTGTTATGGTCGATGTTATGGTCGATATGAGGGCCGATATTATGGTCGATATGAGGGGCCTATGTGCCCGATATGAGGATGACATGTTTTATTCCGTACTCCGCATTTATTTGATATGCATTGCTTCATATATTAGTAGTACCTGATAGAGTACCTTTCATGACTGTTGCATATATATATATATATATATATATATTGTTGTTTATTGCTATCAGCATCCATGTGATAGATTAGCGCAGTACGTACATACTTGCGGTTACCTGCATATGTTATTTACTATTCACGAGTTGGCAACTCACTCCCGTTGTGCCACAGGGTTGTACAGGTTGTCCCTCAAAACAGTCGCGGCAGGGCTTTCATTTATCGTATCATCTTTTGCAGCGGATACTGCTACGGCTGACTGGGTGCAGTTTTGCTATATGTGTGTTTTTGCGGTTATCCCATGTCGCTCATTATATATTCGTTGTATCCAGTACTCTCCATCTACCATTTTTATGTATTGACTTAGAGACGAGTTGTGAAGACGATATTGTATATTATTTGATGACTTTGGAGGTCATTTATGCTGTTCACTTTATATCGTCTTTTTCTTCGCAACGGCGTCGTATATCTGTTGTGGTGGTTGTTTTCTGCCGTTGGGCATGGATTTGCTCCCATTTGGGGATGCTTTACTTATATCTTTTGTTGTACCCTTTTTGGGAGCTTGTTTTACAAAGGAGGTGCTGCCAAATTTTTAAAGGAACTAAATTTGGACTTTAAAGAGTTTGATTGAGATTTCAAAAGTTTTAGCAATGTTATTATCACTTACTACTTTTGATGGTTTAGATTGCTGGGTTTTTGGCTTACTTGAATTATGTTACACCTGAAGACGTTACATAGTTTAAGGGCCGTCACGTGCCAAATTTCGGGTCATGACAAAGTTGGTATCAGAGCGCTAGGTTTTACCTTTCGGAGTGTAGGATGACCTTGGTATGATGGAGTAGGTAGCTTAAGCATAGTGACGTAGTGTGTGTATGTCCGCGACATACTTACGACACAGTACTCCACCTAAAGTGACCTAAGTAATAATTTCTTGAAATTCCTTCCATGATGATACATATCCTTGCGATTCGATTTCTGTGTTCATATCGAATCCTATTTCCATTTATAGCCTTTTTCCGCCGATGACTATGAAGGCTCAGAGAGAGGCAGCGAGGGCCGAGGTCAGAGTTGACTCATTTGGGACGAGGACTGACCGGGAAGGTACGCTCATTGTACAGGAGCAGTTGGAACCGCCTTCGATAGATCGTATCTATAGGCTTGAGGCAGAGATGCGGGACTTGCGCCAGATGATGAGGTCGTTGGTTGAGGCCAGTCGAGCGCAACGACAGGAGCTTTCCACCCCTGTTACCCAGTTATTCCTTGCTATCAGCACACAGCATTGTGTCACGTATACAGTAGCAGTGGATGCAGCTCGTTTAGCTGAGGGGCGTCTTCCCATGACTTTAGGAGTTCCGAGACTGAGGAGGGCTCGTATAGGTGTATCAGCCCAGAGACAGAGGCTTAATCGCCGCGACAGATTTCGTTTATGTCGTGGGAGTAGCAGAGGCTTTGTACGAGGACAGTCGTTTAGCTCTTATCCCCAGGAGTATCAGCAGCCATCATATGGATGTTTCCGATGTGGGAGTTTCCATTACATCGTCAGAGATTGTACCTTGGTACGCCAGAGGAGGACAGCTGTACCATATGATACCTTACCACCTTCACCTCAGGGAGAGTCGCATGTTGCGCCTGTCGTTGATCCGCGTTAGACTTATGTTCAGAGAGGTCGTAGTCGTGGAGGATTTGTTCCGAGTGTACAGGATGGCAGAAGAGGAGAACAGCCAAATGCGGGTAGAGGGCAGGCACGAGTGTTTGCTTCTACTCATCTGGACGCGCAAGCATTCAATGCAGAGTTTTCAAGTATTCTAAATTTGTATGTTTGGTTAATTCGTTATCTATGGACTCGTTTTTTCTACACACTTCGTGACGTAGTTGGACCGAGAGTCGTGTATAGCTAGATCAACCGTTTATTGCGTTTACTTCTGTCAGCGATTCATTTATTGCGCAACACGTGTTTCGGTCGTGTGCCAATTGGATAGGAGATAGAGATTCGTCCGTCGACTTGATTCTTCTAGAGATGTTGGATTTTGATGTTCTCCTAGGCACGGACTGGTTAGCTACGTGCTATGCGTCTGTGGACTGCTGTGAGAAAACAGTCAGATTTTGTTTTTCCGGCGAGTCGGTTCTTGTTTGTGCAGGGGGGATGTGGTGCCGCCCCTCACAGCTTGATTTCAGCCTTTTTCGCTTGTCGGCTTTAGAGGAGAGGATTCTTGGCTTTCATTTGTGACACCGGAGCCACAGTGGGTTCGTTGGACCGAGTTCCTATCGTGTGAGAGTTTTCTGACGTTGTTCCAGATGAGCCGGCGGAGCTTAGGGAGCTGCTGCAGATCCTAGATAGGGGGACTTGTATGTCCAAGTGTTTCACTTTGGGGAGCTCATATTCTGTTCGTCAAGGAGAAGGACGGAAGTTTGAGGTTGTGTGTTGATTTTCATCAATTGAACCGAGTTACGATGCGGATTAGGCATCATTTACCTCACATTGACGATTTCTTTGATCAGCTCTAAGGTGCGAGACATTTTTCTAAGTTAGATTTGGGATCAGGTCATCATTAGTTGCGGGTTCGGAGTGATGACATTCCAAAGACTGCTTTTTGTGCGCGCTATGGGCTTTATGAGTTTTTGGTGGTCTCATTGGACTCACCAGTGCCCTAGCAGCATTCATGGATGTGATGAACCAGGTTTCTCAAGCCGTTTCTCGACCAGTGTTTTGTCGTGTTATAGATGGCATTCTGGTCTATTCCAAGAGTCATGAGGAACATGAGTAGCACTTGAGTATTTCCTTGCAAACGTTGAGAGAGTACTAGCTGTTTGCTAAATTTCCGAAGTGTTTCCTTCAGGCTTGATAGTGTTAACTTCCTAGGTCATGGGGTTACGGGAGACAGTTTTCGTATGGACCCGAGGGAGATCGAGGCCGTACAGCTTTGGCCCAGACCTGATCAGGGACAGAGGTCCGCAGAATTTTGGGCTTAGCCGATTTTACCGCCGTTTCGTGCAGGATTTCTTGTGTATTCGCTGCACCGTTGACCGGATTGACAAGGAAGGGAGTTCCTTTTCTTTAGACTGAGGCATGCATGCAGAGTTTTCAGCGATTGAAGACTCGGGTGATGACTGCACCAGTTCTATCTTTGCTTTCTGGATCGGGCGACTTTGTTGTTTATTGTGATGTTTCGAGAGTGGGGCTCGATTGTGTACTGATGTAGCATGATAGAGTTATCGCTTATACTTCCCAACAGTTGGAGGAAGTACGAGCAGGATTTATCCCACTCATGATCTGGAGATGGCCGTGGTGGTCTTGCGTTGGAGATTTGGGGACACTACTTGTGCGGAGAGTCGTGTCAGATTTTCATGGACCACCAGAGCTTAGTGTACATCTTCCTGCAGCGGGTTTTGATTGTTGAGACAGCGCCGTTGGATGGAGCTTGTGAAGGATTGTGATTGTGAGATCCTTCATTTCCCATGGCAAGACGATTGTGGTAGCTAATGCTTGAGTCGTAGGCCCGGGGGTAGTTGTTCCAATTGTGCGCAGTTCAGAGACAGTCTTTTGCAGATTTACAGTTCTTCTGTGACAGATGAGTACGGTTTAAGTTCACCTCTGCGGGGTGACAGCTTGCTCATGTCTGCGCCCGTCCACTTTTACTTAATCGTTTTTGTAAGGCACAGCCTGCCGATGCTCGTTTGTTGAGATTCTGAGCATATTCGGCTGGGTAAAGATTCGGAGTTCTTGACATATGATCAGGGTGTTCTGTGTTAAGGATGTTAGTTATGTATATGCCCTAGAGGCCATTGTTGTACATATGATGTATATTATAATGGATGCTTGGATAAATATAGAGAGGACTTTCTTGCTCGACATGATAGTATGCTATTTGGTTTCACTTTATCTTAATATGTTAGCTTGTATTAGTTTACTGTCTTACTCCCACATGTTGATAAAGCCCTTAGGATTTGTACTCGACTACTGGAACTATGATGAGATCAAACTAGTGGGGCCACGGAAGTCGATGAGTACACCCTATAACTATTCCTAGTCGAGAGTGTGTCGAGACAGGGCATCGATACACCAGAGTAGACTAGCGTATACGCATCTTGACCCATATGATGGGCGATGGATGATCTCATATCCATCGGTGTTTGACATCAAGGATGGTGTACGGGAGCTCAGTGGAGACTGGGTACACTGGACGGACTCGCCGAGAACTCCCAGATGGTGATATACCACACGTCAGATGGCAGTTCTCCGGTGACACTGGTACAGGGTAGTCTGTAGACCCGAGATCGTCATAGAGTCTTGTGTGATTCCCACTGTGCTTTGATTTCCACCTTACCACGTCCAAGTGGGCGTGCAAAACAGTGGCTTTTGGGTGCAGTCCCGAATCACATAGAGGCAATGAGCGATAGGAGGGGATTCGTCTCTCCCGGTATAGGGAGTTGATGTTGTGCTGGGTTCGATTGGCCATAACCGGAAGTCCCTGGCCAGGGCTGATATAGAGATTTACTGGTAAGTGTTACCAGTAGTTTCTCGACCTGTTATGAGCCTCACATCGACACGACTTATCGGTTACTGGGGTCTGACGTATACTACCCTTAGACTTGATATGCGACATATCAGACGAAGAGATCGGACTGTACGGGGGTGTTACTGATTGGATTCACAGGAGAATGTATAGGCTTGCTTGCTGATCTTCTGATTGCTCAATACCTGGGTGGCTGTTACGTTTAGCTGACCGCTTGCAGCTTGTGGGTGTTTGATATGATCATCACCTACTGCCGGCGTATTGATAATTCTTTAGAGTCCTACATAGAGGTTTCTTGACTCAGGCTAAATGGAGTAGGAGCACATATGTGATATGTGCAGGACTGAGGATAATGCGATATGAGATACCGTATTATATTCTCGCGATATTTTGATATGAGCCGGGTCATCGGATAAAGTGTTGATTCGATGAATCGGTACATGATATATTAGTCGGTTATATTCGATATAGCCGGATTGTCAGATCAAGTGTTGATTTGATAATTTAATTTATAATAATATATATGATATATTGCATTACATTATCTAATATTGGCTCGCTTTATTATTTCATTTTCTCACCGGGTAATACATTGATATATATATGCGATATATGTTAATTGTATTATTTTCTTTTGTTACAAATATATATTATATATGTGATATATAATATTGTAACATGATATGATTACTAATGCAACATGTTTAGTGGAGATTAAACAAGGTTAGGGTTTGAATTGAGTTTGTTCTTTCTTGATGCTTCTAGAAGGTTTTCTTTTGTCATGAGTTAAGATATTATTGTTGATATTTTAAGTGACTCATTCTTAACCCAACCCAAACCCTTAGCCCTAATTAAATCTCTATATGGGTTAGCCTTGTCATAGTTGACCATGGTTGCATTTGTAATGATATATTCTTTTTCATTATTCATCACAAAAGGATTAATTCATTATTTCTTCTTCTTCTTCAACCTTGAGCTTTGAGAAACCTTTCTAGGTTTTCATTTTGTGATGATTAAGAGTGAGAATTTGTTAAGAAAAGAGAGCACAAATACTACTCCATCATCCTCATCTAATCTAGCCATTTAGATTAGGGTGTTCACCTCATTAGAGAGAGAGAGAGAGCTTGAGTTATAGAAACCACGAGGTTGATCATCGGAGAAAAGGAAGACTACAAGCTAGCATGGATCGTTCGAGTTGTGGAACCTCTCTTGAGTCTGGGAGATCAGGGATCGCGGTGAAGGGACTTCAACTCGGAGCTTATAAAGCGAAGGAGCGGACTACAAAGGTTGTAATCCCTCACTCTTAGTTGTAAAGATGTTTACTTAGATGTTAAACCCTAATTATCTAGCAAAGATCCCGGCTTTGGGTTGTTCGGCATTTCTAAAATTTTATTCGGGCATGGTTGATGCTTTATTAACCCTTGTAAGAGTGTCTAGGAACCCTACAGTGGTATCAGAGCCTAGCTAGAGTATTAGGCAACGTGTATACGAAGTTAAAACTCCGATCGAACCCCGAAACGTCGAAATAGACCCCTCTCTGGAAATTTTGTAAAAATGTGATTTTTTCTGCATTAAAAATACTCAAAAAATCAACAGGGAATTGTAAGGGTTACCATGAAAAACGAGCCCCCAAGGCTCTCATTTAGCCGCGGAATCGCGGTATGAAGCTACTTGCAGCGGCGGTTCCGCGGCAGGAACAGTGAATTAGGGACAGGTTTTTATGCAGTAATATCCATAGCCATTCCTGCATATTTCTGGGTATATTTAATTTGACTCAAGTGTTGAATGTTCTGGAAATTATTTTGAATTTGTTGATTCGATCGGAAAGTTTAATTTCGTTCTTATTTCCGGATAATTTAGAAAGTATTAAAATGTTCGAACAGATATCATTAACTCATTTTTTCCGGCACGAAAAACTTTCAAGTGTTGAATTTTTCTTGAGTTTAAATCTTTCGGAAAAACATGCAAGTAACGCGGTGGACCCTCTAGAAGAACACAAACCTTAACTCGATTATGTGACCGTCTGAACTGCCTCTAAACCTTAGGGTTTGGGGCAGTACGGCGTGCCACATGTGAGGTGTTGGCTTGACCCTTCTACGGCTGGACCATCGGTACTGTGACATATTCTGGGACTTTTTGGACTCCGCTCAAGTGTTGAGCTATTTAGGAAATCTTGGGTATTTGATTATTCGATCGGAAAGTTTAATACTGGCTATTTATCTAGAATGTGATACAATATATGGAATTCATATAGTTAGGCATGAAATGCGAAGTATGTGATATTTCGGATTTACGATGTCTAAAGTGATTGTGGATTCCAAATGTTGTAGTTTTAAATTTCTTTTCTGTGACCGTAAGTGTAGTATGTAGTTGTATTGCCGGTTTTCGTTGCTATACATCAACGACGATCGGTGTATGCATACTTACTTACGTTGATGATATGAGATATTATGTGTTGCTGTGATATGTTATATTGGATCGTCGTGTTCTGAATAGCCGGGGGTTTTATGTGAGATGAGGGTTTTTATTTTCATTCATGTAAAATTCATTTGTATGTAATATTCTTTTATTGGGGCACTTCCGGGATGAGGTTGATGTCACCAGTGTATATTATTTACTTTTCCGCATTAGGTAGACCCAAGGAAGGGAGCACAAGTAACCGGGTTCTGGGGTCCAGTAGGAGGCCATCTCGAGGAGTCGAGACCGGGTCTCCTAACCCTAGAATTGGCAGTGTTACTTGCCGCTCTCGTAGGGGTGTAGGGATGTGGGTTTGGCTATTCATCGCGACCGTGAAATCCGTGTTTTATACCGGCTCATATTAAAAACACGGACATCCTGGTATATCCAATATTTCATATATGTTCTTCTGCTGCAATGTTCTGTGATGAGATCATATTACTGTCTGAGACGAATGCTTATACTATATATATGCTGATATATAAATATTACTGCTTTCGTTTCTACTGTGATGCTTAGGAAGCATAAGCTGATGGGATTTATTAATGAGATTAATAAAAAGAAAAGAAACCTAAAAGATGTTGTAGAATCAAAATTTATAAAAAGGGTAGCTACAATGTTGCTTTGCATAGCGGTATATATGATATACCCTGCACCTTATTCGATGAGGAAAGAGTCGAGATCCCTTCACCGGGAGTGACCTCTTTAGCTAAACTGGCAGATGCTACAAATTCGCGGTTTAGTTTTTGACAGCTTATATAGTTCTTGCTTTGCACAGCGGTATATACGATATATCCTACACCTTATTCGATGGGGAAAGAGCCGAGATCCCTTCACCGGGAGTGACCTCTTTAGCGAAACTAGAAAAGCCTCAAAAACACTCCTTTTTCAAAATCACTTGATTCTACGACGATATCAAGTTCATTACGCTCATGGTTTTCTGAAAAACCTATGTAGCCCTCCGTCATTTCAGATAAAGACTATTTAGTATTCGTGCTGCGTTTGTTGGCCTTTATCAAGGCGTAGTGTGCGGTAGCTGACTGGTACTTATCTGTTTATGCTTGTGATGCGATTAGATTAGGGTATTCGTATGACCTTGTTAGCCTTTGTCAAGGGTCGTGCGGGTGGGTTTATTTCAATCAAGAAATGACGAGTTGAACCTGACTAGCTTCCTATGGTTTGTTGGCCTTTGTCAAGGTCATAGAAGTTAGGGGCAAAAGTATTATTGGGAATTTCAAGTGTTGAAATTTGCAATGAGATTGCATACCTCCTATGAGATTGTTGGATCCCGATACCCACTGCGAGTAAGAGTTACTCCTGGGAGAATTTTACACAGGACAATTAGCCGATCAAGTAGGTGTCTAGAAAGGTGTTAACGGGGTCATGCCTTTAGGAAGATAAGGTTTATTTTAATTAGGTCCGTGCAAAAGCATGGGGAACCTCCCGCAAGTACCGATATTGATCTGGCTGAAAGATTGACGAAATTGTAGGGTGTAATTAATCCCGGCTAATCTTACCTTTTAGGGTTTGAAGGAAGATTTGATAAAAATAGTGGGAGACATCCTGATTAGATAAGATAATAACCAATCTAATCTTGCAAGAGCATACGCTAAACTGTTTTCTTCTCTCTCTCTCCAGGTAGCGACCATGTCAGGCCATAATCAAGATAATAATATGGATGTATTGACTGAACCCACTTATTATACTGAGCAGGGGATTGTTGGTCCCGTTCTTTCTTATAAGAGTTATAAGACTGAACAGGAAACAGGAGAATATCTGGATTCTCACGCCGCCCAAACAAAGAACATGCATGCTGATGCATCTTCTTCAGGTGTGTTAGTTATTGAGAACTGTTTCTCAGTTCACCCTACATACTGGGTATTAGATACCGGATCGGGATCCCACATATGTAAATTATTACATAGGCTACGTAAAGGTAGAGAACTGGGAAAAGGTGATCATTCCGTTCAAGTAGGGAATGGTGCAAGTATTGCAGCCAAAGCAGTTGGTGAATAGCACCTAGTATTACCAAGTAGTAATACACTGATTCTGAATGAGTGCTATTATATACCGAACATGATGTGCAACATTATATCGGTTTCTTTATTAAGTAAAGAAGGATATAATTTTGTAGTAAAGGATAATATTATGAATATATTCCTAGATCAAAAGTTGATTTGATCAGGCTCGTTACATAATGGCATATTCATTCTCAATCAAAATACAGTTCTTAATATACAAAACACACACAAGAGGAAAAATTCAGAAATAAACGAATCCTTCTTATGGCATTGTAGACTTGGTCATATCAATGCGACACGGCTAGCTAAGTTACATAAGGATGGATATTTGAATTCGTTCGAATTATCATATTATGATACTTTCCATTCATGTCTCAAAGGAAAAATGACCAAAACTCCGTTTAGTGGACACGGAGAAAGAGTTACGGAACTCTTAGGACTGGTACATAGTGATGTATGCGGTCCCATATCTACACACGTCAAGAACGGTTCTTCCTACTTTATTACATTCACTGACGATCTCTCAAGATTCGGATATATGTTCCTGATGAAACACATGTCTGAAACTTTTGAGAAATTCAGAGAATATAAGCATGAAGTAGAGAACCAAAAAGAAAAAGTATTAAGATTCTTCGATCTGATCATGGAGGTGAATACTTAAACAATGAGTTCCTAGATTATCTAAAAGAGAATGGGATTCTCTCTCAGCTTACTCCTCCTTATACACCACAGCACAACGGTGTATCGGAACGGTGGAATCGCACCCTATTAGATATGGTGCGCTCGATGATGAGTACAGCTGAGTTACCTATTTCATTCTAGGGGTATGCGTTGGAGACAGCAGCATACCTATTGAATCAAGTTCTAACTAAATCTGTACCTACCACACCGTATGAGATATGGAGTGGGAAGAGACCATGTCTTAAACGAGTTAAGATATGGAGTTGTCTGGCCTATGTCAAAAGGCAAAATCCAGACAAACTCGAGGCACGGTCAGTTCTATGCAAGTTTGTGGGATATCCCAAACATTCACATGCATATCTTTTCTACCATTGCGAGGAACAAAATGTGTTTGTTTCTCGACATGCCACCTTTTTAGAAAAGGAATTTCTTGCAAAAGAGATTAGTGGTTTTAAGGTAGAACTGGAAGAAGTTCCAGCAACACAAACTGCAACTGAAGATTTAGTGGAACCAGAGGATTCAGTAGTACCCGACGAATCCCAGCCTCTCCACCGATCTAGTAGGGTTTCTCATCCACCTGAGAGATACTACGGTTTTCTCATTGATGGTGGAAGCGAGGATTGCATCATGGAAGATGATGACCCGACTAGTTTCGAGCAGGCCATCACGAGTGGTGGCTCTGTGAAATGGCAAGATGCAATACGATCTGAGATGGAATCCATGTACACCAACAAAGTATGGACTTTAGAAAATTCTCCTGAAAGGGTAAAACCCATTGGGAACAAGTGGATCTTTAAAAAGAAAATTGTTGTAGATGGAAAAGTTGAGACTTTCAAAGCTAGACTTGTTGCAAAGGGTTTTCGTCAACGACCAGGTGTGGATTATGACGAAACATTTTCTCCAGTGGCTATGCTTAAGTCCATCCGGATCTTACTTGCTATTGCTGCATACCATGACTACGAAATCTGACAAATGGATGTTAAGACCGCCTTTCTAAACGGTGATTTAGAAGAGTGCGTGTACATGACTCAGCCAGAGGGCTTCGTAGATAGTGGGAGCAGCGGTAAGGTGTGCAAACTGCTTAAATCCATCTATGGGTTAAAGCAAGTATCGCGGAGTTGGAACATCTGCTTTGATGTTGTAGTCAAAGAGTTTGACTTCATCAAAAATATAGATGAACCTTGTATTTATAAGAAGGTTGCAAAGAGTAAGGTTGTATTCCTCGTATTGTACGTGGATGACATACTCTTGATAGGAAATGATATTCCTATGCTGCAATCAGTCAAGCTCTTCTTATCACAAAGATTCTCAATGAAAGATCTAGGTGATGCCTCCTGCATATTAGGAATCATGATCTATAGAGATAGATTTAAACGGATACTAGGATTGTCCCAATCCAGGTACATTGACACCATACTAAAGCGGTTTAGTATGGAAGAATCCAAGCATGGGAACCAACCCACGATCTCTGGACTCACTCTCTCCAAAAAGATGTCTCCCAAGACTAATTTGGAGAGAGCTCGCATGCAAGGCATACCCTATGCTTCGGCAGTAGGCTCTATCATGTATGCGATACTATGTACCAGACCCGATGTAGCATACTCACTAAGTGTAGTGAGTCAGTATCAAGAAGATCCTGGAGAGAGTCACTGAACAGCTATGAAGAATATTCTCAAGTACTTGCGAAGGACTAAGGAGATGTTCTTGGTGTATGGTAACAGAGAACCCCAGTGGAGTCCTTTACCGATTCCAGCTTCCAAAGTGATAAGGATGACTCTAAGTCGCACTCGGGATTTGTCTTTACCCTCAATGGAGGGCGGTGTGCTGGAAGAGTTCCAAACAGGATACTGTTGCATACTCGACGATGGAGGCTGAATACATCGCTGCCAACGATGATGCCAAAGAGGTTGTCTGGATAAAGAAGTTCATTAGTGAACTTGGTGTGGTTCCATCCATTGAACATCCAATACCTCTGTATTGCGATAACAATAGAGCTATGGTTTTGGGCAAGGAACCCAGGTCCCATCAAAAGTCCAGACATATTCTGAGGCGGTATCACCTGATCTGGGAAATAGTTGATCGCCGGGAGATCGAGGTCAGGAGAGTAGATACGAAGGACAACACTGCGGATCTACTCATGAAGGCCAATCCCCAGATACAGTTTGAGAGATTATTTGGGATGCTAGGTATGAGATACTACAGCAGCTGGCCTTAGTGTAAGTGGGAGATTGTTAGTTATGTATATGCCCTAGAGGCCATTGTTGTATATATGATGTATATTATAATGGATGCTTGGATATATAGAGAGAGGACTTTCTTGCTCGATATGATAGTATGCTATTTGGTTTCACTTTATCTTAACATGTTGGCTTGTATTAGTTTACTGTCTTATTCTCACATGTAGATAAAGCCCTTAGGATCTGTACTCGACTACTGGGACTATGATGAGATCATACTAGTGGGGCCACGGTAGTCGATGAGTACATCCTATAACCGTTCCTAGTCGAGGGTGTGTCGAGACAGGGCATCGATACACCAGAGTAGACTAGCGTATACGCATCTTGACCCATATGATGGGCGATGGATAATCCCATATCCATTGGTGTTTGACATCAAGGATGGTGTACGGGTGCTCAGTGGAGACTGGGTACACTAGACGGACTCGCCGAGAATTCTCAGATGGCGATATACCTCACGTCAGATGGCAGTTCTCCGGTGACACTGGTACAGGGTAGTCTGTAGACCCGAGATCATCATAGAGTCTTGTGTGATTCCCACTGTGCTTTGATTTCCACCTTGCCATGTCCAAGAGGGCGTGCAAAACGGTGGATTTTGGGTGCAGTCCCGAATCACATGGAGGCAATGAGCGATAGGAGGGGATTCGTCTCTCCCGGTATAGGGAGTTGATGTTGTGCTGTGTTCGATTGGCCATAACCGGAAGTCCCTGGTCAGGGCTGATATAGAGATTTACTGGTAAGTGTTACCAGTAGTTTCTCGACCTGTTATGAGCCTCACATCGACACGACTTATCGGTTACTAGGGTCTGACGTATACCATCCCTAGACTTGATATGCGACATATCAGACGAAGAGACCGGACTGTACGGGAGTGTTACTGATTGGATTCACAGGAGAATGTACAGGCTTGCTTGCTGATCTTCTGATTGCTCAATAACTAAGTGGCTGTTACGTTTAGCTTACCGCTTGCAGCTTGTGGGTGTTTGAGATGATCATCACCTACTGTCGGTGTATTGACGATTCTTTAGAGTCCTACATAGAGGTTTCTTGACTCAGGCTAAATGGAGTAGGAGCACATATGTGATATGTGCAAGACCGAGGATAATGCGATATGAAATACCGTATTATATTCTCGCGATATTTTGATATGAGCCGGGTCATCGGATCAAGTGTTGATTCGATGAATCGGTACATGATATATTAGTCGGTTATATTCGATATAGCCGGATTGTCGGATCAAGTGTTGATTCGATAATTTAATGTATAATAATATATATGATATATTGCATTACATTATCTAATATTGGCTCGCTTTATTATTTCATTTTCCCACCGGGTAATACATTGATATATATGCGATATATGTTAATTGTATTATTTTCTTTTGTTACAAATATATATTATATATGTGATATATAATATTGTAACATGATATGATTACTAATGCAACATGTTTAGTGGAGATTAAACAAGGTTAGGGTTTGATTTGGGTTAGTTCTTTCTTGATGCTTCTAGAAGGTTTTCTTTTGTCATGAGCTAAGATATTATGGTTGATATTTTAAGTTACTCGTTCTTAACCCAACCCAAACCCTTAGCCCTAGTTAAATCTCAACATGGGTTAGCATTGTCATAGTTGACCATGGTTACATTTGTAATGATATATTCTTTTTCATTATTCATCACAAAAGGATTAATTCATTATTTCTTCTTCTTCTTCAACCTTGAGCTTTGAGAAAGCTTTCTAGGTTTTCATTTTGTGATGATTAAGAGTGAGAATTTGATAAGAAAAGAGAGAGAAAATACTACTCCATCATCCTCATCTAATCTAGCCAATTAGATCAGGGTGTTCACCTCATTAGAGAGAGAGAGAGCTTGAGTTATAGAAATTTCGAGGTAGATCATCGGAGAAAAGGAAGACTACAAGCTAGCATGGATCGTTCGAGTTGTGGAGCCTCTCTTGAGTCCGGGAGATCGTGGATCGCAGCGAAGGGATTTCTACTCGGAGCTTATGAAGCGAAGGAGCGGACTACAAAGGTTGTAATCCTTCACTCTTAGTTGTAAAGATGTTTACTTGCATGTTAAACCCTAATTATCTAGCAACGATCCCGGCTTTGGGTTGTTCGACACGTCTAAAATTTTATTCGGGCATGGTTGATGCCTTATTAACCCTTGTAAGAGTGCCTAGGAACCCTACAAGGGACTCGATAGCGTGTACTGATACTGATGGGTAAAGACGCGAGGTCCTAGAGCAGGCATATCAGTCAGCTTTCTGTGTTCATCCAAGTGCCACCGAGATGTAACGTAACTTGAGAGTTGGTTACTAGTGGGCAGGAGTGAAGAGTGAAGTTTCGGATTTCATTTTGAGGTGCTTTGCTTGTCTGTGAGCTATGGTTGAGCATTTGAGGCCGGCTGGAGAGTTGCAACCTTTTTACCATTCCAGAGTGGGAATAGGAGCAGATCTCCATGAATTTCGTTGTGGTGTCTATCCAGGTTTAGACTGGGTGTGACTCCATTTGGGTTATTGTTGTCCGGTTATACTCAGTTTGCTCAGTTGTTCTCCGGTAAGTTTGTGCATTTGCACGGAGTTCCTTCATGCGTTGTATCCGATAGAGGCATGCAGTTCGCTAGCCGTCTTTGGCAGAAGCTTCAGGAAGCCTTGGGTACTGGTTGAGTTTTAGCTCCATTTTCCATCCGTAGGCCGATGGTCAGATAGAGCGAACTATACAGACTCGGGAGGATATGTTTGTGCATACGTACTATTTTGTTTGTTGGCAGTTGGGATTGTCACTTGCCATTGATGGAGTTTCCTACGATGATGGTTATCAGGAGACGTTTCATATGGAAACTTTTAGGCCTTGTGTGGTAGGTTGTGTTGATCGCCAGCCTGTTTTACTGACTCCGCGAGAGCAGGATTTTTGGACCCCAGCTAGTCGAGAAGCTTCGAAGAAGATCCAGTTGATTCAGGTCAGGATGAGAGAAGCCCAGTGCAGACTGAAGCCTTATGCCGACCGTGGTGGTCGCAGACTTGAGTTTGTAGTGGAAGATCATGTATTCCTACGGATTTTTCTGGTGAATGGCGTGTTAAGTTTTGGGAAGTAGTTCCAGATTATAGGTCCTTTTGAAATCCTTTAGCGAGTTAGTGTCGTTGCCTATAATTTGGCATTTTAGCCCAGATTTTTGAGTATTCACCCCGTATTCCTTGTGTCGATACCTTGTAAATATCTTCATGACCTTTTTCACATGATTCAGCACCAGACCATTTAGCTTGGACACGATCTTTTCGTTCACCAGCAGCCGACAGTGTTAGTGGATCGGCAGGTGGAGAAACTTCGGTCATAGGTCTTGCCATCTGTGGAGGTTTTCTTTGGCGTAGCCGTATAGTGAGGTGATCACTTGGGAGGCTGCGAGCAAGATTTGGGAGTTTTGCACTCATCTCTTTGAAGGTATGCATAGTAAGAATTTTAAATTCGGGGACGAATTTCTATAAGGTGGGAGATTGTAGCACCTTAGGAATGCGATTAGTGTTAATTAAGCGATAATGCGGGTTTTTGGTAAAAAGTTTACCAATTTCGGTTTCCTCACATTTTATAACATTTAATTAATAATTTATTATTATTTTTTTTGGCTTGCACGCATGTGTGCACGTTAATGTAAGGGTGTGTTTGTGTAATCTTGTTTAGTGACCATGACAACTTAACCTAATCCAATTCCTTGTTTAACCTTAACCCTAAATCCCTAGATATTTTGGTTGTGAGAAGATATTTTCCTCTTGTGTTTTGGAAGTGAGAAGAGGTGGCATATGATTCATGGTTGCATTAATGATGCTTGGTGCACTGTTCATACCATAATTTTGCATTATTTTATTCCCCATTCTTATTCAGTTTACAAATAAACAGGTACTTTTAACCCATGTCTGCTACATAGTTGCAGGTTACATGTTCTCGGAACAAAAACAGTGAAGAAGATGAAAAGATGATACAAAAGTGAGGCAATGACCAACAAATGGAAAGATCTTGATCAAGCCTACAGTTTGGAAAATAAACGAAGATCAATGGACAATTTCACAAAGCACAAAGGCAGAGAAAGATTCAAGATTTCTATACGAAGCAACGGTAAAAGTCCACTACAATTATTCACTGTGGAAATCTGGAAGAGAACCAGAAGATATTCTGAAGAAAAAAGTGAAGAAAACAGATGTTAATGCAACAGAAGAAATCCCAAGAAATTTCAGCCCACAAGCCCACTATATGGCCGTGAAACCGCGGCCAAACCAGGCTTATAGCCGCGGTTCCACGACTATAGTAAGCCCGTGACGGTGCAAAACTCTTAGCGGCTGGCGGAGCGTTGACTATTTCTTTTCTTAAGGGGTAAACATGTAATTGCAGATATGACGCGATTGTAACCCTAGGGTTTCTATGTTCTATAAATAGGAACCCTAAAACCTGTTTTAGAGGATGCCTCTTCTTGTGCCTCATTTCATCTATCAGAATTTAGATCTGTAAATTTCTGTAAAGAAGGAAGAGAGCATCAAATAAAATTAGGAGTATGTTTTCTTTTTATTGCCCTAGTTATATTTTATTTCCATGCCCTAGGTAATTTCTTATCTGCCCTAGTTAGATCTTTCATTATCTGCCCTAGTTAGATAGTTAGAAAATGTTTTTCAATTCCCTAATGAGTGAGTAGTCTCCTCGCTTGTTAGGGTTAGATTTGGGTAAGGCTTGAGAGATGAAGATCTCTCACCCCTTTCTTGCCCATCACACGTTTTTGTAGGACTCCATGCATACATGCACACACCACTCCCTACAGCACCCTATCCCACGAGGTAGCGGTGATACCGTAGTATAAAGGATCGGTTGAGCGTGTTTTCCATGGAGGTTAGGGTAAGAATTAAGAAAGGAAGGACAAGAACCTATAGGATGAAACACCGTTTCTTCCCGATGGTACTAATCCACTTTATTAATTGTTACCATAACACCTCATAGATCTAAATTTGGGCAAAAACGGTGAGGAATATTGACTTTCCAAACCTAACCTAAACCTAACCCTAGCAAGATGTTAATCCTAGTTTAGATCAACTTAGTGTTTAGATTTAATCAATCCGACAACAATCGGAATTAACTCGTTAGAACAATTTGAGAATACACAAAATCCCTGTGGACCAACCCATACTCACCGGCTAGCTACCAAGCGACGCCATTCTCGATTGCGGTTATAAATATTCTTTTTATCAATCAAATGGCGCCGTTGCCGGGGATGGCGTTGTTATTTTCTTTTTGTAATTTCGGGTTAATATAAAAATTGAAAAATCATAAAAACTGAAAAATAAAAAATATATAAAAAATTTATCATCTTTTTATTTTGTGAAGGGTATTTTTGTTTGAATTTTGCAGGACCGAAGAACAAATTCAGATCTGGAAAAATCCAGATATCGAAACAGAAAACAGCAGATCTGAACAACAGAGGAAAGTCACAACAGAGCAACAGAAGAAGTTGGGAGACTTGAATCGACTTTTGTACCGTGTTTCCGCCGCGTTGATCAGGCTTAGACCGCGCATCCACGGTTAGGAGGTGGCATCATCATCTCCAAAAATTTCTCGGGATCTGAACTGCCTTTCCAACCGCGATTTTTCCACGTGAGACCTGCTCCGACCGTGCTTCCGCGGTGAGGTGGTGACGTCGGCAAAGGAAAAAACCTCTGTGAGCTTTCTCTCTCCTTCTCTGCAAATCCCAATATCTCCTCTGTAAAATTTCCTACAGGATTCTTTGCACTAAAAAAATCTCTCCCCTTCCAATAATTGATCTTGTGCAGGATTCTTTGCGCCGCGTTATAAAATAAAAAAAAATTGTTTGCAAGTGATTGTGTTACTGCTTTGCATAATTTAATTTGACTTTAAAGGGCTTGAACACCAATCAGATTGGGTGGGGATTTCATTACCCTTCTCAGAACCCCAAAAATCACATAAGGCATATTGCATTGACCATCAAGCTAATTAAAAATTGCCCTAATGATTTCACGCTCAATAGGACAAAAGAATAGTCGTAGGCATCGACCGTTGATCCTAACCTGACTTTGTGGTGCCTAGGCTAGACAGGTAGGGAGAGGTAACTTTAAAAGGCCCGTCTCACGGTGATTCGTGAGCGGATCCTTCCTCTCTCTACTTGTGCTTACCTGGCCACAATTGGCGGTGAAGAGGCGGTTTGAGGTCCTACTTCTTGCCCTTTGGAACAGTTAGGAGCTGTCTAGCTGACCTAGGTGACCCTGGATTTAGGCTTGATTGTGCATTGGTGATTGATTGAACTTGTGTCTAAGCCTTTTATTGAAAATCTTTTTTGCAAAAAGCTCCACATAAAAAAACACAAAAAGAAAAAAAAAGAAATTTTTTTACAAAAACCTGCAACTTGTCGCTAAGAAATCCGTGCACCCCACTCACACCCACATTCTTTTTCTTCTCCTTTCTTACATCATGGGTACCCCACCTCACAAAACTCTTACCGAACTTTGGTACCCTGAACTAAACTTTGCTTCATACGTGAATTGTTTCGGTCGAATTACGGACGACCCCTCCATGCCCAAAATTTCTTTGAAAGATCGAATAGAAGCGTCTAGGAGAAACAGTTGGACTCCGCAATCCACTTTGTATCAACCGTGTCAACCTTCACCATCTTCTTACGTTGATATTCCTTTTTCGAGTCCTGTTGTAACTCCGAAACCCATGTCTATAGCTGAACATATTGAACAATCTCGTAACCGATCTTTCACTCCTTTCAACACTTCTAGTTCTTGGGATCAACAAGTCCATTCACCTTTTTATCCAAATGTTGATCCTACTCCGGTCCAACCATTCAATTCCTACCAGTCCTACCCGACTTCCGCACCTTCACTAGACATTGATTCTACACAACCATTTGGGAGTTTCACGTATCCAAACAATTTTGAATCTTTTACCGAAACCCCTTCACAACCCATGTCTAGTTTGGAACAGTCGTTGGAAGAGTACATTGCAGCAACAAACTAACAGATGAGGAATTTGGATGCGTCTATTGCCGTCCTTAATTCATCAAGACAACCTAGTGAACCGGTAGCTAGTTTCCAACTAGCTCCAAATTTTCAAATGTATGATGAGGCGGTTGGACAGAGTGAGAATTTGAGTGGTGAGAGTAAGCTGTACGCCCTTCCAAATCAAACCTACTCATTACCAACTGAATTCCACAACTCCAGTTTTCAAACAAGTGTCCCAAATGATTCATCAGTTGAAAATAAAATATTTAATGAATTATGCGACTTTGTAGTGCTTGATTTGCCAGATTGTGAAGAGTCTTTCGAGTGAAACCACACCTAATCCTTTTGACCTCTACACATCCACTCTAGAACCTAAATTGACTGATATCCATGCTTTTGATGAGATGTCTGAGAAAATTAATTTTCACTTGATCAAGGATAATGATGCCGGGAATATTTTGGATGATGAACCCGTAAATTTAACAGAAATTTTATCTCCAATTCATCATCCCGAGTCATTAAATGTTTTTCCCGAACCTCATATGCGTCTTGATTTTGACGATAATGGCATGGATAAGCTAAATTTTGAGGAGAATTATGAGGATAGTATTGAGGATGAACCATTTTTGTTTGATGTGTCGGATTTTCCAATTCATCCTCCTGAACATTTAACGGTTATACTTCCTAAATCACCCTCCCTCCTTTCCATCGTTCCAACCACACCTAAGATCACGCAGGAGGACTGTGACCTTGAAAGATTTCTCTTCGATCACATCAGTTTGGACGCCACTAGTGCGTACCTCTTTGAATCTGGCATAGTTCTCACAGCCGATAACGATTACGAGTGCTTCACTTTTTCGGACGATTTTGAAGACTCACCGCCCGAGTTTGAGTCCTTTGAATTTTCAGATGAGTTAGTTGATCCATCAGACTCGGTTGCTTACAGTCATTTTGAACCATTGATGGAATCATTCGAGTTCGAGACAGTTTGCTTAGGTGAGAATAAGACTATCCCTAAATCACTCCCTTTTGTCCTTCCTATCGTTTCGACCGAGCAAGAATTCATCACGCTTCCACTTTCAATGGATGGTTTACCAAGTTCAACGTACTCATGTTTTCTTGCGAATCTTGAGGGATTTGACCCCATTTCTCGACGGGTTGATAGATTAGCACAATCGCTTTTAACACATCGGTCATCACAAATTGTGCTAATTTATTCACTCAATTTACATCCTCAAGTTCGTGCTACACTTCTTTCTCTTTTCCGCCATTCTCCTCTTCCATCGAGACCGTATACCGCTTCTATCTCCACACGGTCTCGTGTGTTTCTCAACTCCTTTCTCTACACTCCATTCTTTCACCAACCCTACCATTATCACGATAGAATTTTTGAATGGTTGGTGCTAACCTTTGGCCTGTGTAAGGCCTTGTATAGTTTGATTTTTTTTTCTCCTCCCTAACTCTGAACTTTAACGTTTAAAACAGTAGAAACACTGTTTCACTTAAGTTTGGGGGGGAACCTTGTTATATATATATTTTTTGTTTTTTTATTTTAACAATAAAAAATAAAAAAAATTATAAATAAATAAACAGGGGAGTGCCGACATTTTTAACCCTCTTGGTATAGCATGACAGTGAGGACACTGTCAAGTTTAAGTTTAGGGTATGCTCGGCAAGCCTTCTTCCTTCGCATTCATGTGTATATTCTTGCATTTGCATACTTATTTTAAAACCCATAAAAATTGAAAATTTTAAAAATTATAAAAATTAAAACATTCAATTTTGGCCATAATTGACTTGAGTTTGACAAATAGGTTAACTAGTTAGGAACAACTAGATCCTAGACTTAGTAAATTAAAAACCCTAAAAATAACCTTTCTTAAAGTTTAACGGTAGAAAGTATATGTCGTTGTAGTTTATTTAGAAATAGGCAAATTTTGAGTTCACTTCTTGGGCTAAGTCAAAATAAGGGAAGAGTATTGATATTTTTATTAAAGTGTAAGTTTGAAAAATAATTCCGAAGCTTAAGTCTAAATTCTGAAAATATGCACAAACACGAACCTTGAAACTTGGAATAGTAGAAGAGGCCTTGAAATGCTCTTGTCTAAAGTCCTTGGTACGAAGAAAAAATAAAATAAAAATTCAAGTGTGAATAAAGAGATAAAAAAAATGAACACTGGTTTTGTAATTACTTAAGGCTGCTTTAATAGAAAAAAATATTTAGCGAGGGTGCTTCATCACCTAGTGCCTTAAACCAACTGGTTTAGGAGTCACTGCTAAAACCTTAGGTGCTACAAGACAAGGAATTACACCTTAATGTGCAAACACATCTTGTAATCGGTTGTTGGTACCTCAAGAAGTATGAATGGTCGCATGAAGGATGTGTGAGCAAAATTCATCTAAAAAATTCTCCAATTGAAAATTACTTTGGATGATGGACAAGAGTATAATAGCTTGATTTGAATTTCCATGTGTAGGGGTGATATACACACACACGTAGAGGTATGTGATTGGGGTTTAGATAAGAGATAGGAATGAAGAATAAGACTTATATCTTTAGTAGGGATGATAAAAATTCCTAAGTTGAGATAGAACCCTAGAAGGAAAACTTAAAAGATACTAAAAGATAAGTAAATTCACAAGAACATATATAATCTTAAGTTAAATAATAAGGAAGTGTGAAGAATACGGGTGGATAATTTCTAAGTCGAAGATAATAGAGTTCTTGTTAGAAAACCTAACTGGAGAATAAAAGTCAATGGGCCTAATTGATAGGATTTTGTGGGTAGTATCAGCTGAAAACCCTCAGGAGACAACACTCCTCCTACTAGGGACACCTAGAGGTTTAACGGCTTGTTGCATGAGCTCAGTGCATTCGCGTTTCCCAGCGAAAGTGAGGTTAGGATTTTGTTGAGAATAAAACTAGGTTTGCTTGAGGACGAGCAAATGATAAGTTTGGGGGTATTTGTTCATACCATAATTTTGCATTATTTTATTCCCCATTCTTATTCAGTTTACAAATAAACAGGTGCTTTTGACCCATGTCTACTACATAGTTGCAGGTTACAGGTTCTCGGAACAAAAACAGTGAAGAAGATGAAAAGACGATACAAAAGTGAGACTATGACCAACAAATGGAAAGATCTTGATCAAGACTACAATTTGGAAAATAAACGAAGATCAATGGACAATTTCACAAAGCACAAAGGCAGAGCAAGATTCAAGACTTCTACACGAAGCAACGGTAAAAGTCCACTACAATTATTCACTGTGGAAATATGGAAGAGAACCAGAAGATATTCTAAAGAAAAAAGTGACGAAAACATATGTTAAATGCAACAGAAGAAATCCCAAGAAATTTCAGCCCACAAGCCCACTATATGGCCGCGGAACCGCGGCCAAACCAGGCTTATTGCCGCGGTTCCGCAGCCATAGTAAGCCCGTGACGGTGCAAAACTCTTAGCGGCTGGCGGAGCGTTGACTATTTCTTTTCTTAGGGGGTAAACATGTAATTGCAGATATGACGCAATTGTAACCCTAGGGTTTCTATGTTCTATAAATAGAAACCCTAAAACCTGTTTTAGAGGATGCCTCTTCTTGTGCCTCATTTCATCTATCAGAATTCAGATCTGTAAATTTCTGTAAAGAAGGAAGAGAGCATCAAATAAAATTAGGAGTAAGTTTTCTTTTTATTGCCTTAGTTAAATTTTATTTCCATGCCCTAGGTAATTTCTTATCTTCCCTAGTTAGATCTTTCATTATATGCCCTAGTTAGATAGTTAGAAAATGTTTTTCAATTCCCTAATGAGTGAGTAGTCTCCTCGCTTGTTAGGGTTAGATTTGAAGAAGGCTTGAGAGATGAAGATCTCTCACCCTTTTTTTGCCCATCACACGTTTTTATAGGACTCCATACATACATGCACACACCGCTCCCTACGGCACCCTATCCCACGAGGTAGCGGTGATACCGTAATATAAAGGACCGGTTGAGCGTGTTTTCCATGGAGGTTAGGGTAAGAGTTAAGCAAAGAAGGACAAGAACCTAGAGGATGAAACACCGTTTCTTCCCGATGGTACTAATCCACTTTATTAATTGTTACCATAACACCTCATAGATCTAAATTTGGCATAGAAAGCGGTGAGGAATATTGACTTTCCAAACCTAACCTAAACCTAACCCTAGCAAGATGTTAATCCTAGTTTAGATCAACTTAGTTTTTAGATTTAATCAATCCGACAACAATCGGAATTAACTCGTTAGAATAATTTGAGAATACACAAAATCCCTGTGGACCGACCCGCACTCACCGGCTAGCTACCAAGCGACGCCGTTCTTGATTGCGGTTATAAATATCCTTTTGATCAATCATGCACTTACCCTTATCATCACCTCTCTTTCTCTTTTCATCTTACCCTCTCTCATTCTCTCTCACTTCATCTCCTTATCATTATTTCTCATCTCCTCATAGCCTCAACTGAACACTTGCCCATTTCATCACAAAACCTTCACTAAACTTCATCAAATCTCACCCAAATTACTTATCTTGCCTTATTTTGCCTCTTAGATGCCTTAGAGCTTGGAAAGCTAGGATCTTTGAGCTTGTGGGAACAGATAATGATCTCTATTTGTTAAGTAGGTGCTTTTTATGTTGTGTAGCTTGTAAGTTTCAGTTTTGAACGCGTAATGTTTCGTTTTGTGCAAATATCGTATTTTTAGTGTAGTTTTGGGTCTCGGATGATCTGCTATCAATCCAGGTATTTGTTGGAAAAGTTCCCATCACAGTGACCTTTTGTAGTGACCTAGAACCCACCATAGAAACCCGAGCCCAATACCTTTCTTTATGGCCGCAGTTTTATTGGTTCTGGCCGCAATTTACGGCCGGAGTGGGGGCTAGCGGGTTGTATTTTGGTATGGGGGTCTCTAGGGTTGTGTGTTGTCTTGTGGTATGTGCAACATTTACATATTGTTTGTGTAGCAAAATCTGAGATCACTTTGCTAGTTTCTAGTGCTTCGATTACGCGCGTTACGTTATCCGATACGGTTCGTGTCTTTTTGTATCTGTTGCTCTTAGGTTAGTTTCGCAGTGTCGCTACGTGCGTTAGCTACTAGACGAACACTTGAGAGTATGTTTGGAGTTGATGCGTCGGTCAAACGTAGTTGGTACGTGTTATTGGTCGATTGCTAATATACACTTGTTATGTTGTTTTATGATCTTAGGGTCGCAGGCGAGGACTTTGGACGCTGCGAAGGAGGGAAAGCGAGTGGTTGGCTTTACTTAGACCCAGAATCATCGGTGAGTAGATTTAACATCTACAGGGGAATCGCCCGCATGGCGTTATGCGTCAGGGCTAGATATGATATGATATTAGCCGCATGTTTATATTGCACATATAGAGATTGTGCATAAAACTTCATTGCATATTATTACTTGTTGTGTTTGGACTTGTACCCGTTGGACACTGCACTATTATTGACGGTTCATGTTGCACGAGCACTGATTGTATACCACACACACCGTCGATAATTGCCATGACACGCATAACCTATATACATACGAGATGTTATTGACACCTATACATACGTGATATTGTATGGTTAGGGACATTGGGACATTGATTCATATTCCATTGTGCATATGACATATAGCATACCTGTATACCTACATGCTTACACATATGCCTTGCCATGACTACATGCTAGCTACCCATATACCTATATGGTATTGTACCATTAGAGATTGGTATATACACATATGAGACATAGCTACATGTATATCTTGCATACATACTTACACATATACCTGGAGGGTATTACATCATTACTGATAGGTAGATACACATATCTTGCTATACCGACATGGTTACGCATACCTGGCTATAGCTACATGTTCACCTTTATATGATGTTGCGTTTGGTTTCGGAGAAATTAGGAACCGCATGATATATTTAATAACTTGTTGCAGTTAAATAGCGGTTTTTCCTTTATATGCTCATATTACTGTTTCATGTTGCATATATTATATTTCATGGATTTCATATTGTAATATGGTTTTCATATGATATTTTTTGGATGTTTTAATTCTGCGTATATATATCAGTGGTATGGGACATTGATATATATATGTATATTTACGTGTGTGTGTGTGTGTGTGTATATATCAGTGGTATGGGACGCTATTATATATGTACACCTACATAATATATCATCATAATGATCTATTCAATTATACTTATTCATTTGATATGAGAGCCGATGTTATGGTCGATATGAGGGCCGATGTTATGGTCGATATGAGAGGCCTATGTGCCCGATATGAGGGGACGATGTGCCCGATATGAGGATGACATGTTTTATTCCATACTCCGCATTTATTTGATATGCATTGCTTCATGTATTAGTAGTACCTGATAGAGTACCTTTCATGACTATTGCATATATATATTGTTGTTTATTGCTATCAGCATGCATGCGATAGATTAGCGCAGTACATGCATACTTGCGATTACCTGCATATGTTATTTACTATTCACGAGTTGGCAACCCACTACCGTTGTGCCACAGGGTTGTACAGGTTGTCCCTCAAAGCAGTCGCGGCAGGGCTTTCATCTATCGTATCATCTTTTGCAGCGGATACCGCTACGGCTGACTGGGTGCAGTTTTGCTATATGTGGGTTTTTGCGGTTATCCAATATCGCTCATTGTATATTCGTTGTATTCAGTACTCTCCATCTACCATTTTCATGTATTGACTTAGAGACGAGTTGTGAGAACGATATTGTATATTATTTGAGACTCTGGAGGTCTTTTATGCTATTCACTTATATCGTCTTTTTCTTCGCTACGGCATCGTATATCTGTTGTGGTGGTTGTTTTCCGCCGTTGGGCGTGGATTTGCTCCCGTTTGGAGATGCTTTATTTATATCTTTTGTTGTACCCTTTTTGGGAGCTTGTTTTACAAAGGAGGTGCTGCCAAATTTTTAAAGGAAATAAATTTGGACTTTAAAGAGTTTGATTGAGATTTCAAAAGTTTTAACGATGTTATTATCACTTACTACTTTTGATGGTTTAGATTGCTGGGTTTTCGGCTTACTTGAATTACGTTACGCCTGGAGACGTTACGTAGCTTAAGGGCCATCACGTACCAAATTTCGGGTCATGACAGTTAGCTACAGGTTGTGTGTCTAAAAAAATAAAGTCAACGGGAATATGAAGTCCCCAACTTTTATTAACACATCCTCTAGCTCACCTCTAGGATGGGTGATAGATCAGTCGGCATTTGAAGAGTATAGTGTGTGGGTTTTAGCTCTCCTACACCTAGTTGCTCATATACAGAATACGGAAGCAGGTTAACACTGGCACCAAGATCCAAAAGAGCGCGGTTGATGTTCTTATCCCCAATGGTTATTGAAATCGTAGGATAGCCAGGGTCCTTCAGTTTTTGAGGTAAAGCTTGGGTAAGAGCATCACTCACGGTACTAGCTAAGAAAACCTTCTTTGGTACCTGAGATTTCCTCTTCTTAGTGCATAAGTCCTTCAAGATTTTTGCGTAAGACGGGACTTGCTGAATTGCATCTAAGAGGGGAATGTTGATGTTAACCTGTTTAAACAACTCCAGAATCTTCTCCATTTGTGGATTTTGTTTATTGGTCCTCAACCGGTTTGGAAATGGAACGTTTTAGAAATTGGTTGAGTCCTATGCTTGTGGAGGAGATTGTAGAGTTGGAACGGATCCCAGAACTGGAGTTTGAATGGAGTGAGATGTGGATCCGTTCGGTGCGGCATTTGAAGAAGAAGAGACTTTTGAAGAATGGAGAATAGGTTCAGAAGAAGAAGGAGTGGAAGGAGTAGAAGAAGAAACGGTCGGGGTGTCATCATCATAATCAATTGGTGTGCCGATATTGTTGTTCAGCATTCTTCCAGATCTCAATGTAGTCACGGCACTCACATTATGGTTCTGTTGTTCATGAGCAACATGCACATTAGGTGGGTGACCAGGATTTGGGAGTGGTTGAGATGGAAGACTTCCTTTCTCTCGCTCACTTAAAGCTGCGTTCAGCTGTGCAATCTAGGCTTCGATGGTCTTGATGCTTTGCCCGTGTGCAGCAGCATATTGCACCAGAGACTGAATAGAAGACTGGATGTTGGCGGTGGATTGAGTCGATTGCTTTACAAATGCCTCCAGACTCCGTTCTAGCGAGGAAACCTTATTGTTGTTTGACGGAACAAAGTTGTTTTGAGGAAAAGAATTGTTGCAGGGTGCAAAGTTGTTCGTCGGATTTTGAAAAGGTTGGGATTGGAAGGGCTGCTGAAATTGTTGTTGAGTTTGTTGCTGAGCTTGTTGTTGAGGAGGAGGAGGCCTCTGAAAGTTGTTGTGGCCTTGGAATTGATGTCGGTTCTGATTCCAAACGAAATTGGGGTTGTTCCTCCAACCGGGATTGTATGTGGAAGAGTATGGATCATTTCTTGGTCTTTGCTGAAATGCAGCATTAACCTGACCCTGTCCTTGAGATGGTGGATTATAAGGACACTCTTCAGTCAAATGAGATGGGTCCGAACAACAAGCGCAAATGGTACGAGGGGGAACAGAGGCAGGAGAAGGAGATGAAAATTTGCTCTCAATTGCTTCCAGTTTCCGCGTGATTGCAGCCATCTCGGCCTTCATTGTAATTGAGATGTCGAGTTGATAAACTCCAGCCCTAGAAAGACCGGAAGAAGTAGAAGAAAAAAAAGTGTTCGGTATGGTGCTCTCCCATTGAAGCATCCGGTCTGGTGCTCTCCTATTGAAGCGTCTGTTCCGCAAGATCATCGAAGAATTGCCAAGCTTTATCATCAGATTTGGATAGGAAGTGGCCTTGACAAATGGTCTCCAGCAACTGCTTAGTTGCTGGATTCAGGCCCTCATATAAAGTTTGGCAAAGTTGTCATCTCTCAATACCGTGATCAGGGCACTGAATAAGGAGGTCCTTGTACCGGTCAAAGCACTTCCATAAAGGTTCAATTGGAAGTTGGGTGAATTGATTTATTTCGTTTCGGATCCGTGCGGTTTTATGATTTGGGTAGAAATTTTTAAGAAATGCTTTTACAAACTCGTCCCAACTAGTTACCGAATGAGATGCGGTGCTATACAGCCACTTTTCAGTAAGGTCACACAGAGTGAAAGGAATAACTCGTAGCCGTATAGCATCATCAGACAGTTGGGTTGTCTTCATCATCACACAAACATTCTGGAACTTATTGATGAAGATGTAGGCATCTTCGGATTACAGCCCATGAAATTTGGGCAACATGTTAATTAAATGGGTCTTAATTTCGAAATTATCCCCATTGGCCTGTGGAAGTGAAAGACAAGTCGGAAGCGTAGCGCGGGTAGGATAGAAACGATCTTGGAGCGCAATTCGCTGTGGCGCTTCAACAAGAGGTGGTTGCGGGTTATTCACACCTGATGGAGGTGGAATAAGTCCCGGGAGAGGTAAAGGGATGTTAGGAGGAAATCCTGACATCTCGGAAGAAGAATTTAGTGATGATGATGGTGAAGATGAAGGTGAAGATGTATGAACAGAATTACGGTCAACGTCGGAGTTGGCCGGCAAAGGTAAGGGTGAAAGAGGCGTGGAGGAAGTTTCGACATCGAAGTCGACCGCATAGTTGATAGTGACTAATGTAACGCGGACTAGGCGGGCACTAGTGTCCCGAGTCCAACCGGACATACAATAAACGAGTTTAGTATAATCAAAGCGTAGAATGTGAGGGTAAAAAAACGTCAATGGAGAAACGTTGATGAAAGGTGGTGAAATGGAATTCTGGTGACAAAGGGCAAGTTTTTATAGAAGTTTTTGTTTTGTTGTTTTTTTAGAAAGAGTTTTGCAATATATATATATATATATATATATATATATATATATATATACGGATTTATGACACAACTTCAAACAATCACAGTCACAACATACACAATCATGCCCAGAGCTATGGTCTTCAAAGTCCACTAGACTGCTCCTAACTGTTCCAAAGTTACAAGTTGTGAGATAACCCTCAAATCGTCTCTTCACTGCCAATTGTGGCTAGGTAAGCACAAGCGAGGTAAGGAGGGTTCCGGTCACGAATCACCGTGAGACGGGCCTTTTAAAATTACCTTCTCACTTGTCTAGCCTAGACACCACAAAGTCAAGTTTAGATAAACGACTGAATGCCCACAATCTTCCTTTGTCCTATTGAGCATGACAAGTCCTTAGTTAGCTGAGTCTAGATATTTTTTATTAAGCTCAAGGGTAATGCGTATGCTTTTACTGATTTTTGGCGTCTTAGGAAGGGTGATGAAATCCCCACCTAATCTGAATTGGTGTTATAGCCCCTTAAAGTCCATATTATTTATGCAAAACAATAACAAGCTAAAATCTAAAACACTTGCAAAAATTTATTTGGCGGCGGTGCAAAGAATCCTGCACAAAAACAGTTTTATTGGAGAGGGGAAGAGAGTTTGCACAAAGAATGCTGCAAAAAGAATAGTTCAGTGGAGTTCAGAGAGGGTAGATAAAAGATTTGAGTACTCACCTGAGTTTTTAGGTGCTGACATCACAGGTTGACCGCGGTTCCGCGGCTTGACAGACGATTAGGAGCTTCAAAATTCTTCCCGGTGCTAAATTCAGTCTCATCTTCTTCGTTAGAGCCCCTGAATCTTGATTTAGTCACTGAATTTGCTCCAGAATTGTACAGTTAACCGTGGTTTCGTCTTAATCCGCTGCGGTGTAGCCGCGAGATATGGGTCTAACTCCCCATGACTTTGGCACTGAACTTGATCTTCTTCCTATTCTGCACACTTGCACAAAAAAGAATAAAAAATAACAAGATGATTTTTTAAGGGTTTTTTTGGTTATATATATACTTCACAAATTAACCCGAAATGACATAAAGAAATAAATTGTCGTCTCCCCGGTAATGGCGCCATTTGATTGATAGAGATTTGGTGTGTTTAGTTTTAATTACCACAATCAAGACGGTTTCACTTGGTAGCTAGCCGGATGAGTACGGGTCGGTCCACGGAGAGATGGGAATCTTTTTCTTAGTGTTTTAACGAGTTAAGTCTAAATTGTCCGTGTTTGTTTAATATTAACTATGTGCTAAATATGTATAAAAAGAGCTTGTTAGGGTTAGGGTTAAGTTAGTTTGAGTTAGGAGTCGCTCACCACTTTCGTTGCCACTTTTAATATCGATGTTACGGTAATCGGAAACAACGGGGATTAGCACGACTAGGAAGGAAACTTGCGAGTATAAGTTAGGCTTTCCAACGCTTAGTTCCTTCTTTTTGGTCCTTGTCCGTCCGTTTTTGGCTCTTAGCTGTAACCTCCGGTCAATTCAACCACAACCGGTCTCACTAGGGTGTCACCGCTATCATGTAAGATAGGGTGCCGTAGGGAGTGGATTGTGGTTAAATTAGCGGGAGTCCGAATCAAGATGTTGGGCAAAGAAAATAGTGAAAGAGATTTCCTTCTCTCAAACTTCCCTTATCCTACCCTAACAAGTGAGAAACTACTCACCCATTATAAAGAAAAAGAAAATAAAACAAAGAAATGAGTTAGAGAATCACAACTAGCTATTTGGGACCTCACTTAGGCAAGGATCACACTTGAGCATCATTGTTGTAAGGATAAAGGAAAAGAGAAAAAGAAAACAAACAAACAAACAAACAAATAACAACAACTACTTTAACAAAGAAAATTACAAGCAAAATATAAGAACTCAATTATAAGACATGCATGTTAAAAGAACTCTTCTTTATTCATCACTCACTCAAAAGCTCACTACAATATCAATGGAGAATAGATGAAGAGGAAGAAAAAGTTACAAATTACTATCCTAAATCCTAATACAAGAAAAACATCCTTTACTTGGCTTGAAATTGGGCTATTTATATGCGGATACAAGAAACCCTAGGGCTAAAATCTGAGCCCTTACACAATTACAAAACTACCCTGAAAATATCTCCTGTCTCCGAGTCAACTCGGCCGCGGAACCGCTACATAAGTGCAAAATTGGTCGCGGTTCAGCGACCATTTGGGTGAGATGTTGTGCCGTTTTTTCTGGGGTTTTCCATGTTATTGTTCTTCTCTGTTTAGTACACTTAGTTTCTCAGAATCACTTCATTTTTCTCCCAGATTCTCAACAGTCCAAAAAGATGAAAGAATGTGGACTTTTGCCTTGATTTTCTTGAGCTCCGCGTTATAAACTTGGTTCTTGTGCTGCCTCCTTGTGCTTTGTGCATGAAATGACTATTGATTTCCATTTTGTCCCTAGAACTGGTAGGCGGCATCTTACGGATGGTGAGCGGAGACCCGTATTTTTATCTGTTGTTGGTAGTAGTCCTGAATTTGTCAAGACTATTTATGATTTTCATTGTTTGGAGCTGAGAACCTGTAACCTACAATTATTTAGCAAACACGGATCAAGAGTACCTACCTATATGCAATGCGATCAAAAATAGGCGATATAAAAGTGCAAAATTCTGATATGAACAAGTCACATTCCTCGTATTGTACGTGGATGACATTCTCTTGATTAGAAATGATGTTCATATGCTACAATCGGTTAAACTATTCCTATCACAAAGGTTCTCTATAAAGGATCTAAGTGATGCCTCGTGCATTCTAGGCATTAAGATCTATAGAGATAAATCTAAGAGAATGTTAGGATTATCCCAATCTCGATACATAGACACTATACTAAAAAGATTTAGTATGGAAGATTCTAAGCGAGGTAATTTATCCGCTTGTCACAGAATCACCATTTCCAAAGACTTCTGTCCAAAGTCTGATGAAGGGAGGGCTCGCATGAATTTATACCCTACGCTTCTTCTGTAGGGTCTATCATATATGCGATGTTATGTACTCATCCAGATATAGCTTACGCACTAAGTGTAGTAAGCAGGTATCAATCCAATCCAGGGAGAAACACTAGACAGCTGTGAAGAACATTCTTAAGTACTTATGAAGGACTAAAGAAATGTTCTTGGTGTATGGTAATGAGGATCTCTAAATGAAGGTCTTTACTGATTCCAGCTTCCAGAGTGACAAGGATGACAGCAGGTCTATCTCGGGTTTTGTATTTACCCTCAACGGAGGGGCAGTCTGTTGGAAAAGTTCCAAACAGGACACCGTTGCAGACTCAACGATGAAAGCTGGCACATTGCTACAAATGATGCTGCCAAGAAAGAAAACTAGATGCGGAAGTTCATCTCAGAGCTTGGAGTGGTTCTAACCATTATTGATCCAATACCCTTATATTGTGATAATAATGGGGCTATGGTATTAGCCAAGGAACCCAGGTCCCATCAGCGTTCCAGACATATCCTGAGGCGATATCACCTGATCCGGGAGATAGTTGATCGTCGTGAGATCGAAATTCGGAGAGTAGACACAAAAAACAACACTGTGGATCCACTCACCAAGGCCTTTCCACTGGCGCAATTTAAACGACTTTTTGAGATGTTGGGTATGAGATACGCCAATAATTGGCCTTGGTGCAAGTGGGAGATTGTTAGATATGTATGCCCTAGAGACAATTATTGTAATTGTTGGACATGTATATATCTACAGGATAATCTTTCTCGATATGATAGTATGCTATTTGGTTTGGTTTTATCATTCATGTGTATGGTTCTACTTATTATTACTGTCACTAATATATGTTGATGAAGCCCTTAGGATGTTTGCTTTCTGCCAGGACTGTGATGAAGATCATACTAGTGGGACTTAGATAATCTATAAGTATATCCTTAGATGTTCCTAGTCGAGGGGATATCGAGACAGGGCAGCGATGTCCTAAAGTAGACTAGTGTATACGTTTCTTGAGCCTGTATTAGGATGATGGATAATCCCATATCCATTGGTGTTTGAAATCAAAGATTGTATACAGCTGCTCATTAGAGACTGAGTACACAGAACGGACTCGCCGAGAACTCTTAGATGGTATCATACCTATCGTCAAATAGCAGTTCTCTGATGACACTTGTATAGGTTAGTCTATAGACACGAGATCTTCATAGTGTCTTGTGTGGTTCCCACTGTGCTTTGATTTCCACCCTACCAAGACTCTAATGAGTCGTACGAACAGGTGGTTTTTGGATACAATCCCGAGTCGCATGGAAGCAGTGAGCAATAGGAGGGGTTTCGTCTCTCCCGGTATTGGGAGTTATGTTGCGCTATGCGCGATTGGATATAACCACAAGTCCCTGGCCAGGGATGATGAGATTTACTAATAAGTATTATCAGTAGTTTCTCGATTGGTTATAGGCCACATATCGGCATGACTTATCGAGTTATTAGGGTCTGACGATTCTACCACCCCCTAGACTAAATATACGACATATCAGACGAAGAGACCAAACTGTATGGTAAGTTTTGGTTATAGGATCTATGGGAGTTTGAATAATTTTACTTGTTGATCTTCTATTCGTTCAATACCTGGATAGTCGTTACGTCTAGCTAGTACCGCTGACGGTTTGTGGGTATCTGAAGTGATCATTACCTACTACTAGCGTATTGACGAGTCTTTAGAGTCCTACATAGAGGTTTCCTAACTCAAGCGAAATGAAGTAGGTCACATATGGAGATATGTGTGGGTGCTTGATTAAATACGAGTATATGATACCGTATTCTAATCTAGCGTTTTTTATATTAGCCAGGTTATATATGATATGACCGAATTATTAAATCAAGTGTTGATTTAATAATTAACTAATATAATACTCATTTTAATTCTTTTCTTCTCATTATATATTTGATATATACAAATTGTATCATGGTTGATGATACACAGAACATGGCTATATGATAATCACATTGAACGAAAAGATAAAGAAAATGATTTACTTATATATGAATGAAAAGGAAGAAATGGGTCATGGCTTCTAAGATGTTCTCCAAGTTTCTAAGAGCCATGACTCATTGTTTTCCTTTGTTTTTATTCATCCATATTTATTATTTTCTCAAGCTCATCTTATCCTCAAGGTTCATTCAAATCTCCAAGTTCATCATCTTCATTTTCCTCTCTAGTTTTTTCTAAGTTGAAAAAGAAAAAAGGAAAGAAAGAATTTTAATAAGAAAATCCCTACTTCATCAATCTACACTACTCTAGCGAATTAGTATAGGTTGTTCTCTTCACTAATTCATAGATTAGTGAAGTGTGAGCTTGAGTGTGAGAAACTTCGAGGTGGATTATCTTTGACGACGAAAACTTCGAACAAGCTCATTCCATCCTTCAAGTGGATTCGAAGAAGAGTTCTAGTAATACTACTTGGAGCAATTGAAGTGAAGGACAAGACTACAAAGGTTGTAGTTTCCATTCACTTAGTTTTAATCTCTAATTTGTTTTGCTAAGAAACCTCTAGTTCGATTCTTATTTAGTAGACTTAGCCCTCTAGAATTTTTAAAAATTGCTTACTTGCTTTTGTTAAAATCTTAGTAAAGGTACTAAGACAAACTTACACAGCATCCTCTCTCTCTCTCCCCTTGCATCTCCGTTCACAAACGCGAGCACCAGGATTGTCCCCGATTCCTTCAGCCCCCGCGTATGAAGATATGATCGCCTTTTACTGCTAGATCTGGTGCAAGATATCTACATAACGAACCCTCCAGTTCATAGAAATAAAGCCCATCAGATAGGCCAAATGTATTTTATCCTCGGCCTGATCCAATGCATGTTGCGGTATCGCCCTAAAAAGCCCGGGTGTAGTCCTCCAGAGAGAAGACCAACGTGGGAGCAATCACCTACAGTGATCCTCCAAACTATGGAGTATGGCCTCACATTGAGTTTCAGAATAGCTGGGCTCGTATCAGTAAACATCATCATGAGAAATAATATCCCTGACGTCATACAAATGACCAGCCACAGTACCTGAGAAGAAAAGAGAAGCATTAGTTCACAAAACAGAAACTATCATGTAAAGAATCAAGACATGAAGTATGCATCGTATAAAAAATCAAAATATTTTTCTAAGTATGGGATGCGCAACCCATCGGGGTGCACACATCTTCCAAAATCTAAAGGATTTCTTTAAGTAATGGGTGCGCAACCCAAAAAGGTACACACATCCCATGAAAATCAAAAGATTTTCTAAAATAATAGATGTGCAACCAAAGGGGTGAGTACTATTTAAAGGAAGCAAAAACTTTGGGTGCGCATTCTACTTTGATGGGATAGGTTTTACCTATCAAATCAAAGAAAATGAGGAAGTAAAAGTTTCGCTGAAGAGAACTAGCTCTGAAGAAGAACAACCGTTCTTAAAAATTTTCAGAAAGAAAAGCAAGGAGGCGTGGCCTCAATGAAAGAAGGAAGTCCCTATTTATGGGAGTTTAAAGTCAGTTCAAATCCTTGTAGATCTCGTAGCAGATCTAATGATTCGCAAGTTGACACCGATGTATATATGTGCAAGACACATGCACACAACCGGTGGGGGCATTTGTTCGCACTCATTTTTAGGGTCTATCCAATGGATGCGACACGACACATGCAAAGCACGTGCACATAGCAAAGGCCATCGCATGCGACGCGTGCAAAGCACGTGCGCATGGCAAAGGCCATCGCATGTATTTGATTAAATCATTCTAAGAAGAAAATCTTCTATCAGTTAACAAAATTAACAAAACAGTCAAGATTGATCTTTGGATCAATGATCCACATCCAGAAATTAATATGAGTCAATTAAGATCAAATTGAGATAAAAACTCATCTGATTGTTGGAAACAAACCCTAACAATTCCTCTCCTATAAATAGGAATCCCCTCACGTTGAAGAGATCTCTTTTTCTCTAAACTCTTATCATTTTCGTCTTCTCAAAAAAAAGAAGAACCGAAGCTTCTCAAGAAGAAAAGCCCTCTAGCAAATTGTAAGATTTAGCAACGGCAGAGACTCATAGCATTATTCTCAGAATATAGACATCAAGAGGATCTCCACATGGCGACACAAGAGACCGGAAGAAATCCTAAGTCCTGATTCCACTAGGTTGCGGTGGAAGGGCGGCCAAAGTGTGATATTTGCGGCGGATCCGCGGTTGTTTGGTGACCTTAGGATGTGATATTGTATAGCATGGATCTTAACGGCATATATTCATATAGGGAATCTAAGGTTTCTGGTTTAGTGACTATATAAGAGACCAAGAGTTTCATATTAAAGATCATCATCGAAAAGATCAAGAGATCCACGCATCCGGGTGATTATCATCTATTCATCTACCTCCAACAAGAGAAAGATCTAGAGCAACTAGGGTTCTTGTAATCTATTTTTAAATGGAGAATTGTAAATGCAATAGTTTATTAAAAAAATGTAGTTTTTATTTAATTCTTTTTGCATTTAATTTCTGCATCTTAATCATGCTTTCATTCTTCTTAAACCTTTCTTCTAAATCTCTAACCATAAGCAAGTAATTCCTAGCTTGCTAGGGTTTGTAGGATGGGGTGGACCAATGGATGAAAAAATCTTTTAACTTCTTTTATACATTTTAAAGTTTATAAACTTTAGCAAAATAAATATTAACCTTCTTATCGGGCGTGCTATCAAATTATTGATAGTCACGACCACGATTTGAGATTGGTTAAACACTTGTTTTGTTAAAGATTGGACATGCATAGAGATTAATGAAAGGACAAGGGTTAAGAGTGGGAAACCTATTCCCTCCAAGAACCATAATCTACATTCATCACTATCGATCTAGTTTTAAACTATTAAAAGATAAGAGGTGTCATTTTTAATTAGTCATCCATTACTACTAAGTCCTATAAACCCTACAATCGTTTTTATTATAAATTTTACATCTATATTAAAATAGATCTACAACCAATCACCCATCTTTTTATCAACTCGTCTAAAGCAAGAAAAGGGCTTACGTTACCCTATGGACGACCCATACTCATCGTGGGTAGCTACTAACGACACCGTATTGATTGTGGTTATTTACAAACACAGTTCTTCGTATACGATCAATCAAATGGCGCCGTTGCCGGGGAAACGGTCATAATTTTTTTCTTCTTATTCAGGTTGATTTCTTATAAAAACCTGGAACATAAAAATAAAAATAAAAAACCGCATTTTTAACGATTTTTTTGCGCGTTTTGCTAGAAATCTAGAGCACTTGGAGCGAACCATAGAGATTCAGAGACTGTCAACTTAGACCAAAGGAGTAGTGGTGTGTCTTGAAGAAATATGAGCAGAAGATCCTTCAAAGAGGCGGCAAAACCTAGGCTATTTGGTCAATTTGGCAGCGGAACCGCAACACTCTTGACGATTGGGGCCCCCAATATTCTATGGTAGTTTCTTATTGACTTCCTCTCTCCTCTAAAGCTCCAATAATCTGATTTTGCCTGTAGGATTCTTTGCAAATATCGCTGCTCAAAAATCTTTTTGCGTGTTTTGATATCGGTTTGTTTGTGAATATCTAAACCGGACATTAAGGGGAAATAACCCAAATCCAAATTAGGTGAGGATTTCATCACCCTTTCTAGGCCCCAAAAATCACAAAACGAGCATACTATCACCCTACGTTAATTAAAAAATATCTAGACCAAGACTCTGAGGACCGTCGCGCTCAATTAGAACAGAGGAGGGTCGTGGGTAATCTATCATTTATCCGCATTTCTTTTGTGATATCTGGGAAAGTGTGACTAAGGAAAGTGGTTACTTAATTAGGCCTGCTATTTCAGTGATTCGTATAGAGGATACCTCCCACTTACCTGGCACTTACCTGACCATAAGATTAATAAGGAAGTAGTAGAGGATTGATCCTGCGACTTGTCCTTTGGAAGTCTAAGAGAGGTCTAGTGACTTGACCTAGGAGACACTAGTTCTAGGAATTGATTATGCATTTTGTGATTTGTTGAGTCAAGTCTCAAGTCCCTCTTTCAAAGCAAAACAATTTCCAAAATCCAAAAAGAGCTTAAATCATTACCATTTCACCCTCTTTTCTTTTCACTTTCTTATAATGGGTAACCTAAACAGATGAACTCTTGCCGAGCTTTGCTATCCAGAACCAGATATCTCTTGTTTTGCAATTGCTTCGATACAAAATCTGACTCTACCATGTATTTAAGAGATAGGATAGAGCACGCAGAAAAGAACAGTTGGATACCCCACTCAAGGTACTATCAACCGCATCAAAATTCAACATCTTCTTATGTTGATAATTTGTTTAAGGCGAGTGAGGAAACTTATAAACGCATGTCCATCGCTGAGCATATTGCGAAGGCTGAAAGCCAAAGTTTCAATCCTTTTACTAATCCAAAACCGTTAGGACAACAAACACCATCATTTCCATATGAAAATATTGATACTCGTTTTGAGGCGAATATGACATCCGTTACACCCATGACCATTGCTGAACAAATAGCAGTTTCTAGTCGCCAACTAACCAACCAATCTCAATATTCTTCATATCATAATGTTGATCCTAATCCTATTTATGAAACATGGGTACACCCTTCTAATTTTTATCCACGGTACCAAACTTTCACATGCTCTCATATTGACACTTCTTAAGGCTAATAGGACAAGTCATAAACGCATGTCGATTGCGGAACACATTGAACTCGCTCATAGCCAACAATTAAAGGCGTCTCTTCTTAACATTTCTCTTCAGGCTAATGCGGAAAATCATAAATGCATGTCAATTGCGGAACACATTGAACTCGCCCGTAGCCAACAATTAGACGTATTCTAACCATACTCAACTTTCTCACCTTATCTAGACAGTGCTTCTGAAAATCAATTAGGAAGTTCCACGGTTTAATGTGAATCCTTCATTGGAACTTCTTCACAAACCATGTCTAGTCCTGAAGAAGGGTTGGAATTGAATAGTGAAAAAGAACAAGAGATCCATTAAAGTCAAAACAAAACCGGTTCTTTTGACCTCTACACCTTCCATCCTGCACTCCAACCGAATATATTCGATCTTCAACCGCTTCATAGTCTAAATGATGAGGTGCCCGAGAATAACATGTTTGACTTTTTTAACAGTGAATATGAAAGAGATCCTTACACCCTTCCAAATTAAACCAATCCTTATTCGACTACACTTGATATTTCAAACCTTCCAACTCCATCAAGTGAACCAAGTGATTTATCGATTGAGGATAGTATAATTGATAAATTTTTAAATACCTATTCATTTGATTTGACCGAAGGTTTTAGTGAGAGCGGTGATGAGAATATCGTTGAAGATGAACCCATTATGTTGGATGAATTGGATTCTCCTACCCATCATGTCGCTTCTATTGAATACGAACATCTTCCTGTATAATTAACTGATCCTATTCTTACCACCGACTTATCCGATAAGCAGAACGATAATCAACTTTCATCTCCCAGGTTTGGTTCAACAACGCTCGACACACAAGTTTGTTTACCCATTTCATCACGCATTTTCTTTGGTTCTCCTAATATTCTTTTAACTCCACCGAGTTTTGATGAATCACACTCCAATATTTTGAGCTCTATGATTCTTGAAAGACCACTCGATTTAGACTTTTTTGAGAAGGAAGGAGACGATCATTTCGAATCTCCTACCTCCATAATTTCTGATGAATCGAGTGTTTTGAATCTTGGTGAGCAAAAGACTGACCTTGGAACTTTCAACCATCCTAGTGAATCTGCATATTTTATTAATATCGATATCAATGAAATTATTACTCGGACCATTGATGAAAGTTTTGAAAACATTTTCGCCGAAGAACTCGCATTCCTAAAAGACGTGGATGTTGTGATAAATAACCTCCAACCGAAGAAATTAAACTGCTGCCATTTCTTCTTATCACGTACGAGAATGCAAATATTCCACTAATTCCTAATCATTCACATTCTCATTTTCATCCACCATCACTATTTCGTCTCTACCAACCGAGACGTAAACCCGTTCAATTACCCCTCTTATCTTCTCTACACTTCTTCACGTCTATAGGTGACATGATCTTCTACCAATTATGTTGTTACATCGATAAAATATTCGAATGGTGGGTGTTGACTTTTGGTCTTTGTAAAGCTTTGCATAGACCGATACCTTTACCCCATTCTTATAATTTTAAACGCTTAATACTATTGCACTCAAGTTTTAGGGGGAGAAAAAAATATTTTGGCTCTTGAAAGAAAAGAAAATTTTTGTACAATTGTGAGCCAAAAATAAGTTTGCGGGAGGATTTCACTGTCATTAAATTTTGTCCCTTTCTGCTAATAAAGAAGCTTAAGTTAGCGACGCCAGACCGCGGAGAATTCGAGAACAAGTAGTGGCATGCCTACGGACCGATTTTATGATGCATGAGGATGGATCTATGAGGTATGGGAGCAGGATTTGTGTGCCTATCGGATCGGATCGATTCGAGAACAAGTAATGGCTTTGCATAGATTCGTTAATGATCCGATCAACTAATGCGGACTGAATCTGTAGATTCATTAACGATGCGAGTACCCCTGGCATGATCATCTCTGTCTCTAACTCATTAAGATCTCATCGATTCCTCCAATAAGTAGTGAAACTCAAAGCCATCGGCTAGCGACTCAGAGCATCAGAAACTACATTTACCTTTCCCGGATGATACTACAGATTTATGTCAAAATCTGTCATTAGTTCCATCCATCTCCTTTGTTTTATATTGAGCCCTTTCTGAGTGAATATATACTTCAAACTCTTGTGATCAGTGTAAATCTCCACTCTCTCCCCTAATAAGTGCGTATGTCTCTAAATTTAAGAGCGAGGATTACCGCAGTGAGCTCAAAGTCGTCCGTTGGGTTGTTGCGTTCATGAATCTTCAACTGTCATGATTCATACGCTATTACTTTCCCATGCTGATGCAACACACAACCAAGTCCCTTCCCTGACGCATCGCAATGAATGTCGAAACCTTCAGACCTTTCAAGAATGGTAAGAATTTGTATTGAAGTCAAACGAGTCTTCAACTGTAAAAATACATTCTCATAGTCCTTGGACCACACATACGGCATATCCTTCCGGGTCACACTAGTTAACGGCTCTGCAATCATGGAGAAGTTTTCAATAAATAGGTGGTAATGCCCGGCAAGACCTAAAAAGCTCCTGATCTCAGTAACTGTTTCCGAGGTCGATCGTTTTTGTATAGCATCAATCTTGGCAGGTTCCACAAAAATCCCTTCACCAGTCACGATGTGTCCATGGAAAGCTACTCGCTTCAGCCAAAACTCGCATTTACTGAGCTTTGCATACAGTTGATGCCATCGCAAGGTCTAGTACAATGCGCAGATGCTCTGTGTGTTCCTTCCAACTTTTTGAGTATACTAGGATATCTTCGATGAAGATAATGATGAATTTTTCTTGATACTCATAGAACAATTGATTCATCAAATCCATGAACACAGCCGGGGCATTAGTCACTCCGAAAGGCATCAACAGGAATTCATAGTGCCCGTACTTAGTCCTGAAAGCTGTCTTAGGAATATTAGACGTCTTGACCTTGAGATGATGATAACCTTTCTTGAAATCTAGCTTCAAAAACATCTGAGAACCTTCTAATTAGTCGAACAAGTCGTTGATTCTAGGCAACGGATACTTGTTCTTGACGGTGACCTTGCTTAGCTCCCGGTAGTCGATACACTTCTTACTGGTCCCATCATTTTTTGGTACCAAGAGAACTAGAGTACCCTAGGTTGAGACGCTCGGTCTTATAAAACCTCTCCGAAGTTGGTCATCAACTTGTGCTCTAAGTTCCGTCAATTCTGTTGGCCCTAACTGGTATAGTTCCTTCGAATTTAGTCGGGTGTCAGGTATCAAGTCTATCGCGAATTTGATCGCTTGGTCTGGTGGTAGATCATACTGTTAGATATGTATACCCTAAACGCCATTATTGTATATTATAGTGGATGCTTGGACATATGTATATACAGGACAATCTTGCTCGATATAATAGTATGCTATTTGGTTTGTCTTTATCATTCATGTGTATAGTTTTTACTTGTTATTGCTATCGCTAATACATGTTGATAAAGCCCGTAGGTTTATTGCTTAACTACCATGATTATGATAGAGATCGTACTAGTGAAACCTGGGTAGTCCATAAGCACATCCTTAAATGTTCCTAGTCTTGAGAGTATCGAGACTGGACATCGATATTCCAGAGTAGACTAGTATATACGTTTCTTGACCCCAACCGGGGGGTTGCTCCCATAGCCATTGGTGCTTGACACCAAATATTGTATACAGGTGCTCATTGGAGAATGATTTTCACCGAACGGACTCACCGAGAACTCCTAGATGGTATTATACCTATCGTCAAATAGCAGTTCTCTGCTGACATACGTACAAGGTAGTCCGTAGACTTGAAATCGTCATAGTGTCTTGTGTTTTTCCCACTGTACTTTGATTATTACCCTACCACGGCTTTAAAGAGCCGTGCAAACAAGTTTTAGTTGGATACAATCCCAAACCACATGGAGGCAGTGAGCGATTGGAAATGATTCGTCTCTCCCGGTATAGGGAGTAAATGTCATGCTGTGCCTGATCGACTATAACCACAAGTCCTGTTCAGGACAGATGGGATTTACTGATAGTGTTATCAGTAGTTTCTTAGTGGATTATGAGTTATGTGATCGACACGACATAATGGGTTATTAGGGCTCTGACGGGTTCCGCCCTCCAGATTTGGTTTGTGACACTCTTAGACGAAGATATCAGACTATACGATGAATGTCACTTATAGGCTCTATAGAATTTCGGATAAGCGTGCTTATCGATCTTCCTTTTCGATCAATACCCTGGTAGTCATTACATGTAGCTAATACCGCTGACGTACTTGTTGGTTGTGGATATAATCCTGACCTACTGCTGGCGTATTGTCGAGTCATTAGAATCCCACACAGCGGTTTCCCGGCTTAGGCGAAACGATGTAGAGTGAATATGGAGATACGTGCAGGAGCCCGATTAAACACGTGTATTAGATTAACGTATTTTAATCGGGTGTTTTATGATATTATCCGGTATATATATTGATATAACCATATTATTAAATCAAGTGTTGATATATATATATATATATATATATATATATATATATATATATATATATCATACTTACTTGATTTTTCCTCTCTATTTATGTATTTATATATAATACAAATACTTATATTTATATATGTATTTGATACATATTACTAGTGTGTATAAGATGCACATAGAAAATGATATGAGAACAAAATATTTTCTTTGTTTTTTAAGCAAAGAAAATGAGTCATTTTGAAAAGAAGAATATAGAGTTTTTTGGAAAACTCTTGATCTTTTCTTTTAGATAAAGATGGCTAGGTTTTTTTTTCCCATCTTCATTCTCAACCTTATCTTCTCTCTCTTGAGAATTTCTAAAGAGAGTTAGAAAAAGAAAAAGAGAGGAAATTAGTAAGAAAAATTATTCTATATCATTTTTCTTCACTTTTCTAGCAAACTAGTGTAGACAAGTTGCTTCACATACATCATTTTGTGAAGTGTGAGCTTAAGTTGGGCTAATCTTAAGATGGATCATCTTCGAAAAAGGTTGGTCATGATCAAGCACGTTCCCGGTGCCTCGGAGCCTTACTAGAGTCGATGGAACTACGTGGGGTTCTTCCGCAAGGAAGCGGATACGCTACAAAGGTTGTAACCCCCTCTAACTCATAGATTAGTTCTTTATTATTTCCAAATTTTAGTCTTTAATTATATTTCTAAGGTTTAGGGTGTTTTGCACTTTATAATTTTTTAAATTGTACTTCCACTTACCAAAAACCTTAGCTTGGTGAGCATAGCACCCTTACACAGACACATCCGCGAACACGTCCTCAAACTCCCAAACCACCATGGGCATCTCGTCCTCTATTTGCAGAGTGTTTAGCACTTCCTCCCTCAACTTGGTTCGGTAGATCGCTGGCTTCAAGGACTGGCTCCCGTTCACGAAGCTAAAATCGAGGATCTCAAATATGACCCTGCTTTGATGGCAGTCGATGGTAGCATAGAATTTCCCTAACCAATCCATGCCCAAGACCACGTTGAAGATTGGCATGTCTATTACCATAGAATTGACGTAGAACTCCCGGCCGCAGATCGCCACATGACACAGATTGCATCCTTCGGTCGACCTTAGCACTTCCCTTCCCGGTTTTTATGTACCATCAAGTAGCGAATGGTGCCACGAAAATGGAGTGGGCAAACACTGACTTATCTAACATGAAGCAATGTGATGCCCCTGAAGCGAAAAGTGCAAGTACAGACATGGAAACTACTAAAAGGGTACCTATGTTTCTAAGTGTAACGACTTTGAAATTCCTGTACAGAAATTTCTTGTTATTGTACAGAAAAGGGTATTATTTCCTGTGTAAGAGTTATAGGTTATTTTTGTTCAATAAAAGTAAGAAACAACTTGTAGCTCACTAGTAAAGCCTCTGCACTACAGCGACATAGCCTGTGCGTTCAAATCCTATTAGACCTAATTATTTTTAAGATTTTTCTTTTAATTTTTCGGAAGCCCAAGAGTTGCACGTGCAATTCACGGAGAAATGAAAAAATTCAGAAAAATCAAACATGCGCAAAAAGGAGTAAACACAGATTAATGCACGTGGCATGAATCTCGAGGCAATTTGTAACGACTTTGAAATCTCTGTATAGAAATTTTCCTGTTAATATACAAGAAAAGAGTATTACAGCCTGAGTTTGAGTTATAAGTTACTTTTGTTAAATAAAAACAAGAAACAACTTGTAGCTCATTGGTAAAGCCTTTGCACTTATGTGGCATAGTATGTGTGTTCGATTCCCATCAGACACAATTATTTTTCTAATTTTTCTTTTTAATTTTTTGGAAGCCCAAAAAGTTGCACGTGCAATACATGGAGAAATGAAAAGTTCAGAAAAATCAAACATATGGAAAATGGTGTAAACACAGAGTTAATATGGCGGTACGAATCTCAAGGCATTTGCCTCAAAATCGACCGACGGATTTAGCCAATAGGCCGGCGGGGACGGTTCAAATGGGTCCAAATTGTTCCGTGCTTTGCACACTCGTCTCTTCAACTCCCCTCAACTCCTCTATTGTCGCGATCCGAAAAGTATGGAACATGACCGGCACTTAAACTACGAAATGTCTCGAGGCGTACGTAATCTAAGTAAGCCAAAACCCAGAAATCCAAACCAAGTAAAGCAGTGGAGTGAAGGAAAAACCAATTTAAATCAAGTAGTTTAGCAACATAAGCCGAAATATGCATTTTTAAAATCACAAATCTTTTCTAAAAATTTCGGCAGAGTTTCCTTTGTAAATATTGGCCCCGAACGGGGTACAACATGATAAATATATACATAATGATAAAAAGGCATCCTCAAGTGGGAGCTAGCTCTTCGTCAATCGACGGCCACAACCACGCAAGCATATAATATACAACGCCGAAGGGCGAGGATCAAAACTAAAAATGAAACTCAAAACAGCATGAAATCCATAATAATACAACGCGCGACTCTAAGTTCGAAAGAATAAACATCACTGGTCTGCTACGTCAATAAAATATACATGTCTGGTTGATAGAGTTTTACTAAATACAACGGAAATAACAAATATACAATGGTGGTCCTGATGCAAAAGAACCCACCAGCCAAAGCAATTACCCGGAAGGGACAGTGTGCCAGCAAAACCGCAACGAAACCTGTGTGGAAAACCTGCAAGAAACTGTGGCACAACGGGGGTGAGTTACCAACTCGTGAGTAGAAAACATCTACGAGTAGAAATTGCATGCATAACACTATCCTAGGTCATATCAGGTAATATCCTCAAATAAAAATCCAGGTCCATCTATGTATAATTGTAATAATACATGCTCGTGTCAGTACCTCAGATAGCAACATATCAGATATATGATGTATGAATGCATTACAAATGAAACAGAATACATCATGAATGAGACAACTGTTTTCTTTATTTTATGAGATTTCTGTATGTATATAAATCGCGTATCATCAATGAAATCGACAGATAAAACAGTGTCCAGCATCGACATAAAACATAAATCTCAGTATCTCAATACCTCAGACTCCGGCTAGCCGGACTGGCCTGTATCATCAAATCTCAATATCTCAGTGTCTCAGGTCTCAATACCTCGGGCTCCGTCAGTCCGGATCGGCTCATATCATCACTCATACGACCACGAACGGTATCCTCCGGATATCCGCCGTGCCAGGTAAAATCACCGGTAGGCAGTCTTCCCCTACCAGGCTCATCGTCTACACCTCGAGCTTGTTGCCCCGAGGTACCTTACCGAGTCCACCATGTACCCGAGACGGTTCATCCAACTCCTCGAATCGGGTCTCGAAAACATCTCAGAACCGAGAAAACATCATGGTGGACAATACTCAACATATCAAGGAAAACCGCATTTTTCTCTTTAAAATAATTCATCAGTTTTACAAAACTTTCACATGCAGTTTCCAAATCCAGAAAATATCAAGAATAATCCGAAATTCATCAAGTCACCATGTCAATAACAATGAAAATGTAACAACCCTAATTTTTCCTATACACTTTTCTATACAAATTTTTTTAAAAATTTTTAAAAATCCATAAAGGAATATTTTAACCTGAGCACAATATATATATAAGTAATTATTTTGTTTTTAAATAACTCCATTTTTAGTGTACATAAAATTGTTTTAAAATTAAAGTAATACTTGGGGTATTTAATGTTGTTGTTACCACTTTAAGTATTTATTTTCCCACAACAATAACAAGAAGGAGCTTGTAGCTCATTGGTAATACCTTACACTGCTAAACCAAGTCACCAGAGTTCAAATCCCATGCCCCACATTATTTTTGTATTTATTTTATTTTAATTTCTTTTGGAAGTCAACAGTCAAAAGGCCATAACTCACAAAATATGTACTGGACATGAAAAAGTAAATATACCAAATTATACCCCAGAAGAATCCTGGCCACTGGAACCCTGACTCGGCCCTACTCGGCGCCACCGGCCGGCGAATCGGCCGACTCGGTCCGGTGCCGCCAGCCGGACTTGGCCGGACGGCCGAGTCACCAACAGAGAAAAGTTGGCCCTCGACGTGGTCAACCCTCCTGCACACTTATTATACCTGGATCGGTTATAAATTGCCCAATAAATCCCTTTTACTTCTAAGTTTAATGAGTTTTAATGAATTTTTAAATAATTTTTATATATTTTATATTTTTTTATTAAAAACCCTAACCCTAGCTCAACCCTATATAAACCCCCCATGACCCTCTACCCTCTCATCACTTTTTCTAAGTCCACTCTCTCAAAAATCCAAGAGAACTTGGTACGTTAGAAAACGAGCGAAAGGCGAAGCGCTGACGAAATCGACGGCGAAGTTCCGGCGATCATGCTAGGACCTCTCAACGACGTTTCGACGCACCGGCAAACCCTCTACCTTCCTCTCACTCTCTAGCGTTGTCCAAACCCGTAAGTCCCCCTTTTCTATCTTTCTTTTCTTTCATTAAAAAACGATTTTACAAACCTGACGGAAATCGGAACAACCCGATTTCCGATTCGGTTTTCTATCAAATCTCACTAATCACTAATTCCATAATGCTTAAACATATTCATGTTGACTACTAATCACTTAAAAATCAATTTGAACAAGTTTTCACACATGAAATGATAGCCTTTTTAATATATCGTATTCTTTCACTTTAATACCACCATGTTTAGTTTATCATATTTAACCCTTTAACATTGTTACACCTTAAAGTAGATCACGAGGTAATGACCTACCTCCTCACACACTCATATGTAACCATAACACGCTTCCTTGAAAATTTAGAATACTCAAAATAAGATTTTACATTAAAATACCATTTTCTTTATAAACCTTTTCTAAAAGTTCTAAGTTATATACAATTTTAAAACAATATCTTTTAATAGGAAATACGATAAGTTGTGGATATCGATCGTTTATCTAAACCTGACTTTGTGGTGTTTAGGCAAGTGTGTCTAAGGCGAGTGGTTATTTAATTAGGGCCACTACTTGTAGTGGAGAGCCTCCCACTCACCTGGCACTTACCTGGCCGCAATTGGCGGTGAAGAGGCGATTTGAGACTTCTAATGACTTGTCGTTTAGACCATTTAGAAATAGGCTAGTTGGCTTAGGAAACCCTAGAATCTAAAATACGAAAATTTACACCTTTTACAAATAAATACCTTATCTTTATAAAACCGTTTTCTAAATGATTAGTATTTATTAAATCTTTGCAAAGCGCCACTACAACCCACCTTTGGGGAACTCGTTAGGGATAGTACGGTTTATCGTGCACCCTCGGACTTAGTAGTGTGAGATTCAGACCTCCGCAAGGAGTATTCGGTCTCGAAAGATTTAAAATACGACATTTAAGAAAAATGAGATTTTTGGAAAATAAAATATTTATTAAAAATTATTCTGGTATAAACATATGTATATTTATCATTTAAACACCTATTTGATTATAAGATAAAGTTTCTACCTTTTTCTAAAAATTACAAGATTAAAAGTTACATTAAAATACCACGAATTTCAAATAAATCAATATTACAAATTAATACCTTTATTTATGTAATTAGGATATATTCACTAGAAATAACATAAAATAAAATCACACTCATTATAACTATAAAGACAAATAATAAATACTTGAGGTGTATCTTGAAAACTATATAAAAGTATTTTTTACATAAAACTCTCTCAAGTTTTATAAATTACAATAAGGACCCTAACAAATATAGAACTTTGACTTACATTTCTTTTGGTCTGACTCGGGTTTGAGTCTGATTATTTCTGACTTGAATATGATTCAAGTCAATCTATATTCCTTAATATTCCAACTCAATATGAACACATGAATCCCAGAATCCAGTTAACAATCTATACAACTTGACTGAATCAAACCATGGATATACATCCATTATCCCGTTATTCCATTTACCTGATTATGCTGTTACAATCTGTTTACTGATATCATGGTTTTAGTCAGTCATCCAACTTATACAATACAATACAACAATACAATCAAAACACTACGGGGTTTAAGGGGTAGATTGGTACGGAAGGTGTTAAAGGTGGCACGAGGTGGTAAGATTAAGACATCTAACATGAATCCAATTGCCATTGTTCCGGGTTGTATAACGGAGCCTTGTACTTTCATTTGCCCTGATCTCTAGCATACTGAGACCCCTCTCGTATACACTGGCATATTTCCGTACCAAGCTATAAACAACAGCGTGAACACAATACTCTAAAATTTTATTCTTTAGAAGATACCTCTTATTCTGTCTTTTCTAATTCTTCTTTATCTTTGGGACTTACCGAGCGACATGTTCGCTGACGACATTCTATTTCTTTCTTCTTTGAATGTCGTCAGGTGCTTTGGACCCAGCAGAGATCGAGCCCACCGGTGAAGACTTGGATCAGTTTCACGAAGACTCCGAGCTCTAGATATTGTACCTTGTTCTATTCAGTATTTTCATTTCCTGTTATGCCATTGTTTAGGCATCGCTTTTCATTTCAGTTGTATTTACTTTTCATGTATTGTACAAAACAATGTTATTAATAAAGTTGATGTTATTTCCATATCTCTTGTCTCTTGTGATTTACCTTTATATTGCTTAGATACGCTTAGCGTATGTACATCTAAGTATATACGTAGCGGACCTCGGCGCGTCCCCTTCGCCGTACACCGGGAAGCGGGGCGTAACAGGTTTTGTTGGTGGCCCATGCAGGTCTGAGCTGTATGAATCCCTATCATGCAGTTCTGGTCTGCGTGAACAACCTAGGCAATATAACACAAGAACCAGCAACTAAAACATTCTTTACAATTCATGTTTCTTGAATCTTACATATTTTTCTTGAATCTTATCATTTCATCATATACCTTGAATCTGTCCTAACCCAAAATTCCCTCACCCCTTTTACGATCTTACCGAAACCTTCGCATCTTTTCATTTCTTCACACATTTTTCATACACTATCTATACTACAGTCTTCAAACTTTTCTTGAAACTGTTACACTTTCCTTTTACAAATTTTGAGGACGAAATTTTTATAAGGAGGGTAGAATGTAACAACCCTAATTTTTCCTATACACTTTTCTATACAAATTTTTTAAAAAATTTTTAAAATCCATAAAGGAGTATTTTAACCTGAGCACAATATATATATAAGTAATTATTTTGTTTTTAAATAACTCCATTTTTAGTGTACATAAAATTGTTTTAAAATTAAAGTAATACTTGGGGTATTTAATGTTGCTATTACCACTTTAAGTATTTATTTTCCCACAATAATTACAAGAAGGAGCTTGTAGCTCATTGGTAATACCTTGCACTGCTGAACCAAGTCACCAGAGTTCAAATCTCATGCCCCACATTATTTTTGTATTTATTTTATTTTAATTTCTTTTGGAAGTCAACAGTCAAAAGGCCATAACTCACAAAATATGTACTGGACATAAAAAAAAGTAAATATACCAAATTATACCCCAGAAGAATCTCCGGCCACTGGAACCCTGACTCGGCCCGACTCGGCGCCGTCGGCCGGCGAATCGGGCGACTCGGTCCGGCGCCGCCGGTCGGACGGCCGAGTCACCAACAGAGAAAAGTTGGCCCTCGACATGGTCAACCCTCCTGCACACTTATTATACCTGGATCGGTTATAAATTGCCCAATAAATCCCTTTTACTCCTAAGTTTAATGAGTTTTAATGAATTTTTATATAATTTTTAAATATTTTATATTTTTTTATTAAAAACCCTAACCCTATATAAACCCCCCATACCCTCTACCCTCTCATCACTTTTTCTAAGTCCACTCTCTCAAAATTCCAAGAGAACTTGGTACGTTAGAAAACGAGTGAAAGGCGAAGCGCTGACGAAATCGACGGCGAAATTTCGGCGATCGTGCTAGGACCTCTCAACGACGTTTCGACGCACCAGCAAACCCTCTACCTTCCTCTCACTCTCTAGCATTGTACAAACCCGTAAGTCCCCCTTTTCTATCATTCTTTTCTTTCATTAAAATACGACTTTACAAACCTGACAGAAATCGGAACAACCCGATTTCCGATTCGGTTTTCTATCAAATCTCACTTATCACTAATTCCATAATTCTTAAACATATTCATGTTGACTACTAATCACTTAAAAATCAATTTGAACAAGTTTTCACACATGAAATGATAACCTTTTTAATATATCGTATTCTTTCACTTTAATACCACCATGTTTAGTTTATCACATTTAACCCTTTAACAATGTTATACCTTAAACTAGATCACGAGATAATGACCTACCTCCTCACACACTCATATATAACCATAACACGCTATCTTAAAAATTTAGAATACGACAAAACAAGATTTTACATTAAAATACCATTTTCTTTATAAACCTTTTCTAAAAGTTCTAAGTTATATACAATTTTAAAACAATATCTTTTAATAGGAAATACGATAAGTTGTGGACATCGATCGTTTATCTAAACCTGACTTTGTGGTGTCTAGGCAAGTGTGTCTAAGGCGAGTGGTTACCTAATTAGGGCCACTACTTGTAGTGGAGAGCCTCCCACTCACCTGGCACTTACCTGGCCACAATTAGCGGTGAAGAGGCGATTTGAGGCTTCTAATGACTTGTCGTTTAGACCATTTAGAAATAGGCTAGTTGGCTTAGAAAACTCTAGAATCTAAAATACGGAAATTTACACCTTTTACAAATAAATACCTTATCTTTATAAAATCGTTTTCTAAATGATTAGTATTTATTAAATCTTTGCAAAGCGCCACTACAACCCACCTTTGGGGAACTCGTTAGGGATAGTACGGTTTATCGTGCATCCTCGGACTTAGTAATGTGAGATTCAGAGCTCCGCAAAGAGCATTCGGTCTCGAAAGATTTAAAATACGACATTTAAGAAAAATGAGATTTTTGGAAAATAAAATATTTATTAAAAATTATTCTGGTATAAACATATGTATATTTATCATTTAAACACCTATTTTATTATAAGATAAAGTTTCTACCTTTTCCTAAAAATTACAAGATTAAAAGTTATATTAAAATACCATGAATTTCAAATAAATCAATATTACAAATTAATACCTTTATTTATGTAATTAGGATATATTCACTAGAAATAACATAAAATAAAATCACACTCATTATAACTATAAAGACGAATAATAAATACTTGAGCTGTATCTTGAAAACTATATAAAAGTATTTTTACATAAAACTCCCTCAAGTTTTATAAATTACAATAAGGACCCTAACAAATATAGAACTTTAACTTACATTTCTTTTGGTCTGGCTCGGGTTTGATTCTGATTATTTCTGACTTGAATATAATTCAAGTCAATCTATATTCCTTAATATTCCAACTCAATATGAACACATGAATCCCAGAATCCAGTTAACAATCTATATAACTTGACTGAATCAAACCATGCATATACATCCATTATCCCGTTATTCCATTTACCTGATTATGCAGTTACAATCTGTTTACTGATATCATGGTTTTAGTCAGTCATCCAACTTATATAATACAATACAACAATACAATCAAAACACTACGGGGTTTAAGGGGTAGATTGGTACGGAAGGTGTTAAAGGTGGCACGAGGCGGTAAGATTAAAACATCTAATATGAATCCAATTGCCGTTGTTCCGGGTTGTATAATGGAGCCTTGTACTTCCATTTGCCCTGGTCTCTAGCATACTGAGACCCCTCTCGTATACACTGGCATATTTCCGTACCAAGCTACAAACAACAGCGAGAACACAATACTCTATAATTTTATTCTTTAGAAGATACCTCTTATTCTGTCTTTTTTAATTCTTCTTTATCTTTGGAACTTACCGAGCGACCTGTTCGCTGACGACATTCTATTTCTTTCTTCTTTGAATGTCGTCGGATGCTTTGGACCCAGCAGAGATCGAGCCCACCGGTGAAGACTTGGATCAGTTTCACGAAGACCCCGAGCTCTTGATATTGTACATTGTTCTATTCAGTATTTTCATTTCCTGTTATGCCATTGTTTAGGCATCGCTTTTCATTTCAGTTGTATTTACTTTTCATGCATTGTACAAAACAATGTTATTAATAAAGTTTTTGTTATTTCCATATCTCTTGTCTCTTGTGATTTACCTTTATATTACTTAGATATGCTTAGCGTATGTACATATAAGTATATACGTAGCAGACCTCGTCGCGTCCCCTTCGCCGTACACCGGGAAGCGGGGCGTGACAGAAAACCGGCATAAATCTCCATAATACTGCATAACCAATGAATATATGGATGCATCTGATATCACGCAATGAATGCAATAGTTAAACTAGCATATGAAAGTTATAACATATTGCAAGTATCAACTAGTATGCTATGTCAACGAAATAATATTCTCTAAAGTGTACGTGACATGGCAATTACCGATGATGATGTGTGTGGGCCGGCAAGCAAGTGTATGTGGAATATACGTATCATCGGTAATGGTGCTGGTGTCCTGACAGCAGGGTTTCATGATAATTATAGATAACATATCTATAAACATGCAATGCGATGAAATATCATGAAATGTACAGAAAGTGATGTAGTAACAGCAACACAGAAAATATACCTACCCAATATATGAGTCATACAGTTTGGTATAAAAACATACTTACGACTCCCCACCTTTTGAAAATGTGTATGACTCGAGCCCAGTCAAAAGGGCAAGGGAATCCGCCTAAGTCCAAGTCGATCTATACATATATACCTAGTAGTCGGTGATCTCGCCTCAACAGTATCACGTACAATACAAAAAATAATATGACATCCTCGAGTCAAGTGTGCGGATCTATCCTCATAACTTTCTCTCGTACGGTAAATCTATGGTACGGCATCCCAAATCTGAGTACGGGTCAAATATCATATTTATCTCATTATTCACCTGATATCCACATCATCACATATCGTGAGTAAGGGGTACTAATCTAAGTCTAGTACACTACTAATATCTTCAACAATATCGTGATCTGGCCACTGATCTAAAGTCTCATTCAATCCGGTGTCATCAATACATATCATCATAAAGGAGTATACATCGCCCAAGCGATCAATAATAAATATCTTAACATATCTTATCTCATATCCTGATATATAACTCGTCAACTATCATAAATAAATCATCAACATAGTATCGTCGTCCAACGACCCGCTATAACATCATGACATATCTCGGTCATGCATTAAATATCTCGCGGCATCATGCCCGATCAGATCGACTCATCCCCAAGTATCATATACCATTATCGTCATCCAAGCATATGAATACAAACATAAATATGTCCCCAATACGCACAAGGAAGTCAAAGTGTGCGAGTATGTGTATGTGCAGGTATGCAAATCTTTTACCCTAGGGTTTCGGGACTAAGAAATTGACTAGAGTCCTTTCATCCATTCTCGCTAACACTAACCCCTAATCTCCTAAGCTTTCTTGCTAAGGTTCATGTCACACCCTAACATATAAAAATATATATATATATATATCATATCCCATTCTTTTCTCACAACTTTGCGGGGGTGCTATACGCCATCCACCCGACTTTCCCCGTAGATATAAATCTACTCACCTGCTTCTTGTGTGCCGATGCCGATGTCGCCATCTTCATCTTCAACGTCTCGCCATCACGTGGGTACTTACACATATAATCTAATCGCAAATGCGTATTAAAATCACATCGGAAAACCAAAACGACACGCTAAAGGCCTATAGGTTAGAACCTATGGACCACGCCTTCAAAACCACCAACAACCCTATATCGTCGTACAAATGTCAAGTGATTGAGGTAAAACACAGATACAACAACCCAAAATTCAAAATATGAGAAACGAAACCCCAAATCAAAACAGCGACTCTTGAAAATGGTCCCAGATTTTACCCTAGGTCAAATCAGCCAATTTTGCATACGCCAAGAGTCTAATTTACTGGTATAGGAAACACAGAGCAAGCACGAAGCCAAAACTCCATGCTCTGGACGCAAATTGCAGCCAGAAAGATTTTATTTGTGGCCCAAGTGAGGGGGTAGGGACTAGGGTCTTGGGTGATGCTTCCTAGGTGCCTGCATGTATCACTGTCTTTGCTAATTAATTTTTCAGGTCCCCGGGTGTTAGCATATTTCTAATTACCATCAAAATTTCACAGTTTTTCCGATATCGGGTTTCTAAATTCGTATTCCGAGTTTATTCTGTGGTTTCATTCCAAGATACAATCTCTACAGGGGTCATAAGGTCTCTACTAATCTCAATTTCACCTTTGGGTTCAACTCAAACCCTAATCCTCAACTTAAAGTTTTCAAAGTCCCCAAACCACACAATATCAATTCTAATTTATCATGGATGCTAAAGGAATGGAAATTCTACGCTAATGATGGAATAATTACCTCATTTTGCTCTCATGAATTCTCTACAGCGCCAAAACTCAAACTTTCTTGTTCCAAAGGGTTGCTTGAGAGCTTGTGCACACTTTTTGTGAAGTGGGAGTAGGGTTTTGGGTTTGTTTTGGTGATGAAGTGAGGTTATTTATGGAGGGGGAGAGAGGAGGTGCTGCCATGATGAAGGATTAGGAGAAGAAGATGAAGAGAATGAGTGGAGAGAATGGCCCAAGTCAAAGAAACCCCTCTCACTCTCTCTCTTTCTTGTCCATACCTCCCATACTCTTTTGTTTATTCATTTTCCATTTTCCTTTTTATTTTATTTTCTTTTCTTCTCTTGGAAATAGTAAACCCAAAACAACAACCATACACCCAAAAATCATGTAGAAAAATGTAACAAGTGTGAAAAAAATGACATGTGCACAAAACACGCTTAAAGTCCGATTAGCGTTTTTTAATCGCGATTAGCACAAAATTAGTGTATAATAAATCATAAACTCTCATAATTTGCTTAAATCACATAAAGTACCCTCTTTTTAGTAATTTCCATAATTTTCCAAATTTTTCCCAATTTATCGGTATTTAATTATACCGCCTTATTAAAATATTCAATATTTTATTATTTTAATTATAAAAATTCCCAAAAATAATATTTTATTTTTTTCTGAAATGTTACAATCTTCCCCCCTTAAAGAAATTTGGTCCCCGAATTTTAATTTAAACCTTCGAATACTAAAACATTTCAGTAAAAAGTCTAAGCCGTCGGGGTCCCGAAACCATCAATACATAAAATACGTCGTAGCGCAATGCGTGCGCATGAACAATGAGCAAATAACTCAAAAACAACACTCCATCAAGCATCCCGCAATCATCGGAGTAATGAGGAAGATATCAATGTCTAAATCCAATACGAAAACCGATATGATATACATCAACACTATACATATAAACACTTGAAGGAAATGCGTGCCAAACCGTTTTAAGTCGCTGTGCGATACGCATAACACTGCACACTGGCGGACGTCTCTAGTAAGAAAATAACTCTCTATATATATCCTTTGTTTACATGCACGTGCCGCCGTTTTGAAAACAATTTAGAATGGTTCCCTTGTTTTTAAACGTTTCGTGTCCTATCAGACACGTAGGTAAATACTGGGACTATAGCTCCCTTTTTTGTAAATCCCTTCGATATTTATCAATGCATGCAAAATATACTCAGGTACTGTCCTCTGACTAGTCCTGCTCAGTACGAAACAATAGTAAATATCATAAAAACGTACTACTCCATAAGAAATCAAATCCAAAAGGTGCATAAGAATATCGCGTGCGTCTGGTGCGCACAAAAATCAAAATCCATGAATGTGGCACGGAAACATCTAAGTGCAACGGGTGTGCACGAAACACCTGTCAGAGGCAACGTGTATGCTTGACAGCAAAATCAGGTGCATCTGACATGCACGAAGAATCCCGATTTAGTGCATCTGGTGTGCACCAAAATCACATCTCATAACATGTGCCCAACATGCGCGAAAATCCAAATCAGGTGCATCCATCATGCACGAAAAAATCTAAATCGTGTGCATCCAACATGCACAAAATCAACTCAACTGTATAAAATCCATAAAGTCATAACCATGTGCAGCCAAGGCACAAAACGATATCAAGTGCAATAACTGTGCACAAATCATAAATACTCAGCAGGTGCAACCATAGTACACAAAAGCAAATATCATGAAACTCGGTCATCAAAACTCAATCATGCAATAAATCACTCAAAATACCGAAATCCAGTATGGCGGAATAGTCCCGCTCAAACACATCCTCTAAGAGTCTCTGTCCAACTGTCATGGTCACTCGTAACATGTCTCATCGACAATGCCGAACTCTGGCCTGCTGGTGTGCGTAATATGACCACTCCTAAGTCCAAGTCTTCTCGTGCATTATTCCAGAAAGTAACTGTCGAGGTCTCTCCCAAATCTCATTTCTGCCGAACTGTCCGGAAGTTATCACCCTTCACTAAATCTGTTTCTTGTTCCGAAATGGCTGCATACTCATCGCGACTCCTTCTAGAAGATATATCCATATACAATGCCTCTGCATGCGTATCACATCTCTGATGTCGGCGGAGTGGAACGTCATCTCATCAAGATCTCGTACGAACCTCTTACTCCACTTTTATCTAATGTCGACTGCTCCGGACTCGTCTCTTCGTGGCTGCATGGACTGTGCTCTAACGGCTATACTCGTATCCGGAGTCTCCCAAGAAATGCATCCCACCACATTGCATCCGAATGAAGTCGAACCATTCAATCGATTCGTTAAAACCTCATAATCCCCCAAGAGCTCAACATCTTGGGTACGGTTTAATAGTATCGAGTACATACTACAGTATCGGTGGACAAGCCGTAGAAGGGCAAACCCAAGCCTCACTAATGGTACCGCGGAACTGCCGCAAACCCTAAGGTTCAAAGGCTTTCACACGGTCATTATGTCGAGTTAGGATTTCATTCTTCTAGAGGGTCCATAGAATTGCTTGCATGTCTTTCCGAATACTTTAAACTTGGAATATAGTTTTCTGACATTCGATCGCCTCTATCGACTCTCAACGTACATGTGTGAAGTCGTCTCTAGCTGGAATCGATCTATCTGATGATCTCGCATCGGGGTAAGCGAACGAACCACATATCCTAGTCATTCATCCTCGTGTGACTAGCGACCTTCAATCATATCTCTAAGTACAACTCGTACTGCAATAGATCCAACATCTGGGGCAATATCTCGTCGTTCGCAGCAACAACTGGCTCATTCGTCCGCACGCTGAACAGTGCCTCAATCATCATGAATAAGCGATACATCAATGGTCATCACATTCTTGCTAGCCTCTATCAGTGGCTCAATCCTCTGGTACTGATCTGCACGTCCGAGAATTCTCGTAAAAGCGACCCATCAAACGCTCATGGCGCGAAAACACAATAACACAGCGCATCTATGCAAATCGTATGCCCCTGGAATCACGCCCTGGTCAGTCCTCGTCCGTGACGAGCTCGTGCTGACCGCAACTCTAGCCGTAGCTCTCCACGCCCGTACAACCGTGGTAACAAACCATAAACTGGTACTGATGAGGGTGGATCATAGGAATGAATATAATATTGTGCAAAGAAATGTACATCCTAAGGCTTCTTAAGCGGAGTATCGTATCGTAAATATGCCACGGAACATACGTACGGTACGTCACTCTACTCAAGCTACCTACTCCATCAACCAAGGGTATCCTACACTCCGAAGGTAAAACCTAACGCTCTGATACCAACTTTGTCACGACCCGAAAAGTATAGAACATGATCAGCACTTAAACTACGAAACATCTCGAGGCGTACGTAATCTAAGTAAGCCAAAACCCAGAAATCCAAACCAAGTAAAGAAGTAGAGTGAAGGAAAAACCAATTTAAATCAAGCAGTTTAGCAACATAAGCCGAAATATGCATTTTTAAAATCACAAGTCTTTTCTAAAAATTTTGGCAGAGTTTCCTTTGTAAATACTGGCCCCGAACGGGGTACAACATGATAAATATATACATAATGATAAAAAGATATCCCCAAATGGGAGCTAGCTCTTCGTCAATAGACGGCCACAACCACGCAAGCATATAATATACAACGCCGAAGGGCGAGAATCAAAACTCAAAATGAAACTCAAAACAGCATGAAATCCATCATAATACAACACGCGACTCTAAGGTCGAAAGAATAAACATCACTGGTCTGCTACGTCAATAAAATATACATGTCTGTTTGATGGAGTTTTACTAAATACAACGGAAATAACAAATATACAATGATGGTCCTGATGCAAAAGAACCCACCTGCCAAAGCAATCACCCGGAAGGGACAGTGTGGCAGCAAAACCGCAACGAAACTTGTGCGGCAAAACCTGCAAGAAATTGTGACACAACGGGGTTGAGTTGCCAACTCGTGAGTAGAAAACATATGCGAGTAGAAATCGCATGCATAACGCTATCCTAGGTCATATCAGGTAAAATCCTCAAATAAAAATCCAGGTCCATCTATGTATAAGTGTAATACTACATGCTCGTGTCAGTACCTCAGATAGCAACATATCAGATATATGATATATGAATGCATTACAAATGAAACAGAATACATCATGAATGAGACAACTGTTTTCTTTATTTTATGAGATTTCTGTATGTATATAAATCGCGTATCATCAATGAAATCGACAGATAAAACAGTGTCCAGCATCGACACAAAACATAAATCTCAGTATCTCAATACCTCAGGCTCCGGCTAGCCGGACTGGCCTGTATCATCAAATCTCAATATCTCAGTGTCTCAAGTCTCAATATCTCAATACCTCGGGCTCCATCAGTCCGGATCGGCCTATATCATCACTCATATGACCACGAACGGTATCCTCCGGATATCCGCCGCGCCAGGTAAAATCACCGGTAGGCAGTCTGCCCCTGCCAGGCTCATCGTCTACACCTCGAGCTTCTTTTCCCGGGGTACCTTACCGGGTCCACCATGTACCCGAGGCGGTTCATCCAACTCCTCGAATCGGGTCTCGAAAACATCTCAGAACCAAGAAAATATCATGGTGGACAATACTCAACATATCTAGGAAAACCGCATTTTTCTCTTTAAAATAATTCATCAGTTTTACAAAACTTTCACATGCGGTTTCCAAATCCAGAAAATATCAAGAATAATCCGAAATCATCAAGTCACCATGTCAATAACAATGAAAACCGGAACAAATCTCCATAATACAGCATAACCAATGAATATATGGATGCATCTGATATCACGTAATGAATGCAATAGTTAAACTAGCATATGGAAGCTATAACATATTGCAAGTATCAGCTAGTACACTATGTCAACGAAATAATATTCTCTAAAGTGTACGTGACATGGAAATTACCGATGATGATGTGTGTGAGCCGGCAAGTAAGTGTACGTGGAACATACGCATCATCGGTAATGGTGCCGGTGTCCTGACAGCAGGGTTTCATGATAATTATAGATAAAATATGTACAAGCATGCAATGCGATGAAACATCATGAAATGTACAGAAAGTGATGTAGTAATAGCAACACAGAAAATATACCTACCCAATATACGAGTCATACAGTTTGGTATAAAAACATACTCACGACTCCCCACCTTTTGAAAATGAGTATGACTCGAGCCCAGTCAAAAGGGTAAGGGAATCCACCTAAGTCCGAGTCGATCTATACATATATACCTAGTAGTCGGTGATCTCGCCTCAACAGTATCACGTACGATACAATAAACAATATGACATCCTCGAGTCAAGAGTGCGGATCTATCCTCATAACTATCTCTCGTACGGTAAATCTATCGTACGGCATCCCAAATCAGAGTATGGGTCAAATATCATATTTATCTCATTATTCACCTAATATCCACATCATCACATATCGTGAGCATGGGGTACTGATCTAAGTCTAGTACACTACTAATATTATCAACAATATCGTGATCTGGATAATGATCTAACGTCTCATACAATCCGGTGTCATCAATACATATCATCATAAAGGAGTATAGATCGCCCAAGCAATCCATTATAAATATCTTAACATATCTTATCTCATATCCCGATATATAACTCGTCAACTATCATAAATATATCATCAACATAGTATCGTCGTCCAACGACCCGCTATAACATCATGACATATCTCGGTCACGCATTAAATATCTCACGGCATCATGCCCGATCAGATCGTCTCATCCCCAAGTAATATAACATTCTCGTCATCGAAGCATATGAATACAAACATAAATATGTCCCCAATACGCACAAGGAAGTCAAAGTGCGCGAGTATGTGTATGTGCAGGTATGCAAATCTTTTACCCTAGGGTTTCGGGACTAAGAAATCGACTTGAGTCCTTTCATCCATTCTCTCTATCACTAACCCCTAATCTCCTAAGCTTTCTTGCTAAGGTTCATGTCACACCCTAACATATAAAAGTATATATATCATATCCCGTTCTTTTCTCACAACTTTGCGGGGGTGCTATACGCCATCCACCCGACTTCCCCCGTAGATATAAATCTACTCGCCTGCTTCTTGTGTGCCGATGCCGATGTCACCATCTTCATCTTCAACGTCTTGCCATTACGTGGGTACCTATACATATAATCCAATCGCAAATGCGTATTAAAATCATATCGTAAAACCAAAACGGCACGCTAAAGGCTTATAGGTTAGAACCTATGGACCACGCCTTCAAAACCACCAACAACCCTCGATATTGTCGTACAAACGTCAAGTGATCAATGTAAAACAAATATACGACAACCCAGAATTCAAAATATGAGAAACGATACCCCGAATCAAAACAACGACTCTTGAAAATGGTCCCAGATTTTATCCTAAGTCAAATCAGTCAATTTTGCATATGCCAAGGGTCTAGTTTACTGGTATAGGAGACACAGAGCAAGCACGAAGCCCAAACTCCATGCTCTGGCCGCAAATTGCGGCCAGAATGATTTTATTTGCGGCCCAAGTGAGGGGGTAGGGACTAGGGTCTTGGGTGATGCTTCCTAGGTGCCTGCATGTATCACTGTCTTTGCTAATTAATTTTTCAGGTCCCCAAGTGTTAGCAGATTTCCAATTACCATCAAAATTTCACAGTTTTTCCGATATCGAGTTTCTAAATTCGTATTCCTGGTTTATTCTGTGGTTTCAGTCCAAGATACAATCCCTACAGGGGTCATAAGGTCTCTACTAACCTCAATTTCACCTTTGAGTTCAACTCAAATCCTAATCCTCAACTTAAAGTTTTCAAAGTCCCCAAACCATACAATATCAATTCTAATTTATCATGGATGCTAAAGGAATGGAAATTCTACACTAATGATAGAATAATTACCTCATTTTGCACTCATGAATCCTCTACATCGCCAAAACTCAAACTTTCTTGGTCCAAAGGGTTGCTTGAGAGCTTGTGCACACTTTTTGTGAAGTGGGAGTGGGGTTTTAGGTTTGTTTGGTGATGAAATGAGGTGATTTATGGAGGGGGGGAGAGGTGGTGCTGCCATGATGAAGGAGAAGGAGAAGAGGATGAAGAGAATGAAGTGGAGAGAATGGCCCAAGTCAAAGAAACCCCTCTCACTCTCTCTCTCTCTCTCTCTCTTGCCCATAACTCCCATACTATTTTATTTATTCATTTTCCATTTTCCTTTTCCTTTTCTTTTATTTTCTTCTCTTGGCAATAGTAAACCCAAAACAATAACCATACACCCAAAAATCATGTAGGAAAATGTATCAAATGTGAAAAAAAATGACATGTGCACAAAACACGCTTAAAGTCTGATTAGCGATTTTTAATCGCGATTAGCACAAAATTAGTGTATAATAAATCATAAGCTCTAATAATTTGCTTGAATCATATAAAGTACCCTCTTTTTAGTAATTTCCATAATTTTCCAAATTTTTCCCAATTTATCGGTATTTAATTATACCGCCTTATTAAAATATTCAATATTTTATTATTTTAATTATAAAAATTCCCAAAAATAATATTTCATTTTTTTCTGAAATGTTACATCTGCACTGTTTGATTTCCCTGAAATCAAACAAAACCCTTTCAATTCACCAACTAACACCATTTTAATACTTTTTAATCCATATTTTTAATTCCCAAATCCTAATTCTCCACTATAAATACCACCCCATGCCCTAGCTATTCACCATTTTGAAAATTCTAGCAAAAACTCTCTCAAAAGTTCCTAAGTGCAAGTGGAGTAAAGTGGAGTTAGCGAGCAAGCTTCTTGATAGATTCAAACCGTAAGTCCCTCCCAACTCTCCTCCTTTTCATGGAAATTCATCTTTAAATCTTATATCGGTAAAGTGGGGTTATTACCGATATTCTTTTTCTAAACCCTAGAAACCCCCTTTTCTTTTATATATTGATCAATATAAGTTTACCACAATACATGTAACCCTAAATAACAATGTTTAGAATCAAGTTTAACCAAGAATCTCATGTGAAACAATCATAATTGAACTTTTTCATTAAAATATCTTGAACTTTATTATCACCACTTTTCGTTTTTGTTAAAAGTATACCTTTAGGAAAAACTTCACGGGGTAACGATCTACCCTACACGTACACTTTGGTTTCATAGCACGATACCTATTTGTTTGTATATTTTGTTTCGAAGAATAAGCTTTACAATAAAATACCATATACTTTAAAACCGGGTTTCTTTTAAAATGGTATTTCGTATTCCTTTGCAATTATGCATCTACAACCCTTGTTAAGGGACCCGCTAATAGATGGTGTGGATTATCGCATATCCTGGAGATAGTAGAGCGAGATGCAGCACTCCTCAGGGAGTATTCGATCTCGAAAGGATATAAAATACGGTTTTTAAGAAATGCGAATTTTCTAAATAAAACTAATTTTCTAAAATTAAAAATTATATAAAATTATAAATCCATATTTCATTATATTATGAAACTATATTTTTATTAAAATGAAAGATTAAAATATGTCAATAAAATACCATCAAGTTACTACAAAGAACTAGTTTTCAATAAAATACCATAAACTTTTAAATGCTAGGTATTTATCATTAAAATACCACAATACTTAAAATAAATGTTCATGAAAACCCTAAGTAATACAAATTACTCTGGAGGTTTTATTTTTAATCTATATTAAAATATTTTTCATAAAACCCCCTCGAGATATACAAAACAACATTTAAGAATTTTAGTAAATATAGGTTTAAGCGGAATCAATTCTCTTAAGCCCCAGGGAGCCGGAGAAAGTGAGTCCTTGCCTATTCAGGTTAGAAAACTTAACAGGAGTTATCAATGGCAGTTGTCTTGGAAAAAGACATAAATCCTGCCAACCATGTGTAGCAGTTGCCGATAATTCCCGAACCTAACAATTCAAGAGTTAAATCAGTTTACAAGCGTCTGACTCAGTCTGAGTCCAACCTCAAAACTGAATCCAAAAAAATCAAACAAGAATACTTGATCATGAACATGAATACTCGAATTCAAACATCAAATTCAAACATGTATACTTGACTTGACTTGACCGAACCATGGTTATAACATGACATGAACTTAACATGACTACTTGAACAGATGATTACATCCTGAACATGAACCTGGATATTTTGTATCCATGGTTTTGGCCAAAACTTGTAAACATAATCTATACAATACATTACGCGGGGATAAAGGAGTAGATTGGTACGGAACGTATATCATAACACGAGAGGTCACTTAAAAGACACCTACATGAATTCACGTGCCGTTGTCCCGTAAGTTATGACGGGGCTTTGTACTACATGTTACCATAGTCCACGGGATAAGATGGACTCCTCTCGTATACATGAATACCTTCCTTATCAAACTACAAACAACCACGTTAGAATAACTATCATATACCAGTAATCGGTCATATACAACTTTACATGTTCAGTTCACTTTATATACTATCGTCTCTTTCTTCTGTTGGGACTTACCGAGTGTTAGTTCGCTGAAGACATTCTTATCTATTTCTTTCTTTGGAATGTTCGTCAGGAGGACCAGACTCTGAGGAGATAGAGCCAAGCCAGGAGGACTTGGATCAGGTTACCGCTCAGCTTGACTATTAGTTCCTCTGCACTTACATTCAGTATGCTATTGTTTAGGCATTTGCTTTTGATTATTGTATCTTTTATTTCAAACAGTTGTATGTAAAGTTGAATGTAAATAAAGTTGTTGTTTCACTTTATTCTCTTGTCATTCTTGTTCATTTTTATAAATTGCTTAATTACGCTTAACGTATTTATTTCATAGTAAATACATTGCGGCCTGCCACGTCACCGTTTCCGTGTACTGAGAAGCTGAGCGTGACAGGTTTTGTTGGCGGCCCAATACAGGTCAGGTCTGCATGAAATCTTAAGCAATATATCATAAGAATTATAAGAATCGGTAACTAAACATTCCTTACATTTCTAAATTCTTGAATCTATCCTAACCATTCCTTTTTCTATCAAGGTAATGGATTCTCCCAACAACACCAGCACGAACGTCAACGGCAATACCCCACTCTACCACCACCACCTACCGTTGCAGCTCCTATCAATGAGAAAACGGTACTACTTGAGGCTATCAAGAGCCTATTAGAGGGTCAGCAGCAGCAGAATGCTGTTCTCATGCACCGCCCCGAAACCGAGGCACCCGGAGTCAAGCAATTTCGGGCACTGCACCCAAAACACTTCTCAGAAAAAGAGAGCCTACTTGAGGCAGAAGAATAGGCTCAAGCGATCGAAGATGATCTGGCAGCAGCTCAAGTGCCGGATATTGCTTGGGTGAAAGTTGCTAAGCTGCAACTGACAGACAATGCAAGAGTCTGGTGGAAGGCCGAGGAAAGCTGCCTCACATAGCCAATAGAGTGGAAGACGTTTCGCGATCTGTTCGATGCGAAGTTCTTCCCTGAGACAGCCCGTTTTGAGATGGAACAACAGTTCATCCACCTACAACAAGGTTCTATATGAGTAAAATCGGTGGATAAATATGATGCTGAATTCATCTTGCTTAGCAGGTAAAGAATTCATATCAAATATTGTTCCGTTAAAATACATCACTGTCCTAACATCAACATCTTATCAGGTTTGCGGCACATTTGATCCCGACTGATGAGATTCAGGCTAGATGATTCCAACAGGGCTTAGACCCAGAGATTCAGGCGGCATTAGCAACAGGCAACTACCTGACTCATGAACTCGCCCTAAAGAAAGATCGCCGTTATGAAGCTGTGGTGAAGAAGAAGGATAAGCCCGAAACACCTGGAATCAAACTCCCTGCTGCACAGATGATAGGAGGAGCCTTTTCTAGGCCGACATTTGCACCCATGAGACCGGGAGGATCATTTAACCAGCCCGGTCCAGATATCTGTTTTTGCTGCAAGAGAACTGGACACCTGGAGAAGGTCTGCAAACATGCAAATGGCCTGTGTTTGGTTTGTGGCACATCCACTCACGCCATAGGAGCATGTCTATATCGTTTCAACACAGCACCGGCACCCAGACCCGCAATCATAGCCTCGCAACAGCCAGCCATTCAGGCACCTACACCCCACCTAGCTCTCCCTGCACCAGCTCCATGTGGACCACTTGCACAGCCTCAACGTCAATTCCATCAGGCACAGAGAAATATGCCTTAAGGGAAGAGAAACGTGCCCCAAGGACAGAGGAATGTGCCTTTAGTAAGGAGGAATGTACCAAGACGTCAGGCTTTTACAATGATGGTCAAAGAAGCCAAAGCCACAGGGTAAGTCATCACTGGTAACTTCCCATCCTTTCAACCTTTCAATCATTGTGTATCACTATAATTTTTCTTATATCTAAACCCAACCTCACATAACTTAGGTACTATACTAGTAGACACCCTTTATGCACTCGCACTTTTCGACACTGGAGCTTCACACTGCTTCATGTCCAAACGATTCATGAGAACGCATGCGATTCCCATGAAGCCACTCATTTCAATCTGGAATAACAGTTCCCGGAATGGAGTCTTGAAAGAAACTATGGGGTTTGATCAGTGTCCAGTTGTAGTTTGCGGACGATAATTCTACGCAAATTTCAAAGTACTGGACATACCAAATTTCAATGTTGTGTTGGGAATGGATTGGCTGGGAGTATTCTATGCTACTATTGACTGCCGTCAAAAGAGGGTAGTATTTGAGATACCAGATCATCCAGTTTTCTATTTCAAAAGTGAATATAGAACTTTGGAGCCAGGAAGATACCGTGATAAACCAAAGAATGCAGAAGTGTTTTCTCAACCGACAGAAGAAGAAAAGCCCAAAATAGTTCGAGAGTTCGAGGATATGTTCCCTAAAGATATATCAGGTTTGCCTCCCGATCGAGCTCTTGAGTTTAGTATTGCTTTACAACCTGATGCACAACCTGTAATCAAAGCTCCGTACCGGTTAAGTCCAGAAGGATTGAAGGAGATCCGTATTCAGTTGGACGAATGTAACGTTTGAAAATTCGTGTAGGCTAATTATATGTTAAATAGTGATAATAGGTGATTTCTTAAAAAAAACCTAAATTGATAACTATTTTCCACATCGACCAAAATAAATCTATTTTAATTGTGAAATTATGTAATTACATATATAATTGTGTTTTATTAGTTAACAATAAATTATTGTTCACTTAACTATCTATTTTGCTTATTTATTATTTACTAAGCTAGATTTTTAATTAAACATGCACAATCTAGTGTTACCCTAGGTTAATATTTGTCTTAGCAACCATGACAACTCAACACTAATATTGTAACATGAATTTCCTTTGAATTCTTTTTATGGTTCTAAAATTCTGTTTAAAAGAAAACAAAAAGAAAAAAAGAAATGAAATTGGGAGTATGGTGTAATTATGAGGCATGGGGGGTTTGACCTTCACACACACACACACACCCTCACTCTCTCTCTCCCCCTTCAGCTCTCGGTTCCAGCCCCAGCAGCCCTCCCCTTCATCCTCTTCTTCTTCTTCTTTCATTTCAAGCCTCCATGTCCAAAAGAAAATCCACATACTTCTAGCCAAAATTATCACAAACTTCCCCTTTTCCAATCTAGCATGGTTCTTGGCAAGTCTCCATAAGTGCTAGCATGTTTAAATCACATTCTCAACCATCTTGAGGTATAAGCCTAAATCAAATACTTAATTGCTAAACTTTTAGTTTATTAAGCTTAATTTAGTGTTTAAGTGGTTATTAGTGCTAATTTTGAGATTTGAGAGGAGATTAGGTTAAGTTAGGGTTTTTTTGGCTTGAATAGGGTAACTAAGTGTAATTAGTGTCTAATAACCAATTCCTTCTACAAGTTTACACTAAAATACCTTAATGTCACTAAATTGTGTTTTAAACGGTTTTTAAAACAAGTTTTAGGATACGGAGTATCTGCTATTTCTGTGGCCATGTTTAGAGTAAACAAACATACACAGTAGACTATATATTGTGATTTGAGTGTTGTGTAGTGATAATGACCCATTTTACCACACTTGACCTGGCGAAGCCTCCTTGGTTTCTGAGCTCGTCGGCCCCTGGTGGAGTTGGGAGTTGGTGCTTTGCAAACAGGTGTCTGTATGTATTTTATAGTGTTTGGTGTTTCTTGTTTTCTTGGTTTCTGCTCCAGATAAAATCTGGGACCAATTACCTATAATTATAGTTTTGTGACTTGCGCGACACGTACGTTCCAAGTCTGGGTTTGGTGTTTGCTGTGTATCACAATCAATCGGGGGATTTCTGATGTTAGCACACATGTTTTGGTGTTTCGAGTGCACACGCATTAGCTTGTGGCGCTAGTTTCTCGTATGGTCTTGATATCGCGTTTTGCAGAATATTAGCCTTATGTGTGTTGCATTGTGTGATTCTAAGATCAGTAACGGAGACATCGAACGCGGCACGGAAAGGAAAAGCGGTGATTGGATCTGACTAGCTGAGGCATTCCGGTGAGTAGATGTACACATCTACAGGGGAATCGTCTGGATGGCGCAAAGGCGCCCAATAGTTAGAATTTCGACTAGTACTTGCACTTATATACGTAGTTCCTAGTTATTCATCTCGTTTCATCGCATCATCTTTTATATACATACATACATACATATATATATATATATGATATCATCTCATAGGACACTTGCACCATTACCATTGGCTTATGCTGCACGGGCACTATTCATGTGGACACACACGCCTTGGTAATTGTTATGCCACGAACACTATATAACTTGTTAAATTCTAATCTAAACAATTGTACCATATATGATTTGTAACCTGTAATTGATTTTCAATTCATCAGGATGGATACGTAGGATTACTAGTCATTTGCATATACCTCATTACATCATCATTCATGCATAGTTTTCCAGTTCCACATCGTATTTCATATTGTTGATACCATAGGCATTTGTCATCGCCGACATGTGTACATTTGGTGATTTTCTTGAGGATTTCAGCATTATGAGATTCTGGGTTTTTGGGAAAACCGCAAGAATTTTATAAACATGTTATCATTTTAATAATGCAAGTTGCGGTTTTCTCGTGATATAATGTATGGGTCGTCCACCATGAGATTTCTCAGTTCTTGAGCGGTATCATACACCCGATTCGAGGAGGAGGAGGAGGAAGAACCGTCTGCGAGTGCATGGTGGACCCGGTGCGGTACCCCGAGGCAAGATGGTCGCAGATGATGGCGTTGAGCCCAGCAGGGGAGCACTATCGACCGGTTATTTATGACGCAGAGGATATCCGGAAGATACCGACGTAGTCTTGAGATTTGATGATATGGGCCAGTCTGGATTGCTGGAGCCCGAGATTTGATGGTATAAGCCAGTCCGGATTGCCGGAGCCCGAGATATCGAGATATTGATACATTGAGACATCGAGGTATTGAGACTTGAGATGTCGAGACTTTGAGATATTCATATTTTGTGTCGATGTTTGACACGGATTTCTATTGATTTCATTAATGATATTACAGTTAAATTACAGAAGTTTTACAAAGATAGGAATACAGATTTTCTCATACTAAACATATTCAGATCTCGTGTTGATTATGCATTCATGTTGCTTACATTCTAGTGCATCGCATCATATTAGTATATGTAGGTTATGAAGAAATTGCGTGCATGCTTACGATGGCCTTATTAGATGTTACTTATTACTCACGAGTTGGCAACCCATCCCCGTTGTGACACAGTTTTTTGCAGATCCGACCTGTCGGCGCAGTAGCGGCGGCGCACCTCCTCATTTTGCTCCTTTTGCATGGACTCGCGGCATTGCTCGTAGGTGGGTTGCGAGGATATTTTGTCTCCATCTTGTATTATTATTATACCTGGTGTACTCCATCTACCGTATCTACCACTTGTACCGTTGTATTTGTGACCTAGAGATGAGACGGTAAGATTTGTATACATATATGTTGTTTCTCTAGGGGTCGAGCTCACTTAAGCCGACATGATGCTTTCTTACTTTTATGCCTTTTATGCTTATTTTTCACGGTGATGATATATATTGCGTGTGATTGTGATTCCGCCATTGGCGAAGAGCTAGCTCCCGCTTGGAGATGCCTTATTTCTTCATGTACATATATTCTTGTTTTGTACCTGTTTGGGGCCAGTATTTACAAAGGAGACTCTGGCAGAATTTTCGGAAAAATGTGATGTTGCTTTTAAAAGTTGATGTGACTTATTTGGTTAAAATCGCTTTCTTTAAATTGGTTTTCCTTCACTCTATTTCTTTAATTGGTTTTGATTTCTGGTCTTTGGCTTACTTAGATAACGTACGCCTTGAGATGTTTCGTAATTTAAGAGCCAGTCACGCTCCGTATTTTTCGGGTCGTGGCAACGAACTACTGTAGAAAGGTTGGATTCGACCCAGTACTTCAAGTTGGGGATCTCCGGTATTACTCGTGAAAAAGAAAAAAAGGTTTATACAGGATGTTTGTGGATTATCGAGCTCTGAATGAAGTGACGATTAAGAACAAGTATCCACTACCGCGCATCGATGACCTTTTCGATCAGTTAAGTGGGTCTTGTGTATTTTCAAAGCTAGATCTTCGTTTGGGTTATCATCAGGTGAAGGTCAAAGAATCCGACATTCCGAAGACGGCGTTTAGGACTCGATATGGTTATTGTGAATATCTCGTAATGCCATTTGGAGTGACCAATGCACCTGCCATCTTTATGAACCTGATGAATCAAGTTTTCCGAGAGTACTTAGACAGGTTCGTTGTCATCTTCATCGACGACATCCTGGTGTATTTAAAGAATCAGAAAGAACATGCCGATCACTTACGGATTGTCCTGGAGACATTGCGACAATATCAGCTTTACGCCAAGTACAGCAAGTGTGAATTTTGGATAGATCAAGTCGGTTTTCTCGGACATATCGTTTCAGGCGAAGGAATCTCAGTAGATCCAGCTAAGGTGTCAGGTGTCAGCTGTCAGCGAGTGGCCGACACCAAAAATGGTGAAAGATATATGAAGATTCTTAGGATTAGCAGGATACTACTGACGATTTATCAAAGGATTTTCAAAGATTGCGGCATCCCTGACCAAGCTCACACGTAAAGATGAAGCATTCGTGTGGTCAGAAGCATGTGAAAAAACTTTTGTAGAACTCAAGTCGAGATTAACCTCTGCTTCTATTCTTGTAATACCGGATCAATCTGGAGGATTCGTTGTGCATTGTGGTGCGTCCGGTAAAATATTAGGATGTGTTCTACACCAGTATGGAAAAGTTGTGGCTTTTGCATCAAGACAACTGAAGGTTCATGAGCGCAACTATCCAACACATGATCTGGAGTTGGTAGCCGTCATCTTCGCATATAAGATTTGGTGCCACTACCTCTTGGGAGAACGAGCGGATATATATACTGACCAAAAGAGTCTGAAGTATGTATTTACTCATAAAAAATTAAACATGCGACAGAGAAGATGGCTAGAACTCATAGCAGAATTCGACATCAATCTACAGTATCATCTTGGGAAGGTAGATGTAGTTCATAATGTACTTAGTTGCCAGCCATTAGCAATGAACCTCACCGCTCAGTGGAAGCTACAGCAAGAATTGCACGGATTGGAGATCTAAGTAGTTATGCCAGGTAACGCTTCATATTTGATGAACTTACAGGTCCAGTCCACTCTTGTCAATCAGATCAAGGCAGCCCAAGCAAATGATGCCAAGTTACAAAAGATATGAGAACAAGTAGAAAGTGGACTTCGAACTGACTTCATCATCCACGAAGATGGATCCTTGCAATATGGAAGTCGATTATGTATGCCAATCGGTCATGTTCGAGAAGAGTTGATGAAAGAAGTTCACAGCTCTCCGTATTCGGTACATCCCGGTGGTACGAAGATATACAAGGATCTACGGCAACACTGCTGGTGGCATGGAATGAAGCGCGAAGTAGCTAGAAGCGTAGAAAAGTGTTTAATGTGTCAGCAAGTGAAGGCTGAACATCACAGAACTGCTGGTCTAGTTCAGCCGTTACCAATCCCAGAATGAAAATGGAAGCACATTACCATGCACTTCTTGAGTGCCCTTCCTCGCAGCACGAAGGGTAACGACACAATATGGGTTATTGTGGATCGACTCACCAAGTCGGCTCACTTTATTTCACTTCGAGTTGGCCAGTCAACCGAGACATTAGCAAAGAAGCATATTGAGGTAAGCATAAATCTAAAGTATGATTTAAACCTTCAAAATGTACCATATTTGATACCCATGAACTCATGTAGGAGATCGTGAGATTATATGGAGTACCTGTTTGTATCGTCTCCGATCGTGATAAAAGATTCCGATCACAATTTTGGCAAAGTCTGCAAGCTAGCTTGGGAACGAGTCTGAATTTCAGCATGACGTACCATCCAAAAACAGATGGACAGTCTGAGTGAACAAGTAAGATTCTGAAAGACATGCTAAGAGTCTGTATGTTAGACTTTGGAGGTTCATGGGAAGATCACCTACACCTTGTGGAGTTTTCATACAACAACAGTTATCAGGCAAGTATTGGAATGGCACCATTCGCAGCACTCTACGAACGGAAGTGTCATTCACCGCTAAGTTGGGACGACGTTGGAGATCGTGAACTCCTTGGACTAGAGATGATCGTGGTAACTGTGGACGTAGTTCACACGATCAGGGAAAGAATGCGCATAGCCCAAGACCGACAAAAGCATTGGGTAGATGCAAAGCGTCGACATCTGGAGTTCCAACCTGGAGACCATGTATTCCTAAAGATCTCTCTAAACAGAGAAGTAATCCATTTTGGCAAGAGGGGTAAGCTAAGTCCAAGATACATAAGACCGTTCGACATACTCAAACGATTTGGAGAAGTGGCATACCGTTTGGCACTACCACTCTCATTGGAAAGAGTGCACAGCGTGTTCCACAGATCCTAGCTACGATGATATGTGAGGGACCCCAGCCACATACTTGATCACTCAGAACTCACAATACAGACTGACCTAACCTGCGAGGAACAACCAGTTGAGATCCTGGACCGAAAGGTGAAGACATCACGGAACAAGGAAGTAAACTTAGTCCGAGTGATATGGAGAAAGGATTCGCCAGGAGAATCAACATGGGAACAAGAAGAAGACATGCGTGCAAGATACCCTTATCTATTTGAAAATTAGTCCCTATGTAATTGTAAATTTCGAGGACGGAATTTTTATAAGGAGGGTAGAATGTAATGATTCTGAAATCTCTGTACAGAAATTTTCCTGTTAATATACAAGAAAAGATTATTACAGCCTGAGTTTGAGTTATAAGTTACTTTTGTTAAATAAAAACAAGAAACAACATGTAGCTCACTAATAAAGCCTTTGCACTGCTGTGACGTAGCCTGTGTATTCAATTCCAATCAGACACAATTATTTTTCTGATTTTTCTTTTTAATTTTTTGGAAGCCCAAAAGGTTGCACGTGCAATACACGGGGAAATGAAAAGTTCAGAAAAATCAAACATGTGGAAAATGGTGTAAACACAGAGTTAATCTGGTGGCACGAATCTTGAGGCATTTGCCTCAAAATCGACCGGCGAATTTAGCCAATAGGCCGGAGGGGACGGTTCAGATGAGTCCAAATTGTTCCGTGCTTTACACACTTGTCTCTTCAACTCCCCTCAACTCCTCTGCAATGTTTGATTTCCCTGCAATCAAACAGAGACCCTTCAATTCACCAATCAACACTATTTTAATGCTTTTAATCCACATTTTTAATTCCCAAATCTTAATTCTCCACTATAAAAACTACACCATGCCCTAGCTCTTCACCATTCTGAAAATTCTAGTAAAAACTCACTCAAAATTTCCTAAGTGCAAGTGGAGTTAGCGAGCAAACTTCTTCCGTCGAAGATCGAAACCGATTCTGGAGCTCCCGCAACACTACGAAGCCTCCCTCCTCTTCCTTAACCTCTTCTTGATAGATCAAAACCGTAAATCCTCCCAACTCTCCTCCTTTTCATGGAAATTCATTTTTAAATCTTATATCGGTAAAGTGGAGTTATTACCGATATTCTTTTTCTAAACCCTAAAAACTCCCTTTTCCTTTATATATTGATCAATCTAAGTTTACCACAATACTTGTAACCCTAAATACCAATATTTAGAATCAAGTTTAACCAAGAATCTCATGTGAAACAATCATAATTGAACTTTTTCATTAAAATATCTTGAACTTTATTATCACCTCTTTTCGTTTTTGTTAAAACTATACCTTTAGGAAAAACTTCACGAGGTAACAACCTACCACACACATACACTATGGTTTCATAGCACGATGCCTATTTATATGTATATTTTGTTTCGAAGAATAAGCTTTACAATAAAATACCATATACTTTAAAACCGGGTTTCTTTTAAAACGGTATTTCGTATTCCTTTGCAATTATGCATCTACAACCCTTGTTAGGGGACCTGCTAATGGATGGTGTGGATTATCGCACATTCTGGAGATAGTAGAGAGAGATGCAGCACTCCTCACGGAGTATTCAATCTCGAAAAGATATAAAATACGGTTTTTAAGAAATGCGAATTTTCTAAATAAAACTAATTTTCTAAAAAATAAAAATTATATAAAATTATAAATCCATATTTTCATTATATTATGAAACTATATTTTTATTAAAATGAAATATTAAAACATGTCAATAAAATACCATCAAGTTACTACAAAGAACTAGTTTTCAATAAAATACCATATACTTTTAAAAGCTAGATTTTTTTCATTAAAATACCACAATACTTAAAATACATGTTCATTAAAACCCTAAGTAATACAAATCACTCTAGAGGTTTTATTTTTAATCTATATTAAAATATTTTTCATAAAACCCCCTCGAGATATACAAAACAACGTTTAAGGACTTTAGTAAATATAGGTTTAAGCGGTATCAATTCTCTTAAGCCCCAGGGAGTCGGAGAAAGTGATTGCTTGCCTATTCAGATTAGAAAATTTAACAGGAGTTATCAATGGCAATTTTCTTGAAAAAAGATACAAATCCTGTCGTCCATGTGTAGCAGTTGCCGATGATTCCCGAACCTAACAATTCAAGAGTTAAATCAGTTTACAAGTGTCTGACTCAGTCTGAGTCCAACCTCAAAACTGAATCTAAAAAAATCAAACACGAATACTTGATCATGAACATGAATTATTTTAGTCAAACATCAAATTCAAACATGTATACTTGACTTGACCTGACCGAATGATTGATAGGCGGAAACGACCGCTGATACGCTTTATGATATGCGTTCTACTCTGTTCTCTACTTACCAAAATCAAGTCGATTTTGCTTGTAGCTGGTTGAGTACGAGTCATCCAGTGAAAAATGGTTCGTATTGTTCATTCTTTCTTTAGACGAGTTAATGAAGTTGTATATGTTTATGTTCAATTCTATCTTACGTGTTCGTATTTATGTTCAAGTAAGCTTGTTAAGGTTAAGGTTGGTTAGTAGAGTTAGGATTAGTATTATACTTGTCTTTTGCCATTCTTAAAATGATATTGGGATAATAGAAAGTATAGGGGATTAGGAAGACATAGGAATGGGATTTGCGAGTTTAAGCAAGTTTTCCAACGCTAAATCCATTCCTAGTGCCCATTGTTCTTCTGCTAAATGCGCTTATTTCCAACCCTAGGCCAAACATCCGCAACCATATATCCAATTAAGTCACAGCTATATGTCACGTTGTAGTGCGCCCAAAGGACTTCTCGACTTAGGTCGTGGCTATATGTCACGTATAGCGCGCCTAAATGAGGGGGTTACGTTTATTTGATCTAGGCCTGTTTCAAGATGTTTGGCGAAGAGAAGCATAAGAGATTTTTCCATCCCTCATACTAACCTTCCTTAGCTCTAACAAGTGTGGAAATTATTCACACATTTAAATGAAAATAAAAACAAAACAAGAAAGAAGAAAAGAAAGGAAGGAAAATTACGGTTTTACAAAGATGCAAGCTAACCACTTGGATCCTTATCTAAGCAAGGAACTCCATCGAGTATCATGGCTTGAAAATAAGGATAAGAAGGAAAGGAAAATAAAACAAGAAATGACAACAACTACTTAACAACAAGAAATAAAATTACACTAGGAATTAAAATTACAAGACAAGGAAATAAAAATTATAATACAAGAAAATTAAAAATACAAGATAATAAAAACCCTAATCTTCATTGATCATCCACTCAAGAGCTCTCACTACACTTTAATGGAGGAAAGATGAAGAAGAAGAAGAAATACAAGCTAAACTAAACTAAAATCTAACAAAAGAAAGAGCCTCCTTATTGGGCACAAAACTGGGCTATTTATAGGTAGAGAGCTGAAACCCTAGGGCTAAATTCTAAGCCCTAATATAATTACCAAAATAACCCCAAAATATCTTCTGACGCCGAATTGACTCGGCCGCAGAACCGCCGCAAAAATGGCCTATTGGTCGCGGTTCCACGGCTCTTTAGGGTAATTAGCTTGTTTTTTTTCAGGGTTTCTTATGTTGCTATCTTCTGTTGTTCTACAGGTCCTAAATTGCAAAATGCTTCCAAAATTTCTTCAGATTTGCAACAGTCCAAAATGGCTTCACTTTTAATTCATTTGACCTTTATCTCCCTCGAGCTCCGCGCACCCATTGAATTTTGTGTTGCCCCTCTCGTGCTCTGTGCTTGACCAAGACACGAATGACCACTGTTTTTCATCTTGTCTCTTGAACTGGTAAGCGGTACTGGACGGATGTGAATGACCGGAACCCGGCTTTTTTCTGTCTGTGGCAGATGTTCTGGATTTTGGCGTAACTATAGAGATTTTTTATGATTTGCGTTATTTTGGACCTGAAACCTGCAACCTGTAAATATATAGCAAATACAGATTAAAAGCACATGCCTATAAAAAAATGAGCAGAAAAATGGACGGTATTAAATGCAATATTCTGGTGTGAACAAATACCCCCAAACTTAATTTTTGCTCGTCCCGAGCAAAACCATTTATTTTCAAAAAGTCCTAAGCTCACTTTCGTAGGCATCACGGTTGCACTTAGCGTGTGCAATAAGCCGTTAAATCTCTAGGTGTCCCTAGTAGGAGATGTGTTGTCTCCTAAGAGTTTTTAGCGGATACTACCCACAAAATCCCGTCAAACTAGTTTCATAAGTTAACGTCGATTCTACTCCTACAGTTTAGTATATAAATTAGAAACTCTATCATCCTAGGTTAGAAATATGCATCCCTTATGTTTCATGCCTCCTATTTATTCAACCCAAGATCATAGATGTTTTAACAGTTTAGAAAGATCTTGGTGTATCTTGAGTTTTCCTTCTAAAGCGCAGTCTCCAATCCAGAATTTTTATCAACTTTACGGAAAAACATAAGACTTATTCTTCATCCTTATCTTTCCTCCAAATATCGATCGTATACCCCCACGTGTGTGTAAATTTTCACCCATTCACTCAAGAATTCAATTCAAGCTATAGTACCCTTACCTTAATTCCTAATACTACTTCTTTTCGTTAATGATGGACGGATTTGCTCACACATCAATTCATGCGACTATTACTGCTTCCTGAGGCACTAGCAACCGATTATTGAATGTGTGAGCTTAAAGCGTAAATAGCAGTTTCCGGGTCTTATAATTTATTTTTTTCTTCTTTTTTTTCTTTTCAAGACCGGATATATTTTTTCAATGATGCTCTTTTAGTGGCTGGCTTTAAATACCGTTTTTTCTTTCATATTAGGTTTTCAGGAAAGAGTATTTCTAGGTATCCTCTACTATCCTAAGTTTTAAGGTGCGTGTAAGTGCGGTTTGTAGGGTATATACTTTCTGAATTTGGACTTAAGAATAGGAACTATTTTTCAGACTTATCTTTCAACAAAGCTTTCAATACTTTCCTTTCATCTTGACATAACTCAAGAACTGAACTCAAGATAACATACTTCTAAAAAAATTACAAGAACGTATATTTACCAAGGTTCAACAGAAAGAGGGTTATTTTTAGGGTTTTCAATTTCTAAGCCTAGGATTTAATTATTTCTAACATATCAACTACTAGCTAACTCGACGACAAAGTTTTTATATTTGTTGGAAAAAAATTCGATTTTTGTGGGTTTTTAAACAAGTATGCAAATGCAAAATATACACATGAATGCGAAGGTAGAAAGCTTACCGAGCACACCTCCAAACTTAAACTTGACAGTGCCCTCATTGTCAGGCTATACCAAGAGGGTCAAAATTGTCGGTGCTCCCCTGTATTTTTTTCTTTGTTTTTTCTTTTTTTAAATATATAAAAGAAAAAGCAAACAAAATATATATACACAAAAAGATCCCCCCCCCCTCAAACTTAAGTAAAACAGTGTTTCCACTATTTAAGCATTGAAGTTCAGAGTTAGGGGGAGAAAACAGTATCAATCTATACAAGGCCTTACAAAGACTAAAAGTTAACATCAACCATTTAAAAAATTTATTGTGATAATATGCATGTTGGTGAACGAACGCGTAGAGAAAAGAAATGGAGAATACACGACACCGTGTGGTGATGGAAGCGGCGTACGGTCTCGGTAAAAGAGAAAATGGCGGAGGGAAGAAAGAAATGGAATACGAACTTGATGGTGGAAATGGATTGAATAAATTAGTACAGTCTGTAATGATTGAAGTGAAAAAAAAGATTGTACCAATCTATCAACATGTCGAGAAATGGGGTCAAACCTCTCAAGATTCGTAAGAAAACATGGGTTGACCGAACTTGGTAAAGCAGACACAGGAAATGAAGGTGGTACGGTGTCTTGCGAAATGGGAACGACGAAAAGGATGGAGGGAAGTGATTGAGGAATGGTTGAAGGTTTAGGAGGGTGTGCGCAGTCAATGGAAGGGATAGGATGAATTAGAAAATCCAACTCATCAAGTAAAACTGGTTCATCCTAAAAAATATTCTCAAAATTCAGCTCATCCATGCATTCATCATCAACAATTTCCAGACGCATTTGGAGTTCGGGAAAGACAATTAATGGTTCGGGATGATGTCCACACGGAAGTGAAAGGACATGATGAATTGGTGAGAAAAATTCATTCAAAACTGTGGGTTCATGATCCAAAATATTCCCAGCGTCGATATAATCAATCAAGTGAAAGTCAAATTTCTCAGACATCTCATCAAAAGCATGGTTTTCAATCAATTATGGTTCTGGAGTGGAGGTGTAGAGATCAAAGGGATTAGGTGTGGTTTCACTTGACAGGGTCCCTTCACAATCAAGTAAATCAAACACTACAAAGTCGCATAACTCGATAGACTTTCAAAACCGGAGTTGTGGAATTCAATTTGAAACGGGTAGGTTTGATTTGGAAGGGTGTACTGCTCACTCTCACTACTCAAATTATCAAACTGTACTATCGCCTCATCATACATTGGAAAATTCGGAGCTAGTTGGAAACTAGCTGCTGGTTCGTTAGGTTGTATGAGAGCGGCCATTGACGTATTCAAATCCACCATCTGTTGGAACGATGCTACCCGAAATTCTTCCAATGACTGTTGAAGACTAGACATGGGTTGTGAAGGGGTTTCAGTAAAAGATTCAAATTCGTATGGATACGTGAAACTCCCAGATGGCTGTTCAGAAGCAGTGTCTAGGGAAGGTTCAAAAGTTAGGTAGGATTGATAGGAATCGAATGGATGGGCAGGATTAGGATCAACATTATGATAAGAAAGTGATTAGAATTGTTGTCCTAATGAATTTGAAGTGGTAAAAAGAGTGAAATATCGGCTATGAGATTATTTAATTCTATAAGCAATGGACATGAGTCTCGGAGTCGCAACATGACTCTCAGACGGGGTATCAACATGAGAAGGGGTGGATGTTTGAAACAGTTGATACAAAGTGGAGTGCGGAGTCCAATTGTTTGTCCTAGATGCGTCTATCCGATCTCTCAAAGAAATTTTGTGCATGGATGGATCGTTCGAAGTTTGATCAAAACAAGAACCGTATGAAGAAATGTCTGGTTGTGGATACCAAAGTTCGGCAAGAGTTGGTCGTTTTGGGATACCCATGTTATGAAAAGAGTGGAGGGTGGAAAGTGGGTGAATTTTTATAAATTTTTGATTTTTTTTGTTTTTGGAGTTTTTTTGAAATTGTTTGTTTGGTTTTTGAAAGAATACGAAATTATGGGACTAAACTTTACACAAGTATAATCACAATCACAATATGCTCAAACAACACCTAGAGCTAGGGTCTTCAAAGTCCAACTAGACCGCTCATAAACTTCCAAGCGACAAATTGCAGGATAACCCTCGAATGACCTCTTCACTGCCAATTATGGCCAGGTAAGCACAAGTGAGGTAAGGAGGGTTCCGCTCACGAATCACCGTAAGACGGGCCTTTTAAAATTACCTCCTCACTTATCTAGTCTAGGCACCACAAAGTCAAGTTTAGATAAACGATCGATTCCCCGCAACCTTCACTTGTCCTAAATGAGCGTGACAAGTCCTTAAAGCTTTGGTCTAGATATTTTTTATTAACTCAAGGTAATGCGGATGCCTTTTGTGATTTGTGGGGTCTTAGGAAGAGTGATGAAATCCCCACCCAATCTTAATTAGTGTTCAGGCCCCTTAATGTCCGTATTATTATATGCCAAGCGTATAAACAAACAAAATCTAAAACAAAAAAAAATTATTTGGCGGCGGTGCAAATTTGTTCAAAGAAACCTGCAGAAAAATACAGTTCAATGGAGTTTACAGAGAGATTTGGAGAAGGAGAAGGGTGTAAGAAATTTTGGGCTCAGAAGCCACAAGATGGCCACGGAACCGCCGCAATATCCTAGCTTTGATCGTGGTTCCACGGTAGAATGGTGGACTTGGGGCTTCAAGTTGGTTCTGTGCACTCCCATCTTTCCTTTCTTCTGTATCCAATCCTCTGCTTCTTAGTTAGATCACTATACTTGCTCCAGATTCGACTACACACTTGCACAAAAATTATCAAAAATAACAAAATGGATTTTTTTATATTTATTTATTAATTTTTATATATATACAAAAAAATATTAACCCGAATAACAAAAAAGAAATACGTTACCGTCTTCCCGGCAACGGCGCCATTTGATTGACCGGCGGAAACGACCACTAATACGTGTTATGATATGTGTTCTACTCTGTTCTCTACTTACCGCAATCAAGTCGGTTTCGCTTGTAGCTAACCGGTTGAGTATGAGTCATCCACTAAGAGAAGGTTCGTATTGTTCGTTCTTGCTTTAGATGAGTTAATGAAGTTGTATATGTTTATGTTCAATTCTATCCTACGTGTTCGTATTTATGTTCAAGTAAGCTTATTAGGGTTAAGATTGGTTAATAGAGTTAGAATTAGTCTTGTGCTTGTCTTTTGCCATTCTTAAAATGATGTTGGGATAATAGAAAGTAGCGGGGATTAGGAGGACATAAGAATGGGATTTGCGAGTTTAAGCAATCTTTCCAACGATAAATCCATTCCTAATGCCCCTTGTCCTTCCACTAAATGTGCTTATTTCCAACCCTAGGCCAAACACCCGCAACCATGTATCCAATTAAGTCACAACTACATGTCACGTTGTAGTGCGCCAAAAGGACTTCTTGACTTAGGTCGCGGCTATATGTCATGTATAGCACGCCTAAGTGAGGGGGTTACGTTTGATTGGTCTAACCTCGTTTCAAGATGTTTGGCGAAGAGAAGCACAGGGGATTTTTCTGTCCCTCATACTAATCTTCCTTAGCCCTAACAAGTGTGGAAATTATTCACACATTTAAAAGAAAATAAAAACAAAACAAGAAAAAAGAAAAGAAAGAAAGGAAAAATACGGTTTTACAAAGATGCAAACTAACTACTTGGGTCCTCACCTAAGCAAGGAACTCCATCGAGTATCATGACTTGAAAATACGGATCAAAAGAAAAGGAAAATAAAACAAGAAATAACAACTACTTAACAACAAAAAATAAAATTACACTAGGAATTAAAATTACAAGACAAGGAAATAAAAATTACAATACAAGAAAATTAAAAATACAAGATAATAAAAACTCGCATCTTCATTGATCATCTACTCAAGAGCTCTCACTATATTTTAATAAAGGAAAGATGATGAAGAAGAAGAAATACAAGCTAAACTAAACTAAAATCTAACAAAAGAAAGAGCCTCTTTATTGGGCACAAAACTGGGCTATTTATAGGAAGAGAGCTAAAAACCTAGGGCCAAATTCTGAGCCCTAATACAATTACCAAAATAACCCCAAAATATCTTCTGACACCGAGTTAACTCGACTGCGGAACCGCCGCTAAAATGGCCTAGTGGCCGCGGTTCCGCGGCTCTTTAGGGGAATTAACTTGTCATTTTTTTCAGAGTTTCTTGTGTTGCTATCTTCTGTTGTTCTACAGGCCCCAAATTGCAAAATGCTTCCAAAATTTCTTCAGATTTACAACAGTCCAAAATGGCTTCACTTTTAATTCATTTGATCTTTATCTCTCTCGAGCTCTGCGCACCCATTGAATTTTGTGTTTCCCCTCTCGTGCTCTGTGCTTGACCAAGACACGAATGACCACTATTTTTCGTCTTGTCTCTTGAACTGGTAAGCGGCACTGGATGGATGCGGATGACCGGAACCCGGCTTTTATCTGTCTGTGGCAGATGTTCTGAATTTTGGCGTAACTATGGAGATTTTGTATGATTTGCGTTATTTTGGACTAGAAACCTGTAACCTGTAAATATGTAGCAAACACAGATTAAAAGCACCTGCCTATAAACAAACGAGCAGAAGAATGGGTGGTATTAATTGCAATATTCTGGTGTGAATACTGAACCATGGTTATAACTTGACATGACTACTTGGAATACATGATTACATCCTGAACATTTTGTATCCATGGTTTCGGCCAAGACTTGTAAACATAATCTATATAATACATTATTTGGGGATAAAGGGGTAGATTAGTAAGGAACGTATATCATGGCATGAGAGATCACTTAAAAGACACCTACATGAATTCACGTATCGCTGTCCCGTGAGTTATGACGAGGCCTTGTACTACATGTTACCATAGTCCATGGGGTAAGATAGACTCCTATCGTATACATGAATACCTTCCTTATGAAACTACAAACAACCACGTTAGAATAACTATCATATACCAGTAATCGGTCATATACAACTTTATCTGTTCAGTTCACTTTATATACTATCTTCTCTTTCTTCTTTTAGAACTTACCGAGCGTTAGTTCGCTGATGACATTCCTATCTGTTTCTTTCTTTGGAATGTTCATCGGGAGGACCGAACTCTGAGGAGATAGAGCCGAGCCAGGAGGACTTGGACCAGCTTACCGTTCAGCCTGAATACTAGTTCCTCTGTACTTACTTTCACTATGCCATTGTTTAGGCATTTGCTTTTGATTATTGTATCTTTTATTTCAAACAATTGTATGTAAAGTTGAATGTAAATAAAGTTGTTATTTCATTTTATTCTCTTGTCATTCTTGTTCATTTTTATATATTGCTTAATTATGCTTAATATATTTATTTCATAGTAAATACATTGCGGCCTGCCACATCACCGTTTCCGTCTACTGGGAAGCGGGGCATGGCACAATTGCCCAAAATTTGACCCCCATTTCCCTGATATGGCCGCCGCCGACGGTCTTGATGAGCCTAATTCGCCCCGTGCTTTGCACACACACCCCTTCGACTCTGCTCAACTCCCCTGCACTATTTGATTTTCCTGCAATCAAACAGAGACTTTTCAATTCACCATTTAATACCATTTTAATTCATTTAATCCAAATTTTTAATTCCTAAACCCTAATTCTTTACCATAGATACCATCCCATGCCCTAGCTCTCCCCCATTCTGAAATTTGTATCAAAAATTCTCACAAACTCTCTAAGTAACAAATGGACTTAAGCACACAAGTGGAGTAGAAAGCCAAACTTGACGACCGAAACCTTTCCGACGACACCATAACACCCGAAGGCTTCTTCTCTCTCTTTTTAACCATCTAAACCTGTAAATCTCTTTTCTCTCCATTTCTCTCATCTCAATTCGTCTTCTAAAAAAATATCGACAAAAGTGGAGTTAACACATAACAACCTTCTCATTTAAATATTTTATCATGCTTGATAGGTCTACATGTCACATAATCATCCTAATATCTTTGTAAAACAAAAATCACATCTATTGTCTTTTAACGTAACCAAATTTTCATGTTCAATACTCAAATAACGAACATTTTCATTAAAATACCATGAACTTTAGTATCAGCCTCATTTCAATAATTGTTAAAAATACCTTTAGGAAAACTTCACGGAGTAACGATCTACCCACACGCACACTATGGTTTCATTGCACGGTATTATAAACATATGGCTAATTTAAAGAATATATTTTACATTAAAATACCATACATTTTCAAAACGGGTTTCTTTTAATCGGTATTTTGTAATCCTTGGCAATTATGGCTCTACAACCCTCGTTAGGGGACCCGCTAATGGATGGTGCCGGTTATCGCATATCCTTAGGACAGTAGAGTGAGATGCAGAACTCCTCACGGAGTATTCGATCTCGAAAGGAAATTAAAAAATACGGTTTTTAAGAAATACGACTTTTCTAAATAAAAACCTAAATTTTGAAAAATTATATAAAACTATGAATTTGTATTTACAATAAAAATATATTATGAAACTATATATTAAAATGAAAAGGTAAAATTTTAATAAAATACCATCAAGTTACCAAAAGTAGTATTTTTCATAAAAACACCATAAACTTTTAAAAGCAAGGTTTTATCACCAAAACACCACAACAATTAAAATACATGTTCATGAAAACCCTAAATATTATAAATCACCCTCGAGGTTATTTTTAAACAATATTAATATATATTTTTCATAAAACCCCCTCGGGGAATAAAACAATGAAAACAAACAATATTAAGGACTCTAGAATAATAGCGGCTTAAGCGGTATCATTTCTCTTGAGCCTCGGGGAGCCGGAGAAAGTGAGTGCTTGCCTATTCAGGTTAGGCAACTTAACGGAGTTATCAAATGACAACTGTCTTGGAAAAAGACATAAATCCTGTCATCCATGTGCAGCAGTTGCCGATTTCTCCCGATTATAAGATTTTTAATGATTTACATCAATTCACATGAAAAGACATGAATTCGAATCCAAACTCGAACCTAAACTTGAACTCGAACTCGAACACAAACTCGAACTCTAACCCAACTCGAATCTAAACATCGAACATGAACTCGAACCCAATCTACTCGAACCAACTTAACTCGAATCAAGATTGCAATTGTCATGACTCGGATATTACTCGACTCACTCGATTTCATTTTATACCTTTTGCAATCTATGGTTTCGATCAAGACACGTTATAACCAGTCAATCAAGTTAATTAAGTATATTATATGGTTTTAATATATATTATACTCGGGGTGATTGGGATAGTTTCTTGTGTGAATCCAATGGAGCTTCAGGAGTCCCGTATTAATCTCTTTTTTTATTTTACTTGAATATCAGTCGGGTTGACTCATCTACAGCCTAAAGCCCTGATGCTAATATATGAAATAGGCCCGTGTTTTCTTATTTCTGGGACCCCACTCTTGAGATCGTGAATACTTCTATGGCTGTATTGACATTCACACTTGGAACATAACGTTAACATAGTGACCATATAGAGACCTATAGTACATATTCACCCATGAACATATACTCTTACTCGTCATCTATATTTTTTATATTTTTCATTTTCTTTACTTTTACTTATCTTTGGGGCTTACCAAGCGCAAGTTCACTGACGGGCATTCCACCCATTTTTTTTCTCTTCGAATGTTCGTCAGATACGGTCAAGACGGAGGAAATGGAGGCCACCGAGGAGGACTACAACGGGATTAGCCTACCTTCATTTTTATTCAACTTATGTATGCCACTTGTTTAAGCATTTCCCTTATTGTATTTATTTTCCAGCTGAAAACTCATGTACTTGTAAATATTGGAGTTGAATATAAATAAAGATATTTGTTGAAAAAAGATTTGCAGTCTTCAATTATTCTTGTATTGTATATTATTGTTTCAATACGCTTAGTATATTTATTTAGGAAATGACCTTATCTGGATAAATATACCGCGAGCTTGCTACGTCACCATTTCTGTTTACTGGAAAGCGGGGCATGACACTAAGGAAGGGTTGACGTTGTGTAAGACGTAATCTTAAGATTTGAGATAAGGCAAAGGACAGAAAGATAAGGTTGAACTGTAATGGTTACTTTTGATCACTTTCCCCATGGCCTCAGCCTCTTCGGTAACCGTGATAGAGGCCTGGAATTTTGGAGAGTTCCTTCGTGCCGGCTGGAACACTTGTTGCTAAGGGGGAAGGGTGGTCCTTGCTGTGATGCCCTAGAATTAACAGTCCTGGATGTAAGGGAAAGTCTAGGTGTATGCCGAGAACAGGCATAGGTGTATGTCGAGAACAGGCATGGGTGAGGTGTTTAGATGACCCGCAAAGAAAATAGAGGTCGTTGCCCTACGACGGCCCCTTATGAAGTGTCCTGGCCTATGGCAAAAATTGTAAAGGATGGAAGGAGGACGGAAGGAATTAAAGGATTTCTCTTTCCTCCTGTGCTGAGCGGTATCGCCTGGTCCTGAGGAAGCTCCCCCAAAGATATGGCTGACGGGGCGTTTGATCCTTGCCAAAGGATACCTTCTTCGCTGTTTCGCGGGTGCTTCATAACATCGAGCCGCTTCTAACATTTCAGTTAAGGACCTCTGCAAAATGGTGGTCTGCTACTGGTGATTCTTCAGCAAGCACCGCATGAGTTCTATCATAGTCGTCTGGTCGGTTGGTGGGTTTCCATTTCCGTTCTTGTTGCCTTTGTTGTTATCGTTTCCGTTCTTCCTTGCCATTGATCTTCAAAGAAGAAAAAATACGAAATAGTCAAGTTGGATTCACAGAATGGTTTTGAAGGAGATTAGGAAAATAAGTTGAACAAGAATAGACAAAAGAACAACGAAAAGAGATGAAAGTAACACTAAATTGATTGGAGTTATAAGAAGACGATGTGAGTTTATGTCAAAATGTGATCTTTAGAAAAACAAGAAAGACTTCAAGATGGATTTCAAGAGATAGGATTTAAGGACACAATAAGGTTAGTTAATGTTTTGTTTCAATACAATGAGGACCTGCATGGGCTACCACTAAAGCATGTCACGCCCCGCTTTTCAAAGGACATAAACGGTGACATGGCTCGGTCCGTAACCTAACTATATCGAGGGTAGTATAAACTCGATACAGTCACGTTAAGTATAAATACATGCAGACAACGTACCAAAACTATAAATAAATACAAAAGACATTTATTCTCATTAACTAAGCACTTATTACATCCCAGGGACACGAAATAAAACATAGCGTTTATTACATCCAATGAAAGAAGACAAGCCCTAAAGAGGTGAGCAGCTGAAAATGAAAAAGAAATTAATCCTAATAGTTGGTAGACAATTCCGCGTAGTCTTCTTTGATGGGTTCCACTCCTGCACCTTCATCGTGTGCTCCGTCCTCATATAACGGACATTCCGGGAAGAGATAGGAGGAAAGGAAGTCCGTCAACGAGTTACACTCGGATAGGATATCGTATAAAGGACAAATACAGTAAGATAACATATGTGTGAGATGCATGATGTCATACGTGCGTAATGGTAAGGAATATCAGGTATCTACTAAGTGTTATGCACGTATCAGTTTGGTAGGTAAGGATATTAGGCTCTCGCAATTATTCCATTGGGGCCACAAAGTAACAGCAATCGGAAATGGTTAGTACTTGTTTCACACCCCGAACCATGGTTAATCAAAAGGGGAATCCGAGACCCTTAATACAGCCTTACCTAATCAAACTACCCCACCCTGATCTTTTACAGTGATATAGAAGTATAGGTCGGTATTAGCACACAGCACTACTAGGCGGTGTCACAAGGAAGGGTTCCCTTCTGGTCATCCATAAAGACAAAATTTACATGGACCCTCCATGCCTAGGTGCTCGCGTCTAACCTTAACTGTACCAGGTGACATGTCATATGGTATATCAGGAGTCCGGTTAAGTATAGGGTAATATTCCATAATAGTTCATGATATTTTAGTGAAAATATAATTTGGAGAAGTATATGGTATTTTAGTGAATATAATTTAGGAAAACCCATGGTATTTTAGTGTAAAGATAATTTAGGAAAACCTATAGGATTTTAATGTAATTATAATTTAGGAAAACCATCGTATTTTAGTGTAATTATAATTTAGCTAAATTATGTAACTAACACGTAAAAGTTTGGTCGTTTTTCGTGGTAGGTCGTTACCATAACACCTAAGATCCTAAATTAAGACTTCTATCTAATTAAATCCCTAAACATGTAATATATTAATATTTAGAAACAACTAACTAAACTAACTAAATAATCAAAGAAACCCCTATCAGGTTTTCTCCAGAAACCAAACCACTCCTAATTTACCTAATAATATAATTATTAAACAAAAATATAATTTTTAAGAAGGAGATTAAGAGGAGAGAGAAGAAATCCTACTTCTTGAAGAACGTTGCAAAAAGGAAATTACGACGTTCTCGAGCTCCTTCTTTCTCAAATATTCTCAATTTTTATAGTACTCACAACAACTACCCTTGCGAAGAGCGTCGAAAGACGGCCATGTGGGAATTTTCATGACTTTTTTTAGCGCCAGAATTGTCAGAAAAGTGTGTTGGACTGGGGCTATTTATAGGTTTCTAAAGAAACCCAAACCCTATCTAAATATAGTAGCCATGTCATGGGTGATGATCAACCGTTGGATCATGCAAACGAGTGGCCAGGAAGCTGCCATGTCACCACCTCCAAGCTTGGTCGCTTCCACGTGCGTTGCACATGAAGGGAGCGGGGCCCGATCTCAAAAAGACCAGCGGCTGCTACTGCTGTGAGCAGTAGATCGAGTCGGGTCTGAACCGATTCGACCCGGTAACTTATATTTTTTCTTTAAAAAACACATTTTGAAAACTATTTTTAATTAGGAAAACTATTTTAAAATATTTTAAAATACCTGAAAAAAAATTTAAAAACTATTTTGATGTTTTCTTCATTTTGCAACAAAACTTTGTTTATAATAATTTATTTTTCTCGATATTAATTGCTTAAAAATTATATTAATTAGCTTTAAATGTAAAACAATTATTTTAAAACATTTTCTACTAGATGAAACCTTAAGAAAAAAATATTTCGACACAAGAATAATTATAAATAAACTTTTATTTATGTACAGGAAAATTGTAGACGTAACAGACAGTGTTGATGGTTGCATTGTGACAGTATATAGCGATAGCGGTAGATGGAGTGACAGTATATTGTAACAGTATATAGTGTTGATGGTTGCATTGTGATAGAATAATTATAAAGAGACTTTTATTCAAGTTAACGATACATGTTAGGCGTGGATGCAGTGCGAGGTATATCGACGCTTCAGTCCGATATCGCGCAATCAACAGCAGGGACGAGATTGTTAACCATCTTAGAGACGGTTAGAAGGACCATGTATATAAGGAGGTTATTGGGATTGGGAGTTCCACATGAGTTGAGAGTGTTCCTCTTGGAGGCTGAAAAGAAGGTAATGCCACTTACAAAAGTGGGTATCTCAGAGAATTCGGCAGACGCATTTCTAATATGGTTCCGGTTCAGGTTCAAGTTGTGCCCAACTAATTGTTGAGAGCAAAACCGTGATGAGAACAAAGTTCTAAGGATTGTGCAAATGACAAGATATGCTAGCGAATTTGCATGAAAGATGAAGATTGTTGAATTTGATGTAAATTTGAAACCCAGATTGAAGCTCAAGTTCAGAGCATTAGAGTCCAAGTTTAAACCCAATCACGTGCGGTGAGCTCCAAATATCTATTTGGAGCGGCTACAGGATTGGGATAGGATCAATGCATAAGATTTGAATTAATCTTATTAATTAAATTTTATGTTTATCTCTTAATTTTAAGCATTCCAATATATATAGAGAGAGAGAGAGAGAATAATGAAGGAAAGAGAGCATAGGAGGGGATTTCCTCCTATGGCGTCGAAAAAATACAACCTCCACCATTTTTTCCGACGATCGGCATCCATCATCATCATCGCGTTATCATCTAAGATGTGTATACAACAAATTTCATGTGATTCCACCACTTTTTCACTGTTGGATTAACAATGTAAAAAGTTCTATTGTCGGTAAACTATTAATTTTGCACCACTAAATCAACAGTGAAAAATGGTATAATCATATAAAATTTGGTGTATCCACATCTTAGATGATAAAGATGGAGGTGATGTATGCCGATCGTCGAAAAAAATTATGGAGGATGCATTTTTCCGATGCCATGGGAGGAAATTCCCTCCTATGGCACCTTTTCTCCATTAACTATATATATATATATATATATATATATATATATATATAAGAATAATGGAGAAAAGAGACCATAGGAGGGATTTCCTCCTATAGCCTCGAAATAATACAACCTCCCCCGTTTTTTACAACGATCGGCATCCATCATCATCATCTAAAATGTGCATACACCAAATTTCATGTGATTCCACCACTTATTCACCGTTGATTTAGCAATGTAAAAAGTTCTATTGTCGGTAAACCATTAATTTTGCACCAACTAAATCAACGGTGAGAAAATGGTATAATCACATGAAATTTGGTATATCCACATCTTAGAAGATAAAGATGGAGATAATGTATGCCAATCATCGAAAAAAATTATGGAGAGTGTATTTTTCCGACGCCATAAGAGGAAATTCCCTCCTATGGAACCTTTCCTCCATTAACACCTCTCTCTCTCTCTCTCTTTGCGTGTGCGCGCACATACACATGTTTGCAAGCATATGAATTAACTAATCCACAGGGGGGGAGCTGCGGCCAAAAACCAATTGACCGAGAGGTTGAGAGTTATATTGTTTGGGTTTTGTGGGGCTTTGGACGTATCTCGTGTAATTCTTACTCTACCGGAAAGTTCTCGTTGCGAAGGCAGGATTAGGTGCAGTTGCGCCGAATCTAAGTATATCATTGTATTCTTTGTGTTGTTGGTGTGCTTTTCTATTCGATTAGTGTGTTGCAATAGCCGTCAGATATATATTTTTCATCGTCTTTGTTTACACGCGGTTATAGTTTTCCGCTACGCTGTACTACTTGTTCGTGATAGGCCTATGTGGTCCCTTCATGGTCCACCCCGCCATGTCAGAGTAGATCGGAATACAACAAAATGCAATGGTGGATGGCTTGCTCCAATGTCTTATGATGAATTTAAAAGATACCCCGATAGAGACCGATTCTAAAGTATTAGCTGATGCTGTGAATGGCTTTTGTGCAGTACCTTGGAAGCTTTACTATATTGTTAAGGTTATACAGTTCTTGTTTTCCAAATTGAATTCAAAAGTGGTTCATACATACAGGGATCAAGGAGGTAGACTTGCTGATTGGCTTGCAAAAGATGAGTTGAAATCCAAATGCTCTTGCTCTTATTCTTTACAGAGGCTCCCTGCAGATATCCAAAGATTTGCCTTTGCTTGAAAAATCTGCTCTCCCTATTATTAGAATTAGAACTGGAAGGTCTTTGTAGTTTTTTCCTAGTTTCCTATCTTTTGTTGGAGATGGTTTTTAAGCTTGTATGAGCTCGTGGATGTTTTGTATGCTTTTGTCTTCTGAATAAAGTTGCTGGCCTGTTGGAGGTCTGATTTAAAAAACAAAAACAAAAATTATTATTATTATCCAAACACAGTAGGTAAAATCGAATAAAAATATCTCAGATTGTCATCCCAAGTTGATTGATATTTGAAGAAGGATGTACACAAATACAAAAGAATGAAGAAGTTACGTACATATATTTTTTTTAATAAATATAAAAAAAAACCTTTATTTAAGTTTAACTGCGCTTCCCACATAGGTTAGTTTTAAGTGTGTAAATCCTTGCATTTTCAGTATGATTCAGGTTGGCAATTAAGCTGAACATGACTCTACAAAACATACAAGTTCTATTGTAGAAAAATTAATGCTATTAATCTGCATTCGGAAAAAATTATGGGATGTCAACACTTGCACATTCAAACTTGGACTTTAACAGAAAAGCAACTTGCTGTTAAAAGAACATTTTATTAAAAATCTCATTCTATTGTTATAATTTTATCAAATTATATCTTCGATTTCTTGAACTAGTACGTTGTCGACCACCGGAATAAATCGTACAAGTAGAAATCGCCTCTAGCCTTATCTATCTATGACCTAAAGGATTTCTCAACACTACTGTTTGGAGACACAGTACTAGCAGTGAGAAGGTGCTGGTGCATAAGCACCAAGGTGATGAGGTGCCTTGGCAGGAGCGGGAGAATGATGGTGATGAGCCCCATTGGCGCTAAGAGCTTCATAGTGAGAAGGTGCTGGTGCGTGGGCACCATGATGAGGAGCCTTAGCAGGTGGTGGAGAACGATGGTGGTGGTGAGAAGGCGATGGAGCATGGGCACCATGATGATGAGGAGCCTAATTAGCAGGTGCTGGAGAATGATGGTGGTGGTGGTGAGAAGGTGCTGGAGCATGGGCACCATGATGATGAGGAGCCAAATTAGCAGGTGCCGGAGAATGATGGTGATGAGCATGATCGATTCTCTCCATTTTCATTTACAACATCATAGTGCGAAGGAGCTGGGGCTTAGGCACCATTGTAACGAGGAGCCTTGGCAGGAGGATGAGAATCAAGGATGATGCCTCTTGTGGGTGGAGGAGAAAGGATTAGCAAGTGATGGAATCACAGATGCTAGAGTTTTGGATATATAGCGGAATTGAGAGAGAGGTGAGAATATGGGGAGAGAAAGATGAATATTTAGATATAATTAAGTGAATAATTGCTAGAGTTTTGCTTTGATGAGTTGCCACTCAAAGAAGGATTTGGTGTACATGCATGGAATTTAATTGGAGGGAAATTCATATGAATCTAAAATATACCATGCATATATATAAATACGAGAGAAAATTTATATTATAGCACGAGATATTTAGCATTTTGAGGGGGAGAGAAAATGTAAGTTCTGAGTATATCTTACTAGATTTTTAGCATACAGGGGGAAAGAAAATATGTACTACAGGATTTTCACCAGGGTTGGTCCCCTTCTAGGTACAAAATTGGATAAAAAAATTTATCCAACAAATCAGAACCGTTCAAAGTTAACCGCTTCTTAAGAAGCGGCTAAATTCTAACGGTTGTTATTTAACCGCTACTTAAACTAGCGGTTAACTTCAACGTTGAATAAAAAAATTGTACAACGTTAACCGCTTCTTAAATAAGAGGTAAAAATTTAACGGACATTGTTATTTAACCGCTACTTAAAGTAACGATAAATTCAACGTTGGATAAAAATTTATACAACAAATCAGAGCCATTTATAGTTAACAGCTACTTAAGGTAGTAGTTATTTCTAACGGTTTTTATTTAACATGTACATAAAGTAGCGGTTAAAATCAAAAGTTAATTTATCCAACAAATCAGAACCGTTCAGAGTTAACCACTACTTAAGATAGTGGTTAAATCTAACTGTTGTTATTTAATCTCTACTTAAAATAGTTGTTAAAATCAAAAGTTAACCGTTGCTTAAGTAATTTTTTTTCAAGCGATTACAGAATATATCACCTCTTGACTTTCGAATCCTATCTTCCGCCACAGGACATCTACGTCTTCCTCAACGAGGTTTTCCGACGTGGTTATGGTATATTTTTTACTTTTACATTTATATACGCTATCATGTCTATTGATCTAGCCTATGAATGGACTATCCCTAAAGTGGAAGAAAAAGAGATGGTAGTGGAAACGCCTATAGTTCTGGCAAGTTCAAAGGACCCGAACCTAACTACTGCATTTATGATAAGGAACTTTTTGCTATCATTAGAAATGTAAAAACTCTTCGATATCACCTTTTGGCCAAAGCTTTCATGATTGCTACAGATAACAAAGATGTTGTAGAATTCCTGAAAAGGCTTATTCTTTAGATATTGATTCATAGGCTAAAAGAAGAAGAATAAGATAGTCGATGGAATTGGAATCATTTTCTTATTCTATCAAATATATAACTGGTCATACTAATCATATTGCGGATTTACTAACCATGCCTTATCAAAGTACTATTTTTTTACAGGATTATAACAATGGTACCTGCAAGTTCATCTTCTGCAGGAAAAGAGAAAAGCAAAATGCCCATCACAGGGGGAACTCTGCTAACTCTTTCTAAGGAGATTCAAAAAGAAGCGAGCCGAGGAAGCCTGAAAACAAAAGCCTCGGTAACTGAAACAGTTGTTGGGAACCCTACTCAGCAAGTGATCCAGGGTGGCTCTACTAAGGGTCACAACCAATCCACTGCTCCTACAACTCCATCACAACGGTGTGATTTTGCTAATAGAGGTAGAGGAGGTGATGCAAGAGCATTCGTCGCCTCTCATGTTCAAGCGGAAGAAGGTGGCCCATTTTTAGAAGCAGCCAGAGTTGATAAGAAGAATAGCTGCCGAAATTATTGAGGTATGCCGTAAGAGCTTATGTTTATATCGCAATTATTTGATTCTCTACTCAGACGATCTCAATTATTTAGATCACCAAGTGAAGGATTAATGTGACATCTTTTCTCTTGAGTCCAAAGAAAAAGATACCATACACTTGTCCCTCAATAATGTAAAGATAAAAATAATTGAGGACACCTATAAAGAAAGAGCTGGCAAGGATTATTTCCACTTGCCTATCTTTTCTATATAAGCAGAGTGAGTTCACAAAGTGAAGGCATTCGAAATTGTTCTAAGTTTTCTGAAGTGTCAAGAGAGTTGAGCGATTAATTGTACTCCCCTCTCAAATTTCAATAAAAAAAATTTATCAAGCTTTGAACTCTTGCATTCTTATAAGTTGAGTTTTTTTTCACTGTTCTTTATTCTGGTATCATAGGTGAGTTTAATACTCTTAAGCAACTACAAAGCTTCTTACGGATATTAAACTATGGCCGATCTTATATTCCTAAACTTTCTGAAAAGGTTAAGCACCTGCAACATTTGCTTAATTCGCTTATTTTCTTCTTTCTCAGATACACCAAACTTTATAGGTATTTTATCGGTAACCCATCTAGAAGGTATAGTCTGTTCTGCCTCCTTAGATTTCTTATTTTTTGAATTAAGCAAATGTTGCAGGTGCTTAACCTTTTCAAAAGTTTAGGAATATAAGATTAGCCGTAGTTTAATATCCCTAAAAAGTTTTGTAGCTGCTTAAGAGTGTTAAACTCAGAAGGAAAATCCAATACCTTTTTCACAATGTGATCTTACAGTTTAATATTGCCTTAATCAATTATTTTTCCAAGGTATTCGATGGATTCCTTAAATAACTCTATCTTTTTTGAAGATAGAATTACACCATGCTCTAATAAGAGATTAGCAACCTCTTGAAGATGCAAATAATGTTCAGTCTAGCCTTTGGAGAAAACAAGAATGTCATCAATATAAATCACAAGATTATTCTTTATTGGTTTATGCTCAAAGATTGAGTTTAACCATTTTTGAAATATATGCATTTTTCAAACCAAAAGGCATAACAAGCAATTCATAATACCCAATTAGTATGCCAAATATCGAAAGAGAGATGGATTCCTCATCGGCCATTTTGATCTAATAGAAGCCACTCTTCGTATCGAATTTACTGAATATCTTACCTTTTTGGATTTTACTCAGTAATTCGCCAGAATTCGGAATAAAGAAACCATCAAAAATAGTTTCTCTATTCAAACGTTTATAGTTAATAACCATACGCGTTTTACCTCTTTTTTGTTCTCCCTGATTCCTTACCATGAAAGAGGTCATACAATGTGGCCTTGAACTAAGCCTGATTAGTTTTAAATCAAGCAATTCATGAAATTGCACATCATATTCCTCAAAGTCCGCCTTAGAGACCATGATGGGATTTGTTCTAATAACCTTCCCTTTTGAATCAAGAAGCCGTTTAATAGAACAAGTCCTAAAACCATTATCTATATAACAAGCCAAAGTATTGTTACTGAATAACGGTTTAAGGAGTTCCATAATCATCAATTCCTTTTTGAACGATGCATTGATGATATAGGAACAGTTTCTATTGACAAATTTGACTTTATCATTGCGATTTTCACAGGAAACTCATGTTATGTTATTTTCACCACGCTTGATGCGCAATGGAAATAAAATCTTGGGAATCTTCCAATTAGCAAGGGTAATGTAATAATGTGCTGCTAATATTGGAAATATCGGTGCAGATTATCGTTACCAATTAGAAAATTGACATTCAAAGAGTCGAAAATGTAGACTTTAGGGAAATCTAAATGTATTCTAAATGTTCAGTATCCCACGTAATCCGATCAAGTGAGCAGAATTCAGTAACTGAGTTACTGGCTTGCTTATCTGCAAACCCATGTAGAGAAAAACCACTAAAACTTTGTTTAGGTATTTTTTCCTACAAACTGAGGTTGTATCATAGATAATTCTGCACCAGTATCGACCGGGGCATGAATTGTAAAGCCGTTAATTTGGACGTTGATATACACCTCCAGTTGCTCCATCTCTTTCAGATTCATCATTTCGATGGATAGGAATGGAAAGCAACCGACTGGATACAGAAGTTCTAGGCGGAATAGGAGTTTCGATCAGTTCTTTAAAGACATCTTCGTCGATAGTAATCCCCTTTGAATTGTTATAAAGTAACAATATGAGAGGATCACCTGGGTAAATCATTGGCTCAGGGATTTTGGAGTTGCTCGATTCCCCAGTATCTTTGTAGACTTGGTAAATTTTATTACCACTTACTACAAAGATTTCCTCTGGAACTTTTGCTTGTTTAAAAGTTTCGAGGAAAGGGATCGTGTCAGGATCAGTCTTGTGGTTCCGAATATCAACAAAGCGAAGTTGGATAACTTTGCCACTGTTAACGCTGAACAATTACACAAAATCCTGTGTATGTTTCGAAGAAAACGTACTAGTCTTCCCCAAGGCATAAACAAATTCCCAATCAACTCCAAGAATTTTAGAACCAGGTTTCATCTCCAAATTCTTGAGTTGAAACGAGAGTGCAGGCATCCTTAATATTTGAATCATGAAGACTAATGCAAAAATCAGAAAAAAAACATTGACTGCGAACACTCGATTAGCTAAGTTAGACTTAGCTCCTCCAATGAAATAATTAAACGTATCATTGATAATCCTCTCATCTATCAAAATCACCATGATAGGTGTATCAATTCCTACCCGGAATTGAGCAGTGGTCTTGATCTGAATAAGACCTATATGGAGTTGTTTCATCTCCTTATGTTTCTCGTGAAGTTTCTGGATCTTTTTGACATCTAATAAAGAGATAGATATTATATCATTGTGTTCAAGGATACTCAAAATTCCAGACATTCTCTCGAAATAGTAAACTTGTTTTCCATCAAATTTACTTTTGAGAGAACTGAAAATAGAGCGTTTTGGTACACATCTCTGGATTCAGGTTTCGGGACCATGGCTAATAACTTATCCAAGTCATCATCCGTGATCTCGAGACATTCTCAAATGACTGGAGATCTGATCTTGATAAGAAGACATTTTAATCAGACTCAGAATCAGATGAAAAAAAAAGGAGCTGGATTCACTATAGAGTATAACTCTTAATAGGAATCTCCCTCCTGAATTTGACAATATCAACTTCTAAGAAGTTAGCTATATCTAGTATTTCTACTAGATTTACCTTCTTCTTCATCGGGCATCTGTTTGCCAAGTGATCCTGTGATTCACAAAGAAAACATCAACATCCAGATTTCTTCTTAAATTTCCTTTTTAGAGGAAGATCTTTCTTATAGGTTCTTCTTTTAATCCTATATTTTCTATAGGATTTCGAACCTTTCTTTGTAGGCTTTGATGTGCCCTTTTTCTTCCTTTTTACCAGAAGGAGTACTCCGGTATACAACCAAAGTCGTAACAATCATCTGAAAACTTCCTGCAGACATCGTTATCCAGTCTAGAATCCTTAAAACAATTTCGTTTTAAGTCTTTCTTAACCTTTTCGCCTCTACAGATGCATTGCATGTATTCTTTAGTGTAATACATACAATCCGCAATGCAAGAAATTGCTTCTGTTTGCGATCTGCAAAAATCTTCAAGTTCAGACCCCAAAGGATCATAAATTTTATTGAAGATTCTTAAAAACCATTGCCTGTATTTGTCCGGTGTTGACAATTTGTACGATATTTTTGCGCTGTTTTTTTATCCATGGTAATGGTTTCGCTGCCACTGAAAACTGGATTTTTGCACTGATTTTTTATCCAGTCCGTCAGAGATCCACCAAAAAGACTTGAAGTCTTCAGTGGTCTTGTTGTTAAAGAAATGGTCAATCCATACGGGACTCGTAGACCTCCACCAAATCCTGAGCCCGAAGCCAAGAGAAGAGGAAATGAGTTCTTTGGCGAGGCCTTCACCAACCGGCGTTGAGACAAATGAGCTAGGAAGATGCATGATTATTCCCAAATATACAATGGAGACTTTGGGCATAACCCTGCAAACGAGTCTTTTTTTTTTTTGCTTTAGTAGACCTGCAGCATACTGGACCGATATACATTATCATATTTGCTCATGTCAAATTTTGTTTGAATTGGCCCGTAAGTCTAACCAAGCACACAACACACCCACACACACAGCATATACATGCACCCAAGAAACCCACGGATGAGGTCCTCTGGATGCGTGTGTGTTGTGTGCTTGTATATGGTATGAGTGGGTGAGTTATGGGTTTGTTGTGTGCATAGGTTAATGCTTACGGGCCAATGTCAAAAAAAGAGCCGAATTTGCCTTGAAATCATTAAATTATAGTCACTTTTCAGGAGGATCGAACCTGTCCCAAGTAAGGGAAGATCGTCACTTTTCAATTACCCATCTTTATCAAGGAATATCCTTACAAAATCTGTTCATACCCAAAAGCACAAGCAAAGTATCCTTCCGAAATTCTTGACCCTGCCTCAACCAAAAAAGAAAATAAAATTCACCACCTGTGATGATCCAATAATCATTACACTATATAATGCAAAAACCATGAAAATTACCACTCTTGTCATAAAAAAATCTAAGAATATAAACCTTTCTTCTTGTAAAGAACAAACAAGGTGAGCCCTTTTCTAATAAAAGAAAGCAGACGTAGCCCTTGGTTTCAAGCAAGGTAGTTGATTCACTGATCTTTTTTATCTCATCTTTCCCTATAAAATCATCAACATTGCCATTGTCCATCACTACAAACTCAAAGAAAAACTTGAGAAGAGTTTCTTAATAGAAAAAAATGGCGGCAGCTGCAGCAGCACAGAAGATGCAGTTGATCAAGGGTGAGCGTCACCTCTTCTCTTCATCGGACGACGCATCAATGATGAAGCAGATATTGGCGACACATGCTCCCGATGGACGTGATCTCGATGTTGGTCCCTTGTTGCATATAGTAGAGGACGTGCTGCAACGATCAACTCCTACTGTTTTAGGGGTAATTTCTGCAATTTTAGCATTTTCGCTTATTACCTTTAGAGCTTACACAAAGCAGTAAGTTATATATTGTATTATCAGAAAGGGTTAGTTGCTATGAAGAGGAAGAGGATTTCTACAACATAGTATGCTTTAGTTATAGACCTCTATCTCTATATATTGCTTGCTTCTTGTTCATATTCGAAAAGTGAATTATTCAGAGATGTTTATTGTTTATATCGCTGACTTGTATTCTACAACTTTAATCATGCGCTCCTTTCAGTGAAAATGCATCTGGCTAGGTTAACATTAACCTATAATCCAATTTTTAAAAACAGGGTTAATTGCATACATCACCCTGCATTAAACCTATATAAATCCATCAATTGGTTTATTTGAACATGACACCATTGAAACTAGGACTTAAACTTAGGGATGTCGATTATAACCTTATAGGTGCCAATGAGGTATAGTTGAAGGGCGTCGCATGCAATTAACCCTATCTAAAATGATGAACTATGTTGTGGATATTATTGACATGCTAGTTTCCAGGCGTGCGTGTGTAGCAAAAAATGAGTAAGTTCCTTGTCTGTATAGACCAAGAAAATAGTTAATCACGACGTTCTCTTTCTATGCAAATTTCATTCTTTCAACAGGGTTTGCCAAAATAAGAAGAAGAAAATTATCATTTTAAATAGCAAAGGGCAAGTGGATGTTGCAGTGTAATAGTAGGGATATAGATAAATAACAAGTTTACAAGTGGTTTTAATACAAGAAACAAGCCAAAACAGCGCACCAATAGTTGACTGTTTTTCTTGTGCAGACGCAGCCAGTGATTCAGCTTGAAGCCATAGACGACAAGATGCATAATGCAGGGGAGGCTGGAATGCTGGAGGCACTTGCATACATTATTCACAAGATTTCCTGCGAGGTCAGTCCCCGTGTGCTGTGTTAATGTAGCCTTCCACCATACCCTGCAATCAAAATTCATTTCTTGTTGAGCCTGTCTACACAATAAAAATTGTTATGGGAAAACAAAAGATAACGAGTGAATTTCATGGAAGGCCCCTTACTTTTGCAGGTATGCTAGGAAACTGTCAAAACTTTTACGAACATGCACTCTACCTTAAATATATGAGCAATGATCCCATATAGGCCCAGGCTTTTTAGAACCAATCCACATACCACTTTATAAGTGAAAATATTTACATCTTTTTGACAATCGGAATCTTAAGATCATCATAATCTAAGCCTTTTCACACCAAATGGGTCGGCTATGAAGCATGACTTCCTGAAAAGATTCAGCTGTCAATCTTCACTTAATACCAAATTCTGATGAAAACTGTGAATGAGATGATAAGCTTTTCATAATTCTATTTATCAAGTTGGCATCCTTTAAATTCTTCTAGACTTTTGAGATAAGAAAATGATAGATTTGCTAATTCCTAAATTCTACATGAAATTTTAGTTCATATACTTCATTATTACAGATATCATGCAAGTGTTCCAGTGGTGGAGATGCACACTCGACAACTTTGCACATGTTCAACGTGCTCTCAAGCTATGGCTGGGAAGCCAAGGCAGTCCTCGCCTTGGCCGGGTTTGCCGTTGGCTATGGAGAGTTTTGGCTAACCGCGCAGCTGCACACCGTTAACCCCCTCGCCAAATCCGTGGCACAGCTGAAGCAGCTCCCCGACATTCTTGAACACAGCGACGTCCTCAAGCCACGATTTGATGCAGTCAACAATCTCATCCGCTCAATGCTCAAGGTCACCAAATGCATCATCGAGTTCAAGCTGCTCCCCACAGAGTATATTTCTCAGGATGAACCGGATATGATGATGGCAATGGCCCATATTCCCACTGCAGTGTATTGGGTCATTAGGGGTATTATTGCGTGTTCGGCTCAGATCATTGGGCTTATAGGCCTTGGACATGAGTAAGTTCTTCCATATCTTCATACAATTACATGACTGTCACTGCCGCTGCACCAAATTCCGAAGATGTGATTGGGCTTGTGGTATATATTTTTGTATACTATATGTCGATGTCGGAATCGTGTCGGACGGAAAAATTCTATATCCGATGACATGTGCTAAATTCTGTCGGGAGTTAACCACATGTCGGCTTGAAAATTCCGACGGTCTAAAATTTTATCTTAAAAAGTCGTGGAAGTGTTTATTGTTGAGCATAAAATTTCATTTATTAGGTTCCAAGTCAACTTTCCAATAGGGAAAAATCAGTTTTTAAAATTTTTCGATATCAAAACACAAAGAGAAAGAGAGAGAACAGAAAGTGAGAAAAAGAGAGAAGGAGAAAAGAAAGAGACCAAAGAGAGCATACAAAACGAAAGGAGTGAATACCTTTCTCGAGTGGTGAAGAGGAAGAAGCACAAACAAATTGTGATTGGAAATTCTAGAAATTATAAATTTCTTAGGAATTGGATTTTTATATGGAGTGGTGCATATTTGGATGGGGGTTGATAAAAGAATTGAACCCAAAACCAATTTCCGCCCAGCCTAATTAATTCTCACCCGACATCCAATTTTTTCTTCTATATATCACCGACATGATGCTGACACGCTGATATGTCAATTGATATTTCCCTATAATAACACGTCAACTTCTTACAAGAAATTGTAGCAATGGCTCCCAAAATTTGACATATCAGCCGATATGACCGAATATCACCAAAATTTAGAACCATGATCTCAATGACTACGCAAGTACTGCACTACAACTCTAAAGTTGTTGAAACCTGGGGTTTTGAGCAGTCCTTATAGTTTTTAACTACCTTCTTTATATGTGTTGGGAATTAAATTAGGATTGCTTATATCATCTTAATATCATCTAAACTTTATACCATTACACCAAACACTGAAGTTATGGTAAGGAGTAAGGGATATATTTTTATATTCTAACAAGACGTTATCACAAACCAACTGGACTTAGCTCAGATGGTACCAATTTCCTTTCCAATACGAACATACGGTATTGAACCATACCCTCAATATATCATCCCTCATATATAGAAAGTACTCAATAGATACATCCCCTTATCTGGTGTATGAAAATTATTAGCCGGAAGTGATATGTTAATGTTATTGACATCCCTCATATATAGGAAGTACTCAATAGATACAACCCCTTATCTGGTGTATGAAAATTATTAGCCGGAAGTGATATGTTAATGTTATTGACACACACTTAATCTCTTGGTATGGATCACTAAATGCACATGAATACAGATGCTTAAGTGCATGTTAACAACATATCGTGTTTCTACTATTTTTAACTACCATGAATTTAAAAGATGGTTTGATATTATACTACATGTACTTATCTTGATTTAGTGGATACAGGTACATTACTGTTACCACAGAGGCATGGGAGCTTTCGAGTTTATCCTACAAACTCAGTAGCATTGATGATCACCTCCATAAGCAACTCGCTCGGTGCCATCAACACATTGGTTAGTATGATGACCGATGAATCTCGGAAGACCCGCATATAAGTTGAATCGATCTTTCATTTTCTGAACAAAGAATAAGGAGCAATATTTTCTAAACATAAAAATCTGATATTTGAAGATATGAAGTTACATATCTATAATGGAAAAAAGAAAAAGAAAAATTCGCCACTCTATATATATAACAAACAAAATCTCAGAAGTTGCAGTCATAATTTGCAGTCACAACGCTAATAGTTAGAATTAGGAACCGGTAGTTAAATTTTGCAGTAAATTCTTGTCTACTCCTGAAATTCAAGGATTATAATACATAAAATATTGTAACGCAGAGGAGAAAAGGCATCATGAAGCCTATGAAAAACTGATTCATCTCTTCGAAATTTCCCACCTCGACAACATGAAGATCATCAAGGCATTAATTGACACAAAGGACGACTTGCCTCTTTTCGATGGCCACACAAAGAGAAGAGTTAGCGTCGATGTCCTAAAAAGAAAAATTGTTATGCTCTACGTCACTGACATTGACCTTACCCAAGAGGAGCTCTTTGTACTTATACAAATATACAATGACACACATGAAGGCAAGCTTGACAGGCATTATGAGATTGTCTGGTTACCGCTGATCGATAGACACCTTCCTTGGACTTCAGAAAAACAGGCGCAATTTGATCGACTCGCATCTACGATGCCTTGGTTCACACTGCATCAGCCTTCGAAGTTAGAATCAGCGGTGACCAAATTTATAAGGGATCATTGGAAATTCGATAAGAGGCCTTTGTTGGTGGTGTTGGATGCTCAAGGGAGAGTTGCGTGCCCGAATGCACTTCACATGATGTGGATTTGGGGAAGCTTGGCATTCCCTTTTACAAGCGATAAGGAAGAAGCGCTTTGGAAGGACGAGACATGGAAGATCGAGTTCTTGGTCGATGAGATTGATCCCAACATACTTGCATGGGTATGTGCCATTTTTTGCTAGAGTTTCTATTTTTCTATATATTACTCGATAAAATACCTAAATAGGTTGCTATCTTTGCTTTCTTTGTTTAACTAATTAGTAGCTCAGAATCTTTGTTGCATGTGATGTCGCTCTCTGACCGATATTTTTGTTTCTGCCACGGGGTATCAGGGCATGACAAGGGAATATGGTGACAATTATGCTTCTTTTAGGTGGCAAACCCTACCAGAACCCTACCAAACATTTTAAACAAAATAAAAAAGTTCTACACTTCTTCTGAACCCTTACAAGACTCTTACAAGACTCTGAAATAAGCATGCATCAAATTGTCTCCATTTGCCCATTTCAAAGGGACTGTTCTTGTTCTCCCAATAAATCTTTTTTATTGATGTCATAGAATAGATGATAACCTCCAACGAAAAGAAGTTATTGGTTTAGAATTTAGGCTCTCTAGCGATACAAATTGAAAATTGTAAAACCCTACTTCATCAAACTTTCCTTCTCTCTAACAGGTAAAAGAAGGGCGTCATGTTTGCCTCTACGGAGGAGAAGACATTGACTGGATCAGGCGTTTCACGACGACAATGCGCCGCGTATCACAAGAAGCAAGGGTCCCCTTAGAGATGATCTATGTCGGAAAAAGCAACCCAAGAGAGCGTGTAAAGAAAGCCGTTGCCACAATCGCAAGCGAAAAGCTAAGCGGGTATTATTATAAACAACATGTAACAAGTAAGATGTTATAACTAATTTTCCATGCTCATAATGACTTGGAAAGAAACTTAAAGACGTAAAAAAAAATTTAGAAACAACATGTTAGAAGTTTGTGAATCATGTACCAAAAATACAGAACAATTTGATGCTCACTATGCAGAGATTAACATCTGCAGCACATAAAATTGGATAGTTAATGCTAGTTGTGATTTGTGTGGGCAACAAAAAATATTTAAAATTATAAAATGGAGCAATAAGAATCTTTAAAGAATCATTATCTACCTATGGGTACAGGTATTGGCAAGACCCGGTGATGATTTGGTTCTTCTGGGTTCGATTAGAGAGCATGTGGCACTCTAAAAGACAACACGGAAAAACTATTGAAAATGACATGATCATGCAAGAAGTCATGAGCATGCTAAGTTTCGATGGGAGCGATGAAGGCTGGGCAGTGATAAGTCGAGGATCGTTAGAGATGCTGAAAGCTCATGGGAAGAAGATAGTTGATTGTTTAATGCAGTTTGAAACGTGGAAAGCCAATGTGGAAAGTGAAGGATTCATACCAGCGTTGAGAAATGCGTTGGTGCCTTATCAGACGCATGAGCATTGTACACGGCTTATTTTGCCTGGGGACTCAGCTAAGATTAAGGAGCAGGTAATATGTGCAGAGTGTAAGAAGCCTATGGAGAAGTTTGTTCTCTACCGCTGCTGCAATGACTAATAAGTTATTGAAGACGCTTGCGACAATAAAAACAGTGTGTGATTTGTGTTTTCGATTTGAGGTATAAGAGTGTGATTGTGTGTGTTGATTGAAGTCATTTGAAGATTCCTATTCGAAGTCAAACCTAAGTACTGTTTGAGTGTTTCCTAAATGTAATCGGTGTATAATTGTTTTGTGTTGACGAGTAAATAAATTATCTTGCAGTTTGCACTAATTCATCTTCCTCTATTAAAAACCAGTGGTTGCTTCTTGTTGCATGGATGTGGAAAAACTAGCACGGAGAAATATCTAGTGCTTCAGCGTATAAGTCATAAATGATCACAGAGGCAATTCAAAGGGAAACTACAAGAAGATAATAATGGATTTATTCTCCTGATAACTCCAAAGATCCAATCTTTCACATTGAAATTTTACCTGAAGAGATTATTGTGAAATGTCTCTGCCATTGCACGAAGACTCTAAAGTTATAACGAGAGTTGAAGGAATATATTTTATATTCTAAAAGGACCTTTGGGCCAAGACATGGGCTTTTGCGCTGTGGGATTTTTAATTTAAATAAATCAGCATTTAATACGCACCCGTTGGGAATCGAACATGGGTTGCTCTAATACCATATGATATGTCCTTGCCGGTGCATAAAGACTCAAAATTTCTAACAATTATAAATATACAACGAGACATATATTCAAATTCTTTCGATTGAACTCATTTATTTCCTAGCAATGTGCCATTGTATCAACACAAGCAATCAACAAGCATGATGTAATTAATTTGATTTGAACTCAAATTGCCTCCCCCATTAGCTTCTAATCATGTTCCCAATCTAAATCAGAGGATGAGCATGTCAAAGTTTAATAAATTTATCCATCAACCCAAAAAAAAATAAGGATAAAGCATTCATAAAAATTTTGAGAATAACTCAAAGGGCACAAAAAGAATCGCAGGTGGTATTGATAATTTGCTAGAAATGAAGAGGCAAAGAAACAAACAATTGAAATAATGGACAGGTAGCTTGGGGATTTGCTAAAATCGCACCTCGATCGCATGCTAGGGTTTCGTTTAGGGCGCTTGCATTGTCCCAAAACCAACTCCAAAATCCTGACTTTATCATTTTGAAGTCCAGATAACCAAGATATCTGTAGATCACTGTAGTTATATGAATTTTAAAGTTGATATAAATTATTTAAACACCATTTTTGGAATTTGAGCCTTACAAACTACACTTTACATAACTGCTGCCTCCACTTAGCCTTAGTTTGGCAACAAGAACTACACTTTACATAACTGCTGCCTCCACTTAGCCTTAGTTTGGCAACAAGAACAAGGTTTCGGAAATCCTATTTTCCATTAATTTAACATTAAACCACGGTTTGCATTTGTACAAACCGGGGTTTCGTAAATTTTACGATTGTTTGGGAACACAGTTAACAAAACCGAGATTTCGTTTAATTTAACTTATTTTTAAGGGTTAAATAGAAAGAATAAAGAGAGACGCCACAAAACATTCCGGAATTCTACTATTTTTGGTGTTCAGCAAAAATGGGTTTCAATTCTTTGAAATTTAAATCATGGTTTGGTAAATTCCATGTTGGTGGCCAAATAATCCTCGGGTACAAATTTTGAAGTTTAATCTCGAAATCCCACAAAACCACGGTTTTGGAAGCCGTAACTGTGTTGTCGAACTATGCCTTATAAATAAACTACAGTTATCATAACTCCATATCCAAACAGGGCCTTAAAAAAGAGATAAAGTTAGAATTTTTATTGGACTTAATTGCAGGAAATACTCCTGAACTTTCAGCCCAATAGCAAGCAATATCCTGACTTTTAACTTCAGTACTTTCGTCCCTTATACTTTAATTTATTCGTGAAATACATTTTATATAAATTTTTAATTGACAAAAATTTATTAGTCTTCCTTTCTCATTTCATTCACATATTTTAATTAAATATTCAAATTAACGGTATTTTTGGAATCAATTAAAATTAAGTGGGTTAAAATTAGGGATGTAAACAAATGAGATATAGGTGCAAGCATATTCGTTCCCTAGTCGTTGGCTAATCCGATTACGGACATGGATATAAAACGAATACCGTAAAAATTATATTCATACGTCGTATAAAATGTTGGATATTAATTCGGATACTGATACGGAAGGAATATATATGTTACCATATCTATATTTGTTTATTATTGGCGGATGCGGATACGAATACAGATAGTCATCTGAGATGAAAATCAATATATTTGATGAAAATCGGATACGAATACGGATTTCATATGTATTATCCATATCCGTTTACATCCCTAGTTAAAGTGCTAGTTTAGAAATTGAAGGGTATTTCCTTCTATTAGGACAAAAGTTAAGGATATTTCTTGCAATTTAGTCCTTTTCTTTTTCATTCTTCGCATTCTTTCCCCGATAGGTATTTTATGGAAAAATACCTAAGCACAGAGAAATCGGGTGTTTGGTTTGCTCCAATTGAAAAACACAGCATTTGTTGCATTATAGTTTTTGTTGCATGCAACATTTGTTGCTGTAAGTGGAGTCCAAATCCATTGTTTGGTTATTTATAATTTTTGATATGGGATTCGCATTTACATTGCACATCTTGTGTTTGGATAGAACTTTCATAATTTGCAACAAATGATGTCCCATCACCCTCTTATCTTGTGGTGAGTCTTTTTGCGTCAAAAGGAATAGAGAAGACAGTTTCCTTCAAAATATCATATAGGATATTATCTATAATTATATTTAAAAAAAAAAGGGTGTGTGAGTGTTACAATATTAGTTCAAACATGTTAATGGAGGATGAAATTCAGAAAGCTATATCCTTATCAAGCATTTTCAAAATGTCAAATCCCTTTTTTTAAAATTAAATTTATAGTTTTTATTTTAAAGGCAAGGATTCTTCCTTGTCTTAGTTGAGCAACCCATTTCTCCAATAGGAGCAAGCATAATGGGTCCTCTGTGCTTTGATCACAGATGGAGAATTTTTGTTGTTCACTGCAAATAAGAAATGGGTAGAAGGAAAAATAATTGAAGTGGGGATATTGAAGAGGGTAAAAAATAGGTAATGTTGTCACTGAAAGTGCAAAGGGATGGATTATTTATTTGTTTGTTTTTTAAGCTAGAAAGGCCTCCGCGTTGCATGTGTATGAAATCCAAAGTCAAGAAAAATCATGTTAATTTAAGAAATTACTGTTACATGATTTGTAAGTTGTAACATCTTGTATTTATTTACTTACAGTACTACGGAATTTATCTCTAGTTTTTTAATATTTTCCTTACTATATATTACGAAAATCATGAAATTTTAAAAATCTCAAAATTTTCATTTTCTTCGGTTTTTCAATATTTTACTTATTATAATACATGAGAATCACAAAATGTATAAAAAAAATTAAAAATTCTTTCTTTAGATTTTTCAACATTTTGTATGGTATGTAGCACTCAAGTATGGTGAAATTTTAAATAGCTTGAAATTTTTTTTCCAAACATTTTGCTTTCTTGGTGAAAAACAAAACATTTTTATCTTTTCTTCCATTTTTAAATATTTTCCACGATCGAAAATTGCAAAATATTTCAAAAATCTCAAAATTTTCTATTTTTTGCTTTTCTTCAGTTATAACACACAAAAATCATGAATGTTCATGACAATAGAAAAATTTATCGAAATCTCAAAATTATTTTTTTCTTCAAATTTTACAACAATTTGCATTCTATCACATGAAATTTCCGTAATTTCAAAAATCTTAAAGGTTTTGTTTTCTTTATTTTTCAATATTTTCCTTGCTACAGCAAACAAAAATCGCAAAATTTTGAAATTCTCAAAAAATTCCAGTTTATTTTATTTTTTTTAATATTTTGCATGTTATATAAGATATGAAAATGATGAAATTTGTAAAAATCTCAAAAAAATTCTTTCATCGTTGGTTTTTCAATATTTTTTGCTTCGAAAATCATGATATCTTTAAAAATACCAACAAATTTTTGCTTATTTCAAATTTTCAGTATTTTGCATGCGAAACACGCATTCTCTCAAAATCCAAAAAAAAAATCGATTTTTATCTTCTTCAAATTTTCAATATTTTATATGCTATAATAAACGAAAATTGTGAAAATTTTAAAAATCTCTTTATTTTATATTTTATTCGGTTTTTAATATTTGGCTTGCTACAACACACGAAGATCATTAACTTTTCAAATTTCAATATTTTGTTTCTTAAAGCATACGAAAATCGTAGATTTTTTAAATCTCAAAATAATTTTATATTTTCCGTTTTATAATTTTTTTATACAATATATGTTACACGAAAATTGTAAAATTTTCAAATATCTCAAAATTTCCTATTTTCTTCGGTTTTTTATTATTATGCTTGCTAGACAATAAAGTATGAAAATTCCAATATTTTCAAAAATCACATAATTTTCTGTTTTCTTTAATTTTTCGAAAGTTTGCTTATTGCAAATGAAAATCGCCAACTTCACAAAAATCTCAAAAAAAAAATCTTTTTTTATTGTTTTTAATATTTTGCATGAATAACAAATGAAAATCGCAAAATTTCTAAAAATCTCAACAAAAAAAAACTATTTTTTAACATGTTCTTCAGAATTGTACATGCACATAAAATTTCAAAAAAAATTTGATTTTTTTGTTTTTTGCTGATTTTTCCAATATACTACTTACTCGTATTTTTGGCGAACTTCCGAATATCAAAGTAACAATAAGTTATGTGAAGTAAATGAATAAAAGGTGATTATTGCTATTAAGAACATAATAAAAGATAGGAAAATGGTCCGAGTGACTGATACTCTCCTGGTGACTGAGAATCCTAGAAACACACTAGAATTTTTAAAAATCCCACTTTTTTCAAATTTCCAAAACTTTACAAAGTTTTAAGAATCTCAAAATTTTCTCTTTTCTTTGGTTTTTCAATATTCTGCATATTATAGTATAAGAAAATTGCAAAATCTTCAAAAATGCTTAAGAATTTTTTGTTTTCTTCAGGGAATTAATATTTTTTGTTTGTTATAGCACATAACAGTCACAAAATTTTTAAAAGTATCAAAAAAATTTATTTTCTTCCGTTTTACTATATTTTACATGACATAACACAAAAAAATTACAAAATCTGCAAAAATATCAAAATTTTCCGTTATCTTCCATGTTTTCAATATTATGCATGTTATAGCAATCGAATATCAGGATTTTTCAAAAATATTGAATTTTATATATTTCCTTAAATTTTAATATTTTACACAATATAACACATGAAAATAATGAATTTTTCAAAAATGTCCTAATTTTCTTATTTCTTTAGTATTTCTATACTGTAACGACCGTACACGTTTTAAAATAAAGAAAATTTTGTTTGAATTTGTTCTTACTTGTTTTATTTCATAAATTTTAAAGGTGAATTTTGTTTTTGGAAAAGAAGAGAAAACGAGGTCTTTGTTTTAAAAAAAGGATTTTGTTAGATTTTTAAAGAGGATTATTTTAAGAAAATATTCAATCTTGATTTAAAGAGGATTTTTATTTAGAATATCTTTGTTAGAGAAAATAAATTTTTGAAAAGATAAAACTATTTATGTTAAAAGAAATAGTAAAGCTTTGTGATTTTTAAGATTTAATTGAATTTTGAGAAACGAATGGTTTTTAAAAAAACATGAAATTAATTATGAGTATTTTTATTTTAAAGAAAAGAAAAAAAAGATTATTTAGATCTTAATTTATTTTAAAACTATTTTAAAAATATTTTCTAAAACGGAAAAATGATTTGTTTAACTTTTTTAGAGGATTTGTTTTTAGATTTAAAACCATTTTTTTAAAACCACTCTATAAGCCGTTTGATTTAATGTAATTAAATCCTAGCCCTTGATCTCTAAAACCCTAATCCCTAATCCTTTAAATAAATCGTAGTCCCATCATCTTCTCTGTTCTTTCTTTTTCTTTCTCTCCTTTATTTATTTATTTTTATTTACCACCTTCAAAACCCTAGCCTAAGGAACTAAGCGAATGAAGAAGACGATCTCAAATCAAGCGTGAGCCTTGATCAAATCGAAGCTATCTCTACACCGAAATCGACGACTTGATAATAAGATCAAGTTATCTCATTATAAGTTCTCATTTCTTCTTCCTCCCCTTTGTCGTGTACCTCCATGAAGGTTTTCATGTCAGTAGTCCCTTTAAAAAGATGATATATTATAATTGATTGTTTATAAATACAGATTGTTTGAGACACATATTATATGTTAACATTATTCACTATATTTTACATATTATGATTTTTATACCACATGTAGATCATATAATATATTATGTTATGCTTTTGAATATATATATTAATCAGACTATATATTAGGAATGTATATATTCCATGAGAATAATGGAGAAAAGAGACCATAAGAGGAAATTTCCTCCTATGGCGTCAAAAAGATACAACCTCCATCATTTTTCACGACGATCAGTGTTCATTACAGAATTTTGCACTTTTATACCATCCATTCTTGATCGCGTTGCATATAGGTAAGTACCTTTGATCCGTATTTGCTACATAATTGTAGGTTACAGATTCTCAGTCCAAAACAATGAAAATCATGGACACTCACGACAAATTCAGGACAATTGCCAACAACGGATAAAAATACGGGTTTCGCTCACCATCCGTCAAGTGCAGCTTACCAGTTCGAGAGACAAAAATCAAGAAAGGGTCATTCATGCACAAAGCACGAGAGAAGCAGCACGAGAATCAAATTGACAACGCGGAGCTCGAGAAAATCAAGACAAAAAAGTCCACACTCTTTCATCTTTTAGACTGTTGAAAATCTGGGAGAAAAATGGAATGATTCTGCAAAAACAAGTATACTAAACAGAGAAAGATAGCAACACAAGACATCCCAGAAAAAACGAGAAGCCAATCACACTAAACGACCGTGGAACCGCGGCCAATAGGCCCATTGTGCGGTGGTCCGCGGCCATGTCACATCATCTATTGTTCCTATTTCATGGGTAGTTTGGTAATTTTGTATGGGCTCAGAATATGACCCTAGGGTTTCACTTCACTGCGTATAAATACTCCAGATCAGAGCCATATGAGGGATACATATTTTTCGCTAGTTTTGTGTTAAAATTTTGTGTAACCTCTCTTTCTTCTTCATCTTTCCTTCATTAAAATTGTAGTGAAAGCTTTTGAGTGGATGATAAATGAAGAAGAGTTCTTTTTATATGCATATCTTGTAATTTAGGTTTTATATATGTTGCTTGTAATTTTCTTTGTTAAGTAGTTGTTGTTTTTTGTTTGTTCCTTTTCTTCTTCTCTTTTCTTTTATCCTTGCAACCATGATGCTTAAAAGTGATCCTTGCCTATGTGAGGTCCCAAATAGCTAGTTGTAAATTTCTACCTTATTTCTTTCTATCTTCTTTATTTGTTTTATTTTTTTTCCTTTTATAATGATTGAGTAGTTTCTCACTTGTTAGGATAGGATAAGGAAAGTTTGAGAGAATGAAATCTCTCTCACTCTTTTTTTTTTGCCCAACAACTTAATTCGAACTCCCGTCAAGGCAACCACAATCCGCTCCCTACAGCACCCTATCCTATATGATAGCGGTAACATCTTAGTGAGACCGGTTGTGGTTGAATTGACCGGAGGTTATGGCTAAAAGCCAAGAACGGACAGTCAAGGACCAAAAGGAAGGAACTAAGTATTGGAAAGCCTAGCTTATACTCGCAAGTTTCCATCCTAATCATGCTAATCCTCGTTGTTGCCGATTACCGTAATATCGAAATTAAGAGTGGCAAACGAAAGAAGTAAGCAAACTCCTAATTCAAACTAACCTAATTCTAACCCTAACAAACTCTATTAACATACATATCTAGTACATAGTTAACTTCGAACAAACTCGGACAATTTAGACTTACTCGTTAAAACAATAAGAAAAAGATTCTTATCTCTCCGTGGATCGACCCGTACTCAACCGGACAGCTACCAAGCGAACCCGTCTTGATTTTATGGTGCAAATGCATAAAATAAAGGAAAGTCTAAACTTCTTATAGTGGGTTTTTAGTTCCATATTGTCCATATCAAGGAATGAGAAAGTTTTATATAACACTTATATTCTTCATTGCATTTAGTCCAATGAAAGAGGATATGGTGAAACCATATAGGCGCGTCGCCGCCGCCATGCCGTGCCACGTATGCCTGCACCTGCGAACACGAATGCCACTCTGATTTTAGTTCACAAAGTTTCTAGTAATCTTTCTACATAAAATTACTTTAATATATCACGAATGGTTTTTAGGAACGGGTGCGACTGTTGGAAAATGACCGTTGCAAGTTGAACAGTTACGGCCGTTGAAAAATGGCTGTTGCAAGTTGAACGGTTGAGATATGACGGTTACCAGCGGTTGCAGATCGAACGGTTGCGATCATTACAGTTGCCAGCGGTTGTGGATCGAGCTGTTACGAACGAAAAGTTGTGAGCGAATGATTGCGAACCGTTTTGGGAAGCTATAGAAAGTCATTCCCTAAAGAGTTTGAAACATTCCCTAAAAACCAAAAACCAGAGCATACAAATTCTTTCTCTTTTGCTTCTTCACTGCATTCACGGTATTTGAATATCTAACTGCGAAACAGAAAAGGGTACTAACGCTATTCCGTCGGCTTGTGTAAGCCGGAGTACCAGAAGGACTGGGAGAGTTGTATCTTGGAATTGAATTTCCGTTGTAAACCTGCCAAGAGAGAGGCGATATCTTTTTTAGGTCAGTGCACTCAAGTGCATGTCTCTTTCCCATAAACTTCATTTTTCAAATTTGTGATCTACAATGGTTAGAAATTGTTTATTCAATTATTCAATTTTTTTCAGATATAAAACGTATTAAACAGCAAAATTTTCCAACAATCTAAGAAAGATACCCATCTATTTAATACGTTTTAGCTTAATTCTAAACTGTTTAATCTATTCTCTAATCTGTTTAGTGTTAATTTACGTAATTAATTGTTATTGTGTGTATGCGTATATTGTAATTGCACCAGTATACCGATTGGTCTACTTTGTTGGGCATGTTTTCTCAAAGATTACTTTACAGATACTGATTGCGCTATACCGATTGGTCTATTTTGTCGGGCCTGTTCCCCTCAAAAATTACCTTAGGAATATTAACTGCACTGTTTTATTATTACTAGTAATTATAAATTAAAAGTGACTATTAATATTAAGAATTAGTTTAATTGTTAAAATTATACCGAATATTCATATTTATATTTTTAAATTCTAACACATTTTTAGTATCCATCAGTTGATATATTATGGCAAAGGGCAACGAATCAAGTTCCATAAAACCCGAAAAGTTCAATAGGCGAAGTGAATTTAAAACTTGGCAAATCCAAGTCGAGTACTGATTGACTATATTAGGATTAATCACCACAATCAAAACAAGTCCTATCACTTCTGTAACTGTTGAATCTATCCCTAAGAAAGTCCAACCAATAAGAGTGGGAGTATTGATGCACTCACTCCTTCCGCGGACAAAACCAACTCTAAGTACTCCTTTCCCAAGGAGCTAGATTACCATTGTAAGTTCCGAATATAATTAGCATACAAGAAATCTAACAATCAATCGGCACACATCATCTTCTTCTTTATCATATATGATTTAGATACACCAAATTTCACATGATTTTACGACTATTTTACCGTTGATTTAGTGGGTGCAAAATTAACGGTTTACCGAAATATAACTTTTTACATTGCTAATTCAATGGTGAAAAGTGGTAGAATCGCATGATAATTGGAATATCCATATCTTAGATGATAAAGACGATGGTGATGGGCACCGATCGTCGAAAAATGTCATAGAGGATGTATTTTTCCGATGCCGTAGGAGGAAATTCCCTCCTATGGCACATTTCCTCCATTATTCTCATGTTATATATATACACACGCACACACACAATAAATCAGTTTCTATTAGTATCATATCGAGATTAAGTTATTGGAGTAGTTATATAATTAGTTACTTTTGATTTTGTACACACTTTATCTATCTATTATTATTTGTATATGTATATGATATATATACCTATTTGTTCACATAAGTTATTAATATTCCAATCATGCATAGTATAATGAGAGTTTTAAGCAGTCATCTTAGAATACCTTAACTATATAAAAAATATAGATTTGTTTTTGTTCATGTTTTATTATAAACCACTGATATGATCTTTTGTATATTTCATGCATGTTCTTTTTTTTGTTGATGCACTTCATGTCGCGGGTGCATCTTATTCATGTTTTTATTTTTCTTTATACCCTATGTTACAGGTATACCTTATATTTCTATACAGGGGAGACTTAGCTTTAATTATATTTTCTTGGTGATCCAGCAACCGCTTTGTCGTACTCAACTAACTTACGAGCGACAACGTCTCCCCATGATCACCAGGAAATGCATGATTTAGGTTAAGTCGTCTTTTTGTTACAAATTAAAATTTGTTTTTCTCATACGTAGAAATCTATTTTAGACCTGATTTAAAATAAGCATAACTCTTAAAATAGGAACCCAAACGAGGTGAGGTTTGATTTCTGGAACAACTCCAGTGAATTGGTTATCTTTCTCTCTAAGGTTAATTTTCCTAAAAGCTGAAAGATCCTTTTAAAATGTGTTTTCATAATGTGCGACGAATCTTGACAGGAATTATCTGCGCAGCTATCGTAAAACTTGCATAACTCCCTACCTGTTTATCCAAATGCGATAATTATTTTTGGACAATGTTCACAACAGATAGATTTTTAATTCTTATTTTATAACCAAATCCATATAACTATCATGACCCTTTCAAAAATACACTCTACCACCGGCATATGTTTTCTAAAAACCGCTTTGGTCTGCTCTGCGCGGCATTACAAAAAAATCCATAACTCTCTCATTTGGAAACCGAATGATGCAAACTTAGTCTCGTTGTTTGCACAACTTCCTGAGCTAGAAACTTCACCTTGATCATTATTTTTCAATTATAAACCAATACTACTCCTTTCAGCTTGCAACCTCGATATATATTCTGACCTGAATTTAAACTATGGTTTCATTGATGCATTATTGCTATCATGTTTTCATCATGAATTTCATGAATTACAAATCTTGAATCTCGTGAATATGACATGATATACATGTATAATTGAAACTCGTGTTATTAGATATCTATACATATATATGCACTTCAATTATATGAATACTATGGGGATATGGTAGCTCGAAAAATGTGGGTATTTATATGTAACAGGGGATCATACTTGTTCCTCGTGGTCCCGAAGAATACAGTAATTGCATGAATCTCCTGAATCTCGTGAATCTTTTGTTCCTGTTATTTCGTGGAAAAAAAAATGGAATATCATAATTATATGTAAACCTTTCACAATTCAAGCTTATAACTATAAACACTGCATTATCGAATATCATGATACTCTAGTTGCCTTCCACTGATAGGCACATGCTTATTTTTTTGATATACATTCCTATTTACTTTCCGCTGTTATTTTCATGCCAAATTTATTATGTATATCATATTTTCTTTACAATACTGTTTTTTTAACTGAGAACGTACCGAACTTTAGTTCGCTGACCACATTTTATTTTTCTTGTTTTCTTATTTTCTTTTCTGGGGAATGTCGTCAGGCGATTTTAGGGTAAGTGACGAGGCTCAATACGAGGTCAAGACAACAGAGGAGGACTTTGATCATCTTTCTTCTCAAAGCCAATCACTAGTATTCATCTCAGTATGCCTTTGTTGTAGGTGTTTTTCTTCACATCCCTTATGTCGTTTCTTTGTCGAACATCTGTGTCTGGTTGGATTCAAATTTGTAATAAGTATTGTTGGATTTATTTTTAAGATTTTATATGCTTTAAGTTCTTGTATTATATTTGTATGTTTCTGTTTATATAGACGCTTAACATATTCATGTCGGGGAGGAGTGCTTCTCGATATGAATACGTTGCGGGCCATGTCAGCTCTCGCTCTCCGTTATTTCGGAAGCGAGGGGTGACATATATTTTTCATTACTAAACTAAAATCATGAAATGTTTAACTCTTAACAATTTTCTTTCTTTCGACTTTTATTGCATGCTAAATCGTGGAATTTTTCAATATTTTACCGGTAAAACCTAAGCAACGAGAAAAAATATAGAAAGAGATTTTAATAAAGGGCGTTGATCGGAATTTTTCCACTAAGCCTAGCAATATCAGATATAAGTGTGATAAATATTGGGTAAGGATTAAAAAAAAATCCATTATCTAAATATAGTAAAAGAATTAAATAGGGGTTAGATAAGAATTTTTCTATTATCTCACACACTTTTATACATGTTATATAGATAAGTCGTAATCTGATGTAAGCGGGGTTCGAATCCCAAAGCTCATTCTTGACTAAAAGAAGCTTTTACAGCTTGCCTACAAGGGAACTCGCAAGATATATAGTGTTAGGCGGTGGTCATATCTCGATGGTATTAACCTTTGGAATTGTTTTTTAATTTTAATCTACATAATAATGGCGTGCCCATAATTTTTGCTGGAGTCAATTTGGCAATAACATTTGTTGCAAATTTTTGCCTCTTTCTTGCAGTTGCTTTTCCTAATCCTAGTAATAATTAAGGGCTAGTTCAGATGAGCGGTGTGAAACTATAGTTTGTAACCAAATTTTATTTTGGGATGTGTTCGGATGAGTTTTGTTAAACCATTATAAGTATAATTTTCTAAAAAAATTTAATATATTAAAAATAATAATAAAGTACAGAGGGCCCACCATTTAAATTTTTTTAAAGGGGAAACCATCTTCTCACACAGAAAAGAAAATAAAAAAAATTATTTGGGGAGAGGGGCAACATCTTCCCCACCGCTCGTTTTGAGCGGTAGGCGCCTATTGTCGTTCCCTCCGAATGGGGGATGGGCCCTAAGCCAGTCGAACATAGAAAATAAATATTTTTTGCAACAGGTATTGCAAGTAGCTTTATTTTCTAATAGCCAAACAGCGCCGTGTTGCAATTGTTAAAAAATTAAAGTTGTCATACCCCGCTTCCCAAAACACGAAAACAGGTACATGACGAGACCCGCGAATATTTGTTTCGAGAATGTCATGTTTCGGAGTAAATATACTAAGCGTAAAATAAGAAATATAAATATGACAAGAATTTAACATGAGATTTAAACTTCAAAAACTTTATTTACATTCCAACTTGATACATTTACAATACATGAGTTTAACTGAAAGAAAATACAAGAACAGACTAAACAGGTGGCGTACATAAACCGAAAGAAAAGATGAGTTAAGCTAAACTTGGGTAGTGATCTGGTCGTAATCCCCTGGATTCTCTTCTATCTCATCAGTTTCTAGACAACCCGACGAACATCCAAAATAAGAAAGAGATAGGTGGATGTCCGTCAGCAAACTTTTGCTCGGTAAGTCCCCAAGAAAGAGGGTGTGAAGTATAAAAGTATAATGAAAAGTTGGAAATGAATATTATGAAGTAATGGTCTAAGAGATATGGTGTTTAAATATTTTATTTAATATAAGCATGGCAATTCTATATAACATGGCAGTTCTATATAACATGACAAAGTAACTTGAGCATAGCAAAATAGTATAGCATAGCTATGTAGTGTAGGTATAGTGAACATGAAGTGCATATAAGTGTCATAAAAAGTCTTTACATGTGTAAACTAATTTAACGTAAGTTCAAGAGTGAATGTCAACCAATCTCAAGAGTGTTCTCGAACCCAACAGGCTGTAATCCAGGGATAAGAAACCACGGGCTTGAATCAAGTGTTAGTAACGAGACTTTAAGCTAGTGTTGAAGTATTCCAAACTCAACATGCTATAATACAAGAGCAAGAAAATAAGAGCCCTCATGATTGATTGCTTGTGTTAGTAGACATGGATTCATGATCTAGGGGGACTCCTGAGATTTCGTTGGATTCGTACTTGAACTACCCAACACCCCGTATATTCTAGATTATACTTAAAATTACTGGTCTTGCTCGAATTCATGAATATATCAAGTTGTAAGGTTGAGTTCCTGTTAAGATTAAATATTCGTGTCAAGTATTCATGTATTCATGGTTCGAGTCAAGTCAGTTTCAAGAGTAGACATTGGGTTCAGGTATTCATGTTAAGTTCAAGTGTTAAGTTCAGGTTCATGTTCGAGTTCGAGTTCAAATTCATATATGAGTCATGTTCGAGTTTGTATTCAGGTTATAGTCATTTCATATTACTAGATTTAAATCTTTTGAACAATTTTAATCTTGTAAATTCTTAAGTTTAGGAATAATTGGACAACCGCTGCACATGGACGACAAGATTTGTGTCTTATTCCAAGATGATTGCCATTGACAACCCGGTTAATTTGTAGTGTTCTCTAACCTGAATAGGCAAGACTCACTTTCTCCGGCTCTATGAGGCTCAAGAGAAATGATACCGTTTAAACCTATATTAATCTAGGGTCCTTAAAATTTTATTCTTTTTGTTTACATTATTTGCATTCCTCGAGGGGGTTTTATGAAAAATATTTTAATATTGTTTAAAAATAAACCTTGATGATGATTTAGAATATTAAGTGTTTTTATAAAAATGTATTTTAGTTTTAGTGGTGTTTTAGTAATAAAACATAGCTTTTAAAAGTTTATGGTATTTTTATGAAAGATCTGACAGTTCTCTGGTTAAATTCAGGAAAATCAAATAGGAAAAAAGAGTAGAAGAGAGTCAAAGGGACGCACGGGCGAAGCACGGGGCAAAATGGCCATGATAAAACCGCCGGTAGCGGCCAAAATGGGAAAACTGGTGGCCCAAAAGTGGAGTTTGGTTTCAGGGTTCGTGCGGTGCATTCATCTGGGTATTTATGTATCATTTTTATTGTTTGATTTATTTGCAACTCTTCGTTTCTTCGTGTAATGCACGTGCAACTCTTGGGCTTCCGAAAAGTTTTTAAAAAATATTAAAAATAATTGGGACTTATGGGATTCGAACTTTCCAGCTATGAGACAACATTGTAAATGCTTAAGCAGTGAAATACAAAGAGTTTCTTATTCATAAGTTATAAATAATAATTTATAACTAGAAAGCAGAATAGAAATACACTCTTTTATTATCATTGGATCAATAAAAGTGTATAGGACTTTTAGGGTTGTTACAAAAGTAAAGAGAAGAAACTTAGAGATGATAGTTTGAACAGTTTTTATCCAGAAAAATCTGACTTGGGAAGAAGAAAGGGCAAAGTTAATATCTGTTAGTTGTATGTATGCCCTAGAGGACATTATTGTATATATGATGTATATTATAGTTGATGCTTGGACATATATAGAGAAGACTTTCTTGCTCGACATGATAGTATACTATCTGGTTGCTCTTTATCTTAACATGTACATTGATTGTCTTTCTGTTACATGTTGGTAAATCCCTTAGGATGTGTACTTGACTACCTAGATTATGATGTGGATCATACTAGTGGGACAAAAGGTAGTCAATAAGTACATTCTTTAATGTCCTTAGTCGTGGGTGTATCGAGACGGGGCATCGATATACCAGAGTAGACTAGCGTATACACTTCTCGACCCATGAGATGGGCGATGGATGATCTATATCCATTGGTGTTTGATATCAGAGATGGTATACAGGTGCTCAGTGGAGACTGGGTACACTGGACGGACTCGCCGAGAACTCCTAGATGGTATTATACCTGACGTCAGATAGCAGTTCTCTGGTGACACTGGTACAAGTTAGTCTGTAGACCTGAGATCGTCATAGAGTCTTGTGTGATTTCCACCGTGCTTTGATTTCTACCTTACCACGTTCAAGAGGACGTGCAAAATGGTGGTTTTTGGGTACAGTCCCGAGTCACATGGAGGTAATGAGCGATAGGAGGAGATTTCGTCTCTCCCGGTATTGGGGGTAGATGTCGTGCTGTGCTCGATTGGCTATAACTGGAGTCCCTGGCCAGGGCTAATTTAGTGATTTACTGGTAAGTGTTATCAGTAGTTTCTCGACCCGTTATGAGCCTCGTATCGGCATGACTTATCGAGTTATTGGGGTTTGACGTTTACCACCCCTAGGCTTGATATGCGACATCTCAGACGAAGAGACCGGACTGTACGGTAGTGTTACTGACAGGCTTTACAGGAGCTAGAGCGGGCTTGCTTGTTAATCTTCTGATCGCTCAATACTCGGGCAGCCGTTACGTCCAGCTAGTACCACTGATGGCTTATGGGTGCTTGATATGATCATCACTTACTGTCGGCGTATTGATGAGTTTTTAGAGTCCTACACAGAGGTTTTACTGGCTCAGGCAAAACGAAGTAGGAGCATATATGTGATATGTGCGGGACCGAGATTAATACGAGTATGAGATACTGTATTCTATTCTCACGATATTTGTATCGGTCGGTTGTATGTGATATAGCCGGGTTATCGAATCAAGTGTTGATTCGATAAGTTGATACATAAAATATTAGTCGGTTATATGAGATATAGCCGGATTATTAAATCAAGAGTTGATTTGATAATTTAGTGTATAATTGTATATGTGATATACTAGTTTAAATTAACTAATATTAGCTCACTTAAGCATTTATTTTTCTCACATGTGCACACTTAATAAATATGTGATATATATTAATTGTGTTTTATTTATGTGTCATGGTTGTTGATACATGCAACATGGGTGTATGAGACTTACACAATGATAAAGATAATGTAGGGTTTATTTATTTATGGTAATTCAATTATTAGTTGGAAATTTGTCACATGGCATGAAGCTTTGTGAAGCTTTAAGATCCATTGACTTAGTCCACTAGTTTTGTCTTACACTAGATATTTGTTAACCCAACCATTATCTAAACCTATGATTAAGTCTCTACATGAGTAATATTGGATATTTTCTCCCTCATGGTTGCCATTCACTCTCACAACATTATCTATCTTCATTCTTCTTCTTCTTCCTCATGAGAAAAGCTTACTAGTTTTTCTCAAGGTGAGAAAATATTGTGAGAAAAATAAAACTAAAGTGAGCCAATTTCTTACTTCATCATCCTCTACTACTTTCCATTTAGTATAGGGTGTTTGCTTCACTAATTTCACTATTAGTAAAGACGTAGCATGAGCTTGAGTCTCCTCGACGTAGATCATTTTCGGTCTCGAAGACTTTGAGCAAGCTTGTTCATTTCTCCGGAAGAACCCTTTCTAGAGGTCGGGTGTTCATGACTTGCAGCGAAGGGACTACTACACGGAGCTATTGAAGTGAAGGACCGGTCTACAAAGGTTGTATTTCTAATTCACTTAGTTGTAAATTAGTTTACAATTTGTTTCGTATGATTCTCTAGTTAAAGATTCTCATTTAGGGTTATTTAAAATGGCAAAATTTTGAAAATGGCATGGACGATACCTCCCGAAACCTTACTGTCATTCATAGGAACCTTGCAGTGGTATCAGAGCCTAGCTAGAGAATTAGACGGATTGTTTAAGATTACGAAACCGAAACAACTCTGAAATTTGAAACAAGATTACCTAGTTTCTGTCGATTTTAAAATGTGCTCTAAAATTTATTTAAACAACTACAGAATGTTGTATGAGATGCAACATGAACTCAGTGCAAAATTCAACCCTAGAGCTCTAAATTTGGTCGGCCACATGCTTATTAAATCCGGCGCGCTCGGCCCATTTTGAGATTCAAGGGTTGAAATTTGTACTGTGTTCCAGTCTCTGGGTTTTGGTGTTTCAGGTGTTGTTTGTTTTTGCTAAATTTGCATGTGATGTTAACTTTCTGTAAAGACAACTCGGAGTGTTTCGTAGTCGTAATTCTAACAGTTTTTTGGGTTATTTTAGACGGTGTTAAAAAGTTCGATCGGATATCAAATACCCACTTTAACCCTTGCCGGAAAATTTTCCAGGTGTTGGATTTTTCCTTAGTTTAAAACTTTCAGAAAATCATGCAAGTGATACTGTAGACCCTCTAGAAGAACGAAACTTTAACTCGATTATGTGATCGTCAGAACTGCCACTAAACTATAGGGTTTTTGGTAGTTTAGCGGTGCCACATGTGAGGCATTGGTTGACCCTTCTACGGCTGGTTCATAGGAGCTGTGTCATGTACTGAGTATTTTTAAACTACGCTCAAGTGCTGATCTTTTTGGGAAATTTTGGATGTTTGTTGATTCGATCGGAATGTTTAATATCGTCTAACTATTTGTGGAATGTGATACAATATGTAGAATTCATATAGTTAGGCATGAAATCCAAAATATGTGATATTTTGGGTTTATGATGTCTAAGCTTATTATGGATTCCAAATGTTGTAATTTAACATTTTCTTTTCTGCGACCGTAAGTGTAATATGTGGTGTATCACCAGTTTCATTACTATATGTCAACGACAAGTAGGATATGCATATTTACTTACGTTGATGACATGTGATGTTATGTGTTGCTGTGATATATTATATTGGATCGTCGTGTTTTGAATAACTGGGGGTTTTATGTGAGATGAGAGTTTTTATTTTCATTCATGTAAAATTCATTGTATTTAATATTCTTTTATTGGGCCACTTCCGGGTTGAGGATGATGTCACCATTGTTGTATATTATTTACTTTTCTGTATTAGGATAGACCCAAAGAGGGGAACACAAGTAACCGGGTTCTAGAGTCCAGTGGGAAACCAACTTGAGGAGTCGAGTCCGGGTCTCCTAACTCTAGAATTGATAGGGTTGCTTGCCGCTCTCGTAGGGGTCTAGGGATGTGGGTTTGGCTATTCATCGCAACCGTAGAATCAGTGTTTTATACAGGCTCAAAATAAAATACGGACCTCCTAATATATCCAATATTTCATATGTTTCTTCTGCTGCTCTGTGATGTGATCACTGTGGATTCTGAGATGAATGGCTAAATATTATATATGAGATATATAATAGACGTTGCTTATGTTTTGCACCCGCGCTAGTCCCGTCCCGCTATGCCGTTAGTTAAGTAACCTAAAGGTGTATAACGGGACACTGTGGCGAATGCGGATGGCATAAGCGTACGTTGTATTTTCGTTTCATTTTTGTGATGCTTAGGAAGCATAAATGATGGGACTTCATTAATGAGATTAATGAAAGAAAATAAACCTAAAACATATTGTAGAATCAAATTTTCAAAAAGGCTAGCTCTAGTTTTTGCTTTGCATAGCGGTGTTCCTTGTAGAATATCCAACACCTTATTCGATAAGGAAAGAGCCGAGATCCCTTCACCGGGAGTGACCTCTTTAGCGAAACTAGCAAATGCTACAACTCAATCGGTTTTGTTTTTTATTGCTTTTTCTAGTGCTTGCTTTGCATATCGGTATTTATGAAATATTCCGCACCTTATTCGATAAGGAAAGAGCCGAGATCCCTTCACCGGGAGCGACCTTTTTAGAAAAACTGGTAAAAACCTCAAAAACACTCCTTTTCAAAAATCACACAGATTGTAATGATATCAAGTTCATTACGCTCATGGTTTTCTTAAAAACCTGTGTAGCTCTCCGTCATTTCAGATAAGTAATAATTAGTATTCGTGCTGTGTTTGTTGATCTTGTCAAGGCGTAGTGTGCGGTAGCTGATTACTGCTTATCTGCTTAAGCATGAGATGCGATTGGATTAGGGTAGTCATACGGCCTTGTTGACCTTGTCAAGGGTCGTGCGGGTGGGTTTAATTTAATCATGAAATGACGGGTTGAACTTGACTTGCGGTCTATGGTTTGTTGACCTTGTCAAGGTCATAGATCGCTTGGGGCAAAAGATATCGGGAGTTTCAAGTGTTGAAACTTACAATGAGATTGCATACCTTCTATGAAATAGTTGGATCCCGATCCCGCTGCGAGCAAGAGTTGCTCCTGTGAGAGTTTTACACTTTACAATTATCTAACCCATTAAGTGTCTAGAAAGGTGTTAACGGGGCTATGCCTCTGGGAAGACGAGATTTATTTTAATTAGGTCCGTGCGAAAGCACGGGGAACCTCCCTCAAAGTACCGGCACTGCCCTGGCTGAAAGATTGGCGAACTTATAGGGTGTAATTAATCTCGGCTAGTCTTTCCTTTTAGGGTTTAAAGGAAGATTTGATAAAAATAGTAGGAGCCATCCTGATTAGATAAAATTATAGCCAATATAATCTTGCAAGAGCATACGCTAAGTGTTTTCTTCTCTCTCTCTCTAGGTAGCGACCATGTCACGCCTTAATCAAGATAATAATATGGATGTATTGACCGAACCCGGTTGTTAAACTGAGCTGGGGAACGTTGGTCCCGCTCCAACTTATAGTTGTTATTAGACCGAGCAGGAAATAGAGGATTACCAAGATTCCCGTGCCGCCCAAACGAAAAAAGTTCATGTTGATGCATTTTCTTCGGGTGTGTTCGTTACAAAAAGTTGTTTCTCGGTATCCTCTACGTCCTGGGTATGAGATACCAGATCAGGATTCCATATGTGTAATCTGTTATATGGGCTACAGAAAGGTAGAGAACTGAGAATGGGTGACAAAGTTTTAAGAGTTAGAAATGGTGAAATTGTTGCAGCCAAGATGTTGGCAGTTATCACCCTGTATTACCAAATACATTGATTCTAAAAGAATGTTATTAGATACCGAACCTGATATGCAACATTATATCAGTCTCTTTATTTAGTAAAGAAGGATATAATTTTGTATTGTTGGATAATGTTTTGAATATTTCCTATATCAAGAGTTGATCAGTTCAGGCACGTTATCTAAAAGCATATACGTTCTAAATCAAACTACAGTTCTCAACGTACAGAACACACACAAGAGGAAGAGTTTAGAAATGAACGAATCCTTTTTGAGGCATTGTAGACTAGGTCATATCAATGCGACCCGACTAACTAAGTTATATTAAGATGTATATTTAAATTAGTTTGAATTTACATCTTGTGAAACTTTCCAGTCATGTCACAAAGATAAGATGATCATAACTCCGTTTATTGGAAACAGAGAAAGAGTTAGTAAACTCTTGGGATTGATACATGATAATGTATGTAGGTCCCCTGTCTACACATGCCAGGACCGGTTCTTTGTACTTCATTACATTCACTGATGATCTCTCAAGATTCGGACATATGTTCCTGTTAAAACACAAGTTTGAAGCTTTTGAGAAATTCATAGAATATAAGTCAAAAGTATAGAACCAAAACGGGTATAAGTATTATGTCCTTTGATGTGATCAGGGAGGAGAATACTTGAGCATGGAGTTCCTGGACAATTCAAAAGGAGAATGAGATTCTCTCTCGGCATTACTCTTCCGCATACACCACAACACAACGGTGTATCGGGGTGGAGCAATCGCACCCTATTAGATATGGTGTGCTCTATGATGAGTACTACTGAGTTACCTATTTCCTTTTAGGGTTATGCGCTTGAGGAAGCTGCATACCTATTGAATTAGGTTCCAACCAAATCAGGTGCCTACCACTCCATATGCGATATGGTATAAGAAGAGCCCATCTCTTAAGCATGTTAAGATTTGGGGTTGTCCGGCCTATGTCTAAAAAAAAAATTCAGACAAGCTCGAGGCAAGGTCAGTTCTATGGAAGTTTGTTGGATATCCCAAGCTTTCGCAAGGGAATATTTTCTACCGCGCCGAGGAATAAAAGGTGTTTTGTTTCTTGACATGCCACCTTTTTAAAAAAGGAATTCTTGTGAAGAAATTTGTGGTCATGAGGTAGAACTGGAAGGTGTTCCAGCTATACACACTATAGCTGATGATTTGGTAGAACCGAAGGATTCAATAGTTCCCGACGAACCTCAGCCTCTCCGCCAATCTGGTAGGGTTCCTCATTTGCCTGAGAGATACTTCGGTTTTCTCAATGACAGTGGGAGCAAGGATTTCATCATGAGATGATGACCCAACTAAGTTTCGAGCAGGCCATCAAAAGTAGGAATTCTGTAAGAATGGCTGGATGCTAAGTGATCTGAGATGGAATCTATGTACACCAACAAAGTATGAACTTTGGTTGCTCTATCTGAAGGGTTAAATCCCCATCAGGAGCAAGTATATCTTGAGAAGATTACTTGGTGTAGATGGAAAAGTTGAGACTTTCAAAGCTAGAGATGTTGTAAGAGGTTCTCGTCATCGACCAGGTATGGATTATGATAAAACCTTTTTTCCAGTACTTATGCTTAAGTCCATCCGGATCCTACTTGCCATTGCTACATACCATGACTACGATATCTGGCGGTTGGATTTAAGACCGCCTTTCTAAATGGTGATTTAGAAGAAAGCGTATACATGACTCAGCCAGAAGGCTTCGTAGACAGTGGGAGCAGTGGAAAGGTGTGCAAGCTGCTTAAATCCATCTATGGGTTAAAGCAGGTATCGCGGAGTTGGAACATCTGTTTTGATATTGTAGTCAAAGAGTTTGACTTCATCAAAAATGTAGATGAACCTTGTATATACAAGAAGGTGGCAGAGAGTAAGCTTGTCTTCCTCGTATTGTACGTGGATGGCATACTCTTGATAGGAAATGACATTCCTATACTGCAATCGGTCAAGTTCTTCTTATCACAAGAATCTCAATGAAAGATCTAGGTGATGCCCCCTACATCTTGGGGATTAATATCTATAGAGATAGATCTAAATGGATACTGGGATTGTCCCAATCCAGGTACATTGACACCATACTAAAGAGGTTTAGTATGGAAGAATTCTAGCGTGGGTTTTTACCCACGATCTCAGGACTCACTCTCTCCAAAAAGATGTCTCCCAAGACTGATTTGGAAAGAGCTCGCATGCAAGAGATACCTTATGCCTCGGCAGTAGGCTCTATCATGTACGCGATGCTATGTACCAGACCCGATGTAGTATACTCATTAAGTGTAGTGAGTATGTATCAAGCAGATCCAAGAAAGAGTCACTGGACAGCTGTGAAGAGCATTCTCAAGTACTTGAGAAGGACTAAATAGATGCTCTTAGTGTATGGTAATGGAGAACTCCAAGTGGAGTCCTTTACCAATTCGAGCTTCCAGAGTGATAAGGACGACTCTAAGTCGGTCTCGGGATTTGTCTTTACCCTCAGTGGATGGACGATATGCTGGAAGAGTTCTAAGCAGGAAACCGTGGCAGACTCGATGATGGAGGCTGAATACATCGCTGCCAACGATGCTGCCAAAGAGGCTGTCTGGATGAAGAAGTTCATAACTGAATTTGGAGTGGTTCCATCCATTGAGTATCCAATACCTTTGTGTTGTGATAACAATGGAGCAGTGGTTTTGGCCAAGGAACCCAGGTCCCATCAGCGATCCAGGCATATTTTGAGGTAGCATTACCTGATCTGGGAGATAGTTGATCGCTGGGAGATCGAGGCCGGGAGAGTTGACACGAAGAATAACACAGCGGATCAACTCACGAAGGCCATTCCCCAGATACAGTTCGAGAGACTCTTCGGGATGTTGGGTATACGATACTATAACAGCTGGCCCTAGTGCAAGTGGGAGATTGTTAGTTGTATGTATGTCTTAGAGGCTATTATTGTACATATGATGTATATTATAGTGGATGCTTGGACATATATAGAGAGGACTTTCTTGCTTGACATGATATTATGCTATCTGGTTGCTCTTTATCTTAACATGTACACTGATTGTCTCTCTGTTACATGTTGGTAAAGCTCTTAGGATGTGTACTTGACTACCTGGATTATGATGCAGATCATACTAGTGGGACAAAGGTAGTTGGTAAGTACATCCTTTAATGTCCCTAGTTGTGGGTGTATCGAGACGGGGCATCGATATACTAGAGTAGACTAGTGTATACGCTTCTCGACCCATGAGATGGGCGATGGATGGTCCCATATCCATTGGTGTTTGACATCAGAGATGGTATACGGGTGCTCAGTGGAGACTGGGTACACTGGACGGACTCGCCGAGAACTCCTAGATGGTATTATACCTGACGTCAGATAGTAGTCCTCCGGTGACACTGGTACATGTTAGTCTGTAGACCCGATATTGTCATAGAGTCTTGTGTGATTCCCACTGTGCTTTGATTTCCACCTTACCACATTCAAGAGGATGTGCAAAACGGTGGTTTTTGGGTACAGTCCCGAGTCACATGGAGGCAATGAGCGATAGGAGAGGATTTCGTTTCTCCCGGTATTGGGGGTAGATGTCATGATGTGCTCAATTGGCTATAACTGGAAGTTCCTGGCCAGGGACGATTTAGTGATTTACTGGTAAGTGTTATCAATAGTTTCTCGACCCGTTATGAGCCTCGTATCAGCATGACTAATTGAGTTATTGGGGTCTGACGTTTACCACCCTAGACTTGATATGCGACATCTCAGACGAAGAGATCAGACTGTACGGTAGTGTTACTGACATGCTTTACAGGAGCTAGAGCGGGCTTGTTTGTTGATCTTCTGATCGCTCAATACCCGGGTAGCCGTTACGTCCAGCTAGTATCGCTGACGGCTTGTGGGTACTTGATATGATCATGACCTATTGCCGGCGTATTGACGAGTCTTTAGAGTCATACACAGAGGTTTTATTGGCTCAGGAAAAATGAAGTAGGAGCATATATGTGATATGTGCGGAACCGAGATTAATACGAGTATGAGATACCGTATTCTATTCTCGTGATATTTGTATCGGTCGGTTGTATGTGATATAGCCGGGTTATCAATGTTGATTCGATAAGTTGATACATAAAATATTAGTCGGTTATATGAGATATATCCAGATTATTAAATCAAGTGTTGATTTAATAATTTAGTGTATAATTGTATATGTGATATACTAGTTTACATTAACTAATATTAGCTCACTTAAGCATTTATTTTTCTCACATGTGCACACTTAATATATATGTGATATATATTAATTGTGTTTTATTTATGTGTCATGGTTGTTGATACATGCAACATGGGTGTATGATACTTACATCATGATAAAGATAATATAGGGTTTATTTATTTATGGTAATTCAATTATTAGTTGGAAATTTGTCACATGGCATGAAGCTTCATGAAGTTTTGAGATCCATTGACTTAGTCTACTAGTTTTGTCTTACACTAAATATTTGTTAATCCAACCATTATCTAAACCTATGGTTAAGTCTCTACATGAGTAATATTAGATATTTTCTCATCTATGGTTGCCATTCACTCTCACAACATTATCTATCTTCATTCTTCTTCTTCTTCCTCATGAGAAAAGCTTACTAGCTTTTCTCAAGGTGAGAAAATATTGTGAGAAAAATAAAACTAAAGTGAGCCCATTTCCTACTTCATCATTCTCTACTACTTGCCATTTAGTATAGGGTGTTTGCTTCACTAATTTCATAATTAGTGAAGAGGTAGCATGAACTTGAGTCTCCTCGACGTAGATCATCTTCAGCCTTGAATACTTCGAGCAAGCTTGTTCATTTTTCCGGGAGAACCTTTTCTAGAGTTTGGGTGTTCATGATTTGCAGCGAAGGGACTACTACACGGAACTATTGAAGTGAATGACCGGTTTACAAAGGTTGTATTCCTATTTCACTTAGTTGTAAAGTAGTTTACAATTTGTTTCGTATGATTCTCTAGTTAAAAATTCTAGTTTAGGGTTCTTTAAAACGGCAAAATTTTAAAAATGGCATGGACGATACCTCCCGAAACCTTGCTGTTGTTCATAGGAACCCTACAATATCTTCTTAATTTATTTATTTATAATTTTTTTTGGAAACTGGCTCATAAACATAGCCCGCACACACATCACATACACGCACTTGGTGTCCCATGGATTTGGGGTGAACACGTTAAACTATGAGTACCTACCTTTCTAGAGATCGATTCTTGCATATTCCATAGAAGAAGAAGTGCTATGACCAACTGAGCTATGCTCGTGTTCAATATATATCCACTTAATCATAAATCTATTAAGTCTAAACATGATAATGCTATATAGAAAGAGTCCTATGGCATTGCGGACGAGCAATACAACATAAAACGTGGGGGTGAGTCCTCTAAGATTAAGTGGATGCCGTCCACCCGTCCAGTCAATATTAAGATTGTGGCAGCATAGGGGCAATCGATTGCATATAGAAATTATAGAACTTTAGACAGAAGGTGATGATGCTCGATATCGGTGATCTCCTAGATTGTGACACGTGGCAGATGACGTGTCCCGAAGCCCACAAGGATGGACCAAGAACAGCACGTCGGAAGAACACCCGGGTCTGCGACCCTTGGACGTGGCTGACTCTCTGTGACCGACCACACAACTCCTGTGCCCTCTTTACTGTTGAAGATAGTGTCCTCAGAGTCAATTATTGGATCGCAGGTACGTGATTGCAATGATTGCGGAGGACCTATACCGATAGGACAGTCTTATTCGAGATGATAGTATGCTATCTGGTTTGCCTTTATCAGCCGTGTACAGTTTCAGGTGACTAATCACTGTTACACTTTGATAGAGCCCTTAGGATCTTGCTTTACTACCAACAGTATGATGACGATCATATACGTGAGAGTTGGGTAGTTTATCAGCATATCCTTAATTTTGGTCCCTAGTCGTGGGAGTTTCGAGACAGGGCATCAATACTCCGGAGTAGACTAGTGTATACAGTCAAGACCCCGACGAGGGGCGGTGGCCAGTCTCACAAGCCACTGGTGTCAGTTGGATCACCTAAGATGTATACAGGTGTTCATTGGGTTATGAGTACACCGGACATGACTCGCCGCGAACCTGCTAGTTGGTATTATACATATCGTCGGATAGCAGTTCCCTGGTGACATGTGTACAGGTTAGTTCATCGACCTGAGGTCGTCATTTGTCTCGTATGAGTTCCCACTGTGCTTTGATTTCTACCCTACCACGGCTCAAAGGAGTCGTGCAAACATGTAGTTTTTGGGTATAGTCCCGAGCCACATGGAGGCACATGAGCGGATCGGCAGGGGATTCGTCTCTCCCGGTATTGGGGGTGAGATCGTGCTGTGTCTAGGAGAGCCATTACACAAAGCCCACGGCCGTGGCAGGAGATTTACTGGTAGGTACTCCAGTAGTATCTCAGGGTGTTATTGGGCTACACTCCGACACGACTTATACTGGTATTAGGGGTCTGACGTTACTAGCCCCTAGGCAGATATGCAATACTTATAGACGAACGGACCAGACTGTATATACATTGTCACTGTTAGGCTCAGTAGGGTTTCTGGATGAGTTCGCTCATCAGCCTCCCTTGAGGTCAGTCCATGGGCAGCCGTTACGCACAGCTAGTGCCACTGACGGTTTGTGGTTAAACCCACTGCCAGGTTACTGACGAGTCATTAGAGTCCCCCACAGACAGTTTCCTAACTTCGGGCGAAACGGTGTAGAGGCCGTATGGTTTTATGGCAGGGTTCGGAAAATGCATGTGTGTTTACGCACGTGTCATTTTTCGGGCAGATAATACTGGTGGGCTTTGGTTTAAGCCGGATCCGAGTATTATACAAAGTGGATATAATATCTTTGTCTCAGTTACATTTGTATTTGGTCGTAATACAAATGCGGGTATATTTATATAGTTACGGGGTTATTCTGAAATTCGTTTCGGGATCGCTTTTGGAAGTTGCCAGTTTCCAGTTTTCTATCACCCATCTTTTAATATTCGGTTAAAGATGGATTTATCTTTTCTTGGATGAGGGTGAGTCATGCTTCTAGAAGATTCTAGAAGTGGTGATTAGGCTTGTGACTCACTTGTTCATTAATGGTGTATTTATTGTGTTCATACTTTGTGTTCACACTAGATATTTCTTGTGTTCACACTAGATATTTCTTGTGTTCACACTAGATATTTATCCTTATGGTTACCTCCCCTCTCCTACACTCACCCCTCTACTTCTATATGATGGTCCGCCCTCCCCTCTCTCTCATACACTTGGTTTTTCATTTGGTGAAAAGATTATGATAGTTTTGGGGTGTATGGAAATTTCATTGCTTATTTCATTCCATCACCCGACTTAATTGGCAACTTCATTAACCGATCGTCCACGGCTTTGGACGAAGTGAGACAAAGTCTTCTACTCATTCTCTACATCAATCTTGGTCGTCTCTTTTAGCAAACTTGACGACCGAGTTGCCTCGAGTCAAAGGCGGGAGCCCGTTTAAAGAATCGTTGACGTGGTGCCACCTGGACGAGGAGATCGGAGATCGACGAGATCGGAGCAGCCGCAACGGAGCGTGGGATGATGGTTAAAGAACGAAGGACTCGGATCGTTCGGTATAACCTTTCTACTCTCTTTATAGTTTGTTAGTTTAGCAATAATGGCAGATCCGGGTTATAGTATACGATAGCGCCGGTTAAAAAGTTTTTGTTCCGCATTTGGCGTCTGTAGACGGCCGGGACGCTACCGTAGACTTACAGTGGTATCAGAGCCTCACCATTTTGCTTTATTAACTTGTGCTAACACGTTTAAAACATCGATCGGACCGAATATCAAAAACTGCAAAATTTCCATTCACAGTTTCTGTTGATTTTTAAAGGGTTCCAAAAATTATTTTGCATATCACAGAAATTTGTGCAGGGTTTTCTAAGCACACCGTACAAATTTGAGCACGTGACTCGACAAGACCGCCGCGAAATCGCGGTCAAACCTATGGTTTGACCGCGCATCCGCGGCCATTCTGTGAGATCATGGCCCCAAATTTGCACAGTAGCTTCTTGACTTGAAATTGTGGGTTTTGGTATATATCTTTTGGGACCAGATTTTGTTACTGTTCAACAGATGTTCATGGGGCCCACTTCGTGATATTTAGTCGATCGAAATTTAAACATGTTAGTTTACAGTGCTTACATTATATCTCCGACCGGGAATGTCATTTGATCGGTAAACCGCGTCTGATTGCTATAGTTCTTTAGACGGGTTTGCAAACGTGACATTCGCGTTGATGTTCTGTGTTGTGCTGTGTTGTTGCGGATTTGTCATGGTGGATAGCAGTGTGCAATGGTAGTGCAGTTTGGATTTATTTGTACATTTGATATTGCGGGGCGAGCGTCCAACATGTGGACTGCCGTCACTGCCTGTTGTATAATATTCTTTTGGGGCACGACCAGATTGAGGTCGATATACCCGTTGTACATATTATTTTCTGTACTAGTTTTACCCCGCGACGGAGTGCACGGATAGCCGGGTTCTAGAGGGCAACGGGTCCGCATCTCATGCCTTTGAGAGGTAGAGGGGCCTCACTCTAGTATTGGTAGACTATTCGCCGCACTCGTAGGGGGTACAGGTTGATCCAAGGAGGGGTGCTCAAGCTACCGGATTCCGTGAAGTGCAGGATGGTCCATTCATTTTGCTGTAGGGGGCTGTCTCGCTTCAGGTTTTGGCGGGTATCTTACCGCACCCGTAGGGGTCTAGGTTTCATTGCATAGGCTATCCACACGACCAGGGGAACGTCGGGTTTCAGCAGCGGCTCTGTGAAACTCGGGGATCCCAGATTATCTGTATTGTTCTGTGATGCTTATTACTTTTCTGTAATGTTGCATATTATCATGCCTGGAGCGATTATTGTATATTGGTTTATATACTATTAGATGTTGTATATGTTTTACACCCGCGCTAGTTCAGTCCCCACTATGTCGTTAGTTAAGTAACCTAACGGGTGATGACGGGACCCAGTGACGAATGCGGATGGCATATACGTACATTTTATTTTCGTTCTTTTCTGGTGTGATTGATTGATGGGACTGCGTTGATTCTGATCAATGCAAAGGAAAACAAACCTGTTTGGATGTTGTTGGAACAATTTAAAAAGTGTTATTACAAAGACGTTTCCTTTTTTTTGCATAGCGGTATTCGGTTAGAATATCCTGCACCTCATTCGACGGGGTAAGGGCCGATATCCCTTCACCGGGACTGACCCCTTGGGTAGAAGTTTGCGTCAGGGTAATAACTTCACTATAGTCGATTACATGTTGCTTTGCATCGCGGTATTCAGTGGAATATCCTGCACCTCATTCCATGAGGAAAGAGCCGAGAGCTCTTCACCGGGAATGACTTCTTTAGCAAAGGTTTTTCGCCACTATATTTTTATAAAAAGCTATCGAGTTCCTTCAGCGATATCAAGTTCACTACGTTAAAGGTTTTTCGCCAAAAACCAGCCGTAGCCCTCCGTCATTTCTTTTGGGTATTCAGTAGTATTCAAGCTATGCATTTTAGCCAAAGTTAAGGCATAGTGTTTGGTAGCTGCTGGGTATTCATTTGTTGTATAGATAGATGAGTTGGTTTGGGACAGTCGTTCTGCCGATTGGCCAAAGTCAGGGGAATGTGCGGGTGGGTTCAAATTGACAAGATAATGACGGGTAGAACTTAGCATGTGACTTATGACATTTTGACCAAAGCCAAGGTCATAAGAGCATGGGGCAAAAATCATATCGGGAGTTTCTAAAGAATCTGAAACTTGCCAAGTGTGCGCATACCTTCTGGAGTGTGATAACGTGAGTGGATTCCGTCAGGTTATCATGCAATGAGAGTTGGATCCCGATTCCCACTGATGAGTTGGTTTACTCTTCGGGTGATCCCGATTGATTCTTCTATTAGGTTTGGAGGAGAATTTGACAGGACAGTGAGAGGTTTCCTGATTAGATAAAGTGATAACCATTCTGATCTAGGTTAGAGTGCACGCTGAGTGTTTCTTTTCTCTCTCTCTCTGGCAGCGACCATTGACCGACTATGACTCAGTGACCAAGTTGACCGAATCTTCTTAAAATACTGGCTTTTAGATTGTCTATGTTGCATAAGTCATTGCCACTCCTTCCTTTACCCTTTGCATTTCTCAAAACACCCGTATTACTACGGACATCCACTTCCATTGGATAGATCCATCGTATGGTTATATACGAACTCGAAGGGACTTCTTCGAGGATGGATCCAGGTTCTGGAGAAATTGAATTGGTTTATTCAGTTGTCTTTTATTATCACCTTCTCTCAGGTTGCGAGGGCTCCTTAGTTTAGAAGAGTACACCTATTACGCTTATTGGATAGTCTTATTCCAAACCATAGGCAGGTGCCGAAAGGTAGGGAATGAAGAAAACCAATTAGCCTAAGTAGGGTGTACAGAAGGTAATATGTAAAGACAAAATAAAGGGATTAGAAAGAGGGCAAAATAAGTTGCGACTGTTATCATTCACGACCAAACCGCGTACTTCATCGCCACTCCTATTTCACCTTTAAAAGAATAAGGTATTATTCAGTTGTCTTTTATCATCACCTTCTCTCAAGTTGCGAGTACTCCTTGGTTTAGGAGGGTACACCTATTATGCTTACTGGATAGTCTTCTTCCAAACCATAGGCCAGTGCCGAACGGTAGGGAAGGAAGAAAACCACTTAGCCTAACGATGGTGTACAGAAGGTAATGACTAAAGACAAATAAAGGGATTTGGAGAGATGGCAATAAAATATACGGTTGAAGTCATGAATTCGTTTATGGAAGAGGCATTACTAGGAATACCAAGATACCCCTAGGAAACATTTTCATGTTTCAGTGCATTGTTAAAGGAAAACTGTTTTCCCGATTGGATACTTACTCCAGGGTATGTATTTACCAGGTTTCATTCTCATATCTGTATGGTTTTACAGATGATGAGTGTGAGTAAGTTATTAGGAATTAGGTAATTATCCTCATTATATCGGAATTCGTTGAAATTGGTGCTATTTGAGGAAATCGCCAGGGTACAGTTTTCAACCTACGATGCACAGGTTTTGAGTTATTCAACTCAGCGGATTTATACAGAGTATCGTATGTTGTCCAGTGTCCATCAGGACAAAGGGGTAGGTCCTCGTACTATGTTCTGTTTACTTATGACTTCTCTAGTTTTTAGACAAGTGTTTCATAGAAATACAAGGTCTAAGTTTTGAGAAGTTGTGGGTATAAGAATAAAGTAGAGAACCAGGTGTCACAAGTATCGGGATTCTTCAAAGAGATCGAAGATGTAGATTCTTATGATTGGTATTCAGATGATAGTAATGGTTTTGAGAAACTTGTTTCTCTTTCAGGTTACTCATAATTGGATGGATTCCTAAGTTGAGTAATGCTGATTAGCCTCTCTCCATTAAGTTGATATGCACCGGAGACAGCTGCATGATTTGAATCTGGTTCCAATTAAATAAAGTGCCAAAATTTCTATATTGGATATAGAATAGTTCGTACCTTAAAAGATGTTAAGGTACAGGGAGTTGTCCAGCTTATGCTTAAAACCAGACTCTGGACAACTCAGGGCACGTTTCTGTAATGGCTGTTTGTGGGTTGACCCTGGCTACGACGAGGGTTGACTTTCTACCATTTGGAAGATCAATAGTGATATTGTTCTTGAATCTCCACAGTTTTAGTAAAATGGATTTTTTCAGAAAACAGTAGTGGGAGTATGGTAGAACTGGAAGTGATTCCAGAACAGCAAACTATTACGGAAAATTTAATAGGACCTAAAGATTCAATCAGGTTTGACATTCCATTAGCCACTCCGCAGATATGGTAGGTAACCTCAGACACCCGAGAGGTACTCCGGTAGCCTCAAGGACGGTGATATGGAGGTTCTTATCTACACAGACTTGACATTACTATTGTTCCAGGCTATGAGACCCGATAGGAGGGTTGTTGTGGTCAGTGGGAGCAGTGGAAGTATAGTGGGCAAGTAGCTTATGTCTATTTATAGACTAGAGCAGTTATAGCGGAGATAGATCATCTATTTATGATGTGACAGTCATGGGTTTGACTTCATCATAATAGGGGATGGATCTGTTGAGAAGGTAGTAGGGTGTGATGTCATGGTATCTGGATGACATACACAGAGTAGGAAGTAAAATTCCTATACTACGATCGGTTGTACTGTGGTCGTCACACAGTTGTTTCTCTAGACAGGATATGGATATAATATATGACATTCTGGTTTCTAAATCTATGGTTTTAGATCCAGATTTGGGTAGTTTCCCAATGTGGGTACTTTGACAGTATTATGATAGTATTTAGAATAGTTGACTCCTGGCATGGTAGTGTACCTGCAGGTGATGGAGTCACCCTCTCTAAAGGTGTCTTACAGATTAAAGGGGAGAGGGATGTGCATGATTGGCAGATCACTTGCTTAGGCAATTGAGTCAATCATGAGATGTCAAGTACCACACCAGATGTTGTTTTTGCACTAGATGCAATAAGTTTGTATTAATCCAATCCTGGAGAAACATAAGGAAGCAGTTTTAGAACATAAGTGCATGTTTTACGGATTTGATGACGGCAGCCTCCTTCGGGAGACGGTTATCATTCCAGGCTTCAAAGGTGACATGGTTGACAGAGTGATTGTCAGAGTTATAGTTTTCCCTCTTACGAGGGACGGTATTATGGACATGTGGTCTAAGAGGATACTGTGGGAGGCATGGTGCAGGATACTGATTAGGTTCAGTGATCGATACGGTCTAAGAAGTTTGGATTTGGAGTTCATTTATGAACTAGGTCCCATCAGATATCCAGACATATTCTAAGACAGGTTTTACTCAAATTCGGGAGATTGCTTTCTCCGCGAACTTGGGATTAAGAGAGATATGAAAGAAATATCTAGGTGGATCCACTCACTGAGGCTATTTCTCGAACACAATAGTTATACAAACGGGCTTTGTGAAACTGATTAGTAGAGGAGTTGGATGTTCGGTTTCACACGGGCTGTGAGTAGTCGATATCGCAATAACTAACCTTAAGTGCAAGTGGGAGATTATTGAAGATAGTGCCCTCAGAGTCAATTATTGGATCGCAGGTACGTGATTGCAATGATTGCGGAGGACCTATACCGGTAGGACAGTCTTACTCGAGATGATAGTATGCTATCTGGTTTGCCTTTATCAGTCGTGTACAGTTTCAGGTGACTGATCACTGTTACATTTTGATAGAGCCCTTAGGATCTTTCTTTACTACCAACAGTATGATGGCGATCATATACGTAAGAGTTGGGTAGTTTATCAGCATATCCTTAATTGTGCTCCCTAGTCGTGGGAGTTTCGAGACAGGGCATCGATACTCCGGAGTAGACTAGTGTATACAGTCGAGACCCCGACGAGGGGCGGTGGCCGGTCTCACAAGCCACTGGTGTCAGTTGGATCACCTAAGATGTATACAGGTGCTCATTGGGTTATGAGTACACCGGACAGGACTCGCCGGGAACCTGCTAGTTGGTATTATATATATCGTCAGATAGCAGTTCTCTGATGATATGTGTACAGGTTAGTTCATCGACCTGAGGTCGTCATTTGTCTCGTATGAATTCCCACTGTGCTTTGATTTCTACCCTACCACGGCTCAATGGAGTCGTGCAAACATGTAGTTTTTGGGTACAGTTCCGAGCCACATGGAGGCACGTGAGCGGATCGGCAGGGGATTCGTCTCTCCCGGTATTGGGGGTAAGATCATGCTGTGTCTAGGAGATCCATTACACAAAGCCCACGGCCGTGGCAGGAGATTTACTGGTAGGTATTCCAGTAGTATCTCAGGGTGTTATCGGGCTACACTCCGACACGACTTATACTGCTATTGGGGGTCTGACGTTACTAGCCCCCTGGGCAGATATGCTATACTCATAGACGAACGGACCGGACTGTATATACATTGTCACTGTTAGGCTCAGTAGGGTTTCTGGATGAGTTCGCTCATCAGCCTCCCTTGAGGTCAGTCCATGGGTAGCCGTTATGCACAGCTAGTGCCGCTGACGGTTTGTGGTTAAATCCACTGCCAGGGTACTGACGAGTCATTAGAGTCCCCTACAGACAGTTTCCCAAGTTCGGGTGAAACGGTGTAGAAGCCGTATGGTTTTATGGCAGGGTTCGGAAAATGCACGTGTGTTTACGCACGTGTCATTTTTCAGGCAGATAATACTGGTGGGCTTTGGTTTAAGCCGGATCCGAGTATTATACAGAGTAGATATAATATATTTGTCTCAGTTGCATTTGTATTCGGCCGTAATACAAATGCGGGTATATTTATACAGTTACGTGGTTATCCTGAAATTCGTTTCGGGATCGCTTTTGGAAGTTGCCAGTTTCCAGTTTTCTATCGTCCGTCTTTTAACATTCGGTTAAAGACGAATTTATCTTTTCTTGGATGAGGGTGAGTCATGCTTCTAGAAGATTCTAGAAGAAGTGATTAGGCTTGTGGCTCACTTGTTCATTAATGGTGTATTTATTGTGTTCATACTTTGTGTTCACACTAGATATTTCTTGTGTTCATACTAGATATTTCTTGTGTTCACACTAGATATTTATCCTTGTGGTTACCTCCCCTCTTCTGCACTCACCCCCCACTTCTATATGATGGCCGACCCTCCCCTCTCTCTCATACACTTGGTTTTTCATTTGGTGAAAAGATTATGATAGTTTTGGGGTGTATGGAAATTTCATTGCTCATTTCATTCCATCACCCGACTTAATTGGCAACTTCATTAACCGATCGTCCACGGCTTTGGACGAAGTGAGACAAAGTCTTCTACTCATTCTCTACATCAATCTAGGTCGTCTCTTTTAGCAAACTTGACGACCGAGTTGCCTCGAGTCAGAGGTGGGAGCCCGTTTAAAGAATCGTTGACGTGGTGCCACCTGGACGAGGAGATCGGAGATCGACAAGATCGGAGAAGCCGCAACGGAGCGTGGGATGATGGTTAAAGAACGAAGGACTCGGATCGTTCGGTATAACCTATCTACTCTCTTTACAATTTGTTAGTTTAGCAATAATGGCAGATCCGGGTTATAGTATACGATAGCACCAGTTAAAAAGTTTTTGTTCCGCATTTGGCGTCTGTAGACGGCCGGGGCGCTACCGTAGACTTACACTTACAAACAATTGTTGGCTCACCTCCGAGCCCCCGCACAATTGGTCTTTTCGGCTACTAGTTATATGTATGCCCTAGAGGCCATTACTGTACATACAATGTATATTGTAATGGATGCTTGGACATATATATGGAGGAATTTCTTGCTCGACATGATAGTATGCTATCTGGTTGTACTTTATCTTAACATGTACTCTGATTGTCTCTATGTTACATGTTGATAAAGCCCTTAGAATATGTACTCGACTACTGGGACTATGATGAGATCATACTAGTGGGGCCACGGTAGTCGACGAGTACATCCTATAACTGTTCCTAGTCGAGGGTGTATTGAGACAGGGCATCGATACATCAGAGTAGACTAGCGTATATGTATCTTGACCCATAGGATGGGTGATGGATGATCCCATATCCATCGGTGTTTGACATCAAGTATGGTGTACGGGTGCTCAGTAGAGACTGGGTACACTGGACGGACTCGCCGAGAACTCCCAGATGGTATTATACCTCACGTCAGATGGCAGTTCTCTGGAGACACTGGTACATGTTAGTCTGTAGACCCGAGATCGTCATAGAGGGCGTGCAAAAAGGTGGCTTTTGGGTACAGTCCCGAATCACATGGAGGCAATGAGCGATAGGAGGGGATTCGTCTCTCCCGGTATAGGGAGTTGATGTTGCGCTGTGTTCGATTGGCTATAAATGGAAATCCCTGGCCAGGGTTGCTGATATTTACTGGTAAGAGTTATTAGTAGTTTCTCGAACTGTTACAGACCTCATATCGACACGACTTATCAAGCTACTGGGGTCTGACGTTTACCACCCCTAGACGAGATATGCGACATATCAGACGAAGAGATCGGACTGTACGGGAGTGTTACTGATTGGATTCGCAGGAGAATGTACAGGATTGCTTGTTGATCTTCTGATCGCTCAATACCTGGATGGCTGTTACGTTTAGCTGACCCCTTGCAGCTTGTGGGTGTTTGATATGATCATCACCTACTGCCGGCGTATTGGCGATTCTTTAGAGTCCTATACAGAGGTTTCTTGGCTCAGGCAAAACGGAGTAGGAGCACATATATGATATGTGCGGGACCGAGAACAATACGTGTATGTGATACCGTATTACATTCTCATGATATGAGATATCGGCCGGTTATATGTGATATAGCCGGGTCATCGGATCAAGTGTTGACTCGATGAACTGATACAGATTATATTAGTCGGTTATTTGTGAAATAGCCGAATTATCAGATCAAGTGTTGATTCGATAATTTAATGTATAATAATATATTTGATATGTTAAATTACATTAACTAATATAAACTCACTAAAAGATTCTTTTTCTCACTCGGGTAATACATTGATATATATGCGATATATGTTAATTGTATTATTTTATTTTGTTACAATAAATATTGTATATGTGATATATAATATTGTAACATGTTAGGGTTGTTAATGCAACATGTTTAGTGGAGATTAAACATGATTAGGGTTTGATTTGGGTTAAGTTTTTCTAGAAGTTTCTAGAAGCTTTGCCTTTTGTTTTTGCAAAGATATTTTGTAAAGATATTTAGTTATGATATTTGTTAACCCAACTCAACCCTTGACCATGGTTCATTCTCTACATGGGTTAAGTTATCATACTTAACCCATGGTTGCATTTCTAACGTCACTACACTTTCATTATTCATCACAAAAGAAATGGTTTTTCTTCTTCCTTCTTCTTTCATGGAAAAGCTTACTAGATTTTTCATTAGTGATGATTTTGAGTGAGATTAAGAAAACAAATGAGAGCTAAAATCCTAGTTCATCATCCTAATCTATCCTAGCCATTTAGATTAGAGTGTTCACTTCATTTATAAGTGAGAGCTTGTGTTAATGAAACTTCAAGGTAGATCATCTTTGTTATCGAAGATCAGAAGCAAGAATGCATCTTTCTCTTCATGGAACATCTCTGGAGTCCGGGTACATGATGATCGCAGCGAAGGGACCTCAACACAGAGCTTATGAAGCAAAGGACCGGACTACAAAGGTTGTAATCCCAAACTTTTAGATGTTAAAGTGTTTAACATACTTTGTTTCGCCTAATCTCTAGTTTAAAGATCTTGGTTAGGGTTGTTCGGCACGTCTAAATTTTAAATCGGGTATGGTTGATACTTTGTAGAACCTTATTAGAGTGCCTAGTAATCCTACAGTGGTATCAGAGCCAAGCTAGAATTTAGACGAAATCTAGACGAAGTTTAAAGTCCGATCGAACTCCGAATATCCGTAAAACCCAAGTTTCTGGAAATTTTTCAAAAAGTTGACTTTTTCATATTAAAAATGCTTAGAAAATTCAGCGGGTAATTGTATGGGTTACTGTAAAAAACGACCCCAAAATACCTTTATTGCGCCGCGGAACCGCGGCCGTACCCTTGCTTGCGCGGCGGTTCCGCGGTGTTACAGTGGAATTAGGGTTGCATTTTTGTACAGTAATGTCCGTATGTATTTCCTGATGTTTCTGGGAATTTTTTATTTTACTCAAGTGTTGAGTTTTCTGGGTTGTATTGGGAGCTCGTTGATTCGATCGGAAAGTATAACTTCATTTAGTTTGTCCGGGTAATTTTTAGAACGTGTTAAAAAGTTCAAACAGATATCAATAACTCACTTTTTCCTCTACCGGAAAATTTCCAAGTGTTGGATTTTTCCGTAGTTTAAGAACGTTCTTAGTCGTGCAAGTAACTCGGTAGACCCTCTAGAAGAACACAAACCTTAACTCGATTATGTGACCGTCTTGAACTGCCTCTAAACATTAGGGTTTTTGGCAGTACGGCGTTGCCACATGTGAGGCGTTGGCTTGACCCTTCTACGGCTGGACCATTGGTACTGTGGCATGTGATGGATGTTTTTAAACTAATTTCAAGTGTTGAGAATTATTTGGGAAAACTTGGGTGTTTGATTGTTCGATCGGAAAGTTTAATATTGTCTAATTATCTGGAATGTTATACAATATTTGGAATCCACAAATAGTTATGAGATAACTAATTTGAATGTTGTAAATCTAGCAGTTCAGTCTCAGATGATCGGTTGCCACAGAATTTTGATGTGATCAAAAGTCCGTCGCAATCACGTAGCGTACGCGGATACTCGCTGGGTAAACTTAATAGACAGCCACGCCCCATAGCCCCGACCAAATGACTGTAGGAGAACCCCGTCGCCAAAAGCATCCGTTCGGATGCTCGCGGCAGCGGTGTTCTGCCTTAGTGCACTTCGTCGACGGCATCCGGAGGTGCGGTCGTCTACTAAAGTTTGCGATGAGCATTCGATTAGGATGTTGGGAATCTTGTTGAATTTCCCGACTTGATATTGAAAGAGTTTTTGATAATGAGAATAAAATGCGGGATTTATAATTGTTAGGCATGCGATGTCTAAGGAATTCATTTGGTTAGGCATACGATGTCTAAGGAGGTTGCGGATTCCAACTGTTGTAGTTTTACACTTTCTTTTCTGCGACCGTAAGTGTAGTATGTAATTGTATCGCCGGTTTTTGTTACTATACATCGACGACAATCGGTGTATGCATACTTACTTACGTTGATGACATGTGATGTTATGTGTTGCTGTGATATGTTATATTGGATCGTCGTGTTCTAAATAACTGGGGGTTTTATGTGAGATGGGTTTTTTAATTTTCATTCATGTAAAATTCATTTGTATGTAATATTCTTTTATTGGGGCACTTCCGGGATGAGGATGATGTCACCATTGTATATTATTTACTTTTCTATATTAGGTAGACCCAAGGCGGGGAGCACAAGTAACCGGGTTCTAGGGTCCAGTGGGAGACCATCTCGAGGAGTCGAGACCAGGTCTCCTAACTCTAGAACTGGCAGGGTTACTTGCCGCTCTCGTAGGGGTCTCAGGATGTGGGTTTGGCTATTCATCGCGACCGTAGAATCTGTTAGTTATATGTATGCCCTAGAGGCTATTACTGTATATAGGATGTATATTGTAGTGGATGCCGGGACATATATAGGGAGGACTTTCTTGCTCGACATGATAGTATGCTATCTGGTTACTCTTTACCGTAACGTGTATACTGATTGTCTCTCTGTTACATGTTGGTAAAGCCCTTAGGATGTGTACTTGACTACCTGGACTATGATGCGGATCATACTAGTGGGGACATGGTAGTCCATAAGTACATCCTTCAAAGTCCCTAGTCGTGGGTGTATCGAGACGGGGCATCGATATACCAGAGTAGGCTAGCGTGTACCTTCTCGACCCATACAGATGGCCAATGGATGATCCCATATCCATTGGTGTTTGACATCAGAGGAGATATACGGGTGCTCAGTAGAGACTGGGTACACTGGACGGACTCGCCGAGAACTCCCAGATGGTATTATACCTTACGTCAGATGGTAGTTCTCTGGTGACACTGGTACAGAGTAGTCTGTTGACCCGAGATCGTCATAGAGTCTTGTGTGGTTCCCACTGTGCTTTGATTTCCACCTTACCACGTCCAAGAGGGCGTGCAAAACGGTGGTTTTTGGGTACAGTCCCGAATCACATGGAGGCAATGAGCGATAGGAGGGGATTCGTCTCTCCCGGTATAGGGAGTTGATGTTGCGCTGTGTTCGATTGGCTATAACCGGAAATCCCTGGCCAGGGTTGTTGAGATTTACTGGTAAGTGTTGCCAGTAGTTTCTCAAATTGTTATAGACCTCATATCGACACGACATATCGAGCTATTGGGGTCTGACGTTTACCACCCCTAGGCAAGATATGCGACATATCAGACGACGAGACCGGACTGTACGGTAAGTGTTACTGGTTGGATTCACAGGAGTGTGAGCGGGCTTGCTCGTCGATCTTCTGATCGCTCAATACCCGGGTGGCCGTTACGTTTAGCAGACCGCTTGCGGCTTGTGGGTGTTTGATATGATCATCATCTGCTGCCGGCGTATTGACAAGTCTTTAGAGTCCTACACAGAGGTTTTCTGGCTAAAGCGAAACGAAATAGGAGCGCATATGAGATATGTGCGGGACCGTGAATAATACCAGTATGTGATACTGTATTTGATTCTCGCGATTTGTAATATTAGACGGTTATATGCGATATGACCGGATCGTTAAATCAAGTGTTGATTTAATGATTTAATGCATAATTATATATTTGATATATTACTTTGCATTAACTAGTATTGGTTTACTTTAAATGGATTTTCTCACTTGGATTGTGCACATTGTATATGTGATATACTTTTGTACACAAGTTTGTATCATATTTGATGATACATGCTCACTAGGGTTTGTGTAAAGATTAAACCATGGTTATTTAAATGGTTAGGGTTTTGATTTTAATATCCATTTATTCATTCATTTATTTATTTCTTTTTGGCAAAAGAAATGAAAACGGTGGCTTGATTTGTTTGCTTGTTAAAGCTTTATGAAGCTTTGACTAAGTCACCATTTTTTGTCTCATGCTTAACCCTTACCATTCCATTTAACCATGATTCATTCTCTACACTTAACCATGGGTTGAATATGATAAGTATTGATTTTCTTTTCCTTTTAAAAAAAGAACTTATCATATTCTTCATCTTCTTCTTCTTCTTCTTCAAGAAAAGAAACCTTGCCTTCATCAATGGCAAAGTGAGAAAAAGAGTGAGAAATCCAATTCTAAAGTGAACCCACTTCCTATTTCTTCATCCTCTACCTCTTGCCAAGTAGTAGAGTGTGTTTTCTTCATAAGTTTCATGACTTGGTGAAGTGGGAGCTTGATCTTGTGATGCCTCGATGTAGATCATCTTCGGCATCGTTGTCGATGACTTAGCCCGCCTATTTCTCCAATGAAGCCGACGCTAGAGCCCGGGATTGGATTTGGACACCAAGGGGACTTCATCATGGAGCTATGGAGGTGGAGAACCGGATCTACAAAGGTTGTATTTCCGTTCTAGCAGTTAAGTTGTTAACTAGTTGTTTGTGTTCGCCTAAAATTCTAGTTAACGATCCGTAGTCTAGGGTTTCTCGGCACCGTAAATTTTTGAAATTGGCATGGTTGATGCCTTGTGAGACCTCCTTAGTGTGCCTAGGAACCCTACAGTGGTATCAGAGCTACTAGACATTAGATGTCGACCTATGGGGGGTTCTCACTGTGTGACAGTGTGGCGAAGCATAAGCTCTTACCCCCAGGGTGTCCCGAGACCGGAAGGTGTTCCGGCGGGTTGTAGTCCTTGTGAGGGGGCATGCGTAAAAAGTAGCGGCTGAGGGACCCGTTGGTGCCACGGTGACCCCATTGGATGGGGTGGCTTCCTGACCTTCAGTGGTATCAGAGCCTAGCTAGAGCCTTAGGCGATGCGTAGACGAAGTTTGAAACCCGATCGACCCGAAACCCTAACCCGATAATGCTCTCTGGACTTTTTTCAAAAACTGGGTTTTTTCCAGATTAAAAATTTCTAAAAAATTCAGCAGGGTCTTATTAGAATTACTGTGAAATTCGTGGGGCTAATTCGTCAAAAGTGCGGCGGAACCGCGGCAGAAGCCTGGCTTCTGCGGCGGTTCCGCGGCCATTTGATGACGTCACCCTTCCTATTTTGCACAGTAATTCCTCTTTTACAGTGCTGAGTTTTATGGGAATTTTTAATATTTATTCTACAGTTGAGTTTTCTGGGGTTGTTTAGGGAATTCGTAGATTCGATCGGATTGTCTAATTTTGTCTCTGTGTGATTCCGGATAATTTTTGAATATGTTAAAAAGTTCGACCGGATATAAATACCCACCTTTTCCCCTGTTGGAAAATTTCCAGGTGTTGGATTTTTCCGTAGTTTAACGACGTTCTAAGTAGTGCAAGTAACGTGATGGTCCCTCTAGAAGACAACAAACCTTAACTCGATTATGTGACCGTCTTGAATTGCCCTTTGAACCTTAGGGTTTGGGGCAGTACAACGCGCCACATGTGAGGCGTTGGTTTGACCCTTCTATGGCTGGACCGTTGGTACTGAGGCACGAAGTGAATGTTTTTAAACTTGTTTCATGTGTTGATCAGTATCGGAAAAACGTGGGTGTTTGACTGTTCGACCGGAAAGTTTAACATTTTCTGTTTATCTAGAATGTGATACAATAATTGGAATTCACAAGTAGTTATGAGATAACTGAATGAATGTTATAAACATAGCAGTTTAGTCTTACTTGATCGGTTGCCATGAAATTTTGATGTGATCAAAAGTCCGTCGCAATCACGTAGCGTACGCGGATACTCGCCAGATAAACTTAATAGACAGCTACACCCCTTAACCCCGACCAAGTGACTGTAGGAGAACCCCGTCGCCGAAAGCATCCGTTTGGGTGCTCGCGGTAGCGGTGTTCCGCCTTGGTGCACTTCGTCGACGGTATCGGGGGTGCGACCGTCTACTAAAGTTTGCGACGAGCATTCAATCAAAATGTCGGGAATCTTGTTGAATTGCCCGACTTGATATTGAAAAGAGTTTTCGATTTTGAGACTAAAATGCGGGGTTTATAATTGTTAGGCATGCGATGTCTAAAGAATTCATTTGGTCAGGCATGTGATGTCTGAGGTGGTTGCGGATTCCAACTGTTGTAGTTTTACACTTTCTTTTCTGTGACCGTAAGTGTAATATGTGATATCGCTGGTTTCGTTGCTATATGTCAACGACAATTGGGATGCGCATATTTACTTACGTTGATGACATGTGATGTTATGTGTTGCTGGATATGTTATATTTGGATCGTCGTGTTTGAATAGCCGGGGGGTTTTTATGTGAGATGAGTGTTTTTCATTTTCATTCATGTAAAAACTTGTATGTAATATTCTTTTATCGGGGCACTTCCAGGTTGCGGAAGATGTCACCTTTTGTATATTATTTTCTTTTCCGCATTAGGATAGACCCAAGGAGGGGAGCATAAGTAACCGGGTTCTAGGGTCCAGTGGGAGACCATCTCGAGGAGTCGAGTCCGGGTCTCCTAACCCTAGAATTGGTAGGGTTTCTTGCCGCTCTCGTAGGGGTCTAGGGGTGTGGGATTGGCTATTCGTCACGACCGTGGAATCCGTGTTTTATACTGGCTCGTATTGAAAACACGGATGTCCTAGTATATCCAATATTTCATATGTTTCTTCTGCCGCGTTATCTGTGATGTGATCATGTGATGTTCTATGATAGATACAGTATATAGTATATATGATATATTATATAGACGTTACTTATGTTTTACACCCGTGCTAGCCCTGCCCCGCTCTGCCGTTAGTTACCTAACCTAACGGTGCACGAGGGGACATCGAGGCGAAAGCGGATGGCATAAGTGTACGTCGTATTTATCTGTGATATTTAGGTAACTTAAATGATGGGACTTCATTAATAAGATTAATGAAATAAAAGAAACCTAAGATGTTGTAGAATCGAATTTCAAAATAAAACAGGTAGCTACAGTTCTTGCTTTGCACAGAGGTATATGTGATATATCCTGCACCTTATTCGATAAGGAAAGGACCGAGATCCCTTCACCGGGAGTGACTCCTTTAGCAAAACTAGAAAAGCCTCAAAAGCACTCCATTTCAAAATTCATTCGATCCTACAACGATATCAAGTTCATTACGCAATAGGTTTTCAGAAAAACCTGTCGTAGCCTTCCGTCATTTCAGATAAGTACTAGTTAGTATTCGTGCTGCGGTAGTTTGGCCTCCGTCAAGGCGTAGTGTACGGTAGCTAACTAGTGCTTATCTGCTAGCATATGATGCGATTGGATTGGGGTATTCGTACGGCGTTGTTTGGCCTCCGTCAAGGGTCGTGCGGGTGGGTTTAATTCAATCAGGAAATGACGGGTTGAACTTGACTAGCGGACTATGGGTAGTTTGGCCTCCGTCAAGGTCATAGGACGCTAGGGGCAAAATATTATCGGGAATTTCAAGTGTTGAAATTTACAATGAGATTGCATACCTTCTATGAGATAGTTGGATCTCGATACCCGCTGCGAGTAAGAGTTACTCCTGGGAGAGTTTTACACATTACAATTAGCCGATCAAGTAGGTGTCTAGAAAGGTGTTAACGAGGTTACGCCTCTGGGAAAACGAGGTTTACATTAATTAGGTTCATGCGAAAGCACGGGGGACCTCCTTCAAAGTACCGACACTGGCCTGGCTGAAAGATTGGCGAACTTATAGTGTGTAATTAATCCCGGCTAGTCTTTCCTTTTAGGGTTTGAAGGAAGATTTGATAAAAAGCAGTGGGAGCCATCCTGATTAGATAAAATTATAACCAATCTATTCTTGCAAGAGCGCACGCCGAGTGTTTTCTTCTCTCTCTCTCTCCAGGTAGCGACCATATCACGCCTTAATCAAGATAATAATACGGATATTTGACCGAACCCGCTTGTTATACTGAGCTGGGGAACGTTGGTCCCGCTCCAACTTATAATTGTTATAAGACAGAGCAGGAAATTGGGGAATACCAGATTTCCCGTGCCGCCCAAACGAAGAAAGTGCATGCTGATGCATCATCTTCGGGTGTGTTCATTACAAAGAACCGTTTCTCTGTATCCTCTACGTCCTGGGTATGTGATACCAGATCAGGATCCCAGATATGTAATCTGTTACATAGGGCTACAGAAAGGTAGAGAACTAAGAACGGGTGATAAGTTTCATGAGGCAGAAAACGGGGCAAGAGTTCCAGCCAAGTTTGTCGGTCACTGTCATCCTGTATTATCAATACATTGATTCTGAACGAATGTTATTAGATACCGAACCTGATATACAAAATCATATCAATCTTTTTATTTAGTAAAGAACTGATAAAATTTTGTATTGATGGATAATGTTTTGAACATTTCCTATATCAAAAGTTGATCGGTTCAGGCACGTTATCTAAAAACATTGATGTTCTAAATCAAACTACAGTTCTTAGTATACAGGACACACACAAGAGGAAGAGTTCAGAAATGAACGAATTCTTCTTGAAGTTTTGTAGACTAGGTCATATCAATGCGACCCGACTAGCTGAAGTTACATTTAGATGCATATTTAAATCTGTTTGAATTTACATCTTATGAAACTTGCCAGTCATGTCACAAAGATAAGATGACCATAGCTCCGTTTACTGGAAACAGAGAAAGAGTTACTGAACTCTTGGGATTGATACATGTTGATGTATGTAAGCTCCCCTGTCTACACATGCCAAGACCGGTTCTTTGTACTTCATTACATTCTCTGATGATCTCTCAAGATTCAGACATATGTTCCTGTTGAAACACAAGTCCGAACCTTTTGAGATATTCACAGAATATAAGTTAGAAGTAGAGAACCAAAATACGGGTATAAGTATTATGTCCTATGATGAGATCAGGGAGGAGAATACTTGTGCATGGAATTCCTGGACTATTCTAAAGGAGAATGAGATTCTCTCTCAGCATTACTCCTCCGTATACACCATAGCACGATGGTATATCGGGACGGAGCAGATACACCCTATTTGATATGGTGTGCTCTATGATGAGTACTACTGAGTCACCTATTTCCTTTAAGGGAGTTATGCACTTGAGAAGCTGCATACCTATTGAATAGGGTCACGATCAAATCAGTTGCCTACCACTCCATATGAGATATGGTATGGGAAGAGCCCATGTCTTAAGTTAGTTAAGATTTGGGATTGTCCAGCCTATGTCTAAAAGCAAAATCCGGACAAATTCGAGGCAAGGTCTGTAATGTAGAACTGGAAAGGTTCCAGCTATACAAACTACAGCAGATGATTTGGTAGAACCAAAGGATTCAGTAGATTCCAACGAACCTCAGCCTCTCCGCCGATCTAGTAGGGTTCCTCACCCACCTGAGAGATACTTCTGTTTCTCTATGACAGTGGGAGCGAGAATTGCATCATGAGATGATGACCCAACTAGTTTCGAGCTGGCCATCAGGAGTGGGACTCTGTAAGAATGGCTGGATGCTTAGTGATCTGAGATGGAATCCATGTACACCAACAAAATATGGACTTTAGTTGCTATATCTGAAGGGTTAAATCCCCATCAGGAGCAAGTATATCTTGAGAGGATTACTTGGTGTAGATGGAAAAGTTGAGACTTATTAAAGTTTTTCGTCATCGACCAGGCGTGGATAATGATGAAACATTTTCCAGTACCTATGCTTAAGTCCATCCAGATACTACTTGCCACGGCTACATACCATGACTACGATATCTGGCTGTTGGGTGTCATGACTGCTTTTCTAAATGATGTTTTAGAAGAGTGCGTCTATAAGTACACAGCCAGAGGGCCTCGTAGACAGTGGGAGCAGCGAAAATGTGTGCAAGATGCTTTATAGGATAAAGCAGGCATTGCGGAGTTGGAACATCTGTTTTGATGGATTAGTCAAAGAGTTTGACATCATCAAAATGGTAGATGAACCTTGTATAAACAAAAAGGTAGTAGGGAGTGTGGTGGCGATTCTCGTAGAGTACGTGGATGACATACTCTTGATGGGGAAAGAGTTTCCTATGCTACGCTCGATCAATCTTCGCTTATCACAATGATTCTCCACATAGGATCAAAATGATACCTACTAAATCCTGGGTTTTGGATCTATGAGATAGATCTAAATGGAGTTAGGATACTCACTAGTTGTAGTGAGATGGTATCAAATGATCCTGGGGAGAATCATTGGAAGTGTTCCAGGGTGATAAAGACGACTGAATGTCAGTCACAGGCATTGTCGTTACCCTCTATCGAGGGACGGTATGTTGGAAGAGTTCCAAGCTAGATACCATGACATACTAGACGATAAAGGCAGGATACATCGCTACTTAAGATGCTACCAAAGAGGCTGTTTGGGTGTATATTGGTTCATGAGATGAACTATGTTCCTCCCATTGTGTGACAATGGAGTTGTGGCTTATGCCATGGAACGAAGGTCCCATCAGTGATCCAGACATATTCTAAGGCAGTATCACCTGATCATGGAGATAGTTGATCTCCAAGGGATCGAGGTTAGGAGAGTAGACTCAGAGGATAACACGGCGGATCCACTCACGAAGGCCTATTCCCAGAGACTCTTATGGGATGGTTGAGTATGAAATACTACAACCACTGCTATCAGATGGCCCTAGTGCAAGTGGGAGATTGTTAGTTATATGTATGCCCTAGAGGCCATTACTGTACATAGGATGTATATTGTAGTGGATGCTGGGACATATATAGGGAGGACTTTCTTGCTCGACATGATAGTATGCTATCTGGTTACTCTTTACCGTAACGTGTATACTGATTGTCTCTCTGTTACATGTTAGTAAAGCCCTTAGGATGTGTACTTGACTACCTGGACTATGATGTGGATCATACTAGTGGGGAGATGGTAGTCCATAAGTATATCCTTCAAAGTCCCTAGTCATGGGTGTATCGAGACGGGGCATCGATATACCAGAGTAGACTAGCGTGTACCTTCTCTACCCATACAGATGGGCGATGGATGATCCCATATCCATTGGTGTTTGACATCAGAGGAGATATACGGGTGCTCAGTAGAGACTGGGTACACTGGACGGACTCGCCGAGAACTCCCAGATGGTATTATACCTTACGTCATATGGCAGTTCTCTGGTGACACTGGTACAGAGTAGTTTGTTGACCCGAAATCATCATAGAGTCTTGTGTGGTTCCTACTGTGCTTTGATTTCCACCTTACCACTTCCAAGAGGGCGTGCAAAACGGTGGTTTTTGGGTACAGTCCCGAATCACATGGAGGCAATGAGCGATAGGAGGGGATTCGTCTCTCCCGGTATAGGGAGTTGATGTTGCGCTGTGTTCGATTGGCTATAACCGGAAATCCCTGGTCAGGGTTGCTGAGATTTACTGGTAAGTGTTGCCAGTAGTTTCTCAAATTGTTATAGACCTCATATCGACACGACTTATCGAGCTATTGGGGTCTGACGTTTACCACCTCTAGGCAAGATATGCGACATATCAGACGACGAGACCGGACTGTACGGTAAGTGTTACTGGTTGGATTCACAGGAGTGTGAGCGGGCTTGCTCGTCGATCTTCTGATCGCTCAATACCCGGGTGGCCGTTACGTTTAGCAGACCGCTTGTGGCTTGTGGGTGTTTGATATGATCATCATCTGCTGCCGGCGTATTGACAAGTCTTTAGAGTCCTACACAGAGGTTTCCTGGCTAAAGCGAAACGAAATAGGAGCGCATATGAGATATTTGCGGGACCGGGAATAATACCAGTATGTGATACTGTATTTGATTCTCGCGATTTGTAATATTAGTCGGTTATATGCGATATGACCGGATTGTTAAATCAAGTGTTGATTTAATGATTTAATGCATAATTATATATTTGATATATTACTTTGCATTAACTAGTATTGGTTTACTTTAAATGGATTTTCTCACTTGGATTGTGCACATTGTATATGTGATATACTTTTGTACACAAGTTTGTATCATGTTTGATGATACATGCTCACTAGGGTTTGTGTAAAGATTAAACCATGGTTATTTAAATGGTTAGGGTTTTGATTTTAATATCCATTTATTCATTTATTTATTTATTTATTTTTGGCAAAAGAAATGAAAATGGTGGCTTGATTTGTTTGCTTGTTAAAGCTTCATGAAGCTTTGACTAAGTCACCATTTTTTGTCTCATGCTTAACCCTTACCATTCCATTTAACCATGATTCATTCTCTACACTTAACCATGGGTTGAATATGATAAGTATTGATTTTCTTTTCCTTTTAAAAAAGAACTTATCATATTCTTCATCTTCTTCTTCTTCTTCTTCAAGAAAAGAAACCTTGCCTTCATCAATGGCAAAGTGAGAAAAAGAGTGAGAAATCCAATTCTAAAGTGAACCCACTTCCTATTTCTTCATCCTCTACCTCTTGCCAAGTAGTAGAGTGTGTTTTCTTCACAAGTTTCATGACTTGGTGAAGTGGGAGCTTGATCTTGTGATGCCTCGACGTAGATCATCTTCGGCATCGTTGTCGATGACCTAGCCTGCCTATTTCTCCAATGAAGCCGACGCTAGAGCCCGGGATTGGATTTGGACAGCAAGGGGACTTCATCATGGAGCTATGGAGGTGGAGAACCGGATCTACAAAGGTTGTATTTCCGTTCTAGCAGTTAAGTTGTTAACTAGTTGTTTGTGTTCGCCTAAAATTCTAGTTAACGATCCGTAGTCTAGGGTTTCTCGGCACCGTAAATTTTTGAAATTGGCATGGTTGATGCCTTGTGAGACCTCCTTAGTGTGCCTAGGAACCTTACAGAATCCGTGTTTATACTGGCTCGTATTAAAATACGGACCTCCTAATATATCCAATATTTCATATATGTTCTTCTGCTGCAATGTTCTGTAATGAGATCATATTACTGCCTGAGACGAATGTTTATATTATATATATATGAGATATATATTATATATTGTTGATTTCGTTTCATATCTGATGCTTGTGAAATATAATTAAAATGTGACTTCATTAATGTGATTAATGAAATAAAAGAAATCTAAGACGTTGTAAAAACTTGTTTAAAAACTGGTAGCTCTAGTTCTTGCTTTGCATAGCGGTGTTCCTTGTAGAACATCCAGCACCTTATTCGATAAAGAAAGAGCCGAGATCCCTTCACCGGGAGTGACCTCTTTAGTAAAACTAGCAGATGCTACAAACTCGGTTTATCTTTTGATTGCTTTTATAGTTCTTGCTTTGCACAGCGCTATTTGTGAAATATCCTGCACTTTATTCGATGAGGAAAGAGCCGATGATCCCTTAACCGGGAGTGACCTCTTTAGCAAAACTAGAAAATGCCTAAAAAAACATTCCATTTAAAATCACTCGATTCTACAACGATATCAAGTTCATTACACAAAGGGTTTTCTTAAAAACCTTTCGTAACCCTCCGTCATTTTAGATAAGTACTTCATAGTATTCGTACTGCGTTTGTTGGCTTTCGTCAAGGCGTAGTGTGCGGTAGCTATTTATGCTTATCTGCTTATGCATATGATGCAGATTGAGTTAGGGTAGTCATGCGACTTTGTTGGCTTTCGTCAAGGGCCGTGCGGGTGGGTTTAATTCAATCGGGAAATGACAGGTTGGACTTAACTAGTTGCCTATGGTTTGTTGGCTTTCGTCAAGATCATAGGATGCTAGGGGTAAAATATTATTAGGAATTTCAAGTGTTGAAATTTGCAATGAAATTGCATACCTTCTATGAGATAGTTGGATCCCGATACCCGCTGCGAGTAAGAGTTACTCCTGGGAGAGTTTTACACATTACAATTAGCCAATCAAGTAGGTGTCTAGAAAGGTGTTAACGGGGTTACGCCCCTGGAAAAACGAGATTTACTTTAATTATGTCCGTGCGAAAGAATGGGGAACCTCCCTCAATGTACCGGCACTGGCCTGGCTGAAAGATTGGCGAACTTGTAGGGTGTAATTAATCTCGGCTAGTCTTTCTGTAACACCCGAGCCCAATACTATTATTTTTCTGTTACTGTTTGAGCATTAATGTGGTACTCATTTCATTTATCTTGCTTATTTGTGGCTTACTGTAAAATTTAACTGGAAAGGTTATTTCTGCACATAACAAATTTTAGTATCTAAAATAAAATTAAAAATATCTATCTTGGCCTACTGGACACCCCTAGCCTTGTGCTAGCGTCCGTGCATCGTGTTCTCGTCCCGTTCGGTGAAACAGGCGAGTTTGGACGGCTACACGCGCGTACAGATGTCCGTCTTGGGGGTATGCTTTTTAATCATAAAACACATAATTTTAAAATTTGGAACCCGCTTAAAATCCTATTATTTAAATTTTGAATTTTTGGACCCGACCCGGGCGCGATTTGAAAATATTTTATTTGACGCCAAAATCCCAAAATTAATATATATTTAAAACCCTCGCATAATTAGCTTAACCAAACTAAAATATATTTTAACAGAATAAATATTTCTGAACAGTGTAAATCTTCTGCAATTTCTAACCCCAGCCAATCGCGAGCTGTAAATCCCCGGGGCCCCACCTTCTCTTTCTCTCTCTCTCTCTCTACCCTTCAAATCTCTCTCTCGCTCTCTTTCTCTCTCTCTCTCTATATATATATTCTTTCTCTCTCTCTCTTTTAAAAAAAGGCTACTGTTCCCTTATATTTTCTTCACGAGAACAGAACCCCCAGAGCCCTTGCGAGAAACCCAACCCCACGAGAACCCCCGGTCGCGTGCTCCTCACCGCCGCAGCTCGACGCCGGCACCACCCTCGCCGGCCTCGTCGTCTCCTCGCCCTCACCCGAGTCTCACTCTCCTCGCCATCTCCTCCTTCTCCCTTGTTTACCTGAGCCTCCACCCTCACAACCCATCGCCGGCGGCCTCTCGTCGTTGCCATCCGCGCCACCACCAGCACCCTCCTCACCACCTGCGCCCTCCAGCACCACCGACCATCTCCTCTCCCTCTCCGTTTCTCCTTTCCCTGCACCCACGTTCCCTGCTCGAGCCCTCAACGCCGAACCCTAGCCACCTTCGCCACCGTCGTCGCCCGCACCTCCTCACCTCACCATCATCCTCCTCACCTCGTTCATCTTCCTTTCGCTGCCGACCCAAGACCCTGTACCCAAGCAGCCGACGTCTCGAGCACTGCTGCCTTTGATCTTGACGGCACCGATCGCCTCTCTGCCGCGTTGCCGTGAGTGCATCCATCATTGTCCAGATCATCATCTCTATCCCGAGCACCACCTTGACCCCAGTTAAGCCCTTGCTGATATCGTGTCGCGTGGGTTCGCGCCTCCATTTTCGTGATCGTCATTTTCGAGGCAAGTATTCGATACTTGCTTACATGCTATTGAAACTTTAAACTTGCCTTAATGTAAACTTTAAACTTGCCTTAATATTTATCCATGATCTAATAATGTATTATTTAGTAAATCACCTTACATACTTTGCTTTCTGTTTAACCCTAGTAGCATGCCAAATTAATTATTTTCTTGTTAAAACCCTATTTAGAAGTGATAACAGTGGAGTTCCAATTAACCGTATCAGGCTCCGCTGCACATTTTATGATTCCGAACCTGAGACTGAATCTCGCATCGAATTATTCATACCTAACAACCCCCGTACATGATAGATTACATTTTGATTTGCTGCTATGGTGCTTTTATTCTAGTTTAGCCCATCAGATATTCATGTACAACTTAAACCGGTCAAATTACAATTGCATTCTTTAAACAGATTATACATGTCGTTGCATTCTCGGAACACTCAATGTTTTATTAACCTAATTCCAGTAGTTACATTTACCATTCTGTATTCACGTTATATTGACACCATCTATTTAACACGATTGATAACTGTACAGCTAGATAATAAATCTGCTTTATTGCTTAACGCATTGATTAGATCATGATGTTTGCTTATATATCTGATTGTGAGCACACCCACGATATTGTTTATATCTTGACCTGACATTGCTATATATATATATATATATATTGATACACCTGACATGGTACTGTATACTGTTGACTTGACCTGATGTACCATGACTTGACCCGTTACCTGATCTTGTGTCTAATGCCAACAAACTTGACATGTAATCCTCATGGACCGTTCCTGTTGTCTATCCAGAAAAACCTGCTTTTACCTGATCCTGTGTTGGCATTAGTTCTTGATTACTGAATACCTGACTCGACATACATAACTTGGGGGTATGGGGAAATCAAAGGTGAAACCGATTTGTAACTCAACAGTTCGATACCTGTTCTGATCAGTCTTACGGGCTCGGCCAGCCCCGGAGTGATGATGCTGACATCACTCGCCCATCTTGCTACCTGTTACTGCCTAGCGGCACATCTCGGATTCAGCCCCGAGGATCTTGACCGTGGTCCCGGGCATGCACGGGATACTATTGAGTTACATCGACGATTCATCAATTGATTTCAAAGACTTTAGAATAGAAAACCTGATATAACAGTTTAGTTACCCACTGCACACTACCCTGCACTGCTTGTTTCACAGTATTGCTTTATTCATGTTCATTTTGCATTGCCTGTTACATTGTTCATATTATATTACTTGATGACATGACGCGCTGACGTCTGGGTTTTGCATGGCCCAGTTTCTTCTACTTTGTTGCAGACTGAGCAGGAGTGTTGCCGCTGTTAGTCGAGCGGTGAAGTTCCTGTCGGTATGTAGTTTCACTCCCAGGTGTTTCATTTATTATATCTTTTGGCTTCCGCATATTGTTATTACTTGACTCTTTCACTCTGGCTTATGGACATGTACTAGATAATTAGTCTATTTTCTTGTTCTTGATATCTCTACAGCCGTAATGTGACTGTGGATGGATACTTCCTACCCACAGGTAGCATGGTTGGCTATGTCACGTGCCCAATCTAGCGTACTCTGGGAAGCGGGGCGTGACATGGTTCTTTTAGGGTTTGAAGGAAGATTTGACTAAAACAGTGGGAAACATCCTGATTAGATATATTAGATAACCAATCTAATCTTGCAAGAGCATACGCTGAGTGTTTTCTTCTCTCTCTCCAGGTAGCGACCATGTCACGCCTTAATCAAGATAATAATATGGATATATTGACCGAACCCGCTTGTTATACTGAGCTGGGGAACGTTGGTCCCGCTCCAACTTATAAATGTTATAAGACATAGCAGGAAATTGGGGATTACCAGAATCCCCGTGCCACCCAAACGAAGAAAGTACATGTTGATGTATCTTCTTCGGATGTATTCATTACAAAGAACCGTTTCTCAGTATCCTTTACGTCCTGGGCATGAGATACCGGATCAGGATCCCACAATATGTAATTTGTTACATGGGCTACAGATAGGTAGAGAACTGAGAACGGGTGATAAGTTTCATGAGATAGAAACGGTGTAAGTGTTGCAGTCAAGTTTGTTGGTAGTTATCACCCTGTATTAACAGAATACATTGATTCTGAACGAATGTTATTAGATACCGAACCTGATATACAACATCATATCAGTCTCTTTATTTAGTAAAGAAGGATATAATTTTGTATTGTTGGATAATATTTTGAACATTTCCTATATCAAGAGTTGATCGGTTCAGGCACGTTATCTAAAAGCATATACGTTCTAAATCAAACCACAGTTCTTACCGTACACAACACACACAACAGGAAGAGTTCAGAAATGAAAGAATCCTTCTTGAGGCATTGTAGACTAGGTCATATCAATGCGACCTGACTAGCTGAAATTACATTTAGATGCATATTTAAATTAGTTTGAATTTACATCTTGTGAAACTTGCCGGTCATGTCACTAAGATAAGATGACCAGAGCTCTGTTTATTGGAAACAGAGAAAGAGTTAGTGAACTCTTGGGATTGATACATGATGATATATGTAAGGTCCCCTGTCTACACATGCTAAGACCGGTTCTTTATACTTCATTACATTCAACGTTTATCTCTCAAGATTCGGACATATGTTCCTGTTGAAACACAAGTCTAAAACTTTTGAGAAATTCAATAAATATGGGTTAGAAGTAGAGAACTAAAAACGAGTATAAGTATTATGTCCTTCGATGAGATCAGGGAGGAGAATACTTGAGCACGGAAATCTTGGACTATTCTAAAGGAGAATGAGATTCTCTCTCAGCATTACTCCTCTGTATACACCATAGCATGATGGTATATCGGGGCGGAGCAATAGCACCCTATATGATATGGTATGCTCTATGATGGGTACTACCGCGTTTCCTATTTCCTTTTAGGAGTTATGCACTTGAGAAGCTGCATACCTATTGAATAGGGTTCAAATCAAATCAGTTGCCTACCACTTCATATGTGATATGGAAAGGAAAGAGCTCATATCTTAAGTTTGTTAAGATTTGGGTTGTCTGGCCTATGTCTAAAAAGCAAAATCCGGACAAGCTCGAGGCAAAGTCAGATCTGTGGAAGTTTGTTGGATATCCTAAGCATTCGCAAGGGAATATCTTCTACCTAACCGAGGAACAAAAGATGTTTTGTTTCTCAGCATGCCACCTTTGTGAAAGGGAATTTCTTGAGAAAAAGTTAGTGGTCATGAGGTAGAACTGGAAGAAGTTCCAGTTATACAAACTGCAGCTGATGATTTGGTAGAACCAAAGGATTCAATAGATTCTGACGAACCTCAGCCTCTCCGCCGATCTAGTAGGGTTCCTCACCAACCTGAGAGATAGTTCGGTTTCTCAATGACAGTGGGAGCGAGGATTGCATCATGAGATGATGACCCTACTTGTTTCGAGCTGGTCATCAGGAGCGGGACTCTGTAAAAAAGGCTGGATGCTTAGCGATCTGAGATGGAATCCTTATACACCAACAAAGTATGGACTTTGGTTGCTTTATCTGAAGGGTTAAATCCCCATCAGGAGCAAGTATATCTTGAGAAGATTACTTGGTGTACATGGAAAAGTTGAGATTTTCAAAGCTATGCTTAAGTCCATCCAGATCCTACTTGCCACTGCTACATACCATGACTACGATATCTGGTGGTTGGGTGTCATGACTGCTTTTCTAAATGATGTTTTGGAAAAGAGCGTCTATAAGTACACAGCCAGAGGGCTTCGTAAATAGTGGGAGCAACGGAAACGTGTGCAAGTTGTTTTATGCGATAAAGCAGGCATCGCGGAGTTGGAACGTCTGTTTTGATGTGGTAGTCAAAGAGTTTGACTTCATCAAAATGGTAGATGAACCTTGTATATACAAAAAGGTAGTAGAGAGTATGGTGGTGATCCTCGTAGAGTACATGGATGACATACTCTTGATAGGAAAGGAGTTTCCTATGCTACGCTCGGTCAATCTCCGCTTATCACAAGGATTCTCTATATAGGATCAAAGTGATGCCTCCTACATCCTGGGTTTTGGATCTATGAAATAGATCTAATTAGATGTTAGGATTCTCACTAGTTGTAGTGAGATGGTATCAATCGATCCTGGGGAGAATAACTGGAAAAGGTTCCAGGGTGCTAAGGACGACTGAATGTCAGTCGCAGGCATTGTCTTTACCCTCAGTGGAGGGACGGTATGTTGGAAGAGTTCCAAGCTAGATACCGTGACTTACTAGACGATTAAAGGCAAGATACATCGTTACCAAGGATGCTACCAAAGAGCCAGTCTGGATATATAAGTTCATGAGATGAACTTCGTTCCAACCATTGTGTGACAATGGAGTTATGGCTTCGACCTAGGAACCCCCGTCCCATCAGAAATCCAGATATAATTCTTAGGCAGTATCACCTGATCATGGAGATGGTTGATCTCCAGGGAGATCGAGGTTAGGAGAGTAGACACAGAGGATAACAGCGCGGATCCACTCACAAAGGCCTTTTTCCCAGTAGAGACTTTTATGGGATGGTTGAGTATGAGATACTTCAACCACAGCTAATTGTTGGGTATACGATACCACAACAGATGGCCCTAGTGCAAGTGGGAGATTGTTAGTTATATGTATGCCCTAGAGGCCATTACTGTACATACGATGTATATTGTAATGGATGCTTGGACATATATAGGGAGGACTTTCTTGCTCGACATGATAGTATGCTATTTAGTTATACTTTATCTTAACATGTACTCTGATTGTCTTTATGTTACATGTTGATAAAGCCCTTAGGATATATACTTGAATACCGGGACTATGATGGGATCATACTAGTGGGGCCACGGCAGTCGACGAGTACATTCTATAACTTTTCCTAGTCGAGGGTGTATCGATACACCAGAGTAGACTAGCGTATACGCATCTTGACCCATAGGATGGGCGATAGATGATCCCATATCCATCGGTGTTTGACATCAAGGATGGTGTATGGGTGCTCAGTAGAGACTGGGTACACTGGACGGACTCGCCGAGAACTCGCAGATGGTATTATACCTCACGTCAGATGGCAGTTCTCTGGTGACACTGGTACAGGTTAGTCTGTAGACCCAAGATCGTCATAGAGTCTTGTGTGATTCTCACTGTGCTTTGATTTCCATCATACCATGTCCAAGAGGGCGTGCAAAAAGGTGGCTTTTGGGTACAGTCCCGAATCACATGGAGGCAATGAGCGATAGGAGGGGATTCGTCTCTCCCGGTATAGGGAGTTGATGTCGCGCTGTATTCGATTGGCTATAACTGGAAATCCCTGGCCAGGGTTGCTGAGATTTACTGGTAAGAGTTATTAGTAGTTTCTCGAAATGTTATAGACCTTATATCGACACGACTTATCAAGCTACCGGGGTCTGACGTTTACCACCCCTAGGCGAGATATGCGACATATCAGACGAAGAGACCAGACTGTACGGGAGTGTTACTGATTGGATTCGCAGGAGAATGTACAGGCTTGCTTGTTGATCTTCTGATCGCTCAATACCTGGGTGGCTGTTATGTTTAGCTGACCGCTTGCAGCTTGTGGGTGTTTGATATGATCATCACCTACTGCCGGCGTATTGACGATTCTTTAGAGTCCTACACAGAGGTTTCTTGGCTCAGGCAAAACGGAGTAGGAGTGCGGGACCGAGAACAATACGTGTATGTGATACCGTATTATATTCTCGTGATATCAGATATCGGCCGGGTATATGTGATACAGCCGGGTCATCGGATCAAGTGTTGATTCGATGAACTGATACAGATTATATTAGTCGGTTATTTGTGAAATAGCCGGATTATCGGATCAAGTGTTGATTCGATAATTTAATGTATAATAATATTTGATATATTAAATTACATAACTAATATAAGCTCACTAAAAGATTCTTTTTCTCACTCGGGTAATACATTGATATATATGCGATATATGTTAATTGTATTATTTTATTTTGTTACAATAAAAATTGTATATGCGATATAAAATATTGTAACATGTTAGGGTTATTAATGCAGCATGTTTAGTGGAGATTAAACATGGTTAGGGTTTGATTTGGGTTAAGTTTTTCTAGAAGTTTCTAGAAGCTTTGCTTTTTGTTTTTGCAAAGATATTTTGCAAAGATATTTAGTTATGATATTTGTTAACCTAACTCAACCCTTGACCATGGTTCATTCTCTACATGGGTTAATTTATCATACTTAACCCATGGTTGTATTTCTAACCTCACTACACTTTCATTATTCATCACAAAAGAAATGGTTCTTCTTCTTCCTTCTTCTTTCATGGAAAAGCTTACTAGCTTTTTCATTAGTGAAGATTTTGAGTGAGATTAAGAAAACAAATGAGAGCTAAAATCCTACTTCATCATCCTAATCTATCCTAGCCATTTAGATTAGGGTTTTCACTTCATTTATAAGTGAGAGCTTGTGTTAATGAAACTTCAAAGTAGATCATCTTTGTTATCGAAGATCGGAAGCAAGCATGCATCTTTCTCTTCGTGGAACCTCTCTAGAGTCCGGGTACATGATGATCGTAGCGAAGAGACCTCAACACGGAGCTTATGAAGCGAAGGACCGGACTACAAAGGTTGTAATCCCAAACTCTTAGATGTTAAAGTGTTTAACATGCTTTGTTTCGCCTAATTTATAGTTTAAAGATCTTGGTTAGGGTTGTTCGGCACGTCTAAATTTTAAATCGGGCATGGTTGATGCCTTGTAGAACCTTATTAGAGTGCCTAGTAATCCTACATCGACCCCTTCGGCTTGTCTCCGGGCTACCGCAGAACCTAGATACCTCGGCCTCCCGCTCGTCTCCGAGCCTCCCGCCGAGCTCATATTCCTCGGTCACATCGACCGACCAACGGCACCTATCGCAGGCGCAACCGCATCACCTCCGCGAATCTTGCCATACGCGAGATATCCGCCGGCCACGTCCGGTGTTCCACGCCATCACGATCCCCCGTTAACGAGCCTGTCTCACTATTAATGGAAGATCCCGCCTATCACACGGGCGTGACGCCGAGAACGTAACGGCCGGCGTGATTCCCGCGCCTGCCTGCCTCTTGCCACCACTATATAAACCCCTCTCCAGACGGATCAAGTAAGTCAATTTCTCCCCACTAGGCCGTTACTCTGCTCAAATATCCGGTCTAACTTGATTGTCAGAGGGTCCTCGGTGGTACAACCACCCCGGGACTTCCTTGTATGTAGCTCGGCCACCACAATCTAAAACCCATTGAGACTCCATACGCTTCAGGAGTCAACCTCCAAATCAATCTCAGCCGTCCATCATCGCTCGACAGCAGATCTGCGGAAGGTAACATCTTGACATGACACGACGCACGTCAGCTAGCACCGTCTATGGGAACTTCTTGATTCCATTGAACAAAGTTCATTTTCCGATCTCCATTCAATGGCGAGCGATCGCCGCGATAATCCAAGCACCAGCTGCCACCTCCCCAACAACGGAGGCGCAGACGAATCTCCTCCTTCGAATGCCATCATTGCCCTAGCTGTCCGGATAGATCGACTCGCGTCCGTCGTGGATGTGCTCGTCCATGTCCAAACGGCGGGCCAGGCTCCCCAGGTCGCCGCTCTCCCACCTTGGGATCGAGACCCCTACAGAGGGAGAGAAGTCTCTGCACGTGTCGGCACAGCCGACCACCGCCTCGATGCCTCCCACGGCCGTCGATCTCCTAGGACAACATATTATATGGCCTGCTAGGCGTCCCACAGTTCAACACCGAGGTCTGTCGCCCAAGCGCCTCACCCCGAGCCCCTACGCGCTCATGTCTTTCCCGAAGAGATGTCGGTCAGCTCGCCTGCTCCCAGGCATGACCGACGCCCCTTCCCTCGACGGGGTCGTACGGACGGGACTCGTCACGGCAGTTCGAAGACTACCTCTCTAGGGGACCTAAGGAACCTCATCAAGAGGAACCGGGGCCGCGGCAAGACACAGGTCTCCAACAGCAAAGGCCAAAGATCAGAATGTGCCGAATCGTCAGGATACCACGGCCGACTCGACGCCCTCGAGAAAAAGGTCGAAGGTATGCACTGGGAGGGTCATCATCCGAGCGACGGGGCTAAGTACGCCGCCGACTCGCTCACAAAACCCTTCACCGAGGAGCTGCTCGCCGTCCATGTCTCCTCCCGGAAGAAGCCCCCAAAAGTCTCTCTCTTCGACGGTAAGTCTGACCCGAAGGACCATTTGGACATATTTACCGCAGGAATGAGCTTCCAAGACAACTCTGATGCCGTCCAATGCCGAGATTTCTCGGCCACTTTCATCCGCTCCGGGTGAGACTGGTTCTAGGACTCGCGTCACTCTCGATCTCAACCTTCAACGAGCTGGCCACCCAATTCCTTGGCCACTTCGTCGTGAACAGATGATAGAAATGGACCGTCGACCATCTCTTCACAATCAAGAGCGGAGACAAGGAGACATTCAAAGAGTATGTTTCCCGCTTCTACAACGCCCTTCTTGAAGTCCCAGAACATCGAGACGAGACGGTCATTACAACACTTAGGTCTGGTCTTAGGCACAAGGAGCGGTTACGCTCCTTTGCATTAGCGCAACCTAAGACCATGGCCGAGGTAAAGGCCTGGACCGAGCGCGAGATCCATCTCGAGTCAGAGGTGAACGCAAATCTCTCCGGGGTAGAGCAAACTGACCAAAAGAAGAGGGCGAGGGAAGAGAGAAGGAGACTTGAGCGGACAAAGCCCTACTCCTCGAAGTTTCAGGAGTACACCTCGCTCAACGTCTCCCAGACGGTACTGCTAGAGGAGGCTAAGGGCGAGGGGTTTTTCAAGCTCCCCCCGATCTCACGCATAGCGGCAAAGCGCACCCGGCACCCCTACTGCAGTTTCCACAGGTCGTAAGGCCACTTCATAGAAAGCTGTAAGCAGCTCCGAGACTAAATCGAGGAGCTCATCCGTTCGGGACAACTGGCAGCGTACTTACAGGACAAGCGACAGGCTGACCGCGAGCAGGAGCAGCGTCTTTCTCCCGACGAGTTGACAATCGGCCAAATTATGGTTATGTCGGCGTGGGTACGTCGAGTAGCCACGAAGCTCAACACCCCACATTGGACGAGGAGGCCAGGGAAACCAAGCCGATCATTTTTGGTGGCCTTACACTGCCAAGAAGCTCAAACCGTACCAATAAAAAGAACATCTGCTAGCGTGTACTTCTTTTACTAAGGAAATGTAAACTTTTCTCAAGATCCTTCTGTTTATATAATAAGAAGGGATCGATAAAACATTGCAAAAAGAAGAGTTTTGTTTATTCAAAGTGTACTATAGGCTCCTCAGCCGTACATTGAAAAAGAAAAAAATTACAATAGCGGGGGAAGGGGGTGTAGAAAACACTGCTCGTGGTACTCCGAGCATATTTCAGCCAGCCGAGCCCTCGCCGGTTCAACCCTTTTCCTCTGATGCCGCCCGCGAACATCGGCATCGTTCCTCAATTGGTAGCACTCAAGGAGGAATGCCACCGAGCGATCCTGCCGACCTGCGGAGATCAGGCCGAAGCACTGCAAAGACCTCAGCTTACCAACCGCCTCGTCTTTCAGCTGATCGGATAAGGGGTTGTAGAGCCCCGGCGAAGCCCTCCAGATAGAGTATATCAACAGCTGGAGCAAGGGGGAGCATCGGGGAAGTAGTCGGCCGAAGTGATCCTCAATGCGGCCTATCACTAACTGCACCGTGTCCTCGGTGCAGTGCTGATCGTAGAGGTACACATCCTCGAAGTTTACGATGTCGGGGATGGTAAAAGGAAGTCCTCCATTCTTACATTTTGGATGTAAAGGAAGGAGTGATCAATGCTCCCTCTGTTTTATAGCCCACGACACCCCACGAGTCCAACAGCCGCTTATTTCACCCACAACTGTACCGCCACGCGGCAGGCATCGAGTCTTTCTTATTGAAATCGAAACGACGCGGCTCCGGCGCTCCACCTCCCCCACGCATTCATGACACGTGTCGCCCGCGACTATCCCTCTTCCCCACACTCACACCGGGAAGATCGGACAGAACTTAATGAATCAACCAAGCGGCTACCCTGCTCGGCTATCCCTGGCTGGGAGTTCCCTACCCCATGACGTCAGGGATCAAAGCCCTCGCCAAGAGGCAGCCGAGCGACTACCCTGCTCGGCTATCCTTGGCTCAGAGTTCCTTACCCCAAAACGCCAGGGATCAAAGTCCTCGCCAAGAGGCACTGAACAGTTTCACTGCTCGGTCTGTCCTTAGCAGGCCCCCTATGGACCCTCCAGCGCTAAGGATCGAAGCCCTCGCCAAGAGGCGACTGAGCAGCTTCACTGCTCGGTCCGTCCTTAGCAGGCCCCTTATGGACCATCCTTAAGGACCGAAGCCTTCACCAAGAGGCAACCGGGCTCGCCCTTGCTCGGTTATCCCTGGCTGGTAGTCCCCTACCCCGCAACACCAGGGATCAAAGCCCTCATCAAGAGGCAACCGGGCTCGCCCTTACTCAGTTATCCCTGGCTGGTAGTCCCCTACCCCGCAACGCCAGGGATCAAAGCCATCGTCAAGAGGCAACTGAGCTCACCCTTGCTTGGTTATCCCCGGCTGGTAGTTCCCTACCCTACAACGCCATGGATCGAAGCCCTCTCCAAGAGGCACTGAGCAGCTTCACTGCTCGGTCCGTCTTTAGCAGGCCCCTACGGCCCCTCCAGCGCTAAGGATCAAAGCCCTCATCAAGAGGCAACCAGGCTCTCCCTTGCTCGGTTGTCCCTGGCTGGTAGTCCCCTACCCCGCAACGCCAGGGATCAAAGCCCTCATCAAGAGGCAACCGGGCTCGCCCTTGCTCGGTTATCCCTGGCCGGTAGTTCTCTACTGCACGACGCCCGGGATCTAAGCCCTCACCAAGAGGCGTCCGAGCAGCTACCCTGCTCGGCCATCCTCAGCAGGCCCCTTACGGCCCCTCCCGCGCTAAGGATCAAAGCCCTCACCAAGAGGCGACCGAGCAGCTACCCTACTCGGTTATCCTTGGCTGGTAACTCCTTACCCCACTGTTTCGCCCAATCAGAGCAAAGCTCTGTTTGAATTCAAAATTCAAATTTTGAAGCAACGCTTCAATTCTCAGGCGCAACGCGCCGCGTGTCTGGCGCTAATACGTCAGCGCAGCGCCCAAGAAGACGCACCCAATCAGAGCAGAGCTCTATTTGCCTGAAGCAATGCTTCAGTTGTGCTGCGCGACACGTGTCAGCGCAGACGTGCTAGCGCAGTTGCGCTGCGCTCTGCGCTGCGCGACACGAGTCAGCGCAGATGCGCTAGCGCAGTTGCGCTGCGCTCTGCGCTGCATGACACGTGTCACGCGCTGGGGCATCTGCGCCAAACTAAATTAAGATTTTTAAGAAATCTTTTCTGTTCTTGTTAAAACAAGAAGATTTTCTTCTGCAAAGCAGAAGCCCTTGGATCAAAGATCCAACGGTGGGGAAAATTCCCCAAATCACTCAGAGGATGATTTCTTTAAACAAATTTAACTAATTTGTGAGCACTATAAAAAGGACCCTAAGCCTCAATTCAAAAGAATGAACATTTTTTTTTGGAGAACTCGAGAACTTTAAAGGGAGAGAACTCTGAGAAGATTTCAAGAAAAAAGGTAAAAGAACCTTTATGGATTAGAAGAAATTCCTTCTAATGGATCATTGATCTAAAAACAAGACCAATGATCTTTACATAATAAACAGTGCTTTGCACTTCTTGTGAACCCCTGGTTCTTTTAAAAAAAATAAAAGAAACAATAAAAAAAATAATATATAATAATAGTGCTTTGCAATTTTATGAACTTCTGGTTCTTCAAGCAAAGAAAAATTTATTTTTCTTTGATCTATTTCAGATCAAGAAATTAAACAGTGCTTTGCACTTTCCTTCTTGTATCTAAAAGATTATTGGTGCTTTGCACTTCCAAGTTGCGCCGTTGCGCTCTTAAGAGAGCGCCACGTGTCGGCTATAAAACCACTTGCGCCAAGCACCCTTAAGATAGAGCTTTGCTCTCTAGAATTGGTGCAACTCGCTGAGAGCACACCACGTGTCGCCAGCGCAACAACGCAGCGTAACGCGCTGCACTGTTGCGCTTGCGCTCCCCAGAGCATGACACGTGTCATCACCATATGAGCTTGCGCTCAGTAATTGGCGCAAAGCGCCTGACAAATGCAATGCATTTCACTTCCTAAAGGGCCAAGCCCAATTAAAAGGCTTAACAAGCCTAATAAATAAAATGTTGTGCATTATTTGGAAGGGCAGAGCCCAATTGAAAGATCCAATGGACCAAAATAAATGATCTGCATCCCAATCAAAATGGGCATAAATGGCCTGAAGTAATGCAATGCATTATTAAGTATGGGCAAAGCCCTAGCACAGGTCTAATAAAAAAATAAATGATGGTGTTGAACATTTTCAACTGGACTTAGCCCAATTTTGGCCGTAAGTCCTTAAATTAAATTGACTGAGCAAAATGGCTCTCCTAAATCAATCTACATCCGGTTCGAGGGTACATCTCCAAACTCCTTTGACATCCATCGTTGTAATTCCTCAACGACGTCAAAGAGGTGACGGGTCCCAACGACCACACATCGCTATGGACTGCGGGGTCCTTAAACTCGTGGACCGAGACGTCCTTAAACTAATATCGGACCGAGACGTCCTTAAACTAATATTGGACCGAAACGTCCCTAAACTAATAATGGACCACTACGTCCCTAAACTGGCATCGGACCGAAACGTCCCTAAACTAATAACGGACCGAAACGTCCCTAAACTAATATCGGACCGAAACGTCCTTAAACCAATGATGGACCACCATGTCCCTAAACTGGCGATGGACCACCACGTCCTTAAATTGGCGCAATAGAGCCCGAACGCTCTTTTGCCGGATCTAAACGGTCCCGTCTAAGTTGATCTTAACCCCAGCTACGGTTAATGTGTCCTTAGATCTTTAAATAAACAATAAAACCCCAAATCAACTTTGGTTCAAGGGTACATCTCTGAACTCCTCAGACGCTTGTCGTTGTAATCCCTCAACGACGTCAGAGAGGTGACGAGTCCCGACGGCCAGATAATTAAATTGATCACTGCGTTAAGTTGATCTCAGTCTAAAACAAGACTAACGTATTTTTAACGAACATTTAAGTTGATCTTAGCCGCAACGCGACTAATGCATCCTTAAACTGAAAATACCAAACCCAAATCTAAATAAATACGGATTTGGACTAATCCACGTCCTACGGGCGACGGCATTACTCAGTCTCCGTATACAATCCACGGGCAACCACAAACAAAACAAACGTACACGACACGAAGTGAAATTCTGGAGAAGGAGAAAGTTGTTACCGCGATACGGTAGCGTAATTAACTGCAGGGGCTTGCGCCTGCAGGGAAGAGCGTCCCCACAATCAAAAACCCCTCACCCTGAGGGGGAATCTGACGAAGTCTGCTATATCGGCCGCATCCGTCTAAACCTCCGATACACGGTGCCATAAATCAGCTTGGCATTTTCGGAGAGATAGACGGATAAAACCAAATAGCATCTGCCCCGAACCTCAGGCACGGACGCGCAGTCCAGGCCGCCGTTCGGAGGGGAACAGATTCTGGCACGCCCGGTGGGACCTCTTCCTCTTTCCACTCCACACTTCGTGTGTCGTCTTCGCGAACCAATCGCGGTTTGTTAAATGGTTGTCTTCGGATTTCAAGATACTAAGATTTGGTCTTTTACCTGGCGCAGAATTCAAGATCCAATGGCCACCAACTGCACCAGCTGCTCGAAATGCCGCTGCAACGGACGCTCCACCTCACCAGGAGGTGTAACATACGGGCCCCAAGCGGCTTCCTTCCTGACTCTGCCGGTAGACCAGGTGACCCAGGCCACCACCGGCCTGTTTTTCGGGACCATGGTCCCACCTGCAAGCTTCTCTATGCCGATATCCGCACCGGAAGCGAACAAGAAGTCGGTATTCGACCAACTTACCGCTACCACGACCCCTGTCAACGGGTCGCCCGCTACTAAGCCAACAGCCTCCGTTTTTACCAGGCTAGGTCAGAACTATAAAGTGGCCGTCCCAAAGAGGGAAACGGCCGCTGCTTTGGAGGTTGTTAAAGCGGCTTCTCCCATCAGAGAGTCGGTCTTCACAAGATTGACGGCTCCCAATCCTCCCCCAGCTGGTCAAAAAGCATCAGTCTTCGATAGGCTGACGTCGGCAGTTACCCCACACTCGAACAGGGGGCAACAAGAAACCATCTCGATCTCCGAGCCAGTCCCAATGGCTCGTCGTGCGCGACGTCGCCATTGGCGACGAGTAAGAAAAGCAGGGGGCAACTCTCCCTCAGGGCTAACCCCACCTGCTCCAGTGGTGGAGGTCGACGCTGCTGTTCCAACTGGGAACAGCTTTGAATTGCTAAGAAAGGTGAAAAAGAACTCTCCAATTGCTACGTTGAAAAGATCTCCTCCCCCTGCGGAGAGAGTTCCAGAAACAAAACAAGAACAGCCCCCTCAACGGCTATCCTCAAAAGTTTATAAAGTATGGCGGAGGGTTCAAGACTCTGTGATCGATCCAGACCACTTACGTCACCAGAAAAAGGCGAAGGTAGAAAATAACAAAAACTGCCCCATTAAACAGCAGGGGGCGACAGTTGCTAGGATGCCCACTCCAACGGCTCCTTTAACCTCGATGGCCCACAAAAGAAGGAGGCCAGAGAAAGCTCCCGCATCAGCGGCAAGAGTTAAAAATGGCGAACCTAAACGCCCCAAGTCAGGGGGCATAAGTGTTCATACGGTTTACATGGCTTCTGGAAAGGAAGAAAGCCGTACTTCTACGGGTCACCGACCGCTCACCCGATCAGTGACCAAAGCTCAGGAGCAGCAACAAAAGCTCCAGGAGATGATGACCACAATGGCTGCACTCACTGGGCCGAAAGAAACCCCGGAAACATACTCAGAAGAACGTCAAGAACAAGAAACGGACGCCGAATTCTTTCGGCGCGTGCTAGAGAAGAAAGATAAAGAGGCTGCGGAACAGGCAGCCAACATAAAGAAAATGGCCCTCCTGTTCCAGGATATGGTGGGTATGATGATTCAACAAGATTCACCTGCTGGGGATCCCCCGATCATTCTTGAAGATGATAGGGGAGAGACGTCGAATCCTCCACCGGCTCTATCCGCAGCTAAAGAGGATACCATATCAAAAGCTGATTTGGATGAATATATTGCCCAACAAATACGGGTGCATCAGGCGACTGAAGCAGCCGGTCAAATCGTGAAAACGGGGCGGCCATATCCGGGCTGGTATGACCAAATCAAGTACCCGCCGGGTTACACGATTCCCAAGTTTCATGTTTACAAAGGGACCGGCAATCCCCATCAACATGTTGCCCAGTTCAGGGCGCTTTGCGGTAATACCGGCGGCGACGACAAGCTTTTGCTTCGCCAGTTTGTTGGAAGCTTATCAGATACGGCGTTTGAATGGTATTCTGAGCTTCCCAACGACTCTATAAAAACCTTTGCGGAGATGGAGCTACTCTTCACCCAACACTTTGCAAGTGCCAGTGAGCGTATCCCGATGACGGCACTGATCAATGCCAGGGTAAAACCCGGCGAGACATGGTTCAGTACGCTATACGGTGGCGTAATCTATGGTCGAAGTGCGAACAGCGCATAGAAGAAGCCCCGGCGGTGGGAATGTTTGTTGGAACCCTTGATCCACAAGCAACCATCTCACAGTTCATGATGTTCTTCAAGCCGAATTCCTTCCAGGCTTTGATCGACAAATTAGCGCAGATGGACCAGATGGGCCATAAACCCCCTCTCCCGAAACCAGACTCCCGAAACGATAAAGGAAAGGGAAAAGCGATCATTGTCGCTAATGCCCAACAACAACCGAGCGACTCGAAGCCGGTCGCTCGTCCAAACAATACACGCCCATACGTACCCCTTGAGGACAGGATGGGACGTGCTTACTCATTCCCCCGTGATAAAACAAGGAGGCTATTCGAGCTGGCATTGCGCAACAGGCTCATAAATCTGCCAGACCCAAAACGTCCGTCGCAACCGAGTGACGTCAACGAGCCTAATTACTGCCCTTATCATCGAGTGCTAGGCCATCCGATTGAGGATTGCTACGTTTTCAAGAATTGGCTTGAGAACCAGTACCGTCAGGGCAAATTTGCGCTATCTGACAAATGGAAGGTGAATCCTCCGCAGCCCCATACCTCTAAGGGGACGAATACGCCGGGGGCAACATGCTCCGTTATTGAAGAAACTCCCTGGGAGGTTGTATTATCAGCCAAAACGAGGAGAATGCTAAATGATCTTCAGACCTGTCCAGCGATCAAGTGGAAGAACCCCTTGGAACCGCAGGTTATTGAGAGGATGTTGAAGCCACGACCGACTTCGAAGACCGATGGTGGTAGTTCAAGCGCTCATAGTCAGCCGTCAAAATCTTCGAAAAAGAAGAAGAAGAAATCTAAGAAGCCCGTGAAGCCTGGCGACAAGCGCACGGACCTACAAAAACAGATCGACGCGCTGGATGAATATAACCAAAAGGCGCGAACTCCCATTATGCTCCAAGATTTCCTTGATCACGTCTTTCAAAAGGAAGATGAGGGAGAGAGTTCATCGGACGAATCCGAGGAGTATGTGGCGAGCTGTCATATGGTCTCTCATTCGGTCACGAATGATGAAGAGACCTCTGGCACTGAAACGCTGGGGGCAAATGCCGAAGCAGGAGCCCCAGGGTCACCAGTTGAAATGATTAGCGCGTTTCTTAATGAAGCTCGGTTGAAAAGCAAGGCTGATCGAGAACGCGAGACGGCTATGTTCGAAAGGGCCAAGCGCCAGCGACTTGAGGAAGGAGCTGAAATGATCCCGCTGGAGCAAAATGCCTCCACCGCTGACAAAAGCCAATTCAAGATAAAAAAGAAGTTTGCTAAGGCCATATCGATGGGCATGAATCTACCACCCTCTGAAGAAAAAGTTACTAGCGTGGTAGAAATGCACCCCTCTTATTGCTTATATCATCAGAAGGTCTCGCATCCTACCCAAGAGTGTAAGGCTTTCAATGGATGGTGGCAAGGATACGTCGCTAATCGACAACGCTTTAAACGGGAAAAACGTAAAATTCGCCAAGAGCAAAGAAATACGACTAGAGAACTTGAAAGAACTGCCGGCAATTGTCACATGGTTAACACTGTCGGGTCACAAGTGCCTACATTTGGGAGCGACTCTGATGAGGAACTAGAACTTGGCCCCCTCTTCAAAGAATCCACTTCGGGAAAAGAAGAAGAACCGAAGGCCTGCGAGAATATACAGCTGCGCAATCGAACATTACCCGAAAAGAACCTCGGACCCTTGAACAGAAAAGACAAAGGGAAAGAGAAGGTCTCTGAAGATATCTCCTTGGATGACCGAGTCGCGGAAGAGTTAACCGCCAAGAATCCCCCAAAGAGGAATAAAGTAGATTACAATGTCTTGGCGCATCTGAGAAAGCTACCCTCACAACTCAGCATTCTCGATGCCCTATTGCTATCAAAAGAGGCGAGGGATTCTTTGATTAAGGCCCTACAAGATCCGGACCAGTTCCAAGCCTTCTTAGCCGAACAAAAGATGAAAGACGAATTGGAAGAGGTGCACACAGCCGACGTTGCTTTTGGTGATGAAAACCTTCTCCTCGGGACGTGTGAACACAATCGCCCCCTTTATGTCTCAGGATACTGCCATGACATAAAGATAGGAAAAATCTTGGTCGATAACGGATCGTCTGTCAATTTACTCAATGTGCGAGTGTTAAAGGAGATTTGCATGAGTGTCCAACACCTCGCCCGGGACAAAATCACCATCTCCGGTTTCGACTCTCAATCCTCAAAGACTCTTGGATCTGTGATATTGACGCTACACTTCGGGTTGCTCGTCACAGACATCAAATTCCATGTTATAGACGCCAAGACGTACTACAATGCTCTGCTCGGCCGACCATGGCTACACGAGTACAATATCATCCCTTCTATACAGCATCAGTGCATGAAGTATTCTAGGGATGGCCTCGAGTACACAGTGGCAGGAGAGTTGAATCCGTTTTCCGTAAACGAAGTTCGCAAGTATGAAGATGCCAAATACTTCTTACCGAGTTTCGAAGACACGGAAAGGTGTCACAAACCGGAGAACAAAACTAACGCCACCATCCCTGTCTTCGGCAGTGACACCGAGGAGGAGGAGGATATAATTTATTCAGGTCCATCCCAATCCACCAGGCCAAGACCATCCGTTCCTTCATTGATCTTCGGTAGTGATTCAGAGGATGAAGTTCATGCTGTATTCCCTGCTCGGCCTTCAATACGAGTCTTCGCTGATGAAGAGCGAAGTCTACAGATAACCATGGTGCCGCTTGAACATTACAAAGAAATGGATGCACTCGACACCAACAGCGTAAAAGAATTGCAGATATTCTATATCCCTCCCAGACGAAAAGGCGAGAAGGCAATCCTATTCTACCGCTCTGAAGAAAACAAGGTGGAAAAAGAAGTTTGGCATGGCGCGGATCCCACGCTCGACAGGCTTCAACCTATCCGTCTTCCCAGATATTATACCGAAGGTTTGAAGAAACTGCTGAAACGCCAGGGGATGTCCTTCACACAGACCGTTAGAAAAGCCAAATTCTATGACAAGGTCTGGAACGTTCCCGGGACTCAATGCAAACTGCCTAACGGGAGAACGGAAACAAAAGGGCTTGGGTATATCCGGCCAAAGAAACGGGAGCTAGTAAACAGCTGTTATGCCATGTATGACTTCGATGAAGAGGCGGACGCTCAATGGGAGGACGCTAATCCCGAATCAGCAAAAGTTCCTGACACAAAACCGCCCAGTCCATCGTCTAAAGACCCGGTGAGCAAACTTATAAAGGATGCGAGTCAAAAAGCCCGAGATGATCACGATCGTGAAATGGCAATCTATGAGAAAGCCAAGACACAGCGTATCCTTCGACAGGCAGTAAAGAACGAAGATGCTGCCCCACGTCAGCCTGCTACAAAAAGGGTTCGACGCGAAAGCAAAAACAGGTCGAATGGCCGAAAAGGTGCTCGACAACCACAAAGCAGAGCTAAGAAGCCACGCATCCGAGAGTCGAGCGTTATTGACCTAGCCCTCATGAAGAAAATGGGTCGAGCATACTCATTTCCTCGGAACAAAACAAGGAAAATACTTGATCTTGCTCTAAAACATCAAATGCTTACTTTGCCAGAGCCTAAACACCCTGAGCAAGCAGGCGAAGTCTCTAACCCAAAGTATTGTTTTTACCATCGAGTAGTAGGGCATCCGCTTGAAGATTGCTTCACCTTTAAGAATTGGGTTGAGGACCAATATCAGCTTGGCAAATTCGCATTGTCTGACAGTTGGAAGGTAGCGCCGCCGCAAAAGCACGAACCCGAAAACACAAGGATAAAACCAACTCCGCATTGGGATTGGCAGAAAATTCGCACCTGCCATGTGATAACAATATTAAAAGAAGGGTCCGAGGACATGAACAACCTCCCTTGGTGCTTTGAAAGCGGCAGCGATGAGGTAATCTCAGAATTTCCCCCAGCTCCGAAAGAATTGGAGGATGGAATCCATACCACTGCAGATAATCTCAAGAAAATTGAGTTGGGGACGGCAAATGACCCGCGACCGACATTCATCAGCGAGCTGTTATCCGAAGAAAGGGTGGCTGCGTTAAAGGATGTGCTTCTACAGCACAAAGATTGCTTCGCGTGGAACTATTCCGAAATGCCGGGACTAGATCCAGAAATTGCTGTACACAAATTGGCGATATCCCCGGACATCAAGCCAGTCAAACAAGCGCCGAGAAGAATGCGACTCGAGCTTGAGATGAGTGTCAACGCCGAAGTCAAAAAGCTGATAGACTCTGGCTTTATCCATGAAGTTCAATACCCTGAATGGATCGCTAACATCGTCCCAGTGATGAAGAAAAATGGGACAGTGCGCATATGCGTAGACTTCCGGGATCTTAATAAAGCTTGCCCGAAGGATGATTTCCCAGTGCCAGTCACTGAACTAATGATAGACAATACATCCACTCATGAGGTTTTCTCCTTCATGGACGGCTCATCGGGGTATAATCAAATAAAAATGCATCCTGAAGATCAGAAACACACAGCTTTCAGGACCCCTCTTGGGATATTTTGTTATAAAGTAATGCCCTTCGGTTTGAAGAACGCCGGTGCTACTTATCAGAGGGCCATGACAAAGATCTTCGACGACCTCATACACGAAATCGTTGAATGCTATATCGACGATCTCGTGGTTAAAAGCAAATCATACGAGGAACATCTCGAGCATCTGAAGACTGTATTTCAACGCCTTCGGCAATACAACTTGAAGATGAATCCTCTTAAATGTGCGTTCGGGGTTTCCTCGGGCAAATTCCTGGGATTCGTCGTTCGACACCGAGGTATTGAAATAGATCCGTCAAAGATTAGAGCGATCATGGAAATGCCTCCGCCGAGGACTCTCAAACAGCTGTGGTCTCTCCAAGGGAAACTCGCATACATACGACGATTCATAGCCAACCTTTCAGGAAAGTGCCGTCCTTATAGTCACCTGATGAAGAAGGGAACCCCATTCGTTTGGGATCAAAAATGCCAAGGCGCACTGGATGAGATCAAGCAATACCTGCAGAACCCGCCGGTGTTGGCTGCTCCGATTAAGGGGAAGCCTCTCATTCTTTATACAACCGCCCTCGAAGGTTCCTTAGGCGCATTATGGGTGCAAGAGAACGATCAAGGGAAAGAAAGAGCACTCTATTACTTAAGTCGAGTTCTGCTGGGGGCAGAAAGCAACTACTCTCCCATTGAAAAACACTGCCTGGCGTTGATCTTCGCAATAACAAAGCTTAGACATTACGCATTGGCGCATGAGGTCCGTCTCATTTCAAAGGTGGACCCCCTTAAATACTTAATGTCAAAGGCCATATTGACGGGACGACTCGCTAAATAGGCCCTACTCTTGATGGAGTTTTCGATCACGTATCAACCTCTCAAAGCAGTGAAAGGCCAGGCCATCGCCGACTTCCTCGCTGAACACCCGATACCTGCCGATTCCCCTCTGAATTGCGATTTGCCAGACAAACATGCGTTTGACGCAATCGACGATGGTGATACTCGTTGGGAACTTTATTTCGATGGAGCATCTTCCATGAAAAAGCACAAGCAAAGTACGCCAATGATCAAATCGGGGGTAGGACTCATCTTTGTGACCCCACAAGGAGGAATAATGCGCTTCGCCTTCTCCTTAACAGAGCCGAGAACGAATAATGAAGCTGAATATGAGGCTTTGATAGCAGGCCTCGAGATCGCCATTGACATGGGAATTGAAGACCTCCTCATATATGGGGATTCCCAACTGGTCGTCAGTCAAGTGAACGGCGACTACCAAACGTGCAAACCGGAGTTGGTGAAATACGGTGAAAAGGTACAACAACTGTTGACCCGAATTCCCTCCTATACTTTGGAGAGCATACTTCGCGCGGAAAACAGCAAAGCGGATGCACTAGCCAAACTTGCTAAAGAACTGGCTGACGAGAACCTCGACGACGTTAGAATCGTGGTACAAAGCCGTCGAGTGCTTGCCCCAGCAGAAGTATCTCCGGAATCGTCTAAAGAAAAAGGAGCGAACGAGGAGACGACCCTACAAATAAAAGACCATGAGAAGATCGAAGACTGGAGAGAAGTCTTCATAGATTACTTCAAGTTCCACCGAATGCCTGAAGAAGCGTCCATAAGACACCAGCTCGTGAAACGAGCTCTGTCTTTCGCCTTCGTCAACGATACTCTATATAAGAGGACATTCAATTCTCTGTGGCTGAGATGCCTAGGACCTAACGAAGCGAGAAGGGTCGTCCAAGAGGTTCACAACGGACTTTGCGGTTCTCACCAAGCAGGTCCAAAGATGAAGTTGAAGATCAAACGGATGGGCTATTATTGGCCCACGATGATTCAAGACTGCATCGAATATGCGAAGCAATGCCACTCATGCCAAATTCATGGGGACTTCATCCATCAACATCCAAATCCGCTACACCCAACAGTGGCTAGCTGGCCATTCGAAATGTGGGGGACTGATATAGTTGGCCCCATCGAACCAGCATCGTCAAAGGGACATCGTTTCATCTTGGCGACGACTGATTACTTCTCCAAATAGGCAGAGGCGGTACCGTTGAGGGAAGTGAAGACGGAGAACATCCTCCATTTCTTCAAAACGCATGTCATATACCGGTTCGGAACCCCAAGAAGGATCATCTCTGATAATGGGCCAGCCTACCGAAGTCATAAAATTAGCCGCTTCGCACAGCAGCACAATATAGACTGGAGATACTCCTCAGTTTATAATCCGCGAGCCAATGGATTAGCTGAAGCCTTCAACAAGACATTGACGAAAATCATAAAGAAAACAGTGTCCCGAAATAAGAGAGATTGGCACGAAAGATTGCAAGAGGCTCTTTGGGCGTATCGAACTACATTTAAAACGGCCACGAACACAACGCCATACGCGTTGGTATTTGGGACGGAAGCAGTACTCCCCCTCGAGATAGAATTACCCTCGCTACGAGTGGCAGTCCACTACGAGCTGACAGACGAAGAAAATGCTCACCTTCGGTTTGAAGAGCTTGACGCCCTCGATGAAATCCGGCTTCTAGCACAGCAAAATCTGGAAGCCTATAAAGCAAAGATGACGCGCTCATATGAAAGATTGAGCCGGCCGAGGACATTCCACCAAGGCGAACTCGTGCTAGTGGTCAAAAGGCCCATGATCCCCAATCGTGCCAAGCGAGGAAAGTTTGAGCCAAACTATGAAGGACCGTACATCATTGATAAGGTCTACCAGGGTGGGGCCTATCTACTCATAGACATGCACGGTGAAAGGCCTTTCAGGCCAATAAACGGTCGCTTCCTGAAGAAATACTACGCTTAATGAGCCACAGCCTAGGTCAATGGTAGATGACGACGACTATGTCCGCTCGCTATCTTCCTAAGCTCAAGCTTTATAAGCAGTAGCCAGCCCTCTCAATGACGGACCGAAATGTCCTTAAACTAATATCAGACCGAGACGTCTTTAAAACTACTACCGCGGCATCTTTAGGCTGACGAGATATATAAAAAAAAAACATAAAAAAATATAATAAAAAACGGTATGTCCATAAGCAAAAAGGGCACGGATGAAAACCCGAAAGGGCTCCGCGAGTAAAAACAGCAGGGCTACCGGCGAGTGTTCGTGAAAACCCAAAAGGGCGCGACCTCGTAAAAAAAAAAAGAGAAAAAGAAAATAAAAAGAATAAAAAAAAAACGGTATGTCCATAAGCAAGGTGGGCACGGATGAAAACCCGAAAGGGCTCCGTGAGTAAAAACAGCAGGACTACCGGCGAATGTTTGTGAAAACCCGAAAGGGCGCAACTTCGTTAAAAAACCCTTACAGGGTCCTCTCGACCCTGTAAGGAGAAACCACCTGCGTGAGATCCTTACGACTTACAAGGGAACAACACACTTAGGAATCCCCACGATTCCTAAGGAGAAAATACGCTTGCGAGATCCTCACGACTCGTAAGGAGAACTCTCTTATGGGACCCTCACGGCTCATAGGATTTGAAAGTCTTAAGTCACAGAGACCTAAACCTGTGCTTAAGCAAACCCCCACAAACTTCCAATGTTGCCCTACAAGTGGTTCAATATTGACCCTTGTATACAATCCACGGGCGCGAATAAACGTTTCCCTAACCAAGGCCCATCCGTGACTGGGGATATGTTTGCATAAACCTTGTAAGTCCTCTCGATTTACAAGAAGAAAACCCCCCTGTAGGATCCTTACGACTTACAGAGGAACAAAACACTTAGGAACCCTCACGATTCCTAAGGAGAAAATACATCTACGAGATCCTCTCGATCCGTAGGGAGAAAATTCTCTATGAGACCCTTACGGCTCATGAAATCGAAAGCCTTAGTCGACAGGTCCCTAACCCTGATCGCTAAGCCTCCTTTGTTCAACAATGACGAAGGCAAATGATGATTCGCTCCTGGCAATATCCCAGTTGCAGCGGTGCTGATGCCGAAATCGGTGTCCAATTCCAGGTTTACGGCGAAAACCAGTAGGCCGCTCATGCATACAAAATAGCCGAAATGATAGGGAATCTTGCAATAAAAAGCAGCAAGTAAAATGTATGCATGCAAAATAGCCGAAATGATTGGGCAACTCGTAATAAAAAGCAACGAGTAAAGATAAAATAAATAGCCGAAATGATTGGGCACTGCGAAAAATAGCCGAAATGATTGGGCAATCGCGACCTTTGCGATATAAAAACTGAAATGATAGAGCATCGCAGAAATAAAATAAAATAAAAAGAAGAAATGATAAAACTTTGGCCCTACAGTTAAGATCACATCGATCCCTGTATACAATCCAAGGGCGTAAACAAAGAAGGAACCATACTTCCCCAGCGGATTCCATCAAACGACGGAGCCAAACCTCAACGGTTCATTTCAACCGAAGAAGCCAGTGACTTCAACAGCAAACTCCTCGACTCACGGATACAAACACTCCTTGACGAGAGCCTTCTGATCCGCGTCGACCCGCAGAGCCACCAGTGCCTCCGTAGGAACCCTCGACTCGTTTCAAACCCCAAGGAAGCAAATAATCCTTGGCGCTTGGGAAACAAATAATCCCAGCAAACTCCTCGACTCACGGATACAAACACTCCTTGACGAGAGCCTTCTGATCCGCGTCGACCCGCAGAGCCACCAATGCCTCCGTAGGAACCCTCGACTCGTTTCAAACCCCAAGGAAGCAAATAATCCTTGGCGCTTGGGAAACAAATAATCCCAGCAAACTCCTCGACTCACGGATACAAACACTCCTTGACGAGAGCCTTCTGATCCGCGTCGACCCGCAGAGCCACCAGTGCCTCCGTATGAACCCTCGACTCGTTTCAAACCCCAAGGAAACAAATAATCCTTGGCGCTTGGGAAACAAATAATCCCTCGCAAAACTTCTCAACTCACGGATACAAACACTCCTTGACGAGAGCCTTCTGATCCGCGTCGACCCGCAGAGCCACCAGTGCCTCCGTAGGAACCCTCGACTCGTTTCAAACCCCAAGGAAACAAATAATCCTTGGCGCTTGGGAAACAAATAATCCCTCGCAAAACTTCTCAACTCGAGGATACAAACACTCCTTGACGAGAGCCTCCTGATCCGCGTCGACTCGCAGAGCCACCAGCGCCTCCGTGGGAACCCTCGACTCGTTTCAAACCCCAAGGACACAAATAATCCTTGGCGCTTGGGAAACAAATAATCCCTCGCAAAACTTCTCAACTCACGGATACAAACACTCCTTGACGAGAGCCTTCTGATCCGCGTCGACTCGCAGAGCCACCAATGCCTCCGCGGGAACCATCGATTCGTTTCAAACCCCAAGGACACAAATAATCCTTGGCGCTTGGGAAACAAATAATCCCTAGCAAAATACTCAACTCACGGATACAAACACTCCGTGACGAGAGCTTCTTTGACTCACATCTCGGGCAGTAAGGATTCAAAAACTTACTTTTTGAACAATGGGACCCTGCAAGTCAATCCTAAATGGTCTCTTGCATACTATTCACGGGTCTCACTCTCTGAAGTCGATTCTCGACAAAGAGGGAAACAACCGCCTACGAGCCCTCTCGACTCGTAAGAGGGGCAATGGGATCCTGCAAGTCAATCTTAAATGGTCTCTTGCATACTATTCACGGGTCTCACTCTCCAAAGTCGAATTTCGATAAGGAGGGAAACAACCGCTTGTGGGTCCTCTCGACCCGTAAGAGGGAAAAACTCTCTTGTAGGATCCTTACGACTTATAAGAGAAAACCACACTTAGGAATCCTCACGATTCCTAAGGAGAAAACCCACCTACGAGATCCTCTCGATCCGTAGGGAGAAAATTCTCTATGAGACCCTCACGGCTTATGGAGTTGAAAAGTCTTAGGCAGCAGATCTGAACCTGCGACCTAAGCCATCGCTGATTCTTAGGAAAGTCAAGATGCGTGCCCTACTATCCGTCAACCATGTTCGCTAAGATGATGTGCTGATAATAAAAGAAAGAAAAGACGGAGAAATGACACAAGGCATTACAAAATATGCATCCTTCATTCATAAAATTTGATTGAGTTTAGGATACATCGTACTAAAGAATACAAGATATACATATATGTTACAAATACCAACGATACAAGGAAAATTACTGAGAAGGAAGCGTCTTGCACAGATCCAGCAATTGCTCGCACACTTCCTTCCATGCCTTTTCCCGATTGGCCACCACTGCCAACTCCGCCTCCACTTGGGCCCGCTGCTGTGCGACGGAGGCAAGCCGATCCCTGACGGCCTGATGAGCAGCCTCACGGCCTGCGATGTCACGCTCGGCAATATCGAGTGCCCGCTTCAGTCTCAGCCCATTTGAGATGCGCTCCAGAAGGCCCTCGAAGACGGCCTTTACCTCAGTGGCGTTCGTCTCAACTTCAGCACGCAGGCGAGCAGTGTTGCTTGAAGATTCTTGGCACTCCTTCAGCCTCAAAACCACTTCTTGTTCTAGATGACGGAAATGAGAAGCGCTTTGCTCGAGCCACGCTCCCCGTTGAGCGCTCGAGGCCAAAGTCTCAGGGGACAGGCGCGTTGACTCTAGCTGATGAAGGCAAGCCTCGATTTCCCGACAATAGTTAACCCAAGAGGCGACAGCACCCTCGTCATGGAAGGTAGCAAATATCGCCAACATCGGGTTAACCGTCGTGGCGAAATCCTCAGCAGATACTGGAGCCTCGATGTCGAGCTCCTCGATGTAGTCGCTCAGCATGCGCAAACTATTCGTGGCACCTTTTGAGGACGGACGTCGCTGGGAAGGGCAGCCCGGTATTGTAATGCGAGACTCGAAAGGCACCGAGACTGGAGCGACAGCTGAAAAAGACAAAATGTGATTAGATGATGATCCAATAGATATGGAGAAAATCATTGACAAGATGATTACTATACCGGTGGGAGCAGGTGGCAAGGACGAAAGGGCCGGTAGCGCAACCGATCTTTCTTCTCCCCCTTCGATTTGTAACACTGCAGTCAGGACAAGAGAGAGTTAGAAATAATTCTACCACTGGAAAAACAAAGATATCAATCAGGAACAGTACTCACCGGCGCCACCAGAGGGAGAGGCGAGTTCAGATGAAAAGGAGAAGTGTGGGACCAACACTTGATACAAATGGTCAAAAAGAACTCCTGAAAGACACAACAATGTGAATATAGTAAATGGATTATACGTTTGAAAGATGAGTTTAGTAAGTTGCAAACTCATACCTTCCAACATCTTTGACGGTGTAAGAGAGGGCTGAGGGGTAACCATCGTCAAGGCAGTCGTGGAAGGAGCTCCCTCAAGTAGTGGGGCATCAACACTAGCTGCACCTGCATTACGAAAAATGAACTTGTCAGAAAAGATTTTAAAGCAAATAAAAACAACAACTTAAGGTGTACCTGAGGAGCTCCCGGCGGAAACAGAGACGACTCCCTCCTCTATCGACATGAGACCACCGCCTGTGGCCTCATCGCCCGACTCAATGGGGACCGTCGTCGTGCTCGCAAGACCGGGAGACGGCGGAGGACCGTAGACGGGAAGGGCTATGACTGGAGTATTGCCAGATTCCAGAGAAGGAGCGGTTGGCTCGTCTTCAGGAATCGTGGCCACCTCGCCCACTACCATCTCAGGTTCGGTAGTGGCGGTTGTATCGTCCACCATCGCCGGGGGATCACCGGTCTCGAGCGCCTCATTCGCCGCCACTCTGGGCTCGGTTATAATGATCATATCATCTGCCACCACTTCAGGTTCGGCATCCATGACCTTATCGGCTGCAGGCCCCTCAACCTCTACCCCAGGCTCCAAAGCCACAACGACGTTGCCCACCGTCGGCTCGAGTTCGGCAGGTACTGCCCCCTCTGTCCCTTTGAGATTGACGGTTTCCGCCTCCCCCTCGATCGGACTTGGTCCTGCAAGATGAGAGATGTAAGGACAAACGACATTAAGATTCTTATAACAAAAACTCCGAGAGAAACATTACCTGAGGCGGATTTACCGTTCGCGCTCCGAGCTGCACGTGCCACCTCTCTGCGGGCAGTGGACAGGGCGACAGGGGCCTCTTCAGAGGGAGTATCAGCTCGAGGAACGGTGCTAGGGCCCGCTCCCACAGCCAAGGCAGCCCTGCGCGCCTTCGCCTCACGCCTCAACCGTTTCTTCTCCTCCTGAGAGGTCATGAGGGACCTCCGTGATGCCTCCTTCAAGGCATCATCGTCTTCATTCAGGGATGCCTTCAGAGCCTTTAAGGCATCTCTCATCGGCTCTTCAAGACGAACCTCCTGCGGTGGACCAGAAGAAGCAGGAACGTCGGCGGCTGGTAGAACATCTGCGTCGCTAGGAGGGAACGGCATTAAGGTTCCTGTAATTAAAAAGAAAAGGTTAGATCGACCATAACATGAGCAAAATGAAAAACTTGATGAGTCGAAACTTACTAAGGCCCATAGATTCTCTGAGACGTTCCTCCTCCTGAAAAGTCTTCAGAGAAGCGGCAATGGCTTCTTCATCGGTGATGCCTGTTGAAAGAAAAGAAAGAAAAGCGTTAGTCAAAAAAAAAATAATGAAATGACAAAGAAAATACGTTGCAATAAAGAAAAAGTGACTAGTAGTTACCTGATTGCGCAAGCTTAGCCAGCCACGCGTCACGCTTCACCAGCCATGCCGAAGCTCTGAGGGCAGCTTCCAAGTCTGTATCGTCCGGCGGCGGCATCACTAATCCTGCGTTAGTCCCATATTCGAGCAGACCCTCGGAATAAGGAGCATGGGGTTCCTGGCTGAGCACAACGTCCACGGCGAAGAGCGACTTCTTTCTCTTTTGCCCTCCAGCCCTAGGCTCACGGGGAAGCGACTTACGCTTGGCAGACGCTTTGGGACGACGGGTCCCGATGTCCGCACCCACGCCAGACTCTGGCGAGGGTACAACCACTGTTTCCACCGGAGCACGGAGTACAGGAGGTACATCCGCGATATCAGGGAGCGGCAATTCACGTGGAGGGCTTTGCGCACGTGATGGTCTGCCCCCAGTATCTTTTAGAGGAGGAACCACCAGGAGCCTTGGCGCTAAGAGAGCGTTACGATTGGTACCGGGGGGTACTTCTTTACGGTCAATCAACACTCGCCTCTCTTCCTTTATAACAGCCCCCGTCGCGTGATTGTACCACTCTTTATATACATTAAGGAGTCGTGGAGCACAGGCCGGCGCGCTAACGAAAAAACGAGAACCCGTGTTCAGGCGCATGAAATGGTGTAATGCGTTCTCTATCCCTTCTTCATTTACAGCAGGTTCCAGTAAGAAAGCTTCTAAAGGTACCCCTTGATCGTAACTCAGTTGTCGAGCAAAGCGATGCGGATTATATCTCATAAAGATTGCTGCACCGCCCTGCCTGAAGACTAGGAAACTCGGCCTAATAGAATACAAATGAAGGATCTCCCGGGCTGTCAACACTGAAACCCCATCCTTGAAGGAGTCCTGTAGTAGTCGCACCGCAGTGGTAGACGCTTTTCCAATGGTTAATACCTTATCAATAAAAGACATCCCAACTCCAACGGTGTGAGGGCGAAGCAGTAAAGCTCTGGCGTCCCGTGGTGAAGGGGTCACGATTGATGAGCCGATCAGCTGTAAGATGCGAGGAAAACCGTACTTGTCAAAAAGCGAGGGCCTTTTATGCATCCCAAATACACCCGCCGTATGTAGCTCGAGCCATGACATAAAGTAGTGCATCGGGAAGACCACGTGCAATGCTCCGGGCTCGTTGGCATCCGCGGCTCGGCTGAGACCATGATACAAGTGCGCTAAACCGGCAATCCCTACGGCCACCTTTACCCCGATGACCATGCGGTGGGCTGGATAAAAGACAGAGGGCCGCATGCGATGAGAGTGCATTGGGATCGCGAACCAACTCAGCCACAGCCCGAGAAATCCTAAGAAAAAGGACTCCTCGTCCATCCCAGGGGCCGCAATTTCCACGAAAGATATGGTAGGGAAGTCTGGGAGGAAGAAAGCCTTTTGATCTATCTCCTTCGTCGGCAGGTTATCCAAACCTAGGCCGAAGGGATCATCCAGGATAGCAGATTTGGCGGCTCCTAGCGAAATGATGCTCGGACGGAGGAAACGAGCAATGAAGTCCTCAAAATTAACTCCTCGACTCCCGTGTTCGATGAAAAGGGACTCGTAGATGTTCAACACCTTAATCAGGCTAGGGAATTGGTGTTGAACGGCATTTTCCGGCGTAATCCCCCTTAACATCGGCTTAGCACCAAAGATGTACTCATCTGTCGGGAGCAGCTCTTCATAATGTTCCCCCATAACCGGTAGGCCGGATACCTCTGCGAATTCTTCCAAAGAAATAGACACTTCCCGATCCATGGCAAGGAAAGTGTGGGTGGGAATATTCCACTGCTCCAAGAAAGCCTTGAACCACCAGGTGGGGAGCGTAGGATAATGGAAGAGAGAGACGTAGACTGCGGTGTACAGTCCTAGTCTTATCAACTGCGACTTCCTCGTCGACAGGATGTACCGGGCCCACGGCAGATAGCCAATCGGGTGACGGGGAATCAAACCAAGGTTATATGATTGCCCCCAGGGCCGTGCTTCCCCTTGACAGATACGGCGTCCTAGGATATCCAAAACCATAGGACGCTGAACCGGAACCGCGTCCATAGCAGGATGAAGAAAGTTGTTCGCGGTCCAGTCTATCATCTCCACGGCATACTGCACTGGAGGTGGGTTGGTATAGTGAATCGCCGTGATAGGCTCTGACGGCATCGCGCAGGTGAATCTGCGTCGACCCATTATAATCTGGTTATACCAGGACCCCCAAAGGTGGAGTTTCTTGTACTCAGGGTCATACTCTCTTATCATGGTTAGGACCTCACGATCCAAAGGAACCTCTGGAAATCCTTCCTCCGAGCGGACAAACGGGAATGAAGTGTCTTCAGACATGATCGCTGCAAAAGAGCAATGTAGCCGTTAGGGTTGTAATCCCAACGTTTGACATTGAAAGAAGAAAATGCATTAATTAAATTAAAATCAAAATTAATTAATTACACCGCACCACAGTGCAGTGAGTAGGGGACCAAAGAGGGACCCACAAAATCTAAATGACAATAAGTCAATTAATAAGACAAACTCATCATTGGATGAGATTGTCAGTTGGTCCCTAGGGGGAACATTCCCATAATAAAAAAGGGGGGGAAAGAATCCCTAGAGACAAGGAGAAAATCTCCTTTTTCAGAGCAAAGCTCTGTCACAGAATGACACTTGTCAAATTCTGGTCTCAAAAGAGTAAAATTCTCTAAAAAGGAGCTTAGCTCTGTAATATTTCATCAAAAAGAAAATTTTGAAAATAATTTTAAAATTAAAATTTCTAGAATCTTAAAAAATCCATGAAAACTTACAAAAAAAAAAAAAAAGTTCTTTGTTTTTCAGATCTAAAAGATCTACATTTGATTCAGGAGCAAAGCTCTGTTCATAGGCTAGGACCCATGAACAAGATCTCTGTAGATCTATAGATCTGTGAGAGCAAAGCTCTGTTGATGAAACCCCAAAGGGAATTTCTTTAGATCAAAAGATCTATGAGAGCAAAGCTCTGTGGGTTAAAATTGACTTAAATTAATTTAACTTAATTTTAAATTAAATATTACCTAAAGTTTTCTAAAAAACTTTGGGAAATGAGAGCAAAGCTCTAGAGTTCTGAAAGCAAGAGCAAAGCTCTGAAATTCTTAAGCAAGAGCAGAGCTCTGAAAATCTAAACCTAGAAAATGGTGGAGAATTTTTAAGGGCCAGAGGCCCTATTTATAAGGCGCTTGCGCCTCTTGGAATTCCCCTCGATCCAACGGTCAGGAGGGGTTGCCACCGTTGCACTCACGTGTGCGCCACGTGAGCGCAACGGTGGGGGGCATTTGTTTCGCCCAATCAGAGCAAAGCTCTGTTTGAATTCAAAATTTAAATTTTGAAGCAACGCTTCAAGTCTCAGGCGCAACGCGCCGCGTGTCTGGCGCTAATACGTCAGCGCAGCGCCCAAGAAGACGCGCCCAATCAGAGCAGAGCTCTATTTGCCTGAAGCAACGCTTCAGTTGCGCTGCGCTCTGCGCTGCGCGACACGTGTCAGCGCAGATGCGCTAGCGCAGTTGCGCTGCGCTCTGCGCTGCATGACACGTGTCACGCGCTGGGGCATCTGCGCCAAACTAAATTAAGATTTTTAAGAAATCTTTTCTGTTCTTGTTAAAACAAGAAGATTTTCTTCTGCAAAGCAGAAGCCCTTGGATCAAAGATCCAACGGTGGGGAAAATTCCCCAAATCACTCAGAGGATGATTTCTTTAAACAAATTTAACTAATTTGTGAGCACTATAAAAAGGACCATAAGCCTCAATTCAAAAGAATGAACATTTTTTTGTTGGAGAACTCGAGAACTTTAAAGGGAGAGAACTCTGAGAAGATTTCAAGAAAAAAGGTAAAAGAACCTTTATGGATTAGAAGAAATTCCTTCTAATGGATCATTGATCTAAAAACAAGACCAATGATCTTTACATAATAAACAGTGCTTTGCACTTCTTGTGAACCCCTGGTTCTTTAAAAAAAAAAAAAGAAACAATAAAAAAAATAATATATAATAATAGTGCTTTGCACTTTTATGAACCTCTGGTTCTTCAAGCAAAGAAAAATTTATTTTTCTTTGATCTATTTCAGATCAAGAAATTAAACAGTGCTTTGCACTTTCCTTCTTGTATCTAAAAGATTATTGGTGCTTTGCACTTCCAAGTTGCGCCGTTGCGCTCTTAAGAGAGCGCCACGTGTCGGCTATAAAACCACTTGCGCCAAGCACCCTTAAGATAGAGCTTTGCTCTCTAGAATTGGTGCAACTCGCTGAGAGCACACCACGTGTCGCCAGCGCAACAACGCAGCGTAACGCGCTGCACTGTTGCGCTTGCGCTCCCCAGAGCATGACACGTGTCATCACCATATGAGCTTGCGCTCAGTAATTGGCGCAAAGCGCCTGACAAATGCAATGCATTTCACTTTCTAAAGGGCCAAGCCCAATTAAAAGGCTTAACAAGCCTAATAAATAAAATGTTGTGCATTATTTGGAAGGGCGGAGCCCAATTGAAAGGTCCAATGGACCAAAATAAATGATTTGCATCCCAATCAAAATGGGCATAAATGGCCTGAAGTAATGCAATGCATTATTTAAGTATGGGCAAAGCCCTAGCACAGGTCTAATAAAAAAATAAATGATGGTGTTGAACATTTTCAACTGGACTTAGCCCAATTTTGGCCGTAAGTCCTTAAATTAAATTGACTGAGCAAAATGGCTCTCCTAAATCAATCTACATCCGGTTCGAGGGTACATCTCCAAACTCCTTTGACATCCATCGTTGTAATTCCTCAACGACGTCAAAGAGGTGACGGGTCCCAACGACCACACATCGCTATGGACTGCGGGGTCCTTAAACTCGTGGACCGAGACGTCCTTAAACTAATATCGGACCGAGACGTCCTTAAACTAATATTGGACCGAAACGTCCCTAAACTAATAATGGACCACTACGTCCCTAAACTGGCATCGGACCGAAACGTCCCTAAACTAATAACGGACCGAAACGTCCCTAAACTAATATCGGACCGAAACGTCCCTAAACCAATGATGGACCACCATGTCCCTAAACTGGCGATGGACCACCACGTCCTTAAATTGGCGCAATAGAGCCCGAACGCTCTTTTGCCGGATCTAAACGGTCCCGTCTAAGTTGATCTTAGCCCCAGCTACGGTTAATGTGTCCTTAGATCTTTAAATAAACAATAAAACCCCAAATCAACTTTGGTTCAAGGGTACATCTCTGAACTCCTCAGACGCTTGTCGTTGTAATCCCTCAACGACGTCAGAGAGGTGACGAGTCCCGACGGCCAGATAATTAAATTGATCACTGCGTTAAGTTGATCGCAGTCTAAAACAAGACTAACGTATCCTTAACGAACGTTTAAGTTGATCTTAGCCGCAACGCGACTAATGCATCCTTAAACTGAAAATACCAAACCCAAATCTAAATAAATACGGATTTGGACTAATCCACGTCCTACAGGCGACGGCATTACTCAGTCTCCGTATACAATCCATGGGAAACCACAAACAAAACAAACGTACACGACACGAAGTGAAATTCTGGAGAAGGAGAAAGTTGTTACCGCGATGCGGTAGCGTAATTAACTGCAGGGGCTTGCGCCTGCAGGGAAGAGCGTCCCCACAATCAAAAACCCCTCACCCTGAGGGGGAATCTGACGAAGTCTGCTATATCGGCCGCATCCGTCTAAACCTCCGATACACGGTGCCATAAATCAACTTGGCATTTTCGGAGAGATAGACGGATAAAACCAAATAGCATCTGCCCCGAACCTCAGGCACGGACGCGCAGTCCAGGCCGCCGTTCGGAGGGGAACACCCACGACACCAAGGATCAAATCCCTCACCAAGAGACGACCGAGCAGCTACCATGCTCGGTCATACTTAGCAGGCCCCTTACGGCCTCTCCCGCGCTAAGGATCAAAGCCCTCGCCAAGAGGCAGCCGAGCGGCTACCCTGCTCGGCTATCCCTGGCTAGGAGTTCCCTACCACACAACGCCAGGGATCGAAGCCCTCGCCAAGAGGCACCGGGCAGCAACCCTGCTCGGCCCCGTAATTAAGGATTAAAGCCCTCGCCAAGCGGCACCGAGCAGTAACCCTGCTCGGCCCGTCCTTAGCAAGACACTTACTGCCCCTCCCGCGCTAAGGATCAAAGCCCTCGCTAAGAGGTAGCCGAGCGGCTACCCTGCTCAGCTATCCCTGGCTGGGAGTTCCCTACCCTACAACGCCAGGGATCAAAGTCCTCGCTAAAAGGCACTGGGCAGTAACCCTGCTCGGCCCGTCCTTAAGGATCAAAGCCCTCGCCAAGAGGCACCGGGCAGTAACTCTGCTCAGCCCATCTTTAGCAGGCCCCTTATGGCCCCTCCCGCGCTAAGGGTCAAAGCCCTCACCAAGAGGCAATCGGGCTCGCCCTTGCTCGGTTATCCCTAGCTGGTAGTTCCCTACCCTGCAACGCCAGGGATCAAAGCCCTCATCAAGAGGCAACTGAGCTAGCTCTTGCTCGGTAATCCCTGGCTGGTAGTTCCCTACCCCACAACGCCAGGGATCGAAGCCCTCGCCAAGAGGCATCGGGCAGCAACCTTGCTCGGCCCTATTCTCAAGGATCAAAGCCCTCGCCAAGAGGCACCGAGTAGTAACCCTGCTCGGCCCGTCCTTAGTAAGCCCTTTACGGCCCCTCCCGCGCTAAGGATCAAAGCCCTCACCAAGAGGCAGCTGAGCGGCTACCCTGCTCGGCTATCCCTGGCTGGTAGTTCCCTACCCACAATGCCAGAGATCAAAGCCCTCGCCAAGAGGCACCGGGCATTAACCCTGCTCGGCCCGTCCTTAAGGATCAAAGCCCTCGCCAAGAGGCACCATGCAATAACCCTGTCCGGCCTATCCTTAGTAGGCCCCTTACAGCCCATCCCACGCTAAGGCTCAAAGCCCTCACCAAGAGGCAGCAGAGCGGCTACCCCGCTCTGCTATACCTGGCTGGTAGCTCCCTACCTGCAACGCCAGGGATCGAAGCCCTAACCAAGAGACAGCCGAGCGACTACCCTGCTCGGCTATCCCTGGCTAGTAATGCACTGCCCCACGATGCCAGGGATTCAAGCCCTCACCAAGAAGCCCCGAGCAGCAACAGCGCTCGCCCAATTCTTTGGAAAGCACCAATCTCCTTGCAACAAGGTCCCTCCAAACTGTTCAAGCGAACGATCACCACCTCGACTCTGGGGGCTGGAGGACACCGACTTTCTTTCACGGCGGTTAACCAACAAGCACTCGAAGGGCGATCGTTATCTAAAACACGGGCCAGCGACCTGCGGCTTAACGCTTGATCAAGGTCAGAACTGACAAGCTCAAGTACTCACATAGGAAAAAACATTGTCACGCAGAAGAAAAAGACTAAGTTTCATTCCCACTTCCAAAATATTTTTACAAGGTAATCTGGGCTCCCCAGCCTTACCAAAATTGCCCGGAGGCTTACAAAAAAAGAGAGAAAAAGGAAAGGCTAAAAATTCCAGTCCACGAGTCCGCCTAGACCTCATGCCCCTCGGTACCATCCCCAGAAGCCGGGACTTCCGCTCCAGCAGCAGCTCCTCCCTCATTGCCCTATGCCGAAGGCATGACCACCGATAGCGGGACCCGAGTGCGGAGCTCACCATTGGCAAACTCCGGAGACTGCGCCTTGACGGCATCAAGAGCTGTGTGCCACATAATGGCAGAGGTTTTGCCGAGATCGACGTAATACTGGTCCGACCCCTTGTAATCGGCTACCGCCTTTCGAGCTCGAACCTCGGCAACCTTCGCCGCTTGAAGCACAGCCTCGGCATCCCGTCTGCTGGCATCCCTCGCCTTCTTCATTGCTACATAGCGATCGGCCAGCTCCACCAACTTAGCCTCGATGGCTCGGTGGGACTCACTTAACCGGTGGTAGGACTCCCGGCACTTTGAGACGGTAAGCTCCCCGGCGGCCAATTGGGCTTCAAGGACGATCCTCTCCCTCTCCAAACGTAGCTCGAGTCGAAGGTCCTCGGCCTCCAAAGAAGACTCCCCCGCCAACCTTCTAGCATGGGCATCATCCTCGGCCTCCATGCGAGCAACGAGGGCGCAGTGCTGAAGGATCTAATGAAAAACGGCAGAGAGGCTTAAAGATGCTCGAACTGAGAAAAATTCTCTCAAAATAACACATAGGGGAATGCGTACCTGCACCGCCTCCTGAGATATAGCTGCCACTTGGGCCCTCAGGGTCCTCCGCGGAATCTTGTCTCCAGCCGACTCTTCCATGTCAGCGAGCAGGCTGGCGGCAACGGAAAGCCCGGACAGGACTACGAAACAGGCGTCCCCTTCCTGCACGGAAATCCCATAGGGAATCACAGTCGGTGGCGCGCGAGAGACCGTCTTCTTCCTCTTAAGAGGAACCCCGTCTTCGTCCTCTCCCGCTTCTTTCGTCCGGAGTTTGAAAACCGTCGGAAGCCTTTGGCCGCCGCCGCAGCGATCGTCGGGGGCTCGTGTCGAGGCGGATGGCCCCGTCGACGGCGATTCCCTTGGTGCAGGACTCGGGTCAGCCTGGGGCACGGCCACGCCCCCGGCTCTCTTCTGGGACAGGGCACGGGGGGCAGCGAGAACCCTGGATCGGTCCATTTGTCCTGCCAAGGAGCAAACCAGGCTCGACTCAGAAGAAAAAGCAACAAAAATATATATAAAGAAGAATCTACGGGGGCTCCCCAGACCCTGCCTGATCTATTTCTACAAACTCTTCGGAAGAAGATATCTAACCTGATGGAGAAAATGAGTCCCCAGAAAAGAAGGCGTAGAGATCCGACCTAAAAAGGAGAGCGCCGAGCTAACAAGACTCTGGACGAGAAAATTATAAAGAGGTATGGGCCCAGATAGGGACCCCACCTCTATTTATAGCTGCCAACGTATACATCCTACGGCGACAGTCATTTCCCGCTGAAACGACTCATCGTATTCGACGGCCACCATCGCTCCATCTGTTGCATGCGCATTGGTCGTACCCCATCGGACGGCGAAAATCTGCGGCTCGTCGCGTCAGCCAACTAGCGCCAGACACGTGGGCTGTCGCTTCAGTGGACGTGCGCACGATCCGGCGCATCCTCTTTAATGCGAGATCTGGCCCCTGATCCGCTGACGCCGTCAAGAAAATGTAGCTGATTGTCCGGGAATGCATGCTTACGATATCTACGAAAAGAGGCTCACCTCGGGTGACCAGGCAGACCACCCTCGACCCGACCCTTGAACAGGTCGGGACGAGAGTGGGGGGCTAATGATGATGCTCGATATCGGTGATCTCCCAGATTGTGACACGTGGCAGACGACGTGTCCCGAAGCCCGCAAGGAAGGACCAAGAACAATACGTCGGAAGAACACCCAGGTCTGCGACCCTTGGTCATGGCCGACCCTCTGTGACCGACCACACAACTCCTGTGCCCGCCTTACAAACAACTGTTGGCTCACCTCCGAGTCCCGGCACAATTGGCCTCCTTGGCCCCCTCAGCTCGTCTTCGGGCTCCCGCAGAACCTAGATACCTCGGCCTCCCGCTCGTCCCCGAGCCTCCCGCCGAGCTCATATTCCTTGGTCACATCGACCGACCAACGGCACCTATCGCAGGCGCAAACGCCTCACCCCCGCGAATCTCGCCATACGCGATATATCCGCCGGCCATGTCCCGCGTTCCACACCATCACGATCCCCCATTAACGAGCCTGTCTCGCCATTAATGGGAGATCCCGCCTATCACGCGGCTGTGACGCCTGAAGCGTAACGGCTGGCGTGATTCCCACGTCTGCCTGCCTGTTGCCACTACTATATAAACCCCTCTCCAGACGGATTGAGTAAGTCAATTTCTCCCCACTAGGCCATTACTCTGCTCAAATATCCGGTCTAACTTGATCGTCGGAGGGTCCTCGGTGGTACAACCATCCCGGGACTTCCTTGCAGGTAGCCCGGCCACCACAACCTAAAACCCATTGAGACTCCACACGCTTCAAGAATCAACCTCCAAATCAATCTCAGTCGTCCATCGTTGCTCGACGGCAGATCTGCGGATGGTAATATCTTGACGTGATACAACACACGTCAGAAGGACTCCAATTATCGGCAGCTTCCCTTATGCAGGCAATTTTCTTTTATTTTTCGTGATGGGCGCATGGAATCGGAATACTTATTTTATTTATTTCTAAGATCGCTCTTTTTTCTATAAAATTTTCTCACTCGTCCTTTTTTACTTGAACTTTTAGATTCCCTCCATTTAAAAGATGTCATGTTTGCACCCTCCTGCTATTCTAACGTCCACTGTTTTTTCTATATAATTTTTTCACTCCCTTTTTTCATTTGAACTTTTGGATTCCCTCAAAGTGCCCACAATTTGACATGTTTGGCTTAGATCCGTGGGATCCTTACATGCATGTGTGGATTAGACTTATCAAGTTCCAAAAATATAAAAAAATAAGTTATGAACATTAGAAGCTAGCAAGAATTGCTATTTAATTATGTTGACCCTCATTATGGCTTTCTCCAAAATCCAAACACAATTTTTTAAATTTTGATTTGTTTTCGGTCATTGGCCCATATGCCTTAATCTAAGCACAAAACACACCCATGCAAGCACACCACACACAGGCACCTGATGGACCCACGAATTTACCCCGAAAGCGTTAATTTGTGACCACTATCCGGGCTAATGCTCATTGGTAAATCCAAACACAAATTAAGTTATGTCCTTGTCTTTCTTCCTCAACCCCCAAAACCTGTTCAGTTTACCATTTTATCTTTTACTTACAGATATAATCTTTTTCAATATTATCATGAAAGCACCTTAAGCCGCTCCAATGTTTTCATTTTCCAAGTCTTTTTATTTCATGTTTTTTCCATTTGGCCCATTCACTTTCGATGCTTTGGGCTTTAATTTTGGGTTGATTAATTTTGTATTCCTCATCTATGTAATATGTTTTATTTTCATTACCTTTCTATGCCTTTGATCTATGCACCTAGCATGGATCATCCTCTCTTTTCTCCCTTGTTAGCATTATATTGCCATTGTTCAGAGTCGAAATTTGCATCGGTAGATTGAAACAAATTAAATATCGCAACCTTAACACATAAAAATAGCTGGATCCATCTATCTATTTTGTATATAGCCGCCAGATTTTTCACTTGACACCTCGATTCCATTCATATCCAAATTAACTCCTTATCATGAAAACAACAAGCTAACCACCTTAATCACAAAACCACATCAACTTTCAAATCAAAAATAAATTTCCAATCCCCACCTCCAAATTTTGCAAAAGACAACAACGACCTCAAATACTTATCTAGCTACACTAAACTTTTCAAGTTACATTTATTAATTTGGCACTCATCCACTTTCATTCCACTTAATTTCCTCAGTCAAGGAAGCAGTTGGCATTCTAATCAGAAAGCTTATATATATATATATAACCAATCAAATGTTATATCTATCCCTCACACTTGTGCAAATTAATTTCAAAAACTAATGGCTCTACTTCTCTTTGACATAGCCATAGCCATAGTTGTGCTCTTCATCTCTAGCTCGATCATCAACAGGATCACCGCCAAAGGCCCGATGATGTGGCCGGTCCTCGGGGCCATCCCGACCATATTCTTCAACTTGTCGAATATTTACAACTGGGCCACCGACTCTTTGCGCCGTTCCGGCGGCACGTTCTCTTATAGGGGAATGTGGTTCGGCCGCTGCCACGACGTCATCACCGTGGTCCCCGCCAGCATCGAATACATGCTCAAAAAATGCTCAAAATGCATTTCACTAATTTCCCCAAAGGGAGATATTACCGCGAAAGGTTTAAAGATTTCCTTGGCGACGGCATTTTCAATGCCGACGACCAGATATGGAAGGATCAGCGACGGGCCGCTACGTCGGAGATGCACTCGTCACGGTTTCTGGAGTATTCGATGAATACGATCAGAGAGCTTGTGGAGAAGAAGCTGCTGGTGGTGATGCAGAAGCTTGCCGATGAAAAGTTGACGATCGACCTTCAAGATATTTTCTTGAGGTTCACATTTGCTAATATTTGTACCGTGGCATTTGGTGGCATTTGGTGTCGATCTTGGATGTTTGGCCGTAGATTTGCCTGTGATTCCGTTCGCAAAGGCGTTCGAGGAGGCGACCGAACTTACGTTGTATCGATTCATTGTTCCGCCTTTTGTGTGGAAAGTTATGAAAAAGTTTGACGTCGGACCAGAGCACAAGTTAAAAAAAGGCGATCCTAATGGTTCATGAGTTTGCTGAAAAGACTGTTTCGGACCGTCGTGTCGAGTTTCAAAAGCTTGACAAGAAAAACAACCCTTCGGATCTTCTGTCGAGGTTAATGGTGTTTGACTTTTCTGATAAATTTTTAAAAGATTTTTGTATCAGTGTCATTTTAGCAGGACGAGACACGAGCTCGGTTGCGCTTGCGTGGTTCTGCTGGCTTCTGAACCAAAACCCACATATCGAAAATCTCATCCTTGAAGAAATATCGAGTATCATCGGCTCACGTAGAGGCAAAAATAATACCCATATATATTTCACGGTCGATGAACTGAAAAGGATGGAGTACTTGCAACCTGCTTTATCAGAATCGTTACGTCTGTATCCATCCGTCCCTATCGATTTCAAAGAAGTCGTAGAAGACGACGTATTCCCAGACGGCAAGAGGGTGAAGAAGGGTGCGAGAGTCATTTACTCGATTTATTCGATGGCAATAACGGAAGAGATATGCGGAAAAGACTGCAAAGAGTTTAAGCCTGAAAGATCGATGAAAGACGGTATTTTCATGAGTGAGAACCAATTCAAATATGTTGTGTTTAATGCAGGGCCCAGGCTATGCATAGGGAAGAAGTTTGCTTACATGCAGATGAAAATGGTGCTGCTTCGATTCTCATGAGGTATCATGTTGAGGTTGTGAAAGGGCAAAAGGTTGTTCCAAAGCTCAATACAACTTTGTATATGAAGGATGGGCTTAAAGTGGTGGTTAGGCCCACAGAGTGTCTAGGGTTGGTGAAAAATTAGGGTTTATGCATGTGTCAGAATGGTTGTTGTTGTTCATGGATGATAGTTGCTTTGGAAAAAATCTATTATGTAAGGACTTGCATGGTGCAATTCTTTACATAGCCCTTGAATGAGTTTCATTTTTGTGCAAAGGAAGCTTATCCAATGGCTATAGAGGGGTTTGCACCATGCAAGCCCTTATATAGTATTTTTTCGTTGCTTTGGTCTTTGGGAGTAGTTGTGGAAGAGCTTGCATTAATGGCAAAGTTCATGTTTTCTAAAGTGTGAAAAAGAATTTGTGAAGTTTAATTTTTATATATGGGTTAAAAGTTGAGAAGATACCAATGTGTAGTATAATTTACAATCAAGTGGGAAAAAAATATATGGAAGAAATATTTCTAGTTTTCAATAAGCAACAAGCTAGGCATATAAATAATATATATCTGTTTCTTGTAAGTTGTAACAATATAAAGAATATTACTTTGCATGCATGGTGCATTATATTAACAATAGAATAGAAAGAATGTTACTTCTCATTGTATGTTCTTTGAGAATGTTCTTTGAGAAAACGGGCTTGCGGTTTCCCTGCAAGTAGGCCTATCAATGGGTCGGGTCTAGACCCAAACCCGATCCGGACCCGTTGATAAAATCCATATCTGGTATAAGTTCTTCAAGGCCCGATCCAGACCCGACCCATACCCATTTAACAACTTAATAAAAGGGTCGGGTCTGGATTTGTTTGGTTTGTACTCGTTTAGACCCGAACTATATATCTTATATATAATTAATTAATGTAAACTCTAACCTTTATGAAAGTAACATAATTCTTAATTTCTAATTTTTTTCGGTGTCTCTCATCTGCAACACTCTTCATTATTTCTCCACCATTGCACCGTTCATACCTCTTCATCTTTGTGATGCCATACCATCTCATCGTTTGCCTCGAGTATGAAGGATGTATAAGTTAGATATTTTTTTGACCAGAAAAAGTTATTTAATTTCTTATGGGTTTTTTGCTTGTTATTTTTTCATACTTTTGAAAATTATTAGCAAAATATATATATATATATATATATATATATATATATATATATATATATATATATATATATATATGAGAATAATGGAGGAAAGAGACTATAGGAGATAATTTCCTCTTATGAAGTCGAAAAATTACGTCATTTCTCATTTTTTCCAACGATCAGCACCCATCATCTTCATCGTTATCATCTAAGATGTGGCTACACCAAATTTCATGTGATTCTACAAATTTTCACCGTTGATTTAGCAATGTAAAAAATTCTGTTGTCGGTAAATCGTTAATTTTGAACCGACTAAATCAACGGTGAAAAGTTGTAGAATCACATGAAATCTGGTGTACCCATATCTTAGATAATAACGATGAAGATGATGGGTACCGGTCGTCGGAAAAAATAAAGGAGGACGTATTTTTTCGATATCCACTACTACAATAAGGGGTTACCCCTGCGGATGCCCCTACGAATTACTCCGTAGGTCTCCATGGTTGTCCCTACGGTACCATACGAATTAAATTAAAAATATTAAAACGTAATTTATTATTTGGCCCTACGGAGCCGCAAAAGAAGGACCTGCGGGTTAATCCGTAGGGGCATGTATAAGGATTATTAATAAAAAAAACGCACAGAAAAGTCCTCGATCGCAAAAACATTTCCCGATATTTATTTTCTAGTTGGAGATGCGTCCACGTCTGGATCACTGGCTGTTCCTCACCGGAGGAACTATCGTCCCGTTCATGCTGCTGCCCGGGCCCAGGCTCGTGTTTCTGTCGCCGGAGGTATATGTCGCACTTCAATTTTCGTTAAACCTTGATTTCTTAATACCACTTTGTCTTAATATTGATTTTCTTGATAATTCTTGTAGACGCAGGGCATCCCCTTCCCGAGAGGGGGACTCGAGGTCCGAATCAGTCCCACAGGTTGAGGCCCGATAGAGTTAGGGGGGAGGCAGCATTCCCCCTCTTCTTTACCCCTGATTATCGCTATACCGGCGATTATTCCGAGAGGTTCGGCCGGTATATGGAGGATGAGAGCTGCCTCGTGAAGAAGTATCCACTTCACGTTGAGTAGGGCGACTAGCACCGGCGCTCATTCGCCCTCTTCTGAGATCAGGCTCGGGTATTAATATATTTTCATTTGATTTATGCAATATATTTATTATTAACACTTGTAATTTAATAATATTGTTTTTTTTGTATTTGCAGTTGGATTACGATTTTCAGCCTGTACCCGACCCTGATCATCCTGGAAGGGTGCTCGATCTTCACGCTCTGTACAATGGCCTGATGAAGAACATGTAATCAAAAGTCCGATACAATAGGAACGAGCTGAAGATCGACTGCTATTACCTGTGAATGGCGACCCCCGAGACAGAGAGAGCGGCCCTCCTACATACTCCGGTCTTTGCGAGAGTCGACGTAGATACATGGTCTCTATTATGCCAATATTTCGACTCTCAGCGCAAACAGGTATGTAATTTAAATGTAATTCATTGTTTAGTATATAATTTATTTTTTTGTGTTGTTTAATTAGAAAACTAAATCTGAATGTGTTGTGCAGAAACAACCCGATTAAAATAAAGAGAATAGGAAGTCGGCGAAGAGAGGTCGCCCCACTTATACAGGTGGCTCGAGAAATATTACTCGTGCCATGGAGTTATCGATAAATTACAATAGACCAACTGTGATATAATGTAAGTTATTCGAATTATTTTCTAATATATGTAAATTTTTGGCAAATTGCAGAGAGCTCAGACCCTGGCGCTGGGTGGTATACCAAGCGTGCTGTCCATATATCTTGCCGTCCACGGCATCTCGACAGATCCTGCCGCGGGCGAGCTTCGATACCCCGACACCGCTACCCAGGAGTATTGCGTAAGTGTTAATATTTATTCAACCCCTATTTGAAATTTTTGTTTTGAAAGGTTCAAATTTAAATGATATACTTATATTTTACTGGTTAATGTGGGTGTAGGAGCGGGTGGTTGAGCAGGCGGAGGCATCGGGGATCGATTTTACTGGACAGAACGATCCAATGCTGCTGATCCCAGTCCCAGACGCCGCACATGGAGGGAACCACGGAGGTTGGGAGAGAGGCCGGGGACTGGGTCCTAGCAGGGCCCATATGAGGTTGGACTCCACTCCGGCGGTTACTTCCTATATCTCCCGTGAGCGACGTCTAGAGTAAGAACTTGACACCTTGAAGGCCACCGTCCAGGAGTTGAAGGAGATGATGGTATGTATACTACTTAATAGTAAAATATTATATCATATTATAGATATCAACATATCCAATATTAATACGTAGCCTGAGCTTATTTGGTTGTAAACTTAGTTTTGATTAATCATACATACATAGAACTGTCTAATTAAAATAAACTACGGTTTTCCAAACTAGAAATCCAAACGAGGCCTAAGTCCCTATGTATTCATAGATTGGGGTTTGACAATAACCTGATAATGATACGAATTCGACTAATACACAGTTCTTACTCGTTTATTACACACAAAACTGAACAGACGCGACAGGGTATTTCGGCTGAGCCTCCACATGCATCTCCTTCGGCTGCGGTTCCGCAAGACACTATCTCAGCTGCAGTTGCTCAGACCACTCCTATAGCTCCACAGCCCGCTCAGACTCCCGCAGCCGCGGCTCCACAAGCCACTACCTTAGCTGCGGTTGCGCAGACCACTCCTACAACTCCACAGCCCGCTCAGACTTCTGCATTGGTCGAGTTGTTAACTCAGGGTTTATCCGAGGAGCAGATACGCCAGATTACGGCGATTATCAGAGGTGGAGCTGGACCGAGCTAGGGTAGCTTTTTGATTTTCATATTTTAAACATGTATATACTTATATGTTACATATTGTATATATTTTGGACGATATTGGTCGTGTTTGCGTGTTCATATTGATTTAGATTGATATCGTATTCTGCTTGTTGATTTCTTTTATATATTATGCGTGAAATGTTTATTATGAATACTGTGGTATATATTCTGCTTGTTGATTACTTTCATATATGATGTATTTATTATTGTGTACACGGCGAAGGAAAAACAGGCAGCCACCTTTTATAAAAAAAACCTGGTAATTTGTCTCTACGGATTACTCCGTAGGGACAAATGTTGCACTTACCGTTTACTCCGTAGGGTCCAACATTGCCCCTACACATTTATCCGTAAGGACAAAATATCAGGATAGCTGATATTTTGCCCCTAACAGGTGTTAGAATTGTCCCTACGGATTACTTCGTAGGGGCATAAGTATGTCCCTACGTATTAAGCAGTATGGACAACTATTTTATTTTATAAACCGATAAATTAAATAAATATTGTGTATTAATCCGTAGGGACATATGGACCTAAGTATTTATCCGTAGGGGCAATAATTACTCTGTAGGGGCCGGTTTGAGACTAAGACTTGCACCTGCGGCGTGTGCACCTACGGTGTATTTTTGTGCCCTTACGAATATATCCATAGGGGCAGTGGTTTGCTCCTACGGATTTATCCGTAAGGGCAACCCCTATTTGTAGTAGTGGTCATAGGAGGAAATTCCCTCCTGTGGCATCTTTCCTCCATTATTCTCTCTCTCTCTCGCTCTCTCTCTCTCTCTCTCTCTATATATATATATATATATATATATATATATATATATATCTTAACTTATTTTGTTTGGTTAAAAATAAAAGGAAAGAAGAACTAAGAACGAAACTTTTTGATCTCGTATGCATATGCGTACTCATGTGTATCGATGATCCAGCTGTAGAACCCAATAATACATGTAATGATACTCATGTTATCATATTTTCAAGCAGCCATATGAATAGAAACGATTTTTTTTTCGGATGGCAAGAGAATAGCCATTACAGATCTGTGTATGTGTTGGTGTCTATATGAGTTAATTATGGAAAGGGTTTAGAATTAAGAGCAACAAGAAACCTAGCTATCTCTCAATCTTTTACCCATATCTGTAGTAGTGCATCTCTTATATTTCCAGAACTCAAGAGAAACATGCGGCATTTTGTCCCCATTTTAAGGAATAAATTTCAAATTTAATTAAATTTCTTTAGTTTTTTTAAATCCTAGAACTGTCCAAATAATCTCTCTCTCTCTCTATATATATTAATTTCTCCTCCCAATTAAATAAGGAACACATGGTTTATGAAATTGAAATAAATTAGAAAATTAATCATAACCTTATATATATATATATATATATATATATATTCAAAATTCCATTCTCTTATTTTTTATGTGCATCACACGTGTTGAAAAATCTAGTATATACAGAAAGAGATAAAGGTTGCCGTTTGGTTTGAAGAATATTACATGCAACATGCATGCATCAAAATTGTCGATCATTCTATGAAAAAAGACGGAGAATTAAATTTGTGATGGATCATTAGTCAAATACTAGGCCCATCTGTTTAGATCACAGATCAATTGACACAGCAGAAATCCTTATAGATTTATAAACCCACATCCCTTTATAGACGAATAACAAAAGTTGATGCAAACCGTGATAATAAATAACACAGGAGATTAATGGGAGGATCGGGAAGAACCTTTATTAGTACTTAAGAGTAAGAATAAAATCTTACAAAACGATTACAAGTAACCCTCTCCTAAATCTCCAACGATATCTGTCACGTCCCGCTTCCCAGTATACGGGCAGAGGATGCGACTGGCCGCTACGTATTTACTCTAAAGTAAATACGCTAAGCGTATCTAAACAATATAAATAAAAATGCACGAGAGACAAAAGACAGTAGGTATAACTGAACAACAACTTTATTTATTAACATTCTTTTGTACAATGTATGAAAAGTAAATACATCTGAAAGCAATACCTAAACAGTGGCATAACAGAAATGAAAAGTACTGAAATAAAAATGTGTACAATGAAGTTAGAGATCTGGGTCGTAGACAAGCTGATCCAAGTCCTCGCTAGTAGGCTCGATCTCCTGGGTGTTCAGATCACCTGACAATATTCCAAAGAAGAAAGAGAAGGAATGTCGTCAGCGAACAATCGCTCGGTAAGGGAGAAATAGAATAGATAGAGAGAGAAAGTAGATTTTAAAGTTGTATTATATTGTATTAGTGTTAACGCCGTTGTTTGTAATTTGGTACAGAAGAATGCCAGTGTATACGAGAGAAGTCTCTATATGCCAGAGACTAGAGGCACGTGTAGTACAACGAACCGTTTATGCCACGGTACAACAGCAACGGAAATACAGATTAGGTGTCTTAAGTCTTACAGTTTCGTGCCACTTCTAACACCTTCCGTACCAATCTACCCCTTAAACCCTGCGATGTCTTGTTTGTATTGCAAATTGTATTGTCTTGTAATATAGATTGTATAATTGGATGACTTGCCAAAACCATGATATCAGTAAATGGATGCAACTGGAGAATCATGGACGTAACTGGAGAATCATGTAAATGGAGGTATATCCATGGTTCGGTTCGGTCAATATAGATTGAATAGTTTGATCCGATTGATTATATGGATTCATGGATTTATATTGAATTGTAATATTATAGATTGTACTTGAATAATATTCAAGTCAGATTATTATAATGAGACTCAGTCTAAGTCAGAATAATTAGAAAAGAAATTGAAGTCTTGAATTAGGTTTTGATGTTATCGGTAACCGCTGCATATGGGCGGCAGCATTTGTGTCTTTTTCAAAGACGATTACCGTGTTGATAACATCTTTGTTAAGTTGTCTACCTTAAATAGGCAAGCACCCACTTCTCCGGCTCCCTGAGGCTCAAGAGATTGGTCCCACTTAAACCTATATTTACTAGGGTCCTTAGGGTAATTTATAGAACTTGAGGGGGTTTTATGTAAAAATACTTTTGTATAATTTTCGAAATACACTCCAAGTATTTAATTATCGTCTTTAGAATTGTCATAGATGTAGATTTTATATTTGTGATATTCCTAGTGAAAATAACCTAATTTCATAATATAGGGTATTTAATTGTAATATTGAATTTGTATGAAACTCATGGTATTTTAATATAAAGTGATTCTTTTGATTTAGAAAGGTTGGAATATTTATATCATATCAAAAATAGGTATTTTGATAATACATACATACATACATATATATATATATATATATTATATAAAATAATTTAAATTTATTATTTTCTAGAAATCTCATTTTCTTAACATATTTGTATTTTAAATCTCTCGAGACCGAATGCTCCTTGCGGAGGTCTGCATCTCGCACTACTAAGCCCAGGGATGTGCGATAATCTGCACCATCCCAGTCGGGTTCCCTAAAATGGGTTGTAGCGGCGCTTTGCAAAGATTTATAAAAATACGTAATCTTGTAGAAAACGGTTCTAATAGTTAGTGGTATTTATATGTAATGTTTCGTTTTTCCGTATTCTATGTTCCCGAAAGGTATTGTTCTTTGTTGCATATGAGTGTTTTGAGGAGGTAGGTCATTATCTCGTGATCTAATTAAAGGTATAGCAAATTTAATGACGTTTTAAAGTAGAAAGTAAACTACATGGTATTTTAGTAAAAAGAGCGGTAAAAGTTACAAAATAAAATATATTGCCATGAAACTTGCTCAACATGTTTGTTAATGATTAATAGTCAACATGTAAGGGTTTGGTATGTTTATATTTAAGAAAATGTTGGATTTTTAGGAAGAACCGAATCGGAAATCGGATTAACTCCGATTCTGTCGGGTTTTAGGAATACGTGTTTTTAGAATAGCAAGGTGAAGAGGGAGAAGGGACTTACTTACTGTTAGGTTATAGAAGTGGGAGGAGGAAGTAGGATTCGCCGGTGCGTCGTCTCGTCACCGGAAACTCCTAGGGTCGTTGTCGGAATTTTGTCGGAGCTTCTCCTTTTGCTAACTCCAAATACACACTAAAATTCTATAGAGTTTTCTTGAGAGTTTTGGACAGAGTTTGTGAGTGAGGGTGTGTGTGTGTTTATGGTTGATATTTATAGGGTAAAGCTTGGGTTAGGATAGGTGAAAGGTTGTATTGAAATTTGTATTAAAAATTCATTAAAAATGGTGTAATGGAGTTTTTAAGTGTTCTGCAACCGATCCAAGAAATTAAAATATGAAGGAGTGATGGGGAGTTGAAGAGGGACAAGTTTCATGTTGGACGACTCCGCATCGGAGCCGACTCGGCCGCCGCCTTCGGCCGAGTCGTCGCCACCGGCGGCCCGATCCAGCCGAGCCAGGCCGGGTCGGGGCTCCCCTGAGTCCGTCGGTTGGTCTACTTTCTGGAACAGTTTGTTTTTAGTGTGAAGTGGGGTTTTTACGAGTTATGCACGTGTAGACCCTTATACTTCTAAAAATTAAAAAGAAAACAATATTAAAAATAATGTGGGGGATGAAATTTGAACTCTGGTGCTTTGGTTCAGCAGTGTAAGGTCTTACCAATGAGCTATAAGCTCCTTCTTGCTATTAAAAAGCAAAACAATTATTTATAGTACTCACAGTAAATGTAAATACCCCAAGTATACATTAACTTTTAAACAAATTTTTGTACACTAAAATTGGAGTTGTTACGGTCTACCCTCCTTACAAAAATTTCGTCATCGAAATTTACAAATTTTATTTTAAGGACTAGTTTACAAAGAGGTGAGGATATTTTGCACGCATCTCATCTTCTCTTTCCCATCTTGATTCTCCTGGAGTGTCTTTTCTCCACATCACTCGAACCAAGTTGACTTCCTTGTTTCGAAGTGACTTCACTTTTCTATCCAGGATCTCCATAGGTTGTTACTCACAAGATAAGTCGGGCTGTACAGTGAGCTCGGAATGATCGAGAATGAGGCTGGGGTCACTCACATACCTTCTGAGTTAGGATATGTGGAACACATTATGCACTCCTTCCAATGAAGGTGGAAGTGCCAAGCGGTATGCCACTTCATCGACTCATTCGAGTATGTCGAACGGTCCAATGTACCTTGGACTTACTTACCCCGTCTTCCAAATCGAATCACTCCGCCGTTTGGAGATATCTTTAAGAACACATGATCTCCTGTCTAGAACTCCAAGTGACGTCGCTTTGCATCAGCCCAGTGCTTCTGTCGATCTTGGGCTATGCACTTCTTTTCTCTGATAGTACGAACCACATCAACAGTTGATACTATCATCTAAGGTCCAAGAAGTTCCCTATTCCGATGTCGTCCCAACTTAATGGCGATTGACACTTCCTTCCATATAGCACCGCAGAAGATGCCATTCCTATGCTTGCTTGGTAGCTGTTGTTGTATGAAAACTCCACAAGATGTAGGTGATCTTTCCACGATCCTCCGAAGTCTAATATACACGCTCTGAGCATATGCTCCAAGATCTGAATAGTTCGCTCAGACTGACCATCTGTTTGTGGATGATAAGCCGTGTTGAAGTTCAGACTTGTTCCCAAGGTTGCTTGCAGACTGCCAAAATTGTGATCGTAATCCGATGTCACGATCGGAGACAATGCAGACCGGTACTCCATGAAGTCTCACAATTTCCTGTATGAGTTCATGGGTATCAGAGATAGTACATGTTTAAAGAGTTTAAATCTTAAGTAGATTCTTACCTCCATGTACTTCTTTGCTAATGTCTCAGTTGATTGACCAACTCAAAATGGAATGAAGTGAGCCAACTTTGTGAGTCGATCCACAATGACCCATACCGCATTGTTACCCTTTGTGCTACGAGGAAGAGCAGTCACAAAATCCTTTGTGATGTGTTGCCACTTGCATTCTGGGATTGGTAACGGTCGAAGTAGTCCAGCTGTCCTGTGATGTTCAGCCTTTACTTGCTGACACACCAAGCATTTAGCGACGCTTCTGGCTATTTCACGCTTCATTCCATGCCACCAGTAGTTCTGACGTAGATCTTTGTACATCTTTGTACCTCCAGGGTGTACTGAGTAGGGAGAGCTATGAGCTTCTTTCATTAACTCTTCCCGATTAGGACCTTTTGGTACACATAATCTGCTGCCGTATCTCAAAGATCCGTCTTCATGGATGATGAAGTCTGTTCTGAGTTCATTCTCTACTTGTTCTCTGATCTTTTGCAACTTAGCATCACTTGCTTGACCTGCTTTGATCTGATTGACAATGGTAGATTGAACTTGTAAATTCATCAAATTTGAAGCGTTACCTGCCATGGCTACTTCAATCTCCATCTGATGCAAGTCTTGCTGAAGCTTCCACTGAGCGGTGAGATGCATTGCTAATGGTTGGCGACTAAGAGCATTTGGAACCACATACACCTTCCCTGGGTGATATTGCAGGTTGATGTCAAAGTCCTCCATGAGTTCTAACCATCGTCTCTGCCGTATATTCATTTCCTTCTGAGTAAACACATATTTCAGACTCTTGTGATCTGTGTATATGTTCACTCGTTCACCAAGAAGATAATGGCGCCAAATCTTGAGAGCAAAGATGACGGCTGCCAATTCCAAATCATGCGTCGGATAATTGCGCTCATGAGTCTTCAGCAGTCTTGAAGCATAAGCCACAACCTTACCATGCTGATGTAGAACACATCCTAATCCCTTACCGGATGCATCACAATGCACTTCGAAACCTCCAGACTGGTCCGGTATAATGAGAATAGGCGCTGATGTCAACCTTGACTTGAATTCTACGAAAGCTTGTTCGCATGCTTCTGACTACACAAATTCTTCATCTTTACATGTGAGCTTGGTCAGGGGTGTTGCTATCTTAGAAAAGCCTTCAATGAACCTTCTATAATATCCAGCCAGACCTAAGAAACTTCGAATGTCTTTCACTAACTTTGGTGTCGGCCATTCGCTTACTGCTAAAACTTTCGCTGGATCCATAGAGATTCCTTCACCTGATACGATATGTCCAAGAAAACCAACTTGATTTAGCCAAAACTCGCACCTGCTGTACTTGGCATAGAGCTGATGTTGTCGTAGAGTTTTCAGGACAATTCGTAGGTGCTCGGCATGTTCTTCCCGACTCTTAGAATACACCAGGATGTCGTCGATGAAGATGACAAAAAACCTGTCTAAGTACTCCCGGAAAACTTGATTCATCAGATTCATGAATATTTCTGGTGCGTTGGTCATCACTAGAAATTCGTAATGACCATAACGAGTTCTGAAAGCCGTTTTATGAATATCAGCTTCCTTGACCTTCACTCGATGATAACCTGAACGAAGATCTAATTTAGAGAAAACACAAAATCCACTTAGCTTATTGAATAGAACGTCGATGCGTGGAAGTTGATACTTGTTCTTTATAGTGCCTTCGTTCAAGGCTCTATAATCGATGCACATTCTGTATGAACCTTCCTTCTTCTTCATAAGTAGTACAGGTGATCCCCAACTTGAAGTGCGGGGATGAATTCATCCTTTCGCTAATAATTCCTCCAACTTAGTTCGGACTTCTTTCAAACCTTCCGGACTTAATCGATAAAGTGCTTTGATCACTGGTTTTGCACCTGGTACTAAATCAATGCTGAATTCAAGAGCTCGATCGGGAGGCAACCATGATATATCGTCAGGAAATATATCGTCGAACTCTCGAACCACTTCTGGCCTTGATTCTTCCTCTGCTTGAGTTGCTGCAATTACTGCTTCCCTTGGCTTCGCATTGTATGTACTTGGCTTCAGGGTACGGTCTCCACTTTTAAAATAGAAGACCGGATGTTCTGGAATCTCAAATACCACCCTCCTTTGACGACAGTTGATGGTAGCATAAAAGGTTCCGAGCCAATCCATACCTAGAACCATATCGAAGTTCGGTATGTCCAGCACTTTAAAGTCAGCATAGAATTCTCTGCTGCAGACGACTACCGGATACAAGCTGTATCCTATTGTTGCCTTTAGAACGCCATTTCCTGAACTGACATTCCAGCTGGATACAAGCGGTGTGACTGGAATCGCGTGAGTTCGGACGAACCGTTGCAACATAAAGCAATGAGATGCTCTAGTATCGAAGAGTGCTAGTGCAGAAAGTGAGGCTACTAAGATTGTACTTAAGGTATGCGGGATATGTTTTAGGTATAGGAAAATTTGTGGATAGGTATTAAGACTGAAAGAAAAGTTTAAGAAAAAAGGGTTACCAGTGATAACTTAGCCAGTGGCCTCAGCTTCTTCCACGGTCATCGTGAAAGCCTGCCGCCGTGGTACATTCCTCCTGGCCTGAGGAGCATTCCTCGGAACGTTCCTTTGAGCTTGTTGGAACTGATGAGGAGGAGGTGCAGTAGGTGGTCCTCTAGGTGGTGGAGCAGGGAGAGCGAGTCTTGGAGCAGGTGCCTGAAGGGCTGGTCTCTGCTGGTAAGTGATCGCTGGCCTGGGTGCAACATATGGATTTTGTCTTTTGGGACAAGACTCAATACCATGAGTAGCTGAGCCGCAGACTAAGCAAAGACGGTTGGCTCACCGGCAGCCTTGCAACATATACCCATTTCTCTTGCAGTAGTTACAAAAGGCTGGGCTAGGACGGTTGTTCGGTACTCCCGGTCTCCTTAGCACAAAAGGTGGCCTTGACGAGGCTCCTCCTTTCATCTGGTTGACAGGACGTTTAACTCCTGTAGTTTGAGGTCTGCCCCTCGCCTTTACCACTGCCTCATAATGGCGGGCAGCTTTCAGAGCCGATTCATGAGTTGGAAAATCTCCTGTGGCCAGTGCAGCCTGGATTTCTGAATCCAAATCTTGTTGAAATCGACGGGCTCTGATCTCATCCGTCAGTATCAGGTGTGCCGCAAATCTATTTAAAGTATTGTGTTAGCTGTGTAATATGTGATATTTAAAAAAAAATTCGAATTTATTGAGACATATCTTACCGACTGAGCATGGTGAACTCAGCGTCATACTCATCTACTGACTTGGTCCACATCGAACCTTGTTGCGGATGGATGAACTGCTGTTCCATGTCGAACCTGGAAGTCTTAGGGAAGTACTTAGCTTCGAACATGTCATGGAAAGACTTCCATTCGATGGGTTATTCAAGACGGCTTTCTTCCACATTCCACAAATTCCGTGCATTGTCCGTGAGCTGCAGTTTCGCAACATGGACCCAAGCTCCCTCTGGCACTTGTGCCGCTGCCAGATCATCTTCGATACTCTGAGCCCATTCCTCAGCTTCCAGTAGGCTTTCCTTTCCTGAGAACTGTTTAGGGTGTAAAGCCCTGAATTGCTTCACCCCAGGTGTTTCTGCCTCGGGACGGTTCATTAAAAGAGAAGTCTGCTGCTGCTGTCCTTCCAGGAGGCTGCGGATCGCCTCAAGCAGAACCGTCTGCTCATTGATCGGAACAGCTATGGCAGGTGTGATCGTTAGGGGAGGTGGAGTGTTGTTGAAGTTGGTGCTGGTGTTGTTTGGGGAATCCAAAACCTTGAAAGAAAATTTGGGTTAGGACATATTCAAAGTATATGATGAGATTCAAGAAGTATGAATTGTAAAGAATATTTTAGTTGCTGGTTCTTGTGTTATATTGCTTAGGTTGTTCACGCAGAGCTGGACTGCATAGTAGAGTTCCATACAGCTCTGACCTGCATGGACCACCAACAAAACCTGTCATGCCCCGCTTCCCAGTATACGGGCAGAGGACGCGGCTGGACGCTATGTATTTACTCCAAAGTAAATACGCTAAGCGTATCTAAACAATATAAATAAAAATGCACAAGAGACAAAAGACAGTAGGTATAACTGAACAACAACTTTATTTATTAACATTCTTTTATACAATGCATGGAAAAGTAAATACATCTGAAAGCAATGCCTAAACAGTGGCATAACAGAAATGAAAATTATTGAAATAAAAATGTGTACAATGAAGCCAGAGCTCTGGGTCGTATATAAGCTGACCCAAGTCCTCGCTAGTAGGATCGATCTCCTGGGTGTCCAGATCACCTGACAACATTCCAAAGAAGAAAGAGAAGGAATGTCGTCAGCGAACAATCGATCGGTAAGTCCCAAAGGTAAGGGAGAAATAGAATAGACAGAGAAAGAAAGTAACTTTTAAAGTTGTATTATATTGTATTAGTGTTAACACTATTGTTTGTAGCTTGGTATAGAAGAATGCCAGTGTATACGAGAGGAGTCTCTATATGCCAGAGACTAGAGGCACGTGTAGTACAAGGAACCGTTTATGCCACGGTACAACAGCAACGGAAATACAGCTTAGGTGTCTTAAATCTTACAGTCTCGTGCCACTTCTAACACCTTCCGTACCAATCTACCCCTTAAACCCCGCGATGTCTTGTTTGTATTGCAACTTGTATTGTCTTGTAATATAGATTGTATAATTGGATGACTTGCCGAATCCATGATATCAGTAAATGGATGCAACTGGAGAATCATGGATGTAACTGGAGAATCATGTAAATGGAGGTATATCCATGGTTCGGTTCAGTCAATATAGATTGAATAGTTTGATCCGATTGATTATATGGATTCATGGATTCATATTGAATTATAATATTATAGATTGCACTTGAATCATATTCAAGTCAAATTATTATAACGAGACTCAGTCTGAGTCAGAACAATTAGAAAAGAAATTGAAGTCCTGAATTAGGTTTTGATATTATCGGTAACCGCTGCACATGGGCGGCAGGATTTGTGTCTTTTTCAAAGACGATTACCGTGTTGATAACACCGTTGTTAAGTTGTCTACCTTAAATAGGCAAGCACCCACTTCTCCGGCTCCCTGAGGCTCAAGAGATTGGTCCCGCTTAAACCTATATTTACTAGGGTCCTTAGGGTAATTTATAGAACTTGAGGGGGTTTTATGTAAAAATACTTTTGTATAATTTTCAAAATACACCCCAAGTATTTAATTATCGTCTTTAGAGTTGTCATAGATGTAGATTTTATATTTGTGATATTCCTAGTGAAAATAACCTAATTTCATAATATAGGGTATTTAATTGTAATATTAAACTTGTATGGAACTTATGGTATTTTAATGTAAAGTGATTCTTTTGATTTAGAAAGATTGGAATATTTATATCATATCAAAAATATGTATTTTGATAATACACACACACACACATATATTTTATATAAAATAATTTAAATTTATTATTTTCTAGAAATCTTATTTTCTTAAGATATTCGTATTTTAAATTTCTCGAGACCGAATGCTCCTTACGGAGGTCTGTATCTTGCACTACTAAGCCAAGGGATGTGCGATAATCCGCACCATCCCAGTCGGGTTTCCCAAAATGGGTTGTAGCGGCGCTTTGCAAAGATTTATAAAAATACGTAATCTTGTAGAAAACGGTTTTAATAGTTAGTGGTATTTATATGTAAAGTTTCGTTTTCCCGTGTTTTATGTTTCCAAAAGGTATTGTGCTATATTTCATATGAGTGTTGTGAGGAGGTAGGTCATTACCTCATGATCTAATTAAAGGTATAGCAAATTTAATGATGTTTTAAAGTAGAAAGTAAACTACATGGTATTTTAGTGAAATAGAGCGGTTAAAGTTACAAAATGAAATATATTGCCATAAAACTTGCTCAACATGTTTGTTAATGATTAATAGTCAACATGTAAGGGTTTGGTATTGTAAGGTGTTTTTCATCATCCCATTGAGATGGGAATACGCGCACGCTTGTCAGGCGTACTACAGATTCCCCCTGCCTAGGGTAGGCTGGAGTTTAATGATTGTGGGGATCCGAATCTCCGGCGGCCGCGGACTAAGCTGCCGTTAATTACCCCTCGCCTTTGGGGCGAGGGAACCTCCGATTAACGGGTTAAACTGGTCATGCGAACTCAATGTGCAGTGTGCGTGTGTGTTGTTTTGGAGGGGGGTTTGAATATATCGGGAGCCACGCAGAGTTTTTACGGGGTCCCCGCTACCCGGATAGCAGGCTGGGGGTCAAGGGGGCTAGCAGCCCCCTTGCGGGGTGCGGGGCAGCGCCCCGTTAGAAATTTTTTTCTAACAGGGACAGTGTCGCGGAGTATGTGTATGTGTATATTTGTATACATATGTATATATATACATGTATATATAAGTAAAGGGGAAAAAGACATCCAAAGGATGCGTGGGGCCAGCGCCTAGGCGCTTGAGCGCGAGCGCGCCACGTGTCGGCACGTGGGCGCTTTGCGCTCGAGCGCAGAGTGCTGGAGCGCAACGCGCCACGTGTCGGCACGTAGGCGACTTGCGCTCGAGCGCTTGCGCTTGAGTGCAAGAGCGCCACGTGTCGGCACGAGGGCGACTTGCGCTCGAGCGCTTGTGCTGGAGCGCAAGCGCGCCACGTGTCGACACCGGGGTGACTTGCGCTCGGGCGCTTGCGCTGGAGCGCAAGAGCGCCACGTGTCGGCACGAGGGCGACTTGCGCTCGAGCGCTTGTGCTGGAGCGCAAGCGTGCCACGTGTCGGCACGTGGGCGCTCTGCGCTTGAGCGCCGGCGAGAAAAAGAGGCTTTTAGCCTAAAAAGATTTCTCTGAAGAGAAATCAAAGAGGAGTTGGACTCCTGGGTGTTTTTTTTTCTTTTTTTTTTAGGGTTTAGTGAAAGGGGTTCTTCTTCTTCCTCCTCTGTTAGCTGGATCTTGAAGATCAAGAGATATGGGATTTTAAAAATCACTCTTTTTTGAGATCTAATGGAAGATCTGAGTTCCCCTTGATGGGTTTTGTGGTGAAAAACTAATTTGTTTTATATAAAGGAGAGTAGAACTCTTGATTTAATTCAAAAGAAAGAAGAAGGTTTTGGAACCTTGGAGAAGGAAGAAAGATCTCAGATCTGAGACTTTTTTGGAGAGAGAAAAAAAGTTGTTTAGATATTTCCATTATCTTTGCCTTTATAGGCCATACACTTTACACATAGCCCCTTGGGCTTCACAAAATGGCATTTTGCCTATCCCATGGCTCATGTGCCATTTCTTTTTGCACATAAGCCATAGGCTTTAGAAAAATTTGACTTTATGCCCATTTTTCTTACATTTATCCATAAAATAAACTAAAAGAAAATGCAACAAAATTATTTATTACAAAATTTTTTATCTTAGCATGGGGGGAGGCCGGCCGCTTCATGTTCTGGCTCGACCCGGGCATGGGCCCACTGGATCTGGGCTTGGGCCCACTTGGCTTGGGGTTGACTTTGATTTTGACTTGGTCAACCGGGGTGTAAATTTTTACCCCAACAAATTGCCCCCCATCAATAAATGCACACCACATATATGGGTCGTGTGCATGAAATTGATGGATCTTCTTTCACGTGGAGGCGACTTGATTTGGTTCCCGCTTTTTGGGAAGCTGGCACTGCCCTTTTTACGACATGGACGGTCGTTGCTGCCCTTTTTTTTTCGACTTGGACGGTCGGTACTGCCCTTTTTGCGACTTGGACGGTCGGTGCTGCCATTTTAGCGACTTGGACGGTCGGTTCTGCCCTTTTTGCGACGTGGACGGTCGGTGCTGCCATTTTAGCGACGTGGACGGTCGATACTGCCATTTTAACGACTTGGACGGTCGATGCTGCCATTTTAGCGACTTGGACGGTCGGTTCTGCCCTTTTTGCGACTTGGACGGTCGATGCTGCCCTTTTAGCGACGTGGACGGTCGATGCTGTCCTTTTAGCGACGTGGATGGTCGGTGCTGCCATTTTAACGACTTGGACGGTCGATACTGCCCTTTTAGCGACGTGGACGGTCGATGCTGCCATTTTAGCGACGTGGACGGTCGGTGCTGCCCTTTTAGCGACGTGGATGGTCGATGCTGCCATTTTAGCGACGTAGACGGTCGGTTCTGCCATTTTAACGACGTGGACGGTCGGTGCTGCCATTTTAGCGACGTGGACGGTCGATGCTGCCATTTTAGCGACGTGGACGGTCGATTCTGGATTCGACTTGCCCCGCTTCCTGCGGTGTCAGGGATGAAGTTGACTTGTTTCTGAAGTGGAATTTGGTTCTGCCAGGGAGGTCATTGGTTGTTTTGCCGACCTAATGTTATTTGGGTTGACATCAGTATCGCTACGCTGGAATATGGTACCATGAGCGAATCATCATTTGTCATGACAGGGTTTGGGAATTGGTTTTTGTTTGGCATCTGCATTGCTGCACTGGAATAATGCCAGGAGCAACTCATCATTTGCCCCGAAAGGATTTGGAAACTGATGGCTTAGGAGGCAGGTTTAGATCCCTATCACCTAAGACTTTTCAATTTTATGGGTCGTGAGGGTCCCATAAAAGCATTTTCTCCCCACGAGTCGAAAGGATCTCGTAGGTGTATTTTCTCCTTAAGAGTCGTGGGGACTCCTAAGTGTGTTGCTCCTTTGTGAGTCGTAGGGATCTCACGCGGGAATTTTCTCCTCACAAAGTCGAGAGGACTTTGCGAGTGCATTTCATTTCTTTTTCTTTTTTACGATTTTGCGCCCTTTCGGGTTTTCACAAACTCGCCGGCAGTCCCGCTGTTTTTACTCACGGAGCCCTTTCGGGTTTTCATCCGTGCCCATTTTGCTTGTGGACATACCGTTATTATTTTTTTTTCTTCTCCTTCTTTTTTTCTCTCTTTTTTTTTGGAGAGATCGGGATTATTTTACGCTCGTGGATTGTACACGGTTTTGCAGGATGTATGATCCAGACCGCAGGGCCGGAAAAAATTTCAGGGCTTTGTTGGCGTCTGCATCGCTGCACTGGAATGTGGTACCAGGAGCGACTCATCATTCGCCGTTGGGGTATGGGATTTGGAATTTGGTTGGCGTCTGCATCGCTGCACTGCAATGTGGTACCAGGAGCGACTCATCATTCGCCACTTGGGGACTTAGAATTTGGATCTTGTTTGGCATCAGTATTGCTGCACTGGAATAATGCCAGGAGCAACTCATCATTTGCCTTGGGAGGACTTGGGATTTGGGTTTTTGGTCGGCATCGGCACCGCTAACACTGAAGCGAAATGCCAGGAGCGACTCATCATTTGCCGTTGCCCGTTGAGGGAACGATGGCTTAGGAGACAGGTTTGGGTCCCTATCACCTAAGGCTTTTCAATTTTATGGGCCATGAGGGTCCTATAAAAGCATTTTCTCCCTACGAGTCATGAGGATCCCGCAGGTGTATTTTCTCCTTAGGAATCGTGAGGATTCCTAAGTGTGTTGCTCCTTTGTGAGTCGTAAGGATCTCACGCAGGGGTTTTCTCCTCACAAGGTCGAGAGGACTTTGCGAGTGTATTTCATCTCTTTTCACGAGTTTGCGCCCTTTCGGGTTTTCACAGACTCGCCGGTAGTCCTGCTGTTTTTACTCACGGAGCCCTTTCGGGTTTTCATCCGTGCCCGTTTTGCTTGTGGACATACCGTTTATTTTTTATTTCTTTTATTTATTTATCATTTTTTTGCCGCTGGTGAGGCTTTAAAAGTAGTCTCACCGGCAGGATTTGGGAGAGATAGGGGTCATTTACGCCCGTGGATTGTATACGGTTTTGCAGGATGTATGATCCAGACCGTAGGGCTGATGTGATCAATTCGCCTGCGACTTGGAGCATTCACGTATAGTATTTCTTGAGATATCGGCCATTGATGGGTGGCATGGGTCTTTCTCCCTCGGCACTTATTAGTTGGTAGGATCCTCCGTCAAACACTTTCTCGATGACGTATGGTCCTTCCCAGTTTGGCTCGAATTTTCCCTTGGCATGTCGATTGGGGATAATCGGTCTTTTGAGGACCAACACCAATTCACCTTTCTTGAAAGCGCGGAGACGGGTTATCTTGTCATAGGCCCGTGACATTTGGGCTCGGTATAGCTCCAGACTTTGCTGCACCGCGAGCCTCTTTTCTTCGAGGGCATCGAGTTCTTCAAGTCGAAGGAGCACGTTTTCCTCCTCCATCAACTCATGCTGAACGGCCATTCTTAAGCTTGGAACTTCGACTTCGAGGGGGAGGACCGCCTCCACTCCGAAGAGCAATGAGTATGGAGTGGACTGAGTTGGAGTACGGTGCGTGGTACGATATGCCCACAATGCCTCGTGAAGTTTGAGATTCCAGTCTCTCTTGTTGGCTGAAGCATTTTTCCTCAGGAGCTTGCATAGGGTCTTATTGAAGGCTTCGGCTAGCCCATTGGCTCTTGGATTATAGATAGAGGAATATCTCCAGTCTATCTTGTGTTGAGTAGTGAACCTTGAGACATTGAAGCTCTTGAAAGAAGGCCCGTTGTCAGAAATGATTCTTCTTGGTGTACCGAAGCGGTATAGAATATTATGCTGGAAGAACGTCAGAATACCCTTTGTTTTGACTTCTTTTAGCGGGACAGCTTCAGCCCATCTGGAGAAGTAGTCTGTGGCGGCCAATATAAACCGATGGCCTTTGGATGACGGAGGATCAATTGGACCAACAATGTCGGTGCCCCAGACTTCGAAGGGCCACGACGCCACCGTAGGATGCAATGGATTGGGATGCTTGTGAATAAAATCACTATGAATTTGGCAGATATAACATTTCTTTGCATGCTCTCCGCAATCCCGTATCATGGTGGGCCAGTAATACCCAAGCCGTTTGATTTGAAGTCGCATCTTGGGGCCAGATTGGTGAGCACCACAAACGCCCGAGTGAACATCTTTCATGACCTTTTGGGCTTCGGCCAATGACAGACACCTGAGCCAGAGTTGGTCATATGACCTGCGGTATAACGTGTCATTTACAAACACGTATCGGAGAGCTCTTTTCTTCAGCTGAATCCTCGCAGATTTTTCTTCGGGCAGCTTGTCGTATCGGAGGTACTCTATGAAGGGTTCTCTCCAATCGAGCTTGTCTTGAACGATCGAAGCTTCTTCGGCGGGACTGCTCTTCTTTTCCATGCTTTCCTCTTCTCGTAGAGAGACTGGGGGTAGAATTTGCCGGCTCCTGACTGTGATCAGAATTTCGTCCATGTCAGGATCAGCCAGCTCCTTGGCTAGGCGAGCGAGTATGTCGGCTTTTCCGTTCAACGCTCTAGGGACTCTCGTTAGTTCAATATGAGTGAACCGTTTCATGAGTTCCACCACTCGGCCTCTGTACCGGGCTAATTCGGGTTTGTATATCTTGTAGTCGCCGCTTACTTGGTTGACGACAAGCTGGGAGTCACCGTAGACTCGTAGCCGACGGATTTCCATTTCTATGGCGAGCTCCAAACCAGCTATCAGAGCTTCATACTCAGCTTCATTGTTTGTCCGAGGCTCGGTGAGAGCAAAAGAATGCCGTAGGGTTCCCATTGATGGTGTGATGAACACCAATCCTATCCCTGCTTTTATCTCCGGGATGCTTGATTTACTGGAGGTCCTTATTGACGAGGCTCCATCGAAGTAGAGCTCCCAACATGGCTCATCTTCTTCGAGGTGCAGCACTTGTTCATCGGGTAACTCACAATTTAGCGGCGACCCTTCTGGTATGGGATGAGCAGCGAGAAAGTCTGCAAGAGCTTGCCCTTTTACTGCTTTCTGAGGGGTATAAACTATGTCAAACTCAAGTAGCATGACAACCCATCTTGCCATTCTGCCGGCTAGGCTTGCTTTGGTCATCAAGTGTTTGAGCGGGTCGACCTTGGAGATCAGCATAACCCGATGAGCGAGCAAATAGTGCCTCAGCTTCTTCACAGCAAATATCAGAGCTAGGCATTGCTTTTCGATTGGGGAGTAGTTGTGTTCCGCCCCGACTAGAGTTCGACTGAGGTAGTAGAGGGCATTTTCTTTTCCCTCCTCGTTATTCTGGGCAAGGAGCGCACCGAGTGACTCGTCCAGCGCGGTAGTGTAGAGAATCAGCGGTTTATTTGGAATGGGAGCGGCCAGCACTGGAGGGTGCAACAAGTACTGTTTGATGCTTTCGAACGCTACTTGACATTCGGCATCCCAGATAAAAGGAGCTCCTTTCTTCATGAGCTTTGAGAAGGGCCTGCATCTCCCCGATAAATTTGAGATAAACCTCCGTATATAAGCAAGCTTGCCTTGAAAAGATCTCAGCTGCGTCAGACTCTTCGGGGGGGGAATCTCCATGATGGCCTTTATCTTTGATGGGTCAACTTCGATCCCTCGATGTTGAACTATGAAGCCCAGGAATTTTCCCGATGACACGCCAAAAGCGCACTTTAAAGGATTCATCTTCAGATCGTATTGCCTCAGTCTGGTGAGAACGGTCCTGAGATCTTGGATATGATTGGCCTTGGCTTTAGTCTTGATGACCAGATCATCAACATAGCATTCGACGACTTTATGGATTAGGTCATCAAAGATATTAGTCATTGCCCTTTGATATGTAGCACCTGCGTTCTTCAGTCCGAATGGCATTACCTTGTAGCAATATATTCCGATCGGGGTTCGAAATGCTGTGTGCTTCTCATCCTCAGGCGACATCTTGATCTGATTATATCCAGACGAGCCATCCATAAAGGTGAACAGTTCATAATTTGAGGTGTCATCGACCATCATTTCCATGACCGGTAGCGGGAAGTCGTCTTTAGGACATACCTTGTTGAGGTCCCTGAAATCGACACAAACTCGGATCTGCCCATTTTTCTTCTTCACTGGGACTATGCATGCGATCCAGTCTGCATATTTCTCTTCCCTGATAAAGCCGGCATCGATGAGTTTCTTGGTTTCCTCGATGACCTTTTCTTTCAACTCCCTTCTCATTCTTCGAGGAGCTTGTTTGACTGGCTTAGCATCAGGAGATATAGCCAGCTTATGCACGGCTACCTCAGGGGAAAGGCCAGGCATTTCTTTGTACGTCCATGCGAAGCAGTCGACGAACTCACGCAGCAGGGCAATTATCTACTCTTTCATTTCCTCCGACAAGAGTGAGCTGATATAGGTCGGCCTTGGATTATCGGGCATTCCTAAGTCAATCTCAGTTAGCTCATCAAAGGTTGCTTGTCCGCCATCTTCGAGCTCTTGAGGAGCTTCTTCTGGCTCGGCTATCTCGTCATCATCATTTGATCTTTCGCTGGCCTCACCAATATGGATCATATAGCACGCCTTGGAATCAGGTTGAATGTAGCCTATGCCCCGTCTATCTGGAATTCGTCCATCGATGAGTGCTCGGACCTGGGACGGATACCATAGCCCTTCGTAAAACTTTGCTTCGGACTCCGTTTGATATAACCGGCATCCGCACTTCTTAAAGTATTTCCGCATCTCGGGCGCATAGTATCGGGGATTGAGGATGGCTCTTATGCCTCTCTCATAGGGAAGGCACGCGACAGAAAGATCGTCCGGGCGCGCAACGGGGTTTGACCTGTAAAACAGGATGCCCTTCTGTCCATTTTTCCTCCCGGGCACGTAGAAAGTTTTCAGCTGGTCCACAGTAGAGACTGACAATGCGTCGAGCTCCTTGCACATCCGTTCCGGCACCCTTGTGATGGCCAGGGACCCTTCTGCGACTTTGAAGGTCTCTCGTAGTTTTGCTTGCTGCATGGGGGGCCAATCTGCACAGCTGTTGCACGGCAGGTCCTCTTCTTCTGACTCTTCAGTGTCACTGCCAAGATGAGGGCGGAATTTGCTGCTAGATGGGCCTTCGGTAACAGATTCGTCCGTATCGCTGCCGAAATGAGGGCGAGTTTTACGGAAGGACGGGCTTCCAGCGTCAGACTCATCAGTGTCGCTGCCGAAATGCGGGCGCACTTGGGTATTTTTGCTTTTGAAAGTGATAGCCGGCGCAGATTTGCTTTTGAGTCTTGGGGCCGGTCTATCCTCAGTCAGTTGTGGCTTAGCATTTTGGTGGTTCATAAAGTACCGAGAATCTTCATATCGGACTTCATGCACACCGAACGGCTGGATGTCTCCGTCAATGCGTCTTTCTTCGCCATTTTTAGTATACTTCATGCATTGATAGAGAGTTGACGGAATGATACCGTAATCGTGGAGCCACGGCCGCCCCAAGAGAATCTTATAAGACGTATCGGCGTCGATCACGTATATCTTAGCTTCGGTCTGCAGATCCCCGAATTTGATCGGCAAAGCTATAGACCCCAGAACTTGCTGGCAATTTTGGTTGAAGCCTTGAATGACAATCCTTTCCCTTGACAGGTGTCGGACGTCCATTGACAAACTCTTCAGAGTTCGCAAGTTCATGATGTTCACTGAGGACCCCGGATCAATCAATATGCGATTAATTCGATCTCCGTCGCTGTACCCGGTCACGTAAAGTGGCCGATTATGCTCAGCCGTTCCCAGTAGCAAGTCTTCATCCTTAAATGTGACTGCGGCGGCATGCAGAGCGTGCTGGGCTTCTTTCATATTAATTTCCGCAAAGTGAGCCTGATACCGCTCGGGGTTTTGTAGAGCGTGAATGAGAACATCTCTAAGCTCCTTAGATAGTACCAAGGCGTCGTAGATGCTCAGGAGAGACGGAAGCTTCCGGAGATGTGCCAAGACATTATAGTCCACCGAGGAAGGACTTATGTTTTCATCAGTCGGTTCTCTGCCATCTTCTTCATTAGCGACTTGTTTTTCCTTCCCTTTTGGGGCGTTGCCCTGATTTGGCGGTAGAGCCCTGCCGCTTCTGAGCTGGATTTGATTGGCCTTTGTGGCGAGCTCCTCGTCCTCTTCAGGAAAACAGAGCTCATCCTCAGAGTCACTGCCAAGATGGATGGCGTAGCAGGTCACTACTGGGATTTCTTCATTGGAGTCTTCTTCTAACTCCTCCAGAATTTCAGCCGCTTGTACAGGGAAGAACTCCTTCAATTGAATCAATGTTCTTTCCTTTTGTTCATATTCTTCAAGGGAATTGATATATTTTTGAATGGTCGATCTCCCTGCAGACTCTCTTTCGCGCCGAGCTGCACTTTTCTTCTTCTTGAGCTTCTTGGATTTTGAGCCTGATGGAGCCGCCTTGGCAGCTGGACTGGTAGGCTTCTTCTGCCCTTCCCATTCCATCCTGGGTTCTTTCCGAAGTAGCTTTATCATCTTCTTCGTCTTATTAGATATGTGTGTACTCCACGGAGGCCGCGATGAGTCAGTTTCGTTTGTCAGGGCAGCAGGTTCAGCTGTCTGCTCCTAGAAGGCTTCAACTTTTGTCTGTATAAAGTTGGCGGTTGCAACTTGATTGTTCACCAACACTCTTTTAGACAGCTCGATCTCTCCATCCTTGTACTGCTTCTCGACCCAGTCTTTGAAGATATAGCAATCCTCGATCGCATGGCTCACTACTCGGTGGTACGGGCAATACAGAGGATTGTCGGTCATTTTTTCTTCTTGGGGTCTTTTCGACTCCGGCAATTGTAGGCCGTTGTTCAAGGCATCTTTAAATATCTTGCGAACCTTGTCCCTTCTGAAAGAGTAAACCTTGTTCTTTTTCTCCTCTAGGGTGGGCCCATCTCCTCCCAGCAATGGCTTTCGAGACCAGTTAGTTTTGGATTCGGCCGCCCTTCGCTTTTCTTCACTGTCGGATGAATTGAAGACATTGGTACTACTGGAGCTCCCGCTTCTACGGTTGTCGTCCCGCTTGCTTTTCCAAGTTTTGTCTCTCTGAGAATCCGACAGGGGCTCCTGCTTCGAGCGTTCCAACATTTGGACTTTCTTGGTTAGCTCCTGAAATGTCTTAAGGCCCGCTGTGCACAAGAATGGGACCATCCAATTGCTGAGGTTCCCAATGAGAAGGCTGACGGACTGGTCCTGCTCCAGCGGCGGTTCGCACTTGACTGTGAGATTGCGCCATCGGGCGATAAAGTCGGTATTGCTTTCATTCTTCCCCGGCTTGGTCCTCACAAGGTCGGCAATGGAGATTTTATCACTGACGCTCATGAACCTTTGCCGAAACAGGGACTCCATTTGGGCAAAGGTAATGACGGATCCTTCCGGTATACTCGCATACCAGTCGAAGGCGACGCCGGTCAGGCTGTTGACAAACTGACGAAGAAGGAGTGCGTCATTACCCCCTGTATTTCCGCACGATGCTTTGAAGTGGGCAACGTGCTGATTTGCATTCCCCGTTCCATCAAACCTTCCGAACTTAGGAATGACGTAGCCGCTTGGGAACTCAATCAGATCGTATTGTGCGGGATATGGCCGCCCACTACTGCCGATTTCTTTCTGAGCTTCAGCTTCGGCCACCAATGTTTTAACTTTGCTGGTGACCAAATCCATTATCCGATCCTGTGTTAGCGGGATAGTGCTATCAGGGGCCAAGGCATCCCCAGAAGCGGAGTGCGGCCGGCTTTCATGCGGCTCGACCAGTCTTGGTCCTAAAGGAACAGGCATTGGCTGCCTCGGATTGTCATAACCCGGCTGATTAGTAGCGGCTTGTGCTTGATTGGGAGGTGCTCGAGCAATTTGAGCCGTAAGATGCATCACCACGTTCGTTAAGTCGTCAATCTTCGAATAGAGCTTGGACATCTCTTTATCTTTGCTCCTGAGCTGTTTTCGAAGCTCTTGAAGCAGCTCTTGCTCCGCAGTCCTGGGGCGGAAAGTTGGCTCTTCCTCATTGTCCGAGCTTAACTCTGCATGGACCGAGGGGTCTTTCTGCCTATCATCCTCATCGAGAGGGTTTTCTTCATCCAGCGGGGGCGGCTGTTCTTGGGCGGCGGCAACCACATTCAGGCTAGATTGGGCTTGAGATGTGGTGGCCCCATCCTTGCTTTTGCTGCGAAGGTTGTCGCTGGGGCGACCGCCCGCCATATAGACCGTATGGATGATATATCCGGCCGTTTTTCTATCATTGGCAGCTGATTTCACGGATTGCTGTCTTGACCCCCTTGTTTCGGTTGCTGGTAGTCGATTGAAGGCGGCTGGCCTAACCAGTTTCTTGTGTGGTGATGGCGCTTCTTTTTTGGATTTTCCCTGCTGCTTTCGTGCGGCACAGAGCGCCTGATAGACCCTTGAAGAGACAGTGTCATACTTTTTATGTTGGGGCCAGGACATGTCTCTTTGTAGCGCTGTTCGGACTGCTGTCTTCTTGATCCTGGCAGTCATGGCATTTTTCTGAACCCACTTCAGAGGCTCGAAGGAATTGTTGATTCTTACGTCCGACTCAGCCGTCGTCGCGGGGCAACCCTGCACATGGAACTTCGCACGATTCCATTTGGCCGAAGCCCTGGCCCTCTTGTTGGCTCGATACCTGAGCCGCTTCTGCCTTAACTTCTCTGTTTTAAGCACCTGGCAGACTTCGGCTCTTTGGGAAGATGCCGTAGACCGGGCGATGGAGGATTTTGGAGATACAATCGATTGTGCACTTGTTGGAGTCATCGCCTGAGCTCGTCCGCAACATTTGATGTTGCCTTTCGCACCGGAAGCCTTGCCCCCAGCTGGAGCGCCAGGGAGTCGTTCAGACACCATCTTAAGTTTCGGTCGTGGTGCCTTAGCAATCACAACATTCGGCCTCTTGCTCCTTGGGACCGGCTTGGCCACCTGTTCCGCTGGGATTTCCGCCAGATAAGCGCTTCCGGCAGGGTAGATGATGACGGAGCCAAACTGGCGGGGCGGTTCCTCCCACTGTCGACTGAGGCTTGCGGGGAGAACCACACGAGCGTTGATCTTGACCACGTACGGAATCGGGGTCACGTTGGAAGCTGAATTCGTCTGGGGAGACATTGTCTTCGAAGGTTGATTGCTGCATGGAAAAAAAACATCATTTCAGTATAGGCAATCGATATGTGTATCGATTGAGTTCGCATGAACGTTTAACCCGAAATATGGGAGGAGAGATTCGTCCCACCGGGCGTGCCAGAATCTGTAGGGTGTTTTTCATCACCCCATTGAGATGGGAATACGCGCACGCTTGTCAGGCGTACTATAGATCCCCCCTGCCTAGGGTAGGATGGAGTTTAATAATTGTGGGGATCCGAATCTCCGGCGGCCGCGGACTAAGCTGCCGTTAATTACCCCTCGCCTTTGGGGCGAGGGAACCTCCGATTAACGGGTTAAACTAGTCATGTGAACTCAATGTGCAGTGTGCGTGTGTGTTGTTTTGGAGGGGGTTTGAATATATCGGGAGCCACGCAGAGTTTTTACGGGGGTCCCGCTACCCGGATAGCGGGCTGGGGGTCAAGGGGGCTAGCAGCCCCCTTGCGGGGTGCGGGGCAGCGCCCCGTTAGAAATTTTTTTCTAACAGGGACAGTGTCGCGGAGTATGTGTATGCGTACATTTGTATACATATGTATATATATACATGTATATATAAGTAAAGGGGAAAAAGACATCCAAAGGATGCGTGGGGCCAGCGCCTAGGCGCTTAAGCGCGAGCGCGCCACGTGTCGGCACGTGGGCGCTTTGCGCTCGAGCGCAGAGTGCTGGAGCGCAACGCGCCACGTGTCGGCACGTAGGCGACTTGCGCTCGAGCGCTTGCGCTGGAGCGCAAGAGCGCCACGTATCGGCACGAGGGCGACTTGCGCTGGAGCGCAAGAGCGCCACGTATCGGCACGAGGGAGACTTGCGCTCGAGCGCTTGCGCTGGAGCGCAAGAGCGCCACGTGTCGGCACGAGGGCGACTTGCGCTGGAGCGCTTGCGCTGGAGCGCAAGCGCGCCACGTGTCGACACCGGGGTGACTTGCGCTCGGGCGCTTGCGTTGGAGCGCAAGAGCGCCACGTGTCGGCACGAGGGCGACTTGCGCTCGAGCGCTTGTGCTGGAGCGCAAGCGCGCCACGTGTCGGCACGTGGGCGCTCTGCGCTTGAGCGCCGGCGAGAAAAAGAGGCTTTTAGCCTAAAAAGATTTCTCTGAAGAGAAATCAAAGAGGAGTTGGACTCCTGAGTGTTTTTTTTTCTTTTTTTTTAGGGTTTAGTGAAAGGGGTTCTTCTTCTTCCTCCTCTGTTAGCTAGATCTTGAAGATCAAGAGATATGGGATTTTAAAAATCACTCCTTTTTGAGATCTAATGGAAGATTTGAGTTCCCCTTGATGGGTTTTGTGGTGAAAAACTAATTTATTTTATATAAAGGAGAGTAGAACTCTTGATTTAATTCAAAAGAAAGAAGAAGGTTTTGGAACCTTGGAGAAGAAAGAAAGATCTCAGATCTGAGACTTTTTTGGAGAGAGAAAAAAAGTTGTTTAGATATTTCCATTATCTTTGCCTTTATAGGCCATACACTTTACACATAGCCCCTTGGGCTTCACAAAATGGCATTTTGCCTATCCCATGGCTCATGTGCCATTTCTTTTTGCACATAAGCCATAGGCTTTACAAAAATTTGGCTTTATGCCCATTTTTCTTACATTTATCCATAAAATAAACTAAAAGAAAATGCAACAAAATTATTTATTACAAAATTTTTTATCTTAGCATGGGGGGAGGCCGGCCGCTTCATGTTCTGGCTCGACCCGGGCATGGGCCCACTGGATCTGGGCTTGGGCCCACTTGGCTTGGGGTTGACTTTGATTTTGACTTGGTCAACCGGGGTGTAAATTTTTACCCCAACAGGTATGTTTATATTTAAGAAAAGGTTGGATTTTTAGGAAGAACCGAATCGGAAATCGGATTAACTCTGATTCCGCCGGGTTTTAGAAATACGTGTTTTTAGAATAGAAAGGTGAAGAGGGAGAAGGGACTTTCTTGCTGTTAGGTTAGAGAAGAGAGAGAGGAGGATGTAGGATTCGCCGGTGCGTCTTTTCTTTGCCGGAAGCTCGGAGGGTCGCCGTCGGAATTTCGTCGGAGTTTCGCCCTTTGCTAACTCCAAATGCACACTAAAATTCTATTGAGTTTTCTTGAGAGTTTTGGACAGAGTTTGTGAGTGAGGGGTGTGTGTTTAGGGTTGATATTTATACTGTAAAGCTAGGGTTAGGGTAGGTGAAAGGTTGAATTGAAATTTGTATTAAAGATGTATTAAAAATGGTGTAATGGAGTTTTTAAGAGTTCTGGAACCGATCCAAGAAATTAAAGTATGCAGGAGTGATGGAGAGTTGAAGAGGCACAACTTTCATGTTGGACGACTCCGCATCGGAGCCGACTCGGCAGACGCCGGCCGAGACGCCGCCGCCGGTGGCCCGATCCAGCCGAGTCAGGCTGGGTCGGGGGTCCCCTGAATCCGTCGTCGGTTGGTCTACACCCTGGAACAGTTTGTTTTTAGTGTGTAGTGGGGGTTTTACAAGTTATGCATTTATAGACCCTTGGACTTCTAAAAATTAAAAAGAAAACAATATTAAAAATAATGTGGGGGATGTGATTTGAACTCTGGTGCTTTGGTTCAACAGTGCAAGGTCTTACCAATGAGTTACAAGCTCCTTCTTGCTATTGAAAAGCAAAACAATTACTTATAGTACTCACAGTAAATGCAAATACCCTAAGTATATATTAACTTTTAAACAAATTTTTGTACACTAAAATTGGAATTGTTACAATATCACCTTGCTTTCTCTATAAGTTCTCCTTACTCGATATTCTTCGATCCCTTATGGAGGCGTTGTCGTCTCCCTTTAAACTTTATGATAAAAAAATCCATTTTAACTGCCTTTGTGTTGATCTCTAAATCTTCAATACTTTAAACTTTAACCCTAAGATTCTAAATATATCCTATATAATTTTAGTTATAATAAAATCACAGAAATTACAAACAGCCACCAAACAATTGAATTTTCAAGATAATTCTTGTTATGAAATTCGTGCTTATCTGTAGGCAGAAGTTTGACCCTTTGATTGGTAGACATCTGCATTTGCTCTGCCAAAAGGCAGAGCGCTTGCCAGACTTCTGAACCCATGAGGTCAAACGTTTGTCTTTTTCAGACGCTTCTGGCTAGAGCGTGGCCAGACGTCTGCTGCCTACAGAAACAGACATTTGGATTCTAATCTGGATTCCGGTCCTTAAATACCAGACGTCTGTTGTGTCTTGCTTCAGATGTCTGGCCTTTCTTTGGCTGCGTAGTCTTGAATAAATACGAGACACCTTTACTACAATTTTCACCTTGACTTGTATAACCTTATAGCCATCAGGAAAACTTGTTGTCCCTTCATCTTGTATCCTCTAGGTTTTCTTTAGTCGTTCTCTCCGTTTCCCCTGCTGGCATAATTTTTCTTTTGAATTATGAAACTGCTGCTGTCACAATTTTTAAGCAGAACTAAGAAACTGGTGCAATCTTCCTACCTAGGTCAACCTTCCTTACACTTGAGTACTTGAATAGAAACTAAGGTAGACTTGAACTTCTCCGCAGGAATGACCTTCATTAGCATATCCGTCGGATTCACCTTAGCATCGATCTTTATCAAATCGATCTCCTTCTCGGCCCACTCTCTTATCTTGTGATACTGCACGTCGATATGCTTAGTTCGACTGTGGTATACTTGATTCTTCTCCAAGGCAATGGCGCTTTAACTATCGCAAAACAAAAGAACCTGCCCTTATCGAACCCAAACTTGCCAACTAGGCCTTTTAACCACAAGGACTCCTTAAATACATCCACTGCCGCAATGTATTCCGCCTCCATCATTTACAGCGTTACGGTATCCTGAAGTATCGACTTCCAACTGATACGAGATTCTGCAGCTATATATAAATAGCCTGTAAGAGATCTTCTTTTGTCCATATCACGCCCCGCTTCCCAAAAGACGGGAGCAGGAACATAATAAGCCTGTGACGTATTTATTCCGAGAAGGTCAGCTTTCAAAACAAATACGCTAAGCGTATATAAGCAATATAAAAATGACAAGAAAGAACATGAAACTGAAAATTTCAACAACTATTTTATTTACATTCAATATTTCCACAAGTTTCAAACTGATTAAAAGTTGTCTGAATATAAACATAAAGATAAAGAGCCTGACAGATAATATACTGAACTGTAAAGATGAAAAGAAAACTAAGGATCGGCCTGTAGAGGTAGCTGGTCATAATCTTCTGCATTCAGTTCCACCCCCTCTGTCCCTACGATACTTGACGAACTTTCCAAGAAACAAAGAGATGGGGAGAATGTCTGTCAGCAAACTAACGCTCAGTAAGTCCCCAAGAAAGGTATGAATTAAATAAAAGTGCGAGACGGCATGTAGTAAAAAGTAGAAAAATAGTGAATAGGTAAACACATATGACATGATGAAGTGTATGTCAACTATATGTCACGTCCCGCTTCCCAGTAGACAGAAACGATGACGTGACAAGCCCGCAGCATATTTATCCAGAGAAGGTCATTCCCTAAATAAATATACTAAGCGTATTGAAACAATAATACACAATGTAAAAATAAATTGAGGCCATAAAATTTTCAACAAATATCTTTATTTACATTCAATTTCAAATATTTACAAGTACATGAGTTTTCAGCTGGAAAGTAAATATAATAAAAGAAAATGCCTAAACATGTGGCATACATAAGCTGAATCACGAGTAAAGCTAAGCTAATCCTGAGTAGCAATCCGGTTGTAGTCCTTCTCGGTGGCCTCCAATTCCCCCGTATCGACCGTATTTGACAAACATTTCAAGAAAACAAGAGTGGGTGGAATGCCCGTCAGCGAACTAGCGTTCAGTAAGTCTTAAGAATAAAGTAGGAGTAAATGAATGACAAGGGTAGAATATATATATGATGAGTAAAAGTATATGTTCATGGGTAAATATGTACTATAAGTCTTCATATGGCCACTATATTAACGTTAAGTTCCAAGTGTGAATGTCAACGCGGCCATAGAAGTATTCACGAGCTCAAGAGTGGGGCCTTAAGAGCAAGAAACACATGTCCATTTCATGTGTTAGCATCGGGGCTCTAGGCTGTGGATGAGTCAACCCGACTGATATTCGAGTAAAATAAAAAAGAGGTTAATACGGGACTCCTGAAACTCCGTTGGATTCACTCAAGAAACTATCCCAAACACCCTGAGTATAAACAGTCTATAACTGTATAATATACTTAATTAATTTGATTGATTGATTATAATATATCTTGATCGAAACCATAAATTGCAAAAGTTGTTGAACTAAGTTAAGTGAGTCGAGTAAAAAGTGATTCATGTCAATTTCAATCTTGGTTCGAGTCAAGTTGGTTCGAGTCAAGTTAGTTCGAGTAGACTGGGCTCGAGTTCACGTTCAAGTTTAGGTTCAAGTTGGGTTAGAGTTCGAGTTTGGGTTTGAGTTCGAATTTAGATTCAAGTTTGGATTCAAGTTATAGTTATTTCTTGTGAATGGATTTAACTGTTGAAATCTTACGTTCGGGAGAAATCGGCAACTGTTGCACATGGACGACAGGATTTGTGTCTTTTTCTAAGACAATTGCCATTGATAACTCTATTAAGTTATCTAAGTTGAATAGGTAAGTATTCACTTTCTCCGGCTTCCCGGGGCTCAAGAGAAAAGATACTGCTTAAGCCTATATTACTCTAGAGTCCTTAATATTTAGTATCGTCATTTACTTTGTATTTATATTATTTGCATCACTCGAGGGGGTTTTGTGAAAAAATACTTTAATATGGTTTAAAAGTAAACACCGAGGGTGATTTATAATATTTAGGGTTTTCATGAAACATGTATTTTAATTGTTGTGGTATTTTAGTGATAAAACCTAGTTTTTAAAAGTTTATGGTATTTTTATGAAAAATACTTCTTTTGTAAACTTGGTTGTATTTTCATTTAAACCTCAATCTTCATTTAAAAATATATATATTCACAAGTTGTTTTTATTGAAAATATAGATTTGTAGTTTTATATAAATTTTTTAAAGTTTGTTTTGTTTAGAAAAGTCGTATTTCTTAAAAAAAATATTTTTTATTTTCTTTCGAGACCAAATACTCCGTGAGGAGTTCTGCATCTCGCTCTACTATCCTGAGAATATGCGATAATCCACACCATCCATTAGCGGGTCCCCTAACTAGAGTTGTAGAGGCGCAATTGCCAAGAATTTAAAAATATCGATTAAAAAGAAACCCTTTTTGTAAAAACCGTGGTATTTAATGAAAATATTATTCGTTGAATTAAACATATACTTGGAATACCGTGCTATGAAACCATAGTGTGCGTGTGGGATAGATCGTTACCCCGTGAAGCTTTCCTAATGGTATTTTTAACAATTATTGAAATAATAGTTACACTAAAGTTCATGGTATTTTAATGAAAAGTTTGTTATATGATTGTTTCACATGATTTTTTTTGTTAAACGAGAAGCTAAATGATATACATAAGGTTAAGAGTGGGGTGAGAATGTTAGTTTGATCTATTTTGCTTATAAGATGGAGTACAATTGTTAAAAATAACAATATATCGGAGCTAACTCCATTTTGTCGATGTGTTTTTAGAAGGCGATTTGAGATGAAAGAAATAGAGAGAGAAGGGAAACTTAAGGGTTTAGCTTATTAACAAGGGACATGTGAAGCCTTTGGGGTCGTGGTTTGGTCGGAGATGCTCCGGTCGTCGAGTTTGTCTTACGACTTCTCTCGGATGCTTAACTCCAGCTTCGAACCGAACCTTTTTGGAAGTGTTTTGACCAGTCCAAGGACCTCCTTGTTCAGTGTCCTCATCACGGTATAAAGAAATGACAACTTTTCTAAACTCTGTATGAGGGCCTGAATCCAGCAACTAGACAGTTGATGGAGACAATCTGTCAGGGCCACTTCATGTCTAAATCATGAAGGATCAGGTTAATGCTGCATTTCAGCAAAGACCAAGAAACGATCCATAATCTTCCACATACAATCCCGGTTGGAGGAACCACCCTAATTTTTCTTGGAATCAGAACCAACATCAATTCCAAGGCCAGAACAACTTCCAGAGGCCTCCTCCTCCTCAACAACAAGCTCAACAACAATTTCAGCAACCTTTCCAACCTTAACCTTTTCAGAATTCGATGAACAATTTTGCTCCTTACAACAATTTTTTTCCTCAAAACAACTTTGTTTCGTCAAATAACGATAAGGTTTTCTCGCTAGAACGGAGTCTTGAGGCTTTTATAAAGCAATTGACTCAATCCATTACCAACATCCAGTCTTCTATTTAGTTTTTGGTGCAACACGCTGTTGCACACGGGCAAAGTATCAAGACCATCGAAGCCCAGATTGCATAGCTGAACGCGGCCTTGAGCGAGCGAGAGAAAGGAAGCTTCCATCTCAACCACTCCCAAATCCTGGTCACCTACATAATTTACATGTTGCTCTTGAATAACAGAACCATAATGTGAGTGTCGTGACTACGTTGAGATCTGGAAGAATGTTCAACAACAATATCGACGCACGAATTGATGATGATGACACCCCGGCTGCTTCTTCCTCTCCTTCTTCTTCTTCTTTTGAGCATATTCTCCATTCTTCAAAAGGCTATTCTTCTTCAACTGCTGCTTCGAACGGATCCACATCTCACTCTACTCAAACTCAAGTTTTGGGTTTCGTTCCATCTCTACAATCTCCTCCACAGGTATTAGACTCAACCAATTTAAAAAATGTTCCATTTCTAAACCGATTGAGATCCAATAAACAAAATCCATAAATAGAGAAGATTATGGAGTTGTTCAAACAGATTAACATCAGCATTCCCCTCTTAGATGCAATTCAGCAAGTCCTGTCTTACGCAAAAATCTTGAAAGACTTGTGCACTAAGAAAAGGAAATCTCAGGTACCAAAGAAAGTTTTCTTGGCTAGTTACGTGAGTGATGCTCTTACTCAAGATTTACCAAAAAAACGGAAGGAGCCTGGCTGTCCTACGATTTCAATAACCATTAGGGATAAGAACATCAATTGCGCTCTTTTGGATCTTAGTGCCAGTGGTAACCTTCTTCCTTATTCAGTATATGAGCATTTCGGTGTAGGAGAACTGAAATCTATACATTGTACTCTTCAAATGGCTGACCGATCTATCACCCATCCTAGGGGTGAGATAGAGAATGTGTTGATCAAGGTTGGGGACTTCATATTCCCCGTAGATTTCATTATTTTAGATACACAACCTGTATCCAACCCCCGGAATCAAATTCCGGTGATTCTCGGTCTTCCATTCCTTGCAACCTCAAATGCGGTGATCAATTGTTGAAATGGTTCCATGAACCTATCTTTTGGCAACATGACAATTGAACTCAACATTTTTAGGTTAGAGAATCAGCCATCCGAACCAAATGCTCATATACTGGATATTTTTTCTATTCAGAAGATTGCCCCTGAGGACTGTGAATTTGAAGAATTCCTGTTTGATAACAGTGATCTTGATGCCACTAGTGCGTTCCTCTTTGAACCTGCTGCTTCCGCTTCCGACAATGAATACGAGTGCTTCACGTTTTTAAACGATCTTGGTTTGTCACCGCCGAGTTTGAATCTTTTGAATTTTCGGATGCGTTAGTTGAACCATCCGACTCAGTTGCATACACTCGCTTTGAGCCCCTGTTGGAATCCCTTGAGTTCGAGACATTTTCTCCGATCTTGCCTTCACCTGTTTCACCTCCAACGCTCGAATTTAAGCCTCTGCCGTCTCACCTCAAATATGCTTACTTAGGTCAGAATGGAACTCTTCTGGTGATCATTTCTGCTTCTCTAGCTCTAGAGTAAGAGAAAGCCCTTCTCGCGATCTTACAATCAAATCAACAAGCTTTCGGTTGGACGATGGCGGACATCAAGGGGATTAGTCCCTTAATCATTGAACATCACATTCATATGATGAATGATGCTAAACCAGTTAGGGATCCACAGAGGAGATTGAATCCAGTCATGAAGGAGGCTATGAAAAAGGAGATCGTCAAATGTCTGGATAGTTGTATCATTTACCCTATTTCAGACAGCCAATGGGTCGGTCCTATACACGTTGTTCCTAAAATGTCGGGCATTACAGTCATCACAAATGAGGCAAATGAGTTGATACCTTCTCACACCCAAACTAGGTGGCGAGTATGCATTGATTATCGAAAACTCAATGCCGCAACGCGGAAGGACCACTTTCCACTGCCATTCATTGACCAATTGCTCGAAAGATTAGTTGGACATGAGTTCTACTGTTTTCTAGACGATTACTTAGGGTACAACCAGATTTCCATCGCCGAGAAAGACCAGGACAAAATCACTTTCACTTGTCCTTTCGGCACGTTCGCATATCGCTGCATGCCCTTTGGGCGATGCAATGCTCCCATTACTTTTCAGTGGTGTATGATGGGAATATTCTCTGACATGGTTGAGAAATTTCTGGAAATATTCATGGATGATTTCTCCATCTTTGGCGATTCCTTTGATGAGTGCCTGCAATATCTTGAAGCTGTCCTTACCCGATGTAAGGATAAAAATCTCACTTTAAACTGGGAAAAATGACACTTCATGGTACACGAAGGTATTGTCTTAGGACATATCATTTCGCGAAATGGTATCGTGGTTGACAAAGTAAAGATTGATGTCATTTCCAACCTCCCTCCTCCCAAATGCGTCGGAGATATCTGAGCTTTCCTTGGCCATGCCGGTTTCTACAGACGATTTATCAAGGACTTTAGCAAGATTGCTAGACTCTTGACTCTTCTTCTGGCCAAGGATACCACGTTCAATTTCGACTCGAGCTGTTTGACTGCTTTTGAATCACTGAGAAGCTCACTCACCACTGCTCCCGTTCTTTCTTCACCCGACTGGACGCATCCTTTCGAGATTATATGCGATGCATCCGACTTTGTTATCAGTGAGGTCTTAGGACATCACATCGATAAGATGCCGCACGTAAATTGGGAGAAATGAACTATACGACAACCGAGAAAGAGTTCTTGGCTGCTGTATTCTCTTTGGAGAAATTCAGGCCATATCTCATTTGCTCCCCATTTGTTTTCTACACCGATCATTCCGCTCTGAGGCATCTTTTGCGAAAAAGGATGCAAAATCTTGGCTAATACATTGGATCTTCTTACTTCAAGAGTTTGACCTTGTCATTAAGGACAAAAGAGGATGTGAAAACGTAGTGGCCGATCATCTTTCACGATTTCCTTCTTCGCCGACGCTTCCTCTCCCAATTAACGATGTTTTTCTTGATGAACAACTCTTGACAGTATCTTGCGAACCCTGGTTCGCAGATATTATGAACTATTTGGTGACATGACTGATACCAAAAGAATGGTCGAGTCAGGACAGACTTAGATTTTTATCCCAAGTAATACACTTTTACTGGGACGAACCCTACCTGTTCAAGTATTGTCCAGACCAAATCATTCGCCGGTGTGTCCCTGATAATGAATTCAAGAGTGTGTTGTCGTTTTGCCACGATCAAGCATGTCGGGAGCATTTTGGCCCAAGAAAGACAGCTGAGAAAGTCTTGCAGTGTGGCTTTTACTGGCCACAACTTTTCAAAGATGTCCATGATTATTGCAAGACTTGCTCCCAGTGCCAATATTTGGGCTTGATTTTCAGGAGAAATGAGATGTCGCTCCAACCAATTCTGGTTGTTAAGACGTTCGATGTGTGGGGGATAGATTTCAAGGACCCGTTTCCCAACTCTTTAGGGAACCTGTACATTCTCTTAGCTGTTTATTATGTCTCCAAATGGGTCGAGGCAGTGCCGAGCTGGACGAACGGCAACATGGTTGTCGTTAGATTCCTGAAAGAAAATATCTTTTCCCGGTTCAAGCACCCTCACGCTATCATTAGCGACAATGGGACACATTTCTGCAATAGGTCTTTTGAGGCCTTGATGCGGAAATACTCGATTAATCACAAGCTATCAACACCCTACCACCCCCAAACATGTGGCCAAGTCGAAGTTTCTGTAAGTGCACGGCGGCGCCCCGGCCGTCAATCCGACGCCGGAAAGCGGAAGCGGTGATAAACTTTAATTTTTCATGAACTGGCACCACCGCGCACTAATACCCGGATCGAACCATTAACTAGTCCTAGCTAACTATAAGATGGGGAAGAGAGATATACCGACTGATCCAAGTCCTCCGGTCTTCTCGTCGTCGTCCCGATCTCCTGCGGAAGCTCCGGTCTCCACCTCGTCGCCGGAAGTGCACCACATCGCCTACTTCTTTTACGGGCTCCCAACTCAATGCCGAGGCAACTCGGGCACGAAGCTGGCTAGTCGACGTGCCCAAGGTTTGCTGTAGAATATCTAGTGAGCAAGTCTCATTTGGGGTTCATGGAGATGCCTTTGTGGTGGAGGATTGATACAAGCTTTTTGGAGATGGTGTTGTGGGATTTTTACAATGCTAAAAGAGATAAAATCCCTCCACTACAAATTTTGGACAGCCCCTCTAATGCTTGGGCCGGCCATGAGAGGTGAGGGAGGGGAGAGAATGAGAGTGTATATCAAAGAATGAGAGAGCCATCCAATAATACAAAAGGAGAGAGAGAGAAGGCTATCATGCAAAAGGAAATGATCACAAGCTTAATCCAACACTCCATCATCAAATCAACCATGATAGCACTAAAACCAACACTCCAATCAAGCTAATCATCAACAACCATGATGACTCAAAAAGTCAAGTGATCATGACATGGCAATATGCAAAAGACCCCCTCCACAAATGCCTATTTGCAACAATGCAAATAAGCCCTCCTCCACCAAACTTCAGCCAATGAACGATACAAAGGAAATTGGCCGAAACGGAAAGCAAACTGGCAACTCCAGAAAACTGGTCCCATAATAAATTACAGGAAAAACCCCGATACTGTGCATACACACCCGCATTTGTATTCCGACCGAAATACAAATGCAATGAGATAAAGTCGACACTGTACTATACTAGGATCCGGCTTAAACCAAAGCCGGCCAGTAATATCTGTTCGATCCTGATCCGTGCAATACCGCACGTATCTGATCGAACCCTGCCATATATCCATACGGCCTGTAGTACAAACTGTCCTATCCTGATCCGTGCAATACCGCACATATCTGATCGGACCTTGCCATATCTCCATACGGCCTCTACAACCTTTCGCCCGAAAGCTGAGTAACTGAATGTGGGGGACTCTAAAGACTCGTCAACACCTTGGTTGTGGATTTAACCACTAGCACGTCAGAGGTATAAGCCAATACGTAACGGGCTACCAGGTATTGACTAAAGGTGACGTTTGTGAGCGAACTCAGCCAGACAACCCTACTGAGCCTGTCAGTGACAATATCCGTACAGTCCGGTCCGTTCGTCTATGAGCATCGCATGGCGGGCCTAGGGGGTTAGTAAAAGTCAGACCCCCAAAAGCGGTACAAGTCGTGTCGGAGTGTAGCCCAGAACACCCTGAGATACTACTGGAATACCTACCAGTAAATCTCCTTGCCTCGGCCGAGGGCTTTGTGTAATGGCTCTCCTAGACACAGCATGACCTCACCCCCAATACCGGGAGAGACGAACCCCTGAAGATACGCTCACTGCCTCCATGTGGCTCGGGACTGTACCCAACTAAAACCTGTTTGCACGACTCCTTTGAGCCGTGGTAGGGTAGTAATCAAAGTACAGTGGGAACTCACACAAGACAAATGACGATCTCCAGGTCGATGAACTAACCTGCACACATGTCACCAGGGAACTGCCATCTGACGTCTAGTATATGACCAACTGGCATGTTCCCGGCGAGTTCTGTCCGGTGTACTCATAACCCAATGAGCACCTGTATACATCTTAGGTGATCCAACTGACATCAGTGGCTTGTGAGACCGGCCACCGCCCCTCGTCGGGGTCTCGACTGTATACACTAGTCTACTCTGGAGTATCGATGCCTTGTCTCGAAACTCACACGACTAGGGACCATTTAAGGATATGCTCATAGACCCCCAACTCCCACTTATATGATCGCCCTCATACTGCTGGTGGTCAAGCAAGAATCCTAGGGGCTCTATCAACATGTAATAGTGACTTGTCAGGTCACCTAAAGCAGTACACGATGATAAAGGCAAACCAGATAGCATACTATCATCTCGAGTAAGACTGTCCTACCGGGATAGGTCCTCCATCAATCATTGCAATCACGTACCTGTGACCTAATAATTGACTCTGAGGGCACTATCTCCAACAATCTCCCACTTGCACTCAAGGCTAATTATTGCGATGTCGCATACTCACAGCCCGTGTGATACCGAACACCCAACTCCTCTACTAGTCAGTCTCACAAAGCTCGTTTGCGAAACTATTGCCTTCGAGGAATAGCCTCAGTGAGTAGATCCGCTTTGTTGTTTCTTTCTATGTCTCTCTATATCTCAAGTTCGCGGAGATAGCCATCTCCCGAAAAGAGTAATACCTGTCTTAGAATGTGTCTGGATGTCTGATGGGACCTAGCTCATAAATGAACTCCAAATCCAAACTTCTTACACTGTATCGTCAACTGAACTTAATCAGTATCCTGCGCCATGCCACCCTCAGTATTGCATTGGACCACCTGTCCAAAATACTGCCCCTCATCAGAAGGAAAAACTATAACTCTGACAACCTCCTTGTCATCCAGGTCACCTTGGAAGCCTGGAATGATAACTGTCTCCTGCATGAGACTATCGTTATCATATCCCTAGAACATCCACTTATGTTCTATAACTGCTTCCGACCGTTTCTCCAGGATTGGATCAATGTCAACTTATTGCATCTAGTGCAAGAACAACATCTGGTGTGGTACTTGACATCTCATGATTGACTCAATTGCCTAAGCAAGTGATCTGCCAATCATGCACATCCCTCTCTACTTTAGTCTATAGGACACCTTTAGAGAGGGTGACTCCATTAACTGCAGGTACACTACCGTGCCAGGAGTCGTCCATTCTAAATACCCTTAGAATGCTGTCTAAGTACCCTTAATTAGGAAACCACCCAAATCTAGATCTAAAACCATAGATCCAGTAACCAGTATGTCTGACATAATGTCCAAGTCCCATGTGGAGAAACCACTGTGTGACGACCAAAGTATAACCGATTGTAGTAAAGGAATTTTACTTCCTACTCTGTGTATGTCATCCAAATACCAGGACATCACACCCTACTACCTTCTCAACAGATCCATCCTCTATTCTGATGAAGTCAAACCTGTGACTGTCACGTCAGAAATAGATGATCTATCTCCGCTATATCTGCTTTAGTCTATAAATAGACATAAGCTACCTGTCCACCAATGCTTCCACTGCTCCCACTGACTATGACAACCCTATGGCAGAGTCATATACACGTACACTTCTGAAACCAGTTCAGAACGACGCTATACTCATCCTCCTGCCGGGTCTCGCAGCCTGGAACAACAGCAATGGCAAGTGTGGGTAAACAAGAACTTCCCTGTCACCGTCCTTGAGGCTACCGGAGTATCTCTCGGGTGCCTGAAGTTACCCACCTTATCTGCGGAGTGGCCAATGGAATGTCAAACCAGATTGAATCTTTAGGTTCCTTATCAAATCTTCAGTAATTGTTTGCGGTTCTGGAATCACTTCCAGTTCTACCATACTCCCACTACTGTTTTCTGAAAAAATCCATTTTTAATAAAACCGTGGCGAGTCTAGAACAATATTGCTATTGTTCATCCAGATGGCAGAAAGTCAACCCTCGTCATAGCCTGGGTCAACCCACAAACAGCCATTACAGAAACGTGCCTTGAGTTATCCAGAGTCTGGTTTTAAGCATAATCCGGACAACTCCCCGTACCTTAACATCGTTAAGATACGAACTGTTCTATATCCTATATAGGACCAGAGGCACTGATTTAATTGAACCAGATTCAAATCATGCAGCTGTCTCCAGTGCATGTCAACTAAATGGAAGAAGGCCTATCAGCGTTACTCAACTTAGGAATGCTTCCAATCATGAGTAACCTGAAAGAGAAGCAAGATCTCTTTACCATTACTATCAAATGAATACCATTCACAAGTATCTACATCTTCTATCACTTTGAAGAATCCCGATACTTGCTACACCTGGTTCTCTACTCTATTCAAATACCTATGACTTCTCAAAATTCGGACCCTGTGTTTCCACGAAACACTTGTCTAAAAACTAGAGAAGTCATAAGTAAACCGAATATAGTACGAGGGCCAACCCCTTTGTCCTGATGGACCCTGGACAACATACAATACTCTGTATAAGTCCCTTGAGTCTGATAACTCATTCACTGTGTGTCGTAGGTTGAAAACTGTACTTATGGTTAAGAAGAATTACACCGATGTTTAATGCTCCTTACCTAACCATCCACTGATATAGGTAAATGTCGTAGACATAATTTCAAAAAGGTATATCTCACTCTATGAAAATAGACGTACAGATATATCAATTTGAAATTGGTGCATAACAGCGGATATTCAAAACCAAATATTTGCCGACCGGCAAATTACCCAGGTGACTTCCTCAAATATCACCGATTACAACGAATCCCGATATAATGAGGATGATCACCCAATTCCCAATAATTTACTCCCACTCATCATCTGGAAAACCATACAGATGTGAGAATCATACCTGGTAAATACATACCCTGGAGTAAGTATCTAATCGGGAAATCAGTTTTCCTTTAACAGTACACAGTAAGACTGAAACATTGAAATGTTTCGATGGGGTATCCCGGTATTCCTAGTAATGCCTCTTCTAGATTCACGACTGTAACCGTATAATTCTTTGCCACCTCTCCAAATCCCTTCATATGTCTTTAGTCTTTACCTTCTGCACACCCCTTAAGCCAAATGGTTTTCTTCCTTCCCTACCGTTCGGCACCAGCCTATGGTTTGGAAGAAGACTATCCAATAAGCATAATGGGTGTACTGTCCTAATCCTTGGAGCACTCGCAATGCGAGAGAAGGTGAGGATAAAAGACAACCGAATAAACCTAATTCCTATTTCTCCTGAACCAGAATCCATCCCCGAACTGGAACAAGTTCCTTTCGAGTTCGTATATAACCATACGATGGAATATCCAATAAACTGTGGATCTTCGTAGTGATACGGAGTGTCCTGGAGAAATACTAAAGGTGATTTAGGATTGGCGAAGGAATACTTGGTTTGGTCGTGAATAGCAGTCGCAATTTACTTTGCCCTCTTACTAATCCCTTGCTTTGTCTTAACTTAATACCTTCTGTACACCATCGTTAGGCTAATTGGTTTTCTTCCTTCCCTACCGGTCGGCACCTGCCTAAGGTTTGGAAGAAGACTATCCAATTTGCGTAATAGGTGTACTATCTCCTAAACCAAGGAGTACTCGTAACCTGAGAGAAGGTAAAAGGAAAAGACAACTGAATAGTCTTATCCGTTTCCTCCAGAACCTGAAACCATCCTCGAATAAATTCTTTCGAGTTCGTATCTAACCATACGATGGTTTTGTCCAATGGAAGTGGACGTTCGTAGTAATACGGGGTGTCCTGGAGAAAAGGGTGAAAGTAGGAGTGGCAATGAGGTTTGCAACTCTGACAATCCAAAAGCCAGTGTTAAAGAAGGTTCGGTCAACTTGGTCACTGAGTCAAAGTCTTAGGGTCGGGTCAATGGTCGCTGCCAAAGAGAGAGAGAAAAGAAACACTCAGCGTGCACTCTAACCTAGATCAGAATGGTTACCAATTTATCTAATCAGGAAACTTCCCACTATACCTCAAATTCTCCTCCAAACCTGAAAGAAGAATTAGTCGGGGTCACCCGAGGAGTAAACTAACTCATCAGTAGGAATCGGGATCCAACTATCATCGCATGATAACGTGACGGAATCCGCTCACGTCATCACACTCCAGAAGGTATGCGCATATCTGGCAGGTTTCAGTTCTTTTGAAACTCCCGATGTGATTTTTACCCCATGCTCTTATGACCTTGACTAAGGCCAACAAATCATAAGTCACATGTCAAGTTCTACCCGTCATTGTCCAGGTTGATTTGAACCCACCCGTACAAGCCCTTGACTAGGGCCAACAAGGCTATACGACTGTCCCAAACCAACGCATCTATCTATGCAGCATATGAACACCCAATAGCTACCAAACACTGTGCCTTGACTATGGCCAACAAACACAGCTTGAATACTATTGACTATCCATATGAAACGACGGAGGGCTACGAATGGTTTCTGGCGAAAACCTTTAACGTAATGAACTTGATATCGTTGAAGGAACGGATAGCTTTTTTAAAAATATAGTGACGAAAACCGTTGCTAAAGAGGTCACTCCCGGTGAGGGGATCTCGGTTCTTTCCCGTAGAATGGGGTGCAGGATATTCCAACTGAATACCACGGTGCAAAGAAAAAGTAATCGGCTATAGTGAAGTTAATGCCCTGACGCAAACTTCTGTCCAAGGGGTCACTCCCGGTGAAGGGATCTCAGCCCTTGCCTCGTTGACTGAGGAGCAGAATATTCCAAATGAATACCACGATGCAAAACAAAAGTGAACGTCCTTGCAATAACAGCATTTTGAAAAGTGTTCCAACAACATCAGATTAGGTTTGTTTTTAAACTTGCATTGATCCGAATCAATGCAGTCCTATCAATTGATCACACCACAAAGAACGAAAATATACTGATGTACGTATATGCCATCCGCATTCGCCACTGGGTCCCATCATTACCCGTTAGGTTAGCTAACTAACGACAGAGCGGGGACTGGACTAGCGCGGATGCAAAACATATATAACATTTACTAATATATATACCAATATATAATATTCGCTCATGGCGTGATAAAAAATGCAACATCACAGAAATGTACAGGATCACAGAAACAATACAGATATCTGGGATCCCCGGGTTTCACAGAGCCATTACTGAAACCCGACGTTCCCCTGGTCGTGTGGATAGCCTGTGCAATGAAATCCTAGACCCCTACGGGCGCGGCAAGTTACCCGCCAAAACCTGAAGCGAGGCAGCCCCCTTCAGCACCGTGAATGGACCACCCAGCACTTCACGGAATCCGGTAACTTGGGCACCCCTCCTGGGTCAACCTGTACCCCCTACGAGTGCGGCAAATAGCCTGCCAATCCTAGAGTGAAGCCCCCTCCGTCTCAATGCCATGAGATGCAGGCTTGTTGCCCTCTAGAACCCGGCTATCCGTGCACCCCTCCGCGGGGTAATCCTAGTACAGAAAATAAAATATACATACAACGGGTACATCGACCGCAACCTGGTCGTGCCCCAAAATAATAATACAATCAGGCAGTGACGGCAGTCCACATGTCGGACGCTCGCCCCGCAATATCAAATGTACATAATACAACCACAACTGTACTAGCATTGCATCCAGGCTATCCCCCACGACCGATCCGCAACATCACAGCAAAAACAGAACATCAACGTGAAAGTCACGTTCGCAAATCCGTCTAACCGGGCTATAGCAGTTAGACCGGATTTACCGATCAAGTGACATTCACGGTCGCAGATATAATGTAAATACTGTGAAATAATGTGTTTAAAATATCCGATCAATCAAATTTTAACAAGTGGGCTCCAAAGCATTACTGTAGCAGATCAAGAAATTCTGGGCCCAATATTATTATTCTAAAAACCCAATTTTCATCCCAGAAAGCAACTGAAGAAGTTTGATGCAGTAAGGACACCATTGTGCGGCGGAACCGCGGCCCAAGGGGGGTTTTTGCCGCGGTTCCGCGCTCTGGTGATCGACTTACTGTGTCGAATTTCTACAGTGGGCTTACAACCTCCAGTACAACACTATTTTACAACCTGAAAAATTTTTCGAGACCAAAAAATTTCAACAGAAAACTGTTGTGAAGGAAATACGGGTTTTGGAACATTTGATCGATCGGAACTGAAAAACACATTAAGGCAAGTTAGACTAAGTTAATGGCGAGGCTCTGATACCACTGTAAGTGCACGGCGGCGCCTCGGCCGTCAATCCGACGCCGGAAAGCGGAAGCGGTGATAAACTTTAATTTTTCATGAACTGGCACCACCGCCCACTAATACCCGGATCGAACCATTAACTAGTCCTAGCTAACTATAAGATGGGGAAGAGAGATATACCGACTGATCCAAGTCCTCCGGTCTTCTCGTCGTCATCCCGATCTCCTGCGGAAGCTCTGGTCTCCACCTCGTCACCGGAAGTGCACCACATCGCCTACTTCTTTTACGGGCTCCCACCTCAATGCCGAGGCAACTCGGGCACGAAGCTGGCTAGTCGACGTGCCCAAGGTTTGCTGTAGAATATCTAGTGAGCAAGTCTCATTTGGGGTTCATGGAGATGCCTTTGTGGTGGAGGATTGATACAAGCTTTTTGGAGATGGTGTTGTGGGATTTTTACAATGCTAAAAGAGATAAAATCCCTCCACTACAAATTTTGGACAGCCCCTCTAATGCTTGGGCCGGCCATGAGAGGTGAGGGAGGGGAGAGAATGAGAGTGTATATCAAAGAATGAGAGAGCCATCCAATAATACAAAAGGAGAGAGAGAGAAGGCTATCATGCAAAAGGAAATGATCACAAGCTTAATCCAACACTCCATCATCAAATCAACCATGATAGCACCAAAACCAACACTCCAATCAAGCTAATCATCAACAACCATGATGACTCAAAAAGTCAAGTGATCATGACATGGCAATATGCAAAAGACCCCCTCCACAAATACCTATTTGCAACAATGCAAATAAGCCCTCCTCCACCAAACTTCGGCCAATGAACGATACAAAGGAAATTGGCCGAAACGGAAAGCAAACTGGCAACTCCAGAAAACTGGTCCCGTAATAAATTACAGGAAAAACCCCGATACTGTGCATACATACCCGCATTTGTATTCCGACCGAAATACAAATGCAATGAGACAAAGTCGACACTGTACTATACTAGGATCCGGCTTAAACCAAAGCTGGCCAGTAATATCTGTTCGATCCTGATCCGTGCAATACCGCACGTATCTGATCGAACCCTGCCATATATCCATACGGCCTGTAGTACAAACTGTCCTATCCTGATCCGTGCAATACCGCACGTATCTGATCGGACCTTGCCATATCTCCATACGACCTCTACAACCTTTCGCCCGAAAGCTGAGTAACTGAATGTGGGGGACTCTAAAGACTCGTCAACACCTTGGTTGTGGATTTAACCACTAGCACGTCAGAGGTATAAGCCAATACGTAACGGGCTACCAGGTATTGAATAAAGGTGACGTCTGTGAGCGAACTCAGCCAGACAACCCTACTGAGCCTGTCAGTGACAATATCCGTACAGTCCGGTCCGTTCGTCTATGAGCATCGCATGGCGGGCCTAGGGGTTGGTAAAAGTCAGACCCCTAAAAGCGGTACAAGTCGTGTCGGAGTGTAGCCCAAAACACCCTGAGATACTACTGGAATACCTACCAGTAAATCTCCTTGCCTCGGCCGAGGGCTTCGTGTAATGGCTCTCCTAGACACAGCACGACCTCACCCCCAATACCGGGAGAGACGAACCCCTGAAGATACGCTCACTGCCTCCATGTGGCTCGGGACTGTACCCAACTAAAACCTGTTTGCACGACTCTTTTCAGCCGTGGTAGGGTAGTAATCAAAGTACAGTGGGAACTCACACAAGACAAATGATGATCCCCTGGTCGATGAACTAACCTGCACACATGTCACCAGGGAACTGCCATCTGACGTCTGGTATATGACCAACTGGCATGTTCCCGGCGAGTCCTGTCCGGTGTACTCATAACCCAATGAGCACCTGCATACATCTTAGGTGATCCAACTGACACCAGTGGCTTATGAGACCGGCCACCGCCCCTCGTCGGGGTCTCGACTGTATACACTAGTCTACTCTGGAGTATCGATGCCCTGTCTCGAAACTCACACGACTAGGGACCATTTAAGGATATGCTCATAGACCCCCAGCTCCCACTTATATGATCGTCCTCATACTGCTGGTGGTCAAGCAAGAATCCTATGGGCTCTATCAACGTGTAATAGCGACTTGTCAAGTCACCTAAAGCAGTACACGATGATAAAGGCAAACCAGATAGCATACTATCATCTCGAGTAAGACTGTCCTACCGGGATAGGTCCTCCATCAATCATTGCAATCACGTACCTGTGACCTAATAATTGACTCTGAGGGCACTATCTCCAACAGTTTCAAATCGGCAAATCAAGCAAATTTTGGAGAAAACGATTTCTAGGAACCGTAAAGATTGGTCTTTGAAACTAACCGATGCCCTTTGGGCATTTTGAACTGCGTACAAGACTGATCTTGGCATATCTCCCTATCGGCCTGTGTACAGAAAGGCTTGCTACCTCCCGGTGGAAATCGAGCATTGCTCATTTTGGGCAATCAAAGAGCTGAACTTCAACCTTGAAGATGCGGGAAGCTATCAGAAGCTGCAACTTAATGAATTGAACAAGCTTTGGGATGAGACTTATGAGAACGCAGTTGTTATAAAGAACCGAACGAAGGCGTTTCATGATAAACACCTTACACGCAAAACTTTCATGCCTGGACAACATGTACTTTTTTAAGACACCAGACTCCATTTTCATCCCGGTAAGCCTCGATCTCGCTGGAAGGGACATTTTCTTGTGTGGTGTGTATACTCACACGTCACGGTGGATTTGGAGAATCCATAGGACGGTTCACTATTCAAAGTGAACGAAAACAGAGTAAAACCGTTCCTTACCGCACAACCATCGGAGGAGCTCCTGATGTTGCAGGAGCCGGTTTACATTGCCTAATATTCCTCTGTTTACCACCAAACTTTGGTTATCCAGCCATAAACAGTGGAAACATTATTTCAAATAACTTTGGGGGTATGTATATACCATCTTGTATATATATAATAGATATTATTGCCTGGTGCATATCCATTTTGTTTTGTTCTTTTGACGAGCATTTCTGTCTTATAAATGCTCAGTTTTGTGTGTCGGGATATTTCTTGCCCGGTGAAATTCCCTTTTGTAAAAAATAAAAGAAAAATAAAAAGAAAAAGAAAAAAATAGGGGGATTTTTTTGTAAATATTCAAGAATATATGAAAAGAAAAATAAAAAAAGGAAAAAAAATTTAGAAGGGTTTTTGTGCAAAAAGAGATCACATTTTGAACAAACCTTGTCTTTTCCTTTTAAAAACCCCTATTTTCTTTTTTTTCCATCCCCGAGTCTTCAGCCCCCTTCTCCCCCAAAACCTTAGTCGCAACCCCAAGCTCCACCAGAGATCCACCAAATTCGCCGCGGAACCGTCGCAAATACCCTCCGCGACCGCGGATCCGCCGTCGATTCATCGCTTCTCCCTCTGAAATTTTCAGAGGAGGTTTGCTTCCTTATTCTCCTCTCTGTAGATCTGTTACAATTATATTCTCTGTTCAATGGCTCACAGTTTTCAGTTTGAGAGGGATTTCTCTAAATTGTTCGCCCACAACGTGTATGGTAGTTATTTTGGAGACGAAATCCGGAAACGCAAATGGAATTACCTATTGTATAACCATCCAAACGCATCCGCGCTTCCTGATCTCGTTGATCGTTTTTTGAGAGCATGGATTGGGGATGTTTAGCAAATTATGAGTTTATATACTTGTTTTGGGGGGATCGGGAAATTGTAATAGATAGGAACTTCATTTATAAAGTAACTTTAATACCCTGTATCTCCGCTCACGACCAACCCCTCCGATTTGAGGATTACATACTACTGAAGGGCGATAGTTGTTCTAGGGAACCCAGAAAAAGAATTCTGGGACTTACGTTGTATGCGAATGTAATAACCGTGTGCCATTGGACACAAAATAATATCTTTGGTAGTTCGCATAACACCACCTTTTTCAGTCCATCCCTACATATTGTGCACACATTGATGATGAAAAATCCAAGTTATGATATGTGTATCGTACTTTTACACTCGATTGGCGCCGGCAAATGGGCAACCAATTATCTGTGCCCAATGTTAGTGACACAATTGTGTCGCTATTCCTTCCTGTAGAGGAGTTTGATACTTTTATGCATATTGGGGTTTCCATTCGACCCCTGCTTGAGGGTGTGTCTACGTCATACACTAGGCTTTACGGGTTATGGTCGCGCACCAAGCCGGCTGAGAATGTGATGGCAGAAACCCCCAGCTCGAGTTCCACAGCGAGCGATGATGAGCTGACCCCCGCCGAGCAAGCGGTGACGTACTCATAGGGGGTAGAGAGAGTGTAAGGGATGCTGACGACTTTTGATCAGCGTATTACGAGCCTAGAGTAGGGGATGTCTACCCTATTGGCACGTGGAGAGAGAGCGAGATCGATGGGTCGTGGTGCTGACACCTATAGAGCTGGTACGAGCGGTACTGCATCTGGTTCTAAAGATGCAGTAGGCAGCAGTGAGGATACTGCTGTGAGTATGTTTGGGGGCGAGGTTTGGTTGTAAATAGCTATTGATGCATTCTGCATCTGCACGTTTTTTTGTAAATATCTGTTCTTTTATTTGCATATTTAAATTCCGCATCGCATCATGTTTATATTTCTGCATTGCATTGTTATCTCTGGAAAAAAATAATTTTAAAAAAAAAACATAAAAAAATTGTCAAAGTTGGCTATTTAGACTCAAGTTCGATATGAAGGTTGACTATTTAGAAATAACTAAATCCTATGCTTAGTAATTGAAAACCCTAAAAATAACCTTTCTTGAAGTATAACTATAGTAAATATACGTCCTTGCAGTTTATTTAGAAGTAAGTAATTTTAAGTTCAGTTCTTGAGCTAATTTGAAATGAAAGGAAAGTATTGAAAGCTTTATTGAAGAATAAGTCTGAAAAATAGTTTCTATTCTCAAGTCCAAATTCAGAAAGCATATACCCTACAAACTACACTTACACACACCTTAAAATTTGGGATAGTAGAGAATATCTTGAAATACTCTTGCCTGAAAGCCAAGTATGAAAGAAAAAATGGTATTTGTAACTAACCACCATAAGAGCGTCATTGAAAAATATATTCGGTCTTGTAATAAAACAAAGTGTATATTACAAGACCTGAAAACTGCTATTTACGCCTTAATAAGCTCACACACTCGGTAATCAGCTGATTATTTTCTCAGGAAGCAGTAGTAGTCACATGAAAGGTGTGTGAGCACATCCGTCCATCATTAAATAAAAAGAAGTAGTACTAGGTATTAAGGTAAAGGTACTATAGCTTGAATTGAATTCTTAAGTGTAGGAGTGATATTACACACATGTAGGGGTATATGATCGATATTTAGAGGAGAGATAAGAATGAAGAATAGGGCTTATATCTTCCGTAGAGATGATAAAAGTTCCGGATTGGAGACCGCGCTTTAAAAGAAAAAATCAAAAGATACCGAGATCTTTATAAACTGTCAAAATGTAAAGGATCTTAATTTAAATGAATAGGAGGTGTGAAGAATAAGGGATAGATATTTCTAACTTAGGATGATAGAGTTTATAGCTAGAATGTTGAACTGTAGGATTAGAGTCGAGGCCAACTTGACGGGATTTTATGGATAGTATCCGTTGAAAACCCTCAGGAGACAAAACTCCTCCTCTAAGGCAACCTAAGTGGTTAACGGCTTGTTTCACATGCTAAGCACAACCCTGTTACCTATGAAAGTGAGCTTTTTGGGAATAAAATGGTTTTGCTCGGGACGAGCAAAAGATAGGTTTGGGGTATTTTTTCATATCAGAATTTTGCACTTTTATACCACCCATTCTTGATAGCATTGCATATAGGTAGGTACCTTTGATCCGTGTTTGCTACATAATTATAGGTTACAGGTTCTCAGTCCAAAACAATGAAAATCATTAACAGTCACGAAAAATTTAGCACAACTGCCAACAACGGATAAAAATATGGGTTCCGCTCACCATCCGTCAGATGCCACCTACAAGTTCGAGAGAAAAAAGTCAAGCAAGGGTCATTCATGCATAAAGCATGAGAGAGGCAACATGAGAATCAAGTTGACAACGCGGATCTCGAGAGAATCAAGTTGACAACGCGGATCTCGAGAAAAGTCCACACTCTTTTATCTTTTGGACTGTTGAAAATCTGGGAGAAAAATAGAATGATTCTGCAAAAACAAGTGTACCGAATAGAGCAAGATAGCAACACAAGACATCCCAGAAAAAACGAGAAGCCAATCATACCAAACGGCCGCAGAACCGCGGCCAATAGGCTCATTGTGCGGCTGTAACGACTCTGTTTTTATTGTACAATTTTTTTAAAGTTAATGTACAGAATGGAGTTTGCAAGCCTGAGTATACTTTAAATGTTATTTTTGTTTAAGAACAGTAAGAAACAACTTGTAGCTCACTGGTAAAGTCTTACACTGCTGTGACATAGCTCATGTGTTCGAATCCTATCAGCCACATATATTTTTTTTCTGATTTTTCTTTTAAATTTTTTGGAAGCCCATAAGTTTACACGTGCAATACACGTAAGAAATGAAAAGATAGAAAATCAAACATGTGCAAAATACTGTATAAACAATATGGGACACATGGCAAGAATCCAAGCACCAACCTCACAAGATTGGCCGGTGAGATTTGCCTATGGGCCAGCGACGCCGGGCCCTCAAGAGGGAATGGCCCCCGTGCTTTGCACACAACACTCTTTGGTCTACCCTACTATCCCTGTTCTATTTGATTTCCTTGAAAATTAACAGAGAATTAAAATGAAGCTTTAAATTCAATTTTAAATGCCTTTTAATTCTTTCTTCAATTCCAAAACCCTAATTTCACACTATAAATACAACCCCATATCCTAGCCCCTCTTCATTCTGAAATCTATTGTCAAAATTCTCGAAAATTTCTAAGTCTAAAAAGAGTACAAGCGGAGTTAGCACAAGGTAAATTTCTAACGAGGATCGAGACGATTCCGACGATCCCGCGACTCAACGAAGCTACCTTTCTCTTCCTATACCTCCACTCTCTCCTTTAACTTGTAAGTCCTATCTCTTTTCTCCTCTTTCTATATTAAAATGATCTCTTTTCAAACCATGTCGGTAAGGGGAGTTATACCGACATTTGTTTCTAAAACCTTTGAAAACTACGATTCTTCTTAAGAATCAATTGTTCTTATGTATATACCTTGCTTGTTAATCGTTAGCTAATATTTAGAAATAAATTTAACTTTAAAACTCCATGTTATATAATTTTAATTAAGCTTTTACAGTTAAATACCATGAAATTTACATACGACATCTTTTAATCATTTTGCTTAGTTTACCTTTAGAAAACCTCATGAGGTAATGATCTACTTCTTACATACACACATCTTGACATAACACGATTCTCTTGAAACAATACCTTTGTAGCAAAATACGACTTTTCATAAAAATACCTTAAACTATTAAAAACCTGGATTTCTTTAAATTGTGTTACTTAATTCTTTGGGATTATGCCTCTACAACCCACTTTTGGAGAATCCGCTATTGGATGGTGCGGATTATCGCACATCCTCGGGCTAGTAGGGCTAGATGCAGACCTCCTCACGAAGCATACGATCTCGAAGGAATTTTAATACAATTTTTAAAAAAAATGAGAATTTCTATTTAATAATAAAATTTATTTTTAATAATTATATAAATATTATCAAACCATATATTTTCAATATATATAAATTCCACGTTTTCTAAACAAAATAAAAGATTGACAAGTTTCGCCAAAATACCATCAAGAATTAATACAAATCAAACTTTACACTAAAATACCTTAAACTATTCAAGTTATATATATATTCACTGTTATACTTCATTCTTTAAAAATTTACATCCATGAAAACCCTAAATAACATAAATAAATACTTGAGATTTGTTTTGAAAGTACTAAAAATATTTTTCATAATACCCCCTCAGGTTATATAAAATAACAATAAGGATCTTAGTAAATACGGGTTTAAGCCGGATCAATTCTTTTGAGCCTCACGGAGCTGGAGAAAGTGAGTGCTTGCCTATTTAAGCTAGAAAACTAAAACGGGGTTATCAATATAATTGTCTTGGAAAAAGACACAAATATTGCCGTCCATGTGCAGCAGTTACCGATAACTCCAAAACCTAATTCAGGATCCAAATCTGTTTAAGTGTCTGACTCAATTTGAGTCTCAGTCTAATCTGTATCCAAATCCAAATATAACTCCAATTCAACATGAATCCAATATATCAAACATGTATACTTGAACTTGAACATGAATACTAGTCAATATCAAACATGCAACATGACTTGACTTGACCGGACCATGGCTATATCTTGAATTTGACTACATGACTATCGTTTACATCATGAATCAGTTTACATGAACAATTTATACCATGGTCTCGGCTATTCTGATAACTTTAATTCAATACAATATACATAACAGGGTTTTAACGGAGTAGACTGGTATGGAATGTATTAAAAGTGGCATGGTGATGGACACAAAAAGACACCTACATGAACATTCGTTCCGTTGTCCCGTGGGTTTTGACGGGGCCTTGTACTTTCCATTTCCTTTAGTCTACGGGATAGTTGGACTCCTCTCGTATACACTGATACATTTTGTACCAAGCTACAAACAACCACGTTAGCATAACAAACATATACCTTACCAGTTCTGTTATCTTTACTTGTCTATTTCATTCTATCTTTTAGGACTTACCGAGCGCTAGTTCGCTGACGATATTCCTGTCTCTTCTTTCTTTGGAATGTTGTCAGGAGGACCCTATTCTCAGGAGATTGAGCCTAGCCAGGACGATTTGGAGCAGTTCACTGAGGAACCAGATTTCTAGTTCCTATTACTACTTACTTTTCTTTCAGTTCATATGCCATTGTTTAAGTATCGCTTTCTTTCATTATATTTTACTTTTCAGTTCTATGTAAAGAATGGTTATAAAAAAAGTTGCTGTTTATTTATATCTATTGTCATTTCTTGTTCTTTAACTTATATTGCTTATTTACGCTTAACGTGTTTACTTCTGAGTAAATACGTCGCGTGCCTCGTCACGTCTTCTTCCCCATACATTGGGAAGTGGGGCATGACAGTTCTGCATGGAAACATAAGCAATATATCACAAGAATTATAAGAATCAACAACTAATATTCTTTACATTTCAAATTCCTTGAATCTATCCTAACCCTATTTTTCTATCTAGGTTATGGATTCTCCCAACAATACGAGCATGGACGTCAATGGGAACACCCCATCACCTATTCCACTTACACCTACCGTAACAACTCCTATCTGTAAGTCTACGGTAGCGCCCCGACCGTCTTTCCGAGGCCAAAATGCGGAAATGAAAACTTTTTTTCAAACTAGAAACCGGCGCTATCGTATACTTTAAATCCGGATCGAACCATTAACCTAGAACTAGCTAAGTAGAGAATGGTTGGAAAGGCTATACCGAACGATCCGCGTCCTTCGGTCTTTGGCCACCATCCCAAGCTCCTCGCGACATCTCCGGTCTCGATCTCTTCGTTGGAAAGGGCACCACATCTTTGAGTCTTTTTACGAGCTCCCGCTATGTCCAAAGCAACTCGGGCACGAAGTTCGCTAGCCGATGTGTCCAAGGCGATGTAGAGAATGTTTGTGACAACTTTGTCTCTTGTATCCATTGCATGGATGGAGGTTAGAGATGATGCCATCAATGGAGGTTGTAAGCTAGAGGAAGAAGAAGAAGAATAACCCTTTTCCTTTTTTTCTTATGTTGTATGATATCATGAGAGAGTGAGAGAGTAAGAATGAAAAATACAAGAGCTAACCCTTTCACATGGCTGCCCTCCCTCTCTCCTCATATCATATCAACACACAAATCAAACAATAATGTGACATATGCACATAAAAAGAGACCATGAGTCACTACCCTTGCACATGCCACATTAAATGCACTCCATCATATCCTTGAGCTCACAATTTCCATTTGCAAACATTAATCCAAATGTTTGCAACAATAAAAAGATATGGCAACATTCAAAGTAAACTCGTGACGGATCACAAGGATACCCTTCACCTGTATATACATACCTGCACCCGCATTCTGACTGAATGCGAATGTGATGAGACTAAAGTAATCCAACAAATCTAATACTAGGATCTGGCTTAAACCAAAGCCCACTAGTATGATCCGTCCGATCATGATCCGTGCACTATTGCACGTATATGATCGGACCCTGCCATATATCATTCGACCTCTACAACGTTTCGCCCGAAACTTGAGAAACTGTCTGTGGGGGACTCTAAAGACTCGTCAATACTTTGGCTATGGATTTAACCACTAGCACGTCAGAGGTACTAGCCGTACGTAACGGGCTACTAGGTATTGACCAAAAGGGAGGTCGATGAGCGAACTCATCCTGACACCCTACTGAGTCTGTCAGTGACAATATCCGTACAGTCCAGTCCGTTCGTCTATGAGCATCGCATGTCGGGCCTAGGGGGTTGGTAAAAGTCAGACCCCCAAAAGCGGTACAAGTCGTGTCGGAGTGTAGCCCAGAACACCCTGAGATACTACTGGAATACCTACCAGTAAATCTCCTGCGTTGGCCAAAGACTTCGTGTAATGGCTCTCCTAGACACAGCGCGACCTCACCCCCAATACCGGGAGAGACGAACCCCTACCGATCTGCTCACTACCTCCATGTGGCTCGGGACTGTACCCAACTAAAACCTGTTTGCATGACTCCTTTGAGCCGTGGTAGGGTAGTAATCAAAGCACAGTGGGAACTCACACGAGAAAAATGACGATCTCAGGTCGATGAACTAACCTGTACACATGTCACCAGGGAACTGCTATCTGACGTCAGGTATAATACCAACTGGCATGTTCCCGGCGAGTCCTGTCCGGTGTACTCATAACCCAATGAGCACCTGTATACATCTTAGGTGATCCAACTGATACCAATGGCTTGTGAGACCAGCCGCTGCCCCTCGTCGGGGTCTCGACTGTATACACTAGTCTACTAATGGAGTATCGATGCCCAGTCTCGATACTCCCATGACTAAGGACCACTTTAAGGACGTACTTAAAGACCCCAGTTCCCACGTATATGATCGCCATCATACTGCTGGCCATCAAGCAAGAATCCTAAGGGCTCTATCAACGCGCAATAGTGACCTGTAAGGTCAGCTGAAGCAGTGCACGATGATAAAGATAAACCATGGTAGCATACTATTCTCTATCAACGTGTAATAGCGAACTACAATGTCACCTTAAGCATGTACACGATGATAAAGACAAACCAGATAGTATACAAACCTCTCGAGTAAGACTGTCCTACCGGTATAGTTCCTCCCTCAATCATTGCAATCACGTGCCTGTGATCCAATAATTGACTCTGAGGGTACTATATCCAACACTATCAACGAGCAGACGATATTGCTTGAGGCAATTAAGAGCCTCTTGGAGGGTCAGCAGCAGCAGCAGACTGCTATCCTCCTGAACCGCCTAGAAGATGAGGCACCCGGAGTGAAGCAATTCCAGGCACTGCACCCTAAACAATTCTTTGGGAAAAAGAGCCCACTAGAGGCAGAAGAATGGGCTCAGTCTATTGAAGACGATCTGGCAGCAGCACAAGTGCTAGATATTGCTTGTGTGAGAGTTGCGAAGCTACAACTCACGGATAACGCCAGAGTCTGGTGGAAGGCAGAAGAAAGCCGACTCGCCCAGCCGATTGAATGGAAGATATTTCGCGACATGTTCGACGCGCAATACTTTCCCGAGACTGCCCGTTTTGACATGGAGCAGCAATTCATCCACCTGCAACAAGGCTCTTTTTGGAGCAAATCTGTGGATGAGTATGATACTGAGTTTACCATGCTTAGCACGTTCACGGCATATCTCATACCGACAACTGAGATCAGAGCTCTAAGATTTCAGCAAGGGTTGGACCAGGAGATCCAAGCTGCTCTAGCTACAGGGGATTTCCTAATCCATGATTTAGGCCCGACGATACGAGGCAGTTGTGAAGAAGAAGGGCATACCTCAGACTGCCGGTGTGAACTGCCCAGCTACTCAGATAGCAGGAGGAGCCTCTTCCAGGCCACCGTTTGTACCCGGGAGACCGAGAGTTACTTTAACTGGCCCGGTCCAGACTTTTGCTTCTACCGCAATAGAAATGGATACCTGGCGAAAGACTGCAGGTGAGCAAACGGCCTGTGCTTAGTCTGTGGCTCATCCACTCATGACATTGTAACTTGTCCTCGTAGACTCAACCTAAATTTGGCCCTCAGACCAACAATCACTTTTCCACAGCAGCCAGCTATCCAGGCACCAGCATCTCGTCTTTCTCTCCCATCTCCACCTCCTTGTGGACCTCCTGCACCGCCTTCTCTTCAGTTTCATCAGGTACAGAGAAACCTACCTCAAGAACAGAGGAACAGATAGAGGAATGTGCCTCCGGCAAGGAGGAATGTACCTAGACGATAAGCTTTCCCAATGACTGTGGAAGAAGCTGAAGCCACTAGCCAAGTCATCACTGGTAACTCCCTGTCTTTCAAATTTTCTTTCAATATTTATACATATCAAGATACCTTTTCTATACCTAAACATATCCCACACAACTTAGGTACAATCTTGTAGCCTTCCTTCCTGCACTAGCACTCTTCGATACTGGAGCATCACAATGCTTTATGTCACAACGGTTCGTCCCAACACATGCAATTCCAGTTAAACCGCTCGTATCCAGCTGGAATGTCAGTTCCAAGAACGGCGTTCTAAAGGCAACTATGGGATACGATCTATGTCCAGTGGCCGTCTGCAGCAGAGAATTTTATGCTGACTTCAAGGTGCTGGATATACCGAACTTTGACATAGTCTTGGGTATGGATTGGCTAAGAACTTTCTATGCTGCCATCGACCGTCGTCAAAGGAGGGTAGTATTCGAGATTCTAGATCATCCGGTCTTTCATTTCAAAAGTGGAGATCGTACCCTAGAGCCTAGTACATACAAAGCTAAACCAAGGAAGGCAGTGGTTGCAACACTACTGTAACATTTCAGAAAATATAAAATATTATTTTTGGAATTTAATATTAAAATAATATATTTCGCGAAAACTACCTGATTTGCGAAATTGGGGTTTTCGTAAAAGGGTATAAATATATACCAATATTTATGAAATAATTGGAGATCAAAATGATTTTTTCATTTAAATATATATTTATTTGATTTGGTATTTTTATAATTTATTTTACGCGAGTTTAAAATTGGACCCGATTAGTGCACTACTGATCGTGATTAAGCCAAATCCGTGTTTCTACAGTTTTCCATGGCTAGTGCACCATGTCATGTTGCATTTTGGTTACTTTGTGTTCTTGTGTTTTTTTTGTGGAATTATGTGGTTTGGGTTTTAAAAAGAAAAGAAAAAGAGAAAAGGGTAAAAGAGAGAATGATTGGAGAGAGAGAGAGAGAGGCATGGCTTGTGAGTGGGTGAGAATAAGAAAGAGAGGGGGGCAGCCACATTCATTTCCTCCCCCATTATTTCTTCATCTTCTTCTTCCTCATCTCCCTCCACCTTCACCCCCAAGATCCATCTCCAAACCTTCATCAAAACCCTATACTCCCTTCACAAAAGTTGATCCCTACTTCATCCTCAACACAATGGACCAATAAAAGTTGGATTTTGGAGACTTTGGACTTGTAGGGGTTTTCTTGAGTTGCCAAATGAGGTATATTTCCTTTCATATTAGTTTCTAGTTTCCTTGCATTCTAGTGTAGTTTAGAGTTAAACAAGTGTGAATTTTGATCTTGGAATATTCCCAAGTTGCTGTTGAGGGATAAGTAGAGGTGTAGTAAGTGTTGTAAGACTTTAGGGATTGATTTCAATACCTGTATATGAGATTAGAACCCAAAATACGAACTTAGAATTTTCCCGACGTCGGAATTGTGACAGACTGTGATGGTGTAGAGAATCAGGGATGACCCGGGACCATTATAAATAAAGTTCCCTTGACAGTAATACGAACATGCAACTTAGAAGCCACACCTGAAACCTTAGCCTCTAATGCATTAATCCGGCCGCAGATTTATTCATTGTGGCCAAAAATTACGGCCACATTTTGGTGGAATTCAATGATTTTTGGTTGGTGAGTCCCTTAGGTGATATCTAGAGCAACCCTATATGCAAAATTCCCTAGTTTGGCCTAGGGTGAAATCTGAGAGTGATTTCCTTCGTTGCTGCATTTGGTATTTGCGATTTATGAACTTGGGTGTTGATATTGATATTGTATTTGGTTGTTGGGTGTTTGTACGTCAACAACAAGGGTTGTTTGATTGTTTTGCATGCGTAGGCTATAGATTCTAACTTATGAGCACACCGTGTGCCGTATTGGTTTTCCAAACTCGATTTTAATAGTATTTGCGATTTGTATTGATTTTAGGTACCTTCACGTGGATTTCGAGATGATGGAGCATGGCGTCATCGACTTCGGAAAGAAAGAATCAAGATAAGTAGATTTATATCTATGGGGAAAGTCGGGTGGATGGCGTATAGCACCCCCGCAAGTTTTTGATGGAAACCGATCTATAAGATACATTTGTAGAAACCTAGATTAGAAAACTAGGGATATGGTTTGAAAGATAGATAGAGATGATATAAGTGATTGAATATATATATATATATATATATATATATATATATATATATATATATATTGAGATATGAGATGAAAGTTTTAGGATATGAAAAGTGAATGTGAATCACGACTTATAGATATGTAGTTTCACTAGAATAAGTATGAGTTTTAGGGTAGCATAACATGAGATTTGGAACATAGGATATACATATATAAATGACTTGATGTGGGATTTAAATGTGATGAAATTAATATACGATGTGATATGATGAATTAATTGATATGTCGGTATACAGATACGAGTCGATATGAAAGGATTGATAGCTTTGCCGGTCCCGTGATATGAGATTGTTATGGATGTGACCTGGGATATAGGTATATAGATATATAATGTTATGAATCATGAGTGATATGCCGTACGAGACGTTAAGTCCATACCCTCATTGTCATATAAGTTGTTAGGATCCCAAATAGTTTAATGCCTCCGTACGATGAGTTACCGTACGTGATGAGTTTTATGATGATTGATCCGTACTCTTGACTAGAGGATGTCGTACGATGGATCATACCGTACGTGATGTTGTGAGGCTAGATGCCGATTAATTGATTCACCGACTCGGTCATGTTAGATACGTATACCTTATAGCTTTTAGCTGACGATGTACTTTATGCTATGTTCATGTCATTCTCATTACATTATATATACTTGTGCTAGTACACCTACACCATTATTGATTATGCACATGTTACACTTACACAGATTGGCCGGCTCACACACTTCATCATTGATAATTGCTATGTCATTGCACAGTGGAATTGCTGCATCATGATATGATTCCTTGCATGATTTACTTGCTATATTCACATCACTGTTCCATGTTGCATGAGATACGGATATGCTTACATTTCTGTCATATGTTGCATACATCATGCTTTACGATTATATGCACAGAGATGCTGTTTTCATGAGATTTCTGGATTTGAGAACCGTGGTTATTCAAAAGAAAGTATGTATTGTTTTAAAAACACGATTTCTCTTGATATGATATTTCGAGATATCCACCATGTGTTTTCTCGGTTCTGAGATTGGCATGTGAAACCCGATTCGAGAAGCGGTAGGCACCGTCTGCGGGTACATGGTGGACCCGGTGATGTACTCCGGGGCAAGAAGACTCGTATTGTTAGACGGTGAGCCTGGCAGGGGAGCACTACCTACCGGTGATAGTATTTGGGCTCGGCGGTTATCCGGTGGATATCGACCGGAGTCCAGAGATGATATGGGCCGATCCGGATTGACGGAGCTCGAGAGATATGAGGATTTACGTGTCGATGTTGGACACGGGTTTCATGATGTTTCGAGTGTCGATGTTGGACACTCAGGTTCCATGATTTTGATGTGTCTTTGATGGACACACGTTGATTGATATCCTTATATTCACATGCATATGCTTTTATGATATTTACATGCATGATATTGTTGTGTCATTGATGGAAACACGGATGAGATCCACAGGCACACATGCATTGATTTTAGTTGGATGATATCCACTTGCATATAGGCATTGAGTATACTGTTGGCACATTTGTAAATACGGTCGTCCTAGATATCATAGTATTACCTTTATTATATAGTTGACCTAGGAAATCGTTGTTTTATTCGATTTCTACCTGTTGATGTTTTCTACTCACGAGTTGGAAACTCAGCCCCGTTGTGCCACAGTTCTTGCAGGTTGGCCGTATGGATCAGCAGTGGCATCGTTGGCACATAGCCACATTCGGATGATTTGTTTTGGTAGATGGTACATGTTGGATCGTACCCCTTTTGTATTTATTATCCTGTTGTATCTAGTTAACTTCATCAATTAAGAAATTAGTATTTGTATAATTAGTAAGACTTAGTGAGACTTGTGGTTGCGAGACTTAGAACGAGGGTTTATGTTCACTTGGTAGGTTTAATGTCTTGCTTATTTCATTCTCTTTTGGTGTTGATCTTCGCCGTTGGGCATCGTATACTTATATTGTGACTTGCGTGGTTGTGAATCCGCCGATTAGCGAAGAGCTAGCTCCCGCTTGGGGATGCCTTTATTATTATCATGTATTTGTGGTTTTGGATCAAAACATACAAAGGAGGTGCTGTCCAAATTTTTAAAAGACGAAACATATTTTTCAACTACTAAAATCTACTTGCATTTTTCATGTTCCACTATCTATGCATTTTAGAAAATGTTGTTTTTATCATACCTTTATTTTCAAAACTTCACCTCTTTATTTTCTTTAAAAAGGTTTAGATTCTAGGCTTCGGCTTACTTAATTTACGTTACGCCTTTAGACGTGGCGAGATTTAAGTGCCGGTTACGAGCTAATATTTCGGGTAGTGAAAAAGTTGGTATCAGAGCGCCAGGTTTAACCTTGGTTCGAGTCTAGGTTTGACTATGTGGATTCTGGGGCGTAATTTAGTTCGGAACCTAGGTTTGACCTTACGGAAGTTAGACTTGAACATGAGGGTATTAGACTCGAACTTTCGTTTCATAGGTTGACCCTGATTGATAGAGTAGGTAGCTTGAGTAGAGTGACGTACCGTACGTATGTTCTGCGGCATATTTACGATACGATACTCCTCTTAAGAAACCTTATGATGTAAATATTTTGAGATCTATGATTCTCTTCATTACCCATGATTATACATCCATTTGATATCCTTGATTCTATTCATTTCCATGATCATACTCTCACTGATTCCGTTCCTCCTTATGATCATGTATCTATTCTGGATCTGTTGATTCCTTTCGTTCTTTTGATCTGTTTTCATCGATACATGCTTGAGGTTCCTGTCACCATGGTTTGAGCGCAGATTAAGCTGCTGCTAGTGATGCGGTCAGGGCGAGCTCGTCATGGACGAGGACTGACCATTGTGTTTTCTTGTGACATGAGAACATCTTGATTTTGTATTTGTGTTGTGACCTCTTGGTTGAGGTGAGTGTTCAGTTTTGCACCGTACGATTAGGCTATTGTTAGAGACTGCCAGATGTGAAAGGACCGTTGACGTACAGCCTACCTCAGAGTTTGCGATGTCGTCTACCTTACCGACAGATGACCCGGCTGTTGCTGAGATTGATGAGATGTCGTTTCCAGAGCTTACGATCTGAGATCACTGGAGCTTTCAGGTAGAGATGCGACGGTAGATAGCTAGTCTATCTTGAGTTGAGAGACGAAGGTGATTCGTCAGACTTGATGCGCCGGCGCAGGCCCAGTTGAGTTGAAGATTTCCAGTGTGGAGAATTTTATTCAGATCTAGAGTAGATCGATCTAGAGATGATGTGGTTCGTTGGATGATCCGATAGGATATCAGTAAGTGGACCAGCTTCGGATAGATGACCTCACCCAGATGCGTTGTGAGTTGATCGAGAATGGACGAGTATGGAGTATTCCTCCGATAGTTGGGACGAGTTCCCGAAGACGTGTTCGGCTAGATATCTTCTACAGAGTGATGAAGATACCGAGTTGTGATTTCGAGTCCGTGTGAGAGACTCCGGATTGACTGCAGCCGAGAACAATTGCAGGACGCAGATAGCCTGACGTGACATTAAAGTAGACGATAATAAAGACGAGTGGAACAAGAGCTTCATGCGAGATGCTGACGGGCTGTTGTTACTCCCCATTGAGATTAGAGATCTAATATGTATACAGAGGCGTTAGGATATGACCCGTTCCCGAGGAAATGCTGTGCGGAGAACGCAGATGTCCAGAAGACGAGAAAAGATTAGGTAAGAGTACCGGCCTCCGTATAGTTCGGCATAGGCGAGATAGGAAGAGACCCTGAGCAGGTTCCTTCCAGGACACTGCTGCAATAAGATTTGCACCGAGGATCAGATGTGTCACGTGTATTCAGAGGACTAGAGACCGACGCCAGTGACGTGCTGCTTACGAGCGGTCATACTAATTGGCCAAGAAATGACCAGAGAAGTGCCAGAGCGGAATCATTTCCGTCAGCACACCTGACCGGGCCGATGAGCCGATGGATTGCGAGATTGGTAATCCACAGAGAAAATGAGGACCCAGAGACAGAAGATGCCAGACTGTGAGCAGGAGGCAAGCGAATGTTCTTGCTCCGCCAATTTTGGGTGCACCGACATTTTTCGACATTGTAGGAGGTGTACCTCAATGTCATTTGTTGCGATTTGCATTTGTGATCCGAATATCATGCTTATATCGTTTGGATTTGAGTTTTGATGATTAGGTTTCATGATATTGTTTTCGTGCACCATGGCTGCACCTACTGGGTATTTACATTTTGTGCATAGTAATTGCACTTGATATACGTTTTACACACTGCTGTATTGGTTTATGATTTGTGCATATCTATTGCAGTTGAGGTCGATTTTGTACGTTCGTAGCACGTGTTTATGATCTCGTGGATTTCATACAGTTCATTAGATTTTGTGCATATGGTACGTACTCGATTTGATTTTTGCACTCGGCATAGCTCACATGTGCTTGCAGTGTATTGATACGTGTTTTGTGCACACAGTTGCATACGTTTTTGGATTTTATACACCTTGGTGCACTCGGTGTTGTTTTTATATTTATTTGATTTATTGATGCGTTTCTGTGCACTTGTTGCACTAGATTTTCATTTCGTGCATTTGTCGCACTAGATTTATATTTCATGCATTTGTTGTACTGGATTTATACTCTGTACATTGGTTGTACCGATTTTTGTCTTTGAGCATTCGTTTTACCCGATTTATGTTTTTGTGCGCGTTGCACTTGACATTCGTTTTCATGCATGCTACTGCACTAGATGCTTTTACGGACCGGATGCGCTTGGGTTGGATCTTTGCGCATATTAGGCGCTTGGTATTAGATATCATGCGCATCGGATGCATTTGAGTTAGATTTTATTCGTGCATGTCGGATGCACTTGCTTGAGATTTTATTCGTGCATGTTAGATGCACTTGATTTAGATTTCATTCGTGCATGATGGATGCACTTGATTTGGATTTTCGCGCATGTGGGACGCATGATACGAGGTGTGATTTTGTGCACACCTGATGCACTCGATTGGAATTTTCGTTCGGGCATATTAGCTGCACTGGATTGAGATTTTTATGCACAATAGATGCACCAGATATTGTTGTCGTGCACCCCCGTTGCACTGGACAGACGCTTTCGTGCACACCCGTTGCACTTAGTTTTGCTTGTGTGCATATTGTGGCACTTGTATTTGGATTTGATTTCCATGCGCACCAAACGCACGTGATTATTGGATACTCCTTTCGAGGCTGATTTTGCTCTTGAGCATCTTGTTTTCACGATAGGCATTTTGTTACGTAGTAGTCGAACAGGACTGATCCGAGGACAGTACCTGAGTATTTTGCATGCATTAAAAGTTTAAGCAGAGGTTTTCAAAAAGGAGCTATAGTCTTACTATTTCCTACGTGTCCGTGAGCGACACGAACGTTAAAAAGGAAAACCTTTTGGGATATTTTAAAAGGGCGGAACTTATATTTTAGCAAAACCTATATGAACATATATTTATACTTTACAAATGAGCGTCCTTCACTTGTGCCGTGAGTTACATATCACACGGCGATTCGAAGAGGATTTTGCATGTGTTTTATTCCATTTTAAGAGATGTTTCAAGGATGCGTACTATATACGTATTATAATATTTGACTAGTGCATAATGGATTTCAGTAGTGGATTTCGAGATCTATATCTCCATTGTAACTCCGATGATATGTGTACAAATTTGATGATTTGCGTGACGCTTAACGGAGTTCGACTTTGAGTTTCATACTTGTTATTAGGCGTACTTGACACGCTGTGGTATTTCTATATCTTCCGTGATTTCGGAGCCCCGTTGATTTGAGCAGATTACTGAAATGTTTTAGTATTTGGGGTTTAAATTTAAATTCGGGGACCAAATTTATTTAAGGGGGGAAGATTGTAACATTTCATAAAATATAAAATATTATTTTTGAAATTTAATATTAAAATAATATATTTCGCGAAAACTACCCGATTTGCGAAATTGGGGTTTTCGTAAAAGAGTATAAATATATACCAATATTTATGAAATAATTGGAGATTAAAATGATTTATTTATTTAAATATATATTTATTGGATTTGGCATTTTTATAATTTATTTTACGCGAGTTTAAAATTGGACCCGATTAGTGCACTACTAATCGCGACTAAGCCAAATCCGTGTTTGTGCAGTTTTCCATGGCTAGTTCACCATGTCATGTTGCATTTTGGTTACATGTTATGTTCTTGTGTTGTTTTTGGGGTATTGTGGTTGTTAGTTATATGTATGCCCTAGAGGCCATTACTGTACATACGATGTATATTGTAGTGGATGCTAGGACATATATAGGGAGGACTTTCTTGCTCGACATGATAGTATGCTATCTGGTTGTACTTTATCTTAACATGTACTCTGATTGTCTCTATATTACATGTTGATAAAGCCCTTAGGATATGTACTCGGCTACTGGGACTATGATGAGATCATACTAGTGGGGCCACGATAGTCGACGAGTACATCCTATAACAGTTCCTAGTCGAGGGTGTATCGAGACAGGGCATCGATGCACTAGAGTAGACTAGCGTATACGCATCTTGAGCCATATGATGGGCGATGGATGATCCCATATCCATCGGTGTTTGACATCAAGGATGGTGTACGGGTGCTCAGTAGAGACTGGGTACACTGGACGGACTCGCCGAGAACTCCCAGATGGTATTATACCATACGTCAGATGGCAGTTCTCCGGTGACACTGGTACAGAGTAGTCTGTTGACCCGAGATCTGTTAGTTATATGTATGCCCTAGAGGCCATTACTATACATAGGATGTATATTGTAGTGGATGCTTGGACATATATAGGGAGGACTTTCTTGCTCGACATGATAGTATGCTATCTGGTTGAACTTTACCTTAACGTGTATACTGATTGTCTTTCTATTACATGTTGGTAAAGCCCTTAGGATCTGTACTTGACTACCTGGACAATGATGCGGATCATACTAGTGGGGACATGGTAGTCCATAAGTACATCCTTCAAAGTCCCTAGTCGCGGGTGTATCGAGACGGGGCATCGATATACCAGAGTAGACTAGCGTGTACCTTCTCGACCCATACAGATGGGCGATGGATGATCCCATATCCCTTGGTGTTTGACATCAGAGATGATATACGGGTGCTCAGTAGAGACTGGGTACACCGGACGGATTCGCCGAGAACTCCCAGATGGTATTATACCTCACGTCAGATGGCAGTTCTCTGGTGACACTGGTACAGAGTAGTCTGTTGACCCGAGATCGTCATAGAGTCTTGTGTGGTTCCCACTGTGCTTTGATTTCCATCTTACCACGTCCAAGAGGGCATGCAAAACGGTGGTTTTTGGGTACAGTTCCGAGTCACATGGAGGCAATGAGCGATAGGAGGGGATTCGTCTCTCCCAGTATAGGGGTTGATGTTGCGCTGTGTTCGATTGGCTATAACAGGAAGTCCCTAGCCAGGGCTGCTCAGAGAATTGCTGGTAAGTGTTACCAGTAGTTTCTCGACCCGTTATGAGCCTCATATCGACACGACTTATCAAGCTATTGGGGTCTGACGTTTACCACCCCTAGGCAAGATATGAGACATATCAGACGATCAGAACGGACTGTACGGTAGTGTTACTGGTCGGATTCGCAGGAGTGTGAGCGGGCTTGCTCGTCGATCTTCTGATCGCTCAATACCCGGGTGGCCGTTACGTTTAGCAGACCGCTTGCGGCTTGTGGGTGTTTGATATGATCATCGCCTGCTGCCGGCGTATTGACGAGTCTTTAGAGTCCTACACAGAGGTTTCCTGGCTCAAGCGAAACGAAATAGGAGCGCATATGAGATATGTGCGGGACCGAGAATAATGCGTGTATGTGATACCGTATTCCATTCTCGCGATGAATGTATCGAATGTTTGTATGCGATATAACCTAGTTATCGATTCAAGCGTTGATTCGATAAGCCGATACATTGTATACTAGTCGGTTGTGTGCGACATGACCGGATCATTGAATCAAGTGTTGATTTAATGATTTAATGTATAATTATATATTTGATATATTACTTTGCATTAACTAGTAATGGTTCACTTTAAATGGATTTTCTCACTTGGATTGTGCAAGTTGTATATGTGATATACTTTTATGCACATGTTTGTATCATGTTTGATGATGCATATTAACTTGGTTAAGTGTAAAGATTAAACCATGGTTTACTTAATGATTAGGGTTTTGATTATCTTATTCATTTATTTATATATTCATTTTGGAAATTATTTAAGGATGGTGGCTTATTTTGTTTTATGTTGAAGTTTGTTGAAACTTTGATCAAGTCAACCATTCTTATCTCTTCCTTAACCCTAACCATCATATCTAACCATGGTCCATTCTCTACACTAAACTAAGGTTAATATTATGATAAGAATGGATTTTATTTTCTATTTTATATTATTCTTATCATAACAATATTCATCTTCTTCATCTTCTTCTTCATTGAAGAAGCTTGCTTCATCAATGGTGATTGATGAGAACAAGTGAGAAATCCAATTCTAAAGTCTACCCACTTCCTATTTCTTCATCCTCTACCTCTTGCCAAGTAGTAGAGTGTGTTTTCTTCACAAGTTTCTTGACTTGGTGAAGTCGGAGCTTGATTTAGCGATGCCTCGACGTAGATCATCTTCGGCATGGACATCGACGACCTAGCTCGCTTATTCTCCGATGAAGTCGACGCTAGAGCCCGGATTCCTTTTGGACAGCGGAGATGACTTCGTTACGGAGCTATGGAGGTGGAGCACCGGATCTACAAAGGTTGTATTTCCGTTTTCCCATTAGTTAATTGTTAACTAGTTAGCTTTTTCGCCTAAACTTCTAGCCGACAATCCGTAGTCGGGTTTGTAGACACCCGTAAAATTTTAATTTGGCATGTTCGATGCCTTGTGAGACCTCACTAGTGTGCCTAGGAACCCTACAGTGGTATCAGAGCCTAGCTAGAGCCTTAGGCGAAGTCCAGACGGAGTTTGAAGTCCGAACGAACCCGAAAACCCATTTCTAACATGCTCTCTGTCCTTTTTTGAAAACAGTGAGTTTTTCAACATTAAAAATATTCAGAAAAATCAGCAGGAACATATAAGACAAACTGTGAAATTCGTGGTCCTGATTCCACAAAGTAGGCGCGGATCCGCGGCCCTACAGTAGGATTACGCGGCGGATCCGCGGCTATTTTGTCGCGATGTGCATTTTGTTTTGCACAGTAACTCATAATTATTAATGCTGGATTTTCTGGAAATTTTTAATAGTTATTCAAGAGTTGAATTTTCTGGGATTGATTTGGGCATTCGGTGTTTCGATCGGAGTATCAAATTTTGTCTGTGTGGCTTTCCGGATAATTTTTAGAATATGTTAAAAAGTTCGACCGGATATAAATACCCAATTTTTCCCCTGTCGGGAAATTTCCAAATGTTGGATTTTTCCGTAGTTAAACGACGTTCTAAGTAGTGCAAGTAACGCGATGGTCCCTCTAGAAGACAAAAAACCTTAACTCGATTATGTGACCGTCTTGAACTGCCCTTTGAACCTTAGGGTTTGGGGCAGTACGGCGTGCCACATGTGAGGCGTTGGCTTGACCCTTCTACGGCTGGACCGTTGGTACTGAGGCACGAACGGAATGTTGTTAGACTTATTTCATGTGTTGAGCTATATCGGGAAAACTTGGGTGTTCGAATGTTCAATCGGAAAGTTTAACATTTTCTAATTATCTGGAATGGGATACAATAATTGGAATTCACAAAAAGTTATGTGATAACTAAATGAATGTTATAAACATAGCAGTTTAGTCTCACTTGATCGGTTGCCACGGAATTTTGATGTGATCAAAAGTCCGTCGCAATCACGTAGCGTACGCGGATACCCGCCGGGTAAACTTAATAGACAGCCTCACTCCATAGCCCCGACCAAGTGACTGTAGGAGAACCCCGTCGCCGAAAGCATCCGTTCGGATGCTCGTGGCAGCGGTGTTCCGCCTTGGTGCACTTCGTCGACGGTATCAGGGGTGCGGCCGCCTACTAAAGTTTGCGACGAGTATTCGATCAGACTGTCGGGAATCTTGTTGAATTGCCCGACTCGATATTGAAAAGTGTTTTCGATAATGAGACTGAAATGCGGGGTTTATAATTGTTAGGCATGCGATGTCTAAGTAATTCATTTGGTCAGGCATGCGATGTCTGAGGTGGTTGCGGATTCCAACTGTTGTAGTTTTACACTTTCTTTTCTGTGACCGTAAGTGTAATATGTGATATCGCCGGTTTCGTTGCTATATGTCAACGACAATTGGGATGCGCATATTTACTTACGTTGATGACATGTGATGTTATGTGTTGCTGGATATGTTATATTGGATCGTCGTGTTTGAATAGCCGGGGGTTTTTATGTGAGATGAGTGTTTTTCATTTTCATTCATGTAAAAACTTGTATGTAATATTCTTTTATTGGGGCGCTTCCAGGTTGCGGAAGTTGTCACCGTTTGTATATTATTTACTTTTCCGCACTAGGATAGACCCAAGGAGGGGAGCACAAGTAACCGGGTTCTGGAGTCCAGTGGGAGACCAACTCGAGGAGTCGAGTCCGGGTCTCCTAACTCCAGAATTGGTAGAGTTGCTTGCCGCTCTCGTAGGGGTCTAGGGGTGTGGGTTTGGCTATTCATCGCGACCGTGGAATCCGTGTTTTATACTGGCTCGTATTGAAAACACGGACGTCCTAGTATATCCAATATTTCATATGTTTCTTCTGCTGCGATATCTGTGATGTGATAATGTGATGTTCTATGATAGATACAGTATATAGTATATATGATATATTTTATAGACGTTACTTATGTTTTACACCCGCGCTCGCCCTGCCCCGCTCTGCCGTTAGTTACCTAACCTAACGGTGCACGAGGGGACATCGAGGCGAATGCGGATGGCATAAGTGTACGTCGTATTTATCTGTGATGTTTAGGTATTTAATGATGGGACTTCATTAATGTGATTAATGAAATAAAAGAAACCTAAGATGTTGTAGAATCGAATTTCAAAAATAATACAGGTAGCTACAGTTCTTGCTTTGCACAGAGGTATATGTGATATATCCTGCACCTTATTCGATGAGGAAAGGACCGAGATACCTTCACCGGGAGTGACTCCTTTAGCAATAACTGACAGATGCTACACACTCGGTTTGTCTTTTGATTGCTTTTAAGTGTTTTTGCTTTGCACAGTGATATATATGATATATCCCGCACCTCATTCGACGAGGAAATGACCGACGATCCCTTCACCGGGAGTGACTCCTTTAGCAAAACTAGAAAAGCCTCAAAAACACTCCATTTCAAAATTCATTCGATCCTACAACGATATCAAGTTCATTACGCAATAGGTTTTCAGAAAAACCTGTCGTAGCCCTCCGTCATTTCAGATACGTACTAGTTAGTATTCGTGCTGCGGTTGTTTGGCCTCCGTCAAGGCGTAGTGTACGGTAGCTAACTAGTGCTTATCTGCTAGCATATGATGCGATTGGATTAGGGTATTCGTACGGCGTTGTTTGGCCTCCATCAAGGGTCGTGCGGGTGGGTTTAATTCAATCAGGAAATGACGGGTTGAACTTGACTAGCGGACTATGGGTTGTTTGGCCTCCGTCAAGGTCATAGCGAGCTAGGGGCAAAATATTATCGGGAATTTCAAGTGTTGAAATTTGCAATGAGATTGCATACCTTCTATGAGATAGTTGGATCCCGATACCCGCTGCGAGTAAGAGTTACTCCTGGGAGAGTTTTACGCATTACAATTAGCCGATCAAGTAGGTGTCTAGAAAGGTGTTAACGAGGTTACGCCTCTGGGAAAACGAGGTTTACATTAATTAGGTTCGTGCGAAAGCACGGGGGACCTCCCTCAAAGTACCGACACTGGCCTGGCTGAAAGATTGGCGAACTTGTAGTGTGTAATTAATCCCGGCTAGTCTTTCCTTTTAGGGTTTGAAGGAAGATTTGATAAAAAGCAGTGGGAGCCATCCTGATTAGATAAAATAATAACCAATCTATTCTTGCAAGAGCGCACGCTGAGTGTTTTCTTCTCTCTCTCTCCTGGTAGCGACCATATCACGCCTTAATCAAGATAATAATATGGAATATTGACCGAACCCGCTTGTAATTCTGAGCTGGGGAACGTTGGTCCCGCTCCAACTTATAATTGTTATAAGACAGAGCAGGAAATTGGGGATTACCAGAATTCCCGTGCCGCCCAAACGAAGAGAGTGCATGCTGATGCATCATCTTCGGGTGTGTTCGTTACAAAGAACTGTTTCTCTGTATCCTCTACGTCCTGGGTATGTGATACCAAATCAGGATCCCAGATATGTAATCTGTTACATAGGGCTACAGAAAGGTAGAGAACTGAGAACGGGTGATAAGTTTCATGAGACAGAAAACGGGGCAAGTGTTGCAGCCAAGTCTGTTGGTCACTGTCACCCTGTATTACCAATACATTGATTCTGAACGAATGTTATTAGATACCGAACCTGATATACAAAATCATATCAGTCTCTTTATTAGTAAAGAAATGATAAAATTTTTTATTGCTGGATAATGTTTTGAACATTTCCTATATCAAAAGTTGATCGGTTCAGGCACGTTATCTAAAAGCATTGATGTTCTAAATCAAACTACAGTTCTTAGTATACGGAACACACACAAGAGGAAGAGTTCAGATATGAACGAATCCTTCTTGAGGCATTGTAGACTAGGTCATATCAATGTGACCCGACTGACTGGAGTTACATTTAGATGCATATTTAAATCAGTTTGAATTTACATCTTGTGAAACTCGCCAGTCATGTCACAAAGATAAGATGACCATAGCTCCGTTTACTGGAAACAGAGAAAGAGTTAGTGAACTCTTGGGATGATACATGTTGATGTATGTAGGTCCCCTGTCTACACATGCCAAGACCGGTTCTTTGTACTTCATTACATTCTCTGATAATCTCTCGAGATTCAGACATATGTTCCTGTTGAAACACAAGTCCGAACCTTTTGAGATATTCACAGAATATAAGTTAGAAGTAGAGAGCCAATACGGGTATAAGTATTATGTCCTATGATGAGATCAAGGAGGAGAATACTTGTGCACGGAAATCCTGGATTATACTAAAGGAGAATGAGATTCTCTCTCAGCATTACTCCTCTGTATACACCATAGCACGATGGTATATCAGGGCGGATCAATCACACCCTATATGATAAGGTGTGCTCTATGATGAGTACTACTGAGTTACTTTTTTCCTTTTTGGGAGTTATGCACTTGAGAAGCTGCATACCTATTGAATAGGGTTCCAATCAAATCAATTGCCTACCATTTCATATGTGATATGGAAAGGGAAGAGCCCATATCTTAAGATAGTTAAGATTTGGGGTTGTCCGGCCTATGTCTAAAAGCAAAATCCGGACAAGCTCGAGGCAAGATCTGTTATGTACAACTGGAAAGGTTCCAACTATACAAACAACAGAAGATGATTTGGTAGAACCAAAGGATTCAGTAGATACCAACGAACCTCAGCCTCTCCGCCGATCTAGTAGGGTTCCTCACCCACCTGAGAGATACTTCGGTTTCTCTATGACAGTGGGAGCGAGGATTGCATCATGAAATGATGACCCAACTAGTTTCGAGCTGGCCATCAGGAGTAGGACTCTGTAAGAATGGCTGGATGTTTATCGATCTGAGATGGAATCCTTATACACCAACAAAGTATGGACTTTGGTTGGTATATCTGAAGGGTTAAATCCCCATCAGGAGCAAGTATATCTTGAGAAGATTACTTGGTGTACATGGAAAAGTTGAGACTTTCAAAGCTAGACTTGTTAAAGGTTTTCGTCATTGACCAGGCGTGGATAATGATGAAACCTTTTCAAGTACCTATGCTTAAGTCCATCCAGATCCTACTTGTCACGGCTACATACCATGACTACGATATCTGGTGGTTGGGTGTCATGATTGCTTTTCTAAATGATGTTTTAGAAGAGTGCGTCTATAAGTACACAGCCAGAGGGCTTCGTAGACAGTGGGAGCAGCGGAAACGTGTGCAAGATACTTTATTGGATAAAGCAGGCATCGCGGAGTTGGAACATCTGTTTTGATGAAGTAGTCAAAGAGTTTGACATCATCAAAATGGTAGATGAACCTTGTATATACAAAAAGGTAGTAGGGAGTATGGTGGTGATCCTCGTAGAGTACGTGGATGACATACTCTTGATAGGGAAGGAGTTTCCTATGCTACGCTCGATCAATCTCCGCTTATCACAATGATTCTCCATATAGGATCAAAGTGATACCTCCTAAATCCTGGGTTTTTGGATCTATGAGATAGATCTAATTGGATGTTAGGACTCTCACTAGTTGTAGTGAGACGGTATCAACCGATCCTGGGGAGAATCACTGGAAGGGTTCCAGGGTGATAAAGACGACTGAATGTCAGTCACAGGCATTGTCTTTACCCTCAGTAAAGGGACGGTATGTTGGAAGAGTTCCAAGCTAAATACCGTGACATACTAGACGATAAAGGCACGATACATCGCTACTTAAGATGCTACCATAGAGGCAGTCTGGGTGTATAATAGTTCATGAGATGAACTTCGTTCCTACCATTGTGAGACAATGGAGTTGTGGCTTATGCCAAGGAACGCCGGTCCCATCAGTGATCCAGACATATTCTAAGGCAATATCACTTGATCATGGAGATGGTTGATCTCCAGGGAGATCGAGCTTAGGAGAGTAGACTCAGAGGACAACACAGCGGATCCACTCACAAAGGCCTGTTCCCAGAGAGAGACTTTTATGGGATGGTTGAGTATGAGATATTACAACCACTGCTATCAGATGGCCCTAGTGCAAGTGGGAGATTGTTAGTTATATGTATGCCCTAGAGGCCATTACTATACATAGGATGTATATTGTAGTGGATGCTTGGACATATATATGGAGGACTTTCTTGCTCGACATGATAGTATGCTATCTGGTTGAACTTTACCTTAACGTGTATACTGATTGTCTCTCTATTACATGTTGGTAAAGCCCTTAGGATCTGTACTTGACTACCTGGACTATGATGCGGATCATACTAGTGGGGACATGGTAGTCCATAAGTACATCCTTCAAAGTCCCTAGTCGCGGGTGTATCGAGACGGGGCATCGATATACCAGAGTAGACTAGCGTGTACCTTCTCGACCCATACAGATGGGCGATGGATGATCCCATATCCATTGGTGTTTGACATCAGAGATGATATACGGGTGCTCAGTAGAGACTGGGTACACTGGACGGACTCGCCGAGAACTCCCAGATGGTATTATACCTCACGTCAGATGGCAGTTCTCTGGTGACACTGGTACAGAGTAGTCTGTTGACCCGAGATCGTCATAGAGTCTTGTGTGGTTCCCACTGTGCTTTGATTTCCATCTTACCACGTCCAAGAGGGCGTGCAAAACGGTGGTTTTTGGGTACAGTCCCGAGTCACATGGAGGCAATGAGCGATAGGAAGGGATTCGTCTCTCCCGGTATAGGGGGTTGATGTTGCGCTGTGTTCGATTGGCTATAACAGGAAATCCCTGGCCAGGGCTGCTCAGAGAATTGCTGGTAAGTGTTACCATTAGTTTCTCGACCCGTTATGAGCCTCATATCGACACGACTTATCGAGCTATTGGGGTCTGACGTTTACCACCCCTAGGCAAGATATGCGACATATCAGACGATCAGACCGGACTGTACGGTAGTGTTACTGGTCGGATTCGCAGGAGTGTGAGCGGGCTTGCTCGTCGATCTTCTGATCGCTCAATACCCGGGTGGCCGTTACGTTTAGCAGACCGCTTGCGGCTTGTGGGTGTTTGATATGATCATCGCCTGCTGCCGGCGTATTGACGAGTCTTTAGAGTCCTACATAGAGGTTTCCTGGCTCAAGCGAAACGAAATAGGAGCGCATATGAGATATGTGCGGGACCGAGAATAATGCGTGTATGTGATACCGTATTCCATTCTCGCGATGAATGTATCGAATGGTTGTATGCGATATAATCTAGTTATCGATTCAAGCGTTGATTCGATAAGCCGATACATTGTATACTAGTCGGTTGTGTGCGACATGACCGGATCATTGAATCAAGTGTTGATTTAATGATTTAATGTATAATTATATATTTGATATATTACTTTGCATTAACTAGTAATGGTTCACTTTAAATGGATTTTCTCACTTGGATTGTGCAAGTTGTATATGTGATATACTTTTATGCACATGTTTGTATCATGTTTGATGATGCATATTAACTTGGTTAAGTGTAAAGATTAAACCATGGTTTACTTAATGATTAGGGTTTTGATTATCTTATTCATTTATTTATATATTCATTTTGGAAATTATTTAAGGATGGTGGCTTATTTTGTTTTATGTTGAAGTTTCTTGAAACTTTGATCAAGTCAACCATTCTTATCTCTTCCTTAACCCTAACCATCATATCTAACCATGGTCCATTCTCTACACTAAACTAAGGTTAATATTATGATAAGAATGGATTTTATTTTCTATTTTATATTATTCTTATCATAACAATATTCATCTTCTTCATCTTCTTCTTCATTGAAGAAGCTTGCTTCATCAATGGTGATTGATGAAAACAAGTGAGAAATCCAATTCTAAAGTCTACCCACTTCCTATTTCTTCATCCTCTACCTCTTGCCAAGTAGTAGAGTGTGTTTTCTTCACAAGTTTCTTGACTTGGTGAAGTCGGAGCTTGATTTAGCGATGCCTCGACGTAGATCATCTTCGGCATGGACATCGACGACCTAGCTCGCTTATTCTCCGATGAAGTCGACGCTAGAGCCCGGATTCCTTTTAGACAGCGGAGATGACTTCGTTGCGGAGCTATGGAGGTGGAGCACCGGATCTACAAAGGTTGTATTTCCGTTTTCCCATTAGTTAATTGTTAACTAGTTAGCTTTTTCGCCTAAACTTCTAGCCGACGATCCGTAGTCGGGTTTGTAGGCACCCGTAAAATTTTAATTTGGCATGTTCGATGCCTTATGAGACCTCACTAGTGTGCCTAGGAACCCTACAAGATTGTCATAGAGTCTTGTGTGATTCCCACTGTGCTTTGATTTCCATCATACCACATCCAATAGGGCGTGCAAAAGGGTGGCTTTTGGGTACAGTCCCGAATCACATGGAGGCAATGAGCGATAGGAGGGGATTCGTCTCTCCCGGTATAGGGAGTTGATGTTGTGCTGTGTTCGATTGGCTATAACCGGAAATCCCTGGCCAGGGTTGCTGAGATTTACTGGTAAGTGTTATCAGTAGTTTCTCGAACTGTTATAGACCTCAAATCGACACGACTTATCGAGCTACTGGGGTCTGACGTTTACCACCCCTAGGCGAGATATGCAACATATCAGACGACGAGACCGGACTGTACGGGAGTGTTACTGTTTGGATTCGCAGGAGAATGTACAGGCTTTCTTGTTGATCTTCTGAGCGCTCAATACCTGGGTAGCTGTTACGTTTAGCTGACCGCTTGCAGCTTGTGGGTGTTTGATATGATCATCACCCACTGCCGGCGTATTGACGATTCTTTAGAGTCCTACACAGAGGTTTCTTGACTCAGGAAAAAAGGAGTAGGAGCACATATGTGATATGTGCGGGACCGAGGATAATGCGATATATGATACCGTATTATATTCTCGCGATATTTGATATCAGCCGGGTCATCGGATCAAGTGTTGATTCGATGAATCGGTACGGATAAATATTGGCCGGTTATATGCGATATAGCCGGATTGTCGGATCAAGTGTTGATTCGATAATTTAATGTATAATAATATATTTGATATATTAAATTACATTAACTAATATTTGCTCACTAAAAGATTCTTTTTCTCACTCGGATAATACATTGATATATATGCAATATATGTTAATTGTATTATTTTATTTTGTTACGATAAATATTATATATGTGATATATAATATTGTAACATGATATGATAACTAATGCAACTTGTTTAGTGGAGTTTAAACATGATTAGGGTTTGGATTAGGGTTAAGCTTTCTAGATGTTTCTAGAAGCTTTTCTTTTTGTCATGATAAAGATATTTGCAAGTGACTCATGCTTTAACCAAACCCAAACCCTAACCCTAGTTAATTCTCTACAAGAGTTAGCTTGACCATGGTTGCATTATCTATCATATTATTTCATTTCCTATTCATCACAAAAGGATAACTAATATTGTTCATCTTCTTCCTTCAATTCTTTCATGAAAAAGCTTACTTGTTTTTCAAAAGGTGATGAATAATTGTGAGAAAAAGATAAATAAATAGAGCAAAAATCCTACTTCATCATCCTCATCTTCCCTTGCCATTTAGATGAGGGTGTTCACATCATTTCATGAGTGTTAACTTGTGTTAAAGAAACTTCAAGGTAGATCATCATAGTATCGAAGATCGAAAGCAAAGGTTGCGTCTTTCTCTTCGTGGAACCTCTCGAGAGTCCGGATCCCGATGATCGCAGCGAAGGGACCACAACACGGAGCATATGAAGTGAAGGACCGGATCTACAAAGGTTGTAATCCCTCTCACTTAGTGTTAAAATGTTTAGCATGTTAGTTTTCGCCTAATCTCTAGTTTAAAGTTCCGTATTCGGGTTGTTCGGCACGGCTAAATTTTTATTCGGGCATGGTTGATGCCTCGTAGACCCTTGTGCGCGTGCCTAGTAACCCTACAGTGGTATCAGAGCCAAGCTAGAGCTTTAGGCGAAGTCTGAACGAAGTTTAAAGTCCGATCGAAACCCGAAACCCCGATAAAACATGCTCTCTGGAAATTTTCTAAAAATTGGGATTTTTCCACATTAAAAATATCCAAAAATTACAGCAGGTAATTATAAGGATTACTGTGAAGCACGTGAGCGTAAGTCGCCCAAAGAGCCGCGGAACCGCGGCCCCACCCCAGCATGTGCGGCGGTTCCGCGGCCACGTGGTCGATTTATGGCACGTGGTTTTCACAGTAACTCCTATTTTGTAATGTTGTATTTTATGGGAATTTTTAATATTTATTGAACTGTTGAATAATCTGGGTTGTATTGGGGACTTAAAGTTTCGATCGGATATTATAACTTTGTTTTGTTTCTCCGGATAACTTTTAGAAACTGTTAAAAAGTTCGAACGGATATCAATAACTCACTTTTTCCCCTGTCGGAAAATTTTTCAAAAGTTGGATTTTTCCTCGTGTTTAAGAATGTTCTAAGTCATGCAAGTAACTCGATGGACCCTCTAGAAGACAACAAACCTTAACTCGATTATGTGACCGTCTTGAACTGCCCTTTGAACCTTAGGGTTTGGGGCAGTACGGCGTGCCACATGTGAAGCGTTGGCTTGACCCTTCTACGGCTGGACCATTGGTACTGTGGCATGTGATAGACGTTTTTAAACTGATTTCAAGTGTTGAGATATATTGGGGAAATCTTGGGTGCTTGATGATTCGATCGGAAAGTTTAACTTTTTCTATTTATCTGGAATGTGATACAATATTTGGAATCCACAGGAAGTTATGAGATAACTGATTTGAATATTATAAACATAGCAGTTTATTCTCAGTTGATCGGTTGCTACGGAATTTTGATGTGATCTAAAGTCCGTCGCAATCACGTAGCGTACGTGGATACTCGCCGGGTAAACTTAATAGACAGCTACGCCCCATAGCCCCGACCAAGTGACTGTAGCAGAACCCCGCCGCCGAAAGCATCCGTTCGGGTGCTCGCGGTAGCGGTGTTCCGCCTTGGTGCACTTCGTCGACGGTATCGGGGGTGCGGCCGTCTACTAAAGTTTGCGACGAGCATTCGATCAGGACGTCGGGAATCTTGTTGAATTGGCCGACTTGATATTGAAAAGAGTTTTCGATAATGAGACTAAAATGCGGGGTTTATAATTGTTAGGCATGTGATGTCTAAGGTATTCATTTGGTTAGGCATGCGATGTCTAAAGAGATTGCGAATTCCAACTGTTGTAGTTTTACACTTTCTTTTCTGTGACCGTAAGCGTAGTATGTGGTGTATCGCCGGCTTCGTTGCTATACATCAACGACAATCGGGATACGCATACTTGCTTACGTTGATGATATGAGATATTATGTGTTGCTGTGATATGTTATATTGGATCATCGCTTTTGAATAGCCGGGGGTTTTATGCGAGATGAGAGTTTTTCTTTTTCATTCATGTATAATTCTTTTGTATGTAATATTCTTTTATTGGGGCACTTCCAGGTAGCGGAAGATGTCACCGTTGTATATTATTTACTTTTCCGCATTAGGTAGACCCAAGGCGGGGAGCACAAGTAACCGGGTTCTAGGGTCCAGTGGGAGACCATCTCGAGGAGTCGAGACCGGGTCTCCTAACCCTAGAATTGGCAGTGTTACTTGCCGCTCTCGTAGGGGTCTAGGGATGTGGGTTTGGCTATTCATCGCGACCGTGGAATCCGTGTTTTATACAGGCTCGTATTGAAAACACGGACGTCCTAGTATATCCAATATTTCATATATGTTCTTCTGCTGCAATGTTCTGTGATGAGATCATATTACTACCTGTGACGAATGTTTATATTATATAAATGAGATATATGTTATATTGCAGATTTCGTTTCAAAAGAGATGCTTGTGAAGCATAATAAAATGGGACTTCATTAATGAGATTAATGAATTAAAAGAAACCTAAGATATTGTAGAAACTTGTTTATAAAAACTGGTAGCTACAGTTCTTGCTTTGCATAGCGGTGTTCCTTGTAGAACATCCAGCACCTTATTCGATAAGGAAAGGACCGAGATCCCTTCACCGGGAGTGACTCCTTTAGCAATAACTGGCAGATGCTACAAACTCGGTTTGTCTTTTGATTGCTTCTATAGTTTCTGCTTTGCACAGTGATATATATGATATATCCCGCACCTTATTCAATGAGGAAAGGGCCGACGATCCCTTCACCGGGAGTGACCCCTTTAGCAAAACTAGAAAAGCCTAAAAAACATTCCATTTAAAATCACTCGATTCTACAATGATATCAAGTTCATTACGCAAAGGGTTTTCTTAAAAACCTAGCGTAGCCCTCCGTCATTTTAGGAAGTAGAGTACTTAGTATTCGTGCTGCGTATGTCGACTTTAGTTGAGGCGTAGTGTACGGTAGCTAAGTGATGTCTTCCTACACAGCATATGATGCGATTAGTTAGGACATTCATGTGATTATGTCGACTATAGTTGAGGGTCATGTAGGGTGGGTCTGATTAATCATGAAATGACGGGTAGAACTTGACTAGTGCTTATGATATGTTGACCTTAGTTAAGGTCATAAGTACCAGGGGTAAAATATTATTGGGAATTTCAAGTGTTGAAATTTGCAATGAGATTGCATACCTTCTATAAGATAGTTGGATCCCGATACCCGCTGTGAGTAAGAGTTACTCCTGGGAGAGTTTTACACATTATAATTAACCGATCAAGTAGGTGTCTAGAAAGGTGTTAACGGGGTTACGCCTCTGGGAAAATGAGGTTTACTTTAATTAGGTTCATGCGAAAGCACGGGGGACCTCCCTCAAAGTACCGACACTGGCCTGGCTGAAAGATTGGCGAACTTGTAGCATGTAATTAATCCCGGCTAGTCTTTCCTTTTAGGGTTTGAAAGAAGATTTGACTAAAACAGTGGGAGACATCCTGATTAGATATATTAGATAACCAATCTAATCTTGCAAGAGCATACGCTGAGTGTTTTCTTCTCTCTCTCTCCAGATAGCGACCATATCATGCCTTAATCAAGATAATAAAACGGATATATTGACTGAACCCGCTTGTTATACTGAGCTGGGGAACGTTGGTCCCGCTCCAACTTATAATTGTTATAAGACAGAGCAAGAAAATTGGGGAATACTAGATTTCCCGTGCCGCCCAAACGAAGAAAGTGCATGCTGATGCATCATCTTCGGGTGTGTTCATTACACAGAACTGTTTCTTAGTATCCTTTACATCCTGGGTATGTGATACCGGATCAGGATCCCGTATATGTAATCTGTTACATGGGCTACAGATAGGTAAAGAACTGAGAACGGGTGATAAGTTTCATGAGACAAAAAACGGTGCAAGTGTTGCAGCCAAGTCTGTTGGTCACTGTCACCCTGTATTACTAGAATACATTGATTCTGAACAAATGTTATTAGATACCGAACCTGATATACAAAATCATATCAGTCTCTTTATTAGTAAAGAAAGGATATAATTTTGTATTGTTGGATAATGTTTTGAACATTTCCTATATCAAGAGTTGATCAGTTCAGGCACGTTATCTAAAAGCATTGACGTTCTAAATCAAACTACAGTTCTTAGTATATAGAACACACACAAGAGGAAGAGTTCAGAAATGAACGAATCCTACTTGAGGTATTGTAGACTAGGTCATATCAATGCGACCAGACTGGCTGAAGTTACATATAGATGCATATTTAAATTAGTTTGAATTTACATCTTATGAAACTTGCCAGTCATGTCACAAAGATAAGACGACCACAGCTCTGTTTGTTGGAAACAGAGAAAGAGTTAGTGAACTTTTGGGATTGATACATGCTGATGTATGAAAGTCTCCTGTCTACACATGCCAAGACCGATTCTTTTTTCTTCATTACGTTCTCTGATAACCTCTCAAGATTCAGACATGTGTTCCTGTTGAAACACAAGTCCGAACCTTTTGAGATATTCACAGAATATAATTTAGAGAACTAAAAAAAATACGGGTATAAGTATTATGTCCTTTGATGAGATCAAGGAGGAGAATACTTGAGCACGGAATTCCTGGACTATTCTAAAGGAGAATGAGATTCTCTCTCAGCATTACTCCTCCGCATATACCATAGCACGATGGTATATCGGGGCGGAGCAAACTCACCCTATTAGATATGGTGTGCTCTATGATGAGTACTACTGAGTTTCCTATTTCCTTTTGGGTGTTATGCGCTTGAGAAGCTGCACACCTATTGAATAGGGTTCAAATCAAATCAGTTGCCTACCACTTCATATGTGATATGGAAAGGGTGGAGCCCATATCTTATGATTATTAAGATTTGGGGTTGTCCAGCCTATGTCTAAAGGCAAAATCCGGACAAGCTCGAGGCAAGGTCTGTTATGTAGAACTGGAAATGTTCCAGCTATACAAACTACAGCAGATGATTTGATAGAACCAAAGGATTCAATAGTTACCAACGAACTTCAGCCTCTCCGCCGATCTAGTAGGGTTCCTCACCCACCTGAGAGATACTTTGGTTTCTCTATGACAGTGGGAGCGAGGATTGCATCATGAGATGATGACCCAACTAGTTTCGAGCTGGCCATCAGGAGTGGGACTCTGTAAGAATGGCTGGATGCTTATCGATCTGAGATGGAATCCTTATACACCAACAAAGTATGGACTTTGGTTGCTTGGTGTACATGGAAAGGTTGAGACTTTCAAAACTAGACTTGTTAAAGGTTTGCATCATAAGACCAGGTATGGATTGTGTTGAAACCTTTTCTAAGGATCTATGCTTAAGTCCATCCAGATCCTACTTACCACGGCTACATTCCATGACTACGATATCTGGTGGTTGGGTGTCATGACCGCTTTTCTAAATGATGTTTTAGAAAAGAGCGTCCATAAGTACACAGCCAGAGAGCTTCGTAGACAGTGGGAGCAGCGGAAACGTGTGCAAGATGTTTTATATGATAAAACAGGCATCGCGGAGTTGGAACATCTGTTTTGATGCGGTAGTCAAAGAGTTTGACTTCATCAAAATGGTAGATGAACCTTGTATATACGAAAAGGTAGTAGAGAGTGTGGTGTTGATCCTCGTAGAGTACGTAAATGACATACTCTTGATAGGGAAGGAGTTTCCTATACTACGCTCGGTCAATCTCCGCTTATCACAAGGATTCTCCATATAGGATCAAAGTGATACATCCTAAATCCGGGGTTTTGGATCTATGAGATAGATCTAATTGGATGTTAGGATACTCACTAGTTGTAGTGAGATGGTATCAATCGATCTTGGGGAGAATCACTGGAATGGTTCCAGGGTGATAAGGACGACTGAATGTCAGTCGTAGGCTTGTCTATACCCTCAGTGGAGGGACGGTATGTTGGAAGAGTTCCAAGCTAGATACCGTGACATACTAGACGATTAAAGGCAAGATACATCGTTACCAATGATACTACCAAAGAGGCAGTCTGGATAGTTATAAGTTCATAAGATGAACTTCGTTCCTACCATTGTGTGACAATGGAGTTGTGGCTTTAGCCAAGGAACTTCCGTCCCATCAGAAATCCAGATATAATTCTTAGGCAGTATCACCTGATCATGGAGATGGTTGATCTCCAGGGAGATCGAGGTTAGGAGAGTAGACACAGAGGACAACAGCGCGGATCCACTCACAAAGGCCTTTTTCCTAGTAGAGACTTTTATGGGATGGTTGAGTATGAGATACTTCAACCGCAGCTAATTGTTGGGTATGCGATACCATAACAGATGGCCCTAGTGCAAGTGGGAGATTGTTAGTTATATGTATGCCCTAGAGGCCATTACTGTACATACGATGTATATTGTAGTGGATGCTAGGACATATATAGGGAGGACTTTCTTGCTCGACATGATAGTATGCTATCTGGTTGTACTTTATCTTAACATGTACTCTGATTGTCTCTATATTACATGTTGATAAAGCCCTTAGGATATGTACTCGGCTACTGGGACTATGATGAGATCATACTAGTGGGGCCACGATAGTCGACGAGTACATCCTATAACAGTTCCTAGTCGAGGGTGTATCGAGACAGGGCATCGATGCACCAGAGTAGACTAGCGTATACGCATCTTGACCCATATGATGGGCGATGGATGATCCCATATCCATCGGTGTTTGACATCAAGGTTGGTGTACGGGTGCTCAGTAGAGACTGGGTACACTGGACGGACTCGCCGAGAACTCCCAGATGGTATTATACCATACGTCAGATGGCAGTTCTCCGGTGACACTGGTACAGAGTAGTCTGTTGACCCGAGATCGTCATAGAGTCTTGTGTGATTCCCACTGTGCTTTGATTTCCATCATACCACGTCCAAGAGGGCGTGCAAAAGGGTGGCTTTTGGGTACAGTCCCGAATCACATGGAGGCAATGAGCGATAGGAGGGGATTCGTCTCTCCCGGTATAGGCAGTTGATGTTGTGCTGTGTTCGATTGGCTATAACCGGAAATCCCTGGCCAGGGTTGCTGAGATTTACTGGTAAGTGTTATCAGTAGTTTCTCGAACTGTTATAGACCTCAAATCGACACGACTTATCGAGCTACTGGGGTCTGATGTTTACCACCCCTAGGCGAGATATGCAACATATCAGACGACGAGACCGGACTGTACGGGAGTGTTACTGTTTGGATTCGCAGGAGAATGTACAGGCTTGCTTGTTGATCTTCTGAGCGCTCAATACCTGGGTAGCTGTTACGTTTAGCTGACCGCTTGCAGCTTGTGGGTGTTTGATATGATCATCACCCACTGCCGGCGTATTGACGATTCTTTAGAGTCCTACACAGAGATTTCTTGACTCAGGCAAAAAGGAGTAGGAGCACATATGTGATATGTGCGGGACCGAGGATAATGCGATATATGATACCGTATTATATTCTCGCGATATTTGATATCAGCCGGGTCATCGGATCAAGTGTTGATTCGATGAATCGGTACAGATAAATATTAGCCGGTTATATGCGATATAGCCGGATTGTCGGATCAAGTGTTGATTCGATAATTTAATGTATAATAATATATTTGATATATTAAATTACATTAACTAATATTTGCTCACTAAAAGATTCTTTTTCTCACTCGGGTAATACATTGATATATATGCGATATATGTTAATTGTATTATTTTTATTTTGTTACGATAAATATTATATATGTGATATATAATATTGTAACATGATATGATAACTAATGCAACTTGTTTAGTGGAGTTTAAACATGATTAGGGTTTGGATTAGGGTTAAGCTTTCTAGATGTTTTTAGAAGCTTTTCTTTTTGTCATGATAAAGATATTTGCAAGTGACTCATGCTTTAACCAAACCCAAACCCTAACCCTAGTTAATTCTCTACAAAAGTTAGCTTGACCATGGTTGCATTATCTATCATATTATTTCATTTCCTATTCATCACAAAAGGATAACTAATATTGTTCATCTTCTTCCTTCAATTCTTTCATGAAAAAGCTTACTTGTTTTTCAAAAGGTGATGAATAATTGTGAGAAAAAGATAAATAAATAGAGCAAAAATCCTACTTCATCATCCTCATCTTCCCTTTCCATTTAGATGAGGGTGTTCACATCATTTCATGAGTGTTAGCTTGTGTTAAAGAAACTTCAAGGTAGATCATCTTAGTATCGAAGATCGGAAGCAAAGGTTGCGTCTTTCTCTTCATGGAACCTCTCGAGAGTCCGGATCCCGATGATCGCAGCGAAGGGACCACAACACGGAGCATATGAAGTGAAGGACCGGATCTACAAAGGTGTTAAAATGTAGATCCGGTCTAGTGAGAGGGATTACAACCTTTGTAGATCCGGTCCTTCACTTCATATGCTCCGTGTTGTGGTCCCTTCGCTGCGATCATCGGGATCCGGACTCTCGGGAGGTTCCACGAAGAGAAAGACGCAACCTTTGCTTCCGATCTTCGATACTAAGATGATCTACCTTGAAGTTTCTTTAACACAAGCTAACACTCATGAAATGATGTGAACACCCTCATCTAAATAGCAAGGGAAGATGAGGATGATGAAGTAGGATTTTTGCTCTCTTTATTTATCTTTTTCTCATATTTATCCATCACAAAAATCAAAGCAAGAAACCATTTCAAGCAAAGAAGAAGAAGGAAGAAGATGATGAATAATGATAGAATCCTTTTGTGATGAATAGGAAAAGAAATGATATGATGAATAATGTAACCATGGTCAAACTAACCCTTGTAGAGATTTGACTAAGGTTAAATGTTTGGTTAGGTTAAGGAAATATCTAGCATAATATCTTAACAAAGACAAAGAAAGAAAGCTTCTAGAAACTTCTAGAAAACCTTAACCCTAATCAAACCCTAACCATGTTTAATCTCTACTAAACAAGTTGCATTAGTTATCATATCATGTTACAATATTATATATCACATATATAATATTTATCGTAACAAAATAAAATAATACAATTAACATATATCGCATATATATCAATGTATTATTCGAGTGAGAAAAAGAATCTTTTAGTGAGCAAATATTAGTTAATGTAATTTAATATATCATATATATTATTATACATTAAATTATCGAATCAACACTTGATCCGACAATCCGGCTATATCGCATATAACCGACTAATATTTATCCGTACCGATTCATCGAATCAACACTTGATCCGATGACCCGGCTGATATCAAATATCGTGAGAATATAATACGGTATCACATATCGCATTATCCTCGGTCCCGCACATATCACATATGTGCTCTTACTCCGTTTTGCCCGAGTCAAGAAACCTCTGTGTAGGACTCTTAAGAATCGTCAATACGCCGGCAATGGGTGATGATCATATCAAACACCCACAAGCTGCAAGCGGTCAGCTAAACGTAACAGCTACCCATGTATTGAGCGCTCAGAAGATCAACAAGCAAGACTGTACATTCTCCTGCGAATCCAAACAGTAACACTCCCGTACAGTCCGGTCTCGTCGTCTGATATGTTGCATATCTCGCCTAGGGGTGGTAAACGTCAGACCCCAGTAGCTTGATAAGTCGTGTCGATTTGAGGTCTATAACGGTTTGAGAAACTACTGATAACACTTACCAGTAAATCTCAGCAACCCTGGCCAGGGATTTTCGGTTATTGCCAATCGAACATAGCACAACATCAACTCCCTATACCGGGAGAGACGAATCCCCTCCTATCGCTCATTGCCTCCATGTGATTCGGGACTGTACCCAAAAGCCACCTTTTTGCACGCCCTCTTGGACGTGGTATGATGGAAATCAAAGCACAGTGGTAATCACACAAGACTCTATGACGATCTCGGGTCAACAGACTACTCTGTACCAGTGTCACCGGAGAACTGCCATCTGACGTATGGTATAATACCATCTGGGAGTTCTCAGCGAGTCCGTCCAGTGTACCCAGTCTCTATTGAGCACTCGTACACCATCCTTGATGTCAAACACCGATGGATATGGGATCATCCATCGCCCATCATATGGGTCAAGATGCGTATACGCTAGTCTGCTCTGGTGCATTGATGCCCTGTCTCGATACACCCTCAACTAGGAACAGTTATAGGATGTACTCGTCGACTACCGTGGCCCCACTAGTATGATCTCATCATAATCCCAGTAGTCGAGTACATATCCTAAGGGCTTTATCAACATGTAATATAGAGACAATCAGAGTACATGTTAAGATAAAGTACAACCAGATAGCATACTATCATGTCGAGCAAGAAAGTCCTCCCTATATATGTCCTAGCATCTACTACAATATACATCGTATGTACAGTAATGGCCTCTAGGGCATACATATAACTAACAATCTCCCACTTGCACTAGGGCCATCTGTTATGGTATCGCATACCCAACAATTAGCTGCGGTTGAAGTATCTCATACTCAACCATCCCATAAAAGTCTCTACTGGGAAAAAGGCCTTTGTGAGTGGATCCGCGCTGTCGTCCTCTATGTCTGGTCTCCTAACCTCGATCTTCCTGGAGATCAACCATCTCCAAGATCAGGTGATACTGCCAAAGAATTATATCTGGATTTCTGATGGGACGGTAGTTCCTTGGCATAAGCCACAACTCCATTGTTACACAATGGTAGGAACGAAGTTCATCTTATGAACTTATATATATCCAGACTGCCTCTTTGGTAGCATCCTTGGTAAAGATGTATCTTGCCTTTAATCGTCTAGTATGTCACGGTATCTAGCTTGGAACTCTTCCAACATACCGTCCCTCCAGTGAGGGTTAAGACAATGCCTGCGACTGACATTCAGTCGTCCTTATCACCCTGGAACCTTTCCAGTGATTCTCCCCAGGATCGATTGATACCATCTCACTACAACTAGTAAGTATCCTAACATCCAATTAGATCTATCTCATAGATCCAAAAACCCAGGATTTACGAGGTATCACTTTGATCCTATATGGAGAATCGTTGTGATAAGCGGAGATTGACCGAGCGTAGCATAGGAAACTCCTTCCCTATCAAGAGTATGTCATCGACGTACTCTACGAGGATCACCACCATACTCTCTACTACCTTTTCGTATATACAAGGTTCATCTACCATTTTGATGAAGTCAAACTCTTTGACTACCACATCAAAACAGATGTTCCAACTCCGCGATGCCTGTTTTATTATATAAAACATCTTGCACACGTTTCCGCTGCTCCCACTGTCTACGAAGCCCTCTGGCTGTGTACTTATAGACGCTCTTTTCTAAAACATCATTTAGAAAAGCAGTCATGACACCCAACCACCAGATATCGTAGTCATGGTATGTAGCCGTGGCAAGTAGGATCTGGATGGACTTAAGCATAGCTTTGAAAGTCTCAATTTTTCCATGTACACCAAGTAATCTTCTCAAGATATACTCGCTCCTGATGGGGATTCAACCCTTCAGATAAAGCAACTGTTTCCTGATTTAAAATCAGGAAGCTTCTGTGAAAAGCTTCAGAAGAGGGTCACGTGCTTACACGTGACTAGCGGTCACGTGTTCGCACGTGACACCTGAACGCATCATTCAAGCAAGTTCAGTCTCCTGACAAAGTCGAAGAAAAGGGAGCTTCAGGAAGGGTCACGTGCTCCCACGTGATCAAGGTCACGTGTCGGCACGTGACATTTAAATTCAAGCAGCAAAGGCGCACATTGGTTCCCTGATCAAAGTCAAGGAAAAGAGCTTCAGAAAAGGTCACGTGCTCTCACGTGACCAGAGTCATGTGTTGACACGTAACGTTCAAGACAGCAGACCCGTTCTCCCGTTGAACCAAAGAAAGAGAGTTCAAACAAGGGTCACGTGCTCACACGTGACCAGGGGGTCACGTGGTAGCACGTGATGTTTAAGCAGCAATCAGAAGACGCAGCGCAGAAGGCTCATTCCAAAGGGGGTCACGTGTCTACACGTGACCATGGATCACGTGGTCACACGTGACCGGCTTTCAAAGCCCATATTTTTTTAACGACAGAATTAAATTCTGAAGGAAATTCGAATCTTTCCAAAGGAAAGTAATTATTTGGGACCAATCAAATTAAAGATTCAGAGATGATTAAATATCATCTATCTATGGAAAATCCCGGGTTTGGAAAGATTTCCCCTTTAAATCTAACCAAAATAGCAAGGGAGAATCTCTGGATTTAAAATCCAATGGTGAATAAAATTCACCTAATCATCCAACGGCCCAAAATGAATGATGAATGCAAATCAAATATCAATGAAGATTCGTCAAAAACTGATTGATTCGGCTGCTTCTCCTATAAATAGGAGCCAAAAGACACAGAGAAAGATATACATACGGAGAGAAGAAAAGAGAAAAGGAGAAGAGCTTTGATACTTGAAAAAGACTCAGATCTTCTGCAAAAAAAACCCTAGGTAAGAAAGGGAAAGCCTTTTGGAAAGAAAAAGAATTTAATTCTCAACAGAGTTTAACTCTGAGGCATAAAACGAGAGAGCATATCTCCTCCCTCTTTGATAGAGGATCTGCAAAGTGCACATCTCCCCTTAAGGTTGAGAATTTAATTCTCAATGGGTCGAGATCCTGCCATGCAGATCCAAAACATAGAGAAGGAATGCAAGTATGAGAATTTAATTCTCACAGAACTATAGGAATTTAATTCCTCCAAAATAAAGTTAGGGTTCGACCCTGTATTATGGGAATTTAATTCCTTCAAAACAAAAAGAAACAGGGTTGAACCCTAATCAAGAACATAGTTTTGTCGAAACAGTGGGAATTTAATTCCTTTAATCATAATCCTCAGAAAAGGGGAGTTTAATTCCTTAAAAGCTTTTAGGGTTTAACCCTATTCGGTTCTTCGCATAAACAAGGAATTTAATTCCCACAGAAAACTCAGATTTAAACTCTGTTCCAGAATATAAGCCTTCAAAAGGAAATAGGAATTTAATTCCTCTGAAATTAAAAGTTCGAGGAATTTAATTCCTGAAAGAGGAGCAACAGATCCTCCAAAAACAGCATTGAGGCAGGGTCACGTGTCACCACGTGACCCCCCCCAAAAGCCCTACAGAAAGCCCCTTTGAGGCAGCACCCCACGTGACACACGTGACTTTCAGCAGGAGCCTTAACACATAGGCATTTGAATGCCCGTCACGTGCTAACACGTGACGCTATCAAAGACACAGTAATTTCGGCAGAATCATTGAAGGGAAGGCACTCTCACGTGGGGCCACGTGACCGTTCTTGCTGTAGTGTTTGACACTAAGTTAAAACTCTCGAATCCAGTATTGAAGTGCTATCGGACCTTAGTGTTCAACACTAATTAAAGAATTTTGTTCGTAGTGTTCAATATTAATTGTTTTAATATTCGGCACTAATTTAAGATCCCCATTGCCAGTGTTTAACACTGAGCTGTTTTAGTGCTTATGATCATTTCAAGGCCTTGTTGCTGGTGTTTAACACCAATTATTCTTCTAGTGTTAAACACTAACCTGTCAAACTCATTCCCAGTGTTCAACACTGATTGCTTTGAAGTGTTTAACACTAGTCTATAGCCCAATTGGCTAAAGGGATGGAGGCAAAGCTTCTCCCTCGATGGACTCACAAGGAATCAATATTCCAGACATGATGGGACTTAGCCCAAGCTGGCCATAAGTCCTCAATTCGTGACTAATTGGGCCAATGGGCTCATAACATGATTAATCAGTCCTGACCTCAAATTGGGCCAGGGGCTGTTCAAGCCACTCCGGTTCTAGGGTACATCTCTTCACTCCTTTGATACTTGGCATTGTAATCCCTCAATGTCTTCAAAGAGGTGACGGGTCCCGACGACCACCCATGATATGGACTGTGGGGTCCTTAAACTCATACAAATTCCTGGTCACGTGGAATACGGATAATGTCACTCTTTGACCCCGTGGGAAACGTCCAGAGCGGATCCTGGTCCTCGCAGAGCACGGCAGTGAACCCGTGTGAAGCATCCAGAGCGGAGCCTGGTCCTCGCTAAGCACGGCAGTGAACCCGTGTGAAGCATCCAGAGCACATACCGGACTGTGGGGTCCTTAAACCCATGGACTACGACGTCCTTAACCTTGACCGAGATGTCTTAAAACTAACAACGGACCGCAATGTCCTTAAACTACCCACGGACCGCAATGTCCTTAAACTACCCACGGACCGCAATGTCCCTAAAACTAGAACAATAGAGCCCCATATGCTCGTTTGTCGGATCTAAACGGTCCCGTTTAAGTTGATCTTAGCCTCAAAGATGGCTAACGTATCCTTAAACCTTCAAACAGACTGGACTATGAATCCCCCCAATTAACTCTGGCTCGAGGGTACATCCCTGAACTCCTCTGACATCCGTCGTTGTAATCCTTCAACGTCGTCAGAGAGGTGATGGGTCCCGACGGCCATACATTCATGGACCACTATGTCTCTAAACTGGAACATTAGAGTCCAAACGCTCTTTTGTCGGATCTAAACGATCCCGTTAAGTTGATCTTAGTCACAAAGTTAGACTAACGTATCCTTAACAAACGTTTGAGTTGATCTTAGCCTCAAGTATGGCTGACGTATCCTCAAACCAAACCCCCCAAACCCAAATCTAAGATAATACGGATTTGGACTAGTCCACGCCCTACGGGCGACGACATAACTCAGTCTCCGTAAACAATCCACGGGCAGCCACAAACAAAACAAACACACACGACACGAAGTGAAATTCTGGAGAAGGAGAAAGTTGTTACCGCAATGCGGTAGCGTAATTAACTGCAGGGGCTTGCGCCTGCAGGGAAGAGCGTCCCCACAATCAAAAACCCCTCAAACGAGGGGGAATCTGACGAAGTCTGCTACATCGGACGCATCCGTTTAAACCTTCGATACATGGTGCCATAAATCAACTTGGCATCTTCGGAGAGGTGGACGGATAGCACCTATTAGCATCTGCCCCGAACCTCAGGCGAGACAGCCCATGTCTCGGCCGTCTTTCGGAGGGGAACAGATTCTGGCACGCCCGGTGGGACCTTTTCCTCTTTCCACTCCACACTTCGTGTGTCGTGATTCGCGAACCAAACGTGGTTCGCTAATAGTTGCCCTCGGGTTTCAAGGTACTGAGAATTGGCATCTCGCTTATTGCAGAAAACAAAGGATCGATGGCTTCCACCCCTGCGAAATCCTCCAACTGCTCAGACTGCAATTGCAGCCGACGCTCTGCCTCGCCAGGAGGTATAGCCTATGGACCCCAAGCTGCTTCGCTATTCACAATGCCAGTGGAACAGGTCACTCGCGCCACCACAGGATTGTTCTTTGGGACTATGATCCCGCCGACAAACTTTACCGCTCCAGTGCTGACAAAGGAAACTCTCGGGAAGTCAGTCTTTGATCGTCTTACCCCTGCCGCGGCTCCTCTCAACGAGTCGCCCAACGTCGATGCCTCGGTCTTCTCTAGACTGGGCCAGGAATCCTGCGAGCTCATCACGGGGCCTACAATCTCAGAGAAGGCTGCTTTTAAGAAGATGGCCGTTCCCGTTCCCGAAATCGCCAAGGCAACCTCTCCAGCCAAAAAGTCAGTCTTTACAAGATTGACGGCTCCGGCCTTTGCTCCCGCTTCCCAAAGGACATCGGTCTTCGATAGGCTAACGCCAACAACAACCCCCCATCCACACAGGGGGCAAGAAGGAACCATTCTTACTGCTGACCCAACGCCACCCGCTCGACGCGCTCGACGTCGCCATTGGCGCCGAGTAAGGAAGGCTGGGGGCAACTCTCCCTCCGGGCTGACTCCAGCGGCCCCGGTGGCAGAGGTCGATGCTGCTGTTTCAACTCGGAACAGCTTTGAAATGCTAAATAAGGTGCGAAGGAATTCCCCCACGGCAGTACTGAAGAGGTCTCCTCCCTCATTGAAAAAGGTTGAGGAAACAAGACCCGAACAGCCCCGATCTCCTCAACGGCTGTCTTCCAAAATCTATAAGGCTTGGCGGCAGGCCCGAGACTCGATCATCGATCCAAACTTCTCCCGCCAGCACAAGAAGCTGAAAATCCAACCTGAAGCCAGTCACCAAGCTAAGCCCCAAAAAGCCGGTGATCAACTGACTCACAAAAGGAGGAGGCCAAAGAGGACCTCACAGCAAGTAGCGACGACTGAAAGCACTAAACCCAGACGCCCTGAGTCTGGGGGCATGGTGGTGCACACTGTCTACATGGCCTTTGGGAAAGAGGAAAGCCGCACTTCCACAGGCCACCGACCCCTAACCCGATCCGTGACGAAAGCCCAGGAGCAGCAACAAAAGCTTCAAGAAATGATGAATGCTATGGCCGCGCTCACCGGACCAAAAGAAAACCCAGAAACGTCCTCAGACGCACGCCGGGAGGAAGAAACAGACGCTGAATTCCTTCGCCGGACACTGGAGAGAAGGGACAAAGAGGCTGCTGAACAAGCATCCAACATACAACGGATGGGCCTTCTCTTTCAAGACGTGATAGGAATGATGATCCAGCAGGACTCACCCGCCGAAGATCCCCCGATCGTTCTTGAAGACGACCGAGGAGAAACGTCAAATCCACCACCAGCCCTTTCAATGGCCAAGGAGGAGGCAATCTCTAAGGCTGACTTAGCTGACTACATAGCCCAGCAAATCCGAGTTCATCATGCGACTGAGGCAGCTGGTCAAGTCGTGAAAATGGGGCGGCCGTATCCGAGCTGGTACGATCAAATCAAATACCCGCAAGGCTATACGATACCGAAATTCCATGTGTATAAAGGGACCGGCAATCCCCACCAACATGTTGCCCAGTTCCGGGCCCTCTGCGGTAACACCGGCGGTGACGATAAATTGTTGCTTCGCCAGTTCGTGGGCAGCTTATCAGAAACAGCGTTCGAATGGTATTCAGAACTCCCGAACGATTCCATTAAAACGTTCGCTGAAATGGAGTTGTTGTTCACTCAGCGATTTGCAAGTGCCAGCGAACGCACTCCAATAACCGCACTTATTAACGCCAGGGTAAAGCCGGGCGAAACCTGGGTCCAGTACGCTATACGCTGGCGGAACTTGTGGTCGAGATGTGAGCAACGCATCGAGGAAGCACCTGCGGTAGGCATGTTCGTGGGAACCCTAGACCCCCACGCAACTATCTCCCAGTTCATGATGTTCTTTAAGCCAACCACATTCCAGGCTTTAATCGACAAGTTGGCTCAGATGGACCAGATGGGTCATAGACCATCTCCCCCGAAATCGGAACCGCGGAATGACAAGGGTAAAGGAAGGGCAACCTTCGTCGCGAACGCCCAACAGCAACCTAACGTCCCGAAATCGGCGGATCAACTGGAGGAAAGACGCCGGTACTATAATGAGAAAATGAAGCGTCCCTACTCGTTCCCGCGAGACAAGACGAAGCGGTTATTCGAGCTGGCGATACGCAACAGGCTTATAAACCTACCAAATCCAAGGCGACCGCCGCAACCCACCGAGGTGAATGACTCCAACTACTGCCCTTACCATCAAACGGTAGGCCATCCGATTGAAGATTGCTTCGTCTTCAAAGGATGGATTGAAGACCAATACCTCCAGGGGAAGTTTGTACTGTCCGGAAAGTGGAAGGTGAACCCACCACAGCCGCATGCTCCTAGGAAAGCGGATACACCGGGGGCAACATGTTCTTTTATTGAAGAAGCTCCATGGGAGGTCGTGCTATCAACTAAAACCAAAAGAATGCTGAAAGACCTTCATGCGTGCCCTGCGATCGAATGGAAGGACCCTCTTGAACCTCAAATTATCAAAGGAATGTTGAAGCCCCGCCCAATTATAAAGACTAACGATAAGAGCCCAAATACTCACGTCCAACCGTCGAAATCTTCGAAGAAAAAGAAGAAGAAATCCAAGAAGTCCGTGAAGCTTGGAAACGAGCACACGAACTTACAGAAGCAAATCGACGCGCTGGAAGAATACAATCAAAAGGCGCGAACTCCTGTCACACTGCAAGAGTTCCTCAACCATATCTTTCAAGAGGAAGATGAGGGAGAGAGCTCGTCGGATGAATCCGAAGGATATGTGGCGAGTTGTAACGTAATCTCCCACTCGTTTACCGATGATGGGAAAACTCCCGGCACTAAGAAGATGGAGGCAGAGCCTGTACCAGAGCGTCCATGGCCAACAGACGAAATGATCGACGCTTTTCTAGACGAGATTCGTCTAAAATGTAAAGCGGACCAGGAGCGTGAAATGACCACGTCGGAAAGAGCCAAATGCGGGCGACTGAACGGAAGAGTTGAACTACCTCCGCCAGAGCGAAAAGTATCCGAGGTAGACAAGAAGATATTCAAGACGAAAAAAAGGTTTGCCAAAGCCATGTCAATGGGGATGAAGCTACCGCCCTCGGAAGGAAACACACACAATGGGGTAGAGACGCACCCTGACTATTGCACATATCATCGGAAAATCTCACATCCCACGGAGGAGTGCGACGCCTTTAAGATATGGTGGCAAGGATATGTTGTTCGTCAGCAACATTTTAAGCGCATGAAACGCAAGATCCGTCGGGAGCGAAGAAGCACTGTCAATGGGCACAACATAACGACTGGCAACTGTTGCATGATTAACGCCAGGGAGTCACAAGTTCTCACCTTTGGGAGCGACTCTGATGAAGAAATGGCTCTGGGCCCTCTCTTTAAAGAATCTTTCTCGGGGAAGGAGGAGGAATCGGAGATCTGCGAGAACATCCAGCTGCGCAATCGCACGCTCCCAGAAAAGAATCTCGGGCCCGTCGGCCGAAAAGATAAGGGAAAGGAAAAGGTCATTGAAGATATCACTCTAGATGACCAGGTCATAAAAGAGCTAACTACCAAAAACCCTCCCAAAAAGGGTAAGGTAGACTATAACATCCTCGCGCACCTAAGGAAGCTACCTTCTCAGCTTAGCATTCTTGATGCCCTCCTATTATCGAAAGAAGCGCGAGACTCACTAATTAAGGCATTACAAGAACCCGAGCAATTCCAAGCCTTCCTCGCCACCGAAAGGATGAAGGATGAACTGGAGGAAGTGCATACGGCCGATGTCACTTTCGGTGATGAAGACCTCCTTCTCGGGACGTGCGACCACAACCGCCCCCTATATGTCTCTGGATACTGCCATGACATCAAGATAGGCAAGATCCTGGTGGATAATGGATCCTCCGTTAACCTCCTTAATGTTCGGGTGTTGAAGGAAATCTGCATGAGTGTGCAACACCTCGCTCGTGACAAAATTACTATCTCCGGTTTCGACTCTCAATCGTCACGGACTCTCGGATCTGTAATACTGACGTTACGCTTCGGACTTCTCGTCACAGACATCAAATTCCATGTCATTGACGCCAAGACCTGCTACAACGCCTTGCTCGGTCGTCCTTGGCTACACGAGTACAACATCATCCCTTCTACGCAACATCAGTGTATGAAGTACTTCAAGGATGGTTTCGAGTACACCGTAACAGGCGAGTTGAACCCGTTTTCTGTAAACGAAGTTCGCAAATACGAAGACGCGAAATACTTTTTGCCAGATTTCGAAGATACAGAAAGGTGTCGCGACCCAGAGGACAAAGCCGCCGCCACCATTCCCGTTTTTGGGAGCGATACTGAAGAAGAGGAAGAAATAGTGTATACAGGGCCATCCCAACGCAACAACCTGGGGGCGCCCACCCCCATACCGGTCTTCGGGAGTGATTCGGAGGACGAGGTTAACGCCGTATTCTCCAGTCGGCTGTCAATACAGGCACCCCTTTGCGAGGACCATAGTCTGCAAATCACCATGGTACCGCAAGAACACTATAAGGATCTCGACGCGCTTCAAGCTCACAGCGTGCAAGACCTGCAAACATTTTACGTCCCTCCCAGGCGAAGGGGTGAGAAGGTGATCCTATTCTACCAATCCTCAGAGTCGAAGGTGGAGAAAGAGATCTGGCACGGCGCTGATGTTATACTTGACAGGCTCCAACCCATCCGTCTGCCTAGATACTATACAAATGGATTGAAGAAGTTATTGAAGCGCCAAGGAGTACCTTTAAGACAGACGGTGCGGCAGGCTCGGTTCTATAACAGGATTTGGGATGTCCCCGGGACTCAGCGCAAATTGCCCAATGGGAAAATGGAAACACTTGGGCTTGGGTACGCGAGAACCGGAAAACGAGGGCGAACCCACAGCAGCTACGCTATATTTACCTTTGATGAAGAAGAGGACGCCCTGTCAGGAGAGGCCGACCCCTCATCAAAACTAGACCCCGCGATCGAAGCGCCAAGTTCGTCGTTTGAAGAGCGAATGGGCAAGCCTATCAGGAAGGTGGGTCAGAAAGCTCGGGAAGACCACGACCGCGAAATGGCCATCTACGAGAAGGCCAGGACGCAACGTCTATCTCAACGTGCTACAAAAGACAAACACGCTTATCCTCGTCAATCCGTTGTACGAAAGGCCCGACGCAGAGACGGAAATAAATCAAGAAGCGGCTCGGGCTTGTCCCTCATGAAGAAGATGAGTCGAGCGTACTCCTTCCCCCGAGACAAGACGGAGAGGCTGCTCAACCTCGCTATAAAACATCAAATGATCACGCTTCCAGAGTCTAGACATCCTGAGCAAGCTAGCAAGGTCTCTTATCCGAGTTATTGCTCTTATCACCGAGCCATAGGACATCCTACCGAAGACTGCTTCACCTTTAAGAACTGGGTCGAGGACCAGTACCGACGGGGCAGATTCGCTTTATCCGACGGTTGGAAAGTGACGCCGCCGCAAAAGCACGAGCCCAAAACCACAAGAGCAGAACCGGATCCGCCTCAGTCTTGGGAGCGAGTTCGCACCTGTTATATGATTACGATATTAAAAGAAGAGCCCGAGAACGAAGATGACCTTCCCCGGTGCTTCGAGAACAGCGATGATGAGTTGATCTCAGAATTCCCGCCCGCTCCGAAAGAACTGGAAGACGGTATACATACTACCGCAGATAACCTCAAGAAGATCGAGCTGGGATCGGCAGACGACCCGCGGCCGACATTTGTCAGCGAGCTGTTATCCGAGGAAAAGGTGGCCGCGTTAAAGAACGTGCTCCTACGGCATAAAGACTGCTTCGCGTGGAACTACTCCGAGATGCCAGGATTGGATCCGGAGATTGCGGTGCATAGATTAGCAATATCCCCGGATATCAAGCCAGTCAAGCAGGCGCCAAGGAGGATGCGACTTGAACTGGAGATGAGCATCAACGCCGAAGTCAAGAAGTTGATCGATTCCGGATTTATCCAAGAAGTCCAATACCCCGACTGGATCGCCAATATCGTCCCGGTAATGAAGAAGAATGGAACGGTGCGCATATGCGTGGATTTCAGGGATCTCAATAAAGCATGCCCAAAGGACGATTTCCCGGTGCCGGTAACCGAGCTAATGATAGATAACACATCCACTCACGAGGTCCTCTCCTTTATGGATGGTTCATCAGGATACAATCAGATAAAGATGCATCCCGAAGACCAGAAGCACACCGCTTTCCGGACTCCTTTGGGCATATTCTGCTACAAGGTTATGCCCTTTGGCCTAAAGAACGCCGGCGCTACCTATCAAAGGGCCATGACAAAAATCTTCGACGATCTCATACACGACATCGTCGAATGCTATATCGATGACCTCGTAGTGAAGAGCATGTCATACGAAGAGCATTTAAAGCATCTCGAAACCGTATTTCAACGCCTTCGGCAATATAATTTAAAAATGAATCCCCTCAAATGCGCGTTTGGAGTCTCCTCGGGCAAATTTCTGGGATTCATCGTTCGACACAGAGGTATTGAAATAGATCCGTCAAAGATTAAAGCGATCATGGAAATGCCTCCGCCAAAAACCCTCAAGCAGTTGCGGTCTCTCCAAGGGAAGCTCGCATACATCCGGCGGTTTATCGCTAATCTTTCGGGCAAATGCCGTCCTTACAGCCACCTGATGAAAAAGGGAACCCCGTTCGTTTGGAATCACAAATGTCAAGGTGCACTAGACGAGATCAAACAATACTTGCAAAATCCGCCGGTGTTGGCTGCCCCAGTGAAAGGAAAGCCTCTCATTCTTTACACGGCCGCCCTTGAAGGTTCTTTGGGCGCATTATGGGCACAGGAGAATGATCAGGGGAAAGAAAGAGCACTTTACTACTTAAGTCGAGTGCTGCTGGGGGCAGAAAGCAATTACTCGCCCATCGAAAAACATTGCTTGGCATTAATCTTTGCAATAACGAAGCTCAGGCACTATGCGTTGGCACATGAAGTCCGCCTCATTTCGAAGGTGGACCCCCTTAAATACCTGATGTCAAAGGCTATATTGACGGGACGACTCGCTAAATGGGCCTTGCTCTTGATGGAGTTCTCGATAACATATCAACCCCTCAAGGCAGTGAAAGGCCAGGCCATTGCCGACTTCCTCGCCGAGCACCCGATACCGACCAACTCTCCTCTGAACTGTGATTTGCCGGATGAGCATGCATTTGATGCAATTGGCGGTGGAAGCACACGATGGGAACTCTATTTTGATGGAGCGTCCTCCGTAAAGAAACAGAAACAGGGTAGCCCGATCATCAAATCGGGGATAGGCCTTATCTTTGCAACTCCACAAGGAGGAATAATGCGCTTCGCCTTCTCCTTAACGGAGTCAAGGACAAACAATGAAGCCGAATACGAAGCTCTGATAGCAGGCCTCGAAATCGCCATCAACATGGGAATTGAAGACCTCCTCATATACGGAGATTCTCAGCTGGTCATTAGCCAAGTAAATGGTGACTACCAAACGTGCAAACCAGAATTGGTGAAGTACGGCGAAAAGGTGCAACAACTGTTGGCCCAGATCCCCTTCTATATTCTAGAGAACATACCGCGCGCAGAGAACAGCAAAGCAGACGCATTGGCCAAACTCGCTAAAGAACTGGCCGACGAGAACCTCGATGATGTTAGAATCATAGTACAAAGCCGTCGAGTGCTCGCCCCGGCAGAAATATCTCCGGAATCATGCGGAAAAAAGGGAACGACTGAGCAGATGACCCTACAAATAAAAGACCATGAGAAGGCCGAAGACTGGAGGGAAGTCTTCATAGACTACTTTAAGTCCCACCGAATGCCCGAAGAAGCGTCCTCAAGACATCGGCTCATGAAACGAGCCTTATCTTTCGCTTTCGTCAACGATATTCTATACAAGAGATCGTTCGATTCTCTATGGCTGAGATGCTTGGGACCTGACGAAGCAGAAAGAGTCGTTCAGGAAGTTCATAACGGACTTTGCGGTTCTCACCAAGCAGGCCCAAAGATGAAGTTAAAAATTAAACGGATGGGTTATTACTGGCCCACGATGATCCAGGACTGCTTCGAGTATGCGAAGCAATGCCACTCATGCCAGATCCATGGAGACTTCATCCACCAACATCCGAATCCACTGCACCCGACGTTGGCTAGTTGGCCATTCGAAATGTGGGGGACTGACATAGTCGGCCCCATTGAGCCAGCATCATCCCGGGGACACCGTTTTATCCTGGCGACCACTGATTACTTCTCCAAATGGGCAGAAGCAGTACCGCTGAAGGAAGTGAAGACGGAGAATATTCTCCACTTCTTCAAGACGCACGTCATCTATCGGTTTGGAACTCCACGGCGGATTATCTCCGATAATGGGCCGGCCTACCGAAGCCATAAGATTAGCCGCTTCGCACAGCAGCACAATATAGACTGGAGATATTCTTCAGTTTACAACCCACGAGCTAACGGTCTAGCCGAAGCTTTCAATAAGACCTTGACGAAGATCATAAAAAAGACCGTCTCCAGGAATAAGAGGGACTGGCACGAAAGGCTGCAAGAAGCCCTTTGGGCTTATCGAACTACGTTCAAGACGGCCACAAACACAACGCCGTACGCGTTGGTGTTTGGGACGGAAGCAGTGCTCCCCCTCGAGATAGAGTTACCCTCTCTACGAGTAGCAGTCCACCACGAGCTGACGAACGAAGAAAATGCTCACCTTCGGCTTGAGGAGCTTGATGCCCTCGACGAAACCCGGCTCATAGCGCAACAACATCTAGAAGCCTACAAAGCAAAGATGACGCGCTCGTACGAACGATTGACCAGGCCGAGGACATTCCGCCAAGGCGAACTCGTACTAGTGGTCAAATGACCTATGATCCCCAATCGTGCCAAGCGGGGAAAATTTGAGCCAAACTATGAAGGCCCGTACATCATAGACAAGGTCTACCAGGGTGGAGCCTACCTACTCATGGACATGCACGGTGAAAGGCCTTTCAGGCCAGTAAACGGCCGCTTCTTGAAGAAATACCATGCTTAATAAGCTGCAGCCTAGGTCAATGATGGATGACGACGACTATGTCCGCTCGCTATCTTCCTAAGCTCAGACTTTACAAGCAGCAGCCGGCCTTCCTATAACAACGGACCGAAACGTCCTTAAACTATCGTCGGACCGAAACGTCCTTAAACTATCGACGGACCGAAACGTCCTTAAACTATCGTCGGACCGAAACGTCCTTAAACTATCAACGGACCGAAACGTCCTTAAACTAACAACGGACCGAAACGTCCTTAAACTAACAACGGACCGGAACGTCCTTAAACTAACAACGGACCGAAACGTCCTTAAACTATCGACGGACCGAAACGTCCCTAAACTACTGCCGCAACGTCCTTAGGTTGACGAGATAAAAAAATAAAAAAAAAAAACAAAAAAAAACGGTATGTCCATAAGCAAAGTGGGCACGGATGAAAACCCGAAAGGGCTCCGTGAGTAAAAACAGCAGGGCTGCCGGCAAGTGTTCGTGAAAACCTGAGAGGGCGCGACCTTGTAAAAAAAAAGTGAAAAAGAATAAAAAAAAAAACGGTATGTCTATAAGCAAAACGGGCACGGATGAAAACCCGAAAGGGCTTCGTGAGTAAAAACAGCAAGACTACCGGCGAGTGTTTGTGAAAACCTGAAAGGGCGCAACCTCGTTAAAGGACACTTACAGAGTCCTCTCGACCTTGTAAGGAGAAACCACCTGCGTGAGATCCTTACGACTCACAAAGGAGCAACACACTTAGGGATCCTCACGATTCCTAAGGAGAAAATACACTTACGAGATCCTCACGACTCGTAAGGAGAATTCTCTTATGGGACCCTCACGGCTCATGAGATTTGAAAGTCTTAAGTTACAGAAACCTGAACCTGTTCTTAAGCAAATCCTCCACAACCTCCGATATTGCCCTACAAGAGGCTCAATACTGACCCTTGTATACAATCCACGGGCGCGAATAAACATTTCCCCAGCAAAGTCCAACCCTTGTAGGTCCCTTCGACCCATAAGGAGAAAACCCTCCTGTAGGATCCTTACGACTTACAGAGGAACATACACTTAGGAATCCTCACGATCCCTAAGGAGAAAATACACCTGCAAGATCCTCACGACTTGTAGGGAGAAATACCTTTGTGAGACCCTTACGGCTCATGAAGTCAAAAGCCTTAGTCGACAGGACCTTAACCCTGGTCGCTAAGCCTCCTTTGCTTGACAACGACAAAGGCAAATGATGATTCGCTCCTGGCAATATCCCAGTCGTAGCGGTGCTGATGCCGAAATCGGTGTCCAAATTCAGGTTTACAGCGAAAAGCCAGTAGGCCGCACATGCATGTAAAATAGCCGAAATGATTGGGCAACTCGTAATAAAAAGCAACGAGTAAAGATAAAATAAATAGCCGAAATGATTGGGCACCGCGAAAAATAGCCGAAATGATTGGGCAATCGCGACCTTCGCGATATAAAAGCTGAAATGATAGAGCATCGCGGAAATAAAATAAAATAAAAAGAAGAAATGATAAACTTTAGCCCTACAGTTAAGGTCACATCGATCCCTGTATACAATCTAAGGGCGTAAACAAAGAAGGAACCATACTTCCCCGGCGAAGTCCGTCGAACGACGAAGCCAAAACCTCAACGGTCCATTTCAACCGAAGGAGCCAATGACTTCAACAAAGACTTCTCAACTCACGGATACAAACACTCCTTGACGAGAGCCTTCTGATCCGCGTCGACTCGCAGAGCCACCAGCGCCTCCGTGGGAATCATCGACTCGTTTCAAATCCCAAGGACACAAATAATCCTTGGCGCTTGGGAAACAAATAATCCCTCACAAAAACTTCTCAACTCACGGATACAAACACTCCTTGACGAGAGCCTTCTGATCCGCGTCTACTCGCTGAGTCAGCCAACGACCTCCGTCACGGAAACAAGTCAACAAACGACCTCCGTCACGGAAACAAGTCAACAAACGACCTCCGCCACGGAAACAAGTCAACAAACGACCTCCGCCACGGAAACAAGTCAGCCAATGACCTCCGTCACGGAAACAAGTCAACAAACGACCTCCGTCATGGAAACAAGTCAGCCAACGACCTCCGTCATGGAAACAAGTCAACAAACGACCTCCGTCACGGAAACAAGTCAACAAACGACCTCCGCCACGGAAACAAGTCAACAAACGACCTCCGTCACGGAAACAAGTCAACAAACGACCTCCGCCACGGAAACAAGTCAACAAACGACCTCCGCCACGGAAACAAGTCAGCCAATGACCTCCGTCATGGAAACAAGTCAACAAACGACCTCTGTCATGGAAACAAGTCAACCAACGACCTCCGTCACGGAAACAAGTCAACAAACGACCTCCGTCACGGAAACAAGTCAGCCAACGACCTCCGTCATGGAAACAAGTCAACAAACGACCTCCGTCACGGAAACAAGTCAACAAACGACCTCCGCCACGGAAACAAGTCAACAAACGACCTCCGTCACGGAAACAAGTCAACAAACGACCTCCGTCATGGAAACAAGTCAGCCAACGACCTCCGTCACGGAAACGAGTCAGCCGGCGACCTCCCCGTCAGAGCAATACTTCGACCAGGAAACAAGTCAACTCGCCAACCGCTTACAAGTCCTCTCGACTCGTAAGAGGGAGAAAATTCTCTCATAAGATCCTTTCGACTTACGAGAGAAAACCACACTTGGGAATCCTCACGACTCCTAAGGAGAAAATCCACCTACGAGATCCTCTCGATCCGTAGGGAGAAAAGTCTCTATGGGACCCTCACGGCTCATAGAGTTGAAAAGTCTTAGGCAGCAGATCTGAACCTGCGGCCTAAGCCATCGCTATATCTCGAAGAAACCAAAATGCTTACTCTATTACCTGTCAATCATGTTTATCAAGACAGCATGCTGATATTAAGAGAAGGGAGAAAGCAAAGAAATGATACAAGACATTGCAAAAAATGTGTATCTTTATTTATTAATTCAATCAAGTACATGGCGAATCGTACAAAAGAATAAAGAATGTATACATCTTATTCGAAAAAGAAAATTACAAGTATATTGATACAAGGGCAACTACTGGGAAGGAAGCGTCTTAAATAGCCCTATCAATTGCTCGCGTACTTCCTCCCACGCCTTCTCCTGAGCATCTAGTGCAAAATTCCTGGTCACGTGGAACGCGGATAATGTCACTCTTTGACCCCGTGGAAAACGTCCAGAGCGGATCCTGGTCCTCGCAGAGCATGGCAGTGAATCCATGCGAAGCATCCAGAGCTGAGCCTAGTCCTCGCCTAACGCGGCAATGAACCCGTGTGAAGCATCTAGTGCAAAATTCCTGGTTACGTGGAACGCGGATAATGTCACTCTTTGACCCCGTGGAAAGCGTCCAGAGCGGATCCTGGTCCTCGCAGAGCATGGCAGTGAACCCGTGCGAAGCATCCAGAGCGGAGCCTAGTCCTCGCCTAACGCGGCAGTGAACCCGTGTGAAGCATCTAGTGCAAACTTCCTGGTTACGTGGAACGCGGATAACGTCACTCTTTGACCCCGTGGAAAACGTCCAGAGCGGATCCTGGTCCTCGCAGAGCATGGCAGTGAACCCGTGCGAAGCATCCAGAGCGGAGCCTAGTCCTCGCCTAACGCGGCAGTGAACCCGTGTGAAGCATCTAGTGCAAACTTCCTGGTTACGTGGAACGCGGATAACGTCACTCTTTGACCCCGTGGAAAACGTCCAGAGCGGATCCTGGTCCTCGCAGAGCATGGCAGTGAACCCGTGCGAAGCATCCAGAGCGGAGCCTAGTCCTCGCCTAACGCGGCAATGAACCCGTGTGAAGCATCTAGTGCAAAATTCCTGGTTACGTGGAACGCGGATAATGTCACTCTTTGACCCCGTAGAAAGCGTCCAGAGCGGATCCTGGTCCTCGCAGAGCATGGCAGTGAACCCGTGCGAAGCATCCAGAGCGGAGCCTAGTCCTCGCCTAACGCGGCAGTGAACCCGTGTGAAGCATCTAGTGCAAAATTCCTGGTCACGTGGAACGCGGATAATGTCACTCTTTGACCCCGTGGAAAACGTCCAGAGCGGATCCTGGTCCTCGCAGAGCATGGCAGTGAACCCGTGCGAAGCATCCAGAGCGGAGCCTAGTCCTCGCCTAACACGGCAGTGAACCCGTGTGAAGCATCTAGTGCAAAATTCCTGGTTACGTGGAACGCGGATAACGTCATTCTTTGACCCCGTGGAAAACGTCCAGAGCGGAGCCTGGTCCTCGCCAAGCACGGCAGTGAACCCGTGTGAAGCATCCAGAGCAAACACCGGACTGTGGAGTCCTTAAAATCCATGGACTATGACGTCCTTAACCTCGACCGTGATGTCTTAAAACTAACGATCAACCCCCCCGATTCCCTACGGATTTCGCCTTGGTTTAAGGGTACATCTCTTCACTCCTTTGATACCTGGCGTTGTAATTCCTCAACGTTTTCAAAGAGGTGACGGGTCCCTGCAACCAAACACCGGACTGTGGAGTCCTTAAATCCACGGACTATGAGGTCCTTAACCTTGACCGCGATGTCTTAAAACTAACAGCGGACTGTGGAGTCCTTAAATCCACGGACTATGAGGTCCTTAACCTTGACCGTGACGTCTTTAAACTACGATACCTTGAGAGATCCCTGACTCCGTGAAACACGGATAAGGGTGATCACATCCGGCACTTGCAGGCCCTCACGACCTGTAAGGAAGAAAAACTCTCTTGTGAGATCCTTACGACTCTCAAGGGAAAACCCGCTTAAGGATCCTCACGATCTTTAAGAAGAACTCACACCTATGGGATCCTCTCGACCTGTAGGGAGAAAAACTCTTTACGAAACCCTCATGGCTCGTAAAAAGCAAAAGTCTCAGGAAGCAGATCCTAACCCTGAATCCTAAGCCACGGCTGTGCAAGGAGATCAAGATAGAATATCCGCAGAATGCGTTCAATGAAAAGGGGACACATCACTGAGAGGAAAATTGTATCTTTTATTCATAAACCAAAATGGATGCAAAATACAATTCAAAGCAAAAAAGGGCAGATACTCTTATTCATGAGTATGTACAAAAAAAAAAAAGGGGGTTCTACACTAACGAAAAAGATCACCAAACACAGGATCAACGGCACAGGGGTTGATGAAGCAAAGGACAAGATTCTCCATCTCTCTCTCCGCTTTCTCCAGCACATCGAAACGACGATTCTCGCGAGGAGTCGCTCCCCATCGGTTGGTGCCATGTTCGTCCGCGAATGCAAACATAATAGCTCGCCGGGCCCTTATCTCGCTCAGCAGATGAATTGAGCAGTCCTTCAGAGCTTGAGTAATCAAGCATGCTTCATGAAAACCCTCGAGCTTTCTTCCGCCGCATCAAGCATCGCCAGGGTCATCTCTGCCGGGTGAGGAGGAATGTCGGCAAGCACGGCCATGAGGATCATCCGGAGCCATAGGGAACCCATCGGGAGGGGAGACCCTCTACGGATCGAGAGCTCGTGCATGGCCGAGTCACATTCGTTGTCAGAAAGGAGGGGGTCCACCAACCGAGCAGAAAAGCGGGGGATCATCTCCTCAAGAGGAACTTCCCACGGCTGTCGACGAGCATGAGGGCGATTACAAGCCATGGCACCCGTTTCTCCCTCAAGAAAAAAAAAAAATATATATATATGATACGAATCTCTCTGTGAAAGGAAAAGAAGGCTGTAGCCTCATATATAATAAAGCGCATTAAGTGCTGTGCGCAGAAAATCTTGCATGGCGAAATTATTTTCAAGGCCTAAAAAAGGAAAGGCACCGAAAATCAAGGAGATGTAATTATTTCCAAGACCCTTTCTCTGCACTGAAAATACGGCATGGAAAATTTTGTGAACAGCCACATCAAGGGATCCCACGTGCGGAACACGTGAGGCCTAAACCTGACGTTCAGTTAAAAGGAAAATATGGAGTGATACCCTGCATGATAAAAAGCATAAACAGCAATAGTAGCAAAATAATAAAATCTCAGAGAAAAAAGCGTGCAAACATACAAGGATACAACAAAACTTGTCATTCAGACTTCAAGAAGGCAATACAAAATAAAAAGAAAAAAAAAACTTTTACAATGGTAAGGCTTCAGACGCGGGGCACGGGTTGAGAAACTCGGAATTGACTTTATTCAAGATCTTCCAAGCATTTCGAACCTCCCGAGTATGCTTTCTCTCACGGTCACAGGCATCGGGGTCCCCACGGATGTCCTCTTCCCTCCGGTAGGCGCCCAGTATGGCTGATTGCTGAAAAATCTGATGAAGGAGATCAATGAGATCATCCCGTCTTCTCTTTGAGATCAAGCCCATAAGGTACACCGAATGCACCTTATCCTCGGCAATGTCCAAGTCCCCGAGCGGTATGCCGGCGCAAAAGAGAGGAAGTGCCTCCCGGATCGCCAGCACGATTAGCCTCAGAAGAGAAGAGCGACGGGGGAGGAGCCTATGGTTGTACTCGTCGAAACGGCTCATGATTTCGGCACACTGAGCGTCGGTGAACTCCTGGTTCTGACCGCGGCCCAGCGCACGAATGTTCCCATAGGAGATGATCTCGTCAAGTCTATACAGATGGGCATCCATGGTACCTAAGATAAAAGTCAAGAGATTCATTACAAAGCCACCATTTCACTAATTGCAGAAGAACAGCCTTGGGCCAAGAGACCCCAGAGATTCTCTGTGTGAAGAAATCGAGTTCTTCGTTGGAATTTAATTCCTTGTTAAGAAAAGGGAATTAAATTCCCAAAAACATTTTAATGGAATTAAAGTCCATGGAGTTGAAACGCTGTCATCATCTCCCCGAAGATCACCTAAACCCTTAAAAGATCTACAGTTCGAAAGTTAGGTGGTTTCCTGTTCTTATGGAAAAACTTGAGGAAAAATGGGTTCTTTATGAAACCCTTAATACGGATTTAAAATCCAAAGAGTTCTTTTAAAGACGAAGGCGCTTTGGCCGTTCAACATTATTACCTGAGGAAAAGGGATCCGTCAACAGAGTTAAACTCTGGGAAATGTCTGAGACAGAGAACTAAGCTCTGAAAGCGAGAATTAAATTCTCAACGAAAAAGCTCTCAGAAGAAGAAGATGAACAAAGTGAAGGCTCCTATGAAGAGACAGCGGTATTTATAGAAGACAATGAAAACGCTTCGTCTCCCCAGATCCCTAGAGGAATCCAACGGTCACAAGAGGTGACAGCGTTGCACTCACGTGCAGACACGTGAGAACAACGCTGTGGGGGCATTTGTTTCCTGATTTAAAATCAGGAAGCTTCTGTGAAAAGCTTCAGAAGAGGGTCACGTGCTTACACGTGACTAGCGGTCACGTGTTCGCACGTGACACCTGAACGCATCATTCAAGCAAGTTCAGTCTCCTGACAAAGTCGAAGAAAAGGGAGCTTCAGGAAGGGTCACGTGCTCCCACGTGATCAAGGTCACGTGTCGGCACGTGACATTTAAATTCAAGCAGCAAAGGCGCACATTGGTTCCCTGATCAAAGTCAAGGAAAAGAGCTTCAGAAAAGGTCACGTGCTCTCACGTGACCAGAGTCATGTGTTGACACGTAACGTTCAAGACAGCAGACCCGTTCTCCCGTTGAACCAAAGAAAGAGAGTTCAAACAAGGGTCACGTGCTCACACGTGACCAGGGGGTCACGTGGTAGCACGTGATGTTTAAGCAGCAATCAGAAGACGCAGCGCAGAAGGCTCATTCCAAAGGGGGTCACGTGTCTACACGTGACCATGGATCACGTGGTCACATGTGACCAGCTTTCAAAGCCCATATTTTTTTAACGACAGAATTAAATTCTGAAGGAAATTCGAATCTTTCCAAAGGAAAGTAATTATTTGGGACCAATCAAATTAAAGATTCAGAGATGATTAAATATCATCTATCTATGGAAAATCCCGGGTTTGGAAAGATTTCCCCTTTAAATCTAACCAAAATAGCAAGGGAGAATCTCTGGATTTAAAATCCAATGGTGAATAAAATTCACCTAATCATCCAACGGCCCAAAATGAATGATGAATGCAAATCAAATATCAATGAAGATTCGTCAAAAACTGATTGATTCGGCTGCTTCTCCTATAAATAGGAGCCAAAAGACACAGAGAAAGATATACATACGGAGAGAAGAAAAGAGAAAAGGAGAAGAGCTTTGATACTTGAAAAAGACTCAGATCTTCTGCAAAAAAAACCCTAGGTAAGAAAGGGAAAGCCTTTTGGAAAGAAAAAGAATTTAATTCTCAACAGAGTTTAACTCTGAGGCATAAAACGAGAGAGCATATCTCCTCCCTCTTTGATAGAGGATCTGCAAAGTGCACATCTCCCCTTAAGGTTGAGAATTTAATTCTCAATGGGTCGAGATCCTGCCATGCAGATCCAAAACATAGAGAAGGAATGCAAGTATGAGAATTTAATTCTCACAGAACTATAGGAATTTAATTCCTCCAAAATAAAGTTAGGGTTCGACCCTGTATTATGGGAATTTAATTCCTTCAAAACAAAAAGAAACAGGGTTGAACCCTAATCAAGAACATAGTTTTGTCGAAACAGTGGGAATTTAATTCCTTTAATCATAATCCTCAGAAAAGGGGAGTTTAATTCCTTAAAAGCTTTTAGGGTTTAACCCTATTCGGTTCTTCGCATAAACAAGGAATTTAATTCCCACAGAAAACTCAGATTTAAACTCTGTTCCAGAATATAAGCCTTCAAAAGGAAATAGGAATTTAATTCCTCTGAAATTAAAAGTTCGAGGAATTTAATTCCTGAAAGAGGAGCAACAGATCCTCCAAAAACAGCATTGAGGCAGGGTCACGTGTCACCACGTGACCCCCCCCCAAAAGCCCTACAGAAAGCCCCTTTGAGGCAGCACCCCACGTGACACACGTGACTTTCAGCAGGAGCCTTAACACATAGGCATTTGAATGCCCGTCACGTGCTAACACGTGACGCTATCAAAGACACAGTAATTTCGGCAGAATCATTGAAGGGAAGGCACTCTCACGTGGGGCCACGTGACCGTTCTTGCTGTAGTGTTTGACACTAAGTTAAAACTCTCGAATCCAGTATTGAAGTGCTATCGGACCTTAGTGTTCAACACTAATTAAAGAATTTTGTTCGTAGTGTTCAATATTAATTGTTTTAATATTCGGCACTAATTTAAGATCCCCATTGCCAGTGTTTAACACTGAGCTGTTTTAGTGCTTATGATCATTTCAAGGCCTTGTTGCTGGTGTTTAACACCAATTATTCTTCTAGTGTTAAACACTAACCTGTCAAACTCATTCCCAGTGTTCAACACTGATTGCTTTGAAGTGTTTAACACTAGTCTATAGCCCAATTGGCTAAAGGGATGGAGGCAAAGCTTCTCCCTCGATGGACTCACAAGGAATCAATATTCCAGACATGATGGGACTTAGCCCAAGCTGGCCATAAGTCCTCAATTCGTGACTAATTGGGCCAATGGGCTCATAACATGATTAATCAGTCCTGACCTCAAATTGGGCCAGGGGCTGTTCAAGCCACTCCGGTTCTAGGGTACATCTCTTCACTCCTTTGATACTTGGCATTGTAATCCCTCAATGTCTTCAAAGAGGTGACGGGTCCCGACGACCACCCATGATATGGACTGTGGGGTCCTTAAACTCATACAAATTCCTGGTCACGTGGAATACGGATAATGTCACTCTTTGACCCCGTGGGAAACGTCCAGAGCGGATCCTGGTCCTCGCAGAGCACGGCAGTGAACCCGTGTGAAGCATCCAGAGCGGAGCCTGGTCCTCGCTAAGCACGGCAGTGAACCCGTGTGAAGCATCCAGAGCACATACCGGACTGTGGGGTCCTTAAACCCATGGACTACGACGTCCTTAACCTTGACCGAGATGTCTTAAAACTAACAACGGACCGCAATGTCCTTAAACTACCCACGGACCGCAATGTCCCTAAAACTAGAACAATAGAGCCCCATATGCTCGTTTGTCGGATCTAAACGGTCCCGTTTAAGTTGATCTTAGCCTCAAAGATGGCTAACGTATCCTTAAACCTTCAAACAGACTGGACTATGAATCCCCCCAATTAACTCTGGCTCGAGGGTACATCCCTGAACTCCTCTGACATCCGTCGTTGTAATCCTTCAACGTCGTCAGAGAGGTGATGGGTCCCGACGGCCATACATTCATGGACCACTATGTCTCTAAACTGGAACATTAGAGTCCAAACGCTCTTTTGTCGGATCTAAACGATCCCGTTAAGTTGATCTTAGTCACAAAGTTAGACTAACGTATCCTTAACAAACGTTTGTGTTGATCTTAGCCTCAAGTATGGCTGACGTATCCTCAAACCAAACCCCCCAAACCCAAATCTAAGATAATACGGATTTGGACTAGTCCACGCCCTACGGGCGACGACATAACTCAGTCTCCGTAAACAATCCACGGGCAGCCACAAACAAAACAAACACACACGACACGAAGTGAAATTCTGGAGAAGAAGAAAGTTGTTACCGCAATGCGGTAGCGTAATTAACTGCAGGGGCTTGCGCCTGCAGGGAAGAGCGTCCCCACAATCAAAAACCCCTCAAACGAGGGGGAATCTGACGAAGTCTGCTACATCGGACGCATCCGTTTAAACCTTCGATACATGGTGCCATAAATCAACTTGGCATCTTCGGAGAGGTGGACGGATAGCACCTATTAGCATCTGCCCCGAACCTCAGGCGAGACAGCCCATGTCTCGGCCGTCTTTCGGAGGGGAACAGCAACCAAAGTCCATACTTTGTTGGTGTATAAGGATTCCATCTCAGATCAATAAGCATCCAGCCATTCTTACAGAGTCTCACTCCTGATGGCCAGCTCGAAACTAGTTGGGTCATCATCTCATGATGCAATCCTCGCTCCCACTGTCATAGAGAAACCGAAGTATCTCTCAGGTGGGTGAGGAACCCTACTAGATCGGTGGAGTGGCTGAGGTTCGTTGGAAACTATTGAATCCTTTGGTTCTACCAAATCATCAACTGCAGTTTGTATAGCTGGAATCATTCCAGTTCTACATAACAGACCTTGCCTCGAGCTTGTCCGGATTTTGCTTTTAAACATAGGCCGGACAACCCTAAATCTTAACTAACTTAAGATATGGGCTCTTCCCTTTCCATATCACATATGAAGCGGTAGGCAACTGATTTGATTTGAACCCTATTCAATAGGTATGCAGCTTCTCAAATGCATAACTCCCAAAAGGAAATAGGAAACTCAGTAGTACTCATCATAGAGCACACCATATCACATAGGGTGCTATTGCTCCGCCCCGATACACCGACGTGCTGTGGTGTATACGGAGGAGTAATGCTGAGAGAGAATCTCATTCTCCTTTAGAATAGTCCAGGAATTTCGTGCTCAAGTATTCTCCTCCTTGATCACATCAAAGGACATAATACTTATACCCGTATTTTGGTTCTCTACTTCTAACTTATATTCTGTGAATATCTCAAAAGGTTCGGACTTGTGTTTCAACAGGAACATATGTCTAAATCTTGAGAGATCATCAGAGAACGTAATGAAGTACAAAAAACCAGTCTTGGTATGTGTAGACAGGAGACTTTCATACATCAGCATGTATCAATCCCAAGAGTTCACTAACTCTTTCTCTGTTTCCAATAAACAGAGCTATGGTCATCTTATCTTTGTGACATGACTGGCAAGTTTCACAAGATGTAAATTCAAACTAATTTAAATATGCATCTATATGTAACTTCAGCCAGTCTGGTCGCATTGATATGACCTAGTCTACACTACCTCAAGAAGAATTCGTTCATTTCTGAACTCTTCCTCTTGTGTGTGTTCCGTATACTAAGAACTGTAGTTTGATTTAGAACGACAATGCTTTTAGATAACGTGCCTGAACCGATCAACTCTTGATATAGGAAATGTTCAAAACATTATCCAACAATACAAAATTATATCCTTTCTTTACTAATAAAGAGACTGATATGATTTTGTATATCAGGTTCGGTATCTAATAACATTTGTTCAGAATCAATGTATTCTGGTAATACAGGGTGATAGTGACCAACAGACTTGGCTGCAACACTTGTACCGTTTTCTGTCTCATGAAACTTATCACCCGTTCTCAGTTCTTTACCTATCTGTAGCCCATGTAACAGATTACATATGCGGGATCCAGATCCGGTATCACATACCTAGGACGTAAAGGATACTGAGAAACAGTTCTGTGTAATGAACACACCCGAAGATGATGCATCAGCATGCACTTTCTTCGTTTGGGTGGCACGGGAAATCTGGTATTCCTAAATTTCCTGCTCTGTCTTATAAAAATTATAAGTTGGAGCGGGACCAACATTCCCCAGCTCAGTATAACAAGTGGGTTCGGTCAATATATCCGCTTTATTATCTTGATTAAGGCGTGATATGGTCGCTATCTGGAGAGAGAGAGAAGAAAACACTCAGCGTATGCTCTTGCAAAATTAGATTGGTTATCTAATATATCTAATCAGGATGTCTCCCACTGTTTTAATCAAATCTTCCTTCAAACCCTAAAAGGAAAGACTAGCCGGGATTAATTACACGCTACAAGTTCGCCAATCTTTCAGCCAGGCCAGTGTCGGTACTTTGAGGGAGGTCCCCCGTGCTTTCGCACGAACCTAATTAAAGTAAACCTCGTTTTCCCAGAGGCGTAACCCCGTTAACACCTTTCTAGACACCTACTTGATCGGCTAATTGTAATATGTAAAACTCTTCCAGGAGTAACTCTTACTCGCAGCGGGTATCGGGATCCAACTATCTCATAGAAGGTATGCAATCTCATTGCAAATTTCAACACTTGAAATTCCCAATAATATTTTGCCCCTAGCGATCTATGACCTTAACTAAGTCAACAAACCATAAATCGCAAGTCAAGTTCAACCCGTACATTTCCCGATTGAATTAAACCCACCCGTACGACCCTTAACTGAGTCAACAAGGCCGTACGAATACCCTAATCCAATCACATCTTATGTTTTAGCAGATAAACATTACTTAGCTACCGTACACTATGCCTTAACTAAATCAACAAACATAGCACGAATAATAAATAATATCTATCTGAAATGACGGAGGGCTACGCAGGTTTTTCAGAAAACCCTGAGCGTAATGAACTTGATATCGTCGTAGAATCGAGTGATTTTAAATGGAGTGTTTTTGAGGCTTTTCTAGTTTTGCTAAAGGGGTCACTCCCGGTGAAGGGATCGTCGGCCCTTTCCTCGTCGAATGAGGTGCGGGATATATCATATATATCACTGTGCAAAGCAAGAACTATAGAAGCAATCAAAAGACAAACCAAGTTTGTAGCATCTGCCAGTTATTGCTAAATGAGCCACTCCCGGTGAAGGGATCTCGGTCCTTTCCTTATCGAATAAGGTGCTGGATGTTCTACAAGGAACACCGCTATGCAAAGCAACAACTAGAGCTACCAGTTTTTATAAACAAGTTTCTACAATATCTTAGGTTTCTTTTATTTCATTAATCACATTAATGAAGTCCCATTTTATTATGCTTCACAAGCATCTCTTTTGAAACGAAATCTGCAATATAACATATATCTCAAATATATAAAATAAACATTCGTCTCAGGCAGTAATACGATCTCATCACAGAACATTGCAGCAGAAGAACATATATGAAATATTGGATATACTAGGACGTCCGTGTTTTCAATACGAGCCTATATAAAACACGGATTCCACGGTCGCGATGAATAGCCAAACCCACATCCCTAGACCCCTATGAGAGCGGCAAGTAACACTGCCAATTCTAGGGTTAGGAGACCCGGTCTCGACTCCTCGAGATGGTCTCCCACTGGACCCCAGAACCCGGTTACTTGTGCTCCCCGCCTTGGGTCTATCCTAACGCGGAAAAGTAAATAATATACAACGGTGACATCTTCCGCTACCTGGAAGTGCCCCAATAAAAGAATATTACATACAAATGAATTTTTCATGAATGAAAAAGAAAAACTCTCATCCCACATAAAACCCCCGGCTATTCAAAACGCGACGATCCAATATAACATATCACAGCAACACATAATATCACATATCATCAACGTAAGCAAGTATGCGTATCCCGATTGTCGTTGATGTATAGCAACGAAGCCGGCGATACACCACATACTACGCTTACGGTCACAGAAAAGAAAGTGTAAAACTACAGCAGTTGGAATCCGCAATCTCTTTAGACATCGCATGCCTAACCAAATGAATTCCTTAGACATCGCATGCCTAACTTTTATAAACCCCGCATTTTAGTCTCATTATCGAAAACTCTTTTCAATATCAAGTCGGGCAATTCAACAAGATTCCCGACGTCCTGATCGAATGCTCGTCGCGAACTTTAGTAGACGGCCGCACCCCAGATGCCGTCGACGAAGTGCACCAAGGCGGAACACCGCTACCGTGAGCACCCGAACGGATGCTTTCGGCGACGGGGTTCTCCTACAGTCACTTGGTCGGGGCTATGGGGCGTAGCTGTCTATTAAGTTTACCCGGCGAGTATCCGCGTACGCTACGTGATTGCGACGGACTTTTGATCACATCAAAATTCCGTGGCAACCGATCAACAGAGACTAAACAGCTATGTTTATAATATTCAAATCAGTTATCTCATAACTTCCTGTGGATTCCAAATATTGTATCACATTCAAGATAAATAGACAAAGTTAAACTTTCCGATCGAATCATCAAACACCCAAGATTTCCCCAATATATCTCAACACTTGAAATCAGTTTAAAAACATCCATCACATGCCTCAGTACCAATGGTCCAGCCGTAGAAGCGTCAAGCCAACGCCTCACATGTGGCACGCCGTACTGCCCCAAACCCTAAGGTTCAAAAGGCAGTTCGAGACGGTCACAAATCGAGTTAAGGTTTGTTGTCTTCTAGAGGGTCCATCGAGTTACTTGCACGACTTAGAACATTCTTAAACACGAGGAAAAATCTAACTTTTGAAAAAATTTCCGACAGGGGAAAAAATGAGTTATTTATATCCGCTCGAACTTTTTAACAGTTTCTAAAATTTATCCGGAAAGCCACATAGACACAATCTAATACTCCGATCGAAACATCGAATCCCCAAACAACCCCAGAAAACTCAACTGTTGAATAAATATTAAAAATTCCCAGAGAACTCAGCACCGTGTAATAGGAATTACTGTGCAAAATAGGAGGGGTGACGTCATCAAATAGCCGCGGAACCGCGGCAGAAGCCTGGCTTCTGCGGCGGTTCCGCCGCACTTTTGATGAATTAGCCCCTCGAATTTCACAGTAATTCTAATAAGACCCTGCTGAATTTTTTAGAAATTTTTAATTGACAAAAATCCAAATTTTCAGAAAATTTCCAGAGAGCATTTTGGAGTCGGGGTTTCGGGTTCGATCGGACTTTAAACTTCGTCTAGACTTCGCCTAAAGCTCTAGCTTGGATCTGATACCACTGTGGGGTTGCTAGGCACGCGCACAAGGGTCTATGAGGCATCAACCATGCCCGATTAAAATTTTAGCCGTGCCGAACAACCCGAATACGGAACTTTAAACTAGAGATTAGGCGAAAACTAGCATGCTAAACATTTTAACACTAAGTGAGAGGGATTACAACCTTTGTAGATCCGGTCCTTCACTTCATATGCTCCGTGTTGTGGTCCCTTCGCTGCGATCATCGGGATCCGGACTCTCGGGAGGTTCTACGAAGAGAAAGACGCAACCTTTGCTTCCGATCTTCGATACTAAGATGATCTACCTTGAAGTTTCTTTAACACAAGCTAACACTCATGAAATGATGTGAACACCCTCATATAAATAGCAAGGGAAGATGAGGATGATGAAGTAGGATTTTTGCTCTCTTTATTTATCTTTTTCTCATATTTATCCATCACAAAAATCAAAGCAAGAAACCATTTCAAGCAAAGAAGAAGAAGGAAGAAGATGATGAATAATGATAGAATCCTTTTGTGATGAATAGGAAAAGAAATGATATGATGAATAATGTAACCATGGTCAAACTAACCCTTGTAGAGATTTGACTAAGGTTAAAGGTTTGGTTAGGTTAAGGAAATATCTAGCATAATATCTTAACAAAGACAAAGAAAGAAAGCTTTTAGAAACTTCTAGAAAACCTTAACCCTAATCAAACCCTAACCATGTTTAATCTCTACTAAACAAGTTGCATTAGTTATCATATCATGTTACAATATTATATATCACATATATAATATTTATCGTAACAAAATAAAATAATACAATTAACATATATCGCATATATATCAATGTATTATCCGAGTGAGAAAAAGAATCTTTTAGTGAGCAAATATTAGTTAATGTAATTTAATATATCATATATATTATTATACATTAAATTATCGAATCAACACTTGATCCGACAATCCGGCTATATCGCATATAACCGACTAATATTTATCCGTACCGATTCATCGAATCAACACTTGATCCGATGACCCGGCTGATATCAAATATCGCGAGAATATAATACGGTATCACATATCGCATTATCCTCGGTCCCGCACATATCACATATGTGCTCCTACTCCGTTTTTCCCGAGTCAAGAAACCTCTGTGTAGGACTCTAAAGAATCGTCAATACGCCGGCAGTGGGTGATGATCATATCAAACACCCACAAGCTGCAAGCGGTCAGCTAAACGTAACAGCTACCCATGTATTGAGCGCTCAGAAGATCAACAAGCAAGCCTGTACATTCTCCTGCGAATCCAAACAGTAACACTCCCGTACAGTCCGGTCTCGTCGTCTGATATGTTGCATATCTCGCCTAGGGGTGGTAAACGTCAGACCCCAGTAGCTTGATAAGTCGTGTTGATTTGAGGTCTATAACGGTTTGAGAAACTACTGATAACACTTACCAGTAAATCTCAGCAACCCTGGCCAGGGATTTCCGGTTATAGCCAATCGAACACAGCACAACATCAACTCCCTATACCGGGAGAGACGAATCCCCTCCTATCGCTCATTGCCTCCATGTGATTCGGGACTGTACCCAAAAGCCACCTTTTTACACGCCCTCTTGGACGTGGTATGATGGAAATCAAAGCACAGTGGTAATCACACAAGACTCTATGACGATCTCGGGTCAACAGACTACTCTGTACCAGTGTCACCGGAGAACTGCCATCTGACGTATGGTATAATACCATCTGGGAGTTCTCGGCGAGTCCGTCCAGTGTACCCAGTCTCTATTGAGCACCCGTACACCATCCTTGATGTCAAACACCGATGGATATGGGATCATCCATCGCCCATCATATGGGTCAAGATGCGTATACGCTAGTCTACTCTGGTGCATCGATGCCCTGTCTCGATACACCCTCGACTAGGAACAGTTATAGGATGTACTCTTCGACTACCGTGGCCCCACTAGTATGATCTCATCATAATCCCAGTAGTCGAGTACATATCCTAAGGGCTTTATCAACATGTAATATAGAGACAATCAGAGTACATGTTAAGATAAAGTACAACCAGATAGCATACTATCATGTCGAGCAAGAAAGTTCTCCCTATATATGTCCTAGCATCCACTACAATATACATCGTATGTACAGTAATGGCCTCTAGGGCATACATATAACTAACAAAAACCCTATACTCCTTTCACAAAAGTTGATCCCCACTTCATCCTTAACACAATGGACCAATTAAAGTTGGATTTTGGAGATTTTGGACTTCTAGGGTTTTTCTTGAGTTGCCAAATGAGGTATATTTCCTTTCATATTAGTTTAGTTTCTAATTTCCTTGCATTCTAGTGTAGTTTAGAGTTAAACAAGTGTGGATTTTGATCTTGGAATATTCCTAAGATGCTGTTGAGGGATAAGTAAAGTTGCAGTGAGTGTTGTAAGACCTTATGGATTGATTTCAAGACCTGAATATGAGATTAGAACCCGAAATAAGAACTTAGAATTTTCCCGACGTTGGAATTGTGATAGACTGTGATGGTGTATGAGAATCTGGGATGACCCGAGACCATTATAAATAAAGTTCCCTTGACAGTAATACTAGCAGGCAACCTAGAAGCCACAGTTGAAACCCTAGCCTCTAATGCATTAATCCGGCCACAGATTTATTCATTGTGGTACCAAATTGCGGCCACATTTTGGTGGAATTCAATGATTTTTGGTTGGTGAGTCTCTTAAGTGATATCTAGAGCAACCCTATATGCAAAATTCCTTAGTTTGGCCTATGGTGAAATCTGGGAGTGATTTCCTTGGTTGCTGCATTTGGTATTTGCGATTTATGAACTTGGGTTTTGATATTGATATTGTATTTGGTTGTTGGGCGTTTGTACGTCAACAACAAGGGTTGTTTGATTGTTTTGCATGCGTAGGCTATATGTTCTAACTTATGAGCGCACTGTGTGCCGTATTGGTTTTCCAAACTCGATTTTAATAGCATTTGCGATTTGTATTGATTTTATGTACCTTCACGTGGATTCCGAGACGGCGGAGCATGGCGTCATCGACTTCGGCAAGAAAGAATCAAGGTAAGTAGATTTATATTTACGGGGAAAGTCGGGTGGATGGCGTATAGCACCCCCGCAAGTTTTTGATGGAAACCGATCTATAGGATACATTCGTAGAAACCTAGATTAGAAAACTAGGGATATGGTTTGAAAGATAGATAGAGATGATATGAGTGATTGAATATATATATATATATATATATATATATATATATATATATATATAGAGAGAGAGATATGAGATGAAAGTTTTAGGATATGAAAAGTGAATGTGAATCACGACTTATAGATATGTAGTTTCACTAGAATAAGTTTGAGTTTTAGGGTAGTGTAACATAAGATTTATAAGATAGGATATACATATGTAAATGACTTGATGTGGGATTTAAATGTGATGAAATTAATATACGATGTGATATGATGATTTGATTGATAGTCGGTATACGGATGCGAGTCGATATGAGAGGATTGATACCTTTGCCGGTCTCCTGATATGAGATTGTTATGGATGTGACCTGGGATATAAGTATATAGATATATAATGTTGTGAGTCATGAGTGATATGCCGTACGAGACTGTCACGTCCTGAAAGTACGGAACATGACCGGCACTTAAACTACGAGACGTCTTGAGACGTACGTAATCTAAGTATGCCGAAAACCCAGAAATCCAAACAAAGAAAAGTAGTAGAGTGAAGGAAAACCAATTTAAAACAAGTAATTTTAATAGCATAAGCCGAATTATGCGGTTTTAAAAAAAAACATCAAATATTTCCTGAAAATTTCGGCAGAGTCTCCTTTGTAAATACAGGCTCCCAAACGGGATACAACATGAATAGTATACAAAATCAATAAAAAGGCATCCCCAAGCGGGAGCTAGCTCTTCGTCAATCGACGGTCACAACCACACAAGTAAAAAAATATACAACGCCATGGGCGAGGATCGAAACTCAAAAGGAAACTTAAAACCACAAGAAATCCACAGAAATATAACGCGCGACTCTAAGGTCGAAAGAATAACATCACTGGTCTCTATCTCAAAAATAAGTACATGTTTGGTTGATGGAACTTCTAGATACAACAGAATAATGACATACAAGATATATAATGGGGGTACGATACAAGTAAACCCACCTACTAGCAAATCACCCGAAGGAAACTATGCCCGCAAAGCCGTAATGAAACCCGTACGGCAAACCTGCAAGAAACTGGGGCACAACGGGGGTGAGTTGCTAACTCGTGAATAGAAAACATCTACGAAAAGAAAACGCATGTATGACGCAATTCTAGGTCATACGATCATAATATATAATCCTCAAATATATAACCAGCAACCCATAACCATGGCTAGGGCAAATATCTAACCCAAGTGTAATCCCATGTGCCCGTGTCAATGCCTCAGGTAGCAATGTATCATATGGATGATGTATGAATGCATGAAACAGAATGCATGTACTGAAGAAAACTGCTTTCATAAATCAGTGACATTTCTGTATTTTAAAAATGAGGTACCATAAATGAAATCAGCATAAAACAGTGCCCAGCATCAACACAAAACAAGTGTCCAAATATCTCGATATCTCTGTATCACAATCTCTGTACCTCAATATCTCAAAATCTCAATGTCTCAATCACAATATCTAGGGCGCCGTCAGTCCAGACCGGCCCCTACCATCCATCTCAAGACCACGACAGTATCCTCCGGATATCCGACGAGTCGGGTAAAATCACCGGTAGGTAGTGCTCCCCTGCCAGGCTCACATCGTCATCATCACGTGCTTCTTGCCCCGAGGTACCTTACCGGGTCCACCATGTACCCGAAACGGTTCATCCATCTCCTCGAATCGGGTCTCGAAATCCATCAGCAAACTCATGGTGGACGACTCATACATCATGGAAAACCACATTTTTTTATTTAAAAAGAGAGAAAGCAGTTTATATATGTTTTGCAGTTTTCCTCCAAATCCAGAAAATATCATGGAAATCCGAATCATCAAAAGCATGTAAAACCATGAATATAAGCATGAGCATCCATGAATACGGCATATAATGAATAACAGTATGCACGAAGTGACAAGTAACAACTACAATATTTAAACTAGCATATAATGCAAGCAACTAATCATCATGTCAAAACTACTAGTTAACAAGCTACATTAGGCGATAATATTTTCTAAGGTGTGCGTGACATGTCAATTATCGATGAAGATGTGTGTGAGCCGGCAAGCAAGTGTACGTGGTACATACGCATCATCGGTAATGGTGCTGGTGTCCTAACAGTATGATATCAACAATGCAATATGAAATTATAATATAAGTATGCGATGCGGAGCAAACAGTAATAATGAGCGGGAGCTAAATACTAAACACAATGATAACTAATCTGCATTACCCTAATATAAATCCTACAAATGGTGCCTTTTGAAATAACACGAATCATGGGGTTTTGAGAATAGGGGCTACGGTGTTTTTATGAAAAGATACGTCTTTTGAAATATCCGTAGGATCCCTTGGGCTGTCTTTTAAAATACCCACGATTCGTTAGTTTTTAAAATAGGTAAGAATCAAATCTAATCTAACAACTAAACTAAACTAAAGGACCAAGTTAACAAGCTGGACTGCAGGTAAGGAAACCGCCTAACATCTGAGTCGATACATATACATACCTGTATATATATATTAGTCGGTGATCCCGCCTCAATAATATCATATCCGATACCATATCTATAACCAGACATCCCAAGTCAAGAGTGCGGATCAATCATCAAAATATAGCTCGTACGTAAATCCGTCGTACGGCATCCCCAAATCTGGGTACGGGTCAATATCATACTCATCACACTGTTCATCTGGTATCCTCTTTATCAAGATCATCATCTGGGGTACTGACCTACGTCTAGTACACTACTAATATCACTATTCACATGGCATTGTTATTCAAAGATCCACTATAACATCAGGACGTATCTCAAGTACGAATCCTGCCATATCACCGATCTCACGGCCTCAACTCAAATCTCATCGACTCATCTCAATCCCAAGTATCATCCGCAAATCCAGTATGTGAACACCTAGTCCCATACCCAGGTGAACACATAACCACATCTCCCCATATACGCACAGGTAATAATATAGATGTATGCATGTGTGTGTGTGCGTGTGTGGGTGTAACAACTATTCTAGGGTTTCGCAACTAACACTAAATTAATCCATGAACACCTAGAATCTACCTTTATCATCAAGTCTCATATGAACATAAAATATATAATCAAAATATATGTGTGTATACGTATTCGTATACATCACTACGGACTGCGGGGGTGCTATACGCCATCCACCCGACTTCTCCCCGTAGATATAAATCTACTCACCTGGTCCTCGCTCACCGTTGCCGACGTCGCCACGCGCTTGCTTGTTGTCTCGAAGTCCACATGGGGTACCTGCATATCATAATACACCGTATCACATTAAAATCAAATTCAAAATCGAAACGGCATACGAAAATCAAATCGGCACGCGTATCACGCATAGGTCAAAACCTATCGCCTACGCAGGCAAGAATAGCCAAACCAACTCTCGATGTCGATGTACGAACGTCAAACCATCGGGAAAAACCCAAACACTCTCATTTTCATATTCACGAACACTAATACTAATATAAAATAGGTTAAAATTCACAAAAACCCCAAATTCACCTTAAAAGCCAATTTTCCGAAATCTAACAATCAAAAATTACCCGTTTTAGTACAAAAATCGACGTTTAAACAAATCTAGCGGCCATAATACTTATTAAATATCTTAAATAAGTCATAAAAACAATTTCCATAATTTAATCCCAATAAATTTCATTAACCCCAAAATTCTAGTTTACAATATACCCAAATTTTAACAATTTTATAGCAAAAATGCACAAACAACAATTTAGCTTGGATTTGCATATACTAAAATATTAAACCACAATTTATAATATTAATAATTTGATAAAAACCCTAACCATATTTTTAATCTCACATTCTAATTCAATTTTTTAAAAACTAGTAAGCATGAATACTAGAAAATTGACGCAACCATCGTGGATTTGCGACAAAAAGATTACAATCTAGCATGAACAACCAATCCACACTACAAGCAATCTACCACACTCAAATAATCCTCATGCAATGCTTCAATTCCCATTCCTAAAATCAACCCCCTTCTCTTGATTTTTTTATAAACTAGCAACAACAACCAAATCACACTTTAAATAACTAATTTAGCATATACAAGCTACAATTTAACCATTAGATAGAAATTATACCTCCAAGTTTGAAACCCTAGGTTGCTCTAGCCACTAAAGAAACCTCCTTTCTCCATTCTTTAAACCAATTTGGGTGTGAGGAGGGATAGAATTAGGATTTGCTTTGAATTTGTGAAGAAATTGTGCATTTTTTGTGTGGATTTTGTGATGAAATTGGAGTGAAAAAGAGATGAAAAATTGGGGAAAATAAGAGGGGCAGCAGTAACAGCAGGAGGAGCTCGAAAATTTGCTGGAAAAACAAGTGTGTGGGTTGGTGTAGGTGTGTGTGGATGTTTCCCAAGTCAATATAACCCCCTTTTAAGTCAACAATGCCCATGCTTCCTTTTTCTTTTTAATTTCTTTTTCTTTTGTTGTGAGGAAAGAGTGGGGACTTGGGGCTGCTGTGGGGGAGGCTTGGACAGTGAGGGAGTGGGTGAGTGGTGGGTTTGGGTGAGTGAGTGAACACATAAAGGATAAACACCACACCCCAACATCAATTTACACTATTTAAGCCTTTTTCTTCAATAATTTCTAAACCGTTTTGGCAAACGATTTCGTTTCAAAAACCACATGATAAAATTTTATTTAAAATTTTATGTTGCACAAAATTTGTTTCAACTCATTCCAATTTTTAATTTTTCCTAATTAAATATATTAGTGACGGCTTAAAATAATATTAAAATAATTAATTTCGGAAAAATTTTCAGAAAATTTGAAATTTCACCAGTGGGTCAATAAACACCAAATACTAGCAATTACATAGCTAGAATATGTATATTTAATTTCATAATAAAAATATTTGTATTTTGACTTTTTACAGAAAACCCCCTTATTTTACCGTTTTTTCGAAATTTCACCGAAACGATTTTCAAAACGTTACAGAGACGTTAGGTCCGTACCCTCATTGTCATATAGGTTGTTAGGATCCCAAATGGTTTAATGCTTCCGTACAATGAGTTATCGTACGTGATGAGTTTTATGATGATTGATCCGTACCCTTGACTAGAGGATGTCGTACGATGGATTATACCGTACGTGATGTTGTGAGGTTGGATGCCGATTGATTGATTCACCGACTCGGTCATGTTAGATACGTATACCTTATAGCTTTTAGCCGACGATGTACTTTATGCTATATTCAAGTCATTCTCATTGCATTACATATACTTATGCTAGTACACCTACACTATTATCGATGATGCGTATGTTACACTTACACAGATTGGCCGGCTCACACACTTCATCATCGATAGTTGCTATGTCACTGCACAGTGGAATTGCTGCATCATGATATGACTCTTTGCATGATTTACTTGCTATATTCACATCACTGTTCCATGTTGCATGAGATACGGATATGCTTACATTTCTGTCATATGTTGCATACATCATGCTTTCTGATTATATGCACCGAGATGCTGTTTTCATGAGATTTCTGGATTTGAGAACCATGGTTATTTCAAAAGAAAGTTTGTATTGTTTTAAAAACACGATTTCTCTTGATATGATATTTCGAGATGTCCACCATGTGTTTTCTCGGTTCTAAGATTGGCATGTGAAACCCGATTCAAAGAGCGGTAGGCACCATCTGTGGGTACATGGTGGACCCAGTGAGGTACCCCGGGGCAAGAAGACTCGTATTTTTAGACGGTGAGCCTGGCAGGGGAGCACTATCTACCGGTGATAGTATTTGGGCTCGGCGGTTATTCGGAGGATACCGACCGGAGTCGAGAGATGATATGGGCCGATCCGGACTGACGGAGCCCGAGAGATATAACGATTTACGTGTCGATGTTGGACACAGGTTTCATGATGTTTCGAGTGTCGATGTTGGACACTCAGGTTCCATGATTTTGATGTGTCTTTGATGGACACATGTTGATTGATATCCTTATATTCACATGCATATGCTTTTATGATATTTACATGCATGATATTGTTGTGTCATTGATGGCCACGTGGATGAGATCCACAGGCACACAGGCATTGATTTTATGGTTGGATGATATCCACTTGCATATGGCATTGAGTATACTGTTGGCACATGTGTAGATACGGTCACCCTAGATATCATAATATTACCTTCATGATATAGTTGACCTAGAAAATCATTGTTTTATTCGATTTCTACCTGTTGATGTTTTCTACTCACGAGTTGGCAACTCACCTCCGTTGTGCCACAATTCTTGCAGGTTGGCCCATGGATCAGCAGCGGCATCGCTGGCACATAGCTGCATTCGGGTGATTTTCTTTGGTAGGTGGTACATGTTGGACCGTACCCCCTTTGTATTTATTATCCCGTTGTATCTAGTTTACTCCATCAAATATGAAACTAGTATTTATATAATTAGTTAGACTTAGTGAGACTTGTGGTTGCGAGACTTAGAGTGAGGGTTTATGTTCGCTTGGTGGGTTTAATGTCTTGCTTATTTTATTCTCTTTTGGTGTCGATCTTCGCCGTTGGGCGTCGTATACTTATATTGTGACTTGCGTGGTTGTGAATTCGCCGATTGGCGAAGAGCTAGCTCCCGCTTAGGGATGCCTTTATTATTATCATGTATTTGTGGTTTTGGATCAAAATATACAAAGGAAGTGCTGCCCAAATTTTTAAAAGACGAAACATGTTTTTCAACTACTAAAATCTACTTGCATTTCTCATGTTCCACTATCTATGCATTTTAGAAAACATTGTTTTCATCATACCTTTATTTTCAAAACTTCACCTCTGTATTTTCTTTAAAAATGTTTAGATTCTGGGCTTCGGCTTACTTAATTTACGTTACGCCTTTAGACATGGCATGATTTAAGTGCCGGTCACGAGCTAATATTTCAGATTGTGACAACTACAGGCGGATGAAGACAAGCCAGAGGTAGTTCGAGAGTTCGAAGATATATTTCCTAAAGAAATCTCAGATTTGCCTTCCGATCGAGCTCTTGAATTTAGTATTGACTTAGTACCTGGTGCACAACCGGTGATCAAAGCACCGTACAAGTTAAGTCCAGAAGGATTGAAGGAGATCCGTACTCAATCGGACGAACTTCTGAAGAAAGGATGTATTCGTCCCAGTACTTCAAGTTGAGAATCTCCAGTTTTGCTTGTGAAGAAGAAAGCATGTTCATGCAGAATGTGTGTTGATTACAGAGCTTGGAATGGAGTGATGATAAGGAACAAATATCCACTACCACGCATCGACGATCTGTTCGATCAGCTAAGTGGGTCTTGCATTTTCTCCAAGTTAGATCTTCGTGTGGGTTATCTTCAGGTAAAGGTCAAAGAGTCTGATATTTCGAAGACGGCATTCATGACTCGCTATGGTCATTACGAATATCTCATGATGTCATTTGGAGTGACCAATGCACCAGCCATATTCATGAATCTAATGAACCAAGTTTTCCGAGAGTACCGAGACAGGTTTGTTTTCATCTTCATCGACGACATTCTGGTATATTCAAAGAGTCGGAAACAACACGCCGAGCACTTACGGATTGTCCTGAAGACTTTTGTTGGATATGTATGCCCTAGAGGCCATTATTTAATATGCGCATATGTTATACTCGTATTACATATTGTGGATACATGTTGATAAAACCCGTAGGATCTTGCTTGACTACCTACGTTGTGATGTCGATCATACTTGTGGAAGTAGGGGAGTCCATAAGCATATCCTTAAATGGTCCCTAGTCATGTGAGTATCGAGATTGGGCATTGAAACTCCAGAGTAGACTAGTGTATACGTTTCTAGACCCCGACGAGGGGCGATAGTTGGTCCCACAACCATTGGTCTGATGCACCTAAGATTGTATAAATATGCTCACTGGGTATGAGTATACTGGACAGACTCGCCGAGAACTTCCAGATGGTACTATACCTATCACCAGATGGAAGTTCTCAGGTGACATGTGTACAGGGTAGCCTTCGGACCTGAGATCGTCATTTTTCTAGTGTGAGTTCCCACTGTGCTTTGATCTCTACCCTACTACGGCTCTACTGAGTCGTGCAAACAGGTTTTGGTTGGGTATAGTCCCGAGCCACATGGAGGCAGTGAGCGATTGTAACAGCCGAGTTCAGTTATACCAATTTCTGTTTCAGTATTTCTTTATCTGTGTTATTTTATTGATTTATCTTGTTTGAATGTGAATGGTAGTTTACACTTTTACATTGCATTCGACCCGACCCACTTGCTTGAACTGGTTGATTCACATTTAAAGATTACCCTGGCCTGTTAAATAGACACGTGCATCTCATGTATACTGCATTTTAACTTTTCACCTAGCATCGCGTATTTTACATATAACATTTTAGATCGCGTAAAATAAATTAAAATTGCATTTCATAGCCTGCATGATACCACTAACCCCGTGGTAGCGTCCGCACATCGCGTTCTCGTTCCGATCAGTGAAACGGATGGGTTTGGATAGCTACGCGCACGTACGTATGTCTGTTCTTGGGGGTATGCATTTTAGTTACCTTTTTACCTCCGAATGGCGGCGCGACGAGAGACGTCTTTCCTGAAATTCGGGGCAGATGCTATTTGGTGCTATCCGTCCACCTCTTCGAAGATGCCAAGTTGATTTATGACACCATGTATCGAAGGTTTAAACGGATGCGGCTGATGTAGCAGACTTCGTCAGATTCCCCCTCGTTGAGGGGTTTTTGATTGTGGGGACGCTCTTCCCTGCAGGCGCAAGCCCTTGCAGTTAATTACACTACCGTATCGCGGTAACCACTTTCTCCTTCTCCAGATGGTCACTTCGTGTCGTGGGTGTTTGTTTTGTTTTTTGGTTGCCCGTGGATTGTATACGGAGACTAATTTATGTTGTCGCCCGTAGGACGTGGATTAGTCCAAATCCGTATCTTCTTAGATTTGGGTTTGGGGGTTTGGTTTAAGGATACGTTAGTCATTTTTGAGGCTAAGATCAACTTAAACGTTTGTTAAGGATACGTTAGTCTGATTTGAGACTAAGATCAACTTAACGGGATCATTTTGATCCGACAAAAGAGCATTTGGGCTCTATTGTTCCAGTTTAGGGATATAGTGGTCCATTGCCAGTTTAGGGACATAGTGGTCCAACATTCCCATTATGGGGACGAATATTAGTTTAAGGATGCATTAGTCCATGAGTTTAAGGACCCCACAGTCCGTATTACCAGTTTAGGGACATAGTGGTCCAACATTCCCATTTTGGTGATGAATATTGGTTTAAGGACGCATTAGTCCATGAGTTTAAGGACCCCACAGTCCGTATTACCAGTTTAGGGACATGGTGGTCCAACATTCCCATTTTGGGGACGAATATTGGTTTAAGGATGCATTAGTCCATGAGTTTAAGGACCCCACAATCCGTATTACCAGTTTAGGGACATGGTGGTCCAACATTCCCATTTTGGGGACGAATATTGGTTTAAGGACGCATTAGTCCATGATTTTAAGGACCCCACAGTCCGTATTAGTGCGTGGTTGTCGGGACCCGTCACCTCTCTGACGACGTTAAAGGATTACAACGACAAATATCAGAGGAGTTCGGAGATGTACCCTTGAACTGGATGTAAATTGATTTGAAAGATCAGTTGTGCTCAGTTCAATTTAATTTGAGGACTTATGTCTAGAATTGGGTTAAGTCCAGTTCAAAATGTATAACATTTCATTTATCTTTGGCCTGTTAGGCCTCTGCTTGGGCTTTGCCCTTTTTTAATAATGCATGGCATTTTTATTAGGTCTATTAGGCCTTTTAAATTGGGCTCTGCCCCTTTTTAAATAATGCATTGCATTGTTATTAGGCCTTTTAAATTGGGCTCTGCCCCCATTTTTTTGAATAATGCAGAGCATTTAATGGTCTGACAATGCGCCACGTGGCCTGTCAGGCGCTCTGCGCCAATTAATGAGCTCAAGGCGCAAGCGCATGTGGAGGTGACACATGTCATGCTCTGGTGAGCGCAAGCGCAGTGCGCTGCGCCAGTACGCTGTGCTATTACGCTGCTGACACGTGGCGCGCTCTGGTGCAGTGCGCCAATCCAAGAGCGCAATGCTCATTTTTTAAAGCGCAAGCCGCAGATTATTCTGGGGTTGACACGTGGCGTGTTCTGGTGACTTACGCCAACCCAAGAGCGCAGAGGCTCATTTCAGAAGTGCAAGGCACTGTTCCATAGCGCAGAGCGCATCTTGATCAATTTTGGATGAAAGAAAAGAACTTTTTTAGTTCTAAAGAGGTTCTACCTCAAGTTTTTAAGAACCGATGGTTCATCAAAAGGCAATGCCTTTATGTAGATCAAATGATCTAATAAAGAAGTAAATTACTTCTTTTTTATTATTATTATTATTTTTATTCAAGATCTTGATCTTATTCTTAGATCTTTGATCTTTTTAGAAGAACTTCTTTTTTTTTTCCCCAAAGGTTTACCTTTTTTCTCTTCGAGCTCTTCTCAAAATTTTCAAAGGAGTTCTGTGTATCTATCTCTGTGTATTTTAGACTTGGAGTTTAGGGGCCTTTATATATGGCCAATTGATTTGTTAAATCAGTTAAAGAGATCTTTCTCTGAGTGATTTTGAGATGTTTCTCTACCTTTGGATCTTTGATCCAAGGGCTCTATTTTACAGAAGAGAATCTTCTTATTTTTAACAAGATTGGAAAGATCTTTCCAGAATTTTATTGTTTAAATATTGGCACAGCTGGCGCAAGCGCACCTGCGCTTGACACGTGTCGCGCAGCGCAGAGCGCTAGCGCAACTGCGCTGACACGTGTCGCGCAGCGCAGAGCGCTAGCGCAACTGCGCTGACACGTGTCGCGCAGCGCAGAGCGCTAGCGCAACTGCGCTGACACGTGTCGCGCAGCGCAGAGCGCAAGTCACCTGAAGCGTTGCTTCCTTTATTTTTATTTTAAAACAGAGCCTTCCTCTGATTGGGTGCGCTGTCTTGGGCGCAGCGCTAGTGTGTCTGTTTTTGACACGTGGTGCGTTGCGCGCAGCGCAAGGAATCTAAAGCATTGCTTCAATTATTTTAACTTTAATTTCAAAACAGAGCTTTGCTCTGATTGGGAGAAACAGAAGCGTTGCTTCGTTTCCCGTCTTAGAATTTGAACAGAGCTTTGCTCTGATTGGGGTAAACAAATGCCCCCCCACCGTTGCGCTTACGTGGCCCCAAACGTATGCACAGCGGTGGTGGAATTCCAACTGTTGCGCCAACTTTTGGAAGTTGAAATGGCTCTCAATGCCTATAAATAGGACCTTTGGTCCCTTAGATGATTTTCATCTCTTCATAAGAATTTTCTCTTATTCAAAGCATTGCTCTTTAACTTAAGAACTTTTCAAGAGTAAAACTCTATCAAAACTTAGGTAAAGTTTAAAAAACTTTTAAGAATCCAGGGTTTTACCCATTAACAGAGCTTTGCTCTTCATAGATCTTTGATCTAAAGAATACCCATTTAGGGTTTCATTAATAGAGCTTTGCTCTATTCAGATCATGATCTTTTCTTGGGGTTTCTTAGCCCATGAATCAGAGCTCTGCTCTCTTGATACATATAGATTTCTTAATTTTTTGTGAAGAACTCTTAAGAGTTTGATCATGGATAATGAAGATAAAAAATGGAGTTTTATCTTTGATGGATTGTATCATCTTTTCATAGCAAGGCTCTCAGCGTTCTCGGGGAATTTCTTTAAATTCCCCTCATTACTGAATTTGATAGGTGTCACTCCTGTTTGCAGAGCATTGCTCTCGAGGAGTTTAACTCCCTGTGCCTGTTTTTAATAAGAATTCGCTTAATCAGTCTGTCTGCTAATTCTGTTAATTTTCTTTTACAGGAGCAATGGACGCCCACATGTACGATCTTGATGAAATCATCTCTTACGAAGACATCCGCCGACTCGGCCGTTCTCAGAACCGAGAATTTACCAACGCCGAGTGTGCCGAAATCATGAGCCGCTTCGACGCATACAAGGGTCAACTGCTTCCTCGGCGCTCCCCTCTCCTGAAGCTTATTGTGAGAGCAATTTGGGAAGCGCTTCCTCTATTCTGTACTGGTGTGCCACTAGAGGCATTGGATGCCGCCGAGGATAAGGTGCACTCGGTGTATCTGATGAGCCTAATCTCAAAGAGGAGGCGAGATAACCTTATCGATCTTCTGCACTATGCTTTTCAACAGTCTGCAATACTTGCTGCCTATCGGAGGGAGGAGGACATCAGTGGGGATCCCGACGCTCGTGCTCGCGAAAGGAAGCATACTAAGATGGTTCTCCAGGCTTGGAAAGTCTTGGACAAGGTCGCTTTTGAGTTCCTCAATCCATGTCCTGGATTTGAGGTTTTGCCATTGTAATCATCCGGGTAATGTCTTTGTTTATTGCCTTTATTGATGTAAAAACTTTCTAAGTATGAATGATAAATCTTTTGCCTCCTTGCTTTTATTTTCTGCTTTGTTACTGGCACATTCTTTAAGTAAGCATAGCCTGTAAGCGATATAGAACATTCTGTCTTGAATACTTCGAGGAGTAGTGATGGCTTAGGAAGCAGGTTCAGATCTGCTACCTAAGGGTTTTCAACTTTATGAGCCGTGAGGGTCTCATAAAGACTTTTGTCCCTACTGGTTGAGAGTATCTTGTAGACGTATTTTCTCCTTAGGAATCGTGAGGATTCCTAAGTGTTCTTTCTCTTGAGAGTCGTAAGGATCTCACAAGAGAATTTTCTTCCTTACAAGTCGAGAGAACTCGTAAGTGATTGATGAGTTGATCTACTCCCGAGTTAATGCATTGCTTCAACAGGGAGTCGAGGGTTGACTTTGGGTTGTCTGTGCACCGCCGAGTCATGAAACTGGGAACTTTGCCGCGGCTCCGCTTTGCCGACGTTGTATATTCCTGCAGAGACACTGATTTCTCTGCGGGTCGGCACGAATAGAGATATTCTCGTCAAGGACGCTGATTTCCTAGAATCAAGGTATTTGCCAAGGACACCGATTTCCTCGGAGTTGAAACGAATCGAGGTATTCCTGCAAAGACACTGATTTCTCTGCGGATCGACGCGAATCAAGATGCTCTCGTCAAGGACGCTGATTTCCCTGAATCGAGGTATTTGCCAAGGACACTGATTTCCTCGGAATTGAAACGAATTGAGGTATTCCTGCAAAGACACTGATTTCTCTGCGGGTCGACGCAAATCAAGATGCTCTCGTCAAGGACGCTGATTTCCCTGAATCGAGGTATTTGCCAAGGACACTGATTTCCTCGGAGTTGAAACGAATCGAGGTATTCCTGCAAAGACACTGATTTCTCTGCGGGTCGACGCGAATCAAGATGCTCTCGTCAAGGACGCTGGTTTTCCTGAATCGAGGTATTTGCCAAGGACACCAATTTCCTCGGAGTTAAAAGGAATCGATATATTCCTGCAAAGACACTGATTTCTCTGCGGGTCGACGCGAATCAAGATGCTCTCGTCAAGGACGCTGGTTTCCCTGAATTGAGCTATTTGCCAAGGACACTGATTTCCTCGGAGTTGAAACGAATCGAGGTATTCCTGCAAAAACACTGATTTCTCTGCGGGTCGACGCGAATCAAGATGCTCTCATCAAGGACGCTGATTTCCCTGAATCGAGGTATTTTCCAAGGACACTGATTTTCTCAGAATTGAAACGAATCGAGGTATTCCTGCAAAGACACTGATTTCTCTGCGGGTCGACACGAATCAAGATGCTCTCGTCAAGGACGCTGATTTCCCTGAATCGAGGTATTTGCTAAGGACACTGATTTCCTCGGAGTTGAAACGAATCGAGGTATTCCTGCAAAGATACTGATTTATCTGCGGGTCGTCGCGAATCAAGATGCTCTCGTCAAGGACGCTGATTTCCCTGAATCGAGGTATTTGCCAAGGACACTGATTTCCTCGGAGTTGAAACGAATCGAGGTATTCCTGCAAAGACACTGATTTCTCTGCGGGTCGACGCAAATCAAGCAGTTCTCGCAAGAATATCCTAACGTCACAGTTAATCTCTGCTCTTTACGATAGATGTCCGTTAGGGTCTATGGTACTAGGGTTTTGTCCATTGTACCGTCCCGTTGGCTGATGCATTTCTCGATAGGCAATCTTGCTGTTCGAGTGGCCTTGCGACATGTCGTGTCTCTGATCCCTTCGGGGGATGGACAGGACGTCTTCAAGAAATCCTCCTAGGCAGTTTGACCGTCAGAAGAGCAAGCGTTAGGAATTTTGCCATGTCGCTTTTTACTTGAGGTTAGGCTCATTTTGGAGAGCCCCGATGAGTCATAACCACTCCGCGTTGGTGTAGGATGATCTCCGATAGTCTTTCAGGCTTTATATGAGTTGCCGTCAAGACCCTGAAGCTAGGAATTTGGCCTTCGCTTCGTTTGTTTTGTCATGTCCGAATTCTGTTGGAGGTAGGACACTGTTGTTGACATTGCGTCTGCTGTAACGAGACGAATACTGAGGTGGAGCTGGGATTTTGCCGTCACTCCACTTTACTGACCACGGGGTCTTTTGTTGATGTTGCATCTACATCCTGCTGGAATGTGAAGGAACGCCGTTGTTGACATTGCGTCTGCTGTAACGAGACGAATGCTGAGGTGGAGTTGGGATTTTGCTGTCACTCCGCTTTGCTGACCATGGGGTCTTTTGTTGACGTTGTATCTACATCCTGCTGGACTGCGAAGGAACGCCGTTGCTGATTCTTAGGCTGTAGATATTGCCGTTAAGATTTGGAACTAGGGACTATGCCGTGGCTCCGTTTCGTTGCGACTCTGAGGTCGGTTGTTGACGTCATGTCTGCATCTGGTTGGAGTGAGGAGAAACGCCGTTAGTGATTTCTAAGTTGTCGATATCGACGTCGAGACCATGAAGCTAGGGATCTTCTTTTGCTTCGTTTGTTGACATTGTGTCTGCAATATTGCGACAAATGTCGAGATTGTCTCTAGGTTGTCTATGAACCGTCAAGATTTGGCTTCGCTTTCTGGTGGAGCCTGTTGGAAAGGTATGGTTCCCTCTTTGTTTGTGCCTCTGGATTTGTTAGTGTATATGCCCTAGAGGCCATTACTGTATCATACTAGTTTGTATATTACTTAATGGATGCTTGGGATATTCACCTTGTATATACAATCTTGCTCAAAATAGTAGTATGCTACTTGGTTTGTTTCTACTTCAATGTGTACTTGTGTTTATTTCAGTATATCACTTATACGCATTAGTGGAGCCCTTAGGATCTTTGCTTGATTACCAGCGTTGTGATGGCAGTCACACTAGTGGGGGCTGGGTAATCTATAAGCACATCCTTATACAGGTCCCTAGTCGCAGGACTATCGAGACAGGGCATCGATACTCCGGAGTAGACTAGCGTATGCGCTTCTCATCCCAGTGTGGGAGATGGTCTGTCCCACAGCCATCAGTACGTCGTACTGGAGATAGTATACGGGTGCTCGTTGGGTTACGAGTACACTGGACAGGACTCGTCGGGAACTGACAGGTTGGTATTATACCTATCGTCAGTCATCAGTTCCCAGGTGACATGAGTACAGCTTAGTCCGCTGACTTGACACTGGCACTTCGCCTCAAGTGTGTTCCCACTGCACTTTGATCACTACCCTACCACGGCTCAAAGGAGTCGTGCAAACAGGTGGCGGTTGGGTGCAGTCCCGAAGCACTTGGAGGCAGTGACGGTTAGACTGGATTCGTCTCTCCCGGTATTGGGGGTTGACATCGCGCTGTGTCTAGGAGAGCCATTACACGAGTAGTCCCTGGCCAGGGCAAACGAGATATACTGGTAGGTTTCCAGTGTTATCTCAGGGTGTTTTGGGCTTCGCTCCGGCACGACTTGTACCGCTATTGGGGGACTGACGTTTACTGCCCCCTAGGCCCGCCATGCGATGTATCAGACGAACAGACCGGACTGTACGGAGACTGTCACATTCAGACTCAGTAGGAGTACAGATGGGGTTTCACCTCGTCAGCCTTCTTGTCGACATCTACCTGGGGACCGTTACGCACAGCTAGTGCCGCTTGCGGTCTGTGGTTAAACCCACTGCCAGCGTAGTGTCGAGTCTTTAGAGTCCCACACAGAGGGTATTCGCCTCTGGGCAAAACAGAGTAGAGGTCGCATGGTTTTGCGACAGGGTTCGTTCTCATCCGCGCACTTGTGCACGTTTGGAGTCCGGACGGATTTTACCAGCGAGCTCTGGTTTGAGCCGGATACTGGTATAGTATTTGGGGTTGCTTTTATCTCTCAGTATTCATGTTCCTCGGAACAAGAATGCAGGTGTGTATGCACAGTTCTTTTTGAGGAGGAGGAAGATGATTTTTCATTAGGGTTTCGGAACGGGTGCGTATGCACAGTTGACAGTTGTATTTTTCCAAACCCTAATGGATTTGTATTATATCATTTAATAATATATAATAAAATGAAATTGTGTCATGGTTAGTTTGTGTTGACTTGTTGACCATGGTTGACTTGTTGACCATGGTTGAACATTTGACCATTATCATTACAAGAGAAAGATGCTCTTGATTCTTGCATTTTCATTTAATGCTTGTAATGATATTAGTCATTCTAAAACTTTCCATCAACCTTTTCATTTTGATTATTATTATTTGATAATTCATTTTCTTTTTGCATTATGGTTGCAAGAAAGGAAATGAGAGCTCATTCTATCATATTCACTCTCTCTCTTCACTTCATCTTCTTCTTCCTCTAGCCAAGAGAAACCTTCTCATGTGTTGAGAATCCTTCTCTTGAAAAACAAAAGCAACCCTTAGACACTCTCTACTCACTCTAGGATCAAGGGTTTAGCAAGCCGGCGATTCTAGTTCACTCCAAGTACGAGAAAGAGCCCAAAGGTTGAGCCTTCGAGGTGGATCCATCTTCGACGGAAGAAGGCGACAAAGTAGAACCATCAACCTCTACAAAGTTTGAAGACGAAGGAGTTCAAGTCTAGGTATAACCATCTTCATCCGAGTAGCTAACTCCCTTTAGCTAAGTTTGCTAGTTTTAGTTTAGGTAACGATCCCGACCATAGTTTAGTCCATGTTGCCTCTTGCGATAAAAATTCGTTTTTTTTTATACCGTTTCCGCCTCCCCGTAAGCACCGGGGGTCGCAATATGGACTTACAGTGGTATCAGAGCCTAACTAAACTTAAACTAGCTTAGTAGTGAAGTGTAACGAAGTTCGGAACCGAAAAAAAAATCACAAAACCGGATAATCACAAAAACTGAGTTTCTGTTGAAATTTTTTCTGCTCAAAATGAAAAACTTTACACTTGTAAATTCGGCTCAGGGTTTTGTGTGAACACCCAAGAAAAACGATACAGTGATTCGCCTAAAGTGCCGCGCTTCCGCCGCGTGATCCTTCTTAGACGCCGCGGAACCGCCGCGACTTGGTGCCTTCTCTGCATCGTTTTTCGTGCAGTGTGTTTGTGTGTTGGTTTTGGGATTTTTAAAATATATTATATGTGCCCAGATTTTCCAGAAAAGAAATTTCCTTTTGGGGTCCTATAATTCCGTATTTTTTCCGAACTTCACTGCACTTTGACTATGATGGTTATATCTGTGATGCTTGCATGTATTGAACGTCGGCTAATCGCTATAAGTCGATTAGTCGGGGTTATACATGATCTGTAATGTGCTGGAATGTGTATATGAATGTGTTGGACTGTCGCGGGTGAATAGCCGGGGTGGATGTGAGATGAGCTTTTGTTTTTCTTTCATTCATTGTAAATGTAAATTGATGTAATAATTATTATTTGTTTGGCCGCACAACCGGGTCGGGGTTGTAGCCGTCATTGTATAATTCTTTTTACTGTTTTTGCTCCTAGGATAGACCCATGGAGGGGTGCACAAACTACCGAGTACTTGGCGGGTAGTTTGCCGCACCCGTAGGGGTCTTGGGTGGGGTATTTGGCTATTCACCGCGACCGTGTTATCCGCTTTTCGTTTCAGGCTCGAAAGGATTGCGGATTGCTAGTATATCCAATGCATTCATCTGTGATCTGTAATGTCTATCATTGCTTATTATTTAGGCGTTGCTTATGTTTTACAGACGCGCTAGCCCAGCCCCCGCTCTGTCGTTAGTTAAGTAACCTAACGGGTAATGACGGGGCCCAGTGGCGAATGCGAATGGCATAAGCGTACGTCATATTTTGGTTGTTTTCTGCAATGGTAGGGTTAAATGATGGGACGCATTAAAAGTACTAATGCAAGAATATCACGCATTAAAAGAACTAATGCAAGATAATAAACCAAGTTTAAAGTCGTTGGAACACTTTCGAAAAACCACTCGGTTCTTTTCAAAAATAACTTTTAAATGCGGAGCTTGAGCCACTCCTTCTAAAAGCTATCTCGTTCCATCGACTATATCAAGTTCACTACGTTCACGGTTTCGCCAAAACCATTCGTAGCCCTCCATCATTTCAGTTAAATGTACGGTAGTATTCAAGCTATGTATTTTGACCTCACGCCAAGGCATAGTGATTGGTAGCTACCGGATATTTATCTGTTGCATAGATAGAATGCGTTGGTTTGAGACAGTCGTACTGCCATTTTGGCCTACGTCAAGGGTATGTACGGGTGGATTCAAATTAACCTGGATAATGATGGGACGAACTTGACATGTGACTTATGACATTTTGACCTCACGCCAAGGTCATAAGAGCATGGGGCAAAAATCCACATCGGGAGTTTCATAAGTACTGAAACTTGCTAGATTTGCATACCATTTGGAGTGTGGTGATTCTGGTAGGATTCCTTCAGTTTCATCACGCGATGATATTTGGATCCCGATCCTACTGTGAGTATATGCTACTCCTCGGGAAATTTCTCACTAAACGATCAATGCTATAAACCTAGTAGGTGCCTAGAAAGGTGTTAGCGGGGTTACGCCCCCAGGGAAAAGAGGTTATTTAATTAAGGAACTTCGCGAAAGCGTTGGAAAACCTCCCTCGAAGTACCGACACCGGCCTGGCTGAACGGTTAAGCAAGTATTGTGCGGTGGGATTGATCCCGGCTAATTCTTCCTTTATGGTTTGAGGAGGGATTCGAGAAACAGTGGGAGCCATCCTGTTTAGACAAACTAAAAACCACTCTAAACTTGCAAGAGCATCATGATGAGTGTTTCTTCTTCTCTCTCCTAATTGCAGTGACCAATCAACATGACTGGACTTAAGTTACTCCTAGATAAAAACAAGCTGACAGGGCCAAACTACAAAGATTGGCTCAGGAATGTCAAGATAGCAATCACTTATGACAAGCTGGGGTATCTTCTTACCACCAAAGCTCCCCCTGTCCCTGGTCCAACTTCCAGTGTCGCGGATAAGGAAATCCGCAAGACTTGGGAGATTGATAGCGCGAAGGCCAAATGCCTCCTGCTTGCCTCGATGGATAACGAACATCAGAGGAGGCATGAGAATATGGACATGGAGTCCATATTGCTCCATACAAAAGAACTGTATGGAGAGCAATCACGTATCGCAAGATACGAAGCGTCGAAAAAGTTATTTTCGACAAGAATGGCCGTCGGATCATCAGTAGCCGAGCATGTGCTAAAGATGATCGGCTACATTGAGGAGCTCGCTGACCTAGGGATCACATTGGAGAGTGAGCTATATACGGATATAGTTCTCCAGTCCCTTCCTTCCACTTACGCCCAGTTTATAATGAACTTCAACCTACAAGAAAAGGAGGTTGAACTTTCAGAGCTCCTCAACCTGCTGAGGAGCGCAGAGGGCACCCTACAGAAAGGTAGGGAAACATCCACTTTGTTTGTAGGAGGATCATCTTCTTCTAGGTCCAAGGCGAAAGCCAAGGGAAAGAAGAAGAAGGCCCCCGCCAAACCAAGGGGCGGTGTTGGTAAAGTGGATACGAAGGGAAAAGGTAAAGCAACAAAGATAGCGGGGAAGCTTGTGGATAAGGAAGAATGCTTCTTTTGTCATAAGAAAGGACACTGGAAGAATGATTGCAGGGCCTGGAAGGCCAGAACACAGGAATTGAAGCAGGTTGCAGCTTCAGCTTCAGGTGTGTATGTTATTGAAAACTGTCTTTCAATAAACTCTACTTCCTGGGTATTGGATACCGGATCAGGATCTCATATCTGTAATTCTTTGCAGGCGTTGAGAAACCGTAGGGATTTGAAGGCAGGTGACATGACCCTCAGAGTTGCGAACGGAGCTAGCATGGATGCTAAAGCCGTGGGGGACTATCACCTGGGAATGTCAGATGGACATGTTTTGGTTTTGCGTAATTGCTTTTTTGTACCCAACGCAACTTGTAATATCATTTCTGTATCTTTAGTTTCTAAAGAAGGTTATGAATTTGCGTTTGTAAGTAATGTTGTAAACATTCACCTTAATCAAGTATTGATTGGGTCAGGTACTCTGAGTAATGGTATATACGTGTTAAACCAACCACAGATTTTTAATGTCCAGAATACACACAAAAGAAAGTCTCCAGAAATAAATCAGACTTTCTTATGGCATTGTAGATTGGGTCACATCAATGAGAGAAGGTTGACGAAGTTGCATACAGAAGGGTATTTGAATGCGTTCGAATATCAGTCGTATGCCACTTGTCAATCCTGTCTCAAGGGAAAGATGACAAAGACTCCGTTTACTGGACATGGAGTAAGAGCGAGCGAGCTCTTGGGACTCGTACACAGTGACGTGTGCGGTCCAATGTCTACACATGCCCGAAGCGGACATTCTTACTTCATTACTTTTACGGATGACTTCTCAAGGTACGGTTATGTCTTCTTAATGAAACATAAGTCCGAGGCCTTTGGAAAATTCCAGGAGTATAAGAATGAAGTAGAGAAACAGACCGGCAAAAGTATTAAGATTCTAAGATCGGATCGAGGTGGAGAATACTTAAGTGCCGAGTTCCTGGACTATTTAAAAGAGAACGGAATTCTCTCTCAGCTTACTCCTCCTTACACCCCGCAACATAACGGTGTATCGGAGAGACGGAACCGCACCCTATTGGATATGGTGCGGTCCATGATGAGTAACGCTGAGTTGCCGCGATCATTCTGGGGGTATGCGCTAGAATCAGCTGCGTACCTTTTGAACCGAGTTCCTACTAAGACTGTGCCTACTACTCCATATGAGATGTGGAGTGGGAAGAAACCCTATCTTCAATATCTGAAGATCTGGGGATGTCCGGCTTTTGTCAAAAAGAAGCATGCGGACAAGCTCGAGGCACGCTCAGTACTGTGCAAGTTTGTGGGATACCCAAAGAACACCAGGGGGTATCTTTTCTACTACGCAGAGGAACAAAAAGTCCTTGTTTCTCGTAATGCCCACTTTCTAGAACACCAGTTCTTGGAAAAGGAGATTAGTGGGAGCGCAGTAGAACTGGAAGAAATTCCAGAACCACAGACTATTACTGAAAGGTTAGTGGAACCAGAGGGTTCAACAGAACAGGACATTCCTACGCCGCTCCGCAGGAGTAGTAGGCAGTCTCATCCGCCCGAGAGATACTACGGTTTTCTCATAGACGGGGATCGAGAGGATTGCATCATAGATTATGATGAGCCTACTAGCTTCCAGCAAGCCGTTCAGAGCGTTGACTCGGTAAAATGGCTGGATGCAATGCGGACCGAAATGGAGTCCATGTACACCAACAAGGTATGGACGTTGGACATTGCTCCAGACGGGGTAAAACCCGTAGGATGCAAGTGGATCTTCAAAAGGAAGATTGGTGTAGATGGACAGGTTGAGACCTATAAAGCTAGGCTGGTAGCAAAGGGTTTTCGTCAAAGACCTGGCTTGGACTACGACGAAACCTTTTCTCCAGTAGCCATGCTGAAATCCATTCGGATCCTTCTTGCCATTGCTGCCTTCCACGATTATGAGATCTGGCAAATGGACGTAAAGACAGCTTTTCTAAATGGAAATTTAGAGGAGTGTGTCTATATGGACCAGCCAGAGGGTTTCAATCAGAGTGGGAGCAGCGGAAAGGTGTGCAAGTTGCTTAAGTCCATCTATGGACTAAAGCAGGCATCGCGGAGTTGGAACATCTGTTTTGATGAGACGGTCAAGGAATTTGGCTTTATCAAAAATCCAGATGAACCATGCATCTATAGTAGATTTGTAGCGAGAACTGTAGTATTCCTCGTTTTATACGTGGATGACATTCTCTTAATAGGAAATGACATTCCTATGCTACAATCTGTCAAGGGGTTCTTGTCACAAAGGTTCTCCATGAAAGACCTGGGTGATGCCTCATACATCCTGGGGATCCGGATCCATCGTGATAGATCCAAGAGGATATTGGGACTTTCTCAGTCCAGGTACATCGACACCATAGTGAAAAGATTCGCTATGGAAGATTCCAAGCGCGGTAACCTACCGGCTTGTCACGGGATCACCCTCTCTAAAGAGATGTCTCCCAAGACTGATTTGGAGAGAGATCGCATGTCTATTATACCCTACGCATCTGCGGTAGGCTCTATAATGTATGCGATGTTGTGTACCAGACCGGATGTAGCTTATGCACTGAGTGTGGTAAGCCGGTATCAGTCAAACCCTGGGGAGAAACACTGGATAGCGGTAAAGAACATTCTCAAGTACCTGAGAAGGACTAAGGAGATTTTCTTGGTGTACGGCGGAAAAGACCTCCAGATCGAGGCCTTTGCTGACTCCAGCTTCCAGAGTGACAAGGATGATTCCAAGTCCATGTCGGGTTTTGTCTTTACCCTCAATGGAGGGGCGGTGTGTTGGAAGAGTTCCAAACAGGAAACCGTTGCAGACTCGACGATGGAAGCGGAATACATCGCTGCATCTGATGCCGCAAAAGAAGCTGTCTGGATAAGGAAGTTCTTGAAAGAACTTCAGGTGGTTCCATCCATTGTTGACCCAATACCTCTGTATTGCGACAACAACGGGGCTATAGCTTTAGCGAAGGAACCCAGGTCCCATCAGAGATCCAGGCACATCTTGAGGCGGTATCACCTGATCAGGGAGATCGTGGATCGCAAGGAGATCGAGGTTCGGAGAGTCGCTTCAGAAGACAACACTGCAGATCCATTCACCAAGGCCTTGCCCCAGACTCAGTTCGAGCGGCTGATCGAGATGATAGGTCTTCGATACGCCAGTACATGGCCTTAGTGCAAGTGGGAGATTGTTAGTGTATATGCCCTAGAGGCCATTACTGTATCATACTAGTTTGTATATTACTTAATGGATGCTTGGGATATTCACCTTGTATATACAATCTTGCTCAAAATAGTAGTATGCTACTTGGTTTGTTTCTACTTCAATGTGTACTTGTGTTTATTTCAGTATATCACTTATACGCATTAGTGGAGCCCTTAGGATCTTTGCTTGATTACCAGCGTTGTGATGGCAGTCACACTAGTGGGGGCTGGGTAATCTATAAGCACATCCTTATACAGGTCCCTAGTCGCAGGACTATCGAGACAGGGCATCGATACTCCGGAGTAGACTAGCGTATGCGCTTCTCATCCCAGTGTGGGAGATGGTCTGTCCCACAGCCATCAGTACGTCGTACTGGAGATAGTATACGGGTGCTCGTTGGGTTACGAGTACACTGGACAGGACTCGTCGGGAACTGACAGGTTGGTATTATACCTATCGTCAGTCATCAGTTCCCAGGTGACATGAGTACAGCTTAGTCCGCTGACTTGACACTGGCACTTCGCCTCAAGTGTGTTCCCACTGCACTTTGATCACTACCCTACCACGGCTCAAAGGAGTCGTGCAAACAGGTGGCGGTTGGGTGCAGTCCCGAAGCACTTGGAGGCAGTGACGGTTAGACTGGATTCGTCTCTCCCGGTATTGGGGGTTGACATCGCGCTGTGTCTAGGAGAGCCATTACACGAGTAGTCCCTGGCCAGGGCAAACGAGATATACTGGTAGGTTTCCAGTGTTATCTCAGGGTGTTTTGGGCTTCGCTCCGGCACGACTTGTACCGCTATTGGGGGACTGACGTTTACCGCCCCCTAGGCCCGCCATGCGATGTATCAGACGAACAGACCGGACTGTACGGAGACTGTCACATTCAGACTCAGTAGGAGTACAGATGGGGTTTCACCTCGTCAGCCTTCTTGTCGACATCTACCTGGGGACCGTTACGCACAGCTAGTGCCGCTTGCGGTCTGTGGTTAAACCCACTGCCAGCGTAGTGTCGAGTCTTTAGAGTCCCACACAGAGGGTATTCGCCTCTGGGCAAAACAGAGTAGAGGTCGCATGGTTTTGCGACAGGGTTCGTTCTCATCCGCGCACTTGTGCACGTTTGGAGTCCGGACGGATTTTACCAGCGAGCTCTGGTTTGAGCCGGATACTGGTATAGTATTTGGGGTTGCTTTTATCTCTCAGTATTCATGTTCCTCGGAACAAGAATGCAGGTGTGTATGCACAGTTCTTTTTGAGGAGGAGGAAGATGATTTTTCATTAGGGTTTCGGAACGGGTGCGTATGCACAGTTGACAGTTGTATTTTTCCAAACCCTAATGGATTTGTATTATATCATTTAATAATATATAATAAAATGAAATTGTGTCATGGTTAGTTTTTGTTGACTTGTTGACCATGGTTGACTTGTTGACCATGGTTGAACATTTGACCATTATCATTACAAGAGAAAGATGCTCTTGATTCTTGCATTTTCATTTAATGCTTGTAATGATATTAGTCATTCTAAAACTTTCCATCAACCTTTTCATTTTGATTATTATTATTTGATAATTCATTTTCTTTTTGCATTATGGTTGCAAGAAAGGAAATGAGAGCTCATTCTATCATATTCACTCTCTCTCTTCACTTCATCTTCTTCTTCCTCTAGCCAAGAGAAACCTTCTCATGTGTTGAGAATCCTTCTCTTGAAAAACAAAAGCAACCCTTAGACACTCTCTACTCACTCTAGGATCAAGGGTTTAGCAAGCCGGCGATTCTAGTTCACTCCAAGTACGAGAAAGAGCCCAAAGGTTGAGCCTTCGAGGTGGATCCATCTTCGACGGAAGAAGGCGACAAAGTAGAACCATCAACCTCTACAAAGTTTGAAGACGAAGGAGTTCAAGTCTAGGTATAACCATCTTCATCCGAGTAGCTAACTCCCTTTAGCTAAGTTTGCTAGTTTTAGTTTAGGTAACGATCCCGACCATAGTTTAGTCCATGTTGCCTCTTGCGATAAAAATTCGTTTTTTTTTTATACCGTTTCCGCCTCCCTGTAAGCACCGGGGGTCGCAATATGGACTTACAGGATTGTATACAGGGATCGATGTGATCTCACCTGTAGGACAAAAAGTTTCATTCTTTCATCATTTTTTATTCTTTCCGCGATGCTCTATCATTTCAGCTTTTTATATCGCGAAAAATCGTGATTTCCCAATCATTTCGGCTATTTTTTGCGGCGCCCAATCATTTCGGCTATTTATTTTATTTTTACTCGCTGCTTTTTATTGCGAGTTGCCCAATCATTTCGGCTATTTTGCATGCATACATTTTTACTTGCTGGTTTTGTTGCAAGTTGCCCCATCATTTCGGCTATTTCATACGCAATTTTGGCTTGCTGATTTTTTTTATCACAAGTGTGGAACTTGGAATCTGATGCCAATCTTAGCATTAGCATCGCTACAACTGGAATATTTCCAGGAGCGAATCATCATTTGCCATGAAAGAACTTGGAACTTGATACTGGTTTAGGCATCAGCATCGCTACAACTAGGATATTGCCAGGAGCGAATCATCACTTGCCTTTGTCGATGTCGAACAAAGGTGTCTTAGTAAACAGGGTTAGGATTCTGTCGACTAAGGCTTTTGACTTTATGAGCCGTAAGGGTCTCACAAAGGTATTTCTCCCTACAAGTCGTGAGGATCTCGTAGGTATGTTTTCTCCTTAGGAGTCGTGAGGATTCCCAAGTGTATGTTCCCTTGTAAGTCGTAAGGATCTTACAAAAGGGTTTTCTCCTTATAAGTCAAGGATACTCACAAGGGTTGTTCACCGTGCGAACATATCCCTAGTCACGGATGGGACTTGGTTAGGAAAATGTTTATTCGCGCCCGTGGATTGTATACAAGGGTCAGTATGAGCCGCTTGTAGGGCACTATTGGATGTTGTGGGGGTTGCTTAAGAACAGGCTCAGGTCTTTGTAACTTAAGACTTTCAAATCTTATAAGCCGTGAGGGTCCCATAAGAGAGTTCTCCTTACGAGTCGTGAGGATCTCGCAAGTGTAATTTCTCCTTAGGAATCGTGAGGATTCCTAAGTGTATCGCTCCCTTGTGAGTCGTAAGGATCTCACGCAGGTGGTTTCTCCTTACAAAGTCGAGAGGACCCTGTAAGTGACTTTTAACGAGGTTACGCCCTTTCGGGTTTTCACAAGACTCGCTGGTAGCCCTGCTGTTTTTACTCACGGAGCCCTTTCGGGTTTTCATCTGTGCCCATTTTGCTTTTGGACATACCGTCTTTTTTTTTGTTTATTCTCTCTTTTTTTATCTAACGAGGTTGCGCCCTCTCGGGTTTTCACAAGACTCGCCGGTAGCCCTGCTGTCTTTACTCACGGAGCCCTTTCGGGTTTTCATCCGTGCGCATTTTGCTTATGGACATACCGTCTTTTTTTTATCACGTCAGCCTGAGGATGCTGCGGTAGTAGTTTAAAGACGTTTCGGTCATAGGTCAACGTATGATTACGCAGCTAGAATTTGCTGCAAATATTCGCATGTTCTGTGCCGGAGGTGGATTCCTTGAAGGGAGGATTGAGGGCGACTTCTTCGTCAGAGTCGCTTCCAAACGCGATAACTTGCGATCCCTTGGTGTCGGCTATATGACGGTTGCTAACAGCTCCTTCGCGCTCATCTGTCGTGCTTTTCTGGCGATAGGGATGCTTTGCTCCCTTCGGGATGTCTTGACCTTTTCCTCTAGTCGTTGGCGTTTGGCCTTTTCAAATATAGCCAGTTCACGCTCTCGATTGGCTTTGATTTTCTGACGGACCTCGTTTAGGAATGCATCAATCATTTCGTCTGATGGTCCTAGAAGTTCTGGTTCAGGACCTGCCCCCAGTTTCTCTGTGCAAGAACCCTTTTCATCGTCTGTAAACGAGTGAGAGATCACATGACAACTTGCCACGTAACCCTCAGATTCATTCGACGAGCTTTCTCCATCATTTTACTCCTGAAGGACATGACTGAGGAACTCTTGGAGCGTGATGGGAGTCTGCTCTTTCTGGATATACTCTTCCAGCGCGTCGATTTGTTTCTGCAGGTCCGTGTGCTTGTCGCCGGGCTTCACGGGCTTTTTGGATTTCTTCTTCTTTTTCGAAGATTTCGACGGCTGGGTGTGCGATCTTTGGCTATCACAACTGATCTTTAGAGTTGGGCGCAGCTTTAGCATCCCCTTGATGATCTTAGGTTCCAACGGGTTCTTCCATCTGATCACCGGGTATGTTTGGAGATCACTCAACATCTTTTTGGTTTTGGCAGAAAGCACGACCTCCCATGGAGCTTCTTCAACAAGGGAACAAGTTTCCCCCGGCGTGCCCGTCTTCTTTGGAGTGTGCGGCTGTGGTGGGTTTACTTTCCACTTTTCAGACAGCGCAAACTTGCCTTGTAGGTACTGATCCTCGATCCATCCCTTAAAGACGAAGCAATCCTCGATCGGGTGACTTACCGTTTGGTGGTAAGGAAAATAATTGGGATTATTCACCTCTCTGGGTTTCGGTGGTCTCCTTGGATTCGGAAGATAGATAAGCCTATTACGCATCGCCATCTCGAACAGCCTCTTCGTTTTATCCCGCGGGAATGAATAAGGGCGCTTCATTTTCGCATTATAATACCACCGTCTCTCTTCCAGTTGATCCGCTAACTTTGGGGCACTGGGCTGCTGTTGGGTGTTCGCAACGAAGGTCACATTCCCTTTACCCTTATCGTTTCGGGGTTCCGGCTTAGGAGGAGACGGTCTGTGACCCATTTGATCCATCTGGGCCAGTTTGTCGATCAAGGCCTGGAAAGTAGTTGGCTTGAAGAACATCATGAATTGCGAGATGGTCGCTTACGGATCAAGAGTGCCCACGAACATGCCTACCGCAGGTGCTTCTTCGATCCGCTGTTCGCATTTCGACCACAGATTCCGCCATCGTGTTGCGTATTGAACCCACGTTTCGCCTGGCTTCACCCTGGTGTTGATCAATGCAGTGATCGGTGTGCGCTCGCTGGCGCTTGCAAATCTTTGTGTAAACAGTAGCTCCATCTCCGCAAATGTTTTGACAGAGTCGTTAGGTAGCTCCGAATACCATTCAAACGCCGTCTCTGCTAAGCTGCCAACGAATTGTCGAAGCAACAGTTTGTCGTCGCCGCCGGTGTTGCCGCATAAGGCTCTGAATTGAGCGACATGCTGATGTGGATTCCCTGTCCCCTTGTACACATGGAATTTAGGGATCGTATATCCCGGCGGGTAACTGATTTGGTCATACCAGCCCGGATAGGGTCGTCCGGTTCTAACAATTTTCCCAGCCGCTTCATTCGCCTGATGAGCTCATATTTGCTGAGCTATATAGTCGTCTAGTGCAGCTTTGGATATGGTTTCCTCCTTGGCTGCTGAAAGGGCTGGAGGAGGATTAGATGTCTCCCCTCCGTCGTCTCCAACAATGATCGGAAGGTCTTCAGTTGGAGGGTCCGGCTGTAACATCATCCCTACCATATCTTGAAAGAGAAGAGCCATTTGTTTTATGTTAGCTGCTTACTCTGCGGCTTCTTTGTCCTTCTTTTCGAGGACTCTGCGTAAGAAGTCAGCATCGGTTTCTTGTTCGTAACGCTGCTCTGATGATGCATCCGGGCTTTCTTTTGGCCCGGTGAGTGCGGACATTGCAGTCATCATTTCCTGAAGCTTCTGTTGCTGCTCCTGGGCTTTTGTCACGGATCGGGTGAGTGGTCGGTGACCCATCGAAGCGCAGCTTTCCTCCTTTCCAGAAGCCATATAAACGGTATGCACCACAATGCCCCCCGACTTGGGGCGTTTATGCTCAGCGCTTTTACGGTTCGCCATATTCACAGGGGCTTTTTGCGGCCTCCTTTTCTTTTGAGTGATTGACGTTGAGGGAGCCGTTGCAGTGGCACCCAGCCAACTGTCACTTTTTGTGGCTTTGAGTAGTCCTTCTCCTGCTGAACCTTCATCTTTTTCTGTCGGCGGAGATAGTCTTGATCCATTACGGAGTCTTGGACTTGACGCTAGACCTTGTAAATTTCAGAGGACAGCCGTTGAGGGGGCTGCTCCAGCTTCACCTTTGGGGCATTATCCACAGGTATAGGAGATCTTTTCAATACGGCAGTTGGCGAGTTTTTGCGCACCCTTCTTAGCGGTTCAAAGCTATTCCCGGTCAGAACAGCAGCATTGATTTCCACCATCAGAGCTGGCGGAGTTATCCCAGAGAGGGAGTTGCCCCCAGCTTTCTTAATCCGGTGCCAGTGACGATGGCGAGCATGTCGCGTGATTGGAGTTGGTTTAGCCATAGGGGTGACCTCCTCATGCCCCCTGTGTTGGTCAGAATTCGCTGGTATCGGCCTTTTAAAGACCGACGCCCATTGAATGGGGACGGCCAACCTATCAAAAGAAAACTTCCGAGTAGAGGAAGCAACCTTGGTGATTTCGCCTGGAATGGGAGCAGAAATAGTCAGTCTTATGAAGACCGACCCTTTGGCAGGTGAAACCGCCTTGACGATTTTGGAAGTAGGGATGGCTATCCGTTTCGGGATAACGCCTTCCGGTATTGCAGGCTTCTTCATGGGCCCGTTGGAGCTCTGGCCTAGTCTGTTAAAAACTGAGGCAATGGAGTTGAGCGACCCATTGAGAGGGGCCACAGTAGGTGTAAGCCGATCAAAGACCGACTTCTTGGGAGCTTCCGGTGTTGGTACAGGGGCGTTGAAGCTCATGGGTGGGAGTATTGTCCCGAAGAATAGTCCAGTGGTGGCTTGAGTTACCTACTCCACTGGCATCTTGAAAAGGGAGGCCGCTTGGGGCCCATAAGTCACTCTTCCAGCAAGGACGGAGTGAGAGTTGCAGTTGCAGGTAGTGCGGTCTGAAGCTATTAATTTTCCGTTTTCTGCATGGAGCAAGACAGCAAATCTAAGTACCCTAAATCTACAGGCAACCACAGCAAACCGCGATTCGTTCGCGAACACGACACACGAAGTGTGGAGTGGAAAGAGGAAGAGGTCCTACCGGGCATGCCAGAATCTGTTTACCTCCGAATGGCGGCGCGACGAGAGACGTCTTGCCTGAAATTCGGGGCAGATGCTATTTGGTGCTATCCGTCCACCTCTTCGAAGATGCCAAGTTGATTTATAACACCATGTATCGAAGGTTTAAACGGATGCGGCCGATGTAGCAGACTTCGTCAGATTCCCCCTCGTTGAGGGGTTTTTGATTATGGGGATGCTCTTCCCTACAGGCGCAAGCCCTTGCAGTTAATTACGCTACCGCATCGCGGTAACCACTTTCTCCTTCTCCAGATGATCACATCGTGTCGTGGGTGTTTATTTTGTTTTTTGGTTGCCCGTGGATTGTATACGGAGACTAATTTATGTTGTCGCCCGTAGGACGTGGATTAGTCCAAACCCGTATCTTCTTAGATTTGGGTTTGGGGGTTTAGTTTAAGGATACGTTAGCCATTTTTGAGGCTAAGATCAACTTAAACATTTGTTAAGGATACGTTAGTCTGATTTGAGACTAAGATCAACTTAACGGGATCATTTTGATCCGACGAAAGAGCATTTGGGCTCTATTGTTCCAGTTTAGGGATATAGTGGTCCATTGCCAGTTTAGGGACATGGTGGTCGAACATTCCCATTTTGGGGACGAATATTAGTTTAGGGACGCATTATTCCACGAGTTTAAGGACCCCCAGTCCGTATTACCAGTTTAGGGACATAGTGGTCCAACATTCCCATTTTGGGGATGAATATTGGTTTAAGGACGCATTAGTCCATAAGTTTAAGGACCCCACAGTCCGTATTACCAGTTTAGGGACATGGTGGTCAAACATTCCTATTTTGGGGACGAATATTGGTTTAAGGACGAATTAGTCCATGAGTTTAAGGACCCCACAGTCCGTATTACCAGTTTAGGGACATGGTGGTCCAACATTCCCATTTTGGGGATGAATATTGGTTTAAGGATGCATTAGTCCATGAATTTAAGGACCTCACAGTCCGTATTAATGTGTGGTTGTCGGGACCCGTCACCTTTCTAACGACGTTGAAGGATTACAATGACAAATATCAGAGGAGTTCGGAGATGTACGCTTGAACCTGATGTAAATTGATTTAAGAGAGCAGTTGTGCTCAGTTCAATTTAATTTGAGGACTTATGTCTAGAATTGGGTTAAGTCCAGTTCAAAATGTATAACATTTCATTTATCTTTGGCCTATTAGGCCTGTGCCCTTTTTTAATAATGCATGGCATTTTTATTAGGCCTGTTAGGCCTTTTAAATTGGGCTCTGCCCCTTTTTTAAATAATGCATTGTATTTTTATTAGGCCTGTTAGGCCTTTTAAATTAGGCTCTGCCCCCTTTTTTAATAATGCAGAGCATTTAATGGTCTGACAATGCGCCACGTGGCCTGTCAGGCGCTCTGCGCCAATTAATGAGCGCAAGGCGCAAGCGCTTATGGAGGTGACACGTGTCACACTTGTTCATATCAGATTTTTGCATTTTCATACCGCCCAATTTTTATCACATTGCATATCCGTAGATACTCTTGAGCCGTGTTTGCTAGTCAATTGCAGGATACAGGTTCTCGGTTCTAAAACGGTGAAATTCATGGAAAACACGAAAAAAGTCCGGGTCCCTGCCAACCACAGATAAAACACGGTCTCCGCTCTTCATCCGTATGTTGCCAGATACCAGTTTAGGAAGACAAAAGGTCAAATCAATGTCAAATCAATGCACAAGGCTCAATGGTAGCACAAGATCCAAGAAATCTACGCGGAGCTCGAGGCAATCATGACAAAATCTTGACAAAAAGTCCACCTTTCCCTCAACAGAAATTCTGGAAAAATCGTGAAGACAAATTGAGAAAATACATGTACCAGACTAAAGGGGATAGAAGACCAGGCCAGCACCAAAAGTTGGAGGGCCCAACTCCTCCAAAGGGCTGCGGATCCGCGGCCAAAGGGGGGTCTAGGCCGCGGATCCGCGGCCGTACTGGCGCCGCTTGCGCAGGGTTTTGGGGGGGTAGTTTGGTCTTTTCATCAGAGTTCTGATGGTTGCCCTAGGTTTTCATCTTTTGGCCTATAAATAGCCCAGAACTTTGTGAAGGAAAGGGGGAATTCTTGTATTTTCTTTTTCTAGGTTTTAGTTCACATGTTCTTCTTCTTCTCACCTCTTCTCCATTAAACTTGTAGTGAGCTTTTGAGTGAAGAGTGATGAATAAAGAAGACCATTTTATTATCATGCTTGTCTCCTTATCTTTATGCTTGTTGTAATTTTAATTCGTTAAGTAGTTGTTGTTATTTTCTTGTTGTTTCTTTCTTCTCTCTTTTTCTTTATCATTCATACGACAATGATACTTACGCTCGATCCTCGCCAAGGTGAGGTCGCAAATAGTTAGTCGTATTCTTCTAATCTCCTTCTTTCTATCTTCCTCTTTTGTTTTGTTTTGTTTTTCCTTATCATGAAGTGTGAGTAGTTTTATACTTGTTAGGGTAGGATAAGGGAAGTTTGAGAGAAGGAAATCTCTCTCACTCTTTCCTTGCCCAACAACTTAAATCGACTCCCGTTAATTGAACCACAATCCGCTCCTTACGGCACCCTATCCTACATGATAGCGGTGATTCCGTAGTGAGACCGGTTGTGGTTGAATTAACCGGAGGTTATGGATAAGAGCCAAGAACGGATGGACAAGCACCAAAAGGAAGGACTATGCGTTGGAAAGCCTAGCTTATACTCGCAAGTTCCTTCCTAGTCGTGCTAATCCCCATTGTTGCCGATTACCGTAACACCGATATTAAGTGGGGCAACGAAAGATGTGGAGACTCCTAACTCAAACTAACCTAATTCTAACCCTAACAAGCTCTCTTTAAATATCAACTCAACACTTAGATAATCCAACAAAATCTGAAAACAGGACTTAACTGGTTAAAACACTTTGAAAAAGACTCCCATCTCCCTGCGGACGACCCGTACTCAACCGGCTAGCTACTAGCGAAACCGTCTTGATTGCGGTATTTAAACTAGAACTTGAACACGCACGTATCTTAACAATCAACACTCTGGTGAGCGCAAGCGCAGTGCGCTGCTCTATTGCGCTGCTGACACGTGGCGCGCTCTGGTGCAGTGCGCCAATCCAAGAGCGCAATACTCATTTTTTAAAGCGTAAGGCGCAGATTATTCTCGGGTTGACACGTGGCGTGTTCTAGTGACTTGCGCCAACCAAAGAGCGCAGAGGCTCATTTCAGAAGTGTAAGGCACTGTTCCATAGCGCAGAGCGCATCTTGATCAATTTTTGATGAAAGAAAAAAACTTTTTTAGTTCTAAAGTGGTTCTACCTCAAGTTTTTAAGAACCGATGGTTCATCAAAAGGCAATGCCTTTATGTAGATCAAATGATCTAATAAAGAAGTAAATTACTTCTTTATTATTATTATTTTTTTATATTCAAGATCTTGATCTTGTTCTTAGATCTTTGATCATTTTAGAAGAACTTCTTTTATTTTTCCAAAGGTTTCCCTTTTTTCCCTTCGAGCTCTTCTCAAAATTTTTAAAGAAGTTCTGTGTATCTATCTCTGTGTATTTTAGACTTGGAGTTTAGGGGCCTTTATATAGGGCCAATTGATTTGTTAAATCAGTTAAAGAGATCTTTCTCTGAGTGATTTATGGATGTTTCCTTACCGTTGGATCTTTGATCCAAGGGCTCTGTTTTACAGAAGAGAATCTTCTTGTTTTTAACAATATTAGAAAGATCTTTCCAGAATTTTATTGTTTAAATTCTGGCATAGCTGGCGCAAGCGAACATGCGCTTGACATGTGTCGCGCAGCGTAGATCGCAAGTCACCTGAAGCGTTGCTTCCGTTATTTTTATTTTAAAACAGAGCCTTGCTCTGATTGGGTGCGATGTCTTGGGCGCAGCGCTAGCGTGTCTGTTTAGACACGTGGCGTGTTGCGCGCAGCGCAAGGAATCTGAAGTTTTGCTTCAATTATTTTAACTTTAATTTTAACTTTAATTTCAAAGCAGAGTTTTGCTCTGATTGGGGGAAACAGAAGCGTTGCTTCGTTTCCCGCCTTGGAATTTGAACAGAGCTTTGCTCTGATTGGGGGTAAACATTACCTAATCATTCATTTTAAAATTTGGAAGTCGCATTTATTTTTCGTATTTAAAATCTGAATTTTGGAACCGATCCGGGCGCATTTTGAAATATTTTTGTATCCGCCTAAATTCAAAATTTATTAAATTTTATTTTAAACTTTTCCTTTAAAAATTTCGTTTAACAGTTAAAAAGATTTTACAACTAACCTAAATATTTTTTTAAAACTAAAAATCAAAACATATAAACCAAACCCCAGCTTCTCTCTCTCTTTCCAACCAATCAAGGTTTTCCCTTTTAATTTGCGTGGGCCCCACTCTACTCCTCTCTTTCCTCTTTCCTTTTCTCTTTCTCTCTCAGTCTCTCTCTCTCTTGCCGTCTCTCTCTCTTGCCGTCTCTCTTTCTCTTTCTCTCTCCCCCGCTCTCTCTCTCTTCTTTCTCTCTCCTATCGGAGTTACTGTGCGTGCCTCGAGTGTGGTCACCATGCCGCGCTATCGTCACCTCCCTTCTTCATGTTTCCTCTTCTCCCTCGTTTAAAACCCCATGAGCATAAGAAAAACTACAGACCCTAACCCTAGTCGCCTCACCCGATCTCGTCTGGGTCCTCGCCTCACGTCGTCGACCATTCCCTCACCATCGTCTTCTTCTTCTCCTCGTCTTCCTCTCCTGCTCTCACCATCCCCGACATGAAACCCCGACCCCTGCACGTGACGAGAACCACCAAGAACCCATCTTCGCCTCCATTGCCGGCACCCTCATCGGCCTCACCCCGCACCTCTCCTCCACCCTCTACCTCTCTTATCTCTCCTCCTTCTCGCCACCGTCACCATCACCAACCCCCGCATACCCTGCAACCCTCACCGCAATCCACAGCCTCACCTAACCCTCGCTTCTACGACCACGTTGCCGGAGCTCCGACCTCCGTCGTCTCCATCCACATCACCATTACCTCCTCTCATCCTTCTTCCTGTGAACGCACAAGCCAAACTCCCTGCAACCTAAACCCGACGAACCCAAGAACTCTGCAGATCTATGACCCCGAGCAACTCAAGAAACCCTCTTTTAGTCCTCTCCTTTAGTGGCAAAATCGCATCCATGGATCTCTCACGTCGAGGCCTTCGTTGACACCTCTCGCCCAAATAACGAGCAGAATACAAGCGTCGATGCAATTGCAGGAATGGTGAAGAATGATCTCTTAGCTTTCGAGGAATTGGTAAGAGAAATGGAGTTTTACTTGACAACCACAGACCGTGTAATTCGTGCAGGAGGCACTCTTCTTGTGGGAGAAATCCTTAGTCATCTCACATCAAGCCATTAGGGAGTGCCACTGTAAGCAGTTTGGTAGGGTTCTTCACATCAAGATTGGCAGATTGGCAAGCTCTGCATGGGGCACTCATTGGTTGCTTGGCTCTTTTGAAGAGGAAGAGCAATGCTGGTATGGTCATTGACAGCGAGGTGAAGATGCTCGCAAATGCTTACTTAGTTGATGCTCGAGCTCAGTCACTAGCAGTGCATGATCGTATGTTATACTTTGAAGTTCTTCAATGCTTATTGGATGTTTACCCTGAGGCTGTGATGTCATTGATCACTGGAGTCGTGACGACGTCGACATCCCGACGACCCAGCGAGCGTACCTGACCCATGTGATCACTTTGTGCGTTGTTTGTATCCGTTCCGTATACCCGTTTATTGATCCGTAGGCAAGTAAAACTTGCTACATGCTACTTATAGTATTTTTATACATATTTAATTGCATGTTAAACCTGTAAATTAAATCTAAGGCCATTTGTTTCATTTTGACACTTCGTTGTCCATTATATCATTTTAGATTTATAACTTGAAACATACCATGTTGCATTTTGATTTACTATACATAGTACCCACATCCGTATTTAAATAACATAATAATTATTTGCATAGCCCATAGTACCCTTTTAATAGTTTCTACCCTATTGGACACCCGTTTTCATCCATTTAACCTATTTTATATATATTTGCATCCCTAGATCATTTAACCCATAATAATGAGATTTTAACATTCCATATTTGTTTAAGTGTATTTTATTTAATGTTGGAACCATAACCGTAGCTCTAATCGATAACCGTGCACCCATATATTTTAATCTGTACCTATTTGCATACCACATTACAATGTTCCATTCTATTGTTCCATTAGTACCCTATACTTGTTTTGTATATCCTTGCTTATTTTAGTTTGATTATGAGCACCCACGTGATATTTTGAGCACCCCTGACATGACTTGTTACACCTACTACTTGACACGACATGGTACCGTGCACCTCTTGACATGAAATGATACCTATATACTACCTGTCTTGACCTGATGTACCATGGCTTTACCTGTTACCTGATCTTGTTACTAATTCCAATAAACCCGACCTGTTGTCTCTACGGACATTTCCTGTTGTCTATCCAGACAAACCTTTACCTGCCTGATCCTGTGTTGGCATGAGCTCCAGATTATTTAATACCTGACTTGAACATATATACTTGGGGGTATGGGGAAATCAATGATGAAACCTGACTTGTAACTCGACAGTTCTATACCTTTTCTGATCAGTCTTACGGGCTAGGCCAGACCCGGGGTGATGCTGCTGACATCACTCGTCATTACGTACTACCCTTTTACTGCCGTGCGGCACGTCTCAGATTCAGCCCGAGAGTCATAGACCGTGATCCCGGGCATGCGCGGGATACTATTGAGTTACATCGATGATTCATCAAATTGATTTCAATGTCTGGAGAGTAGTTAACCCAATAGACCAGTCCAGATACTCACTACACATTACCCTCACTGTCCTCATTTATATTACCGTTATACCTGTTTTACTGTTCATACACATACCTGCTGTTGGAGATAGTGCCCTCAGAGTCAATTATTGGATCACAGGCATGTGATTGCAATGATTGAGGGAGGACCTATACCGGTAGGATAGTCTTATTCGAGATGATAGTATGCTATCTGGTTTATCTTTATCATCGTGTACTGTTTCAGGTGACCTTACAGGTCACTATTACACGTTGATAGAGCCCTTAGGATTCTTGCTTGACGACCAGCAGTATGATGGCGATCATATACGTGGGAGCTGGGGTCTATAAGCACATCCTTAAAAGGTCCCTAGTCGTGGGAGTTTTCGAGATAGGGCATCGATACTCCAGAGTAAACTAGTGTATACAGTCGAGACCCCGACGAGGGGCGGTGGCCGGTCTCACAAGCCACTGGTGTCAGTTGGTTCACCTAATATGTATACAGGTGCTCATTGGGTTATGAGTACACCGGACAGGACTCGCCGGGAACATGCTAATTGGTATTATACCTAGCGTCAGATAGCAGTTCCATGGTGACATGTGTACAGGTTAGTTCATCGACCTGAGATCATCATTTGTCTCATGTGAGTTCCTACTGTGCTTTGATTACTACCCTACCACGGCTCAAAGGAGTCTTGCAAACAGGTTTTAGTTGGGTACAGTCCCGAGCCACATGGAGGAGGTGAGCGGATCGGCAGAGGTTTCGTCTCTCCCGGTATGAGGGGTGAGATCGCGCTGTGTCTAGGAGAGCTATTACACAAAGCCCTCGGCCGAGGCAGGAGATTTACTGGTAAGTATTCCAGTAGTATCTCAGCGTGTTCTGGGCTACACTCCGACACGACTTGTACCGCTTTTGGGGGTCTGACTTTTACCAACCCCCTAGGCCCGCCATGCGATATTCATAGACGAACGGACCGGACTGTACGGATATTGTCACTGACAGGCTCAGTAGGGTGTCAGGATGAGTTCGCTCATCGACGTCCCTTTTGGTCAATAGCTGGTAGCCCGTTACGTATGGCTGATACCTCTGACGTGCTAGTGGTTAAATACACGGCCAAAGTATTGACGAGTCTTTAGAGTCCCCCACACACAGTTACTCAAGTTTCGGGCGAAACGCTGTAGAGGCCGTATGGAGATATGGCAGGGTTTGATCAGATGCGTGCGGTATTGCACGAATCGTGATCGGACGGATTTTACTAGCCGGCTTTGGTTTAAGCCGGATCCTAGTATTAGACAGTGTAGATTTTGTCTCTTTGCATTTGTGTTCAGTGGGAATACAAATGCGGGCATGTATATGCAGTCGTAGGGTTTTCCTGTAATTTATCACGGGATCAGTTTTCTGAAGTTGCCAGTTTGTATTCCGTTCCGGCCAGTTTTCCTTTGTTCCTTCCCGGCCGGACTTTTCCGATGGAGGGGCTAATTTGCAGTTGTGCAAATTAGCTTTTGTGGAGGGTTTCTTTGTGAAATGGTGGCATCATGATGGTTCTTGCATGATGAGATTCTTTTTCCATCACTTGCTTGCATTAATTGAGATGAGAATGGATTAGAAGTTGATGTGAGGCTTGCTTTTGGATGTGGTCACCCTTTGGCTTCTACTACACTCACCTCCCTTCTTGCTTTAGTTTTCCTCTCCTCATTTTTCCATATAGGGGGCCGGCCACATATTAGTGGAGAGATGAGAGAGTTCATTTTTGATGAGGGAATTATTCATATCTCATTTGCATGCTTGCTAAATTCTCAACCTCTCTCCAAAGTTCTTTCATTCTCTTCTCCATCAAAAGGCAACTTCACCCCATTGAGACAAAGGTTTTCTACACTAGTCTACAGCAAATCTTGGACGCGTCGGCTAGCCAAATTCACGCTCGAGTTGCTTCGGTCTAGAGGTGGGAGCCCGTAAAAGAACCCGGCGATGTGGTGCCCGTTTCAACGAGGAGGCGACGACCGGAGATTCCGCGAGGAGATCGGAGTGGAGACAAAGACCGAAGGACAAGGATCACTCGGTATATCTCTCCCCCATTCTCTTGATAGCTAGGATTAGGTTAATGGTTACGATCCGGGTTTATTGTCCGCGGTAGCACCGTTTAAAGTTAAGAAAATTTTTGATTCCGCATTTTGGCCTCGAGTAGACGGCCGGGGCGCTGCCGTGGCACAACATGGTATCAGAGCTACGCCATTAAGCTAGTCTAGCTTGCTCTAACGTGTTTACAAGTTCGATCGAACGGATTTTCCAAAAACCATATTTCTATGTCGTACTTTCTGTCGAATTTTTCTGTGCTCTAAAAATTATTTGGTATATTGGAAAATTACGTGCAGGGTTTTTTGTGAATTATGTGAAAATTTGGTGCGCTGATGTTACTGTAGTGCGGCGGAGTAGCGGCCAAAACCACGTTTTGGCCGCGGAACCGCTGCCTTTTTGTGGCCAAACCGTACCAAATTTCTACAGTAGTTTATTGACATGTAAATAGGGTTTTTGGAATATTCTTTTTGGGCCCAGATGTTTTTGAGTGCTACAGTAATGCTTGGGGCCCACTTGGGTAAATTTGATCGATCGAAAATTTTAAACACATTAGTTCACAGTATTTACATTATATCTGCGACCGTGAATGTCACTTGATCGGTAAATCCTGTCTAACTGCTATAGCCCTTTTAGACGGATTTGCGAACGTGACATTCACGTTGATGTTCTGTGTTGTGCTGTGATGTTGCGGATTGGTCGTGGGGGATAGCCTGGATGCAATGGTAGTACAGTTTTGTTTTATATGTATATTTGTTATTGCGGGGCAAGCGTCCGACATGTGGACTGTCGTCACTGCCTGTTTGTATATTATTCTTTTGGGGCACGACCCGGTCGAGGTCGATGCACCCGTTGTATGTATATTTTACTTTCTGTACTAGGATTACCCTGCGGAGGGGTGCACGGGTAGCCGGGTTCTAGAGGGCAACGGGCCCGCATCTCATGGCGTTGAGACGGAGGGGGCTTCACTCTAGAATCGGCGGGCTATTCGCCGCACTCGTAGGGGGTATAGGTTGACCCAGGAAGGGTGCCCAAGTTGCCGTATTCCGTGAAGTGCTGGGTGGTCCATTCACGTTGCTGAAGGGGGCTGCCTCGCTTCAGGTTTTGGCGGGTAACTTGCCGCGCCCGTAGGGGTCTAGGATTTCATTGCACAGGCTATCCACACGACCAGGGGAACGTCGGGTTTTAGTAGCGGCTCTATGAAACCCGGGGATCCCAGATATCTGTATTGTTCTGTGATGCTTATTACATTTATGTGATGTTGCATTTTATCACGCCTTGAGCGAATATTATATATTGATATATATACTAGTAGATGTTGTATATGTTCTGCACCCACGCTAGTCCAGTCCCCGCTCTGTCGTTAGTTAAGTAACCTAACGGGTGATGACGTGACCCAGTGGCGAATGCGGATGGCATATACGTACATCATTATTTTCGTTCTTTTGTGGTGTGATCAATTGATGGGACTGCGTTGATTCGGATCAATGCAAGTTAAACAAACCTATTCAGATGTTGTTGGAGCAATTTTTCAAAAAGCTGTTATTGCAAGGACGTTCTCTTTATTTTGCACAGTGGTATTCGGTTATGAATATCCAGCACCTCAGTCGTCGAGGCAAGGGCCGAGATTCCTTCACCGGGAGTGACCCCTTGGACAGAAGTTTGCGTCAGGGTAATAACTTCACTACAGTCGTTTACTTTTGCTTTGTATCGTGGTATTCAGTTGGAATATCCTGCACCTCATTCTACGGGGAAAGAGCCGAGATCCCTTCACCGGGAGTGACCTCTTTAGCAAAGGTTTTCGCCACTATATTTTTATAAAAGGCTATGCAGTTCCTTCAACGATATCAAGTTCATTACGTTAAAGGTTTTTCGCCAAAAACCAGCCGTAGCCCTCCGTCATTTCTTACAGGTATTATTTAGTATTCGTGCTGCGTTTGTTGACTCCGTCAAGGCGTAGTGTACGGTAGCTAAGTGGTGCTTGTTTGTTGCATAAATGGGATTGATTAGGACAGTCGTGCGGCCTTGTTGACTCCGTCAAGGGCACGTACGAGTGGGTTTAATGCAATCCAGATAATGACGGGTTGAACTTGACTAGGACTCTTTGATTTGTTGACTCCGTCAAGGTCACTTGGGTCCCAGGGGTAAAAACTTACATCGGGAGTTTCTAAAGAAACTGAAACTTTCCAGGCATGCTCATGCCTTCTGGAGTGTGGTGACGTGAGTGGATTCCGTCACATTGTCATGCGATGATAGTTGGATCCCGATTCCCACTGATGAGTTGGTTTACTCCTCGGGTGATCCCGACTAATTCTTCTTTCAGGTTTGGAGAAGAATTTGACGTTACAGTGGGAGGTTTCAAGATTAGATAAAGTGATAACCATTCTGATCTAGGTTAGAGTGCACGCTGAGTGTTTCTTTTCTCTGTCTCTCTTTGGCAGCGACCATTGACCCGACCCTTGACTACGACTCAGTGACCAAAATTAACCGAACCTTCTTAAACACTGGCTTTTGGATTGTCAGAGTTGCATACTTCCTTGCCACTCCTACTTTTACCCTTTTCTCCAGGACACCCCGTATTACTACGAACGTCCAATTCCATTGGACAAAACCATCGTATGGTTATATACGAACTCGAAGGAATTCGAGGATGGTTTCCGGTTCTGGAGAAAACGAATAGGACTATTCAGTTGTATTTTCCTTTTACCTTCTCTCAGGTTGCGAGTACTCCTTGGTTAAGGAGATAGTACACCGATTACGCAAATTGGATAGTCTTCTTCTAAACCTTAGGCTGGTGCCGAACGGTGGGGAATGAAGAAAACCAATTAGCATAATGATGGTGTACAGAAGGTATTAAGTAAAGACATATCAAGGGATTAGTAAGAGGGCAAAGTAAATTGCGACTGCTATTCATGACCAAACCAAGTATTTCTTCGCCAATCCTATATCACCTTTGTATTTCTCCAGAACACTCCGTATCACTACGAAGATCCACAGTTATTTGGATACTCCATCGTATGGTTATATACGAACTCGAAAGGAACTTGTTCCAGTTCGGGGATGGATTCTGGTTCAGGAGAAATAGGAATAAGGTTTTATTCGGTTGTCTTTTATCTTCACCTTCTCTCGCATTGCGGGTGCTCCTAGGATTAGGACAGTACACCCATTATGCTTATTGGATAGTCTTCTTCCAAACCTCAGGCTGGTGCCGAACGGTAGGGAAGGAAGAAAACCATTTGGCCTAAAAGGGTGTGCAGAAGGTAACGACTAAAGACATATAAAGGGATTTGGAGAGGTGGCAAAGAAACATACGGTTACAGTTGTGAATCTGGATAGTGGAAGAGGCATTACAAAGAATACCAGGATACCCCATCGAAACATTTCAATGTTTCAGTTTCACTGTGCACTGTTAAAAGAAAACTGATTTCCCAATTAGTCCTTACTCCAGGGTATGTATTTACCAGGTATGATTCTCACATCTGTATGGTTTTACAGATGATGAGTGGGAGTAAGTTATTGGGAATTAGGTGATCATCCTCATTATATCGCAATTCGTTGTAATTGGTGATATTTGAGGAAATCGCCTGGACTGTTTGCCGGACGGCAAATATTTGGTTTTGAATATCCATTGTTATGCACCAATTTCAAATTGATATATCTGTACGTCTATTTTTATAGAGTGAGATATACCTTTTTGAAATTATGTCCATGACATTTACCTATATCAGTGGATGGTTAGGTAAGGAGCATTGAACAGCGATGTAACTCTTCTTAACCATAAATACAGTTTTCAACCTACGACACACAGGAAATGAGTTATTAGACTCAGGGGACTTATACAGAGTATTGTATGTTGTCCAGTGTCCTTTAGGACAGAGGGGTTGGTCTTCGTACTATATTCGGTTTACTTATGACTTCTCTAGTTCTTAGACAGGTGTTTCGTAGAAACACAGGGTCCAACTTTTGAGAAGTTATAGGTATAAGAGTAAAGTAGAGAACTAGGTGTTGCAAGTATCGGGATTCTTCAAGGTGATCGAAGATGTAGATACTTGCGGTATTCAGTTGATAGTAATGTTTAAGAGAACTTGCTTCTCTTTCAGATTACTCATAATTAGAAGTACTCCTAAGTTAAGTAACGCTGATCAGCCTCCTTCTATTTAGTTGACATGTACTGGAGACAGCTGCATGATTTGAATCTGGTTCAATTAAATCAGTGCCTCTGTTTCTGTATTGGATATAGAACAGTTCATATCTTAACGATGTTAAGGTACGGGGAGTTGTCCGGCTTATGCTTAAAACCAGACACTCGACAACTCAAGGCACGTTTCTGTAATGGCTGTTTGTGGGTTGACCCGGGCTATGACGAGGGTTGACTTTCTACCATCAGGAAGATCAATAGTGATATTGTTCTTGACTCGCCACAGTTTTAATAAAAATGGATTTTTTCAGAAAATAGTAGTGGGAGTATGGTAGAACTGGAAGTGATTCCAGAACCGCAAACGATTACTGAAAATTTGATAAGAACCTAAAGATTCAATCTGGTTTGACATTCCATTGGCCACTCCGCAGATAAGGTGGGTAACCTCAGGCACCTGAGAGCTACTCTGGTAGCCTCAAGGACGGTGACAGGGAGGTTCTTGTTTACCCAGACTGGCCATTGCTGTTGTTCCAGACTGTGAGACCCGGCAGGAGAATGAGTATAGCGTCGTTCTAAACTGGTTTTAGAAGTGTACGTGTATATGACTCTGCCAGAGGGTTGTCATAGTCAGTGGGAGCAGCGGAAGCATGGTGGACAAGTGGCTTATGTCTACTTATAGACTAAAGCAGATATAGCGGAGATAGATCATCTGTTTCTGATATGAGAGTCATAGGTTTGACTTCATCAGAATAGGGGATGGATCTGTTAAGAAGGTAGTAGGGTGTGATGTCCTGGTATTTGGATGACATACACAGAGTAGGAAGTGAAATTCCTATACTACAATCGGTTATACTTTGGTTGTCACACAGTGGTTTCTCCACTTGGGACTTGGATATCGTATCAGACATTCTGGTTACTGGATCTATGGTTCTTGATCTAGATTTGGGTAGTTTCCCAATCAAGTACAACACCAGATGTTGCTTTTGCAGCAGATGCAATAAGTTGATATTGATCAAATCCTGGAGAAACAATCGGAAGCAGTTTTAGAACATAAGTGGATGTTCTAGGGATTTGATAATGGCAGCCTCCTTTAGGAGACGGTTATCATTCCAGGCTTCCAAGATGACCTGGATGACAGAGTGGCTGTCAGAGTTATAGTTTTCCCTCTGACGAGGGGCAGTATTTTGGACAGGTGGTCCAGGTGGATACTGAGGAAAGGACGGCGCAGGATACTGATTAATTTCAGTTGACGATACATTTTAAGAAGTTTGGATTTGGAGTTCATTTATGAGCTAGGTCCCATCAGACATCCAGACATATTCTAAGACAGGTATTGCTCATTTCAGGAGAAGGCTTTCTCCGCGAACTTGAGATAAAGAGAGACATAGAAAGAAACCTCAGAGCGGATCCACTCACTGAGGCTATTCCTTGAACGCAATAGTTACGCAAACGGGCTTTGTGAGACTGATTAGTAGAGGAGTTGGGTGTTCGGTATCACACGGGCTGTGAGTATGCGACATCGCAATAATTAGCCTTGAGTGCAAGTGGGAGATTGTTGGAGATAGTTCCCTCAGAGTCAATTATTGGATCACAGGCACGTGATTGCAATGATTGAGGGAGGACCTATACCGGTAGGACAGTCTTACTCGAGATGATAGTATGCTATCTGGTTTATCTTTATCATCGTGTACTATTTCAGGTGACCTTACATGTCACTATTACACGTTGATAGAGCCCTTAGGATTCTTGCTTGACGACCAGCAGTATGATGGCGATCATATACGTGGGAGCTAGGGTTTATAAGCATATCCTTAAAAGGTCCCTAGTCGTGGGAGTTTTCGAGACAGGGCATCGATACTCCAGAGTAGACTAGTGTATACAGTCGAGACCCCGACGAGGGGCGGTGGACGGTCTCACAAGCCACTGGTGTCAGTTGGTTCACCTAAGATGTATACAGGTGCTCATTGGGTTATGAGTACACCGGACAGGACTCGCCGGGAACATGCTAGTTGGTATTATACCTAGCGTCAGATAGCAGTTCCCTGGTGACATGTGTATAGGTTAGTTCATCGACCTGAGATCGTCATTTGTCTCATGTGAATTCCTACTGTGCTTTGATTACTACCCTACCACGGCTCAAAGGAGTCGTGCAAACAGGTTTTAGTTGGGTACAGTCCCGAGCCACATGGAGGCGGTGAGCGGATCGGCAGAGGTTTCATTTCTCCCGGTATTGGGGGTGAGATCGCGCTGTGTCTAGGAGAGCCATTACACAAAGCCCTCGAGATTTACTTGTAGGTATTCCAGTAGTATCTCAGGGTGTTCTGGGCTACACTCCGACATGACTTGTACCGCTTTTGGGGGTCTGACTTTTACCAACCCCCTAGGCCCGCCATGCGATACTCATAGACGAACGGACCGGACTGTACGGATATTGTCACTGACAGGCTCAGTAGGGTGTCAAGATGAGTTTGCTCATCGACGTCCCTTTTGGTCAATAGCTGGTAGCCCGTTACGTATGGCTGATACCTCTGACGTGCTAGTGGTTAAATCCACGACCAAAGTATTGACGAGTCTTTAGAGTCCCCCACACACAGTTACTCAAGTTTCGGGCGAAACGCTGTAGAGGCCGTATGGAGATATGACAGGGTTTGATCAGATGCGTACGGTATTGCACGAATCGTGATCGGACGGATTTTACTAGCCGGCTTTGGTTTAAGCCGGATCCTAGTATTAGACAGTGTAGATTTTGTCTCTTTGCATTTTTGTTCAGTGGGAATACAAATGCGGGCATGTATATGCAGTCGCGGGGTTTTCCTGTAATTTATCACGGGATCAGTTTTCTGAAGTTGCCAGTTTGTATTCCGTTCCGGCCAGTTTTCCTTTGCTCCTTCCAGGCCGGACTTTTCCAATGGAGGGGCTAATTTGCAGTTGTGCAAATTAGCTTTTGTGGAGGGTTTCTTTGTGAAATGGTGGCATCATGATGGTTCTTGCATGATGAGATTCTTTTTCCATCACTTGCTTGCATTAATTGAGATGAGAATGGATTAGAAGTTGATGTGAGGCTTGCTTTTGGATGTGGTCACCCTTTGGCTTCTACTACACTCACCTCCCTTCTTGTTTTAGTTTTCCTCTCCTCAATTTTCCATATAGGGGGGCGGCCACATATTAGTGGAGAGATGAGAGAGTACATTTTTGATGAGGGAATTATTCATATCTCATTTGCATGCTTGCTAAATTCTCACCCTCTCTCCAAAGTTCTTTCATTCTCTTCTCCATCAAAAGGCAACTTCACCCCATTGAGACAAAGGTTTTCTACACTAGTCTACAGCAAAACTTGGATGCGTCGGCTAGCCAACTTCACGCCCGAGTTGCCTCTGTCTAGAGGTGGGAGCCCGTAAAAGAACCCGACGATGTGGTGTCCGTTTCGACGAGAAGGCGACGACCGGAGATTCCGCAAGGAGATCGGAGTGGAGACAAAGACCGAAGGACACGGATCGCTCGGTATATCTCTCCCCCATTCTCTTGATAGCTAGGATTAGGTTAATGGTTACGATCCGGGTTTATTGTCCGCGGTAGCGCCATTTAAAGTTAAGAAAATTTTTGATTCCGCATTTTGGCCTCAAGTAGATGGCCGGGGCGCTGCTGTGGCACAACACCTGCATGCCTTGCTACCCCTGTTTATTTTATTGCTTGATATTATGACGCACTGACATCTGGGCTTTGCATGGCCCATATCCTCTACCTTTGTTGCAGACTGATCAGGAGTACTGCCGCTGTTAGACCGAACGATGAGGATCTTGTTGGTATCCAGTTTTACTTTCCAGGTGTTTTATTTATTGGATCTTTTGCTTCCGCATATTATATTATTTCTTGACTCATTTATTCTTGCTTATGGACATGTACTAGATAGTTTAGTTTGCTTTCCCGTTCTTGATATCTCTACAGCCGTAATGTGACCGTGGAAGGATTTTTTTCCTATCCACAGGTAGCTTGGTTGGCTATGTCACGTGCCTATTTTAGCGTACTCTGGGAAGTGGGGCGTGACATGGTTCTTTTGGTATAAGAGCCATAGGATATAGTATAATTGAGTTTGATTCTTTTGTAGTAGGGTATTGGACCCAATACACGAATGAGAATACTCGTAACTAGGAGCATGTCCTGCCACATTGTTATCGTGATTCTTGAATCATATCTATCTCTTGATCCTTATCTTGACGATATGCAAACCTTTTTGCATCTTGACTTGAAACCTTTTGGTTCCTTATTGTTTCTCCCTGTTCTTTGATTTTGATACTAGGATTTGGGCGACTTGAGTGGAGTTATGTAATTGTACTCATGAACTGCAGCATGGTTACAATGCGGTACTCTATTTAAGTAACTTGGAGTCCTGGTCTTGATTCACTTCTTTGTTTCATGGTCGTTATATTACCTTGCTTCTCTTGCTTTCCAGCTCATGTTTTATCGCAAGCTTGAATTCTGTTTACCGTGCTTATCTTCTTCAGTGTTTGGCTTCAGGTGAAATCGTTTCAGGTTTCCTACTTGATCATATCTTCCCCGCAATGGAATTACCCAATTCTGGTGCATCCCTTTGTTGTTGTTGTCTTATGAATGGTTTCTCTTGGCGCTTTCCATGCTCACATTGAATGTAGGGCAAGAAAGTGATTTTCCAGATTTCCGGACATCCGGAGTTTTTTTTTGCTGGAGGTAACAGTTCTGTCAGGCTAGTCGAGTTTAAGACTAGGCCGACGAGCAATGTTCTTTCGTCAATTGAAGTTGATAAGGAAGAAGCGTCGGTTATATTTCGAGAGTTCATGGACGTGTTCGAAGACATCTCAGGTTTACCGCAAAACGAGATATGGAGTTCGCGATCGATCTTAATCCTGGTGCAGTGCCAATATCTAAGGCATACTATCCAATGGCACCGGTGGAGTTGGAAGAAGTCAAGAAGCAGGTTGCTGAATTACTTGAGAAGGGTTAGATTCGCAGCAGCAATTCACCTTGGGGAGTTCCGGTTCTTCTAGTAAAGAAGAAAGATAGCACAAGGAGGTTGTGCATCGATTATCGAGAATTAAACCGGGTGACTATTAAGGACAAATACCCGATCCCTCGCATTGGTGAATTATTTGAGCAGTTTAGTGGCGCGAGGGTATTCTCGAGACTGGATTTACAATCCGGATACCATCAGGTCCGAGTTTAAACAGAAGATATTTGCAAGACGGCGTTCCGAACTCGGTATGGACATTACGAGTATTAGGTATGCCTCCGGAGTCACGAATGCACCGGCGATATTTATGGACTTGATGAACCGAATCTTTTCACCGTTCTTGGACCAGTTTATAGTGGTGTTCGTTGATGATATTCTGGTCTACTCAAAGGAGTATTGAAGAGCATGCAGAACACTTGAAGATCGCATTGCAGACATTAATGCAAGAAACATTGTATGCAAGGATGAGCAAGTGCGAGTTTTTGCTTGAAGAGATGAAGTTTTGGGGCATGTCGTATCCGGAGATAGAATCGCCGTTGATCCCAAAAGATTGCAGCGGTTTGAGATTGGCCAATTCCGAAGAACGTTGCGGAGATCAGAAGCTTCCTTGGACTTGCCGGGTATTACAGAAGGTTCGTGAAGAACTTTGCTCGTCTAGCGGAGCCTTTGACCAAGTTTACGCGGAAAGGAAGTACCATTTGTATGGACGGATAAGTGTGCGTCAGCTTTTGAGGCGCTGAAGCAAAGGTTGATAACCGCTCTTGTTTTAACCGTGCCAGATAGTTTCGGAGAATTGGTGATTCACAGTAACGCATTTGGGAAAGGATTGGGACGCGTTTTGATGCAGCATGGGAAGGTTATAGCGTACGCATTGAGACAGTTGAAGACCTATGGGAAGAATTACCCAACTCATGATTTGGAGCTAGCAGCTGTGATTTTCGTTTTGAAGATTTGGACACACTACGTATTGGGCGAAAGGGTCGAAGTATACACCGATCACAAAAGCCTAAAGTATGTGTTCACCCAGAAAGAGCTTAATATGAGGCAGCGTAGGTGGTTGGAGCTGATGGCTGACTACGATCTTGATCTTAAGTACCATCCGGGGATGGTTAATGTAGTGCCGGATGCGCTTAGTCGGTTGCCAGCAATTCAGATGTTGACTACACAGAAGGAACTTATTGAATACTTTCGAAGATTTGATTTGGAGGTTGTGTTACCGCATTCTCGGGACAGTTGATGCAGCTGCAAGTACAGTTGTCGTCGATCGAGAATATTAAAGCAGCGCAGTCGCAGGACCCTAGATTGCAAAAGTTTTGAGAACAGGTTGAAGCTGGACTTCGAACAGACTTACTGATCTATGAAGATGGTTCGTTGCGATATGGTAGCCGTTTGTGTGTGCCAAAGGGAGATATTCGCGAAGAGCTAATGAAGGAGGCGCACAGTTCAACATATTCCATACATCTAGGAAGCACGAAGATGTACTGAGATATACGACAGCATCTCTGGTGGGAAGGTATGAAACGGGAGATTGCCCTCTTCGTAGCGAAGTGCTTGGTGTGTCAGCAAGTTAAGGCTGAACATCAAAGGGTTGCTGGTTTATTGCAACCACTTTCGATTCCTCAATGGAAGTGGGAACATATAACCATGGATTTCGTGACGGCTTTACCGCGGAGTCCAAAGGGAAACAATGCAGTTTGGGTGATTGTTGATTGATTGACCAAGGCAGCTCATTTCATACCATTTCGAGTTGGTCAATCAACGGAAGCTTTGGTAGAACGGTACATGCAGGAGATTGTAAGATTGCATGGAGTACCGGTGAGCACCGTGTCCGACCATAACACTCGTTTCATATCACACTTTTAGAGGAGCTTACAGGAAAGTTTGGGGACTCGATTGAAGTTTAGCACAGCTTATCATCTTCAGACAGATGGCCAATCGGAGAGAACGATCCAAAATCTTGAAGATATGCTGAGAGCTTGCATGTTGGACTTCAAGGGTTCATGGGAGGATCATCTACATTTGGTGGAGTTTTCTTACAATAACAGTTTCCAGGCGACTATTCAGATGGCTTCATTCAAAGCTTTATATGGTCGCAAGTGCCGTTCACCTGTTTGCTGGGACGATAGTGAACGAAGATTGTTGGGACCATATTTGGTCGTGCAGACAGTTGAGAAGGTTAACACTATCCGGAATCATATGAAAGCAGCACAAGACCGACAGAAGAGTTGGGCAGATACGTCGAGAAGATCTCTAGAGTTCGCCGTGGGTGATTTGGTATTCTTGAAGATATCACCGATTAGAGGTGTGATTCATTTCGGAAGTCGAGGAAAGCTCAATTCTCGATTTGTCGGACCTTTTGAGATTTTGGAGCCTGTTGGTGAGGTAGCGTATCGATTGGCGTTACCACAATCCTTGGCGAATGTTTATGACGTGTTTCACGTATCTCATCTCCGTAAATATGTTCGAGATGAAACACACGTGCTGGATCATTCGGAGCTGACTGTCCGAGAAGATTTGACTTTTGAGGAGCGACCGATGTCGATCGTGGACCGAAGAGAAAAGGTTCTTAAGAATAAAGTTATCCCTCTTGTACTTGTTTCTTGGGGTAATCGCTCGCATAGAGAATCAACTTGGGAACGAGAAGATGAAATCCGGCAGAAGTTTTCACATCTATTCTTGTAGAGTGTGATTGTATATCCTCGCTTGTTCTTGCAATTTCGAGGACGAAATTCTTTTTGTAGTTGGGTATAATGTAACAACCGAGTTCAGTTATACCAATTTCTGTTTCAGTATTTCTTATCTGTGGTATTTTATTGATTTACCTTGTTTGGATGTGAATGGTATTTTACACTTTTACATTGCATTCGACCCGACCCGCTTGCTTGAACTGGTTGATTCACATTTATAGACTACTCTGGCCTGTTAAATAGACACGTGCATCTCATGTATACTGCATTTTAACTTTTCACCTAGCATCGCGTATTTTACATATAACATTTTAGATTGCGTAAAATAAATTAAAATTGCATTTCATAGCCTGCATGATACCCCTAACCCCGTGGTAGCGTCCGCGCATCGTGTTCTCGTCCCGATCAGTGAACGGACGTGTTTGGATAGCTACGCGCACGTACGCGCGTCCGTTCTTGGGGGTATGCATTTTTGTTACCTAATCATTCATTTCAAAATTTGGAAGTCACATTTATTTTTCGTATTTAAAATATGAATTTTGGACTCGACCCGGGCGCATTTTGAAATATTTTTGTATCCGCCTAAATTCAAAATTTATTAAATTTTATTTTAAACTTTTCCTCTAAAAATTTCGTTTAATAGTTAAAAAGATTTTACAACTAACCTAAATATTTTTTTAAAAACTAAAAATCAAAATATATAAACCAAACCCCAGCTTCTCTCTCTCCTTCCAACCAATCAAGATTTTCCCTTTTAATTTGCGTGGGCCCCACTCTACTCCCCTCTCTCCTCTTTCCTTTTCTCTTTCTCTCCCTGTCTCTCTCTCTCGCCGTCTCTCTCCTCTCTCCTCTTTCTTTCTCTTTCTCTCTCCCCCGCGCTCTCTCTCTTCTTTCTCTCTCCTATCGGAGTTACTGTGCGTTCCTCGAGTATGGTCACCGTGCCGCGTTATCGTCACCTCCCTTCTTCACGTTTCCTCTTCTCCCTCGTTTAAAACCCTACGAGCACGAGAAAAACTCCAGACCCTAACCCTAGCCGCCTCACCCGATCTCGTCCGGGTCCTCACCTTACGTCGTCGACCATTCCCTCACCGTCGTCTTCTTCTTCTCTTCGTCTTCCTCTCCCGTTCTCGCCATCCCCGACATGAAACCCCGACCCCTGCACGCGACGAGAACCACCAAGAGCCCATCTTCGCCTCCATCTCCGGCACCCTCATCAGCGTCACACCGTCGCCACCTTGGCGCCTCGCCTCCACCCTCTACCTCTCTTCCCTCTCCTCCTTCTCTCCACCGTCACCATCACCAAACCCCGCATACCCTGCAATCCTCGCTGCAATCCACAGCCTCACCTAACCCTCTCTTCCATGCCCACGTTGCCGGAGCTCCGACCTCCATCGTCTCCATCCACATCACCACTACCTCCTCTCATCCTTCTTCCTGTGAACGCACAAGCCAAACTCCTTGCAACCTAAACCCGACAAACCCAAGAACTCTGCAGATATATGACCCCGAGCAACTCAAGAAACCTTCTTTTAGTCCTCTCCTTTAGTGGCGAAATCGCATCCACGGATCTCTCACGTCGAGGCCTTCGTCGACACCTCTCGCCCAAATAACGAGCAGAATACAAGCGTCGATGCATTTGCAGGAATGGTGAAGAATGATCTCTTAGCTCTCGAGGAATTGGTAAGAGAAATGGAGTTTTACTTGACAACCACAGACCGTGTAATTCGTGCAGGAGGTACTCTTCTTTTGGGAGAAATCCTTAGTCATCTTACATCAAGCCATTAGGGAGTGCCACTGTAAGCAGTTTGGTAGGGTTCTTCACATCAAGATTGGCAGATTGGCAAGCTCCGCATGGGGCACTCATTGGTTGCTTGGGTCTTTGAAGAGGAAGAGCAATGCTGGTATGGTCATTGACAGCGAGGTGAAGATGCTCGCAAATGCTTACTTAGTTGATGTTCGAGCTCAGTCACTAGCAGTGCATGATCGTATGTTATGCTTTGAAGTTCTTCAATGCTTATTGGATGTTTACCCTAAGGCTGTGATGTCATTGATCGCCGGAGCCGTGACGACGTCGACATCCCGACGACCTAGCCAGCGTACCTGACCCGTGTGATCACTTTGTGCGTTGTTTGGATCCGTTCCGTATACCCGTTTCTTGATCCGTGGGCAAGTAAAACTTGCTACATGCTACTTATAGTATTTTTATACATATTTAATTGCATGTTAAACCTGTAAATTAAATCTAAGGCCATTTGTTTCATTTTGACACTTCGTTGTCGATTATATCATTTTAGATTTATAACTTGAAACATACCATGTTGCATTTTGATTTACTATACATAGTACCCACATCCGTATTTAAATAACATAATAATTATTTGCATAGCCCATAGTACCCTTTTAATAGTTTATACCCTATCGGACACCCGTTTGCATCCATTTAACCTATTTTATATATATTTGCATCCCTAGATCATTTAACCCATAATAACGAGATTTTAACATTCCATATTTGTTTAAGTGTATTTTATTTAATGTTGGAACCATAACTGTAGCTCTAATCGATAACCGTGCACCCATATATTTTAATCTGTACCTATTTGCATACCACATTACAATGTTCCATTTTATTGTTCCATTAGTACCCTATACTTGTTTTGTATAACCCTGCTTATTTTTAGTTTGATTATGAGCACCCACATGACATTTTGTGCACCCCTGACATGACTTGTTACACCTATTACTTGACACGACATGGTACCGTGCACCTCTTGACATGACATGATACCTATATACTACCTGTCTTGACCTGATATACCATGGCTTTACCTGTTACCTGATCTTGTTACTAATGCCAACAAAACTGACCTGTTGTCCCTACGGACATTTCCTGTTGTCTATCCAGACAAACCTTTACTTGCCTGATACTGTGTTAGCATTAGCTCCAGATTATTTAATACCTGACTTGAACATATATACTTGGGGGTATGGGGAAATCAATGATGAAACCTGACTTGTAACTCGACAGTTCTATACCTTTTCTGATCAGTCTTACGGGCTAGGCCAGCCCCGGGTGATGCTGCTGACATCACTCGTCATTACCTACTACCCTTTTACTGCCTTGCGGCACGTCTCGGATTCAGCCCGAGAGTTATAGACCGTGATACCGGGCACGCACGGGATACTACTGAGTTATATCGATGATTCATCAAATTGATTTCAAAGACTTGAGAGTAGTTAACCCAATAGACCAGTCCAGATACTCACTACACATTACCCTCACTGTCCTCATTTATATTACCGTTATACCTGTTTTACTGTTCATACACATACCTGCATGCCTTGCTACCCCTGTTTATTTTATTGATTGATATTATGACGCACTGACGTCTAGGTTTTGCATGGCCCAGATCCTCTACCTTTGTTGCAGACTGATCAGGAGTACTGCCGCTGTTAGACCGAGCGGTGAGGATCCTATTGGTATCCAGTTTTACTTTCCAGGTGTTTTATTTATTGGATCTTTTGCTTCCGCATATTATATTATTTCTTGACTCATTTATTCTGGCTTATGGACATGTACTAGATAGTTTAGTTTACTTTTCTGTTCTTGATATCTCTACAGCCGTAATATGACTGTGGAAGGATTTTTTTCCTATCCACAGGTAGCATGGTTGGCTATGTTACGTGCCTATTTTAGCGTGCTCTGGAAAGCGGGGCGTAACAGTGATTGTTAGGGATTCGTCTCTCCTGATATTGGGAGTCAATATCGTATTGTGTTCGATTGGTCAGGACCATACGACCTTAGCCAAGGCAGTTGGGATTTACTGATAGGTTGATCGGTAGTTTCCCGGATTGGTCCTGAGGCGCATCAGCACGTCTTATCGGGTTATTAGGGTCTGACGTTTACCACCCCCTAGACCCGGTATGCGATACTTTTAGACGAAGAGACCGGACTGTACGGACATTGTCACGGATAAGCTCAATAGGAGTTCAGACGAGTTTGCTCATCGGCCTTCCTTTTCGACAGGTACATGGGTAGCCGTTACGTGTAGCTAGTACCACTGACGTGTTTGTAGTTAAACCTACTACCAGTGTACTATTGAGTCTTTAGAGTCCCACACATAGGGTTTCCCTTCTTCGGGCGAAACGATGTAGAGGCCGTATGGTTTTGCGGCAGGGGTTCGATCACATCGTGCACTTATGCACGTATGATGTTCGGACGGATAATACTAGTTGGATTTGGTTTAAGACGGATTTTAGTATTATATTCTTAGATTATTTTGTCTCTTTGTATTCGTATTTTTCGGAATACGGATACGGGTATATATATACGGTGAAGGGCATTCTTGTAATTGTGCAAGATGCTTCTAGAAGAAGACACCTCATTATATGTTTAACCATTTTTGTTAATTGTTAATAAGGTGGAGGTTGAGGTGTTCATTTGTATTAAATGAAGCATGGCTATTTGGTGACTCATTGTTTACTATTGGAGTATTCTAGATATTTTGTGTTGTAAAACTATTTTTAATGCAAGGTGGCTTGAAGATATTTGTGTAGCTTCAAGATATTTTAGTTTGCATTATTAGTTCATAACACTTGTCCTTTATTCATTCTATGCTCACTTGAACACTCTCATCTCCTCCTAGCTTCTCTTCTTCTACCTCAAAATCCTAATTGTCTTATGTGTTGAGAAATCCAGGGTCAGTGAGACAAAGCAATCCATCATCACTCTCTACTTCATCTAGGCTATTTAGATTAGCATACTAAGTATCCTAGTTACCTTATTTTGGAGGTAGGAGTTCAAAGCATATACTCTCATGTGGATCATCTTTGACGTGAGGAGGCCGAAGATGAAGATCTGTATATCTTTTAAGGAGCTAAAGGAGAGGAGTGAATACCCGAAGGACTTGTTTCTTTAGGTATAAACTCCGATCATAGTAGATAGCTTCTCTTTTGTGTTAGTTAGGTTTATGGTAGATCCGGTTTAGGGTTATCCAAGCGCAAAGTTTTGAATCGTATAAAAAATTTTGTTCCATAAACGGCCACGGATGATGGCAAGGGCATTAATGTAACCCAACAACTTTGCGACAGCATCAACTCTATGCCATGTATAGCAAGTGAGAATTTTGGCTAGATCAAGTCGGATTTCTCGGACATATAGTTTCAGGCGAAGAAATCTCAGTAGATCCAGCTAAAATATCAGCAATAAGCGAATGGCCGGCACCAAAGACTGTGAAAGACATTCGAAGTTTCTTGGGATTAGCATGATACTACCGAAGATTCATCGAAGGCTTCTCGAAGATTGCAGCAACCCTGACCATGCTCACACGTAAAGATGAAGCATTCGTGTGGTCAGAAGCATGCGATTAAGCTTTTATAGAACTTAAGTCAAGATTGACATCAGCTCCTATTCTTGTAATACCGGACAAATCTGGAGGTTTCGTTGTACATTGCGATGCATCCGGTAAGGGATTAGGATGTGTTCTACACCAGTATGGAAAAGTTGTAGCTTATGCATCAAGACAGCTGAAAGTTCAAGAGTGCAATTATCCAAAGCATGATCTGGAGTTGGCAGCCATTATTTTTGCACTTAAGATTTAGCGCCACTATCTTCTTAGAGAACGAGTGGATATATACACAGACCACAAAAGTCTGATGTATGTGTTTAATCAGAAGGAATTGAACATGCGGCAGAGAAGATGGCTAGAACTTTTGGTGGACTTCGACATCATCCTATAATATCATCCAGGAAAGGTGAATGTAGTTTGTGACGCAGTTAGTTGCCAGCCACTATCAATGGATCTCACCGCACAGTGGAAGCTACAGCAAGTGTTGGCTATAGTGCTCTCAAGTCAATTATTGTAATCGCAGGCACGCGATTGACATGATTGAGGGAGGACCTAACGGGTAGAACAGTCTTACTCAAGATGATAGTATGCTATCTGGTTTGTCTTTATCATCATGTGTTAGTTATATGTATGCCCTAGAGGCCATTACTGTACATACGATGTATATTGTAGTGGATGCTTGGACATATATAGGGAGGACTTTCTTGCTTGACATGATAGTACGCTATCTCGTTGCTCTTTATCTTAGCGTGTACTCTGATTGTCTCTATGTTACATGTTGATAAAGCCCTTAGGATATGTACTCGACTACTGGGACTATGATGAGATCATACTAGTAGGGCAACGGTAGTGGACGAGTACATCCTATAATTGTTCCTAGTCGAGGGCGTATCGAGATAGGGCATCGATACAACAGAGTAAACTAGCGTATACGCATCTTGACCAATATGATGGGTGATGGATGATCCCATATCCATCGGTGTTTGACATCAAGGATAGTGTATGGGTGCTCAGTGGAGACTGGGCACACTGAACGGACTCGCCGAGAACTCCCAGATGGTATTATACCTCACGTCAGATGGCAGTTCTCCGGTGACATTGGTACATGTTAGTCTGTAGACCCGAGATCGTCAAAGAGTCTTGTGTGATTCCCACTCTGCTTTGATTTCCATCATACCACATCCAAGAGGGCGTGCAAAAAGGTGGCTTTTGGGTACAGTCCCGAATCACATGGAGGCAATGAGCGATAGGAGGGGGTTCGTCTCTCCCGGTATAGGGAGTTGATGTTGTGCTGTGTTCGATTGGCTATAAATGGAAATCCCTGGCCAGGGTTTCTGAGATTTACTGGTAAGTGTTATCGATAGTTTCTCGAACTGTTATAGACCTTATATCGAAACGACTTATCAAGCTACTGGGGTTTGACGTTTACCACCCCTAGGCGAGATATGCGACATATCTGACGAAGAGACCGGACTGTACGGGAGTGTTACCGATTGGATTTGCAGGAGAATGTACATGCTTACTTGTTGATCTTCTGATCGTTCAATACCTGGGTGGCTGTTACGTTTAGCTGACCGCTTGCAGCTTGTGGGTGTTTGATATGATCATCACCTACTGCCGGCATATTGACGATTCTTTAGAGTCCTACACAGAGATTTCTTGGCTCAGGCAAAACGGAGTAGGAGCACATATATGATATGTGCGGGACCGAGAACAATACGTGTATGTGATACCGTATTAGATTCTCGCGACATGAGATATCGGCCGGGTATATGAGATATAGCCGGGTCATCGGATCAAGTGTTGATTCGATGAACTGATACAGATTATATTAGTCGGTTATTTGTGAAATAGCCGGATTATCGGATCAAGTGTTGATTTGATAATTTAATGTATAATTATATATTTGATATATTAAATTACATTAACTAATATTAGCTCACTAATTGATTCATTTTCTCATCGGGTAATACATTGATATATATGCGATATATATTAATTGTATTATTTTATTTTGTTACTATAAATATTATATATGTGATATATAATATTGTAACAAGTTATGATTACTAATGCAATATGATTAGTGAAGATTAAACAAGGTTAGGGTTTGATTTGGGTTAATGTTTTCTAGAAACTTCTAGAACTTTTTACTTTGTTTCTTACAAAGATATTTGTTTTGATATTTTGTAAGATATTTCCAAACCCAACCCACACCCTTTAACCCTAGTTAACTCTCTACATAGGTTAGCCTTTTCTTTGGTCAACCATGGTTGCATTTGTAGTTATCATAACAATTCATTATTCATCACAAAAGGATTATTATTCATTCTTCTTCTTCCTCCTCCTTGGAAAGCTTTCTAACTTTGGGTTTTGTGATGGATTAGTGTGAGATTATGATAATAAATAAGAGCTAAAGTCCTACTTCATCATCCTAATCTATCCTAGCCATTTAGATTAGGGTGTTCACTTCATTTGTGAGTGAGAGCTTGTATTAAAGAAACTTCAAGGTAGATCATCTTTGTTATCGAAGATCGGAAGCAAGCTTGTATCATTCTCTTCGTGGAGCCTCTCAAGAGTCCGAGAACATGATGATCGCAGCGAAGGGAGCTCAACACGAAGCTTATGAAGTGAAGGACCGGACTACAAAGGTTATAATCCCAAACTCTTAGATGTTAAAGTGTTTAACATGCTTTGTTTCTCCTAATCTCTAGTTTAAAGATCTTGGTTAGGGTTGTTCGGCACGGCTAAAATTTAAATCGGGCATGGTAGATACCTTGTAGAGCCTTATTAGAGCATCTCATGTCGGGCCGGTCCGTTCAGTCCGGTCCGTTCGTCAATGAGCATCGCATGTCGGGTCTAGGGGGTTGGTAAAAGTCAGACCCCCAAAAGAGGTACAGGTCGTGTCGGAGTGTAGCCCGGAACACCCTGAGATATTACTGGAATACCTACCAGTAAATCTCCTGCCTTGGCCAAGGACTTCGTGTAATGGCTCTCCTAGACACAGCGCGACCTCACCACCAATACCGGGAGAGACGAACCCCTGCCGATCCGCTCACTGCCTCCATGTGGCTCGGGACTGTACCCAACTAAAACCTGTTTGCATGACTCCTTTTAGCCATGGTAGGGTAGTAATCAAAGTACAGTGGGAACTCACATGAGACAAATGACGATCTCAGGTCGATGAACTAACCTGTACACATGTCACCAAGGAACTGCTATCTGACGCTAGGTATAATACCAACTAGCATATTCCCGGCGAGTCCTGTCCGGTGTACTCATAACCCAATGAGCACCTGTATACATCTTAGGTGAACCAACTGACACTAATGTCTTATGAGACCGGCCACCACCCCTCGTCGGGGTCTCGACTGTATGCAGTAGTCTACTCCGGAGTATCGATGCCCTGTCTCGAAAACTCATACGACTAGGGACCTTTTAAGGATGTGCTTATAGACCCCAGCTCCCACGTATATGATCGCCATCATACTGTTGGCAGTCAAGCAAGAATCCTAGGGGCTCTATCAATATGTAATAGCGACCTGTAAGTTCACCTAAAGCAGTACACGATGATAAAGATAAACCAGATAGCATACTATCATCTTGAGTAAGACCGTCCTACCGGTATAGGTCCTCCCTCAATCATTGCAATGACGTGCCTGTGATACAATAATTGACTCTGAGGGTACTATATCCAAAAATCTCCCACTTGCACTCAAGGCTAATTATTGCGATGTCGCATACTCACAGCCCGTGTGATACCGAACACCCAACTCCTCTACTAATCAGTCCCACAAAGCCCGTTTGCGAAACTATTGCGTTCGAGGAATAGCCTCAGTGAGTGGATCCGCCCTAATGTTTCTTTCTCTGTCTCTCTTTATCTCAAGCTCGCGAAGAAAGCCATCTCCTGAAATGAGCAATACCTGTCTTAGAATATGTCTGGATATCTGATGGGACCTAGTTCATAAATGAACTCCAAATCCAAACTTCTTAGACTGTATCGTCAACTGAACTTAATCAGTATCCTGCGCCACACCTCCCTCAGTATCCGCTTGGACCACCTGTGCAAAATACCGCCCCTCGTCAGAGGGAAAAACTATAACTCTGACAGTCACTCTGTCATCCAGGTCATCTTAGAAGCCTGGAATGATAACCGTCTCCCGAAGGAGGCTGCCGTTATCATTTCCTTAGAACATCCACTTATGTTCTAAAACTGCTTCCGAACGTTTCTCAAGGATACGATTAATATCAACTTATTGCGTCTAGTGCAAAAACAACATCTGGTGTGGTACTTGACATCTCATGATTGACTCAATTGCCTAAGCAAGTGATCTGCCAATCATGCACATCCCTTTCCCCTTTAGTCTGTAAGACACCTTTAGAGAGGGTGACTCCATTACCTTCAGGTACACTACCGTGCCAGGAGTTGTCCATTTTAAAACAACTTTAGAATGCTGTCTAAGTACCCAGATTGGGAAACTACCCAAATCTAGATCTAAAACCATAGATCTAGTAACCAGAATATCTGATATAATATCCATATCCTATATGGAGAAACCACTGTGTGACAACCAAAGTATAACCGATCGTAGTATAGGAATATCACTTCCTACTCTGTGTATGTCATCCAAATACCAGGACATCACACCTTACTACCTTCTTAACAGATCCATCCCCTATTCTGATGAAGTCAAACCTATGACTGTCACATCAGAAATAGATGACCTATCTCCGCTATATCTGCTTTAGTCTATAAATAGACATAAGCCACTTGTCCACTATGCTTCCGCTGCTCCCACTGACTACGACAACTCTCTGGCAAAATCATATACCCGTGCACTTCTAAAGCTAGTTTAGAATGACTCTATACTCATCCTCCAACCGGGTCTCATAGCCTGGAACAACAGTAGTGTCAAGTATGGGTAAACAAGAACCTCCCTGTCACCGTCCTTGAGGCTACCGGAGTACCTCTCGGGTGCCTGAGGTTACCCACCATATCTGCGGAGTGGCCAATGGAATGTCAATCCAGATTGAATGTTTAGGTCCTATTAAATTTTCAGTAATCGTTTGCGGTTCTCGAATCACTTCCAGTTCTACCATACTCCCACTACTGTTTTTTGAAAAAAATCCATTTTTATTAAAATTGTGGCGATTCAAGAACAATATCACTATTGATCTTCTAGATGGTAGAAAGTCAACCTTCGTCATAGCCCGGGTCAACCCACAAACAGCCATTACAGAAACGTGCCTTGAGTTATCCAAAGTCTGATTTTAAGCATAAGCCGGACAACTCCCCGTACCTTAGCATTGTTAAGATACAAACTATTCTATATCCAATATAGAAACAGAGGCACTGATTTAATTGGAACCAGATTCAAATCATGCAGCTGTCTCCAGTGCATGTCAACTAAATGGAAAGATGCCGATCAACATTACTCAACTTAGAAGTGCCTCCAATTATGAGTAACCTGAAAGAGAACCAAGTTCTCTTAATCATTACTATCAACTGAATACCATACACAAGTATCTATATCATCGATCACCTTGAAGAATCCCGATACTTGCAACACCTGGTTCTCTACTTTATTCATATACCTATAACTTCTCAAAACTTCGACCTTGTATCTCTACGAAACACTTGTCTAAGAACTAGAGAAATCACAAGTAAACAGAATATAGTACGAGTACCAACCCCTCTGTCCTCGTGGACACTGGACAAAATACAATTCTTTGTATAAGTCCCCTGAGTCTAATAACTCAAACCCTGTGTGTCGTAGGTTAATAACTGTACTTATGGTTAAGAAGAATTACACCGCTGTTTAATGCTCCTTACCTAACCATCCACTGATATAGGTAAATGTCATGGACATAATTTCAAAAAGTTATATCTCACTTTATAAAAATAAATGTACAGATATATCAATTTTAAATTGGTGCATAACAACGGATATTCAAAACCAAATATCTGCCGTCCGGCAAACAGCCCAGACGATTTCCTCAAATATCACCAATTACAATGAATCCTGATATAATGAGGATGATCACCTAATTCCGAATAACTTACTCCCACTCATCATCTGTAAAACCATACAGATATGAGAAAAAAACCTGATAAATACATACCCTAGAGCAAGGACTAATTGGGAAATCAGTTTTCTTTTAACAGTACACAGTGAAACTAAAACATGAATATGTTTCGAAGGGGTATCCGGGTATTCCTAATAATGCTTCTTCCATTATCAGATTCACAACTGTAACCGTATATTTCTTTGCCATCTCTCCAAATCCCTTTATATGTCTTTAGTCATTACCTTCTGTACACCCCTTTAGGCCAAATGGTTTTCTTTCTTCCTTATCGTTCGGCACCAGCCTATGGTTTGGAAGAAGACTATCCAATAAGCATAATGGGTATACTCTCCTAATCCTAGGAGTACTCGTAACCTGAGAGAAGGTGAAGATAAAAGACAACTGAATAAAACCTTATTCCTATTTCTCCTGAACCAGAATCCATCCCCGAACTGGAACAAGTCCCTTCGAGTTCGTATATAACCATACGATGGAGTATCCAATAAACTGTGGATCTTCGTAGTGATACGGAGTGTCCTGGAGAAATACAAAGGTGAAGTAGGAGTGGGGATGAAATACTTGGTTTGGTCGTGAACATCAGTCGCAATTTACTTTGCTCTCTTGCTAATCCCTTTATTTGTCTTAACTTATTACCTCCTGTACACCATCGTTAGGCTAATTGGTTTTCTTCATTCCCCACTGTTCGGCACCTGCCTATGGTTTGCAAGAAGACCATCCAATAAGCGTAATAGGTGTACTGTCCTAATCCAAGGAACACTCACAACCTGAGAGAAGGTAAAAGGAAAAGACAACTGAATAGTCCTATTCGTTTTCTCCAGAACCGGGAACCATGCTCGAATAAATTCCTTCGAGTTCGTATATAACTATACGATGGTTTTATCCAATGGAAGTGGATGTTCGTAGTAATACGGGGTGTCCTAGAGAAAAGGGTAAAAGTAGGAGTGGTAATGAGGTATGCAACTCAGACAATCCAAAAGCCAGTGTTTTAAGAAGGTTCGGTCAACTTGGTCACTGAGTCATAGTCAAGGGTCGGGTCATGGTCGCTGCCAAAGAGAGAAAGAAAAGAAACACTCAGCGTGCACTCTAACCTCGATCAGAATGGTTATCACTTTATCTAATCAGGAAACCTCCCACTGTAATCTCAAATTCTCCTCCAAACCTGAAAGAAGAATTAGTCGGGATCACCCGAGGAGTAAACCAACTCATCAGTAGGAATCGGGATCCAACTATCATCATATGATAATGTGATGGAATCCACTCACGTTATCACACTCCAGAAGGTATGCGCATATCTGGCAAGTTTCAGTTTCTTTAGAAACTCCCGATGTGATTTTTTCCCCATGCTCTTATGACCTTGACGAAGGCCAACATATCATAAGTCGCATGTCAAGTTCTACTCGTCATTATCCAGGTTAATTTGAACCCACCCGTACATACCCTTGACGTAGGCCAAAATAGTAGTACGACTGTCCCAAACTAACGCATCTATCTATTCAACAGAAAAGTAACAAATAGCTACCATACTCTATGCCTTGATGTAGGCCAACATACATAGAATGAATACTAGGTGCTACCTTTCCGAAATGACGGAGGGCTACGAATGGTTTTTGGCGAAAAACCTTTAACGTAATGAACTTGATATCATTGAAGGAACGGATAGCTTTTTATAAAAATATAGTGACGAAAACCTTTGCTAAAGAGGTCACTCCCGGTGAAGGGATCTCGGCTCTTTCCTCGTAGAATGAGGTGCAGGATATTCCAACTGAATACCACGATGCAAAGCAAAAAGTAATCGGCTATAGTGAAGTTATTACCCTGACGCAAACATCTGTCCAAGGGGTTACTCCTGGTGAAGGGATCTTGGCCCTTTCCTCGTCGACTGAGGTGCTGGATATTCATAACCGAATACCACTGTGCAAAACAAAAGAGAACGTCCTTGCAATAACAGCTTTTTGAAAAATGTTCCAACAACATCAGAATAGGTTTGTTTAGCTTGCATTGATCCGAATCAACGTAGTCCCATCAATTAATCACACCACAAAAGAACGAAAATATGATGTACGTATATGCCATCCGCATTCGCCACTGGGTCCCGTCATCACCCGTTAGGTTACTTAACTAACGACAGAGCGGGGACTGAACTAGCGCGGGTGTAAAACATATACAACATCTACTAGTATATATATCAATATATAATAATCGCTCAAGACGTGATAAAATGCAACATCACAGAGAGTAATAAGCATCGCAGAACAATATAAATAATCTGGGATCCCCGGGTTTCATAGAGCCGCTACTGAAACCCGACGTTCCCCTGATCGTGTGGATAGCCTGTGCAATGAAATCCTAGACCCCTACGGGCGCGGTAAGTTACCCACCAAAACCTGAAGCGAGGCGGCCCCCATCAACAACGTGAATGGACCATCCAGCTCTTCACGGAATCCAATAACTTGAGCACCCCTCCTTGGGTCAACCTGTACCCCCTACGAGTGCGGCGAATAGCCCGCCAATTCTAGAGTAAAGCCCCTTCCGTCTCAAAGCCATGAGATGCGGGCCTGTTTCCCTCTAGACCCCGGCTATCCGTGCACCCCTCCGCGGGGTAATCGTAGTACAGAAAGTAAAAATATATATACAATGGGTACATCGACCTCAGCCCGGTCGTACCCCAAAAGAATAATATACAGACAGGCAGTGACGGCAGTCCACATGTCGGACGCTCGCCCCGCAATATCAAATCTACAAATACAACCAAACTAACTACCATTGCATCCAGGCTATCCACCACGACAAATCCGCAACATCACAGCACAACACAAAACATCAACGTGAATGTCACGTTCGCAAATCCGTCTAAAAGAGCTATAGCAATTAGACAGGATTTACCGATCAAATATCATTCACGGTCGCAGATATAATGTAAATACTGTGAACTAACATGTTTTAAAAATTTCGATCGACAAGGTTTCCCGAAGTGGGCCCCAAGCACAATACCCAGTACTCAAAAAAAAATCTGGGCCCAAACGAAAATTACCAGAAACCCCATTTCCAAGTCAGGAACCTCTGTAGAAAAAATGGCGCACTGTTGCTACAGTCTTGCCGTGAAACCATGGCCAAAATGAGGGTAAGGCCGCGGTTCCGCCACGCTACAGTGATAACAACATACCAAATTTTCTCAGATTTCATAGAAAACCCTGCCTGATTTTATGCAATACTCAAAATAATTTTTTGACAACAAAAGAAAATCGACAGAAACTGCATGACTTGAAATCGCGGTTTCAGAATTTTTGTTCGATCGAAGTTCTAAACACGTTAGAGTAAGCTAGTAAAGGTTAATGGCGTGGCTTTGATACCATGTAAGTCTACGGTAGTGCCCCGGCCGTCTGTCCGAGGCCAAAATGCGGAAACAAAAACTTTTTCAAAACTAGAAACTGGTGCTATCATATACTTTTTCCCCGGATCAGACCATTAACCTACTATTAGCTAATTAGAGAAGGGATAGAAAGCTATACCGAGCGATCCGTGTCCTTTGGTCTTCGGCTACCATCCCAAGCTCCTCGCGGCATCGCCGGTCTCGATCTCCTCGTCGAAAGGGCACCACATCGAGAAGTCTTTTTACGGGTTCCCACCTCTGAACCGAGGCAACTCGGACACGAAGTTGGCTAGCCGACGTGTCCAAGATTGCTGTAGACTATGTGTAGAACGCTATGTCTCAAGGGGTTATTAGAAGTTTCCATTTGGAGTGGAGGTGGGGTAATAAGCTTTGGAGATGAATTAAAGGATTTTTGTGCAAGAAAATGAGATCAATTTCCCACTTCAAAAATTTGGATAGCCCCCATCTCCTAGTGGCCGTCCAAGCTTAAAGAATGAGGAGGGAAAGGGGTGGAGCACAAGAAAAAAGAGTCATACCAAAATCCTAATCAATCTACTCACAATCCCATCTCAAAAAAGCAAGTAATGATCAACAAAAAAGAATCAAAAGATGCTAAAACCATTATGAACCCTCCACCACAAAAAAACACCCTCCATTTTGTAAAAGCTCGCTTTTGCAAATAAGCCCCTCCCATCAAAGGAATTTCAGCCAAGAAAGAATAAAGAAAAATGGCCGAAACGGAAAGCAAGCTGGCAACTTCAAAAAGCGATCCGGTAACAAATTACAGGATAACCCCACGACTATATATACATACCCGCATTTGTATTCCGACCGAATACAAATGCAATGAGACAAAATCTACACTGTATAATACTAGGATCCGGCTTAAACCAAAGCCCGCTAGTATTATCCGTCCGAACCATAACACGTGCACAAGTGCACGTGTACGTTCGAACCCTGCCATAAATCCATACAACCTCTACAACGTTTCGCCCGAAACTTGAGAAACTGTCTGCGGGGGACTCTAAAGACTCGTCAATAGTTTGGCTGTGGATGTAACCACTAGCACGTCAGAGGTATTAGCCGTACGTAATGAGCTACCAGGTATTGACCAAAAGGGAGGTCGATGGGCGAACTCATCCTGACACCCTACTGAGCCTGTCAGTGACAATATCTGTACAGTCCGGTCCGTTCATCTATGAGCATCGCATGTCGGGCCTAGGGGGTTGGTAAAACTCATACCCCCAAAAGCGGTACACGTCATGTCGGAGTGTAGCCCAGAACACCCCGAGATACTACTGGAATACCTACCAGTAAATCTCCTGCCTTGGCCAAGGACTTCGTGTAATGGCTCTCCTAGACACAGCGCGACCTCACCCCCAATACCGGGAGAGACGAACCCCTGCCGATCTGCTCACTGCCTCCATGTGGCTCGGGACTGTACCTAACTAAAACCTGTTTGTACGACTCCTTTGAGCCGTGGTAGGGTAGTAATCAAAGTACAATAGGAACTCACATGAGATAAATGACGATCTCAGGTCGATGAACTAACCTGTACACATGTCACCAGGGAAATGCTATCTGACGCTAGGTATAATACCAACTAGCATATTCCCGGCGAGTCCTTTCCGGTGTACTCATAACCCAATGAGCACCTGTATACATCGTAAATGAACCAACTGACACCAATGGCTTGTGAGACCGACCACCGCCCCTCGTCGGGGTCTCGACTGTATACACTAGTCTACTCCGGAGTATCGATGCCCTGTCTCGAAAACTCCAACGACTAGGGACTTTTAAGGATGTGCTTATAGACCCCAGCTCCTACGTATATGATCGCCATCATACTGCTGGCAGTCAGGCAAGAATCCTAGGGGCTCTATCAACGTGTAATAGCGACCTGTAAGTTCACCTAAAGCAGTACACGATGATAAAGATAAACCAGATAGCATACTATCATCTTGAGTAAGACCGTCCTACCGGTATAGGTCCTCTCTCAATCATTGCAATCACGTGCCTGTGATCCAATAATTGACTCTGAGGGCACTATATCCAACAAGTGGGAGCGAGGATTGCATCATGAGATGATGACCTAACTAGTTTCGAGCTGGCCATCAGGAGTGGGACTCTGTAAGAATGGATGGATGCTCAGAGATCTGAGATGGAAACATTATACACCAACAAATTATGGACTTTGGTTACTTCATCTGAAGGGTTAAATCCCCATCAGGAGTAAGTATATCTTGAGAAGATTACTTGGTATACATGGAAAAGTAGAGACTTTCAAAGCTATGCTTAAGTCCATCCAGATCCTACTTGCCACTGCTACATACCATGACTACGATATCTGGTGGTTGGGTGTCATGACTGCTTTTCTAAATGATGTTTTGGAAGAGAGAGTTTATAAGTACACAGCCAGAGGGCTTCGTAGACAGTGGGAGCAGCGGAAACGTGTGCAAGATGTGTTATGCGATAAAACAGGCATCGCGGAGTTGGAACGTCTGTTTTGATGTGGTAGTCAAAGAGTTTGACTTCATCAAAATGGTAGATGCACCATGTATATACAAAAAGGTAGTAGAGAGTATGGTGGTGATCCTCATGGAGTACGTGGATGACATTTTCTTGATAGGGAAGGAGTTTCCTATGCTACGCTCGGTCAATCTCCGCTTATCGCAAGGATTCTCCATATAGGATCAAGGTGATACCTCCTAAATCCTGGGTTTTTGGATCTATGAGATAGATCTAATTGGATGTTAGGATTCTCACTAGTTGTAGTGAGATGGTATCAATCGATCCTAGGGAGAATCACTGGAATGGTTCCAGGGTGATGAGGACGACTGAATGTCAGTCGCAGGCATTGTCTTTACCCTCAGTGGAGGGACGGTATGTTGGAAGAGTTCTAAGCTAGATACCGTGACATACTAGATGATTAAAGGCAAGATACATCGTTACCAAGGATGCTACCAAAGAAGCTGTCTGGATAAATATAAGTTCATGAGATGAACTTCGTTCCGACCATTGTGTGACAATGGAGTTATGGCTTTTGCCAAGGAACCCTCGTCCTATCAGAAATCCAGATATAATTCTTAGGCAGTATCACCTGATCATGGAGATGGTTGATCTCCAGGGAGATTGAGGTTGTGAGAGTAGACACAGAGGACAACAGCGCGGATCCATTCACAAAGGCCTTTTTCCCAGTAGAGACTTTTATGGGATGGTTGAGTATGAGATACTTCAACCACAGCTAATTGTTGGGTATGTGATACCACAACGGATGGCCCTAGTGCAAGTAGGAGATTGTTAGTTATATGTATGCCCTAGAGGCCATTACTGTACATACGATGTATATTGTAGTGGATGCTTGGACATATATACGGAGGACTTTCTTGCTCGACATGATAGTACGCTATCTGGTTGCTCTTTATCTTAACGTGTACTCTGATTGTCTCTATGTTACATGTTGATAAAGCCCTTAGGATATGTACTCGACTACTGGGACTATGATGAGATCATACTAGTGGGGCCACGGTAGTCGACGAGTACATCCTATAATTGTTCCTAGTCGAGGGCGTATCGAGACAGGGCATCGATACACCAGAGTAAACTAGCGTATACGCATCTTGACCCATATGATGGGTGATAGATGATCCCATATCCATCAGTGTTTGACATCAAGGATGGTGTACGGGTGCTCAGTGGAGACTGGGCATACTGAACGGACTCGCCGAGAACTCCCAGATGGTATTATACCTCACGTCAGATGGCAATTCTCCGGTGACACCGGTACAGGTTAGTCTGTTGACCCGAGATCGTCATAGAGTCTTGTGTGATTCCCACTGTGCTTTGATTTCCATCATACCACGTCCAAGAGGGCGTGCAAAAAGGTGGCTTTTGGGTACAGTCCCGAATCACATGGAGGCAATGAGCGATAGGAGGGGATTCGTCTCTCCCGGTATAGGGAGTTGATGTTGTGCTGTGTTCGATTGGCTATAACAGGAAATCCCTGGCCAGGGTTGCTGAGATTTACTGGTAAGTGTTATCAGTAGTTTCTCGAACTGTTATAGACCTCATATCAACATGACTTATCAAGATACTGGGGTCTGACGTTTACCACCCCTAGGCGAGATATGCGACATATCTGACGAAGAGACCGGACTGTACGGGAGTGTTACTGAATGGATTCGCAGGAGAATGTACAGGCTTGCTTGTTGATCTTCTGATCGCTCAATACCTGGGTGGCTGTTATGTTTAGCTGACCGCTTGCAGCTTGTGGATGTTTGATATGATCATCACCTACTGCCGGCGTATTGACGATTCTTTAGAGTCCTACACAGAGGTTTCTTGGCTCAGGTAAAATGGAGTAGGAGCACATATATGATATGTGCGGGACCGAGAACAATACGTGTATGTGATACCGTATTAGATTCTCGCGATATGAGATATCGGCCGGGTATATGAGATATAGCCGGGTCATCGGATTAAGTGTTGATTCGATGAACTGATACAGATTATATTAGTCGGTTATTTATGAAATAGCTGGATTATCGGATCAAGTGTTGATTTGATAATTTAATGTATAATTATATATTTGATATATTAAATTACATTAACTAATATTAGCTCACTAATTGATTCATTTTCTCATCGGATAATACATTGATATATATGCGATATATGTTAATTGTATTATTTTATTTTGTTACTATAAATATTATATATGTGATATATAATATTGTAACAAGTTATGATTACTAATGCAACATGATTAGTGGAGATTAAATATGGTTAGGGTTTGATTTGGGTTAATGTTTTTTAGAAGCTTCTAGAACTTTTTACTTTGTTTCTTGCAAAGATATTTGTGTTGATATTTTGTAAGATATTTCAAAATCCAACCCACACCCTTTAACCCTAGTTAACTCTCTACATAGATTAGCCTTTTCTTTGGTCAACCATGGTTGCATTTTTTGTTATCATAACAATTCACTATTCATCACAAAAGGATTATTATTCATTCTTCTTCCTCCTCCTCTTTGCAAAGCTTTCTAGCTTTGGGTTTTATGATGGATTAGTGTGAGATTATGATAATAAATGAGAGCTAAAATCCTACTTCCTCATCCTAATCTATCCTAGCCATTTAGATTAGGGTGTTCACTTCATTTGTGAGTGAGAGCTTGTGTTAAAGAAACTTCAAGGTAGATCATATTTGTTATCGAAGATCGGAAGCAAGCTTGTATCATTCTCTTCGTGGAGCCTCTCAAGAGTCCGGGAACATGATGATCGAAGCGAAGGGACCTCAACACGGAGCTTATGAAGTGAAGGACCGGACTACAAAGGTTGTAATCCCAAACTCTTAGATGTTAAAGTGTTTAACATGCTTTGTTTCGCCTAATCTCTAGTTTAAAGATCTTGGTTAGGGTTGTTCGGAACGGCTAAAATTTAAATCGGGCATGGTTGATGCCTTGTAGAACCTTATTAGAGTGCCTAGTAACCCTACATCATGTATATGCTTTATGTGGTATTACAGATCACTATTATATATTGATAGAGCCCATAGGATTCTTGCTTGACTACCAGCATTATGATGGCAATCATATACGTGGGAGCTGGGTGGTCTATAAGCACATCCTTAAATATTCCTAGTCATGGGAGTATCGAGATTAGGCATCGATACTCCAGAGTAGACTAGTGTGTACTTATCAAGACCCCGACGAGAGACGGTGGCCAGGTATCACAAGCAATTGGTGTCTGTTTATCACCTAAGTTGGCGGGTTTTGTTAGCCCCAAGTTTTTAAATGCCAATTTTTGTTCCTCACCGGCCTCGGAAGATGGCCAGGGTGCCGGCATAATCCAACATGGTATCAGAGCCACCCCATAAAGCATTACTAACTAGTTGCACAAGGTTAAAATGTCGATCGACTCTTTTTTCCGAATCGTAATTCCATGTTGCCATGTTTGCTGTCGATTTTAAACTTGTTCAAAATTTTTTTTGGTATCTTAATAATATGTGTAGGCATAACTAGAGCTAAGAAAAAAATTTGGGCACCTAACTCAAAAATTCTGCCACAGAACCCAAGCCAAATGACACGTTTTGCCAAGGAACCACGGCGCTTTGTTTTCTACAATGCCCCAATTTTTTTCTGGGGCTCTAGTTCATGGAAATATGATTTTTAGGATATTTGGTTTTGGTCCAGATTTGTTTGAGTGCTGGTTTTGCATTTGGGGGCCAATTTGGAAAACTTTAGTCGATCGATTTTAATTGTGTGTTTTTCAGTGCATGCATTACTTTCTGCGACCATGAATGTCATTAGAGCGGTATAATTCGTCTAACTGCTATATGTTCTTTTAGACGGGTTTGCAAACATGACATTTACGTTGATGTTTTGTGTTGTACTGAGATTGTGGTTGGATTGTCGTGGTGGATAGCCAGTGGTGCAATGATAGTTGTACAGTTTGGATTCATTTGTACATTTGATATTGCGGGGTGAGCGTCCGACATGTGGACTGCTGTCTTTGCCAGTTTGTATATTATTTGTTTGGGGCATGACCGGGTTGAGGTCGATGTCACCTTTGTACATATATTTTCATTTTCCGTACCAGGATTACCCCTCGGTGGAGTGCTCAAATAGCCGGATTCTAGTGGGCAACAGGCCCGCATCTTATGGCGTTGAAATGGAGAGGGCCTCACTCTAAAATTAGCGGGCTATTCGACGCATTCGTAGGGGGTACAGGTTGACCCACGAAAGGGTGCTCAAGCTACCGGATTCCGTGAAGTGCTAGGTAGACCATTCACTTTGTTGATTGAGCTTGCCTCACTTCTGGATTTGGCGGGAAACTTGCCGCGCTCGTAGGGGTATATGTTTTCATTGCACAGGCTATCCATACGACCAGGCGAACGTCGGGTTTCACTTATGGATCAAAGGAAACCCGGTGCTCCCAGATTATCCGTGGTTCGGTGATGCTTATCGCTTTTATGTGATGTTGCTTATATCATGCATGTGACGAATGTTATATATATTATATATATACTAGTAGATGTTGTATATGTTTTGCACCCTCGCTAGTTCAGCCCCTGCTCTGCCGTTAGTTAAGTAACCTAACGGTGCATGATGAGGCCCAATGGAGAATGCAGATAGCATATACGTACATTGTATTTTCGTTCTTTTCTGGTGTGATATGGATTAATAGATGGGACTACATTAATTCCGATTAATGCAAGGAAAACAAACCTATATGATGTTGTTGGAACCAAGTTTTTTAAAAACTGACATTACAGACATTTCCTTTTGCTATGCACAATGATATTCGGTTATGAATATCCAGCACCTCATTCAACGAGGCAAGAGCCGAGATCCCTTCACAGGGAGTGACCTCTTGAGCAAAAGTTTGCGTCAGTGTAATAGCTTCACTATAGTCGATTCTTTTGCTTTGCATCGTGGTATTCAGTTTGGAATATCCTTCACCTCATTCGATGAGAAAAGAGCCGAGATCCCATCACAGGGAGTGACCTCTTTAGCAAAAGTTTGCGCCACTATATATTTATAAAACCAATCGGTTCCTTCAACGATATCAAGTTCATTACGTTAAAGGTTTTTCGCCAAAAACCAGCCTTAGCCCTCCGTCATTTCAGATTAGTATTGCTTAGTATTCGTGCTACGTTTGTCGTTGCTATTCGCCGAGACGTAGTGTGCGGTAGCTCTGTGATTCTTTTCTGTAGCATAGATTATGCGATTGGTTAGGATGGTCGTATGACTTTGTTGAATATTCGTCAAGGGTCTGTTCACCACCGAAAGACGCAACCGGGACGTTAGAACGTCTGGCCTGAATTTTGGGGGCAGACGCTATTTGGATTTATCCATCCACCTCTCCGAAGATGCCAAGTTGATTTATGGCATCGTATATCGGAGGTTCGGACGGATGCGGCCGTTGTAGCAGATTTCATCAGATTCCCCCTCGTTTGCGAGGGGCTTTTGATTGTGGGGACGCTCTTCTCTGCAGGCGCAAGCCCCTACAGTTAATTACGTTATCGCATCGCGATAACCACTTTCTCCTGCTCTGGAAGTTCACTTCCTGTCGTGTGTGATTTTATTTTTGGTTTTGGTTACCCGTGGATTATATACAGAGACTAATTTATGTTGTCGCCCGTAGGGCGTGGATTAGTCCAAATCCATATATCATAGATTTGGGTTTGTTTTATTTAAGGATCGTTAATCTGGTTTGAGATTAAGATCGACTTAAATGTATGTAAGCAGTTGGGGCTCGGTTGGTTTTTTGTTAAGGATATGTTAGTCCAATTTGAGACTAAGATCTACTTAACAAGGTGTTAGGATTATTTTTGTTTCAGATCTAACAAGAGAGCATTTGGGTTCTATTGTCTTAGTTTAGGGACGTCTCGGTCCGTTGATCATCTTGCGCACACGTGTATTTGTTACGTGACGAGATGAACAACGATGATAAGGGATGCACCCAGTTTTGGGTGCTGTCTAATTTGAGGTGTACACATCAGTTTGGAAGTGCACCAAAAAGCCATTGGTTGTCGGGACCCGCCACCTCTCTGAAGACGTTGAGGAATTACAATGACGTGGATCAGAGGTATGGAGAGATGTACCCTTGAACCAATTCCCATATTTGAGAGAAAAAGGACTTAGTGGTAAACCCAAAAATCATTAGTCATATTTTGAGACTAAGATTTCCTCGGGAGGATGTGGGACGAGTATCGTTTTGGATATCATCAGTTGGAAGATCAATAGTCGTATTTGGGACTAAGATCAGTTTGGGAAATCATGAGCACATGGGCTTGGTTGGTCTGAATCAGGGAGGTTCCACCCTCAGGGGACCTAACCAATTTGGGGCTTGGCCCATTCAGTTTTTTTTTATTGAAAAGTGCCAAGCACTTGTTTGGGCTTTGTTTAATCAGTCCCCTTTTTGTACAAAAAGGGCTGAGCGCTTTTGTAAATTCTGATGCTCATATATAATCATGTGGGCTTTTAGTCAAGGGGATTGCCCAATAAGTGTTAAACACTTTACTCCTTTTTGTCTTCGTATGGAGTGCTAGGCACTCTTTATGGCGCTCTCGTGCGAAGCACATGAGGCGCTAGGCGCTGCCTAGTGAGTGCTAAGCACACTTCCATTCTGTGGCGCCCATATGAGGGACACTGGGGCGCTGGAAGCTGAGCGCCACTCATTGAGTGCTAAGCACTCTCCTCTGTGGTACCTCGGTGAGGGGCATGTGAGGCACTGGGTGCTGAGCGCCGCTCATTGAGTGTAGTGCCTACGTGAATGGCATGTGGGGCGCTGGGTTCTTTTCTTGCTTAATGATCAATAGGATCTTTATTTTGTAGATGAATTTTTGGTTCTCAAGAAATAAGTTCTTCCCAATGAGAATTAAATTCTCATCATATGAGAGACTAGTCTTGTGGATCTCAGATCCAGAGAAAGAACTCAGTTCTTTGAGAAGGGCTAAACCCTCTAGTAAGTGTGTGTGTGTGTATGTATTTTATTTACCTAAAATTTCTAAGAAGGGAGCTCTTCTTCCTCGAGAATTTAATTCTCTGTTCTTTTTGAAGCTTTCTCTTTTTTTAAAGCTTATGAGGGGGTTTCTCTTTTTTTAGACTTGAAGTCTTGGGTCCTTTATATAGTGGATGCAAGTTTGTTAATTAGTTTTTGAAGAAATCTCTCATTAAAAGATCCTAATTAATTTGAGGACTTTTACCTACCATTGGATCTTTAATCCAAGTGTTTCCATTTTACAGAACAAGATTAGGGAAATATTTTCCTTTGCACATAATTTATTCTGTAAAACGGTGATGATTTTTTTTAATCGCCATTGGATTTTTAATCCAACAGTCCTCTGTTTTACAGAAGGTATAGAATTTTATTCTATGATCCAACCGAAGGGTATCTTTCTTATTTTAGAAAGATTTGAGGAATATTTTCTCTCAACAGAATTTTAATTCTGAGTCTTGATGATTTATCATCTCCGTTGGATTTTTGATCCAACGGTTCTGTTTAATAGAGAGTAGAATTTAATTCTACCTGGGCGCCGGCGCTCACGTGTTGTGCACGTGGGCACCAATTAAGGTTTTAATTCCTTTATGTGCTTTGTACATTGGCTCCCGCGTGAGGAGCACGTGCAGCGCCATATAAGAGTTTTTAACTCTGGCGTTGGCGCCCTCGTGGAAGGCACGTGAGGCGCTGCCTCTTTAAAAAAATTTTGAACAAAGCTTTGCTCTTTTATTGGGGGAAACAAATTCCTCCCCCCCCCACCGTTACGCTCGCGTGGCTCACACGTGAGTGCAGCGGTGGCACCTTTTTCACTGTTCAATCTCCTGGGAAGTTGAACCGTCTCTTAAAGTTTTATAAATAGGGCCTTTGGTCCTTGAGATGCCTGTTGTTCATCTTCTTTTTACCCTTCTTCTTTCTTGAGAATTTAATTCTTCTTTCAGAGCTCAGATATCTGTTCAAAGAAACTCTTTTAGAGTCAAAACTCTGTCGAAGTTTTGGTAAGAATAATGACCATGTCTTAATGTTTGAGAAATCTCTTCATGTTTTAGGGTTTTTAACCCATTAAGATAGCTTTGCTCTTCTTTTGCAATGATCTCTTAGAGATCTAAAAAAAATTACTTGAGTAGATCGTAGATCTTTTAGGGTTTTACCCTGGTAAAAACTTTGTTTTTTAAAGGTTATTTGGAATTTAATTCCCCTTCTCGAGCGGAGTTCTGGGACGTTACCCCATTGTTCTACAGAGTTTGGCTCTGAAAAATTTCTTTTAATGAAATTCTTTTAGGAATTTTATTCCCTTTCTAATTTTCTTGACAGATTTGAAATCTGTTTCTAGAACACAGTTCTCGAGAGAGTTTAACTCCAGAGTTTAATGATGTTTTCTCATTAAGTGAGAATCCTTTTGGATTTTAATTTTAATGAGTGGCTGCCCCATCATTGATGGGGGGTTACCTTGATTTTGTGGGGCCCATGTCCTTTTTTTTAACTGCGGTGCAGTACAATTTTAGAATGTTAAAACCTTGAATATTGTGTTGATAGCTAACCCTTCCCCTTTTGTGCAGGTACTATGGCTTTTTATTCCTCCTTTCCTTTCGAACGTTCGGAGAGTGCTTTTGCCAACATGCCCGTAGATCGGGAAGTCTTCGCCCTTATTAAGGATCATAACTCAGAGCAAAAATCTCTTCATCTGTGGGGGTCATAGTATAGTCAAATTATTCGGGATCGGCGTAGTTTTACTTTCGTAGTGCCTTCGGAGCCGATCCCGGCGATCCATTATGCTGATCCGCCGCCGGTGACCTTCACAGTAGAAGAGGTCAACTGGATTTCAGAAGGTCGTCTTCAGCCTTCCATGGCCTCAATACCAGTGCAGCCGTCGATGACCTTGGACCTTTTAGGGTGACGCATATGCCAAGGAGAGTCGCGTCCTTGGGGGAAAGTTTACATGATATGAATGACTCCCCATCATTCGACCGGCTATCTATAGTAGGCCCGATATATCCCATCGGCCCAGAAATCGCTGTTATCAGATCGGGAGGTTTCGATTTCATTGGAAGAGTTCACGGAGATCTCCGGCTTACCTGTCAGAAGGGAGCACTATGAGGAGCTACTTCCTTCTGTTGAGTATGTCTTCGCCACCAAGTCAATGGTAGCGGGCCTTACTCTAGAGAACGCTGTTCAACATCAGTTCCTAAGCTTGATTAAGGTGTTGAACATGTATGAGAGTTTAATCCTAGTGTATGGCAGGCACGGTGTTGGCTTTGCAGATTTCATCGTCCGCTTTCGTCATCCGGAAGTTCTGTCCAAACAGGCTGCGAAATTCGCCAAACTTGATAACTCATTCGGGTTTGGTTCGGATAACTTGCCGACTGCAGAGGCGGATTTAAAGAAATTCTTTATTCCGGATACTCCAGTCGTCCCTTTTGCAGAGACTGCTGCCCTGGATGTTGATGAAGAGACGTTCTTTCTGGGGTTTATTGGCTTGTGGCCGAGTTGGTTTGTGCTTCCGACGCACCCCCGCGACATGAGGCCATATGTTTTTTATCCGGCTCATCGCATCATTACGGGGACGAGCGTGGCCGTTGGGATTGCGTGGTTGGCTCATTTATATCATGTCTTGAGCTTAGCAGCTGACACCACTTAACTAGAGGTAAAGCTCGTGTATCTCCCATTGCACTACTTCACATCATGGATCGAGATGCACGTGCCGGGTGCCTTTGGTGTTCACAAACGACCCCGATTCTAAGAAGGCTACAACTTCCCTGGGTCATGTATCTAGTTGACTCTTCCGCTCCAGTCCCATCACAGCGAGAGGCTCGACGATTGCTCCTTCGCCGACGCATGGTTAGGGACAGTATGATCTTTGTCGATAAAGTCCTGACTATCGGCAAAGAATCATCCAAGATGGTCCAACCGTTTCATGATACTTTCAAAGACAGGGCTTCTGTGTTAAGGGCTCGGGAGGTTATGCACCTGTATTTTATTAGGCCGGGCTTCCCAGTATTTAGACAGAACGCCCCGGTGCTATTTATGAGGTACAACCCGCATCGTTTTGCCCAACAAATGGGTTATAACCAAGGTGTTTCTCTTGAGGCATTCTTAGTTGAGCCGGTTGCTACAGAGGAGGGTATTCGCAGCGCAACGCATCATTTTTTGCGATTAAATACGGGGTCTCATTTCCTTGTCAGCGAGCCGAGATATGTGCCAAAAGCCTCGAATGCTTATGTCATGTGGTACCAGCAAGCGGCAGGTGTTGTTATCAGGGAGGAGAGGCGGCTGCTACTCGACCACAAGGATGCCGTCCCAGCCGGTAATCCATCGGTCCTACTGAAGCGACGGAAAATTGTTCATCCTTCTTTAAGAGAAATCACTACGGCTGAAGTCCCACGAGCTTTTCCTGATAAGCTTCGACCGGATGTTCTTGCGACTGTGGTAGCCATGGCGTCCCCAGAATCGAGCATAGGTTCGAAGATCGGGTCCCGCCATCCGAAGAAGCCTGTCAAGCGAAAGCTTTTATCGTCGGCTGTTGGTGTCAGTTCACAGAAGAAGAAGAAATCTCTATTCTCTGCTGATATCGTATTCGGCCAGGAGCCCCATGCTCCCTATAGTGAGGGTTTGTGCGAGGGTATGTTTGATGCGCCTGTGATTGATTTTGACCTTCAGGCCGCCATTGAAGCGTCGAAATGACTGGCCCGTGAACAGGCGGTGATAGTCTCTATTGCGGAGTTGGGTATACTTCATTTACATTCTTCTGCATCTATCCCCTCCCCCTTTATCGTGCTTTATTAACACCTCTCTTCCTTAACAAGCATCTCTGCCGAAGAAGCTTTCGCGGCTTCCCTCAAAACATTTGAGGAGGAAGAGAGGGTTCGCGCCTCTTTGGGCCTTGGTATAATTCGTTTCATTACACCCTTACTCTTTTAGTTCCTTTTATTCATGGTATGACTCTTTTCCTTTATCCTATCATATGGACCACGAAAACCCAGGCTGTCCCGAGTGTAATGTCAATCCCAGGTGGTGATGCAGAAAAGCCTTCGAAGCCACCGACCGCGGCTGAGGCTCTCCCAAGGCCACTATAGGAGGTGTTGCTGAAGCAGCCGATGATAGATGCCACAGCGGATCCGGAGGCTGAACTCGATTTGGGCGATGACGTCCCCCTATCAGAAGTTTTAAGGAGGTCGGTTCACACGGTCCAGACTGAGAGGAAGCGTAGAAAGCACACTGTGAGAGAACGCAAAGCTGTCTTGGCCGCGGATGCAGGTTCGAGTAATGTTCCACCTTCTAACATTATTCCGGTGGATGTCCCTTCTGACTTGTCTACTGCTCATCGGCAAGTCGCGCGCATATCTCGAGAAGAAGCCCGCTTCAAGGTATAACAACGCGCATTCCCTTATTAGAACTTAACAACCGTTTTTCCTCGAATCATGACACATTTTTTTGTTCTAAATCAGGGCCAAGTTCTGATGGTGGCATGGTAGGTGAAGTGCCGGGGACTAAAGAGCCCGAAGTGGCCAACGTTTCTCTGGAATCTGGAACCATTTCAGCTGTCGCTTCTTCTCCCTACAGATCCTTTATATCGGCGAGGGATTCCAGCATTACAACTACCCTTATCGAGTTTGGGGATGAAGGTGCGGGTGCTGAGTCCACTTTCCCAATGGAAACCGAGGAAGCCGTTGCAACCGGTGACGCTTCGGGCACGGTTTCGGTTTTTGACCTATCAGGTACTCCTTGGGTTATTATCTTTGAGCTTTCAATCCTTCTAAGCATCTCTGATGATATTTCCTTTGTCTTGAGCATAGGCGCAGTAAACCCTGAAGCTGTACCGGCTGAAGAACTACCGCCAGCTGTTGCCTTAACTGTCACGATTCCTTCTCCCTCTTCTGAGTCTCCCCGAATTTCGGAAGGTAAAGACTTCTTATTTATTTGCTTCACTATAGATACCATTTTTTGCATTAACCATATATTGTCGTAACCTTGCAGGAGTGCTCCTTGACCACTTATACCAAGTGCTAAACCCACATTTTCCCTTCTAATCGGAAGCCGTTCCCCCTCCCGACATTGGTTAGTATATTCTTCGCTTGGTATTTCTCTTTTTCATGAGAAGACCTTCTGTTGCTAAGCTTTCCTCGTATTGACCACAGTATCATGGCTCGAAGGAGGGAGCGAAGGAATAGCCAAGCTTTCGGTGCTCCCTGTCTTGCCACTTTCAACAGCTGGTACTGTAGCTCTTCTATATCAGCTTCCTTCTTTATCTTTTAAGTTGAAATTTGACCCTTATTCGTGCATGATTTATTTTGCAGTAATTATACCGGCTTCGCTTCATTTTGAGTCTCGCATTCCCATGCCTACGAGGCCTTTTGCTAAACGTCAATCTTTCAGGGGCACGGTGACTAGCAAGCGGATGTTAAGCGAATTTATCCAAGATCTTGATGCCGGAGCTCTCACTTCTGCTATGGATTTCGCTGACGAAGTCAACCCTATGCTGACGACACTTATGAATTTCCACAACGAAGATTTCGTTCACTTTTGGGTCGATCATTGTAAGAAGATCGAGTTTTGTTTGCATGAGAGCGAGCTCAAACGTCTCGCTCCTGAAGTATTGATCTTGAAGGCTCAGCGTGTCGCGTGGATCAAGCAAAGCGCCGACTTCATTTAGCATTTCGAACAAAAGCTGACCCTGAAGTGAAAGGAGCATGTGACGGCTTCTGGCGAATCTATTCAATTGCGTGTCCAAATTGAAGCGAATACCGCACAGCTGAAAGCTATGTTTGAAAACCTCCAACAATGTATATCTGATGGGCTAGCTCTGAGGCAGAAGCTTGACTTCAGCGAGCGGGTCACGCAAGATTGCGAAGCTGCCCAGCAGTAAATCGCCGAGAACCTTTCATCTTGCTTGCAACAACGGGGTTAAATCGAAGCGGGGCTAGTCACATTAGAAGCTTCTGAGGAGGAGTTGCGGGGACCGCGTGAGCGGATTGCCAGTTTGTTGAAAGACCATCTTTCTTAATTGTAACTATATTCCCCTTTTTGCATTAATTGTATCTCTTAAACATTTTGATTCATGAATAAGAATATACATTTTTTCTTTTGCATCCGCTTATCTGTGTCTTGATATGCTGCTAATTAGTTTATTTACTCATTTCGAAGTTTCTAGTTTATGCGCTCGTTTCGGAGCTTCTAGTTTATGCGCTCATTTCGGACTTGTAGTTTATTCGCTCGTTTCAGAGCTTCTAGTTTATGCGCTTGTTCTGGAGCTTGTAGTTTTATTCGCTCGTTTCGGAGCTTGTAGTTTATTTGCTCATTCCAGAGTTTCTAGTTCATGCGCTCGTTTCGGAGCTTGTAGTTTATTCACTCATTCCGGAGTCTCTAGTTTATGGACTCATTTCGGAGTTTTTCGTTTATTCACTCATTCCGGAGTCTCTAGTTTATGAATTCATTTCAGAGTTTGCAGTTTATTCACACATTCTGGAGTCTCTAGGACCCATTTCGGAGTTTGTTTAGTTTACCTCCCTTAGGTTTATAAGAAAACTTGTCCTAACGTTATAGATAACCCCTGCTCTTTGAGAAAGAGGTCCGTTAGGTTTTGTGGTACTAGGATTTTAGTCCGTGGTACCGTCGCTTAGCTGATGCATTCCCCGATATACAGACTTTATGCTGTTGTTCGAGTAGCCTCGCGACTGTCGTGTCTCTGATCCCTTCGGGGGCTGGACAAGACGTCTTCAAGTAATCTTCTTAGGCAGTTTGACCGTCGGAAGAGCAAGCGTTAGGAATTTTGCCATGTCACTTTTTACTTGAGGTTAGGCTTAGTTTGGGAACCCCGATGAGTCATAACCACTCCGCGCTGGTGTGGGATGATCTCCGATAGTCTTTCGGGTTTTATTTGAATTACCGTCAAGACTCTGAAGCTAGGAATTTTGCCTTCGCTTCTTTTTGATTCGGTTATTTTGGAGGCTTTGTTGACATTGCGTCTGCTGTAAAGAGAAGAATGCCGGGATAGTCTTTAGGTTGTTTTGTGAACCGTCAAGACTTAGAGCTAGGAATTTTTCCATGGCTTCGTTTTGTTTCGACTCTTGGGTCTTTTGTTGACGTCGCGTTTGCATCCTGCTGGAGTGAGAGGGAATGCCATTGTTGACATTGCGTCTGCTGTAATGAGACGAATGTTGAAGTAGTCTTTAGGTTGTTTTATGAACCGTCAAGACTTGGCTCTCCCTTTGACGGAGCCTGGTGAGAAAATATGGTTCCCTTTTCATTTATGCCCATGGATTGTATACAGGGGTTGATGTGGACTCACCTGCAGGGCAAAAATTTCATTTTTTTATTTCTTTCCACGATGCTCTATCATTCAGCTTTTTATATTGCGAAAGTCGCGATTGCCCGATCATTTCGGCTTTTTATGGCGGTGCCCAATCATTTCGGCTATGTATATTTTTTATTTTTACTCACTGTTTTTTATTGCGAGTTGCCCAATTATTTCGGCTGTTTCATATGCATATATTTTTTGCTCGCCGATTTTTATTGCGAGTTGCCCCATCATTTCGGCTATTTCATATGCATCTACTTTTGTTGCGAGCCGGGAACATGGATCCTGACACTAATTCCAGCATCAGCATCACTGCCACTGGGATATTGCCAGGAGCGAATCATCATTTGTCTTGAGAGGACCTGGAATTTGATACCGATTTAGACATCAGCATCGCTGCAACTGGGATATTTCCAGGAGCGAATCATCATTTGCCTTGAGAGGACTTGGAATTTGCTACCGATTTAGGCATCGACATCATTACGACTGGGATATTGCCACGAGCGAATCATCATTTGCCTTTGCTGATTTGAACAAAGGTGACTTAGTAGACAAGGTTAGGATCCTGTCGACTAAGGCTTTTGACTTTATGTGCCGTAAGGGTCTCATAAAATGTTCTCCCTACGAGTTGAGAGGATCCCATAGATGTAGGTTCTCTATAGAAGTCCTGAGAACTCCTAATTGATATTCGCTCTTGCAAGTCGTAAGGATTTTACAAGAGTGTTTTCTCCTTACAAGTCGAGAGAACTTATAAGTATCACTCACCATATGAGGAAATTTTTCTCCATTGGTGGAACTTGGTGAGGGGATATTCGTTTATTTGTACCTGTGGATTGTATACAAAGGCCAATATTGAACCGCCTGTAGGGCAACTTAGGGAATACGATGGCTTAAGAACAGGTCCAGGTCCCTGTAGACTAAGGCTTTGAATTTTATGAGCCATGAGGGTCTCATAGAGGGGTTCTCCTTACGAGTCGAGAGGATCTCATAAGTGAAAATTTTACAAAATTGCACCCTTTCGGGTTTTCATAAGCTCGCTGGTAGTCCTGATGTTTTTACTCACGGCACCCTTTCGGGTTTTCATCTGTGCTCATCTTGCTTGTGGACATACCGTTTTTTTAACAACGAGATTGCGTCCTTCCGAGTTTTCACAAACTCACCGGTAGCCCTGCTGTTTTTACTCATGAAACCCTTTCAGGTTTTCATACGTGTCCTTTCGCTTGTGGACATACCATTTTTTTGCCCATCTGTTTGCCAGTTGGACTTAGGGGTGACTTCACCGTTGGAGTAGCTTTGTAGCCAGTGAGACTTGAGTTGCAATCTTCGCCGTTAGAGCTTGATTACAATATAGATCTCAAGAGAGAATATCGCCGTATTTGGGGAGATGCGCTATATTTGAGGCGGATCACTAGTTTAGGGACATTTTAATCCATTATCGCCGTGTTTTGAGGGGACGTGTTAGTTTAGGGACATCTCGGTCCATTGTTAATTTAGTGTCATCTCGGTCCATTATCGCCATTTTGGAGGCGAAGTTTTTCTGAATACCACTTGGAGTTTTGACTCAAGAAGATAGCGAGCGGACACGAGTGTCGTCATCTATCATTGAGCTAAGTCGTGACTCGTCAAGCGTGGTATTTCTTGAGGAATCGGCTGTTTATTGGCCGGAAGGGTCTTTCGCCATCCATATCCATAAGCAAGTAGGCCCCACCTTGGTAGACCTTGTCTATGATATACGAGCCCACATAGTTCGGCTCGAATTTTCCCCGTTTGGTACGATTAGGGATCATTGGTCATTTGACAACTAGCATGAGCTCGCATTAGCGGAATTTTTTCGGCCCGGTCAACCTTTCGTATGAGCGTGTCATCCTTGCCTTGTAAGCTTCCAGGTTTTGTTGCGCCATGATGCGAGTTTCATCGAGGGCTTCCAGCTCCTTAAGCCAAAGATGGGCATTGTCTTCATCCATCAGCTCGTATCGAACTGCTACTCGTAGAGAAGGTAGCTCTATTTCTAAGGGAAGTACCGCTTCTGTACCCAATACCAACGCTTATGGCATTGTATTTGTGGCCGTTTTGAACGTGGTTCGATATGCCCAGAGAGCTTCATGAGGTCTCTTGTTCCAGTCCTTTTTGTTTCTGGACACCGTTTTCTTTATGATCTTCGTTAAAGTCTTGTTGAAAGTTTCAGCTAAACCGTTGGCTCGGGGATTATAGTCTGAAGGGCATCTCCAATCTATATTATGCTGCTGTGCAAAGTGGCTGATCCTATGGCTTCTGTAGGCTGGCCCATTATCCGAGATAATCCGTCGTGGAGTGCCGAACCGATAGATGACATGTGTCCTGAAGAAATAGAGGATGTTCTCCGTCTTCACTTCCTTTAGCGATACTACTTCTGCCCATTTGGAGAAGTAATTGATTGTTGCCAATATGAATCGATGTCCTTTGGATGACGCTGGTTCAATGGGGCCAATTATGTCGGTTCCCCACATTTCGAATGGAAAACTAGCCATTGTTGGGTGTAGTGGATTTGGATGTTGGTGGATGACGTCCCCATGAATTTGGTACGAGTGACACTGATTTGCATATTCGAAACAGTCCTGAATCATTGTGGGACAATAGTAACCCATTATTTTGATCTTTAGCTTCATCTTTGGTCCGGCTAGATGAGAACCGCAAATTCCATCGTGAGTTTCTTGTACAACTCTCTTCGATTCTTCTGGTCCCAGTCATCTCAGCCACAGACAGTCGAATGATCTCTTGTATAGGGTATCATTGACGAAAGCGAAATACAATGCTCGTTTCACGAGCTGACGTCTTGATGACGCATCTTTGGGCATTCGATGGGCTTTGAAGTGGTCTATGAAGACTTCTCTCCAATCCTTAGCCTTTTCTTCATTCTCTATTTGGAAGATTGCTAGTTTAGTCGCTTCCTTTCCTTCAGACGACTCTGTTAAATCCCGCGAAGATATTTCTGCTGGCGCGAGAACCCGATGGCTTTGCACGTCTGATAGTTACCATTTACTTGGCTAACGACCAATTAGGAGTCTCCATATATGAGGAGGTTTTCGATTCCCATATCTACAGCGATCTCATGACTCCCTATCAAAGCTTCATATTCAGCCTCGTTGTTTGTTCTTGGTTCCGTTAAGGAAAGGGCGAAACGCATTATCCCTCCTTACAGAGTCACGAAGATGAGGCTCACCCCGGCTTTGATTATAGGTGTGTTATGCTTCCGCTTCTTCATGGAAGATCCTCCATCGAAGTAGAGTTTCTATTGGACATTATTTTCTTCTTTCTCCTCTTCGATTGTGTCGAACGCGTGTTCGTCTGGCAATTCGCAATTTAAGAGAGAATCAGCTGGTTTCGGATGCTCAGCGAGAAAGTCGGCGATGGCTTGACCTTTCACTGTCTTGAGGGGTCAATACGTTATTGAGAACTCCATCAAGAGGAGAGCCTATTTGGAAAGCCTTCATGTTAGTATGGCCCTTGACATCAGATATTTGAGAGGATCCACCTTTGATATGAGATGGACCTTATGTGCCAAGGCGTAGTGCCTGAGCTTCGTTATCACGAAGATCAGTGCCAGACAATACTTTTCGATGGGAGAGTAGTTGTTTTCTGCCCCGAGGAGAACTAGACTCAAATAGTAGAGAGCTCTCTCCTTTCCCTAATTGTTCTCTTGTGCACATAGCGCTTAGAGAACCGTCAAGAGCCATTGTGTACAGAATGTGGGGCTTTCCTTTGAACGGAGCGGTTAGTACCGGCGAGTTTTGCAGGTATTTCTTGATTTCGTCCAGTACACTTTGGCATTTATGATCCCAAATGAACGAGGTCCCCTTCTTCATTAGATGGCTGTAGGGGCGGCATTTGCCTGAAATGTTGGCTATGAATCACCGGATATACGCGAGCTTTTCTTGGAGAGTCCGCAATTGTTTAAGAGTTCTTAGTGTGGGCATTTCCATAATCGCCTTGATCTTTGATGGGTCTATTTAGATGCCTCGGTGTCGTATGATGAACCCTAGGAATTTTCCTGAGGAGACTCCGAATGCGCATTTTAGAGAATTCATCTTCAGATTGTATTTCCGAAGACGTTGGAATACTATGTTCAGATGTTCCTAGTGTTCCTCGTATGATTTGCGTTTCACCACAAGTTCGTCGATGTAGCATTCGACAATCTCGTGTATGAGGTCGTCGAAGATCTTCGTCATCGCCCTCTGGTAGGTAGCGCCTGTATTCTTCAAACCGAAGGGCATCGCCTTATAGCAGAATATGCCCAGCGGAGTCCGGAAGGCGGTGTGCTTCTGGTCTTCAGGATGCATTTTTATTTGATTATACCCTGAAGATCCATCCATGAAGGAGAAGACTTCATGAGTGATTATGTTATCGATCATTAGCTCGGTAACCGGTACTGGGAAGTCATCTTTTGGGCAAGCTTTGTTGAGGTCCCGAAAGTCCACACAGATGTGCACCGTCCTATTTTTCTTCATCACTGGAACAATGTTGGCGATCCAGTCGGGATATTGAACTTCTTAGGTGAAGTCGGAGTCAATTAGTTTCTTGATTTCGGCATTGATACTCATCTCGAGTTCGAACCACATACTTCTTGGCGCCTGTTTGACTGGCTTAACGTCCGGCGATATAGCCAGTCTATGTACCGCTGTTTCTAGATCTAATCCCGGCATCTTGGAATATTTCCATGCGAAGCAATCTTTATATTGCATAAGCAAATCCTTTAGTGTGGCCACCTGTTTTTTAGACAATAGCTTACTAACGAACGTGGGCCTCGGCTCATTTTCCGTCCCCAAGTCAATTTTTTTCAGGTTGTCCGTCGTAGTGTGTATCCCATCTTCCAGCTCTTTTGGCACTGGTGGAAACTCTGAGATGACCTCATCCTCATTTGCAACGCAGCCGAAGAGGTCATCCATATTCTCGTGCTTCCTCTCTTTTGAGAATGTTATCACGTGGCAGGTACGAGTTCGTTTCCAAGCTCGACGTTGATCTGGCCCTACCCTCGCAATATAGGTTTCTTTTGGCTCATGCTTTCACGGTGGAGTTACCCTCCAGCCGTCGAATAGAGTGAACCTGCCTTTTTGATACTGGTTTTCGACCCAGTCTTTGAAAGTGAAGTAGTCTTCAAGAGGATGTCGTATTGCTCAATGGTAGGAGCAATAATCCGGGTGATGGACCTCATTTAACTGTTCAGGTACCGAGGTTCCGGTAGCGTCTTCATTTGATGCTTGATGACAAGGTTGGATATTCTTCTCGTCTTTTCTTGAGGGAAAGAGTATTCCCGACCCATCTTCTTCATAAAAGACGGATTCCTGCTAAATTTTACTCGATCGCGTGGCTTCTTGGATCCACTTCGCTCTTTCCGAACGTCATGCTCATTCTTCACCATGTTTTTGCCTCTGTGTCGGGCTTTTCCCTTGTCGTGAGAACGTACAAAGGGCTGAAGGTGAAAGGTATCGTAATCTTCTTTCCGCAGACTGCTGAGTGAGACGCTGCGTCCTTGCCTTTTTGTAAATGGCCATTCGCGGCTGTGATCATCCCGAACCTTTTGACCGGCTTCCCTTATTAACTTGTCAACTTGCTCTTCGAACGACAGACTTGACGTTTTTATAACGGGATTTTGCTCCATTTCAACGTTACCGCTATTTGAAAAAACATTCCTTTCTTCGCCGAAGTTATTTATGATGCGGCAGCCATGGGATCGCTCCCGTTTATTTGACCGAACATATCCGAGCCCAATCGTCTCCATCTTCCTATTGGGCATCTTCCCGTTGGGCATCTTTCGCCGAGTCCCGGGAATGTCCCAGTGCTTATTGTAGAACTGGGCTTGTCGAGCGATTTGTTTGAAGGGTACGCCTTGACATCTTAATAGCCTTTTCAATCCCTCTGCGTAATATCTGGGTAGACGGATTGGTTAAAGCCTATCAAGTGCAAGATTGGCACCATGCCAGACTTCTTTCTCCACTCCGGTCTCCGTAGATTGATAGAAGAGGATCTCCTTTTCACCTCTTCGTCTGGGAGGGATGTAAAAGTCTGCAGCTCTTGCACGCTGTTTGTATCATGTGCATCAAGTTCTTTGTAATGCCGTGGTGGAACTATGGTGATTTGTAAACTCTGATCAGCTCCAGTAATGGTTTGTGCTGACGGGCAAACAGAGAACACGGTGTTCACCTCGTCTTCAGAGTCACTGCCAAAGACCAAAATAGGAACAGATGGGCCGGGCCTGTTACCTTGGGGTTTCCCCTAGTATACTATCTCTTCCTCCTCCTCGGTATTGCTCCCAAAGATCGGGATAGTGGCGATGTCTTTTTGTTTATTCTCCGGCTTATGATATCTTTCCGTGTCTTTGAAGTCTGGTAGGAAGTACATGGCATGTTCATATTTTCGGACTTTGTTTACGGAGAATGGATTTATCTTTCCCGTAACGGTGTACTCGAGACCATCTTTGAAATACTTCATACACTGGTGTTGTGTAGAAGGAATGACGTTGTGCTCGTGCAACCAAGGCCTGCCGAGCAAGGCGTTGTAGCAAGTCTTGGCGTCGATGACATAAATTTGATGTCAGTGACGAGTAGCCCAAAGCATAACATCAATATTATGGACCCAAGCATCCGTGGTGACTGTGAGTCGAACCCAGAGATGGTAATTTTGTCCTGAGCCAGGTGCTGAACGTTCATGCAGATCTCCTTTAGCACCTTTATGTTGAGAAGGATGACGGATGACTCGTTGTCCACCAGGATCTTCCCTATCTTGATGTCGTGGCAGTATCCGTTGACATATAGAGGACGGTTGTGCTTGCACGTTCCGAGGAGGAGATCTTCATCGCCGAATGTAATGTAAGCTGTATGAACCTCTGCCAACTCGTCCTTCATCTTTTCTTCTGCAAGGAAAGTTTGGAACTGATCGGGCTCTTATAATGCCCTGATCATAGAATCTCTTGCTTCTTTGGACAGGAGGAGAGCATCCAGTATGCTCAGTTGTGAGGGTATTCTCCTCAGATGTGCCAGGACATTGTAATCCACCTTGTTTTTCTTAGGCTGGTCCTTGGTTGCGAGCTCTTTGACGACTCTATCATCGAGGGCAATTTCCTCAGGGATTTTTTCCTTCCCCTTGTCTCTTTTGCTCGAACCTTTGTTTGTAGGCCCAAGGTTCTTCTCAGGCAGCGTGCGGTTACCTAGCTGGATGTTCTCACAGTTCTTCTCCTCTTTTTTCTGGAGGTGGATTCTTTGAAGAGAGGGCCGAAGGTTATTTCTTCCTTAGAATCGCTCCTGAATGTAAGAACTTAGTATTTTCCTTTTGTCGAACTAGTACAAACCATATGATAGTTGCCAGCCATTCCTTCATGCTCATCTGTCGCGCTTCTTTGCTGTCGATGAGATTTGCGCTTCATACGCTTGAAGTGTTGTCGGTGAGCAACGTATTCTTGCCACCACTTCTTGAAGGCATTGCACTCTTCGGTGGGGTGGGGACCCTCTGATGATATTGGCAATAGTTCGAATGTGAAATCTCTTCGTTGAGTCATGTAGCCGCGGGAATATTTACCTTGAGAGATGGCAGCTTCATTCCTATTGACAGGGCTTTGGCGAACCATTTCTCCGTCTTAAACCTATTTTTGTTTGCCGCAGGTATGCTTCGGTCTGGTTGGAGTACTTTACGACTCTTCCTCGCCGCGTCTTCTTCATCCTGACGCCGACGCTTGGCCTTTTCGTATATGGTCGTTTCACGTTCTCGGTCAGCTCTGCTCTTTTGAAAAGCTTCGTTTAGCAGCCAGTCAATTGGGTCTTATGGCAGCTCCGAGGATTTTGGCATCGATCCTGCCCATAGTTCCTCTGCGTTGCTTTCCGACGTGGAGGGAGTTTCTTCGTCATTTAACGATGAATGAGAAACCATATAGCAACTTTCTACATAATCTTCGGTTTCTTCCGACGAGCTATTTCCCTCGTTATCGTCACTATCTCCGTTCTCAAGTATATGGTTGAGAAACTCTTCGAGGGTGACTGGGGTCCACGCCTTTTGATTGTACTCCTCCAACGCGTCGATGTAATTTTGCAGGTTCGTGCGCTTGTCGTCAGGCTACACAGGCTTCTTGGTCTTCTTCTTTCCCTTCGAAGACTTTGAAGGCTTGACCTGGGTGTTTTGCCTATCGTTAGAAGTTTTCGATGTGGGACGCGGTTTCAGCATATCCTCAATGATCTCGGGTTCCAGCGGGCTTTTCCACCTGATTGCCGGACATGCTTGAAAATCCTTCAGCATTCTTTTGGTTTTAGCTGAAAGGACAACTTCCCACGGAGCTTCTTCCACAAACGAACATGATGCTCCCGGCGTATCCACCTTTTTAGGAGCATGCCTCTATGGCGAGTTCACCTTCCAGTTCTCTGACAGCAAGAATTTCCCTTGACGGTACTGGTCCTTGACCCAGTTCTTGAAGATGTAGCAATCCTTAATGGGGTGGCTCACCATTCGATGATAGGAGCAGTAGTTGGGATTGTTGACGTCACCGAGCTGCGGTGGATGTTTTGCGTCTGGCAGAGTGATGAGTTTGTTGCACACTGCCAGTTCGAATAGTCTCCTCATTTTATCACAGGGAAATGAGTAAACACGTCCTAACTTCTCTTCTAGGGATTGGCACAGGCGTGCGTTGTTTTAGGAGCAACCGGTTTCGGATCACTCGGTTGTTGTTAAGTGTTGGCAACGAAGGCCGCTTTCCCTTTACCCTTTGCATTTCAAGAGACTATTTTTGAAGAGGAAGGTCCGTGGCCCATCTGGTCCATTTGGACCAACTTGTCGGTCAAAGCCTAGAAGATGGTCGGCTTAAAGAACGTCATGAACTGGGACACAGTCGCCTGAGGATTGAGAGTCCCTATGAACATGCCCATGACAAGAGCTTCTTCGATACGTTGTTCGCATTTTGACTAAAGGTTCTGCCGCCGAATCGCGTATTGAACCAAGGTCTCTCCTGGATTCACCCTGGCATTGATTAATGTCGTGATCGGTGTGCGCTTGCTTGCGCTGGCGAACTGCTACGTGAACAGCAATTCCATCTCCGTGAATGTTTTGACGGAGTCATTTGGGAGCTTCGAGTACCATTCGAATGTTGTTTCTGATAGGCTGCCAATGAACTGGTGAAGCAGCAATTTGTCATCGCGTCTAGTATTGCCGCATAAAGCTCTGAACTGAGCGACGTGCTAATGAGGATTGCCTGTCTCCTTATACACGTAAAACTTGGGGATCGTATATCCTGGCGAGTATTTGATTTGATCATACCATCCCGGATATGGTTGCCCGGTTCTGACGACTTGGCCAGCCGCTTCACTCACTTGATGAGCTCATATTTATTGAGCTATGTAATCATCAAGGGCAGCCTTGGAGATCGTTTCCTCTCTGTCCACTGATAGAGCCGAAAGAGGGTTTGACGTTTCTCCTTTGTCGTCCTCGATGATTATCAGCAGGTCTTCAACTGGAGGTTCTGGCTGGATCATCATTCCACCCATATCTTGGAATAGGAGCGCCATCTACTTTATATTAGCAGCATGTTATGCGGCCTCCTTGTCTTTTCTTTCTAGCACCCTTCGTAGGAACTCTGTATCAGTCTCCTGCTCCTGGCGCCGTTCAGATGCCGATTCCGGACTTTCTTTCTGTCCGGTGAGTGCTGCCATTTTCGTCAGCATCTCCTGGAGCTTTTGTTGTTGCTCCTGAGCTTTTGTCAACGACCGAGTTTGTGGTCGGTGACCTATGGAAGCATGACTATCCTCTTTCCCGGAAGCCATGTAAACCGTGAGCACTATCATGCCCCCAGACTTTGGACGTTTGGGTCCATTACCTTTGGAATTTGCCGTAGGCAGTGGAATTTTCTCCGGCCTTCTCCTTTTGTGGGAGGTCGAAGTTGAAGGGGCCGTTGTAACAGGAACCCATGTGGACGATTCCCTTCGTGGTATGACGGAGGGATGGTCCTCCTCTTGCCGAGCCTTCATTTTCTTCAGCCGTTGAGGGTAGTCTTTGTTGATCACAGAATCTTGGACTTTCCGCAAGACCCTGTGGATTTGGGAGGACAGCCGCTGAGGGGGCTGCTCCGGCTTTACCTGCGTCATTTTTTCAGTAGGCGGGGGGATTTCTTCAGTACCGCGGTTGGATAGTTCTTTCGCACCCTCCTAAGTAGATCAAAACTGTTCCTGGTTGGAACAACAGTGTCAACTTCCACTATTAGAGCTGGTGGAGTAAGTCTAGAGGGGGAGTTTCCCCCGGCTTTCCTCATTCGGCTCCAGTGGCAACGACGAGTATGTGTTGCAGATGGGACCACCTCAGTTGTGGAAGCGGATCCGTCGTGCCCCAGGCTTTGATTAGGGGTTGTTGCTGGTGCAAGCCTGTCGAAGACCGACGTCAGTTGAGAGGGAACGACCAATCTTTCGAAGGCCGACTTTCTGGTAGGGGAAGCACTTTTGATGACTTCACCCGTAGCAGGAGTTGGCACATCCACTCTTGCAAATACTGATCCTTTAATAGGAGAAGCACCTTTGACGATTTCACCTGCCCGAAGAGTTGGGAGGACTATTCGTTTTGGGATAGCCTTTTTAGGTATGCCGAGCCTCTTTGCGGGCCCGTTTTGGTTCTTGCCCAGCCTTTCGAAGAATGAGGTGGCAGACTTGGACGACCCGTTAAGAGGGGCCGCAGTGGTTGCGAGTCGATCGAAGACCGACTTTTTGGAGCATTCTCTTGCGACACTGGGGCGCTGAAGCTTGTTGGTGGAAGCATGGTCCCGAAGGACAATCAGTGGTAGCCCGTGTCACCTATTCCACCGGTATTGAAAAGATGGAGGCCGCATTCGGCCCGTATGTCACTCCTCTAGTTAGGGCAGAGCGGGAATTGTTGTTGCAGTTGTAGTTGGAAGCCATTGATTTCCTGCACAGGAGCAAGACACCGAATCTTAGTACCTCAAACTCAAGGTCAACCATAACAAACCGCGTTTTTGTTCGCAAACACGACACATGAAGTGTGGAGTGGAAAGAGTAAAAGGTCCCTCCGGGTGTGCCAGAATCTGTTCACCGCCAAAAGACGCGACCGAGACGTTAGGACGTTTGGCTTGAATTTTGGGGGCAGATGCTATTTGGATTGATCCATCAACCTCTCCGAAGATACCTAGTTGATTTATGTCACCGTATATCCGAGGTTTGGACGGATACGGCCGTTGTAGCGGATTTCGTCAGATTCCCCCTCGTTTGCGAAGGGTTTTTGATTATAGAGATTCTTTTCCCTGCAGGCGCAAGCCCCTACAGTTAATTACGTTATCGCATCGCGATAACCACTTTCTCCTGCTCTGGAAGTTCACTTCATGTCGTGTGTGTTTTTATTTTTGGTTTAGGTTGCTCGTGGATTGTATATGGAGACTAATTTATATTGTCGCCCGTAGGGCGTGGATTAGTCCAAATCCGTATATCTTAGATTTGGGTTTGTTTTATTTAAGGATCGTTAATCTGGTTTGAGATTAAGATCGACTTAAATGTATGTGAGCAGTTGAGGCTCAGTTGGTTTTTTGTTAAAGATACGTTGGTCCAATTTGAGACTAAGATCTACTTAACAAGGTGTTAGGATCATTTTTGTTTCAGATCCAACAAGAGAGAATTTAGGCTCTGTTGTCTTAGTTTAGGGACGTCTCGGTCCGTTGATCACCATTTTGGAGGTGAGCTTTTAGTTTAAGGACATCTCGGTCTGTTGATCACCATTTTGGAGGTGGGATTTTAGTTTAAGGACGTCTCGTTCCGTTGATCATCTTGCGCGCATGTGTATTTGTTACGTGACGAGATGAACAACGATGATATGGGATGCATCCAGTTTGGGGTGCGGTCTGATTTGAGGCGTGCACATCAGTTTGGAAGAGCACCAATAAGCCGTTGGTTGTCGGGACTGTAACTCGACGTTAAACACCCCACAAGATGCGAGGAGGCGGAATAGGTAAAACAATCATTTTGTTTAAATTAACATCGACTAACTTTACGGATCTTTGCTAAACCCTAACTAACAACTATATAGAAGTGATTAGCTATTATGATAGATGATTATACCTAATGATTCAAGTCATTCTTTTTCTTGTAGTTCACCTCCTCGTCGGCCTCCTCAATGTGATAGAAGATCCACTCGAGAGCTCCTTCTCCAAGCTTTCACCTCTCACTTGAGATAACTAGGTAGCTATGAGTGCTAATCAAAGTAACCTAGAGGATATAGAAGAGGATTAGGGATCTATTAGTCTTTCTAACCCTTGGATCTCAACACATGAGAGAATTAGGGTTAGTTCTTTGAAGAGAGAGAGAGCTTAAGGAGAGAGAATGTGAAAGTGAGAATGATAATGAATTATAACTCACTTGAGATAACTAGGTAGCTATGAGTGCTAATCAAAGTAACCTAGAGGATATAGAAGAGGATTAGGGATCTATTAGTCTTTCTAACCCTTGGATCTCAACACATGAGAGAATTAGGGTTAGTTCTTTGAAGAGAGAGAGAGCTTAAGGAGAGAGAATGTGAAAGTGAGAATGATAATGAATTATAACTCATTTATGAATATATGAAGCATGATAATTATCTAAATGAATAATATATGATAATATCAACCATGCTTCATTAACTCACTTTGGGTGAATCATCTCACGAGTCATTAAGCAATAAATGCTTCATTAATTCATTTTGATGAATCACTCCATGAGTCACTAATCCATTTAATGCAAATTCCACCTAAGCTCTCCACCTCATCAATCTTCTAGAAGCTTCTCGACTAATTACGAGAATGCCCTTCCCATCTGTGAAAACACGGAAATACTGAGACTGTATAAATCCAATAATCCAATACTAGAATATGGCTTAAACTAAAGCCCGCTAGTAAAAACTGTCCGAACATCGTACGTGCATAAATACACGTATGTGTCCGAACCCTGTCGTAAAACCATACGACCTGTATATCGTTTCGCCTGAAGCAGGGAAACTCTCTGTGTGGGACTCTAAAGACTCGACACTATGCTGGCAGTGGGTTTAACCATAGGTCGCAAGCGGTACTAGTTGTACGTAACGGTACCTAGGTAGATGTCGATAAGAAGGCCGATGAGGAAACCTATCCGAACTTCTACTGAGCCTGATGTGACAATCTCCGTACAGTCCGGTCTATTCTTCTAGGACTATCGCATATCGAGCCTAGGGGGCGGCAAGCGTCAGTCCCCTAAAAACGGTATAAGTCGTGTCGAAGTGAAGCCCATTACACCTTGAGAAGCTACTGGAAATCCTACCAGTAAATCTCGTTTGCCCTGGCCAGGGACTTTGCGTAATGGCTCTCCAAACACAGCGCGGTATCAACTCCCAATACCGGGAGAGACGAATCCTATCTAACCACCACTGCCTCCAAGTGCTTCGGGACTGCACCCAACTGCTACCTGTTTGCATGACTCCTTTGAGCTGTGGTAGGGTAGCAATCTAAGAACAGTGAGAACATACTCGAGACGAAGCAGCAGTGTCAAGTCTGCGGACTATGCTGTACTCATGTCACCTGGGAACTGTTAACTGACGACGGGTATAATACCAACCAACAGTTCCCTGCAAGTCCTGTCTAGTATACCCGTAACCCAACAGCCTCGATCTTGAGGTCTTTTCCGCCGTAAACCAAGAACATATCCTTTGTCCTTCTCAGGTATTTGATAATGTTCTTTACTGCTATCCAGTGTTTCTCCCCTGGGTCTGACTAATACCGGCTTACCACGCTTAGTGCGTAAGATACATCTGGTCTGGTGCACAACATCGCATACATTATAGAGCCTACTGCAGAAGCGTAGGGTATAATCGATATGTGATCCCTTTCCAAATCAGTCTTGGGAGACATCTCTTTGGAGAGGGTGATTCCGTGACAAGCCGGTAAATTACCGCGCTTAGAATCTTCCATACTGAATCTTTTCAGTATAGTGTTGATATACCTGGACTGCGAAAGTCCCAACATCCTCTTAAATCTATCACGACAGATCCGGATCCCCAGAATGTAAGAGGCATCATCCAGGTCTTTCATGGAGAACCTGTGTGACAAGAATCCTCTGACAGATTGTACCATAGGAATGCCATTTCCTTTGAGACATGATTGACAAGCGTTATCTATGATGTGATCATGCGATATTCTGTGACAGATATTATAGTATATAGTATATATGATATATTATATAGATGTTTCTTATGTTTTACACCCGCGCTAGCCCTGCCCTACTCTGTCGTTAGTTACCTAACCTAACGGTGCACGAGGGGACATCGAGACGAATGCGGATGGCATAAGTGTACGTCATATCTATCTGTGATGTTTAGGTACTTAAATGATGGGACTTCATTAATGTGATTAATGAATTAAAAGAAACCTAAGATGTTGTGGAATCGAATTTCAAAATAAAAAAGGTAGCTACAGTTCTTGCTTTGCACAGCGGTATATGTGATATATCCTGCACCTTATTCAATAAGGAAAGGACCGAGATCCCTTCACCGGGAGTGACTCCTTTAGCAATAACTGGTCGATGCTACGCCCTCGGTTTGTCTTTTGATTGCTTTTAAGTGTTTTTGCTTTGCACAGTGATATATATATGATATATCCCGCACCTCATTCGACGAGGAAAGGACCGACGATCCCTTCACCGGGAGTGACTCCTTTAGCAAAACTAGAAAAGCCTCAAAAGCACTCCATTTCAAAATTCATTCGATCCTACAACGATATCAAGTTCATTACGCAATAGGTTTTCAGAAAAACCTGTCGTAGCCCTCCGTCATTTCAGATAAGTTGTATATAGTATTCGTGCTGCATTTGTTGGCTTTCGTCAAGGTGCAGTGTGCGGTAGCTATATGCTGCTTATCTGCCAGCATACGATGCGATTGGATTAGGGTAGTCGTGCGGCTTTGTTGGCTTTCGTCAAGGGTCGTGCGGGTGGGTTTAATTCGATCAAGAAATGTACGGGTTGAACTTGACTGGCGGGCTATGGTTTGTTGGCTTTCGTCAAGGTCATAGCACGTTAGGGGCAAAATATTATCGGGAATTTCAAGTGTTGAAATTTGCAATGAGATTGCATACCTTCTATGAGATAGTTGGATCCCGATACCCGCTGCGAGTAAGAGTTACTCCTGGGAGAGTTTTACACATTACAATTAGCCGATCAAGTAGGTGTCTAGAAAGGTGTTAACGAGGTTACGCCTCTGGGAAAATGAGGTTTACATTAATTAGGTTCGTGCGAAAGCACGAGGGACCTCCCTCAAAGTACCGACACTGGCCTGGCTGAAAGATTGGCGAACCTGTAGTGTGTAATTAATCCCGGCTAGTCTTTCCTTTTAGGGTTTGAAGGAAGATTTGATAAAAAGCAGTGGGAGCCATCCTGATTAGATAAAATAATAACCAATCTATTCTTGCAAGAGCGCACGCTGAGTGTTTTCTTCTCTCTCTCTCCAGGTAGCGACCATATCACGCCTTAATCAAGATAATAAAACGGATTATTGACCGAACCCGCTTGTTATACTGAGCTGGGGAACGTTGGTCCCGCTCCAACTTATAATAGTTATAAGACAGAGCAGGAAATTAGGGAATACCAGATTTCCCGTGACGCCCAAACGAAGAGAGTGCATGCTGATGCATCATCTTCGGGTGTGTCCATTATAAAGAACTGTTTCTCAGTATCCTCCACATCCTGGGTATATGATACCGGATCAGGATCCCAGATATGTAATCTGTTACATAGGGCTACAAAAGGGTAGAAAAACTGAGAACGGGTGATAAGTTTCATGAGGCAGAAAACGGGGCAAGTGTTGCATCCAAGTCTGTTGGTCACTGTCACCCTGTATTGTAATACATTGATTCTGAACGAATGTTATTAGATACCGAACCTGATATACAAAATCATATCAGTCTCTTTATCAGTAAAGAAATGATAAAATTTTGTATTGATGGATAATGTTTTGAACATTTCCACGTATCAAAAGTTGATCGGTTCAGGCACGTTGTCTAAAAGCATTGACGTTCTAAATCAAACTACAGTTCTTAGTATATGGAACACACACAAGAGGAAGAGTTCAGAAATGAACGGATTCTTTTTGAGGTATTGTAGACTAGGTCAGATCAATGCGACCCGACTGGCTGAAGTTACATTTAGATGTATATTTAAATCAGTTTGAATTTACATCTTGTGAAACTCGCCAGTCATGTCACAAAGATAAGATGACCATAGCTCCGTTTATTGGAAACTGAGAAAGAGTTAGTGAACTCTTGGGATGATACATGTTGATGTGTGTAAGGTCCCCTGTCTACACATACCAAGACTGGTTCTTTATACTTCATTATATTCTCTGATAATCTCTCAAGATTCAGTCATATGTTCCTGTTGAAACATGAATCCGAACCTTTTGAGATATTCACAGAATATAAGCGAGAAGTAGAGAACCAAAATACGGGTATAAGTATTATGTCCTATGATGAGATCAGGGAGGAGAATACTTGTGCACAGAAATCCTGGACTATTCTAAAGGAGAACGAGATTCTCTCTCAGCATTATTCCTCCGTATACACCAAAGCATGATGGTATATCGAGGCGGAGCAATCACACCCTATATGATAAGGTGTGCTCTATGATGAGTACTACTGAGTTACCTTTTTCCTTAAGGGAGTTGTGCACTTAAGAAGCTGCATACCTATTGAATAGGGTTCGAATCAAATCAGTTGCCTACCACTCCATATGAGATATGGAAAGGGAGGAGCCCATGTCTTAAGTTAGTTAAGATTTGGGGTTGTCCGGCCTATATCTAAAAGCAAAATCCGGACAAGCTCGAGGCAAGGTCTGTTATGTAGAACTGGAAATGTTCCAGCTATACAAAATGCAGCAGATGATTTGATAGAGCCAATGGATTCAGTAGATTCCAACGAACCTCAGCCTCTCCGCCGATCTAGTAGGGTTCCTCACTCACCTGAGAGATACTTCTGTTTCTCTATGACAGTGGGAGCGAGGATTGCATCATGAGATGATGACCCAACTAGTTTCGAGCTGGCCATCAGGAGTGTGACTCTGTAAGAATGGCTGGATGCTTAGCGATCTGAGATGGAATCCATGTACACCAACAAAGTATGGACTTTGGTTGCTATATCTGAAGGGTTAAATCCCCATCAGGAGAAAGTATATCTTGAGAAGATTACTTGGTGTAGATGGAAAAGTTGAGACTTTCAAAGCTAGAATTGTTAAAGGTTTTCGTCATCGACCAGGCGTGGATAATGATGAAACCTTTTCAAGTGGCTATGCTTAAGTCCATCCAGATCCTACTTGCCACGGCTACATACCATAACTACGATATCTGGCAGTTGGGTGTCATGACTGCTTTTCTAAATGATGTTTTAGAAGAGTGCGTCTATAAGTACACAGCCAGAGGGCCTCGTAGATAGTGGGAGCAGCGGAAACGTGTGCAAGATATTTTATCTGATAAAGCAGGCATCGCGGAGTTGGAACATCTATTTTGATGGATTAATCAAAGAAGTTGACATCATCAAAATGGAAGATGAACCTTGTATAAACAAAAAGGTAGTAGAGAGTATGGTGATGATCCTCGTAGAGTACGTGGATGACATACTCTTGATAGGGAAGGAGTTTCCTATGCTACGCTCGATCAATCTCCGCTTATCACAATGATTCTCCGTATAGGATCAAAGTGATACCTACTAAATCCTGGGGTTTTGGATCTATGAGATAGATCTAAATGGATGTTAGGATTCTCACTAGATGTAGTGAGATGGTATCAATCGATCCTGGGGAGAATCACTGGAAGTGTTCCAGGGTGATAAAGACGATTGAATGTCAGTCACAGGCATTGTCTTAACCCTCAGTAGAGGGACGGTATGTTGGAAGAGTTCCAAGCTAGATACCGTGACATACTAGACGATAAAGGCACGATACATCGCTACTTAAGATGCTACCAAAGAGGCTGTCTGGGTGTATAATGGTTCATGAAATGAACTATGTTCCTCCCATTGTGTGACAATGGAGTTGTGGCTTATGCCAAGGAACGCAGGTCCCATCAGTGATCCAGACATATTCTAAGGCAGTATCACTTGATCATGGAGATGGTTGATCTCCAGGATGATCGAGGTTAGGAGAGTAGACTCATAGGACAACACGGCGGATCCACTCACGAAGGCCTGTTCCCAGAGAGAGACTTTTATGGGATGGTTGAGTATGAGATACTACAACCACTACTACAGATGGCCCTAGTGCAAGTGGGAGATTGTTAGTTATATGTATGCCCTAGAGGCCATTACTGTACATAGAATGTATATTGTAGTGGATGCTGGGACATATATAGGGAGGACTTTCTTGCTCGACATGATAGTATGCTATCTGGTTGCTCTTTACCTTAACGTATATACCGATTGTCTCTCTGTTACATGTTGGTAAAGCCCTTAGGATGTGTACTTGACTACCTGGACTATGATGCGGATCATACTAGTGGGGACATGGTAGTCTATAAGTACATCCTTCAAAGTCCCTAGTCGTGGGTGTATCGAGACGGGGCATCGATATACCAGAGTAGACTAGCGTATACCTTCTCGACCCATACAGATGGGCGATGGATGATCCCATGTCCATTGGTGTTTGACATCAGAGATGATATACGGGTGCTCAGTGGAGACTGGGTACACTGGACGGACTCGCCGAGAACTCCCAGATGGTATTATACCTCACGTCAGATGGCAGTTCTCTGGTGACACTGGTACAGAGTAGTCTGTTGACCCGAGATCGTCATAGAGTCTTGTGTGGTTCCCACTGTGCTTTGACTTCCATCTTACCACGTCCAAGAGGGCGTGCAAAACGGTGGTTTTTGGGTACAGTCCCGAATCACATGGAGGCAATGAGCGATAGGAGGGGATTCGTCTCTCCCGGTATAGGGAGTTGATGTTGCGCTGTGTACGATTGGCTATAACAGGAAATCCCTGGCCAGGGTTGCTGAGATTTACTGGTAAGTGTTACCAGTAGTTTCTCAAATTGTTATAGACCTCATATCGACACGACTTATCGAGCTATTGGGGTCTGACGTTTACCACCCCTAGGCGAGATATGCGACATATCAGACGATCAGACCGGACTGTACAGTAGTGTTACTGGTTGGATTCACTGGAGTGTGAGCGGGCTTGCTCGTCGATCTTCAGATCGCTCAATACCCGGGTGGCCGTTACGTTTAGCACACCGCTTGCGGCTTGTGGGTGTTTGATATGATCATCACCTGCTGCCGGCGTATTGACGAGTCTTTAGAGTCCTACACAGAGGTTTCCTGGCTCAAGCGAAACGAAATAGGAGCGCATATGAGATATGTGCGGGACCGAGAATAATGCGTGTATGTGATACCGTATTTCATTCTCGCGATGATTGTATCGAATGGTTGTATGCGACATAACCTAGTTATCGAATCAAGGGTTGATTCGATAAGTCGATACATAGGATACTAGTCGGTTATATGTGATATGACCGGATCGTTAAATCAAGTGTTTGATTTAATGATTTAATGTATAATTATATATTTGATATATTACTTTGCATTAACTAGTATCGGTTCACTTTAGAAGGATTTTCTCACTTGGATGTACAAGTTGTATATGTGATATACTTTTTGTGCATTTTATTGTATCATGTTTGATGATACATGTTTACTTGGTTAAGTGTAAAGAATTAAACCATGGTTAAACTTATGATTAGGGTTTTATTTCCTTTTCTCATTTATTTATCTATTTATTCATTTTGGAAAATAGATGGAAAAAGGAGAAAAGAATGGTGGCTTTTTTTGTTGTTTAGTGGAAGCTTCATGAAACCTTGACCCTAACCATTCATTTAACCTAAGTTAATTCTCTACACTTCACCATGGTTACTTTTATGATAAGAATGATTATTCTTTTCTTTTCTAATTAATCTTATCATAATATTCTTCTTCTTCTTCCTTTCTTCACTTGAAGAAAGCAAGCTCCATCAATGGTGATTGATGGAAATGAGTGAGAAATCCAAAACTAAAGTCTACCCACTTCCTATTTCTTCATCCTCTACCTCTTGCCAAGTAGTAGAGTGTGTTTCCTTCACAAGTTTTCAAGACTTGGTGAAGGTGGAGCTCGATCTAGTGATGCTTCGACGTAGATCATCTTCGGCACGTCGTCGACGACCTAGCCCGTCCATTCTCCGATGAAGCCGACGCTAGAGCCCGGATTTGATTTGGACAGCGGAGAGGACCTCATCTCGGAGCCGTGGAGGTGGAGGACCGGATCTACAAAGGTTGTATTTCCGTATCTCTTAGTTAAGTGTTAACTAGATTTCATATTCACCTATATTTCTAGCAAACGATCCGTAGTCGGGTTTTTCGGCACCGTTAAAATTTTAAATTGGCATGGTCGATGCCTTGTGAGACCTCTATAGGGTGCCTAGGAACCTTTCAGTGGTATCAGAGCCTAGCTAGAGCCTTAGGCGAAGTCTAGACGGAATTTGAAACCCGAACGAACCCGAAACCCAACTCAAAAATAGCTCTCTGGACAATTTTCAAAATCGTGATTTTTTCCAGATTAAAAATATTCAGAAAAATCAGCAGGAAGATATAAGGTTTTCTGCAAAATTCGAGCGCGTGATTCCATAAAGGGGGCGCGGATCCGCGGCCTTACAGGAGGCTCATGCGGCGGATCCGTGGTCCTTTTGTCGTTTTGTGCTTCGAAATTTGCACCTTAATTCTTAGTTTTCAGTTCTGGTTTTCCTGGAAATTTTTAATATTTATTCCAGAGTTGAATTTTCTGGAGTTGTTTTGGGGATTCGGTGTTTCGATCGGGGTATCAAATTTTGTCTATTTGGCTTTCCGGATAATTTTTAGAATATGTTAAAAAGTTCGACCGGATATAAATACCCAATTTTTCCCCTGTCGGGAAATTTCCAAGTGTTGGATTTTTCCGAAGTTTAACGACGTTCTAAGTAGTGCAAGTAACGCGATGGACCCTCTAGAAGACAACAAACCTTAACTCGATTATGTGACCGTCTTGAACTGCCTTTTGAACCTTCGGGTTTGGGGCAGTACGGCGTGCCACATGTGAGGCGTTGGCTTGACCCTTCTACGGCTGGTCCGTCGGTACTGAGGCACGAACTGAATGTTGTTAGACTTATTTCATGTGTTGATCTGTATCAGGAAAAGTTGGGTGTTCGATTGTTCGATCGGAAAGTTTGACATTTTCTATTTATCCGGAATGGGATACAATAATTGGAATTCACAAGTAGTTATATGATAACTAAGTGAATGTTATAAACATAGCATTTTAGTCTCACTTGATCGGTTGCCACGGAATTTTGATGCGATCAAAAGTCCGTCGCAATCACGTAGCGTACGCGGATACTCGCCGGGTAAACTTAATAGACAGCCTCACTCCATAGGCCCGACCAAGTGACTGTAGGAGAACCCCGTCGCCGAAAGCATCCGTTCGGGTGCTCGCGGTGGCGGTGTTCCGCCTTGGTGCACTTCGTCGATAGTATCGGGGGTGCGGCCGCCTACTAAAGTTTGCGACGAGTATTCGATCAGACTGTCGGGAATCTTGTTGAATTACCCGACTCGATATTGAAAAGTGTTTTCGATAATGAGACTGAAATGCGGGGTTTATAATTGTTAGGCATGTGATGTCTAAGTAATTCATTTGGTCAGGCATGCGATGTCTGAGATGGTTGCGGATTCCAACTGTTGTAGTTTTACACTTTCTTTTCTGTGACCGTAAGTGTAATATGTGATATCGTCGGTTTCGTTGCTATATGTCAACGACAATTGGGATACACATGTTTACTTACGTTGATGACATGTGATGTTATGTGTTGCTGGATATGTTATATTGGATCGTCGTGTTTGAATAGCCGGGGTTTTTTATGTGAGATGAGTGTTTTTCATTTTCATTCATGTAAAAACTTGTATGTAATATTCTTTTATTGGGGCGCTTCCAGGTTGCGGAAGTTGTCACCGTTTGTATATTATTTACTTTTCCGCACTAGGATAGACCCAAGGAGGGGAGCACAAGTAACCGGGTTCTGGAGTCCAGTGGGAGACCAACTCGAGGAGTCGGGTCCGGGTCTCCTAACTCCAGAATTGGTAGGGTTGCCTGCCGCTCTCGTAGGGGTCTAGGGGTGTGGTTTTGGCTATTCATCGCGACCGTGGAATCCGTGTTTTATACTGGCTCGTATTGAAAACACGGACGTCCTAGTATATCCAATATTTCATATGTTTCTTCTGCTGCGTTATCTATGATGTGATCATGCGATATTATGTGACAGATATTATAGTATATAGTATATATGATATATTATATAGACGTTGCTTATGTTTTACACCCGCGCTAGCCCTGCCCTACTCTGTCGTTAGTTACCTAACCTAACGGTGCACGAGGGGACATCGAGGCGAATGCGGATGGCATAAGTGTACGTCATATCTATCTGTGATGTTTAGGTACTTAAATGATGGGACTTCATTAATGTGATTAATGAATTAAAAGAAACCTAAGATGTTGTGGAATCGAATTTCAAAATAAAAAAGGTAGCTACAGTTCTTGCTTTGCACAGCGGTATATGTGATATATCCTGCACCTTATTCGATAAGGAAAGGACCGAGATCCCTTCACCGGGAGTGACTCCTTTAGCAATAACTGGTCGATGCTACGCCCTCGGTTTGTCTTTTGATTTCTTTTAAGTGTTTTTGCTTTGCACAGTGATATATATATGATATATCCCGCACCTCATTCGACGAGGAAAGGACCGACGATCCCTTCACCGGGAGTGACTCCTTTAGCAAAACTAGAAAAGCCTCAAAAGCACTCCATTTCAAAATTCATTCGATCCTACAACGATATCAAGTTCATTACGCAATAGGTTTTCAGAAAAACCTGTCGTAGCCCTCCGTCATTTCAGATAAGTTGTATATAGTATTCGTGCTGCATTTGTTGGCTTTCGTTAAGGTGCAGTGTGCGGTAGCTATATGCTGCTTATCTGCCAGCATACGATGCGATTGGATTAGGGTAGTCGTGCGGCTTTGTTGGCTTTCGTCAAGGGTCGTGCGGGTGGGTTTAATTCGATCAAGAAATGTACGGGTTGAACTTGACTGGCGGGCTATGGTTTGTTGGCTTTCGTCAAGGTCATAGCACGTTAGGGGCAAAATATTATCGGGAATTTCAAGTGTTGAAATTTGCAATGAGATTGCATACCTTCTATGAGATAGTTGGATCCCGATACCCGCTGCGAGTAAGAGTTACTCCTGGGAGAGTTTTACACATTACAATTAGCCGATCAAGTAGGTGTCTAGAAAGGTGTTAACGAGGTTACGCCTCTGGGAAAACGAGGTTTACATTAATTAGGTTCGTGCGAAAGCACGGGGGACCTCCCTCAAAGTACCGACACTGGCCTGGCTGAAAGATTGGCGAACCTGTAGTGTGTAATTAATCCCGGCTAGTCTTTCCTTTTAGGGTTTGAAGGAAGATTTGATAAAAAGCAGTGGGAGCCATCCTGATTAGATAAAATAATAACCAATCTATTCTTGCAAGAGCGCACGCTGAGTGTTTTCTTCTCCCTCTCTCCAGGTAGCGACCATATCACGCCTTAATCAAGATAATAAAACGGATTATTGACCGAACCCGCTTGTTATACTGAGCTGGGGAACGTTGGTCCCGCTCCAACTTATAATAGTTATAAGACAGAGCAGGAAATTGGGGAATACCAGATTTTCCATGCCGCCCAAACGAAGAGAATGCATGTTGATGCATCATCTTCGGGTGTGTCCATTATAAAGAACTGTTTCTCAGTATCCTCCGCATCCTGGGTATATGATACCGGATCAGGATCCCAGATATGTAATCTTTTACATAGGGCTACAAAAGGGTAGAAAAACTGAGAACGGGTGATAAGTTTCATGAGGCAGAAAACGGGGCAAGTGTTGCAGCCAAGTCTGTTGGTCACTGTCACCCTGTATAGTAATACATTGATTCTGAACGAATGTTATTAGATACCGAACCTGATATACAAAATCATATCAGTCTCTTTATCAGTAAAGAAATGATAAAATTTTGTATTGATGGATAATGTTTTGAACATTTCCACATATCAAAAGTTGATCGGTTTAGGCACGTTGTGTAGGGTTGCTAGGCACGCGCACAAGGGTCTACGAGGCATCAACCATGCCCGATTAAAAATTTAGCCGTGCCGAACAACCCGAATATGGAACTTTAGACTAGAGATTAGGCGAAAACAAGCATGCTAAACATTTTAACACTAAGTGAGAGGGATTACAACCTTTGTAGATCCGGTCCTTCACTTCATATGCTCCGTGTTGTGGTCCCTTCGCTGCGATCATCGGGATCCGGACTCTCGAGAGGTTCCACGAAGAGAAAGACGCAACCTTTGCTTCCGATCTTTGATACTAAGATGATCTACCTTGAAGTTTCTTTAACACAAGCTAACACTCATGAAATGATGTGAACACCCTCATCTAAATGGCAAGGGAAGATGAGGATGATGAAGTAGGAATTTTGCTCTCTTTATTTATCTTTTTCTCATATTTATTCATCAGCTTTTGAAAAACAAGTAAGCTTTTTCATGAAAAGAATTGAAGAAAGAAGATGAACAATATTAGTTATCCTTTTGTGATGAATAGGAAATGAAATAATATGATAGATAATGCAACCATGGTCAAGCTAACTCTTGTAGAGAATTAACTAGGGTTAAAGGTTTGGTTAGGGTTTTGGAAATATCTAGCATAATATCTTAACAAAGACAAAGAAAGAAAACTTCTAGAAACTTCTAGAAAGCCTTAACCCTAATCAAACCCTAACCATATTTAATCTCTACTAAACAAGTTGCATTATTTATCATATCATGTTACAATATTATATATCACATATACAATATTTATTGCAACAAAATAAAATAATACATTTAACATATATCGCATATATATCAATGTATTACCCGAGTGAGAAAAAGAATCTTTTAGTGAGAAAATATTAGTTAATGTAATTTAATATATCATATATATTATTATACATTAAATTATCGAATCAACACTTGATCCGACAATCCGGCTATATCGCATATAACCGACTAATATTTATCCGTACCGATTTGCCGAATCAACACTTGATCCGACGACCCGGCTGATATCAAATATCGCGAGAATATAATACGGTATCACATATCGCATTATCCTCGGTCCCGTACATATCACATATGTGCTCCTACTCCGTTTTGCCTGAGTCAAGAAACCTCTGTGTAGGACTCTAAAGAATCGTCAATACGCCGACAGTAGGTGATGATCATATCAAACACCCACAAGCTGCAAGCGGTCAGCTAAACGTAACAGCTACCCAGGTATTGAGCACTCAGAAGATCAACAAGCAAGCCTGTAACTTCTCCTGCGAATCCAAAAAGTAACACTCCCGTACAGTCCGGTCTCGTCGTCTGATATGTTGCATATCTCGCCTAGAGGTGGTAAACGTCAGACCCCAGTAGCTTGATAAGTCGTGTCGATTTGAGGTCTATAACAGTTCGAGAAACTACTGATAACACTTACCAGTAAATCTCAGCAACCCTGGCCAGGGATTTCCGGTTATAGCCAATCGAACACAGCACAACATCAACTCCCTATACCGGGAGAGACGAATCCCCTCCTATCGCTCATTGCCTCCATGTGATTCGGGACTGTACCCAAAAGCCACCTTTTTGCACGCCCTCTTGGACGTGGTATGATGGAAATCAAAGCACAGTGGGAATCACACAAGACTCTATGAAGATCTCGGGGTCGACAGACTACTCTGTACCAGTGTCACCGGAGAACTGCCATCTGACGTATGGTATAATACCATCTGGGAGTTCTCGGCGAGTCCGTCCAGTGTACCCAGTCTTCACTGAGCACCCGTACACCATCCTTGATGTCAAACACCGATGGATATGGGATCATCCATCGCCCATCATATGGGTCAAGATGCGTATACGCTAGTCTACTCTGGTGCATCGATGCCCTGTCTCGATACACCCTCGACTAGGAACAGTTATAGGATATACTCGTCGACTACCGTGGCCCCACTAGTATGATCTCATCATAGTCCCAGTAGTCGAGTACATATCCTAAGGGCTTTATCAACATGTTATATAAAGACAATCAGAGTACATGTTAAGATAAAGTACAACCAGATAGCATACTATCATGTCGAGCAAGAAAGTCCTCCCCATATATGTCCTAGCATCCACTACAATATACATCGTATGTACAGTAATGGCCTCTAGGGCATACATATAACTAACAATCTCCTACTTGCACTAGGGCCATCTGTTATGGTATCGCATACCCAACAATTAGCTGCGGTTGAAGTATCTCATACTCAACCATCCCATAAAAGTCTCTACTGGGAAAAAGGCCTTTGTGAGTGGATTCGCGCTGTTGTCCTCTGTGTCTACTCTCCTAACCTCGATCTCCCTGGAGATCAACCATCTCCATGATCAGGTGATACTGCCTAAGAATTATATCTGGATTTCTGATGGGACGGAAGTTCCTTGGCTAAAGCCACAACTCCATTGTCACACAATGGTAGGAACGAAGTTCATCTTATGAACTTATAAATACCCAGACTGCCTCTTTGGTAGCATCATTGGTAACGATGTATCTTGCCTTTAATCATCTAGTATGTCACGGTATCTAGCTTGGTACTCTTCCAACATACCGTCCCTCCACTGAGGGTATAGACAAGCCTGCGACTGACATTCAGTCGTCTTTATCACCTTGGAACCATTCCAGTGATTCTCCTCAGGATCGATTGATACCATCTCACTACAACTAGTGAGTATCCTAACATCCAATTAGATCTATCTCATAGATCCAAAACCTAGGATTTAGTAGGTATCACTTTGATCCTATATGGAGAATCCTTGTGATAAGCAGAGATTGACCGTGCGTAGCATAGGAAACTCTTTCCCTATCAAGAGCATGTCATCCACGTACTCTACGAGGATCACCACCATACTCTCTACTACCTTTTCGTATATACAAGGCTCATCTGCCATTTTGATGAAGTCAAACTGTTTGACTACCACATCAAAACAGATGTTCCAACTCCGCGATACCTGTTTTATCATATAAAACATCTTGCACACGTTTTCGCTGCTCCCACTGTCTACGAGGCCCTCTGGCTGTGTACTTATAGATGCTATCTTTTCTAAAACATCACTTAGAAAAGCAGTCATGACACCCAACCACCAGATATCGTAGTCATGGTATGTAGCCGTGGTAAGTAGGATCTGGATGGACTTAAGCATAGATCCTTAGAAAAGGTTTCAACACAATCCATACCTGGTCTTATGATGCAAACCTTTAACAAGTCTAGCTTTGAATGTCTCAACTTTTCCATGTACACCAAGTAATCTTCTCAAGATATACTCGCTTCTGATGGGGATTTAACCCTTCAGATAAAGCAACCAAAGTCCATACTTTGTTGGTGTATAAGGATTCCTTCTCAGATCGATAAGCATCCAGCCATTCTTACAGAGTCCCACTCCTGATGGCCAGCTTGAAACTAGTTGGGTCATCATCTCATGATGCAATCCTCGCTCCCACTATCATAGAGAAACCAAAGTATCTCTCAGGTGGGTGAGGAACCCTACTAGATCGGCGGAGAGGCTGAGGTTCGTTGGTAACTATTGAATCCTTTGGTTCTATCAAATCATCTGCTGTAGTTTGTATAGCTGGAACATTTCCAGTTCTACATAACAGACCTTGCCTCGAGCTTGTCCGGATTTTGCTTTTAGACATAGGCCGGACAACCCTAAATCTTAACAAATTTAAGATATGGGCTCTTCCCTTTCCATATCACATATGAAGCGGTAGACAACTGATTTGATTTGAACCCTATTCAATAGGTATGCAGCTTCTCAAGCGCATAACACCCAAAAGGAAATAAGAAACTCAGTAGTACTCATCATAGAGCACACCATATCACATAAGGTGCTATTGCTCCGCCCCGATACACCGACGTGCTGTGGTGTATACGGAGGAGTAATGCTGAGAGAGAATCTCATTCTCCTTTAGAATAGTCCAGGAATTCCGTGCTCAAGTATTCTCCTCCTTGATCTCATCAAAGGACATAATACTTATACCCGTATTTTGGTACTCTACTTCTAAATTATATTCTGTGAATATCTCAAAAGGTTCGGACTTGTGTTTCAACAGGAACACATGTCTGAATCTTGAGAGATTATCAGAGAACGTAATGAAGTAAAAAGAACCGGTCTTGGCATGTGTAGACAGGAGACTTTCATACATCAGTATGTATCAATCCCAAAAGTTCACTAACTCTTTCTCTGTTTCCAACAAACAGAGCTGTGGTCATCTTATCTTTGTGACATGACTGGAAAGTTTCATAAGATGTAAATTCAAACTAATTTAAATATGCATCTAAATGTAACTTCAGCCAGTCGGGTCGCATTGATATGACCTAGTCTACAATGCCTCAAGAAGGATTCATTCATTTCTGAACTATTCCTCTTGTGTATGTTCCTTATACTAAGAACTGTAGTTTGATTTAGAACGACAATGCTTTTAGATAACGTGCCTGAACCGATCAACTCTTGATATAGGAAATGTTCAAAACATTATCCAACAATACAAAATTATATCCTTTCTTTATTAATAAAGAGACTGATATGATTTTGTATATCAGGTTCGGTATCTAATAACATTTGTTCAGAATCAATGTATTCCGGTAATACAGGGTGACAGTGATCAACAGACTTGGCTGCAACACTTGCACCGTTTTCTGTCTCATGAAACTTATCACCCGTTCTCAGTTCTTTACCTATCTGTAGCCCATGTAACAGATTACATATACGGGATCCTGATCCGGTATCACATACCCAGGACGTAAAGGATACTGAGAAACAGTTCTGTGTAATGAACACACCCGAAGATGATGCATCAACATGCACTTTCTTCGTTTAGGCGGCACGGGAAATCTGGTATTCCCCAATTTCCTGCTCTGTCCTATAACAATTATAAGTTAGAGCGGGACCAACATTCCCCAGCTCAGTATAACAAGCGGGTTCAGTCAATATATCCGTTTTATTATCTTGATTAAGGCGTGATTTGGTCGCTATCTGGAGAGAGAGAGAAGAAAACACTCAGCGTATGCTATTGCAAGATTAGATTGGTTATCTAATATATCTAATCAGGATGTCTCCCACTGTTTTAGTCAAATCTTCCTTCAAACCCTAAAAGGAAAGACTAGCCGGGATTAATTACACGCTACAAGTTCGCCAATTTTTCAGCCAGGCCAGTGTCGGTACTTTGAGGGAGGTCCCCCGTGCTTTCGCACGAACCTAATTAAAGTAAACCTCGGTTTCCCAGAGGCGTAACCCCGTTAACACCTTTCTAGACACCTACTTGATCGGCTAATTGTAATGTGTAAAACTCTCCCAGGAGTAACTCTTACTCGCAGCGGGTATCGGGATCCAACTATCTAATAGAAGGTATGCAATCTCATTGCAAATTTCAACTCTTGAAATTCCCAATAATATTTTGCCCCTAGCAGCTATATGACCTTAACATAGTCAACAAATCATAAGTGCTAGTCAAGTTCAACCCGTCATTTCCCGATTGAATTAAACCCACCCGCACGACCCTTAACATAGTCAACAAAGTCGCACGACTACCCTAATCCAATCGCATCATATGCTTATACAGATAAGCACTAATCAGCTACCGCACACTACGTCTTAACATAGTCAACAAACGTAGCACGAATACTAACTAGTACTTATCTGAAATGACGGAGGGCTACGACAGGTTTTTAAGAAAACCCTTTGCGTAATGAACTTGATATCGTTGTAGAATCGAGCGATTTTAAATGGAATGTTTTTGAGGCCTTTCTAGTTTTGCTAAAGGGGTCACTCCCGATGAAGGGATCGTCGGCCCTTTCCTCATTGAATAAGGTGCAGGATATTTCACAAATATCACTATGCAAAGCAAGAACTATAGAAGCAATCAAAAGACAAACCGAGTTTGTAGCATCTGCCAGTTATTGCTAAAGGAGTCACTCCCGGTGAAGGGATCTCGGTCCTTTCCCTATCGAATAAGGTGCAGGATGTTCTACAAGGAACACCGCTATGCAAAGCAAGAACTGTAGCTACCAGTTTTTATAAACAAGTTTCTACAACATCTTAGGTTTCTTTTAGTTTCATTAATCTCATTAATGAAGTTCCATTTTAATATGCTTCATAAGCATCTCTTTTGAAACGAAATCTGCAATATTACATATATCTCATATATATATAATATAAACATTCGTCTCAGGCAGTAATATGATCTCATCACAGAACATTGCAGCAGAAGAACATATATGAAATATTGGATATACTAGGACGTCCGTGTTTTCAATACGAGCCTGTATAAAACACGGATTCCACGGTCGCGATGAATAGCCAAACCCACATCCCTAGACCCCTACGAGAGCGGCAAGTAACACTGCCAATTCTAGGGTTAGGAGACCCGGTCTCGACTCCTCGAGATGGTCTCCCACTGGACCCTAGAACCCGGTTACTTGTGCTCCCCGCCTTGGGTCTACCTAATACGGAAAAGTAAATAATATACAACGGTGACATCTTCCGCTACCTGGAAGTGCCCCAATAAAAGAATATTAGATACAAATGAATTTTACATGAATGAAAAAGAAAAACTCTCATCTCACATAAAACCCCCGGCTATTCAAACGCGACGATCCAATATAACATATCACAGCAACACATAATATCTCATATCATCAACGTAAGCAAGTATGCGTATCCCGATTGTCGTTGATGTATAGCAACGAAGCCGGCGATACACCACATACTACGCTTACGGTCACAGAAAAGAAAGTGTAAAACTACAACAGTTGGAATCCGCAACCTCTTTAGACATCGCATGCCTAACCAAATGAATTCCTTAGACATCACATGCCTAACAATTATAAACCCCACATTTTAGTCTCATTATTGAAAACTCTTTTCAATATCAAGTCGGGCAATTCAACAAGATTCCCGACGTCCTGATCGAATGCTCGTCGCAAACTTTAGTAGACGGCCGCACCCCCGATACCGTCGATGAAGTGCACCAAGGCGGAACACCGCTACCAAGAGCACCCGAACGGATGCTTTCGGCGACGGGGTTCTCCTACAGTCACTTGGTCGGGGCTATGGAGTGAGGCTGTCTATTAAGTTTACCCGGCGAGTATTCGCGTACGCTACGTGATTGCGACGGACTTTTGATCGCATCAAAATTCCGTGGCAACCGATCATCTGAGACTAAACTGCTATGTTTATAATATTCAAATCTGTTATCTCATAACTACCTGTGGATTCCAATTATTGTATCACATTCCAGATAAATAGAAAAAATTAAACTTTCCGATCGAATTGTCAAGTACCCAAGATTTCCCCAATATATCTCAATACTTGAAATCAGTTTAAAAACATCCATTACATGCCACAGTACCAATGGTCCAGCCGTAGAAGGGTCAAGCCAACGCCTCACATGTGGCATGCCGTACTGCCCCAAACGCTAAGGTTCAAAAGGCAGTTCAAGACGGTCACATAATCGAGTTAAGGTTTGTTGTCTTCTAGAGGGTCCATCGAGTTACTTGCACGACTTAGAACATTCTTAAACACGAGGAAAAAATCCAACTTTTGAAAAATTTTCCGACAGGGGAAAAAGTGAGTTTTTGATATCCGTTCGAACTTTTTAACAGTTTCTAAAATTATCCGGACAAAACCAAACAAAGTTATAATATCCGATCGAAACTTTAAGTCCCCAATACAACCCAGATAATTCAACAGTTGAATAAAAAATAAAAATTTCCAGAAAATACAACATTAAAAAATAGGAGTTACTGTGAAAAGCACGTGCCAAGAATCGACTATGTGGCCGCGGAACCGCCGCACATGCTGGGGTGGGGCCGCGGTTCCGCGGCGCTTTAGTCGAGTTGCGCTCACGTGATTCACAGTAATTCTTATAATTACCTGCTGTAATTTTTGGATATTTTTAATTTGGAAAAATCCACATTTTCAGAAAATGTACAGAGATGGTTATTTTCGGGGTTTTCCGGGTTCGATCGGACTTTAAACTTCGTTCAGACTTCGCCTAAAGCTCTAGCTTGGCTCTGATACCACTGTAGGGTTGCTAGGCACGCGCACAAGGGTCTACGAGGCATCAACCATGCCCGATTAAAAATTTAGCCGTGCCGAACAACCCGAATATGGAACTTTAGACTAGAGATTAGGCGAAAACAAGCATGCTAAACATTTTAACACTAAGTGAGAGGGATTACAACCTTTGTAGATCCGGTCCTTCACTTCATATGCTCCGTGTTGTGGTCCCTTCGCTGCGATCATCGGGATCCGGACTCTCGAGAGGTTCCACGAAGAGAAAGACGCAACCTTTGCTTCCGATCTTTGATACTAAGATGATCTACCTTGAAGTTTCTTTAACACAAGCTAACACTCATGAAATGATGTGAACACCCTCATCTAAATGGCAAGGGAAGATGAGGATGATGAAGTAGGAATTTTGCTCTCTTTATTTATCTTTTTCTCATATTTATTCATCACCTTTTGAAAAACAAGTAAGCTTTTTCATGAAAAGAATTGAAGGAAGAAGATGAACAATATTAGTTATCCTTTTGTGATGAATAGGAAATGAAATAATATGATAGATAATGCAACCATGGTCAAGCTAACTCTTGTAGAGAATTAACTAGGGTTAAAGGTTTGGTTAGGGTTTTGGAAATATCTAGCATAATATCTTAACAAAGACAAAGAAAGAAAACTTCTAGAAACTTCTAGAAAGCCTTAACCCTAATCAAACCCTAACCATATTTAATCTCTACTAAACAAGTTGCATTATTTATCATATCATGTTACAATATTATATATCACATATACAATATTTATTGCAACAAAATAAAATAATACATTTAACATATATCGCATATATATCAATGTATTACCCGAGTTAGAAAAAGAATCTTTTAGTGAGAAAATATTAGTTAATGTAATTTAATATATCATATATATTATTATACATTAAATTATCGAATCAACACTTGATCCGACAATCCGGCTATATCGCATATAACCGACTAATATTTATCCGTACCGATTTGCCGAATCAACACTTGATCCGACGACCCGGCTGATATCAAATATCGCGAGAATATAATACGGTATCACATATCGCATTATCCTCGGTCCCGTACATATCACATATGTGCTCCTACTCCGTTTTGCCTGAGTCAAGAAACCTCTGTGTAGGACTCTAAAGAATCGTCAATACGCCGGCAGTAGGTGATGATCATATCAAACACCCACAAGCTGAAGCGGTCAGCTAAACGTAACAGCTACCCAGGTATTGAGCGCTCAGAAGATCAACAAGCAAGCCTGTAACTTCTCCTGCGAATCTAAAAAGTAACACTCCCGTACAGTCCGGTCTCGTCGTCTGATATGTTGCATATCTCGCCTAGGGGTGGTAAACGTCAGACCCCAGTAGCTTGATAAGTCGTGTCGATTTGAGGTCTATAGCAGTTCGAGAAACTACTGATAACACTTACCAGTAAATCTCAGCAACCCTGGCCAGGGATTTCCGGTTATAGCCAATCGAACACAGCACAACATCAACTCCCTATACCGGGAGAGACGAATCCCCTCCTATCGCTCATTGCCTCCATGTGATTCGGGACTGTACCCAAAAGCCACCTTTTTGCACGCCCTCTTGGACGTGGTATGATGGAAATCAAAGCACAGTGGGAATCACACAAGACTCTATGACGATCTCGGGTCGACAGACTACTCTGTACCAGTATCACCGGAGAACTGCCATCTGACGTATGGTATAATACCATCTGGGAGTTCTCGGCGAGTCCGTCCAGTGTACCCAGTCTTCACTGAGCACCCGTACACCATCCTTGATGTCAAACACCGATGGATATGGGATCATCCATCGCCCATCATATGGGTCAAGATGCGTATACGCTAGTCTACTCCGGTGCATCGATGCCCTGTCTCGATGCACCCTCGACTAGGAACAGTTATAGGATATACTCGTCGACTACCGTGGCCCCACTAGTATGATCTCATCATAGTCCCAGTAGTCGAGTACATATCCTAAGGGCTTTATCAACATGTTATATAGAGACAATCAGAGTACATGTTAAGATAAATTACAACCAGATAGCATACTATCATGTCGAGCAAGAAAGTCCTCCCCATATATGTCCTAGCATCCACTACAATATACATCGTATGTACAGTAATGGCCTCTAGGGCACACATATAACTAACACGTTGTCTAAAAGCATTGACGTTCTAAATCAAACTACAGTTCTTAGTATATGGAACACACACAAGAGGAAGAGTTCAGAAATGAACGGATTCTTTTTGAGGTATTGTAGACTAGGTCAGATCAATGCGACCCGACTGGCTGAAGTTACATTTAGATGTATATTTAAATCAGTTTGAATTTACATCTTGTGAAACTCGCCAGTCATGTCACAAAGATAAGATGACCATAGCTCCGTTTATTGGAAACTGAGAAAGAGTTAGTGAACTCTTGGGATGATACATGTTGATGTGTGTAAGGTCCCCTGTCTACACATACCAAGACTGGTTCTTTATACTTCATTATATTCTCTGATAATCTCTCAAGATTCAGTCATATGTTCCTGTTGAAACATGAATCCGAACCTTTTGAGATATTCACAGAATATAAGCGAGAAGTAGAGAACCAAAATACGGGTATAAGTATTATGTCCTATGATGAGATCAGGGAGGAGAATACTTGTGCACAGAAATCCTGGACTATTCTAAAGGAGAACGAGATTCTCTCTCAGCATTATTCCTCCGTATACACCAAAGCATGATGGTATATCGGGGCGGAGCAATCACACCCTATATGATAAGGTGTGCTCTATGATGAGTACTACTGAGTTACCTTTTTCCTTAAGGGAGTTGTGCACTTAAGAAGCTGCATACCTATTGAATAGGGTTCGAATCAAATCAGTTGCCTACCACTCCATATGAGATATGGAAAGGGAGGAGCCCATGTCTTAAGTTAGTTAAGATTTGGGGTTGTCCGGCCTATATCTAAAAGCAAAATCCGGACAAGCTCGAGGCAAGGTCTGTTATGTAGAACTGGAAATGTTCCAGCTATACAAAATGCAGCAGATGATTTGATAGAGCCAATGGATTCAGTAGATTCCAACGAACCTCAGCCTCTCCGCCGATCTAGTAGGGTTCCTCACTCACCTGAGAGATACTTCTGTTTCTCTATGACAGTGGGAGCGAGGATTGCATCATGAGATGATGACCCAACTAGTTTCGAGCTGGCCATCAGGAGTGTGACTCTGTAAGAATGGCTGGATGCTTAGCGATCTGAGATGGAATCCATGTACACCAACAAAGTATGGACTTTGGTTGCTATATCTGAAGGGTTAAATCCCCATCAGGAGAAAGTATATCTTGAGAAGATTACTTGGTGTAGATGGAAAAGTTGAGACTTTCAAAGCTAGAATTGTTAAAGGTTTTCGTCATCGACCAGGCGTGGATAATGATGAAACCTTTTCAAGTGGCTATGCTTAAGTCCATCCAGATCCTACTTGCCACGGCTACATACCATAACTACGATATCTGGCAGTTGGGTGTCATGACTGCTTTTCTAAATGATGTTTTAGAAGAGTGCGTCTATAAGTACACAGCCAGAGGGCCTCGTAGATAGTGGGAGCAGCGGAAACGTGTACAAGATATTTTATCTGATAAAGCAGGCATCGCGGAGTTGGAACATCTATTTTGATGGATTAATCAAAGAAGTTGACATCATCAAAATGGAAGATGAACCTTGTATAAACAAAAAGGTAGTAGAGAGTATGGTGATGATCCTCGTAGAGTACGTGGATGACATACTCTTGATAGGGAAGGAGTTTCCTATGCTACGCTCGATCAATCTCCGCTTATCACAATGATTCTCCGTATAGGATCAAAGTGATACCTACTAAATCCTGGGGTTTTGGATCTATGAGATAGATCTAAATGGATGTTAGGATTCTCACTAGATGTAGTGAGATGGTATCAATCGATCCTGGGGAGAATCACTGGAAGTGTTCCAGGGTGATAAAGACGATTGAATGTCAGTCACAGGCATTGTCTTAACCCTCAGTAGAGGGACGGTATGTTGGAAGAGTTCCAAGCTAGATACCGTGACATACTAGACGATAAAGGCACGATACATCGCTACTTAAGATGCTACCAAAGAGGCTGTCTGGGTGTATAATGGTTCATGAAATGAACTATGTTCCTCCCATTGTGTGACAATGGAGTTGTGGCTTATGCCAAGGAACGCAGGTCCCATCAGTGATCCAGACATATTCTAAGGCAGTATCACTTGATCATGGAGATGGTTGATCTCCAGGATGATCGAGGTTAGGAGAGTAGACTCATAGGACAACACGGCGGATCCACTCACGAAGGCCTGTTCCCAGAGAGAGACTTTTATGGGATGGTTGAGTATGAGATACTACAACCACTACTACAGATGGCCCTAGTGCAAGTGGGAGATTGTTAGTTATATGTATGCCCTAGAGGCCATTACTGTACATAGAATGTATATTGTAGTGGATGCTGGGACATATATAGGGAGGACTTTCTTGCTCGACATGATAGTATGCTATCTGGTTGCTCTTTACCTTAACGTATATACCGATTGTCTCTCTGTTACATGTTGGTAAAGCCCTTAGGATGTGTACTTGACTACCTGGACTATGATGCGGATCATACTAGTGGGGACATGGTAGTCTATAAGTACATCCTTCAAAGTCCCTAGTCGTGGGTGTATCGAGACGGGGCATCGATATACCAGAGTAGACTAGCGTATACCTTCTCGACCCATACAGATGGGCGATGGATGATCCCATGTCCATTGGTGTTTGACATCAGAGATGATATACGGGTGCTCAGTGGAGACTGGGTACACTGGACGGACTCGCCGAGAACTCCCAGATGGTATTATACCTCACGTCAGATGGCAGTTCTCTGGTGACACTGGTACAGAGTAGTCTGTTGACCCGAGATCGTCATAGAGTCTTGTGTGGTTCCCACTGTGCTTTGACTTCCATCTTACCACGTCCAAGAGGGCGTGCAAAACGGTGGTTTTTGGGTACAGTCCCGAATCACATGGAGGCAATGAGCGATAGGAGGGGATTCGTCTCTCCCGGTATAGGGAGTTGATGTTGCGCTGTGTACGATTGGCTATAACAGGAAATCCCTGGCCAGGGTTGCTGAGATTTACTGGTAAGTGTTACCAGTAGTTTCTCAAATTGTTATAGACCTCATATCGACACGACTTATCGAGCTATTGGGGTCTGACGTTTACCACCCCTAGGCGAGATATGCGACATATCAGACGATCAGACCGGACTGTACAGTAGTGTTACTGGTTGGATTCACTGGAGTGTGAGCGGGCTTGCTCGTCGATCTTCAGATCGCTCAATACCCGGGTGGCCGTTACGTTTAGCACACCGCTTGCGGCTTGTGGGTGTTTGATATGATCATCACCTGCTGCCGGCGTATTGACGAGTCTTTAGAGTCCTACACAGAGGTTTCCTGGCTCAAGCGAAACGAAATAGGAGCGCATATGAGATATGTGCGGGACCGAGAATAATGCGTGTATGTGATACCGTATTTCATTCTCGCGATGATTGTATCGAATGGTTGTATGCGACATAACCTAGTTATCGAATCAAGGGTTGATTCGATAAGTCGATACATAGGATACTAGTCGGTTATATGTGATATGACCGGATCGTTAAATCAAGTGTTTGATTTAATGATTTAATGTATAATTATATATTTGATATATTACTTTGCATTAACTAGTATCGGTTCACTTTAGAAGGATTTTCTCACTTGGATGTACAAGTTGTATATGTGATATACTTTTTGTGCATTTTATTGTATCATGTTTGATGATACATGTTTACTTGGTTAAGTGTAAAGAATTAAACCATGGTTAAACTTATGATTAGGGTTTTATTTCCTTTTCTCATTTATTTATCTATTTATTCATTTTGGAAAATAGATGGAAAAAGGAGAAAAGAATGGTGGCTTTTTTTGTTGTTTAGTGGAAGCTTCATGAAACCTTGACCCTAACCATTCATTTAACCTAAGTTAATTCTCTACACTTCACCATGGTTACTTTTATGATAAGAATGATTATTCTTTTCTTTTCTAATTAATCTTATCATAATATTCTTCTTCTTCTTCCTTTCTTCACTTGAAGAAAGCAAGCTCCATCAATGGTGATTGATGGAAATGAGTGAGAAATCCAAAACTAAAGTCTACCCACTTCCTATTTCTTCATCCTCTACCTCTTGCCAAGTAGTAGAGTGTGTTTCCTTCACAAGTTTTCAAGACTTGGTGAAGGTGGAGCTCGATCTAGTGATGCTTCGACGTAGATCATCTTCGGCACGTCGTCGACGACCTAGCCCGTCCATTCTCCGATGAAGCCGACGCTAGAGCCCGGATTTGATTTGGACAGCGGAGAGGACCTCATCTCGGAGCCGTGGAGGTGGAGGACCGGATCTACAAAGGTTGTATTTCCGTATCTCTTAGTTAAGTGTTAACTAGATTTCATATTCACCTATATTTCTAGCAAACGATCCGTAGTCGGGTTTTTCGGCACCGTTAAAATTTTAAATTGGCATGGTCGATGCCTTGTGAGACCTCTATAGGGTGTCTAGGAACCTTTCAGTGGTATCAGAGCCTAGCTAGAGCCTTAGGCGAAGTCTAGACGGAATTTGAAACCCGAACGAACCCGAAACCCAACTCAAAAATAGCTCTCTGGACAATTTTCAAAATCGTGATTTTTTCCAGATTAAAAATATTCAGAAAAATCAGCAGGAAGATATAAGGTTTTCTGCAAAATTCGAGCGCGTGATTCCATAAAGGGGGCGCGGATCCGCGGCCTTACAGGAGGCTCATGCGGCGGATCCGTGGTCCTTTTGTCGTTTTGTGCTTCGAAATTTGCACCTTAATTCTTAGTTTTCAGTTCTGGTTTTCCTGGAAATTTTTAATATTTATTCCAGAGTTGAATTTTCTGGAGTTGTTTTGGGGATTCGGTGTTTCGATCGGGGTATCAAATTTTGTCTATTTGGCTTTCCGGATAATTTTTAGAATATGTTAAAAAGTTCGACCGGATATAAATACCCAATTTTTCCCCTGTCGGGAAATTTCCAAGTGTTGGATTTTTCCGAAGTTTAACGACGTTCTAAGTAGTGCAAGTAACGCGATGGACCCTCTAGAAGACAACAAACCTTAACTCGATTATGTGACCGTCTTGAACTGCCTTTTGAACCTTCGGGTTTGGGGCAGTACGGCGTGCCACATGTGAGGCGTTGGCTTGACCCTTCTACGGCTGGTCCGTCGGTACTGAGGCACGAACTGAATGTTGTTAGACTTATTTCATGTGTTGATCTGTATCAGGAAAAGTTGGGTGTTCGATTGTTCGATCGGAAAGTTTGACATTTTCTATTTATCCGGAATGGGATACAATAATTGGAATTCACAAGTAGTTATATGATAACTAAGTGAATGTTATAAACATAGCATTTTAGTCTCACTTGATCGGTTGCCACGGAATTTTGATGCGATCAAAAGTCCGTCGCAATCACGTAGCGTACGCGGATACTCGCCGGGTAAACTTAATAGACAGCCTCACTCCATAGGCCCGACCAAGTGACTGTAGGAGAACCCCGTCGCCGAAAGCATCCGTTCGGGTGCTCGCGGTGGCGGTGTTCCGCCTTGGTGCACTTCGTCGATAGTATCGGGGGTGCGGCCGCCTACTAAAGTTTGCGACGAGTATTCGATCAGACTGTCGGGAATCTTGTTGAATTACCCGACTCGATATTGAAAAGTGTTTTCGATAATGAGACTGAAATGCGGGGTTTATAATTGTTAGGCATGTGATGTCTAAGTAATTCATTTGGTCAGGCATGCGATGTCTGAGATGGTTGCGGATTCCAACTGTTGTAGTTTTACACTTTCTTTTCTGTGACCGTAAGTGTAATATGTGATATCGTCGGTTTCGTTGCTATATGTCAACGACAATTGGGATACACATGTTTACTTACGTTGATGACATGTGATGTTATGTGTTGCTGGATATGTTATATTGGATCGTCGTGTTTGAATAGCCGGGGTTTTTTATGTGAGATGAGTGTTTTTCATTTTCATTCATGTAAAAACTTGTATGTAATATTCTTTTATTGGGGCGCTTCCAGGTTGCGGAAGTTGTCACCGTTTGTATATTATTTACTTTTCCGCACTAGGATAGACCCAAGGAGGGGAGCACAAGTAACCGGGTTCTGGAGTCCAGTGGGAGACCAACTCGAGGAGTCGGGTCCGGGTCTCCTAACTCCAGAATTGGTAGGGTTGCCTGCCGCTCTCGTAGGGGTCTAGGGGTGTGGTTTTGGCTATTCATCGCGACCGTGGAATCCGTGTTTTATACTGGCTCGTATTGAAAACACGGACGTCCTAGTATATCCAATATTTCATATGTTTCTTCTGCTGCGTTATCTATGATGTGATCATGCGATATTATGTGACAGATATTATAGTATATAGTATATATGATATATTATATAGACGTTGCTTATGTTTTACACCCGCGCTAGCCCTGCCCTACTCTGTCGTTAGTTACCTAACCTAACGGTGCACGAGGGGACATCGAGGCGAATGCGGATGGCATAAGTGTACGTCATATCTATCTGTGATGTTTAGGTACTTAAATGATGGGACTTCATTAATGTGATTAATGAATTAAAAGAAACCTAAGATGTTGTGGAATCGAATTTCAAAATAAAAAAGGTAGCTACAGTTCTTGCTTTGCACAGCGGTATATGTGATATATCCTGCACCTTATTCGATAAGGAAAGGACCGAGATCCCTTCACCGGGAGTGACTCCTTTAGCAATAACTGGTCGATGCTACGCCCTCGGTTTGTCTTTTGATTTCTTTTAAGTGTTTTTGCTTTGCACAGTGATATATATATGATATATCCCGCACCTCATTCGACGAGGAAAGGACCGACGATCCCTTCACCGGGAGTGACTCCTTTAGCAAAACTAGAAAAGCCTCAAAAGCACTCCATTTCAAAATTCATTCGATCCTACAACGATATCAAGTTCATTACGCAATAGGTTTTCAGAAAAACCTGTCGTAGCCCTCCGTCATTTCAGATAAGTTGTATATAGTATTCGTGCTGCATTTGTTGGCTTTCGTCAAGGTGCAGTGTGCGGTAGCTATATGCTGCTTATCTGCCAGCATACGATGCGATTGGATTAGGGTAGTCGTGCGGCTTTGTTGGCTTTCGTCAAGGGTCGTGCGGGTGGGTTTAATTCGATCAAGAAATGTACGGGTTGAACTTGACTGGCGGGCTATGGTTTGTTGGCTTTCGTCAAGGTCATAGCACGTTAGGGGCAAAATATTATCGGGAATTTCAAGTGTTGAAATTTGCAATGAGATTGCATACCTTCTATGAGATAGTTGGATCCCGATACCCGCTGCGAGTAAGAGTTACTCCTGGGAGAGTTTTACACATTACAATTAGCCGATCAAGTAGGTGTCTAGAAAGGTGTTAACGAGGTTACGCCTCTGGGAAAACGAGGTTTACATTAATTAGGTTCGTGCGAAAGCACGGGGGACCTCCCTCAAAGTACCGACACTGGCCTGGCTGAAAGATTGGCGAACCTGTAGTGTGTAATTAATCCCGGCTAGTCTTTCCTTTTAGGGTTTGAAGGAAGATTTGATAAAAAGCAGTGGGAGCCATCCTGATTAGATAAAATAATAACCAATCTATTCTTGCAAGAGCGCACGCTGAGTGTTTTCTTCTCCCTCTCTCCAGGTAGCGACCATATCACGCCTTAATCAAGATAATAAAACGGATTATTGACCGAACCCGCTTGTTATACTGAGCTGGGGAACGTTGGTCCCGCTCCAACTTATAATAGTTATAAGACAGAGCAGGAAATTGGGGAATACCAGATTTTCCATGCCGCCCAAACGAAGAGAATGCATGTTGATGCATCATCTTCGGGTGTGTCCATTATAAAGAACTGTTTCTCAGTATCCTCCGCATCCTGGGTATATGATACCGGATCAGGATCCCAGATATGTAATCTTTTACATAGGGCTACAAAAGGGTAGAAAAACTGAGAACGGGTGATAAGTTTCATGAGGCAGAAAACGGGGCAAGTGTTGCAGCCAAGTCTGTTGGTCACTGTCACCCTGTATAGTAATACATTGATTCTGAACGAATGTTATTAGATACCGAACCTGATATACAAAATCATATCAGTCTCTTTATCAGTAAAGAAATGATAAAATTTTGTATTGATGGATAATGTTTTGAACATTTCCACATATCAAAAGTTGATCGGTTTAGGCACGTTGTGTAGGGTTGCTAGGCACGCGCACAAGGGTCTACGAGGCATCAACCATGCCCGATTAAAAATTTAGCCGTGCCGAACAACCCGAATATGGAACTTTAGACTAGAGATTAGGCGAAAACAAGCATGCTAAACATTTTAACACTAAGTGAGAGGGATTACAACCTTTGTAGATCCGGTCCTTCACTTCATATGCTCCGTGTTGTGGTCCCTTCGCTGCGATCATCGGGATCCGGACTCTCGAGAGGTTCCACGAAGAGAAAGACGCAACCTTTGCTTCCGATCTTTGATACTAAGATGATCTACCTTGAAGTTTCTTTAACACAAGCTAACACTCATGAAATGATGTGAACACCCTCATCTAAATGGCAAGGGAAGATGAGGATGATGAAGTAGGAATTTTGCTCTCTTTATTTATCTTTTTCTCATATTTATTCATCAGCTTTTGAAAAACAAGTAAGCTTTTTCATGAAAAGAATTGAAGAAAGAAGATGAACAATATTAGTTATCCTTTTGTGATGAATAGGAAATGAAATAATATGATAGATAATGCAACCATGGTCAAGCTAACTCTTGTAGAGAATTAACTAGGGTTAAAGGTTTGGTTAGGGTTTTGGAAATATCTAGCATAATATCTTAACAAAGACAAAGAAAGAAAACTTCTAGAAACTTCTAGAAAGCCTTAACCCTAATCAAACCCTAACCATATTTAATCTCTACTAAACAAGTTGCATTATTTATCATATCATGTTACAATATTATATATCACATATACAATATTTATTGCAACAAAATAAAATAATACATTTAACATATATCGCATATATATCAATGTATTACCCGAGTGAGAAAAAGAATCTTTTAGTGAGAAAATATTAGTTAATGTAATTTAATATATCATATATATTATTATACATTAAATTATCGAATCAACACTTGATCCGACAATCCGGCTATATCGCATATAACCGACTAATATTTATCCGTACCGATTTGCCGAATCAACACTTGATCCGACGACCCGGCTGATATCAAATATCGCGAGAATATAATACGGTATCACATATCGCATTATCCTCGGTCCCGTACATATCACATATGTGCTCCTACTCCGTTTTGCCTGAGTCAAGAAACCTCTGTGTAGGACTCTAAAGAATCGTCAATACGCCGACAGTAGGTGATGATCATATCAAACACCCACAAGCTGCAAGCGGTCAGCTAAACGTAACAGCTACCCAGGTATTGAGCACTCAGAAGATCAACAAGCAAGCCTGTAACTTCTCCTGCGAATCCAAAAAGTAACACTCCCGTACAGTCCGGTCTCGTCGTCTGATATGTTGCATATCTCACCTAGAGGTGGTAAACGTCAGACCCCAGTAGCTTGATAAGTCGTGTCGATTTGAGGTCTATAACAGTTCGAGAAACTACTGATAACACTTACCAGTAAATCTCAGCAACCCTGGCCAGGGATTTCCGGTTATAGCCAATCGAACACAGCACAACATCAACTCCCTATACCGGGAGAGACGAATCCCCTCCTATCGCTCATTGCCTCCATGTGATTCGGGACTGTACCCAAAAGCCACCTTTTTGCACGCCCTCTTGGACGTGGTATGATGGAAATCAAAGCACAGTGGGAATCACACAAGACTCTATGAAGATCTCGGGGTCGACAGACTACTCTGTACCAGTGTCACCGGAGAACTGCCATCTGACGTATGGTATAATACCATCTGGGAGTTCTCGGCGAGTCCGTCCAGTGTACCCAGTCTTCACTGAGCACCCGTACACCATCCTTGATGTCAAACACCGATGGATATGGGATCATCCATCGCCCATCATATGGGTCAAGATGCGTATACGCTAGTCTACTCTGGTGCATCGATGCCCTGTCTCGATACACCCTCGACTAGGAACAGTTATAGGATATACTCGTCGACTACCGTGGCCCCACTAGTATGATCTCATCATAGTCCCAGTAGTCGAGTACATATCCTAAGGGCTTTATCAACATGTTATATAAAGACAATCAGAGTACATGTTAAGATAAAGTACAACCAGATAGCATACTATCATGTCGAGCAAGAAAGTCCTCCCCATATATGTCCTAGCATCCACTACAATATACATCGTATGTACAGTAATGGCCTCTAGGGCATACATATAACTAACAATCTCCTACTTGCACTAGGGCCATCTGTTATGGTATCGCATACCCAACAATTAGCTGCGGTTGAAGTATCTCATACTCAACCATCCCATAAAAGTCTCTACTGGGAAAAAGGCCTTTGTGAGTGGATTCGCGCTGTTGTCCTCTGTGTCTACTCTCCTAACCTCGATCTCCCTGGAGATCAACCATCTCCATGATCAGGTGATACTGCCTAAGAATTATATCTGGATTTCTGATGGGACGGAAGTTCCTTGGCTAAAGCCACAACTCCATTGTCACACAATGGTAGGAACGAAGTTCATCTTATGAACTTATAAATACCCAGACTGCCTCTTTGGTAGCATCCTTGGTAACGATGTATCTTGCCTTTAATCATCTAGTATGTCACGGTATCTAGCTTGGTACTCTTCCAACATACCGTCCCTCCACTGAGGGTATAGACAAGCCTGCGACTGACATTCAGTCGTCTTTATCACCTTGGAACCATTCCAGTGATTCTCCTCAGGATCGATTGATACCATCTCACTACAACTAGTGAGTATCCTAACATCCAATTAGATCTATCTCATAGATCCAAAACCTAGGATTTAGTAGGTATCACTTTGATCCTATATGGAGAATCCTTGTGATAAGCAGAGATTGACCGTGCGTAGCATAGGAAACTCTTTCCCTATCAAGAGCATGTCATCCACGTACTCTACGAGGATCACCACCATACTCTCTACTACCTTTTCGTATATACAAGGCTCATCTGCCATTTTGATGAAGTCAAACAGTTTGACTACCACATCAAAACAGATGTTCCAACTCCGCGATACCTGTTTTATCATATAAAACATCTTGCACACGTTTTCGCTGCTCCCACTGTCTACGAGGCCCTCTGGCTGTGTACTTATAGATGCTATCTTTTCTAAAACATCACTTAGAAAAGCAGTCATGACACCCAACCACCAGATATCGTAGTCATGGTATGTAGCCGTGGTAAGTAGGATCTGGATGGACTTAAGCATAGATCCTTAGAAAAGGTTTCAACACAATCCATACCTGGTCTTATGATGCAAACCTTTAACAAGTCTAGCTTTGAATGTCTCAACTTTTCCATGTACACCAAGTAATCTTCTCAAGATATACTCGCTTCTGATGGGGATTTAACCCTTCAGATAAAGCAACCAAAGTCCATACTTTGTTGGTGTATAAGGATTCCTTCTCAGATCGATAAGCATCCAGCCATTCTTACAGAGTCCCACTCCTGATGGCCAGCTTGAAACTAGTTGGGTCATCATCTCATGATGCAATCCTCGCTCCCACTATCATAGAGAAACCAAAGTATCTCTCAGGTGGGTGAGGAACCCTACTAGATCGGCGGAGAGGCTGAGGTTCGTTGGTAACTATTGAATCCTTTGGTTCTATCAAATCATCTGCTGTAGTTTGTATAGCTGGAACATTTCCAGTTCTACATAACAGACCTTGCCTCGAGCTTGTCCGGATTTTGCTTTTAGACATAGGCCGGACAACCCTAAATCTTAACAAATTTAAGATATGGGCTCTTCCCTTTCCATATCACATATGAAGCGGTAGACAACTGATTTGATTTGAACCCTATTCAATAGGTATGCAGCTTCTCAAGCGCATAACACCCAAAAGGAAATAAGAAACTCAGTAGTACTCATCATAGAGCACACCATATCACATAAGGTGCTATTGCTCCGCCCCGATACACCGACGTGCTGTGGTGTATACGGAGGAGTAATGCTGAGAGAGAATCTCATTCTCCTTTAGAATAGTCCAGGAATTCCGTGCTCAAGTATTCTCCTCCTTGATCTCATCAAAGGACATAATACTTATACCCGTATTTTGGTACTCTACTTCTAAATTATATTCTGTGAATATCTCAAAAGGTTCGGACTTGTGTTTCAACAGGAACACATGTCTGAATCTTGAGAGATTATCAGAGAACGTAATGAAGTAAAAAGAACCGGTCTTGGCATGTGTAGACAGGAGACTTTCATACATCAGTATGTATCAATCCCAAAAGTTCACTAACTCTTTCTCTGTTTCCAACAAACAGAGCTGTGGTCATCTTATCTTTGTGACATGACTGGAAAGTTTCATAAGATGTAAATTCAAACTAATTTAAATATGCATCTAAATGTAACTTCAGCCAGTCGGGTCGCATTGATATGACCTAGTCTACAATGCCTCAAGAAGGATTCATTCATTTCTGAACTATTCCTCTTGTGTATGTTCCTTATACTAAGAACTGTAGTTTGATTTAGAACGACAATGCTTTTAGATAACGTGCCTGAACCGATCAACTCTTGATATAGGAAATGTTCAAAACATTATCCAACAATACAAAATTATATCCTTTCTTTATTAATAAAGAGACTGATATGATTTTGTATATCAGGTTCGGTATCTAATAACATTTGTTCAGAATCAATGTATTCCGGTAATACAGGGTGACAGTGATCAACAGACTTGGCTGCAACACTTGCACCGTTTTCTGTCTCATGAAACTTATCACCCGTTCTCAGTTCTTTACCTATCTGTAGCCCATGTAACAGATTACATATACGGGATCCTGATCCGGTATCACATACCCAGGACGTAAAGGATACTGAGAAACAGTTCTGTGTAATGAACACACCCGAAGATGATGCATCAACATGCACTTTCTTCGTTTAGGCGGCACGGGAAATCTGGTATTCCCCAATTTCCTGCTCTGTCCTATAACAATTATAAGTTGGAGCGGGACCAACATTCCCCAGCTCAGTATAACAAGCGGGTTCAGTCAATATATCCGTTTTATTATCTTGATTAAGGCGTGATTTGGTCGCTATCTGGAGAGAGAGAGAAGAAAACACTCAGCGTATGCTATTGCAAGATTAGATTGGTTATCTAATATATCTAATCAGGATGTCTCCCACTGTTTTAGTCAAATCTTCCTTCAAACCCTAAAAGGAAAGACTAGCCGGGATTAATTACACGCTACAAGTTCGCCAATTTTTCAGCCAGGCCAGTGTCGGTACTTTGAGGGAGGTCCCCCGTGCTTTCGCACGAACCTAATTAAAGTAAACCTCGGTTTCCCAGAGGCGTAACCCCGTTAACACCTTTCTAGACACCTACTTGATCGGCTAATTGTAATGTGTAAAACTCTCCCAGGAGTAACTCTTACTCGCAGCGGGTATCGGGATCCAACTATCTAATAGAAGGTATGCAATCTCATTGCAAATTTCAACTCTTGAAATTCCCAATAATATTTTGCCCCTAGCAGCTATATGACCTTAACATAGTCAACAAATCATAAGTGCTAGTCAAGTTCAACCCGTCATTTCCCGATTGAATTAAACCCACCCGCACGACCCTTAACATAGTCAACAAAGTCGCACGACTACCCTAATCCAATCGCATCATATGCTTATACAGATAAGCACTAATCAGCTACCGCACACTACGCCTTAACATAGTCAACAAACGTAGCACGAATACTAACTAGTACTTATCTGAAATGACGGAGGGCTACGACAGGTTTTTAAGAAAACCCTTTGCGTAATGAACTTGATATCGTTGTAGAATCGAGCGATTTTAAATGGAATGTTTTTGAGGCCTTTCTAGTTTTGCTAAAGGGGTCACTCCCGATGAAGGGATCGTCGGCCCTTTCCTCATTGAATAAGGTGCAGGATATTTCACAAATATCACTATGCAAAGCAAGAACTATAGAAGCAATCAAAAGACAAACCGAGTTTGTAGCATCTGCCAGTTATTGCTAAAGGAGTCACTCCCGGTGAAGGGATCTCGGTCCTTTCCCTATCGAATAAGGTGCAGGATGTTCTACAAGGAACACCGCTATGCAAAGCAAGAACTGTAGCTACCAGTTTTTATAAACAAGTTTCTACAACATCTTAGGTTTCTTTTAGTTTCATTAATCTCATTAATGAAGTTCCATTTTAATATGCTTCATAAGCATCTCTTTTGAAACGAAATCTGCAATATTACATATATCTCATATATATATAATATAAACATTCGTCTCAGGCAGTAATATGATCTCATCACAGAACATTGCAGCAGAAGAACATATATGAAATATTGGATATACTAGGACGTCCGTGTTTTCAATACGAGCCTGTATAAAACACGGATTCCACGGTCGCGATGAATAGCCAAACCCACATCCCTAGACCCCTACGAGAGCGGCAAGTAACACTGCCAATTCTAGGGTTAGGAGACCCGGTCTCGACTCCTCGAGATGGTCTCCCACTGGACCCTAGAACCCGGTTACTTGTGCTCCCCGCCTTGGGTCTACCTAATACGGAAAAGTAAATAATATACAACGGTGACATCTTCCGCTACCTGGAAGTGCCCCAATAAAAGAATATTAGATACAAATGAATTTTACATGAATGAAAAAGAAAAACTCTCATCTCACATAAAACCCCCGGCTATTCAAACGCGACGATCCAATATAACATATCACAGCAACACATAATATCTCATATCATCAACGTAAGCAAGTATGCGTATCCCGATTGTCGTTGATGTATAGCAACGAAGCCGGCGATACACCACATACTACGCTTACGGTCACAGAAAAGAAAGTGTAAAACTACAACAGTTGGAATCCGCAACCTCTTTAGACATCGCATGCCTAACCAAATGAATTCCTTAGACATCACATGCCTAACAATTATAAACCCCGCATTTTAGTCTCATTATTGAAAACTCTTTTCAATATCAAGTCGGGCAATTCAACAAGATTCCCGACGTCCTGATCGAATGCTCGTCGCAAACTTTAGTAGACGGCCGCGCCCCCGATACCGTCGATGAAGTGCACCAAGGCGGAACACCGCTACCAGGAGCACCCGAACGGATGCTTTCGGCGACGGGGTTCTCCTACAGTCACTTGGTCGGGGCTATGGAGTGAGGCTGTCTATTAAGTTTACCCGGCAAGTATTCGCGTACGCTACGTGATTGCGACGGACTTTTGATCGCATCAAAATTCCGTGGCAACCGATCATCTGAGACTAAACTGCTATGTTTATAATATTCAAATCTGTTATCTCATAACTACCTGTGGATTCCAATTATTGTATCACATTCCAGATAAATAGAAAAAATTAAACTTTCCGATCGAATTGTCAAGTACCCAAGATTTCCCCAATATATCTCAACACTTGAAATCAGTTTAAAAACATCCATTACATGCCACAGTACCAATGGTCCAGCCGTAGAAGGGTCAAGCCAACGCCTCACATGTGGCATGTCGTACTGCCCCAAACGCTAAGGTTCAAAAGGCAGTTCAAGACGGTCACATAATCGAGTTAAGGTTTGTTGTCTTCTAGAGGGTCCATCGAGTTACTTGCACGACTTAGAACATTCTTAAACACGAGGAAAAAATCCAACTTTTGAAAAATTTTCCGACAGGGGAAAAAGTGAGTTTTTGATATCCGTTCGAACTTTTTAACAGTTTCTAAAATTATCCGGACAAAACCAAACAAAGTTATAATATCCGATCGAAACTTTAAGTCCCCAATACAACCCAGATAATTCAACAGTTGAATAAAAAATAAAAATTTCCAGAAAATACAACATTAAAAAATAGGAGTTACTGTGAAAAGCACGTGCCAAGAATCGACTATGTGGCCGCGGAACCGCCGCACATGCTGGGGTGGGGCCGCGGTTCCGCGGCGCTTTAGTCGAGTTGCGCTCACGTGATTCACAGTAATTCTTATAATTACCTGCTGTAATTTTTGGATATTTTTAATTTGGAAAAATCCACATTTTCAGAAAATGTACAGAGATGGTTATTTTCGGGGTTTTCCGGGTTCGATCGGACTTTAAACTTCGTTCAGACTTCGCCTAAAGCTCTAGCTTGGCTCTGATACCACTGTAGGGTTGCTAGGCACGCGCACAAGGGTCTATGAGGCATCAACCATGCCCGATTAAAAATTTAGCCGTGCCGAACAACCCGAATATGGAACTTTAGACTAGAGATTAGGCGAAAACAAGCATGCTAAACATTTTAACACTAAGTGAGAGGGATTACAACCTTTGTAGATCCGGTCCTTCACTTCATATGCTCCGTGTTGTGGTCCCTTCGCTGCGATCATCGGGATCCGGACTCTCGAGAGGTTCCACGAAGAGAAAGACGCAACCTTTGCTTCCGATCTTTGATACTAAGATGATCTACCTTGAAGTTTCTTTAACACAAGCTAACACTCATGAAATGATGTGAACACCCTCATCTAAATGGCAAGGGAAGATGAGGATGATGAAGTAGGAATTTTGCTCTCTTTATTTATCTTTTTCTCATATTTATTCATCACCTTTTGAAAAACAAGTAAGCTTTTTCATGAAAAGAATTGAAGGAAGAAGATGAACAATATTAGTTATCCTTTTGTGATGAATAGGAAATGAAATAATATGATAGATAATGCAACCATGGTCAAGCTAACTCTTGTAGAGAATTAACTAGGGTTAAAGGTTTGGTTAGGGTTTTGGAAATATCTAGCATAATATCTTAACAAAGACAAAGAAAGAAAACTTCTAGAAACTTCTAGAAAGCCTTAACCCTAATCAAACCCTAACCATATTTAATCTCTACTAAACAAGTTGCATTATTTATCATATCATGTTACAATATTATATATCACATATACAATATTTATTGCAACAAAATAAAATAATACATTTAACATATATCGCATATATATCAATGTATTACCCGAGTTAGAAAAAGAATCTTTTAGTGAGCAAATATTAGTTAATGTAATTTAATATATCATATATATTATTATACATTAAATTATCGAATCAACACTTGATCCGACAATCCGGCTATATCGCATATAACCGACTAATATTTATCCGTACCGATTTGCCGAATCAACACTTGATCCGACGACCCGGCTGATATCAAATATCGCGAGAATATAATACGGTATCACATATCGCATTATCCTCGGTCCCGTACATATCACATATGTGCTCCTACTCCATTTTGCCTGAGTCAAGAAACCTCTGTGTAGGACTCTAAAGAATCGTCAATACGCCGGCAGTAGGTGATGATCATATCAAACACCCACAAGCTGAAGCGGTCAGCTAAACGTAACAGCTACCCAGGTATTGAGCGCTCAGAAGATCAACAAGCAAGCCTGTAACTTCTCCTGCGAATCTAAAAAGTAACACTCCCGTACAGTCCGGTCTCGTCGTCTGATATGTTGCATATCTCGCCTAGGGGTGGTAAACGTCAGACCCCAGTAGCTTGATAAGTCGTGTCGATTTGAGGTCTATAACAGTTCGAGAAACTACTGATAACACTTACCAGTAAATCTCAGCAACCCTGGCCAGGGATTTCCGGTTATAGCCAATCGAACACAGCACAACATCAACTCCCTATACCGGGAGAGACGAATCCCCTCCTATCGCTCATTGCCTCCATGTGATTCGGGACTGTACCCAAAAGACACCTTTTTGCACGCCCTCTTGGACGTGGTATGATGGAAATCAAAGCACAGTGGGAATCACACAAGACTCTATGACGATCTCGGGTCGACAGACTACTCTGTACCAGTGTCACCGGAGAACTGCCATCTGACGTATGGTATAATACCATCTGGGAGTTCTCGGCGAGTCCGTCCAGTGTACCCAGTCTTCACTGAGCACCCGTACACCATCCTTGATGTCAAACACCGATGGATATGGGATCATCCATCGCCCATCATATGGGTCAAGATGCGTATACGCTAGTCTACTCCGGTGCATCGATGCCCTGTCTCGATACACCCTCGACTAGGAACAGTTATAGGATATACTCGTCGACTACCGTGGCCCCACTAGTATGATCTCATCATAGTCCCAGTAGTCGAGTACATATCCTAAGGGCTTTATCAACATGTTATATAGAGACAATCAGAGTACATGTTAAGATAAATTACAACCAGATAGCATACTATCATGTCGAGCAAGAAAGTCCTCCCCATATATGTCCTAGCATCCACTACAATATACATCGTATGTACAGTAATGGCCTCTAGGGCACACATATAACTAACACGTTGTCTAAAAGCATTGACGTTCTAAATCAAACTACAGTTCTTAGTATATGGAACACACACAAGAGGAAGAGTTCAGAAATGAACGGATTCTTTTTGAGGTATTGTAGACTAGGTCAGATCAATGCGACCCGACTGGCTGAAGTTATATTTAGATGTATATTTAAATCAGTTTGAATTTACATCTTGTGAAACTCGCCAGTCATGTCACAAAGATAAGATGACCATAGCTCCGTTTATTGGAAACTGAGAAAGAGTTAGTGAACTCTTGGGATGATACGTGTTGATGTATGTAAGGTCTCCTGTCTACACATACCAAGACTGGTTCTTTATACTTCATTATATTCTCTGATAATCTCTCAAGATTCAGTCATATGTTCCTATTGAAACATGAATCCGAACCTTTTGAGATATTCACAGAATATAAGCGAGAAGTAGAGAACCAAAATACGGGTATAAGTATTATGTCCTATGATGAGATCAGGGAGGAGAATACTTGTGCACAGAAATCCTGGACTATTCTAAAGGAGAACGAGATTCTCTCTCAGCATTATTCCTCCGTATACACCAAAGCATGATGGTATATCGGGGCGGAGCAATCACACCCTATATGATAAGGTGTGCTCTATGATGAGTACTACTGAGTTACCTTTTTCCTTAAGGGAGTTGTGCACTTAAGAAGCTGCATACCTATTGAATACGGTTCGAATCAAATCAGTTGCCTACCACTCCATATGAGATATGGAAAGGGAGGAGCCCATGTCTTAAGTTAGTTAAGATTTGGGGTTGTCCGGCCTATATCTAAAAGCAAAATCCGGACAAGCTCGAGGCAAGGTCTGTTATGTAGAACTGGAAATGTTCCAGCTATACAAAATGCAGCAGATGATTTGATAGAGCCAATGGATTCAGTAGATTCCAACGAACCTCAGCCTCTCCGCCGATCTAGTAGGGTTCCTCACTCACCTGAGAGATACTTCTGTTTCTCTATGACAGTGGGAGCGAGGATTGCATCATGAGATGATGACCCAACTAGTTTCGAGCTGGCCATCAGGAGTGTGACTCTGTAAGAATGGCTGGATGCTTAGCGATCTGAGATGGAATCCATGTACACCAACAAAGTATGGACTTTGGTTGCTATATCTGAAGGGTTAAATCCCCATCAGGAGCAAGTATATCTTGAGAAGATTACTTGGTGTAGAAGGAAAAGTTGAGACTTTCAAAGCTAGAATTGTTAAAGGTTTTCGTCATCGACCAGGCGTGGATAATGATGAAACCTTTTCAAGTGGCTATGCTTAAGTCCATCCAGATCCTACTTGCCACGGCTACATACCATAATTACGATATCTGGCAGTTGGGTGTCATGACTGCTTTTCTAAATGATGTTTTAGAAGAGTGCGTCTATAAGTACACAGCCAGAGGGCCTCGTAGATAGTGGGAGCAGCGGAAACGTGTGCAAGATGTTTTATCTGATAAAGCAGGCATCGCGGAGTTAGAACATCTATTTTGATGGATTAGTCAAAGAAGTTGACATCATCAAAATGGAAGATGAACCTTGTATAAACAAAAAGGTAGTAGAGAGTATGGTGATGATCCTCGTAGAGTACGTGGATGACATACTCTTGATAGGGAAGGAGTTTCCTATGCTACGCTCGATCAATCTCCGCTTATCACAATGATTCTCCGTATAGGATCAAAGTGATACCTACTAAATCCTGAGGTTTTGGATCTATGAGATAGATCTAAATGGATGTTAGGATTCTTACTAGATGTAGTGAGATGGTATCAATCGATCCTGGGGAGAATCACTGGAAGTGTTCCAGGGTGATAAAGGCGATTGAATGTCAGTCACAGGCATTGTCTTAACCCTCAGTAGAGGGACGGTATGTTGGAAGAGTTCCAAGCTAGATACCGTAACATACTAGACGATAAAGGCACGATACATCGCTACTTAAGATGCTACCAAAGAGGCTGTTTGGGTGTATAATGGTTCATGAGATGAACTATGTTCCTCCCATTGTGTGACAATGGAGTTGTGGCTTATGCCAAGGAACGCAGGTCCCATCAGTGATCCAGACATATTCTAAGGCAGTATCACTTGATCATGGAGATGGTTGATCTCCAGGATGATCGAGATTAGGAGAGTAGACTCATAGGACAACACGGCGGATCTACTCACGAAGGCCTGTTCCCAGAGAGAGACTTTTATGGGATGGTTGAGTATGAGATACTACAACCACTACTACAGATGGCCCTAGTGCAAGTGGGAGATTGTTAGTTATATGTATGCCCTAGAGGCCATTACTGTACATAGGATGTATATTGTAGTGGATGCTGGGACATATATAGGGAGGACTTTCTTGCTCGACATGATAGTATGCTATCTGGTTGCTCTTTACCTTAACGTGTATACCGATTGTCTCTCTGTTACATGTTGGTAAAGCCCTTAGGATGTGTACTTGACTACCTGGACTATGATGCGGATCATACTAGTGGGGACATGGTAGTCTATAAGTACATCCTTCAAAGTCCCTAGTCGTGGGTGTATCGAGACGGGGCATCGATATACCAGAGTAGACTAGCGTATACCTTCTCGACCCATACAGATGGGCGATGGATGATCCCATGTCCATTGGTGTTTGACATCAGAGATGATATATGGGTGCTCAGTGGAGACTGGGTACACTGGACGGACTCGCCGAGAACTCCCAGATGGTATTATACCTCACGTCAGATGGCAGTTCTCTGGTGACACTGGTACAGAGTAGTCTGTTGACCCGAGATCGTCATAGAGTCTTGTGTGGTTCCCACTGTGCTTTGATTTCCATCTTACCACGTCCAAGAGGGCGTGCAAAACGGTGGTTTTTGGGTATAGTCCCGAATCACATGGAGGCAATGAGCGATAGGAGGGGATTCGTCTCTCCCGGTATAGGGAGTTGATGTTGCGCTGTGTACGATTGGCTATAACAGGAAATCCCTGGCCAGGGTTGCTGAGATTTACTGGTAAGTGTTACCAGTAGTTTCTCGAATTGTTATAGACCTCATATCGACACGACTTATCGAGCTATTGGGGTCTGACGTTTACCACCCCTAGGCGAGATATGCGACATATCAGACGATCAGACCGGACTGTACGGTAGTGTTACTGGTTGGATTCACTGGAGTGTGAGCGGGCTTGCTCGTCGATCTTCAGATCGCTCAATACCCGGGTGGCCGTTACGTTTAGCACACCGCTTGCGGCTTGTGGGTGTTTGATATGATCATCACCTGCTGCCGGCGTATTGACGAGTCTTTAGAGTCCTACACAGAGGTTTCCTGGCTCAAGCGAAACGAAATAGGAGCGCATATGAGATATGTGCGGGACCGAGAATAATGCGTGTATGTGATACCGTATTTCGTTCTCGCGATGATTGTATCGAATGGTTGTATGCGACATAACCTAGTTATCGAATCAAGGGTTGATTCGATAAGTCGATACATAGGATACTAGTCGGTTATATGTGATATGACCGGATCGTTAAATCAAGTGTTTGATTTAATGATTTAATGTATAATTATATATTTGATATATTACTTTGCATTAACTAGTATCGGTTCACTTTAGAAGGATTTTCTCACTTGGATGTACAAGTTGTATTTGTGATATACTTTTTGTGCATTTTATTGTATCATGTTTGATGATACATGTTTACTTGGTTAAGTGTAAAGAATTAAACCATGGTTAAACTTATGATTACGGTTTTATTTCCTTTTCTCATTTATTTATCTATTTATTCATTTTGGAAAATAGATGGAAAAAGGAGAAAAGAATGGTGGCTTTTTTTGTTGTTTAGTGGAAGCTTCATGAAACCTTGACCCTAACCATTCATTTAACCTAAGTTAATTCTCTACACTTCACCATGGTTACTTTTATGATAAGAATGATTATTCTTTTCTTTTCTAATTAATCTTATCATAATATTCTTCTTCTTCTTCCTTTCTTCACTTGAAGAAAGCAAGCTCCATCAATGGTGATTGATGGAAATGAGTGAGAAATCCAAAACTAAAGTCTACCCACTTCCTATTTCTTCATCCTCTACCTCTTGCCAAGTAGTAGAGTGTGTTTCCTTCACAAGTTTTCAAGACTTGGTGAAGGTGGAGCTCGATCTAGTGATGCTTCGACGTAGATCATCTTCGGCACGTCGTCGATGACCTAGCCCGTCCATTCTCCGATGAAGCCGACGCTAGAGCCCGGATTTGATTTGGACAGCGGAGAGGACCTCATCTCGGAGCCGTGGAGGTGGAGGACCGGATCTACAAAGGTTGTATTTCCGTATCTCTTAGTTAAGTGTTAACTAGATTTCATATTCACCTAGATTTCTAGCAAACGATCCGTAGTCGGGTTTCTCGGCACCGTTAAAATTTTAAATTGGCATGGTCGATGCCTTGTGAGACCTCTATAGGGTGCCTAGGAACCTTTCAGTGGTATCAGAGCCTAGCTAGAGCCTTAGGCGAAGTCTAGACGGAATTTGAAACCCGAACGAACCCGAAACCCAACTCAAAAATAGCTCTCTGGACAATTTTCAAAATCATGATTTTTTCCAGATTAAAAATATTCAGAAAAATCAGCAGGAAGATATAAGGTTTTCTGCAAAATTCGAGCGCGTGATTCCATAAAGGGGGCGCGGATCCACGGCCTTACAGGAGGCTCATGCGGCAGATCCGCGGTCCTTTTGTCGTTTTGTGCTTCGAAATTTGCATCTTAATTCTTAGTTTTCAATTCTGGTTTTCCTGGAAATTTTTAATATTTATTCCAGAGTTGAATTTTCTGGAGTTGTTTTGGGGATTCGGTGTTTCGATCGGGGTATCAAATTTTGTCTATTTGGCTTTCCGGATAATTTTTAGAATATGTTAAAAAGTTCGACCGGATATAAATGCCCAATTTTTCCCCTGTCGGGAAATTTCCAAGTGTTGGATTTTTCCGAAGTTTAACGACGTTCTAAGTAGTGCAAGTAACGCGATGGACCCTCTAGAAGACAACAAACCTTAACTCGATTATGTGACCGTCTTGAACTGCCCTTTGAACCTTCGGGTTTGGGGAAGTACGGCGTGCCACATGTGAGGCGTTGGCTTGACCCTTCTACGGCTGGACCGTCGGTACTGAGGCACGAACTGAATGTTGTTAGACTTATTTCATGTGTTGATCTGTATCAGGAAAAGTTGGGTGTTCGATTGTTCGATCAGAAAGTTTGACATTTTCTATTTATCCGGAATGGGATACAATAATTGGAATTCACAAGTAGTTTAACACGTATATACCGTTATCTAGTGTACCAGACCCAATCAAACCATGATTAAGGTGGACGTTAACAACATCGCTTACAAACATGAAATCATAACCTTCTTTTGATAACAACGAAACTGATATGATATCACACGTTAAACTGGGTACACAAAAACAGTTGCGCAAAACCAAAATATGTCCACTCGTCAATCCAAGGTGATAATCCCCTACGGACATAGCACCCGCGCTAGCTCCGTTAGCAACCTGGAGGGTCATATCACCAACCTTCAGCACTCTACGGTTTCTCAGTGCCTGCAATGAATTGCATATATGAGATCCTGATCCGGCATCCAATACCTAGGAAGTAGAGTTGATTGACAGACACTTTTCAATTACAAACACACCTGAAGTCAAAGCCACAGCTTGCTTCGGTTCCTGGTTCTTGGCAATCCAAGCTTTGTAATCTTTCTTCCAATGGCCTTTCCTACGACAGTGGAAGCACTCGTCCTTTGCCACTACTGGCACCGCAACTTTTGCCTTTTCCTTAACTCCCACCTTACCAACCCCACCTCTCGGTTTGGTAGAAGCCTTCTTCTTCCTTCCTTTGGCCCTTTGCCTTGGACCCGGAAGAAGAAGCACCGCGAACAAACATAGTGGGTGTTTCCCTTGCTTTCTGCAAGATACCCTCTACACTCCTCAACATGTTAAGGAGTTCTGGAAGTTCAACTTCTTTTCCTTGAATGTTGAAATTCAGAATAAACTGGGCTTAGGTGGAAGGAAGGGACTAAAGAACCAAGTCTGTATATAGCTCGTTCTCTAATGTCGTCCCGATGTCCGTGAGCTCTTCTATATAGCCAACCATCTTAAGGACATGTTCTCCTATAGATGATCCGATGGCCAGCCTCGACTGAAACAAGTTCTTCGAGGTCTCGTATCTGGCTATACGAGATTGCTCTCCATACAGTTCCTTGGTGTGGAGAAATATGGATTCAAGATCCATATTCTCGTGCCTCCTCTGATGTTCATTATTCATAGAGGCAAGCACGATGCATTTGGCCTTCGCGCAGTCTATCTCCCAGGTCTTGCGGATTTCCTTATCCGCGATACTGGATTCAGGACCTGGGACGGCAGGTGCCTTAGTAGTAAGGACATACCCCAATTTGTCATAAGTAATTTCCATCTTGACATTTCGGAACCAGTCTTTATAGTTTGACCCTGTCAAAATATTTTTATCTAATAGTAACTTAAGGCCTGTCATATTCTGGGTCACTGCAATTGAGAGAGAGAGGGAACACTTTAGCATGATGCTCTTGTAAGTTTAGAGTGGTTTTTAGTTTATCTAAACATGATGGCTCCCACTGTTTCTCGAATCCCACCTCAAACCAAAAAGGAAGAACTAGTCAGGACTATTCACACCGTACAATACTTGCTTAACCGTTCAGCCAGGCCGGTGTCGGTACTTCGAGGGAGGTTTTACGACGCTTTCGCGAAGTTCCTTAATTAAATAACCTCTTTTCTCTGGGGGCGTAGCCCCGCTGACACCTTTCTCGACACCTACTTGGTTTATAGCATTGATCGTTAAGTGGAGAATCTCCTGATGAGTAGCGGATACTCACAGTAGGATCGGGATCCAAATATCATCATGTGATAAAGCTGAAGGAATCCTACCAAAATTATCACACTCCAAATGGTATGCAACTCTTAGCAAATTTCAGTTTCTTTAGAAATTCCCGATATAAATTTCTGCCCCATGCTCTTATGACCTTGGCGTTGGTCAAAATGTCATAAGTTACATGTCAAGTTCTACCCATCATTATCTTATTAATTTGAACCCACCCGTACATACCTCTGACGTTGGCCAAATGATAGTACGACTGTCCCAAACTAACTCATCTATCTATGCAACAAATGAATACCCGGCAGCTACCAAACACTATGCCTTGGCGTTGGTCAAAATACATAGCTTGAATACTACTGAATACCCAAATGAAATGACGGAGGACTACGAATGGTTTTGGCGAAACCGTGAATGTAGTGAACTTGATATGATCGAAGGAACCTGATAGCTTTTAAAAGGAGTGGTTAAGCTCCGCAATTAAAAATATCTTCTGTTTTAAAAATAACCGAGTGGTTTCTTTTAAACCGTTCCAACGATTCAACTTTGGTTTATTTTCTTTGCATTAATATAATGCGTCCCATCAATTAACCTATCATTGCAGAAAACAACGAAAATACAACGTCCTTTTATGCCATCCGCATTCGCCACTGGGCCCCGTCATTCACCCGTTAGGTTACTTAACTACGACAGAGCGGGGGCTGGGCTAGCGCGAGTGTAAAACATACGTGACGCCTGATAGATATCATATATAGATATTGTACATTCGTCAGATGCAAAAATAGGCATTCCAGATCACAGATGAACATATTGAATTTTCTACAAATCCGCATTCCTTTTGAGCCTGCAAAGAAAGACGGATTACACAGTCGCGATGAATAGCCAAAATCCTACCCTAGACCCCTACGGGTACGGCAAACTACCGCCAAGTACCCGAAGTGAAGCGGTCTCCCTCAACAACGTGAGTAGGCCACTAAACACTTCAAAGTACCCGGTAGTTTGTGCACCCCACTTTGGGTCTATCCTAGGAGCAGAAAACAGTAAATGAAATAATACAACGGTGGCTACAACCTCAACTCGGATGTTCCCCGCAAAAGAATATTACAACAAATTACAATTTACATTTGAATGAAAGAAACACTCGTCTCACATCCCCGGCTATCCATTCACGACAATCCAACAAGTCGACAATCACAAACCAGTAAAAACCATTACAGAAATGTGCAACCCCTGCTAACCGACATACTAGCAGTTAGGGGAGGTTTACGAACACATTAAACACAACAAAGATATAATAAAGTTAGCCAAACATCTTAGAATTTCGATCAAGCAACAAAAATGAATCAACTCCAAACAATTCTCTGTGCATACAACCTGAGAAGAAACAAATCATCCCAGAAAACACAACATCAACACAGAAGAATAACTGAGCAAATTTGGATTGACTCGGAGTTAACTCGGCCGCAGATCCGCGGCGGATCGCTTGGATCGGCGGCGGTTCTGCGACGGTATAGCCGATTCACAGTCCGAAATTTCTTCACAATTCTTAAAATTCCCTGCTTGTATTTTTAAGGGTCCCTGAAAAATTTTTAGACCCCGTTTTAAAATCGGCAGAAACATGGTGAAAATGATGTTTTTTCGGGTTTGTTTTGCGATCGAATTTCTAACGACTTTGCCAACATGTTAGTTATGGTTTAGCTAGGCTCTGATACCACTGTAAGTCGACGTTAAACACCTTACAAGATGCGGGGAGGCGGAATAGGTAAAACAATCATTTTGTTTAAATTATTATCGACTAACTTTACGGATCTTTGCTAAACCCTAACTAACAACTATATAGAAGTGATTAGCTACTATGATAGATGATTATACCTAATGATTCAAGTCCTTCTTGTTCTTGTAGTTCACCTCCTCTTCGGCCTCCTCGATGTGATAGAAGATCCACCCGAGAGCTCCTTCTCCAAACTTTCACCTCTCACTTGAGGCAATTAGGTGGCTATGAGTGCTAATCAAAGTAACCTAGAGGATATAGAAGAGGATTGGGGATCTATTAGTCTTTCTAACCCTTGGATCTCAACACATGAGAGGATTATGGTTAGTTCTTTGAAGAGAGAGAGCTTGAGGAGAGAGAATGTGAAAGTGAGAATGATAATGAATTATAACTCATTTGTGAATATATGAAGCATGATAATTATCTAAATGAATAATATATGATAATATCAACCATGCTTCATTAACTCACTTTGGGTGAATCATCTCATGAGTCATTAAGCAATAAATGCTTCATTGACTCATTTTGATGAATCACTCCATGAGTCACTAATCCATTTAATGCAAATTCCACCTAAGCTCTCCACCTCATTAATCTTCTAGAAGCTTCTCTACTAATTACGAGAATGCCCCTCCCATCCGTGAAAACACGAAAATACTGAGACTGTATAAATCCAATAATCCGATACTAGAATCTGGCTTACACTAAAGCCCGCTAGTAAAAACTGTCCGAACATCGTACGTGCATAAATACACATATGTGTCCGAACCCTGTCGTAAAACCATACGACCTCTATATCGTTTCGCCTAAAGCAAGGAAACTCTCTGTGTGGGACTCTAAAGACTCGACACTACGCTAGCAGTGGTTTAACTACAGGCCGCAAAAGGTACTATCTGTACGTAACGGTCCCCAGGTAGATGTCGATAAGAAGGACGATGAGGAAATTCATCCGAACTCCTACCGAGCCTGATGTGACAATCTCCGTACAGTCCAGTCTGTTCGTCTAGGACTATCGCATATCAGGCCTAGGGGCGGCAAGCGTCAGTCCCCTAAAAGCTGTATAAATCGTGTCGGAGTGAAGCCCATTACACCTTGAGAAGCTACTGGAAATCCTACCAGTAAATCTCATTTTCCCTGGCCAGGGACTTTGCGTAATGGCTCTCCAAACACAGCGCGATATCAACTTCCAATACCGGGAGAGACGAATCCTATCTAACCGCCACTGCCTCCAAGTGCTTCGGGACTGCACCCAACTGCTACCTGTTTGCATGACTCCTTTAAGCCGTGGTAGGGTAGCAATATAAGAATAGTGGGAACACACTCGAGACGAAGCAGCAATGTCAAGTCTGCGGACTATGCTGTACTCATGTCACCTAGGAACTGTTAACTGACAACGGGTATAATACCAACCAACAGTTCCCTGCGAGTCCTGTCCGGTGTACCCGTAACCCAACGAGCAGCTGTATACTATCTCCAGTACAACGTACTGATGGCAGTGGGACAGACCATCTTCCCAACTGGGATGAGAAGCGTACACACTAGTCTACTCCGGAGTATCGATGCCCTGTCTCGATAATCCTACGACTAGGAACCTGAAAAAGGATGTGCTTGTAGACTACCCAGCCCCCACTAGTGTGACTGCCATCATAACGCTGGTAGTCAAGCAAGATCCTAAGGGCTCTATCAATATGTATTCGCGATATGCTAACATAAACACATATTAAGATAGACATAAACCAAGTAGCATACTACTATGTTGAGAGAGACTGTTAATATAACTGTGAATATCCCAAGCTTCCATTAAGTAATATACAAACTAGTATGATAGAATAATGGCCCCTAGGGCATATACACTAACAAGGACCTGCCACCTCTCTGAAGACGTTGAGGAATTACAACGACGTGGATAAGAGGTATGGAGAGATGTACCCTTGAACCAATTCCCGTATTTGAGGGAAAAAGGAGTTAGTGGTAAACCCGGAAATCATTAGTCATATTTTGAGACTAAGATTTTCTCGGGTGGATGTGGGATAAGTATTGTTTTGGATATCATCAGTTGGTAGATCAATAGTCGTATTTGGGACTAACATCAGTTTGGGAAATCATGAGCATATAGGCTCGGTTGGTCTGAATCAGGGAGGTTCTACCCTCAGGGGACCTAACCAATTTGGGGCTTGGTTCATTCAGTTTTTTATTGAAAAGTGCTAAGCACATGTTTGGGCTCTGTTTAATCAGTCCCCTTTGCGTAAAAAAAATGGCTGAGCACTTATGTAAATTCTGACGCTAACATAAAATCATGTGGGCTTTCAGTCATGGGGATTGCCCAATAAGTGTTAAACACTTTACCCTTTTTTGTCTTTGTATGGAGTGCTAGGCACTCTTTATGGCGCCCTCGTGCGAAATACGTGAGGCGCTAGGCGTTGCCTTATGAATGCTAAGCACTCTTCTATTCTGTGGCGCCCACGTGAGAGACACGTGGGGCGCTGGGCGCTGAGCGCTACTCATTGAGTGCTAAGCACTCTCCTCTGTGGCGCCCACGTGAGGCGCTAGGCACTGAGCGCCGCTCATTGAGTGTGGCGCCTACATGAGGGGAGCTGGGTTCTTTTCCTGCTTAATGATCAATAGGATCTTTATTTTGTAGATGAATCTTTAGTTCTCAAGAAACAAATTCTTCCCAATGAGAATTAAATTCTCATCATATGAGAGACTAGTCTTGTGGATCTCAGATCCAAATAAAGAACTCAGTTCTTTGAGAAGGGCTAAACCCTACAGTAGGTATATATATATATATATATATATATATATATATATATATATATATATATATATATATATAATATTTTTTTTTATTTACCTAAAATTTCTAAGAAGGGAGCTCTTCTTCCTCGAGAATTTAATTCTCTGTTCTTTTTGAAGCTTTCTCCTTTTTTTTCAAAGCTTAAGGGGGGGTTCCTCTTTTTTTCAGACTTGAAGTCTTGGATCCTTTATATAATAGAGACAAATTTGTTGATTAGTTTTTGAAGAAATCTCTCATTAAGATATCCTAATTGATGTGGGGACCTTTACTCACCATTGAATCTTTGATCCAAGGGTTTCTGTTTTATAGAACAAGATTGGGGAAATATTTTCCTTTGCACGGAATTTATTCTGTAAAATGGTGATGCTTTTTTTTAATCACCGTTGGATTTTTAATCCAACGGTCCTCTGTTTTACAAAAGGCATCGAATTTTATTCTATGATCCAACCAAAGGGTATCTTTCTTATTTTTGAAAGATTTGAGGAATATTTCCTCTCAACAGAATTTTAATTCTGAGTCTTGATGATTTATCATCTCCGTTGGATCTTAGATCCAACGGTTCTGTTTGACAGAGAGTAGAATTTAATTCTACCTGAACGCCGGTGTTCACGTGTTGTGCACGTGGGCGCCAATTAAGGTTTTAATTCCTTATGTGTTCTGCACATTGGCGCCCGCGTGAGGAGCACGTACGGCGCCATATAAGAGTTTTTAACTCAGGCGCTGGCACCCTCGTGGAAGGCACGTGAGGTGCTGCCTCTTTAAAAATTTTGAACAGAGCTTTGCTCTTTTGTTTAGGGAAACAGGGTTATGCTTGTGGGTCTAATGCAATCTTGGATAATGACGGGTTGAACTTGACTAGGACCTTTTGATTTGTTGATTATTTGTCAAGGTCACTTGGGTCCTATGGGTAAAAACCACATCGGGAGTTTCAAATACACAGGAAACTTGCCAGGCATACGTATACCTTCTAGAGTGTGATGACTTGAGTGGCTTCCATCAAGTTATCATGCGATGATGTTGGATCCTTATTCCCGCTGATGAGTAGGTGTTACTCCTCGGATGATTTTAGATGATCCCGACCAATTATCCTTTTAGGGTTTAAAGGAGAATTTGAGGATACAGTGAGAGCCATCCTGATTAGATAAAATTATTAACCAATCTAATTTAGGTTAGAGTGCACGCTGAGTGTTTCTTTTCTCTCTCTCTCTTTGGCAGCGACCATGTCCTAACCTTAAAAACTCATGAACCAAGTTAACCGAACCTTCTTAAAAACACTCTGTCTTTTGGATTGTCATTTAGTCGCATATTTTATTGCCGCTACTACATTAACTTTGCATTTCACCGGAACACTTCATATCACTACGAAAATCCAAATAGCTTGGATATTCCATCGTATAGTTACATACGAACTCGAAGGAACTTGTTCCAGTTCGAGGATGGATTCCGGTTCTGGAGAAATTGAATAGGATTATTCGGTTGTTTTTTCTCTTTACCTTCTCTCAGGTTGCGAGAGCTCCTAAGATTAGGAGAGTACACCTATTGTGCTTATTGGATAGTCTTCTTCCAAACCATAGGCAGGTGCCGAAAGGTGTGAAAGGAAGAAAACCAATTAGCTTAAGTGTGGTGTACAGAAGGTAATAAGTAAAGACATATAAATGGATTAGAGTAAGGGCAAAGGAAATTGCGACTGCTATCATTCACGACAAAACCGCGTATACCCCTGCCACTCCTACTTCACATTTGGATTTCTCCAGAACACTTCATATCACTATGAAAATCCATATTTCTTGGATATGCCATCGTATAGTTACATATGAACTCGAAGGAACTTGTTTAGGATGGATTCTGGTTCAGGAGAAATAGAATAGGATTATTCAGTTGTCTTTTCTCTTTACCTTCTCTCAAGTTGCGAGGGCTCCTGGTATTAGGAGAGTACACCTATTGCGCTTATTAGATAGCCTTCTTCCAAACCTTAGGCTGGTGCCGAAGGGTAGGGAAGGAAGAATATCAATTAGACTAGGTATGGTGTACATAAGGTAATAAGTAAAGACATATAATGGGATTGGAGTGAGGGAAAGGAAGTATACGGTTACTGTCATGAATCAGGATAGTGGAAGAGGCATTACTAGGAATACCCGGTTACCCCTTCGAAACATTTTAATGATTCAGTTTGACTATGCGATGTTAATTGAAAACTGTTTTCCCAGTTAGATTCTAACTCCAGGATATGTATTTACCAGATTTGATTCTCACATCTGTATGGCGTTACAGATGGTGAGTGTGAGTAAGATATTAAAAATTGGGTGATTAGATCCTCTGTATATCGGAATTCTTTATAATTGGTGATATTTGATGAAATCATCCGGATCTTGCCTGACAACAAATATTTGGTTTTGAATATCCGTCGTTATGCACCAATTTCAAACTGATATATCTGTACATTTATTTTATAAAGTAAGATATAACTTTTTGAAATTATGTCTGTGACATTTACCTATATCAGTTGATAGTTAGGTAAGATGCATTGAACAACGATATAATTTTTCTTAACCATAGAACAGTTTTCAACCTACGACTCACAAGATTTGAGTTATTAAACTCAGTGGACTTATACAAATTATTGTATGTTGTCCAATGTCCGTTAGGATAAAGGGGTTGGTACTCGTACTATATTCTGTTTACTCATGACTTCTCCAGTTCTAGACAAGTATTTCATTGAAATACAAGGTCCAAATATTGAAAAGATATAGATATAAGAATAAAGTAGAGAACCATATGTTGCAAGTATCAAGATTCTTCAAGGTGATCGAAGATGTAGATACTTATGTTTGGTATTTCATTGTAAGTAATAGTTTTGAGAACTTGCTTCTCTTTCAGGTTACTCATATGTGGATGTATTCCTGAATGAGTAATGCTGTAAGGCCTTCTTCCATTTAGTTGATATACATTGGAAACAGCTGCATGATTTTTGAATCTGATTCCAATTAAATTAATTCCTCTGTTTCTATATATTGGATATAGAATGGATTCATATCTTAACGATGTTAAGGTATATGGAGTAATCCAACTGATGCTTAATACCAGAATCTGGACGAACTCAAGGCACATTTCAGTAATGGCAATTTGTTGGTTATCCCGGGCTTTGACGAGGGTTAACATTCTACCATAAGGAAGATCAATAGTTATATTGTTCTTGACTCGCCACCAGTTTTTAGTAAAATGGATTCTTTTCAGAAAACATTAGTGAGAGTATGGTAGAATTGGAAGTGATTCCAGAACCACAAACGATTATTGAAAATTAAGAAGAACCTGAAAATTCAAATGGTTTCGACGATCTATTAGCCACTCCGCAGATTTTGTGGGTAATCTTAGGCACCCGAGAGGTACTTCGGTCTTCTTAAAGACGGTGACAGGGAGGTTTTTGATTACCCAAACTTGACACTATTACTGTTCTAGACTATGAATTCTGGCAGGAGGATGAGTATAACGTCGTTCTAAATTAGTTTTAGAAGTGCACTTGTATATGACTCTGCCAGAGGGTTGTTATATTCCGTGGGAGCAGCGGAACCAAAGTAGGCAAGTAGCTTATGTCTATTTATAGACTAAAGTGGTATAGCGGAGATAGATCATTTATTTTTGATATGACAATCATAGAGTTTGACTTCATTAGAATAAGAAATGGATCTTGTAAGAAGGTAGTAGGGAGTGATGTCCTGGTATTTGGATGACATGCACTTAATAGGAAGAGATCTTCCTATACTACGATCGGTTATACTATGGTTGTCACAAGGTGGTTTCTCCACATATGATATGGATAAAATATCAGGGATTCTGGGGACTAGATCTATGGTTTTAGATCTAGATTTAGAAAGTGTCCCAATTTGGGTACTATGACACTATTCTAAAGTGTTTTAGAATGGAAGACTCCTGACGTGGTGGTGTACCCGCAGGTGATGGAGTCACCCTCTCTAAAGAGATGTCTTTTAGACTGATGAGGAGAGGGATTTGCATGATTGGCATATCACTTGCCTAGGCAATTGAGTCAATCATGAGATGTCAAGTACCACACCAGACATTAATTTTGCACTAGCTGCAATAAGTATATATATTAATACAATCCTGGAGATACATTGGGAAGCAGTTATAAACATAAGTGGATGTTCTTGGTATATGGTAACGGAAGCCTCCTTCGGGAGGCGGTTATCATTTCAGGCTTCCAAGGTGACCTGGATGACAGAGTGACTGTTAGAGTTATTGTTTTCCCTCTTTTGAGGGGCAGTATGTTGGACAGGTAGTCTAAGCGGATACCGTGGAAGGCATGACGCACAATACTGATTAAATTCAGTGGATGATTCAGTCTAAGAAGTTTGTTGGATTTGGAGTTCATTTATGAACTGGGTCCCATTAGATCTCCAGACAAATTCTAAGACAGGCATTGCTCATTTCGGGAGATAATCTTTCTCCGCGAAGTTGAGATAAAGAGAGAGATAAAGATAGAAACATCGGAGCGGATCCACTCACTGAGGCTATTTCTCGAACGCAATAGTTTCACAAACGAGCTTTGTGAGACTGATTAGTAGAGAAGTTGGGTGTTTGGTATTACACAAGCTGTGAGTATGGACACCGCAATAATTAGCCTTAAGTGCAAGTGGGAGATTGTTGGCTATAGTGCTCTCAAGTCAATTATTGTAATCGTAGGCCCATGATTGACATGATTAAGGGAGGACCTATGCTGATAGAATAGTCTTCCTCAAGATGATAGTATGATATCTGCTTTGTCTTTATCATCATGTACATGCTTTATGTGGTATTACAGATCACTATTACATGTTGATAGAGCTATAGGATTCTTGCTTGACTATCAGCATTATGATGGCGATCATATACGTCGGAGCTGGGTGGTCTATAAGCACATCCTTAAATGTCTCTAGTCGTAGGAGTATCGAGACTGGGCATCGATACTCCAGAGTAGAGTAGTGTATACTTATCGAGACCCCGATGAGGGGCGGTGGCTATGTCTCACAAGCCATTGGTGTTAGTTTGTTCACCTAAGATAATATACATGTGCTCATTAGGTTATGAGTACACTGGACGGACTCACCGGGAACATGCTAGTTGGTATTATACCTATTGTCAGATAGCAGTTCCCAGGTGACATGTGTATAGGTTAGTCTGTCGACTTGAGATCGCTATTTGTCTCGTGTGAGTTCTCACTGTGCTTTGATTACTACCCTATAATGGCTCAAATGAGTCGTGCAAACAGATTTTAGTTAGGTACTGTCCCGAGCCACATGGAGGCAAGGAGCGGATCGTCGGGGATTCGTCTCTCCCGGTATTGGGGGTTGATGTCACATTGTGCATGGGTGGCCATCACCAGAAATCCTTGGCCAAGGTAGTTTCTCAGTTAGTGATGGGTTTCATACCGACACGAAATATCGCGTTATTAGGGTCTGACTTTATCCTCCCTATAGACTCGATATACGATACTCTTATATGAACAGACCGGACTGGACGGATATTATCACGGATAGACTCAGTAGGGGTTCAGATGAGTTTGCTCGTCAGCCTCCCTTTCGCTCAATACCCGGGTAGCCATTACGTACAGCTAGTGCCGCCGACGTGTTTGTGGTTAAACCCACTGCTAGCGTATTGACGAGTCTTTAGAGTCCCACACAGAGGATTTCCCTGCTTCGGGCGAAACGATGTAGAGGCCGTATGGTTTTATGGCAGGGTTCGATCATATACGAGCAATTGTGCATGTATCATGATTCGAACGGATAATACTAGTGGGATTTGGTTTAAGCCGGATTCTAGTATTATATTGTTGGATTATTTTCGTATCTTTGTATTCATATTCTTCGGAATATGGATGCGGGTTTGTACATACGGATGGGGGGTATTCTTGTAATTAATTACAAGGTGCTTCTAGAAGAAGACACCTCATTTTAGTTTTAATCATTTGTTTAAATGGTTTAATGAGGTGAAGGGATGAGGTGTTATGGCATTTAATGAAGCATGACTCATGGGGTGACTCATGGTGGCACTGTTGAGGCATGCTTGATATGTTTAGTGTTGGGAGATATTTTCTTTAGTTGAGGCATTATTCTAAGCTCACAACACTTAGCAATTTTCTTGAGTTGCTTCACACTCTCATCCTCAAGCTTCTTCTTCTAACTCCACCCTAAAAGTCTCATGTGTTGAGAAATCTAGGATGTTTAGAGACAAATTAATCCATCATTAGACTCAACATCCTCTAGGGTATCTAGTTTAGCGAACTAGGTACCCTAATTAGCTTGGCTATGAGGTAGGAGCTCGAACTACAAATCTTCAGGTGGATCATCCTCGATGGAGGGAGACCGGTGAGCAAGCTTGATCATGGGGGCTTCTCGGAGCCTAGTAAGATGGTAGAAGGCCGAAGGACCCGTATCATTTAGTATAACCATACTAACTCCTTTATAGTTTTCTTGTTTACGGTTTATGGATAGATCCATTTTATGGGGTTGTTCCAGGACCAATTTAGAAAAATTTTGTTCCGTATACGGCCACAGTTTGATGGCCAGGGCGCTGGCATAACCCAACAACAAGAATTGCACGGAATAGAGATAGAAGTGATTATGCTAGGTAACACTTCGTATTTGATGAACTTACAAGTTTAGTCTACTATTGTCAATCAGATCAAAGCAGCTCAAACAAATGATGCCAAGTTGCAAAAGATCCAAGAACAAGTAGAAAGTGGACTTCGAACAGACTTCATCATTCACGAAGACGGATCTTTGAGATACGGAAGTAGATTGTGTGTACCACAAGGTTCTGTTCGGGAAGAGTTGATGAAAGAAACTCATAGCTCTCCATATTCAGTACACCCTGGTGATACAAAGATGTACAAAGATCTACGTCAACATTACTGGTGGCATAGAATGAAGCGTGAAGTAGCCAGAAGCGTAGCCAAGTGTTTGGTGTGTCAGCAAGTAAAAGCTGAATATAACAGGACTGGTGGTTTACTTCAACCGTTACCTATCCCAGAATGGAAATGGTAGCACATTACCATGGATTTCTTGACTGCTCTTCCTCGCAGCACGAAAGGTAACGATGCAGTATGGGTTATTGTAGATTGACTCACAAAGTCGGCTCACTTTATTCCCTTTCGAGATGGCCAATCTACCGAGACATTAGAAAATAAGTACATGGAGGAGATCATGAGATTATATGGAGTGCCGGTTTGCATTGTCTCCGATCGTGACACCAGATTCCGATCGCAGTTTTGGCGGAGTCTGCAAGCAAGCTTGGAAACGAGTCTGAACTTCAGCAGGGCTTACTATCTATAAACAGATGGACAATCTCAATGAACAATTCAGATCCTAGAAGACATGCTAAGAGCTTGTATGTTAGACTTTAGAGGATTGTGGGAAGATCACCTACATCTTGTGGAGTTTTCATACAAAAACAGCTACTAGGCGAATATTGAAATGACACCCTTTGCAGCTCTCTATAGAAGGAAGTGTCGTTCACCATTAAGTTGGGACAACATCGGAGATCGTGAACTCCTTGGACCTGAGATGATCATAGCAACTGTGGATGTAGTTCACACGATCAGGGAAAGAATGCGCATAGCCCAAGACCGACAGAAGCACTAGGCTGATGCAAAGTGTCGACACCTGAAGACCAAGTCTTTTTGAATATCTCTCCAAACTGAAGAGTAATCTGCTTTGGCAAGAGAGGTATGCTCAGTCCCAGATATATTGGACCGTTCGATATTCTCGAACGAGTCGGAGAAGTAGCATACCATTTGGCACTACCACCATCATTGGAAGGAGTGCACAACGTGTTTCACATATCCCAGCTCCAAAGATATGTGAGCGACCATAGTCACAGTCTTGATCACTCCGAGCTCACCATACAGACAGATCTATCTTGTGAGCAGCAACCCGTTGAGATCCTGGACAGAAAGGTAAAGACATTACGGAATAAGGAAGTAAACTTGGTCCAAATGATGTGGAGAAAAGATTCACCAGGAGAATCAACATGGGAACGAGAAGACGACATGCGTGCAAGATACCCTTGTTTGTAAATTAGTCCTGATATAATTGTAAATTTCGAGAACGAAATTTTTATAAGGAGGGTAGAATGTAACGACTCTATTTTTATTATACAATTTTTTTTAAAAGTTAATGTACAGAATGGAGTTTGCAAAACTGATGATACTTTAAATGTTTTTGTTTAAGAACAGCAAGAAAAAACTTGTAGCTCACTGGTAAAGCTTTGCACTGCTGTGACATAACCCATGTGTTCGAATCCCATCAGCCACATATATTTTTTTTCTGATTTTTCTTTTAAACTTTTTGGAATCCCAAAAGTTTACATGTGCAATACACGTAAGAAATGAAAAGACAGAAAATCAAACATGTGCAAAATACTGTATAAACCATATGGGACACGCGGCAAGAATCCAAGCACCAACCTCACAAGATTGGCCGGTGAGATTTTCCTATGGGTTGGCGACGCCGGCCCCCCCGTAGGGAATGGCCCCCGTGCTTTGCACACAACACCCCTTGGCCTACCACACTACTCCTGTTCTGTTTGATTTCCCTGAAAATTAACAGAGAATTAAAATGAAGATTTAAATACTTTTTAATTTTTTCTTCAATTCCAAAACCCTAATTCCACACTATAAATACAACCCCATACCCTAGACCCTCTTCATTCTGAAATCTATAGTCAAAATTCTCAAAAATTTCTAAGTCTAAGAAGAGTACAAGTGGAGTTAGACAAGGTCAACTTCCGGCGAGGATTCGAGACTATTCCGGCGACCCCGCGACTCAACAAAGCTACCTTTCTCTTCCTATACCTCCATTTTCTCCTTTAACTTGTAAGTCATATCTCTCTTCTCCTCTTTTTACATTAAAAATATCTTTTTTCAAAACATGTAGGTAAGAGGAGTTATACCGACATTTGTTTCTAAAACCTTTGAAAACTACAATTCTTCTTAAGAATCAATTGTTCTTATGTATGTACCTTGCTTGTTAATCGTTAGCTAATATTTAGAAACAAATTTCACTTTAAAACTCTATGTTATATAACTTTAATTAAGCTTTTACAGTTAAATACCCTGAAGTTTACATACGACATCTTTTAATCATTTTGCTTAGTTTACCTTTAGAAAACCTCACGAGATAATGACTTATCTCTCACATACGCACATCTTGCCATAGTGCGATTCTCTTGAAACAATACCTTTGTGGCAAAATACAACATTTCATCAAAATACCTTAAACCATTAAAAACCCGGATTTCTTTAAATTGCGTTACTTAATTCTTTGCGATTATGCTTCTACAACCCACATTTGGGGAACTCGCTATTGGATAGTGCTGATTATCGCACATCCTTGGGCTAGTAGAGCAAGATGCAGACCTCCTCACGGAGCATATGATCTTGAAGGAATTTTCATACAATTTTTAAGAAAAATGAGAATTTCTATTTAATAATAAAAATTTATTTTTAATAATTATATAAATATCATCAAACCACATATTTTCAATATATAATAAATTCCATGTTTTCTAAACAAAATAAAAGATTGACAAGTTTCGCCAAAAAACCATCAAGAATCAATACAGGTCAAACATTACACTAAAATACCATGAAATATTCAAGTTATATATATATTTACTGTTATACTTCATTCTTTAAAAATTTACATCCATGAAAACTCTAAATAATATAAATAAATACTTGAGATTTATTTTGAAAGTATCAAAAATATTTTTCATAAGACCCCCTCAAGTTATATAAAATTACAATAAGGACCTTAGTAAATATGGTTTTAAGAGGAATCAATTCTCTTGAGCCTCAAGGAGCCGGAGAAAGTGAGTGCTTGCCTATTTAAGCTAGAAAACTAAAACGGAGTTATCAATGGTAATTGTCTTCGAAAGATACACAAATCCTGCCCTCCATGTGCAGTAGTTACCGATAACTCCAAAACCTAATTCAGGATCCAAATCTGTTTAAGTGTCTGACTCAATCTGAGTCTTAGTCTAATCTGTATCCAAATCCAAACATAACTCCAATTCAACATGAATCCAATATATCAAACATGTATGCTTGATCTTGAACTTGAATATGAATACCAGATCAATATCAAACATGCAACATGACTTGATTTGACCGAATCACGACTATATCTCTAACTTGACTGCATGACTACCATTTACATCTTGAATCAGTTTACATGAACAATTTATACCATGGTCTCGGCAAGTCTGATAACTCTAATTCAATACAATATACATTACGGGGTTTTAACGGGGTAGACTGGTACGGAATGTGTTAAAAGTGGCACGATAATGGACACTAAAAGACACCTACATGAACATCCATGCCGTTGTCCCGTGGGTTTTGCCGGGGCCTTATACTTTCCATTTCTCTTAGTCCACGGGATAGTTGGACTCCTCTCGTATACACTGATACATTCTATACCAAGTTACAAACAACTACGTTAGCATAACAAACATATACCTTACCAGTTCTGCTCTCTTTACTTGTCTATTTCATTCTATCTTTTGGGACTTACTGAGCGCTAGTTCGCTGACGGCATTCCCGTTTCTTCTTTCTTTGAAATGTTGTCAGGAGGACTCGACTCTCTGGAGATCAAGCCCAGCCAGGACGATTTGGAGCAGTTCACTGAGGAGCCAGATTTCTGGTTCTAACTTGTACTTACTTTTCTTTCAGTTCATATGTCATTTTTTAGGCATCGCTTTCTTTCATTGTATTTTACTTTTCAGTTGTATGTAAAGAATGGTTATCAAAAAAGCTGCTGTTTATTTATATCTATTGTCATTTTTTGTGCTTTTACTTATATTGATTATTTACGCTGAACTTGTTTACTTTTGAGTAAATACGTAGCCTGCCTCGTCACGTCTTCTTCCCTATACACTGGGAAGCGGGGTGTGACAGCGGCGGTTCCGCGACCATGTCACATCATCTATTGTTCGTATTTCATGGGTAGTTTGGTAATTTTGTATGGGCTCAGAATATGACCCTAGGGTTTCATTTCACTGCCTATAAATACTCCAGATCAGAGCCGTATGAAAGATATATATTTTTCACTAGTTTTGTGTTAGAATTTTGTGTAGCCTCTCTTTTTTCTTCATCTTACTCCATTAAAATTGTAGCGAGAGTTTTTGAGTGGATGATAAATGATGAAGAGTTCTTTTTATATGCATGTCTTGTAATTTAGTTTTTGTATATGTTGCTTATAATTTTCTTTGTTGAGTAGTTGTTGTTTTTGTTTGTTCTTTTTCTTCGTCTCTTTTCTTTTATCCTTACAACCATGATAGTTAAGAGTGATCTTTGCCTGGGTGAGGTCCCAAATAGCCAGTTGTAATTTTCTATCTAATTTCTTTTTATCTTCTTTGTTTGTTTTATTTTCTTTTTCTTTTATAATGAGTGAGTAGTTTCTCACTTGTTAGGGTAGGATAAGAAAAGTTTGAGAGAATGAAATCTCTCTCACTCTTTTTTTTGCCCAACAACTTAATTCGAACTCCCGTCAAGACAACCACAATCCGCTCTCTACGGCACCCTATCCTTTATAATAGCGGTGACACCTTAGTAAGACTGGTTGTGATTAAATTGACTGAAGGTTATGTCTAAGAGCCAAGAATGGACGGTCAAGGACCAAAAGGAAGGAACTAAGCATTGGAAAGCCTAGCTTATACTCGCGAGTTTCCTTCCTAATCGTGCTAATCCCCGTTGTTTCCGATTACCGTAACATCGAAATCAAGAGTGGTAAACGAAAGAATTAAGCGAACTCCTAACTCAAACTAACATAATCCTAACCCTAACCCTACCAAGCTCTATTGACATATATATCTAGCACATAGTTAACTTTGAACAAACTCGGACAATTTGGACTTAACTCGTTAAAACACCAAAAAAAATATTCCCATCTCTCCGTGGATCGACCCGTACTCAACCGGCTAGAAACCGAGCGAAACCGTCTTTATTGCGGTAATTAAAATTAGCATACAAGAAATCTAACAATCAATCAGCACCCATCATCTTTTTCTTTATCATCTATGATGTAGATACACCAAATTTCACGTGATTTTATGACTTTGTACTGTTGATTTAGTGGGTGCAAAATTAACGGTTTACCGAAATATAAATTTTTATATTGCTAACTCAACGGTGAAAAAGTGATAGAATCGCATGATATTTGGAATATCCATATCTTAGATGATAATGACGATGGTGATGGACGCCGATCGTCAAAAAATGTCATAGATGGTGTATTTTTTCGACGCCGTAGGAGGAAATTCCCCCCTATGACACATTTCCTCCATTATTTTCATGTTATATATATACATATGCGCACACAATAAATTAGTTTCTATTAGTATCATATCGAGATTAAGTTATTGCCGCAGTTATATAATTAGTTACTTTTGATTTTATACATACGTTATCTATTTATTATTATTTGTATATGTATATGATATATATACCTATTTGTTCACATAAGTTATTAATATTCCAATCATTTCATAGTATAATGAGAGTATTAAGAAGTCATCTTAGAATACCTTAACTATATAAAAAAATATAGATTTGTTTTTGTTCATGTTTTATTATAAATCACCGATATGATCTTTTGTATATTTCATGCATGTTCGTTTTTTTTGTTGATGCACTTCATGTCACGGATGCATCTTATTCATGTTTTTATTTTTCTTTATACCTTATGTTACAGGCATACCTTAAATTTCCATACAGGGGAGACTTAGCTTTAATTATATTTTCTTAGTGATCCAGTGACCGCTCTGTCGTACTCAACTAGCTTACGAGCGACAACGTCTTCCTATGATAATTAGGAAATGCATGATTTAGGTTAAGCCATCTTTTCGTTACAAATTAAAATATGTTTTTCTCATAACTCAAGGCGATGGAATCCCAAGGCCCTAAAGCTCCTCCACCATCCATCTCTTTGAAGTCTGGAAGGCCCTTCCAGAACGAGACCTCTTTCGGGTCCTTTTACGCAAAAATCTATTTTAGACTTGATTTAAAATAAGCATAACTCTTAAAGTAGGAACCCAAACAAGGTGAGGTTTGATTTTTGGAACAACTCTAGTGAATTGGTTATCTTTCTCTCTAAGGTTAATTTTCCTAAAAGCTAAAAGACCCTTTTAAAATGTGTTTTCATAATATGCGACGAATCGGGACAGAAACAGGAATTATCTGCGCAGCTGTCGTAAAACTTGAATAACTCCCTACCTGTTTATCGAAATGCGATAATTCTTCTTGGAAAATGTTCAAAACAGATAGATTTTTAATTCTTGTTTTATAACCAAATCCATATAACTATCATGACCCTTTCAAAAATACACTACCACCGGCATATGTTTTCTAAAAACCGCTTTGGCCTGCTCTGCGCGGCATTAGAAAAAAATCCATAACTCTCTCATTTGGAAACCGAATGATGCAAACTCAGTCTCGTTGTTTGCACAACTTCCTGAGCTAGAAACTTGACCTTGATCATTATTTTTCAATTATAAACCAATACTACTTTTTTCTGCTTGCGACCTTGATATATATTCTGACCTGAATTTAAACTACGGTTTCATTGATGCATTATTGCTATCATGTTTTCATCATGAATTTCATGAATTGCAAATCTTGAATCTTATGAATATGATATGATATACATGTATAATTGAAACTCGTGTTATTAGATATATATATACATATATATGCACTTCAATTATATGAATACCATGGGGATGGGGTAGCTCGAAGAATGTGGGTATTTATATGTAACAGGGGATCATACATGTTTCTCGTGGTTCCGGAGAATACAGTAATTGTATGAATCTACTGAATCTCGTGAATCTTGTGTTCCTATTATTTTGTGGAAAAAACGGAATTTCCTAATTATATGTAAACCTTTCACAATTCAAGCTTATAACTATAAACACTGCATTGTCGAATATCATGATACTCTAGTTGCCTTCCACTGATAGACACATGCTTATTTTTTGATATACATTCCTATTTACTTTCCGCTGTTATTTTCATGCCAAATTTATTATGTATATCATATTTTCTTTATAATACTGTGTTTTTTAAACTGAGAACTTTAGTTCGCTGACCACATTTTATTTTTCTTGTTTTCTTATTTTCTTTTCTGGGAAATGTCATCAGGCGATTTTGGGGTAAGTGATGAGACTCAATATGAGGTCAAGCCAACAGAGGAGGACTTTGATCATCTTTCTTCTCAAAGCCAATCACTAATATTCATCTCAGTGTGCTTTTATTTTAGGCGCTTTTCTTCATATCCCTTATGTCGTTTCTTTGTTGAACATCTGTGTCTAGTTGGATTCAAATTTGTAATAAGTATTGCTGGATTTATTTTTAGGATTTTATATGATTTAAGTTCTTGTATTATATTTGTATGTTTCTGTTTATATAGACGCATAACATATTCATGTCGGGGAGGAGTGCTTCTCAGTATGAATACGTTGCGGGCCATGTTAGCTCTCGCTCTCCGTTTTTTGGGAAGCGAGGGGTGACATATATTTTTCATTACTAAACTAAAATCATGAAATGTTTAACTCTTAACAATTATCTTTCTTTCGACTTTTTAATATTTTGCATGCTAAATCGTGAATATTTTCAATATTTTACCGGTAAAACCTAAGCAACGAGAAAAAATAGAAAGAGATTTTAATAAAAGGCGTTGATCAGAATTTTTCCACTAAGCCTAGCAGTATCAGATAAAAGTGTGATAAATATTGGGTAAGGATTCAATAAAAAAATTCCATTATTTAAATATAGTAAAAGAATTAAATAGGGGTTAGATAGGAATTATTCTATTATCTCATACACCTTTATACATGTTATATAGATAAGTCGTAATCTGATATAAGCGGGATTCGAATCCCAAAGCTCATTCTCGACTAAAAGAAGCTTTTACCACTTGCCTACAAGGGCACTCGCAAGATATATGGTGTTAGGCGGTGTTCATATCTCGATGGTATTAACCTTTGGAATTGTTTTTTATTTTTAAGGTACATATTGATAGTGTGGCCATAATTTTTGCTGCTGTCAATTTGGCAGTAACATTTGTTGCAAATTTTCACCTCTTTCTCGCATTTGGTTTTCCTAATCCTAGTAACAATTAAGGACTAGTTCGGATGAGCGGTGTGAAACTATGGTTTGTAACCATACCTTATTTTGGGGTGTGTTCGGATGAGTTTAGTTAAACCATGGATTTATAAGTATAATTTTCTTTAAAAAATTAATATATTGAAAAAAAGTACAGAGGGCCCACCATTTAAATTTTTTAGGGGGAAACCATCTTCACGCTGAAAGGAAAATAAAAAAAATTATTTGGGGCGGGGGAGGGGCGGCAGGGGGCAGCATCTTCCCCACCGCTCGTTTTGAGCGGTGGGCGCTCATCGTCGTTCCCTCCGAATGGGGGACGAGCCCTAAACCAACCAAACATAGAAAATAAATATTTTTTGCAATAGGTGTTGCAAGTAGCTTTTTTTTTTCTAATAGCCAAACAGATCTGTGTAGCAATTGTTAAAAAATTAAAGTTGTCATGTCCTACTTCCCAAAACACGGAAACAGGTACATGACGAGTCCCATGACATATTTGTTTCGAGAAGGTCATATTCCAAAGTAAATATGCTAAACATAAAATAAGAAATATAAATATAACTAGAATTTAACATGAGATTTAAACTTCAAAAACTTTATTTACATTCCAACTTGATACATTTACAATACATGAGTTCAACTGAAACGAAATACAAGAACAGACTAAATAGGTGGCGTACATAAACTGAAAGAAAAGATGAGTTAAGCTAAACTTGAGCAGTGATCTGGTAGATGTCCGTCAGCGAACTTTCGCTCGGTAAGCCCCCAAGAAAAATGGCGTGAAGTATAAAAGTATAATGACAAGTTGGAAATGGATATCATGAAGCAATGGTCTAGAAGATATGGTGTTTAAATATGTCATTTAATATAAGCATGGCAATTCTATGTTATATGAAAGTTCTATATAACATGGCAAAGTAACTTGAGCATAGCAAAATAGTATAGCATAGCCGTGTAGTGTAGGTATAGTGAACATGAAGTGCATGTAAGTATCTTAAAAGGCCTTTACATGGGTAAACTAATTTAACGTAAGTTCAAGGGTGAATGTCAACCAATCTCAAGAGTGTTCTCGAACCCAACAGGATGTAATTCAGTGATAAGAAAGCACGGGCCCGAATCAAGTGTTTGTAACGGGACTTCAACCTAGTGTTGAAGTATTCCAAACTTAACATGCTATAATACACTAGCAAGGAAATACGGGTCCTCATGATAGATTGCTTGTATTAGTAGATATGGATTCATAATCTAGGGGGACTCCTGAGATTTTGTTGGATTCGTACTTTAACTACCCAACAACCCCGTGTATTCTAGATTATACTTAAAATTATTGGTCTTGCTCGAATCCATGAATATATCAAGTTGCAAGATTGAGTTCCTGTCAAAATCAAGTATTCGTGTCAAGTAGTCATGTATTCATGTCAAGTTATATTCATGGTTCGAGTCAAGTCAGTTTCAAGAGTAGACATTGGGTTCAGGTATTCATGTTAATTTCAAGTGTCAAGTTCAGGTTCATGTTTGAGTTCAAGTTCAAATTCATATCTGAGTCATGTTCAAGTTTGTATTCAGCTTATAGTCATTTTATATTACTAGATTTAAATCTTTTGAATAATTTTAATCTTGTAAATTCTTAAGTTCAGGAATAATCGGACAGCCGCTGCACATGGACGACAAGATTTATGTTTTTTTCCAAGACGATTGCCATTGATAACCCAGTTAATTTATAGTGTTATCTAACCTAAATAGGCAAGACTCACTTTCTCCAGCTCTCTAAGGCTCAAGAGAAATGATACCGCTTAAACCTATATTAATCTAGGGTCCTTAAAAATTTATTCTTTTTGTTTACATTATTTGCATTTCTCGAGGGGGTTTTATGAAAAATGTTTTAATATTGTTTAAAAATAAACCTCGATGATGATTTAGAATATTAAGTGTTTTTATAAAAATGTATTTTAGTTTTAGTGTTATTTTAGTAATAAAACCTAACTTTTAAAAGTTTATGGTATTTTTATGAAAACTACTATTTTTGGAAATTTTGATAGTATTTTATTAAAATATTAATTTTTTATTTAAAAATATATTTTTCACAATTTTTTTTCATTGAAAATACAGATTCATTATTTTATATAATTTTCTAAAGTTTAAATTGTTTTAAAAAGTCGTATTTCTTTACACTGTATTTTACTTCTTTTTAAGACCGAATTCTCCGTGAGGAGTTCTATATCTCACTCTAATATCCCAAGGACATGCGATAACCCGCACCATCTGTAAATGGGTTCCCGTAAAATGGTTGTAGAGATGTAATTGCAAAAGATTTAAAATATCGATAAAAACACCTTTATAAAAGTAATGGTATTTTAATATAATTCTTTCATTATGGGTAAAACTTTGTAATCTAAAATATCATGCTATGAAACCATAGTGTATGTGATGGGGTAAATCGTTACCCCGTGAATTTCTATAAGTATAAATTCTAGATATCGGCAAAAGGATACTTTTAAAGTTCATGATATTTATTCGTTATTTGTAATCTACATGTTATTTAACATAATAAACATTATATAAAAATTGTGAGATATGGAAAGAGTTGTAAATTTGTATTTTCTTGAGATTATGGCATGAAAATTTATGATGAACATGTCGAATTGCAATGCATATATTTTTAAATTAAACTTGTTTATAATACCGTATTCTTTCGCGTCGATGTAAGAGGAGAAAAAGAAAAGAAAAGTTGTAACGACTCTGTTTTTAATGTACGGAATTTTTTTAAAGTTAAAGTACTAAATGGAGTATTTGCAAACCTAAATATGCAATAAATATTTAATTTGTTTTAAAATAGCAAGAAAGCACTTGTAGCTCATTGGTAAAGCCTTGCACTACTATGACATAGCCCCTGTGTTCAAATACATCCAGCCACATATTATTTTTAATGATTTTTCTTTTAAAATTTTTGGAAGCCCCAAAAGTTTACACGTGCAATACACGTAAAAATGAAAAGTCACTAAAATCAAACATGTGGAAAATGATATATAAGGAGATACAAACACGTGGCACCAATTCAAAACCCCACCCTTCCTAAACGACTGACGAAGATCCCCAAAGGGCCAGCGGCGTCGGGCCCCCCGTTGCAAATGCCTCCTAATTTTACCCCAACACCCCTTGGCCTCCCCCCACTACTCCTCTTCTGCTTGAATTTCCTGCAATTATCCTGAGAATTAAAAATCATCATTAAACCAATGTTTTAATGCATTTTAATTCCCTAAACCCTAATTCTATCCTATAAATAACACCCCACACCCTAGCACTCTTCATTCTGAAATCTATCATAAAAACTCTCAAAATTTTCCAAGTCAAATTAGTTGTACAAGTGGAGTTAGCCCAATGTCATCTTCCGGCGACGACTCGGGACAAATCCAGCGACACACGTGACACTACGAAGCTCTCAAACCGTTTCTCTACCTCCCCTCTCTCATCTAATCCAATAAGTACCATCTCTTCTCCTCTCTTCCCTATTAAAAAAATTCTCTTCTCAAAACTCATCGGAAGCGGAGTTATTCCGACTTCCGATTCTAAATTTGTTAAAAACACATCTTTTCTTAATAACCAAATATCCATATTGTTACATCTTGTTTAGTAATCTTCAAACAAATATTTAGAACAAGTTTCAATTCAAAATACAATGTTATACAACTTTTATTTCAATTTTACGGTTAAATACCACAAAGTTTACTTACGGCATTATTTAATCATATTTGTTCATATTACCTTTAGAAAACTTACAAGGTAATGACCTACCTCATCAAAATACTCATCATGACATAGCACGATCACTTTTGGAACAATATTTTGTGGTATAAATACAATTTTTCATTTAAATACCATAAACTATTAAAAACCGTATTCTTTAAATTGTTTTAAATTAAATTCCTTACGATTACGTCTCTACAACCCATTTTTGGGGAATCCGATTAGGATGGTGCAGATTATCGCACATCCTCGGAACTAGTAGAGCGAGATTCAGACATCCACACGGAGCATCCGATCTCGATGGAATTTTTAATATAATTTTTAAGAATAATGTAACTTTCTATTTAATAAATAAATCATATTTTTAATAATTATATATATATATATATATATATTATCAAAACATCTATTTTATATTTATAATAAATTCCATGTTTTCTAAACATAAGAATCACAAATTTCATAAATATACCATTAACAATCCATACAAGTCAATTTACACTAAAATACTATATACTATTTAATCTAGCTTTATAATCATTAGAGTACTTCACTTTAAAAAAATTGCATCCATGAAAACCCAAAATACGATAAATAAATGCTTGAGATTTATTTTGAAAGTTTATCAAAACTATTTTTCATAAAACCCCTCAAGTTTATTAATTTATAATAAGGACCCTAGTAAATATAGGTTTAAGCGGGACCAATTCTCTTGAGTCTCATGGAGCCGAAGAAAAGTGGGTGCTTGCCTATTTAAGGTAGGAAACTAAAACAGGGTTATCAATGGTAATTGCCTTAGAAAAAGTCACAAATCATGCCGTCCATGTGCAGCAGTTACCGATAATTCCAAAACCTAATTCAGGAATCCAATTCTGTTTAAGTGTCTGATTTAGACAGAGTCTCAGTCTAATCTGAATATAATTCCAATCTACATACAATTCAAATATAACTCCAATTCAACATGAATCCTTATATACTCTGGAAATTGAAACATGAATACCATAATACTATACAATATCAATATGAATTGAACTGACTGATCCATGGATATACATTGACTTGATTACGTGACTATCCGTTTACATCCTTATCCGTTTACATGAACAATTGATATCGTGGTTTCAACAAGTCTTTCAGCTATAAACAATACAATAAACATTACGGGGTTTTAAAGGCGTAGATTGGTACGGAATGTGTTAAAAGTGGCACGATGATGGTCACTTTAATACACCTAACCTAAATATCCGTTGCCGTTGTCCCGGGCTTGACGTGTCCTTGTGCTACATATACCATAGTCCACGGAATAGTTGGACTCCTCTCGTATACACTGGCATATTCTGTACCAAGCTACAAACAATTACGTTAACATAACAATCATACATTATACCAGTATATTCTCTTATATGTCTATTCTATTTCTATCTCTTTTTGGGACTTACCGAGTGATTGTTCGCTGACGACATTCCTTTTCTATTCTTTCTTTGGAATGTTGTCAGGAGGACCCGACTCTCTAGAGATCGAGCCCAGCTCAGAAGACATGGAGCAGTTCATTGAGGACCCGGAGCTCTAGTTACTTATATATACTTTTACTTTCAGTTCATGCCATTGTTTAGGCATTGATTTCCACATTGTATTTACTTTTCAGTTGTATTGTAAAGAATGTCTAATAAATAAAAAAGTTGTTGTTCATTTACATCTTATGTCTTTCTTGTGTACATTTATATTATATTGTATATTTACGCTTAACGTGTTACTTCTGAGTAAATATGTCGTGGGCATAGTCACATCTCCTTACCGTACACCGGGAAGCGGGACGTGACAGGTTTTGTTGGCCGCCCATGTAGGTCAGTTCTGCATGGAAACTTAAGCAATATAACACAAGAATTATAAGATTCAGCAACTAAACATTCTTTATATTTCATATTCCTTGAATCTATCCTAACCTTATTTTTCTTTCAAGGTTATGGATTCTCCGAATAACATAAGCACCAAGGTGAATGGAAACACACCACCACCTCTTCCACTTACGTCTACCGTTGTAGCTCCGATCAATGAGCAGATGGTACTGCTCGAGGCAATAAAGAGCCTCCTGGAGGGACAGTGGTAGACCGCTATCCTACTGAACCGTCCTGAAGCGGAAGCACCTGGAGTGATGCAATCCCGGGCACTGCATCCTAAGCAATTCTCTAGGAAAGAGAGCCCTTTGGAAGCTAAGGAATGGGCTCAATCAATCGAAGATGATCTGGCAGCAGCACAAGTTCCATACATTGCTTGGGTAAGGGTTGCGAAGTTGCAACTTACCGATAACGCCCGAGTATGGTGGAAGGCGGAAGAAAGCCGTATTACTTAGCCGATCGAATGGAAGACTTTTTGCGACATGTTTGACGCGAATTATTTTCCCGAGACTGCCCGATTTGACATGGAGCAGCAATTCATCCACCTACAACAAGGCTCTATGTGGAGCAAATCCGTGGATGAGTATGATGCTGAGTTCACTATGTTGAGCAGGTAAAATATGTCTCAAATATTCGAATTTTCTGATATCACATACTACATAGCTAACACAAGACCATAACAGGTTCTCGGCACATCTCATACCGACTGCTGAGATCAGGGCCAAAAGATTTTAGTAGGGGTTGGACCAGGAGAACTAAGCTGCATTAGCTACAGAGGATTTTCCAACCCACGACTTAGCTATGAAGGCTGCCCGTCGATACGAGCCAGTAGTGAAGAAGAAGGGTAGACGTCAATCTGCCGGTATGAAGCGCCCTGCTACTCAGTTAGCAGAAGGAGTCTCTTCCAGGCCACCGTTTGTACCCAGGAGACTGCGAATACCATTCAACCGGCCCAGTCCAGACTTTTGCACCTACTACAGGAGGAATGAACACCTGGTGAAGGACTGCAGGCGTGATAATCATCTTTGCTTAGTCTGTGGCTCATCCAAACATGATATTGGATCTTGTCTTTGTAGACTCAATCCAAATCCTGCTCCAAGACCAGTAATCACCTATCTGTTAGGTTCCTAAGCACGAAAACAAAGTTTTGGATGGTATCATCCATGCCAATTTCAAAAATTTTCCTTGCTAGAAGAACCCTAACCTAGAATCTTTAACTACAGATTTAGACGATACGATATGTAAACAACTTTACAACTAAATGAACAAGGAATACAACCTTTATAGACCGGTCTTTCACTTCAATAGCTCCGTGTAGTAGTCCCTTCGCTCCAAGTAGTGATCTTGCGGACTCTAGAACGGCTCCACAAGGTGAAAGGAACGAGCTTGCACGGAGTCTTCGAGGCCGAAGATGATCTACGTCGAGGAGACACTAACTCAAGCTACTTCTTCACTAATGAGGGATTAGTGAAACTAACACCCTAAATTAAATGGCTAATCTAGTAGAGGATGATGAAGTAGGAATTTTTCTCACTTTGGAATTTATTTTCTCACAATTTTTCTTTACTTGCTTAAAAACAAGAGAGCTTAGCTCTTGAGGACGAAGAAGATGAAGAAATAATGGATGAGAGAGTGAATGGCAACCATGAGTGAGTTTGTATCATATACTAATTCATGTAGATACATAACCATGGCTAAGTGATAATGGTTAAGTTAATAAATATCTTAAGTAAAACAAAATTAGTGGACTAAGTTAAAGCATCCACAAGCTTCCACAAGCTTCATGCATGTGACTAATTTCCATCTAATTTTGGATTTACTTAAAATAAATAATCCTCACAATTATCATAAGTATAGTGTAAGTCTCATACACCCATGTAGTGTGTATCATCAAGCATGACACAAAAAATATACATTAATATATATCAGATATATACTATATGCATACAAGTGAGAAAAAGAAATATTTAAGTGAGCTAATATTAGTTAATGTAATCTAGTATATCAAATATACAAATATATATTAAATTATCAAATCAACACTTGATTTAATAATCCGGCTATATCGCATATAACCGACTAATATCATATGTATTATCTTATCGAATCAACACTTGATTCGGTAATATTGTTATATCACATATAACCGACCGATACGAATAAATCACGAGAATAGAATACGGTATCACATACTCGTATTAATCTCGGTCCCGCACATATCACATATGTGCTATTACTTCTTTTTGCCTGAGCCAGTAAACCTTTGTGTAGGACTCTAAAGACTCGTCAATACGCTGGCAGTAGGTGATGATCATATCAAACACCCACAAGCCGTCAGCGGTACTAGCTGGATGTAACGGCCATCCGGGTATTGAGCGATCAGAAGATCAACAAACAAGCCCGCTCTAGCTCTTGTAAAGCCTGTCAGTAACACTACCGTATAGTCCGGTTTCTTCGTCTGATATGTCGCATATCTAGTCTAGGGTTGGTAAACGTCAAACCCCAGTAACCGATAAGTCGTGCTAATGTGAGGCTTATAACGGGTCGAGAAACTATTGATAACACTTATCAGTAAATCTCCGTAGCAGCCCTGGCCAGGGACTTATCATTATAGACAATCGAGCACAGCGTAATATCAACCCCCAATACCGGGAGAGACGAATCCCTTCCTATCGCTCATTGCCTCCATGTGATTCAGGACTATACCCAAAAGCCACCGTTTTGCATGTTCTCTTGAACGTGGTAAGGTGGAAATCAAAGCACAGTGGGAATCACACAAGACTCTATGACGATCTCGGGTTTACAGACTAACCTGTACAAGTGTCACCAGAGAACTGATATCTGACGATAGGTATAATACCAAGTAGGAGTTCTCGGCGAGTTCGTTCAGTGTACCCAGTCTCCACTGAGTACCCGTATACCATCTTTGATGTCAAACACCAATGGATATGGGATCATCTATCACCCATCATATGGGTCAAGAAGCGTATGCGCTAGTCTACTCTGGAATATCGATGCCCTGTCTCGATACACCCTCGACAAGGAACAATTATAGGATGTACTTGTGGACTACCCTTGGCCTTACTAGTATGATCTCCATCGTAGGCCTGGTAGTCAAGTATACATCTTAAGGGCTTTATCAACATGTGAGAGCAAGACAATATCACAATACAAGTCTACATGTTAAGACAAAGTGCAACCATATAACATATTATCATGTCGAGCAAGAAAGTCCTCTCTATATATAAGTCCAAGCATCCACTATAATATACATCATATGTACAACAATGGCCTCTGGGGCATATACATAACTAACACTATCCGCAGCGGCCAACTATCCAGGCACCTGCACCACGTCTTGCTCTCCCTGCTCCACCTCCTCATGGACCTACTGCACCTCCTCCTCATCAGTTACATCAAGCACAAAGGAACCTGCCTCAAGGACAGAGGAATGGACAGAGGAATGTTCCTCTAGTAAGGAGGAATGTACCGAGGCGACAAGCTTTCACAATAACTGTGGAAGAAGCTGAAGCCACTGGCCAAGTCATTACTAGTAACTCTTTTCTTTCAAGATTTCATTCAATCCTTATACATATCAAATATCTTTTCCTATACCTAAAACATATCCCACATAAACTTAGGTACGATCTTACTAGCCTCACTTCATGCACTAGCACTCTTCGATACTAGAGCATCTCATTGCTCTATGTCGCAACGGTTCGTCCAAACTCATACGATTCCAGTCAAACGGCTTGTATCCAGCTGGAATGTCGGTTCAGGGAATGGCGTTCTAAAGGTAACAATAGGATACAACCTATGTCCAGTGGTCGTCTGCAGCAGATAATTTTATGTTGGCTTCAAGGTGCTGGACATATCGAACTTCGATGTAGTTTTGGGTATGGATTGGCTAGGAACTTTCTATGCTACCACCGACTATCGCCAAAGGAGAGTAGAGTTCGAGATTCCAGAGCATCCGGACTTTTATTTCAAAAGTGGAGACCGTACACTGGAGCCTAGCACATACAAAGAAAAACCGAAGAAGGCAGTGATTGCAACTCTAAAGGCGGGAGAAGATAAGCCAGAGGTAGTTCGAGAATTCGATGATGTATTTCCTGAAGACATATCAGGTTTGCCTCCTGATCGAGTTCTTGAATTTGGAATTGATTTAGTACCTGGAGCACAACCGGTGATCAAAGCACCATATCGCTTAAGTTCAGAAGGGTTGAAGGAGATCTGTACTCAGCTGGACGAACTTCTGCAGAAAGGATGGATTCGTCCCAGTACTTCAAGTTGAGAATCTCCAGTTTTGCTCGTAAAGAAGAAGGAAGGTTCTTACAGAATGTGCATTGATTATAGAGTTTTGAATGAAGTCACGATAAAGAACAAGTATCCACTACCGCGAATCGACGATCTGTTCAATCAGCTAAGTGGGTATTGCGTTTTCTCAAAATTTTATCTTCGTTTGGGTTATCATTAGGTGAAGGTCAAAGAGTCTGATATTCCGAAGACGGCATTCAGGACTCGCTATGGACATTATGAGTTTCTCATGATGCCATTTGAAGTGACCAATGCACCGGCCATATTCATGAATCTAATGAACCAGGTTTTTCGAGAGTACCTAAACAGGTTTGTTGTCATATTCATTGACGACATTCTGGTGTATTCTAAGAGTCGGAAAGAACATGCTGAACATTTGAGGATTGTCCTGGAGATTTTGCGACAGCATCAACTCTATGCCAAGTACAACAAGTGCGAGTTTTGGCTAGAACAAGTCGGATTTCTCGGACATATCGTTTCAGGTGAAGGAATCTCTATAGATCCAGCTAAAGTATTAGCAGTAAACGAATGGCCGACATCAAAGACAGTGAAGGACATTCAAAGTTTCTTGGGATTAGCAGGATACTACCGAAGATTCATAAAAGTCTTTTCGAAGATTGCAACACCCCTGACCAAGCTCATACATAAAGATGAAGAATTCGTGTGGTCAGAAGCACGCGAACAAGCTTTTGTAGAACTCAAGTTAAGATTGACATCAACATCTATTCTCATACTACCGGACCAATCAGGAGGTTCGTTGTGCATTGTGATTCATCCGGTAAGGTATTAGGATGTGTTCTACAGTAGCACAGTAAAGTTGTAACTTATGCATCAAGATAGTTGAAGATTTATGAGCGTAATTATCTTCTTAGAGAACGGGTGGATATATACACAGACCACAAACGTCTGAAGTATGTGTTTACTCAGAAAGAGCTTAATATGCGGCAAAGAAGATGGCTAGAACTTATGGCGGACTTCGATATCAACCTACAATATCATCCAGGGAAGGTGAATGTAGTTTCTGATGCACTTAGTCGCCAACCACTATCAATGAATCTCACCACACAGTGAAAGTTATAGAAAGATTTGCATCAGATGGAGATAGAAGTGGTCATGCCAGGTAACGCTTCAAGTTTGATGAACTTACAAGTTCAGTCTACAATTGTCAATCAGATCAAAGCAGCTCAAGCAAACAATACCAAGTTGCAAAAGATCAGAGAACAAATAGAAAATGGACTTAGAACAGATTTCATCATCCATGAAAACGGATCTTTGAGATACGGAAGTAGATTGTGTGTACTACAAAGTCCTGTTCGGGAAGAATTGATGAAAGAAGCTCACAACTCTTCATATTCAGTACACCCTGGTGGTACAAAGATGTACAAAGATCTACGGCACATTACTGATGGCATAAAATGAAGAGTGAAGTACTCAGAAGCGTAGCCAAATGCTTGGTGTGTCAGTAAGTAAAAGCTGAACATCACAGGACTGCTGGTTTACTTCAACCGTTACCTATTACAGAATGGAAGTGGCAACACATCACCATGGATTTTATGACTGATCTTCCTAGCAGCATAAAAGGTAATGATACAATATAGGTTATTGTGGATCGACTAACAAAGTCGGCTCATTCTATTCCTTTTCATGGCCAACCTACCGAGACACTAGCAAAGAAGTATATGGAGGTAAGTTTGAATCTAACTCTTCAATGTGTACTATCTCTGATACCCATGAACTCATGCAAGAGATAGTGAGATTACATGGAGTATCGGTTTGCATTGTCTTCAATCGTGACACCAGATTCCGATCACAATTTTGGCAGAGCCTGCAAGCTAGCTTGGGAATGGGTCTGAACTTTAGCACAGCTTACCATCCACAAACAGATGGTCAGTCTGAGCAAACGATTCAGATCATTGAAGATATGCTAAGAGCTTGTATGCTAGACTTCGGAGGATCGTGGGAAGATCACCTACATCTTGTGGAGTTTTCATACAGCAACAACTATCAAGAAAGTATTGGAATGCCACCTTTTGCCGTGTTCTATGGAAGGAAGTGTCATTCACCTTTAAGTTGGGACGATATCGGAGATAAGGAACTTCTTGGACCTGAGATGATAGTGGCGACTGTAGACGTAGTTTGCATTATCAGGGAACGAATGCGCATAGCCTAAGACCGAAGAAGCACTAGGCAGATGCAAAGCACCGACACTTAGAGTTCTAACCGGGCGATCATTTCTTTCTAAAATTCTTCCCAAACCGTGAAGTGATTTGCTTTGGAAAGAGGGGTAAGCTAAGTACGAGGTACATTGGACCGTTCGACATACTTGAATGAGTCGGGGAAGTGGCATATCGTTTGGCACTTCCACATTTATTGGAAGGAATGCACAACGTATTCCATATATCTCAGCTCCGAAGGTATGTAAGTGACCCTATCCATATCCTTGATCGCTCTGAGCTCACTTTATAGATGGATCTATTTTGTGAGCAACAACCCGTTGAAATCCTGGACAGAAAGGTAAAATCACTTAGGAACAAGGAAGTAAAATTGGTCCGAGTGATGTGGAGGAAAGACTCACCAGGAGAATCAACGTGGAAAAGAGAAGAGGACATGCGTGCAAGATACCCTTTCTTATTTGTGAATTAGTCCTTAAATAATTGTAAATTTCGAGAATGAAATTTTTGCAAGGAGGGTAGAATGTAACGACTCTGTTTTTAATATACAGAAATTTGTTTGGAGTATTTGCAACCCTGAATATGTTATAAGTATTTAATTTGTTTTATAACAGCAAGAAAGCACTTGTAGCTCATTGCTAAAGCCTTGCACTGCTATGCCATAGCCCCTGTGTTCAAATCCCCCCAGCCACATATTATTTTTAAAGATTTTTCTTTTAAACATTTTGGAAGCCCAAAAGTTAACATGTGCAATAAACGTAAAAATAAAAAGACACTAAACTCAAATATGTGGAAAATGTTATAAGAGCAGACACAAACACTTGGCACCAATTCAAGATCCCACCCCTCCCAAACAACAGGCGAAGATCCCTAAAGGGCCAGCGGCGCCGGGTCCCCCGTTGCAAATGCATCCTAATTTTATCCCAACACCCCTTGGCCTCCCCGCACTACTCCTCTTCTGTTTGAATTTTCTGCAATTATCCAGAGAGTTAAAAATCAACATTAAACCCATAGTCACAAATTCGTCGTTCGGGTATAAATCGGCGAGGTCAAAAATTCGGATTTGGAGAACTATTCGGAAAAAATCGGCAAGTATTCGGGAAAAATTCGGTAAGTGTTCGGGAAATATTCGGGAAGGATTTCGAGCAAGAAATTAATATATGAGACACTAGGTTTTGATTTTGTGAATTATTTGCTGTTTTTTGAATTATTCGTTGTTTTTTCACATAATTCGGGGATAATTTACGAATTATTCGCGAATTATTCGGCCCGCCAATTAATTCGTCCATTAAGTCGGCTGATCAAAAATTCGCGAATTATTCGCAAATTATGTGACTATGATTAAACCAATATTTTAATGAATTTTAATTCTCATTTTTAATTCCCTAAACCCTAATTCTATCCTATAAATAACACCCCACACTCTAGCCTCCTTCATTTTAAAATCTATTATCAAAACTCTCAAAATTTTCCAAATCAAATTAGTTGTACAAGTGGAGTTAGCCCAAGGTCATCTTTCGCAACGACCCAGAACAAATCCGGCGACACCGCGACTCCACGAATCTCTCAAACTCTTCCTCTACCTCCCCTCTCTGATCTTATCCAATAAGTACCCTCTCCTCTCCTCTCTTCCCTATTAAAAGAATTCTCTTCTCAAAACTCATCGGAAGCGGAGTTATTCCGACTTCCGATTCTAAATTTGTTTAAAACACAACTTTTCTTAATAACCAAACATCCATATTTTTATATCTTGTTTAGTTATCTTAAAAAAAACATTTAGAACAAGTTTCAATTCAAAATACAATGTTATACAACTTTATTTCAATTTTACGGTTAAATACCACAAAGTTTACTTACGGCATCATTTCATCATATTTGCTCATATTATCTTTAGAAAACTCACAAAGTAATGACCTACCTCATCACAACACTCATCGTGACATTGCACGATGGCTTTGGGAATAATATTTTGTGGGATAAATACAATTTTACATTTAAATACCATAAACTATTAAAAACCGTATTCTTTAAATTGTTTTAAATTAAATTCCTTACAATTTTGTCTCTACAACCCATTTCTGGGAAACCCGATTAGGATGGTGCGGGTTATCGCACATCCTCGAAACTAGTAGAGCGAGATACAAATATCCTCACGGGGCATCCGATCTCGATGGAATTTTTAATACAATTTTTAAGAATAATGTGATTTTTTATTTAATAAATAAATCCTATTTTTAATAATTATATATATATATACATATTATCAAAACATCTATTTTATATTTATAATAAATTCCATGTTTTCTGAACATAAGAATCTCAAATTTCATGAATATAATATTAACAATCCATACAAGTCAATTTACACTAAAATACCATGTACTATTCAATTTAGATTTATAATCATTAGAATACTTCACTTTTAAAAAAATTACATCCATGAAAACCCTAAATACGATAAATAAATGCTTGAGATTTATTTTGAAAGTTTATCAAAACTATTTTTCATAAAAACCCCTCAACTTTATTAATTTACAATAAGGACCCTAGTAAATATAAGTTTAAGCGGGACCAATTCTGTTGAACCTCGGGGAGCCGGAGAAAGTGGGTACTTGCCTATTTAAGGTAAGAAACTAAAACATGGTTATCAATGGTAATTGGCTTGGAAAAAATCACAAATCCTACCGTACATATGCAGCAGTTACCGATAATTCCAAAACCTAATTCAGAAATCCAATTCTGTTTAAGTGTCTGACTTAGACATAGTCTCAGTCTAATCTAAATACAATTCCAATGTACATACAATTCAAATATAACTCCAATTCAACATGAATCCTTATATACTGGAAACTGAAACATGAATACCAGAATACTATACAATATCAACAAGACTTGAATTGACCGATCCATGGATATACATTGACTTGATTACATGACAATCCGTTTACATCCTTATCCGTTTACATGAACAATTGATATCATGGTTTCGGTAAGTCTTTCAGCTATAAACAATACAATAAACATTACGGGGTTTTAAAGGGGTAGATTGGTACGGAATGTGTTAAAAGTTGCACGATGATGGTCACTTTAATACACATAACTTGAATATCCGTTGCCGTTGTCCCGAGCTTGACGGGTCCTTGTGCTCCGTATACCATAGTCCACGGAATAGTTGGACTCCTCTCGTATACACTGGCATGTTCTGTACCAAGTTACAAACAACTGCGTTAATATAACAATCATACATTATACCAGTATATTCTCTTATCTGTCTATTCTATTTCTGTCTATTCTATTTCTCTCTCTCTTTGAGACTTACCGAGCGATTGCTCGCTGACGACATTTCTTTTTTATTCTTTCTTTGGAATGTTGTCAGGAGGACCCGACTCTTTGGAGATCAAGCCCAACTTAGAAGGCTTGGAGCAGTTCATCGAGGACCCGGAGCTCCAGTCACTTGTATATACTTTTACTTTCAGCTCATGTCATTGTTTAGGCATTACTTTCCACACTGTATTTACTTTTCAGTTGTATAGTAAAGAATATTTAATAAATAAAAAAGTTGTTGTTCATTTACATCTCATGTCTTTCTTGTGTACATTTATATTATATTGCTTATTTATGCTTAACGTGTTACTTCTGAGTAAATACGTCGCGGGCCTAGTCAAGTCTCCTTACCGTACACCGGGAAGCGGGGCGTGACAAAAGTAGATGGAGAATTTAGCGTAGTTACAAGTGGTACGGAGTGGCGACGTGGAAAAATAGAAGAGAGTATACAAGAGGGAAAACCAAGGATGAGAGGATTTACAGTTGCGCGTTCGTACTTGTACGAACGGAAATGAAAAGTAGAGGCCTCGGTTTATAGAACCGACACCGTGAATGAAACTAGGGGACGAGTTCGATCTACTCATTTGGACGAGTTGTGGAGCAACGAAGAGAGATTAAAGATCTTGAGAGAACGACGACGCGAGAGGGAAGAAACGTGCTCGACTTCTTGAGAGAACTTGAGTGTTTGGGAATTTGAAAGAGAATATAGATTTGAGAGAGTGGTATGCCTAGGGGAAGAGTTAGGACTGGTCTAGGAAATTATAGTGAGTGAGAGATAGATGTATGGATATTAAAAATAATTAACAAGAATTAAAAATGATTAATTGTAGAGATGAAGGGTCTGACAGTTCTCTGGTTAAATTCAGAAAAATCAAATAGGAAAAAAGAGTAGAAGGGAGTCAAAGGGATCCACGGGCGAAGCAAGAGGAAAAATGACCATGATAAAACCGCCGTTAGCGGCCAAAATGGGAAAACTGGTGGCCCAAAAGTGGAGTTTAGTCTCGTGGTTCGTGCAGTGCATTCATCTGGGTAATTATGTATCATTTTTATTGTTTGATTTATTTACAACTCTTCGTTTCTCCGTGTAATGCACGTGCAACTCTTGGGCTTCCGAAAAGTTAAAATGAAAAATATTAAAAATAATTGAGACTTATGGGATTCGAACTTATAGGCTATGAGATAACGGTGTAAATGCTTAACCAATGAAATACAAAAAGTTTCTTATTTATAAGTTATCAATAATAACTTATAACCTGAAACCAAAACAGAAATATACTCTTTTATTATCATTGGATCAATAAAAATGTATAGGACTTTTAGGGTCGTTACAAAAGTAAAGAGAAAAAACTTAGAGATGAAAGTTTTGAACAGTTTTTTTCCTGAAAAATCTGACTTGGGAAGAAAAAAGGGCAAAGTTAATATCTTCTTAATTTTTTTATTTTTATTTTTTTTGGAAACTGGCTCGTAAACATAGCCTACGCACACATCACATACATGCACCTGGAGTCCCATGGATTTGGGGCGAACACGTTAAACTATGAGAACCTACCATTCTAGAGATCGATTCTTGCACACTCCATAAAAGAAGTGCTATGACCAACAGAGCTATGCTCGTGGTCAATATATATCCAGTTAATCATAAATCTATTAAGTCTAAACATGATAATGCTACATAGAAAGAGTCGTTTGGCAATGCGGTCGAGCAATACAATTTTTTTATTTTTATTTTTTATTTTTGACATTGGCCCGTATGCCATAAGCTAAGCACAAAACACACTCATGCAAGCCTGCAACACACACGTACCTAGTGGACTCACGAATTTACCCCGAAAGCGTTAATTTGTAGCCACTTTCCCTCTGGGGTTCGAACCCCTCACTCTTCCCAAGAGGGGAAGTGTCCATCCGAGCTAATGCTCATCGGTAAATCCAAACACAAATTAAGTTATGTCCTTGTCTTCCTTCCTCAACCCTCAAAACTTGTTCAGTTTACCATTTTATCTTTTACTTACAAATATAATCTTTTTCAATATTATCAAGAAAGCGCCTTAAGCCGCTCCAATGTTTTCACTTTCGATATTTTGGGCTTTAATTTTCGGTTGATTAATTTGTATTCCTCATCGATGTAATATGTTTTATTTTCATTACCTTTCTATGCCTTTGATCTATGCCCGTATCATGGATCATCCTCTCTTTTCTCCCTTGTTAGCATTATATTTTCATCGGCTTCTCGTAGCCAGACACCATTGTTCAGAGTCGAAATTTGCATCGGTCGATTGAAACCAATTAAATATTGCAACCTTAACACATAAAAATAGCTGGATCTGTCTATCTATCTTGTATATAGCCGCCATATTTTTCACTTGACACCTCGATTCTATTCATATCCAAATTAACTCCTTATCATGAAAACAACAAGCTAACCACCTTCATCACAAAACCCCATCAACCTTCAAATCACAAATAAATTTCCAATTCCAATCCCCACCTCCAAATTTTGCAAAAGACTACAACGACCTCAAATACTTAATTAATTTGGCACTCATCCACTTTCATTCCACTACAACGACCTCAAATACTTATCTAGCTACACTAAACTTTTCAAGTAACATTTATTAATTTGGCACTCATCCACTTTCATCCCACTTAATTTCCTCAGTCAAGGAAGCAGTTGGGATTCTAATCGCAAAGCTTATATATATACATTTATTAATTTGGCACTCATCCACTTTCATTCCACTTAATTAATTTCCTCTTAATTTCCTCAGTCAAGGAAGCAGTTGGCATTCTAATCACAATATATATATATTGTGATTAGATATATAATGGAGGAAAGATGAGATAGGAGGGAATTTCCTCCTATGGAAAATACCCCCTCCCTTATTTTTTCCGACGATCGGCATTCATCATCTTCATCGTTATCGTCTAAGATGTGGTTAGACCAAATTTCATGCGATTATACAACCTTATCACCGTTAATTTAGTGGGTTCAAAATTAACGGTTTACCGGAAACAGAACATTTTACATTTCCTCCTATGGCGTCGAAAAAATACCCCTCCCTTATTTTTTCTGACGATCGGCATACATCATCTTCATAGTTATCATCTAAGATGTGGTTACACCAAATTTCATGCGATTATACAACCTTTTCACCGTTAATTTAGTGGGTTCAAAATTAACGGTTTACCGACAACAGAACATTTTACAATGCTAAATCAACGGCGAAAAGGTTGTAAAATCACATGAAATTTGGTGTACCCACATCTTAGAAGATAACGATGAAGATAGTGGGTGCCGATCGTCGGAAAAAATAAAGGAGAGTGTATTTTTCGACGCCATAAGAGGAAATTCCCTCCTATTGCTTTTTTCCTCCATTAACCTCTATATTTAATGGAGGGAAGAGCCTCTATATTTAATGGAGGGAAGAGGTCATAGGAGGGAATTTCCTCATATGGCTTCGAAAAAGTACGTACTACCTCATTTTTTCCGGCGATCAGCACCCATCATCTTCATCATTATCATCTAAGATGTGGGTATACCAAATTTCATACGATTTTACAACGTTTTCACCGTTGATTTAGCAATGGTGGCTGCTTAGGGAAGAAGTTTGATTACATGCAGATGAAAATGGTGGCTGCTTCAATTCTCATGAGGTATCATGTTGAGGTTGTGAAAGGGCAAAAAGTTGTTCCAAACCTCAATACAACTTTGTATGTGAAGGATGGGCTTAAAGTGGCGGTTAGGCCCAGGGAGTGTCTAGGGTTGGTGAAAAATTAGGGTTTATACGTATGTCAAATCGGTTGTTGTTGTTCATGCATGATAGTTGCTTTGGAAAAAATCTATTATGTAAGAGGTTGCATGATGCAAGCCCTTATATGGCCTCTGGATGGATTTCTCTTTTGTGGAAAGGAAGCTTATCCAATGGCTATAGAGAGGTTTGCACCATATAAGCCTTTATATAGTAAATTTTCTCGTTGCCTTGGTCTTTGGGAGTAGTTGTGGAAGAGGTTGCATTAATGGCAAAGTTAATGTTTTCTAAAGTGTGAAAAAGAATTTGTGAAGTTTAATGTTATATATGAGTTAAAAGTTGTGAAGATACCAATGTTTAGTATAATTTACAATCAAGTGGAAAAAAAATATATGGAAGAAAAATTTCTAGTTTTCAATAAGCAACAAGCTAGGCATATAAATAATATATATCTGTTTCTTGTAAGTTGTAACAATATAAAGAATATTGCTTTGCATGCATGGTGCATTATATTAACAATAGAATAGAAAAAATGTTAGTTCTCATTCTATGTTCTCTGAGAAAACGTGCTTGCAGTGTCCCTGCGAGCAGGCCTCTCAATGGGTCGGGTCTACACCCAGACCCGATTCGGACCCGTTGATAAAATCTAGATCTGATATAAGTTCTTCTAGACCCGATCTAGACCCAACCCATACCCATTTAACTACTTAATAAAGGGGTCGGGTTTGGATTTGTTTGGTTTGTACTCGTTTAGACCCGACCTATATATCTTATATATAATTAATTAATCTAAACTCTATCCTTTATGAAAGTAACATGGTTCTTAATTTCTAATTTTCTCTCGGTGTCTCTCATCTGCATCACTCTTCATTATTTCTCCACCATTGCACCGTTCATACCTCTTCATCTTTGTGATGCCATACCTATCTCATTGTTTGCCTCGAGTATGAAGTATGTATAAGTTAGATATTTTTTTGACCGGATAAAGTTATTTAATTTCTGATAGGTGTTTTACTTGTTGTTTTTTCATACTTTCGAAAATTATTCGCGAGATATATATATATATATATATATATATATATATATATATATATATATATAATGGAGGAAAGATGCCATGGGAGGGAATTTTCTCCTATGACGTCGAAAAAGTATACCCTTTTTCATTTTTTCCAACGATCGGCACCCATTATCTTCATCGTTATCATCTAAGATGTGGGTACACCAAATTTCATGTGATTCTACAATTTTTTCACCGTTGATTTAGTAATGTAAAAAGTTCTGTTGTCAGTAAATCGTTAATTTTGAACCTACTAAATCAACGGTGAAAAAGTTGTAGAATCACATGAAATTTGGCGTACTTTTTCGACGCCATAGGAGAAAATTCCCTCCTATAGCATCTTTCTTCCATTATTATTATTATTATTATATATATATATATATATATATATATATATATATATATATATATATATATATATATATATATTAACTTATTTTGTTTGGTTAAAAAATAAGAGGAAAGAAGAACTAAGAAGGAAACTTTTTGATGTCGTATGGATATGCGTAATCATGTGTATCGATGATCCAGCTGCGCGCAGAACCCAATAATACATGTAAAGATTCTCAAGTTATCATTTTTTCAAGCAGCCATATGAATAGAAACGTTTTTTTCCCGATGGCAAAAGAATAGCCATTACAGATCTGTGTATGTGTTGGTGTCTATATAGGTTAATTATGGAAAGGGTTTAGAATTAAGAGCAACAAGAAACCTAGCTATCTCTCAATCTCTTACACATATCTGTAGCAGTGCATCTCTTATATTATCCATATCTGCAGTAGTGCATCTTTTATATTATTGTCAGAACTCAAGAGAAACATGCGGCATTTTGTCCTTTTTTTAAGGAATAAATTTCAAATTTAATTAAATTTCTTTAGTTTTTTTAAATCCCAAACCGTCCAAATAATATCTCTCTCTCTCTCTCAATTTCTCCTCCCAATTAAATAAGGAACGCATGGTTTATGAAATTGAAATAAATTAGAAAATTAATCATAACCTTTTATATATATATATATATATCAATTTCTCCTCCCAATTAAATAAGGAACACATGGTTTATGAAATTGAAATAAATTAGAAAATTAATCATAACCTTAAATACACACACACACACACGTACTCTTTTCGAAATTCCATTCTCTTATTTTTATATGCATCACACGTGTTGAAAAATCTAGTATATACAGAAAGAGATAAAGGTCGCCGTTTGGTTTGAAGAATATTGCCTACAACATGCATGCATCAAAATTGTCCATCATTCTATGAAAACAGATGGAGAATTAAATTTGTGATGGATCATTAGTCATATACTGGGCCCATCTGTTGAGACCACATATCAATTGACGCAGCAGAAAACCTTACAAATTTATAAACCCAAATCCCTTTATAGACAAATAACAAAACTTGATACAAACCACGATTATAAATAACATAGGGGATTAATGGGGGATCGGGAAAAACCTTTATTAGTACTTAAGAGTAAGAATAAAACCTTACAAGACGATTACAAGTGGCCATCTCCAAAATCTCCAACGATATCACCTTGCTTTCTCTACAAGTTCTCCTTACTCGATATTCTTCGATCCTTTATGGAGGCGTTGTCGTCTCCCTTTGAATTTTATGATAAAAAAAATCCACTTTAACGGCCTTCAAGTTGATCCCTAAATCTCCAATAGTTTAAACTTTAAACCTAAGATTTTATATATATTCTATATAATTTAAGTTATATTATATAAAATCTTAGAAATTACAAAATAGCCACCAACAATTGAATTTTCGAGATAATTCTCATTCTGAAATTCACGCTATCTGTAGGTAGAAGTTTGACCCTTTGATTGGCAGACGTCTGCATTTGCTCTGCTAAAATGCAAAGCGCTTGTCATACGTTTGAACCTATGACGTCAGATGTTTTTCTTTTTTAGACGCTTCTGGCCAGTGCGTGGCCAAACGTCTGCTGCCTACAGAAACATATATCCGGTTTCTACTCTGGATTCCAGACCTTAAATACCAGACGTCTCTTGTATCTTGCTTCAGATGTCTGGCCTTTCTTTGACTGTGCAGTGTTGAATAAATACAAGACACTTTTAGTACAATCTCCACCTTGACTTGTATAACCTTATAGCCATCATGAAAACTTGTTGTCCCTTCGTCTTGTATTCTCTAGGGTTGCTTTAGTTGTTCTCTCCGTTTTCTCTGCTGGCATAATTTTTCTTCAAAATTGTGGAACTGATGTTGTCACAGTTTTTAAGCAGAACTAAGAAACGGGTGTGATCTTCCTACCTAGGTCAACCTTCCTCACACTTGAGTACTTGAATAGAAACTAAGGCAAACTTGAACTTCTCAGCAGGAATGACCTTCATTAGCATATCCGCCGGATTCACCTTAGCATCAATCTTTATCAAATCGATCTCCTTCTCGGCTCACTCTCTTATTTTGTGATACTGCACGTCGATATGCTTAGTTCGACTGTGGTATACTTGATTCTTTGCCAAGGCAATGACGCTTTAACTGTCGTAAAACAAAAGAACCGGCCTCTTATCGAACCCGAACTTTCCAACTAGGCCCTTTAACCACAAGGTCTCCTTAGATGCTTCCACTACTGCAATGTATTCCGCCTCCATCGTTTAGAGCGTCACGGTATCCCGAAATGCCGACTTCCAACTGATACGAGATTCTACAACTATATATGCATAGCCTGTAAGATATCTTCTCTTGTCAATATCACGTCCCGCTTTCCAAAAGACGGGAGCAGGCACGGAATAAGCCCACGACATATTAATTCCGAGAATGCCAGCTTTCAAAACAAATACGCTAAGCGTATATAAGCAATATAAAAATGACAAGAAAGAACATGAAACTGAAAATTTCAACAACCATTTTATTTACATTCAATATTTCCACAAGTTCAAACTGATTAAAAGATGTCTGAATATAAACATAAAGATAAAGAGCCTGACAGATGGTATACTGAATTGTAAAGATGAAAAGAAAACTAAGGATCGGCCTGTAGAGCTAGCCGGTCGTAATCTTCTGCATTCAGTTCCATCTCCTCTGTCCTTACGTTACCTGACGAATATTCCAAGAAACAAAGAGATGGGGAGAATGTCTGTCAGCAAACTAGCGCTCGGTAAGTCCCCAAGAAAGGTGTGAATTAAATAAAAGTGCGAGACGACACGTAGTATTGTAAAAGTAGAAAAATAGTGAACAGGTAAACACATATGACATGATGAAGTGTATGTCAACTATATGTCACACCCCGCTTCTCGGTAGAAGGAAACAATGACGTGGCAAGCCAGCGGCATATTTATCCAGAGAAGGTCATTCCCTAAATAAATATACTAAGCATATTGAAACAATAATACACAATGAAAAAATAAATGGAGGCTGTAAAATTTTCAACAAATAACTTTATTTACTTTCAACTTCAAATATTTATAAGTACATGAGTTTTCAGCTGGAAAGTAAATACAATAAAAGAAAATGCCTAAACATGTGGCATACATAAACTGAATCACAAGTAAAGCTAAGCTAATCCTGAGTAGCAATCCAGTTGTAGTCCTCCTCGGTGGCCTCCACTTCCTCCGTCTCGACTGTATCTGAGAAAACAAGAGTGGGTGGAATGCCTGTCAGCGAACTAATGCTCAGTAAGTCCTAAGAATAAAGTAGGAGTAAGAGAATAATAAGGATAGAATATATATATATAACGAGTAAAATTATATGTTCATGGGTAAATATGTACTATAGGTCTCCATATGGCCACTATGTTAACGTTAAGCTTCAAGTGTGAATATCAATGCAGCCGTAGAAGTATTCACGAGCTCAATAGTGGGGTCTCAGGAGCAAGGAAACACCGGCCTACTTCATGGGTTAGCATCGAGGCTCTACGATATGGATGAGTCAATCCGACTGATATTCGAGTAAAATAAAATAGAGGTTAATACGGGACTCCTAAAACTCCATTGAATTTACACAAGAAACTATTCCAAACACCCCGAGTATAAATAGTCTATAACTGTATAATATAGTTAATTATTTTGATTGATTGATTATAACATATCTTGATCGAAATCATAAATTGCAAAAGGTGTTGAACGAAGTTAAGTGAGTCAAGTAAAATGTGAGTTATATCAATTGCAATCTTGGTTCGAGTAGACTGGGCTCGAGTTCACGTTCAAGTCGGGTTAGAGTTCAAGTTTGGGTTTGAGTTCGAATTTAGATTCAAGTTTGGATTCAAATTATCGATATTTCATGTGAATGGATTTAACTGTTGAAATCTTACGTTCGGGAGAAATCATCAACTGCTGCACATGGACAATAGAATTTGTGTTTTTTCCAAGACAATTGCCATTGACAACTCTATTAAATTGTCTAACCTGAATAGGTAAGCACTCACTTTCTCCGGTTTTCTGGGGCTCAAGAGAAAAGATGCCGCTTAAGCCTATATTACTTTAGAGTCCTTAATATTTAGTATCATTATTTACTTTGTGTTTATATTATTTGCATCTCTCGAGGGGGTTTTGTGAAAAATACTTTAATATGGTTTAAAATTAAAACTCGAGGGTGATTTATAATATTTAGGGTTTTCATGAAACATGTATTTTAATCGTTGTGGTATTTTGGTGATTAAACCCAGCCTTTAAAAGTTTATGGTATTTTTATGAAAACTACTCCTTTTATAAACTTGGTTGTATTTTCATTTAAACTGTAATCTTCATTTAAAAATATATATATATTCACAAGTTTTTTTTATTGAAAATATGGATTTATGGTTTTATATAAATTTTTCAAAGTTTGTTTTGTTTAGAAAAGTCGTATTTCTTAAAAACGTATTTTTTATTTTCATTCGAGACCAAATACTCCATGAGGAGTTATGCATCTCGCTCTACTATCCCAAAGATGTACGATAATCCGCACTATCAATTAGCGGGTCCCCTAACAAAAGTTGTAGAGGCGCAATTGCCAAGAATTTAAAAATACCGATTAAAAATAAACCTTTTTTTATAAAAAACGTGGTATTTTAGTAAAAAGATTATTCGTTGAATTAACCATATACTTGGAATACCGTGCTATGAAAGCATAGTGTGCGTGTGGGATAGGTCGTTACCCCGTGATGTTTTCTTAATGGTATTTTTAACAATTATTGAAATAATAGTTATACTAAAGTTCATGGTATTTTAATGAAAAGTTTGTTATATGATTGTTTCTGTCACACGTCACTTCCCGGTGTACGGAAAGAGAAAGCAGTGAGGTCCGCTATGTATTTATTCAGAAGTAAACACGCTAAGCGTATCTAAGCAATATAAAGTAAAATGTACACAAGAGACATGAATACAATGAACAACAACTTTATTTATTAAACATTCTTTTACATGTACAACTGGAAATGTCAATACATGGATGGAAAGTAATGCCTAAACAATGGCATGAATTGAAATGGAAATATGTACAAGTAAAGTCTAATGCTCAGGGTTTTCTGTGAATTTCTCCACGTCTTCAGTGCTGGTCTCGAACTCTAGTGCGTCTGATCCACCTAACAACATTCCAAAGAAAGAAGAAAGGAATATCGTCAGCGAATAATCGCTCGGTAAGTCCCAAAGAAAGAGAGAAATAGAATAGACAGAAAAGAGAGTATAATTAATATAACATTTGATTGTTATGTTAACGTAGTGTTTATAGCTTGGTACAGAAGATGCCAATGTATACGGGAGGAGTCCAACTTACACTGTGGACTTTAGTAACCCGTAATACAAGGCTCCGTTGAAAATACCATGGAATAATGGTATGGATGTAATTACGTCTTAAGTGACCACCTTGTGCTACCTTTAACATATTCCGTACCAGTCTACCCCTTTATGAACCCCGTAATATCTTATTGTATTGATTATATTGATTGGTTATATAGATGGATGACTTACCGAAACCATGATATCAGTAAATGGAATGGATATAAATGGAGAGTCATGTGGACGGAGTATATCCATGGTTCGGTTCGGTTAATATAGATTGATATAGATTGAATAGACGGATTCATGTTGAATTGTAGTTTATACTTGAATCATATTCAAGTCAGATTGATTAGATTGAAACTCAGCCTGAGTCAGACACTTTGAAAAGAAATTGAAGTCCTGAATCAGTTTTGATATTATCGGCAACTGCTGCACATGAACGACAGGATTTATGTCTTTTTCCAAGACAATTACCGTATTGATAACACCATTTGTTAGATTGTCTATCTTAGATAGGCAAGCACCCACATTCTCTGACTCCCCGAGGCTCAAGGGAACTGGTCCCGCTTAAACCTATGTTTACTAGGGTCCTTATTGTAAATTAATATAACTTGAGGGGGTTTTATGTAAAAATAGTTTTGATATATTTTCAATATAGTCCTCAAATATTTATTTATCGTCTTTAGTGTTTTCATAGATATAGATTTTAAAACATGAAGTATTTTCTAGTTGATATAAACCTAGTAATAGTTGTACATAGTATTTAAATGTAATAATGGAATTGTCTTGATCTTGATGGTGGTTTCATGAAATTGGTGATTCTGTTCTTGGATTTTGGAAACATGTAATATTTTGTATATTTTAAATAGATATTTTTATAATAGTTATATATATATATATAATAAAAATAACATTTATTTATTTTTTAGAAATCTCATTTTCTAAAGAAAAATGCATTAAAATTCCATCGAGATCGAATCTCCTTTCGGAGGTCTGCATCTCGCTCTACTAGGCCCGAGGATGCGTGATAATCCGCGCCATCTTGAACGGGGTTTGCTAAAATGGGTTGTAGAGACGTAATTGTAAGAAATTGATTAATACACTTTTTAAAAAAATGGTTTTGCAAGTTTGATGGTATTTATTTGTAATGTCGTATTATCACATAACTAATGTCCCAAACTTTCATCGTGATATATCAAAGATGTGTGTTGTGATGAGGTGGTTCATTATCTTGTGAGTTATCTAAACGTATTACAAGTATTATGTTGTTTTATGTCGAAAATAAAGTATGTGGTATTTTACCGTAAAAATACGATAAAAGTTGCATAAAAAATTCTTTTAAGATGAAACTTGTTTTAATGTGTTTTTAATATTTGTTTAACATTATATGAGAGAATGCTATTTTATTGATTAAGAAAAATAGAATTTTAAAGGAAAACCGAATCGGAAGTCGGATTAACTCCGCTTTCGTCGGGTTTTAGAAATGAAAGTTTTTAGAATAGAAGATGGGAAGGGAGAGAGGAATTACTGGCTAAGGAACAAGAGAAGAGAGAGGGGAAACTAAGGAAGGTGTCGGGGTGTCATTTCGTCGCCGGAATATCCTTGTAACTTCGTCGGAACATCGCCCTTCGCTAACTCCACTTGCACACTATAAGGACTTGGGAATTTTTGAAAGTTTTAGCAAGGAATTTCTGAGTGAGGATGAGTTAAATGGAGTGTGGTATTTATACGAAAAACTAGGGTTTAGAGGGTTAAAGAATGCATTGAAAATTTGCATTAAAAATTGGATTAAAAGTGATTTATTATTCTCTGGAAAAATTCAGAGTAAACAAACAACATAGGGGTAGTAGGGTAGGCCAAGGGGTGCTCGGGTGAAAATATGAGGAGCATCCCCTATGGGGGGGCCGGCAGTGCCGGTCTCCATAGCTTGCGTCGCTAGTCTAAAATCGGTGGATGAGCTTGGATCTTTGGCCATGTGTCCCCATCGCCTCTACAGGGTTCCCTAGCGTGGCAGCAAGTTTTTGGGAGGTATCGTCCATACCATTTTAAAATTTTGCCATTATAAAGAACCCTAACCCCAGAATCTTAACTAGAGATTTAAACAAACTAGCAATGTTAACATCTTAACATCTAAGTGAATGAGGAATACAACCTTTGTGGACCGGTCCTTCACTTCTAAAACTCCGTGTAGTAGTCCCTTTGCTCCAAGTAGTGAAATCCCGAACTCTAGGATGGGTTTACATGAAGAAATAAACAAGCCTGCTCGAAGTCTTCGAGGCCGAAAATGATCTACGTCGAGGAGACTCAAGCTCATGCTACCTCTTCACTAAATTAGGGTTTAGTGAAGCAAAACACCCTAAACTAAATGGCTAATAGTAGAAGATGATGAAGTAGGAAATGGGCTCACTTTAGATTTAGTTTTCTCACAATATTTTCTCACTTAGAAAAAAACTAGCAAGCTTTTTCTCATGAAGAAGAAGATGAAGAATGAAGATGAGAGATGAACTTATGAGGTGAGAATAGCAACCATGGGTGAGTTAGTGTCATACACTAACTCATGTAGAGAATAAACCATGGGTTAACAATAATGGTTGGATTAATAAATATCTTCAAGTAAAACAAAATGAGTGGACTTGGTCAAAAGTTCCACAAGCTTCTATAAGCTTCAACCATGCGACTAATTACCACGAATTTGTGAATTACCAAGATAAATTAAAACCTTAGGATTATTATAACCATGGTGTAAGTCTCATACACCCATGTTGCATGTGGCATCAAGCATGACACAATAATAGTACATTAATATATATCACATATATACTATATGCACACAAGTGAGAAAAAGAAATGTTTAAGTGAGCTAATATTAGTTAATGTAAATTAATATATTACATATATAATTATACATTAAATTATTAAATCAACACTTGATTTAATAATCCGACTATATCACATACAACCGACCAATATAAAATGTAACAATCTATCGAATCAACACTTGATCCGATAACCCGGCTATATCTCATATAACTGACCGATATCACATATCGCGAGAATAGAATGCAGTATCACATACACGCATTATTCTCGGTCCTGCACATATCACATATGTGCTCCTACTTCATTTCGCATGAACCAGGAAACCTCTGTGTAGGACTCTAAAGACTCGTCAATACACCAGCAGTAGGTGATGATCATATCAAACACCCACAAGCTGCAAGCTATCTGTAAAACGTAATGGCCACTCGGGTATTGAGCGATCAGAAGATTAACAAGCAAGTCTGCTCGTACTCCTGCGAATCCAATCAGTAGCACTACCGTACAGTCTGGTCTCTTCGTCAGATATGTCGCATATCAACAGCCCGGGGTGGTATAACGTCAGACCCCAATAGCCTGATAAATCATGCCGATTCAAGGTACATAGCCGTTCGAGAAACTACTGATAACATTACCAGTAAATCTCAGCAACCCTGGCCAGGGATTTCCTGTTATGGCCAATCGAGTATAGTGCAACATCAATCCCCAATACCGGGAGAGACGAATCCCCTCCCATCGCTTATTTCCTACATGTGACTCGGGACTGTACCCAAAAACCACCTTTTTGCATGATCTCTTGACCGTGGTATGGTTGAAATCAAAGCACAGTGGGAATCACACAAGACTCTATGACGATCTTGGATCGACAGATTAACCTGTACCAGTGTCACCAGAGAACTGCTATCTGATGATAGGTAAAATACCATGTAGGAGTTCTCGGCGAGTCCGTTCAGTGTACCCAGTCTCCACTGAGTAGCCGTATACCATCTTTGATGTCAAACACCAATGGATGCGGGATCATCCATCGCCCATCATATGGGTCAAGATGCGTATATTCTAGTGTACTCTGGAGTATCGATGCCCTGTCTCAATACTCCCATGACTAGGAACAATTATACGGTGTACTTGTGGACTACCCTTGGCCCCACTAGTATGATCTCCATCTTAGTTCTGGTAGTCAAGTACACATCCTAAGGGCTTTATCAACATGTAAGAGCAAGACAGCATCACTTATACAAGTCAACACGTTAAGATAAAGAGCAACCAGATAACATATTATCATGTCGAGCAAAAAGTCCTCCCTATATATGTCCAACCATCCACTACAATATACATCACATGTACAATAATGGCATCTAGGGCATACATATAACTAACAGTCTCCCATTTGCACTAAGGCCATCTGTTGTAGTATCCAATACCCAAGAATATAGCAGTGGTTGTAGTATCCCATTCTCAACCATCCCAAAATCTCTCAAATAGTATTTGAGGAAGCAGGCCTTTGTGAGTGGATCCGCAGTGTTCATCTCAAAATCTACTCTTCTTACCTCGATCACCCGGAGATCAACCATCTCCCTGATTAGGTGATACTTGCCTTAGAATATGTCTGGATCGCTGATGGGACCTGTGTTCCTAGGCCAAAGCCACAACTCCATTGTTGTCACAATAACGGTTATGAGACACTCAATGGTAGGAACTTTGTTCATTTCATGAACAAGAAATGTCCAGACAGCCATTTTGGTAGTACCATTGGTAGCGATATATCCAGCTTTTATCGTCTAGTATGCCACGGTATCTAGCTTGGAACTCTTCCAACATACCGTACCTCCACTGAGGGTAAAGACAATGCCTGTGACTGACTTTCAGTCGTCCTTATCACCCTGGAAGGTCGAACCAAGAACTTTCTTTTAGTAATTCTCAAATACTTAAAAATGTCCTCCACGGCTATCCAGTGATTCTCCTAAGATTCGAATGATTCCTGATCACTACACCTAGTGAGTCATCTTCATCTGGTCTGGTATATAACATTACATACATGATAGAGCCTACTGCCGAAGCATAGGGTATTCCTTGCACACGAGCTCTCTCCAAATCAGTCTCGGGAGACATCCTTTTGGAGAGAGTGATTCATGAGTAAGTGGGCGAACCGCCACGCTTAGAATCCTCCATACTAAACCCTTTTAGTATGGTGTTAGTATACCTGGATTTGGGACACTGCCAACATCCACTTAGATCTATCACCATAAATCATATTCTACAAGATATAGTAGGTATCATCCAGATCTTCCTTGGAGAATCCTCGTGATAAGAGGAGCTTGACCGAGTGTAGCATAGGAAACACTTTTCTATCAAGAGTATGTCATTTACGTATAATATGTGGAAGACAACCTTACTCTTTACAACCTTCTTGTATATACAAGGTTCATCTACCATTTTGACGAAGTCAAAATCTTTAACTGCCACATCAAAACAGATGTTCCAACTCCATGATGCGTGCATTGATCTTGATGGACTTAAGCATAGCTTTGAAAGTCTCAACTTTTCCATCTAAATCAAGAATATTCCCAAGATCCATTTACTCCCAATGGGTTTTACCCCTTCAGGTGCAACATGCAAAGTCATACTTTGTTGGTATACATGGATTCCATCTTTGATTGCATAGCATCCAGCCATTTCACAGAGTCCCTACTCATGATGGCCTGTCTGAACCTAGTTGGGCCATCATCTACCATGATGCATTCATCGCTCCCACTGTCACCGAGAAGACCGTAATATCTCTCAAGTGGATGAGGAACCCTACCAGATTCGCGGAGAGGCTGAGCTTCATTGGAGACTACTGAATCCTTTGGTTTCACCAAATCATCAGCTGTTAGTTTGTCTAGCTGAAACTCCTTCCAGTTCTACCTCATGACCACAAATTTCTTCAGAAGAAATTCCTTTTCTAAAAAGATGACATGCTGAGAAACAAAACACCTTTTTCTCCTCAGAGTGGTAGAAGATATTCCCTCACAAATGTTTGGGATATCCTAACAAACTTACAGAACTGACCTTGCCTCGAGCTTGTCCGTATTCTGCCTTTCAACATAGGCCGGACAACCCCATATCTTAACTCGTTTAAGATATGGTCTCTTCCCATTCCATATCTTATATGTAGTGGTAGGCATTGATTTGGTTGGAACCCCATTCAATAGGTATGCAGCTTCTCAAGTGCATAACACCAAAAGGAAACATGCAACTCAACAGTACTCATTATAGAGCGCACCATATCTCATAGGGCGCGATACCTCCACCCCGATACACCGTTGTGCTGTGGTGTATGAAAGATTCCTAGGCACCCTATAGTGGTCTCACAAGGCATAGAACATGCCAATATAAAAATTTATGGGTGCCGAGAGACCCTAATACGGATCTTAGACTAGAAGTTTAGGCGAAAAGATAATCTAGTTAACTACTTAACTAAAAGTTAGATGCTACAACCTTTGTAGATCCGGTTACCCTCTTCCTTGGCTCCACGAAGGCATCCTCTCGCTGTCCATCTCGATTCCCAAACTCGAACGTTGGCTTCATCGAAGAATTGGGCGGACTAGGTCGTCGGCTTCGTGCCGAAGATGATCTACGTCGAGGCATCACAAGTTCAAGCTCCGACTTCACCAAGTTGTGAAACTTGTGAAGAAAACACCCAAAACAACTTGGCAAGAGGTAGAGGGTGAAGAAATAGGAGGTGGGTTCACTTTAGAATTGGATTTCTCACTTTGGATCTCAAGTTGCCATTGATGGCATCAAGGTTTCTTTCTTGAAGATGAAGAAGAAGAAGTAGATAGAATATGATAATTCTTGTGAAAAGGAATAATAAAATCAAATACTTATCATGTTCTAACCTAGGTTAAGTGTAGAGAATAAACCATGGTCACTTGGATGGGTTAGGGTTAAGCATGATGACAAGAATGGTTACAAAAGTCAAAGCTTCATGAAGCTTCAACTTAAAACAAAAGAGGCCACCATTCTCATCATAATCCTTTTCAAATAAATAAATAAATAAATAAATAAAAATGCAAAACCCTAATCAACACTTAACCATGGTTTAATTCTTTATACTTAACAACAAGATCATGTATCATCAAACATGATACAAATATGTGCACAAAAGTATATCACATATACTTCTTGCACATCAAGTGAGAAAATCCATATAAAGTGAACCAATACTAGTTAATGCAAAGTAATATATCAAATATATAATTATACATTAAATCATTAAATCAACATTTGATTCAATGATCCGGTCATGTCGCACATAACCGACTAGTATGCAATGTATCGATTTATCGAATCAATGATTCGATAACTAGGTCATATCGAATATGACCAATCGAAACATTTATCGCGAGAATGAAATACGGTATCACATACACGCATTATTCTCGGTCCCGCACATATCTCATATGCGCTCCTATTTCGTTTCGCTTGAACCAGGAAACCTCTGTGTAGGACTCTAAAGACTCGTCAATACGCCGGTAGCAGATGATGATCATATCAAGCACCCACAAGCCGCAAGCGGTCTGCTAAACGTAACGGCCATCCGGGTATTGAGCGATCAGAAGATCGACAAGCTAGCCCGCTCACACTCCCGTGAATCCAACCAGTAACACTTACCGTACAGTCCGGTCTGTTCGTCTGATACGTCGCATATCAAGTCTAGGGGTGGTAAACGTCAGACCCCAATAACCGATAAGTAGTGCCGATGTGAGGATCATAACGGGTCGAGAAACTACTGGTAACACTTACCAGCAAATCTCTGATCAGCCCTGGCCAGGGACTTCCCTGTTACGGCTAATCGAGCACAGCGCAACATCAACCCCCAATACCGGGAGAGACGAAACCCCTCCTATCGCTCATTGCCTCCATGTGACTCGGGACTGTACCCAAAGACCACCGTTTTGCACGCCTTCATGGACGTGGTAAGGTGGAGATCAAAGCACAGTGGGAATCACACAAGACTCTATGACGATCTCGGGTCTATAGACTAACCTGTACAAGTGTCACCTGAGAACTGCCATCTGACATGAGGTATAATACCATCTGGGAGTTCTTGACGAGTCCGTCCAGTGTACCCGGTCTCCACTGAGCACCCGTATACCATCTCTGATGTCAAACACCAATGGATATGGGATCATCCATCGCCCATCTCATGGGTCGAGAAGCATATACGCTAGTCTACACTGGTATATCGATGCCCCGTCTTGATACACCTACGACTAGGGACCTTGAAGGATGTACTTATGGACTACCATGTCCCCACTAGTATGATCTGTATTATAGTCCAGGTAGTCAAGTACACATCCTAAGGGCTTTACCAACATGTAACCATAGGACAGTTTAAAGAGACGAGTGTACATGTTAAGATAAAGAGTAACCAGATAGCATACTATCATATCGAGCAAGAAAGTCATCTCTATATATGTCCAAGCATCCAATATAATATACAACATCTGTACAATACTGGCCTCTAGGGCATACATACAACTAACAGTGTACTCGAAGGAGTAAGCTGAGAGAGAATCGCATTCTCCTTTTAGAAACTCCAGGAACTCCATGCGCAAGTTTCTCCTCTTCGATCACATCGTAGGACTTAATACTTCTATCTGTCTGGTTCTTAATCTTCAAGCTTATATTCCTTGAATTTCTCAAAAGTTTCAGACTCGTGTTTCAATAGGAACACATTCCTGAATCTTGAGAGATAGCCGATGAATGTAATGAAGTAGCAAGAACCATCCTTGGTATTTTTAGACATAGGACCGTATATATCAGCATGTATCCGTCCCAAGAGTTCATTAACTCTTTCTCTGTTTCTAGTAAACGGAGTATTGGTCATTTTACCTTTGTGACAAGACTGGCAAGTAGCATAAGATGAAAATTCGAACAGATTCTCCTATTCATCCTTATGTAACTTAGCTGGTCGTGTCGCATTGATATGGCCTAGTCTATAATTCCAAAAGAAGGATTCGTCCTTTTCTGAACTACTCCTCTTGTATGTGTTCTACATATTTTGAATTGTGGTTTGATTTAGAACTTATATGCCATTACATAACATGCCTGATCCAATCAACTCTTGATTCAGGAAAATGTTCACAATATTATCCTCCAATACAGAATTATATCTTTCTTTAACTTAATAAGAAACCGATGTAATGTTGTATATCATGTTCGGTATGTAATAACATTCGTTCAGAATCAATGTATTAATATAAGGTGATATTTGCCAACTGACTTGGCTGTAATACTTGCACCATTCTCTAACACTTAGAAACATATCTTCCATTCCCAGTTCTCTACCTTTCTGTAGCCTATGTAACATTTTATATATGCGGGATCCTAATCTGGTATCACATAACCAGGACGTTGAGAATACTGAAAAACGGTTCTCGGTAATGAACAAATCCGAAGAAGATGTATCAACATGCGCTTTTTTCGATTGGGTGGTATGGGAATCCGAATATTCTCCTATTTCCTGCTCGGACTTATAACAATTATAAGATAGAGCGGAACCGACGTTCTCTAGCTCAGTATAATAAGAAGGTTCGGTCAATGCATCCATATTATTATCTTGATTAAGGCGTGACATGGTCGTTACCAGGAGAGAGAGAGAAGAAAACACTCTGTTTGCGCTCTTGCAAGATCAGATTGGTTATTATTTTATCTAATCAGGATGGCTCCCACTGTTTTTATCAAATATTCCTTCAAACCCTAAAAGGTAAGACTAGCCGGGATTAATTACACCCTACAAGTTCGCCAATCTTTCGGTCAGGCCAGTGTCGATACTTTGAGGGAGGTTCCCCGTGCTTTTGCACGGACCTAATTAAAATAAACTTTGTTTTCCCAGGGGCATAACCCCGTTAACACCTTTCTAGACACCTACTTGATCGGTTAATTGTAATGTGTAAAATTCTCTCAGGAGTAACTCTTACTCGCAATGGGTATCGGGATCCAACTATCTCATAGAAGGTATGCAATCTCATTGCAAATTTCAACACTTGAAATTTCCGATAATCTTTTACCCCTAGTGTCTTATGACCTTAACTATGGTCAACCAATCATAAGCACTAGTTAGGTTCTACCTGTCATTTCCTGATTAATTAGACCCACCCACTTGACCCTTAACTATGGTCAACAAAGTCACATGATTGTCCTAATTAATCGCATCATATACTGTGTAAGAAGACATCACTTAGCTACCTCACACTACGCATTAACTATGGTCAACAAATGTAGCACGAATACTAAGTACTCTACTTCCTAAAATGATGGAGGGTTACGATAGGTTTATAAGAAAACCTATTGCGTAATGAACTTGATATCGTCGTAGAATCAAATGATTTTGAAAAGGAGTGTTTTTGAGGCTTTTACTAGTTTGCTAAAGAGGTCACTCCCGGTGAAAGGATCTCAGCTCTTTCCTTATCGAATAAGGTGCAGGATATTTCACAAATACCAATATGCAAAGTAAAAACTATAGAAGCAATCAAAAGACAAACCGAGTGGGTTGTAGTATCTGCCAGTTTCACTAAAGAGGTCACTCTCGGTGAAGGGATCTCGGCTCTTTGCTTATCGAATAAAGTGCTGGATATTCTACAAGGAATACCGCTATGCAAACCAAGAACTAAAGCTACCAGTTTTCGAGACAAGTTTCTACAACATGTTTAGGTTTCTTTTTCTGTCTTTCATTAATCTCATTAATAAATTCCCATCAAATTTTATGCTTCCCAAGCATCACAAAAGAAACGAAAGCAATAATATTTATTATATTTCATATATATAATATATAAGCATTCGTCTCAGAATAACAAGTGATCACATCACAGAATATCAGTAGCAGAAGAACATATATGAAATATTGGATATACCAGGAATTCCGTGTTTTAATTTATGCCAGTGTAAAACACGGATTTCACGGTCGCGATGAATAGCCAAACCCACATCCCTGGACCCCTACGAGAGCGGCAAGCAACCCTTCTAATTCTAGAGTTAGGAGACCCGGTCTCGACTCCTCGAGATGGTCTCTCACTGGACCCTAGAACCCGGTTACTTGTGCTCTCCTCCTTGGGTCTATCCTAATGCGGAAAAGTAAATAATATACATCAATGGTGACATCATCCTCAACCCGGAAGTGCCCCAATAAAAGAATATTACATACAAGCTTTTATATGAATGAAAATGAAAAACTCTCATCTCACATAAAAAAAACCCGGTTATTCAAAACACGACGATCCAATATAACATATCACAGCAACACATAACATCACATGTCATCAACGTAAGTAAATATGCGTATCCTGATTGTCGTTAACGTATAGCAACGAAATCGGCGATACACCACATATTACACTTACGGTCGCAGAGAAGAAAGTGAAAAGCTACAACAATTGAAATCCGCAACCACCTTAGACATCATAAACCCAATGTATCTCATACTTTGGATTTCATGCCTAAACAAATGAATTCCTTAGACATCACATGCCTAACAATTATAAACCCTGCATTTTAGTCTCGATATTGAAAACACTTTTCAATAACCTGTCGGGTAATTCAACAAGATTCCCGATAACCGATCGAATGCGCGTCAGAAACTTTAATAGACGGCCGCACCCCCGATGCCGTCGACAAAGTGAATATAGGCGGAACACCGCGGCCGCAAGCACCCGAACAGATGCTTTTGGCTACGGGGTTCTCTTACAGTCACTTGGTCGGGGCTATGGGGCGTGGCTATCTAGTAAGGTTACCCGGAGAGTATCCGCCTATGCTACGTGATTGCGACAGACTTTTGATCAATATCAAAATCCCGTAGCAACCGATCAAATGAGACTAAACCGCTAGATTTATAAAATTCAAGCTAGTTTTCATATAACTAATTATGTGGATTCCAAATATTGTATTATAATCACAGATAGCTAGATGAAGTTAAACTTTTCGAATGAACAAGCAAGTATCCAAAATTTCCCAACAAGCTCAACACTTGAGCGGAGTTCAAAAAGTACCCAGAAACTGCCACAGCTCTTATGAACCATCCATAGAAGGGCCAACCCATGCCTCACTCATGCCGCCATGGAACTGCGGAAAACCCTACGGTATGAACGCGGTTCTGTGATCCAAAAAGTCGAGTTTAAGTATCGTTCTTCTAGAGGGTCCACAGTACCGCTTGCATGATTTTCTGAAAATTTTAAACTCGGAAAAAATCCAACTCTTGGAAAATTTCCAGCGGGGAAAAATTAGGTTATTGATATCTGTTCAAACTTTTTAATATCATCTAAATAACCCGAATACATGTTAGAATTACGACTACGAAACACTCCAAGTTGCCTTTGCAAAAATTTAACATCACATGAAAATTTAGCAAAAACAAACAACATCTGAAACACCAAAACCCAGAGATTGGAACACCATGAAAATTTGAAGTCAAAATTCCCTAACTTGGCCGAGGAGCTCGAATTTTCTACTGATGTGGCCGGCCAGATTTAGGTGGTTTTTCTTCAAATTTAGATGGTGTTCATGTTGCATCTCATACAACATTCTACACCCGTTTAAAATTTTTTTAGAGGCCCTTTCAAATTCGACAGAAACTAGGTATTGGTGTTGCAAGTTTCGGAGTAGTTTCGGTTCCGTAATCTAACAAACATCGTTTAAATCTCTAGCTTGGCTCTGATACCACTGCAGGATTCCCTAGCGTGGCAGCAAGGTTTCGGGAGGCATCGTCCATGTCGTTTAAAATTTTTTGCCGTTCTAAAGAACCCTAACTCTAGAATCTTAACTAGAGATTTAAACAAACTAGCAATGTTAACATCTTAACATCTAAGTGAATGAGGAATACAACCTTTGTAGACCGGACCTTCACTTCTAAAGCTCCGTGTAGTAGTCCCTTTGCTCCAAGTAGTGAACTCCCAAACTCTAGTAAGGGTTCACATAAAGAAATGAACAAGCTTGCTCGAAGTCTTCAAGGCCGATGATGATCTACGTTGAGGAGACTCAAGCTCATGCTACCTCTTCACTAAATTAGGGTTTAGTGAAGCAAACACCCTAAACTAAATGTCTAATAGTAGAGGATGATGAAGTAGGAAATGGGCTCACTTTAGATTTAATTTTCTCACAATATTTTCTCACTTAGAAAAAAGCTAGCAAGATTTTTCTCATGAAGAAGAAGTTGAAGAATGAAGATGAGAGAATGAACTCATAAGGTGAGAATAGCAACCATGGGTGAGTTAGTATCATACACTAACTCATGTAGAGAATAAACATTGGGTTAAAAATAATGGTTGGGTTAATAAATATCTTCAAGTGAAACAAAATGAGTGGACCTGGTCAAAGATTCCATAAGCTTCAACAAGCTTCAACCATGCGACTAATTACCACTAATTTGTGAATTATCAAGATAAATAAAAACCTTAGGATTATTATAACCATGGTGTAAGTCTTATACACCCATGTTGCATGTGGCATCAAGCATGACACAATAGTAGTACATTAATATATATCACATATATACTATATGCACACAAGTAAGAAAAAGAAATGTTTAAGTGAGCCAATATTAGTTAATGTAAATTAATATATCATATATATAATTATACATTAAATCATTAAATCAACACTTGATTTAATAATCCGGATATATCACATACAACCGACTAATATAAATGTAACAATCTATCAAATCAACACTTGATCCGATAACCCGGTTATAGCGCATATAACAGACCGATATCACATATCGCGAGAATAAAATGCAGTATCACATACGCGCATTATTCTCGGTCCCACACATATCACATATATGCTCCTACTTCGTTTCGAATGAACCAGGAAAACTCTGTGTAGGACTCTAAAGACTCGTCAATACGCCGGCAGTAGGTGATGATCATATCAAACACCCACAAGCTGTAAACTGTCTTCTAAATGTAACGGCCACCCGGGTATTGAGCGATCAGAAGATCAACAAGCAAGGCTGCTCGTACTCCTGCGAATCCAATTAGTAACATTACCGTACAGTCCGGTTTCTTCGTCAGATATGTCGCATATCAACAGCCCGGGGGTGGTATAACGTTAGACCCCAATAGCCTAATAAGTCATGCCGATGCAAGGTCCATAACCGTTCGAGAAACTACTGATAACACTTACCAGTAAATCTCAGCAACCCTGGCAAGGGATTTCCTGTTATGGCCAATCGAGTATAGTGCAACATCAATCCCTTTTCTGTCGCATGGATAAGTGGATTGGTTAGGACAGTCGTACGGTTATGTTGGTATTGTCAAGGACTCGTACGGGTGGGTTTAACGCAATCAAGATAATGACGGGTTGAACTTGACTATGACTCTTTTGATATGTTGGCATTGTCAAGGTTACTTGGGTCCTAGGGGTGAAAATCATATCGGGAGTTTCTAAAGAAACTGAAACTTGCCAGGTATGCGCATACCTTCTGGAGTGTGGTGACATGAGTGGATTCCGTCACATTATCATGCGATGATAGTTGGATCCCGATTCCCACTGATGAGTTGGTTTACTCCTTGGGTGATCCCGGCTAATTCTTCTTTCAGGTTTGGAGAAGAATTTGATGTTACAGTAGGAGGTTTCCTGATTAGATAAAGTGATAACCATTCTGATCTAGGCTAGAGTGCACGCTGAGTGTTTCTTTTCTCTCTCTCTTTGGCAGCGACCAATGACCCGACCCTAGACTGTGACTTAGTGACCAAAATTAACCGAACCTTCTTAACACTGGATTTTGGATTGTCAGAGTTGCAGTCCTCATTGCCACTCCTACTCTTACCCTTTTCTCCAGGACACCCCGTATTACTACGAACGTCCACTTCCATTGGACAAAACCATCGTATGGTTATATACGAACTCGAAGGAATTCGAGGATGGTTTCTGGTTCTGGAGAAAATGAATAGGATTATTCAGTTGTCTTTTCCTTTTACCTTCTCTCAGGTTGCGAGTACTCCTTGGTTTAGGAGATAGTACACCTATTACGTAAATTAGATAGTCTTCTTCCAAACCATAGGCAGGTGCCGACCGGTAGGGAATGAAGAAAACCAATTAGCCTAAACGGTGTACAGAAGGTATTAAGTTAAGACAAAGAAAGGGATTAGTAAGAGGGCAAAGTAAATTACGACTGCTATTCACGACCAAGCCAAGTATTTCTTCGCCAATCCTAAATCACCTTTGTATTTCTCTAGGACACTCCGTATCACTACGAAAATCCCAAGTTTATTGGATAATCCATCGTATGGTTATATACGAACTCGAAAGGAACTTGTTCCAGTTCGGAGATGGATTCTGGTTCAGGAGAAATAGGAATAAGGTTTATTCGGTTGTCTTTTATCTTCACCTTCTCTCGCATTGTGAGTGCTCCTAGGATTAGGATAGTACACCCATTATGCTTATTGGATAGTCTTCTTCCAAACCATAGGCTGATGCCGAACGGTAGGGAAGGAAGAAAACCATTTGGCCTTAAGGGGTGTGCAGAAGGTAATGACTAAAGACATATAAAGGGATTTGGAGAGATGGCAAAGAATTATACGGTTACAGTTGTTAATCTGGATAATGGAAGAGGCATTACTAGGAATACCGGGATACCCCATCGAAACATTTCAATGTTTCAGTTTCACTGTGTACTGTTAAAAGAAAACTGATTTCCCAATTAGACACTTGCTCCAGGGTATGTATTTACCGGGTATGATTCTCACATCTGTATGGTTTTACAGATGTTGAGTGGGAGTAAGTTATTGGGAATTAGGCGATCATCCTCATTATATCGCGATTCGTTGTAATTGGTAATATTTGAGGAAGTCACCTGGCTGTTTGCCGGATGGCAAATATTTGGTTTTGAATATCCGTTGTTATGCACCAATTTCAAATTGATATATCTGCAGGTCTATTTTTATAGAGTGAGATGTACCTTTTTGAAATTATGTCTATGACATTTACCTATATCAGTGGATGGTTAGGTAAGGAGCATTAAACAGCGGTGAAATTCTTCATAACCATAATACAGTTTTCAACCTACGACACACAGTGAATGAGTTATTAAACTCAGGGGACTTATACAGAGTATTGTATGTTGTCCAGTGTCCATTAGGACATAGGGGTTGGTACTCGTATTATATTCTGTTTACTTGTGACTTCTCTAGTTTTCAGACAGGTGTTTCGTAGAAACATAGGGTCCGAATTTTGAGAAGTTATAGGTATACGAATAAAGTAGAGAACCGGGTATTGCAAGTATCGGGATTCTTCAAAGTGATCGAAGATGTAGATACTTGTGCATGGTATTCAGTTGATAGTAATGATTAAGAGAACTTGCTTCTCTTTCAGGTTACTCATAATTGGAAGCATTCCTAAGTTGAGTAACGCTGATCGACCTCTTTCCATTTAATTGACATGCACTGGAGACAGCTGCATAATTTGAATCTGGTTCAATTAAATCAGTGCCTCTGTTTCTGTATTGGATATAGAACAGTTCATATCTTGACATTGTTAAGGTACGGGGAGTTGTCCGGCTTATGCTTAAAACCAGACTCTGGATAACTCAAGGCACGTTTCTGTAATGGCTGTTTGTGGGTTGACCCAGGCTATGACGAGGGTTGACTTTCTACCATCTGGAAGATCAATAGTGATATTGTTCTTGACTCGCCACAGTTTTAAAAGAAATGGATTTTTTTTCTTCAAGAAAACAGTAGTGGGAGTATGGTAGAACTGGAAGTGATTCCAGAACTGCAAACGATTACCGAAGATTTGATAAGAACTTAAAGATTCAATCTGGTTTGACATTCCATTGGCCACTCCGCAGATATAGTGGGTAACCTCAGGCACCCGAGAGGTACTCCTGTAGCCTCAAGGACGGTGGCAGGGAGGTTCTTGTTTACCCAGACTTGCCATTGCTGTTGTTCCAGACTATGAGACCTGGCAGGAGGATGAGTATAGCGTCGTTCTAAACTAGCTTTAGAAGTGTACGTCTATATGACTCTGCCAGAGGGTTGTTGTAGTCAGTGGGAGCAGCGGAAGCATTGGTGGACAAGTAGCTTAAGTCTATTTATAGACTAAAGCAGATATAGCGGAGATAGATCATCTGTTTCTGATGTGACAGTCATATGTTTGACTTCATCAGAATAGGGGATGGATCTGTTAAGAAAGTAGTAGGGTGTGATGTCCTGGTATTTGGATGACATACACAGAGTAGGAAGTGATATTTCTCTACTACGATCGGTTATATTTTAGTTGTCACATAGTAGTTTCTCCACATGGGACTTGGATATTATATCAGACATTCTGGTTACTAGATCTATAGTTTTAGATCTAGATTTGGGTGGTTTCCCAATCTGGGTACATTAAACAGCATTCTATGAGTATTTAGAATGGACGACTCCTGGCACGGTAGTGTACCTGCAGGTGATGGAGTCGCCCTGTCTAAAGGTGTCTTACAGACTAAAGAGGAGAGGGATGTGCATGATTGGCAGATCACTTGCTTAGGCAATTGAGTCAATCATGAGATATCAAGTACCACACCAGATGTTGTTTTTTGCAGTAGATGCAGTAAGTTGATATTAATCCAATCATGGAGAAACATTCGGAAGCAGTTTTAGAAAATAAGTGAATGTTCTAGGGATATGATAACGTCAGCCTATTTTGGGAGACGGTTATCATTCCAGGCTTCCAAGGTGACCTGGATGGCAGAGTGGCTGTCAGAGTTATAGTTTTCCTTCTGACGAGGGGCAGTATTTTGGACAGATGGTCCAGGTGGATACTGAGGAAAGGTATGGCGCAGGATACTGATTAAGTTCAGTTGACGATACAGTCTAAGAAGTTTGGATTTGAAGTTCACTTATGAGCTAGGTCCCATCAGATATCCAGACATATTCTAAGACAGGTATTGCTCATTTCGGGAGATCGCTTTCTCCGCGAACTTGAGATAAAGAGAGACATAGAAAGAAATATCAGAGCGGATCCACTCACTGAGGCTATTCCTCGAACGCAATAGTTTCGCAAACGAGCTTTGTGAGACTGACTAGTAGAGGAGTTGGGTGTTCGGTATCACACGGGCTGCGAGTATGCGACATCGCAATAATGAGCCTTGAGTGTAAGTGGGATATTGTTGGAGATAGTGCCCTCAGAGTCAATTATTGGATCACGGGTACGTGATTGCAATGATTGAGGGAGGACCTATCCCAGTAGGACAGTCTTACTCAAGATGCTAGTATGCTATCTGGTTTATCTTTATCATCGTGTACTGCTTTAGGTAACCTGACAGGTCGCTATTACACGTTGATAGAGCCTCTAGGATTCTTTCTTGACTACCAGCAGTATGAGGGAGATCATATACGTGGGAGCTGGAGTCTATAAGAAAATCCTTAAAAGGTCCCTAGTCGTGGGAGTTTCGAGACTGGGCATCGATACTCCATTAGTAGACTAGTGTATACAGTCGAGACCCCGACGAGGGGCGGTGGCCGGTCTCACAAGCCACTGGTGTCAGTTGGTTCACCTAAGATGTATACAGGTGCTCATTGGGTTATGAGTACACCGGACAGGACTCGCTGGGAACATGCTAGTTGGTCTAATACCAGACATCAGATGGCAGTTCCCTGGTGACATGTGTACAGGTAAGTTCATCGACCTGAGATCGTCATTTGTCTCGTGTGAGTTCCCACTGTGCTTTGATTACTACCCTACCATGGCTCAAAGGAGTCGTGCAAACAGGTTTTAGTTGGGTACAGTCCCGAGCCACATAGAGGCAGTGAGCGGATCTGCAGGGGTTCGTCTCTCCCGGTATTGGGGGTGAGGTCGCGCTGTGTCTAGGAGAGCCATTACACAAAGCCCTTGGCCGAGGCAGGAGATTTACTGGTAGGTATTCCAGTAGTATCTCAGGGTGTTCTGGGCTTCACTCCGACACGACTTGTACCGCTTTTGGGGGTCTGACTTTTACCAACCCCCTAGGCCCGCCATGCGATACTCATAGATGAACGGACCGGACTGTATGGATATTGTCACTGATAGGCTCAGTAGGGTGTCAGGATGAGTTCGCTCATCGACGTCCCTTTTGGTCAATAGCTGGTAGCCCGTCACGTATGGCTAATACCTCTGACGTGCTAGTGGTTAAATCCACAGCCATAGTATTGACGAGTCTTTAGAGTCCACCACACACAGTTACTCAAGTTTCGGGCGAAACGCTGTAGAGGCCTTATGGAGATATGGCAGGGTTCGATCAGATACGTGCGGTATTTCACGGATCGTGATCGGACGGTTTTTACTAGCCGGCTTTGGCTTAAGCCGGATCCTAGTATTAGACAGTGTAGATTTTGTCTCTTTGCATTTGTGATCAGTGGGAATACAAATGCGGGCATGTATATGCAGTCGCGGGGTTTTCCTGTAATTTATTACGGGATCAGTTTTCTGAAGTTGCCAGTTTGTATTTCGTTCCGGCCGGTTTTCCTTTGTTCATTCCCGGCCGGACTTTTGTGATGGAGGGGCTAATTTGCAAGTTTGCAAATTAGCATTTATAGAGGGGGTATTTGTGATTTACAAGATTATGAAAGCATCTTTGCTTTTCTTGCATTTATGTGATTAGACTGGATTAGAAATTGATTTGATTTGGTTATCATTTCCTTTGGATGTGGTCACCTTTCTACTTTTACTACTCTCACATTCCTTCTTGTTTTGATTCCTCCACCATTTTTATCATAATGAGGCCGGCCACTTTGGATGAGAGGGAGAGGTTTTCATTTTGCATGAGGGAAATTTGACCATCTCATTTGCTTGCTCCAAAAATCCCTAACCCCTCTCCAAAGTTCATTCCATTCTCTTCTCCATCAAATGGGAACTTCACTACCCCAAAGAGACAAGTTTCTACAGTACACCTACCCTTGAACGCGTCGGCTTGCCAACTTCATGCCCTAGTTGCCTCGCTCCAGAGGTGGGAGCCCGTAAAAGAATCCGGCTACGTGGTGCCCTTTCCGACGAGGAGGTGACGGACGGAGATTCTGCGGGAGATCGGAGTGGAGACGAAAACCGAAGGACACGGATCGCTTGGTATAACTCTCTTCCCATCTCTTGTTTGCTAGCATTAGGTTAATGGTCACGATCCGGGTTTTTTATTGTTCGCGGTAGCGCCGGTTTAAAGTTAAGAAAAAATTTTGATTCCGCATTTTGGCCTCGAGTAGAAGGCCGGGGCGCTGCCGTGGCACAACACCCATGACTAGGAACAATTATAGGGTGTACTTGTGGACTACCCTTGGCCCCACTAGTATGATCTCCATCATAGTCCTGGTAGTCAAGTACACATCCTAAGGGCTTTATCAACATGTGAGAGCAAGACAACATTACTTATACAAGTCAACATGTTAAGATAAAGAGCAACCGGATAGCATACTATCATGTCGAGCAAGAAAGTCCTCCCTATATATGTCCAAGCATCCACTACAATATACATCACATGTACAGTAATGGCCTCTAGGGCATACATATAACTAACAACCTCATATACCCTCGTACACATGTTTATTTAATCTGTAACTCTTTATTCTACGTATAGTGCACGTGTAAACCCTTGGGCTTCTAAAAGATTAAAAGAAAATTTAATAAAAAGATAATGTGGCTGGGGAGATTCGATCACAGGGGCTTTGTCACAGCAGTGCAAGGCTTTACCAGTGTGCTACAAGTACGTTCTTGCTGTTCAAAATTAAAACAAATATTTATAGTGTACACAGGATTGCAAATACCCCAATTATACATTAACTTTTAAACAATTTTCGGTATATTGAAATTGGAGTTGTTATAGTCCACCCTCCTTACAAAAATTTCGTCCTCAAAATTTACAATTTATTTTAAGAACTAGTTTACAAATAAATGAGAATATCTTGGACGCATGTTGTCCTCACGTTCCCATGTTGATTCTCCTGATGAATCTTTTCTCCACATCACTCGAACCAAGTAGACTTCCTTGTTCTGAAGTGACTTCACCTTTCTATCCAGGATCTTAATAAGTTGTTGCTCACAAGATAAATCTGGCTGTACAGTGAGCTCGGAATGATCAAGAATATGGCTGGGGCCACTCACATACCTTCTGAGTTGAGATATGTGGAACACATTGTGCATTCCTTCCAATGAAAGTGGAAGTGCCAAGCGATATGCCACTTCACTGACCCGTTCGAGTATGTCGAACGGTCCAATATATCTCGGACTAACCTTACCCCGTCTTCCAAAACGAATCAATCCACGGTTTAGAGATATCTTCAGAAATACATGTTCTCCCAGTTGAAACTCCAAGTGACGGCGCTTTGCATCAGCCCAGTGAATTTATCGATCTTGGGCTATGCGCATTCTTTCCCTGATAGTACGAACCACGTCGACAGTTGCTACTATTATCTCAGGTCCAAGGAGTTCTCTATCTCCGATGTTGTCCCAACTTAATGGCGATCGACACTTCCTTCCATATAGCGCTGCAAAATGGTGTCATTCCTATACTTACTTGGTAGCTGTTGTTGTATGAAAACTCTACAAGATGTAGGTGATCTTCCTACGATTCTCCGAAGTCTAGCATACATGCTGTTAGCATATCTTCTAAGATCTGAATAGTTCGCTCATACTGACCATCTGTTTGTGGATGATAAGCCATGCTGAAGTTCAGACTTGTTCCTAAGCTAGCTTGCAGACTTTGCCAAAATTGCAATCGGAACCTGGTGTCACGATCGAAGACAATGCAGACCGGTACTCCATATAATATCATAATTTCCTGCATGAGTTCTTGGGCTCTGATACCAGTGTAAGTGCACGGCAGCGCCCCGGCCGTCTGAACGAGGCCAAAATGCGGAATATAAAACTTTTCTATAAACTAGAACCGGTGCTACCACGGACTTTGAAACCCGGATCAGGCCATTAACCTAATCCTAGCTAACTAGAAGATGGGTAGAGAGATATACCGAGCAATCCGTGTCCTTCGGTCTTCTCGTCGTCATCCCGATCTCCCCGCGGATACCCCGGTCGCCATCTCCTCGTCGGAAGGGCACCACATCGCCAGGTTCTTTTACGGGCTCGCACCTCTGGACCGAGGCAACTCGGGCACGAAGTTGGCGAGTCGACGTGTCCAAGAATGCTGTAGGCTAGTGTAGTACTCTTTGTCTTAAGGGGTTATTTGAAGTTGCCTTTTGGATGGAGGAATGAACTATAAGCTTTTTGAGATAAACAAAGGGATTTTTGTGAGCATGAAGAGAACAAAAATGCCTCACAAAAATTTTCGACAGTCCCCCAAGAGAATGGCCGGCCCTTGGCATGAAGAAAATGAGAAGAGGGAGTGAGCCAGAAGAATAAAGCAAGAGAGAGAAAAAATGGTGATCATGAGGAATCATTATCACAACAAAGTCTCACTCCAAAACCCATCACTCTTCTCATCATAGCAAGCAATGATGAGAAAAGAAGTCAAATGATGGTTGAACCATCATGAAGCAACAATTTACAAAGACCACCCTCCACAATGCTAATTTGCACATTTGCAAATAAGCCCTCCTCCACCAATTTTCAGCCAAGGAAAGAACCAAAGGAAAATGGCCGAAACGGAATGCAAACTGGCAACTTCAGAAAACTGATCCCGTAATAAATTACAGGAAAACCCCACGACTGTATATACATACCCGCATTTGTATTCTGACCGAATACAAATGCAATGAGACAAAATCTGCACTGTACAATACTAGGATCCGGCTTAAACCAAAGCCCGCTAGTATTAACCGTCCGATCATGATCCGTGCAATACCGCACGTACATGATCGAATCCTGCAATATCTCCATACGGCCTCTACAGTGTTTTGCCCGAAACTTGAGAAACTGTCTGTGGGGGACTCTAAAGACTCGTCAATACTTTGGCTGTGGATTTAACCACTAGCACGTCAGAGGTATTAGCCATACGTAACGGGCTACCAGGCATTGACAAAAAGGGACGTCGATGAGCGAACACATCCTGACACCCTACTGAGCCTGTCAGTGACAATATCCGTACAGTCCGGTCCGTTCGTCTATAAGCATCGCATGACGGGCCTAGAGGGTTGGTAAAAGTCAGACCCCCAAAAGCGGTACAAGCCGTGTCGGAGTGTAGCCCAGAACACCCTGAGATATTACTGGAATACCTACCAGTAAATCTCCTGCCTTGGCCAACGACTTCGTGTAATGGCTCTCCTAGACACAGCGTGACCTCACCTCCAATACCGGGAGAGACGAACCCCTGCAGATCCGCTCACTGCCTCCATGTGGCTCGGGACTGTACCCAACTAAAACCTGTTTGCACGACTCCTTTAAGCGTGGTAGGGTAGTAATCAAAGTACAGTGGAAACTCACACGAGACAAATGACAATCTCAGGTCGATGAACTAACCTGTACACACGCCACCAGGGAACTGCTATCTGACGTCAGGTATAAGACTAACTAGCATGTTCCCGGCAAGTCCTGTCTGGTGTACTCATAACCCAATAAGCACCTGTATACATCTTAGGTGAACCAACTGACACCAGTGGCTTATGAGACCGGCCACTGCCCCTCGTCGGGGTCTCGACTGTATACGCTAGTCTACTCTGGAGTATCGATGCCCTGTCTCGAAACTCCCACGACTAGGGACCTTTTAAGGATATGCTTATAGACCCCAGCTCCCACGTATATGATCGCCCTCATACTGCTGGCAGTCAAGAAAGAATCCTAGAGGGTCTATCAACGTGTAATAGCGACCTGTAAGATCACCTAAAACAGTACATGATAATAAAGATAAACCAGATAGCATACTATCATCTTGAGTAAGACTGTCCTACCGGTATAGGTCCTCCCTCAATCATTGCAATCACGTGCCTGTGATCCAATAATTGAATCTGAGGGCACTATCTCCAACAATCTCCCACTTGCACTCAAGGCTAATTATTGTGATGTCGCATACTCACAGCCCGTGTGATACCGAACACCCAACTCCTCTTCTAATCAGTCTCACAAAACCCGCTTGCGAAACTAATGCGTTCGAGGAATAGCCTCAGTGAGTGGATCCGCTCTAATGTTTCTTTTTATGTCTCTCTTAATCTCAAGTTCGCGGAGAAAGCCATCTCCCGAAATGAGCAATACCTGTCTTAGAATATGTCTGGATATTTGATGGGACCTAGTTCATAAATGAACTCTAAATCCAAATTTCTTAGACTGTATCGTCAACTGAAAACAATCAGTATCCTGCGCCATGCCTCCCTCAGTATCCGCTTGGACTACCTGTCCAAAATTCTGCCCCTCGTCAGAGGGAAAACTATAACTCTGACAGTCACTCTGTCATCCAGGTCACCTTAGAAGCCTGGAATGATAACCGTCTCCTAAAGGAGGCTGCCGTCATCAAATCCCTAGAACATCCACTTATGTTCTAAAACTGCTTTCGATCGTTTCTCCAGGATAAGATCAATATCAACTTATTGCAGCTCGTGCAAAAACAACATCTGGTGTGGTACTTGACATCTCATGATTGACTCAATTGCCTAAGCAAGTGATCTACCAATCATGCACATCCCTCTCCCCTTTAGTCAGTAAGACACCTTTAGAGATGGTGACTCCATCACCTGCAGGTAAACTACCGTGCCAGGAGTCGTCCATTCTAAAACACCTTCAGAATGCTGTCTAAGTACCCAGATTAGGACACTTCCCAAATCTAGATATAAAACCATAGATCTAGTAACCAGAATATCTGATATAATATCCAAGTCCTATATGGAGAAACCACTGTGTGACAACCAAAGCATAACCGATCGTAGTATAGGAACTTCATTTCCTACTCTGTGTATGTCATCCAAATACCCGGACATCACACCCTACTACCTTCTTAACAGATCCATCCCCTATTCTGATGAAGTCAAACCTATGACTGTCACATCAGAAATAGATGATCTATCTCCGCTATATCTTCTTTAGTCTATAAATAGACATAAGCCACTTGTCCGCTATGCTTCCGCTGCTCCCACTGACCATGACAACCCTATGGCAGAGTCATATAGAAGTACACTTCTAAAGCTAGTTTAGAACAACGCTATGCTCATCCTCCTACCGGGTCTCACAGTCTGGAACAACAGCAATGGAAAGTCTGGCTAAACAAGAACCTCCCTGCCACCGTCCTTGAAGCTACCGGAGTACCTCTCGGGTGTCTGAGGTTACCCACCTTATCTGTGGAGTGGCCAATGGAATGTCAAATCAGATTGAATCTTTAGGTTCTTATCAAATTTTCAGTAATCGTTTGCGGTTCTGGAATCACTTCCAGTTCTACCATACTCCTACTACTGTTTTCTGAAAAAATCCATTTTTATTAAAACCGTGGCGAGTTAAGAACAATATCACTATTGATCTTCCAGATGGTAGAAAGTCAACCCTCGTCATAACCTGGGTCAACCCACAAACAGCCATTACGGAAAGGTGTCTTGAGTTATCCGGAGTCTGGTTTTAAGCATAAGCTGGACAACTCCCCGTACCTTAACATCGTTAAGATATGAACCGTTCTATATCCAATATAGAATCAGAGGCACTGATTTAATTGGAACCAGATTCAAATCATGCAGCTGTCTCCAATGCATATCAACTAAATGGAAGGAGGCCGATCAGCGTTACTCAACTTAGGAGTGCTTCCAATTATGAGTAATCTGAAAGAGAAGTAAGTTCTCTTAATCATAACTACCAACTGAATACCATACACAAGTATCTACATCTTCGATCACCTTGAAGAATCCTGACACTTGCAATACTTGGTCCTCCACTTTATTCATATACCTATAACTTCTCAAAACTTAGATCTTGCATTTCTACGAAACACATGTCTAAAAACTGGAGAAGTCATAAGTAAACCGAATATAGTATGAGGACCAACCCCTCTGTCCTAATGGACACTGGACAACATACAATACTCTGTATAAGTCCTCTGAGTTGAATAACTCAAATCCTGTGCGTCGTAGGTTGAAAACTGTACTATGGTTATGAAGGATTACACCGCTGTTTAATGCTCCTTACCTAACCATCAACTGATATAGGTAAATTTTATCGACATAATTTCAAAAAGGTATATCTCATTCTATAAAAATAGACGTACAGATATATCAATTTGAAATTGGTGCATAACAGCAGATATTCAAAACCAAATATTTGCCGTCTGGCAAACTGCCCAGGTGACTTCCTCAAATATCACCAATTACAACGAATTCCGATATAATAAGGATGATCACCTAATTCCCAATAACTTACTCCCACTCATCATCTGTAAAACCATACAGATGTGAGAATCACACCTGGTAAATATATACCCTGGAGTAAGGGCTAATTGGGAAATCAGTTTTCTTTTAACAGTACACAGTGAGACTAAAACATTGAAGTATTTCGTAGGGGTATCCTGGTATTCCTAGTAATGCCTCTTCCATTATCCAGATTCACAACTGTAACCGTATATTTCTTTGCCATCTCTCCAAATCCCTTCATATATATTTAGTCATTACCTTCTGTACACGCTCTTAGGCTAAATGGTTTTTTTCCTTCCCTACCGTTCGGCACCAGCCTATGGTTTGGAAGAAGACTATCTAATAAGCATAATGGATGTACTGTCCTAATCCTAGGAGCACTCACAACCCGAGAGAAGGTAAAGACAAAAGACACATGAATAAACCTTATTCCTATTTCTGCTGAACCAGAATCCATCCCCGAACTGGAACAAGTTCCTTTCGAGTACGTATATAACCATACGATGGAGTATCCAAATAACTGTGGATCTTCGTAGTGATACGGAGTGTTATGAAGAAATACAAAGGTGATGTAGGATTGGCGAAGAAATACTTGGTTTGGTCGTGAATAGCAGTCGCAATTTACTCTGCCCTCCTTCTAATCCCTTTATTTGTCTTTACTTAATACCTTCTGTACACCATCATTAGGCTAATTGGTTTTCTTCATTCCCTACCGTTCGGCACCAGCCTAAGGTTTGGAAGAAGACTATCCAATAGGCGTAACGGGTGTACTATCTCCTAAACCAAGGAGTACTCGCAACCTGAGAGAAGGTAAAAGGAAAAGACAACTGAATAGTCCTATTCGTTTCCTCCAGAACCGGAAACCATCCTCGAATAAATTCCTTCGAGTTCGTATATAACCATACGATGGTTTTGTCCAATGGAAGTGGACGTTCGTAGTAATACGGGGTGTCCTGGAGAAAAGGGCAAAAGTAGGAGTGGCAATGAGGTATGCAACTCTGACAATCCAAAAGCCAGTCTTATAAGAAGGTTCGGTCAACTTGGTCACTGAGTCATAGTCACGGGTCGGGTCATGGTCGCTGCCAAAGAGAGAGAGAAAAGAAACACTCAGCGTGCACTCTAACCTAGATCAGAATGGTTATCACTTTATCTAATCAGGAAACCTCCCACTGTAACGTCAAATTCTCCTCCAAACCTGAAAGAAGAATTAGTCGTAATCACCCGAGGAGTAAACCAACTCATCAGTGGGAATCGGGATCCAACTATCATTGCATGCTAACGTGATGGAATCCACTCACGCTATCATACTCCAGAAGGTATGCGCATACCTGGCAAGTTTCAGTTTCTTTAGAAACTCCCGATGTGATTTTTACCCCATGCTCTTATGACCTTGACTTTGGCCAACAAATCATAAGTCACATGTCAAGTTCTACCCGTCATTCTCCAGGTTGATTTGAACCTATCCGTACCTACCCTTGACTTTGGCCAACAAGGCAGTACGACTGTCCCAAACCAACGGATCTATCTATGCTGTATATGAATACCCAATAGCTACCAAACACTGTGCCTTGACTTTGGCCAACAAACACAGCTTGAATACTATTGACTATCCATATGAAATGACAGAGGGTTACGAATGGTTTTTGGCGAAAAACCTTTAACGTAATGAACTTGATATCGTTGAAGGAATCGGATAGATTTTATAAAAATATAGTGGCGAAAACCTTTGCTAAAGAGGTCACTCCCGGTGAAGGGATCTCGGCTCTTTCCCCGTAGAATGAGGTGCAGGATATTCCAACTGAATACCACGATGCAAAGAAAAAGTAAACGACTATAGTGAAGTTATTGCCCTGACGCAAACTTCTGTCCAAGGGGTCACTCCCGGTGAAGGGATCTCGGCCCTTGCCTCGTCGACTGAGGTGCTGGATATTCATAACCGAATACCACTGTGCAAAACAAAAGTGAACGTCCTTGCAATAACAGCTTTTTGAAAAATTGTTCCAACAACATCAGAATAGGTTTGTTTAGCTTGCATTGATCCGAATCAATGCAGTCCCATCAATTGATCACACTAATAAAGAACGAAAATAATGATGTACGTATATGCCATCCGCATTCGCCACTGGATCCCGTCATTACCCGTTAGGTTACTTAACTAACGACAGAGCGGGGTCTGGACTAGCGCGGATGCAAAACATATACAACATCTACTAGTATATATATCAATATATAATATTCGCTCAAGGCGTGATAAAATGAAACATCACATAAATGTAATAGGCATCACAGAACAATACAGATATCTGGGATCCCCGGATTTCATAGAGCCGCTGCTGAAACCCGATGTTCCCCTAGTCGTGTGGACAGCCTGTGCAATGAAATCCTAGACCCCTACGGGCGCGGCAAGTTACTCGCCAAAACCTGAAATGAGGCAGCCCCCTTCAGCAACGTGAATGGACCACCCAGCACTTCACGGAATCCGGTAACTTGGGCACCCCTCCTTGGGTCAACCTGTACCCCCTACGAGTGCGAAGAATAACCCGCTAATTCTAGAGTGAAGCCCCCTCCGTCTCAACGCCATGAGATGCGGGCCCGTTTCCCTCTAGAACCCGGCTACCCGTGCACCCCATCTTGGGGTAATCCTAGTACAGAAAGTAAAAAATATACATACAACGGGTACATCGACCTCAGCCCGGTCGTGCCCCAAAAGAATAATATACAAACAGGCAGTGACGGCAGTCCACATGTCGGACGCTCGCCCCGCAATATCAAATGTACATAAACAACCAAACTGTACTACCATTGCATCCAGGCTATCCACCACGACAAATCCGCAACATCACATCACAACACAGAACATCAACGTGACTGTCACGTTCGCAAATCCTTCTAATAGGGCTATAGCAGTTAGACAGGATTTACCGATCAAATGACATTCACGGTCGCAGATATAATGTAAATACTGTGAACTAACATGTTTAAAATTTTCGATCGACAAAATTTCCCGAAGTGGGCCCCAAGCAATACTGTAGCACTCAAAATAAATCTGGGCCCAAAAAGAATATACCAGAAACCCTATTTCCATGTCAGAGAGCCACTGTAAAAATTTGATGCAGTGAAGCCAAATTTCGGCGGCGGATCCGCGGCTAAAACGTGGTTTTGGCCGCGGATCCGCCTCGCTACAGTAACTTCAGCCTACTAAATTTTCACAGAATGCATAAACACCCCTGTACGTATTTTTACAATGTACAAAATAATTTTTAGAGCACTGGAAAAATTTGACAGACTTGACATGGAAACGCGGTTTCTGGAAAATCCGTTCGATCGAACTTATAAACATGTTAGAGCAAGCTATACAAGGTTAATAGCGTGGCTCTGATACCAGTGTAAGTGCACGGCAGCGCCCCGGCCGTCTGAACGAGGCCAAAATGCGGAATATAAAACTTTTCTATAAACTAGAACCGGCGCTACCGCGGACTTTGAAACCCAGATCAGGCCATTAACCTAATCTTAGCTAACTAGAAGATGGGTAGAGAGATATACCGAGCGATCCGTGTCCTTCGGTCTTCTCATCGTCATCCCGATCTCCCCGCCGTCGCCATCTCCTCGACGGAAGGGCACCACGTCGCCAGGTTCTTTTACAGGCTCCCACCTCTAGACCGAGGCAACTCGGGCACGAAATTGGCGAGTCGACGTGTCCAAGAATGTTGTAGGCTAGCGTAGTACTCTTTGTCTCAAGGGGTTATTTGAAGTTGCCTTTTGGGTGGAGGAATGAAATATAAGCTTTTTGAGATGAACAAAAGGATTTTTGTGAGCATGAAGAGAACAAAAATGCCTCACAAAAATTTTGGACAGCCCCCTAAGAGAATGGCTGGCCCTTGGCATGAAGAAAATTAGAAGAGGGAGCGAGCCAAAAGAATAAAGTAAGAGAGAGAAAAAATGGTGATCATGAGGAATCATTATCACAACAAAGTCTCACTCCAAAACCCATCACTCTTCTCATCATAGCAAGCAATGATGAGCAAAGAAGTCAAATGATGGTTGAACCATCATGAAGCAACAATTTACAAAGACCACCCTCCACAATGCTAATTTGCACATTTGCAAATAAGCCCTCCTCCACCAATTTTCAGCCAAGGAAAGAACCAAAGGAAAATGGCCGAAACGGAATGCAAACTGGCAACTTCAGAAAACTGATCCCGTAATAAATTACAGGAAAACCCCACGACTGTATATACATACCCGCATTTGTATTCTGACCGAATACAAATGCAATGAGACAAAATCTGCACTGTACAATACTAGGATCCGGCTTAAACCAAAGCCCGCTAGTATTAACCGTCCGATCATGATCCGTGCAATACCGCACGTACATGATCGAATCCTGCCATATCTCCATACGGCCTCTACAGCGTTTTGCCCGAAACTTGAGAAACTGTCTGTGGGGGACTCTAAAGACTCGTCAATACTTTGGCTGTGGATTTAACCACTAGCACGTCAGAGGTATTAGCCATACGTAACGGGCTACCAGGTATTGACCAAAAGGGACGTCGATGAGCGAACACATCCTGACACCCTACTGAGCCTGTCAGTGACAATATCCGCACAGTCCAGTCCGTTCGTCTATGAGCATCGCATGGCGGGCCAAGGGGGTTGGTAAAAGTCAGACCCAAAAGCGGTACAAGTCGTGTCGGAGTGTAGCCCAGAACACCCTGAGATATTACTGGAATACCTACCAGTAAATCTCCTGCCTTGGCCAAGGACTTCGTGTAATGGCTCTCCTAGACACAGTGCGACCTCACCCCCAATACCGGGAGAGACGAACCCCTGCAGATCGGCTCACTGCCTCCATGTGGCTCGGGACTATACCCAACTAAAACCTGTTTGCACGACTCTTTTGAGCGTGGTAGGGTAGTAATCAAAGTACAGTGGGAACTCACACGAGACAAATGGCGATCTCAGGTCGATGAACTAACCTGTACACATGTCACTAGGGAACTGCTATCTGACGTCAGGTATAAGAACAACTAGTATGTTCCCGGCGAGTCATGTCCGGTGTACTCATAACACAATGAGCACCTATATACATCTTAGGTGAACCAACTGACACCAGTGGCTTGTGAGACCGGCCATCGCCCCTCGTCGGGGTCTCGACTGTTTACACTAGTCTACTCTGGAGTATCGATGCCCTGTCTCGAAACTCCCACGGCTAGGGACCTTTTAAGGATATGCTTATAGACCTCAGCTCCCATGTATATGATCGCCCTCATACTGCTGGCAGTCAAGCAAGAATCCTATGGGCTCTATCAACGTGTAATAGCGACCTGTAAGGTCACCTAAAACAGTACACGATGATAAAGATAAACCAGATAGCATAGTATCATCTTGAGTAAGACTGTCCTACCGGTATAGGTCCTCCCTCAATCATTGCAACCACGTGCCTGTGATCCAATAATTGAATCTGAGGGCACTATATCCCACAGATAGTACATATTTAAAGATTTTAAATCTTACTTAGATTCTTAGCTTTATGTAATTCTTTACTAGTGTCTCAGTAGATTGGCCAACTCGAAATGGAATAAAGTGAGATGACTTTGTGAGTCGATCTACAATAACCCATACCTCATCGTTACCTTTCGTTCTACGAGGAAAGGCGGTCAGAAATCCATTGTGATGTGTTGCCACTTCCATTCTGAGATAGGTAACGGTTGAAGTAATCCAGCAGTCTTGTGATGTTCAGCCTTTACTATAAGTCCATGTCACGCACCCCACAAACTTGCGGGAAGGCGGAATATATGAAAAACGATTATCAAAGCTTCGTAACACGGACTTGAGCGCATGAATCATATCTAAACCGTTACTAGCAAACTACGAGAGGTTTAACTACTCGGATTCGAATTTATACCTCACGTTACTTGTCCTTCGGGTCTTCATCGCTATCCTCCACTCCTCGTAGGCTCCATGGAACATCGGCACCTCAACGGCCTCCTCGAATCAAAGACGATCCACCCGAGAGCTCTTTGTCCAAGCTTGATCTCTAACTTGAGATAACTAGATTGTTCAAATTGCTAATCAAAGCTATCTAGGGGATATAGAGTAAGGTTATGGATGTATTAGTCTATCTAATTCTTGATCTCAACACATGAGTTGGGAGGATTAGGGTTTCAAGAGAGGATGAGCTTGAGGAGAGAGAAGGTGAGCATAAGAATGAGAAGAAAAATGAACTCACTAGAATATAACAACCATAACAATTAATCAAATAAATAATATAAATGATTAATCATCATGGTTGATGCATTCATCTTGTGTGATTCATCATATGACTCATTAACTCATTAATGAATCATTTAATACAAAGGATGAATCACACAAATGAGTCATTAAGCAATTAATGCTCATGCCACCTTAACCCCTTAGTCACCACTCTTCTAGAAGCTTCCCGGAAAATTACGAGAACGCCCCACCAATCCGTGAAAACACCAAAAAACTTTAGACTGTTTAAATCCAATAACCCGATACTAGAATCTGGCTTAAACCAAAGCCGGTTAGTAAAAACTGTCCGAACGTCGTACGTGCGTTTAAACGCGTATGCGTCCAAACCCTTGTCGTAAAACCATACGACCTCTATATCGTTTCGCCTGGAGCAGGAAAACTCTCTGTGTGGGGCTCTAAAGACCCGACACTACGTTGGCAGTGGGTTTAACCACATACCGCAAGCGACACTAGCTGTACGTAACGGTCCCCAGGTAGATGTTGATAAGAAGGCCGATGAGGAAACCATCCGAACTCCTACTGAGCCTGTCCGTGACAATATCCGTGCAGTCCGGTCTGTTCGTCTAAGAGTATCGCATGTATGGTCTAGGGAGGTGGAGAACGTCAGACCCCTAATAACCATACAAGTCATGCTGGTATGGCTCATGACCATTTGAGAATCTACTGATCAGTCCACCAGTAATTCTCCATCAGCCCTGGCCAGGGACTTATGGTAATGACCAACCAATAAATGTGCAATATCAACTCCCTATACCGGGAGAGAAAAATCCCTAACAGTCGCTCACTGCCTCCATGTGGCTCGGGACTGTACCCAACTAAAACCTGTTTGCATGACTCCTTTGAGCCGTGGTAGGGTAGTAATCAAAGCACAGTAGGAACTCACACGAGGAAAATGACAACCCTAAGTCAACAGACTATCTGCACACATTTCACCTGAGAACTGCTATCCGACGTTAGGTATAATACTATACAGTCAGTTCTCCTGCGAGTCCTGTCCGGTGTACCCGTAACCCAACGAGCACCTGTATACTATCTCCAGTACGACGTACTGATGGCTGTGGAACAGACCATCTCCCCAGCTGGGATGAGAAGCGTATACACTAGTCTATACCGGAGTATCGATGCCCTGTCTCGATAATCCTACGACTAGGGACAAGTATTGGATGTTGCTTATAGACTACCCAGCCCCCACTAGTGTGACTGCCATCACAACGCTGGTAATCAAGCAAAGATCCTATGGGCTCTACTAATATGTATAAGTGATACGTAATAAGAAACATATGCACATATTAAAGTAGACACAAACCAAGTAGCATACTACCATGTTTAGCAAGATTGTATATATAACTGTAAATATCCCAAGCTTCCATTAAGTAATATACATGCAAGTATGATACAATAATGACCCCCAGGGCATATACACTAACAATCTCCCACTTGCACTAGGTCCATGAGCTGGCATATCGTAGACCTATCATTTCGAATAGCCTCTCGAATCGCGTCTGAGGAATGGCCTTCGTGAATGGATCGGCAATGTTATTCTCCGTCCCTACTCTTTTCACCTCGATCTCCCGGCGATCGACGATCTCCCTGATCAGGTGATACCGCTTTAAGATGTGTCTGGACTTCTGATGGGACCTGGGTTCCTTCGCTAAAGCTATAGCGCCGTTGTTGTCACAATACAGAGGTATTGGATCAACACTGGTAGGAACCACCTAAAGTTCTGTGAGGAACTTCTTCATCCAGACAGTTTCTTTTGCTGCATCGCAAGCAGCTATGTACTCCGCTTCCATCGTTGAGTCAGCAACGGTCTCCTGTTTGGAACTCTTCCAACAGACTGCCTCTCCATTGAGGGTAAAGACATAACTCGACATGGACTTGGAGTCATCTTTGTCACTCTGGAAGCCGGAGTCGGCAAAGGCCTCGATCTGGAGGTCTTTTCCGCCATACACCAAGAACATCTCCTTAGTCCTCCTTAGGTACTTGAGAATGTTCTTTACCGCTATCCAGTGATTCTCCCCTGGGTTTTCCTGATACCGGCTTACAACGCTCAATGCGTATGCTACATCTGGTCTGGTACATAACATCGCATACATTATAGAGCCTACCGCTGAAGCGTAGGGTATAATCGACATGCGATCCCTTTCCAAATCAGTCTTGGGAGACATGTCTTTGGAGAGGGTGATTCCGTGACAAGCCGGTAGATTACCGCGCTTAGAATCTTCCATACCGAATCTTTTCAATATGGTGTCAATGTACCTGGACTGTGAAAGTCCCAACATCCTTTTTGATCTATCACGATAGATCTGGATCCCCAAAATGTAGGTGGCATCACCTAGGTCTTTCATGGAGAATTTCTGTGACAAAAATCTTTTGACTGACTGTAATATAGGAATATCATTTCCTATTAGGAGAATGTCATCCACGTACAAGACGAGGAAAACTACAGCTCTCCCTACAATCTTTCTATATATGCATGGTTCATCAGGATTTTTGATAAAGTCAAACTGTTTGACAGCATCATCAAAACAGATGTTCCAACTCCGTGATGCCTGCTTTAGTCCATAAATAAACTTAAGCAACTTGCATACTTTACCGCTACTCCCACTCTGAATGAATCCCTCTGGCTGATCCATATAGACGCTTTCTTCCAAATTACCATTTAGAAAGGCCGTCTTTACGTCCATCTGCCAGATCTCATAATCGTGGAAGGCAGCAATAGCAAGAAGGACCCTAATCGATTTGAGCATAGCCACTGGAGAAAAGGTTTCGTCATAGTCCAAACCAGGTCTTTGACGGAAACCCTTTGCAACAAGTCTATATTTATAGGTTTCAACCTGTCTATCTACACCAATCTTCTTTTTGAAGATCCATTTTCATCCTACGGGTTTTACCCTATCTGGAGCAATGTCCAAAGTCCATACTTTTTTAGTGTACATGGACTCCATTTCGGTCCGCATTGCATCCAGCCATTTTACTGAGTCATCGCTCTGAGTGGCTTGCTGGAAGCTAGTAGGCTCATCATAGTCAATAGTGCAATTCTCTCTATCTCTGTCTATGAGAAAACCGTAGTATCTCTCGGATGGATGAGATTGCCTACTACTTCTGCGGAGTGGTGTTGGGATGTCCCTTTCTTCTGAAACCTCTGGTTCTACCATATTTTCAGTTGTAGTTTGTGGTTATGGAATTTCTTCCAGTTCTATTTCGCTCTCACTTGTATTCTTTTCTAAAACTTACTGTTCTAAAAAATGGGCATTTCGAAAAACAAAAACATTTTGTTCCTCTGCGTAATAGAATAGATACCCTTTGGAGTTCTTTGGATATCCCACAAACTTACACTGTACTGATCGTGCCTCGAGCTTGTCCGCATGCTGCTTTTTAACAAAAACCGGACATCCCCAAATCTTCAGATACTGAAGATAGGGTTTCTTCCCTCTCCACATCTGATATGGGATGGTAGACATTGTTTTGGTAGGAACCCTGTTCAGAAGATATGCCGTTGACTCTAGCGCATATCCCCAGAATGATCGTGGTAACTCAGCGTTACTCATCATGGAACGAACCATATCCAATAGGGTTCGATTTCTCCTTTCTGATACACCGTTATGTTGTGGTGTGTATGGAGGAGTAAGCTGAGAGAGAATTCCATTCTCTTTTAAATAACCCAGGAACTCGGCACTTAAGTATTCACCACCTCGATCAGATCTCAGTGTCTTTATACTCTTGCCTGTTTGTTTTTCCACTTCATTCTTGTATTCTTGGAATTTCTCAATGGCCTCGGATTTATGCTTCATTAAGAAGACATATCCATACCTAGAGAAATAATCCGTAAAAGTAATAAAGTAGGAATAACCACCTCGCGCATGTGTAGACATTGGACCGCACACGTCACTGTCTACGAGTCCCAAGAGCTCGCTTGCTCTTACTCCGTGTCCAGTGAACGGAGTCTTTGTCATCTTTCCTATGAGACAAGATTCACAAGTAGCATAAGATTGATATTCGAACGGATTCAAATATCCTTCTCTATGTAACTTAGTCAACCTTCTCTCATTGATGTGACCTAGTCTACAATACCATAAGAAAGCCCGATTTATTTCTGGAGACTTTCTTTTAAGTGTGTTCTGGATATTGAAAATCTGAGCTTGACTTAATAAGTATATACCGTTATCTAATGTACCGGACCTAATCAAAACTTGATTTAGGTGGATGTTAACTACATCGCTTACGAATGTAAAATCATATCCCTCTCTTGAAAGTGAGGACACTGATATGATATTATAAGTCATACTAGGTACATATAAACAGTTACGTAGAATCAATATATGCCCACTTGTCAAACCTAGGCGATATTCTCCCACGGATTCAGCATCCACGCTTATTCCGTTTGCAACTCTTAGAGACCAATCACCTACCTTTATAACTCTACGGTTTCTCAAAGCATGTATTGAATTACAGATATGAGATCGTGTTCCGGTATCTAGTACCTAGGAAGTAGAGTTAATTGACAAACAGTTCTCAATAACAAATACACTTGAGGCTGAAGCTACAACATGCTTCGTATCCTGGCTACTGGCTTCTAAAGCCCTGCAATCTTTCTGCCTATACCTAATCCCATAACAATAGGAACTTCCCTCTTTTACTATATCCTGTCCCAAAACTTCTGCCCTTCCCTTTCCTTCTACTTCCCTGGTTTCCTTCAGGGTAGAAGGTAGAGACTGTAGAATCAAGTCAGTATTTGACCTGTTTCCCAACGTGGTTTCCAGGTCCTGGAGCTTATCAATATAGCTGGTCATTGTAAGGACGTTGTCCCCTACAGATGCCCCGACGGCCAACCTCACTTGAATTAATTCGGTCGAGGTCTCATATCTTGCGACATGTGATTGCTCTCCATATAAATCTTTGTTATGGAGAAAGATGGAATCTGAGTCCATCTTCTCGTGCTTCTTCTGGTATACACCATCAACTGAAGCTAACATGAGGCACTTGGCTTTCGCTTTATCCTTTTCCTTTGTCTAACAGATATCCATATCCGCGACGATGGAAACTGGACCTGGGACGGCAGGATCTTGAGTAGTAATAGGGTGGTCCAGTTTGTCATAGGCAATAGACATCTGGACAGAGCTTTGCCAGTCATATAAGTCAGAATCAGTCAATTTGTTATCTAGATGTAATCTAGTCGTGGTCACATGGTCGCTGCAATTAAGAGAGAGAGAGAAGAAAATATTTTAGCATGATGCTGTTGCAAGTTTAGATTGGTTTTAAGTTTATCTAAACAGGATGGCTCCCACTGTTTCTCAAATCCTTCCTCAAACCATAAAAGAGGAATTAGCCAGGACTGTTCTCACCGTACAATACTTGCTTAACCGTTCAGCCAGGTCAGTGTCGATACTTCGAGGGAGGTTTTCCAACGCTTTCGCGAAGTTCCTTAATTAAATAACGTCTTTTCTCTGTGGGTGTAGCCCCGCTGACACCTTTCTAGGCACCTACTTGGTTTATAGCATTGATCGTTAAGTGACGAATCTCCTAATAAGTAGCGTGTACTCACAGTAGGATCGGGATCCAAAATATTATCGTATGATAATGTTGAAGGAATCCTACCAACATTCATCAAACTCCAAAATGGTATGCATCTCTCTGCAAATTTCAGTTTCTTTAGAAATTCCCGATATAAATTTTTGCCCTATGCTCTTATGACCTTGGCGTTGGTCAAAATGTCATAAGTCACATGTCAAGTTCTACCCATCATTATCCTAGTTAATTTGAACCCATCCCTACATATCCCTGACGTTGGCCAAATGATAATACGACTGTCTCAAACTAACACATCTATCTATGTAACAAATGAAATACCCAGCAGCTACCAAACACTATGCCCTGGCGTTGGTTAAATGCATAGCTTGAATACTACTGAATACCCAAATGAAATGATGGAGGGCTACGAATGGTTTTGGCAAAACCGTGAACGTAGTGAACTTGATATAATCGAAGGAACCTGATACTTTTTAAAAGGAGTGGTTAAAGCTCCGCAATTAAAAATTCTGATCTTTTTTAAAATAACCGAGTGGTTTCTTTTAAATTTGTTCCAACGATTCAACTTTGGTTTATTTTCTTTGCATTATGATAATGCGTCCCATCATTTATCCTATCATTGCAGAAAACAACGAAAATACCACGTCCTCTTATGCCATCCGCATTTGCCACGGGGTCCCGTCATCACCCGTTAGGTTACTTAACTAACGACAGAGCGGGGGCTGGGCTAGCGCGGGTGTAAAACATAAGTGACGTTTAATAGCTATCATATATAGATATTGTACATTCGTCAGACGCAATAATAAGCATTCCAGATCACAGATGAACTTTATTGGATATACTAGCAATCCGCATTTTCTTTGAGCTTGCAATAAAAGACGGATTACACAGTTGTGATGAATAGCCATTACCCTACCCTAGACCCCTACGAGTACGGCAAACTACCTGCCAAGTACCCGAAGTGAAGCGGTCTCCCTCAACGACGTGAGTAGGCCACTAAACGCTTCAACGTACCCGGTAGTTTGTGTACTCCACCTTGGGTCTATCCTAGGAGCAAAAATGGTAAAAAGAAATAATACAACGGTGGCTACAACCGCAACCTGGATGCGCCCCGCAAAAGAATATTACATCATATTACATTTATATCGAATGAATGAATATTAAACCCATCTCAAACCACGGCTAATCATCACAACACTCCAATCAAGTCCATATACACAAACAGTAAACATTACAGAAATGTGCAACCCCCTGCCAACCGACATACTAGCAGTTAGGGGAGGTTTACGAACACATTAAACATTACAGATAAAAACCCAATTAGCAAATATCTTAGAACATCGATCGATTACCATATTTCGTGTCAACCCCAAAAGCAAACCTGCACTGAAGTAATCTGGGCAAAAACAGAACATACAGGAACAAAAAACCAGAAAACATGAATAACAGAGCAAATCCGAGTCAACTCGGAGTTGACTCGGCGGCAGATCCGCGGCAAAAGCACTCTATTGCTACGGATCCGCGGCCAAAAAACCGAGTTGGAACTTCGTATTTTCCCAGTATTCTTAAATATCCCTGCCGTGAATTTTAAGGCTTATCAAATAGTTTTTTAGACATGTTTAAAATTAACAGAAACTTGGGATTTCCGGGGTTTCGTTTTCTGACGATCGAAGTTCTAATCGGTTGCTAACAAGCTAGTAATGGTTTAGTTAGCTTTGACACCACTATAAGTCCATGTCACACACCCCATGAACTTGCGGGGAGGCGGAATATATGAAAAACGATTATCAAAGATTCGTAACACGGACTTGAGCGCATGAATCGTATCTAAACCGTTACTAGCAAACTATGAGAGGTTTAACTACTCGGATTCGAAGTTATACCTCACGTTACTTGTCCTTCGGGTCTTCATCGCTGTCCTACACACCTCGTAGGCTCCTTGGAACATCGGCACCTCAACGGCCTCCTCGAATCAAAGACGATCCACCCGAGAGCTCTTTGTCCAAGCTTGATCTCTAACTTGAGATAACTAGATTGCTCAAATTGCTAATCTAAGCTATCTAGGGGATATAGAGTAAGGTTATGGATGTATTAGTCTATCTAATCCTTGATCTCAACACATGAGAGGGGAGGATTAGGGTTTCAAGAGAGGATGAACTTGAGGAGAGAGAAGGTGAGCATAAGAATGAGAAGAAAAATGAACTCACTAGAATATAACAACAATAAAAATTAATCAAATAAATAATATAAATGATTAATCATCATGGTTGATGCATTCATCTTGTGTGATTCATCATATGACTCATTAACTCATTAATGAATCATTTAATACAAAGGATGAATCACACAAATGAGTCATTAAGTAATTAATGCTCATGCCACCTTAACCCCTTAGTCACCACTCTTCTAGAAGCTTCCCGGAAAATTATGGGAACGCCCCTCCAATCTGTGAAAACACGGAAAAACTTTAGACTGTTTAAATCCAATAACCCGATACTAGAATCTGGCTTAAATCAAAGCCGGTTAGTAAAAACTGTCCAAACGTTGTACGTGCGTTTAAACGCGTATGCGTCCGAACCCTTGTCGTAAAACCATACGACCTCTATATCGTTTCGCCTGGAGCAGGAAAACTCTCTGTGTGGGACTCTAAAGACTCGACACTACGCTGGCAGTGGGTTTAACCACAGACCGCAAGCGGCACTAGCTGTACGTAACGGTCCCCAGGTAGATGTCGATAAGAAGGCCGATGAGGAAACCATCCGAACTCCTACTGGGTCTGTCCGTGACAATATCCGTGCAGTCCGGTCTGTTCGTCTAAGAGTATTGCATGTATGGTCTAGGGAGGTTGAGAACGTCAGACCCCTAATAACCGTACAAGTCGTGCTGGTATGGCTCATGATCATTTGAGAATCTACTGATCAGTCCACCAGTAATTCTCCATCAGCCCTGGCCAGGGACTTATGGTAATGACCAACCAATCACTGTGCGATATCAACTCCCTATACCGGGAGAGACGAATCCCTAACAGTCGCTCACTGCCTCCATATGGCTCGGGACTGTACCCAACTAAAACCTGTTTGCACGACTCCTTTGAGCCGTGGTAGGGTAGTAATCAAAGCACAGTGGGAACTCACACGAGACAAATGACAACCCTAAGTCAACAGACTATCTGCACACATGTCACCTGAGAACTGCTATCTGACGTTAGGTATAATACCATCCAGTCAGTTCTCCTGCGAGTCCTGTCCGGTGTACCCATAACCCAACGATCATCTGTATACTATCTCCAGTACGACGTACTGATGGCTGTGTGACAGACCATCTCCCCAGCTGGGATGAAAAGCGTATACACTAGTCTATACCGGAGTATTGATGCCCTGTCTCGATAATCTTACGACTAGGGACAAGTATAGGATGTTGCTTATAGACTACCCAGCCCCCACTAGTGTGACTGCCATCACAACGCTGGTAATCAAGCAAAGATCCTATGGGCTCTACTAATATGTATAAGTGATACGTAACAAGAAACATATGCACATATTAAAGTAGACACAAACCAAGTAGCATACTACCATGTTTAGCAAGATTGTATACAAAACTGTGAATATCCCAAGCTTCTATTAAGTAATATACATGCAAGTATGATACAATAATGGCCCCTAGGGCATATACGCTAACATTTACTTGCTGACACACCAAGCATTTAGCGACGCTTTTGGCTACTTCACGCTTCATTCCATGGCACCAGTAATTTTGACACAGATCTTTGTACATCTTTGTACCTCCAGGTGTACTGAATAAGGAGAGCTATGAGCTTCTTTCATCAATTCTTCTTGCACAGAACCTTTTGGTACACACAATCTACAGCCGTATCTCAAAGATCCATCTTCATGGATGATGAAGTCTGTTCGTAATCCACTTTCTACCTGTTCTCTGATTTTTTGCAACTTAGCATCACTTGCTTGAGCTGCTTTGATCTGATTGACAATTTTAGATTAAACTTGTAAGTCCATCAAACTTGAAGCATTACCTTGCATGACTACTTCAATCTCCATTTGATGCAAGTCTTGTTGAAGCTCCCACTGTGCGGTGAGATTCAATACTAATGGTTGGCGAGTAAGGGCATTAGGTACTACATTCACCTTCCCTGGATGATATTGTAGGTTGATGTTGAAGTCCGCCATGAGTTCTAACCATCTTCTTTGCCGCATGTTTAACTCTTTCTAAGTAAACACATATTTCAGACTCTTGTGATCTGTGTATATATCCACTCGTTCACCAAGAAGGTAATGGCACCAAATCTTAAGAGCAAAGATTACAGCCGCTAAATCCAAATCATGTGTCGGATAATTGCGCTCATGAATCTTCAGCTGTCTTGAAGCATAAGCTACAACTTTACCGTACTGATGTAGAACACATCCTAATCTCTTACCGGATGCATCGCAATGCACTACAAAACCTCCAGATTGGTCCGGTATAACGAGAATAGGCGCTGATATTAATCTTGACTTGAGTTCTACAAAAGCTTGTTCGCATGCTTCTGACCACACGAATTCTTCATCCTTACGCGTGAGCTTGGTCAGGGGTGTTGCAATCTTCGAAAATCCCTCAATGAACCTTCTGTAATATACAACTAGACCCAAGAAACTTTGAATGTACTTCACTGACTTCGGTGTCGGCCATTCGCTTACTGCCGATACTTTAGCTGGATCTACAGAGATTCCATCGCCTGATACAATATGTCCGAGAAAACCAACTTGATCTAGCCAAAACTCGCATTTGCTGTACTTAGCATAGAGTTGATGCCGTCGTCGAGTTTCCAGGACAATTCGTAGGTGCTCGGCATGTTCCTTCCGACTCTTAGAATATACCAGGATGTCGTCGATGAAGATGACAACAAACCTGTCTAGGTACTCTCGGAAAACTTGATTCATTAGGTTCATGAATATAGCTGGTGCGTTGGTCACTCCAAATAGCATCACAAGAAATTTGTAATGTCCATACGAGTTCTGAATGTCGTTTTATAGATATCAGATTCCTTGACTTTCACCTGATGATAACCCGAACGAAGATCTAACTTGGAGAAAACGCAAGATCCACTTAGTTGATCGAACAGATCGTCGATACGAGGGAGTGGATACTTGTTCATTATAGTTACTTCGTTCAGAGCTCTATAATCAATGCACATTCGATATGAACCTTCCTTCTTCTTTACAAGCAGAACTGGTGATCCCCAACTTGAAGTGCTAGGAAGAATCCATCTTTTCATCAATAATTTGTCCAACTGAGTTCGGACTTCCTTCAATCCTTCAGGACTTAACCGATACGGTGCTTTGATCACTGGTTGTGCTCCAAGTATTAAATCAATGCTGAATTAAAGAGCTCGATCGGAAGGCAAACCTGATATGTCTTCAGGAAACACATCGTCGAACTCTCGAGCTATTTCTGGTTTTGATCCTTCCTTCGCTTGAAATGCTGCAATCACCGCCTTCTTTGGTTTTGCTTTGTATGTACTTAACTCCAGAGTACGGTCTTCACTTTTGAAATAAAAGACCGGATGGTCTGGAATCTCGAATACTACCCTCCTTTGACGACAGTCAATAGTAGCATATAATGTTCCGAGCCAATCCATACCCAAAACGACATCGAAATTAGGTATGTCCAACACCTTGAAGTCAGCATAGAATTCTCTACTGCAGACGACCACTGGACACAGATCATATCCCATTATTGCCTTTAGAACGCCATTCCCAAAACTGACATTCCAGCTGGATACGAAGGGTTTGACTGGAATCGCATGAGTTCGGACGAACCGTTGCGACATAAAGCAGTGAAATGCTCCAGTATCGAAGAGTGCTCGTGTAGAGAGTGAGGCCACTAAGATTGTACCTAAGTTATGTGGGATAGGGTTTAGGTATAAGGAAAAATATATAGGTATGTATAGATGGAAAATAAAGCTTGATGGGGAAGTGTTACCAGTAATGACTTGGCCGGTGGTTTTAGCTTCTTCCACAGTCATTGTGAAAGCCTGTCGCCTCGGCACATTCCTCCTTACTGGAGGAGCATTCCTCTGTCCGTTTCTTGGTCCTTGAGGTACGTTCCGTTAAGCTTGATGGAACTGACGAGGAGGAGGTGCAGTCGGTCCATGAGGAGGTGGAGCAGGTAGTGCTGGTCGTGGAGCAGGTACCTGGATGGCTAGGTGCAGCTGATAAGTGATTGCTAGTCTGGGTGCAGCATTTGGGTTATGTCTCCGAGGACAAGACCCAATGTCATGAGTAGCTGAGCCACAGACTAACCAAAGGCGATTTGTACGCCGGCAGCCTTTCACTAAATGTCCATCTCTCCTGCAGTAAGTGCAAAAGGATGGGTTGGGCCGGGTTTTTGGTTCTCCCGGTCTCCTGGGCATAAATGGTGGCCTTGAAGAGGCTTCTCTTGCTATCTGAGTGGCAGGGCGCTTCATCCCAGTAGATTGAGGCTTGCCCTTCATTTTTACCGCTGCCTCATATCGGCGGACAGCTTTTAGAGCCAATTCGTGGGTTGAGAAATCCCCTGTAGTTAAGGCGGCTTGGATTTCCGAATCTAACCCTTGCTGAAACCGTCTGGATCTGATCTCAGCAGTTGGTATCAAATGTGCCATGAACCTGTTAAGATCTTGTGTTAGCTGTGTAATATGTGATATTAGGAAATCGAATATTGAAACATATCTTACCTACCGAGTATGGAAAACTCAGTGTCATATTCATCTAGGGACTTGGTCCACATTGAACCCTGTTGTAGATGAATAAATTGCTTCTCCATATCGAATCGGGAAGTCTCTGGGAAGTATTTCACGTTGAACATGTCGCGAAAATTCCTCCATTCAATCGGTTGGTCAAGACGGGTTTCTTCCGCCTTCCACCAAACTCGGGCATTGTCAGTGAGCTGCAGCTTCGCAACTCGAACCCAAGCGATCTCTGGCACTTATGCCGCTGCCAGATCGTCCTCAATACTTTGAGCCCATTCCTCAGCTTCTAGAGGGCTCTACTTTCCCAAAAACTTCTTGGGTTGCAAAGCCCGGAATTGCTTTATCCCAGGTGCTTCCGCTTCTGTACGGTTCATCAAGATAGTAGTCTGCTACTGCTATCCTTCCAGGAGGCTGCGGATCGCCTTAAGCAGTACCGTCTGCTCATTGATCGGAGAAGCGATGGTAGATGTAAGTGGTAGAGGTGGTGGAGTGTTGTTGAAATTGGTGCTAGTGTTATTTGGGGAATCCATAACCTTGAAAGAAAAATTTGGGTTAGGATAGATTCAAAATATATGAAATTGGAAGATTTAAGGAATATGTAAAGAATGTTTTTAGTTACTGATTCTTGTGTTATATTGTTTAGGACTTCATGCAGAATTAACCCGCATGTCCATGCAGAACTGACCTGTATGTTCATACAGAGCTGACCTGTATGGGCTGCCAACAAAACCTGTCATGCCCCGCTTCCCGGTGTATGGCAAGAGAACGCGGCGAGGTCCGCTACGTATTTACTCAAAAATGAACACGTTAAGCGTATCTAAGCAATATAAAGTAAAATGTACATAAGAGAAATGAATATAATGAACACCAACTTTATTTATTAAACATTCTTTTACAGGTACAACTGGAAATGTAAATATATGGATGGAAAGCAATGCCTAAACAATAGCATGAACTGAAATGGAAATATGTACAAGTAAAGTCTAATGCTCAGGGTCTTCTATGAACTGCTCCACGTCTTCAGTGCTGATCTCGAACTCCAATGCGTCCGATCCACCTAACAATATTCCAAAGAAAGAAGAAAGGAATGTCGTCAGCGAATAATCGCTTGGTAAGTCCCAAAGAAAGAGAGAAGTAGAATAAACAGAAAAAGAGTATAACTAATATAAAATTTGATTGTTATGTTAACGTAGTGTTTATAGCTTAGTACAGAAGATGCCAGTGTATACGAGAGGAGTCCAACTTACACCGTAGATTTTGGTAACCCGTAGTACAAGGCTCCGTCGAAAATACCATGGAACAACGACATGGATGTAATTACGTCTTAAGTGACCACCTCGTGCCACCTTTAACATGTTCCGTACCAGTCTACCCTTTTATAAACCATGTAATGTCTTATTGTATTGATTATATTGATTGGTTATATAGATGGATGACTTGTCGAAACCATGATATCAGTAAATGGAATGGATATAAATGGAGAGTCATGTAGGCGGAGTATATCCATGGTTCGGTTTGGTTCAGTCAATATAGATTGAATAGACGGATTCATGTTGAATTGTAGTTTATACTTGAATCATATTCAAGTCAGATTGATTAGATTGAGCTCAGTCCGAGTCAGACACTTTGAAAAGAAATTGAAGTCCTGAATTAGTTTTGATATTATTGGTAACTGCTGCACATGGACGGCAGGATTTGTGTCTTTTTCCAAAACAATTACCATATTGATAACACCGTTTGTTAGATTGTCTACCTTAGATAGGAAAGCACCTACATTCTTCGGCTCCCTGAGGCTCAAGAGAACCAGTCCCGCTTAAATCTATGTTTACTAGGGTCCTTATTGTAAATTAGTATAACTTGAGGAGGTTTTATGTAAAAATAGTTTTGATATTTTTTCAAAATGATCCTCAGGTATTTATTTATCATCATTAGTGTTTTCATAGATGTAGAATTTAAAACATGAAGTATTTTCTAGTTGATATAAACATAGGAATAGTTGTACATGATATTTAAATATAATAATGGAATTGTCTTGATCTTGATGGTGGTTTCATGAAAATTGGTGATTCTGTTCTTGGATTTTGGAAACATGGAATTTTTTTTATATTTAAAATAAATATTTTGATAATAGTTATATATATATATTATTAAAAATAACTTTTATTTATTTTTTAGAAATCTCATTTTCTAAAGAATAATTCATTAAAATTCCATCGAGATCGAATGCTCCATTCGACGGTCTGCATCTCGCTCTACTAGGCCCGAGGATGTGCGATAATCCGCACCATCCTGAACGGGAATCCCCAAAATGGGTTGTAAAGACGTAATTTCAAGGAATTGATTAATAAACTTTTTTAAAAAATGGTTTTGCAAGTTTGATGGTGTTCCCGCCAAAATCTTCGGCCAAGAGCTATTTGTTCCTGTTTACACCGGTTTAAGTTTCGTTTATATATATGTGTGAAATTGGTCTCATTCATATATGAACATACACACGTCAGAGGAAGAACAGGTGTTAGAAAGGGAGCACTTGGTGGTCAACGACAAAAAGAAAGCAATTAACTGAATATTTTATTCTACAGGAAATAGATCACTATATATGGGATCGGAAGTACAGGGATTCGCAAAACTATGGATAAAATTATTTAACTCCCTCTCTGCCTTCTCCACCATGGCAAAGCGGAGATTTTCACGAAGAGTCGCTCCCTATCAGTCAACACCGTACCCATCAGCGAAGGCAGACAAGATGACCCGCTGAGCCCATATCTGGTTTAGCAGTTGAACAGAGCGATCCCTCAGAGCCGTGGTAATCAAAAGTGCCTCATGAAAGCACTCGATCTTGTCCTCCACTGCGTTGAGTATTGCTGGAGTCATCTCTGCGGGATGAGCAGGAATATCATCGAGCGCAAACAAGAAGACAATCCGGAGCCAAATGGAGCCGATGGGGAGAGGGGATCCTTTACGAGTCAAGAGCTCATGCAGCACTATATCGCATTGTTCATTCGTAAGAACAGGGTTCACCAAGCGGGCAGCAAAACGAGGAACAATTTTCTCAATAGGCACCTCCCATGGCTGTCGGCGAGCATGTGGACGATTACAAGCCATGGCTCTTCTCTGTTAAAATAATTCTCCGAAAGTGAAAGAGAAGAGAAGTATTACTTCAGATTATGAAGGGAGATATTTAAGTCTAGGCACAGAAAATGTTGTGCATGATGGAATTATTTCCAAGTATTGGGAAAGAAAAGTTTGACTCGGGAAAAGCAGTGAAAGAAGGTGAAAAAGCACCTTCAGTAAAGAGGCAGCGCCTCACGTACTTTGCACGAGGGTGCCAGCGCCTAGAGTTAAAAACTTTGAGGCAGCGCCTCATGTACCTTGCACGAGGGCACCAGCGCCAAGAGTTAAAAACTCTAAGGCAGCGCCTCACGTGCTTTGCATAAGGGCACCGACGCCGAGAGCTAAAAGCACTGAGGCAGCGTCTCACGTGCCTTGCACAAGGGCGCCCTGGCGCCGAGAGCTAAAAACTCTGAGGCAGCGTCTTACGTGCCTTGCACAAGGGTGCCAGCGCTAGAACTAAAAGTTCTCTGCAATTGGATCAAAGATCCAATAAAGATGATAAATCATCAAAATACAGAATTAAATTCTGTTGAGGAAATATTTCTCAAATCTTTCTAAACGAGAATGATTACTCTCTGTATAACAGAGCACCGTTGGATTAAAAATCCAATAGTGATTAAAAATCACCAAGCTATAGAATAAGCTCTGTATGGGAAAATATTTCCCCAATCTCGTTATAAACAAGAAAAATATCTTCTATAAAAAAGAATTCCTTGGATCAAAGATCCAACGGTGGATAAAATCCCCAAATCAATTAAGGATCTCTCAATGAAAGATTTCTTCAACTAAATCAACAGATTTACCTCTACTATATAAAGCACCCAGGACTTCAAGTCTTGAAGGGTAGAAACCCCCCTAAATATTGTTAGGTTACGGAAGCGCTCCGGCCATCAATCCGTGATCAAATGCGGAACAAAAATTTATAAAACTTGGCGCTACCACAACCAATTACCCGGATCTACCTATAAGCCCTAAATAACAAAACATGCAAAGGAGTTAGAATGGTAATACCGAATAGATCCGTGTCCTTCGGTCTTCAACCATCATCCCAAGCTCCTCGTGGCTTCCTTGATCAAGCATGATCTCCGGTCTCCCTCTATCGAAGACGATCCACCCGAGAGTCTATGCAACAGCTCCAACTTCATATCCGATGCAACTAGGGCACCTAGATCGCTACTCTAGATACCGTAGATGAAGTAGAGAGTGATAAAAGATTAATTTGTCTCAAGACACCTAAGGATTCTCAACTCATAAGAGAGTTTGGGTAGAGCTAGTGGAAGAAGAAGATGCCATGAAAATGAGGTGTTGAGAGCAACTCAAGAAAGAGAAAAAGAAATGAATATTGGCTTGTGTTTTTATTTGTTGTGTGAGTGTGATAAGAAATAATGGAGCCATCACATAAATGTCCATGTCTCCAAAATATCTTAGTCAACAAAAAATATCTCAAGTCAACATAATCTCACAAAAAACAAAAACCCTAAGCATGCTAGATTAGTAACCATGGGTCGCTAATAAGCCATGCCACAAAAATACAATAAACACCTCATCCTACACCTCAACAACCTTTTAATCCAAAAAGGTCTAAACCATGTTGAGGTATAATCTTCTAAATGTAATCTTGTAAGAAATTACAAGAATAACCCTCAACCGTATATACATACCCGCATCCGTATTTCGAATAATATGAATATAATGAGACAAAAATAATCCAACAATATAATACTTGGATCTGGTTTAAACTAAAGTCCACTAGTATTATCCGTCCGAACTTCATCCGTACACAAGTACACGTTTGTGATCGAACCCTGCTATAAAACCATACGGCCTCTATATTGTTTCGCCCAAAATAGGGAAACCCTCTGTGTGGGACTCTAAAGACTCGTCAATACGCTGGCAGTGAGTTTAACCACAAGCATGCGGGTTTAACCACAAGCACATCAGCGGCACTAGCTGTACGTAATGGCTACCCAAGTATTGAGCGAAAGGGAGGCCGACGAGCAAACTCATCCTGAAACCCTTACTGAGCCTGACAGTGACAATATTCGTACAGTCTGGTCCGTTCATTTATGAGTATCACATAACGAGTCTAGGGGGTGGATAAAGTCAGACCCCTAATAACGCGACATTTAGTGTCGGTATGAAGCCCATCATCACCTGAGAAACTACCAATCTTAGATCAGTAATTCTCGACTACCTTAGCCAAGGATTTCTGATGATGGCCATCCGTGCACACCGCGACATCAACCCCCAATACCGAGAGAGACGGATCCCTCGACGATCCGCTTACTGCCTCCATATGGCTCGGGACTGTATCCAACTAAAAACTGTCTGCACGGCTCCTTTGAGCCATGGTTGGGTAGTACTCAATGCACAGTGGGAACTCACACAAGACAAATGACGATCTCAGGTCGATAGACTAACCTGTACACATGTCACCAGGGAACTGCTATCTAACAATATGTATAATACCAACTAGCATGTTCCTAGCGAGTCCGTCCGGTATACTCATAACCCAATGAGCACCTATTTACATCTTAGGTGAACAAATTAACACCAATGGCTTGTGAGACCGGCCACCGCCCCTCGTCGGGGTCTCGATCAGTATACACTAGTCTACTCTGGAGTATCGACGCCCAGTCTCAAAACTCTCTCGACTAGGGACATTTAAGGATGTGCCTCGACTAGGGACATTTATGGATGTGCTTATAGACCACCCAGCTCCCACGTATATGATCACCATCATACTGTTGGTAGTCAAGCAAGAATTCTATGGGCTCTATCAACATGTAATAGTGGTCTATAATGCCACTTAATGCTGTACATGATGATGTTGGAGATAGTGCCCTCAGAGTCAATTATTGGATCACAGGCACGTGATTGCAATGATTGAGGGAGGACCTATCCCGGTAGGACAGTCTTACTCAAGATGATAGTATGCTATCTGGTTTATCTTTAACATCGTGTACTGCTTTAGGTGACATTACTGATCACTATTGCACGTTGATAGAGCCCTTTGGATTCTTTCTTGACGGCCAGCAGTATGATGGCGATCATATACGTGGGAGCTGGGGTCTATGAGCACATCCTTAAAAGGTCCCTAGTCGTGGGAGTTTCGAGACTGGGCATCGATACTCCATTAGTAGACTAGGGTATACAGTCGAGACCCCGACGAGGGGCGGTGGCCGGTCTCACAAGCCACTGGTGTCAGTTGGTTCATCTAAGATGTATACAGGTGCTCATTGGGTTATGAGTACACCGGACATGACTCGCCGGGAACCTGCTAGTTGGGATTATACCAGACGTCAGATAGCAGTTCCCTGGTGACATGTGTACAGGTTAGTTCATCGACCTGAGATCGTCATTTGTCTCGTGTGACTTCCCACTGTGCTTTGATTACTATCCTACCACGGCTCAAAGGAGTCGTGCAAACAGGTTTTAGTTGGGTACAGTCCCGAGCCACATGGAGGCAGTGAGCGGATCTGCAGGGGTTCGTCTCTCCCGGTATTGGGGTTGGGTCGCGCTGTGTCTAGGAGAGTCATTACACAAAGCCCTCGGCTGAGGCAGGAGATTTACTGGTAGGTATTCCAGTAGTATCTCAAGGTGTTCTGGGCTACCCTCCGACACGACTTGTAACGCTTTTGGGGTTCTGACTTTTACCAACCCCCTAGGCCCGCCATGCGATACTCATAGACGAACGGACCGGACTGTACGGATATTGTCACTGACAGGCTCAGTAAGGTGTCAGGATGAGTTCGCTCATCGACGTCCCTTTTGGTCAATAGCTGGTAGCCCGTTACGTATGGCTAATACCACTGACGTGCTAGTGGATAAATCCACAGCCATAGTATTGACGAGTCTTTAGAGTCCCCCACACAGACAGTTACTCAAGTTTCGGGCGAAACGCTGTAGATGCCGTATGGAGATATGGCAGGGTTCGATCAGATACGTGCGGTATTGCACGGATCGTGATCGGACGGTTTTTACTAGCCGGCTTTGGCTTAAGCCGGATCCTAGTATTGGATAGTGTAGTTTTGTCTCTTTGCATTTGTATTCAGTGGGAATACAAATGCGGGCATGTATATACAGTTGCGGGGTTTTTCTGTAATTTATTACGGGATCAGTTTTCTGAAGTTGCCAGTTCGCATTCTGTTCCGGGCGGTTTTCCTTTGTTCCTTCACGGCCGGACTTTCCGATGGAGGGGGTTATTTGCAAGTTTGCAAATAACTTGTTGTGGAGGGGTTTCTTGCTTATTGGTGGCATCATGATGGTTACTAGTATCATTAGATCCTATTTCCATCTCTTTCTTGATTTGAATGGATTAAGAGTTGATGTGAGGTTTACTTTGGATGTGGTCACCCTTTACTTTTCCTACCATCACCTCCCTTAATGTTGTTGTTCATTCCTCCACCATTTTCTCATTAGAGGAGGGGTCGGCCACATTTTTGAGTGGAGAGAATGTGAGGTTCATTTTATATGTATGGCATATTTCCTTCATCTCATTCTTGCAAGAAAATGATAGCTCCATTTTTCCAAAGTTCATTTTCTACCTACACCTCCACATCCATGGCAACTTCACAAACCCCAAAGAGACAAGCCTCTACAACCTACAGTACCCTTGGATGCGTCGGCTAGCCAACTTCGCGCCCGAGTTGCCTCGGTCCAGAGGTGGGTGCCCATAAAAGAATCCGGCTACGTGGTGCCCTTTTCGACGAGGAGGTGACGGACGGAGATTCCGCAGGAGATCGGAGTGGAGACGAAGACCGGAGGACACGGATCGCTTTGTATAACTATCTTCCCATCTCTTGTTAGCTAGTATAGGTTAATGGTTACGATCCGGGTTTTATTGTCCGCGGTAGCGCCAGTTTAAAAGTTAAGAAAAATTTTGATTCCGCATTTTGGCCTCGGAAAGACGGCCGGGGCGCTGCCGTGGCGCAACATGGTATCAGAGCCACGCCATTAACCTAGTCTAGCTTGCTCTAACGTGTTTACAAGTTCGATCAAACGGATTTTCCGAAAACCCATTTTCATTTACACAGTTTTCTGTCGAAATTTTTTTTGGCTCCAAAAATTTTTCAGTACATTGCAGTGACATGTGCAGGGAATTCTAAGCATTCTGTGAAAATTTGGTCGCATGATCTCACTATTCCACCGCGAAACCGCGGCTAAACCCACGTATTTGCCGCGGTTCCGCGGCCATTTTTACTACTTATTGGACCAAATTTTTGCAGTGAGTTCCTGGGTTGAAAATGGGGTTTTTGGAACATTCTTTTTGGGCCTAGACTCTCTTTAAGTGCTACAGTAATGCTTGGGGCCCACTTGGATAAATTTGATTGATCGAAAAGTTTAAACACATTAGTTCACAGTATTTACATTATATCTGCGACCGTGAATGTCACTTGATCGGTGAATCCTGTCTAACTTCTATAGCCCGGTTAGACGGATTTGCGAACGTGACATTCACGTTGATGTTCTGTGATTGTGCTGTGTTGTTGCGGATCGGTCGTGGGGGATAGCCTGGATGCAATGTTAGTACTATTTTGTATTATGTACATTTAATATTGCGGGGCGAGCGTCCGACATGTGGACTGCCGTCACTGCCTGTTTGTATTATTCTTTTGGGGCACGACCTGGTTGCGGTCGATGTACCCGTTGTATGTATATTTTACTTTCTGTACTAGGATTACCCCGCGGAGGGGTGCACGGATAGCCGGGTTCTAGAGGGCAACAAGCCCGCATCTCATGGCATTGATACGGAGGGGGATTTACTCTAGAATTGGCGGGCTATTCGCCGCACTCGTAGGGGGTATAGGTTGACCCAGGAGGGGTGCCCAAGTTACCGGATTCCGTGAAGTGCTGGGTTGTCCATTCACGTTGCTGAAGGGGGCTTCCTCGCTTCAGGTTTTGGCGGGTGACTTGCCGCGCCCGTAGGGGTCTAGGATTTCATTGCACAGGATATCCACACGACCAGGGGAACGTCGGGTTTCAGCAGCGGCTCTGTGAAACCCGGGGCTTCCAGATATCTGTATTGTTCTGTGATACTATACATTTCTGTGATGTTGCATTTAATCACGCCTTGAGCGAAAATTATATATTATATATATACTAGTAGATGTTGTATAAGTTTTTCATCCGCGCTAGTCCAGTTCCCGCTCTGTCGTTAGTTAAGTAACCTAACGGGTGATGACGGGACCCAGTGGCGAATGCGGATGGCATGTACATACATCATTATTTTCGTTCTTTATTGGTGTGATCCATTGATGGGACTGCGTTTATTTGGATCAATGCAAGATAAACAAACCTATTCTGATGGTGTTGGAACATTTTTTCAAAAAGCTGTTATTGCAAGGGCGTTCTCTTTTGTTTTGCACAGTGATATTCAGTTGGAATATCCTGCTCCTCAGTCGACGAGGCAAGGGCCGAGATACCTTCACCGGGAGTAACCCCTTGGACAGAAGTTTGCGTCAGGGTAATAACTTCACTATAGCCGATTGCTTTTTGCTTTGCATCGTGGTATTCAGTTGGAATATCCTGCACCTCATTTCACGGGGAAAGAGCCGAGATCCCTTCACCGGGAGTGACCTCTTTAGCAAAGGTTTTCGCCACTATATTTTTATAAAAATCTATGCAGTTCCTTCAACGATATCAAGTTCATTACGTTAAAGGTTTTTCGCCAAAAACCAGCCGTAGCCCTCCGTCATTTCCTACAGGTATTATTTAGTATTCGTGCTGCGTTTGTTGACCTATTCAAGACGTAGTGTTCGGTAGCTAAGTGGTACTTGTTTGTTGCATAAGTGGGATTGGTTAGGACAGTCGTGCGGCCTTGTTGACCTAGTCAAGGGCACGTACGGGTGGGTTTAATGCAATCCAGAATAATGACGGGTTGAACTTGACTAGCGGTTTATGGTTTGTTGACCTAGTCAAGGTCATAAACCGCTTAGGGTAAAAATCACATCGGGAGTTTCTAAAGAAACTGAAACTTGCCAGGCATGTGCATACCTTCTGGAGTGTGGTGACGTGAGTGGATTCCGTCACGTTATCATGCGATGAGAGTTGGATCCCGATTCCCACTGATGAGTTGGTCTACTCCTCGGGTGATCCCGACTAATTCTTCTTTCAGGTTTGTGGAAGAACTTGACGTTACAGTGGGAGGTTTCCATATTAGATAAAATGATATCCATTCTGATTTAGGTTAGAGTGCACGCTGAGTGTTTCTTTTCTCTCTCTCTTTGGCAGCGACTATTGACTCGACCCTAGACTATGACTCAGTGACCAAGTTGACCGAACCTTCGTAACACTGGCTTTTGGATTGTCAGAGTTGCAAACCTCATTGCCACTCCCACTTTTATCCTTTTCTCCAGAACACCCCGTATTACTACGAACGTCCACTTCCATTGGACAAAACCATCGTATGGTTATATACGAACTCGAAGGAATTCGAGGATGATTTCCGGTTCTGGAGAAAACGAATAGGACTATTCAGTTGTCTTTTCTTTTTTACCTTCTCTCAGGTTGTGAGTACTCCTTGGTTTAGGAGATAGTACACCTATTACGCAAATTAGATAGTCTTCTTCCAAACCTTAGGCTGGTGCCGAACGATGGGGAATGAAGAAAACCAATTAGCCTAAACGGTGTACAGAAGGTATTAAGTAAAGACAAAGAAAGGGATTAGTAAGAGGGCAAAGTAAATTGCGACTGCTATTCACGACCAAACCAAGTATTTCTTCGCCAACCCTAAATCACCTTTGTATTTCTCCAGGACACTCCGTATCACTACGAAGATCCCAAGTTTATTGGATAGTCCATCGTATGGTTATATACGAACTCGAAAGGAACTTGTTCCAGTTCGGAGATGGATCCTCGTTCAGGAGAAATATGAATAAGGTTCATTCAGGTGTCTTTTATCTTCACCTTCTCTCGCACTGCAAGTGCTCCTAGGACTAGGACAGTACACCCATTATGTTTATTGGATAGTCTTCTTCCAAACCATAGGCTGGTGCCGAAAGGTAGGGAAGGAAGAAAACCATTTGGCCTAAAGGGGTGTACAGAAGGTATTGACTAAAGACATATAAAGGGATTTGGAGAGGTGGCAAAGAATTATATGGTTACAGTTGTGAATCTGGATAATGGAAGAGGAATTACTAGGAATACCAGGATACCCCATCGAAACATTTCAATGTTTCAATTTCACTGTGTACTGTTAAAAGAAAACTGATTTCCCAATTAGACACTTGCTCCAGGGTATGTATTTACCAGGTTTGATTCTCACATCTGTATGGTTTTTACAGATGATGAGTGGGAGTAGGTTATTGGGAATTGGGTGATCATCCTCATTATATCGGAATTCGTTGTAATTGGTGATATTTGAGGAAGTCACCTGGGTTGTTTGCCGGTCGGCAAATATTTGGTTTTGAATATCCATTGCTATTCACAAATTTCAAATTGATATATCTGTACTTCTATTTTTATAGAGTGAGATATATCTTTTTGAAATTATGTCTATGACATTTACCTATATCAGTGGATGGTTAGGTAAGGAGCATTGAACAGCGGCGTAATTCTTCTTAACCATAAGTACAGTTTTCAACCTACGACACACAATGAATGAGTTATTAGACTCAGGGGACTTATACAGAGTATTGTATATTGTCCAGTGCCCATTAGGACAGAGGGGTTGGTCCTCGTACTATATTCTGTTTACTTATGACTTCTCTGGTTCTTAGACAGGTGTTTCGTAGAAACACAGGGTCCAAGTTTTGAGAAGTTATAGGTATATGAATAAAGTAGAGAACCAAGTATTGCAAGTATCAGGATTCTTCAAGGAGATCGAAGATGTAGATACTTGTGTGTGGTATTCAGTTGATAGTAATGATTAAGAGAACTTGCTTCTCTTTCAGGTTACTCATAATTGGAAGTATTCCTAAGTTGAGTAACGCTGATTGGCCTCTTTCCATTTAGTTGACATGCACTGGAGACAGCTGCATGATTTGAATCTGGTTCCAATTAAATCAGTGCCTCTGTTTCTATATTGGATATAGAACAGTTCATATCTTAACATTGTTAAGGTACGGGGAGTTGTCCGGCTTATGCTTAAAACCAGACTCCGGATAACTCAAGGCACGTTTCTGTAATGGCTATTTATGGGTTGACCCAGGCTATGACGAGGGTTGATTTTCTACTATCTGGAAGATCAATAGTGATATTGTTCTTGACTCGCCACATTTTAAAAGAAATGAATTTTTTCAGAAAACAGTAGTGGGAGTATGGTAGAACTGGAAGTGATTCCAGAACCGCAAACGATTACTGAAGATTTGATAAGAACCTAAAAATTCAACCTGGTTTGACATTCCATTAGCCACTCCGCAGATATGGTGGGTAACCTCAGGCACCCGAGAGGTACCCCGGTAGCCTCAAGGACGGTGACATGGAGGTTCTTGTTTACCCAGACTTGCCATTGCTGTTGATTCCAGACTGTGAGACCCGGCAGGAGGATGAGTATAGCATCGTTCTAAACTTGCTTTAGAAGTGTACGTGTATATGACTCTGCCAGAGGGTTGTCGTAGTCAGTGGGAGCAGCGGAAGCATTGGTGGACAGTTAGCTTATGTCTATTTATAACTAAAGCAGATATAGCGGAGATAGATTATCTATTTCTGACGTGACAGTCATAGGTTTGACTTCATCAGAATAGGGGATGGATCTGTTAAGAAAGTAGTAGGGTGTGATGTCCTGGTATTTGATGACATACACAGAGTAGGAAGTGATATTCCTGTACTACGATCGGTTATACTTTGGTCGTCACACAGTGGTTTCTCCACATAGGACTTGGATATTATATCAGACATTCTGGTCACTAGATCTATGGTTTTAGATCTAGATTTGGGTGGTTTCCCAATATGGGTACTTTGACAGCATTCTATGAGTATTTAGAATGGACGACTTCTGGCACGGTAGTCTACCTGCAGGTGATGGAGTCACCCTCTCTAAAGCTATTTTATAAACTAAAGTAGAGAGGGATGTGCATGATTGGCAGATCACTTGTTTAGGCAATTGAGTCAATCATGAGATGTTAAGTACCATACCAGATGTTGTTCTTGCGGTAGATGCAATAAGTTGATATTAATCCAATCCTGGAGAAACGATCGGAAGCAGTTTTAGAACATAAGTGGATGTTCTAGGGATATGATATCGACAGCCTCCTTTAGGAGACGGTTATCATTCCAGGCTTCCAAGGTGACCTGGATGACAGGGTGGCCGTCAGAGTTATATTTCTCCCTCTGACGAGGGGCAGTATTTTGGACAGGTGGTCCAGGCGGATACTGAGGGAGGCATGGCACAGGATACTGATTAAGTTCAGTTGACGATACAGTCTAAGAAGTTTGGATTTGGAGTTCATTTATGAACTAGGTCCCATCAGACTTCCAGACATTCCAAGACAGGTATTGCTCATTTCGGGAGATGGCTTTCTCCGCGAACTTGAGATATAGAGAGACATAGAAAGAAACATCACAGCGGATCCACTCACTGAGGCTATTCCTCGAACGTAATAGTTTCGCAAACGAGCTTTGTGAGACTGACTAGTAGAGGAGTTGGGTGTTCGGTATCACACGGGCTGTGAGTATGCGACATCGCAATAATTAGCCTTGAGTGCAAGTGGGAGATTGTTGGAGATAGTGCCCTCAGAGTCAATTATTGGATCACAGGCACGTGATTGCAATGATTGAGGGAGGACCTATCCCGGTAGGACAGTCTTACTCAAGATGATAGTATGCTATCTGGTTTATCTTTATCATCGTGTACTGCTTTAGGTGACATTACTGATCACTATTGCACGTTGATAGAGCCCTTAGGATTCTTGCTTGACGGCCAGCAGTATGATGGCGATCATATACGTGGGAGCTGGGGTCTATGAGCACATCCTTAAAAGGTCCCTAGTCGTGGGAGTTTCGAGACTGGGCATCGATACTCCATTAGTAGACTAGTGTATACAGTCGAGACCCCGACGAGGGGCGGTGGACGGTCTCACAAGCCACTGGTGTCAGTTGGTTTACCTAAGATGTATACAGGTGCTCATTGGGTTATGAGTACACCGGACAGGACTCGTCGGGAACCTGCTAGTTGGGATTATACCAGATGTCAGATAGCAGTTCCCTGGTGACATGTGTACAGGTTAGTTCATCGACCTGAGATCGTCATTTGTCTCGTGTGACTTCCCACTGTGCTTTGATTACTACCCTACCACGGCTCAAAGGAGTCGTGCAAACAGGTTTTAGTTGGGTACAGTCCCGAGCCACATGGAGGCAGTGAGCGGATCTGCAGGGGTTCATCTCTCCCGGTATTGGGGGTGAGGTCACGCTGTGTCTAGGAGAGCCATTACACAAAGCCCTCGGCCGAGGCAGGAGATTTACTGGTAGGTATTCCAGTAGTATCTCAGGGTGTTCTGGGCTACACTCCGACACGACTTGTACCGCTTTTGGGGGTCTGACTTTTACCAACCCCCTGGGCCCGCCATGCGATACTCATAGACGAACGGACCGGACTGTACGGATATTGTCACTGACAGGCTCAGTAGGGTGTCAGGATGAGTTCGCTCATCGACGTCCCTATTGGTCAATAGCTGGTAGCCCGTTACGTATGGCTAATAACTCTGACGTGCTAGTGGTTAAATCCACAGCCATAGTATTGACGAGTCTTTAGATTCCCCCACACAGACAGTTACTCAAGTTTCGGGCGAAACGCTGTAGAGGCCGTATGGAGATATGGCAGGGTTCGATCAGATACGTGCGGTATTGCACGGATCGTGATCGGACGGTTTTTACTAGCCGGCTTTGGCTTAAACCGGATCCTAGTATTGGATAGTATAGTTTTGTCTCTTTGCATTTGTATTCAGTGGGAATACAAATTCGGGCATGTATATACAGTCGCGGGGTTTTCCTGTAATTTATTACGGGATCAGTTTTCTGAAGTTTCCAGTTCGCATTCTGTTCCGGGCGGTTTTCCTTTGTTCCTTCACGACCGGACTTTCCGATGGAGGGGGTTATTTGCAAGTTTGCAAATAACTTAGTGTGGAGGGGTTTCTTGCTTATTGGTGGCATCATGATGGTTACTAGTATCATTAGATTCTATTTCCATCTCTTTCTTGATTTGAATGGATTAAGAGTTGATGTGAGGTTTACTTTGGATGTGGTCACCCTCTACTTTTCCTACCGTCACCTCCCTTAATGTTGTTGTTCATTCCTCCACCATTTTCTCATTAGAGGAGGGGCCGGCCACATTTTTGAGTGGAGAGAATGAGAGGTTCATTTTATATGTATGGCATATTTCCTTCATCTCATTCTTGCAAGAAAATGACAACTCCATTTTTCCAAAGTTCATTTTCTTCCTACACCTCCACATCCATGGCAACTTCACAAACCCCAAAGAGACAAGCCTCTACACTACAACCTACAGTTCCCTTGGACGCGTCGGCTAGCCAACTTCGCGCCCGAGTTGCCTCGGTCCAGAGGTGGGAGCCCGTAAAAGAATCCGGCTACATGGTGCCCTTTTTGACGAGGAGGTGACGGACGGAGATTCCGCGGGAGATCGGAGTGAAGACGAAGACCGGAGGAAACGGATCGCTTGGTATAACTCTCTTCCCATCTCTTGTTAGCTAGTATAGATTAATGGTTACGATCCGGGTTTTATTGTCTGCGGTAGCGCCAGTTTAAAAGTTAATAAAAATTTTGATTCCGCATTTGGCCTCGGAAAGACGGCCGGGGCGCTGCCGTGGCGCAACAGATGATAAAGACAAACCAGATAGCATACTATCATCTTGGGTAAGACTGTTCTACCGGTATAGGTCCTCCCTCAATCATTGCAATCATATGCCTGCGATCCAATAATTGACTTGAGGGCACTATAGCCAACAATCTCCCACTTGCACTTAAGGCTAATTATTGCGGTGTCGCATACTCACAGCCCGTGTGATACCGAACGCCCACTTCTCTACTAATCAGTTTCACAAAGCCCGTTTGTAAAACTATTGTGTTCGAGAAATAGCCTCAGTAAGTGGATCCGCTCCAATGTTTCTTTCTATGTCTCTCTTTATCTCAAGTTCGCGGAGAAAACCATCTCCCAAAATGAGAAATATTTATCTTAGAATATATCTGGATATCTGATGGGACCCAGCTCACAAATGAACTCCAAATCCAGCAAACTTCTTAGACTGTATCATTCACTGAATTTAATTAGTATCCTGCGCCATGCCTCCCTCAGTATCCGCTTGGACCACCTGTCCAAACTATTGCCCCTCGTTAAGAGGGAAAACTAAAACTCTGACAGTCGCTCTGTCATCCAGGTCACCTTGGAAGCCTGGAATGATAGCCATCTTTCGAAAGAGGCTGCTGTTACCATATCCCATGAACATCCACTTATGTTCATAAACTGCTTCCCAACATTTCTCCAGGATTGGATCAATATAAACTTATTACAGCTAGTGCAAAAACAACATCTGGTGTGGTATTTGACATCTCATGATTGACTCAATTGCCTAAGCAAGTGATATGCCAATCAGGCACATCCCTCTCCCCTTTAGTCTGTAAGACACCTTTAGAGAGGGTGACTCCATCACCTGCAGGCCCACCACCATACCAGGAGCCGTCCATTCCAAAACACCTTTAGAATAGTGTCAAAGTACCCAGATTGGGAAACTACCTAAATCTAGATCTAAAACCACAGATATAGTAACCAGAATGCCTGATATAATATCCATATCCTATGTGGAGAAACCACCGTGTGAAAATCACAGTATAACCGATCGTAGTATAGGAATTTCACTTCCTACAAAGTGCATGTCATCCAAATACCAGGACATCACACCCTACTACCTTCTTAACAGATCCATCTCCTATTCTGATGAAGTCAAAGCCCATGACTGTCACATCAAAAATAGATGATCTATCTCCGCTATATCTGCTCTAGTATATAAATAGATACAAGCTACTTGTCCACTATGCTTCCACTGCTCCCACTGACTACAACAACCCTCTAGCAGAGTCATATACACGTGCACTACTAAAGCTAGTTTAGATCGACTCTATACTCATCCTCCTGCCGGGTCTCATAGTCTAGAACAACAGTAATGGAAAGTCTGGGTAAACAAGAACCTCCCTATCACCGTCTTTGAGGATACCGAAGTACCTCTCGAGCGCCTGAGGTTACCTACCATATCTGTGGAGTGGATAATGGAATGTCAAACCCGATTGAATCTTTAGATTCTATTAAATTTTCAGTAATTGTTTGTGGTTCTGGAATCACTTCCAGTTCTACCATACTCCCACCACTGTTTTCTGAAAAAGTCCATTTTATTAAAACTGTGGCGAGTCAAGAACAATATCACTATTGATCTTCCAGATGGTAGAAAGTTAACCCTCGTCATATCTCAGGATAACCCACAAACTATCATTACAGAAACGTGCCTTGAGTTATCCAGAGTCTGGTTTTAAGCATAATCTGGACAACTCCATATACCTTAACATCGTTAAGATATGAACCATTCTATATACAATATTGAAACAGAGGCTGATCAGTCGAAAATATTGCATTTTTAACACATCAATTTCCCTACTATTTGCAATCATCTAAAGGTGTTCGGTATGAATATAGCACATATAAGCAATTTGACTGTAAAATACCAAATAACATATTTTATACATTATAACCGGCGTTTTGAGGGAAATTGAGTGTTTATTATTGCACGCATGATCTTTATATATCGCAACACTTGTCGAGATTGTATGCAGGAAATTCTAGGTAAAGAGCCAAAGCTGCTAAAAGTGCTGATAAAAATACGCCAAGTCCAAAACTTGTGATCTGGCAGTGAACAAGAAAGAATAAAAATATTTCAGACATCAGAAAAATACCATGAGGCCAACATCAACCAACACAGGAGTTTTCATGAACTAAGCTTTCCAAAGGGCTACGGATCTGCGGCCGAATGGGCGGATCCGCGGCCACGTGGAGGCATTATTGGAAGATTTGTGCGTCAGATTTCTCATTTCACTAACCAAACTTCTTCAAGCCACTTCAGAGATCTCTAGAAGCTTCCGTCCTAACAGCCAAGCTTCTTGTACAAGCCAAATACATCCAAGCTTCTCAAGCAAGCTAGCTAAACTTAGAAGGTTCTTCCCAAACAACCAAGCTTATCAAGGAAGCCAGCTAACTACCTAAATCTAGAAGCTTCCTTCATAACTACCAAGCTTTCAAGAGAAGCTAAACCTAGCTTAGCTTCTAAAGGAACCTAATCCTATTCAAGCTTCTAGGGGAAGCTAAAGGAGAAGGCTATGAAAAGGACCCAAAGGCTTCATTCTAAGGTTGTTGAAAATTGAGCCAAAAATCCCACAAGTTGAGTGACACAACTTGTGTATTCAAACCCTAACCCTAATCCAATTCCAAAAGCCAATTCAAGATCACCGAGTACAAAATCAAGCAAGAAGCCATCAAGCCTTTTTGAAGCGACGCCGATCTTCAACCGAAAAAGTGATCCAAGACGATCCACGACTTACGAAGACGATGCGAAGCTAATTCTACGATCGAGTTCCCTCCTCAATTCTTGTAGTCTTGAGTGAATTGCAACAAATCGTTGAATAATGAAAAGTGAAAACTCTTGATCTTGCTTTTCTTTACATTTGAGCATTATGATTAGTTCTCAATTCTTGATTGTGTTCCTTGTCATGATGTTTGAGTGAAAACTCCGCTCGTGGAGGAATCGAGAAAATAGATAGATGATGATGATTACATTCTTGAACGATTCTTAAGTCCTATGAGTTTTGTAAACTCTAGTAAATTGAATCATCGACAACCTAGTTTCGAGCGAGATGCTTTCTTGAATGTTTTTGCTCTTAATTAGTGATCAACGATCGATACTTGAATTTCCTAGAGGTTAGAATTTGAATAAAAATCAACGAAAGGATAAGGGATAGATGATGAAACCCTAGTTTCCGCAAGAGATCCCTAATTCTCGTTGATCATCATCGATCTAGCAACAAATCATCAATGGATAAGAATAAATAATGACAAGTCTTCATCCTCACTATCGATTCGATCGATTCCTATGAGCCTCATTACAAATCTTGATAACTAATTCAAATTGGACGAATCTTGATTCTTGATTTCTTGATCTTTATTTTCTCTTAATTCTTGCAGCTAAAATTCATAAATCTTGAATCAAAAATTTTCTTTTCTTTCCTTTAATTTTCGACTCAACTAAAATAAATACGAGCAAATTACACTTTCCCTGTGGACGATCCGCACTCGCTAACGAACCTACAATTGACACCGTTATTGATTGCGGTTTACAAATTTCTTTGGTTGTGATCTAAACATCATGTCTACCTACACACCGAGAATCATTCAATCAGAGGCACTGATTTAATTGGAACCAGATTCAAATCATGCAGCTGTCTCCAGTGCATGTAAACTAAATGGAGAGAGATCAATCAGCATTACTCAACTTAGGAGTGCATCCAGATATGAGTAACCTGAAAGAGAAGCAAGTTCTCAAAACCATTACTATCAACTGAATACTAAACACATGTATCTACATATTCGATCACCTTGAAGAATCCTGATACTTGCAACACATGGTTCTCTACTTTATTCTTGTACCTATAACTTCTCAAAACCTTGACCTTGTATTTTTACGAAATACTTGTCTAAAACTGGAGAAGTCACAAGTAAACAGAATATAGTACGAGAACCAACCCTTTTGTCCTAATGGACACTGGACAACATACACTACTTTGTATAAGTCCCCTGAGTTTAATAACTCACATCTTGTGTGTCGTATGTTGAAAATTGTACTATGGTTAAGAAGAATTACACCGCTGTTTAATGCTCCTTACCCAATCATCAACTGATATAGGTAAATGCCACAGACATAATTTCAAAAAGTTATATCTCACTTTATAAAATAAACGTACAGATATATCAGTTTGAAACTGGTGCATAACTACGGATATTCAAAATCAAATATTTGTCGTCCGGCAAAAACCCAGGTAATTTCCTCAAATATCACCAATTACAACGAATTCCGATATAATAAGGATATAATCACATAATTCCTAATATCATACTCCCACTCATCATCTGTAATACCATACAAATGTGAAAATAAGATCTAGTAAATACATACTCTGGAGTAAGAATCTAATTAGGAAATCAGTTTTCAATTAACAACTCACAGTGAAACTGAAACATGAAAATATTTCGAAGGGGCATCCGGGAATTCCTAGTAATGCCTCTTCCATTATCCAGATTCATGACTGTGACCGTATATTTTCTTGTCATCTCTCCAAATCCCTTTATTTGCCTTTACTCATTACCTTCTGTACACCACCCTTAGGCTAAATGGTTTTCTTCCTTCCCTACCGTTCGGCACCAGTCTATGGTTTTGAAGAAGACTATCCAATAAGCGTAATAGGTGTACTCTCCTAATCCTAGGAGCCCACGCAACCTGAGAGAAAGTAAAGATAAAAGACAACTGAATAAACCTTATTCTATTTCTCTTGAACCAGAATCCATCCTCGAACTGGAACAAATTCCTTCGAGTTCGTATATAACTATACGATGGATAATCCATTAAATGTGGATCTTTGTAGTGATACGGGGTGTTCTGGAGAAATCCAAAGGTGAAGTAGGAGTGGCGATGATATATGCTGTTTCGTCATGAATGATAACAGTCGCAATTTACTTTTCCTTCTTTCTAATCCCTTTATTTGTCTTTACTTATTACCTTCTGTATACCACACTTAGGCTAATTGTTTTTTTCCCTTCCCTACCTTTTGGCACCAGCCTAAGGTTTGGAAGAAGACTGTCTAATAAGCGTAATAGATGTACCCTCCTAATATTAGGAGCCCTCGCAACCTAAGAGAAGGTAAAAGGAATAAATAACTGAATAATCCTTATTCTATTTCTCCTGAACCAAAATCCATTCTCGAACTGGAACAAGTTCCTTCGAGTTCGTATGTAACTATATGATGGATTATCTAATAAATGTGGATCTTTGTAGTGATACGGGGTGTTCTGGAGAAATTCAAAGGTGAAATGGGAGTGGCGATGATATACGCGGTTTCGTCATGAATGACACCAGTCGCAATTTACTTTGCCTTCTTTCTAATCCCTTTATTTGTCTTTACTTATTACTTCTGTATACCTCACTTAAGCTAATTGGTTTTCTTCCTTCCCCATCCATTAGCACCAGCCTAAGGTTTGGAAGAAGACTATCCAATAAGCGCAATATGTGTACCCTCTCCTAATCCTATGAGCCCTCACAACTTGAGATAAGGTAAAAGGAAAAGATAACTGAATAGTCCTATTCAATTTCTCCAGAACCGGAACCATTCTTGAATCTGAAACAAGTTTCTTCGAGTTCGTATGTAACTATACGATGGTCATATCCAATAAATGTTGATCTTCGTAGTGATACGGAATGTTCTAGAGAAAAGCAAAAGGTAAAAGTAGGAGTGGCAATGAAGTATGCAACTCTGACAATCCAAAAACCAGTGTGTTTTAAGAAGGTTCGGTTAACTTGGTTCATGAGTTCTAGTCTAGGGTCGGGCCATGGTCGCTGCCAAAGAGAGAGAGAGAGAAAAGAAACACTCAGCTTGCACTCTAACCTAGATCAGAATAATTAACCACTTTATCTAATCCGGATGGCTCCCACTGTTTCCTCGAATCCTCCCCCAAACCCAAAGGAGAATTAGTCGGGATCATCTAAAATCACCCGAGGAGTAAACCAACTCATCAGTGGGAATCGGGATCCAACTATCATCGCATGATAACTTGATGGAATCCATTCAAGTTATCACACTCCAGAAGGTATGCGCATGCTTGGAAAGTTTTAGTTTCTTTAGAAACTCCCGATGTGATTTTTACCCCATGCTCTTATGATCTTGACTAAGGCCAACAAATCATAAGTCACATGTCAAGCTCTACCCGTCATTGTACAGGTTAATTTGAACCCACCCGTACTCGCTCTTGACTAAGACCAAAAAGGCTTTATGACTGTCCCAAACCAACGCATCTATATATGCAATAGAAACGTAACAAATAACTACCATACACTATGCCTTGACTAAGGCCAACAAACATAGCATGAATACTAAGTGCTACCCGTATGAAATGACGGAGGGCTACGAATGGTTTTTGGCGAAAAACGTTTAACGTAATGAACTTGATATCGTTGAAGGAACCAGATAGCTTTACAAATATATAGTGGCGAAAATTTTTGCTAAAGAGGTCACTCCCGGTGAAGGGATCTCGGCTCTTTCCTCGTAGAATGTGGTGCAGGATATTCCAAACTGAATATCACGATGCAAAGCAAAAAGTAATCGACTATATTGAAGTTATTACCCTGACGCAAAACTTCTGCCCAAGAGGTCACTCCCGGTGAATGGATCTCGGCTCTTGCCTCGTCGATTGAGGTGCTGGATATTCATAACCGAATACCGCTGTGCAAAACAAAAGAAAACGTCCTTGTAATAACAGCTTTTGAAAATTGTTCCAACAACATCAAATAGCTCTTTTTTCCTTGCATTGATCAGAATCAATGCAGTCTTATCAATTAATCACACCAGAAAAAAATGAAAATATAATGTACGTATATGCCATCTGCATTCGCCACTGGGCCCCGTCATCACCTGTTATGTTACTTAACTAACGGCAGAGCAGGGACTGGACTAGTGCGGGTGTAAAACATATACAATATCTACTAGTATATATATAACAATGTATAATAATCATTACAGGTATGATAAATGCAACATCACAGATAAGCAATAAGTATCACAGAACAATACAGATAATCTGGGAGCCCCGGGTTTTCTTTGAGCCGCAAGTGAAACCTGACGTTCCCCGGGTCGTGCGGATAGCCTGTGCAATGAAAACCTAGACCCCTACGAGTGCGGAAAGTTACCCGCCAAAACCAAAAGTGAGGCAATCCCCTTCATCAAAGTGAATGGGCTACCCGGCACTTCACGGAATCCGGTAACTTGAGCACTCCTCCTTGGGTCAACCTGTACCCCCTACGAGTGCGGCGAATAGCTCGCCAATTCTAGAGTGAGGCATCTTCCGTCTCAACGCAATGAGATGCGGGCCCGTTGCCCTCTAGAACCCGGCTATCCATGTACTCCATCGTGGGGTAATCCTAGTACAGAAAAGAAAACATGTACAACGGTGACATCGACCTCAATCCGGTCATGCCCCAAATAAATAATATACAAACAGGCAGTGACGGTAGAATACATGTCGGACGCTCACCCCGCGATATCAAATGTACAAATAAATCCAAACTGTACTACTATTGCTCCTAAGCTATCCACCACGACGATTCCGCCACAACCACAGCACAACACAAAATATCAAGTGAATGTCACGTTCGCAAACCCGTCTAAAAGAGCATATAGCAGTTAGACGAGTTGTACCGTTCTAATGACTTTCACGGTCGCAGATAGTAATGTATGTACTGAAAACTATGACATTAGAATTCTGCACGCAATTAGCAAACTAAACCAATTTCCAAAAACATGAAAAAAAAACAGTGAGACCGTTTTAAGCTAATTTGGAAGTCAGAATCAAAACGAAACGCGCCCGAACCTACGTGGGGAGTTAGATCACGAAATTAAATTCTATTCGGGGAAGCTAGAGGGGATACCCACCCCCGAGACCACCATGAGGTGGCCAGCGGGTGAGGCAGACCCGAAACTGCCTAAGGTGGGGCAGTTTCGGGTCCCAACCGCCAAGACCACCTTGTGGTGGTCTTGGGGAGTGGGACTAACCATTCAGACCCCCCGGGGGTTCCCCAGGGTTTCCATGCACCACCCTACGGCTTCTCAGTTCAAACCGTGAGCCCGCGGGGTGTGCAAACATCTTAAACTTTCAGTTTTCGGTACTGTTTTTGTCAGCAGTTTTTGCACGACAAAAATGACGAATTTCTAATGTCGTAAAGAATTAACTAAGGCTTATGGAGAGACTCTGATACCATGTTGGGTTACGGAAGCGTTCCGGCCATCAATCTGTGACTAAATGTGAAACAAAAATTTATAAAACTTGGCACTACCACAACCAATTACCCGGATCTACCTAGAAGCCTTAGATAACAAAACATGCAAAGGAGTTTGAATGGTTATACCAAATAGATCCGTGTCCTTCGGTCTTCAACCATCATCCTAAGCTCCTCGTGGCTTCCTTGATCAAGCTTGATCTCCAGTCTCCCTCCATTGAAGACGATCCACCCGAGAGTCTATGCAACAAGCTCCAACCTCATATCCGAGGCAACTAGGGCACCTAGATCTCTACTTTAGATACCGTAGATGAAATAGAGAGTGATGAAGGATTAATTTGTCTCAAGACACCCAAGGATTCTCAACTCATGAGAGGGTTTGGGTAGAGCTAGAGGAAGAAGAAGATGCCATGAGAATGAGGTGTTGGGAGCAGCTTAAGAAAGAGGAAAAGAAATGAATAATGGCTTTTGTTTTTGTTTGTTGTGTGAGTGTGATAAGAAATAATAGAGCCATCACATAAATGTCCATATCTCCAAAATATCATAGTCTACGAAAAATATATTAAGTCAACATAATCTCACAACAAACAAAAGCCCTAAGTATGCTAGAATAGCAACTATAGGTCACTAATTAGCCATGCCACAAAAATGCAATAAACACCTTATCCTACACCTCAATAACCTTTTAATCCAAAAAGGTCTAAACCATGATGAGGGGTAATCTTCTAAAAGTTATCTTGTAAGAAATTACAAGAATACCCCTCAACCGTATATACATACCCGCATCCGTATTCCTAAGAATACGAATACAATAAGACAAAAATAATCCAACAATATAATACTAGGATCTGGCTTAAATCAAAATCCACTAGTATTATCCGTCCGAACATCATCCGTACACAAGTACACGTATGTGATCGAACCCTGCCATAAAACCATACGGCCTCTATATCGTTTCGCCCAAAGTAGGGAAACCCTCTGCGTGGGACTCTAAAGACTTGTCAATATGCTGGCAGTGGGTTTAACCACAAGCACGTCAGCGGTACTAGCTGTACGTAATGGCTACCCAGGTATTGAGCGAAAGGGAGGCCGACGAGCAAATTCATCCTGAAACCCCTACTGAGCCTGACAGTGACAATATCCATACAGTTCGGTCCGTTCGTCTATGAGTATCGCATATCGAGTCTAGCGGGTGGATAAAGTCAGACCCCTAATAACGTGACATTTAGTGTCGGTATGAAGCCCATCACCACCTGAGAAACTACCGATCCTAGATCAGTAATTCTCGACTACCTTGGCTAAGGATTTCTGGTGATGGCCATCCATGCACACCGCGACATCAACCCCTAATACCAGGAGAGACGAATCCCCCGATGATTCGCTTACTGCCTCCATGTGGTTCGGGACTGTACCCAACTAAAACCTATTTGCACGGCTCTTTTGAGACATGGTAGGGTAGTAATCAAAGTACAGTGGGAACTTACACGAGAAAAATGACGATCTCAGGCCGATAGACTAACCTGTACACATGTCACCAGGGAACTGCTATCTGATAATAGGTATAATACCAACTAGCATATTTCCGGCGAGTCCGTCCGGTGTACTCATAACCCAATGAGCACCTGTATATATCTTAGGTGAACAAACTAACACCAGTGGCTTGTGAGACCGGCCACCGCTCCTCGTCGGGGTCTCGATCAGTATACACTAGTCTACTCTGGAGTATCGATGCCCAGTCTCAAAACTCCCTCGACTAGGAACATTTAAGGATGTGCTTATAGACCACCCAGCTCCTACATATATGATCGCTATCAAACTGCTGGTAATCAAGTAAGAATCATATGGGCTCTATCAACATGTAATAGTTATCTGTAATGCCACCTAATACTGTACATGATGATAAAGACAAACCAGATAGTATACTATCATCTCGGGTAAGACTATTCTACCGGTATAGGTCCTCCCTCAATTATTACAATCACATTCCTGTGACCCAATAATTGACTTGAGGCACTATAGCCAACAAACTTCAAGTTCAAAAAGAAGAGCAAGCAAAAAAAAAGTTTAAGAGAGAAGAAAGGAGAACTTTCTTCAAGGTAAATAAAAGTAATAGAGATCAGGTATTTCATCTGCATATCTAAGGGTTTAACCCTAATAAAAGAACATAGTTCTTTTCCTAGATCTGAGATCCATGAGTCAAGTCTCTCACAAATGAGAATTTAATTCTCATGGGGATGAATTTGTTCTTAGGGATTGAAGATCTAGAGAAGAACAGAGAATTGAACTCTTCAGAAAATAATACACGAAGAAAAATCAATGCCAAGCGCCTCGCGTGCCCCTCACATGGGTGCTGCTTAATAAAGAGTGCTTAGCAATCAGTGGTTGGCGCTCAGCGCCAAACGCCTCACGTGCCCCTCTGAATCGACGGTTTTGCTTAGACTAAACCTGCTCTCACTTGGGCGCTGCTCAATAAAGAGTGCTTAGCACTCAGTGGTTGGCGCTCAGCGCCAAGCGCCTCACGTGCCCCTTATGTGGGCGCTGCTCAATAAGGAGTGCTTAGCACTCAATGGTTGGCGCTCAGTGCCAAACGCCTCACGTTGGCGCTACTTAATAAAGAGTGCTTAGCACTCAGTGGTTGGCGTCCAGCGTCAAGCACCCCACGTACCTCTCATGTGGGCGCTCTTTAGCATAAAGTGCTCTGCACTCATCAACCAGTATCACCAAGCGCCTCACGTGCTCTACACATGTGCGCCATAAAGGGTGTTTAACACTCCATAAAAAACAAAAAAAGGGAAAATAAAGATAAAGTGTGGGCGTCAGAACTCATATGAATGCTCAGAATTGTTGGCACAGAAAGGGGACCAAGCCCAAGCAAGTGTTTAACACTTTAATCAAAAATGAAATGACCGGGCTGAGCCCAAACATGGCCAAACTCCTAATCAACCGATCCCATGTGCCTTTTTTTTCCAGAGTAGTCCTAGTCCCAAACAAGACTGCCAAGCTTCTGACGAATATTCATTGGTTCAAGGGTACATCTCCCCACACCTCTGATATATGCCGTTGTAATTCTTCAACATCTTTAGAGAGGTGGCGGGTCCCGACAACCAACAATTCCTTGGACCGCGACGTCCTTAAACTAGCTATGGACCGCAACGTCCTTAAACTAAGACAATAGAGCCCAAATGCTCTTTTGTTGGGTCTGAATGATCCCAAAAATTCTGTTGAGTATATCTTAGTGTAAAATTGGACTAACGTCTCCTTAACAAACATTTAAGTTGATCTTAATCTCAAATGAGATTAACGATTTTTAAATCAAGTCAAACCCAAATCTAAGAATATACGGATTTGGACTAATCCACGCCCTACGGGCAACGACACAAATTAGTCTCCATATACAATCCACGGGCAACCAAAAATATAAAAAAAACAAACGACATGAAGTGAACTTCTGGAGTAGGATAAAGTGGTTACCGCGATATGGTAACGTAATTAACTGCAGGGGCTTACGCCTGCAGGGAAGAGCGTCCCCACAATCAAAAACCCCTCGCAAACGAGGGAGAATCTAACGAAGTCTGCTACAACGGCCGCATCCGTCCAAACCTTCGATACACGATACCATAAATCAACTTGGTATCTTTAGAGAGGTGGACAGATAAACCCAAATAGCATCTGCCACCAAATTCAGGTGAGACATTTGTCTTCCCCGTTTTCGGCGGTGAACAAATGGTATTTATTTGTAATGTCGTATTATCCCATAACCAATGTCCCAAACTTTCATCGTGCTATGTCAAAGAAGTGTGTTATGATGAGGTGGGTCATTACCTCGTGAGTTATCTAAAGGTATTACAATTATTATGTTGTTGTATGTCGAAAATAAAGTATGTGGTGTTTTACCGTAAAAATACTATAAAAGTTGCATAAAAGATTGTTTTGAGATGAAACTTGTTTTAATGTGTTTGTTAATGTTTGTTTAACATTATATGAGTGTATGGTAGTTTATTGATTAAGAAAAATAGAATTTTAAATGAAAACCGAATCGGAAGTCGGATTAACTCTGCTTCCGTTGGGTTTTAGAAATAAAAGTTTTCAGAATAGAAGATAGGAGGGGAGAGGGGAATTACTGGCTAGGGAATAAGAGAAGAGAGAGGGGAAACTAAGGAAGGTATCGGGACGTTGTTTCGTCGCCGGAATCTCCTTGGAACTTCGCCGGAACTTCGCCTTTCGCTAACTCCACTTACACACTATAAGGACTTGAGAATTTTTAAGAGTTTTGGCAGGGAATTTTTGAGTGAGGATGAGTGAAATGCAGTGTGGTATATATAGGAAAAATTAGGGTTTAGTGGGTTAAAGAATACATTGAAAATTTGCATTAAAAATTGGATTAAAGGTGATTTATTGTTCTCTAGAAAAATTCAGAGTAAACAAACAACATGGGGGTAGTGGGATAGGCCAAGGCAGTGCCGGTCTCCATAGCTTGCGTCGCCGGTCTAAAATCGATGGATGAGCTTGGATCTTTGGCCACGTATCCCCGTCACCTCATATACCCTCGTGCACATATTTTTTTTAATCTGTAACTCTTCATTCTACATGTAGTGCACGTGCAAACCCTTGGACTTCTAAAAGATTAAAAGAAAATTTAATAAAAAGATAATGTGGCTGGGGGGATTCGATCACAGGGGCTATGTCACAGCAGTGCAAGGCTTTACCAGTGTGCTACAAGTACTTTCTTGCTGTTCAAAAGTAAACCACATATTTATAGTGTACACAAGATTGCAAATACCCCAATTGTAGATTAACTTTTAAACAATTTTCTGTAAATTGAAATTGGAGTTGTTACAGTTTCACATGAAAATTTTTGTTAAACTAAAAGCTAAATGATATACATAAGGTTAAGAGTGAGGTGAGAATGTTAGTTTAACCTATTTTGCTTATAAAGCGGAGTACAATTGTTAAAAATAACAATATATCGGAGCTAACTCCATTTTGTCGATGCGTTTTTAGAAAGCGATTTGAGATGAAAGAAATAGAGAGAGAAGGGAAACTTAAGGGTTTAGCTTATTAACAAGGGAGAGGGGAAGCCTTCGGGGTTGTGGTCTGGTCGGAAATGCTCCGGTCGTCGAGCTTGGCTTACTACTCCTCTTGGATGCTTAACTACAGCTTCCAACCGAACCTTTTTGGAAGTGTTTTGACCGGTACAAAGACCTCCATGTTCAGTGTCTTCATCATGGTATAAAGAAATGGAAACTTTGCCAAACTCTGTACGAGGGCCTGAATCCAGCAACTAGACAGTTGATGGAGATCATCTGTCAGGGCGACTTCCTGTCCAAATCTAACGAGGAGGCTTGATAATTCTTTAACGATCTTGTGGAAAAAATGCTGCAATGGGAGAGCACCCGATCGAACGCATCAACTTATTCTTCCGGTCTATCTAGGACAGGAGTTCACCAACTCGATATCTCAATTGCAATGAAGGCTGAGATGGCTGCAATCACGTGGAAACTGGAAGCAATTGAAAGCAAATTCTCATCTTCTTCTCCTGCCCCTATTCCTCTCCCTTGTACCATTTGCGCTTTTTGTTCGGATCCATCTTATTTGACCGAAGAGTGTTTTTACAATCCACCTTCTCAAGGAAAAGATCAGGTTAATTTTGCATTTTAGTAAAGACCAAGAAAGGATCCATACCCTTCCACATACAATCCCGGATGGAGAAGCCACCCTAATTTCGCCTGGAATAAAAACCAGCATTAATTCCAAGGCCAGAACGACTTCTACAGACCTCCTCCTCCTCAACAACAAGCTTAGCGACAATTTCAGAAACCTTTCCAACCTCAACTTTTTCAAAATTCGACGAACAATTTTGCACTTTACAATAATTTTTTTCCTCAGAACAACTTTGTTCCGTCAAATAACGATAAGGTTTCCTCGCTAGAACAGAGTCTTGAGGCTTTTATAAAGCAATCGACTCAATCCACCGCCAACATCCAGTCTTCTATTCAGTCTTTGGTGCAACACACTGCTGCACACAGGCAAAGCATCATGACCATCGAAGCCCAAATTGCACAACTGAATGCGGCCTTGAGCGAGCGAGAGAAAGGAAAGATTCCATCTCAACCACTCCCAAATCTTGGTCACCCACATAATGTATATGTTGCTCTTGAACAATAGAACCAATGGAGAAGATTATGGAGTTGTTCAAATAGGTTAATATCAATATTCCCCTCTTAGATGCAATTCAGCAAGTCCCGTCTTACGCAAAAATCTTGAAAGACTTGTTCACTAAGAAGAGGAAATCTCAAGTAGCAAAGAAAGTTTTCTTGGCTAGTAACGTGTGTGATGCTCTTACCTAAGATTTACCACAAAAACGGAAGGACCCTGGCTGTCCTATGATTTCAATAACCATTGGAGATAAGAACATCAATCGCGCTCTTTTGGATCTTGGTGCCAGTTTTGACTTTCTTCCTTATTCAGTATATGAGCAACTCGGTGTAGTAGAACTAAAACCTACACATTGTACTCTTCAAATGGCTAACCGATCTATCACCCATCCTAGGTGTGATCTAGAGGATGTATTGATCAAGGTTAGGGATTTCATATTCCCCGTAGATTTCATTATTTTAGATACACAACCTGTTGCCAACCCACGGAATCAAATTCTGGTGATTCTCAGTCGCCCATTCATTGCAACCTCAAATGCGGTGATCAATTGTCGAAATGGTTCCACGAACCTATCTTTCGGCAACATGACAATTGAACTCAATATTTTTAGGTTAGGGAATCAGCCATCCGAACCGAACGCTCATATACTGTAATACCCTAATTCATTTATACCAGTTCTATTTCGAGTATTTCTTTATTTATGGTATTTTCCTGATTTATTGTGTTTTGGGTGCGAATAGTGTATTTGACATCTGTATTTGCATCCGACCCGATCCGCTTGCTGGAAACCCGTCTTGATTCCTGTTTATGTTTATCTCAGCATGTTATGTGGATCCGTGCATTTTCATTTTTATTTATATATTTCATACTGGCATTATATCTGGCATCTGCATTTTTAATATAACATTTAAAGTCAAATAAAATATTTTAAAAATATATTTCATGTCCTGCATGATACTTCTGACCCTGTGGTAGCATCCACGCATCTTGTTCTCGTCCCGTTCGGTGAAACGGACTTGTTTGGATGGCTACGCGCACGTACGCGCATCCGTTCTTAGGGGTATGCATTTTCGTTATCCGGATATCCAATTTTAGTTTTGGTCGACATGTATATTTTCGTATTTTAAAACTGAATTTTTAGACCCGACCCGGACGTGTTTTGGAATAAGTTTGTATTTGCCAAAATATCAAATTTTATTAATATCATATTTTAAATATTTTAATAGTTTAAAATTCAATTAACTAAAATATATTTTTTAAAATCCTAACTAAAAAAACAAACTATCTCTCCTCTGCTCTCTCTCTCACTAACACTACCTCACTCTCTCTCTTCCTTTCTTTCTCTCTCTGCCACCCAGCTCTATCTCTCTCTCCTCTCGCTCGCCCCTCTCTCTCCTCTCGGAAACACTGTTTCCTTCTCGATTCTGATTACCTCCTTTCTCTTTACGCTCACCTCCCTCCTATATTTCTTCTCCCTCCTGTATTTAAAACCGAGCCCCCACGAGGAACCCATCAAAACTTAGCCGCCTCCTCAAACCCTAACCCTAACTCCTCTGCATCATTACCCTCGACCTCGCCTCCATTCTTATCTCCATCCTCTCCTCCTCCTCCTCCTCCACGTCATCATCTTCTTCCTCTCCTTTCCTCACCCGAGCCCAGCCTGCACCATCACCCAAGCACCGTGAACCCATATCCAAACCCTAGCCTCGCCGCCGACCATCTCGTCGTCGCCAGCATCTTCTTCTCTCCTCCACCTCCATCTTCTCCAAACCCGAGTCTTACCTAAGATCCCTGCATACCCAACAGAACCCCAAATTCCCTGCACACCAGACCCTAGCATTCCCCACTGCCTTTCACCAAACTCCATCGCCTGCACCTCACCGCCGGTGACCCCGACACCACCACCTCGTTTCCCTGACCCCTGTGCACTAACCCCAGTGAGCACTTCCCTCTCTTCTTCTTTTTCTTTTCTTGAATCTTGTATTTCCAGCGATCGCCGGAATTGCGTCAACGCTGCAGATCTGACGATCCAGTGAACGTATCTTGCTCGCGTGAACACCCTCTCTCCTTGTCTAGACCCGTCCCGTGTGCCGCATATGCGTTGCAACGATTTACCGACGTCGGACGTGCCGTGCGTATCCGTCGTGTGATCCGATCGAGGCAAGTTAATCTTGCTACATGCTATACTATTATATAATGCACCCAATTGAATAATAACATTTCATATTGCTTAGTTGTATATCTCACATTACCATTTTTACCATTTTACTGTTATACGACGTCCGTGTGCATCCATATCATTATTTACATATCCAGTCGCATGCTAATTCATCTTGCTATATGTTAGGTATATTATTATGCATCCATATGAATAAAAATATTATATCTTGATTGCATTATACATCCATATTAAAGTTTTACTATTTTCGGATACCCGTATGCATCCATATCATTTAATATATATATATATATATATATATATAGCTGCATCTATAGATCACATTAATTTATATTATTATTATAGTACCACCCCATGCTTAATAATGTGCATCCCACTTAGTCTTGGAACTGTAACTGTAACCCTAATCGATATTTGTGCATCCATACTATTAATTATATATCAATTTGCATGCCAGGTCACATTGTTTCATATTATTGTTATATTAGTACCCCATGCTAGATAATGTGCATCCTACATAGTAATGGAGTTATAGTTGCAATCCCTGATAGTTATTCATGCATCCATATTTTATTGTGTACCCATACTATTAATTCTTTATATCCAGTTGCATGCCAGGTCATTTCAATTCATAATATTGTTACAGTAATACCCCATGCTTGATAATGTGCATCCTACATAGTCATGATGTAACCCCTGATAAATATTTGTACATCCATACTTTTATCGTGCATCCGTACTTGCTACATTTTACTGTTGGGCACCCACTTGATACATATACACTACCTGATATGACCTGATATATCACTACTTGACATGTTACCTGATTCTGTTGCTAATGCCAACAATCCTGACATGTTGTCCCGATGGACATATCCTGTTGTCTGTATAGACAAACATGTTCCTGCTTGATCCTGTGTTGGCATTAGCTCCAGATTTATCAATACCTGACTTGAACGCACAACCTTGGGGGTATGGGGAAATCAAAAGTGTAAACTAAAGTGTAGCTTACAAGGGTATTACTTGATCCGTGGTCCGGGGGATAATGGGACAGAATCATTCGTGATTCTTACATGATCTGAGGTCCCGGGGGATAATGGGACAGAGTCATTCATGACTCCCACTACCTGATCCGTGGTCCCGGGGGATAACGGGACATATTCTTTGAGTTACATGGTGGAGTACACTAATTGATTTCAAACAGACTTTAGAATAGATAACCCAATAGCACAGTTTAGATTGATCACTGTACGTCACATATACCGATACTCTTTACTGTTTTATATTTGTGTTTACTTATTACATTCATGTTACTATTTATAATTCATGCCTGCATATTTTGTTACATTCTGGTTGCTTATTATTATTGATATTATGACGCACTGACGTCTGGGTTTTGTATAACCCAGATCCTTTATCTCTTTCACAGGTCGACCAGGAGTACTTCAGTCGACAGGCCGAGCAGTGAGGATCCTGTTAGTATTTTAGTTTAAGTTTTCTTTCAGCATTTTCATTTCCTGATGTGAGCCCGTATTTGGGACGTACTTTTCAGATTGTTATTGTTTATTGGATTTATTGCTTCCGCATATTATTTTTTGACTCGTTTATTCTGGCATATGGACATGTACTAAATAATTTATTTTATTTCTACTGTTCTTGATATCTTATAGACAGCCGCAATGTGACTGTGGAGGGATGTTTCCTAGCCACAGGTAGCATGGTTGGCTCTATCACGTGCCGATCTTAGCGTACTCTGGGAAGCGGGGCATGACATAAACTGGATGTTTGTTCCATTTAGGAGATCGCCCCCAAGGACTGTGAATTTGAAGAATTCCTGTTTGATTACAGTGATCTTAACGCCACTAGTGCGTTCCTCTTTGAATCTGCTGCTTCCGCTTTCGACAGCGAATACGAGTGCTTCACGTTTTTAAACGATCTTGGTTTGTCACCACCCGAGTTTGAATCTTTTGAATTTTCGGATGTGTTAGTTGAACCATCCGACTCGGTTGCATGCACTCGCTTTGAGCCCCTGTTGGAATCCCTTGAGTTTGAGACATTTTCCCGATCTTTCCTTTAGTCATTTCACCTTCGACGCTCGAACTCAATCCTTTGCCGTCTCACCTCAAGTATTCTTACTTAGGTGAGAATGAAACTCTTCCGGTGATCATTTTTGCTTCTTTAGCTCTAGAGCAATAGAAAACCCTTCTAGCGATATAACAATCAAATCGACAAGCTTTCGGCTGGACGATGGTGGACATCAAAAGGATTACTCCCTCAATCATTGAACATCACATTCATATGATGAATGATGCCAAACTAGTTAGGGATCCACAAAGGAGATTGAATCCAGTCATGAAGGAGGCTGCGAAAAAGGGGATCGTCAAATGTCTGGATAGTGGTATCATTTACCCTATTTTAGACAGCTAATGGGTCAGTCCTATACACACTGTCCCTAAAAAGTCAGGCATTACAATCATCACAAATGAGGCAAATGAGTTGATCCCTACTTGCACCCAAACTGGGTGACGAGTATGCATTGATTATCGAAAACTCAACGCCGCAATGCTGAAGGATCACTTTCCGTTTCCATTCATTGACCAAATGCTTGTGAGATTAGCTGGACATGAGTTCTACTGTTTTCTGGACGGTTACTCAGGCTACAACTAGATTCCCATCGTCGAGAAAGACCAGGACTAAATCACTTTCACTTGTCCTTTCGGTACATTCGCATATCGCCGCATGCCCTTTGGGCTATGCAATGCTCCCGCTACTTTTCAGCGGTGTATGATGGGAATATTCTTTGACATGGTTGTGAAATTTTTGGAGATATTCATGGATGATTTATCCATCTTTTGTGATTCCTTTGACGGTGTCTGCAACATCTTAACGCTGTCCTTACCCGTTGTAAGGATAAAAATTTTACTTTAAACTGGAAGAAATGTCACTTCATGGTACACAAAGGTATTGTCTTAGGACATATCATTTCGCGAAATGGCATCGAGGTTGACAAAGCAAAGGTTGATGTAATTTCCAACCTCCATCCTCCTAAATGCGTCAGAGATATCCGAGCTTTTCTTGGCCATGCCGGTTTCTACAAACGATTTATCAAGGACTTTAGCAAGATTTCTAGACCCTTGACTCTTTTTCTTACCAAGGATACCATGTTCAACTTTGACTCAAGCTGTTTGACTGCTTTTGAATCACTAAGAAGCTCACTCACCACTGCTCCCATTCTTTCTTCATCCGACAGGACGTATCCTTTCGAGATTATGTGCGATGCATCCGACTTTGCTATCGGTGCAGTCTTAGGATGTCGCACATAATCTACTACGCGAGCCGAACCTTGAATGACGCACAAATGAACTATATGATAACCGAGAAAGAGTTCTTGGTGGCTATATTCGCTTTGGAGAAATTCAGGTCATATCTCATTGGCTCCCTAGTTGTTGTCTACACCAATCATTCCGCTCTGAGACATCTTTTTGCGAAAAAGGATGCAAAATCTCGGCTAATACGTTGGATCTTCTTACTTCCAGAGTTTGACCTTGTCATTACAGACAAAAGAGGATGTGAAAACATAGTGGCCGATTATCTTTCACAACTTTCTTCTTCGCCGACGCTTCCTCTCCCAATTAACGATATTTTTCCTAATGAACGACCCTTGATAGTATCTTGCGAACTCTGGTTCGCAGATATTGTGAACTATTTGGCGACATGACTCATACCAAATGAATGGTCGAGTCAGGACAGACATAGATTTTTATCCTAAGTAAAACACATTTACTTGAACAAACCCTACCTGTTCAAGTATTTTTCAGACCAAATCATTCGCCGGTGTGTCCCTGATAATGAATTCAAGAGTGTGTTGTCATTTTGCCACGATCAAGCGTGCGACGGGAATTTTGGCCCAAGAAAGACAGTTGAGAAAGTCTTGCAATGTGGTTTTTACTGTCTACAACTTTTCAAAAATGCCCATGATTATTGCAAGACTTGCTCCTGGTGCCAAAATTTAGGCCGGATTTCCAGGAGAAACGAGATGCCGATCCAACTAATTCTGGTTGTTGAGATGTTCGATGTGTGGGGATAGATTTCATGGGCCTGTTTCCTAACTCTTTTGGGAACCCGTACATTTTCTTAGCTGTTGATTATGTCTCCAAATGGGTCTAGGCAGTGTCGAGCTGGACGAATGACAAAAAGGTTGTGTTATATTCCTGAAAGAAAACATCTTTTCCTGATTCAGGCACCCTCGCGCTATCTTTAGCAACAATGTGACACATTTTTGCAATAGGTTTTTCAAGGCCTTAATGCGGAAATACTCGATTAATCACAAGCTATCCATGCCCTACCATCTCCAAACATGTAGGCTAGCTGAAATTTCAAATCGGCAAATCAAACAAATTTTGGAGAAAACGGTTTCTAGGAACCGTAAAGATTGGTCTTTGAAACTAACCGATGCCCTTTGGGCATTTTGAACTGTGTACAAGACCGATCTTGGCATGTCTCCCTATCGGCTTGAGTACGGAAAGGCTTGCCACCTCCATGTGGAAATTTTGTATCGCGCATTTTGGGCGATCAAAGAGCTGAACTTCAACCTTGAAGATGCGGGCAGCTATCAGAAGCTGCAACTTAATGTATTGAATGAGCTTCGGGATGAGGCTTACGAGAACGCGGTTGTTATAAAGAACTGAATGAAGGTGTTTCATGATAAACACCTTACACGCAAAACTTTCACGCCTGGACAACAGGTACTTCTTTACGACACCAGACTCCATTTCCATCCCGGTAAGATTCGATCTCGCTGGAAGGGACCTTTTCTTGTGCGTTGTGTATACCCGCACGACGTGGTGGATTTTGAGAATCCAGAGGACGGTTCACTATTCAAAGTGAACGGATACAGAGTGTCATGACCCGAAGGTACGGAACATGACTGGCATTTAAATTACGAAATGTCTCAAGGCGCAACGTAATCTAAGTAAACCAAAACCCAGAAATCTAAACCATTTAAAGCAATAGAGTGAAGGAAACTTGTTTAAAGAAAGCAATTTTAAATTAAGTCGTAATAAACATTTTAAAAACATCAAAATTTCTCGAAAATTTCGGCAAAGTCTCCTTTATAAATACTGGCCCCCAAACGGGTACAACACACGAAAACACACACACACACACACACACACACACACACACATATATATATATGAATAAAGGCATCCCCAAGCGGGAGCTAGCTCTTCGCCAATGGCGGAATCACAACCACATGCAATATAAATATCAAGTGCACAATAAGCATATAAAAGCACGTAAGTAAGAAAACAACTCGTCGGCTCAAGTGAGCATCGACACCAGAAATAGAATACATACAAATCTCATAAGCTCACATCTAAGTCCAATGTATGAAGGGTAGATGGAGTATAATAGATACAATAAAATACATGGTGAGAGCAAAAGAAAATCCTCCAAAACCCACCTATGAGCAAGCTGCAAGTCGATGCAATGAAGCAAACGGAGAAAGTACGCCCGCCGCTACTGTGCTGACGAGTCAAACCTGCAAGATATTGTGGCACAACGGGGGTGATTTGCCAACTCGTGAGTTGTAAGTAATATCTAATAAGGCTATCGTAAGCATGCACGAAATGCGTCACAACCTACATATATCAATATGATACGATATACTAGCATGAATGCATCATGAATGCATAATCAAACACGAAACCTGAACATGTCTGGTATGAGAAAATCTTTATTTTTAGCTTAGAAAAACCTTTTGTATAATAAAAACTGGAATATCATCAGTGAAATCAACAGAAAATCTGTGTTAAGTATCGACACAAAATCCTCAATATCTTGGGCTCCGTCAGTCCGGATTGGCCCATATCATCATATCATGATCACGGTCGGTAACCTAAAGATATCCGTCACGCCAAACTATCTCGTGCTCTGTCAGTCTGGATCGGCCCATATCATCATATCACGGCCACGGTCGGTATCCTAGAGATATTCGCTGCACCAAACTATCTCGGGCTCCGTCAGTCCGGATCGGCCCATATCATCATATCACGACCACGGTCGGTATCTTAGAGATATCCGCCGCGCCAAACTATCTCGGGCTCCGTCAGTCCGGATCGGCCCATATCATCATATCACGACCACGGTCGGTATCCTAGAGATATCCGCCGCGCCAAACTATCTCAGGCTCCATCAGTCCGAATCGGCCCATATCATCATATCACTACCACGGTTGGTATCCTAGAGATATCCGCCGCGCCCAACTATCTCGGGTTCAGTCTGTCCGGATCGGCCCATATCATCATATCACGACCATGGTCGGTATCCTAGAGATATCCACCACGCTAAACTATCTCGGGCTCCGTCAGTCCGGATCGGCCCATATCATCATATCGCGAGAAAAACCACAACTTGTAATTTAAAGATAATGAGTTTATAAAATTCTTGTGCTTTCCCCCAAAATCCAGAAATCTCATAAATACTGAAATCCTCGAGAAGAATCATAATATATAAATATGCTAGTGATGATGAAAATCCATGATACGGTAGTATATACCATGCGAAATACGGCTAGAAACTATGCATGAATCATGATGCAAAGTGGTATGTGCATATGAATAACAATCCTACGTATCCATCTTAATAAAATGAATATACTGGTATAACTCTACGGATCATATATGATGCAAATGCATAATTACCGATCCTAAGTTCTATAGTGTTCGTGACATAGCAATTACCAAAGGCGTGTGTGTTCACATAAATAGTGCACGTGCGGAAGGAACCAATGGTAATGGTGCAAGTATCCTATGAGATGATATCACACACACGTGCACGCGCGCGCGCGCACACACACATATATACAATGATACGATGCGATTAGATGCATAACTAGAAACTACGTATATAATGCAAATACTACAAGTAATACTAAACTATCGGGCGCCTCGCGCTATCCAGACGATCCCCCATAGATGCGTACATCTATTCACCGGGACGCCTCTGCTAACCTGATCCGGTCTCAGCCATGTTTTTTCCGCGCCATATCCAACGCCTCTGCACCCGATCCTAGAATCACACACAAGCAATTAAGAGGATAAATACACGATTAGTCATGGACACAAACGACACAAGTCAATCTACACGCACAACAAGACACGCACACGCTTGGTGTACAAAACACGCTCGCGGCAATGCCACCAACTACAACTAGGGTCGCTATACGTGAAAACCACCAAGCCTAAAACTCAAATCGCATCAATCACGCACTTACAACGCCCTTGATATTATAGGAAATAGGTTGTATAACATCCAAACCTCAACTTAGTTTAAAATCGATTTATTCCGAAAACCCAGTGAGCATCCATTTACCGTTTTTGTGCAAATCTAGATGTTTTAACAAAACTAGTAGCTACAATATTCATTTAATAACTTAATTAGGTTGCAAATATTAACTAGATTTTAATTTCACTTATTTTCATAAATTCTAAAAACCCAATTTGCACAATTATATTATTTAGACAATTTTAAAGTAACAATTTGCAAACTAACAACTAGTTTAGATTTTTCGTGTCTTAAGATGTTGAACTACACTTTGTAACCATAATCACATGATAAAAACCCTAACTTGATCTCAAACCCTTATCTTGAAATTTCAAATTTGCAAATAGAACCATAATAAATACTTAATTAAGTTTGATTTAAGAAATTAACCAACAAATTAACTATGGGTTTAGGTTTTATACCTCAAAGATTTGTAGATCAACATGCAACATAGCCTCCAAAATTAGTTTCTTTGTTCCAAGATCCATGCTGATTGGACAAGGAATAATGGGTAAAGATTTGATTTAGAGTTTGTGGGATTTGTATTGATTTTTGATGGATTTTTGGAGATTTTTGAAGTGGGAATGGGCTGAGAAAATTTTGAGGGCTGCTCATGGGAGGTTCGGCCATGATAGAAACGAGAGGGGGAGAGAGAGAATGTGAGGTGTGTGTGTGTGTGTGGAAGCATCTTTAATTAATACATGTATTAAGTCTTGTCTTAATTATTTTGTTTTATTTTATTTTTCTAAACAACCCTAGAATTATCTAGAATTATGGAGACAAGTGTAGAAAGAATGAGCATGTTACAAACTTGATTCTAAGTTGTCATGGTTCATATTTGTAAAATTCACCCATTCCAATTTGCAATTTACACTAATTTAATGTATAAATGAAAGCGTAAAATATTATTTAAAATAATTAATCAAGAAAAAATATTTAATTAAACTAAAAATTTATAAGTGATCAAATAAATACCAATTACTAGCAATTATATAATTAAAATAAGCATATTTAAGTCTATGATGAAAAATAATTATAGTTACGTTTTACGGAAAATACAATTTATTTACCGATTATCAGAAAATTCTTCTAAACGATTTATTTATTTATTTATTTATTTTTGAAACGTTACATAGAGTAAAACTGTTCCTTACCGCAGAACCATCAGAGGAGCTCCTGATATTGCAGGAGCCGGTTTACATTCCCTAATCTTCCTTCGTTTACCACCAAACATCGGTTATCCAGTCATAAACAGTGGAAAAACTGTTTCAAATAAATTTGGGGGTATGTATATACCATATTTTATATATATAATGGATATTCTTATCCGGTGCATATCCATTTTATTTTGTTCTTCTGACAAGCAATTATGTCTTATAAATGCTCAGTTTTGTGTGTCAGGATATTTCTTGCCTGTTGAAATTCCCATTTGTAAAAAATAAAAGAAAAATAACAAAAAAAAGAAAGAAAGAAAGAAAAGGAGATCTTTTTGTAAATATTCAAGAATATGTGAGAAGAAAAGGAAAAGAAATTACATTTTGACCAAACATTGACTTTCTCTTTTAAAAAACCCTCTTTTTCCCCCCATCCCCGAGTCTTCAGCCCCCTTCTCCTACAAAACCCTAGCTGCGACCCTAATCTCCACCAGTGATCCACCAAATCCACCGCGGAACCGCCGCAAATACCCCCCGCGGCCGCGGATCTGTCGCCGATTCACCTCTTCTCCCTCTAAAATTTCCAGAGCAGATTTTCTTCCTTATTCTCCTCTTTGTAGATCTGTTAAAATTATATTCTCTGTTCAATGGCTCACAGTTTTCAGTTTGAGAGGGATTTCTCTGAATTGTTCTCCCACAACGTGTATGGTAGTTATTTTGGCGACGAAATCCGAAAACGCGGATTGAATTACCTATTGTATAACCATCCAAACGCATCCGCGCTTCCGAATCTCGTTGATCATTTTTTTGAGAGCATGGAGGAGGGATGTTTAGCAAATTATGGGTTTATACGCTTGTTTTGGGGGATCGGGAAATTGTAATAGATAGAAACTTCATTCATGAAGTAACTTTGATACCCCGTATCCTCGCTCATGACCAACCCCTCCAATTTGAAGATTACATACCACTGATGGACGATAGTTTTTCTGGAGAACCCAGAAAAGGAATTCTGGGACGTACGATGTATGCGAATGTAATAACCGTGTGCTGTTGGGTACAAAATAATATCTTTGGTAGTTCGATAACACCACCTTTTTCACTCCATCCTTATACATTGTGCACACATTGATGATGAAAAACCCAAGTTATGACATGTGCACCGTACTTTTACACTCGATTGGCACCAGCAAAGGGGCAGCCAATTATCCGTGCCAAATGTTAGTGACACAATTGTGTCGCTATTTCCTTTCTGTAGGAGTTCAATGCTTTTATACATATTGGGGTTCCCATTCGACCCCCGCTTGAGGGTGTGTCCACGTCATACACTAGACTTCACGGGTTATAGTCGCGTATCGAACCGGTAGAGGATGTGATGGAAGAGACCCCTAGCTCGAGTTCCACAGAGAGCGATGATGAGCTAACCCCAGCCGAGCAAACATGCTTGTTTCGGCGTACTCATAGGGGGTAGAGAGAGTGTTAGGGATACCGACGACTTTTGATCAGCGTAGTACGAGCCTAGAGCAGGGGATGTCTACCCTGTTGGCACGGAAAGAGAGGGCGAGATCGAGGGGTCGTGGTGCTGACACCAGTAGAGCTGGTACGAATGGTACCGCATCTGGTTCTAGGAGATGCAGTAGGCAGTAGTGAGGACACTGCTGTGAGTAAGTTTTGGGGCGGGGTTTGGTTGTAAATAGCTATCCATGCATTCTGCATTTGCACGTTTTTTTTGTAAATATCTGTTCTTTTATTTGCATGTTTAAATTCTGCATCACATCATGTTTATATTTCTGCATTGTATTGTTATCTCTGGAAAAAATATTTTTTAAAAAAAATATAAAAAATTTGTCAAGGTTGGCTATATAGACTCAAGTTCGATATGAAGGTTGACTACTTAGAAATAACTAAATCCTATGCTTAGTAATTGAAAACCCTAAAAATAAGCTTCCTTGAAGTAAAACTGTAGTAAATATACGTCCTTGCAGTTTGTTTAGAAGTAAGTAATTTTGAGTTCAGTTCTTGAGCTAAGTTGAAATAAAGGGAAAGTATTGAAAGTTTTATTGAAGAATAAGTCTGAAAAATAGTTTCTATTCTCAAGTCCAAATTCAGAAAATATGTACCCTACAAACTACACTTACACACACCTTAAGACTTGGGATAGTAGAGGATACCTAGAAATACTCTTATTTGAAAGCCTAGTATGAAAAAAATGGTATTTGTAACTAACCAACATAAGAGCATTGTTGCAAAATATATCCGGTCTTGTAAAAAAATTTGTAGATTATAAGACCTGGAAACTGCTATTTATGCCTTAATAAGCTCACACACTCGGTAATCGGCTGATTATTGCCTCAGGAAGCAGTAGTAGTCGTATGAAAGGTGTGTGAGTGCATCTGTCCATCATTAAATAAAGAGAAGTACTACTAGGTATTAAGGCAAGGGTACCATAGCTTGAATTGAATTCCTAAGTGTAGGGGTGATATTACACACACGTAGGGGCATATGATCGATGTTTGGATGGGAGATAGGAATGAAGAATAGGGCTTATATCTTCTGTAGAGATGATAAAAATTCCGGATTGGAGACTGGGCTTTAGAAGAAAAACTCAAAAGATACTGAGATCTTTATAAACTATCAAAACGTATAAGATCTTAAGTTAAATGAATAGGAGGTGTGAAGAATAAGAGATGGATATTTCTAACTTATGATGATAGAATTTCTAGCTAGAATGCTGAACTGTAGGATTAGAGTCGACGATCAACTTGACGGGATTTTATGGGTAGTATCCCCTGAAAACCCTCAGGAGACAAAACTCCTCCTCTAGGACAACCTATGGGTTTAACGGTTTGTTGCACACGCTAAATGCAACCATGTTACCTACGAAAGTGAGCTTTTTGGGAATAAAATGGATATGCTCGGAACGAGCAAAATATAAGTTTGGGGGTATTGTTCATATCAGAATATTGCACTTTTATACCATCCATTCTTGATTGCATTGCATATAGGTAGGTACCTTTGATCCGTATTTTCTACATAATTGCAGGCTACAGATTCTCAGTCCAAAACAATGAAAATCATGAACAGTCACGACAAATTCAGGACAACTGCCAACAACGGGTAAAAATACGGGTTCCGCTCGCCTATTGTTCGTATTCAATGGTAGTTTGGTAATTTTGTATGGACTCAAAATATGACCCTACGGTTTCACTTCACTGCGTATAAATACTTCAGATTAGAGCCATATGAAGGATATATATTTTTCGCTACTTATGTGTTAGAATTTTGTGTAACCTCTCTTTCTTCTTTATCTTTCCTCCATTAAAATTGTAGTGAGAGATTTTGAGTGGATGATAAATGAAAAAGAGTTCTTTTTATATGCATGTTTTGTAATTTAGTTTTTATATATGTTGCTTGTAATTTTCTTTGTTAAGTAGTTGTTTTTTGTTTATTCTTTTTCTTTTTCTTCTTCTCTTTTCTTTTATCCATGCAACCATGATGCTTATGAGTGATCCTTGCCTAGGTGAGGTCCCAAATAGCTAGTTGTAATTTTCTACCTCATTTCTTTCTATCTTCTTTGTTTGTTTTATTTTCTTTTTCTTTTATAACGAGTGAGTAGTTTCTCACTTGTTAGGGTAAGATAAGGTAAGTTTGAGAGAAGGAAATCTCTCTCACTCTTTTCTTTGCCCAAAAACTTGATTCGAACTCCCGTAAATGCAACCATAATTCGCTCCCTATGGCACCCTATCTTATATAATAGCAGTGACACCATAGTGAGACCGGTTGTGGTTGAATTGACCGGAGGTTATGGCTAAGATCCAAGAACATACGGACAAGAACCAAAAGGAAGGAACTAAGCGTTGGAAAGCCTAGCTTATACTCGCAAGTTTCCTTCCTAATCGTACCAATCCCCGTTGTTACCGATTACCGTAACATCGAAATCAAGAATGGCAAACGAAAGAAGTAAGCGAACTCCTAACTCATACTAACCTAATCCTAACCCTAACAAGCTCTATTAACATACATATCTAGCACATAGTTAACTTTGAACAAACTCAGACAATTTGGACTTAACTTGTTAAAACACTAAGAAAAAGATTCCCATCTCTCCATGGATCGACCCGTACTCAACCAGCTAGCTACCAAGTGAAACCGTCTTGATTACAGTAATTAAAATTAGCATACAAGAAATCTAACAATCAATCGACACCCATCATCTTCTATATCATCTATGATATAGATACACCAAATTTCACGTGATTTTACGACTTTTTACCGTTGATTTAGTGGGTACAAAATTAAAGGTTTACCGAAATATAACTATTTACATTACTAATTCAACAGTGAAAAAGTGGTAGAATCGCATGTTATTTGGAATATCCATATCTTAGATGATAAAGACGATGGTAATGGGCGCCGATCGTTGAAAAATATCACAGAGGGTATATTTTTTCGACTGCATAGGAGGAAATTCCCTCCTATGGCACATTTCCTCCATTATTCTAATGTTACACACATACACAATAAATCAATTTCTATTAGTATCATATCGAGATTAAGTTATTGCAGTAGTTATATAATTAGTCACTTTTGATTTTATACACACTTTATATATTTATTATTATTTGTATATGTATATGATATATACCTATTTGTTCACATAAGTTATTAATATTCCAATCATTGCATAGTATAATGAGAGTTTTAAGCAGTCATCATAGAATATCTTAACTATATAAAAAATATAGAATTGTTTTTGTTCATGTTTTATTATAAACCACTGATATGATCGTTTGTATATTTCATGCATGTTCGGTTTTTTTTGTTGATGCACCTCATGTCACGGGTGCATCTTATTCATGTTTTTATGTTTCTTTATACCCTATGTTACAGGTATACCTTATATTTTCATATAGGGGAGACTTAGCTTTAATTATATTTTCTTGGTGATCCAGCGACCGCTCTGTCATACTCAACTAACTTATGAGTGACAATGTCTCCCTATTATCATCAAGAAATGCATGATTCAGGTTAAGTCGTCTTTTCGTTACAAATTAAAATTTGTTTTGCTCATACGCAGAAATCTATTTTAGACCTTATTTAAAATAAGCATAACTCTTAAAATAGGAACCCAAACGAGGTGATGTTTGATTTCTGGACAACTCCAGTGAATTGGTTATCTTTCTCTCTAAGGTTAATTTTCCTAAAAGCTGAAAGACCCTTTTAAAATGTGTTTGCATAATGTGCGACGAATCTGGACAAAAGCATGAATTATCTGCGCATCTGTCGTAAAACTTGCATTACTCTCTACTTGTTTATCGAAATGCGATAACTCTTTTTGGACAATGTTCACTAAAGATAGATTTTTAATTCTTGATTTATAATCAAATCCATATAACTATCATGACCCTTTCAAAAATACACTCTACCACCAGTATATGTTTTCTAAAAACCGCTTTGGCCTACTCTACGCGGCATTACAAAAAAAATCATAACTCTTTCATTTGGAAACCGATTGATGCAAACTCAGTCTCGTTGTTTGTACAACTTCTTGAGCTTGAAACTTCACCTTGATCATTATTTTTCAATTATAAACCAATACTACTCTTTTCTGCTTGCGACCTTGATATATATTCTAACCTGAATTTAAACTATGGTTTCATTGATGCATTATTGCTATCATGTTTTCATCATGAATTTCATGAATTACAAATAATGAATCTGGTGAATATGACATAATATACATGTATATTTGAAACTCGTATTATTATATATATATATATATATATATATATATATATATATATATATATATATATATATATATATATATATATATATATATATGCACTTCAATTATATGAATACAATGGAGATAGGGTAGCTCGAAGAATATGGGTATTTATATGTAACAGGGGATCATACTTGTTCCTCGTGGTCCTGGAGAATACAGTAATTGTATGAATCTATTGAATCTTGTGTATCTTGTGTTCCTGTTATTTCGTAGAAAAAACGAAATATCCTAATTATATGTAAAGCTTTCATAATTCGAGCTTATAACTATAAATACTGCATTATCGAATATCATGATACTCTAGCTGCCTTCCACTGATAGACACATGCTTATTTTTTTGATATATATTCCTATGTACTTTCCGCTGTTATTTTCATGCCAAATTTATTATGTATATCATATTTTCTTTACAATACTGTTTTTTTAAACTGAGAACTTACCGAACTTTAGTTCGCTAATCACATTCTATTTTTCTTGTTTTCTTATTTTTCTGTTCTGGGGAATGTCGTCAGGCGATTTTGAGGTAAGTGACGAGGCTCAATACGAGGTCAAACCAATAGAGGCGAACTTTGATCATCTTACTTCTCAAAGCCAATCACTAGTATTCATCTCAGTATGCTTTTGTTTTAGGCGTTTTTCTTCAAATCCCTTATGTTGATTCTTTGTCGAACATCTATGTCTGGTTGGATTCAAATTTGTAATAAGTATTATTGGATTTATTTTTAGGATTTTATATGATTTAAGTTCTTGTATTATATTTGTATGTTTCTGCTTATATAGACGCTTAACATATTCATGTCGGGGAGGAGTGCTTCTCGGTATGAATACATTGCGGACCATGTCAACTCCCACTCTCCGTTTTTTGGGAAGCGAGGGGTGACATATATTTTTCATTATTAAACTAAAATCATGAAATGTTTAACTCTTAACAATTTTCTTTCTTTCAACTTTTTAATATTTTACATGCTAAATCGTGAAATTTTTTAATATTTTATCGTTAAAACCTAAGCAACGAGAAAAAAAAATAGAAAGAGATTTTAATAAAAGGCATTGATTGGAATTTTTGCACTAAGCCTAGCAATATCAGATAAAAGTGTGATAAATATTGGGTAAGGATTCAATTAAAAAATCCATTATCTAAATATAGTAAAAGAATTAAATAGGGGTTAGATAAGAATTTTTCTATCTCATACACCTTTATACATGTTATATAGATAGGTCGTAATCTGATGTAAGTGGGGTCAAATCCCAAATCTCATTCTTGACTAAAAGAAGCTTTTACCACTTGCCTACAAGGGCGCTCATAAGATATATGGTGTTAGGCGGTGGTCATATCTCAATGGTATTAACCTTTGGAATTGTTTTTTTAATTTTAAGATACATTTTGATGGCGTGGCCATAATTTTTGCTGTTGTCAATTTGGCAGTAGCATTTTTTTGCAAATTTTCGCCTCTTTCTCACAGTTGCTTTTCCTAATTCTAGTAACAATTAAGGGCCGGTTCGGATGAGCGGTGTGAAACTATGATTTGTAACCTGTAACAACTCCAAATTCTGTGTACATAAAATTCATTTAAAATTAATTTACAATTAGGATATTTGCAATCCTGTGAATGCTATAAGTATTTTTTTTAATTTAGAACAGCAAGAAAACACTTGTAGCACATTGGTAAAGCCTTGCACTGCTGAGACATAGCACCCGAGTTCAAATCCCATCAACCACATTATCTTTTTATTTAATTTTCTTTAACCTTTTAGAATCCCAAGAGTTTGCACGAGCACAACACGTAAACTGACGAGTCACACATAAAACAAACGAGTGCACTGCAGTATACCAACCGACCCCGACACATGGAACCAAACTCAGCCCCATCCGTCGGGAATAGGCCGGTGACACATGCCTTTGGAGCCGGCGGCGTTGGTCTCCCCCGTACCAAATGCCCTCATATTTTACCCCTGCAACGTTTGGCCTACCCCACTAACCCCACATTGCTTCTTTACTCTGAATTATCCCAGAGAGCAATTAAATTCATATTAAATTCTATTTTATTACAAATTTTAGTACACCCATTCACTATACTAAACCTTAGCTTTTTTTATAAATACCACCCCTCATATCACCCTTACCCACTCACAAATCTTTGCAAAAACTCTCAAGAATTCCCAAGTCTCTATATTGTGCAAGTGGAGTTAGCGAAGGACGAAGCTCCAACGAAGTTCCGGCGACGATATGAGGAGTTTTCGATAATGAAACGACGCCATGAAGCTCTCTTTAGGACCCCCTCTCTTCCCTTTTGACCCCAAGCCAGTAAGTCCCTATTCCCTCTCTTATCTTTATCTTTAAAATGTTCCATTTCTAAAATCCGACAGAAGCGGAGTTAGCCCGACTTTTGATTCGGTTTTCTTTTAAAACTACTCTTTTCTTTAACAAGGTAAAACCATATTCTTATATGTTGATTAACAAACATTAACAAACTCAATAAAATAAGTTTCACATCAAAATATTCATTTTTGTGACATTTATCGCATTTTACATAAAAATGCCACAAACTATTCATTTCGACATTATAACCTTTATTTCTTGCTATACCTTTAGATAGTTCACGAGATAATGATCTATCTCATCACAACATACATCTCTATCATAGCACAATTGATTTTGGGATGATAGAATACGGGAAATATGACTTTGCAAATAAATCCCTTTAACTTATAAAACTGTTTTCTTTAAAAGATGTATTAAAACATTTCCATGCATTTGCGCCTCTACAACCCATTTTGGGGAACCCATTCGGGATGGTGCGGATTATCGCACATCCTCGGGCTTAGTAGAGTGAGATACAGATCTCCGCAAGGAGCATTCGGTCTCGATGGAATTTGTATACATTTTCTTTAGAAAATGAGATTTTTTACAAGTAAATAAATAAAATTATTTTTATTAAATATATATATATATATATATATATATAACTATTACTAAAATACTTATTTTAAATATTTATAATATTCCATGTTTCCAAAACTCAAGAAAAGAATTCAAATATTACATGAAACTACCATGATAATTCAAAACAATATCCATATTACAAATAAATACCATATATTATGAAATTAGGTCTTAATCACTAGAAATTTCACTTCTATAAAATATACATCCATGAAAACTCTAAAGACGATAACTAAATGTTTGAGGTGTATTTTGAAATTATACCAAAATTATTTTTTACATAAACCCTCCTCAAGTTATACTAAATTACAATAAGGACCCTTGTAAACATATGTTTAAGCGGGACCGGTCTCTTGAGTCTCAGGGAGCCGGCGATATGGGTGCTTGCTTATTTAAGGTAGACAACTTAAAAAAAGGTGTTACCAATACAGTAATTGTCTTGGAAAAAGACACAAATCCTGCCGTCCATGTGCAGCAGTTACCGATAACACCAAAACAATCAGGATTTCAAGTTCTTTTAAAAGTGTCGGACTCAGACTGAGTCTCAATCTAATCAATCTGACTTGAATGTGATTCAAGTACAAACTACAATACAGTATGATTCAATATGAATCCATCTATTCAATTTATATCAATCTGTATTGACTGAACCGCACCTTGGATATATTTCATCTACATGTTCATCCATTATATCCGTTCCATTACTGATATCATGGTTTCGGCAAGTAATCCATCTATATATAACAAAACAAGACAATACAATACAAACAATACCATCAAGACATTGCAGGGTTTATAAGGGGTAGATTGGTACGGAAGGTGTTAAAAGTGGAATGAGACTGCAACTATAAGACACCTAACCTGAATCTCCATTGCCATTGTACTGTGGCTGAACGGTTCCTTGTACTCCGTATAGCTTAATCTCCGGGATAGTGAGACTCTTCTCGTATACACAGGCCTTTTCTTTACCAAGCTACAAACAACAGCTTTAACAATATAATACAACTTTAAAAAGTTACATTCTCCTTCTGTCTCTTCTTACTTTGGTACTTACCGAACGATTGTTCGCTGACGACATTCCTTTTCTTCTTTCTTTGGAATGTTTCCAGATGATTCGGACCTTCTGGAGATAGATTCCACCAGTGAGGACTTGGATCAGCTAGCCTTTGACACGGAGCTCTAGTTTACTTGTACATTTCATTTTCATTTCTGTTATGCCATTATTTAGGCATTGCTTTCAGTACATGTATTTCCATTTCAGTTGTATTGTAAAAAGAATATTAATAAATAAAGTTGTTGTTCATTTACATTTTGTCTCTTGTGTACATTTTATTTTATATTGCTTAGATACGCTTAGCATATTTACTTCTGAGTAAATACGTCGCGCGGCCTCGTCGCGTCCTCTGCCCGTATACCGGGAAGTGGGACGTGACAGGTTTTGTTGGTGGCCCATACAGGTCAGCACTATATGGACACACATGTCAGTTCTGCATGGACAACCTAAGCAATATAAGACAAGAACCAGCAACTATAAACATTTTTTACAATTCATATTCCTTGAATCTTCCAATTTCATATATTTTGAATCTATCCTAACCCAAATTTTTTCTTTCAAGGTTATGGATTTCCCAAACAACACCAGTACCAACTTCAACAACACTCCATCACCCCTACCAATTACACCTGCCGCCGCTTCTTCGATCAATGAGCAGACGGTATTGCTTGGGGCGATTTGTAGCCTCCTGGAGGGACAGCAACAGCAGACTGCTATATTGATGAACCATCCCGAGGCAGAAGCACCTGGGGTGAAGCAATTCAGGGCTTTGCACCCTAAGCAGTTATCAGGAAAAGAGAGCCCCTTAGAAGCCGAGGAATAGGCTCACAGTATTGAAGATGACCAGGCAACAGCACAAGTGCCAGAGGTCGCTTGGGGTCGAGTTACAAAGCTGCAGCTCACTGACAATGCACGGATCTGGTGGAAGGCGGAAGAAAGCCGTCTCACTTAATCGATTGAATGGAGGAATTTCCACGATATGTTCGACGCAAAGTACTTCCCCGAGACTGCTAGATTCGAAATGGAACAGCAATTCATCCACCTACAACAGGGTTCAATGTGGACCAAATCAGTGGATGAGTACGATGCTGAGATTACTATGCTCAGTCGATTTGCGGTACACCTGATACCGACATGAGATCAGAGCCCGATGATTCCAACAAGTGTTAGATCCGGAGATCCAGGCTGCATTAGCCACAGGAGATTTCCCGACTCATGAATTGGCTCTAAAAGCTACCCGTCGATATGAGGCAGTGGTAAAAATGAGGGGCAGACCTCAGTCTGCCGGGATAAAGTGCCCTGCCAACCAGATGGCAGGAGGAGACTCTTCAAGGCCACCATTTGTGCTACGGAGAATAGGAGTACCAAACAACAGGCCCAACCCAGCATTTTGCACATACTACAGGAGAGATGGACATTTGATGAAAGATTGCCGGCATGCAAATCGCCTTTGCTTAGTCCGCGGCTCAGCTATTCACGATATTGGGTCTTGTCCTCGTAGACAAAACCCATATACTGCACTCAGGCCAGCAATCACTTACCAGCAGCGCCTAGCCATCCAGGCACCTGCTCCGAGACTTGCACTACCTGCTCCACATCTTCGTGGACCGACTGCACCTCCTCCTCGTCAGCTTCATCAAGCTTAACGGAACCCACCTCAAGGACCAAGGAACAGACAGAGGAATGCTCCTCCAGTAAGGATAAATGTGCCGAGGCGACATGCTTTCATGATGATTGTGGAAGAGGCTGAAGCCACCGGCCAAGTCATTACTAGCAACACTTCCTTTTCAAAACTCTTTCTCAGTCTATATACATACCTATATATCTTTTCCCTTATACCTAAAACATATCCCACATACCTTAGGTACAATCTTAGTAGCCTCACTACCTGCACTCTCACTATTCGATACTGGAGCATCTCATTGCTTTATGTCGCAACGGTTCGTCCGAACTCATGCGATTCCAGTCACACTGCTGGTATCCAGCCGGAATGTCAGTTCACGGAACGGCGTTCTAAAGGAAAAAATAGGATACAGCCTGTGTCCAGTGGTCTTCTGCAGCAGAGAATTATATGCTGACTTCAAGGTGCTGGACATACTGAACTTCGATGTGGTTCTAGGTATGGATTGGCTCGGAACGTTCTATGCTACCGTTGACTGTCATTAAAGGAGGGTAGTATTTGAGATTCCAGACCATCCGGTCTTTTATTTCAAAAGTGGAGACCATACCTTAGAGACAAGTAATTACAAGGTGAAACCAAAGAAAGCAGTGATTGCGGCAATTCAAGCAGAAGAAAGATCAAAGCCAGAAGTAGTTCGAGAGTTTGACGATGCGTTTCCTGACGATATATCAGGTTTGCCTCCCGATCGATCTCTTGAATTCAGCATTGATTTAGTACCAGGAGCTCAACCAGTTATCAAAACACCTTATCGATTAAGTCCGGAAGGTTTGAAGGAGGTCCAAACTTAGTTGGATGAATTATTGGCGAAAGGATGGATTCGTCCCATCACTTTAAGTTTGGGATCTTCAGTTCTACTTGTGAAGAAGAAGGAAGGTTCATATCGAATGTGCATTGATTATAGAGCCTTGAACGAAGTAACAATAAAGAACAAGTATCCATTCCCACGCATCGACGATTTATTCGATCAGCTAAGTGGATCTTGCATTTTCTCCAAGTTAGATCTTCGTTCAGGTTATCACCAGGTGAAGGTCAAGGAATCTGACATCCATAAAACTGCATTCAGAACTCACTATGGTCATTACGAATTTCTTGTGATGCCATTTGGAGTGACCAACGCATCAGCAATATTCATGAACCTAATGAATCAAGTTTTTCGGGAGTACCTAGACAGGTTTGTTGTCATCATCATCGAAGATATCCTGGTGTATTCTAAGAGTCGAAAAGAACACGCCAAACACCTACGAATTGTCCTGGAAAATCTACGACAACATCAACTATATGCCAAGTACAGCAAATGCGAGTTTTGGCTAGATCAAGTTGGTTTTCTCGGACATATTGTATCGGGCGAAGGAATCTCTGTAGATCCAGCGAAAGTTTTAGCAGTAAGCGAATGGCCGACACCGAAGTCAGTGAAGGACATTCTAAGTTTCTTGGGTCTAGCTGGATATTATAGAAGGTTCATTGAAAGATTTTCCAAGATAGCAACACCCCTGACCAAACTCACACGTAAAGATGAAGAATTCGTGTGGTCAGAAGCATGCGAACAAGTTTTCGTAGAACTCAAGTCAAGATTAACATTAGCTCTTATTCTCGTCATATCCGACCAATCTGGAGGTTTCGAAGTATATTGCGATGCATCCGGTAAGGGACTAGGATGTGTTCTACATCAGCACGGAAAGGTTGTGGCTCATACTTCAAGACAACTGAAGATTCATGAGCGCAATTATCCGACGCATGATTTGGAGTTGGCAGTTGTTATCTTTTCTCCTAAGATTTGGCGAAATTATCTTCTTGGTGAATGGGTGAACGTATACACGGATCACAAGAGTCTGAAATATGTGTTTACTCAAAAAGAGCTTAATATGCGGCAGAGACGATGGTTAGAACTCATGGCAGACTTTGACATCAACCTGCAAATCACACAGGGAAGGTGAGTGTGGTACCTGATGCCCTTAGTCGCCAAACATTAACATTGAATCTCACCGCTCAGTAGAAGCTTCAACAAGACTTGCATCAGATGGAGATTGAAGTGGTCATGCCAGGTAACGCTTCAAGTTTGATGAACTTACAAGTTCAATCTATTATTGTCAATCAGATCAAAGTAGCTTAGGCAAGTGATGCTAAGTTGAAAAAGATCAGAGAAAAAGTGGAAAGTGGACTCAGAACAGATTTCATCATCCATGGAGACAGATCTTTGAGATACGGTAGCAGATTGTTTGTACCAAAAGGTCCTGCACGAGAAGAATTGATGAAAGAAGCTCACGGCTCTCCTTATTCAGTACACCCTGGAGGTACAAAGATGTACAAAGATCTACGTCAAAATTACTGGTGGCATGGAATGAAGCGTGAAGTAGCCAGAAGCGTCGCTAAATGCTTGGTGTGTCAGCAAGTAATGGCTGAACATCACAAGACTGCTGGATTACTTCAACCGTTACCTATCCCAGAATAGAAGTGGCAATACATCACGATGGATTTTGTGACTGCACTTCCTCACAGCAGAAAGGGTAACGATGCGGTATGGTTTATTATGGATCGACTCACAAAGTTATCTCACTTCATCCCATTCCGAGTTGGCCAATCAACTGAGACATTAGCAAAGAAGTACATGGAGGTAAAAATCTAAGTAAAGATTTAAACTCTTCATAATGTACTATCTCTGATACCCATGAACTTATGTAGGAAATCGTGAGACTTCATTGAGTACCGGTCTACATTGTCTCCGATCGTGACACCAGGTTCCGATCACAATTTTGGCAAAATCTACAAGCGAGCTTGGGAACAAGTATGAACTTCAGCGCAACTTATCATCCATAAACCGATGGTCAGTCTGAGCGAACTATTCAGATCTTGGAAGATATGATCATAGCGTGTATGCTAGACTTCGGAGGATCATGGGAAGATCACCTACATCTTGTGGAGTTTTCATACAACAAAAGCTACCAAGAAAGCATCGGAATGGTACCTTTTGCAGCACTTTATGAAAGGAAGTGTCGATCGCCATTAAGTTGGGACGGCATCGGAAATAGAGAACTCCTTGGACCTAAGATGATAGTAGCAACTGTTGATATAGTTCATACTATCAGGGAAAGAATGCATATAGCCCAAGATCGACAGAAGCACCGGGCTGATGCCGTCATTTGGAGTTCTAGCCGGGAGATCACGTATTTCTGAAGATATCTCCGAACCATGGAGTGATTCATTTTGGAAGACGGGATAAGCTAAGTCCAAGGTACATTGGACCGTTCAACATACTCGAACGAGTCGGTGAAGTGGCTTATCGCTTGGCACTTCCAGCTTCATTGGAAGGAGTGCTCAACGTATTTCATATATTCCAACTCAGAAGGTATGTGAATGACCCAAGCCATGTTCTTGATCACTCCGAACTCACCATACAACCAGACTTATCTTGTGGGCAGCAACCTGTTGAGATCCTGGATAGAAAGGTGAAGTCACTTCGGAACAAATAAGTCAACTTGGTTCGAGTGATGTGGAGAAAGGACACACCAGGAGAATCAACATGGGAAAGGGAGGATGAGATGCGTGCAAGATACCCACATTTATTTGTAAACAAGTCCTTAAAATAAATTGTAAATTTCGAGGACGAAATTTTTGTAAGGAGGGTAGACTATAACAACTCCAAATTCTGTTTACATAAAATTCATTTATAGTTAATGTACAGTTGGGGTATTTGCAATCCTGTGAATTCTATAAGTATTTGTTTTAATTTAGAACAACAAGAAAACACTTGTAGGACATTGGTAAAGCCTTGCACTGCTGAGACATAGCACCTGAGTTCAAATCCCATTAACCACATTATCTTTTTATTTAATTTTCTTTTAACCTTTTAGAAGCCGAAGAGTTTACACGAGCACAACACGTAAACTGAAGTGTCACACATAAAATAAACGAGTGCGCTGCAGTATACCAACTGACCCCGACATGTGGAACCAAACCCATCCTCATCCGTCGGGAATAGGTCGGCGACATATGCCTTTGGGGCCGGCGGCATCGGTCTCCCCCGTACCAAATGCCCTCATATTTTACCCCCTGCAACGTTTGGCTTACCCCACTAACCCCACATTACTTGTTTACTCTGAATTATTCCAGAGAGCAATAAAATTCACATTTAATCCTATTTTATTACAAATTTTAATACACCCATTCACTACACTAAACCCTAGCTTTTCCTATAAATACCACCCCTCATATCACCCCTACCCACTCACAAATCCCTGCCAAAACTCTCAATAATTCCCAAGTCTCTATATTGTGCAAGTGGAGTAAGCGAAGGGCGAAACTCCAATGAAGTTCCGGCGACGATACGAGAATTTTCCGGCGACGAAACGACGTCCTGAAGCTCTCTTTAGGACCCCCTCTCTTCCCTTTGACCCTAAGCTAGTAAGTCACAATTCCCTCTCTCATCTTTATCTTAAATAAGTTCCATTTCTAAAATCCGACGGAAGCGAAATTAGTGCGACTTCCGATTCGGTTTTCTTTTAAAACTACTCTTTTCCTTAACAAGGTAAAACCATATTCTTATATGTTGATTAATAAACATTAAAAAACTCGATAAAACAAGTTTCACATCAAAATATTCATTTTTGTGACATTTATCGCATTTTACATAAAAATATCATAAACTATTCATTTCGACATCATAACCTTTATTTCTTGCTATACCTTTAGATAGTTCACAAGGTAATGACCTATCTCATCACAACACACATCTCTATCATAGCACGATTGATTTTGGGATGGTAGAATACGGAAAATACGACTTTGCAAATAAATCCTTTTGACTTATAAAACTGTTATCTTTAAAAGATGTATTAAAACATTTCCATGCAATTGAGCCTCTACAACCCATTTTGGGGACCTCGTTTGGGATAGTGCGGATTATCACACATCCTCGAACTTAGTAGAGTGAGATGCAGACCTCTACAGGGAGTATTCGGTCTCGATGGAATTTGTATACATTTTCTTTAGAAAATGAGATCTTTTACAGTAAATAAATAAAATTATTTTTATTAAATATATATATATATATATATATATATATATATATATATACAACTATTACCAAAATACTTATTTTAAATATTTATAATATTCCATGTTTCCAAAACTCAAGAAAAGAATTCAAATATTACATGAAACTACCATGATAATCCAAAACAATATCCATATTACAAATAAATACCATATATTATGAAATTAGATTTTAATCACTAGAAATTTCACTTCTATAAAATATACATCAATAAAAACTCTAAAGACGATAATTAAATGCTTAAGGTGTATTTTGAAATTATACTAAAATTATTTTTTACATAAAATCCCCTCAAATTATACTAAATTACAATAAGGACCCTAGTAAACATATGTTTAAGCGGGACCAGTCTTTTGAGCGTTAGGGAGCCGGAGATATGGGTGCTTGCCTATTTAAGATAGACAACTTAACAAATGGTGTTATCAATATGGTAATTGTCTTGGAAAAAGACATAAATCCCGCCGTCCATATGCAGCAGTTACCGATAACAACAAAACAATCAAGATTTCAAGTTCTTTTAAAAGTGTCGGACTCAGACCGAGTCTCAATCTAATCAATCGGACTTGAATGTGATTCAAGTACAAACTACAATACAACATGATTCAATATGAATCCATCTATTCAATTTATATCAATCTGTATTGACCGAACCAAACCATGGATATATTCCATCTACATGTTCATCCATTATATCTGTTCCATTACTGATATCATGGTTTCGGTAAGTCATCCATCTATATATAACAAGACAAGATAAGACAATAAAAATAATACCATCAAGACATTGCGGGGTTTATACGGGGTAGATTGGTACGGAAGGTGTTAAAAGTGGCACGAGACTGCAACCATAAGACACCTAACCTGAATCTCCATTGCCATTGTACCGTGGATGAACAGTTCCTTGTACTCTGTATACCTTAGTCTCCGGGATAGTGAGACTCTTTTCATATACACTGGCCTCTTCTATACCAAGCTACGAACAACAGCGTTAACAATATAATACAACTTTAAAAAGTTACATTCTCCTTCTATCTATTCTGTCTCTTCTTACTTATGGACTTACCGAGCGATTGTTCGCTGATGACATTCATTTTCTTCTTTCTTTGGAATGTTGTCAGGTGATTCAGACCTTCTAGAGACAGATTCCACCAGTGAGGACTTGGACCAGCTAACCTTTGACACGGAGCTCTAGTTTACTTATATATTTCATTTTCATTTCTGTTATGCCATTATTTAGGTATTTCTTTCAGTACATGTATTTCCATTTCAGTTGTATTGTAAAAAGAATGTTAATAAATAAAGTTGCTGTTCATTTATATTTTATTTTATATTGCTTAGATACGCTTAGGGTATTTACTTATGAGTAAATACGCCGCGTGGCCTCGTCGCATGCTCTGCCCATATACCGTGAAGCGGGGCGTGACATGTAACCAAACCTTATTTTGGTGTGTGTTCGGATGAGTTTAGTTAAACCGTGGTTTTATAAGTATAATTTTCTAAAAAAATTTAATATATTAAAAAATATTAATAAAGTACAGAGGGCCCACCATTAAAAATTTTTTAGGGGGGCAACCATCTTAACAGAGAATTCAATTTCCTAATTAAACCAATTTTTAATGCATTTTAATTCAATTCTTCATTTCCAAAACCCTAATTCCACACTATAAATACAACCTCATACCCTAGCCCCTCTTCATTCTGAAATATCAAGTCAAAATTATCAAAATTTTCTAAGTCCAAGAGGAGTACAAGTGGAGTTCGCAAGAGATTGACTTCCGGCGAGGATCTACGCAAGTTCCGGTGACCCCGCGACTCTATGAAAGATATGACATCTTCTTCTACCTCCCCTCTCTCCTTCAAGAAATTAAATTCCACCCTCTTTCTTCTCTTTCTACAATAAAATTTCTCTTTTTCAAAACATGTCGGTAAGTGAAGTTATACAGACATTTGATTCTAAAATCTTTGAAACTACAATTCTTCCTAAGAATCACTCATTCATATTTCTATACCTTGCTTGTTAAACATAAATCTAAAGTTCAGAATAATTTTTCACTCAAAATCATCTTGTTAAATAACTTTAAACTTGAGTTTTTCATTTAAATACCACAAACTTTATATACGTCATCTTGTAATTGTTTTGCTTACTATTACCTTTAGAAAAACATCACGAGGTAATGACCTACCCCTCACATACACACATATTGACATAGCACGATTCTCTTGAAACATAATTTTGTGGCGAATACAACTTTTCATTAAAATACCACGAACTATATAAAAACCCGGTTTTCTTTAAATAGTATTAATAAACTTTTTGTGATTATGCATCTATAACCCTCTTTAGGGGATCCGTTATTGGATAGTGCAGATTATCACATATCCTTGGGCTAGTAGAGCGAGATGCAGACCTTCTCACGGAGCATTTGATCTCGAAAGATTTTTAATACGATTTTTAAGAAAAACGAGATTTTCTACATAATAATCAAAATTAATTTTAAATAATTATATAAATATTATTAAACCATATATTTTCTAGTTATAATAAAATTCCATGCTTTTCTAAAAATAAAAGAATGACAAATTTCACTAAAATACCATCAAGTATCATACAAATCAAGTTTTACAGTAAAATACCTTGAACTATTCAAACTATGTATATATTCACTAATATACCTCACTCTTTAAAATTCACATCCATGAAAACCCTAAATAATATAAATAAATACTCGAGGTTTTTTTTGGAAGTATATAAAATATATTTCATAAACCCCCCTCAGTTATATAAAATTACATTAAGGACTGTAGTAAATATAGGTTTAAGCGGGATCAATTCTCTTGAGCCTCAGGGAGCCGTAGAAAGTGAGTGCTTGCTTATTTAAGGTAGAAAACTAAAACGGAGTTATCAAAGGTAATTGTCTTGGAAAAAGACACAAATTCTGCCGTCCATGTGCAATAGTTACCGATAACACCCAAATCTAATTCAGGATCCAAATCTGTTTAAAATGTTCGACTCAATCTGAGTCTAAGTCTAATCTGAATCCAATACAAACAGGAATCAAATTGAACATGAATCTAATATACCAAACATGAATACTTGAACCTTAACCTGAATATCAAAATAATATCAAACATGCAAACATGACTTGACTTGACCGAACCATGTCTATATCTTGACTTGACTACATGACTACTTGATACATCCTGAAACTGTTTACATGAACAACTTGTATCCATGGTATTGGAAAGTCTGATAACTACACATCAATATAATATACATTACGGGGTGTAACGAGGTAGATTGGTATGGAATCTGTTAAAAGTGGCACGATGATGGACACTAAAAGACACCTACATGAACATCCTGTGTCGTTGTCCGGTGGGTTTTGACGGGGCCTTGTACTTATATGTTACCATAGTCCACGAGATAGTTGGACTCCTCTCGTATACACTGATACATTCTTTACCAAGTTACAAATAATTACTTTAGTCTAACAAACATATACTTTACCAATTCTATTCTCTTTACTTGTCTATTCCATTCTATCTTTGGGACTTACCGAGCGCTAGTTCGCTGACGACATTCCCGTCTCTTCTTTCTTTAGAATGTTTGTCAGGAGGGCCTGACTCTCAGGAGACCGAGCCCAGCAAGGACGACTTGGATCAGTTCAAAGAGAATCCAGACTTCTAGGCTTTTACTTGTACTTATTTTCTTTTTAGTTCATATTCCACTGTTTAGACATCGCTTTCTATCATTGTACTTTTCTTTTTAGTTGTATGTAAAGAACGAATATTAATAAAAAGTTGTTGTTTATTTATATCTCTTGTCAATTCTTGTGCATTTTATTTATATTGCTTATTTACGCTTAACGTGTTTATTTCTGAGTAAATACGACACGGCTTGCCACGTTTCTTTCCCCGTACACTAGGAAGCGGGGCATGATAGGTTTTGTTGGCGGCTCACGCAGGTCCGTTCTACATAGAAACCTAAGCAATATATCATAAGAATTATAAGAATCGGCAACTATACATTCTTTACATTTCAAATTTCTTGAATCTATCCTAACCTTTCCTTTTCTCTTAAGGTCATGGATTCACCAAACAACACAAGCATGAACGTTAATGGCAACACCCCACCACCTCCTCTACCACTACCACCTACCGTAGCAGCTCCTATTAACGAGTTGACGGTATTGCTTGAAGCAATAAAGAGCCTCTTGGAGGGACAGCAGCAGCAGACTGCTATCCTCATGCATCGCCCAGAAGCCGAGGCACCCGAAGTGAAACAATTCTGGGCACTGCAGCCTAAACACTTCTCTGGGAAAAGAGCCCCCTGGAGGCAGAAGAATGGGCTCAGTCTATTGAAGATGATCTGGCAGCTGCACAAGTGCCAGAGATTGTTTGGGTGAGGGTTGCGAAGCTGCAACTCACAGATAACGCCAGATTATGGTGGAAGGCTGAAGAAAGCCGACTCGCCCAACCGATTGAGTGGAGAGCATTTGTAACGTTTTGAAAATCGTTTTTGTGAAATTTCGGAAAATCGGTAAAATAAGGGGGGGTTTCTATAAAAAGTCAAAATAAAAATATTTTTATTATAAAATTAAATATACATGTTCTAGCTATTTAATTGCTAGTATTTGGTGTTTATTGAGCCACTGGTAAAATTTCTAATTTTCTGAAAATTTTTCCGAAATTAATTATTTTAATCTTATTTTAAGCCGTCACTAATACATTTAATTAGTGATAAATACAAATTTGAATGGACTAATTTTAACTATAGAACTATGACAACTAAAATCTAGTTAGTAATATAAATTTTTAGTATTTTATTTCAAGTTCTATTTAGTTATAATCGAAGGAAACTAAAATTTTAATTATTTGAACTAAAACTTGCAGATATGTTTTTGTGGGGGGTCCTTTTGCATAGAATTTTTTTGTTCACTCTCTCACAACCTCACCCCTCACTTTTGGCCGACCCCACCTCTGCTGGACAGTCACTTCCCCCCTCTTTTGGCTTTAATTCATGTGAGGAAATTGTTTTATAAAGAGATATGGATATTGGGTTGACTTTGACAATTCCACATGCACCCACACCCACTCTCTCTCTCTCCCTTTCCCCATTTCTGCAGTCCAAATTCAACAACCCTCCCCTTTGTTTATCCCCTCATTCTCTTCAAAAAAATCCTCACAAATTCATCAAAAATCAAAGTATAACCTCACAAAATCAAAATCCAATCTCTACCCATTTCTTTTTAGCCTATTCTAGCATGAATTATGGTGAAAAGAGAGCAAATTGGAGGCCAAGATTTTCATGCTAGATCTCTAATTAAGTGAGGTATAATCTTAGCATTTTACTTAAGTTATTGTTTAATTACTTGAATCTACCTATTATGTGTTTAATTAGGGTTCTAAATTTCAAGTTTGAAATTTAAAGAAAAGGGAATTGAGAGTAAGTTAGGGTTTTTGTCATGTGTAAAGGTTTGCAAGGTGTAGTTTAACATTTTTAGGAATGCTAAATCTAAGCTACTTGCTATATTGCTAATTGTTGCATGTAAATTGTAGTAATTAAGATTTCTAGTAAACTAGGTTTTTAGAATTTAATTCAAAATCGAGAATTTAAAATCTAATTAAGATTTCATGACATTATTAACATTATAAATTGTGGTTTAATACTTTAGTATATGCAAAACCAATCTTAATTGATGAATTGTGAATTTTGCTTTAAAAAGTGTTAAAAATTGATATTTTTTGCAAACTTCAATTTTTAATTATTGGTAATTAGTGAGATTAAAAATATGGAAGTGATTTGTGTGACCTAGTTATGATATTTAATGAGCATTTTGGCCATTGGAATCGTTAAAATATTTAGAATGGATAAAACACCAAATTTGAAACCGAAATGGGAATTTGTGCTAACTAGGTTTTTTTTTGGGAAATAAAACGATTTGTTCAATTTGATGGTTTTGATGAATTAAAACCTATTTCTTATATAATTAGTGATTTTTGAAACCACGATTGGTGCGTTTGAGTTTTTCGCGATCACTCGGCGTTTGTACGCCGATATCGAGGGTTTTTGGGTTGATTTGTGAAAGCAACCATAGGTTTTGACCTATGTGGGATTCGTGTGTTGTTTTGTTCATGAGTCGGATTTTAATGCGATACGATGCTATATATAAAATGTAGGTGCCCCATGTGGACTTCGAGACGATAAGCAAGCGTATGGCGACGTCGGCACAGGCGAGGGAGGACCAGGTGAGTAGATTTATATCTACGGGGAGAAGTCGGGTGGATGGCGTATAGCACCCCCGCAGTTCGTGGTGATGTATATGGACACGTATACACACATATATTGATTATATATATATTGTTTGATGTTATTGATGATAAATATGGATATTTGGTGTGATAGGATTGGTTTAGTGTTGCGAAACCCTAGAGTAGCGGTTGCACCACACACACACACACACCCATACTTGCATATATTCTTCTTTCATATGTGCGTTTGTGGGATTATATATTTATGTGTTCACATGGGTATAGGACTATGTGATCATATAGTGGATTTGAGGATAGTATTTGGGATTTGAGGTGATTCGATGAGATTTGATTTGAGACCGTGAGATCGGTGATATAGCAGGATTCGTATTTGAGATACGTCATGATGTCATAGCGGATCTTTGGACGACGATACCATGTGAATAGTGATAATAATGAAATGATCGATATGTGATCGTGTTATGAGATATGACATGTTACGATGTTCATGATAGGCCGCATTGGGCGATGTATACTTCTTTATGATGATATGTGCCGATGATATCGGTTTGTACGAGACTGTCGATCAGTGGTCAGATCATGATTATATTGATGATATTAGTATCGTACTAGAAGTAGATCAGTACCCAGATTATGATCTTGGATAAAGAGGATACCAGATGAATAATGTGATGAATGTGATATTGACCCGTACCCAGATTTGGGATGCCGTACGATGGATTTACGTACGAGCTATATATTGATGTTTGATCCGCACTCTTGACTTGGGAATATTTGATTATAGATATGGTATCGGATGTGATATTATCGAGACGGGATCACCGACTAATACATACACACACACACATGTATCGACTCAGGTGTTAGGCGGTTTCCTTACCTTCCATTTAGCTTGATAGCTTAGCCATATAGTTTAGTGTAGTTGTTAGACTAGATTTATATTAAATATAGCTTGTTATCATTGTGTCTAGTATTTAGCTCCCGCTCAATATTTTTGTTCTCTCCGCATCGCATTCTTATATTATGATTCATATTCTATTGTTGATATCATGCTGTTAGGACACCAGCACCATTACCGATGACGCGTATGTACCACGTACACTTACTTGCCGGCTCACACACATTTTCATCGGTAATTGCCATGTCACGAACACTTTAGAAAATACTATTTCATTGACATAGGTTATTAGCTAATAGTTTAGACATGATATTAGTGTACTTGCCTTATATGCTAGTTTAGACATTGTAGTTATTACTCGCTACTTCATGCATGCGATTATTTACTGTTATGCTGCATTCATGGATTTTTATGCCTATATTCACTGTTTACATGCTATTGATGATTTGGATTCGGATTTTCATGAGATTTTCTAGATTTGGGGGAAAACCGCAAAACTTAAACAAACTTCTTCTTTCTTTTTAAATAAAAAGTGCGGTTTTCCTATGATGTATGAGTCGTCCACCATGAGTTTGATGATGGATTTCGAGTCCCAATTCGAGGAGTTGGATGAACCGTTTCGGGTACATGGTGGACCCAGTAAGGTACCCCGGGGCAAGAAGCGCGTGGTGATGACGATGTGAGCCTGGCAGGGGGAGACTACCTACCGGTGTTTTTACCCGACGCGTCGGATATCCAGAGGATACCGTCGTGGTCTTGAGATTGATGGTAGGGGCCGGTCTGGACTGACGGTGCCCTAGATAGTGAGATTGACATACAGAGATTTTGAGACATTGAGGTATAGAGATTGCGACACAGAGATATCGAGAGATTTGAATACTTGTTTTGTGTCGATGCTAGGCACTGTTTATGCTGATTTCATTATGATACCTCGTTTTTAAAAAGATACAGAAATCTCACTAATTTATGAAAACAATTTTCTTCAGTACATGCATTCTGTTTCATGCATTCATACATCATCCATATGATATATTGCTACCTGAGGCACTGACACGGGCATATGGGATTACACTTGGGTTAGACATTTACCTTAGCCATTGTTATAGGCTGCTGGTTACATATTTGAGGATATATTATAATCGTTGACCTAGGATTGCTTTGTTCATGCGATTTTTGTTCGTAGATATTTTTCTACTCACGAGTTGGCAACTCACCCCCGTTGTGCCACAGTTTCTTGCAGGTTTTGCCGTACAGGTTTCTTTATGGCTTTGCTGGCACTGCTTCGTTTCGGGTGGCTCGCTAGTAGGTGGTTTTATTTGTATCGTACCCATCATTATACTTTGTATATTATTATTCTGTTGTATCTAGAAGTTCCATCAACCAAACATGTATTTATTTCAGAGATAGAGACCAGTAATATTTATTCTTTTGACCTTAGAGTCGCGCGTTGTATTCTATGTTTTTCTTGCTGTTTTGAGTTTCCTTTTGAGTTTTGACCCTTGCCCTTGGCGTTGTATATTATATTGCTTGTGTGGTTGTGACCGTCGATTAACGAAGAGCTAGCTCCCACTTGAGGATGCCTTTTTATTGATTTTGTATACTATTCATGTTGTATCTCATTTGGGGGCCAGTATTTACAAAGGACACTCTGCCGAAATTTTCAGAAAATACTTGATGTTTTTTTTAAATGCATAATTCGGCTTATGCTATTAAAACTACTTGCTTTAGTTGGTTTTTCCTTAACTCTACTGCCTCTTGGTTTTGATTTTTGGGTTTTCGGCTTACTTATATTACGTACGCCTCGAGGCGTTTCGTTGTCTAAGTGCCGGTCATGTTCCGTACTTTCGGGTCGTGACAAAATTGGTATGAAAGCGTTAGGTTTTACCTTCGGAGTGTAGGATGATCCTTGGTTGATGGAGTAGTTGACTAAAGTAGAGTGGCGTACCGTGGGTATGTTCCACGGCATACTTACAATACGCTACTCCGCTTAAGAAGCCTTAGGATGTACATTTCCTTGCACAGTATTATATTCCTTCCTATGATCTAGCCTCATCGGTACCGGTTATGGTTTTGTTACCACGGTTACACGGGCGTGGAGAGCTACGACTAGAGTTGCGGTCAGCACGAGCTCGTCACGAAATGAGGATTGACCAGGGCGTGATTCCAGGGACATACGATTGGATAGGGAGGCTTTGTTTTATTGCGTTTTCGAGCTACAAGCGTTTAATGGATCGCTTTTATGAGATTTCTCGGACGTGCAGATTAGCACCAGAGGTAGGGCCACTGCAAGAAGTCAGCCAGAATGTGATGACCGTCGATGCACCGACTATTCTTGATGATTGAAGCATTATTCTGCATGCAGACGAATGAGCCAGTTGTTACGGCGAACGACGAGATATTGCCTCAGATGTTGGAACCATTGCAGTACAAGTTGTACTTAGAGATTTGATAGAAGGTCGCTAGTCATCCGAGGATGAAAGACTAGGATATGTGGTTCGTTCGCTACCCCGATGCGAGATCATCAGATAGATTGATTCCAGCTAGAGACGACTTCACGCGGAGACGTTGAGAGTTGACAGAGACGATCGAATGTCAGAAACCTATTATTCCAAGTTTAAAGTATTCGGAAAGACATGTAGGCAATTGTATGGACCCTCTAGAAGAATGAAACCCTAACTCGACTTAATGACCATGTGAATGCCTTTGAACTTTAGGGTTTACGGCAGTTCCGCGGCGCCATTAGTGAGGCTTGGGTATACCCTTCTACGGCTGGACCATCGATGCTGTGGTACGTACTCGATACTATTAAACTGTACCCAAGATGTTGAGCTCTTGGGGGATTATGAGGTTTTGACGAATCGATCGGATGGTTCAACTTCATTCGGATGCTAGGTGGTGAGATTCATTTCTTGGGAGACTCCAGATATAAGGATAGCCGTTGGAGCTCAGTCCATGCAGCCACGACGAGACGAGTCCGAAGCAGTCGATATTAGAGAATGGTGGAGTAAGAGGTTCATACAAGATCTGGATAAGATGACGTTCCACTCCGCCGACATCAGAGATGCGATACGCATGCCGAGGCATCGTACTTGGATATACCTTCCAGGAGCAGCCGTGATGCGTATGCAGCCGTTCCGGAACGAGAAACAGATATAGTAAAGGACGATGACTTCCGGACAGTTCGGCAGAGACGAGATTTGGGAGAGACCTCGACAAGACCTTTCTGGGATGAATTACGAGAAGACTTGGATCCAGGAGTGGTCATTGTTACGCACACTAGCAGACCAGAGTTTAGGATCGTCGACGAGACATGCTATGAGTGACCACGACAGTTGGTCAGAGATTCTTGGAAGATGTGCTTGAGCGGGACTATTCCGCCATATTTGATTTCGATATTTTAGGCGATCTGTTCGCATGATTGATTTTGGTGATAGAGTTTCATGTTATTTGTTTTCATGCACCATGGTTGCACCTACTGAGTATTTACGATTTTTGCACAGTTGTTGCGCTTGATATCATTTTCGTGCCTTGGTTTCTCACGTTTATGATTTTATGGGTTTCATACAGTGGAGTTGATTTTGTGTGTATATACGCACACGATTTGGTTCTTGCACTCGGTATGATTCATATATGCTTGCAGTGCAGTGATACGCATTTTGTGCACTTAGATGCACTGGACTTCTACTTCGATTGTGATACTCGATATTTGTATTGTGCACCTTGTGCACCTGATTTGATTTTGCGCATGTTCGGTGCTTGACATTGGATTTCATGATTTCGTGCATGATGGATGCACCTGATTTGGATTTTCGCGCATGTTGAGCGCATGGTTTGAGATGCGATTTTGGTGCACACCAGATGCACTAAATCGAGATTCTTCGTGCATGGCAGATGCACCTGATTTTTGTTGGAGATAGTGCCCTCAGAGTCAATTATTGGATCACAGGCACGTGATTGCAATGATTGAGGGAGGACCTATCCCAGTAGGACAGTCTTACTCAAGATGATAGTATGCTATCTGGTTTATCTTTATCATCGTGTACTGTTTTAGGTGACCTTACGAGTTGCTATTACACGTTGATAAAGCCCCTAGGATTCTTGCTTGACTGCCAGCAGTATGAGGGAGATCATATACGTGAGTGCTGGAGTCTATAAGCACATCCTTAAAAGGTCCCTAGTCGTGGGAGTTTCGAGACAGGGCATCGATACTCCATTAGTAGACTTGTGTATACAGTCAAGACCCCGACGGGGGGCGGTGGCCGGTCTCAAAAGCCACTGGTGTCAGTTGGTTCACCTAAGATGTATACAGGTGCTCATTGGGTTATGAGTACACCGGACATGACTCGCCGGGAACCTGCTAGTTGGGATTATACCAGACGTCAGATAGCAGTTCCCTGGTGACATGTGTACAGGTTAGTTCATCGACCTGAGATCGTCATTTTTCTCGTGTGAGTTCCCACTGTGCTTTGATTACTACCCTACCACGGCTCAAAGGAGTCGTGCAAACAGGTTTTAGTTGGGTGCAGTCCCGAGCCACATGGAGGCAGTGAGCGGATCTGCAGGGGTTCGTCTCTTCCGGTATTAGGGGTGAGGTCGCGCTGTGTCTAGGAGAGCCATTACAAAAAGCCCTCGGCCGAGGCAGGAGATTTACTGGTAGGTATTCCAGTAGTATCTCAGGGTGTTCTGGGCTGCACTCCGACACGACTTGTACGGCTTTTAGGGGTCTGACTTTTACCAACCCCCTAGGCCCGCCATGCGATGCTCATAGACGAACGGACCAGACTGTACGGATATTGTCACTGACAGGCTCAGTAGGGTGTCAGGATAAGTTCGCTCATCGACGTCCCTTTTGGTCAATAGCTGGTGGCCCGTCACGTATGGCTAATACCTCTGACGTGCTAGTGGTTAAATCCACAGCCATAGTATAGACGAGTCTTTAGAGTCCACCACACGTAGTTACTCAGGTTTCGGGCGAAACGCTGTAGAGGCCGTATGGAGATATGGCAGGGTTCGATTAGATATGTGCGGTATTGCACGGATCGTGATCGGACGGTTTTTACTAGCCGGCTTTGGTTTAAGCCGGATCCTAGTATTACATAGTGTAGATTTTGTCTCTTTGCATTTGTGTTCAGTGGGAATACAAATGCGGGCATGTATTTGCAGTAGCGGGGTTTTCCTGTAATTTATTACGGGATCAGTTTTCTGAAGTTGCCAGTTTGCATTCCGTTCCGGCCGGTTTTCCTTTGTTCCTTCTCGGCCGGACTTTTGTGGTGGAGGGGGGTTATTTGCAGTTTGCAAATAACATTTTATGGAGGGGTTTTCTTGCATACGATGGCTTCATGATTTGACCAGTATCATGAGATCTTTTTTCTTTCTTATCTTTTGAATTATGAGAAAAGAATGGATTAGATTGTGATGGTGTGTGTGATTGGATTTGATTTGGCTTAGGGTTACCATTGTTTCTCTCCTACACTCACCTCCCTTGTTGCTTTCTCACCACCATTTTTCATATGAGGGGCCGACCACTATTAGGGAGAGAGGGGGGGATTCCTTTTGTTGTTGGAGAAATTTTCATATCACATTATGCTTTGCTATGAAATCTATAAGCCATTCTCAAAAGCCTTTTTCTCTTCTTCTTTCCTAAAAGGCAACTTCATAACCTCAATGAGATAAAGATTCTACACTTGTCTACAGCAAATCTTGGACGTGTCGGCTAGCCAACTTCACGCCTGAGTTGTCTCGGTCCAGAGGTGGGAGCCCATAAAAGATTCCGGCTACGTGGTGCCCTTTCCGACGAGGAGGTGATGGACGGAGATTCCGTGAGAGATTGGAGTGGAGACGAAGACCGAAGGACAGGGATCGCTCGGTATAGCTCTCTACCCATCTTGTATTTTGCTAGTAGCTAGGTTAATGGCCCGATCCGGGTTAAAAGTGCGCGGTGGTGCCGGTTCAATAGTTTTTGAAGTTTTTCGTTTCCGTATTTCCGGCGTCGGATCGAAGGCCGGGGCGTCGTCGCGGACTTACATTGGTATAAGAGCCACGCCATTAACCTAGCTTAGCTTGTTCTAGTGTGTTTACATGTTCGATCGAACGGATTTTCCGAAAACCCATTTTCATTTGCACAGTTTTCTGTCGAAATTTTTTTGGCTCCAAAAATTTTTCAGTACATTGCAGTGATATGTGCAGGCAATTCTAAGCATTCTGTGAAAATTTGGTGGCGTGATCTCACTATTTCACCACGGAACCGCGGCCAAACCCACGTATTTTCCGCGGTTCCGCGGCCATTTTTACTATTCATTGGACCAAAGTTTTGCAGTGAGCTCCTGGATTGAAAATGGGGTTTTTGGAATATTCTTTTTGGGCCTAGACTCTCTTTAAGTGCTACAGTAATGCTTGGGGCCTACTTCGATAAATTTGATCGATCGAAAAGTTTAAACACATTAGTTCACAGTATTTACATTATATCTGCGACCGTGAATGTCACTTGATCCGTAAATCCTGTCTAACTGCTATAGCCCGGTTAGACGGATTTGCGAACGTGACATTCACGTTGATGTTCTGTGATTGTGCTGTGTTGTTGCCGATCGGTCGTGGGGGATAGCCTGGTTGCAATATAGTACAGTTTTGTTGTATTTTGTAAATTTGATATTGCGGGGCGAGCGTCCGACATGTGGACTGCCGTCACTGCCTGTTTGTATTATTCTTTTGGGGCACGACCAGGTTGCGGTCGATGCACCCGTTGTATGAATATTTTACTTTCTGTACTAGGATTACCCCGCGGAGGGGTGCACGGATAGCCGGGTTCTAGAGGGCAACAAGCTCGCATCTCATGGCATTGAGACGGAGGGGGCTTTACTCTAGAATTGGCGGGCTATTCGCCGCACTCGTAGGGGGTACAGGTTGACCTAGGAGGGGTGTCCAAGTTACCGGATTCCGTGAAGTGCTGGGTGGTCCATTCACATTGCTGAAGGGGGCTGCCTCGCTTCAGGTTTTGGCCGGTAACTTGCCGCGCCCGTAGGGGTCTAGGATTTCATTGCATAGGCTATCCACACGACCAGGGGAACATCGGGTTTCAGTAGCGGCTCTCTGAAACCCGGGGATCCCAGATATCTGTATTATTCTGTGATGCTGTACATTTCTGTGTTGTTGCATTTTTATCACGCCTTGAGCGAAAATTATATATTATATATATACTAGTAGATGTTGTATATGTTTTGCATCCGCGCTAGTCCAGTCCCCGCTCCATCGTTAGTTAAGTAACCTAACGGGTGATGACGGGACCCAGTGGCGAATGCGGATGGCATATACGTACGTCATAATTTTCGTTCTTTATTGGTGTGATCAATTGATGGGACTGCGTTGATTCGGATCGATGCAAGATAAACAAACCTATTCTGATGTTGTTGGAACACTTTTTCAAAAAGCTGTTATTGCAAGGGCGTTCTCTTTTGTTTTGCATCGTGGTATTCAGTTGGAATATCCTGCTCCTCAGTCGACGAGGCAAGGGCCGAGATCCCTTCACCGGGAGTGACCCCTTGGATAGAAGTTTACGTCAGGGCAATAACTTCACTATAGCCGATTACATTTGCTTTGCATCGTGGTATTCAGTTGGAATATCCTGCACCTCATTCCACGGGGAAAGAGCCGAGATCCCTTCACCGGGAGTGGCCTCTTTAGCAAAGGTTTTCGTCACTATATTTTTATAAAGCTATCCGTTCCTTCAACGATATCAAGTTCATTACGTTAAAGGTTTTCACCAGAAACCATTCATAGCCCTCCATTGTTTCATGTGGATAGTCAATAGTATTCAAGCTGTGTATGTTGGCCAAAGTCAAGGCACAGTATTAAGTAGCTGTTGGGTATTCATATGCAGCATAGATAGATGCATTGGTTTGGGACAGTCGTACAGCCATTTTGGCCAAAGTCAAGGGTAGGTACGGGCGGGTTCAAATTAACCAGGAGAATGACGGGTAGAACTTGACATGTGACTTATGATATGTTGGCCAAAGTCAAGGTCATAAGAGCATGGGGCAAAAATCCACATCGGGAGTTTCAAAAGAAACTGAAACTTGCCAGATATGCGCATACCTTCTGGAGTGTGATAACGTGAGCGGATTCCGTCACGTTATCATGCGATGATAGTTGGATCCCGATTCCTACTGATGAGTTGGTTTACTCCTCGGGTTATCCCGACTAATTCTTCTTTCAGGTTTGGTGGAGAATTTGACGGTACAGTGGGAGGTTTCCAGATTAGATAAAAGTGATAACCATTCTGATCTAGGTTAGAGTGCACGCTGAGTGTTTCTTTTCTCTTCCTCTCTTTGGCAGCGACCATTGACCCGACCCTAGACTATGACTCAGTGACCAAGTTGACCGAACCTTCTTAACACTGGCTTTTGGATTGTCAGAGTTGCAAACCTCTTTGCCACTCCTACTTTTACCCTATTCTCCAGGACACCCCGTATTACTACGAACGTCCACATCCATTGGACAAAACCATCGTATGGTTATATACGAACTCGAAGGAATTCGAGGATGGTTTCTGGTTCTGGAGAAAACGAATAGGACTATTCAGCTGTCTTTTCCTTTTTCCTTCTTTCAGGTTGCGAGTACTCCTTGGTTCAGGAGATAGTACACCTATTACGCAAATTAGATAGTCTTCTTCCAAACCTTAGGCTGGTGCCGAACGGTGGGGAATGAAGAAAACCAATTAGCCTAAACGGTGTACAGAAGGTATTAAGTTAAGACAAAAAAGGGTTTAGTAAGAGGGCAAAGTAAATTGCGACTGCTATTCACGACCAAACCAAGTATTTCTTCGCCAATCCTAAATCACCTTTGTATTTCTCCAGGACACTCCGTATCACTACGAAGATCCTAAGTTTATTAGATAATCCATCGTATGGTTATATACGAACTCGAAAGGAACTTGTTCCAGTTCGGGGATGGATCCTGGTTCAGGAGAAATAGGAATAAGGTTCATTCGGTTGTCTTTTATCTTCACCTTCTCTCGCATTGCTAGTGCTCCTAGGATTATGACAGTACACCCTTTATGCTTATTGGATAGTCTTCTTCCAAACCATAGGATGGTGCCGAACCGTAGGGAAGGAAGAAAACCATTTGGCCTAAAGGGGTGTACAGAAGGTATTGACTAAAGACATATAAAGGGATTTGGAGAAGTGGTAAAGAATTACACGGTTATAGTGGTGAATATGGATAATGGAAGAGGCATTACTAGGAATACTGGGATACCCTATCGAAACATTTTAATGTTTCAGTTTCACTGTGTACTGTTAAAAGGAAACTGATTTCCCAATTAGACACTTGCTCCAGGGTATGTATTTACCAAGTATGAATCTCACATCTGCATGGTTTTACAGATGATGAGTGGGAGTAAGTTATTGGGAATTAGGTGATCATCCTCATTATATCGGAATTCGTTGTAATTGGTGATATTTGAGGAAGTCACCTGGGTTGTTTGCCGGACGGCAAATATTTGGTTTTGAATATCCGCTGTTATGCACCAATTTTAAATTGATGTATCTGTACGTCTATTTTTATAGAGTGAGATATACATTTTTGAAATTATTTCTATGAAATTTACCTATATCAATGGATGGTTAGGTAAGGAGCATTAAACAGCGGTGTAATTCTTCTTAACCATAAGTACAGTTTTCAACCTACGACACACAGTGAATGAGTTATTAGACTCAAGCGACTTATACAGAGTATTGTATATTGTCCAGTGTCCATTAGGACAGAGGTTGGTCCTCGTACTATATTCTGTTTACTTGTGACTTCTCTAGTTCTTAGACAGGTGTTCCGTAGAAACACAGAGTCTGAGTTTTGAGAAGTTATTGGTATATGAATAAAGTAGTGAACCAGATATTGCAAGTATCGGGATTCTTCAAGGAGATTGAAGATTTAGATACTTGTGAATGGTATTCAGTTGATAGTAATGATTAGAACTAGCTTCTCTTTCAGGTTACTCATAATTGGAAGTATCCCTAAGATGAGTAACGCCGATTGGCCTCTTTCCATTTAATTGACATGCACTGGAGACAGCTGCATGATTTGAATCTGGTTCAAATAAATCAGTGCCTCTGTTTCTGTATTGGATATAGAACAGTTCATATCTTAACGATGTTAAGGTACGGGGAGTTGTCCGGCTTATTCTTAAAACCAGACTCCGGATAACTCAAGGCACGTTTCTGTAATGGCTGTTTGTGGGTTGACCCAGGTTATGACGAGGGTTGATTTTCTACCATCTGGAAGATCAATAGTGATATTGTTCTTGACTCGCCACAATTTTAAAAGAAATGGATTTTTTAGAAAACAGTAGTGGGAGTATGGTAGAACTGGAAGGGATTCCAGAACCGCAAACGATTACTGAAGATTTGATAAGAACCTAAAGATTCAATCTGATTTGACATTCCATTGGCCACTCCGCAGATATGGTGGGTAACCTCAGGCACTCGAGAGGTACTTCGGTATACTCAAGGACGGTGGCAGGGAGGTTCTTGTTTGCCCAGACTTGCCATTGCTGTTGTTCCATACTGTGAGACCCGGCAGGAGGATGAGTATAGCGTCGTTCTGAACTAGCTTTAGAAATGTACGTCTATATGACTCTTCCAGAGGGTTGTCGTAATCAGTGGGAGCAGTGGAAGCATAGTGGACTAGTGGCTTATGTCTATTTATAGACTAAAATTGATATAGCGGAGATAGATCATCTATTTTTGATGTGACAGTTATAGGTTTGACTTCATCAGAATAGGGGATGGATCTGTTAAGAAGGTAGTAGGGTGTGATGTCCTGGTATTTGATGACGTACACAGAGTAGGAAGTGATATTCCTATACTACGATCGGTTATACTTTGGTTGTCACACAGTAGTTTCTCCACATAGGAATTAGATCTTATATCGTACATTCTGGTTACTAGATGTATGGCTTTAGATCTAGATTTGGGTGGTTTCCCAATCTGGGCACCTTGACAGCATTCTATGAGTATTTAGAATGGACGACTCCTGGCACGGTAGTATACCTGCAGGTAATGGAGTCACCCTCTCTAAAGGTGTCTTACAGACTAAAGGGGAGAGGGATACGCATGATTGACAGATCACTTGCTTAGGCAATTGAGTCAATCATGAGATGTCAAGTACCACACCAGATGTTGTTCTTGCAGTAGGTGCAATAAGTTGATATTGATCCAATCCTGGAGAAACAGTCGGAAGCAGTTTTAGAACATAAGTTGATGTTCTAGGGATATGATAGCAGCTTTCTCCTTTAGGAGACGGTTATCATTCCAGGCTTCCAAGGTGACATGGACGACAGGGTGGTCGTCAGAGTCATGATTTTCCCTCTGACGAGGGCGGCATTTTGGACAGGTGGTCCAGGTGGATACTGAGGGAAAGGCACGGCGCAGGATACTGATTAAGTTCAGTTGTCGATACAGTCTAAGAAGTTTGGAATTGGAGTTCATTTATGAGCTAGGTCCCATCAGATATCCAGACATATTCTAAGACAGGTATTGCTCATTTCGGGAGATGCCTTTCTCCGCGAACTTGAGATAAAGAGAGACATAGAAAGAAACATCACAGCGGATCCACTCACTGAGGCTATTCCTCGAACGCAATAGTTTTGCAAACGAGATTTGTTAGACTGACTAGTAGAGGAGTTGGGTGTTCGGTATCACATGTAAGCCCGCGGGGGCGCCCCGGCCGTCGATCCGACGCCGGAAACGCGGAAACAAAAATTTTGCAAAAACTTGCAACCGGCACCACCGTGCACTTTTCACCCGGATCGGGCCATTAACCTAGCTAACTAGCAAATAAGAAAAGAGTAGAGAAGTTATACCAAGCGATCCGTGTCCTTCGGTCTTCATCTCAACTCCGATCTCCCGCGGAATCTTTGTCCATCATCGTCTCGTCGGAAAGGACACTACGTAGCCGGAATCGTATACGGGCTCCCGCCTCTTGACCGAGGCAACTCGGGCGTGAAGTTGGCTAGCCGACGCGTCCAAGGCTTGCTATAGAATAGTGTAGTAGCCATGTCTCTTTAGGGTTTAGTTGCCTTTATGGTAATGGAGGAATGAAATACTTTTGAAGAGGGTCTTTCCTTTTGTTGCATGAATGAATAATGAGATAGCCAAAAAAATTGAGAACCACAATCATCTCTCTCCCACACTCTAGTGGACGGCCCCTCTTCAAAAAGAATGGTGGAAAAAAATTATCCACAAAATAATGCAAGGAAGGATTAATACAAAGGAAAATGGTCACACCAAAATCAAGTCTCAATCCTTTCACACAACCATCATGAAAGAAGCAATGAGTAAGACAAGAATGGAATCTCATCATGATGAAGCCATTTTACAAAGAACCCCCTCCACCATAACTAATTTGCACAATTGCAAATTAGCCCCTCCAACGATAAAGTCCGGCCGTGAAGGAACAAAGGAAAACCGGCCGGAACGGAATGCAAACTGGCAACTTCAGAAAACTGATCCCGTAATAAATTACAGGAAAACCCCGCTACTGCAAATACATGCCCGCATTTGTATTCCCACTGAACACAAATGCAAAGAGACAAAACTACACTATCTAATACTAGAATCCGTCTTAAGCCAAAGCCGGTTAGTAAAAACCGTCCGATCACGATCCGTGCAATACCGCACGTATCTGATCGAACCCTTCCATATCTCCATACGGCCTCTACAACGTTTCGCCCGAAACCTGAGTAACTGAGAGTGTGGTGGACTCTAAAGACTCGTCAGTACTATGGCTGTGGATTTAACCACTAGCACGTCAGAGGTATAAGCCAATACGTAACGGGCTACCAGGTACTGACCAAAAGGGACGTCGATGAGCGAACTCATCCTGACACCCTACTGAGCCTGTCAGTGACAATATCCATACAGTCCGGTCCGTTCGTCTATGAGCATCGCATGGCGGGCCTAGGGGGTTGGTAAAAGTCAGACCCCCAAAAGCGGTACAAATCGTGTCGGAGTGTAGCCCAGAACACCCTGAGATACTACTGGAATACCTACCAGCAAATCTCCTGCCTTGGCCAAGGACTTTTCATGTTCTGGCTCTCCTCGACACAGCGCGACCTCACCCCCAATACCGGGAGAGACGAACCCCTGCAGATCCGCTCACTGCCTCCATATGGCTCGGGACTGTACCCAACTAAAACCTATTTGCACGACTCCATTGAGCCGTGGTAGGGTAGTAATCAAAGCACAGTGGGAACTCACACGAGACAAATGACGATCTCAGGTCGATGAACTAACCTGTACACATGTCACTTGGGAACTGCTATCTGACGTCTGGTATAATCCCAACTAGCAGGTTCCCGGCGAGTCCTGTCCGGTGTACTCATAACCCAATGAGCACCTGTATACATCTTAGGTGAACCAACTGACACCAGTGGCTTGTGAGACCGGCCACCCCCTTCGTCGGGGTCTCGACTGTATACACCAGTCTACTCTGGAGAATCGATGCCCTGTCTCGAAACTCCCACGACTAGGGACCTTTTAAGGATGCGCTTATAGACCACCAGCTCTCACGTATATGATCGCCCTCATACTGTTGGCAGTCAAGCAGGAATCCTAGGGGCTCTATCAGTATGTAATAGCGACCTGTAAGGTCACCTGAAGCAGTACACGATGATAAAGGTAAACCAGATAGCATACTATCATCTTGAGTAAGACTGTCCTACTGGGACAGGTCCTCCCCTCAATCATTGCAATCACGTGCCTGTGATCCAATAATTGACTCTGAGGGCACTATCTCCAACAATATCCCACTTGCACTCAAGGCTAATTATTGCGATGTCGCATACTCACAGCCCGTGTGATACCGAACACCTAACTCCTCTACTAGTCAGTCTCACAAAGCTCGTTTGCGAAACTATTGCGTTCGAGGAATAGCCTCAATGAGTGGATCCGCTCTGATGTTTCTTTCTATGTCTCTCTATATCTCAAGTTCGCGGAGAAAGATATCTCCCGAAATGAGCAATACCTGTTTTAGAATGTGTCTGGATGTCTGATGGGACCTAGCTCATAAATAAACTCCAAATCTAAACTTCTTAGACTGTATCGTCAACTGAACTTAATCAGTATCCTGCGCCATGCCTTCCCTCAGTATTTACTTGGACCACCTGTCCAAAATACTGCCCCTCGTCAGAAGGAAAACTATAACTCTGACATCCACTCTGCCATCCAGGTCACCTTGGAAGCCTGGAATGATAACCGTCTCCTAAAGGAGGCTGTCGTTATCAAATCCCTAGAACATCAACTTATGTTCTAAAACTACTTCCTAATTGTTTCTCCAGGATTGGATGAATATCAGCTTATTGCACCTACTACAAGAACAACATCTGGTGTGGTACTTGACATCTCATGATTGACTCAATTGCCTAAGCAAGTGATCTGCCAATCATGCGCATCCCTCTCCCCTTTAGTCTGTAAGACACCTTTAGAGAGGGTGACTCCATCACCTGCAGGTACACTACCGTGCCAGGAGTCGTCCATTCTAAATACTCTTAGAATGCTGTCTAAGTACCCAGATTGGGAAACCACCCAAATCTAGATCTAAAACCATAGATCTAGTAACCAGAATGTACGATATAAGATCCAATTCTTTTGTGGAGAAACCACTGTGTGACGACCAAAGTATAACCGATCGTAGTATAGGAATATCACTTCCTACTCTGTGTATGTCATCAAATACCAGGACATCACACCCTACTACCTTCTTAACAGATCCATCCCCTATTCTGATGAAGTCAAACCTATGACTGTCACATCAGAAATAGATGATCTATCTCCGCTATATCTGCTTTAGTCTATAAATGGACATAAGCCTGATGTCCACCAATGCTTCCGCTACTCCCACTGACTACGACAACCCTCTGGCAGAGTCATAAAGATGTACACTTCTAAAGCCAGTTTAGAAGGACGCTATACTCATCTTCCTGCCGGGTCTCACGGTCTAGAACAATAGCAATGGCAAGTCTGGGTAAACAAGAACCTCCCTGCCACCGTCCTTGAGCATACCGAAGTACCTCTCGAGCGCCTGAGGTTACCCACTCTATCTGCGGAGTGGCCAATGGAATGTCAAACCAGATTGAGTCTTTAGGTTCTTATCAAATCTTCAGTAATCGTTTGCGGTTCTGGAATCACTTCCAGTTCTACCATACTCCCACTACTGTTTTCTGAAAAAGTCCATTTTTAATTAAAACTGTGGCGAGTCAAGAACAATATCACTATTGATCTTCCAGATGGTAGAAAATCAACCCTCGTCATAGCCCAGGTCAACCCACAAACAGCCATTACAAAAACGTGCCTCGAGTTATCCAGAGTCTGGTTTTAAGCATAAGCCGGACAACTCCCCGTACCTTAACAACGTTAAGATATGAACTGTTCTATATCCAAGAAACAGAGGCACTGATTTAATTGAACCAGATTCAAATCATGCAGCTGTCTCCAGTGCATGTCAACTAAATGGAAGGAGGCCGATCAGTGTTACTCAACTTAGGAGTACTTCCAGTTATGAGTAACCTGAAAGAGAAGCAAGTTCTCTTAATCATTACTATCAACTGAATACCATTCACAAGTATCTACATCTTCGATCACCTTGAAGAATCCCGATACTTGCAATACCTGGTTCTCTACTTTATTCTTATACCTATAACTCCTCAAAACTTAGACCCTGCGTTTCTACGAAACACGTGTCTAAGAACTAGAGAAGTCACAACTAAACAGAATATAGTACGAGTACCAACCCCTCTGTCTTAGTGGACACTGGACAATATACAATACTCTGTATAAGTCCACTGAGTCTAACAACTCATTCACTGTGTGTCGTAGGTTGAAAACTGTACTTATGGTTAAGAAGAATTACACCGCTGTTCAATGCTCCTTACCTAACCATCCACTGGTATAGGTAAATGTCATAGACATAATTTCAAAAAGGTATGTCTCACTCTATTAAAATAGACGTACAGATATATCAATTTGAAATTGGTGCACAACAACGGATATTCAAAACCATATATTTGCCGACCGGCAAACAACCCAGGTGGCTTCCTCAAATATCACCAATTTTAACGAATCCCGATATAATGAGGATGGTCACCTAATTCCCAATAACTTACTCCCCCTCATCATCTGTAAAACCATACAGATGTGAGACTCATACCTGGTAAATACATACCCTGGAGTAAGTATCTAATCGGGAAATCAGTTTTCTTTTAACAGTACACAGTGAAACTGAAACATTGAAATGCTTCGATGGGGTATCCTGGTATTTCTAGTAATGCCTCTTCCATTGTCCAGATTCACAACTGCAACCTTATAATTCTTTGCCACCTCTCTAAATCCCTTTATATGTCTTTAGTCATTACCTTCTGTACACCCCTTTAGGCCAAATGGTTTTCTTCCTTCCCTACCGTTCGGCACCAGCCTATGGTTTGGAAGAAGACTATCCAATAAGCATAATGGGTTGTACTGTCCTAATCCTAGGAACACTCATGACACGAGAGAAGGTGAAGATAAAAAACACCTGAATGTACTTTATTCCTATTTCTCCTGGACCAGGGTCCATCCCCGAACTGGAACAAGTTCCTTTCGAGTTCGTATATAACCATACGATGGACTATCCAACAAACTTGGGATCTTCGTAGTGATACGGAGTGTCCTGAAGAAATACAAAGGTGATTTAGGATTGGCGAAGAAATACTTGGTTTGGTCGTGAATAGCAGTCGCAATTTACTTTGCCCTCTTACTAATCCCCTGCTTTGCCTTAACTTAATACCTTCTGTACACCATTTAGGCTAACTGGTTTTCTTCATTCCCCACCGTTCGGCACCAGCCTAAGGTTTGGAAGAAGACTATCCAATTTGCGTAATAGGTGTACTATCTCCTAAACCAAGGAGTACTCGCAATCTGAGAGAGAAGGTAAAAGGAAAAGACAACTGAATAGTCCTATTCGTTTTCTCCAGAAATGGAAACCATCCTCGAATTCCTTCGAGTTCGTATATAACCATACGATGGTTTTGTCCAATGGAAGTGGACGTTCGTAGTAATACGGGGTGTCCCGGAGAAAAAGGGTAAAAGTAGGAGTGGCAAAGAGGTTTGCAACTCTGATAATCCAAAAGCCAGTGTTAAGAAGGTTCGGTCAACTTGGTCACTGAGTCATAGTCTAGGGTCGGGTCAATGGTCGCTGCCAAAGAGAGAGAGAAAAGAAACACTCAGCGTGCACTCTAACCTAGATTAGAATGGTTATCACTTTATCTAATCTGGAAACCTCCCACTGTAACGTCAAATTCTTCCCCAAACCTGAAAGAAGAATTAGCCGGGATCACCCGAGGAGCAAACCAACTCATCAGTGGGAATCGGGATCCAACTATCATCGCATGATAACGTGACGGAATCCGATCACGTTATCTCTCTCCAGAAGGTATGCGCATATCTGGTAAGTTTCAGTTCTTTTGAAACTCCCGATGTGGATTTTTGCCCCATGCTCTTATGACCTTGGCGTGAGGTCAAAATATCATAAGTCACATGTCAAGTTCTAACTGTCATTGTCCAGGTTAATTTGAACCCACCCGTACATACCCTTGACGTAGGCCAAAATAGTAGTACGACTGTCCCAAACCAACGCATCTATCTATGCAACAGATAAATACCCGGCAGCTACCAAACACTATGCCTTGGCGTGAGGTCAAAATACATAGCTTGAATACTATCGAATATTTAACTGAAATGACGGAGGGCTACGAATGGTTTCTGGCGAAAACCTTTAACGTAATGAACTTGATATCGTCGAAGGAACGGATAGCTTTGTAAAAATATAGCGACGAAAACCTTTGCTAAAGAGGTCACTCCCGGTGAAGGGATCTCGGCTCTTTCCCCGTAGAATGAGGTGCGGGATATTCCAACTGAATACCACGGTGCAAAGCAAAAGTAAACGGCTATAGTGAAGTTATTGCTCTGACGCAAACTTCTGTCCAAGGGGTCACTCCCGGTGAAGGGATCTCGGCCCTTGCCTCGTCGACTGAGGAGCAGGATATTCCAACTGAATACCACGATGCAAAACAAAAGAGAACGCCCTTGCAATAACAGCTTTTTGAAAAAGTGTTCCAACAACATCAGAATAGGTTTGTTTATCTTGCATTGATCAGAATCAACGTAGTCCCATCAATTGATCACACCACAAAAGAACGAAAATAATGATGTACGTATATGCCATCCGCATTCGCCACTGGGTCCCGTCATCACCCGTTAGGTTACTTAACTAACGACAGAGCGGGGACTGGACTAGCGCGGATGCAAAACATATACAACATCTACTAGTATATATATAAATATATAATTTTCGCTCAAGGCGTGATAAAAAAGCAGCAGCACAGAAAAGTATAGCATCACAGATCAATACAGATATCTGGGATCCCCAGGTTTCACAGAGCCACTACTGAAACCCGACGTTCCCCTGGTCGTATGGATAGCCTGTGCAATGAGATCCTAGAACCTTACGGGCGCGGCAAGTTACCTGCCAAAACCTAATGCGAGGCAGCCCCCTTCAGCAACGTGAATGGACCACCCAGCACTTCACGGAATCCGGTAACTTGGGCACCCCTCCTGGGTCAACCTATACCCCCTACGAGTGCGACGAATAGCCCTTCCAATTCTAGAGTAAAGCCCTCTCCGTCTCAAAGCCATGAGATGCGGGCTTGTTGCCCTCTAGAACCCGGCTATTCGTGCACTCCTCCTTGGGGTAATCCTAGTACGGAAAGTAAAATATGCATACATCGGGTACATCGACCGCAACCTGGTCGTGCCCCAAAATAATAATACAAACAGGCAGTGACGACAGTCCACATGTCGGACGCTCGCCCCGCAATATCAAATGTACATATAAAACAAAACAGTACTAGCATTGCATCCAGGCTATCCCCCACGACCGATCCGCAACATCACAGCATAAACATAGAACATCAACGTGAATGTCACGTTCGCAAATCCGTCTAACCGGGCTATAGCAGTCAGACAGGATTTACCGATCGAGTGACATTCACGGTCACAGATATAATGTAAATACTGTGAACTGGCATGTTTAAAATATCCGATCGAACAAATTTATCAAAGTGGGCCCCAAAGAGTACTGTAGCACTTACAGAAAATCTGGGCCCAAAAAGAATATCCCAAAACCCCTATTTTCCTGACTAGGACACACTGAAAAAAATTGGTGCAACGAGGCAATAATACGGCGGCGGAACCGCGGCCAAAGTAGGGTTAATGCCGCGGTTCCGCGGTCGTATAAACGAATCAGCTCACCAAATTTTTTCCGTGTTCTTAGAATTCTCTGTAGATGTTTCTGAAACCACCTGAAAAATTTTTTGAGCTTGAAAAAAATCGAAAGAGAACACATGCACACAAAATCGGGTTTACGGGATTTTTGTTCGATCGAGCATGTAAACACACTAGAGCAAGCTAGGTAGGTTAACGGCGTGGCTCTGATACCAATGTAAGCCCGCGGGGGCGCCCCGGCCGTCGATCCGACGCCGGAAACGCGGAAACAAAAATTTTGTAAAAACTTGCAACCGGCACCACCGCGCAATTTTCACCCGGATCGGGCCATTAACCTAGCTAACTAGCAAATAAGAAAAGAGTAGAGAAGTTATACCAAGCGATCCGTGTCCTTCGGTCTTCATCTCCACTCCGATCTCCCGCGGAATCTTTGTCCATCATCGTCTCGTCGGAAAGGACACCACGTAGCCGGAATCGTATACAGGCTCCCGCCTCTTGACCGAGGCAACTTGGGCCGAAGTTGGCTAGCCGACGCGTCCAAGGCTTGCTATAGAATAGTGTAGTAGCCATGTCTCTTTAGGGTTTAGTTGCCTTTATGGTAATGGAGGAATGAAATACTTTTGAAGAGGGTCTTTCCTTTTGTTGCATGAATGAATAATGAGATAGCCAAAAAAATTGAGAACCACAATCATCTGTCTCCCTCACTCTAGTGGCCGGCCCCTCTTCAAAAAGAATGGTGGAAAAAAAATTATCCACAAAATAATACAAGGAAGGATTAATACAAAGGAAAATGGTCACACCAAAATCAAGTCTCAATCATTTCACACAACCATCATGAAAGAAGCAATGAGTAAGACAAGAATGGAATCTCATCATGATGAAGCCATTTTACAAAGAACCCCCTCCACCATAACTAATTTGCACAATTGCAAATTAGCCCCTCCAACGATAAAGTCCGGCGGTGAAGGAACAAAGGAAAACCGGCCGGAACGGAATGCAAACTGGAAACATCAGAAAACTGATCCCGTAATAAATTACAGGAAAACCACGCTACTGCAAATACATGCCCGCATTTGTATTCCCACTGAACACAAATGCAAAGAGACAAAACTACACTATCTAATACTAGAATCCGGCTTAAGCCAAAGCCGGTTAGTAAAAACCGTCCGATCACGATCCGTGCAATACCGCACGTATCTGATCGAACCCTGCCATATCTCCATACGGCCTCTACAGCGTTTCACCTGAAACCTGAGTAACTGAGAGTGTGGTGGACTCTAAAGACTCGTCAGTACTATGGCTGTGGATTTAACCACTAGCACGTCAGAGGTATAAGCCAATACATAACGGGCTACCAGGTACTGTCCAAAAGGGACGTCGATGAGCGAACTCATCCTGACACCCTACTGAGCATGTCAGTGACAATATCCATACAGTCCGGTCCGTTCGTCTATGAGCATCGCATGGCGGGCCTAGGGGGTTGGTAAAAGTCAGACCCCCAAAAGCGGTACAAGTCGTGTCGGAGTGTAGCCCAGAACACCCTGAGATACTACTGGAATACCTACCAGCAAATCTGCTGCCTTGGCCAAGGACTTTTCATGTTCTGGCTCTCCTCGACACAGCGTAACCTCACCCCCAATACCGGGAGAGACGAACCCCTGCAGATCCGCTCACTGCCTCCATGTGGCTCGGGACTGTACCCAACTAAAACCTGTTTGCACGACTCCATTGAGCCGTGGTAGGGTAGTAATCAAAGAACAGTGGGAACTCACACGAGACAAATGATGATCTCAGGTCGATGAAGTAACCTGTACACATGTCACCTGGGAACTGCTATCTGACGTCTGGTATAATCCCAACTAGCAGGTTCCCGGCGAGTCCTGTCCGGTGTACTCATAACCCAATGAGCACCTGTATACATCTTAGGTGAACCAACTGACACCAGTGGCTTGTGAGACCGGCCACCGCCCCTCGTCGGGGTCTCGACTGTATACACTAGTCTACTCTGGAGAATCGATGCCCTGTCTCGAAACTCCCACGACTAGGGACCTTTTAAGGATGCGCTTATAGACCACCAGCTCTCACATATATGATCGCCCTTATACTGTTGGCAGTCAAGCAGGAATCCTAGGGGCTCTATCAGTGTGTAATAGCGACCTGTAAGGTCACCTGAAGCAGTACACGATGATAAAGGTAAACCAGATAGCATACTATCATCTTGAGTAAGACTGTCCTACTGGGACAGGTCATCCCCTCAATCATTGCAATCACGTGCCTGTGATCCAATAATTGACTCTGACGGCACTATCTCCAACATCACACGGGCTGTGAGTATGCGACATCGCAATAATTAGCCTTGAGTGCAAGTGGGAGATTGTTGGAGATAGTGCCCTCAGAGTCAATTATTGGATCACAGGCACGTGATTACAATGATTGAGGGAGGACCTGTCCCAGTAGGACAGTCTTACTCAAGATGATAGTATGCTATCTGGTTTATCTTTATCATCGTGTACAGTTTTAGGTGACCTTACGAGTCGCTATTACACGTTGATAAAGCCCCTAGGATTCTTGCTTGACTGCCAGCAGTATGAGGGCGATCATATACGTGAGAGCTGGAGTCTATTAGCATATCCTTAAAAGGTCCCTAGTCGTGGGAGTTTCGAGACAGGGCATCGATACTCCATTAGTAGACTAGTGTATACAGTCGAGACCCCGACGAGGGGCGGTGGCCGGTCTCACAAGCCACTGGTGTCAGTTGGTTCACCTAAGATGTATACAGGTGCTCATTGGTTATGAGTACACCGGACAGGACTCGCCGGGAACCTGCTAGTTGGGATTATACCAGACGTCAGATAGCAGTTCCCTGGTGACATGTGTACAGGTTAGTTCATCGATTTGAGATCGTCATTTGTCTCGTGTGAGTTCCCACTGTGCTTTGATTACTACCCTACCACGGATCAAAGGAGTCGTGCAAACAGGTTTTAGTTGGGTGCAGTCTCGAGCCACATAGAGGCAGTGAGCGGATCTGCAGGGGTTCGTCTCTCCCGGTATTGGGGGTGAGGTCGCGCTGTGTCTAGGAAAGCCATTACACAAAGCCCTCGGCCGAGGCAGGAGATTTATTGGTAGGTATTCCAGTAGTATCTCAGGGTGTTCTGGGCTGCACTCCGATACGACTTGTACCGCTTTTGGGGGTCTGACTTTTACCAACCCCCTAGGCCCGCCATGCGATGCTCATAGACGAACGGACCAGACTGTACGGATATTGCCACTGACAGGCTCAGTAGGGTGTCAGGATAAGTTCGCTCATCGACGTCCCTTTTGGTCAATAGCTGGTGGCCCGTCACGTATGGCTAATACCTCTGACGTGCTAGTGGTTAAATCCACAACCATAGTATAGACGAGTCTTTAGAGTCCACCACACACAGTTACTCAGGTTTCGGGCGAAACGCTGTAGAGGCCGTATGGAGATATGGCAGGGTTCGATTAGATACGTGCGGTATTGCACGGATCGTGATCGGACGGTTTTTACTAGCCGGCTTTGGTTTAAGCCGGATCCTAGTATTAGATAGTGTATATTTTGTCTCTTTGCATTTGTGTTCAGTGGGAATACAAATGCGGGCATGTATTTGCAGTAGCGGGGTTTTCCTGTAATTTATTACGGGATCAGTTTTCTGAAGTTGCCAGTTTGCATTCCGTTCCGGCCGGTTTTCCTTTGTTCCTTCTCAGCCGGACTTTTGTGGTGGAGGGGGGTTATTTGCAGTTTGCAAATAACATTTTGTGGAGGGGTTTTCTTACATATGATGACTTCATGATTTGACTAGTATCATGAGATCCTTTTTTTTTATTATCTTTTGAATTATGAGAAAAGAATGGATTAGATTGTGATGGTGTGTGTGATTGGATTTGATTTGGCTTAGGGTTACCATTGTTTCTCTCCTACACTCACCTCCCTTGTTGCTTTCTCACCACCATTTTTCATATGAGGGGCCGGCCACTATTAGGGAGAGAGGGGGGATTCCTTTTGTTGTTGGAGAAATTTTTCATATCACATTATGCTTTGCTAAGAAATCTATAAGCCATTTTCAAAAGCCTTTTTCTCTTCTTCTTCTTTCCTAAAAGGCAACTTCATAACCTCAATGAGACAAAGATTCTACACTTGTCTACAGCAAATCTTGGACGCGTCGGCTAGCCAACTTCGCGCCTGAGTTGCCTCGGTCCAGAGGTGGGAGCCCGTAAAAGATTCCGGCTATGTGGTGCCCTTTCCGACGAGGAGATGATGGACGGAGATTCCGCGAGAGATTGGAGTGGAGACGAAAACCGAAGGACATGGATCGCTCGGTATAGCTCTCTACCCATCTTGTATTTTGCTAGTAGCTAGGTTAATGGCCTGATCCGGGTTAAAAGTGCGCGGTGGTGCCGGTTCAATAGTTTTTGAAGTTTTTCGTTTCCGCATTTCCGGCGTCGGATCGACGGCCGGGGCGCCGCCGCGGACTTACAATTTTGCTGTCAGGCACCCACGTTGTCTATGACAGATGTTTCGTGCACACCCGATGCACTTAGATATTGTTTCTGTGCGCATGTATGGCACATTTATGGATTTTTATTTCCGTGCACACCAGACGCACGTAGTATTCATATGCATATTTTGGGATTGATTTCTTATGGAGCAGTATATTTTATGATATTTGCTATTTGGTTTAGTACTGAGCAGGACTAGTCAGAGGACAGTACCTGAGCATATTTTGCATGCATTGATAGTTATCGAAGAGATTTCCAAGGAGGAGGTATAGTCTCAGTATTTACCTATGTGTCCGAGATGACACGAAACATTTTATAAAGAAAACCCTTCTGAAATTGCTTTCAAAATGGCGTGACGTGCATATTAAACAAGGGATATATATATATATATATATATATATATATATATATATATATATGTAGTTATTTTCTTACAATAGACGTCCGCCACTGTGCAGTGTTGCGAACATCGCACGGCGATTTGAAAAAGGTTTGGCATGCATTGCTTTTAAATGTTTTAATGATGTATATCATGTTGGTTTTCGTATTGGATCTTGACATTGATGTCTTTCCCATGACTCCAATGATTGCGGGATGCTTGACGGAGTTTTGATTTTGAGTTATATGCTCATTTTTTTTCATGCGCATGCGTTGCGCTACGATTTGTTTTTTGTATTTATGATTTTGGAGCCCCAACGACTTGATGGTTTTTCTTAGATGTTTTAGTATTTGGTGGGAGTTTTAATTTAAATTCAAGGACCGAATTTCTTTAAGGGGGGACATTTGTAACGTTTTGAAAATCGTTTTGGTAAAATTTCGGAAAATCGGTAAAATAAAGGGGGTTTTCTGTAAAAAGTCAAAATACAAATATCTTTATTATAAAATTAAATATACATGTTCTAGCTATGTAATTGCTAGTATTTGGTTTTTATTGAGCCACTGGTAAAATTTCTAATTTTCTAAATTTTTTTCCGAAATTAATTATTTTAATATTATTTTAAGCCGTCTCTAATACATTTAATTAGCGATAAATACAAATTTGAATGGGCTAATTTTAATCTATAGAACCATGAAAACTAAAATCTAGTTAATAATATAAATTTTTAGTATTTTATTTCAAGTTCTATTTAGTTATAATCGAAGGAAACTAAAATTTTAATTATTTGAACTAAAACTTGCAGATATGTTTTTGTGGGGGGTCTTTTTGCATAGAATTTTTTTGTTCACTCTCTCACAATCTCACCCCTCACTTTTGGCCGGCCCCACCTCTACTGGACAGTAACTTTTCCCCCCTCTTTTGGCTTTAATTCATGCGAGGAAATTGTTTTATAAAGAGGGATGGATATTGGGTTGACTTTGACAATTCTACATGCACCCACACCCACTCTCTCTCTCTCTCCCTTTCCCCATTTCTGCAGTCCAAATTCAACAACCCTCCCCTTTGTTTCTCCCCTCATTCTCTTCAAAAAAATCCTCACAAATTCATCAAAAATCAAAGTATAACCTCACAAAATCAAAATCCAAACTCTACCCATTTATTTTTGGCCTATTCTTGCATAGACTGTGATGAAAAGAGAGCAAATTGGAGGCCAAGATTTTCATGCTAGATCTCTAATTAAGTGAGGTATAATCTTAGTATTTTACTTAAGTTATTGTTTAATTACTTGAATCTAGCTATTATGTGTTTAATTAGGGTTCTAAATTTCAAGTTTGAAATTTAAAGAAAAGAGAATTGAGAGTAAGTTAGGGTTTTTATCATGTGTAAAGGTTTGCAAGGTGTAGTTTAACATTTTTAGGAATGCTAAACCTAAGCTACTTGCTATATTGCTAATTGTTGCATGTAAATTGTAATAATTAAGATTTCTAGTAAACTAGGTTTTTAGAATTTAATTCAAAATCGAGAATTTAAAATCTAATTAAGGTTTTATGACATTATTAACATTATAAATTGTGGTTTAATACTTTAGTATATGCAAAACCAATCTTAATTGATGAATTGTGAATTTTGCTTTAAAAAGTGTTAAAAATTGATATTTTTTGCAAACTTGAATTTTTAATTAATGGTGATTAGTGAGATTAAAAATATGGAAGTGGTTTGTATGACCTAGTTATGATATTTAATGAGCATTTTGGCCATTGGAATCATTAAAATATTTAGATTGGATAAAACTCCAAGCTTGAAACCGAAATGAGAATTTGTGCTAACTAGGTTTTTTTAGGGGAAATAAAACGATTTGTTTAATTTGATGGTTTTGATGAATTAAAACCTATTTCTTATATAATTAGTGATTTTTTAAACCACGATTGGTGCGTTTGAGTTTTTCGCGATCACTCGGCGTTTGTACGCCGATATCGAGGGTTTTGGGGTTGATTTGTGAAAGCAACCATAGGTTTTGACCTATGTGGGATTCGTGTGTCGTTTTGGTCATGAGTCGGATTTTAATGCGATACGATGCTATATATGACATGTAGGTGCCCCATTTGGACTTCGAGACGACAAGCATGCGCGTGGCGACGTTGGCACCGGCGAGCGAGGACCAGGTGAGTAGATTTATATCTACCGGGAGAAGTCGGGTGGATGACGTATAGCACCCCCGCAGTTCGTGGTGATGTATACGGACACGTATACACACATATATTGATTATATATATATATATATATATATTGTTTGATGTTATTGATGATAAAGATGGATATTTGGTGTGATAGGATTGGTTTAGCGTTGCGAAACCCTAGAGTAGCGGTTGCACCACACATACACACACACACACCCATACTTGCATACATTCTTCTTTCATATGTGCGTTTGTAGGATTATATATTTATGTGTTCACTTGGGTATGGGACTATGTGATCATATACTGGATTTGAGGACAGTATTTGGGATTTAAGGTGAGTCGATAAGATTTGATTTGAGACCGTGAGATCGGTGATATAGCAGGATTCGTATTTGAGATACGTCATGATGTCATAGCGGATCTTTGGACGACGATACCATGTGAATAGTGATAATAATGAAATGATCGACATGTGATCGTGTTTTGAGATATGACATGTTAGGATGTTCATGATAGGCCGCATTGGGCGATGTATACTTCTTTATGATGATATGTGCCGATGATATCGGTTTGTATGAGACTGTCGATCAGTGGTCAGATCATGATTATATTGATGATATTAGTATCGTACTAGACGTAGATCAGTGCCCAGATTATGATCTTGGATAAAGAGGATAACAGATGAATAATGTGATGAATGTGATATTGACCCGTACCCAGATTTGGGATGCCGTACGACGGATTTACGTACGAGCTATATATTGATGTTTGATCCGCACTCTTGACTTGGGAATATTTGATTATAGATATGGTATCGGATGTGATATTATCGAGGCGGGATCACCGACTAATATATATATATCGACTCGGGTGTTAGGAAGTTTCCTTACCTTCCATTTAGCTTGATAGCTTAGCCATATAGTTTAGTGCAGTTGTTAGACTAGATTTATATTAAATGCAGCTTGTTATCATTGTGTCTAGTATTTAGCTCCCGCTCATTATTGTTGTTCGCTCCGCATCGCATGCTTATATTATGATTCATATTCTATTGTTGATATCATGCTGTTAGGACACCAGCACCATTACCGATGACGCGTATGTACCACGTACACTTACTTGCCGGCTCACACACATCTTCATCGGTAATTGCCATGTCACAAACACTTTAGAAAATACTATTTCATTGACATAGGTTGTTAGCTAATAGTTTAGACATGATATTAGTGTACTTACCTTATATGCTAGTTTAGACGTTGTAGTTATTACTCGCTACTTCATGCATGTTATTATTCACTTTTATGCCGCATTCATAGATTTTTATGCCTATATTCACTGTTTACATGCTATTGATGATTTGGATTCGGATTTTCATGAGATTTTCTGGATTTGGGGGAAAACCGCAAAACTTATACAAACTTCTTCTCTCTTTTTAAATAAAATGTGCTGTTTTCCCATGATGTATGAGTCATCCACCATGAGTTTGCTGATGGATTTCGAGGCCCGATTCGAGGAGTTGGATGAACCGTTTCGGGTACATGATAAATCCGGTAAGGTACCCTGGGGCAAGAAGCGCGTGGCGTTGACGATGTGAGCCTGGCAGCGGGAGGCTACTTACCGGTGATTTTACCCGACGCATCGGATATCCGGAGGATACCATCGTGGTCTTGAGATTGATGGTAGGGGCCGGTCTGGACTGACGGGGCTCTAGATAGTGAGATTGACATACAGAGATTTTGAGACATTGAGGTATAGAGATTTCGACACAGAGATATCGAGAGATTTGAATACTTGTTTTGTGTCGATGCTAGGCACTGTTTTTGATGATTTAATTATGATACCTAGTTTTTAAAAGATACAGAAATCTCACTAATTTATGAAAACGGTTTTCTTCAGTACATGCATTCTGTTTCATGCATTCATACATCATCCATATGATATATTGCTACCTGAGGCACTGACACGGGCACATGGGATTACACTTGGGTTAGATATTTACCCTAACCATTGTTATAGGCTGCTGGTTACATATTTGAGGATATATTATAATCGTTGACCTAGAATTGCGTTGTTCATGCGATTTCTGTTCGTAGATGTTTTTCTACTCACGAGTTGGCAACTCACCCCCGTTGTGCCACAGTTTCTTGCAGGTTTTTCCATACAGGTTTTTTTACGGCTTTGCTGGCACTGCTTCATTTCGGATGACTTGCTAGTAGGTGGGTTTATTTGTATCGTACCCATCATTATACTTTGTATATTATTATTTTGTTGTATCTAGAAGTTCCATCAACCAAACATGTATTTATTTCAGAGATAGAGACCAGTAATGTTTATTCTTTCGACCTTAGAGTCGCACGTTGTATTGTATGGTTTTTCTTACTGTTTTGAGTTTCCTTTTGAGTTTTGACCCCCGTCCTTGGCGTTGTATATTATATTGCTTGTGTGGTTGTGACCGTCGATTGACGAAGAGCTAGCTCCCGCTTGGGGATGCTTTTTTATTGATTTCGTATACTATTCATGTTGTATCCCGTTTGGGGGCCAGTATTTACAAAGGAGACTCTGCCGAAATTTTCAGAAAATACTTGATGTTTTTTTAAACGCATAATTCGGCTTATGCTATTAAAACTACTTGCTTTAGTTGGTTTTTCTTTCACTCTACTGCCTCTTTGGTTTTGATTTCTAGGTTTTCGGCTTACTTAGATTACGTACGCATCGAGACGTTTCGTAGTCTAAGTGCCGGTCATGTTCCGTACTTTCGGGTCGTGACAAAGTTGGTATCAAAACGTTAGGTTTTACTTTCGGAGCGTAGGATGACCCTTGGTTGATGGAGTAGGTGACTAAACTAGAGTGACGTACCGTGGGTATGTTCCGCGGCATACTTACGATACGCTACTCCGCTTAAGAAGCCTTAGGATGTACATTTCCTTGCACAGTATTATATTCCTTCCTATGATCTAGCCTCATCGGTACCAGTTATGGTTTTGTTACCACGGTTACACGGGCGTGGAAAGCTACGACTAGAGTTGCGGTCAGCACGAGCTCGTCACGAAACGAGGACTGACCAGGGCATGATTCCAGGGACATACTATTGGATAGGGAGGCTTCGTTTTATTGCGTTTTCGATCTACGAGCGTTTGATGGATCGCTTTAATGAGATTTTTCGGACGTGTAGATTAGCACCAGAGGATAGGGCCACTGCAAGAGGCCAGCCAGAATGTGATGACCGTCGATGCACCGACTATTCTTGATGATTGAAGCACTGTTCATCACGAATGAACCAGTTGTTGCGGCGAACGACGAGATATTGCCCCAGATGTTGGAAGCATTGCAGTACGAGTTGTACTTAGAGATTTGATAGAAGGTCGCTAGTCACCCAAGGTTGAAAAACTAGGATATGTGGTTCGTTCGCTACCCCGATGCGAGGTCATCAGATAGATTGATTCTAGCTAGAGACGACTTCACGCGGAGACGTTGAGAGTCGACAAAGACGATCGAATGTCAGAAACCTATTATTCCAGGTTTAAAGTTTTCGGAAAGACATGCAGGCAATTGTATGGACCCTCTAGAAGAATGAAACCCTAACTCGACTTAATGACCGTGTGAAAACTTTTGAACCTTAGGATTTATGGCAGTTCCGCGGTGCCATTAGTGAGGCTTGGGTTTGCCCTTCTATGGCTGGACCATCGATGCTGTGGTACGTACTCGATACTATTAAACTGTACCCAAGATGTTGAGCTCTTGGGGGATTATGAGATTTTGATGAATCGATCGGATGGTTTGACTTCATTCGGATGCTAAGTGGTGAGATGCATTTCTTGGGAAACTCCAGATACGAGGATAGCCATTGGAGCTCAGTCCATGTGGCCACGACGAGACGAGTCCGAAGCAGTCGACATTAGAGAATGGTGGAGTAAGAGGTTCGTACAAGATCTGGATAAGATGACGTTCCATTCCACCGATATCAGAGATGCGATATGCATGCCGAGGCATCGTACTTGGATATACCTTCCAGGAGCAGCCGCGATGCGTATGCAGCCGTTCCGGAACGAGAAACAGATATAGTAAAGGACGATGACTTCCGGACAGTTTGGCAGAGACGAGATTTGGGAGAGACCCCGACAAAGCCTTTCTGGGATGAATTACGAGAAGACTTAGATCCAGGAGTGGTCATTGTTACGCACACCAGCAGACCAGAGTTCAGGATCGTCGACGAGACATGCTATGAGTGACCACGGCAATTGGTCAGAGATTCTTGGAAGATGTGCTTGAGCGGGACTATTCCTCCATATTTGATTTCGGTATTTTAGGCGATCTGTTCGCATGATTGATTTTAGTGATAGAGTTTCATGCTATTTGTTTTCATGCACCATGGTTGCACCTACTGAGTATTTATGATTTTTGCATAGTTGTTGCGCTTGATATCATTTTCTTGCCTTGGATTCTCACGTTTATGATTTTATGGGTTTCATACAGTGGAGTTGATTTTGTGCGTATATACGTACGCGATTTGGTTTTTGCACTCGGTATGATTCACATATGCTTGCAGTGCAGTGATACGCATTTTGTGCACTTAGTTGCACTGGACTTCGATTTCGATTGTGATACTCGATGTTTATTTTGTGCACCTTATCCACCTGATTTGATTTTGCACATGTTTGGCTCTTGATATTGGATTTCATGATTTCTTGCATGATGGATGCACCTGATTTGGATTTTCGCGCATGTTGAGCGCGTGGTTTGAGATGCGATTTTGGTGCACACCAGATGCACTAAATCGAGATTCTTCATGCATGTCAGCTGCACCTGATTTTGCTGTCAGGCACCCACGTTGACTATGACAGATGTTTCGTGCACACCTGATTAAGAGGGGGGAATGTAATACCCTAGGTGGAGTTGGAGCTGAATACCACCTACCCCGTGAGAAGTGTGATGTTATCCGGTATCGAGGTGGGGATGTAACTGATACGGATGCACACGGGGACCCACCGGAACAATGGGGAGTATCGAATTCCATTCCGAAAGAGTGCACGATCTGAACTATAAATGGAATGATACCACTCTTAAAACACAGAGGCGCCTTTTGGATGAATCGGAACTCCAGAGTTTGAAGAACTCCGTAGTTCAGCGTGCTTGAGCCAGAGAAATTCTGGGATGGGTGACCTATTGGGAAGTAGCCCCAGGTTCATTCAAAGGGACAAAACCATGCGGCTTCGGCTAGAGCGGACAATATCATCTGATTTTGGGGGTGGGTCGTGACAAATATGGTATCAGAGCCGGTCCCTCAAAAAGTAGGTCTGTGGTTCGAGGACGAACCATTGTTCTAAGTGGGGGGAATGTGATACCCCAGGTGGAGTTAGGGCTGAATACCACTTACCCCGTGAGAAGTGTGATGTTATCCGGTATCGAGGTAGGGATGTAACCGATACAGATGCACACGGGGACCCACCAGAACAATGAGGAGTATCGAATTCCATTCCGAAAGAGGGCACGATCTGAACTATAAATGGAATGATACCACTCTTAAAACAAAGAGGAGCATTTTGGATGAATCGGAACTCCAGGGTTTGAAGAACTCCGTAGTTAAGCGTGCTTAAGCCAGAGAAATTCTCGGATGGGTGACCTACTGGGAAGTAGCCCCGGGTTCATTCGGCTTCGGCTAGAGCGGATAATATCATCTGATTTTGGGGGTGGGCCGTGACAACATTTCACGACATATTTGACACGAAATATTTCCCAAAGACTGCCCATTTTAACATGGAGTAGCAATTCATCCACTTACAACAAGGCTCGATGTGGAGAAAACCGCGGATGAATATGATACTGAGTTTACCATGCTTAGAAAGTAAAATATGTCTCAATATTCAATTTTCTAATATCACATATTACACTTCTAACACAAGACCGCAACAGGTTCGCTGCACACCTGATCCCGAATACTGAGATCTGGACACGAAGATTTCAGCAAAGGTTCGACCCAGAAATCCAAGCTACACTAGCTACAGAGGATTTCCCAACCCATGATCTAGCACTGAAGGCTACCTGACGCTATGAGGAAATGGTGAAGAAGAAGGGTAGACCTCAGACTACCGGTGTGAAATGCCCTGCCACTCAGATGGCAGGAGGAGTCTCTTCCAGGCCAACTTTTGCACCTAGGACACTGGGAGTAACTTTTAACCAGCCCAGTCCAAACTTTTGCTTTTACTGTAAGAGGAATGGATACCTGGCGAAGGACTGCAGGCGTGCAAACCGCCTGCGCTTAGTTTGTGGCGCATCCACTCACGCTATTGGAGATTGCCCACATCGTCTCATCCAAGCTCCAGCACCCCGACTAGCAATCACTTTTCCGCAGCAGCCAGCTATTCAGGCACCTTCACCTCGTCTTTCTCTCCTAGCTCCACCTCCCCGTGTACCTCCTGCATAGCCTCCTTTTCAGTTCCAACAGGCACAGAGGAACATGACTCAAGGACAGAGAAACTGACATAGGAATATGCCTCCAGCACGGAGGAATGTGCCTCCAGCAAGGCTTTCACAATGACTATGGAAGAAGTTGAAGCCACTGGCCAATTCATCATTGGTAACTCCCTATATTTCAAACCTTTTCAATCTTTATATATATCAATATACTTTTCCTACACCTAAACATATCCCACACAACTTAGGTACAATCTTAGTAGCCTCCCTACCTACCTTAGCACTTTTCGACACTGGAGTATCATATTGCTTTATGTCGCAAGAGTTCTTTTGAACTCATGCGATTCCAGTTAAACTGCTCGTATCCAGCTGGAATGTCAGTTCAGAGAATGGCGTTCTAAAAGCAGCTATGGGATACGATATGTATCCAGTGGTCTTCTGCAGCAGAGAATTTTATGTGGACTTCAAGGTGCTGGACATACCGAATTTCGACGTAGTCTTAGGAATGGACTGGCTGGGATCTTTCTTTGCTACCATCGACTGTCGTCAAAGGAGGGTAGTGTTCGAGATACCAGATCATCCGGTCTTTTATTTCAAGAGTAGAGACCGTACCCTGGAGCCTACAAATCTAAACCAAAGAAGGCAGTATTTGCAACACTACAAGCGGAAGAAGAAAAGCCAGAGGTGGTTCGAGAGTTCGAAGCTGTATTTCCTGAAGACATCTCAGGTTTGCCTCCCGTTCGAGCTCTTGAATTCAGCATTAATTTAGTACCTGGTACGCAACCGGTGATCAAAGCTCCGTACCGGTTAAGTCTAGAAGGATTGAAAGAGATCCGTAATCAATTGGACGAACTTCTAAAGAAAGGTTAGATTCGTCCCAGTACTTCAAGTTGGGGATCTCCAGTTTTGCTTGTGAATAAGAAAGAAGGTTCATACAGAATATGTGTAGACTACCGAGTTATGAACGAAATGACGATAAAGAACAAGTATCCACTACCGCACATAGACGATCTGTTCGATCGACTAAGTGGGTCTTGCGTATTCTCAAAGCTAGATTTTCGTTCGGGTTATCATCAGGTGAAGGTCAAAGAGTCTGATATTCCGAAGATGGCATTCAACACTCGCTATGGTCATTACGAATATCTCATGATGCCATTTGGAGTGACCGACGCACCTGCTATATTTGTGAATATGATGAACCATGTTTTCCGAGAGTACCTAGACAGGTTCGTTGTCATTTTCATCAATGACATCATGGTGTATTCTAAGAGTTAAAAATAACACGCCGAGCAATTACGGATTGTCCTGGAGATTTTGCGACAACACCAACTCTATGCCAAGTACAACAAGTGCGAATTTTGGCTAGATCAAGTTGGATTTCTCGGACACATTGTTTCGGGCGAAGGAATCTCAGTAGATTCAGCTAAGGTATCAGCAGTAAGCGAATGGCCGACAATAAAGACAGTGAAGGACATTCGAATTTTCTTGGGTTTAGCGGGATACTACTGAAAATTCATTGAAGGTTTCTCAAAGATTGCAGCATCCCTGACCAAGCTCACATGTAAAGATGAAGCATTCGTGTGGTCAGAAGCATGTGAACAAGTTTTTGTAGAACTCAAGTCAAGATTGACATCAGCGCTTATTCTTGTAACACCGGACCAATCTGGAGGTTTCGTTATGCATTGCGATGTATCCGGTAAGGGATTATGATGTGTTCTACATCAGCATGGAAAAGTTGTAGCTTATGCATCAAAACAGTTGAAAATTCATGAGCGCAACTATCCAACGCATGATCTTGAGTTGGCAGCCGTTATCTTTGCACTTAAGATTTGACACCACTATCTTTTTGGAGAACGAGTAGATATATACACGGACCACAAGAGTCTGAAGTATGTGTTTACTCAGAAGAAATTAAACATGCCGTAGAGAAGATGGATAGAACTCATTGCGGACTTCGACATCAACCTACAATATCATCCAGAGAAGGTGAATGTAATTCCTGATGTACTTAGTGTAGGGTTGCTAGGTACCGTCACAAGAGTCTATAAGGCATCAACCATACCCGATTTAAAATTTAGACGTGTCGAACAACCCAAAGCGAGGATCATTGCTAGATAATTAGGGTTAAACATGCAAGTAAACATCTTTACAACTAAGAGAGGGGGATTACAACCTTTGTAGTCCCCTCCTTCGCTTCATAAGCTCTGAGTAGTAGTCCCTTCGCCGCGATCCATGATCTCCCGGACTCAAGAGAAGCTCCACAATCCGAATGATCCATGCTTGCTTGAAGTATTCCTTTTCGAAGATGATCTACCTTGAAGTTTCTTTAACTCAAGCTCTCACTCACTAATCAAGTATTAATGAAGTGAACACCCTAATCTAATTGGCTACATTAGATGAGTATAATGAAGTAGGATTTATGCTCTCTTTTATTATCAATTTCTCACACTAATCCATCATAAAACCAAAAGCTAGAAAGCTTTTCAAGGAGGAGGAAGAAGAAGATTTCTTTTGTGATGAATAATGAAATTGTTATTCTCATTACAAATGCAACCCACGGTTAAAGATGAAAGGGCTAACCATTGTAGAGATTTAACTAGGGTCAAGGGTTTGGGTTGGGTTAGGAAATATCTCCACAAATATCAACACATAATATCTTAGCTTAAAACAAAACAAAAGCTTCTCGAAGCTTCATGAAAAAGCTAACCCAAATCAAACCCTAATCATGTTTAATCTCCACTAATCATGTTGCATTAGTAATCATAACTTGTTACAATATTTTATATCACATATATAATATATTTTTGTAACAAAAGAAAATAATACAATTAACATATATCGCATATATATCAATGTATTATCCGGTGAGAAAATGAAATAATAAAGCGAGCCAATATTAGATAATGTAACGTAATATATCACATATATAATTATATATTAAATTATCGAATCAACACTTGATCCGACAATCCGGCTATATCGCATATAACCGACTAATATATCATATACCGATTCATCGAATCAACACTTGATCCGATGACCCGGCTGATATCAAATATCGCGAGAATAGAATACGGTATCTCATATCATATTATTCTCGGTCCCGCACATATCACATATGTGCTCCTACTCCGTTTTGCCTGAGTCAAGAAACCTCTGTGTAGGACTCTAAAGAATTGTCAATACGCCGTGATGATCATATCAAACACCTACAAGCTGCAAGCGGTCAGCTAAACGTAACAGCCACCCAGGTATTGAGCGATCAGAAGATCAACAAGCAAGCATGTACATTCTGTTGTGAATCCAATCAGTAACACTCTATGTTCCCCTACGAATGGCAGCTGATACATTAGGACATCTTGCCTGAGATTCGGGGCAGATGCTATTTGGTTTTATCCATCCATCTCTCCGAAGATGCCAAGTTGATTTATGGCACCGTGTATCGGAGATTTAGATGGATGCGGCCGATGTAGCAGACTTGGTCAGATTCCCCCTCGCTTGAAGGGTTTTTGATTGTGGGAACGCTCTTCCCTGCAGGCGCAAGCCCCTACAGTTAATTATGCTACCGCATCGCGGTAACAATTTTCTCCTTCTCCAGAATTTCACCTCATGTCGTGGGTGTTTGTTTTGTTTGTAGTTGCCCGTGGATTGTATACGGAGACTATTTATTTCGTCGCCCATAGAACGTGAATTAGTCCAAATCCGTACTTTCGTAGATTTGGGTTTTGGGTTTTGGTTTAAGAATACGTTAGCCATATTTGAGGCTAAGATCAACTTAAACGTTTGTTAAGGATACGTTGGTCTAATTTCCAGACTAAGATCTACTTAACGGGATCGTCTAGATCAATTTCCAGTTTAGGGACATGGTGGTCCATTTAATATATGGCCGTCAGGGCCCGTCACCTCTCTGACGACGTTGAAGGATTACAACGACATGTTTCAGAGGAGTTCGGAGATGTACCCTTGAACCAAAATTGATTGGGGGTCTTATAGTCCAATTTGGGACTAAAGTCTGTTTGAATGTTTAAGGATACGTTAGCCATATTTGAGGGTAAGATCAACTTAAACGGGATCGTTTAGATCCAACAAAAGAGCGTTTGGGGGCTCTATTGTTCCAGTTTAGAGACGTAGTGGTCCATAGGTAGGTTAGGGACATTGCGGTCCATATTCCAGTTTAGGGACATGGTGGTCCATATTCCAGTTTAGGGACATGGTGGTCCATAGGTAGTTTAAGGACGCTTAAGTCTGTGGGTTTAAGGGCCCCACAGTCCATGTCTTAGTTTAAGGACGCATAAGTCCGCAGGTTTATGGACCCCACAGTCCGTGTTTTGGTTTAAGGACGCATAAGTCCATGAGTTTAAGGACCCCACAGTCCGCGTTTATGTGTGGTTTTCGGGACCCGTCACCTCTCTGACGTCGTTGAAGGATTACAACGATAGGAGTCAGAGGAGTTCGGAGATGTACCCTCGAACCGGATGTAAATTGATTTAGGAGAGCAATCTTGCTCAGTCAATTTAATTTGAGGACTTACGGCCATGATTGGGCTAAGTCCAGTTTATTTCTTATTTTTGGCCTATTAGACTTGTGCCCGGGCTTTGCCCATGTTTAATAATGCATAGCATTAATCTTGGTCTCTGTTGGACCTTTATTTGGGCTCTGCCCCCTTTAAATGATGCACAGCGTCTGTTCTGGTCTAACAGACCCTTGTTTGGGCTCTGCATTTTATTTTGTTTGGGCTCTGCCCTTTTATAAATGATGCAGAGCATCAATTTTATTTGGGCTCTGCCCTTTTTATTGCATTGCAATTTATTTTGGCCTACTTGGCTTTTTTGATTTGGGCCTGGCCCTTTAGTAAACATTGCTTTGCATTTGTCAGGCACTTTGCGCCAATCACTGAGCGCAAGCGCTTGTGGTGATGACACGTATCATGCAAGCGCAGTGCGCTGCGCCAGTGCGCTGTGCTTGCGCTGCTGACACGTGGCGCGCTCTGGTGAGTTGCGCCAATTTCAGAGAGCAAGGCTCTTTCTTAAAAGCGCATAGCGCAAGTGGTTCAGGTGCTGACACGTGGCGCTCTCTGGTGGCTTGCGCCAACCCAGGAGCGCAACAGTACAGTTTTTGCAATTGCAAGGCACTATTTCAATAACTTGAGAATCTTTACGATTCCAGAACTAATGGTTCATAAAAAAAGTGCAAGGTACTGTTTAATTTCTTGATCCAATTTAGATCAAAGAAAACAAGTTTTTCTTGTTTTCAGAGAACCAGTGGTTCATAAAAAAGTGCAAGGCACGTATTATTATTTGAAGATCATTGATCTTGTTCTTAGATCAATGATCTATTAGAAGAAATTCTTCTATCTTGTGAAGGTTTTTACCTTTTTCTTGAACTTTCTTCAGAGTTCTCTCTATTTTGAGGTTCTTAATCTGTCACAATGTTGATGATTTTTTTATTTGGGGTCTAGGGGCCTTTATATAGTGCCCATAAATTTGTTAAATTTGTTAAAGAGATCTTTCTCTGAGTGATTTGGGGAATTTTCCCCACCGTTGGATCTTTGATCCAAGGACTTCTGTTTTACAGAAGGCAATCTTCTTGTTTTAACAAGAACAGAAAGATCTTACTAGAATTTAATTCTGTTTGGCGTAAACGCCCCAGCGCGTGACACGTGTCAAGCAGCACAGAGCGTGTAAGCCCGCGGGGGTGCCCCGGCCGTCGATTCGACGCCGGAAACGCGGAAAACAAAAACTTTGCGAACTTTGCAAAACGGCACCACCGCGGACTTTTTACCCGGATCGGGCCATTAACCTAGCAACTAGCAAAATGGAAAAGAGTAGAGATGCAATACCAAGCGATCCGTGTCCTCCGGTCTTCGTCTCCACTCCGATCTCCCGCGGAATCTCCGTCACCTCCTCGCTCGTCGGAAAGGGCACCACGTAGCCGGAATCTTTTACGGGCTCCCGCCTCTTGACCGAGGCAACTCGGGCGCGAAGTTGGCTAGCCGACGCGTCCAAGGCTTGCTATAGAAATAGTGTAGAAGGTTATCTCTTTGGGGTTTCTTGAAGTTGCCATGATGTTTGGAGGAAAGGAATAATAAGCTATGGAGGGAATTGTGTAATTTTTGCAAGCAAGCAAGCATAAGAATGAGATGATATATTTCCACCACTAGAAAAATGATCCTCTCCTCTCACTCTCTCAAGAATGGCCGCCCCCCTTATCTCCAGAATGAGATTGGAGAGAGAAAAAGAATTAATCAAAAAAGGAAAAATGGTCACAATCATTCTAATCCAAATCAACTCCACACTCAACTCAATCAAGGCAATGGAAGTGACTAGAAAAGGATCTCATCATGAAGCAAGTCTCATCATAATGCACAAAGGCAAGAAAACCCCTCACAAATAAGTTAATTGCAAACTTGCAATTAACCCCTTCCAACGAAAAGTCCGGCCGTGAAGGAATAAAAGAAAACCGGCCGGAACGGAATGCAAACTGGCAACTTCAGAAAACCGATCCCGCAATGAATTACAGGAAAACCCCGCTACTGCAAATACATGCCCGCATTTGTATTCCCACTGAATACAAATGCAAAGAGACAAAACTACACTATCTAATACTAAGATCCGGCTTAAGCCAAAGCCGGCTAGTAAAAACTATCCGATCACGATCCGTGCAATACCGCACGTATCTAATCGAACCCTGCCATATCTCCATACGGCCTCTACAGCGTTTCGCCCGAAACTTGAGTAACTGTCTGTGTGGTGGACTCTAAAGACTCGTCAATACTGTGGCTGTGGATTTAACCACTAGCACGTCAGAGGTATAAGCCAATACGTGACGGGCCACCAGGTGTTGACCAAAAGGGACGTCGATGAGCGAACTCATCCTGACACCCTACTTAGCCTGTCAGTGACAATATCCGTACAGTCCGGTCCGTTCGTCTATGAGTATCGCATGGCGGGCCTAGGGGGTTGGTAAAAGTCAGAGCCCCAAAAGCGGTACAAGTCGTGTCGGAGTGTAGCCCAGAACACCGTGAGATACTACTGGAATACCTACCAGCAAATCTCCTGCCTTGGCCAAGGACTTTTCATGTTCTGGCTCTCCTAGACACAGCACGACCTCACCCCCAATACCGGGAGAGACGAACCCCTGCAGATCCGCTCACTGCCTCCATGTGGCTCGGGACTGTACCCAACTAAAACCTGTTTGCACGACTCCTTTGAGCCGTGGTAGGGTAGTAATCAAAGCACAGTGGGAACTCACACGAGACAAATGACGGTCTCAGGTCGATGAACTAATCTGTACACATGTCACCAGGGAACTGCTATCTGACGTCTGGTATATTCCCAACTAGCAGGTTCCCGGCGAGTCCTGTCCGGTGTACTCTGTAAGTCCATATTGCGACCCCCGGTGCTTACGGGGAGGCGGAAACGGTATAAAAGACAAATTTTTATCGCAAGAGGCAACATGGACTAAACAAGATCGGGATCGTGTCTAAACTAAACTAGCATAAACGCTAAAAGGAGTTAGCTACTCGGATGAAGGTTATACCTAAACTTGAACTCCTTCTTCTTGAAATCTTGTAGAGGTTGATGGTTCTCTTTTCGTCGCCTTCTCCCGTCGAAGATGGATCCACCTCGAAGGTTCGACCTTTGGGCTCTTCCTCGATCTTTGAGTGAACTAGGGTTTCCGGCTTGCTAAACCTTGAACCTAGAATGAGTAGAGAGTAACTAGGGTTTGCTTTTCTTTTTAAAGAGAAGGATTCTCAACACATGAGAAGGTTTCTCTTTGCTAGAGGAAGAAGAAGATGAAATGAGGAGAGAGAGAGGTTATGATAGAATGAGCTATATTTTTCTTTCTTGCAACCATAATGCCAAAAGAAAAGAATTATCTAAATGATAATAATTGAAAATAAGAATAGTTGATGGTAATTTTGGAATGACCACTATCATGCTTCTTTAAATGAAGTGTAAGCATGAATCAAGGAAGATCTTTCAAAGCATGATGGTGGTCAACATTCAACTATGGTCAACAAGTCAACCATGGTCAACAAGTCAACAAAATCTACCATAACAAAATTCTCATTTAATTACTATTATTAATAGATAATATATAAATCCATTAGGGTTTGGAAAAAGATAACTGTCAACTGTGCATACGCACCCGTTCCGAAACCCTAATGAAAACCTCATTCTCCGCCTCAAGCAACTGTGCATACACACCTGCATTCTCGTTCCGAGGAACAAGAATACCAAGATATAAAAGCAACCCTAAAACATATACCAGTATCTGGCTCAAACCAGAGCCTGCCAGTATAATCCGTCCGGACTCCAAACGTGCACAAGTGCGCGGATGAGAACGAACCCTGTCGCAAAACCATGCGACCTCTACTCTGTTTTGCCCAGAGGCGAATACCCTCTGTGTGGGACTCTAAAGACTCGACACTACGCTGGCAGTGGGTTTAACCACAGACCGCAAGCGGCACTAGCTGTGCGTAACGGTCCCCAGGTAGATGTCGACAAGAAGGCTGACGAGGTGAAACCCCATCTGAACTCCTACTGAGTCTGAATGTGACATTCTCCGTACAGTCCGGTCTGTTCGTCTGATACATCGCATGTCGGGCCTAGGGGGCGGTAAAACGTCAGTCCCCCAATAGCGGTACAAGTCGTGTCGGAGTGAAGCCCAAAACACCCTGAGATAACACTGGAAACCTACCAGTATATCTCGCTTGCCCTGGCCAGGGACTACTCGTGTAATGGCTCTCCTAGACACAGCGCGATGTCAACCCCCAATACCGGGAGAGACGAATCCTGTCTAACCGTCACTGCCTCCAAGTGCTTCGGGACTGCACCCAATCACCACCTGTTTGCACGACTCCTTTGAGCCGTGGTAGGGTAGTGATCAAAGTGCAGTGGGAACACACTCGAGGCGAAGTGCCAGTATCAAGTCAGCGGACTAAGCTGTACTCATGTCACCTGGGAACTGATAACTGACGATAGGTATAATACCAACCTGTCAGTTCCCGACGAGTCCTGTCCAGTGTACTCGTAACCCAACGAGCACCCGTATACTATCTCCAGTACGACGTACTGATGGCTGTGGGACAGACCATCTCCCACACTGGGATGAGAAGCGCATACGCTAGTCTACTCCGGAGTATCGATGCCCTGTCTCGATAGTCCTACGACTAGGGACCTGTATAAGGATGTGCCTATAGATTACCCAGCCCCCACTAGTGTGACTGCCATCACAACGCTGGTAATCAAGCAAAGATCCTAAGGGCTCCACTAGTGCGTATAAGTGATATACTGAAATAAACACAAGTACACATTGAAGTAGAAACAAACCAAGTAGCATACTACTATATTGAGCAAGATTGTTTATACAAGGTGAATATCCCAAGCTTCCATCAAGTAATATACAAACTAGTATGATACAGTAATGGCCTCTAGGGCATATACACTTACAATCTCCCACTTGCACTAAGGCCATGAACTGGCGTACCGAAGACCTATCATCTCGATCAGCCGCTCGAACTGAGTCTGGGGTAAGGCCTTGGTGAATGGATCTGCAGTGTTCTCTTCTGAAGCAACCCTCCGAACCTCGATCTCCTTGCGATCCACGATCTCCCTGATCAGGTGATACCGCCTTAAGATGTGCCTGGATCTCTGATGGGACCTGGGTTCCTTTGCTAAAGCTATAGCCCCGTTGTTGTCGCAATACAGAGGTACTGGGTCAACAATGGACGGAACCACCTGAAGTTCTTTTAAGAACTTCCTTATCCAGACAGCTTCTTTTGCGGCATCAGATGCAGCGATGTATTCCGCTTCCATAGTCGAGTCTGCAACGGTTTCCTGTTTGGAACTCTTCCAACACACCGCCACTCCATTGAGGGTAAAGACAAAACCCGACATGGACTTGGAATCATCCTTGTCACTCTGGAAGCTGGAGTCAGCAAAGGCCTCAATCTGGAGGTCTTTTCCGCCATACACCAAGAACATCTCCTTAGTCCTTCTCAGGTACTTGAGAATGTTCTTTACTGCTATCCAATGTTTCTCCCCAGGGTTTGACTGATACCGGCTTACTACACTCAGTGCATAAGCTACATCCGGTCTGGTACACAACATCGCATACATTATAGAGCCTACCGCAGAAGCGTAGGGTATAATAGACATGCGATCCCTCTCCAAATCAGTCTTGGGAGACATCTCTTTAGAGAGGGTGATCCCGTGACAAGCCGGTAGGTTACCGCGCTTGGAATCTTCCATACTGAATCTTTTCAGTACGGTGTCGATGTACCTGGACTGTGAAAGTCCTAATATCCTCTTGGATCTATCACGATGGATCCGGATCCCCAGGATGTAAGAGGCATCACCCAGGTCTTTCATGGAGAACCTGTGTGACAAGAAACCCTTGACAGATTGTAGCATAGGAATGTCATTTCCTATTAAGAGAATGTCATCCACGTATAAAACAAGGAATACCACAGTTCTCGCTACAAATCTACTATAGATGCACGGTTCATCTGGATTTTTGATAAAGTCAAATTCCTTGACCGTCTCATCAAAACAGATGTTCCAACTCCGCGATGCCTGCTTTAGTCCATAGATGGACTTAAGCAACTTGCACACCTTTCCGCTGTTCCCACTCTGAATGAAACCCTCTGGCTAATCCATATAGACACACTCCTCTAAATTTCCATTTAGAAAAGCGGTTTTTACGTCCATCTGCCAAATCTCATAATCGTGGAAGGCAGCAATGGCAAGAAGGATCCGAATGGATTTCAGCATAGCCACTGGAGAAAAGGTTTCGTCATAGTCCAAGCCAGGTCTTTGACGGAAACCCTTTGCTACAAGTCTAGCTTTATAGGTCTCAACCTGTCCATCTACACCAATCTTCCTTTTGAAGATCCACTTGCATCCTACGGGTTTTACCCCGTCTGGAGCAATGTCCAACGTCCATACTTTGTTGGTGTACATGGACTCCATTTCGGTCCGCATTGCATCCAGCCATTTTACCGAGTCTACGCTCTGAACGGCCTGCTGGAAGCTAGTAGGCTCATCATAGTCTATGATGCAATCCTCTCTATCCCCGTCTATGAGAAAACCGTAATATCTCTCGGGCGGATGAGACTGCCTACTACTTCTGCGGAGCGGCATAGGAATGTCCTGTTCATTTGAACCCTCTGGTTCCATTAAGCTTTCAGTAATAGTTTGTGGTTCTGGAATTTCTTCCAGTTCTATTGCGCTCCCACTTACTTCTTTTTCTAAGAACTGATGTTCCAGAAAATGGGCATTACGAGAAACAAGGACTTTTTGTTCCTCTGCGTAATAGAAAAGATACCCCCTGGAGTTCTTTGGGTATCCCACAAACTTGCATAGTACTGAGCGCGCCTCGAGCTTGTCCGTATGCTGCTTTTTGACATAAGCTGGACATCCCCAAATCTTCAGGTACTGAAGATAGGGTTTCTTCCCACTCCATAACTCATATGGTGTGGTAGGCACAGTCTTAGTAGGAACTCGGTTCAATAGGTATGCAGCTGTTTCTAGCGCATACCCCCAGAATGATCGCGGTAACTCAGCGTTACTCATCATGGACCGTACCATATCCAATAGGGTCCGGTTCCGTCTCTCTGATACACCGTTATGTTGCGGGGTGTATGGAGGAGTAAGCTGAGAGAGAATCCCATTCTCTTTTAAATAATTCAGGAACTCGGCACTTAAGTATTCTCCACCTCGATCCGATCTTAGAATCTTGATACTTTTGCCGGTTTGTTTTTCTACTTCATTCTTAAATTCCTGGAATTTTTCAAAAGCTTCCGACTTATGTTTCATTAAGAAGACATAACCGTATCTTGAAAAATCATCCGTAAAAGTAATGAAGTAAGAATAACCGCTTCGCGCATGTGTAGACATTGGACCGCACACGTCGCTGTGTACGAGTCCCAAGAGCTCGCTCGCTCTTACTCCGTGTCCAGTGAACGGAGTCTTTGTCATCTTTCCTTTGAGACAGGATTGACAAGTGGCATATGATTGATATTCGAACGGATCCAAATATCCTTCTATATGTAACTTAGTCAACCTTCTCTCATTGATGTGACCCAGTCTACAATGCCATAAGAAAGTCTGATTGATATCTGGAGACTTTCTTTTGTGTGTATTCTGGACATTGAAAATCTGTGGTTGGTTTAATACGTATATACCATTGCTCAATGTACCTGACCCAATCAGAACTTGATTAAGGTGAATGTTTACAACATTACTTACAAACGCAAATTCATAACCTTCTTTAGAAACCAAAGATACAGAAATGATATTACAAGTTGCGTTGGGTACAAAAAAGCAATTACGCAAAACCAAAACATGCCCATCTGACATTCCCAGGTGATAGTCCCCCACGGCTTTAGCATCCATGCTAGCTCCGTTCGCAACTCTGAGGGTCATGTCACCTGCCTTCAAAAACCTACGGTTTCTCAACGCCTGCAAAGAATTACAGATATGAGATCCTGATCCGGTATCCAATACCCAGGAAGTAGAGTTTATAGAAAGACAGTTTTCAATAACATACACACCTGAAGCTGAAGCCGCAACCTGCTTCAGTTCCTGTGTCCTGGCTTTCCAAGCCCTGCAATCTTTCTTCCAGTGTCCACTTTTGTGACAATAGAAGCATTCCTCTTTACCAACAAGCTTCCCCGCAATCATTGTTGCCTTTTCCTTTCCCTTCGTACCCACTTTACTAACACCGCCTCTTGGTTTGGCGGGGGCTTTCTTCCTCTTTCCCTTGGCTTTCGCCTTGGACCTAGAGGAAGAAGATCCTCCTACAAACAAAGCGGGTGTATCCCTACCCTTCTGTAGGGTGCCCTCTGCGCTCCTCAGCAGGTTGAGGAGTTCTGAAAGTTCAACTTCCTTTTCTTGCAAGTTGAAATTCAGTATGAACTGGTCGTAAGTGGATGGAAGGGACTGGAGAATTAAATCTGTATAGAGTTCACTATCCAACGTGGTCCCAAGTTCTGCGAGCTCCTCAGTGTAGCCAATCATCTTAAGCACGTGGTCCGCTACCGATGATCCGACGGCCAACTTTGTCGAAAACAACTTCTTCGACACTTCATATCTTGCGATACGAGACTGCTCTCCATACAGTTCTTTTGTATGGAGAAATATGGACTCGAGGTCCATATTCTCATGCCTCCTCTGATGTTCGTTGTCCATAGAGGCAAGCACGAGGCACCTGGCCTTCGCGCAATCAATCTTCCAAGTCTTACGGATTTCCTTATCCGCGACGCTGGAGGTGGGACCTGGGACGGGGGGAGCTTTGGTGGTAAGAAGATACCCCAGCTTGTCGTAAGTGATTGCCAATTTGACATTCCTGAGCCAATCTTTGTAGTTTGGCCCTGTCAGTATGTTTTTATCTAGAAGCAACTTAAGTCCAGTCATTTCGATTTGGTCGCTGCAGGGGGAGAGAAGAAACACTTAGCACGATGCTCTTGCAAGTTTAGAATGGTTTTTAATTTGTCTAAACAGGATGGCTCCCACTGTCTCTCGAATCCCTCCTCAAACCACAAAGGAAGAATTAGTCGGGATCAATCCCACCGTACAATACTTGCTTAACCGTTCAGCCAGGCCAGTGTCGGTACTTCGAGGGAGGTTTTCCAACGCTTTCGCGAAGTTCCTTAATTTAAGAACCTCTTTTCCCTGGGGGCGTAGCCCCGCTAACACCTTTCTAGGCACCTACTAGGTTTATAGCATTGATCGTTTAGTGAGAAATTTCCCGAGGAGTAGCATATACTCACAGTAGGATCGGGATCCAAATATCATCGCGTGACGAAAATGAAGGAATCCTACCATAATCATCACACTCCAAATGGTATGGAAATCTAGCAAGTTTCAGTACTTTTGAAACTCCCGATGTGGATTTTTGCCCCATGCTCTTATGACCTTGGCGTGAGGTCAAAATGTCATAAGTCACATGTCAAGTTCTTCCCATCATTATCCCGGTTGATTTGAATCCACCCGTACCTACCCTTGACGTAGGCCAAAATGGCGGTACGACTGTCTCAAAACAACGCATTCTATCTATGCAACAGATAAATATCCGGCAGCTACCAATCACTATGCCTTGGCGTGAGGTCAAAATACATAGCTTGAATACTACCGTATATTTAACTGAAATGATGGAGGGCTACGAATGGTTTTGGCGAAACCGTGAACGTAGTGAACTTGATATAATCGATGGAACGAGATAGCTTTTAGAAGGAGTGGCTCAAGCTCCGCATTTAAAAGTTAGTTTTGAAAAGAACCGAGTGGTTTTTCGAAAGTGTTCCAACGACTTTAACTTGGTTTATTATCTTGCATTAGTTCTTTTAATGCGTGATATTCTTGCATTAGTTCTTTTAATGCGTCCCATCATTTAATTCCTACCATTGCAGAAAACAACCAAAATATGACGTACGCTTATGCCATTCGCATTCGCCACGGGGTCCCGTCATCACTCGTTAGGTTACTTAACTAACGACAGAGCGGGGGCTGGGCTAGCGCGGCTGTAAAACATAAGCAACGCCTAAATAGAAAGCAATGATAGACATTACAGATCACAGATGAATACATTGGATATACTAGCAATCCGCAATCCTTTCGAGCCTGCAATGAAAAGCGGATTACACGGTCGCGGTGAATAGCCAAATACCCCACCCAAGACCCCTACGGGTGCGGCAAACTACCCGCCAAGTACTCGGCAGTTTGTGCACCCCTCCATGGGTCTATCCTAGGAGCAAAAACAGTAAAAAGAATTATACAATGACGGCTACAATCCCGACCCGGTTGTGCGGCCAAACAAATAATATTATTACATCAATTTACATTTACAATGAATGAAAGAAAAACAAAAGCTCATCTCACATCCACCCCGGCTATTCACCCGCGACAGTCCAACAGATTCATATACACAATCCAATATCAAACACAGATCATGTATAACCCCGACTAATCGACTTATAGCGATTAGCCGACGTTCAATACATGCAAGCATCACAGATATAACCAACATAGCCAAAGTGCAGTGAAGTTCGGAAAAAAAATACGGAATTATAGGACCCCAAAAGTGAATTTCTGTTCTGGAAAATCTGGGCACATATAATATATCTGAAAAATCCCAAAACCAACACAGAAGAACACTGCACGAAAAACGATGCAGAGAGGACATCAAACAGCGGCGGTTCCGCGGCCTGATGAACAGGTGAGGCCGCGGAAGGGCGGCGCTTTGAAGGAATCATGCTATCGTTTTTGGTGGGTGTTCTTAGAAAACCCTGAGCCGATTTTTGGAGTATAAAGTTTTTCATTTAGAGCAGAAAAAAAATTCAACAGAAACTTAGGGTTTTGGTTTTTCCGGTTTTGTGATTTTTCGGTTTCGAACTTCCATACACTTCGCTACCAAGCTAGTTTAAGTTTAGTTAGGCTCTGATACCACTGTAAGTCCATATTGCGACCCCCGGTGCTTACGGGGAGGCGGAAACGGTATAAAAGACAAATTTTTATCGCAAGAGGCAACATGGACTAAACAAGATCGGGATCGTGTCTAAACTAAACTGGCATAAACGCTAAAAGGAGTTAGCTACTCGGATGAAGGTTATACCTAAACTTGAACTCCTTCTTCTTGAAATCTTGTAGAGGTTGATGGTTCTCTTTTCGTCGCCTTCTCCCGTCGAAGATGGATCCACCTCGAAGGTTCGACCTTTGGGCTCTTCCTCGATCTTTGAGTGAACTAGGGTTTCCGGCTTGCTAAACCTTGAACCTAGAATGAGTAGAGAGTAACTAGGGTTTTCTTTTCTTTTTAAAGAGAAGGATTCTCAACACATGAGAAGGTTTCTCTTTGCTAGAGGAAGAAGAAGATGAAATGAGGAGAGAGAGAGGTTATGATAGAATGAGCTATATTTTTCTTTCTTGCAACCATAATGCCAAAAGAAAAGAATTATCTAAATGATAATAATTGAAAATAAGAATAGTTGATGGTAATTTTGGAATGACCACTATCATGCTTCTTTAAATGAAGTGTAAGCATGAATCAAGGAGGATCTTTCAAAGCATGATGGTGGTCAACATTCAACCATGGTCAACAACTCAACCATGGTCAACAAGTCAACAAAATCTACCATAACAAAATTCTCATTTAATTACTATTATTAATAGATAATATATAAATCCATTAGGGTTTGGAAAAAGATAACTGTCAACTGTGCATACGCACCCGTTCCGAAACCCTAATGAAAAACCTCATTCTCCGCCTCAAGCAACTGTGCATACACACCTGCATTCTCGTTCCGAGGAACAAGAATACCAAGATATAAAAGCAACCCTAAAACATATACCAGTATCTGGCTCAAACCAGAGCCTGCCAGTATAATCCGTCCGGACTCCAAACGTGCACAAGTGCGCGGATGAGAACGAACCCTGTTGCAAAACCATGCGACCTCTACTCTGTTTTGCCCAGAGGCGAATACCCTCTGTGTGGGACTCTAAAGACTCGACACTACGCTGGCAGTGGGTTTAACCATAGACCGCAAGCTGCACTAGCTGTGCGTAACGGTCCCCAGGTAGATGTCGACAAGAAGGCTGACGAGGTGAAACCCCATCTGAACTCCTACTGAGTCTGAATGTGACATTCTCCGTACAGTCCGGTCTGTTCGTCTGATACATCGCATGTCGGGCCTAGGGGGCGGTAAAACGTCAGTCCCCCAATAGCGGTACAAGTCGTGTCGGAGTGAAGCCCAAAACACCCTGAGATAACACTGGAAACCTACCAGTATATCTCGCTTGCCCTGGCCAGGGACTACTCGTGTAATGGCTCTCCTAGACACAGCGCGATGTCAACCCCCAATACCGAGAGAGACGAATCCTGTCTAACCGTCACTGCCTCCAAGTGCTTCGGGACTGCACCCAATCACCACCTGTTTGCACGACTCCTTTGAGCCGTGGTAGGGTAGTGATCAAAGTGCAGTGGGAACACACTCGAGGCGAAGTGCCAGTATCAAGTCAGCGGACTAAGCTGTACTCATGTCACCTGGGAACTGATAACTGACGATAGGTATAATACCAACCTGTCAGTTCCCGACGAGTCCTGTCCAGTGTACTCGTAACCCAACGAGCACCCCTATACTATCTCCAGTACGACGTACTGATGGCTGTGGGACAGACCATCTCCCACACTGGGATGAGAAGCGCATACGCTAGTCTACTCCGGAGTATCGATGCCCTGTCTCGATAGTCCTACGACTAGGGACCTGTATAAGGATGTGCCTATAGATTACCCAGCCCCCACTAGTGTGACTGCCATCACAACGCTGGTAATCAAGCAAAGATCCTAAGGGCTCCACTAATGCGTATAAGTGATATACTGAAATAAACACAAGTACACATTGAAGTAGAAACAAACCAAGTAGCATACTACTATATTGAGCAAGATTGTTTATACAAGGTGAATATCCCAAGCTTCCATCAAGTAATATACAAACTAGTATGATACAGTAATGGCCTCTAGGGCATATACACTAACATACTCATAACCCAATGAGCACCTGTATACATCTTAGGTGAACCAACTGACACCAGTGGCTTGTGAGACCGGCCACCGCCCCTCGTCGGGGTCTCGACTGTATACACTAGTCTACTCTGGAGAAACGATGCCCTGTCTCGAATCTCCCACGACTAGAGACCTTTTAAGGATGTGCTTGTAGACCCCAGCTCCCACTTATATGATCGCCCTCATACTGCTGGAAGTCAAGCAAGAATCCTACGGGCTTTATTAACGTGTAATAGCGACTCGAAAGGTCACCTAAAGCAGTACACGATGATAAAGATAAACCAGATAGCATACTATCATCTCGAGTAAGACTGTCCTACAGGGATAGGTCCTCCCCTCAATCATTGCAATCACGTGCCTGTGACCCAATAATTGACTCTGAGGGCACTATCTCCAACAATCTCCCACTTGCACTCAAGGCTAATTATTGCGATGTCGCATACTCACAGCCCGTGTGATACCGAACACCCAACTCCTCTACTAGTCAGTCTCACAAAGCTCGTTTACGAAACTATTGCGTTCGAGGAATAGCCTCAGTGAGTGGATCCGCTTTGATGTTTCTTTCTATGTCTCTCTATATCTCATGTTCGCAGCGAAAACTATCTCCCGAAATGAGCAATACCTGTCCTAGAATGTCTGGATGTCTGATGGGACCTAGCTCATAAGTGAACTCCAAATCCAAACTTCTTAGACTGTATCGTCAACTGAACTTAATCAGTATCCTGCGCCATGCCTTCCCTCAGTATCCACCTGGACCACCTGTCCAAAATACTGCCCCTCGTCAGAGGGAAAACTATAACTCTGACAACCACTCTACCATCCAGGTCACCTTGGAAGCCTGGAATGATAACTGTCTCCCGAAGAAGACTGCCGTTATCATATCCCTAGAACATTAACTTATGTTCTAAAACTGCTTCCGATTGTTTCTCCAGGATTGGATCAATATCAACTTATTGCACCTACTGCAAGAACAACATCTGGTGTGGTGCTTGACATCTCATGATTGACTCAATTGCCTAAGCAAGTGATCTGTCAATCATGCGTATCCCTCTCCCCTTTAGTCTGTAAGACACCTTTAGAGAGGGTGACTCCATTACCTGCAGGTACACTACCGTGCCAGGAGTCGTCTATTCTTAATACTCATAGAATGCGGTCAAGGTACCCAAATTGGGAAACCACCCAAATCTAGATCTAAAACCATAGATCTAGTAACCAGAATGTCTGATATAATATCCAAGTCCTATGTGGAGAAACTACTGTGTGACGACCAAAGTATAACCGATCGTAGTATAGGAATATCACTTCCTACTCTGTGTATGTCATCAAATACCAGGACATCACACCCTACTACCTTCTTAACAGATCCATCCCCTATTCTGATGAAGTCAAACCTATGACTGTCATGTCAGAAATAGATGATCTATCTCCGCTATATCTGCTTTAGTCTATGAATAGACATAAGCCTGATGTCCACCAATGCTTCCGCTGCTCCCACTGACTACGACAACCCTCTGGCAGAGTCATATAGGCGTACACTTCTAAAGCTAGTTTAGAATGACGTTATACTCATCCTCCCGCCGGGTCTCGCAGCCTGGAACAACAGCAATGGCAAGTGTGGGTAAACAAGAACTTCCCTGCCACCGTCCTTGAGCATACCGAAGTACCTCTCGGGTGCCGGAGGTTACCCACCTTATCTGCGGAGTGGCCATTGGAATGTCAAACCAGATCGAATCTTTAGGTTCTTATCAAATCTTCAGTAATCGTTTGCGGTTCTGGAATCACTTCCAGTTCTACCATACTCCCGCTTCTGTTTTTCTGAAAAAATCCATTTTTGATAAAACTGTGGCGAGTCAAGAACAATATTACTATTGATCTTCCAGATGGTAGAAAGTCAACCCTCGTCATAGCCCGGGTCAACCCACAAACAGTCACTACTGAAACGTGCCTTGAGTTGTCCAGAGTCTGGTTTTAAGCATAAGCCGGACAACTCCCCGTATCTTAACAATGTCAAGATATGAACTGTTCTATATCCAAGAAACGGAGGCACTGATTTAATTGAACCAGATTCAAATCATGCAGCTGTCTCCAGTGCATGTCAACTAAATGGAAGAGAGGCCGATCAGCGTCACTCAACTTAGGAGTACTTCCAATTATGAGTAACCTGAAAGAGAAGCTAGTTCTCTTAATCATTACTACCAACTGAATACCATTCACAAGTATCTACATCTTCGATCACCTTGAAGAATCCCGATACTTGCAACACCTGGTTCTCTACTTTACTCTTATACCTATAACTCCTCAAAACTTAGACCCTGTGTTTCTACGAAACACATGTCTAAGAACTAGAGAAGTTAAAAGTAAACAGAATATAGTACGAAGACCAACCCCTCTGTCCTAATGGACACTGGACAATATACAATACTCTGTATAAGTCCCCTGAGTCTGGTGACTCATTCACTGTGTGTCGTAGGTTGAAAACTGTACTTTTGGTTAAGAAGAATTACACCGCTGTTCAATGCTCCTTACCTAACCATCCACTGGTATAGGTAAATGTCATAGACATAATTTCAAAAAGTATATCTCACTCTATAAAAATAGACGTACAGATATATCAATTTGAAATTGGTGCACAACAACGGATATTCAAAACCAAATATTTGCCGACCGGCAAACAACCCAGGTGGCTTCCTCAAATATCACCAATTCCAACGAATCCCGACATAATGAGGATGGTCACCTAATTCCCAATAACTTACTCCCCTTCATTATCTGTAAAACCATACAGATGTGAGACTCATACCTGGTAAATACATACCCTGGAGCAAGTGCCTAATTGGGAAATCAGTTTTCATTTAACAGTACACAGTGAAACTGAAACATTGAGATGTTTCGATGGGGTATCCTGGTATTCTTAGTAATGCCTCTTCTATTATCCAGATTCACAACTATAACTGTGTAATTCTTTGCCACCTCTCCAAATCCCTTTATATGTCTTTAGTCATTACCTTCTGTACACCCCTTTAGGCCAAATGGTTTTCTTCCTTCCCTACCGTTCGGCACCAGCCTATGGTTTGGAAGAAGACTATCCAATAAGCATAATGGGTGTACTGTCCTAGTCCTAGGAGCACTCGCAATGCGAGAGAAGGTGAGGATAAAAGACAACCGAATGAACTTAATTCATAGGTGATTTAGGATTGACAAAGAAGTACATGGTTTGGTCGTGAATAGCAGTCGCAATTTACTTTGCCCTCTTACTAATCTTTTGCTTTGTCTGAACTTAATACCTTCTGTACACCGTTTAGGCTAATTGGCTTTCTTCATTCCCCACCGTTCGGCACCAGCCTAAGGTTTGGAAGAAGACTATCCAATTTGCGTAATAGGTGTACCATCTCCTAAACCAAGGAGTACTCGCAACCTGAGAGAAGGTAAAAGGTAAAGACAACTGAATAGTCCTATTCGTTTTCTCCAGAACCGGAAACCATCCTCGAAGTCCTTCGAGTTCGTATATAACCATACGATGGTTTTGTCCAATGGAAGTGGACGTTCGTAGTAATACGGGGTGTCCCGGAGAAAAGAGTAAAAGTAGGAGTGGCAAAGAGGTCTGCAACTCTGACAATCCAAAAGCCAGTGTTAAGAAGGTTCGGTCAATTTGGTCACTGAGTCATAGTCTAGGGTCGGGTCAATGGTCGCTGCCAGAGAGAGAGAGAAAAGAAACACTCAGCGTGCACTCTAACCTAGATCAGAATGGTTACCAATTTATCTAATCTGGAAACCTCCCACTGTAACGTCAAATTCTTCCCCAAACCTGAAAGAAGAATTAGCCGGGATAACCCGAGGAGTAAACCAACTCATCAGTGGGAATCGGGATCCAACTCTCATCGCATGATAACGTGACGGAATCCGCTCACGTTATCACACTCCAGAAGGTATGCGCATATCTGGCAAGTTTCAGTACTTTTTGAAACTCCCGATGTGGATTTCTGCCCCATGCTCTTATGACCTTGACTTTGGCCAACATATCATAAGTCACATGTCAAGTTCTACCCGTCATTTTCCTGGTTAATTTGAACCCACCCGTACCTACCCTTGACTTTGGCCAAAATGGCAGTACGACTGTCCCAAATCAACGCATCTATCTATGCTGCATATGAATACCCAACAGCTACCAAACACTGTGCCTTGACTTTGGCCAACATACACAGCTTGAATACTATTGACTATCCATATGAAACGACGGAGGGCTACGAATGATTTCTGGCGAAAACCTTTAACGTAATGAACTTGATATCGTTGAAGGAACGGATAGCTTTTTAGAAAAATATAGTAACGAAAACCTTCGCTAAAGAGGTCACTCCCGGTGAAGGGATCTCGGCTCTTTCCCCGTAGAATGAGGTGCAGGATATTCCAAATGAATACCACGATGCAAAGCAAAAGTAATCGGCTATACTGAAGTTACTGCCCTAACGCAAACTTTTGTCCAAGGGGTCACTCCCGGTGAAGGGATCTCGGCCCTTGCCTCGTCGACTGAGGAGCAGGATATTCCAACTGAATACCACTGTGCAAAACAAAAGAGAACGCCCTTGCAATAACAGCTTTTTGAAAAAGTGTTCCAACAACATCAGATTATGTTTGTTTAACTTGCATTGATCCGAATCAATGCAGTCCCATCAATTGATCACACCACAAAGAACGAAAATATACTGACGTACGTATACGCCATCCGCATTCGCCACTGGGTCCCGTCATCACTCGTTAGGTTAGCTAACTAACGACAGAGCGGGGACTGGACTAGCGCGGATGCAAAACATATACAACATCTACTAGTATATATATAATATATAATTCTTCGCTCAAGGCGTGATAAAAAATGCAGCAACACAGAAATGTATAGCAACACAGATCAATACAGATATCTGGGATCCCCGGGTTTCACAGAGCCGCTGAAACCCGACGTTCCCCTGGTCGTGTGGATAGCCTGCGCAATGAAAACCTAGACCCCTACGGGCGCGGCAAGTTACCCGCCAAAACCTGAAGCGAGGCAGCCCCCTTCAACAACGTGAATGGACCACCCAGCACTTCACGGAATCCGGTAACTCGGGCACCCCTCCTGGGTCAATCCTATATCCCCTACGAGTGCGGCGAATAGCCCGCCAATTCTAGAGTAAAGCCCCTTCCGTCTCAATGCCATGAGATGCGGGCTTGTTGCCCTCTAAAACCCGGCTATCCGTGCACCCCTCCGCGGGGTAATCCTAGTACAGAAAGTAAAATATACATACAACGGGTACATAGACCGCAACCTGGTCGTGCCCCAAAATAAAAATACAAACAGGCAGTGACGGCAGTCCACATGTCGGATGCTCGCCCCGCAATATCAAATATACATAATACAACAGAACAGTACTACAACTGCATCCAGGCTATCCCCCACGACCGATCCGCAACAACACAGTACAATCACAGAACATCAACGTGAAAGTCACGTTCGCAAATCCGTCTAACCGGGCTATAGCAGTTAGACGGGATTTACCGATCAAGTGACATTCACGGTCGCAGATATAATGTAAATACTGTGAACTGGCATGTTTAAAATATCCGATCGAACAAATTTATCAAAGTGGGCTCCAAAAGCATTACTGTAGCACTTACAGAAAATCTGGGCCCAAAATTAATATCCCAAAACCCCTATTTCCTGATCAAAAGACTACTGGGAAATTTTGGTTCAACGATTCCTTTTTACCACCGCGGAACAGCGGCCAAACCAGGGGTTTGGCCGCGTTTCCGCGGTCGAAGTAGGGAATCACGGAACCGTATTTTCCCAGAATTCTTAGAATTTCTTGTACATGCCTCTGCAACAACCTGAAAAATTTTAGGAGCTAAAAAAAATTCAACAGAGAACACATGTGCACAAAAATACGGTTTTTGGGGATTTTGTTCGATCTGGTTCTAAACGCGCTAGAGCAAGCTAGGCTAGGTTAACGGCGTGGCTCTGATACCATTGTAAGCCCGCGGGGGCGCCCCGGCCGTCGATTCGACGCCGGAAACGCGGAAAACAAAAACTTTGCGAACTTTGCAAAACGGCACCACCGCGGACTTTTTACCCGGATCGGGCCATTAACCTAGCAACTAGCAAAATGGAAAAGAGTAAAGATGCAATACCAAGCGATCCGTGTCCTTCGGTCTTCGTCTCCACTCCGATCTCCCGCGGAATCTCCGTCACCTCCTCGCTCGTCGGAAAGGGCACCACGTAGCCGGAATCTTTTACGGGCTCCCGCCTCTTGACCGAGGCAACTCGGGCGCGAAGTTGGCTAGCCGACGCGTCCAAGGCTTGCTATAGAAATAGTGTAGAAGGTTATCTCTTTGGGGTTTCTTGAAGTTGCCATGATGTTTGGAGGAAAGGAATAATAAGCTATGGAGGGAATTGTGTAATTTTTGCAAGCAAGCAAGCATAAGAATGAGATGATATATTTCCACCACTAGAAAAATGATCCTCTCCTCTCACTCTCTCAAGAATGGCCGGCCCCCTTATCTCAAGAATGAGATTGGAGAGAGATAAAGAATTAATCAAAAAAGGAAAAATGGTCACAATCATTCTAATCCAAATCAACTCCACACTCAACTCAATCAAGGCAATGGAAGTGACTAGAAAAGGATCTCATCATGAAGCAAGTCTCATCATAATGCACAAAGGCAAGAAAACCCCTCACAAATAAGTTAATTGCAAACTTGCAATTAACCCCTTCCAACGAAAAGTCCGGCCGTGAAGGAATAAAAGAAAACCGGCCGGAACGGAATGCAAACTGGCAACTTCAGAAAACCGATCCCGCAATGAATTACAGGAAAACCCCGCTACTGCAAATACATGCCCGCATTTGTATTCCCACTGAATACAAATGCAAAGAGACAAAACTACACTATCTAATACTAAGATCCGGCTTAAGCCAAAGCCGGCTAGTAAAAACTATCCGATCACGATCCGTGCAATTCCGCACGTATCTGATCGAACCCTGCCATATCTCCATACGGCCTCTACAGCGTTTCGCCCGAAACTTGAGTAACTGTCTGTGTGGTGGACTCTAAAGACTCGTCAATACTGTGGCTGTGGATTTAACCACTAGCACGTCAGAGGTATAAGCCAATACGTGACGGGCCACCAGGTATTGACCAAAAGGGACGTCGATGAGCGAACTCATCCTGACACCCTACTAAGCCTGTCAGTGACAATATCCGTACAGTCCGGTTCGTTCGTCTATGAGTATCGCATGGCGGGCCTAGGGGGTTGGTAAAAGTCAGACCCCCAAAAGCGGTACAAGTCGTGTCGGAGTGTAGCCCAGAACACCCTGAGATACTACTGGAATACCTACCAGCAAATCTCCTGCCTTGGCCAAGGACTTTTCATGTTCTGGCTCTCCTATACACAGCACGACCTCAGCCCCAATACCGGGAGAGACGAACCCCTGCAGATCCGCTCACTGCCTCCATGTGGCTCGGGACTGTACCCAACTAAAACCTGTTTGCACGACTCCTTTGAGCCTTGGTAGGGTAGTAATCAAAGCACAGTGGGAACTCACACGAGACAAATGACGGTCTCAGGTCGATGAACTAATCTGTACACATGTCACCAGGGAACTGCTATCTGACGTCTGGTATATTCCCAACTAGCAGGTTCCCGGCGAGTCCTGTCCGGTGTACTCATAACCCAATGAGCACCTGTATACATCTTAGGTGAACCAACTGACACCAGTGGCTTGTGAGACCGGCCACCGCCCTTCGTCGGGGTCTCGACTGTATACACTAGTCTACTCTGGAGAAACGATGCCCTGTCTCGAATCTCCCATGACTAGGGACCTTTTAAGGATGTGCTTGTAGACCCCAGCTCCCACTTATATGATCGCCCTCATACTGCTGGAAGTCAAGCAAGAATCCTAGGGGCTTTATCAACGTGTAATAGCGACTCGAAAGGTCACCTAAAGCAGTACACGATGATAAAGATAAACCAGATAGCATACTATCATCTCGAGTAAGACTGTCCTACCGGGATAGGTCCTCCCCTCAATCATTGCAATCACGTGCCTGTGACCCAATAATTGACTCTGAGGGCACTATCTCCAACAGAGCGCAGCGCAACTGCGCTTGCGCAACTGCGCTGACACGTGTCGCGCAGTGCACAGCACAGTGCAACTGCGCTTGTGCTGACACGTGTCGCGCAGCGCTTGCGCCACTGCGCTTGCGCAACTGCGCTAACACGTGTCGTGCAGCGCAGCGCAACTGCGTTTGCTCTGACACGTGTCGCGCAGCGCAGCGCTTGCGCTACTGTAGCGTTGCTTACTTTAATTTTTGTTTTAAATAGAGTTTTGCTCTGATTGGGCGCACTGCCTTGGGCGCTGCACTGACGTATCAGCTTTTGACACGTGGCGCGTTGCGCGCAGCGCAAGGAATTTGAAGCGTTACTTCGAATTTTGAATTTTTTGAAATTCAAACAGAGCTTTGCTCTGATTGGGGGAAACAAATGCCCCCCACCGTTGCGCTCGCGTGGCGCGCACGTGAGTGCAGCAGTGGCAAGATCCTGACCGTTGGATCAACTCAGCAGCTGACGGGGCACAAGCGCCTATATATAGGACCACTGGCCCTTAGAAAATCTTTACTATTTCCAAGATTTTGATTTTCAGAGCTTTGCTCTTGCTTAAAAACTTCAGAGCTTTGCTCTTGTTTCCAGACTCTAGAGCTTTACTCTCATTTCCAAAGTTAGAAAAACCTTAGGTAAAATTAATTTTAAATTAAATTAAATTAATTTAAATCAATCTTAACCAACAGAGCCTTGCTCTCATAGATCTTTTGATCTAAAGAAATCCCCTTTGGGGTTTCATAAACAGAGCTTTGCTTTCAAGAATTTGTTTCAAGGTTTCTTAACCCATGAACAGAGCTTTGCTCATTGACAGAATATAGATCTTTTGATCTTCTGATGATGAACTCATAAGAGTTTTTTTTATATGGATCTTTAAGATCCCAGAACTTCAATGTTTTTTTAGGAATTAATTAATTTTCTTTCTTTAATGAATTTTTTCATCATTATTACAGAGCTAGGCTCGTTTAAAGAATCTTATTCCCCTAAAACCAGAGTTTGACAAGTGTCACTCTGTGACAGAGTTTTGCTCTTAAAGAGGAGATTTTCTCATTGTCTCTAGGGGTTTTTTTATTAATGGGAATATTCTTTTGGGGATTAACTGACAATCTCATCCAATGATGGGGTTGTCTTATTAACTGACGTATTGTCATCCAGATTATGTGGATCCCCCTTTGGTCTCCTACCCACTGCACTGCTGTGTGGTGTAATTAATTTTAATTTTAATTAATCTTTAATTTAATTAATTAAATTAATAAATTTTTTCAAACGCCAAGCGTTGGAATTATAACACTAACGGCTAATTTTGTTCCCTTGCAGTGACTATGTCTTTCGATACTTCATTCCCGTTCGCTCGTTCGGAGGAAGGGTTTCGTGAAGCGCCCTTGGACCGCGAAATCCTAGCTATGATCAGGGACCACGACCCGGAATATAAGAGTCTCCACCTTTGGGGGTCGTGGTACAACCAGATTATCATGGGTCGATGGAGCTTCACGTGCGCAGTACCGTCAGAACCCATTACGGCAATTCATTATGCCAGCCCACCCCCGGTGCAGTATGCCGTGGAGATGGTTGATTGGACCTCGAAGGGCTTTCTTCATCCTGCCATAGATGCAATTCCGGTTCAGCGTCCTATGGTTTTGGATATCCTGGGACGCCGTATCTGTCAAGGCGAGGCGCGACCTTAGGGGCAATCATATAACATAGGTCTGATTCCCCGCCACCCGATCGGCTATCTGCCGTGGGCTCGCTATATCCTGTCGGCGAAGAAGTCACAGTTGATAAGGTTACGGTTGTACACTGCGGTTTATGTCTCCCTCTTCCAGTATCCTACGCTTCCCACCTGGTGGTTCAAGGCCTTTTTGGAGCAGTGGAACATTCCTACTCACACTTTCCTCGCAATGGATAGGGAAGTGTCAATTTCTCTGGAGGAATTCATAGAGGTCTCCGGTTTACTGGTTATAGGGGAGCATTATGAGGAGTTGCTTCCTACAAACGAGTATGTCTTCGGTGCTAAGCCAGCAGTAAGGGGCCTCAACCCGGAGAATGTTGTTCAACACCAATTCCCAAGTTTGATCAAAGTGTAGAACATCTATGAGGCCCTTTTCATCGAACATGGGAGTCGCAGAGTTAGCTTCGAGGATTTCATCGCTCGGTTCCTTCACCCAAACGTCCTCTCGGCAGAAGCTGCCAAGTTTGTCACCCTTGATGACCCTTTCGGTCTAGGTTTGGATAACCTGCCGGCGAAGGAAATAGACCAAAAGGGTTTTTTCCTTCCTAACTCCTCGACTATGTCTTTTGCGGAAGTTGCAGCCCCTGGGATGGACTAGGAGTCCTTCTTCTTAGGATTTCTTGGGCTGTGGCTGAGTCGATTTGCGCTCCCGATGCATTCTCGTCATATGCGGCCCTCTGTCTTTTACCCAGCTCACCGGATGACCATCGGGGTAAAAGTGGCCATTGGGATCGCCGGTTAGGCACACTTGTATCACGGCCTCAGTCAAGCGGCGGATGCTAATGAGCCTAGGGTACTGCACGTGATCTTCCCGATGCACTACTTCGTATCGTGGCTCGAGCTACACACATAGGGCGTCTTCGGCATGCACAAAAGGCCCTCGTTCTATAACAGGTGAAGCTTCCCTCGCATCATACAGTTGATTGGCGCATCAATTGTGACTCCATCGCCGTGGAATGCCAGGGGTTTACTCCTTCTCCCCCACACCGTTAGAGACGGGGTGTCTTTCATCGACAAGGTGTTGACTATTGGAAAGGCATCTACCACTGTAGTGCGGCCATTGCAAGACACTTTCAAGGATGGAGCCTTAGTTTTGACGGCCCGCGATACCCTCCATTTATATTCTATCAGACCGGGCTTCTTGGTGTTCAGGCAGAACGGTCCGGCGATTTTCATGAGATACAACCCGCATCGTTTCGCCCAACAATTGAGCTATAATCAAGGGGTACCACTGGAGGCTTTCCTATCGGAACCTACTGCTACCGAAGAAGGGATGGAGAGCGCGCTGCGTCACTTCATGCGTCTGAATACGGGTTCCCACTTTTTTATCAGTGAGCCGGCTTGCGCCCCACGACTCTTCAATGTATATACAGAATGGTACAATCATTCGACGGGAGCCGTCATAAAGGAGGAAAAGCTACTGCTGGTTGACCGTAAGGGTGTGCCTCCAGGTAGTGACCACAATGCCCCTTTAGTGCCAAGGACCCCGGTAGTTCCCCCTCTAAAAGATGCTAGAGCTGGACCTCCGCGTGCACAGAGTCCTCCACACGAATTGCCGCTTCCCGATATTGCGGATGCACCACCAGCGCCCTGTGCTCTAGTGGAGACAGTGGTTGTAGCCTCGCCGGAGTCTGGTGTGGGTGCGGACATTGGGACCCGCCGCCCCAAGGTGCCTGCAAAGCGCAAATCGATTCCGGGTGCACCTAGGGCTGATGAGCAGAAGAAGAAAAAGAAGTCGCTCTTCGAGGATGACGTCGTGTTCGGTCAGGAACCCCATGCTCCCTATGGTGAGGGCCTGAGCGAATACGGGACCAACCGGGGATTAGTCATGCCGCCGGATGACACGGACTTGGAGGCCGCCATCGTAGCTTCAGAGCGGTTGGCGAGGCGCGACACGTGGCTGGCTAAGCTCGCGCAATCAGGTAACCACTAGTCGCATTTTTTTATTGTATCATATCTTTATTATTTCCCTTGACTAACGTTTTTTTCCCTCTTCTCTTCAAACAGGCATCACCGCTGAAGATGCCATTGCTGCTTCACTCAAGACTTTCCAAGAGGAGGAACGCCTTAGAGCGTCCTTAGGCCTTGGTAAATTTCGATTCGTCAAGTCTTCATTTTCCTTGTGTTATGGTCGATCTAATCTTCCCCTTTTTCATCGCAGGAACCACAATGCCGATCCCGCCAAGTGACGCGGAGACTCTTCCTGTGCCAGTCGCCGATGTTTCTGCCTCCTCGGGGCTACCACGAGAGGCCCGTCTTGAAGAACCGATGAGAGATGCCTTAAAGGCTCTGGAGGCATCTCTGAACGAGGACGACGACACCTTTATGAAGGAAGCGTCGAAAAGGTCCATCGCGACAGCCCGGGAGGAGAGGAAGCGGTTGAGGCGCGAAGCGAAGGCACGCAGGGCTGCCTTGGCCATTGGAGCGGGCCCAAGCACCGTCCCTCGTGCCGATACTCCGTCAGAAGAGCCCCCGGTCGCCTTGTCTACAGCTTATAGATAGGCGGTGCGCGCCAATAGGGAGGCTAACGATAAGTCCACCTCAGGTAATATTTCTTTCAGAACTTTGTTGTAAGAATTATGAAGCTGTCGGTTCTTATATGTTCTGTCCTACAGGGCCAAGTCCAACCGAGGGGGAGGCGGAGACCGTTGAACCTGAAGGGCCAGAGGAAGAGGTATTGGTCGAAGACGAGCCGATGGCAGACGACACAACCGGGATGGTCGGGCCCGAGCTAGTGGCTGACAAAATGGTCACGTCCACCATGCCTGAGCAGGTGGCCGATGCCGAGCCCGAGCTAGCAGCGGACGGAGTGCCTGAGACCGATGACCCCGTGGCGACGGCGGACGAGACAGCCGTGACTGCTGAGCCCGAGGGAGTAACGGGTGAGGTGGACATGATTCGTGAGGACGAGCCGACCGCTCTTTCTCAGGAGTCTGGTAATGCTCCGGTCATAGCTCTCCCCGCCTACGGCCCTCCGCCGTCTCCTGGCCTTGCGAGCACGACGACGGCCCCCGTGGAGTCTGGGGATGAGGCCACGGGTGGTGGACTTATGTCGCTGGAGGAGGGAGACGCCTCTGTCTCGGTTGGAGGCTCATCAGGTAAATTTCGGATTACCGTCCCCCCTTTTTTATCTTGTAATCTTTCCTAACAGGTTTACCCTTGTTTTTTAACGCAGGTGTAGGCAGTGCCGATGCTCCATTGCTCGAGGGAGCGCCGTCAACTACTACCTTGGTGGTGGTCACCTCTCAGCCTTCTCTCGTACCATCGAAGATGTTGGAAGGTATGGGGTCGCAACTAATTAGTCTTATCTTTCAGACGTATAGTTTATGTACTGAAGTCGTGCCGTTGTGTCTTTTCAGGAGTACTTTTTGACCATCTTTATCAGGTGTTGCTCCCACACTTCTCCTTCCCATCTGAACTCGCTTCTCCTTCTGGTGGCACTGGTGAGTATAGTTTCCGACTGATATCCTTCTTTTTTAGTGATGGAATTATTTCTAACTTCTTCTCATTCTGGTTACAGTGCTACAAATCGAAGGAGGAGATGAAAGATTGGTCGCGCCACCGGCCCTTCCGGCCTTGCTACCTGCTGCAGCTGGTATAGTAGACTATCTTATCAAAGACTTTTTTTTACATTTCTTGAACCGTCATCTAATCGCATTTCGTCTTTTCAGCTGTCGTTCCGACCCCGGCGCCCTTTGAGTCTTGCGTTATAATGCCGGCAGGCCCTTTCTTGAGACATCCATCTTCGAAAGGCGCTGAGAATAGTCTGCGCATGGTGAGCGACTACATTGAGGAACTCGACGTCTAGACTCCTACGTCTGTTGCAGATTTTGCTACGGCGGTTAACCCGATGCTGGTGATACTCGTAAATTTCCATGACGAGGGCATCGTTGTGTCTTGGATTAACCACTGCAGGGAAATCAAGGCCTGCCTGCATCAACTGGAGTTTATGCGCCCTGCTCCCGAGACCTTAGCCGTAAGCAATCAAAGAGCAGCGTGGATTGAGCAAAGCGCTTCTTACGTCCACCACTTGGAACAAGAAGCGGCTTTAAGGCTGAGGGAATACCAAGAGACCTCGAGCAAGACGGCTTGTCTGCGTGCTGAGGTTGAGGCGAATGTTGCACAAGTGAAGTCTATCTTTGAGGGCCTCCTGGAACGCATCTCTCATGGGCTAAACTTGAAGCGAAAGCTTGAAGTCGCCGAGCGTGACGCCCCAGGACGCGAAGCTGCTCATCAGGCCGTTGGGGAGTAGCTTGCATCCTTGTTGCAGCAGCGGGCTCAAGTAGAAGCAGAACTGGCGGTGGTGGCCGATCAGGAGAAAGCATGGAAGGAGGTGTGCGAACAATTGATAGGGCTATACAAGACGCTTCCTTCCCAGTACCTGCCCTTGTATCAATATTCTTGTAAATTTTTTTTTCGAATAACATGTACCCATTCTTTATTCTTTTGTACGATTCACCTTGTACTTGATTGAATTAATAAATAAAAATACACGTTTTTTTTTCTTTGCAATGTCTTGTATGCTTTTTTGCTTTCTCCCTTTCTCTTATTATCAGCATTATGTCTAAATAAACATGGTTGACAGATAATAGAGTAAGCATCTTAGTTTCTTCCAAGTGATAGCGATGGCTTAAGCCGCAAGTTCAAATCTGCCACTTAAGAATTTTTAACTCTATGAGCCGTGAGGGTCTCATAGAGACTTTTCTCCCTATGGATCGAGAGGATCTCGTAGGTGGATTTTCTCCTTAGGAATCATGAGGATTCCTAAGTGTATTTTCTCTTATAAGTCGTAAGGATCCTATAAGAGAATTTTCCCTCTTATGAGTCAAGAGGACCCGTAAGCGGTTGTTTCCCTCCTTGTCGAGATACGACTTTGGAGAGTGAGACCCGTGAATAGTATGCAAGAGACCATTTTGGGCCAACTTGTAGGGTCCCAGTGCTTAGGGAATAAGTTTTTTACTTCTTACTGCCTAAGGCTTTATCTTACGAGTCGAGTCGCATCAAGACGTTCTCGCAAAGACATCAATTTCTTCACGAGTCGAGTCGAATCGAGCATTTCTCGCAAGAATATCATAACGTCACAGTAAACTTCTGCTCTTTACGACAGAAGTCCGTTAGGGTCTGTGGTACTCAGGGTTTTGGCCGTCGTACCATCGCATAAGCTGATATATTCCTCGATAGGCGATCGTGTTGTTCGAGTAGCCCTGCGACTACCGTGTCTCTGATCCCTTCGGGGGCTGGACAAGACGTCTTCAAGCAATCTTCCTAGGCAGTTTGACCGTCGAAAGAGCAAGCGCTAGGAATTTTCCATGTCGCTTTTTACTTGACGTAAGGCTCATTTTGGTGAGCCCCGATGAGTCATAACCACTCCGCGCTGGTGTGGGATGATCTCCGATAGTCTTTCAGGTTTTATGTGAGTTACCGTCAAGACCCTGAAGCTAGGAATTTGGCCTTTGCTTCGTTTGCTGGCATCGCGTATGCTGTATCGAGACGAATGTCGCGGTGGGAACTAGGGATTTTGCCGTGGCTCCGTTTGTTTGATTGTCGCGTCTGAACCCTGCTGGAGGAAGAACGCTGGGGTGACATCTCGTCTGCTGTATCGAGACGAACGTCGCGGTTGTCTCTAGGTTGCCGGTGAACCGTCGATGTTTGGAACTAGGGATTTTTCTGTGGCTCCATTTTTTTGATGATATTGCGTCTGCTGTATCGAGACGAACGTCGAAGTGGTGACCGTTCCGCACTGGTGTGAGACGATCTCCAGTTGTCTTTCAGGCTTTATATGACTCGCCGTTAAGACCTTGAAGCTAGGAATTTGGCCTTCGCTTCATTTTCTTTGGCACGTCCGAACCCTGTTGGAGGAAGGGCGCTGTAGTGATATCTCGTCTGTTGTATCGAGACGAACGTCGAGGTGGTGACCGCTCCGCGCTGGTATGGGATGATCTCCGATGGTCCTTCAAGTTTTATGTGAGTTACCGTCAAGACCCTGAAGCTAGGAATTTAGCCTTTGCTTCATTTGTTGGCATTACGTCTGCTGTATCGAGACGAATGTCGCGGTTGTCTCTAGGTTGCTGGTGAACCGTCGAGGTTTGGAACTAGGGATTTTGCCGTGGCTCCATTTGTTTGATGATGTTGCGTCTTCTGTGTCGAGATGAACGTCGAAGTGGTGACCGTTCCGCACTGGTGTGAGACGATCTGCAGTTGTCTTTCAGGCTTTATATGACTCGCCGTTAAGACCTTGAGGCTAGGAATTTGTCCTTCGCTTCGTTGGCTTTGGCGCGTCCGAACCCTGTTGGAGGAAGGGCGCTGTAGTGACATCTCGTCTGCTGTATCGAGAAGAACACCGAGGTGGAGCTGGGATTTTGCCGTTGCTCCGCTTGTTTGACCATGGGGTCTTTCATTGGCGTTGTATCTACATCTTGATGGACTGTGAAGGAACGCCGTTGTTAACATCTTGTCTGCTGTATCGAGACGATTGTTGAGATGAAGCTGGGATTTTGTCGTCGCTTCGCTTTGTTTCGACCGTGAGGTCTTTTGTTGGCGTTGTATCTGCATCTTGATGGACTGCGGAAGAACGCCGTTGTTGACATTGCGTCCGCAAAATTGCGACAAATGTCGAGATTGTCTCTAGGTTGTCCATGAACCGTCGAGATTTGGCTTCGCTTTCTGATGGAGTCTGTTGGGAAGGTATGGTTCCCTCTTTGTTTATGCCCCTGGATTGTATACAGGGATCGATGTGATCTCACCTGTAGGGCATGAATTTCGTTATATATATTTTTCATTTTATTTCCTTCTGCAATGCTCTATCATTTCAGCTTTTATATCATGAAGGTCGCGATTGCCCAATCATTTCGGCTAATTATTTTATTTTCACTCGCTGCTTTTTATTGCGAGTTGCCCAATCATTTCGGCTATTTTGCATGCCTATATTTTTACTTGCTGATTTTGTTGCAAGTTGCCCCATCATTTCGGCTATTTTGCATGCCTACATTTTTACTTGCTGATTTTGTTGCAAATTGCCCCATCATTTCGGCTATTTCATATGCATGTGTGGCTCGCTGATTTTTTTTTATCGCGAGTGTGGAACTTGGAATCTGACGCCAATCTCGGCATCAGCATCGCTACAACTGGAATATTGCCAGGAGCGAATCATCATTTGCTGTGAAAAGGCTTGGAATTTGATATCGGTTTTAGGCATCAGCATCGCTACAACTGGGATATCGCCAGGAATGAATCATCATTTGCTTCTGTCGATATTGAACAACGGTGGCTTAGTAAACAGGGTTAGGATCCTGTCAACTAAGGCTTTTGACTTCATGAGCCGTAAGGGTCCCACAAAGGTATTTCTCCCTACAAGTCATGAGGATCTCGTAGGTGTGTTTTCTCCTTAGGGATCGTAAGGATTCCTAAGTGTATGTTCCCCTGTAAGTCGTAAGGATCTTACAAAAGGGTTTTCTCCTTATAAGTCGAGAGGACTTACAAGGATTGTTCACCGTATGGACATATCCCCAGTCACGGGTGGGACTTGGTTAGGGAAATGTTTATTCGCGCCTGTGGATTGTATACGAGGGTCAGTATTGAACCACTTGTAGGGCAATATCGAAGGTTATGGGGGTTGCTTAAGCACAGGTTTAGGTCTCTGTAACTTAAGACTTTCAAATCTTATGAGCCGTGAGGGTCCCATAAGAGAGTTCTCCTTACGAGTCGTGAGGATCTCGCAAGTGTAATTTCTCCTTGGGGATCGTGAGAATCCCTAAGTGTGTTGCTCCCTTGTGAGTCGTAAAGATCTCACGCAGGTGTTTTATCCTTACAAGGTCGAGAGGACCCTGTAAGTGTCCTTTAACGAGGTTGCGCCCTTTCGAGTTTTCACAAACACTCGCCGGCAGTCCTGCTGTTTTTACTCACGGAGCCCTTTCGGGTTTTCATTCGTGTCCATTTTTGTTTATGGACGTACCATTTTTTTATCCTTTTTATTCTTTTTTGTAACGAGGTTGCTCCCTTTCGGGTTTTCACAAGACTCGCCGGTAGCCCTGCTGTTTTTACTCACGGAGCCTTTTCGGGTTTTCATCCGTGCCCATTCTGCTTATGGACATACCTTTTTTTTATTTTTCATTTTTTTATTCTTTATTCTTTTTTTTTATCTCGTCCGCCTGAGGTTGCTGCGGTAGTAGTTTAAAGACATTTCGGTCGTTTGCAAGTTTTAGGACATTGCGGTCCATCATTAGTTTAAGAACGTTTCGGTCCGCCGTTGCCGTGTTTGAGGCGAATCTTTAGTTTACTGACTTTTCGTTCTATGGGGCTTTCTCTATGACTGAGCATGATGCCCCCGGCGTATCCATCTTTCTCAGAGCGTGCGGTTGTGGCGGGCTCACCTTCCATTTTTCGGAGATGACGAACTTACCCTGTTGGTATTGGTCTTCAACCCAGTTTTTGAAGACATAGCAGTTCTCGATCAGGTGACCTACCATTTAGTGGTAAGGGCAATAATCGAGATCGTTAACATCGCCTGGCCGCAACGGACGTTTTGGACTCGGCAGATTGATGAGTCTTGTAGGGTTCCTAGGCACTCTAGTGAAGTCTCACAAGTGATCAAACATGCACAAATCAAATTTTACGGGTGCCTACAAACTCGACTACGGATCGTTTACTAGATATTTAGGCGAAAACATAAACTAGTTAACATTTTAAATAAGGGAACGGATATACAACCTTTGTAGATCCGGTCCACCACCTCCACGGCTCCGCAATGAAGTCCCCTCGCTGTCCAAATCATGTCTTGGGCTCTAGCGTCGGCATCATCGAAGAATGGGCGGGCTTGATCGTCGGTTCGATGCCGAAGATGATCTACGTCGAGGCATCGCTAGAACAAGCTCCAACTTCACCAAGTCGGAAAAACTTGTGAAGGAAACACCCTATACTACTTGGCAAGAGGTAGAGGATGAAGAAATAGGAAGTGGGTAAACTTTAGTTTTGGATTTCTCACTAGACTTCATGACTTGCCATTGGAGTAGCAAGCTTTCTTCAATGTTGAAGAAGATGAAGAAGAAGAAGAAGATATGATAACTTAATTTAAAAAAGAAAAGAAAATACAATACTTATCATATCTTTGACCATGGTTTAGTGTAGAGACTTAACTTAGGTTAGATGAGTGGTTAGGGTTAGGCATGAGACAAGAATGGTGACTAAAACAATGCTACATGAATCTTCAACTAAAAACAAAAATAGCCACCATTCATTTCTCATTTTCTTTTTCTTTTGAAATAAATAAAATAAAAAGATAAATGAATAAGATGAAACCCTAATCACTAACTAACCATGGTTTAATACTTTACACAAAACCAAACAAGAATGTATCATCAAACATGATACAATCATGTGCACAAAGAAATATATCACATATACAACTTGCACAATTCAAGTGAGAAAATCCTTTTAAAGTGAACCAATACTAGTTAATGCAAAGTAATATATCAAATATATAATTATACATTAAATCATTAAATCAACACTTGATTCAATGATCCGGTCATGTCGCATATAACCGGCCAGTATCCTATGTATCGGCTTATCGAATCAATCCTTGATTCGATAACTAGGTTATATCGCATATAACCAATCGATACATAGATCGTGAGAATGGAATACGGTATCACATACACGCATTATTCTCGGTCCCGCACATATCTCATATGCGCTCCTATTTCGTTTCGCTTGAGCCAGGAAACCTCTGTGTAGGACTCTAAAGACTCGTCAATACGCCGGCAGCAGATGATGATCATATCAAACACCCACAAGCCGCAAGCGGTCTGCTAAACGTAACGGCCACCCGGGTATTGAGCGATCAGAAGATCGACGAGCAAGCCCGCTCACACTCCTGCGAATCCAACCAGTAACACTTACCGTACGGTCCGGTCTGTTCGTCTGATATGTCGCATATCTCGCCTAGGGGTGGTAAACGTCAGACCCCAATAGCTCGATAAGTCATGCCGACTTGAGGTCCATAACATTCGTGAAAATACTGATAACTCTTACCAGTATATCACTGCAACCCTGGCCAGGGATTTCCTGTTATGGCCAGTCGAGCATAGCACAACATCAACCCCCAATACCGGGAGAGACGAATCCCCTCCTATCGCTCATTGCCTCCATGTGAATCGGGACTGTACCCAAAAACCACCTGTTTGCACAACTCAGTAGAGCCGTGGTAGGGTGGAAATCAAAGCACAGTGGGAGACACACAAGACTCTATGACGATCTCGGGTCAACAGACTAAGCTGTACCGGTGTCACCAGAGAACTGCCATCTGACGTGAGGTATAATACCATCTGGGAGTTCTCGGCGAGTCCGTTCAGTGTACCCAGTCTCCACTGAGCACCCGCATACCATCTTCGATGTCAAACACCAATGGATATGGGATCATCCATCGCCCATCGCATGGGTCGAGAAGATATGCGCTAGTCTACTCTGGAATATCGATGTCCCGTCTCGATATTCCCTCGACTAGGAACATTTCAAGGATGTACTCTTGGACTACCCAGGCCCCACTAGTATGATCTACATCATAGTCCTGGAAGTCGAGTACACATCCTATGGGCTTTATCAACATGTAATCAGAGAGACAGAAAGTATACATGTTAAGATAAAGAGCAACCAGATAGCGTACTATCATGTCGAGCAAGAAAGTCCTACCTATATATGTCCCAGCATCCACTACAATATACATCCAATGTACAGTAATGGCCTCTAGGGCATACATATAACTAACAATCTCCCACTTGCACTAGGGCCATCTTTAGCAGTGGTTGCAGTATCACATACTCAACCATCCCCTAAAAGTCTCTCTTTGGGAAAAGGGCCTTCCTGAGTGGATCGGCCGTGTTGTCCTCTGAGTCTACTCTCCTTACCTTGATCACCCTGGAGATCAACTATCTCCATGATCAGGTGATGCTGTCTTAGATTATGTCTGGGTCACTGATGGGACCAGGGTTCCAGGGCCAAAGCCACACTTCCATTGTCATACAATGGCAGGAACCTAGTTCATCCTATGAACCAATATACACCCAAACTGCCTCTTTGGTAGTATCATTAATAGCGTTGTTACCAGCCTTTATCGTCTAGTTTGTCACGGTATCTAGCTTGGAAATCTTCCAACATACCGTCCCTCTATTGAGGGTAAAGACAATGCCCGTGACTGATATTCAGTCGTCTTTATCACCCTGGAACACTTCCAGTGATTCTCCTCAGGATCGATTGATACCATCTCACTACATCTAGTGAGAATCCTAACATCCAATTACATCTATCTCATAGATGAAAACTCAGGATTTAGGAGGTATCACTTTGATCCTATTTGGGGAATCCTAGTGATAATAGGAGATTGACCGATCGTAGTATAGGAAACTCTTTTCCTATCAAGAGTATGTTGTCTACGTACAATACGAAGATGACCACCTTACTCTCTACTACCCTTTTGTATATACAAGGTTCGTCTACTATTTTGATGAAGTCAAGCACTTTGACCATCACATCAAAATAGACGTTCCATCTCCGCGATGCCTGCTTCATTATGTAAAGCAACCTGCACACGTTTCCGCTGCTCCCACTATTTACGAAGACCTCTGGCTGTGTTCTTATAGACGTTCTCTTCTAAATCAGTATTTAGAAAAGCAGTCATGGCACCCAACCGCCAGATATCGTAGTCATGGTATGTAGCCGTGGTAAGTAGGATCTGGACAGACTTAAGCATAGCTACTGGAAAAAGGTTTCATCATTATCCATGCCTGGTCGATGACGAAAACCTTTAACAAGTCTAGCTTTGAAAGTCTCAACTTTTCCATCTAAACCAAGTAATCTTCTCAAGATATACTTGCTCCTGATGGGGATTTAACCCTTCAGATACAGCAGCTAAAGTCCATACTTTGCTGGTGTACATGGATTCCATCTCAGATGGCTAAGCATCCAGCCATTCTTACAGAGTCCCTACTCTCGATGGCCTACTCGAAACTAGTTGGGTCATCATCTCATGATGCAATCCTTGCTCCCACTGTCATCGAGAAACTGAGGTATCTCTCAGGCGGATGAGGAACCCTACTAGATCGGCAGAGAGGCTGAGGTTCGTCAGAAACTATAGAATCCTTTGGTTCTGTCAAATCATCAACTGCAGTTTTGTATAGCCGGAACCTTTCCAGTTCAACAGAACAGACCTTGCCTCGATCTTGTCCGGATTTTGCTTTAAACATAGGCCGGACAACCCCAAATCTTAACTTACTTAAGAGATAGGATCTTCCCGCACCATATCTTATATGGAGTGGTAGGCACTGATTTGATTCGAACCTAATTCAATAGGTATGCAGCTTCTCAAGTGCATAACTCCCAAAAGGAAATAGGTAACTCAGTAATACTCATCATAGAGCACACGATATCTAATATTGTGTGATTGCTCCGCCCCGATACATCGTTGTGCTGTGGTGTATTCAGAGGAGTAATACTGAGAGAGAATCTCATTTTCCTTTAGAATAGTCCAAGGATTCCATGCACAAGTATTCTCCTCCCTGATCTCATCATAGGACATAATACTTATACCCGGTTATTGGTTCTCTACTTCTAACTTATATTCTGTGAATACCTCAAAAGGTTCGGACTTATGTTTCAACAGGAACATATGACTGAATCTTGAGAGATTATCAGAGAATATAATGAAGTAAAAAGAACCAGTCCTGGCATGTGTAGACAGGAGACCTTACATACATCATCATGTATCAGTCCCAAGAGTTTACTAACTCTTTCTCTGTTTCCAGTAAACAGAGTTGGTGTCATTATATCTTTGTGACATGACTGGCAAGTTTCACAAGATGTAAATTCAAACTGATTTAAATATGCATCTAAATGTAACTTCAGCTAGTCGGGTCGCATTGATATGACCTAGTCTACAATACCTCAAGAAGAATTCGTTCATTTCTGAACTCTTCCTCTTGTGTGTGTTCTGTATACAAGGAACTGTAGTTTGATTTAGAACGTCAATGCTTTTAGACAACGTGCCTGAACCGATCAACTTTTGATATAGGAAATGTTCAAAACATTATCCAACAATACAAAATTATATCATTTCTTTACTAATAAAGAGACTGATATGATTTTGTATATCGGGTTCGGTATCTAATAGCATTTGTTCAGAATCAATGTATTAGTAATACAGGGTGACAGTGACCAACAGACTTGGCTGCAACACTTGCCCCGGTTTCTGTCTCATGAAACTTATCACCCGTTCTCAGTTTTTCTACCTTTTTGTAGCCCTATGTAACAACTTACATATCTGCGATCCTGATCCGGTATCATATACTCAGGATGCAGAGGATACTGAGAAACAGTTCTTTGTAATGAATACACCCGAAGGAGATGCATCATATGCACTTTCCTCGTTTGGGCGGCATAGGAATTTTGGTATTCCCCTATTTCCTGCTCTGTCTTATAACAATTATAAGTTGGAGCGGGACCAACGTTCCCCAGCTTAGTATAACAAGCGGGTTCGATCAATACATCCGTATTATTATCTAGATTAAGGCGTGATATGGTCGCTACCAGGAGAGAGAGAGAAGAAAACACTCTGCGTGCGCTCTTGCAAGATCAGATTGGTTATATATTTTATCTAATCAGGATGGCTCCCACTGTTTTTATCAAATCTTCCTTCAAACCCTAAAAGGAAAGACTAGCCGGGATTAATTACACTCTACAAGTTCGCCAATCTTTCAGCCAGGCCAGTGTCGGTACTTTGAGGGAGGTTCCCCGTGCTTTCGCACGGACCTAATTACTGTAAACCTCGTTTTCCCAGAGGCGTAACCCCGTTGACACCTTTCTAGACACCTACTTGATCGGCTAATTGCAAAGTGCAAAACTCTCCCAGGAGTAACAATTACTCGCAGTGGGTATCGGGATCCAACTATCATATAGAAGGTATGCAATCTCATTGCAAATTTCAACACTTGAAACTCCCGATGAAGGTTTTTACCCCTAGCACCTATGACCTTAACTATGGTCAACAAATCATAAGTACTAGTCAAGTTCTACCCGTCATTTCGTGATTAATTAGACCCACCCACATGACCCTTAACTAAGGTCAACAAAGTCACGCGACTGTCCTAACTAATCGCATTATATGCGGTGTAGGAAGACATCACTTAGCTACCGTACACTGTGCCTTGACTATGGTCAACAAACACAGCACGAATACTAAGTACTCTACTTCCTAAAATGACGGAGGGTTGCGGCTGGTTTTTGTGAAAACCTTTAACGCTTTGAACTTGATCTCGTTGCGGAATCAAATGGTTTTTAAATGGAATGTTTTTGAGGCTTTTCTAGTTTTGCTAAAGGGGTCACTCCCGGTGAAGGGATCGTCGGCCCTTTCCTCGTTGAATGAGGTGCGGGATATATCATATATATCGCTGTGCAAAGCAGAAACTATAGAAGCGATCAAAAGACAAACCGAGGGTTGTAGCATCTGCCAGTTATTGCTAAAGGAGTCACTCCCGGTGAAGGGATCTCGGTCCTTTCCTCATCGAATAAGGTGCAGGATGTTCTACAAGGAACACCACGATGCAAAGCAAGAACTGTAGCTACCTGTTTTTATTTTGAAATTCGATTCCACAACATCAATTAGGTTTATTTTCTTTCATTAATCTCATTAATGAATATCCCATCATTTAAGTCTACCTAACCATCACAGATAAATATAACGTACGCTTATGCCATCCGCATTCGCCTCGATGTCCCGTCTGCACCGTTAGGTTAGGTAACTAACGCCAGAGCGAGGCAGGGCTAGCGCGGGTGTAAAACATAAGCAACGTCTATATAATATATCATATATACTATATATAATATCTGTCACAGAACATCACACGATCACAGATAAAACACAGCAGAAGAAACATATGAAATATTGGATATACTAGGATGTCCGTGTTTTCAATACGAGCCAGTATAAAACACGGATTCCACGGTCGTGATGAATATCCAATCCCACACCCCTAGACCCCTACGAGAGCGGCAAGCAACCCTACCAATTCTAGGGTTAGGAGACCCGGACTCGACTCCTCAAGTTGGTCTCCCACTGGACCCCAGAACCCGGTTACTTGTGCTCCCCTCCTTGGGTCTATCCTAGTGCAGAAAAGTAAATAATATACAACGGGTGACGACTTCCGCAACCTGGAAGTGCCCCAATAAAAGAATATTACATACAAGTTTTTACATGAATGAAAATGAAAAACACTCATCTCACATAAAAACCCCCGGCTATTCAAACACGACGATCCAATATAACATATCCAACAACACATAACATCACATGTCATCAACGTAAGTAAATATGCGCATCCCAATTGTCGTTGACATATAGCAACGAAACCGGCGATATCACATATTACACTTACGGTCACAGAAAAGAAAGTGTAAAACTACAACAGTTGGAATCCGCAACCACCTCAGACATCGCATGCCTGACAAAATGAATTACTTAGACATCACATGCCTAACAATTATAAACCCCGCATTTTAGTCTCATTATCGAAAACTCTTTTCAATATCAAGTCGGGAAATTCAACAAGATTCCCGACATCCTGATCGAATGCTCGTCGCAAACTTTAGTAGGCGGCCGCACCCCCGATACCGTCGACGAAGTGCACCAAGGCGGAACACCGCTGCCGCGAGCACCCGAACGGATGCTTTCGGCGACGGGGTTCTCCTGCATTCACTTGGTCGGGGCTATGGAGTGAGGCTATCTATTAAGTTTACCGGCGAGTATCCGCGTTCACAACGTGATTGCAACGGACTTTTGATCACATCAAAATTCCGTGGCAACCGATCAAGTGAGACTAAACTGCTATGTTTATAATATTCATTCCGTTATCTCATAACTATTTGTGAATTCCAATTATTGTATCACATTCCGGATAAATAGAAAATGCTAAACTTTTCGATCGAACAATCGAACACCCAAGTTTTCCCGATACAGATCAACACATGAAACAAGTCTAAAAACATTCAGTTCGTGCCTCAGTACCAACGGTCCAGCCGTAGAAGGGTCAAGCCAACGCCTCACATGTGGCACGCCGTACTGCCCCAAACCCGAAGGTTCAAAGGGTAGTTCAAGACGGTCACATAATCGAGTTAAGGTTTGTTGTCTTCTAGAGGGACCATCGTGTTACTTGCACTACTTAGAACGTGATTAAACTACAGAAATATCCAACACTTGGAAATTTCCCGACAGGGGAAAAATTGGGTATTTATATCCGGTCGAACTTTTTAACATATTCAAAAAATTATCCGGAACGACACATAGACAAAGTTTGACAATCCGATCGAATGTATGAACTCCCAATACAACCTAAAATACTCAACTCTTGATTTCAGATTAAAAATTCCCAGGAAAACCATCACTGAAAAATAGGAGTTACTGTGCAAAATTCAATGGCAGATAAGACAAAAGTGCGGCGGAAGGGCCGCATTAGTACGATAATGCCGCGGTTCCGCCGCACTTTAGAAAGATCATTAGGTAATTTTTGCATCGTAATTCTTATATTTACCTTCTTGTTTTTCTGCATATTTTTAATTTGCAAAAATCCACATTTTACAAAAATGTCCAGAGAGCATTTTAAAGTCGGGGTTTCGGGTCGATCGGACTTCTAACTCCGTCTATGCATCGCCTAAGGCTCTAGCTAGGCTCTGATACCACTGTAGGGTTCCTAGGCACTCTAGTGAAGTCTCACAAGTGATCAAACATGCATAAATCAAATTTTACGGGTGCCTACAAACCCGACTACGGATCGTTTACTAGATATTTAGGCGAAAACATAAACTAGTTAACATTTTAAATAAGGGAACGGATATACAACCTTTGTAGATCCGGTCCACCACCTCCACGGCTCCGCAATGAAGTCCCCTCGCTGTCCAAATCATGTCTTGGGCTCTAGCGTCGGCAGCATCGAAGAATGGGCGGGCTTGATCGTCGGTTCGATGCCGAAGATGATCTACGTCGAGGCATCGCTAGAACAAGCTCCAACTTCACCAAGTCGGAAAAACTTGTGAAGGAAACACCCTATACTACTTGGCAAGAGGTAGAGGATGAAGAAATAGGAAGTGGGTAAACTTTAGTTTTGGATTTCTCACTAGACTTCATGACTTGCCATTGGAGTAGCAAGCTTTCTTCAATGTTGAAGAAGATGAAGAAGAAGAAGAAGATATGATAACTTAATTTAAAAAAGAAAAGAAAATACAATACTTATCATATCTTTGACCATTGTTTAGTGTAGAGACTTAACTTAGGTTAGATGAGTGGTTAGGGTTAGGCATGAGACAAGAATGGTGACTAAAACAATGCTACATGAATCTTCAACTAAAAACAAAAATAGCCACCATTCATTTCTCATTTTCTTTTTCTTTTGAAATAAATAAAATAAAAAGATAAATGAATAAGATGAAACCCTAATCACTAACTAACCATGGTTTAATACTTTACACAAAACCAAACAAGAATGTATCATCAAACATGATACAATCATGTGCACAAAGAAATATATCACATATACAACTTGCACAATTCAAGTGAGAAAATCCTTTTAAAGTGAACCAATACTAGTTAATGCAAAGTAATATATCAAATATATAATTATACATTAAATCATTAAATCAACACTTGATTCAATGATCCGGTCATGTCGCATATAACCGGCCAGTATCCTATGTATCGGCTTATCGAATCAATCCTTGATTCGATAACTAGGTTATATCGCATATAACCAATCGATACATAGATCGTGAGAATGGAATACGGTATCACATACACGCATTATTCTCGGTCCCGCCATATCTCATATGCGCTCCTATTTCGTTTCGCTTGAGCCAGGAAACCTCTGTGTAGGACTCTAAAGACTCGTCAATACGCCGGCAGCAGATGATGATCATATCAAACACCCACAAGCCGCAAGCGGTCTGCTAAACGTAACGGCCACCCGGGTATTGAGCGATCAGAAGATCGACGAGCAAGCCCGCTCACACTCCTGCGAATCCAACCAGTAACACTTACCGTACGGTCTGGTCTGTTCGTCTGATATGTCGCATATCTCGCCTAGGGGTGGTAAACGTCAGACCCCAATAGCTCGATAAGTCATGCCGACTTGAGGTCCATAACATTCATGAAAATACTGATAACTCTTACCAGTATATCACTGCAACCCTGGCCAGGGATTTCCTGTTATGGCCAGTCGAGCATAGCACAACATCAACCCCCAATACCGGGAGAGACGAATCCCCTCCTATCGCTCATTGCCTCCATGTGAATCGGGACTGTACCCAAAAACCACCTGTTTGCACAAATCAGTAGAGCCGTGGTAGGGTGAAAATCAAAGCACAGTGGGAGACACACAAGACTCTATGACGATCTCAGGTCAACAGACTAAGCTGTACCAGTGTCACCAGAGAACTGCCATCTGACGTGAGGTATAATACCATCTGGGAGTTCTCGGCGAGTCTGTTCAGTGTACCCAGTCTCCACTGAGCACCCGCATACCATCTTCGATGTCAAACACCAATGGATATGGGATCATCCATCGCCCATCGCATGGGTCGAGAAGATATGCGCTAGTCTACTCTGGAATATCGATGCCCCGTCTCGATATTCCCTTGACTAGGAACATTTCAAGGATGTACTCTTGGACTACCCAGGCCCCACTAGTATGATCTACATCATAGTCCTGGAAGTCGAGTACACATCCTATGGGCTTTATCAACATGTAATCAGAGAGACAGAAAGTATACATGTTAAGATAAAGAGCAACCAGATAGCGTACTATCAAGTCGAGCAAGAAAGTCCTACCTATATATGTCCCAGCATCCAGTACAATATACATCCAATGTACAGTAATGGCCTCTAGGGCATACATATAACTAACAAGTCTGTCGCGCACTTCCAGCTCGAACAGTCTCCTTGTTTTATCTTGAGGAAATGAGTAAGGACGTTTCAACTTTTCCTGGAGGGGTTGCTGCTTGTTATTTCAGCAAACAACCGGTCTAGGGCCACTCAATTGCTGTTGAGTATTGGCTACGAGGGCTGTTTTTCCCTTCTCTTTATCCTTTTTGCTCGATCTTTTGTTTGCGAGGCCGAGATTTTTTTCGAGTAGCGTGCGATTGCACGGCTGAACGTTCTCGCAACTCCTCAATTCTTTCATTTTTTAAATGGATTCCTTGAGGAGAGGGTTGAGGGCAGCTTCTTCGTCAGAGTCGCTTCCGAAGGTGATAATTTGCGATCCCTTGGAGTCGGCTATGTAACAGTCGTCGGCAGCTCTTTTGCGCTCCTCTATCGCATTTTTTTGATGTCTACGAGCTTCATGCTTTGTCCTGTTGAAGTGTTACTTTTGAGCGACATACCCTTGCCACCAACACTTAAAGGAATCGCAATCTTCGGTAGGATGTATGATCTTCTGATGATATAAGCAGAACTTAGGATGCATCTCTACTCCTCCGAGAGTATTTTCTTCAGAGGGTGGTAGCTTCATTCCCACTGATAGGGTATTGGCGAACCTTTTCCTCGTTTTGAATTTGTTTTTATCCGCAGCGGATGACTTTTGATTTGACGGGAGTGCCTCGACTCTTTGGTCCAGTCGTCGGTGTTTGGCTCCTTCCAGTATGGCCGTCTCACGCTCTTGATTGGCTTTAACTTTCAGACGAATCTCATTCAGGAAGGCATCGATCAACTCGTCTAACGGCCGCGGAATTTCTGGTTCAGGATCCGCCCTCGGTTTCTCGGCGCAAGGAGCCTCTTCATCATCCACCAATAAGTGAGAGATCACATGGAAACTCGCTACGTAGTCTTCGGATTCATCTGATGAGTCTTCTCCATCGTTTTCGTCCTCAACAAAAGAACAAGCTGCCCCCATCGTGTTCGTCTTCTTTGGAGTATGCGGCTATGGAGGGTTTACCTTCCAGTTTTCAGACAGCGCGAACTTTCCTTGTAGGTACTGATCCTCAATCCATCCTTTAAAGACGAAACAATTCTCGATCGGGTGACTTACCGTTTGGTGGTAAGGGCAATAATCGGGACTATTGAGATCGCCTGGCTGCAACGGACATTTTGGATTCGGCGGATTGATGAGTCTATTGCGTACTGCCAGCTCAAACAGTCTTCTCGTTTTATTCTGAAGAAACGAGTAAGGACGTCCTAGTCTCTCCTCGAGGGATGGGCATGGACGCCCGTCATTTTGGCGAACGACCGGCTTTGAGTTGTTCGGCTACTGTTGAGCATTGGCAACGACGATCACTTTCCCTTTTCCTTTCTCATTTCGAGAGTCCGGTTTTGGAGGAGACGGTCCATGGCCCATCTGGTCCATTTGGGCTAATTTGTCGATCAAGGCCTGGAAGGTTGTCCACCTAAAGAACATCATAAATTGTGAGATGGTCGCTTGCGGATCAAGAGTGCCCACGAACATGCCTACCGTAGGTGCCTCTTCTATGCGTTGTTCGCATTTCGACCATAGGTTCCTCCATCGTATTGCGTATTGGACCCACATTTCGCCGGGCCTTATCCTGGTGTTTATCAGTGCTGTTATCGGGGTGCGTTCACTAGCACTCGCGAATCTTTGTGTAAATAGTAGCTCCATCTCCGCAAACCTTTTTTCGGAGTCGTTAGGTAGCTCTGAATACCATTCAAAGGCCGTTTCCGCTAAGCTGCTGACGAATTGGCGAAGCAGCAGTTTGTCGTCGCCTCCAGTGTTGCCGCATAAGGCCCTGAATTGAGCGACATGTTGATGGGGGTTCCCTTTCCCCTTATATACGTGGAACTTAGCGATCATATATCCCGGCAGGTAACTGATTTGGTCATACCAGTTTGGATAGGGTCGTCCGGGTCTAACAATTTAGGCAGCCGCTTCATTCGCCTGATGAGCCCGTATTTGCTGAGCAATATAATCATCGAGCGCGGCCTTGGAAATGGTTTCATCCTTGGCTGCTGAAAGAGCCGGCGAAGGATTAGATGTCTCCCTTCTATCGTCTTCAACAATGATTGGAGGGTCATCAGCTGGAGGGTCCGGCTGTAACATCATCCCTACCATATCTTGGAAGAGGAGCGCCATTTGTTTTATGTTATCCGCTTGCTCTGCGGCTTCTTTGTCCTTCTTTTCGAGGAATCTGCGTAAGTAATCAGCATCAGTCTCTTGTTCGTGACACTGTTCTGATGACGCCTCCGAACTTTCTTTTGGCTCGGTAAGTGTAGCGATTGCAGTCATCATTTCCTGAAGCTTCTGTTGCTGCTCCTGGGCTTTTGTCACGGATCGAGTGAGAGGTCGAGGACCAGTCAAAGCACGGCTTTTCTCCTTTCCGGAAGCCATATAAACAGTGTGCCCCACCATGCCCCCAGACTTGGGGCGTTTGTGCTCAGCACTTTTACGGTTCGCCAGATTCACAGGGTTTTTTTACGGCCTCCTTTTCTTCTGAGTGATTGACGTTGAGGGAGCCGTTGCAATGGGCACCCATCCAGCTGCTGCTTTCTCCGACTTGACAGAGTAGCCCTTCTCCTGCTGATAATTCATCTTTTTCTGTCGGCGGAGGTAGTCTTGATCGATCACTGACTCTTAGACTTGACGCCAGACCTTGTAGATTTTAGAGGACAACCGTTGAGGAGGCTGCTCTAGCTTTTTCTCTGGAGCATTCTCCGCAAGTGAAGGTGTTCGTTTCAACACCGCAGTAGGAGAGTTTCTGCGCACCGTATTTAGCAATTCAAAGCTGTTCCCAGTTGGAACAGCAGTATCGATCCCCACCGTTGGAGCTGGTGGAGTAAATCCAGAGGGGGGGTTGCCCCCAGCATTCCTCACTCGGCGCCAATGGCGACGTCGAGTGTGTCGTGCGGATAGAATTGGTTCATCCGTAAGGGTGACCTCCTCATGCCCCCTGTGTTGGTCAAAATTTGCTGGTACAAGCCTTTTAAAGACCGATGTCCGTTGAATGGGGACGGCCAACCTGTCAAAAGCAGACTCCCGAGCAGGGGAAGCAACCTTGGTGATTTGGCCTGAAACTGAAGCAGGGATAGCTATCTTCTGGTATTGTTGGCTTTTTCATGGGCCCATCTGAGCATCGGCCCAGTCTGTTAAAAACTGAGGCATTAGACTTGGGCGACCCGTTGAGAGGGGCCGCAGTAGTTGTAAGCTGATTGTTACGAAAGAGAGTGTGTAGTTTAACCGCAATCAGAATGGTGTCGCGTGTAGCTAGACCGAGATGAGTACGGGTCGTCCTCTGGGAAACGTGAAACCTTTTACTTTTACTTTAGATGTGTTGAGAAAGAGAGGAGGGATAAAGAATTTTATAGAATGGTTTCTAGATCTACGTTAAACAAGAATGTAAAATATAGATCTAGATTATTTTAAAGATGTAATTAATATAATAAGAGGGCTTGTAGGGTTCGTTACGATTTAGTAGTCATGGATGATTCATTAAAAGTTACCATTTTTATCCTTTAATAGATTTAAAACTAGAACGACGGTGATGCGTGTAGATTAGGGTTTCTGGAAGGAAAAGGAATCCCACTCTTAACCCTTATCTCGACACGGAACTCCGTTCATATCTAGCCTTTACCAAAACAATCATTAATCTAATCTTTAATCGCGGTCGGAACTAACAAAGAATTGTTAGCGCGCCCGATTAGGATGTTAATGATTCTTTTGATAAAGTTCATAAACTTTATAGGACTTAAAAAGGGTTTAGGGATATTCATCATCCATTAGCCTACCCTAATCCTACGAACCCTAACAAGCGGAGAATTATTCGCGCATGTTAGGAGAAAAAGAGATGGAGAGAAAATGCATAATTAAACTACAAAGAAATAGAATAAGAAAAAGAACTATCTTTATTAATCAACAAGATTCAAGTACACTTTGATTCCTTAGAAAATGATTACAAAAACCTAGTTTGCTTCTCGATCTCTTCTAAGGAGGTAGATGAACCGTTGATGATCAGCCTGGATGCGTGAGCCGTCTTGGACTTCGTGATCTCGTCGGCTTGGTAGCTTTTCCAAGAGGCTCTCGGTGCTCTTTTATAGTGCAAAGCCAGAATCTTTTAGTTGGAAACTTGGTAAAATTCACCAAAGATTGATACCCAAAAATCTTGCCTTCTAACTCCATAATATTGCGGCGGATCCGCGGCAAATGGGGGCTAAGGCCGCGGATCCGCGGCCAACGGGTGAGATCTCTTGATCAAAATTCTTGTGCTTTCTTCTTGTGACAAGTGTCAATCCTAGGCACCTTCATAACTCAAAAATCTTCTCTCGGTTGCTTCCAGACTTGGTCTCCAAGTTTTGCTTCTTAATTTGGCAAGTTTTCTTCAACAAATTGATTTGTTTGATAAATTCTTCATAACAACTTGGAAATATTCTGTACAACAACTCAAATAAGATTTTAGTAGACTTTGTTCTACTAGGATTAGATCAATAATATTATTTGCATACATTTTCCTACCAAATGATAATTAACATGTATTAACACATGGAAAATAATGTTTTTACACATAAACCCTCATGTGTATAATATATTATAATAAAGTCCTTTTAATATGAAAATGGTAGGAAAAATGTAATACAAATGTGCGGTTTTATCAACTGAACAAATACCCCCAAACTTATCTTTGATCGTCCCGAGCAAACTAGTTTATTTAAGAGGAGAAAAAGAAAGGAGAAAACTAAGCACACTTTCGTTGGCAGACACGATTGCACTGAGCACGTGCAACAAGTCGTTAAACCTCTAGGTATCCTTAGTAGGAGGAGTGTTGTCTCCTGAGGGTTTTCAGCGGATTACACACACAAAATCCAATAACAAAAGAAAGATGGTGAAATTTACATATAAAGATAAGAACCATAAAAGAAAGGCCTTGAAAAGAAGAGTTTCCAACTATACTAGCTTTTCAGTTGTCATGAGCCCTATCTTAATAGTCATGAAAAAATGTTAGAAATCACATCATCCCTCAATAAAACATCGTCTTTATTCTTCATTCCTACCTTTCATCCAAACATTGATCATATAACCCCACGTGTGTGTAAAGAACATCCCTACACTCGGAGAATTCAATTCAAGCTATCATACTCTTGTCCATCTACCTCAGTACTTTTTAATTTTATGAATACTTAGGTTTGCTCACACCTTTTCATGCGACCGTTAATACTTCTTGAGGTACTAACCGACCGATTACTCATGTGCTTGCAGATTCGGTGATAATATTTTCCTCGTCTTGCACCACCAAAGGCTTAACAGTGACTCCCAGACCAGTTGGCCTTAGGGCACTAGGTGAAGAGGCACCCTCGCTATATTTTTTTATTACTGCCTTGGCGCTAACAAAACCAGTGTTCATTTTTTTCTTTTCACCATTTTCATATTTTCTTCATATTTTTTTCATTTCCTTCATACTTTGGCTTTTAGAAAAGAGCATTTCAAGGTATCCTCTACTATCCCAAGTTTCAAGACGTGTGTAAGTGCAAATAGTAGGGTATCAACATTCAAATGTTTGGCTTCCAGAATAGAAACTATTTTTCAGACTTATTTTTATCCTCAGATTAGTGACTTCCTTCATCTTACTAACCCTTGGGACAACAGCTCATAACTACTTATTACCAGTTCGTTTAAGAAAACTTCTAATTTTCTTGGTTTTCTTAAACTATTCCTATCTTTTGGATGTAATTTTTCACTTTCTATTTTTTGTTATCAAAAAAAAAATTTGTGCTTAAATATAGTATAATGCAAAGTATGTGTAAATAAGCACAAACCTCCCCCAAACTTATCTTTGATCGTCCCGAGCAAACTAGTTTATTTAAGAGGAGAAAAAGAAAGGAGAAAACTAAGCACACTTTCGTAGGCAGACACGATTGCACTGAGCACGTGCAACAAGCCATTAAACCTCTAGGTGTCCCTAGTAGGAGGAGTGTTGTCTCCTGAGGGTTTTCAGCGGATTACACCCACAAAATCCAACAACAAAAGAAAGATGGTGAAATTTACATATAAAGATAAGAACCATAAAAGAAAGGCCTTGAAAAGAAGAGTTTCCAACTATACTAGCTTTTCAGTTGTCATGAGCCCTATCTTAATAGTCATGAAAAAATGTTAGAAATCACATTATCCCTCAATAAAACATCGTCTTTATTCTTCATTCCTACCTTTCATCCAAACATTGATCATATAACCCCACGTGTGTGTAAAGAACATCCCTACACTCGGAGAATTCAATTCAAGCTATCATACTCTTGTCCATCTATCTCAGTACTTTTTAATTTTATGAATACTTAGGTTTGCTCACACCTTTTCATGCGACCGTTAATACTTCTTGAGGTACTAACCGACCAATTACTCATGTGCTTACAGATTCGGTGATAATATTTTCCTCGTCTTGCACCACCTAAGGCTTAGCAGTGACTCCCAGACCAGTTGGCCTTAGGGCACTAGGTGAAGAGGCACCCTCGCTATATTTTTTTATTACTGCCTTGGCGATAACAAAACCAGTGTTCATTTTTTTCTTTTCACCATTTTCATATTTTCTTCATTTTTTTTTTCATTTCCTTCATACTTTGGCTTTTAGACAAGAGCATTTCAAGGTATCCTCTACTATCCCAAGTTTCAAGACGTGTGTAAGTGCAAATAGTAGGGTATCAACATTCAAATGTTTGGCTTCCAGAATAGAAATTATTTTTCAGACTTATTTTTATCCTCAGATTAGTGACTTACTTCATCTTACTAACCCTTGGGACAACAGCTCATAACTACTTATTACCAGTTCGTTTAAGAAAACTTCTAATTTTCTTGGTTTTCTTAAACTATTCCTATCTTTTGGATGTAATTTTTCACTTTCTATTCTTTTGTTATCAAAAAAAAAATTGTGCTTATATATAGTATAATGCAAAGTATGTGTAAATAAGCACAAACCTCCCCCAAACTTGTTTTCAACAGTGTCCTCACTGTTGCTGTCTGCTGGATCACAAAAACCTGTAAGCTTGGAAGGACATTATTAATGGGGGCAAGAATATATGAAAGTGAAAATGCTCCCCCAAACTTATTTTTGGCTCACAAATTTGAGGACAAAAGTTATGATTAAGAGCCAAAAATATAACCCCCCTCAAACATGAGTTAGACAATATGAAGCATTTTAAGAGGGGGTGAGTCATTTGGTCAAAGTAAGGCTTTACAAAGACCAAAAGTTAACACCAACCATTCAAAGATTTTATCAGTATATCGTATAGGTTGGTGGAAGAATGTGTTGTATCGACTCAAGAAAAAGTGGGGAAGGGATAAGAGGTGGTCTGGAAAGGGTTTGAAATTAGAGAAAAGAAAGAATAAGGATGAATGTGAATGATTAGAAAGAAGGAATGGTGACGGTTCAACCTCTAGAGGTGGAGATTGATCAATCACAAAATCCGTAATGTTTAAAAATTCAAGTTCGTCAGCAAAAAGTTCTTCAAAACTTTTGTCGATGATGTGATTGAACATTTTGCTGTCAAAGAGTTTTGTGCCAGAGTTTATTCTACTTGATTTATCAAAAATCATTGAGGTAGAGGACTCGAAAAAATCATCTACCTCATTTTCAAAAATATCTAAATCAAGTTGAATTTCTGGTATTATTGAACTTGAATTAACGGATTGTGATTTATCAAAACTCACTGAAACTATAGGAACAGAAGAAGAACCGGAGAGAATAGAAGGTGAAATGGGTAAACAAATTGGTGTGTCGAGTGTTGCTGAACCAGATATGGAAGATGGAGGCTGTATTTCGGTCTGATCTTCGGGTATACCATTATCATCAACTTCAAGACATATTTGGGGTTCGGGAAGAATTAAAGGCTCAAGATGATGACCACAAGGAAGTGAAAGGATTTGATGAATTGGTGGGACAAAATCATCCAAAATTTCTGGTTCATCAATCAAAATATCCCCAACGTCAATCACCTCATTCAAGTGAAGGGTAAAATTCTTAAACTCCTCATCAAAAGTATGGTTTTCAATCAGTTTTGGTTCAAGAGTGGAGGTGTAGAGATCACAAGGGTTGGGTATGGTTTCACTTGAAAGGGACCCTTCACAGTTGGGTAAATCAAACACTACAAAGTCACACAACTTATCAGACATTGTACTTGATGAATCTATGAAACTGGAGTTGTGGAGTTCAGTTTGGAATGGGGAGGTTTGATTAGGAAGGGTGTACAGTTCTGTCTTACTACGCAAATCCTTCATAATTTGATTCGTCAGTTCCATATATTTTTCTAATGTCTGCTCCAGACTAGTCTTGGGTTGATAAGGGGTTTCAGTATACGATTGAAATTCCTGTGGATAATTAAAACTCCCAAATGACTGATTAGAAGAACTGTCTAGAGTAGGTGGAAATGTCGGATTGGATTGATAGGAACAGAATGGTTGCTGAACTTGGGTAGGAGTAGAAGAATATTGATATGGGTTAGTTGGTTGGCTATATACAAACCGCATATCAAACTCTTCTCCGGACAGTGGTGGTGATGGTTGATATTGGTCCGGGTTGAAACTTTGGCCTCTAGACCTAGCTATGTGCTCAGCAATGGACATTCGTCTAGGGGCTTCCTCACTCTGGGTATGAACTGAAACAGGTGTCGGATTAGGATACGGTTGATAAGAGCTAGACTAAGGTGGCCAACTGTTTCTTCCTGCTTGTTCTATATGATCTCTTAAGGACATGGAAGAGCCGGACGGTATACCGAAGGGATTTCGAAAACAAGATATATCTGGTTGTGGACAGCAAATCTCGGCAAGTGTTCTTCTGTTTAGGTCACCCATTATAAGAAGAGAAGAAGGGGGAAGGGGTAAAAAGGAGAGAAAGTAATTGGTTTGTTTTTTTAAAAAAAGGACGGATTTAGACAAATCATAAAAATGCACAACCCTAGAACTATGGTTACCTAGGTCCAGTCTCTAGACCGCTCCTAGACTTCCAAAGGACAAGCCACAGGATAAATCCTTTACCGCCTCCGTACTACCCTTGTAACCAGGTAAGTGCCAGGTAAGTGGGAAGGAACCACGTCGTGGGCCTAATTAAAAACCACTAGCCTTTGTCACACTTTCCTAGGCACTACAAAAGTAATGCGGATAAACGATAGATTACCCACGACCTTCCTCTGTCCTTATTGAGCGCGACAGTCCTTAGAGTCTGGTCTAGATATTTTTTAAATTAATGAAGGGTCGATCTATATGCTCGGTTTGTGATTTGTGGGGCTTAGGAAGGGTGATGAAATCCCCACCTAATCTTGATTTGGTCCTTGCCCTTTAAAGATCCGTATTAAAATATGCAAAAACAAACTGAAAAATAAAACTTTACAAAAAGATGTTTGAGCGGCGATATTTTGCAAAGAATACTGCAGAAAATAGATTTTATTGGATTTTAGAGGAGAGAGAAGGGAGTTAGAATCTTACCAGAGAAGTGTGAACCCTAGATCTCCTGTTTCCTCAAGTCCGTGACTCCAGATTTCATCGCAAAAATTCACACAATAATCGTTAAATATACAATTTGTAGTTTTATTTTAATAATGATATGACTCGTCTAAGAATTCTACACAAATAGTAAAAATAAAAAATTACGCACGTTTTCCCGGCAACGGCGCCATTTGATTGTTACGAAAGAGTGTGTGTAGTTTAACCGCAATCAGAACGGTGTCGCGTGTAGCTAGACCGAGATGAGTACGGGTCGTCCTCTGGGAAACGTGAAACCTTTTACTTTTACTTTAGATGTGTTGAGAAAGAGATGAGGGATAAAGAATTTTATAGAATGGTTTCTAGATCTACGTTAAACAAGAATGTAAAATATAGATCTAGATTATTTTAAAGATGTAATTAATATAATAAGAGGGCTTGTAGGGTTCGTTAGGATTTAGTAGTCATGGATGATTCATTAAAAGTTACCATTTTTATCCTTTAATAGATTTAAAACTAGAACGACGATGATGCGTGTAGATTAGGGTTTCTGGAGGGAAAAGGAATCCCACTCTTAACCCTTATCTCGACACGGAACTCCGTTCATATCTAGCCTTTACCAAAACAATCATTAATCTAATCTTTAATCGCGGTCGGAACTAACAAAGAATTGTTAGCGCGCCCGATTAGGATGTTAATGATTCTTTTGATAAAGTTCATAAACTTTATAGGACTTAAAAAGGGTTTAGGGATATTCATCATCCATTAGCCTACCCTAATCCTACGAACCCTAACAAGCGGAGAATTATTCTCGCATGTTGGGAGAAAAAGAGATGGAGAGAAAATCCATAATTAAACTACAAAGAAATAGAATAAGAAAAAGAACTACCTTTATTAATCAACAAGATTCAAGTACACTTTGATTCCTTAGAAAATGATTACAAAAACCTAGTTTGCTTCTCGATCTCTTCTAAGGAGGTAGATGAACCGTTGATGATCAGCCTGGATGCGTGAGCCGTCTTGGACTTCGTGATCTCGTCGGCTTGATAGCTTTTCCAAGAGGCTCTCGGTGCTCTTTTATAGTGCAAAGCCAGAATCTTTTAGTTGGAAACTTGGTAAAATTCACCAAAGATTGATACCCAAAAATCTTGCCTTCTAACTCCATAATATTGCGGCGGATCCGCGGCAAATGGGGGCTAAGGCCGCGGATCCGCGGCCAACGGGTGAGATCTCTTGATCAAAATTCTTGTGCTTTCTTCTTGTGACAAGTGTCAATCCTAGGCACCTTCATAATTCAAAAATCTTCTCTCGGTTGCTTCCAGACTTGGTCTCCAAGTTTTGCTTCTTAATTTGGCAAGTTTTCTTCAACAAATTGATTTGTTTGATAAATTCTTCATAACAACTTGGAAATATTCTGTACAACAACTCAAATAAGATTTTAGTAGACTTTGTTCTACTAGGATTAGATCAATAATATTATTTGCATACATTTTCCTACCAAATGATAATTAACATATATTAACACATGGAAAATAATGTTTTTACACATAAACCCTCATGTGTATAATATATTATAATAAAGTCCTTTTTAATATGAAAATGGTAGGAAAAATATAATACAAATGTACGGTTTTATCAACTGAACATAAGCCGATCAAAGACCGACTTCATCGGAGCTTCTTGCGATGGTACAGGAGCGCTGAAGCTTGTTGGTGGGATCATGGTCCCGAAGAATAGTCCAGTGGTGGCTTGAGTTACCTGCCCCACTGGCATCTTGAAAAGAGAGGCCTCTTGGGGCCCGTAAGTCACTCCTCCAGCAGGGACGGAGCGAGAGTTGCAGCTGCAGGTAGTGCAGTTTGAAGCCATTGATCTTCTGTTTTCTACACAGAGCAAGACACCAAATCTAAGTACCTTGAATCCACAGGAAACCAGAGCAAACCGCTATTTTGTTCGCGAACACGACACGTGAAGTGTGGAGTGGAAAGAGGAAAAGGACCCACCGGGCGTACCAGAATCTGTTCCCCTCCGAATAGCGGCCGGGACATTAGGACGTCTTGCCTGAGATTCGGGGCAGATGCTATTTGGTTTTATCCGTCCATCTCTCCGAAGATACCAAGTTGATTTATGGCATCGTGTATCAGAGGTTTAGACAGATGCGGCCGATGTAGCAGACTTCGTCAGATTCCCCCTCGCTTGAGGGGTTTTTGATTGTGGGGACGCTCTTCCCTGCAGGCGCAAGACCCTGCAGTTAATTACGCTACCGCATCGCGGTAACAACTTTCTCCTTCTCCAGAATTTCACTTCGTGTCGTGGGTGTTTGTTTTGTATGTGATTGCCCGTGGCTTGTATACGGAGACTATTTATTTCGTCGCCCGTAGGATGTGGATTAGTCCAAATCTGTACTTTCTTAGATTTGGGTTTTGGGTTTTGGTTTAAGGATACATTAGCCATATTTAAGGCTAAGATCAACATAAATGTTTGTTAAGGATACGTTGGTCTAATTTCCAGACTAAGATCTACTTAACGGGATCGTCTAGATCCATTTCCAGTTTAGGGACATGGTGGTCCATTTAATATATGGCCGTCGGGACCCGTCACCTCTTTGACGACGTTGAAGGATTACAACGACATGTGTCAGAGGAGTTCGGAGATGTACCCTTGAACCAAAGTTTATTGGGGGTCTTATAGTCCAATTTGGGACTAAAGTCTATTTGAATGTTTAAGGATACGTTAGCCATATTTGAGGTTAAGATTAACTTAAACGGGATCGTTTAGATCCAACAAAAGAGCATTTGGGGGCTCTATTGTTCCAGTTTAGGGACGTAGTAGTCCATAGGTAGTTTAGGGACATTGCGGTCCATATTCCAGTTTAGGGACATGGTGGTCCATATTTCAGTTTAGGGACATGGTGGTCCATAGGTAGTTTAAGGACGCTTAAGTCCATGGGTTTAAGGACCCCACAGTCCATGTCTTAGTTTAAGGACGCATAAGTCCGCGGGTTTATGGACCCCACAGTCCGTGTTTTGGTTTAAGGATGCATAAGTCCATGAGTTTAAGGACCCCACAGTCCGTGTTTATGTGTGGTTGTCGGGACCCGTCACCTCTCTGACGTCGTTGAAGGATTACAACGATAGGAGTCAGAGGAGTTCGGAGATGGACCCTCGAACCGGATGTAAATTGATTTAGGAGAGCAATCTCGCTCAGTCAATTTAATTTGAGGACTTACGGCCATGATTGGGCTAAGTCCAGTTTATTTCGTATTTTTGGCCAATTAGACCTGTGCTAGGGCTTTGCCCATGTTTTCTAATGCATAGCATTAATCTTGGTCTCTGTTGGACCTTTATTTGGGCTATGCCCCCTTTAAATGATGCACATCATCTGTTCTGGTCTGACAGACCCTTGTTTGGGCTCTGCATTTTATTTTGTTTGGACTCTGCCCTTTTATAAATGATGCAGAGCATCAATTTTATTTGGGCTCTGCCCCTTTTATTGCATTGCAATTTATTTTGGCTTACTAGGCTTTTTTGATTTGGTCCTGGCCCTTTAGTAAATAATGCTTTGCATTTGTCAGGCGCTTTGCGCCAATCACTGAGCGCAAGCGCTTGTGGTGATGACACGTGTCACGCAAACGCAGTGCGCTGCGCCAGTGCGCTGTGCTTGCGCTGCTGACATGTAGCGCGCTCTGGTGAGTTGTGCCAATTTCAGAGAGCAAGGCTCTTTCTTAAAAGCGCATAGCGCAAGTGGTTCAGGTGTTGACACGTGGCGCTCTCTGGTGGATTGCACCAACCTAGGAGCACAACAGTGCAATTTTTGCAAGTGCAAGGCACTATTTCAATAACTTGAGAATCTTTAAGATTCCAGAACCAATGGTTCATAAAAAAGTGCAAGGCACTGTTTGATTTCTTGATCCAATTTAGATCAAAGAAAACAAGTTTTTCTTGTTTTTCTTGTTTTCAGAGAACCAGTGGTTCATAAAAATGTGCAAGGCGCTTATTATTATTTGAAGATCATTGATCTTGTTCTTAGATCAATGATCTATTAGAAGAAATTCTTCTATTTTGTGAAGATTTTTACCTTTTTCTTGAACTTTCTTCAGAGTTCTCTCTGTTTTGAGGTTCTTAATCTCTCACAATGTGGATGATTTTTTTATTTGGGGTCTAGAGGCCTTTATATAGTGCCCATAAATTTGTAAAATTTGTTAAATAGATCTTTCTCTGAGTGATTTGGGGAATTTTCCCCACCGTTGGATTTTTGATCCAAGAGCTTCTGTTTTACAGAAGGCAATCTTCTTATTTTAACAAGAACAGAAAGATCTTACTAGAATTTAATTATGTCTAGCGCAAACGCCCCAGCGCGTGACACGTGTCAAGCAGCGCAGTACAACTGCGCTGACACGTGTCGCGCAGCGCAACTGCGTTTGCGCTGACACGTGTTGCGCAGCGCAACGCTTGCGCTACTGAAGCGTTGCTTCCTTTAATTTTTGTTTTAAATAGAGTTTTGCTTTGATTGGGCTCACTGTCTTGGGCGCTGATTTATCTCAAAAACTATCTATTACCGCAATCAAGAACGGCGTCGCATGAAGCTAGCCGGTGAGTACGGGTCGGTCCACAGGGATGTTGTGAATCTCCTAATCGCGCTAACGAGTTAATTCCGAAGGGTTTTCATATTGATTATTAAATATAAAAACCTAAATTATTCTATACTACGATTATCTAGATATAATCTTGTTAGGGTTAGGTTTAGGGATGGTTTGGAAATGCAAGTAAATCTCAACGCTTTCTATACCCGAATGAAGATCTATGAGGAGTTATGATAATTATCAATAAAGGGGATTAGATCCATTCGGGAAGGTGTTCCTTCCTCTAGGTTCTTGTCCTTCCTTTAGAGATCCTTACCCTAACCTCCATGGAAAACGCGCGCAACCGGGCCTTTACACTATGGTATCACCGCTACCTCGAGGGATAGGGTGCCGTAGGGCGCGGTGTGTGCGTGTATGCATGGAGTCCTATTATAAATATATTATGGGCAAGAAAGGGATAAGAGATCTCATCTCTTAAAAGCCTTCCCCAAACCTAACTCTAAACAATTATCTACGGCAATGAATTAAATCTACCTAGGGCAAAAAATTGAAATCTAAACTAGAGAAATTAAATAAATCTACTTACAGATGGCTCTCTCCAAACATCAACACAGGTTGTCAGATCTGAATTCATGAATTGAAAAGAAGCACCGATACTCTCCATAAAGAATTCTGAATTTATTATTAAAAGGAGGCATAGGGTTTACAATGATTTAGAGTCCCTATTTATAGAAGATAGGAAACCCTAGGTTACATTTGATTCGCATATCTGCTTTTACGAAAATACCCCTAAGAAAAGACCTAGTCAATGCCGCCACAAAAATGCGGTAAAAACTTTTTCTTCTGATTGCACTACTCTACCACGGAACCGCGGCCTGGGTAGGCTTAGGGCCGCGGTTCCGCGGCCCATTGGCAGGCTCATATGCTGGGCTTTTGGTGTCTTGTTCATAGCTGTTTGGGCTTTAATATTCTGTGGTTCTTTTATCAATTGGACTTCTACGTTGGTTCCAGATCTCCAGTGAACAATTTGCCATGGATTTTTAACCGTTCGCTTTGTAATTTTGGACCTTGAGTTGCCTTGTTAATTGTGAACTGTCCTTCGATGTAGGCTTGATCAAGAGTCTTCTGTTTGTTGGTCAAAGTCCACTTTTTCATCGTCTTTACATCGTTTTCACTGTTTTCTGTCCAAGAACCTGTAACCTGTAACATGTAGCAGACATGCGTCAAAAGCACCTGTTTATTTATAAAAAGAATAAGAATGGGGAATGTAATAATACAATATTATGGTATGAACAAATACCCCCAAACTTATCTTTTGCTCGTCCTCGAGCAAACTTATTTTTTTATTCTCTACAAAAACCTAACCGCACTTTCGCAGGGAAACGCGATTGCACTGAGCTCGTGCAACAAGCCGTTAAACCTCTAAGTGTCCCTAGTAGGAGGAGTGTTATCCCCTGAGGGTTTTCAGCGGATACTACCCACAAAATCTTATCAACTCGGCCTATTGACTTTTGTTCTCCAATTAGGGTTTCTAACAAGGAACTCTATTATCTTTTACATATAAATTATCCACCCACATTCTTCACGCTTCCTCATCATTTAAGTTAAGATTATATATGTTCTATAGACTTACTTAGCTTTTGGCATTTCTTAAGTTTTCGTTCTAGGGTTCCATCTCCACTTAGGAATTTTTATCAATTCTACTAAAGATACAAGTTTTATATTCTTCACTCCTTTCTTTTATCTAAATCCCCATCACATATCCCTACGTGTGTGTATAGATCACCCCTACATTTGGAAATTCAAATCAAGCAATCATACCCTTGTCCGTTGTCCAAAGTACTTATTAATTGGTGAATTTTTAATTGAATTTTGCTTACACATCCTTCATGTGACCGTTAATACTTCTTGAGGTACCAACAACCGATTACAAGATGCGTTAGCACTTTAAAGCGTACTTCCTAGTCTTGCAACACCCAAGGCTTTTTAGCAGTGACTCCCAAACCAGTTGGTCTAAGGCACTAGGTGATGAAACACCCTCGCTAAATATTTTTCTATTTTTGCAGCCTTAAGTAATCACAAAAACCAGTGTCCATTTTTTTATTCTTCATTCACAGTTATATAATTTTTTTTCATTTTCATTGTACTAAGGACTTTAGACAAGAGTATTTCAAGGTCTCTTCTACTATTCCAAGTTTCAAGGTGTGTGATTGTGCAAATTGTAGGGTATACATTTTCAGAATCTATACTTAAGCTAGGAATTATTTTTCAAACTTATACTCTAATAAGAACATCAATACTTTTCCTTCGTTTCGACTTAGCCCAAGAAGTGAACTCAAAATTTGCCTATTTCTAAATAAACTACAAAGGCATATACTTTCTACCGTTAAACTTTAAAGAAGGTTATCTTTAGGGTTTTTAATTTAATAATTCTAAGATCTAGTTGTTCCTAACCAGTTAACCTATTTGTCAAACTCAAGTCAATTAGACCAAAATTGAATACAATAGTTTTTATAATTTTTGAAAATTTTCAATTTTTATGGGTTTTCAAATAAATATGCAAATGCAAAAATATGTACAAATGAATGTAAAGGAAGAAGACGTGCCGAGCATACCCCCAAACTTGAACTTGATAGTGTCCTCACCGTCATGCTACACCAAGAGGGTCAAAATTGTCGGTACTCCCCTGTTTATTTATTTACAATTTTTTTTCTTTTTCATTTTTAAATTTTTTTATTTTTAATAGAAAAACAGAAAACATATATACATATATACAATAAGTTCCCCCCCAAACTAAGCAAGGCCTTACATAAGCCAAAGGTGAGCACCAACCATTCAAAAATCTTATCGTGGTAATGGTACGGTTGGTGAAAGAGTGCGGTGTAAAGGAAAGAAATGAGAAACACGCGAGACCGTGTGGAAAGAAGAATGGTAGAATATGGAAATGTGTGGAAGAAGAAAGGCGGAGAAGAGAAAGAAGTGTAGCACGATCTTGAGGGAGTAAATCGAGTGAATAAATTAGCGCAATTTATGATGACCGATGTGTTAAAAGCGATTGCGCTAACCTATCAACCCGTCGAGAAATAGGGTCAAATCCCTCAAGATTCGCAAGAAAACATGGGTACGCCGAACTTGGTATTGGAGATGAAAGCGTAACGGTCTCTTGTACGGTCGGAACGATAGGAATGACGATAGGGAGTGAATTAGGGATAGTCTCATTCTCACCGTAGTAAACTGTCTCGAACTTGAAAAATTCCATCAATGGTTCGAAACTACTGTAAGCCACCGAGTCTGATAGTTCAACTAACTCATCTGAAAATGTAAAGGACTCAAACTCGGGTGGGGAGACATCAACATTGTCCGAAAAAGTGAAACACTCGTAGGTGTTATCGTCTGTGAGAACTGTGTCAGATTCAAAGGAAAAATTTTCAAGCTCACGGTCTTCAAGCGTGGTCTGAACGATGGAAAAGAGGGAGGGTGATTTAGGTAAAGGTTGAAGAGGATGAGCTGGAAAATCCGACAAATCAAATAAGAATGGTTCAACATCAATATGATCCTCAAAACTCTCCTCAATACTATCATCATAATTCTCTTCGAAATTCAACTCATCCATGCCATTATCATCAAAATCAAGACGCATATGAAGTTCGGGAGAAACATCTAATGACTCGGGATGATGAGTTGAACATAAAATTTCAATCAAATCGACAGGTTCATCATCCGAAATATTCCCGGCGTCTATATCCTCAATCAAGTGAAAATCAATTTCTTTAGACACCTCATCAAAAGCATGGTTATTTATCAATTTAGGTTCTAGAGTGGAGGTATAAAGATCGAAAGGATTAAGTGCGGTTTCACTCGAAAGGGGTTGTTCACAATTTGGCAAATCAAACACTACAAAGTCACACAACTCATCATTTTGGACACATGTTTGAAAAATGGAGTTGTTGGATTCAATTAGGTATGGGTAGGTTTGATTTGGAAATCCTCTCACATTCTCTCTCTGTCCAACCGCCTCCTCATACATTGAAAGATTTGAAGCCAGCGGGGAACCAGCTACCGGTTCAGCAGGTTGCATAAGGGCGGCCATGGACGCTTCCACATTCCTAGTCATTTTGTTTGTTGCTAAGATATAAGCCTCCAACGACTCTTCCAAACTAGACTTGGGTGGTGAGGGGGTTTCGGTAAAAGATTCGAAATCGTGTGGATATGCAAAACTCCCAACAGGCTGTGTAGAAGCAATGTCTAGTGAAGGTGGGAAAATCGAGTAGGACTGGTAGGAAATGGGTGGTTGGACAGGGGTAGGGTCAACATGTGGATAAAAAGGTGAATAATCGTGTTGATCCCTAGAAGTAAATGTGTTGAGAGGGGTGAAAGATCGACTACGAGATTGAGCAATATGCTCAGCAATGGACATCGGTTTAGGAGTTACAGTAGGACTTGAATAAGTGGTATCAACGTATGAAGGTGGTGAAGATTGACTAGGTTGACACAAAGTGGGTTGAAAAGTCAAACTCTTTCTCCTAGACGCTTCTATTTGATCTTTCAAAGATTTTTTAGGCATGGAAGGATCGTCTTTAAATTGACCGAACAAATTGACGGACGACGCAAAATTAGGTTCGGGATACCAAAGTTCGGCAAGTGATTTATTATGTGGGGTACCTATGTTGTAAGAAGAAAGGGTGAAAGAAAGAAAGTTTGGGGTGGTGCAAGGATTTATTTGCGGTAAAAATTTGCAAGTTTCTATAAAAAAATTCCTTTTTCTTTTTCTCTTTATTTGGAAAAATTGTTGCAAAAAGATATTCGAGAAAAGATATGCAACAAAAAATATTACTTGCAATCAATTTCTAGTTTAAACGAGACGCAAAAATCCTGCACAAGATTGTTATTTGGAAAGAGAAAGATTTTTAAAGCGCACAAAATCTTGCGGGAATTTTTTAGAAAATATATGGAAATTTTTGCAGAGGATGAACAGAGAAGATTACAGAGCTTTTTTCACGAGCTGAAGACACAAGCATACCGCATTTCCGCGGCTTTATGTGGGTTCTCGCGGCGGAAGGGCGGCGGTCGAAGCGGCGCGGATCCCCAAAATTTTTTTCACGCGACGACTCGACAAGTAGGTCGCGGTTCCGCAGCCTAAAGCAGGTTATGGCCGCGGAAAGGCGGCGCTTTGGGAGGTTCAATGCTCTAAAATTTTTCTATTGTTCTGTTTTGAAAATCCCCCTCTGTTCTGATCTTCTGATTTCTGTTTCGCTTTCTGGAAATCTCCAGATCCGTCTCGATTGTTCCTGCAAGATTCACACAACAAAGTACCCTTTCCAAAAAATAACAATTGATATATTTTTATAATTTTTGGATTTTTTTAAAGATTTTTATGATTTTTTTAATTAAGATTAACATGAAATTGCAAAAAGAAAATAACACGCCCTCCTCGGTAACGGGGCCATTTGATTTTATCTCAAAAACTATCTATTACCGCAATCAAGAACGGTGTCGCTTTGCAGCTAGCCGGTGAGTACGGGTCGGTCCACAAGGATGTTGTGAATCTCCTAATCGCGCAAACGAGTTAATTCCGAAGGGTGTTCGGATTGATTATTAAATCTAAAAACCTAAATTATTCTATACTACAATTATCTAGATCTAGTCTTGTTAGGGTTAGGTTTAGGGATGGTTTGGAAATGCATGTAAATCTCAACGCTTTCTATACCCGAATGAAGATCTATGAGTAGTTATGGTAATTATCAATAAAGGGGATTAGATCCATTCGGGAAGGTGTTCCTTCCTCTAGGTTCTTGTCCTTCCTTTAGAGATCCTTACCCTAACCTCCATGGAAAACGCACGCAACCAGGCCTTTACACTATGGTATCACCGCTACCTCAAGGAATAGGGTGCCGTAGGGTGCGGTGTGTGCGTGTATGCATGGAGTCCTATTGTAAATATATTATGGGCAAGAAAGGGATGAGAGATCCCATCTCTCAAAAGCCTTCCCCAAAGCTAACTCTAAACAATTATCTACGGTAATGAATTAAATCTACCTAGGGCAAAGAATTGAAATCTAAACTAGAGCAATTAAATAAATCTACTTACAGATGGCTCTCTCCAAACATCAACGCAGGTTGTCAGATCTGAATTCATGAATTGAAAAGAGGCACCGATGCTCTCCATAAAGAATTCTGAATTTATTATTAAAAGGAGGCATAGAGTTTACAATGATTTAGAGTCCCTATTTATAGAAGATAGGAAACCCTAGGTTACATTTGATTCGCATATCTGCTTTTACGAAAATACCCCTGAGAAGAGACCCAGTCAACGTCGCCACAAAAACACGGTAAAAACTTTTTCTCCTGATTGCACTACTCTGCCGCGGAACCGTGGCCTGGGTAGGCTTTGGGCCGCGGTTCCGCGGCCCATTAGCAAGCTCATATGTTGGGCTTTTGGTGTCTTGTTCAGGGCTGTTTGGGCTTTAATATTCTGTGGTTCTTTTATCAATTGGACTTCTACGTTGGTTCCAGATCTCCAGTGAACAATTTGACATGGATTTTTAACCGTTCGCTTTGTAATTTTGGACCATGAGTTGCCTTGTTAATTGTGAACTTTCCTTCGATGTAGGCTTGATCAAGAGTCTTTTGTTTGTTGGTCAAAGTCCACTTTTTCATCGTTTTCACTGTTTTCTGTCCAAGAACCTGTAACCTGTAACATGTAGCAGACATGCGTCAAAAGCACCTGTTTATTTATAAAAAGAATAAGAATGGAGAATATAATAATACAATATTATGGTATGAACATGCGCTACGCTGACGTATCAGCTTTTGACACGTGGCGCGTTGCGCGCAGCGCAAGGAATTTGAAGCGTTGCTTCGAATTTTGAATTTTTTGAAATTCAAACAGAGCTTTGCTCTGATTGGGGGAAACACTCCCGTACAGTCCGGTCTCTTCATCTGGTATGTTGCATATCTAGTCTAGGGGTGGTATACGTCAGACCCCAGTAACTGATAAGTCGTGTCGATGTGAGACTCATAACGGGTCGAGAAAGTACTAGTAACACTTACCAGTAAATCTCTAAATCATCCCTGGCCAGGGACTTCCAGTTATAGCCAATCGAACACGGCACAACATCAACTCCCTATACCGGGAGAGACGAATCCCCTCCTATCGCTCATTGCCTTCATGTGATTCGGGACTATACCCAAAAGCCACCGTTTTGCACACCCTCTTGGACGTGGTAAGGTGGAAATTAAAGCACATTAGGAATCACACAAGACTCTATGACGATCTCGGGTCTACAGACTAACTTGTACCAGTGTCACCGGAGAACTGCCATCTGACGTGAGGTATAATACCATCTGGGAGTTCTCGGCGAGTCCGTCCAGTGTACCCAGTCTCCACTGAGCACCCGTACACCATCCTTGATGTCAAACACCGATGGATATAGGATCATCCATCGCCCATCATATTGGTCAAGATGCGTATACGCTAGTCTACTCTGGTGTATCGATGCCCTGTCTCGACACACCCTCGACTAGGAACAGTTATAGGATGTACTCGTTGACTACCCTGGCTCCACTAGTATGATCTCATCATATTCCCAGTAGTCGAGTACATATCCTAAGGTCTTTATCAACATGTGAGAGTAAGACAGTAAACTAATATAAGTCAACATGTTAAGATAAAGAGAAACCAAATAGCATACTATCATGACGAGCAAGAAAGTCCCCTCTATATATATCCAAGCATCCATTGTAATATACATCATATATACAACAATGGCCTCTAGGGCATATATATATAACTAACCCTTAGCCATCAGCCACTATCAATGAATTTCACCGCACAATGGAATCTACAGCAGGAATTGCACGGAATGGAGATAGAAGTGGTTATGCCAGGTAACGCTTCGTATCTGATGAACTTACAAATTCAGTATATTATTTTCAACCAGATCAAAGCAGCTCAAGTAAGTGATGCCAAGTTGCAAAAGATCCGAGAACAAGTAGAAAGTGGACATCGAACAGACTTCATCATCCACGAAGACGGATCTTTGAGTTATGGAAGTAGATTGTTTGTACCACAAGATCCTGTCCGGGAAGAGTTGATGAAAGAAGCTCACAGCTCTTCTTACTCGGTACACCCTGGAGGTACCAAGATATACAAAGATCTACGTCAACATTACTGATGGCATGGAATGAAGCGTGAAGTAGCCAGAAGCGTAGCCAAGTGTTTGGTGTGTCAGCAAGTAAAGGCTGAACATCACAGAACTGCTAATCTACTTCAACCGTTACCAATCCCAGAATGGAAATGGCAGCACATTACCATGGACTTCATGACTGCCCTTCCTCACAGCACGAAAGGTAACGACGCAGTTTGGGTTATTGTGGATCGATTCACAAAGTTGGCTCACTTTATTCTCTTTCGAGTTGGCCAATCTACTAAGACATTAGTAAAGAAGTGCATGGAGGTAAGTCTGAATCTAAGTAAGATTTAACTCTTCAATAGTGTACTATAATTAATACCCATGAACTCATGCAGGAGATCGTGAGATTACATGGAGTACCAGTTTGCATCATCTCTGATCGTGACACCAGATTCCGATCACGGTTTTTGCAGTCTGCAAGCTAGCCTGGGAACGAGTCTGAACTTCAGCATGGCTTACCATCCACAAACAGATGGACGATCTGAGTGAACAATTTAGATTTTAAAAGACATGCTACGAGCTTGTATATTAGACTTTGGAGGATCGTGGAAAGATCATCTATATCTTATGGAGTTTTCATACAACAACAGCTACCAGGAGAGTATTGGAATGGCACCATTTGCAATTCTTTATGTGTTAGTGATATATGCCCTAGAGGCCATTATTGTATCATACTGGTTTGTATATTATATATTGGAAGCTTGAGATATACACGGATATAGTAACAGTCTTGCTCAAAATGATAGTATGCTACCTGGTTTGTTTCTACCTTAATATGTGCATGTGTTTTTGCATATCGCTTATACATATTGATAGAACCCTTAGGATCTTTGCTTGATTACCAGCGTTGTGATGGCAGTTACACTGGTGAGGGCTGGGTAGTCTATAAGCACATCCTATACAGGTCCCTAGTCATAGGATTATCAAGATGGGGCATCGATACTCCAGAGTAGACTAGTGAATACACTTCTCATCCCAGCAGGGAGATGGTCTGTCCCACAGCCATTAGTACGTCATACTGGAGATAGTATGCAGGTGCTTATTGGGTTATGAGTACACTGAACAGGGCTCGTTGGGAACTGCTGGTAGGTATTATATCTATCGTCGGGTGGCAGTTCCCAGGTGACATGAATACGGCTTAGTCTGTCGACTTGACACTGTTACTTCGCCTCAGGTGTGTTTCCATTGTTCTTAGATTACTACCCTACCACGGCTCAAAGGAGTCGTGCAAACAGGTAGCAGTTGGGTGCAGTCCCGAAGCACTTGGAGGTAGTGGTGGTTAGATAGGATTCGCTTCTCACGGTATTAGGGGTTGATGTCGCGGTATGTTTGGAAAGACATTACACAAAGTCCTTGGCCAAGGAAAGCGAGATTTACTGGTAGGTACTCCAGTAGTTTCTCAGAGTGTTTTAGGCTACACTCCGACATGACTTATGGCGTTATTAGGGGTCTGACGATTACCGCCCCGTAAGCCCAATATGCGATACTCTTAGATGAACAGACTAAAATGTACGGAGATTGTCACAGATAGGCTCAGTAGGAGTTCCGATGAGTTTGCTCATCGACCATCTTATCGACAGATACCTAGGTAGCCGTTACGTGCAGCTAGTACCGTTGACGACTTGTGGTTAAACCCACTGCCAGCGTAGTGTCGAGTCTTCAAAGTCCTACACAGAGGGTTTTCCTGCATCGAGCAAAAGATATAGAGGTCATATGGTTTTACGACAGGGTTCAATTACGCACGTGTACTTTTGCACATATGATGATTCGGACACATAATACTAGTGGGCTTTGTTTTAAGCCAAATCCTAGTATTATACTGATGGATTATTTTCGTCTCATTGTATTAATATTTTTTGGAATACGGATACGGGTATGTATATATGGATGAGGGGCATTCTCGTAATTTGCTCGGGATTGCTTCTAGAAGAAGACACCTTATTTGAGTTTTAATCTTTTGATTAAAAGATTAATGAGGTGGAGGAAATGAGGTGGAGATATTTGTTAAATGAAGCATGGCTCTTGGTAACTCACGGCATGACTCACTAGGTGACTCATGAAGCATGCTTGATATTTTGGCAAGATATTTTCTTGCTTGAATTATTGTATGCTTCATTGGTCACAACATTTAGCTTTCTTCATTTCAGAATATCCTTCACTCTCTTTTCCTTAAGCTCCCCTTCTTCTTCCTCTAACCCTAAAACTCTTATATGTTGATAATCCTAGGGTACTTAGAGACATTCTAATCCATCTATACTCTCTACATCATCTAGGACATCTAGTTTAGCAAACTAGATGCCGTAGTTACCTCGGATTTGAGGTTGGAGCTCGGACTATAGACTCTCGGGTAGATCGTCTTTGACTCGAGAAGGCCGACAAGGTTGCATCGATCCATTACGATCCTTGGAGCCTATGACGAGGAGGAGGACAGCAAGAAGACCCGAAAGACACGATTCTGTGAGGTATAACTTTCATCTGAGTAGTTAAACCCCAACCAGTTTGCTAGCTAGGGTTTATGGTCGATCCTGGAGTTTAGTCGGTGTTGTGAAACCCGTAAAAATCATTTTTTGTATATTCCGCCTCCTCGCGAACCCGCGGGGTGCATGACATCGACTTACAATGGTATCAGAGCCTCTCATAAACCTTAGATAGCTTGTAGCAATGTTTAAAATTCGCTGTTTTTGTCGAGCATGGACTGCCGACAAAAACAGAACAGAAAAAATTGTTTTAAGATGTTTATGTTGGGTTTCCTAGCACGATGGCAAGGTTTCGAGAGGCATCATCCTTGCCATTTTCAAAAATTGTCATGCTAAACAATCATAAACTTAGAATCTTTAACTAGAGATTTAGACAATACCAAATGTAAACTACTTTACATCTAGAGAACAAGAATACAACCTTTGTTGTTCGAGTCCTTCTCTTCTAAACCTCCGGATTGAAGTCCACGCGACTCTATAAGACTCCTCTTCTAGTTGAACGACCCTCCTTCTTGATCTTCGCGCCAAAGATGATCCACCTGAAGTTCCTCTAGATCAAGCTAACTCTACACTAAACTTCTTTAGTGTATGAAACACACCACACTAAATTGCTAGTTTGGTGTGGAATGGTGAAGTAGGGGATTTGATAAGCTCACTTGGTGTCTCATAAGCTCAATGATTCACATCTCATGTGAGGGTTTGAGCTTGGAGGTGAGATGAATAAATTGTAGAGATCAAGAGGAAGAAGAAGCTCAAGGAAAAATGACTAAGGCATTGAGCATGAAGCAAGTGTAGAAACAATAATATGAATCATCTCTCTCCTCACTCATTCAAGCATGGAATAAATTGAAATTCTAAATTGTAACCTCTCTTGAATAGTGAGTCAAGACTAATAAAAAACCATATTAGCCCATGCCTCATCCACACCCAAAATATCTCCACAATTTACACCTCATTTTTCTATTTTTCTAAAAATAGAAAAACATGCCATGCTTCATATAATATATATATATATATATATATATATATCACAAATATACATTAATATATATATATATATAAAGCAATTAGTGAGCTAGTGATATTATTTAAGATATAATCATATCACATATAATATATATGACATTATTAAATCAACACTTGATCTAATAATCCGGTTATATATTACATATAACCGACTAATATCATTTATCTAAATATCACAATATCAAATCAACATTTGATTCGATAATCTGGTCATATCACATATGACCTAACTGATACCAGATAACTGCCAGATTACAATACGGTATCACATACATGTATTTAATCAGGCCCACACGCATATCACATATGTACCCAACTTCATTTCACTCGAATTAGGAAACTTCTATGTGGGACTCTAAAGACTCGTCAATACGCCGACAGTATGTAATGATCACATCAGTCACCTACAAGCCGTCAGCGGTACTAGCTGGACGTAACGGCTATCCGGGTATTGAGCGTTATGAAGATCAACAAGCAAGCTCGTCCATACTCTCCATGAAGCCTATCAGTAACACTACCGTACAGTCCGGTCTCTTCATCTGATATGTCGCATATCATGTCTAGAGGTGGAAATCATCAGACCCCAGTAACATGATAAGTCATGCCGATGTCTGGCCTATAACGGTTTGAGAAACTACTGATAACACTTATCAAAAAATCTTGGCAACATCCCTGGCCAGGGACTTCCAGTTATAGCCAATCGAGCATAGCACAACATCAACCCACAATACCGGGAGAGACGAAACCCCTCTTATCGCTCTTTGCCTCCATGTGACTCGGGACTGAACCAAAAATCCACCTGTTTGCATAACTCCTCTTGAGCGTGGTAGGGAGGAAATCAAAGCACAGTGGGAGCCACACAAGACTCTATGACGATCTCGGGTCTACAGACTAACCTGTACCAGTGTCATCAGAGAACTGCTATCTGACGATAGGTATACTACCCTATAGGAGTCCTCGGCGAGTCCTGTTCTGTGTACCCAGTCTCCACTGAGCACCCGTATACCATCTCTGATGTCAAACACCAATGGATGTGGGATCATCCATCGCCTATCATATAGGTCAAGAAGCGTATACGCTAGTCTACTCTGGAATATCGAGGCCCTGTCTAGATATTCCCTCGACTAGGAACAATTAAAGGATGTACTTGTGAACTACCCTGGCCCCACTAGTATGATCTCCATCATAGTCCTGGTAGTCAAGTACATATCCTAAGGGCTTTATCAACATGTGAGAGCAAGACAGTATAAATACCAGTCTACATGTTAAGATAAAGATAACCAGATAGCATACTATCATGTCGAGCAAGAAAGTCCTCTCTCTATATGTTCAAGCATCCAATATAATATACATCATATGTACAATAATGGCCTCTAGGGAACATATAACTAACAATCTCGCACTTGCACTAAGGCCAGTTATTGTAGTATATCATACCCAACGTCCCAAAAGTCTCTCGAATAGCATCTGGGGAATTGCCTCGGTGAGTGGATCCGCTGTGTTATCCTCTATGTCAACTCTCCTGGCCTCGATCTTCTGGAGATCAACTATCTTCCTGATCAGGTGATATTGTCTAATAATGTGTCTGGATCGCTGACAGGACCAGGGCTCCTAGGCCAAAGCCACAGCTCCATTGTCATCCCAATACAGAGGTATTGGATGCCCAATGGTAGGAACCAAGTTCATCATATGAACCTTATTCATCTAGAAATATTCTTTGGTAACATCGTTGGTAGCGATATTATTAGCCTTTATCGTCTAGTATGTCACGGTATCTAGCTTGGAACTCTTCTATCATACCGTCCCTACACTGAAGGTAAAGACAATGCCTGTGACTGACTTTCATTCGACCTTATCACTCTGGAAGCTCGATCCAAGAACATTCTTTTAGTGCTTCTCAAGTACTTAAGAACGTCCTCCTTAGCTGTCCAGTGATTCTGCCAAGATCCGATTGATTCCTGATCACCACGCCTAGTGAGTCAGCTACATCTAGTCTGGTACAAAACATCGCATACATGATAGAGCCTACCGCCGAAGTATAGGGTATCCCTTGCACGCGAGCTCTCTTTAAATCAGTCTCGGGAGACTTCTTTTTGGAGAGAGTGATTCCTGAGTAAGTGGACGAATCACTACGCTTAGAATCCTCCTTACTAAACCCCTTTAGTATGGTGTTAATGTACCTGGATTTTGGGACACTCCCAACATCCACTTAAATCTATCACCATAGATCATAATCCACAAGATGTAGTAGGTATCATCCAGATCTTCTATGGAGAATCCTCATGATAAGAGGAGCTTGACCGAGTGTAGCATAGGAAATCATTTCCTATCAAGAGTATGTCATCTACGTACAATACGTGGAAGACAACCTTACTCTCTACAACCTTCTTGTATATACAAGGTTCATCTACCATTTTGTTGAACTCAAACTCTTTGACTGTCACATCAAAACAGATGTTCCATCTCCGCGATGCTTACATTGATCCTGATGGACTTAAGCATAGTTTTGAAAGTCTCAACTTTTCTATTTACACCAAGAATCTTCTCAAGATCCATTTTCTCCTAATGGGTTTTACCCCTTCAGGTGCAACATGCAAAGTCATACTTTGTTGGTGTACATGGATTCCACCTTTGATCGTATAGCATCCAGCCTTTTCACAGAGTCCCCACTCGTGATGGCCTGCCTAAACCTAGTTGGGCCATCATCTACCATGATGCAATCCTTTCTCCCACTATCACCGAGAAGACCGTAGTATCTCTCAAGTGGATGAGAAACCCTACCAGATTCGCGGAGAGGCTGAGGTTCATTAGAGACTATTGAATCCTTTGGTTTCACCAAATTATCAGCTGTTAGTTTGTCAAGCTGGAACAACTTCCAGTTCTACCTCATGTCCACAAATTTCTTCACAAGTAATTTCTTTTCTAAAAAGGTGGCATGCTGACAAACAAAACACGTTTTTCTCCTCAGTTAGGTAGACGATATACCCTCGCAAATGTTTGGGATATCCTAACAAACTTATAGAACTAACATTTCCTCGAGCTTGTCCGGGTTCTGCTTTTAAACATAGGCCGGACAACCCCATATCTTAACTCTTTTAAGACATGGTCTCTTTCCATTCCATATCTCATATGTAGTGGTAGGCACTGATTTGGTTAGAACCCCATTCAATAGGTATGCAGCTTCTTAAGTGCATAGCATCAAAAGAAAAAATGTAACTCAACAATACTCATCATAGAGCGTGACATACCTCATAGGGTGCGATACCTCCGTCCCGATACACCGTTGTGCTGTGGTGTATTCGAAGGAGTAAGCTGGGAGAGAATCCCATTCTCCTTTTAGAAATTCCAGGAACTCCATGCGCAATTATTCTCCTCCTTGATCATATCAAAGGACTTAATACTTCTACCCGTCTGGTTCTTAATCTTCAAGCTTATATTCCTTGAATTTCTCAAAATTTTCAGACTTGTGTTTCAACAGGAACATATGTCCGAATACTGAGAGAAGATCAGTGAATATAATGAAGTACGAAGAACCAGCCTTGGCATTTGTAGACATAGGACCATATACATCATCATGCATCTGTCCCAAGAGTTAAATAACTCTTTCTCTGTTTCCAGTAAACGGAGTATTGGTCATTTTTCCTTTGAGACAAGACTGGAAAGTATCATAAGATGAAAATTTAAACAGATTCTTATATTCATCCGTATGTAACTTAGTTAGTCGTGTCGCATTGATATGACCTAGTCTACAATGTTACAAAAAGGATTTGTTCATTTCTGAACTACTCTTCTTGTGTGTGTTCTATATACTTTGAACTGTGGTTTGATTTAAAACTTATATGCTATTACATAACGTGCATGATCCAATCAACTCTTGATTAAGGAAAATGTTCACAATATTATCTGCCAATACAGAATTATATCCTTCTTTAACTTAATAAAGAAACTGATGTAATGTTGTATATCAGGTTCGGTATATAATAACATTAATCCATAATCAATGTATTTGGTAATACAAAGTGATATCTGCCAATTGATTTGGCTGCAACACTTACACCATTCTCTAACACTTAGAGATATATCACCCTTTCCCAGTTCTCTACCTTTCTGTAGCCCATGTAACATATTACATATACGGGATCCTGATCCGGTATCGCATACCCAGGACGTAAAGTGTACTGAGAAACAGTTCTCTGTAACTACCACACCCGAAGAAGATGCATCAACATCCTTATTGTTCGTCTGGGTGGCGTGATAATCCGGATATTCTCCTATTTCCTGCTCGGACTTATAACACTTATAAGTTGGAGCGGAACCAACGTTTCTCTGCTCAGTATAATAAGCGGGTTCAGTTAATACATCCATATTATTTATCTTGATTAAGGAGTGACATTGGTCACTACAAGGAGAGAGAGAAGGACAATCACTTTGCGTGCGCTCTTTGCAAGATTAGATTAGTTTATTATCTTATCTAATCAGGATGGCTCCCACCGTTTTTATCAAATCTTCCTTCAAATCATAAAAGGTAAGATTAGTCGGGATTAATTACACCTTACAAGTTCGCCAATCTTTCAACCAGGCCAATACCGGTACTTTGAGGGAGGTTCTCCATACTTTCGCACGGACCTAATTAAAATAAACCTCATTTTCCCATGGGCGTAACCCCATTGACACTTTTCTAGACACCTACTTAATCGGCTAATTGTGATGTGTAAAATTCTCCCAGGAGTAACTCTTACTCGAAGTGGGTATCGGGATCCAACTATCTCATAGAAGGTATGAAATCTCATTGCAAATTTCAACACTTGAAATTCCCGATAATATTTTGCTCCTAGTGTCCTATGTACTTGACGCAGGATAACAAACCATAGTCCGCTAGTCAAGTTCAACCTGTACATTTCTTGATTGAATTAAACATACTCGCACGACCCTTGACGCAGGCCAACAAAGTCGTACGACTACGCTAATCTAATCGCATCATATGTAGCAGGTAAGCACTAAATAGCTACCGCACACTACACCTTGACGCAGGCCAACAAACATAGCACGAATACTAAACGGTACTTATCTGAAATGACGGAAGGCTACGACAGGTTTTTTTTAGAAGAACCTTTTGCGTAATGAACTTGATATCATTGTAGAATCGAGTGATTTTGAAAAGGAGTGTTTTTGAGGTTTTTATTAGTTTTGCTAAAGAGGTCACTCCCGGTGAAGGGATCTCTACTCTTTTCTTATCGAATAAGGTGCTGGATATTCTACAAGAAATACCGCTATGCAAAGCAAAAACTAGAGCTACCTTTTTTTTAAAATTTGATTCTACAACATCATTTTGGTTTCTTTTCTTTCATTAATCTCATTAATGAAGTCCCATCAATTATGCTTCCAAAGCATCACAGAAGAAACGAAAATACAACGTACGCTTATGCCATCCGCATTCGTTATAATGCCCTGTTATGCACCGTTAGGTTACTTAACTAACGGCATAGCGGGGCGGGACTAGCGCGGGTGCAAAACATAAGCAACATTTATTATATATCATATATACAATAATAAAGCATTCTTTTCACGTATATAAAGTGATCACATCACAGAATATCAGCAGCAGAAGATAACATATGAAATATTGAATATATTAGGAATTCCGTGTTTTAAATTAAGCCAATATAAAATACGAATTCCACCGTCGTGATGAATAGCCAAACCCACATCCCTAGACTCCTACGAGAGCGGCAAGCAACCCTAAAAATTCTAGAGTTAGGAGACCCGGACTCGACTCCTCGAGATGGTCTCCCACTGGACTCTAGAACCCGGTTACTTATGCTCCTCGCTTTGGGTCTATCCTAATAGGGAAAAGTAAATAATATATAATAATAGTGACATCATCCTCAACCCGAAAGTTCCCCAATAAAAGAATATTATATACAATGAATTTTACATGAATGAAAACAAAAACTCTCATCTCACATAAAACACCCGGCTATTCAAAACACAACGATCCAATATAACATATCCAAGCAACACATAACATCACATATCATCAAAAAGCTAAACGATGTTAAACATTCCGATCGAATCAACAAACACCCAAATTTTCCTAAAAAGCTCAACACTTGAGCGCAGTTTAAAAATACTCAGAACATGTCACGGTACCTATGGAACAACTACAGAAGGGACAACCCTTGCCTCACCTATGGCACCGCGGAACTGCCGCAAACCCGATGGTTTGGCGGCGGTTCTTACGGTCATAGAATCGAGTTAGGGTTTTGTTCTTCTAAAGGGTCCATCAAATCACTTGCATGATATTTGAATGTTCTTTAACTTGGAAAAAATCCAACTCTTGAAAAATTTTCCGGCAAGGGTTAAAGTGGGTATTTGATATCCGTTCGAACTTTTTAACACCGTCTACATAAGCCAAAAATTAGTTAGAATTAAGACTACGAAACACTCCGATTTGTCTTTGGAAAAAGATAACATCACATGCAAATTTAGCAAAATCAAACAACACCTGAAACACCAAAACCTAGAGACCAGAACACTGAAAAATACGAACTCCAGAACTCATCAATGAGCCGGCCTGCTCGGTTTTTAGGGCTGTGTGCTCAGCCAAAATCTGCCAAATGTGTTCGTATTTCTTCTGTGTTCATATTACATCTCATATAACATTCTGCAGTTGTTTAAAAAAAAATTGACGATTTAAAAATTGACAGAAACTGTGTTTTAGTGTTTCAAGTTTCAGAGCAGTTTCAGTCTCGTAATCTAACAAACATTGTCTAAATCTTTAGCCTGGCTTTGATACCACTGTTGGGTTTCCTAGCACGACAGCAAGGTTTCGGGAGGTATCGTCCATACCATTTTAAAAAATTGTCAAGCTAAACAACCCTAAACTTAGAATCTTTAACTATAGATTTAGACAATACAAAATGTTAACAGCTTTACATCTAGAGAACAAGAATACAACCTTTGTAGTTCGAGTCCTTCTCTTCTAAAACTCCGGGTTGAAGTCCACGCAACTCTACATGGCTCCTCTTCGAGTTGAACGACCCTCCTTCGTGATCTTCGCGCTAAAGATGATACACCCGAAGTTCTCTAGATCAAGCTAACTCTACACTAAACTTCTTTAGTGTATGAAACACACCACACTAAATTGCTAGTTTGGTGTGGGATGGTGAAGTAGGGGATTTGATAAGCTCACTTGGGGTCTCACAAGCTCAATAATTCACATCTCATGTGAGTGTTTGATCTTGGAGGTGAGATGAATAAATTATAGAGATCAAGAGGAAGAAGAAGCTCAATGAAAAATGGCTAAGGCATTGAGCATGAAGCAAGTGTAGAAACAATAATAAGAATCATCTCTCTCCTCACTCATTCAAGCATGGAATAAATTGCAATTCTAAATTGCAACCATGCTTGAATAGTGAGTCAAGACTAATAAAAAACAATATAAGCCCATGCCTCATCCATACCCAAAATATCTCCACAATTTACACCTCATTTTTCCATTTTTCTAAAAATAGAAAAACATGCCACGCTTCATATAATATATATATATATATATATCAAATATGTTGGAGATAGTGCCCTCAGAGTCAATTATTGGATCACAGGCACGTGATTACAATGATTGAGGGGTGGACCTGTCCCAGTAGGACAGTCTTACTCAAGATGATAGTATGCTATCTGGTTTATCTTTATCATCGTGTACTGTTTTAGGTGACCTTACGAGTCGCTATTACACGTTGATAGAGCCCCTAGGATTCTTGCTTGACTACCAGCAGTATGAGGGCGATCATATAAGTGAGAGCTGGAGTCTATAAGCACATCCTTAAAAGGTCCCTAGTCGTGGGAGTTTCGAAACAGGGCATCGATACTCCGGAGTAGACTAGTGTATACAGTCGAGACCCCAACGAGGGGCGGTGGCCGGTCTCATAAGCCACTGGTGTCAGTTGGTTCACCTAAGATGTATACAGGTGCTCATTGGGTTATGAGTACACCGGACAGGACTCGCCGGGAACCTGTTAGTTGGGATTATACCTGATGTCAGATGCAGTTCCCTGGTGACATCTGTACAGGTTAGTTCATCGACCTGAGATCGTCATTTGTCTCGTGTGAGTTCCCACTGTGCTTTGATTACTACCCTACCACGCTCAAAGGATACGTGCAAACAGGTTTTAGTTGGGTACAGTCCCGAGCCACATGGAGGCAGTGAGCGGATCTGCAGGGGTTCGTCTCTTCCGGTATTGGGGGTGAGGTCGCGCTGTGTCTAGGAGAGCCAGAACATGAAAAGTCCTTGGCCAAGGCAAGAGATTTGCTGGTACGTATTCCATAGTATCTCAGGGTGTTCTGGGCTACACTCCGACACGACTTGTACCGCTATTGGGGGTCTGACTTTTACCAACCCCTTAGGCCCGCCATGCGATGCTCATAGACGAACGGACCGGACTGTACGGATATTGTCACTGACAGGCTCAGTAGGGTGTCAGGATGAGCTCACTTATCGATGTCCCTTTTAGTCAGTAGCTGGTGGCCCGTCACGTATGGCTAATACCTTTGACGTGCTAGTGGTTAAATCCACAGCCATAGTATTGACGAGTCTTTAGAGTCCACCACACACAGTTACTCAGGTTTCGGGCGAAACGCTGTAGAGGCCGTATGGAGATATGGCAGGGTTCGATCAGATACGTGCGGTATTGCACGGATCGTGATCGGACGGATTTTACTAGCCGGCTTTGGCTTAAGCCGGATCCTAGTATTAGATAGTGTAGATTTTATCTCTTTGCATTTGTGCTCAGTGGGAATACAAAATGCGGGCATGTATATGCAGTAGAGGGGTTTTCCTGTAATTTATTACGGGATCAGTTTTCTGAGGTTGCCAGTTTGCATTCCGTTCCGGCCGGATTTCCTTTGTTCTTTCGCGGCCGGACTTTCCGATGGAGGGTGTTATTTGCAGTTTGCAAATAACATTTTGTGGAGGGGTTTTCTTGCATATGATGGCTTCATGATTTGACTAGTATCATGAGATCCTTTTTCTTTCTTATCTTTTGCATTATGAGAAAAGAATGGATTAGATTTTGATGGGTTGAGATTTGAGTTTGGTGTGACCTTTTATCTTGCATTATCTTTTCTTTTCTCCATGGATTATTTCATTCCATTACCTCCACCATGGAGGAGAGAGCCGGCCACTTCAGGGGTGAGGAGGAAATGAGAGAGAGCTCATTTTGTGAGGGAATTTTATCATCTCATTTTGCTTGCTCCAAAATCTTAAACCCCTCTCCAAAGTTCATTTGATTCTCCACCTCCATCAATGGCAACCTCATAAACCCTAAAGAGACAACCCACTACACTAGCCTACAGTATATCTTGGTCGCGTCGGCTAGCCAACTTCGTGCCCGAGTTGCCCCGGTCCAGAGGTGGGAGCCCGTAAAAGTATCCGGCTACGTGGTGCCCTTTCCGATGAGGAGGAGAGGAACGGAGTTTCCGCGGGAGATCGGAGTGGAGGCGAAGACCGACGGACACGGATCGCTTGGTATAGCTTCTCTACCCATCTTGTATTTTTGCTAGTAGCTAGGTTAATGGCCCGATCCGGATGAAAAGTGCGCGGTGGTGCCGGTTTGCTAGTTTGCAAAGTTTTTGTTTCCGCGTCTCCGGCTTCGGATCGACGGCCGGGGCGCCGCCGCGGACTTACATTGGTATCAGAGCCACGCCATTAACCTACCTAGCTTGCTCTAGTATGTTTAAAGGCTCGATCGAACAAAATCCCAAAAACCGTATTTTTAGTGCATGTGTTCTCTGTCGAAATTTTTTCAGCTCCAAAAATTTTTCAGGTTGTTTCAGAATACTGTGCATGAATATATAAGAAATCTGTGAAAATTTGGTCGCGAGATATCTTCATAACGCCGTGGAACCGCGGCCAAACCCATGCTTGGGCCGCGGTTCTGCCGCTCTTTTAACTGTTCAACACACCAAATTTTTCCAGAGGGTTTTATACTTGGAAATAGGGGTTTTGGGATATTCTTTTTGGGCCCAGATTTTCTGTGAGTGCTACAGTACTTCTTGGGGCCCACTTCGATATATTTGTTCGATCGGATATTTTAAACATGTTAGTTCACAGTATTTACATTATATCTGCGACCGTGAATGTCACTTGATCGGTAAATCCTGTCTAACTGCTATAGCCTGGTAAGACGGATTTGCGAACGTGACATTCACGTTGTTGTTCTGTGTTGTGCTGTGATGTTGCGGATTGGTTGTGGGGATAGCCTGGTTGCAGTGGTAGTACAGTTTTGTTTTATATGTACATTTGTTATTGCGGGGCGAGCGTCCGACATGTGGACTGTCGTCACTGCCTGTTTGAATTATTCTTTTGGAGCACGACCAGGTTGCGGTCGATGTACCCGTTGTATGTATATTTTACTTTCTGTACAAGGATTACCCCGCGAAGGGGTGCACGGATAGCCGGGTTCTAGAGGGCAACGAGCCCGCATCTCATGGCTTTGAGACGGAGGGGGCTTTACTCTAGAATTGGCGGGCTATTCGCCGCACTCGTAGAGGGTACAGGTTGACCCAAGGAGGGGTGCCCAAGTTACCGGATTCCGTGAAGTGCTAGGTGGTCCATTCACATTGCTGAAGGGGGCTGCCTCGCTTCAGGTTTTGGCGGGTAACTTGCCGCGCCCGTAGGGGTCTAGGATTTTCATTGCACAGGCTATCCACACGACCAGGGGAACGTCGGGTTTCAGTAGCGGCTCTATGAAACCCGGGGATCCCAGATATCTATATTGTTCTGTGATACTGTACATTTCTGTGATGTTGCATTTTTATCACGCCTTGAGCAAAAATTATATATTATATATATACTAGTAGATGTTGTATATGTTTTGCATCCGCGCTAGTCCAGTCCCCGCTCTGTCGTTAGTTAAGTAACCTAACGGGTGATGACGGGACCCAGTGGCGAATGCGGATGGCATATACGTACGTCATTATTTTCGTTCTTTATTGGTGTGATCAATTGATGGGACTGCGTTGATTCGGATCAATGCAAGATAAACAAACCTATTTTGATGTTGTTGGAACATTTTTTAAAAAGCTGTTATTGCAAGGACGTTCAGTTTTGTTTTGCACAGTGGTATTCAGTTGGAATATCCTGCTCCTCAGTCGACGAGGCAAGGGCCGAGATCCCTTCACCGGGAGTGACCCCTTGGACAGAAGTTTGCGTCAGGGCAATAACTTCACTATAGCCGATTACTTTTGCTTTGCATCGTGGTATTCAGTTGGAATATCCTGCACCTCATTCCATGGGGAAAGAGCCGAGATCCCTTCACCGGGAGTGACCTCTTTAGCAAAGGTTTTCGTCACTATATTTTTCTAAAGCTATCAGTTCCTTCAACGATATCAAGTACATTACGTTAAAGGTTTTCTCCAGAAACCATTCGTTGCCCTCCGTCGTTTCATATGGATAGTCAATAGTATTCAAGCTGTGTATGTTGGCCAAAGTCAAGGCACAGTGTTTGGTAGCTGTTGGGTATTCATATGCAGCATAGATAGATGCGTTGGTTTGGGACAGTCGTATAGCCTTGTTGGCCAAAGTCAAGGGCTTGTACGGGTGGGTTCAAATTAACCTGGATAATGACGGATAGAACTTGACATGTGACTTATGATATGTTGGCCAAAGTCAAGGTCATAAGAGCATGGGGCAAAAATCCACATTGGGAGTTTCAAAATAACTGAAACTTGCCAGATATGCGCATACCTTCTGGAGTGTGATAACGTGAGAGGATTCCGTCACGTTATCATGCGATGATAGTTGGATCCCGATTCCCACTGATGAGTTGGTTTACTCCTCGGGTGATCCCGGCTAATTCTTCTTTCAGGTTTGGGAAAGAATTTGACGTTACAGTGGGAGGTTTCCAGATTAGATAAAGTGATAACCATTCTGATCTAGGTTAGAGTGCACGCTGAGTGTTTCTTTTCTCTCTCTCTTTGGCAGCGACCATTGACCAGACCCTAGACTATGACTCAGTGACCAAGTTGACCGAACCTTCTTAACACTGGCTTTTGGATTGTCAGAGTTGCAAACCTCATTGCCACTCCTACTTTTACCCTTTTCTCCAGGACACCTCGTATTACTACGAACGTCCACTTCCATTGGACAAAACCATCGTATGGTTATATACGAACTCGAAGGAATTCAAGGATGGTTTTTGGTTCTGGAGAAAACGAATAGGATTATTCAGTTGTCTTTTCCTTTTACCTTCTCTCTCAGATTGCGAGTACTCCTTGACTTAGGAGATAGTACACCTATTACGCAAATTGGATAGTCTTCTTCCAAACCTTAGGCTGGTGCCGAACGGTGGGGAATGAAGAAAGCCAATTAGCCTAAACAGTGTACAGAAGGTATTAAGTTAAGACAAAGAAAGGGATTAGTAAGAGGGCAAAGTAAATTGCAACTGCTATTCACGACCAAACCAAGTATTTCTTCGCCAATCCTAAATCACCTTTGTATTTCTCCAGGACACTCTGTATCACTACGAAGATCCCAGTTTATTGGATAATCCATAGTATGGTTATATACGAACTCGAAAGGAACTTGTTCCATTTCGGGGATGGATCCTGGTTCAGGAGAAATAGGAATAAGGTTCATTCGGTTGTATTTTATCTTCACCTTCTCTCGCATTGCGAGTGCTCCTAGGATTAGGACAGTACACCCATTATGCTTATTAGATAGTCTTCTTCCAAACCATAGGCTGGTGCCGAACGGTAGGGAAGGAAGAAAACCATTTGGCCTAAAAGGGTGTGCAGAAGGTAATGACTAAAGACATATAAAGGAATTTGGGGAGATGACAAAGAATTATACGGTTATAGTTATGAATCTGGATGATGGAAGAGGCATTACTATGAATACCAGGATACCCCATCGAAACATTTCAATGTTTCAGGTTCACTGTGTACTGTTAAAGGAAAACTGATTTCACGATTAGACACTTGCTCTAGGGTATGTATTTACCAGGTATGATTCTCACATCTGTATGGTTTTACAGATGATGAGTGGGAGTAAGTTATTGGGAATTAGGTGATCATCCTCATTATATCGCGATTCGTTGTAATTGGTGATATTTAAGGAAATCACCTGGTTTGTTTGCCGGTCGGCAAATATTTGGTTTTGAATATCCGTTGTTATGCACCAATTTCAAATTGATATATTTGTACGTCTATTTTTATAGAGTGAGATATACCTTTTTGAAATAATGTCTATGACATTTACCTATATCAGTGGATGGTTAGGTAAGGAGCATTGAACAGCGGTGTAATTCTTCTTAACCATAAGTACAGTTTTCAACCTACGACACACAGTGAATGGGTCACTAGACTCAGGGGACTTATACAGAGTATTGTATATTGTCCAGTGTCCATTAGGACAGAGGGGTTGGTCCTCGTACTATATTCGGTTTACTTATAACTTCTCTAGTTCTTAGACAGGTGTTTCGTAGAAACACAAGGTCGAAGTTTTGAGAAGTTATAGGTATAAGAATAAAGTAGAGAACCAGATAATGCAAGTATCGGGATTCTTCAAAGTGATCGAAAATGTAGATACTTGTATATGGTATTCAGTTGATAGTAATGTTTAAGAGGACTTGCTTCTCTTTCAGGTTACTCATAATTGGAAACATTCCTAAGTTGAGTAAAGCTGATCGGCCTCTTTCCATTTAGTTGACATGCACTGGAGACAACTGCATGATTTGAATCTGGTTCAATTAAATCAGTGCCTCTGTTTCTATATTGGATATAGAACAGTTCATATCTTGACATTGTTAAGGTACTGGGAGTTGTCCGGCTTATACTTAAAACCAGACACTGGACAACTCAAGGCACGTTTCTGTAATGGCTGTTTGTGGGTTGACCCGGGCTATGACGAGGGTTCGTATTCTACCATCTGGAAGATCAATAATGATATTGTTCTTGACTCACCACAGTTTTAATTAAAAATTGATTTTTTTTCAGAAAACAGTAGTGGGAGTATGGTAGAACTAGAAGTGATTCCAGAACCGCAAACGATTACTGAAGATATGATAAGAACCTAAAGATTCAATCTGGTTTGACATTCCATTGGCCACTCCGCAGATAAAGTGGGTAACCTCAGGCGCTCAAGAGGTACTTCGGTATGCTCAAGGACGGTGGCAGGGAGGTTCTTGTTTACCCAGACTTGCCATTGTTGTTATTCCAGACTGTGAGACCCGGCAGGAGGATGAGTATAGTGTCATTCTAAACTAGCTTTAGAAGTGCACGTATATATGACTCTGCCAGAGGGTTGTCGTAGTCAGTGGGAGCAGCGGAACCATTGGTGGACAGTTAGCTTATGTCTATTTATAGACTAAAGCAGATATAGCGGAGATAGATCATCTATTTCTGATGTGATAGTCATAGGTTTGACTTCATCAGAATAGGGGATGGATCTGTTAAGAAGGTAGTAGGGTGTGATGTACTGGTATTTGGATGACATACACAGAGTAGGAAGTGATATTCCTATACTACGATCGGTTATACTTTGGTCGTCACACAGTGGTTTCTCCATATAGGATTTGGACATTATATCAGACATTCTGGTCACTAGATCTATGGTTTTAGATCTAGATTTGGGTGGTTTCCCAATCTGGGTACTTAGACAGCATTCTAAGAGTTAGACAGCATTCTAAGAGTATTTAGAATGGACGACTCCTGGCACGGTAGTGTACCTGCAGGTGATGGAGTCACCCTCTCTGAAGGTGTCTTACAGACTAAAGGGGAGAGGGATGTGCATGATTGACAGATCACTTGCTTAGGCAATTGAGTCAATCATGATATGTCAAGTACCACACCAGATGTTGTTCTTGCAGTAGGTGCAATAAGTTGATATTGATCCAATCCTGGAGAAACAGTCGGTAGCAGTTTTAGAACATAAGTTGATGTTCTAGGGATATGATAACATCATTCTCCTTCGGAAGACAGTTATCATTCCAGGCTTCCAAGGTGACCTGGATGGCAGAGTGGCTGTCAGAGTTATAGTTTTCCCTCTGACGAGGGGCAGTATTTTGGACAGGTGGTCCAGGTGGATACTGAGGGAAGGTATGGCGCATGATACTGATTAAGTTCAGTTAACGATACAGTCTAACAAGTTTGGATTTGGAGTTCATTTATGAGCTAGGTCCCATCAGACATCCAGACACATTCTAAGACAGGTATTGCTCATTTCGGGAGATGATTTTCTCCGCGAACTTGAGATAAAGAGAGACATAGAAAGAAACACCAGAGCGGATCCACTCACTAAGGCTATTCCTCGAACGCAATAGTTTCGCAAACGAGCTTTGTGAGACTGACTAGTAGAGGAGTTGGGTGTTCGGTATCACACGGGCTGTGAGTATGCGACATCGCAATAATTAGCCTTGAGTGCAAGTGGGAGATTGTTGGAGATAGTGCCCTCAAAGTCAATTATTGGATCACAGGCACGTAATTGCAATGATTGAGGGGAGGACCTGTCCCAGTAGGACAGTCTTACTCAAGATGATAGTATGCTATCTGGTTTATCTTTATCATCGTGTACTGCTTTAGGTGACCTTACGAGTCGCTATTACACGTTGATAGAGCCCTTAGGATTCTTGCTTGACTACCAGCAGTATGAGGGCGATCATATAAGTGAGAGCTGGAGTCTATAAGCACATTCTTAAAAGGTCCCTAGTCGTGGGAGTTTCGAAACAGGGCATCGATACTCCGGAGTAGACTAATGTATACAGTCGAGACCCCGATGAGGGGCGGTGGCCGGTCTCACAAGCCACTGGTGTCAGTTGGTTCACCTAAGAAGTATACAGGTGCACATTGGGTTATGAGTACACCGGACAGGACTCGCCGGGAACCTGCTAGTTGGGATTATACCTGATGTCAGATGGTAGTTCCCTGGTGACATGTGTACAGATTAGTTCATCGACCTGAGATCGTCATTTGTCTCGTGTGAGTTCCCACTGTGCTTTGATTACTACCCTACCACGCTCAAAGGAGACATGCAAACAGGTTTTAGTTGGGTACAGTCCCGAGCCACATGGAGGCAGTGAGCGGATCTGCAGAGGTTCGTCTCTCCCGGTATTGGAGGTGAGGCCGCGCTGTGTCTAGGAGAGCCAGAACATGAAAATTCCTTGGCCAAGGCAGGAGATTTTCTGGTAGGTATTCCAGTAGTATCTCAGAGTGTTCTGGGCTACACTCCGACATGACTTGTACCGCTATTGGGGGTCTGACTTTTACCAAACCCATAGGCCCGCCATGCGATGCTCATAGACGAACGGACCGGACTGTACGGATATTGTCACTGACAGACTCAGTAGGGTGTCAGGATGAGTTCGCTCATCGACGTCCCTTTTAGTCAGTAGCTGGTGGCCCGTCACGTATGGCTAATACCTCTGACGTGCTAGTGGTTAAATCCACAGCCATAGTATTGACGAGTCTTTAGAGTCCACCACACACAGTTACTCAGGTTTTGGGCGAAACGCTGTAGAGGCCGTATGGAGATATGGCAGGGTTCGATCAGATACGTGCGGTATTGCACGGATCGTGATCGGACGGATTTTACTAGCCGGATTTGGCTTAAGCCGGATCCTAGTATTAGATAGTGTAGATTTTATCTCTTTGCATTTGTGTTCAGTGGGAATACAAATACGGGCATGTATATGCAGTAGCGGGGTTTTCCTGTAATTTATTACGGGATCAGTTTTCTGAGGTTGCCAGTTTGCATTCCGTTCCGGCCGGTTTTCATTTGTTCTTTCGCGGCCGGACTTTCCGATGGAGGGTGTTATTTGCAGTTTGCAAATAACATTTTGTGGAGGGATTTTCTTGCATATGATGGCTTCATGATTTGACTAGTATCATGAGATCCTTTTTCTTTCTTATCTTTTGCATTATGAGAAAAGAATGGATTAGATTTTGATGGGTTGAGATTTGAGTTTGGTGTGACCTTTTATCTTGCATTATCTTTTCTTTTCTCCATGGATTATTTCATTCCATTATCTCCACCATGGAGGAGAGGGCCGGCCACTTCAGGGGTGAGGATGAAATGAGAGAGAGCTCATTTTGTGAGGGAATTTTTTCATCTCATTTTGCTTGCTCCAAAATCTTAAACCCCTCTCCAAAGTTCTTTTGATTCTCCACCTCCATCAATGGCAACCTCATAAACCCTAAAGAGACAACCCACTACACTAGCCTACAGTAAATCTTGGTCGTGTCGGCTAGCCAACTTCGCGCCCGAGTTGCCCCGGTCCAGAGGTGGGAGCCCGTAAAAGTATCCGGCTACGTGGTGCCCTTTCCGACGAGGAGGAGATGAACGGAGTTTCCGCGGGAGATCGGAGTGGAGACGAAGACCGAAGGACACGGATCGCTTGGTATAGCTTCTCTACCCGTCTTGTATTTTTGCTAGTAGCTAGGTTAATGGCCCGATCCGGGTGAAAAGTGCGCGGTGGTGCCGGTTTGCTAGTTTGCAAAGTTTTTGTTTCCGCGTCTCCGGCGTCGGATCGACGGCCGGGACGCCGCCGCGGACTTACAAAATATACATTAAAATATATATATATAAAGCAATTAGTGAGCTAATGATATTAGTTAAGATATAATTATATCACATATAATATATATCACATTATTAAATCAACACTTGATCTAATAATCCGGTTATATCACATATAACCGACTAATATCATTTATCTAAATATCACATTATCAAATCAACACTTGATTCGATAATCTGGTCATATTACATATGACCTAACCGATACCAGATAACTGCCAGATTACAATACGGTATCACATACATATATTTAATCAGGCCCACGCACATATCACATATGTGCCCTACTTAATTTCGCTCGAACCAGGAAACTTCTGTGTGGGACTCTAAACACTCGTCAATACGCATGCAGTAGGTGATGATCACATCAGTCACCTACAAGCCGTCAGCGGTACTAGCTGGACGTAACGGCTACCAGGGTATTGAGCGATATGAAGATCAAAAATCAAGCTTGTCCATACTCTCCATGAATCATATCAGTAACACTAATGTACGGTTCGGTCTCTTCGTCTGATATGTCACATAACATGTTTAGGGGTGGAAATCGTCAGACCTCAGTAACATGATAAGTCATGCCGATGTCTGGCCTATAACGGTTCGAGAAACTACTGATAACACTTATCAGTAAATCTCGGCAGCATCCCTGGCTAGGGAGTTCCAGTTATAGCCAATCGAGCATAGCGCGACATCAACCCCCAATACCGGGAGAGACGAAACCCCTCCTATCGCTCATTGCCTCCATGTGACTCGGGACTGTACCTAAAATTCACCTGTTTGCACAACTCCTCTTGAGCGTGGTAGGGAGGAAATCAAAGCATAGTGGGAGCCACAGAAGACTCTATGATGATCTCGGGTCTACAGACTAACATGTACCAGTATCACCAGAGAACTGCTATTTGACGATAGGTATACTACCACATAGAATTCATCGGCGAGTCATGTTCAGTGTACCCAGTCTCCACTGAGAACCCGTTTACCATCTCTGATGTCAAACAGTAATGGATGTGGAATTATCCATCGCCCATCATATGGGTCAAGAAGCGTATACACTAGTCTACTCTGGAATATCAATGCCATGTCTCGATATTCTCTCGACTAGGAACAATTAAAGGATGTACTTATGAACTACCCTGGCCCCACTAGTATGATCTCCATCATAGTCCTGGTAGTCAAGTACATATCCTAAAGGCTTTATCAATATGTGAGAGCAAGACAGTATAAATACCAGTCTACATGTTAAGATAAAGGTAACCAGATAGCATACTATCATGTCGAGCAAGAAAGTCCTCTCTATATATGTCTAAGCATCCACTATAATATACATCATATGTATAATAATGGCCTCTAGGGCATACATATAACTAACAGTTTGCACACCCCATGGTCTCACAGATTGGACCGAGAAGACGTGGGATAGAGCATGGGCACCTCAGGGATACCCCGGGGGGACCAAAGTCCAAGCCCACCTCCCAAGACCACCATAAGGTGGCCTTGGGGGGTGGCCCGAGAGCACCACAAAATAGTGCTCTCGGGTCTGCCTCCCCTTGGGGGACACCATGTGGTGGCCCCCACGGGTGGGTATACCCCTCGAGGCCCCTGGATCGACAGTTAACTTTTTTCCCCTCACCTCCGCGAAGGTTCGGACGGGTTTCGAGTTCGTTTCGACTCTCGGATTGGCCTAAAACGACATTTTTGGTAACTTTAGTGGACAATTTTTCATGGTTTTGAAAAACTTGTTTTGTTAGCTAATTGTGCACGGATTTTATAACATCGTGGGTTAATTTACAAGCTTTATGATGTGTATATGTGTTCGTAAATGACTTCTAATCGCTATACGTCGATTAGAAGGGGTTTCACATATCTGTGATGTTGGTTTTTGTATATGAACTTTATTGGATTGTCATGGATGAATAGCCGGGGGGATGTGAGATGAAAGTTGTCTTTCTTTCATTCGATGTAAATTGTAAAGTGATGTAATATTATTTTGCGAGGCACATCCGGGTTGAGATTGTAGCCACCGTTGTATTATTTTATTTACTGTTTTCTGCTCCTATGATAGACCCAAGGTGGGGTGCATAAACTACCGGGTTCTTTGAAGTGCCGAGTGGCCAACTCACTTTGCTGAGAGAGGTTGCTTCACTTCGGGAATTTAGCGGGTAGTTTGCCACACCCGTAGGGGTCCAAGGTGGGGTTTGGTTAGTCATCACAACCGTGGAATCCGTCTTTCATTACAGGCTTAAATGAAACGCGGAATTCCTAGTATATCCAATATGTTCATCTGTGATCTGTAATACCTATTATTGCGTGAGACGGATGGTTATTATATATATGCTATATAGTAGACGTTGCTTATATTTTGCATCCGCACTAGTCCAGCCCCCCCTCTGGCATTAGTTAAGTAACCTAACGGTGTTAGACGGGAGATAGTGGCGAATGCGGATGGTATAAGCGGACGTGGTATTTTTGTTTCTCTCTGTGATGATAGGTGTAAATGATGGGACTGCATTAGATTAATATAAAGAAAAAAAACCAAAGCTGAATCATTGGAACACTTTTATAACCGCTCGGTTTTTCAAAACAGAAACTTTTAAATGCAGACCTTAAACCACTCCTTTAAAAGCTATCAGGTTCCTTCGATTAAATCAAGTTCATTACGTTCACGGTTTCGCCAAAACCAGCCGTAGCCCTCCATCATTTCAATTGAATATTCAGTAGTATTCAAGCTATGTATTTTGACCTTCGCCAAGGCATAGTGATTGGTAGCTGCTGTATATTCATCTGTGGTATAGATAGATGCATTGATTTGGGACAATCGTACTACTATTTTGGCCTTTGTCAAGGGTATGTACGGATGGGTTCAAATTAACCTGGACTATGACGGGTAGAACTTGACTTGCGACTTATGATATGTTGGCCTTCGTCAAGGTCATAAGAGCATGGGGAAAAAATCCACATCGGGAGTTTCTAAAGAAACTGAATCTTGCTAGTGTTGCATACCATTTGGAGTGTGATAATGTTGGTAGGATTCCTTCAGGATTATCACACAATGATATTTGGATCCCGATCCTACTGTGAGTATATGCTACTCCTCGGGAGATTTTTTCACTAAAACAATCAATGCTATAAACCAAGTAGGTGTCTAGAGTGGTGTTAGCGGAGCTACGCCTCCAGAGAAAAGAGGTTATGTAATTAAGGAACTTCGCGAAAGCGTTGGAAAATCTCTCTCGAAGTACCAACACCAGCCTGGCTGAAAGGTTAAGCAAGTATTGTAGGGTGAGATTAATCCTGACTAATTCTTCTTTTATGGTTTGAAAAAGGATTTGAGATATAGTGGGAGCCATCATGTTTGGATAAACTAATAACCAATCTAAACTTGCAAGAGCGTCATGCTGAGTGTTTCTTCTCTCTCTCCTATTTTGCAGTGACCAGGTGACCGAACATAGGTTACAGCTAGATAGTAAAATAACTGAGTTATACTATATTGACTGGCAAAGATTTGTCCAGATGTCCATTACCCATGACAAGCTGGACCACCTCCTTACTACTAAATCCCCCGCCGTCCTAGGTCCAGTTTCCACCGTCACGGATGATATCCGTAAGACAAGGAAAAAAGACAGTGCGAATGCCTAGTGTCTCATGTTCGCCTTAGTAGATGGTGAAAACCATAGGCAACACGAGAAGATGGACTTAGCTTCCATCTTCCTCTATAACAAAGATTTATATGGAGAGCAATCTCGTATCGCAAGATATGAGACCTCGAAGGAATTGTTTCAAGCGAGGTTGGCTATCGGATCATCTGTAGGGGATGACGTCCCTACAATGATCAGCTATATTGAACAACTCACGGATCTGGAGACCACGTTGGAGAACGAGTCGAGAACTGACTTAATTCTACAGTCCCTCCCTTCTACTTACAGCCTGAAGAAAATCAAGGAGGCACCCGTTCTTCTTATTGAGGAATCTTCCTCTTCTGGATCCAAGGCAAAATCCAAGGGTGAGAAGAAGAAGGCCTCCACCGAGCTGATAGGCGGTGATAGTAAGGTAGAAGGAAAAGGCAGGGAAAAACTTTCGAGGCTAACAGTAGGGAAGGAGGGTTGTTCCTATTGTCAATGCAGGTCTTGGAAAGCCAGAATCCATGATCCAAAGCACATTGTGGCTTTGGCTTCGGGTGTGTTTGTGATTGAAAACTGTATGTCAATTAACACTACTTCCTGGGTACTAGATACCGGATCAGGATCTCATATCTGTAATTCATTACAGGCTCTGAGAAACCATAGATTTATCAGGGCAGGTGATATGACTCTCAGGGTTGCTAACGGAATTAGTGTGGACGCTGTATCTGTAGGGGAATATCACCTAGGATTGACAAGTGGGCAGATATTAATTTTACGTAACTGTTTGTGTGTACCTTGTTTAGCTTGTAATATCATATCTGTATCTTTACTTTCTATGGAAGGATATGATTTTACATTTGTAAGCGATGTAGTCCACATCGACCTAAATCAAAGTTTGATTGGGTCGGCTACACTAGAGGACGGTAAATACATGTTAAATCAAGCTCAGGTTTTCAACATCCAGAACACACTTAAAATAAACTCTCCAGAATTAAATAAGGCTTTCTTATAGCATTGTAGACCGGGTCACATCAATGAAACATGGTTGACGAAGTTACATAGAGAGGAATATTTGGATCCGTTCGATTATCAGTCTTATGCAACTTGTCAATCTTGTATCATAGGAAAGATGACAAAGACTCCGTTCACTAGACACGGAGTAAGAGCGAACGAGCTCTTAGGACTCATACACAGCGATGTGTGTGGTCCAATGTCTACATATGCACGAAGTGGTCATTCCTATTTCATTACTTTTACGGATTATTTCTCTAGGTATGGACATGTCTTCTTGATAAAATATAAATCCGAGGCTTTTGAGAAATTCCGAGAATATAAGAATGAAGTGGAACAACAAACAGGCAAAAGTATCAAAACACTGAGATCTGATCGAAGTGGTCAATACTTAAGTGTCGAGTTCCTGGGTTACCTAAAAGAGAATGGAATTCTCTCTCAACTTACTCGTCCATACACACCACAACACGACGGTGTATCGGAAAGACAGAACAGAACTCTATTGGATATGGTACGTTCCATGATGAGTAACGCTGAGTTACCGCGATCCGTCTGGGGTTATGCACTAAAATCAGTTGCATATCTTTTGAACAAGGTTCCTACCAAGACCGTGCCTACCACACTATATCAGATGTGGAGTGGGAAGAAACCCTATCTTCAGTATCTGGATATATGGGGATGTCCAGCTTTTGTAAAAAAAGAGCATGCGGACAAGCTCGAGGCATGCTTAGAACTGTGTAAGTTTGTGGGATACCCAAAAAACTCCAAGGGATATCTTTTCTATTACGCAGAGGACGAAAAGGTCTTTGTTTCTCATCATGCACACTTTTTGGATAATCAATTTTGGAAAAAGAAATATTGGGAGCACAATAGAACTGGAAGAAATTCCAGAACCACAAGCTATTTCTGAAAGCATGCTGGAACCAGAAGTTTCAAAAGAACAGGACATCCCCGCGCCACTCCGCAAAACTAGTAGGCTATCTCATACGCCCAAAATATACTACGATTTTCTCATAGACAGGGATAGAGAGGATTGCATCATTGATAATGATGAGCCAACTAGCTTCCAGCAAGCCATTCAGAGCGGTGACTCAGTAAAATGGCTGGATACAATGCGGACCGAGATGGAGTCCATGTACACCAACAAAGTATGGACTTTGGACATTGGTCCAGAAGGGGTAAACCCATAGGCTGCAAATGGATCTTCAGAAAAAAGAATGGTGTAGATGGACAGGTTGAAACCTATAAGGCTAGATTTGTTGCAAAAGATTTTCGTCAAAGACCTGGTTTAGACTATGATGAAACCTTTTCTCCAGTGGCTATGCTCAAATCCATCCGGATCCTTCTTGTCATTGCTGCCTTCCACGATTATGAGATTTGGCATATAGACGTAAAGACCGCTTTTCTAAATGGAAATTTGGAAGAGTGCGTTTATATGGATCGGCCAGAGGGTTTCAATCAGAGTGGGAGCAGCGGAAAGGTATGCAAGTTGCTTAAGTTCATTTATGGACTAAAGCAGGCATCGCGGTGTTGGAACATCTATTTTGATGAGACGGTCAAAGAATTCGACTTTATCAAAAATCCAGATGAACCATGCATTTATAGTAAGATTGTAGCGAGAACTGTGGTATTTCTCATCTTGTACGTGGATGACATTCTCTTGATAGGAAATGACATTACTATGCTACAATTAGTCAAAGGTTTCTTGTCACAGAGGTTCTCCATGAAAGACTTAGGTGATACCAACTACATTCTGCAGATCTAGATCTATCGTAATAGATCTGAGAGGATGTTGGGACTTTCACAGTCAAGATACATCAACACCATACTGAAAAGATTTAGTATGGAAGATTCAAAGTGCGGTAATCTACCGGCTTGTCATGGAATCACCCTCTCAAAGAGATGTCTCCCAAGACTGATTTGGAAAGGGCTCGCATGTCGATTATATCCTACGCTTCTGCAATAGGCTCTATAATGTATGCGATATTGTGTACCAGACCAGATGTTGCTTACGCACTTAGCGTGGTAAGCCAGTATTAGTCAAACCCAGGAGAGAAGCACTAGGAAGCAGTAAAGAACATTCTCAAGTACCTGAGAAGGACTAGGGATATATTCTTGGTGTATGGAGAAAAGGACCTCCAGATCGAGGCCTTTGCTGACTCCAACTTACAGAGGGACAAGGATGACTCCAAGTCTATGTCGGGTTATGTCTTTACCCTCAATGGAGGGGTAGTCTGTTGGAAGAGCTCCAAGCAGGACACCGTTGCTGACTCGATGATGGAAGCGGAGTATATCGCTGCTTGTGACACTGTGAAAGAAGCAGTCTGGATGAGGAAGTTCCTAACAGAACTTCAGGTGGTTCCGTCCATTATAGATCCAATACCTCTGTATTATGACAACAACGGCGTTATAGCTTTAGCGAAGGAACCCAGGTCCCATCAGAAGTCTAGACATATCTTGAGGCGGTACCACCTGATCAGGGAGATCGTTGATCGCCGGGAGATCGAGGTGTGGAGAACAATACCACAAATCCACTCACAAAGGCCATCCCTCAGATACAGTTCGAGAGGCTATTCAAGATCATAGGTCTGCGATATGCTAATACATGGCCTTAGTGCTAGTGGGAGATTGTTAGTGATATATGCCCTAGAGGCCATTATTGTATCATATTAGTTTGTATATTACAAATTGGAAGCTTGGGATATACACGGATATAGTAACAGTCTTGCTCAAAATGGTAGTATGATACCTGGTTTGTTTCTACCTCAATATGTGCATGCGTTTTTGCATATCACTTATACATATTGGTAGAGCCCTTAGGATATTTGCTTGATTACCAGTGTTGTAATGGCAGTCACACTAGTGAGGGATGGGTAGTCTATAAGCACATCCTATGCAGGTCCCTAGTCGTAGGATTATCGAGATGGGGCATCAATACCCCATAGTAAACTAGTGTATATGCTTCTCATCCCAGCAGGGGAGATGGTCTGTCCCACAGCCTTTAGTAAATCGTACTGGAGATAGTATACAGGTGCTCATTAGGTTATGAGTACACCGGACAAGACTCGTTGGGAAGTGCTGGTGGGTATTATACCTATTGTCGGGTGGCAGATCCCAAGTGATATGAGTATAGCTTAGTCTGTCGACTTGATACTGCTACTTCGCCTCAATTGTGTTCCCACTGTTCTTAGATTACTACCCTACCACGGCTCAAAGAAGTCGTGCAAACAGGTAGTAGTTGGGTGCAGTCCCGAAGCACCAGGAGGCAGTGGTTATTAGAAAAGATTCGTCTCTCACGGTATTGGGGTTGATATCGCGCTATGTTCGGAAAGCCATTACACAAAGTCCTTGGCCAAGGCAAGCGAGATTTACTGGTAGGTACTCCAGTAGTTTCTCAGGGTGTTTTAGGCTACACTCCGACACGACTTATTGCGCTATTAAGGGTCTGACGATTACCGCCTCCTAGACCCGATATGCGATACTCTTAGACGAATAGATCAGACTGTACGGAGATTGTCACAGATAGGCTCAGTAGGAGTTCGGATGAATTTGCTCATCGGCCTTCTTATCGACAGATACCTGGGCAGCCGTTACGTGCAGTTAGTACCGCTGATGGCTTGTGACTAAACCCACTGCCAGCGTAGTGTCTAGTCTTTAGAGTCCCACACAGAGAGTTTCCCTACATCAGGCAAAATATGTAGAGGTCGTATGGTTTTACGATAGGGTTCAATCATGTACGTGTACTTGTGCACGTATGATGACTCGGACACATAATACTCGTAGGCTTTGGTTTAAGCCGGATCCTAGTATTATACCGATGGATTATTTTCGTCTCATTGTATTCGTATTTTTTGAAATACGGATACGGGTATGTATATACGGATGATGGGCATTCTCGTAATTTACTCGGGATTGCTTCTAGAAGAAGACACCTCATTTGGGTTTTAATCTTTTGATTAAAAGATTAATGAGATGGAGGAAATGAGGTGGAGATATTTGTTAAATGAAGCATTGCTCTTGGTGACTCATAGCATGACTCATTAAGTGACTCATGAAGCATGCTTGATATTTTGGCAAGATATTCTCTTGCTTGAATTATTGTATGCTTCATTGGTCACAACACTTAGCTTTCTTCATTTTAGAATATCATTCACTCTCTTTTCCTCAAGCTCCCCTTCTTCTTCCTCTAACCCTAAACCTCTCATGTGTTGAGAATCGTAGTGTACTTAGATACATACTAATCCATCTACACTCTCTACATCATCTAGGACATCTAGTTTAGCGAACTAGATGCCGTAATTACCTTGGATTTAACGTTGGAGCTCGGACTATAGAATCTTGGGTGGATCTTCTTTGACTCGAGGAGGTCGACGAAGTTGCGTCGATCCGTTACGATCCTTAGAGCCTATGAAGAGGAGGAGGACAGCAAGAAGACCTGAAGGACACGATTCTGTGAGGTATAACTTCCATCCGAGTAGTTAAATCTCAGGTAGTTTGCTAGCTAGACTTTATGGTCGATCCTGGAATTTAATCAGTATTATGAAGCCCGTAAAAATCATTTTTTGCGTATTCCCCCTCCTCACGAACCCGCGGGGTACACGACATCGACTTATGCTATAGAAGGTAGTGTCGTTCACCACTAAATTAGGACAACATCAGAGATCGTGAACTCCTTAGACCAGAGATGATCGTGGCAACCGTGGAAGTAGTTCGCACGATCAGGAAAAGAATGCGCATAGATCAAAATCGACAGAAACACTGGGCTGATGCAAAGAGCCGACACTTGGAGTTCCGACCAAAAGATCATGTCTTCTTAAAGATCTCTCCAAACAGAGGAGTAATTCTCTTTGGCAAGAGGGGCAAACTCAGTCCAAGATATATAGGACCGTTCGACATACTCGAACGAGTTGGAGAAGTGGCATATCATTTGGCACTTCCACCCTCATTGGAAGGAGTGCACAACGTGTTCCACATATCCGATCTTCGAAGATATGTAAGAGATCCCAGACACATTCTTGATCACTCCAAGCTCACGGTACAGACAGACCTATCTTATGAGCAACATCCCGTTAAGATCCTGGACAGAAAGGTGAAGAAACTATGGAATAAGGAAGTAAATTTGGTCTGAGTGATGTGGAGAAAAGATTCACCAGGAGAATCAACGTGGGAACGAGAAGATAACATGCATGCAAGATACCCTTTCTTATTTGTAAAGTAGTCCTTATGTAACTGTAAATTTCGAGGACGAAATTTTATAAGGAGGGTAGAATGTAACGACTCTGATTTTACTGTACGAAAATTTTTAAGTTAATGTACAGAATGGAGTTTGCAAGAATGAGTACACTTTAAAAGTTATTTTTATTTAAGAACAGCAAGAAAGCACTTGTAGCTCATTGGTAAAGCCTTGCACTGCTGTGACGTAACCCCCGTGTTCGAGTCCTATCAGCTACATATATTTTTTCTGAATTTTTCTTTTAAACTTTTTAGAAGCCCAAAAGTTTACATGTGCACTACACATAGGAAATAAAAAGACAGAAAAACAAACATGTGTAAAATATTGTAAATTGAGAGGTGGACACGTGGCACAAATCCGACGGCCCCCCCACACAGAACGACTGGAGAGATCGGTAAATAGGCTGGTGATGGCGAATGGTCCGTAGGGGATGAGGCCCATGTTTTGCACACAAACCCTTTGGCCTACCCCCATTAACCATGTTCTCTTTCTTTTCTCTACAATTTAACAGAGAATTCAATTTCCCAATTAATCCAATTTTTAATACTTTTTTAATTCAATCCTTCATTTTCAAAACCCTAATTCCATACTATAAATACAACAGCATACCCAAGCACCTCTTCATTCTGAAATCTCTAATCAAAATTATCAAATTTTTCTATGTCCAAGAGGAGTACAGGTGGAGTTAGCAAGAGGTTGACTTCCGGCGAGGATCTAAGCAAGTTCCGGAAACCCCGCAACTCTATGAATGATATGACATCTTCTTCTACCTCCCTTCTCTCCTTCAAGAAAGTAAGTCCCGCCCCCTTTCTTCTCATTCTACAATAAAATTTCTCTTTTTCAAAACATGTCGGTAAGTGAAGTTATACAAACATTTGATTCTAAAATCTTTGAAACTACAATTCTTCCCAAGAATCACTCATTCATATTTCTATACCTTGCTTGTTAAACATAAATCTAAAGTTCAGAATAATTTTTCACTCAAAATCATCATGTTAAATAACTTTAAATTTGAGTTTTTCGTTTAAATACCACAAACTTTATATACGTCATCTTGTAATTGTTTTGCTTACTATTACTTTTAGAAAAACTTCACGGGGTAATAACTTACCCCTCACATACACACATATTAACATAGCACGATTCTCGTGAAACATAATTTTGTGGCGAATACAATTTTTCATTAAAATACCACGAACTATATAAAACCCCGGTTTTCTTTAAATAGTATTAATAAACTTTTTGCGATTATACATCTACAACCCTCTTTACGGGATCCGCTATTGGATGGTGCAGATTAGCACACATCCTTGGACTAGTAGAGCGAGATGCAGACCTTCTTACGGAGCATTTGGTCTCGAAAGATTTTTAATACGATTTTTAAAAAAAACGAGATTTTCTACATAATAATCAAAATTAATTTTAAATAATTATATAAATATTATTAAACCATATATTTTCCAGTTATAATAAAATTCCATATTTTTCTAAAAATAAAAGAATGACAAGTTTCACTAAAATACCATCAAGTATCATACAAATCAAGTTTTACACTAAAATATCTTGAACTATTCAAACTATGTATATATTCACTAATATACCTCACTCTTTAAAATTCACATCCATGAAAACCCTAAATAATATAAATAAATACTCGAGGTTTATTTTGGAAGTATATAAAATATATTTCATAAACACCCCTCAGTTATATAAAATTACATTAAGGATTTTAGTAAATATAGGTTTAAGCGGGATCAATTCTCTTAAGCCTCAGGAAGCCGTCGAAAGGGAGTGCTTGCTTATTTAAGGTAGAAAACTAAAACGGTGTTATCAATGGTAATTGTCTTCGAAAAAGACACAAATTTTGCCGTCCATATGCAGCAGTTACCGATAACACCCAAATCTAATTCAGGATCCAAATCTGTTTAAAGTGTCTGACTCAATCTGAGTCTAAGTCTAATCTGAATCCAATACAAACAGGAATCAAATTCAACATGAATCTAATATACCAAATATGAATACTTAAACCTAAACCTGAATATCAGAACAATATCAAACATGCAAACATGACTTGACTTGACCTGACCGAACCATGTCTATATCTTGACTTGACTACATGACTACTTAATACATCCTGAAACTGTTTACATGAACAACTTGTATCCATGGTATCGGCAAGTCTGATAACTATAAATCAACACAATATACATTAAGGGGTTTAACTGGGTAGATTGGTATGGAATGTGTTAAAAGTGGCACGATGATGGACACTAAAAGACACCTACATAAACATCATTTGCCGTTGTCCCATGGGTTTTGACGGGGCCTTATACTTACATGTTACCATAGTCCACGGGATAGTTGGACTCCTCTTGCATACACTGATAAATTCTGTACCAAGCTACAAACAATTACGTTAGTGTAATAAACATATACTTTACCAGTTCTATTCTCTTTACTTGTCTATTCCATTCTATCTTTGGGACTTACCGAGTGCTAGTTCGCTGACGACATTCCTATCTCTTTTTTCTTTGGAATGTTCATAAGGAGGACCCGACTCTCAGAAGACCGAGCTCAGCCAGGACGACTTGGATCAGTTCTACAGACTTCTAGGCTTTTACTTGTACTTATTTTCTTTTCAGTTCAGATGCCACTGTTTAGGTATCGCTTTCTATCATTGTACTTTTCTTTTCAGTTGTATGTAAAGAATGAATATTAATAAAAAGTTGCCGTTTATTTATATCTCTTGTCAATTCTTGTGCATTTTATTTATATTGCTTATTTACGCTTAACGTGTTTACTTCTAAGTAAATACGTCCGTTTACCGCCGAAAAAAAAGACGAAACCGCGTATGTCGTCTTGCCTGAATTTGGGGGTAGATGCTATTTGGATTTATCCGTCCACATCTCCGAAGATACAAAGTTGATTTATGGCACCGTCTGTCGAAGGTTTAGATGGATGCAGCCGTTGTAGCAGACTTCGTCAGATCCCCTCTCGTTGTGAGAGGTTTTTGATTTTGGGGACGCTCTTCCCTGCAGGCGCAAGCCCCTGTAGTTAATTACGTTACCACGTAGCGATAACCACTTTCTCCTGCTCCAGAAAGTCACTTCGTGTCGTGTGTGTTTGTTTTATTTTTGGTTGCCCGTGGATTGTATACGGAGACTAATTTGTGTTGTCGCCCGTAGGGCGTGGATTACTCCAAATCCGTATTTTCTTAGATTTAGGTTTGGTTTGATTTAAGGATCATTAATCTCATTTGAGATTAAGATCAACTTAAATATTTGTTAAGGATATGTTAATCCGATATTGGATTAAGATTTACTTAACGGTAGTTCAGGATCATTTTTGATCCAACGAAAGAGCATTTGGGCTCTATCGTTTTATTTTAAGGACATTACGGTCCACAGCTAGTTTAAGGACATTACGGTCCATGGCTAGTTTAAGGACATTACGGTCCATTGGAATATACTCATTGGTTTGAGAGTGCATCCAAGAGCTGTTGGTTGTCGGGACCCTCCGCCTCTCTGATATTGTTGAAGAATTACAACGACATACATAAGAGGTGTTGAGAGATGTACCCTTGAACCGAACTCCAGATTGAAGGGAGAGATCATGGTGGAACGATATTATTTTAGATGCCACGTGTCAGGAGATCATTGTCCATTTCTGGAACTAAGATCGATTTGGGGGGACCTGAGAATAGGAAGGCTCGGTTGATTGATGGTCAAAAGATTTTTGGCCTCGAGAGACTTGGCTAATTTGGGCTAAGGTTGGCCTCTCACGGTGTTAAACACTGATAAATGTTTGGCGCTCACGTGCTCCCACGTGAGGCTCTTAAGCAGTGTTAAACACTGAAATTTGGAGCGCTCACGTGTGGCACATGAAGCACCTGAATATTGGGCACTGTTTCCTTAAGCTTATTCCCTTGTTCTATACATATAAGTGGTAAACACTTAAATCTTGTAACCATTACGTGTGGACACGTGAGGCGCACCTAAATTGGGGACTGCCTCCTTTGGAATTATCTTCCTATTCTTTTCTAAGTGCTAAGCACTATCGGAGGTCACGTGGGATCACTTGACTCGATCTCAGTTTTTCCTTTTTGTTCCTCAGAGGTGCTCACGTAGGAACACATGATCTGTCGTTATAGCGTTAAACGCTAATATGCATGGAGCTCTTGATCTTAGTCTTGAAAATTTCAAGTCTTTTGTTTTATAAGAATTAAATTCTTATGCAGAGTTAAACCCTAGTTTTATCAATGGAATTAAATTCTTATTTCTTTGGAAGAATTAAATTCTTCTAACCTAGTTCTTTCCTCTAAGTTTTGGGAATACATAACAAAATCTCCCTGATGAGAATTAAATTCTCAACTTATGGGGAGATCTGCTTCTGCAGACTTCAACCAGAGAAAGAACTGAGTTCTTTTTTGGAAGAGTTAAACTCTTGTAAAAGGAGATAAAATGATCTCTAAGTCTTTTTTCTCAACTAGGGTTTCTTTTTCTTTAAAGAGAACTCTTTTTTTTTGTTTTCTCAAATCTTATGGGGGATCGCCTCTTTTTTTTCTCTTCAGTCTCAAGTCCTTTATATAGTATAGGCAAGTTTATTGATTTTGTTAAGGAAATCTCTCATTGAGAGATTTTTGATTGATTCGGAGATTTTATCCACCGTTGGATCTTTGATCTAGGGACTTCTGTTTTACAGAAGACATTTTTTTGTTTTTAACAAGATCGGAAAAATATTTTCCTATACAGAGCTTATTCTGTATGGGAAAATATTTTTCCAATCTTTCTAAACAAGAAAGATTGTACTCTGTAAATCAGAGCACCATTGGATTAAAGATCCAATGGTGATTAAAAATCACCAAGATGCAGAATAAGCTCTATAAGGGAAAATATTTTTCCAATCTTTCTAAACAAGAAAGATTGTGCTCTGTAAATCAGAGTACCGCTGGTTTAAAGATCCAATGGTGATTAAAAATCCTTGTTTAGAAAGATTAGGAAAAATATTTTCCAAATAGGGTTCTGATCTCTCTTATTTAGAATTTAATTCTATCGGCTCAAAAGGTATTAGGAACCCTCACGTGTTGCACGTGACCCATAGCATTAGACCGGTTTGCTTATATGCAGCAGTCCCAGAGAAAAGCATCACGTGTTGGTACGTGATACGCCTTCTGGCCTGTTATTTATTTTAGGAAGGCGCCTATATACTTTGTATATAGATTCTCACGTGCCTGCACGTGAAGCTCAATTTCAGCCTTATTTATTAAGCGTATTGCCTATAATTTTTGCTCCAAGGTGCATCACGTGCGGGCACATGATACTCCATTTGGGGAATTTTTCCAACACTTTTTGGTTCATTATTTATTTATTTATTTATAACGGAACAAATGCCCCCACAGCGTTGTTCTTACGTGGCTTGCACGTGAGTGCAACGCTGTCACCTTTACAGCCATTGGATTGCCTAGGGAAACGGGGAGGTGAACCGCCCTTGTCATGTCTTATAAATGCAAGGGTTTGGCCTTTGGGAAGCCACTGTTCTTTCATCTTCTTCCTTCCTTGTTCTCTTCGAGAATTTAATTCTCCTCTTCAGAACTTAGTTCTCTGTCCATTGTAATTTCCAGAGTTAAACTCTATTGGAAAAAGAATCCTTTTTTAGGTAAAGATCTTGAACATCAGAAAAATCCTTTTCTTAAAGAAAACTTCTGGATTTTAAATCCACCATGAGAGCTTTGCTCTCTTCCGAAACCCAACTCTCACAGATCCAAAGACATGATCTTTGATTAGTAACCCTCAATGCCTTGGGCATTCCTCCTCTGACCTTTAAGGATTCATGGCGTTTTATTTTTCATTTCCTCTTCATGGGGATTTCTAGAATTTAATTCCATTGCATAAAAGGAATTTAATTCCTCATCAAAGAGCTTTGCTCTGAAAGATCAAAAGGGCCTTTCAGGAATTTCATTCTCTGGTGGTCTCGAGAACATTTTCATAGGGTTTTTCCTTACTTGCACAAATTCAAATTTGTTGGGTATTTTAATAGAACTTGTCTTCTCTATGAGGATGTCAAGAGTTGTTTAAACTCCCGTGTCCGTTTTTAGATTCTCATAATAAGCATTTTCTTAATCATTTTGATTATTAAACTCTCGCTGATTTTTCTTTTCAGATACTATGGTCGTTTATTTGTATGATCGTGACAAAATTATCTCCTATGAGGACATTCACGTCTAAGGCCGCTGTCAAAACCAGGAGTTTACGGATGCTCAATGCACTGAGTTTATGCATTGCCTTGATGAATACAACGGTCGACTACTCCCCCGTTGTTCCGCTTTATTGAAGATCACCATGGGAGCGATTTGGGAAGCCCTTCCTGGATTTTACGAAGCCATGCCGCTTAAGGTGCTTGATGATGCCGAAGACAAGGTGCACTCAGTATATCTGATGGGCTTGATCTCGAATAGGCGGCGAGATGGTCTTGTTGATATCTTGCATCAAGTTTTCCAACAGACGGCGATAATCTCTGCCTATCAGAGGACGGATGACATTAGCGAGAATCCTGACGCTTGCACTCGTGAGAAGATGCACACAAAAATGGTCAGAGAAGCCAGAAACATTTTACTTGGCCTTTCTTCTGAATTCCTCAATCCATGTCCGGGATTAAGTGTCTTACCATTGTAAACATTTTCTTTTGTTTTTATACCATGTATAAGTTCTTTGAGCATGAATGACAAAACTTCCTCTTTCCCCCCTTTTTTATGCTCACGTGTATTCTGCATGAAGTGTCGTTATACTGTTGTTGGCATTCACGTGTTTTGCGCATGAGGCACTGCTGGGGATTTTAATCCTGCACTAGTGCCGACGCTCACGTGCTATGCACGTACGGTGCCGCTTTAGTTTTCAAAGAAGATCAATGCAGGTGCTCACGTGCCATGCACATGAGGCTCTGTTGATGAGGTCGTTTCGCCTCCCTACTCTGATTCCAATGAGTCACCCCTTTCTTCTCCTATGCCCCCCTTTTTAGCCTCGGGGCTAGCTCCACCATGCACGCCATTTTCTGTGCATAGCCTTGAATGCTTCTTTTCATAACGTGAAGCTACGTCTTCCTCTTTCTTCACAGAGAGAGAACCATTTAGACCTTAGGGTGATCATTTTGAGAAAAAAGCCAAAGGTTATGGCTTGCAATCATCCCCACGCTCGTCGACAACCCTGGGAGGTGCCTATCGAGGAGATTGTTCTTCATTTCGCCGCGCGGTTAGCAGATCCTCTTTTCACTGATGACCAATGTGACGCGGCACTGTACGAACTCGTGGCTCGTAGGGGCTCTCCTCTCCTTATGGGTTCCATTTGGCTCAGGATGATTTTCTTGTCCGTGCTTGCTGATATCCCTCCTCATCCGGCGGAGATGACTTCGGTGATTCTTGATGCAACGGAGGACATGATTGAATGTTTCCATGAGGCCTACTTGATTACTCAACCTCTGAAGGACCATTGGGTTCATTTACTGCGTCAGATTCAAGCTTGGCGGGCCATCATGTCTGCCTTCGCCGATGAGCATGTCACTAGTCGATGGGGAGTAACTCATCGCGAAGACCGCCGCTTCTATGTGGTAGAGAAGGCAGAGAAAGAATTGGAAAACTTTATTTATTTTTTTGTTAACCCTTGTATCTCTGATCCCACATTTAGTACTCTCTTTCCTGTAGAGTAGTATATTTGTTTCAATGTTTTTTTTATTATTACCTGTTGAATGTTTTCTGTTGAATGTTTTCTGTTCATCATATATTCGTATGTGTATCCCACCTCTGTACATGAGCTTTATACTTTACCCTTAGGAATTTTCTTTTAAGTGCAAGCACTATTATAGTGTCGTACATAAATCAGCATGCTTTGGACACCATTTCTATTTAAGCACATGTGCAGTTATACTGTCATGTCTCTTTAGCAAATACGTCTTGTAGATAGTCTATCTTGATCTCCTTGCAGGGCAATGATAGCTTAGGAAACAGGTTCGGATCTGTCGCCTAAGACTTTTCAACTTTATGAGCCGTGAGGGTCTCATAAAGACTTTTCTCCCTACGAGTCGAGAGGATCCCGTAAGTGTATTTTCTCCTTAGGAGTCGTGAGGACTTCTAAGTGCGTTTTCTATTGAGAGTCGTAAGGATCCCACAGGAGAATTTTCCCGTTTACAGGTCGAGAGGACTCGTAAGTGGTTGTTTCCCTCCTTGTCGATACTCAATTTTGGAGAGTGCGGCCTGTGAATAGTATGCAGTAGTCCATCTTGGACCGACTTGCAGGGCCCCAGTGTTTAAGAAACAGGTCGTTATCCTTATTCCCTACGAGTCAAGATGGATCGAGAAGTTCTCGCAAGGACGCTAATTTCCTTACGAGTCGAGACAAATCAAGAAGTTCTCGTAATGGTTTCCTAACGTCACAGTTAACTCCTGCTAATAGAAGTCCGATAGGGTATGTGGTACTAGGGTTTTTTACCCGTCGCACCATCGCATTGGGCGATATATTCCCCGATATGCAATATTGCTGTTCGGGTGGCTCAGCAATTGTCGTGTCTCTGATCCCTGCGGGGGCTGGACAAGACGTCTTCAAGTAATCTTCCAGGTAATATTACCGTCGAAAGAGCAAGCGTTAGGGATATTCCATGTCGCTTTTTACTTGAGGTTAGGCTCAGTTTGGGAGCCCCGATGAGTCATGACCACTCCACGCTGGAGTGGGATGGTCTCCGATAGTCTTTCAGATCTCATTTGAGTTGACGTTAAGACCCTGAAACTAGGGATCTTCCTTGGCTTTGTTTGTTGACATTGTGTCTGCAATGTTCCAATGAATGTTGAGGTTGTCTCTAGGTTGTCTGTGAACCGTTGAGATTTGGAACTAGAGGATTTTGCCATGGCTCCGTTTGTTGATGTCGCGTATGTATCCTGCTGGAGGGAGGAGGAACGCTGCTGGTTGATCTCTAGGCTGTGGGTGCCGCCGTCGAGACTTGGAACTAGGGACTTTGCCATGGCTCTGTTTGTTGATGTTGCGCATGTATCCTGCTGGAGGGAGGAAGAACGCTGTTGGTTGATCTCTAGGCTGTGGATGTCGCCGTCGAGACTTGGAACTAGGGGCTTTGCCATGGTTCCGGGGTAGTCTCTAGGCTGTCTGTGAACCGTCGAGATTTAGAACTAGAGGACTTTGCCGTGGCTCCGTTTTGCTGGCGTCGTTGATCGCACGCTTTTGGCGTGTCGGAGTTCAAAGTTCTAAAGTTATAACCGCGATCAGGACGGTGTCGCTATGCAGCTAGCCGGTCGAGCACGGGTCGATCCACAGGGAGATGGTTGTATGTCCGTTCGAGTTTTAGACGAGTCAATAAAGAATGTGTATATGTTTGTTCAAATCTAACCTATGTGTTTTATGCAAGTATAAAGTTGTTAAGAAAAAAGATACGAAAGTATAAGCTAAGGAAATCCGCACTCAAAACCTTTGAGCCGAGTCTTGACCAATTGAAGCTTGAGCAATCGGCAACAACGTGGATTAGGGGATTTAAGCACAGTATTCGTGGAATCCGGCTTATTTACCCTTGTCCTTCCGTTCTTGTCTCTTGCTTTCGCCTCCGGCCAAACCGAAGGCAACCGGTCGCGGTTAGGAATCACCGTTACCATGGTAGGGTAGGGTGCCTAACGGAGTGCTTGCGTAACGTTTGGGCGGAGTTCAAAGGAAAATAACGGGAAAAGGAAATGAGGAATGAAATCTTAACTTACAATATTGTATTTATTCTTAACAACAACATATTACAACCATTCACAAAACGAACCAAAAAGAGCAAAAGAAAATATAAACAAAGAAAAGAAAAGATTACAAGCAAGTAATTAAAAGTGCATGGAATTTAAGTGCATGAATGTAAAGCAAGAATGTAAAGCAAGTAATAAAAAGTAAGAAAGAAATAAGCAAGAAAGAGAACTAAAAACCATGGAACAAGTTACACACCATGGGTTTAATAACCCAAACTTAAATTTGCAAGCTCAATTAAGAGGTTGCAAGATCAAGAAAGAGCTAAAAACCCAAGGGAAAATGAAGCCCAAAAGAGACTTTATTCCTTCCAAAATGATACAACCCTTGAGATCAAATACCAACCCTTAAACCATCAAGCTCAATGAAGAGGTTGAAAGATCAAGAGAAAGCAAGGATCTCAAGGGGAAGCTAAGCAAAAGAATGATACAAAATAACTCTCATCTTCATTCAACATCCACTCAAAAACTCTCACAACAATTCAATGGAGGAAAGATGAAGAAGAAGAAGAAGAAGTAAACTAAAAACTAACAAAAAGAGGGCATGAAAAGAACACCATTGGCTTGGCAAGTTCTGGGCAATTTATAGGCAGGGAACTGGAAACCTAGGGCAACAATCTGCCTCTATATAAAATTACCAATATACCCCTAAAATTTCATCAATTGAGGAGCCGACATGGCCGCGGATCCGTGGCCTAAGCGCACTTATGCCGCGGTTCCGCGGCCCTTTAGAAGGCTTGTGCCTTCATATTTTGTCATATCCCCTAGTTTGTGGTCCTCTTCAGTGTGGTATAGTACTTTTCTCAGAATCTCTTCACGATTCTTCGAGAATTTCAGTAGATCAAAACGTGATGTGATGTGGATCTTTTTCCATGATTTTCTCGAGCTCCGCGTAGATATGTTGGATCTTGTGTTGACATTGAGCTTTGTGCATGAAAATGACATCGATTTGCCATTTTGTCCCTTAAACTGGTGTGTGGCAACATACGGATAGAGAGCGTGTTAGTTATATGTATACCCTAGAGGCCATTACTGTACATACGATGTATATTGTAGTGGATGCTAGGATATATATAGGGAGGACTTTCTTGCTCGACATGATAGTATGCTATCTGGTTGTACTTTATCTTAACATGTACTCAGATTGTCTCTATGTTATATGTTGATAAAGCCCTTAGGATATGTACTCGACTACTGGGACTATGATGAGATCGTACTAGTGGGGCCACGGTAGTCGACGAGTACATCCTATAACTGTTCCTAGTCGAGGGTGTATCGAGACAGGGCATCGATGCACCAGAGTAGACTAGCGTATACGCATCTTGACCCATATGATGGGCGATGGATGATCCTATATCCATCGGTGTTTGACATCAAGGATGGTGTACGGGTGCTCAGTGGAGACTGGGTACACTGGACGGACTCGCCGAGAACTCCCAGATGGTATTATACCATACGTCAGATGGCAGTTCTCCGGTGACACTGGTACAGAGTAGTCTGTCGACCCGAGATCGTCATAGAGTCTTGTGTGATTCCCACTGTGCTTTGATTTCCATCATACCACGTCCAAGAGGGCGTGCAAAAAGGTGGCTTTTGGGTACAGTCCCGAATCACATGGAGGCAATGAGCGATAGGAGGGGATTCGTCTCTCCCGGTATAGGGAGTTGATGTTGTGCTGTGTTCGATTGGCTATAACCGGAAATCCCTGGCCAGGGTTGCTGAGATTTACTGGTAAGTGTTATCAGTAGTTTCTCGAACTGTTATAGACCTCATATCGACACGACTTATCGAGCTACTGGGGTCTGACGTTTACCACCCCTAGGCGAGATATGCAACATATCAGACGACGAGACCGGACTGTACGGGAGTGTTACTGTTTGGATTCACAGGAGAAGTTACAGGCTTGCTTGTTGATCTTCTGAGTGCTCAATACCTGGGTATCTGTTACGTTTAGCTGACCGCTTGCAGCTTGTGGGTGTTTGATATGATCATCACCTACTGCCGGCGTATTGACGATTCTTTAGAGTCCTACACAGAGGTTTCTTGGCTCAGGCAAAACGGAGTAGGAGAACATATGTGATATGTGCGGGACCGAGAATAATGCGATATGTGATACCGTATTCTATTCTCGTGATATTTGATATCTGCCGGGTCATCGGATCAAGTGTTGATTCGATGAATCGGTACGGATAAATATTAGTCGGTTATATGCGATATAGCCGGATTGTCGGATCAAGTGTTGATTCGATAATTTAATGTATAATAATATATATGATAGATTAAATTACATTAACTCTTATTTGCTCACTAAAAGATTCTTTTTCTCACTCGGGTAATACATTGATATATATGCGATATATGTTAATTGTATTATTTTATTTTGTTATGATAAATATTATATATGTGATATATAATATTGTAACATGATATGATAACTAATGCAACATGTTTAGTGGAGTTTAAACATGATTAGGGTTTGGATTAGGGTTAAGTCTTCTAGTTGATTCTAGAAGCTTTTCATTTTGTCATGATAAAGATATTTGTGTGTGACTCATCTTTAACCCAACCCGAACCCTAACCCTAATTAATTCTCTACAAAGGTTTACTTGACCATGGTTGCATTATTCATCATATGATTTCTTTTTCTATTCATCACAAAACAATTCTATCATGTTCATCATCTTCTTCCTTCATTCTTTCATGGAGAAAAAGCTTACTAGTTTTTCTAAAGTGATGAATAAATATGAGAAAAAGATAAATAAAGAGAGCAAAAATCCTACTTCATCATCCTCATCTTCCCTTGCCATTTAGATGAGGGTGTTCACATCATTTCCTGAGTGTTAGCTTGTGTTAAAGAAACTTCAAGGTAGATCATCTTAGTATCGAAGATCGGAAGCAAAGGTTGCATCTTTCTCTTCGTGGAACCTCTCGAGAGTCCGGATCCCGATGATCGCAGCGAAGGGACCACAACACGGAGCATATGAAGTGAAGGACCGGATCTACAAAGGTTGTAATCCCTCTCACTTAGTGTTAAAGTGTTTAGCATGCTTGTTTTCGCCTAATCTCTAGTTTAAAGTTCCGTATTCGGGTTGTTCGGCACGGCTAAATTTTAAATCGGGCATGGTTGATGCCTCGTAGACCCTTCTGTACGTGCCTAGCAACCCTACAGTGGTATCAGAGCCAGGTTAGAGCTTTAGGCGAAGTCTAGACGAAGTTTAAAGTCCGATCGAAACCTGAAACCCCGATTTAACCCCTCTCTGGACTTTTTTCAAAAATGTGGTTTTTTCTGAATTAAAAATTCTCAGAAAAACAAGCAGGAAAAACTAAGAATTACTGTGAAGTACGGACTTCTAATTCGCCAAAATGACCGCGGAACCACGGCGAAAGCATGGGTTTTGCAGCGGTTCCGCGGCCAAAATTTCGAGTTAGTCCTTGAAATTTCTTGTATTTATTCTTAGGTCATTTCTTGGCAATTTTTTCTGTGAATATTTTTATTCCACTCAAGTGTTGAGTTTTCAAGGGTTGTATTGGGGACTCGATGTTTCGATCAAATAATTTAACTTCGTTTAGTTTTGTCCGGATAACTTTTAGAAACTGTTAAAAAGTTCGAACGGATATCAATAACTCACTTTTTCCCCTGTCGGAAATTTTTTCAAAAGTTGGATTTTTTCTCGTGTTTAAGAATGTTCTAAGTCGTGCAAGTAACTCGGTGGACCCTCTAGAAGACAACAAATCTTAACTCGATTATGTGACCGTCTTGAACTGCCTTTTGAACCTTAGGGTTTGGGGCAGTACGGCGTGCCACATGTGAGGCATTGGCTTGACCCTTCTACGGCTGGACCATTGGTACTGTGGCATATGATGGATGTTTTTAAACTGATTTCAAGTGTTGAGATATATTGTGGAAATCTTGGGTGTTTGATGATTCGATCGGAAAGTTTAACTTTATCTATTTATCTGGAATGTGATATAATATTTGGAATCCACAGGTAGTTATGAGATAACTAATTTGAATATTATAAACATAGCAGTTTAGTCTCAGATGATCGGTTGCCACGGAATTTTGATGTGATCAAAAGTCCGTCGCAATCACGTAGTGTACGCGGATACTCGCCGGGTAAACTTAATAGACAGCTACGCCCCATAGCCCCGACCAAGTGACTGTAGAAGAACCCCGTCGCCGAAAGCATCCGTTCGGGTGCTCGCGGTAGCGGTGTTCCGCCTTGGTGCACTTTGTCGACGGCTTCGGGGGTGCGGCTGTCTACTAAAGTTTGCGATGAGCATTCGATCAGGTTGTCGGGAATCTTGTTGAAATGTCCGACTTGATATTGAAAAGAGTTTTCGATAATGAGACTAAAATGCGGGGTTTATAAATGTTAGGCATGCGATGTCTAAAGAATTTATTTGGTTAGGCATGCGATGTCTAAGAAGGCTGCGGATTCCAACTGTTGTAGTTTTACACTTTCTTTTCTGTGACCGTAAGCATAGTATGTGGTGTATCGCCGGCTTCGTTGCTATACATCAACGACAATCGGGATACGCATACTTGCTTACGTTGATGATATAAGATATTATGTGTTGCTGTGATATGTTATATTGGATCGTCGCGTTTGAATAGCCGGGGGTTTTATGTGAGATGAGAGTTTTTTCTTTTTCATTCATGTAAAATTCATTTGTATGTAATATTCTTTTATTGGGGCACTTCCAGGTAGCGGAAGATGTCACCTTTGTATATTATTTACTTTTCCGCATTAGGTAGACCCAAGGCGGGGAGCACAAGTAACCGGGTTCTAGGGTCCAGTGGGAGACCATCTCGAGGAGTCGAGACCGGGTCTCCTAACCCTAGAATTGGCAGTGTTACTTACCGCTCTCGTAGGGGTCTAGGGATGTGGGTTTGGCTATTCATCGCGACCGTGGAATCCGTGTTTTATACAGGCTCGTATTGAAAACACGGACGTCCTAGTATATCCAATATTTCATATATGTTCTTCTGCTGCAATGTTCTATGATGAGATCATATTACTGCCTGAGACGAATGTTTATATTATATATATATGAGATATATGTTATATTGCAGATTTCGTTTCAAAAGAGATGCTTGTGAAGCATAATAAAATAGGACTTCATTAATGAGATTAATGAAATAAAAGAAACCTAAGATGTTGTAGAAACTTGTTTATAAAAACTGGTAGCTCTAGTTCTTGCTTTGCATCGCGGTGTTCCTTGTAGAACATTCTGCACCTTATTCGATAAGGAAAGGACCGAGATCCCTTCACCGGGAGTGACTCCTTTAGCAATAACTGGCAGATGCTACAAACTCGGTTTGTCTTTTGATTGCCTCTATAGTTTCTGCTTTGCATAGTGGTATTTGTGAAATATCCTGCACCTTATTCGATGAGGAAAGGGCCGACGATCCCTTCACCGGGAGTGACCCCTTTAGCAAAACTAGAAAAGCCTCAAAAACACTCCATTTAAAATCACTCGATTCTACAACGATATCAAGTTCATTACGCAAAGGGTTTTCTGAAAAACCCGTCGTAGCCCTCCATCATTTCAGATAAGTACTAGTCAGTATTCGTGCTACGTTTGTTGACCTTAGCCAAGGCGTAGTGTGTGGTAGCTGATTAGTGCTTATCTGTATAAGCATATGATGCGATTGAGTTAGGGTAGTCATGCGACTTTATTGACCTTAGCCAAGGGTCGTGCGGGTGGGTTTAATTCAATCGGGAAATGACGGGTTGAACTTGGCTAGCACTTATGATTTGTTGACCTTAGCCAAGGTCATAAGATGTTAGGGGCAAAATATTATCGGGAATTTCAAGTGTTGGAATTTGCAATGAGATTGCATACCTTCTATGAGATAGTTGGATCCCGATACCCGCTGCGAGTAAAAGTTACTCCTGGGAGAGTTTTACACATTACAATTAGCCGATCAAGTAGGTGTCTAGAAAGGTGTTAACGGGGTTATGCCTCTGGGAAAATGAGGTTTATATCAATTAGGTTCGTGCGAAAGCACGGGGGACCTCCCTAAAAGTACCGACACTGGCCTGGCTGAAAGATTGGCGAACTTGTAGCATGTAATTAATCCCGGCTAGTCTTTCCTTTTAGGGTTTGAAGGAAGATTTGATTAAAACAGTGGGAGACATCCTGATTAGATATATTAGATAACCAATCTCATCTTGCAAGAGCATACGCTGAGTGTTTTCTTCTCTCTCTCCACGTAGCGACCATATCACGTCTTAATCAAGATAATAATACGGATATATTGACCGAACCCACTTGTTATACTGAGCTGGGGAACGTTGGTCCTACTCCAACTTATAATTGTTATAAGACAGAGCAGGAAATTAGGGAATACCAGATTTCCCGTGCCGCCCAAACGAAGAAAGTGCATGTTGATGCATCATCTTCGGGTGTGTTCATTACACAGAACTGTTTCTCAGTATCCTTTACGTCCTGGGTATGTGATACCGGATCAGGATCCCGTATATGTAATCTGTTACATGGGCTACAGAAAGGTAGAGAACTGAGAACGGGTGATAAGTTTCATAAGACAGAAAACGGTGCAAGTGTTGCGGCCAATTATGTTGGTCACTATCACCCTGTATTACCTGAATACATTGATTCTGAATGAATGTTATTAGATACCGAACCTGATATACAAAATCATATCAGTCTCTTTATTAGTAAAGAAGTGATATAATTTTGTATTGTTGGATAATGTTTTGAACATTTCCTATATCAAGAGTTGATCGGTTCAGGCACGTTATCTAAAAGCATAGACGTTCTAAATCAAACTACAGTTCTTAGTATACAGAACACACACAAGAGGAAGAGTTCAGAAATGAATGAATCCTTCTTGAGGCATTGTAGACTAGGTCATATCAATGCGACCCGACTGGCTGAAGTTACATTTAGATGCATATTTAAATTAGTTTGAATTTACATCTTGTGAAACTTACCGGTAATGTCACAAAGATAAGATGATTACTGCTCTGTTTATTAGAAACAGAGAAAGAGTTAGTGAACTCTTGGGATTGATACATGTTGATGTATGAAAGGTCCCCTGTCTACACATGCCAAGATCGGTTCTTTCTACTTCATTACATTCTCTGATAATCTCTCAAGATTCAGACATATGTTTCTGTTGAAACACAGGTCCGAACCTTTTGAGGTATTCACAGAATATAAATTAGAAGTAGAGAACCAAAATACGGGTATAAGTATTATGTCCTTTGATGAGATCAAGGAGGAGAATACTTAAGCACGGAATTCCTGGACTATTCTAAAGGAGAATGAGATTCTCTCTCGGCATTACTCCTCCGTATACACCACAACACGTCGGTGTATCGGGGTGGAGCCATAGCACCCTATGTGATATGGTGTGCTCTATGATGAGTACTACTGAGTTTCCTATTTCCTTTAGGGAGTTATGCACTTATGAAGTTGCATACCTATTGAATAGGGTTCAAATCAAATCAGTTGCCTACCACTTCATACATGATATGGAAAGGGAAGAGCCCATATCTTAAGTTTGTTAAGATTTGGGGTTGTCCGGCTTGTGTCTAAAAGAAAAATCCGGACAAGCTCGAGGCAAGGTCTGTTATGTAGAACTGGAATGGTTCCAGCTATACAAACTGCAGCTCATGATTTGGTAGAACCAAAGGATTCAATAGTTTCCAACGAACCTCAGCCTCTCCGCCGATCTAGTAGGGTTCCTCACCCACCTGAGAGATACTTTAGTTTCTCTATGACAGTGGGAGCGAGGATTGCATTATGAGATGATGACCCAACTAGTTTCGAGCTGGCCATCAAGAGTGGGACTCTGTAAGAATGGCTGGGTGCTTATCGATCTGAGATGGAATCCTTATACACCAACAAAGTATGGACTTTGGTTGCTTTATCTGAAGGGTTAAATCCCTATCAGGAGCAAGTATATCTTGAGAAGATTACTTGGTGTACATGGAAAAGTTGAGACTTTCAAAGCTAGACTTGTTAAAGGTTTGCATCATAGACCAGGTATGGATTATGTTGAAACATTTTTTAAGGATCTATGCTTAAGTCCATCCAGATCCTACTTGCCACGGCTACATACCATGACTACGATATCTGGTGGTTGGGTGTCATGACTGCTTTTCTAAATGATGTTTTAGAAAAGAGCGTCTATAAGTACACAGCCAGAGGGCTTCGTAGACAGTGGGAGCAGCGGAAACGTGTGCAAGATGTTTTATATGATAAAACAGGCATCGCGGAGTTGGAACATCTGTTTTGATGTGGTAGTCAAAGAGTTTGAATTCATCAACATGGTAGATGAACCTTGTATATACGAAAAGGTAGTAGAGAGTATGGTGGTGATCCTCGTAGAGTACGTGGATGACATACTCTTGATAGGGAAGGAGTTTCCTATGCTACGCTCGGTCAATCTCCGCTTATCACAAGGATTCTCCATATAGGATCAAAGTGATACCTACTAAATCCTAGGTTTTGGATCTATGAGATAGATCTAATTGGATGTTAGGATACTCACTAGTTGTAGTGAGATGGTATCAATCGATCCTGGGGAGAATCACTGGAAGGGTTCCAGGGTGATAAGGACGACTGAATGTCAGTCGCAGGCTTGTCTATACCCTCAGTGGAGGGACGGTATGTTGGAAGAATTCCAAGCTAGATACCGTGACATACTAGATGATTAAAGGCAAGATACATCGTTACCAAGGATGCTACCAAAAGAGGCAGTCTGGATATTTATAAGTTCATGCGATGAACTTCATTCCCACCATTGTGTGACAATGGAGTTGTGGCTTTTGCCAAGGAACTACCGTCCCATCAGAAATCCAGATATAATTCTTAGGCAGTATCACCTGATCATGGAGATGGTTGATCTCCAAGGAGATCGAGGTTAGGAGAGTAGACACAGAGGACGACAGCGCGGATCCACACACAAAGGCCTTTTCCCTAGTAGAGACTTTTATGGGATGGTTGAGTATGAGATACTTCAACCGCAGCTAATTGTTGGGTATATGATACCATAACAGATGGCCCTAGTGCAAGTGGGAGATTGTTAGTTATATGTATACCCTAGAGGCCATTACTGTACATACGATGTATATTGTAGTGGATGCTAGGATATATATAGGGAGGACTTTCTTGCTCGACATGATAGTATGCTATCTGGTTGTACTTTATCTTAACATGTACTCAGATTGTCTCTATGTTATATGTTGATAAAGCCCTTAGGATATGTACTCGACTACTGGGACTATGATGAGATCATACTAGTGGGGCCACGGTAGTCGACGAGTACATCCTATAACTGTTCCTAGTCGAGGGTGTATCGAGACAGGGCATCGATGCACCAGAGTAGACTAGCGTATACGCATCTTGACCCATATGATGGGCGATGGATGATCCCATATCCATCGGTGTTTGACATCAAGGATGGTGTACGGGTGCTCAGTGGAGACTGGGTACACTGGACGGACTCGCCGAGAACTCCCAGATGGTATTATACCATACGTCAGATGGCAGTTCTCCGGTGACACTGGTACAGAGTAGTCTGTCGACCCGAGATCGTCATAGAGTCTTGTGTGATTCCCACTGTGCTTTGATTTCCATCATACCACGTCCAAGAGGGCGTGCAAAAAGGTGGCTTCTGGGTACAGTCCCGAATCACATGGAGGCAATGAGCAATAGGAGGGGATTCGTCTCTCCCGGTATACGGAGTTGATGTTGTGCTGTGTTCGATTGGCTATAACCGGAAATCCCTGGCCAGGGTTGCTGAGATTTACTGGTAAGTGTTATCAGTAGTTTCTCGAACTGTTATAAACCTCATATCGACACGACTTATCGAGCTACTGGGGTCTGACGTTTACCACCCCTAGGAGAGATATGCAACATATCAGACGACGAGACCGGACTGTACGGGAGTGTTACTGTTTGGATTCACAGGAGAAGTTACAGGCTTGCTTGTTGATCTTCTGAGTGCTCAATACCTGGGTAGCTGTTACGTTTAGCTGACCGCTTGCAGCTTGTGGGTGTTTGATATGATCATCACCTACTGCCGGCGTATTGACGATTCTTTAGAGTCCTACACAGAGGTTTCTTGGCTCAGGCAAAACGGAGTAGGAGCACATATGTAATATGTGCGGGACCGAGAATAATGCGATATGTGATACCGTATTCTATTCTCGTGATATTTGATATCTGCCGGGTCATCGGATCAAGTGTTGATTCGATGAATCGGTACGGATAAATATTAGTCGGTTATATGCGATATAGCCGGATTGTCGGATCAAGTGTTGATTCGATAATTTAATGTATAATAATACATATGATATATTAAATTACATTAACTAATATTTGCTCACTAAAAGATTCTTTTTCTCACTCGGGTAATACATTGATATATATGCGATATATGTTAATTGTATTATTTTATTTTGTTACGATAAATATTATATATGTGATATATAATATTGTAACATGATATGATAACTAATGCAACATGTTTAGTGGAGTTTAAACATGATTAGGGTTTGGATTAGGGTTAAGTCTTCTAGTTGATTCTAGAAGCTTTTCATTTTGTCATGATAAAGATATTTGTGTGTGACTCATCTTTAACCCAACCCAAACCCTAACCCTAGTTAATTCTCTACAAAGGTTTACTTGACCATGGTTGCATTATTCATCATATGATTTCTTTTTCTATTCATCACAAAATTCTATCATGTTCATCATCTTCTTCCTTCATTCTTTCATGGAGAAAAAGCTTACTAGTTTTTCTAAAGTGATGAATAAATATGAGAAAAAGATAAATAAAGAGAGCAAAAATCCTACTTCATCATCCTCATCTTCCCTTGCCATTTAGATGAGGGTGTTCACATCATTTCATGAGTGTTAGCTTGTGTTAAAGAAACTTCAAGGTAGATCATCTTAGTATCGAAGATCGGAAGCAAAGGTTGCATCTTTCTCTTCGTGGAACCTCTCGAGAGTCCGGATCCCGATGATCGCAGCGAAGGGACCACAACACGGAGCATATGAAGTGAAGGACCGGATCTACAAAGGTTGTAATCCCTCTCACTTAGTGTTAAAGTGTTTAGCATGCTTGTTTTCGCCTAATCTCTAGTTTAAAGTTCCGTATTCGGGTTGTTCGGCACGGCTAAATTTTAAATCGGGCATGGTTGATGCCTCGTAGACCCTTGTGTGCGTGCCTAGCAACCCTACAGAGTGGAGACCCGTGTTTTATCTGTTGTTGGCAGTAATCCGGAATTTGTCGTACTTTTCCATGAATTTCACTGTTTAGAGCTAAGAACCAGTATCCTGTAAATATATGGCAAACACTGATCAAAAGCACCTGCCTATAAACAAACGAGCGTAAGAATGGGCGGTATAAAATGCAATATTCTGGTATGAACAAATACCCCCAAACTTAACTTTTCCTCGTCCCGAGCAAAACCAATTATTCACAAAAAGGTCCTAACCGCACTTTCGCAGGGAACGCGATTGCACTGAGCACGTGCAACAAGCCGTTAAACCTCTAGGTGTCCCTAGTAGGAGGAGTGTTGTCTCCTGAGGGTTTTCAGCGGATTACACCCACAAAATCCCGTCAAACTAGTGTCATAAGTTAACATCGATTCTACTTCTACAGTTTAGTATTTACGTTAGAAATTCTATCATCCTAAGTTAGAAATATCCAACCCTAATGCTTCACACCTCCTATCTATTTAACCTTAGATCATATACGTTCCAAAAAAGTTTAGAAAGATGTTGGTTCTCCTGAGTTTTCCTTCTTCAAGTGTGGTCTCAAATCATGGATTTTTATCAATTTTACAGAAAACATAAGTCTTATTCTTTATTTCTATCTCTTATCCAAACATTGATTGTATACCTCTACGTGTGTGTGTATTTGCACCCTTACACTTAAAAATTCAATTCAAGCTATAATACCCTTGCCCTAATACCTAATACTACTTCTTTTCATTAAGGATGGACGGATTTGCTCACACACCTTTCATGCGACTATTAATGCTTCTTGAGGCACTAACGGCCGATTACTGAATTTGTGAACTTTAAAGCGTAAATAGCAGTTTCCAGGTCTTGACTTTATTCTATTTTTCTTTTTCTTTTTCTTTATAAAGACCGGATATATTTTTCAAAATGCTCTTTTGGTGTTTAGCCTTTAAATGCCGTTTTTTCTTTCATACTAGGCTTTCAGGCAAGAGTATTTCTAGGTATCGTTTACTATCCCAAGTTTCAAGGTGCGTGTAAGTGTAGTTTGTAGGGTATATACTTTCTAAATTTGAACTCAAGAAAAGAAACTATTTTTCAGACTTATCTTTCAGTAAAGCTTCAATACTTTCCCTTCATCTTGACTTAACTCAAGAACTGAACTCAAGATTACCTATTTCTCAAAAAAAAAAACTGTAAGGACGTATACTTACCAAAGTTAGACAGAATGAGGGTTAATTTAAGGGTTTTCAATTCCTAAGTCTAGAATTTAGTTATTTCTAACATATCAACTAAACTTTCAGAATAAAAATCTAAGTTGCCCTATTAGCTAACTTGACGACAAAGATTTTATATTTTTTGGGAAAATTTTCAATTTTTTTTTTGGGTTTTTAATAAGGTATGCAAAATATACAAATGAATGTGAAGGAAGAAAGCTTACCGAGCATACCCCCAAACTTAAACTTGACAGTGTCCTCACTGTCAGGCCACACCAAGAGGGTCAAAATTGTCGGCGCTCTCCCTAAAAACAAATTATATACAAAACAAAAAAAAAGGAAAACAAAAAAAATATATACAAAAAGGTTCCCCCCAAACTTAAGTAAAACAGTGTTTCCACTGTTAAGCGTTGAAGTTCAGGGTTAGGGGGAAAGAAAATAGTTTCAAACTATACAAGGCCTTACACAGGTCAAAAGTGAGCACCAACCGTTCAAAGATTTTATCGCTATAATGTACAGGTTGGTGGAAGAAGGCGTAGAGAAAAGAGAGGGAGAATACGCGAGACCGTATGGAGATAGAAGTGGTATACGGTTTAGGTATATAAGAAGAAGAATGGCGGAAGGGAGAAAGAAGTGGAATACGAACTTGAGGGTGGAAATGGATTGAATAAATTAGTATAATCTGTAATGATCGATGTGAAAAGATGGATTGTATTAATCTATCAATATGGCGAGAAATTGGGTCAAATCCCTCAAGATTCGTGAGAAACCATGGGTACGCCGAACTCGGTAAACCAGACATATGAAATGAAAGTGAGACGGTTTCTTGCAAAGTCGGAACGATGGAAAGGATGGAGGTAGGTGATTAAGAAAGGTTATCGGTTAAAGGTTCAGGAGGGTGTACACAGTTAATGAAAGGAACAGGATGAATTGGAAAATCCGACTCATCAATTAAAACTGGTTCATCCTCAGTACTATCCTCAATAGTCTCCTCAAAATTCAGCTTACCCAAGCAAATTTCATCAAAATCAAGACGCATGTGGGGTTCGGGAAAAACAGTTAATGACTCGGGATGATGAATTAGAGAGAAAAACTCTGCCAAATCTACAGGTTCATCATCCAAAATATTTCCGGCGTCAATATCCTCAATCAAGTGAAAATCAATATTCTCAGACATCTCAACAAAAGCATGGATAATAATCAATTCAGGTTCTAGAGTGGAGGTGTAGAGGTCAAAAGGATTAGGTGTGGTTTTACTTGAAAAGGACCCTTCACAATCGGGCAAATCAAACAGTACAAAGTCACACAACTCATTATCTGTTCTATCTTTAATCAATGAATCGTTTGGAAAACTAGATAGACATTCAAAACCGGGGTTGTGGGATTCAAGTTGAAACGGGTAGGCTTCATTCGGAAGGGGGGAAATCTCACTCTCTCCACTCAAATTCTCAACCTGTCCTACCGCCTCTTCATACATTGGAAAATTTAGAGCTAGTTGAAAACTAGCTACCGGGCCACTAGGTTGTATGAGGGCGGCCATGGACGCATTCAAATCCATCATCTGTTGGTACGACGCTACCCTAAAGTCTTCCAAAGACTGTTCCAGACTAGACATGGGTTGTGAAGGGGTTTCAGTAAAAGATTCAAAAAAATTTGGATACTGAAAACTCCCAAATGGCGGTTCAGAAGCAATGTCTAGGGAAGGTGCAAAAGTCGGGTAGGACTGGTAGGAATTGAATGGCTGGACAAGAGCAGGATCAACATGTGGATAAGAAGGTGAATGGAATTGTTGATCCCAAGAATCTGTAGTGGTGAAAGGAGTGAAAGATCGGCTACAGGATTGTTCAATATGTTCAGCGACGGACAAAGGACGACTTGCAAAAGGGGTTTCAACATAAGAGGGTGGGGCAGGTTGAAAAAGTTGATACAAAGTGGATTGCGGAGGGCAAGTGTTTGTCCTAGACGCGTCTATCCGATCTTTCAAAGAGATTTTGGGCATGGAGGGATCGTTCGACGTTTGGCCAAAGCAAGAACCGTAAGAAGTAATGTCTGGTTGTGGGTACCAATGTTCGGCAAGAGTTTTGCGAGGTGGGGTACCCATGATATGAAGAAAGAAAGAAAGAAAGGCAGAGAAAAGGAGGGGAAAAAGAATGTGATTTTTTTTTAGTTTTTAACAAAAGAATGAAATATACACACAAAAAGAATCTGGACTAAAAACAATCACGACACAAAAATACCACACACCTAATCGTTCTAGGGTTCACCTAGGTCAACTAGACCTGCTCCAGAACTTGATTGTCGAAGTAAAACTGTGTCGAGAAACGGGCTCAAGATACACTGATCACGAGGCCAGGTAAGTGCAGAGATAAGGGGAGGTTTTCCGACGCTTTCGCGAAGGTCCTTAATTAAATAACCCTTTCTCTTTTGGCGGTTTCGCCGTTAACACTTTCCTAGACACCCCGTAAACAATATACCGTTAAGCGAGGTTCTAAACACAGTTAACTTCTCCTAGTGAGCGCGAAGTCCTTAAGGCTTACGGTCTAGTTCCTTTTAAAGTTTGTGCGGGTAAACGTTATGCTCAAGTTCGTGATTTGTGGGCCACGGAAAAGGTGATGAAATCCTTTACCGTATGTTGTGGGGTTCGCTTGCCCTTAAGTACGTATTAATGTATGCAATGCGCAATTTAATAAAAAATTCTATAAAGAATCAAACAATCAATTTTTATTTTAAGCACGGCACTGCAACAAATACGGGTTAGTCAATTTTTAGCGTTTGCTAGCGAACTTGCAAAGAATCCTGCAGAGAATAGTATATTGGATGCGTCGGATTTGAGAAGAAGGTGTTAGTAAAGTATGTACCGTTAAGTTTTTGGGTTAGGAAACCCCTGTTGAATCAATTCCGGGAAGCTTGAAAAGTTCGCTTGCGCGGGTCAAACTACCCGGATCTTTGGCACTGTACTTTGCAATCACCTTAGCCTTGAACGTACACTTTGCTTCCCACAATCGCAGTTCGCAAATCCGCAAAAATCTGCAGAAAATACAGTATAGTGGAATTCACAGAGAAGATAAAAGAAAAGAAAAAGGAGTGGAGAAAAAATTGGGCACAGAGGCCTCAATGGGACCGCGGAACCGCCGCTCAAGGCACCTTTTGACCGCGGTACCGCGGTCAAAATGTTGACTTGGGGATTTTTCTTTGGTCAACGAACTCCACTTCTTCTCTTCTCTAAAATAAAAACCTCTGTTTTCTTTTTGGATTACTGTACTTGCTCCAGATTATCCTGCACACTTGCTCACAAAAAATATCAAAAATAATAAAAAGATTTTATTTTTTTATTTATAAATATATACAAAAAGAATATTAACCCGAATAACAAGACAGAAAATACGTTACCGTCTCCCCGGCAACGGCGCCATTTGATCGCACGCTTTTGGCGTGTCGGAGTTCAAAGTTCTAAAGTTATAACCGCGATCAGGACGATATCGCTATGCAGCTAGCCGGTTGAGCACGGGTCGATCCACAGGGAGATGGTTGTATGTCCGTTCGAGTTTTAGACGAGTCAATAAAGAATGTGTATATGTTTGTTCAAATCTAACCTATGTGTTATATGCAAGTATAAAGTTGTTAAGAAAAAAGATACGAAAGTGTAAGCTAAGGAAATCCGCACTCAAAACCTTTGAGTCGAGTCTTGACCAATTGAAGCTTGAGCAATCGGCAACAACGTGGATTAGGGGATTTAAGCACGGTATTCGTGGAATCCGGCTTATTTACCCTTGTTCTTCCGTTCTTGTCTCTTACTTTCGCCTCCGGCCAAACCGAATGCAACCGGTCGCGGTTAGGAATCACTGTTACCTTGGTAGGGTAGGGTGCCTAACGGAGCGCTTGCGTAACGTTTGGGGGGAGTTCAAAGGAAAATAACGGGAAAAGGAAATGAGGAATGAAATCTTAACTTACAATATTGTATTTATTCTTAACAACAACATATTACAACCATTCACAAAACGAACCAAAAAGAGCAAAAGAAAAGATAAACAAAGAAAAGAAAAGATTACAAGCAAGTAATTAAAAGTGCATGGAATTTAAGTGCATGAAAGTAAAGCATGAATGTAAAGCAAGTAATAAAAAGTAAGAAAGAAATAAGCAAGAAAGAGAACTAAAAACCATGGAACAAGTTACACACCATGGGTTTAATAACCCAAACTTAAACTTGCAAGCTCAATTAAGAGGTTGCAAGATCAAGAGAGAGCTAAAAACCCAAGGGAAAATGAAGTGCAAAAGAGACTTTATTCCTTCCAAAATGATACAACCCTTGAGATCAAATACCAACCCTTAAACCTTCAAGCTCAATGAAGAGGTTGAAAGATCAAGAGAAAGCAAGGATCTCAAGGGGAAGCTAAGCAAAAGAATGATACAAAATAACTCTCATCTTCATTCAACATCCACTCAAAAACTCTCACAACAATTCAATGGAGGAAAGATGAAGAAGAAGAAGAAGAAGTAAACTAAAAACTAATAAAAAAAGGGCATGAAAAGAACACCATTGGCTTGGCAAGTTCTGGGCAATTTATAGGCAGGGAACTGGAAACCTAGGGCAACAATCTGCCTCTATATAAAATTACCAATATACCCCTAAAATTTCATCAATTGAGGAGCCGACATGGCCGCGGATCCGCGGCCTAAGCACGCTTATGCCGCGGTTCCGCGGCCCTTTAGAAGGCTTGTGCCTTCATATTTTGTCGTATCCCCTAGTTTGTGGTCCTCTTCAGTGTAGTATAGTACTTTTCTCAGAATCTCTTCACGATTCTTTCAGAATTTCAGTAGATCAAAAGGTGGTGTGATGTGGATCTTTTGCCATGATTTCCTCGAGCTCCGCGTAGATATGTTGGATCTTGTGTTGACATTGAGCTTTGTGCATGAAAATGACATCGATTTGTCATTTTGTCCCTTAAACTGGTGTGTGGCAACATACGGATAGAGAGCGGAGACCCGTGTTTTATCTGTTGTTGGCAGTAATCCGGAATTTGTCGTACTTTTCCATGAATTTCACTGTTTAGAGCTGAGAACCAGTATCCTGTAAATATGTAGCAAACACTGATCAAAAGCACCTGCCTATAAACAAACGAGCGTATGAATGGACGGTATAAAATGCAATATTCTGGTATGAACGGTCGTATTTACTTCTGGTTGGAACGAGAAGGAATGTTACTGATGATTTCTAGGCTGTAGATGTAGCCATCAAGATCTGGCTTCCCTTTGATGGAGCCTGGTGGGAAAATATGGTTCCTTTTTTTGTTTGTGCCCAGGGGTCAATATGATCTCACCTGCAGGGAAAAAATTTCATTTCATTTTTTTATTTCTTTCCACGATACTCTATCCTTTCAGCTTTTTTATATCGCGAAAGTCGCGATGGCGCTATCATTTCGGCTATTTTTTCGCGGTGCCCAATCATTTCGGCTATTTTTCTTTTTCTTTTCTCGCTGCATTTTATTGCGAGCTGCCCAATCATTTCGGCTATTTTTATATTCATATATTTTACTCACTGATTTTTGTTGTGAGTTGCCCTATCATTTTAGCTATTTTTATATGCATTTTTTGCTCGCTGATTTTCGTTACGAGAACGGAACTTGATATCTGATACCAATCTTAGCATCAGTATCGCTGCGACTGGAATATGGCCAAGAGCGAATCATCATTTGCCGTAAAAGGACTTGGAATTTAATAATGATTTAAGCATCAGTATCGCTACCACTGGGACATTACTAGGAGCGAATCATCATTTGCCTTTGTTGATTCGAGCAAAGGTGGCTTAGAAAATAGGGTTAGGATCCTGTCAACTAAGGCTTTTGACTTCATGAGCCGTAGGGGTCTCATAAAGGTGTTTCTCCCTACGAGTCGTGAGGATTTCGTAAGTGTGTTTTCTCCTTAGGAATCGTCAGGATTCTTAAATGTGTGTTCTCTTATAAGTCGTAAGAATCTTATATGAGTGTTTTCTCCTTATAAGTCGAGAGGACTTATAAGTGTCGTTCACCATATAGGGAAATTTCGCACCATTGGTGAAACTTGGTGAGGGAAACGTTTATTTGTGCCCGTGGATCATATACAAGGGTCAATACTGAACCGCTTGTAGGGCAACTTGGGGAATGTGATGGCTTAAGAACAGGTTTAGAACCCCGTAGCTTAAGGCTTTTTTGAATCCTGCGAGCCATGAGGGTCTCGTAGTAGAATTTTCCTTACGAGTCGTGAGGATCTCGTAAGTGCAATTTCTCTTTAGGAATCATGGGGATGCCTAAGTGTGTTGCTCCCTTATGAGTCGTAAGGATCTCACGCAGGTATTTTCTCCTCACAAGGTCGAGAGGACCTTGCAGGTGTCTTTATTTTAACGAGATTGCGCCCTTTCGAGTTTTCACAAACTTGTCGGTAGTCCTGCTGTTTTTACTCACAGCGCCCTTTCGGGTTTCCAACCGTGCCTATTTCTCTTGTGGACCTACCTTTTTTGGTGAGGAAACTCTCGAGAATAGTTTCGCCACATGTGGCATATTTTTTTGTCGGTGGGATTTGAGCCACAGTCCTCTTCGCTGGGACTTATGGACTTGCACTCCACTACTGCCGTGTTTGAGGCAACGTTGTTAGTTTAGGGACTTCTCGGTCCGTTGTTAGTTTAAAAACATCTCGGTCCAATATTAGTTTAAGGACATCTCGGTCCATTGCTAGTTTAGGGACATCTCGGTCTGTATCTAATTCAAGGATGTTGCATTCCGTAGCTAGTTTAAGGGCGTTGCTGTCCATAGCTAGTTTAAGGATGTTACGGTCTGTAGCTCTCCATGTTTGAGACGGAGTACTGTTGGGTACTACTCTTAGAGTCTTGACTCAATGAGATAGCGAGCGTACATAGGCGTCGTCATCTATCATTGACCTGGGCCATGACTTGTCAGGCGTAGTATTTTTTTAGGAATCGGCTGTTTATTGGCCGGAAGGGTCTTTCGCCATGCATATCCATGAGCAAGTAGGCTCTACCTTGGTAGACATTGTCTATGATGTACGGGCCCTCATAGTTCGGCTCGAATTTCCCCCGTTTGGCACGGTTGGGGATCATGAGTCTTTTTACGACTAGCACGAGTTCACCTTGGCAGAATGTTCTCGGCCTAGCCAATCTATCTTATGAGCGCGTCATCCTTGCTTTGTAAGTTTCTAGGTTTTGCTGCGCCATGAGACAAGTTTCATCGAGGGCATCGAGCTCTTCAAGTCAAAGATGGGCATTCTCTTCGTCCGTTAGTTCGTACCGAACCGCCACTCGTAGAGAGGGTAGCTCGATCTTCAAGGGAAGTACCGCTTCCATGCCGAATAGTAACGCAAATGGCGTTGTGTTCATGGCCATCTTGGACATAGTCCGATAGGCCCAGAGAGCTTCATGCAATCTCTCGTGCCAGTCCTTTTTATTTCTGGACACGGTTTTCTTTAGGATCTTTGTCAAGGTCTTGTTGAAAGCCTCAACTAGACCGTTTAGCTCGGAGATTATAAACTGAAGAATATCTCCAATCTATTTTATGTTGCTGTGCGAAGCGGCTGATCTTATGGCTTCTGTAGGCTGAACCATTATCCGAGATGATCCGTCGCGGAGTGCCGAACTGGTAGATGACATGTGTCTTGAAGAAATGGAGGATGTTCTCCGTCTTCACCTCTCTTAACGGTATTGCTTCTGCTCACTTAAAGAAGTAATCGATTGTTGCTAGTATGAACCGATGTCCCTTGGATGATGCTGACTTGATGGGCCCGATTATATCGGTTCCCCACATTTCGAATGGCCAGCTAGCCAATGTTGGGTGTAATGGATTCGGATGCCGGTGGATGAAGTACCCGTGAATTTGGCACGAGTGACACTGCTTCACACATTCAAGGCAGTCCCAAATCATCGTGGGCCAATAGTAACCCATTCTTTTGATCTTCAGCTTCATCTTTGGCCCAGCTTGATGGGAACCGCAGAGTCCTTCATGAGTCTCTTGAACGACCCTTTTTGCTTCTTCTGGTCCTAAGAATCCCAGCCATAGACCGTCGAACGGTCTCTTATATAGAGTATCATTGACGAAGGCGAAAGACAGAGCTCGCTTCATGAGCTGATGTCTTGACGACGCGTCTTCGGGCGTTCAATAGGATTTGAAGCAGTCTATGAAGACTTTTCTCCAATCCTTTGCCCTTTCTTCATCCTTCAATTGGAAGGTTTCTTGTTCGGTTGCTTCCTCTTCTTTAGACGTCTTCAGAGATATTTCTGCTGGTGCGAGAATCCGGCGACTTTGTTGGATATATATGCCCTAGAGGCCAGTATTGTATATGTATACATATGGATGCTCGGGATATGCATGTACAGGACAATCTTGCTCAGTTCTATAGTATATTGTTTGACTTGTCTTTGTCAAGATATGTGTATTTATTTCTATTGTTGTTTTATCCAGCTTGCACATATTGATAAAGACATGATACAGTGGTATACTATTATGGTTTGTCTTTATCTTAACATGGCATATGTTATACTCGTTATTACATATTATAGTTACATATTGATAAAGCCCGTAGGATCTGGCTTGACTACCTGCGTTGTGATGGTGATCATACTTATGGGAGCAGGGTAATCCATAAGCACATCCTTAAAAGGTCCCTAGTCGTGTGAGTATCAAGACTGGACATTGATACTCCAGAGTAGACTAGCGTATACATTTCTAGCCCCGTCGGGGGATGGTTGGTCCCGCAGCCATTGGTCTGATGCACCTAAGATCGTATACAGGTGCTCACTGGGGGTGAGTACACCGGACGGACTCGACGAGAACTTCCAGATGGTACTATACATATCGTTAGGTGGAAGTTCTTAGGTGACATGTGTAAAAGTTAGTCTTCGGACCTGAGATCGTCATTTGTCTCGTGTGAATTCCCACTGTGCTTTGATCACTACCCTACCACGGCTTTACTGAGTCGTGCAAATAGGTTTTGGTTGGGTACAGTCCCGAGCCACATGGAGGTAGTGAGCGATTGTTGGGGATTCGTCTCTCCCGGTATTGGGAGTTGATATCGCACAATGATCGATTGGTCGGGACCGTAAGACCTTGGCAAAGGTAGTTGGGATTTACTGATAGGTTGATCAGTAGTTTTCCGAATTGGTCCTGAGCCACATCAGCATGACTTATAGGGTTATTAGGTTCTGACGTTTTACCACCCCCTAGACCTGATATGCGATACTCTTTGACGAAGAGACCGGACTGTACGGATATTGTCACGGATAGGCTCAGTAGGAGTTCGGACAAGTATGCTCGCTGGCCTTCCTTTTCGACAGGTACCTGGGTAGCCGTTACGTACAGCTAGTGCCGCTGACGTGCTTGTGGTTAAACACACTTCCAGCGTACTGTCGAGTCTTTAGAGTCTCACACAGAGGGTTTCCCTGGTTCAGGCGAAATGATGTAGTAGCCGTATTGGATACGTGCGCTAACGTGCTTATGGTGAAACCCACTTCCAGCGTACTGTCAAGTCTTTAGAGTCTCACACAGAGGGTTTCCCTGGTTCAGGCGAAATGATGTAGTAGCCGTATTGGATACGTGCAGGGTCTCGATCGATTGATGTATTTTGTACTCGGACTTTCGATCGGACAGTTGGTAATACTAGTCGGCTCGGGTATGAGCCGGATTATTAAATCAAGTATTGATTTAATAGTTTACATATATGTATTTCGATATGTATATTCTAGTATTACGTTCTTTATGTTATTCTATCTTTTTGGGCATTCGTGTTTTTATCCGAATGCAGGTATGTATATACAGCAGACTGTAATCCGTATTTATTACAAATTACCTTCTAGAAGGTGGCCACCTCATTATGTTTTTCCATTTATTTGATAAATGGAAAATGAGGTGTAAAGTGTGAGGTATGGGAGGAATGGAGATAACCATGCTTCAATATTTAACAAATGAATTGTTAATTCATTTGGAGTTACTATTGAAGTATGGTTGTTGATTGTTTATTCAAGAAATTCATACACAAAACCTTTGTGTGTATTTTCTCTCTCATGGATGCTTCATAATTTCTTGAGCTCCTATTTTTCTTCATCTCCTCCCTCCTCTTGAGTTTCCACCACCTTCACCATCTTCGTCTTCACTACCCTTCTCATGAGTTAAGAAATAAGCGAAGAGGTAAGAAAGAGATAGCATAACACTTAGATCATCATACTATATCCTAGAAAACTTGTAGCATCCCAAGTTCTCTAGTTGCTCCTTTTGTTACTTAGTTAGGAGCTAGAGTCATGGATCACATCCCTCGGGTGGATCATCTACGACAAGGGAGGGCCGGAGAACAAGCTCGATCCCGGAGGACCGATGGAGCCGGAAATGGAGATCGAACAAGTTCAAGGTGGCCACTTGGAGCATATGACGAGGAAAGAAGACCGAAGGACTTGGGTCGCTTAGTGAGATTTCTTCATCATAGTAGATAGCACTACTACTTTAGCTAGTTAGGTTTATGATAAGATCTGGGATAAAAGTTATTCTAGTGCCATGTTCTAATCGTTAGAAAAATTTTGTTCCGCATTTGGTCACGGAAATTGGCCGAGGCACTAGCGTACCTTTCATGGTATCAGAGCCAGCCTATAAATCTTACACTAGCAAGTTTAAACAATGTTAAAACAACAAAATCGAAACAACTCCGTAACAACGAAACCAAACTGCAATTTCTGTCAAATTTTTAAAAGCTTCAAAAAAAATTTTAGCAAGTGCAGAGTGCTATTTACACTGAGAGATGAACACTGACCAAAACCGACACAATTTACTCCACTTTTGGCCGGCCAAACCCCTTCCAAAACCGAGCTCACCTGTTTTACTAAAGAGAATTTCATCGAGTTTTGGCCAGTGTTCTTGTTTCTTGAAGTTTGGGTTTCAGGTGTTGCTAGTTTTTTGCCCGGATTTGATTTTCTGTTATTTTTCAGTTAGGGGCAATTTGGAGTGTTTCGAAGTCGTTATATTTGACACTGTTTAATAGTTTACAGTACATTCACTTTTATCTACGACCGTTGAATGTCATTCGATCGGTAAACCCGTCTATCTGCTATATGTTCTTTTAGACGGTTTTGCGAACGTGACATTCGCGTTGATGTTTTGTGCTTGTGCTGTGATTGCAGTTGGATAGTCGTGTTGGATAGCATGTGGTGGAATGTTAGTGGTACTGTTTAAGATTCATTTGTATATTCATTTGCGGGGAGAGCGTCCGACATGTGGACTGTCATCTTTGTCGGGTTGTATATTATTTTAGGGCACGACCGGATTGAGGCCGATGTCACCATTTGTACATATTATTTTCATTTTCTGTACTAGGATTACCCCACGGTGGAGTGCACGAATAGCCGGGTTCTAGAAGGAAACAAGCTCGCATCTCATGGCGTTGAGACGGAGAGGCCTTCATTCTAGAATTGGCGAGCTATTCACCGCACTCGTAGGGGGTATAGGATGACCCACAGAGGGGTGCCCAAGTCATCAGATTCTGTGAAGTGCTGGGTGGCCCATTCACTTTGTTGAAGGGGGTTGCCTCGCTTCTGGGATTGGCGGGTAACTTCCCGCGCTCGTAGGGGTCCAGGTTTTCATTACACAGGCTATCTACACGACCGGGAACGTCGGGTTTTATTTGCGGCTCAAATGAAACCCGGGGCTCCAAAATTATCCACCATTCTGTATTGTTGGCTGTGATTCTGTGATGTTGCTTATTATCATGTCTGGGACGAATGTTATATATACTTATATATATACTGGTAGATGTTGTATATGTTTTGCACCCGTGCTAGTGCAGCCCCCGCTCTGTCATTAGTTAAGTAACCTAACGGGTGATGACGGGGCCCCATGGCGAATGCGGATGGCATATACATACATCGTATATTCGTTCTTTTCCGGTGTGATAGGATTAAACTGATGGGACCGCATTAATTTTTATTAATGCAAGAAAATAAACCTAAAAGATGTTGTTGGTGTTAGTGTATATGCCCTAGGGGCGATTATTGTATCATACTAGATTGTATATTACTTAATGGAAGCTTGGGATATTCACATTTGTATATACAGTCTTGCTAAAAATGGTAGTATGCTACTTGGTTTGAGTCTACTTTAATATGTGCATATGTTTCTTGTGACGTATCACTTATACATATTAGTAGAGCCCATAGGTTCTTTGCTAGATTACCAGCGTTGTGATGGCAGTCACACTAGTGAGGGCTGGGTAGTCTATAAGCAACATCCTATACTTTTCCCTAGTCATAGGATTATCGAGACAGGGCATCGGTACTCCAGAGTAGACTAGTGTGTACGCTTCTCATCCCAGTTGGGGAGATGGTCTGTCCCATTGCCATCAGTACGTCATACTGGAGATAGTACACAGGTGCTCGTTAGGTTACGGGTACACCGGACAGGACTCGTAGGGGAACTATTGGTTGGTACTATACCCACCGTCAGTTAACAGTTCCCAGGTGACATGAGTACAGCATAGTCCGCAGACTTGACACTGCTACTTCGCCTCGAGTGTGTCCCACTGTTCTTAGATTGCTACCCTACCACGGCTCAAATGAGTCGTGCAAACAGGTAGCAGTTGGGTGCAGTCCCGAGCACTTGGAGGCAGTGGCGGTTAGATAGGATTCGTCTCTCCCGGTATTGGGAGATGATATCGCACTGTGTCAGAGAGCCATTATGCAAAGTCCCTGGCCAGGGCAAGCGAGATATACTGGTAGGTTCCAGTAGCTTCTCAGGGTGTAATGGGCTTCGCTCCGACACGACTTATACAGCTATTAAGGGACTGACGCTTGCCACCCCCTAGGCTTGATATGCGATAATCTTAGACGAACAGACCGGACTGTACAGAGATTGTCACATCAGGCTCAGTGGGAGTTCAGATGAGTTTCATCATCGGCCTTCTTATCGATATCTACCTGGGGACCGTTACGTACAGCTAGTGCCCCTTGCGGTCTGTGGTTAAACCCACTGCCAGCGTAGTGTCGAGTCTTTAGAGTCCCACACAGAGAGTTTCCCTGCTCCAGACGAAACGATATAGAGGTCGTACGGTTTTACGACAAGGGTTCGAACGCGTACGTACGTTTACGCACGTACGACGTTCGGACAGTTTTTACTAGTCGGCTTTGGTTTAAGCCAGATTCTAGTATCGGGTTATTGGATTTATACAGTCTAAAGTTTTTCCGTGTTTTCATGGATTGTAGGGGCGTTCTCGTAATTTTTCGGGAACCTTCTAGAAGAGTGGTGACTAAGGGGGTAAGGTGGCATTGCATTAAATGAGATTAGTGAGTCATATAAGTGATTCATCCATGTCATTAATGCATCATAAATGCTTAATGACTCATGGAGATGAATCACCCTCTTGTATTTATGAAGCATGATGATTAATCCTTTATTTTCTTTTATTGGATAAATGATAATGCTTGATAAATATTATGATACATCATTATCTCATTTCATTCTCATCTTCTCCTTCTCTCTCCTCAAGCTCACTCTCTCTTGAAACCCTAACCCTAACCTCTCATGTGTTGAGATCAAGGGTTAGCTAGACTAAAACATCTATAACCTCACTCTATATCCTCTAGGTAGCTTAGATTAGCACTTTAAGCAACCTAGTTATCTCAAGTTTGAGATTAAGCTTGGCGTAAGAGCTTTCGGGTGGATTGTCTTTGATTCGAGGAGGCCGTGAAGTTGCCGATGTTCCAAGGAGCCTACGAGGAGTGGAGGACAGCGATGAAGACCCGAAGGACATGTAACGTGAGGTATAACTTCGGTACCGAGTAGTTAAACCTCTAGTATATTGTTAGCAATGGTTTAGATAACGATTCATGCGTGATTGGTACGAAAGAGTGTGTTTGTAGTTAATAACCGCAATCAGAACGGTGTCGCGTGTAGCTAGACCGAGGTGAGTACTGGTCGCCCTGAGGGAAACGTTGAATCTTTTACTCTTACTTTATATGTGTTGAGAAAGGAAGAAGAAATAAGAATGTTGTAGAATGGTTTCTAGATCTATGTTAAGCACTAATGCAAAAATATATATCTAGATTATTTTAGAGATGTAGTTAAAATAATAAGGGCTTGTAGGGTTCGTTAGGATTTAGTAGTTATGGATGATTAATTAAAAGTTACCCTTTTTATCCTTTAATAGATTTATAACTAGAACGATGGTGATGCGTGTAGATTAGGGTTTCTGGAGGGAAAAGGAATCCCACTCTTAACCCTTATCTCGACACGGATGTCCGTTCATATCTAGCCTTTACCAAAACAATCATTAATCTAATCTCTAATCGCGGTCGGAACTAACAAAGAATTGTTAGCGCGCCCAATTAGGATGTTAATGATTCTTTTGATAAAGTTCATAGACTTTATAGGACTTAAAAAGGGTTTAGAGATGTTCATCATCGATTAGCCAACCATAATCCTACGACCCCTAAAAAGCGGAGAATTACTCGCGCATGTTGGGAGAAAAAGAGATAGAGAGAAAATGCATAATAAAACTACAAAGAAATAGAAAAAGAAAAAGAACTCTCTTTATTAATCAACAATATTCGTTTACACTTTGATCCTTAGAAAATGATTACAAAGACTGGCTTGGTTCTCGATCTCTTCCAAGTAGGTAGTCGAACAGTTGATAATCAGCCTGGATGTGTGAGCCGTCTTGGACTTCGTGATCTCTTCGGCTTTATACTTTTTTCCAAGAGGCTCTCGATGCCTTTTTATAGTGCAAAGCCAGAATCTTTTGGTTGAAGACTTGGTAAAATTCAGCAGAGATTCATGCCCCAAAATATATTCCTCTAACTCCCATATCTTGCCGTGGATCCGCGGCCAAAGAGGGGGTATGGCCACGGATCCGCGTCCATTTGATCACAACTCTTCATCAAATTTTGGGGTTTCTGTCTTTGAGACATTTGGCAATCCTAGGCACCTTCAGATTCAGAAATCTTCTCTCGGTTGCTTCCAGACTTGGTCTTCAAGTTTTGCTTCTTAATTTGGCAAGTTTTCTTCAACAACTTGATTTGTTTGATAAATTCTGCATAACAACTTGGAAAATCCTGCACAATAATCTCAAATAATATTTAGTAGACTTAGTTCTACTAGGATTAGGTCAATAAATTTATTTGCATACATTTTTCTACCAAATACTAATTAAAATATATTAACACATGGAAAATAATGTTTTTACATATAAACCCTCATATGTATAATATATTATAATAAATTCCTTTTTTAATATGAAAATGGTAGGAAAAATGTAATACAAATGTGCAGTTTTATCAACTGAACAATGCGCTCAAGTCCGTGTTACGAAGCTTTGATAATCGTTTTTCATATATTCCGCCTCCCTGCAAGATCGTGGGGTGCGTGACATGGACTTACAGTGGTATCAGAGCCAACTAAACTATTACTAGCTTGTTAGTAATTGATTAGAAGTTCGAACGACGGAAAACACGAAAACAAAAACCCGGATATTCCTAGTTTCTGTTAATTTTAAAAGTGTCTGAAAAATAATTTGATATACCTTAAAATTCACAGCAGGGAATTGTAAGAATACTGGAAAAATACGAGCCCCTAACTCGGCAAAACGGCCGCGGATCCGCGGCAATAGAGGGCTTCTGCCGCGGATCCGCCGCTGAGTCAACGCCGAGTTGACTCGGGGTTTCACAGTAATTCATTGTTTCTGGTGTTTTGTTTCCCTGTATATTCTTTTTCCTACCCAGGTTACTTCAATACAGGTTTGCTTTTGGGGTAGACACGGAAAACGGTTATCGATCGATGTTCTAAGATAATTGCTAATTGGGTTTTTATCTATAATGTTTAATGTGTTCGTAAACCTCCCCTAACTGCTAGTATGTAGGTTGGCAGGGGGTTGCACATATCTGTGATGTTATTTTTAACTGTTTGTGTATATAAACTGTATTGGACTGTTGTGATGATTAGCCGGGTTTTGTGATGGGTTATTGTATTAATTCATTCAATGTAATTGTAATAAGTTGTAATATTATTTTGCGGGGCACATCCAGGTTGCGGTTGTAGCCACCGTTGTATTATTTCTTTTTATTGTTTCTGCTCCTAGGATAGACCCAAGGTAGGGTGCACAAACTACCGGGTATTTTGAAGTGTTGAGACAAACCGCTTCACTTCTGGTACTTGGCGGGTAGTTTGCCGTACCCGTAGAGGTCTAGGGTGGGGTAATGGCTATTCATCACAACTCTGTAATCCGTCTTTCCTTGTAGGCTCAAAAGAAATATGGATTGCTTGCATATCCAATAAAGTTTATCTGTGATCTGGAATGCTTATTATTGCGTCTGACGAATGTACAATATCTATATATAAATAGCTATTAGACGTCACTTATGTTTTACACCCGTGCTAGCCCAACCCCCGCTCTGTCGTTAGTTAAGTAACCTAACGGGTGATGACGGGACTCCGTGGCGAATGCGGATGGCATAAGAGAACGTGGTATTTTCGTTGTTTTCTGCAATGATAAGATTAAAAGATGGGACGCATTATAATAATGCAAAGAAAATAAACAAAAGTTCAATCGTTGGAACAAATTTAAAAGAAACCACTCGGTTATTTTAAAAAGGGATCAGAATTTTTAATTATGGAGCTTTAACCACTCCTTTTAGAAAGTATCAGGTTCCTTCGATTATATCAAGTTCACTACATTCACGGTTTTGTCAAAACCATGAATAGCCCTTCGTCATTTCATTTGGGTATTCAAGTAGTATTCAAGCTATGTATATTTGGCCCTTAGTCAGAACATAGTGTTTGGTAGCTGCTGGGGTATTCATTTATTACATAGATAGATGCGTTGGTTTGGGACAGTCGTATTACTTTTCTTGGCCCTTGGTCAAGAGTATATACGGGTGGATTCAAATTAACCTGGTTAATGACGGGTGGAACTTGACATGTGACTTATGAAATATTTGGCCCTTAGTCAAAGTCAGAAGAGCATGGGGCAAAAATCAATATCGGGAATTTCAAAAGAAACTGAAATTTGCAGAAAGATGCATACCATTTTGGAGTTTGATGAATGTTGGTAGGATTCCTTCAACATTATCATACGATGATATTTTGGATCCCGATCCTACTGTGAGTATATATTACTTATCAGGAGATTCGTCACTTAACGATCAATGCTATAAACCAAGTAGGTGCCTAGAAAGGTGTCAGCGGGGATACGCCCCCAGAGAAAAGAGGTTATTTAATTAAGGAACTTCGCGAAAGCGTTGGAAAACCTCCCTCGAAGTATCGACACTAGCCTGGCTGAACGGTTAAGCAAGTATTGTACAGTGAGAATAGTCCTGGCTAGTTCTTCCTTTATGGTTTGAGGTGGGATTCAAAAAACAGTGGGAGCCATCCTGTTTAGATAAATTAAAAACCACTCTAAACTTGCAAGAGCATCATGCTAATAGTTTTCTTCTCTCTCTCTTAATTGCAGCGACCTTGTGACCACACATAGGTTACATCTAGATAATAAATTGACTAAATCTGACTTATATGACTGGCAAAAGTCTGTCCAGATGTCCATTGCCTATGACAAACTGGACTACCCTATTACTACTCAAGATCCTGCCGTCCCAGGTCCAGTTTCCATTGTCGCGGATATAGATATCCATCAGACAAGGGAAAAAGATAAAGCAAAAGCTAAGTGCCTCGTGTTAGCTTCAGTTGATGGTGTATACCAGAAGCGGCACGAGAAGATGGACTTAGTTTCCATCTTTCTCCATAACAAAGATTTATATGGAGAGCAATCTCATATAACTAGATATGAAACCTCGAACGAATTAATTCAAGCGAGGTTGGCTGACGGGTCATCTGTAGGGGACAACGTCCTTACAATGACTAGCTGTTTTGATGAGCTCCAGGACCTGGAGACCGCGTTGGGAAATGAGTCAGATACTGACTTGATTCTACAGTCTCTGCCTCCTACCCTGAAGGAAACTAGGGAAGTAGAAGGAAAGAGAAGGGCAAAAGTTTCGGAACTTAATACAGTAAAAGAGGGTAGTTCCTATTATTATGGGATTGGACATAGACAGAATGATTGCAGGGCTTTGGAAGCCAGTAGCCAAGATACAAAGCATGTTGTGGCTTCAGCCTCAAGTGTGTTTGTTATTGAAAACTGTTTGTCAATTAACTCTACTTCCTGGGTATTAGATACCGGAGCAGGATCTTATAGCTGTAATTCATTACATGCTTTGAGAAACCGTAAAGTTATAAAGGTAGGCGATTGGTCTCTCAAAGTTGCAAATGGAATGACAGTGAATACTGAATCCGTGGGAGAATATCGCCTAGGTTTGACAAGTGGGCATATATTGATTTTACGTAACTGTTTATATATACCTAGTATGACTTGTAATATCATATCAGTATCCTTACTTTTGAGAGAGGGATATGATTTTACATTCGTAAGCGATGTAGTTAACATCCACCTAAATCAAGTTCTGATTGGGTCAGGTACATTAGATAACGGTATATACGTATTAAGTCAAGCTCGGGTTTTCAATGTCCAGAACACTCTTAAAAGAAAGTCTCCAGAGATAAATCAGGCTTTCTTATGGCATTTTAGACTAGGTCACATCAATGAGAGAAGGTTGACTAAGTTACATAGAGAAGGATATTTGAATCCGTTCGAATATCAATCTTATGCTACTTGTGAATCTTGTCTCAAAGGAAAGATGACAAAGACTCTGTTCACTGGACACGGAGTAAGAGCAAGCGAGCTCTTAGAACTCGTACACAGTGATGTGTGCGGTCCAATGTCTACACATGCGTAAGGTGGTTATTCCTAATTCATTACTTTTACGGATGATTTCTCTAGGTATGGATATGTCTTCTTAATGAAGCATAAATCCGAGGCCTTTGAGAAATTCCAAGAATATAAGAATGAAGTGGAAAAACAAACAGGCAAGAGTATAAAGACACTGAGAACTGATCGACATGGTGAATACTTAAGTGCCGAGTTCCTAGGTTACTTAAAAGAGAATGGAATTCTATCTCAGCTTACTCCTCCATACACACCACAACATAACGGTGTATCGGAAAGGAGGAATCGAACCCTATTGGATATGGTTCGTTCCATGATGAGTAACGCTGAGTTACCGCGATCATTCTGGGGATATGCACTAGAATCAGCTGCATATCTTTTGAACCAGGTTCCCACCAAGACTGTACCTACCACACCAAATCAGATGTGGAGTGGGAAGAAACCCTATCTTCAGTATCTAAAGATTTGGGGATGTCCGGCTTATGTTAAAAAGCAGCATGTGGACAAACTCGAGGCACGATCAGTACTATGTAAGTTTGTGGGATATCCAAAGAACTCCAGGGGATATCTATTCTATTACGCAGAGGAACAAAAGGTTTTTGTTTCTCGTAATACCCATTTTCTAGAATATCAGTTTTTAGAAAAGGAAACAAGTGGGAGCAAAATAGAACTGGAAGAAATTCCAGAACCACAAACTACAACTGAAAGTATGGTAGAACCAGAGGTTTCAGAAGAAAGGGACATCCCAGCGCCTATCCGCAGAAGTGGTAGGCGGTCTCATCCGCCCGAGAGATACTATGGATTTCTCATAGACGGGGATCGAGAAGATTGCATCATTAATGATGATGATCCTACTAGCTTCCAGCAAGCCATTCAGAGCGGCGACTCTGTAAATTGGCTGGAAGCAATGCGAACCGAAATGGAGTCCATGTACACTAACAAAGTATGGACTTTGGACATTGCTCCAGATGGGGTAAAACCTGTAGGATGCAAATGGATCTTCAGAAGGAAGATTGGTGTAGATGGACAGGTTGAAACCTATAAAGCTAGACTTATTGCAAAGGGTTTCCGTCAAAGACCTGGTTTGGACTATGACGAAACTTTTTCTCCAGTAGCTATGCTAAATCCATTAGGGTCCTTCTTGGTATTGCTGCCTTCCACGATTATGAAATCTGGCAGATGGACGTAAAGACGGATTTTCTAAATGGAAATTTGGAAGAGAGCGTCTATATGGATCAGCCAGAGGGATTCATTCAGAGTGGGAGCAGCAGTAAAGTATGCAAGCTGCTTAAGTCCATATATGGACTAAAGCAGGCATTGCGGAGTTGGAACATCTGTTTTGATGATGCTGTCAAAGAATTTGACTTTATCAAAAAATCCAGATGAACCATGCATATACAGTAAGATTGTAAGGAGAGCTGTATATTCCTCGTCTTGTACGTGGACGACATTCTCCTAATAGGAAATGATATTCCTATGTTACAGTCAGTCAAAAGATTCTTGTCACATAAATTCTCCATGAAAGACCTGGGTGATGCCACCTACATTCTGGGGATCCAGATCTATCGTGATAGATCAAAGAGGATGTTGGGACTTTCACAGTCCAGGTACATAGACACCATATTGAAAAGATTCAGTATGGAAGATTCTAAGCACGGTAACCTACCGGCTTGTCACGGAATCACCCTCTCCAAAGATATGTCTCCCAAGACTGATTTGGAAAGGGATCGCATGTCGATTATACCCTACGCTTCAGCGGTAGGCTCTATAATGTATGCGATGTTATGTACCAGACCAGATGTAGCATACGCATTGAGCGTAGTAAGCTGGTATCAAGCAAACCCAGGGGAGAATCATTGGATAGCAGTAAAGAACATTCTTAAGTACCTGAGGAGGACTAAAGATATGTTCTTGGTGTATGGAGGAAAAGACCTCCAGATTGAGGCCTTTGCCGACTCCGGCTTCCAAAGTGACAAAGATGACTCCAAATCCATGTCGGGTTATATCTTTACCCTCAATGGAGAGGCGGTCTGTTGGAAGAGTTCCAAACAGGAGACCGTTGCTGACTCAACAATGGAAGCGGAGTACATAGCTGCTTGCGATGCCGTAAAAGAAGCTGTCTGGATGAAGAAGTTCCTCACAGAACTTCAGGTGGTTCCTACCAGTGTTGATCCAATACCTTTGTATTGTGACAACAACGGCGCTATAGCTTTAGTGAAGGAACCCAGGTCCCATCAGAAGTCCAGATACATCTTAAGGCGGTATCACCTGATCAGGGAGATCGTCGATCGCCGGGAGATCGAGGTAAAGAGAGTAAAGACGGAGGATAACATTGCTGATCCATTCACAAAGGCCATTCCTCAGACGCAGTTCAAGAGGCTATTCGAGATGATAGGTCTACGATATGCCAGCTCATGGCCCTAGTGCAAGTGGGAGATTGTTAGTGTATATGCCCTAGGGGCCATTATTGTATCATACTATATTGTATATTACTTAATGGAAGCTTGAGATATTCACCTTTGTATATACAGTCTTGCTAAAAATGGTAGTATGCTACTTGATTTGAGTCTACTTTAATATGTGCATATGTTTCTTGTGACGTATCACTTATACATATTAGTAGAGCCCATAGGTTCTTTGCTTGATTACCAGCGTTGTGATGGCAGTCACACTAGTGGGGGATGGGTAGTCTATAAGCAACATCCTATACTTGTCCCTAGTCGTAGGATTATCGAGACAGGGCATCGGTACTCCAGAGTAGACTAGTGTGTACGCTTCTCATCCCAGTTGGGGAGATGGTCTGTCCCATTGCCATCAGTACGTCGTACTGAAGATAGTACACAGGTGCTCGTTAGGTTACGGGTACACCGAACAGGACTCGTAGGGGAACTGTTGGTTGGTACTATACCCACCGTCAGTTAACAGTTCCCAGGTGACATGAGTACAGCATAGTCCGCGGACTTGACACTGCTACTTCGCCTCGAGTGTGTCCCACTGTTCTTAGATTGCTACCCTACCACGGCTCAAAGGAGTCGTGCAAACAGGTAGCAGTTGGGTGCAGTTCCGAGCACTTGGAGGCAGTGGCGGTTAGATAGGATTCGTCTCTCCCGGTATTGGGAGATGATATCGCACTGTGTCAGAGAGCCATTATGCAAAGTCCCTGGCCAGGGCAAGCGAGATATACTGGTAGGTTCCAGTAGCTTCTCAGGGTGTAATGGGCTTCGCTCCGACACGACTTATACAGCTATTAAGGGACTGACGCTTGCCGCCACCTAGGCTTGATATGCGATAATCTTAGACGAACAGACCGGACTGTACGGAGATTGTCACATCAGGCTCAGTGGGAGTTCGGATGAGTTTCATCATCGGCCTTCTTATCGATATCTACCTGGGGACCGTTACGTACAGCTAGTGCCGCTTGCGGTCTGTGGTTAAACCCACTGCCAGCGTAGTGTCGAGTCTTTAGAGTCCCACACAGAGAGTTTCCCTGCTCCAGACGAAACGATATAGAGGTCGTACGGTTTTACGACAAGGGTTCGAACGCGTACGTACGTTTACGCACGTACGACGTTCGGACAGTTTTTACTAGTCGGCTTTGGTTTAAGCCCGATTCTAGTATCGGGTTATTGGATTTATACAGTCTAAAGTTTTTTCGTGTTTTCACGGATTGTAGGGGCGTTCTCGTAATTTGTCGGGAACCTTCTAGAAGAGTGGTGACTAAGGGGGTAAGGTGGCATTGCATTAAATGAGATTAGTGAGTCATATAAGTGATTCAACCATGTCATTAATACATCATAAATGCTTAATGACTCATGGAGATGAATCACCCTCTTGTATTTATGAAGCATGATGATTAATCCTTTATTTTCTTTTATTGGATAAATGATAATGCTTGATAAATATTATGATACATCATTATCTAATTTCATTCTCATCTTCTCCTTCTCTCTCCTCAAGCTCACTCTCTCTTGAAACCCTAACCCTAACCTCTCATGTGTTGAGATCAAGGGTTAGCTAGACTAAAACATCCATAACCTCACTCTATATCCTCTAGGTAGCTTAGATTAGCACTTTAAGCAACCTAGTTATCTCAAGTTTGAGATTAAGCTTGGCGTAAGAGCTTTCGGGTGGATCGTCTTTGATTCGAGGAGGCCGTGAAGTTGCCGATGTTCCAAGGAGCCTACGAGGAGTGGAGGACAGCGATGAAGACCCGAAGGACATGTAACGTGAGGTATAACTTCGGTACCGAGTAGTTAAACCTCTAGTATATTGTTAGCAATGGTTTAGATAACGATTCATGCGTGATTGGTACGAAAGAGTGTGTTTGTAGTTAATAACCGCAATCAGAACGGTGTCGCGTGTAGCTAGACCGAGGTGAGTACTGGTCATCCTCAGGGAAACGTTAAATCTTTTACTCTTACTTTATATGTGTTGAGAAAGGAAGAAGAAATAAGAATGTTGTAGAATGGTTTCTAGATCTATGTTAAGCACTAATGCAAAAATATAGATCTAGATTATTTTAGAGATGTAGTTAATATAATAAGGGCTTGTAGGGTTCGTTAGGATTTAGTAGTTATGGATGATTAATTAAAAGTTACCCTTTTTATCCTTTAATAGATTTATAGCTAGAACGACGGTGATGCGTGTAGATTAGGGTTTCTGGAGGGAAAAGGAATCCCACTCTTAACCCTTATCTCGACACAGATGTCCGTTCATATCTAGCCTTTACCAAAACAATCATTAATCTAATCTCTAATCGCGGTCGGAACTAACAAAGAATTGTTAGCGCGCCCAATTAGGATGTTAATGATTCTTTTGATAAAGTTCATAAACTTTATAGGACTTAAAAAGGGTTTAGAGATTTTCATCATCCATTAGCCTACCATAATCCTACGAACCCTAACAAGCGGAGAATTACTCGCACATGTTGGGAGAAAAAGAGATGGAGAGAAAATGCATAATAAAACTACAAAGAAATAGAATAAGAAAAAGAACTCTCTTTATTAATCAACAATATTCGTTTACACTTTGATCCTTAGAAAATGATTACAAAGACTGGCTTGGTTCTCGATCTCTTCCAAGTAGGTAGACGAACAGTTGATAATCAGCCTGGATGTGTGAGCCGTCTTGGACTTCGTGATCTCTTCGGCTTTATACTTTTTTCTAAGAGGCTCTCGATGCCTTTTTATAGTGCAAAGCCAGAATCTTTTGGTTGAAGACTTGGTAAAATTCAGCAGAGATTCATGCCCCAAAATATATTCCTCTAACTCCCATATCTTGCCGCGGATCCGCGGCCAAAGGGGGGGTATGGCCGTGGATCCGCGTCCATTTGATCACAACTCTTCATCAAATTTTGGGGTTTCTGTCTTTATGACATTTGGCAATCCTAGACACCTTCAGATTTCAGAAATTTTCTCCCGGTTGCTTCCAGACTTGGTCTTCAAGTTTTGCTTCTTAATTTGGCAAGTTTTCTTTAACAACATGATTTGTTTGATAAATTCTGCATAACAACTTGGAAAATTCTGCACAATAATCTCAAATAATATTTAGTAGACTTAGTTCTACTAGGATTAGGTCAATGAATTTATTTGCATACATTTTTCTACCAAATACTAATTATAATATATTAACACATAGAAAATAATGTTTTTACATATAAACCCTCATATGTATAATATATTATAATAAAGTCCTTTTTTAATATGAAAATGGTAGAAAAAATGTAATACAAATGTGCAGTTTTATCAACTGAACAATGCGCTCAAGTCCGTGTTACGAAGCTTTGATAATCGTTTTTCGTATATTCCGCCTCCCCGCAAGATCGTAGGGTGCGTGACATGGACTTACAGTTGGAATAAATTTCAAAAAACTACAGTTATATTCTTTCGCTTTGCATAGTGGTATTCGGTTTTGAATATCCATCACCTCATTCCATGAGGCAAGAGCCGAGATCCCTTCGCGGGGAGTGACCTCTTGAGCAAAACTCTATACTGTAGATTACTCGGTTTTCTTCAAAACCACTAGTTTTCAAAAGTGGAGATTAAACCGCTCCTTTTCAAAACTGTTCAGGTTCCTTCAACGATATCAAGTTCATTACGTTAACGGGTTTTTCGCCAAGAACCTAACCGTAGCCCTCCGTTATTTCAGATAAATACCATTAAGTATTCTTAATATGTTTGTTGGCATCCGTCAAGGCATAGTGTACGGTAGCTAAATGATACTTGTTTGTAGCATTGAGATGCATTAATTTAGGACAGGCGTACAACCTTGTTGGCATCCGTCAAGGGCGAGTATGGGTGGGTTTAAATTAATCAGGACAATGATGGGTAGAACTTGACTCGCACTTTATGATTTGTTGGCATCCGTCAAGATCATAAGACTCCTGGGGCAAAAACCACATCGGGAGTTTCAAAGATACAGGAAACTTGCAGATTCAGCATACCTTCTGGAGTGTGGTGACTAAAGTGGATTCCATCTAGTGCATCACACAATGATAGTTGGATCCTGATCCCATTGATGAGTAGGATTACTCTTGGGAGATTTTTCTCACTTAACAATCAATGCAATAAACTAAGTAGGTATCTAGAACGGTGATAGCGGGGCTACGCCTCCTAGGAAAAGAGGTTATGTAATTAAAGAATTTCGCGAAAGCGTTGGAAAACCTCCCTCGAAGTACCGACACCAGTCTGGTTAAAAGATTAAGCAAGTATTGTGACGTGCGATTAATCCTAACTAATTCTTCCTTTTAGGTTTGAAGAAGAATTCGAGGAAACAGTGGGAGCCATCCTGGTTAGATAAATTAATAACCAATCTAATCTTGCAAGAGCACATGCTTAGTGTTTCTTTTCTCTCTCTTCAGGTAGCAATCATTTCACGCCCTAATCAAGATGATAAAATGTATGGCTTGACCGATCCGAATTCTTATTCGGGGCTGGGGAACGTCGGTTTAGCTCCAACTTATGATGGTGGTCATGAGTATAAGCTAGGGAAAGAAAATTGCATGAATTCCTTGATTGCCCCATCGAAGAAGAAGCACATTGTTGCGTCTTCTTCAGATGTTTTTGTTATTGAGAACTGTTTCTTGGTCAGTCCTACCTCATGGGTACTAGATGTCGGATTAGGATCTCATATCTGTAATTTGTTAGTGTATATGCCCCAGAGGCCATTACTGTATCATACTAGTTTGTATATTACTTAATGGAAGCTTGGGATATTCACCTTGTATATACAATCTTGCTCAAAATAGTAGTATGCTACTTGGTTTATTTCTACTTCAATGTGTACATGTGTTTATTTTTGTATATCGCCTATACACATTAGTGGAGCCTTTAGGATCTTTGCTTGATTACCAGCGTTGTGATGGCCGTCACACTAGTGGGGCTGGGTAATCTATAAGCACATCCTTATGCAGGTCCCTGGTCGCAGGACTATCGAGACAGGGCATCGATACTCCGGAGTAGACCAGCGCATGCGCTTTTCATCCCAGTGTGGGAGACGGTCTGTCCCACAGCCGTCAGTACGTCGTACTTGAGATAGTATACGGGTGCTCGTTAGGTTACGGGTACACTGGACAGGACTCGTCGGGAACTGACTAGTTGGTATTATGCCTATCGTCAGTTGTCAGTTCCCAGGTGACATGAGTACAGCTTACTCCGCTGACTTGACATTGTCACTTCGCCTCGAGTGTGTTCCCACTGTACTTTGATTACTACCCTACCACGGCTCAAAGGAGCCGTGCAAACAGGTAGTAGTTGGGTGCAGTCCCGAAGCACTTAGAGGCAGTGACGGTTAGACATGATTTGTCTCTCCCGGTATTGGGGGTTGACATCGCGCTGTGTCTAGGAGAGCCATTACACGAGTAGTCCCTGGCCAGGGCAAACGAGATATACTGGTAGGCTTCCAGTGTTATCTCAGGGTGTTTTGGGCTTCGCTCCGGCACGACTTGTACCGCTATTGGGGGACTGACGTTTGCCGCCCCCTAGGCCCGCCATGCGATGTATCAGACGAACAGACCGGACTGTACGGAGAATGTCACACTCAGGCTCAGTAGGAGTTCGATGGGTTTCGCCTCGTCGGTCTTCTTGTCGGCATTACCTGGGGACCGTTACGCACAGCTAGTGCCGCTTGCGGTCTGTGGTTAAACCCACTTCCAGCGTAGTGTCCCACACAGAAAGCTTTTCGCCTTTAGGCAAAAGAGTAGAGGTCGCATGGTATTGCGACAGGTCGCATGGTTTTGCGACAGGGTTCGGTCACATCCGTGCACTTGTGCACGTACAGTGCCCGGACAGTTTACACTAGCGGGCTTTGGTTTGAGCCAGATCCTAGTGTACCTTTTAGGATTGGATTTACCCAGTATGCATTCGTGTTCCTCGGAACGCGGATGCGGGTGTGTATGCACAGTTGACAGGGAGACAGAGGCAGCGGATTCTCATTAGGGTTGTTGACAGTTGACCGTTGACTATTTGACTTTTTGCTCAACCCTAATGAGAATATGATATGTGATTAACTATTATATTAATTAAGTATTATGGTGACATGGTTGTTGACTTTTGTTGACTTTGTTGACTTGTTGACTTTTGTTGACTTGTTGACCGGTTGACTAGGCATGACTAGTTGACCATCATGATAACCATAGCCATCATTTCATGGCAAAGACTTTTGCTTGCTTGCTCATTTGTGCAAAATGAGTGCATGAAATGACATGGTTATGGTTGCTTCAACCATCACATAACACTTGATTTGGTATAATGAGTTATGATGACTTTGGATTATGAGAGGGTGAAAGACAAAAGACTTGCTCAATTCTTTCTTGCTCATTCTCTCTCTTGTTCTTGAGCTCTCTTTCTCTTGCTTTCACCCTCTTCCTCTTGCTCCCTCTCTTGACTCTATGGTTCACATATCTCATGAGTTGAGAATCAAAAACCATAGATAAAATCCCATACAAACTCTTCTCTACTCACTCTAGTTCACAAGATTTAGCAAACCGAGTGAACTAGTTTCTTCAAAGTTCGAAGAAGGAGCCAAAGGTTGGAGCTTTCAGGTGGATCTATTTTCGGCGTAAGGAGACGACGGGAAGAAGCCAATCCGGACCACCATTGGAGCTTGAAGACGGAGTTCGAGACAAGCAAGGTATAACCCCCTAACCGAGTAGCTAGAAACTCGTAGTTAGGTTGTTAGTTAGATGTTTAACCAAGATCCGGGTTATAAGTCCATGTTACCACCTCTATAAAAATCATTTTTCATCAAATTCCGCATGCCCGTAAGTACCGGGAGAGGTAGCATGGACTTACAGTGGTATCAGAGCCTAGTTAAACTCTATCTAACATGTTAGCAAGTAACTAGAAGATCGATCAAAGAAAAAGTCCCGAAAATGAACCCCAAAATTCGAAGTTTCTGTCGATTTTTATACTGTTCAAAAGTTGATTATTTTCACTTCTAAAATCGGCTCAGGGTTTTATTAGAATAACCACCAAAAATGATCCAACGATCGAGTCAAAGCGCCGCGGAAACGCGGCGGGAGCACGCTCCCGCCGCGGATCCGCGGCCGAGTTGACTCGGCCGAGGTCCATCTTTGGTGCAGTGTTATTCTGGGGGTATTTTGGGATTTTTGGTATATGTGTTTTCTGCCCAGATTTTCCAGAACGAAAATTTTATTTTTGGGGTCTCGAAAATCCGTATTTTTGATCGAACTTCTAAAAGACTTAAGCTAACGGGTTTTTCTGTAATGTGATATTTGTATTGAACGTCTACTAATCGCTATATGTCGATTAGTGGGGGTTATACAAATCTGTGATCTGTAATGTTGCTGGAATGTGTATATGAATATGTTGGATTATCGTGGGTGAATAGCCGGGGGTTGTGAGACGAGAGTTTTCTTTTCTTTCAATTCATGTAAATTTGTAAATTGATATAATAATTATTTGTATGGCCGCACAACCGGGTCGGGGTTGTAGCCGTCATTGTATAATTTCTTTTTTCTGTTTTTGCTCCTAGGATAGACCCATGGAGGGGGTGCACGAACTACCGGGTATGCCGAAGTGTCGAGTGGCCTACTCATGGAGATAAGGGAGGTTGCTACGCTTCGGGTACTTGGAGGGTAGTTTGCCGCACCCGTAGGGATCTTGGGTGGGGTATTGGCTATTCACCGCGACCGTGTAATCTGTCTTTCGTTACAGGCTCGTACGAATTACAGATTCCTAGTATATCCAATGTATTCATCTGTGATCTGAAATGTTTATCATTGCAGTATATCTATATATGATATTATTTAGGCGTTGCTTATGTTTTACAGACGCGCTAGCCCAGCCCCCGCTCTGTCGTTAGTTAAGTAACCTAACGGGTAATGATGGGGCCCAGTGGCGAATGCGAATGGCATAAGCGTACGTCATATTTTGGTTGTTTTCTGCAATGGTAGGATTAAAATGATGGGACGCATTAAAAGAACTAATGCAAGAATATCACGCATTAAAAGAACTAATGCAAGATAATAAACCAAGTTAAAGTCGTTGGAACACTTTCGAAAAACCACTTGGTTCTTTTCAAAACCAACTTTTAAATGCGGAGCTTGAGCCACTCCTTTTAAAAGCTATCTCGTTCCATCGACCAAATCAAGTTCACTACGTTCACGGTTTTGCCAAAACCATTCGTAGCCCTCCGTCGTTTCACATGAATAGTCAATAGTATTCAAGCTGTGTATGTTGGCCAAAGTCAAGGCATAGTGATTGGTAGCTATTGGGTGTTCATGTGTAGCATAGATAGATGCGTTGGTTTGGGACAGTCGTACTGCCATTTTGGCCAAAGTCAAGGGTAGGTATGGATGGATCCAAATTAACCTGGATAATGACGGGTAGAACTTGACATGTGACTTATGATATTTTGGCCAAAGTCAAGGTCATAAGAGCATGGGGCAAAAATCCACATCGGGAGTTTCATAAGTACTGAAACTTGCTAGATTTGCATACCATTTGGAGTGTGATGATTCTGGTAGGATTCCTTCAGTTTCGTCATGCAATGATATTTGGATCCCGATCCTACTGTGAGTATATGCTACTCCTCGGGAAATTTCTCACTAAACGATCAATGCTATAAACCTAGTAGGTGCCTAGAAAGGTGTTAGCGGGGCTACGTCCCCAGGAAAAAGAGGTTCTTTAATTAAGGAACTTCGCGAAAGCGTTGGAAAACCTCCCTCGAAGTACCGACACTGGCCTGGCTGAACGGTTAAGCAAGTATTGTGCGGTGGGATTGATCCCGACTAATTCTTCCTTTATGGTTTGAGGAGGGATTCGAGAAACAGTGGGAGCCATCCTATTTAGACAAACTAAAAACCACTCTAAACTTGCAAGAGCATCATACTGAGTGTTTCTTCTTCTCTCTTCTAATTGCAGTGACCAATCGACATGACTGGACTTAAGTTACTTCTAGATAAAAACATACTGACAGGGCCAAACTACAAAGATTGGCTCAGGAATGTCAAAATGGCAATCACTTATAACAAGCTGGGGTATCTTCTTACGACCAAAGCTCCCCCTGTCCCTGGTCCCACTTCCAGCGTCGCGGATAAGGAAATCCGCAAGACTTGGGAGATTGATAGCGCGAAGGCCAAGTGCCTCGTACTTGCCTCGATGGACAACGAACATCAGAGGAGGCACGAGAATATGGACCTTGAATCCATATTTCTCCATACAAAAGAACTGTATGGAGAGCAGTCACGTATCGCAAGATACGAAGCGTCGAAAAAGTTATTTTCGGCAAAGATGGCCGTCGGATCATCAGTAGCCGAGCACGTGCTAAAGATGATCAGCTACATTGAGGAGCTCGCGGACCTAGGGACCACATTGGAGAGTGAGCTCTATACGGACATAGTTCTCCAGTCCCTTCCTTCCACTTACGCCCAGTTTATACTGAACTTCAACTTATAAGAAAAAGATGTTGAACTTTCAGAGCTCCTCAACATGCTAAGGAGCGCAGAGGGCACCCTACAGAAAAGTAGGGAAACATCCACTTTGTTTGTAGGAGGATCATCTTCTTCTAGGTCCAAGGCGAAAGCCAAGGGAAAGAAGAAGAAAGCCCCCGCCAAACCAAGGGGCGGTGTTAGTAAAGTGGATACGAAGGGAAAAGGTAAAGCAACAAAGAAACCGGGGAAGCTTGTGGATAAGGAAGAATGCTTCTATTGTCATAAGAAAGGTCACTGGAAGAATGATTGCAGGGCCTGGAAGGCCAGAACACAGGAATTGAAGCAGGTTGCAGCTTCAGCTTCAGGTGTGTATGTTATTGAAAACTGTCTTTCAATAAACTCTACTTCCTGGGTATTGGATACCGGATCAGGATCTCATATCTGTAATTCTTTGCAGGCGTTGAGAAACCGTAGGGTTTTGAAGGCAGGTGACATGACCCTCAGAGTTGTGAACGGAGCTAGCATGGATGCTAAAGCCGTGGGGGACTATCACCTGGGAATGTCATATGGACATGTTTTGGTTTTGCGTAATTGTTTTTTTGTACCCAACGCAACTTGTAATATCATTTCTGTATCTTTAGTTTCTAAAGAAGGTTATGAATTTGCGTTTGTAAGCAATGTTGTAAACATTCACCTTAATCAAGTTCTGATTGGGTCAGGTACATTGAGTAATGGTATATACGTATTAAACCAACCACAGATCTTCAATGTCCAGAATACACACAAAAGAAAGTCTCCGGAAATAAATCAGACTTTCTTGTGGCATTGTAGACTGGGTCACATCAATGAGAGAAGGTTGGCTAAGTTACATACAGAAGGATATTTGAATGCGTTCGAATATCAATCGTATGCCAATTGTCAATCCTGTCTCAAAGGAAAGATGACAAAGACTCCGTTTACTGGACATGGAGTAAGAGCGAGCGAGCTCTTGGGACTCGTACACAGTGACGTGTGCGGTCCAATGTCTACACATGCGTGAAGCGGTTATTCTTACTTCATTACTTTTACGGATGACTTCTCAAGGTACGGTTATGTCTTCTTAATGAAACATAAGTCCGAAGCCTTTGGAAAATTCCAGGAGTATAAGAATGAAGTAGAAAAACAAACCGGCAAAAGTATTAAGATTCTAAGATCGGATCGAGGTGGAGAATACTTGAGTGCCGAGTTCCTGGACTATTTAAAAGAGAACGGAATTCTCTCTCAGCTTACTCCTCCATACACTCCGCAACATAACGGTGTATCGGAGAGGTGGAACCGAACCCTATTGGATATGGTACGGTCCATGATGAGTAACGCTGAGTTACCGCGATCATTCTGGGGATATGCGCTAGAATCAGCCGCATACCTTTTGAACCGAGTTCCCACTAAGACTGTGCCTACCACACCATTTGAGATGTGGTGTGGGAAGAGACCCCATCTTAATCACATTAAGACATGGGGAAGTCCAGCTTTTGTCAAAAAGCAGCATGCGGACAAGCTCGAGGCACGCTCAGTACTGTGCAAGTTTGTGGGATATCCAAAGAATTCCAAGGGATATTTCTTCTACTGCGAAGAGGAACAAAAAGTTCTTGTTTCTCGTCATGCCCACTTTCTAGAACACCAGTTCTTAGAAAAGGAAATTAGTGGGAGCGCAGTAGAACTGGAAGAAATTCCAGAACCATGGACTATTACTGAAAGTTTAGTGGAACCAGAGGGTTCGAAAGAACAGGACATTCCTACGCCGCTCAGCAGGAGTAGTAGGCAGACTCATCCGCCCGAGAGATACTACGGTTTTCTCATAGACGGGGATAGAGAGGATTGCATCATAGATTATGATGAGCCTACTAGCTTCCAGCAGGCCGTTCAGAGCGTTGACTCAGTGAAATGGCTGGATGCAATGCGGACCGAGATAGAGTCCATGTACACCAACAAGGTATGGACGTTGGACATTGCTCCAGACGGGGTAAAACCCGTAGGATGCAAGTGGATCTTCAAAAGGAAGATTGGTGTAGATGGACAGGTTGAGACCTATAAAGCTAGGCTGGTAGCAAAGGGTTTTCGTCAAAGACCTGGCTTGGACTATGACGAAACATTTTCTCCAGTAGCCATGCTGAAATCCATTCGGATCCTTCTTGCCATTGCTGCCTTCCACGATTATGAGATCTGGCAAATGGACGTAAAGACCGCTTTTCTAAATGGAAATTTAGAGGAGTGTGTCTATATGGACCAACCAGAGGGTTTCATTCAGAGTGGGAGCAGCGGAAAGGTGTGCAAGTTGCTTAAGTCCATCTATGGACTAAAGCAGGCATCGCGGAGTTGGAACATCTGCTTTGATGAGACGGTCAAAGAATTTGGCTTTATCAAAAATCCAGATGAACCATGCATCTGTAGTAGATTTGTAGCGAGAACTGTAGTATTCCTCGTTTTATACGTGGATGACATTCTCTTAATAGGAAATGACATTCCTATGCTACAATCTGTCAAGGGGTTCTTGTCACACAGGTTCTCCATGAAAGACCTGGGTGATGCCTCATACATCCTGGGGATCCGGATCCATCGTGATAGATCCAAGAGGATATTAGGACTTTCTCAGTCCAGGTACATCGACACCGTACAGAAAAGATTCAGTATGGAAGATTCCAAGGGCGGTAACCTACCGGCTTGTCACGGGATCACCCTCTCTAAAGAGATGTCTCCTAAGACTGATTTGGAGAGGGATCGCATGTCTATTATACCCTACGCTTCTGCGGTAGGCTCTATAATGTATGCGATGTTGTGTACCAGACCGGATGTAGCTTATGCACTGAGTGTAGTAAGCCGGTATCAGTCAAACCCTGGGGAGAAACACTGGATAGCGGTAAAGAACATTCTCAAGTACCTGAGAAGGACTAAGGAGATGTTCTTGGTGTATGGCGGAAAGACCTCCGGATCGAGGCCTTTGCTGACTCCAGCTTCCAGAGTGACAAGGATGATTCCAAGTCCATGTCGGGTTTTGTCTTTACCCTCAATGGAGGGACGGTGTGTTGGAAGAGTTCCAAACAAGAAACCGTTGCAGACTCGACGATGGAAGCGGAATACATCGCTGCATCTGATGCCGCAAAAGAAGCTGTCTGGATGAGGAAGTTCTTGAAAGAACTTCAGGTGGTTCCGTCCATTGTGGATCCAATACCTCTGTATTGCGACAACAATGGGGCTATAGCTTTAGCGAAGGAACCCAGGTCCCATCAGAGATCCCGACACATCTTGAGGCGGTATCACCTGATCAGGGAGATAGTAGATCGCCAGGAGATCGAGGTTCGGAGAGTCACTTCAGAAGATAACACTGCAGATCCATTCACCAGGGCCCTGCCCCAGACTCAGTTCGAGCGGCTGATCGAGATGATAGGTCTTCGATACGCCAGTACATGGCCTTAGTGCACGTGGGAGATTGTTAGTGTATATGCCCTAGAGGCCATTACTGTATCATACTAGTTTGTATATTACTTAATGGAAGCTTGGGATATTCACCTTGTATATACAATCTTGCTCAAAATAGTAGTATGCTACTTGGTTTGTTTCTACTTCAATGTGTACATGTGTTTATTTTTGTATATCGCCTATACACATTAGTGGAGCCCTTAGGATCTTTTCTTGATTACCAGCGTTGTGATGGCCGTCACACTAGTGGGGCTGGGTAATCTATAAGCACATCCTTATGCAGGTCCCTGGTCGCAGGACTATCGAGACAGGGCATCGATACTCCGGAGTAGACCAGCGCATGCGCTTCTCATCCCAGTGTGGGAGACGGTCTGTCCCACAGCCGTCAGTACGTCGTACTTGAGATAGTATGCGGGTGCTCGTTAGGTTACGGGTATACTGGACAGGACACGTCAGGAACTGACTAGTTGGTATTATGCCTATCGTCAGTTGTCAGTTCCCAGGTGATATGAGTACAGCTTAGTCCGCTGACTTTACACTGTCACTTCGCCTCGAGTGTGTTCCCACTGTACTTTGATTACTACCCTACCACGGCTCAAAGGAGCCGTGCAAACAGGTAGTAGTTGGGTGCAGTCCCGAAGCACTTAGAGGCAGTGACGGTTAGACAGGATTCGTCTCTCCCGGTATTGGGGGTTGACATCGCACTGTGTCTAGGAGAGCCATTACACGAGTAGTCCCTGGCCAGGGCAAACGAGATATACTGGTAGGCTTCCAGTGTTATCTCAGGATGTTTTGGGCTTCGCTCCGGCACGACTTGTACCGCTATTGGGGGACTGACGTTTACCGCCCCCTAGGCCCGCCATGCGATGTATCAGACGAACAGACCGGACTGTACGGAGAATGTCACACTCAGGCTCAGTAGGAGTTCGATGGGTTTCGCCTCGTCGGTCTTCTTGTCGGCATTACCTGGGGACCGTTACGCACAGCTAGTGCCGCTTGCAGTCTGTGGTTAAACCAACTGCCAGCGTAGTGTCGAGTCTTTAGAGTCCCACACAGAAAGCTTTTCGCCTTTAGGCAAAAGAGTAGAGGTCGCATGGTATTGCGACAGGTCGCATGGTTTTGCGACAGGGTTCGGTCACATCCGTGCACTTGTGCACGTACAGTGCCCGGACAGTTTACACTAGCGGGCTTTGGTTTGAGCCAGATCCTAGTGTACCTTTTGGGATTGGATTTACCCAGTATGCATTCGTGTTCCTCGGAACGCGGATGCGGGTGTGTATGCACAGTTGACAGGGAGACAGAGGCAGCGGATTCTCATTAGGGTTGTTGACAGTTGACCGTTGACTATTTGACTTTTTGCTCAACCCTAATGAGAATATGATATGTGATTAACTATTATATTAATTAAGTATTATGGTGACATGGTTGTTGACTTTTGTTGACTTTGTTGACTTGTTGACTTTTGTTGACTTGTTGACTTTGTTGACCGGTTGACTAGGCATGACTAGTTGACCATCATGATAACCATAGCCATCATTTCATGGCAAAGACTTTTGCTTGCTTGATCATTTGTGCAAAATGAGTGCATGAAATGACATGGTTATGGTTGCTTCAACCATCACATAACACTTGATTTGGTATAATGAGTTATGATGACTTTGGATTATGAGAGGGTGAAAGACAAAAGACTTGCTCAATTCTTTCTTGCTCATTCTCTCTCTTGTTCTTGAGCTCTCTTGCTCTTGCTTTCACCCTCTTCCTCTTGCTCCCTCTCTTGACTCTATGGTTCACATATCTCATGAGTTGAGAATCAAGAACCATAGATAAAATCCCATACAAACTCTTCTTTACTCACTCTAGTTCACAAGGTTTAGCAAACTGAGTGAACTAGTTTCTTCAAAGTTCGAAGAAGGAGCCAAAGGTTGGAGCTTTCAGGTGGATCTGTTTTCGGCGTAAGGAGACGACGGGAAGAAGCCAATCCGGACCACCATTGGAGCTTGAAGACGAAGGAGTTCGAGACAAGCAAGGTATAACCCCCTAACCGAGTAGCTAGAAACTCGTAGTTAGGTTATTAGTTAGATGTTTAACCAAGATCCGGGTTATAAGTCCATGTTACCACCTCTATAAAAATTGTTTTTCATCAAATTCCGCATGCCCGTCCGTAAGTACCGGGAGAGGTAGCATGGACTTACATAATTTACTACAGGGACTGAGAAAAAATAGGATAGTTGGACCTGGTGATATGTCCCTCAGAGTAGGGAACGGAGCACAAGTTAATGCTGCTGCCTTCGGTGAATATCACCTAGTGTTGCCAAATGGCAATACTATGATTTTGAACAATTGCTACTATGTACTTTCCATGGTCTGCAACATCATATCAGTTTCTTTACTTGATAAAGATGGATATAAGTTTGTTCTTGATAGAAGTATCATGAACATTTACCTTAATTAGGTATTGGTTGCAGAAGGTATGGTATCTATGTTCTAAATCAAAACACGGTTCTCAATATACGAAGCACTCACAAGAGGAAGAGTTCAGAAGGGAACAAATCCTACTTGTGGCATTGTAGACTTGGTCATATCGGAGAGAAAATATTGAGTAAATTGCATAAGAATGGATATTTGAATACGTTTGAATTCTCATCTTATGAAACTTGCCAGTCTTGTCTTAAAGGAAAGATGACCAAATCTCCGTTCACTGGACATGGAGAAAGAGCAGCAGAGTTCTTCGGACTCATACACAGTGATGTATGTGGTTCAATGTCTATATATGTAAGGGGTGGATTCTCGTACTTCATCACATTCACTGACGATCTCTCTAGGTTTGGATATGTGTATCTTATGAAACACAAATCTGAAGATTTTGAGAAATTCAAAGAATTTAGAAGCGAAGTTGAGAAACAGACTGGCAAAAGTATTAAGATCCTCCGATCTGATAGAGGAGGGGAGTACTTAAGCACGAAATTCCTTGATTACTTAAAAGAGAATGGTATTCTCTCTCAGCTTATTCCTCCGTACACACCACAGCACAACGGTGTATCGGAGCGAAGGAATCGTACCCTATTGGACATGGTTCGATCCATGATGAGTGAAGCCGAGTTACCTCTTTTATTCTGGAGATATGCGCTAGACTCTGCAGCATATCTATTGAATAGAGTTCCGACAAATCCATGCCTACCACCCCATATGAAACATGGGAAGGGAAAAGGGAATACCTTAATTTCATTAAGGTATGGGGTTGTCCGGATTATGTTAAAAAACAAAATCCGGATAAACTTGAAACAGGATCAGTTCTTTGTATGTTTGTAGGATATCATAAGCATTCACAAGGATATCAGTTCTACCATACCGAAGAACAAAAGGTGTTTGTTTCTCGCCACGCCGTCTTCTTAGAGAAGGAATTTTTTGCAAAAGAAATTAGTGGGAGCACGGTAAAACTAGAAGAAATTCCAGAGGGACAAACTGTAACTGAAGATTTGATAGAAACTCAGGATTCAATAATCCCAGACGAACCTCAACCACTCCGCAGACCCGGTAGCATTTCTCATCCGCCCGAGAGATACTACGGTTTTCTCATAGAAGGGGATCGAGAGGATTGCATCTTAGAAGAAAATGGTCCAACCAGTTTCAGGCAGGCCATTATCAGTAGGGACTCTGATAAATGGCTGGATACTATGCGATCCGAAATGGAGTCCATGTACACCAATAAGTGTGGACCTTAGATGTTGCTCCACCTGGGGTAAAACCCGTTGGATGTAAATGGATCTACAAAAGGAAACTTGGTGTAGATAGGCAGGTGGAAACCTATAAGGCTAGACTCATTGCAAAAGGTTTTCGTCAAAGACCAGGTGTGGACTATGACGAAACCTTTTCTCCAGTGGCTATACTCAAATCCATTCGGATCCTACTTTCCATTGCTTCCTTCCATGACTATGAGATCTGGCAGATGGACGTAAAAACGGCTTTTCTGAACGGATGCTTTGAAGAGTCCGTTTATATGGATCAGCCGGAAGGTTTCGTAGACAGTGGGAACAGCGGGAAGGTGTACAAGTTGCTTAAATCCATTTATGGATTAAAGCAGGCATCGCAGAGCTGGAACATCTATTTTGATGAAATAGTTAAGGAATTTGACTTCATCAAGAATGAAGATGAGCCTTGTATTTATAAGAAGATTGTAGGACGAACTGTGTGTTTTTAGTCTTGTACGTGGACGACATTCTTTTGATAGAAAATGACATTCATATGCTACAATCGATCAAGCTATTCTTATCACAAAGGTTCTCCATGAAGGGTCTGGGTGATGCCTCGTACATTCTGGGGATTAAGATCTATAGGGATAGATCCAAGAGATTACAGGGACTTTCACAGTCCAGATACATTGAGACCGTACTAAAGAGATTTAGTATGGAAGATTCCAAGCACGGTAACATACCCGCATTGCACGGAATCACCCTCTCCAAGGAGATGTCTCCCAATACTGACGAGGAGAGGGTTCGCATGAGCACTATACCCTACGCTTCGGCAGTAGGATCTATAATGTATATGATACTATGTACAAGGCCAGATGTAGCTTATGCGCTAAGCATAGTGAGCCGGTATCAGTCGAACCCAGGTGAGAACCACTGGACAGCAGTAAAGAACATTCTCAAATACCAGAGAAGGACAAAGGAGATGTTCTTGGTTTATGGTAATGGAGACTTAAAGGTCGAGTCCTTTACCGAGTCAAACTTCCAGAGTGACAAGGATGACAGCAAGTCTGTCTCGGGTTTTGTATTTACCCTAAACGGAGGGGCGGTGTGTTGGAAGAGCTCCAAAAAGGATACCGTTGCAGACCCGACGATGGAGGCTGAATACATTGCTGGAAGCGATGCCACAAAAGAGGCGGTCAGGATACCGTTAGTAATACCTTGCACTGGTGAACGAAGCCACCAGAGTTCAAATCCCATACCCCATATTATTTTTTATATTGTTTTATTTTGGATTTTTAGAATACCAACAGTTTACATGTGCACGTCTCACAAAACCCCGCACTACATCCTGAAAAGTAACCATGCCAGGGGGATCACCAACCGACGGGACGGATTCCGGCCGCCTGACTCGGCCAGAATCGACTAACTCAGCCAGTGGACTGGTCGACTCGGGCCGCTGCCGCCGGCCGAAGTTGCCGATTCCGCCGAGTCTCCAACATATAAAATGTGCCTCTTGGACTCCCCTGCACACATTTATGGTTTAAATACCTAGAACAGTAACAGAGCCCCTTTAAAATCACATTAAACCCAATTTTTATTACATTTATTACATTTATCACATTTTTTCAATAAAACATTTCATCTACCCTAACCCTAGCCTAACCCTATATATACAACCCCTACACACTACCCCCTTACTCCAAAATTCTGAGCAAACTCTCAAGAAATTTTCTAGAACCCTAGTGTGCTTTGAAGTGAGCAAAGAGGCGAAGCTCCGGCGAATTTTCCGGTGAATACCCTGAGAGATCCCGGCGACGAAATGATGCACCGGTGCCTCCTCCCGATCCCTCTCCCTCTCCTCATTAAGCTAAACCCGTAAGTCCCAACTCTCCCTTCTCTACTCTTTTCTAAAAATACGAAAGTACAAAACCCGACGGAATCTGAGTAAATCCGATTTCGGATTCGGTTTCTTTCTAAAACTCTCACTTTTCTTTAATACAATCATGTTGACCATTAAAATTAATAAACATGTTGAACAAGTTTCATGACAATCTATTTCAATTTGTAACTTTTACCGTATTTTTTTCACTAAAATACCATGTAGTTTCATTTCGACATTTAAACCATCACAATCTTGCTATACCTTTAATTAGATCACGAGGCAATGACCTACCTCCTCACAACACTCATATGCAACATAGCACAAAACTTTCAGGAACATAGAATACGGGAAAACGAAACATTTCAAATAAATACCATTTACTAATAAAACCATTTTCTAAAAGATTTAGTATTTTACACAAATCTTTGCAAAGTGCCGCTACAACCCAATTTGGGGAACCCGACTGGGATGGTGCGGATTATCACACATCCTTGGGCTTACTAGTGTGGGATGCAGACCTCCGCAAGGAGCATTCGGTCTCGAGAGATTTAAAATATGAAAATCTTAAGAAAATGAGATTTATAGAAATCTAATATATATATTATAATTATTTTTATAAAAATATGTATATATATGTATCATTAAAATATCTATTTTGTGATAATATAAATATTCTAACTTTTCAAAAATCATAAGAATCACTTTACATTAAAATACCATGAATTCCATACAACTACAATATTACAAATAAATACCATATATTATGAAAGCAGGTTCTTTTCACTAGAAATATCACAAATATCAAATCTACAATTATTACAACTCTAAAGACGATAATTAAATACTTGGGGTGTATTTTGAAAAGTATATAAAAGTATTTTTACATAAAACCCCCTCAAGTTCTATAAATTACCCTAAGGACCCTAGTAAATATAGGTTTAAGCGGGACCAGTCTCTTGAGCCTCAGGGAGCCGGAGATATGGGTGCTTGCCTATTTAAGGTAGATAACTTAACAACGGTGTTATCAACACGGTAATCGTCTTTGAAAAAGACACAAATCCTGCCGTCCATGTGCAGCAGTTACCGATAACATAAAAACAATCAGGACTTCAATTTACTTTTCTAATTGTCTGACTCAGACTGAGTCTTCTCATTAATAATCTGACTTGAATATGATTCAAGTACAATCTACAATCTACAATTCAACATGAATTCATGAATACATATATTCAATCTATTCAATCTATATTGACTGAACCGAACCATGGATATACTTCTATTTACATGATTATCCAGTTATATCCATGATTCTCTAGTTACATCCATTTACTGATATCATGGTTTCGGTAAGTCATCCAATTATTCAATCTATACTACAAGATAACCCAATACAAACAATACAAATAAGATATCGCGGGGTTTAAGGGATAGATTGGTACGGAAGGTGTTAGAAGTGGCACGAGACAGTAAGATTTAATCCACCTAACCTGAATCCAGTTGTTGTTGTACCGTGGCATAAACGGTTCCTTTTACTACACCTGCCTCTAGTCTCTGTCATATAGAGACTCCTTCCGTATACACTGGCATCCTTCTGTACCAAGTTACAAACAACATCGTTAACCATATAATACAACTTTAAAATCTACCTTCTCTTTCTGTCTATTCTATTTCTCCCATATCTTTGGGACTTACCGAGCGATTTGTTCGCTGACGACAATCTCTTTCTTTTTTTTTCTTTGAATGTCTTCAGGTGATCTGGACACTCCGGAGATCGAGCCTACTAGTGAAGACTTGGACTACTTCATTAAAGATCCAGAGCTTTAATTCATTGTACACTTTTGTTTCAGTACTTTTCCTTTTTTGTTATGCCATTGTTTAGGCATTGCTTTCATTCAGTTGTATTTACTTTTTCATGCATTGTACAGAAAGAATGTGAATAAATAAAGTTGTTGTTTTATTATATCATGTCTCTTGTGTACATTTCTTTTATATTGCTTAGTTACGCTTAGCGTATTTTCTTCAAAGTAAATACGTAGCGGCCTCGTCGCTTCCTCTGCCCGTACACCGGGAAGCGGGGCATGACAGGTTTTGTTGGTGGCCTATGCAGGTCAGAGCTGTATGGAACTCTACCATGCAGTTCTGTTCTGCGTGAACAACCTAAGCAATATAACACAAGAACCAGCAACTAAAACATTCTCTACAATTCATGTTCCTTGAATCTTACAATTTCATATTCTTTGAATCATATACTTTGAATCTGTCCTAACCAAAATTCTTCTTCAAGTTTATGGATTCCCCTAACAACACCAGCACCAACTTCAACAACACTCCACCTCCACTACCAATCACACCTGCCGTTCCTGCTCCACCCAACGAATAAACGGTTCTGCTTGAGGCAATCCATAGCCTCTTAGAGGGACATCAGCAGCTCTTGAACCGTCCCGAGGCTGAAGCACCTAGGGTGAAGCAATTCAGAGCTTTACATCCTAAACAGTTCTCAGGAAAGGGGAGCCCGCTGAAAGCTGAGGAATGGGCTCAGAGCATAGGGGATGATCTGGCAGCGGCACAAGTGCCAGAAATAACTTGGGTTCGTACTGCAAAATTACAGCTCACGGACAATGCACGAAACTGGTGGAAGGCGGAAGAAAGCCGTCTTGAACATCCCATTGAATGGAAGACTTTCCGCGATATGTTCGACGCAAAGTACTTTCCTGAGACTGCTAGGTTCGACATGGAATAGCAGTTCATCCATCTGCAACAAGGTTCGATGTGGACCAAGTCGGTAGATGAGTATGACGCTGAGTTCACCATGCTCGGTCGGTAAGATATGTCTCAATAATTCAAATTTTAAGTGTCACATATTACACAGCTAACACAATCCTTTAACAAATTTGCGGCACACTTGATACCGACGGACGAGATCAGAGCCCGTCAATTTCAACAAGGTTTGGATTCGGAGATCCAGGCTGCACTAGCCACCGGAGATTTTCCGACTCATGAATCGGCTCTAAAAGCTGCCCGCCGTTATGAGGAAGTGATAAAGGCATGGGGAAGACCTCAGTCTGCAGGAGTTAAGCGCCCTATTAACCAGATGACAGGAGGAGCCTCGTCCAGGACACCTTTTGTGCCAATCCGACCGGGAGTACCAAACAACAGGCCCAGCCCAGCCTTTTGTAACTACTGAAAGAAAAATGGGCATCTGGCGAAAAATTGCCGGCATGCGAACAACCTTTGCTTAATCTGCGGCTCAGCTGCTCATGATATTAGGTCTTGTCCTTATAGACAAAATCCAATTGCTGCACCCAGGCCAGCAAACACTTACCCACAGCGCCCAGCCATCCAAGCACCTGCTCCAAGACTTGCACTACCTGCTCCACCACCTAGAGGACCACAAGCTGCACCTCCTCCTCGTCAGTTCCATCAAACTCAAAAGAACGTTCTGAGGAATGCTCCTCAGGCCAGGAAGAATGTACCAAGGTGCCAGGCTTTCACGATGACCGTGGAAGAAGCTGAGGCCACTGGCCAAGTTATCACTGGTAACCTTTCTTTCTCAAATTTTCTTTCATTCTTTCTGCCTATCTACATACCTTTACCTATACCTAAAATATATCCCACATACCTTAGGTACAATCTTAGTAGCCTCACTACCAGCACTAGCACTGTTCGATACTGGAGCATCTCACTGCTTTATGTCGCAACGGTTCATCCGAACTCACACGATTCCAGTCACACCGCTTGTATCCAGCTGGAATGTCAGTTCAGGAAATGGCGTTCTAAAAGCAACAATGGGATATAGCTTGTGTCCAGTAGTCGTCTGCAGCAGAGAATTCTACGCTGACTTCAAAGTGCTGGACATACCGAACTTCGATGTGGTTCTAGGTATGGATTGGCTTGGAACTTTTTATGCTACCATCGACCGTCATCAAAGGAGGGTAGTATTAGAGATTCCAGACCATCCGGTCTTCTATTTCAAAAGTGGAGACCGTACACTGGAGCCAAGTACATACAAGGCGAAGCCAAGGAAGGCAGTGATTGCAGCAACTCAAGCGGAGGAAGGATCAAGGCCAGAAGTGGTTCGAGAGTTCGACGATGTGTTTCCTGACGATATATCAGGTTTGCTTCCTGATCGAGCTCTTGAATTCAGCATTGCTTTAGTACCAGGAGCACAACCGGTGATCAAAGCACCTTATCGTTTAAGTCCAGAAGGTTTGAAGGAAGTACGAACACAGTTGGACGAATTATTGGCGAAAGGATGGATTCGTCCCAGCACTTCAACTTGGGGATCACCAGTACTGCTTGTGAAGAAGAAAGAAGGTTCATACAGAATGTGCATTAATTACAGAGCCTTGATCGAAGTCACGATAAAGAACAAGTATCCACTCCCACGCATCGACGATTTATTCGATCAGCTAAGTGGATCTTGTGTTTTCTCTAAACTAGATCCTCGTTCAGGTTATCATTAGGTGAAGGTCAAGGAAGCTGATATCCATAAAACGGCTTTCAGAACTCGCTATGGACATTACAAATTCCTAGTGATGCCATTTGGAATGACCAATGCACCAACAATATTCATGAACCTAATGAATCAAGTTTTTCGGGAGTACTTAGACAGGTTTGTTGTCATCTTCATTGATGACATCCTGGTGTATTCTAAGAGTCGGAAAGAGCATGCCGAGCACCTACGAATTGTCCTGGAAACTCGATGACAACTATACACCAAGTACAGCAAATGTGAGTTTTGGCTAAATCTAGTTGGTTTCCTTAGACATATCGTATCAGGCGAAGGAATCTCTGTGGATCCAGCGAAAGTTTCAGCAGTAAGCGAATGGCCGACACCAAAGTCAGTGAAGGACATTCGGAGTTTCTTGGGTTTAGCTGGATATTACAGAAGGTTCATTAAAGGCTTTTCAAAGATAGCAACACCCCTGACCAAGCTCACACGTAAAGATGAAGAATTTGTGTGGTCAGAAGCATGCGAACAAGCTTTCGTAGAACTCAAGTTAAGGTTGACATCAGGGCCTATTCTCGTCATACCGGATCAGTCTGGAGGTTTCGAAGTGCATTGCGATGCATCTGGTAAAGGATTAGGATGTGTTCTGCATAAGCACGGTAAGGTTGTGGCTTATGCTTCAAGACAGCTGAAGACTCATGAGCGCAATTATCAGACGCATGATCTGGAGTTGGCAGCCGTCATCTTCGCTCTTAAGATTTGGCGCCACTATCTACTTAGTGAGCGAGTGAACATATACACAGATCATAAGAGTCTGAAATATGTGTTTACTCAGAAAGGGTTGAATATGCGGCAGAGACGATAGTTAGAGCTCATGGCGGATTTTGACATCAACCTGCAATATCACCCAGAGAAGGTGAATGTGGTACTTGATGCACTTAGTCGCCAACCATTAGCAATGCATCTCACCGCTCAGTGGAAGCTTCAACAGGACTTGCATCCGATGGAGATTGAAATAGTCATGCCAGGTAAAGCTTCAAGTTTGATGAATTTACAAGTTCAATCAACCATTATCAATCAGATCAAAGCAGCTCAAGCAAGTGATGCTAAGTTGCAAAAGATGAGAGAACAAGTAGAGAATGGACTCAGAACAGACTTCATCATCCATGAAGACGGATCTTTGAGATACGGCAGTAGATTGTGTGTACCAAAAGGTCCTGTTCGGGAAGAGTTAATGAAAGAAGCTCATGTTGGAGATAGTGCCCTCAGAGTCAATTATTGGATCACAGGCACGTGATTGCGATGATTGAGGGAGGACCTATCCCGGTAGGACAGTCTTACTCAAGATGATAGTATGCTATCTGGTTTACCTTTATCATCGTGTACTGCTTTAGGCGACTTGACAGGTCGCTATTACACGTTGATAGAGCCCTTAGGATTCTTGCTTGACTGCCAGCAGTATGAGGGCGATCATATACGTGGGAGCTGGTAGTCTATAAGCACATCCTTAAAAGGTCCCTAGTCGTGGGAGTTTCGAGACAGGGCATCGATTCTCCAGAGTAGACTAGTGTATACAGTCGAGACCCCGACGAGGGGCGGTGGCCGGTCTCACAAGTCACTGGTGTCAGTTGGTTCACCTAATATGTATACAGGTGCTCATTGGGTTATGAGTACACCGGACAGGACTCGCCTGGAACATGCTAGTTGGTCTTATACCTGACGTCAGATGGCAGTTCCCTGGTGACATGTGTACAGGTTAGTTCATCGACCTGGGGATCGTCATTTGTCTCGTGTGAGTTCCCACTGTACTTTGATTACTACCCTACCACGCTTAAAGGAGACGTGCAAACAGGTTTTAGTTGGGTACAGTCCCGAGCCACATGGAGGCAGTGAGCGGATCTTCAGGGGTTCGTCTCTCTCGGTATTGGGGGTGAGTTCGCGCTGTGTCTAGGAGAGCCATTACACGAAGTCCTTGGCCAAGGCAGGAGATTTACTGGTAGGTATTCCAGTAGTATCTCAAGGTGTTCTGGGCTACACTCCGACACGACTTGTACCGCTTTTGGGGGTCTGACTTTTACCAACCCCCTAGGCCCGCCATGTGATGCTCATAGACGAACGGACCGGACTGTACGGATATTGTCACAGACAGGCTCAGTAGGATGTCAGGATGAGTTCGCTCATCGATGTCCCTTTTGGTCAATAGCTGGTGGCCCGTCACGTATTGGCTTATACCTCTGACGTGCTAGTGGTTAAATCCACAGCCATTGTATTGACGAGTCTTTAGAGTCCACCACACTTTCAGTTACTCAAGTTTCGGGCGAAACGCTGTAGAGGCCGTATGGAGATATGGCAGGGTCCGATCAGATACGTGCGGTATTGCACGGATCAGGATCGGACGGTTAGTACTAGAGGCCGTATGAATATATGGCAGGGTTCGATCAGATACGTGCGGATTGCACGGATCAGGATCGGACGGATATTACTAGCCGGCTTTGGTTTAAGCCGGATCCTAGTATAGTACAGTGTAGATCTTGTCTCATTGCATTTGTATCCGGTCGGAATACAGATGCGGGTGTGTATGCACAGCATCGGGGTTTTCCTATAATTTATTACGGGACCAGTTTTCTGGAGTTGCCAGTTTGCATTCCGTTCCGGCCGGTTTTCCTTTGTTCTTTCCCGGCCGGACTTTTCCGATGGAGGGGGTTATTTGCAAGTTTGCAAATAACATATTGTGGAGGGGTTTCTTGCATATGGATTGATTATGAAAGTATCTTTTGATACCATTCTTTTCTATCATCATTTTCTTGCTTTATGTTGATTAGAAATGGATTTGATTTAGTGTGACATGGTTATCATTGCTTTGGATGTGGTCACCCTCCACCTTTTACTACACTCACCTCCCTCATGTATTAGGTTTTCCCTCCACCATTTTCCAAAGAAGGGGGCCGGCCACATTTTGAGGGGTGAATGAGAGAGTTTCATTTTTGAGTGTGTGGCATTTTCCTCATCTCATTTCCTTGCTAAAATTTATGAGCGCCATTTTCCTCCAAAGCATTTTTTTCTCTCCTCTCCATCAAGGCAACTTCATATACCCCAAAGAGACAATGGCTACTACACTATTCTACAGCAAATCTTGGACGCGTCGGCTAGCCAACTTCGCGCCCGAGTTGCCTCGGTCGAGAGGTGGGATCCCGTAAAAGTATTCGGCTACGTGGTGCCCTTTCCGACGAGGAGGAGATGAACGCAGGTTCCGCAGGAAATCGGAGTGGAGACGAAGACCGAAGGACATGGATCGCTTGGTATACTTCTCTACCCATCTTGTATTTTGCTAGTAGCTAGGTTAATGGCCCGATCCGGGTGTTTTGTGCGCGGTGGTGCTGGTTTACTAGTTTGCAAAATCAAAGTTTTTCGCTTCCGCATTTGGCGTCGGATTGATGGTCGGGGTGCCGCCGTGCACTTACAGTGGTATCAGAGCCTCGCCATTAATATAGTCTAGCATTGTCTAATGTGTTTTACATTTCCGATCGAACAATTTTCCAAAAACCGTATTTTTCTTCACATCAGTTTCTGTCGAAATTTTTTGAAGTCCAAAAATTTTTCAAGTTGTTTCAGAATGATGTGTAGGACATTATAAGAGTTCTGTGAAAATTTGGGCTTGTGAACAGTCTAATCCACCGTGGAACCGCGGCCAAACACATGCTTGGGCCGCGGTTCCGCCGTGACTTTAACTGTTCAGTCCCCCAAACTTTTGCAGAATGTTCCTGAGGTGAAAATAGGGTTTCTGGAATATTATTTTTGGGCCCAGAATTTCTTGATGTGCTACAGTAGTACTTGGGGGCCCACTTGGTAATTTTTGATCGATCAGACATTTTAAATACATTAGTTCACAGTTTTTTTTACATTATATCTGCGACCGTGAATGTCACTTGATCGGTAAATCCTGTCTAACTGCTATAGCCCGGTTAGACGGATTTGCGAACGTGACTTTCACGTTGATATTCTATGTATTGCTGTGATATTGCGGATCGGTCGTGGGGGATAGCCTGGTTGCAGTGGTAGTACAGTTTTGTTGTATTATGTACATTTGATATTGCGGGGCGAGCGTCCGACATATGGACTGCCGTCACTGCCTGTTTGCATTATTATTTTGGGGCACGACCAGGTTGCGGTCGATGTACCCGTTGTATGTATATTTTACTTTCTGTACTAGGATTACCCCGCGAAGGGGTGCACGGATAACCGGGTTCTAGAGGGCAACAGGCCCGCATCTCATGGCATTGAGACGGAGGGGGCTTCAATCTAGAATTGGCGGGCTATTCGCCGCACTCGTAGGGGGTATAGGATTGACCCAGGAGGGGTGCCCATGTTACCGGATTCAATGAAGTGCTGGGTGGTCCATTCACATTGCTGAAGGGGGCTGCCTCGCTTCAGGTTTTGGCGGGCAACTTGCCGCGCCCGTAGGGGTCTAGGATTTCATTGCACAGGCTATCCACACGACCACGGCAACGTCGGTTTCAGTAGCGGCTCTGTGAAACCCGAGGATCCCAGATATCTGTATTGTTCTGTGATGCTGTACATTTCTGTGATGTTGCATTTTTTATCACGCCTTGAGCGAAATATTATATATTGGTATATATATTAGTAGATGTTGTATATGTTTTACATCCGCGCTAGTCCAGTCCCCGCTCTGTCGTTAGTTAGCTAACCTAACGGGTAATGACGGGACCCAGTGGCGAATGCGGATGGCATATACGTACATCAGTATATTTTCGCTCTTTGTGGTGTGATCAATTGATGGAACTGCGTTGATTCGGATCAATGCAAGTTAAAACAAACCTATTCTGATGTTGTTGGAACACTTTTCAAAAAGCTGTTATTGCAAGGACGTTCACTTTTGTTTTGCATCATGGTATTCATTTAGAATATCCTGCTCCTCATTCGACGAGGCAAGGGCCGAGATCCCTTCACCGGGAGTGACCCCTTGGACAAAAAGTTTGCGTCAGGGCAATAACTTCACTATAGCTGATTACTTTTGCTTTGCACCGTGGTATTCAGTTGGAATATCCTGCACCTCATTCTATTGGGAAAGAGCCGAGATCCCTTCACCGGGAGTGACCTCTTTAGCAAAGGTTTTCGTCACTATATTTTTCTAAAAAGCTATCCGTTCCTTCAACGATATCAAGTTCATTACGTTAAAGGTTTTCGCCAGAAACCATTCGTAGCCCTCCGTCGTTTCATATGGGTAGTCAATAGTATTCAAGCTGTGTTTGTTGGCCAAAGTCAAGGCACAGTGTTTGGTAGCTGTTGGTTATTCATATGCAGCATAGATAGATGCGTTGGTTTGGAACAGTCGTACTGCCTTATTGGCCAAAGTCAAGGGTAGGTACGGGTGGATTCAAAACAACCTGGAGAATGACGGGTAGAACTTGACATGTGACTTATGATTTGTTGGCCAAAGTCAAGGTCATAAGAGCATGGGGTGAAAATCACATCGGGAGTTTCTAAAGAAACTGAAACTTGCCAGATATGCGCATACCTTCTGGAGTGTGATACCGTGAGCGGATTCCGTCACGTTATCATGCGATGATAGTTGGATCCCGATTCCCACTGATGAGTTGGTTTACTCCTCGGGTGATCCCGACTAATTCTTCTTTCAGGTTTGGAGGAGAATTTGACGGTACAGTGGGAGGTTTCCAGATTAGATAAATTGGTAACCATTCTGATCTAGGTTAGAGTGCACGCTGAGTGTTTCTTTTCTCTCTCTCTTGGCAGCGGCCATTGACCCGACCCTAGACTATGACTCAGTGACCAATTTAACCGAACCTTCTTTAACACTGGCTTTTGGATTGTCAGAGTTGCAGACCTCATTGCCACTCCTGCTTTTACCCTTTTCTCCAGGACACCCATATTACTACGAACGTCCACTTCCATTGGACAAAACCATCGCATGGTTATATACGAACTCGAAAGAATTTATTCGAGGATGGTTTCAGGTTCTGGAGGAAACGGATAGGATTATTCAGTTGTCTTTTCATTTTACCTTCTCTCAGGTTGCGAGTACTCCTTGGTTTAGGAGTTAGTACACCTATTACGCAAATTGGACAGTCTTCTTCCAAACCATAGGCAGGTGCCGACCGGTAGGGAATGAAGAAAACCAATTTGCCTAACGATGGTGTACAGAAGGTATTATGTAAAGACAAAGAAAGTGATTAGAAGGAGGGCAAAGTAAATTACGACTGCTATTCACGACCAAACCAAGTATTTCGTTACCACTCCCACTTCACCTTTGTATTTCTCCAGGACACTCCGTATCACTACGAAGATCCACAGTTTATTGGATATTCCATCGTATGGTTATATACGAACTCGAAAGGAACTTGTTACAGTTCGGGGATGGATTATGATTCAGGAGAAATAGGAATAAGGTTTATTCGGTTGTCTATTATCTTCACCTTCTCTCGCATTGCGAGTGCTCCTAGGACTAGGACAATATACCCATTATGCTTATTGGATAGTCTTCTTCCAAACCATAGGCTAGTGCCGAACGGTAGGGAAGGAAGAAAACCATTTGGCCTAAGGGGTGTGCAGAAGGTAAAGACTAAAGACATATAAAGGGATTTGGAGAGATGGCAAAGAGATATACGGTTACAGTTGTGAATCTGGATAATGGAAGAGGCATTACTAGGAATACCAGGATACCCCATCGAAACGTTTCAATGTTTCAGTTTCACTGTGTACTGTTAATAGAAAACTGATTTCCCGATTAGACACTTGCTCCAGGGTATGTATTTACCAGGTATGATTCTCACATCTGTATGGTTTTACAGATGATGAGTGGGAGTAAGTTATTGGGAATTAGGTGACCATCCTCATTATATCGGGATTCGTTGTAATTGGTGATATTTGAGGAAGCCACCTGGGTTGTTTGCCGGTCGGCAAATATTTGGTTTTGAATATCCGTTGTTGTGCACCAATTTCAAATTGATATATCTGTACGTCTATTTTTATAGAGTGAGACATACCTTTTTGAAATTATGTCTATGACATTTACCTATATCAGTAAATGGTTAGGTAAGGAGCATTGAACAGCGGTGTAATTCTTCTTAACTAAAAGTACAGTTTTCAACCTACGACACACAGTGAATGAGTCATTTGACTCAAGGGACTTGTACAGAATATTGTATATTTGTCCAGTGTCCCTTAGGACAGTGGGGTTAGTCCTCGTACTATATTCTGTTTACTTATGACTTCTCTAGTTCTTAGACATGTGTTTCGTAGAAACACAGAGTCTAAGTTTTGAGGAGTTATAGGTATAAGAATAAAGTAGAGAACCAGGTATTGCAAGTATCGGGATTCTTCAAAGTGATCGAAGATGTAGATACTTGTGAATGGTATTCAGTTGATAGTAATGATTAAGAGAACTTGCTTCTCTTACAGGTTACTCATAATTGGAAGTACTCCTAAGTTGAGTAACGCTGATCGGCCTCCTTCCATTTAGTTGACATGCACTAGAGACAACTGCATGATTTGAATCTGGTTCAACTAAATCAGTGCCTCTGTTTCTATATTGGATATAGAACAGTTCGTATCTTAACGATGTTAAGGTACGGGGAGTTGTCCGGCTTATGCTTAAAACCAGACTCTGGATAACTCAAGGCATGTTTCTGTAATGGCTGTTTGTGGGTTGACCCAGGCTATGACGAGGGTTGACTTTCTACCATAAAAAAGATCAATAGTGATATTGATCTTGACTCGCCACAGTTTTAATAAAAATGGATTTTTTTCAGAAAACAGTAGTGGGAGTATGGTAGAACTGGAAGTGATTCCAGAACCGCAAACGATTACTGAAGATTTGACAAGAACCAAAAGATTCAATCTGGTTTGACATTCCATTGGCCACTCCGCAGATAAGGTGGGTAACTTCAGGCACCCGAGAGGTACTCCGGTAACCTCAAGGACGGTGACAGGGAAGTTCTTGTTTACCCACACTTGCCATTGCTGTTGTTCCAGGCTGCGAGACCCGGCGGGAGGATGAGTATAGCGTCGTTCTAAACTGGTTTTAGAAGTGCACGTATATATGACTCTGCCAGAGGGTTGTCGTAGTCAGTGGGAGCAGTGGAAGCATTGGTGGACAGGTGGCTTATGTCTATTTATAGAATAAAGCAGAGTTACGGAGATAGATCATCTATTTCTGATGTGACAGTCATAGGTTTGACTTCGTCAGAATAGGGGATGGATCTGTTAAGAAGGTAGTAGGGTGTCATGTCATGGTATTTGATGACATACACAAAGTAGGAAAGGATATTCCTATACTACGATCGGTTATACTTTGGTCGTCACACAGTGGTTTCTCCACATGGGACTTGGACATTATATCAGACATACTGGTTACTAGATCTATGGTTTTAGATCTAGATTTGGGTGGTTTCCCAATCAGGGTACTTTGACAGCATTCTAAGAGTATTTAGAATGGACGACTCCTGGCACGGTAGTATACCTGCAGGTAATGGAGTCACCCTCTCTAAAGGTGTCTTACAGACTAAAGGGGAGAGGGATGTACATGATTGACAGATCACTTGCTCAGGCAATTGAGTCAATCATGAGATGTCAAGTACCACACCAGATGTTGTCCTTGCACTAGATGCAATAAGTTGATATTGATCCAATCCTAGAGAAACAGTTGGGAGCGGCTTTAGAACATAAGTAGATGTTCTAGGGAAATGATAACGACAGCCTCATTAAGGAGACAGTTATCATTCCAGGCTTCCAAGGTGACATGGACGACAGGGTGATTGTCAGAGTTATAGTTTTCCCTCTGACGAGGGGAAGTATTTTGGACAGGTGGTCCAAGGCAGTACTCAGGGAGGCATGGCACAGGACACTGATTAAGTTCAGTTGATGATACAGTCTGAGAAGTTTGGATTTGGAGTTCATTTATGAACTAGGTCCCATCAGACATCCAGACATTCTAAGACAGGTATTGCTCATTTCGGGATATGGCTTTCTCCGCGAACTTGAGATATAGAGAGACATAGAAAGAAACTTCAAGACGGATCCACTCACTAAGGCTATTCCTCGAACGCAATAGTTTCGCAAACGAGTTTTGTGAGATTGACTAGTAGAGGAGTTGGGTGTTCGATATCACACGGGCTGTGAGTATGCGACATCGCAATAATTAGCCTTGAGTGCAAGTGGGAGATTGTTGGAGATAGTGCCCTCAGAGTCAATTATTGGATCACAGGCACGTGATTGCGATGATTGAGGGAGGACCTATCCCGGTAGGACAGGCTTACTCGAGATGATAGTATGCTATCTGGTTTACCTTTATCATCGTGTACTGCTTTAGGCGACCTGACAGGTCGCTATTACACGTTGATAGAGCCCCTAGGATTCTTGCTTGACTGCCAGCAGTATGAGGGCGATCATATACATGGGAGCTGGTAGTCTATAAGCACATCCTTAAAAGGTCCCTAGTCGTGGGAGTTTCGAGACAGGGCATCGATTCTCCAGAGTAGACTAGTGTATACAGTCGAAACCCCGACGAGGGGCGGTGGCCGGTCTCACAAGCCACTGGTGTCAGTTGGTTCACCTAAGATGTATACAGGTGCTCATTGGGTTATGAGTACACCGCACAGGACTCGCCGGGAACATGCTAGTTGGTCTTATACCTGACGTCAGATGGCAGTTCCCTGGTGACATGTGTACAGGTTAGTTCATCGACCTGGGGATCGTCATTTGTCTCGTGTGAGTTCCCACTGTACTTTGATTACTACCCTACCACGCTCAAAGGAGACGTGCAAATAGGTTTTAGTTGGGTACAGTCCCGAGCCACATGGAGGCAGTGAGCGGATCTTCAGGGGTTCGTCTCTCCCGGTATTGGGGGTGAGTTCGCGCTGTGTCTAGGAGAGCCATTACACGAAGTCCTTGGCCAAGGCAGGAGATTTACTGGTAGGTATTCCAGTAGTATCTCAGGGTGTTCTGGGCTACACTCCGACACGACTTGTACCGCTTTTGGGGGTCTGACTTTTACCAACCCCCTAGGCCCGCCATGCGATGTTCATAGACGAACGGACCGGACTGTACGGATATTGTCACAGACAGGCTCAGTAGGGTGTCAGGATGAGTTCGCTCATCGATATCCCTTTTGGTCAATAGCTGGTGGCCCGTCACGTATTGGCTTATACCTCTGACGTGCTAGTGGTTAAATCCACAGTCATAGTATTGACGAGTCTTTAGAGTCCACCACACTTTCAGTTACTCAAGTTTCGGGCGAAACGCTGTAGAGGCCGTATGGAGATATGGCAGGGTTCGATCAGATACGTGCGGTATTGCACGGATCAGGATCGGACGGTTAGTACTAGAGGCCGTATGGATATATGGCAGGGTTCGATCAGATACGTGCGGATTGCACGGATCAGGATCGGACGGATATTACTAGCCGGCTTTGGTTTAAGCCGGATCCTAGTATAGTACAGTGTAGATCTTGTCTCATTGCATTTGTATCCGGTCGGAATACAGATGCGGGTGTGTATGCACAGCATCGGGGATTTCCTGTAATTTATTACGGGACCAGTTTTCTGGAGTTGCCAGTTTGCATTCCGTTCCGGCCGGTTTTCCTTTGTTCTTTCCCGGCCGGACTTTTCCGATGGAGGGGGTTATTTGCAAGTTTGCAAATAACATATTGTGGAGGGGTTTCTTGCATATGGATTGATTATGAAAGTATCTCTTGATACCATTCTTTTCTATCATCATTTTCTTGCTTTATGTTGATTAGAAATGGATTTGATTTAGTGTGACATGGTTATCATTGCTTTGGATGTGGTCACCCTCCACCTTTTACTACACTCACCTCCCTCATGTATTAGGTTTTCCCTCCACCATTTTCCAAAGAAGGGGGCCGGCCACATTTTGAGGGGAGAATGAGAGAGTTTCATTTTTGAGTGTGTGGCATTTTCCTCGTCTCATTTCCTTGCTAAAAATTATGAGCACCATTTTCCTCCAAAGCATTTTTTTCTCTCCTCTACATCAAGGCAACTTCATATACCCCAAAGAGACAATGGCTACTACACTATTCTACAGCAAATCTTGGACGCGTCGGCTAGCCAACTTCGCGCCCGAGTTGCCTCGGTCAAGAGGTGGGAGCCCGTAAAAGTATTCGGCTACGTGGTGCCCTTTCCGACGAGGAGGAGATGAACGCAAGTTCCACAGGAGATCGGAGTGGAGACGAAGACCGAAGGACACGGATCGCTTGGTATACTTCTCTACCCATCTTGTATTTTGCTAGTAGCTAGGTTAATGGCCCGATCCGGGTGTTTTGTGCGCGGTGGTGCCGGTTTGCTAGTTTGCAAAATCAAAGTTTTTTGCTTCCGTATTTGGCGTCGGATTGACGGCCGGGGCGCTGCCGTGCACTTACAGCTCACAGCTCTTCCTACTCAGTACACCCTGGAGGTACAAAGATGTACAAAGATCTACGTCAGAATTATTGGTGATATGGAATGAAGCGTGAGATAGCTAGAAGATTCGCTAAATGCTTAGTGTTTCAGCAAGTAAAGGCTGAACATCACAGGACTGCTGGATTACTAAAACCATTACCAATCCCAGAATGGAAGTGGAAACACATCATGATGGATTTTGTGACTGCACTTCCTCGCAGCACAAAGGGTAACGATGCGGTATGGATCATTGTGGATCGACTCACAAAGTCGGCTCACTTCATCCCGTTCCGAGTTGGCCAATCAACTGAGACATTAGCAAAGAAGCACATGGAGGTAATAATCTACTTAAGATTTAAACTCTTTAAATATGTGATACCTCTGATACCCATGAACTCATACAAGAGATAGTGAGACTTCATGGAGTACCGATCTGCATTGTCTCCGATCGTGACACCAGATTTCGATCACAATTTTGGCAGAGTCTGCAAGCAAGCTTGGGAATAAGTCTGAACTTCAGCACGGCTTATCATCCACAAACAGATGGTCAGTCTGAGCGAACTATTCAGATCTTGGAGGATATGCTCAGAGCATGTATGTTAGACTTCAAAGAATGGTGGGAAGTTCACCTAAATCTTGTAGAGTTTTCGTACAACAATAGCTACCAAGCATGCATAGGTGTAGCATTTTGAAAATTTAGAAATAAATAAAATTAATTAATTTAATAATAAAATGATAAATCACAAAGTTATTAAAAACAAATAAGTCAATTTCATAAGATGTATGTAAAACAATTTAAATTAAAATTTTAGTATGCAACATAAATAAGTTATAAGGGTTTTAAGGTGAATTTTAGCTTCATTTTAATAAAATGGGTGTTTTATAATAAACTAAGTTGTGAGGGGGTTTTAGGTAAAGTTTAGGATTTTTGTGCAAATGGAAAATTGTTATGGGTGTAAATGAAAAAGGGATAGAAAACATTTTAGCTCAGAATTTTATTGTGAATTAAAACAAAATAAGAAGATAAGACATGAACACCTCTTACTTGCATGCGCGCGCACACACCACCTCCTCCTTACATGAAATCACTACCTCTAGCTTGATGGCACCTCCTCCTTCACTTTATCCCTTTCTTTTGTCATATATAAACCTTGTTCAGATCTATTGGTTAATTAAAATTCTGAAAATTTAAAGAAAGGAAAAGAAAAACGAAATAAAACATTGAAGAACAAGAAAAAGAAGAAGAAGGAAGCTAGGTTCTAGGTTTTCTCATCATCAAGCTAGGACAAGGGGCTTAGCATCTTGGAGGGGTTATTCCAACAACTTATTGTGGGTAAAATTCTTAATCACAATAAGAAATTAAGGTTCTGTACTTAGTTTAATTTGAAATGAACAAGTTCTATAATTTCGTATTTTAGTCCAAATCAGGCTCTGTTGAATCTGCTATTATTCAGAGAAAAATCAACTTAACAAAACAGTGCTATAATAATGTATGTGGAATATAGAGCAAACCATAGGAACACGAACCAGAGGGCTCGGATTTGGGCCGGCGGCCAATAAAAAATTCCGGCGTCGCCGGTTTTGTAGGATGCTAGGTGGTTTTGGTTGGTTGGGTGGGTTTCAGTGTATAATTTTGGCCATTTTGGTGTTATTTAAACAAGTTAGTTTCACTGCAGATAGAATCTGGAAGTTAATATCGGAAAAGATATCTAAAAACACAATATACGACACGGTTAAAACGCATCGCGATTTAAATTCTGTAGCGATGCAGGTTAGGGTTAAAATCCAGTAAGGTTAAGTGTTAAATAGCTTGATATAGTCGTATGTAATATAACTAATATGTGGGAACGGGTATTTTTCATTTCCGTCATGTCGGAGTAGCCGTTTCCTTATATAAGTTAAATTGTGATGTTAGATTCGAATACGAGATTTTCGGAGGCAGCGAGGAAAGGGAAAGGATTAGCAATTCCTGAATAGATTCGACGTTTTCCGATGAGTAGACTAAATATCTACCGGGGAATTTTGTAAAGATGGCGTGCTACGCCCGTAGTTTTATCTAAATAAAAGCTTTATTTTGTTATGCTAAATTGACAGCATGCATTCATAACTCACATATATTTTGCTTAGTTGCTACTACACTGCACAGGTATCGACGAGTTATGCCACGTGCACATCTTACATGTTACACACATCTCATCGATATTACCATGTCACCTTTACACTTAGTAAATTTCTTGCTAAAAATAATTCATATCATATCTTAAACACCAATAACAGTAGTAGGTTGCATCGTTAACATCATGTTTAGTATTTGAGTATTTCATATTGATATAAGAGGTAAATGTATTATTGAGGATTTATGGTTTTGAGTTTTTAATACTATTACATAAATCCAGTGATTTTCATGATTGATGTGTCATGTCCACCATAAGATATTTTATGATTTGGTTTTATTCCGGACCGAGTGGGAGAGATATACGGTCGCGGATTTTACGTTATCCATACTGAGTGGGGGAGATATACAGTTGGATATATGGTGGACCCGATCGAGACCGAGGGGCAGGATAGCCGCATTTGAGGCGGGGGAGCCTAGCGAGGTTACTCGATACCGGAGATAGTGGTAAAAATACGGCGTATATCTAGATGATAACGATCGGTATTGTTGATTTCAGGATCATTCGAGGAATGATGCCTGTGAGAAATGAAAGTTTTGTGTCGATGATGGACACGGGGAAATAAAATTTTATTGGAAATAAATGATGAGATTTCAGTTTTGATTATGAGATTCGTATTATAGATTCATGATTTCTACAGATAATCATATATTATACTTGTTCACAATTCAGTTAGTATGATCGTCATATTTACATTATTAACCTTTAAATGTTAGTTATATTCACTGAGTTGGCAACTCACCCCGTTGTGCCACAGTTCCTTGCAGGGGTAGAGTGGACGTTTAGCAGCGGTGCAGATCTACTCTTTCCACTTTTATCGCATCTTTTGATAGGTGGATTACATATGTAGTAACCTTCTCTCTTGATATTGTATTTTGTATCTAGAAAATCTCCATCAGACCTGTATATGACTTAGAGTGAGAGATGGTTATATGTATATTATTGGACAGTTGAGATCGTTTAGTTCTATAAATTGTTATTTCGTTTCTTTATGTCTGGGATTCGTATTGATGTCCTATATACTGAGATTTTATTTTCCGCTATTGATATTGTTGATCCCAACTAGGGATGCAACCAAACTTAACACCTTATACTTGTTTAATATTTAACTAAATAAACTGTGATTTTTACTAAAAACTAAATTTTCTATATAAAGAATTCCACAAAAAGGATTTTGATCTTGGTTTTTGGCTTACTTGAACTGTGTGCATATCTTTAGATATTATACAATCTAAGTGCCGGTCACATCCAAACGTTGGGTCGTGACAAAGTTGGTATCAGAGCTTAGGAGTAACCTTACAGAATCGAGTAGGGAATTTAAAATAGGTTGACGTGAGTCCGTGATTTAGGATGACCTTTGGTTTGATGGAGTAAGTGAATTAGGATGAGTGCAGTACCGTACGTATGTACCGCTGTATATTTATGTTACCATATTCAGCCTAACTAACCTTAGGATGTATATCCTGATCTATTCTTCCGTTGATTCTCCGTTATTGATTGTTTCTATTCATAAGCCTTATCAACTCTCATTTCTTGTTCCAATTGCTATGGCTACGCAGGCTAGGCGAGCCGCAGCCAGAGATGCAGCTAGGGCGAGTCCGCCTGTGACGGCGACTGGTACACCGGACGTTCCGGCGGTGCATGAGCATGTTGATCCTCCTCCTCCAGATCGCATGATTAGAATTGAGGAGGGCATGTTGGGATTGCAGTGAGTGGTAGGACAGTTAGCTGAGGCCACTCGAGTACTAAGACAGGATCCAGCACCGACCGTAACAGAGTCCAAGGTACAGCCTACGCAGACGATAGCACTTGTAGATACGAGAGTGATAAAGGTATCACTTGCAGAGTTTATGAGATTGAGACCTCCGGTATTTACAGAGACCAATGTAGCGGAAGATCCTCAGTCCTTTCTTGATAGGATGGCGAGGATTGGCAGATCATTGCGATGTTCTGATGCGAGGTCAGTTGAGCTGACTAGCTTTCGTTTGGAGGGACTTGCACAGGAGTGGTGTGAGTCGATGGAGAGAGGACGAGCTACGGGTCTTCCTCCGATGTCGTGGACCGAGTTTTCCGAGGTCTTTCTTGTCAGATTTCTTCCAGAGAGTGTGAGGGACGCTAGAGCTAGTAGTTTTGAAGCAATGCGAAAATCGGCAAGTATGTCAGTGGCAGATTATGATTTACGATTCACCCAGCTATTGCGCTATGCCCCATACTTAGTACCTACGGAGGAGCTTCGGTTGAAGAGGTTCCTAAGGAGTCTGGACACGCAGTTGTATCTGGTTATAGACTCCCAGCATTTTAATACGTATGCACAGGCCATGGATGCAGCGATACGAGTGGAGGAGAGTTTGGGCGAGGGAGTAGTTGTTCCAGAGCCAAAGAGGAGTAGACCGATCGGGCCAATGACTAGACAGTTTGGCAGAGGTGGAGGCAGATATACTCCAGGCCGCAGTTTCGGACGAGGTTGGACCCAGGGCCAGATGTTCAGTTCTTATCCCGATGATCAGAGGCCTTCATCTACATGTTTTAGTTATGGACTTCCCGGACACTTTGCGCGGGATTGTAGATCCCAGGAAGGGACCGTTGTTCTACAGGCCGCTTTACCCCTTCCATCTTCTATGCCGATGGCTTTACTTCCTCCCCCAGTTGGCGCTACACGCCAGGCAGTTGCACCACGAGGTCGAGGCCTTACGGGACGTTCTCAGAGAGGTCGAGGAGATAGAGGTAGAGGACGACAAGATGCGGGTAGGGGCCAGGCATGGGTATTTGTGCTGACTCCACAGGATGCCTAGGCATCAAATGCAGTCGTGACAGGTACTCTTACAGTATGTTCGTTAGAGGCACATGTTTTATTTGATCCCAGTTCTACACATTCTTATGTATCTTCACAATTTGCACTTTCTTTGGGGAAAGAGTCGTCGTTGTTAAAGTTACCATTGGTAGTGATTACCCCGGTGGGAGATTCTTTTATAGCTCGGCACGTATTCAGGTCATGTTCTGTGCGTATTAGTGATAGAGATTCGCTAGTTGATCTAATCCTCCTAGATATGTTAGATTTTGGTATGGATTGGTTGGCCGCTTGTCATGCCTATATAGATTGCCGAGGGAAGGCGGTTAGATTTTGTTTTCCAGGTGAACCAGTTTTTGTTGTGCAGGGGGACTGTAATATTACTCCTGCCAACATGATTTCTGCTTTTTGTGCGGGACGACTCTTGAAGAAGGGTTGTCATGGGTTCTTGGCATTTGTTCAGGACTTAGCAGCCAGAGATACAGCTAGGGCGAGTCCGCCTGTGACGGCGACTGGTACACCGGACGTTCCGGCGGTGCATGAGCATGTTGATCCTCCTCTTCCAGATCGCATGATTAGAATTGAGGAGGGCATGTTGGGATTGCAGTGAGTGGTAGGACAGTTAGCTGAGGCCACTCGAGTACTGAGACAGGATCCAGCACCGACCATAACAGAGTCCAAGGTACAGCCTACGCAGACGATAGCACTTGTAGATACGAGAGTGATAAAGGTATCACTTGCAGAGTTTATGAGATTGAAACCTCCGGTATTTACAGAGACCGATGTAGCGGAAGATCCTCAGTCCTTTCTTGATAGGATGGCGAGGATTGGCAGATCATTGCGATGTTCTGATGCGAGGTCAGTTGAGCTGACTAGCTTTCGTTTGGAGGGACTTGCACAGGAGTGGTGTGAGTCGATGGAGAGAGGACGAGCTACGGGTCTTCCTCCGATGTCGTGGACCGAGTTTTCCGAGGTCTTTCTTGTCAGATTTCTTCCACAGAGTGTGAGGGACGCTAGAGCTAGCAGTTTTGAAGCAATACGGAAATCGGCAAGTATGTCAGTGGCAGATTATGATTTACGATTCACCCAGCTATCGCGCTATGCCCCATACTTAGTACCTACGGAGGAGCTTCGGTTGAAGAGGTTCCTAAGGAGTCTGGACACGCAGTTGTATCTGGTTATAGACTCCCAGCATTTTAATACGTATGCACAGGCCATGGATGCAGCGATACGAGTGGAGGAGAGTTTGGGCGAGGGAGTGGTTGTTCCAAAGCCAAAGAGGAGTAGACCGATCGGGCCAATGACTAGACAGTTTGGCAGAGGTGGAGGCAGATATACTCCAGGCCGCAGTTTCGGACGAGGTTGGACCCAGGGCCAGATGTTCAGTTCTTATCCCGATGATCAGAGGCCTTCATCTACATGTTTTAGTTATGGACTTCCCGGACACTTTGCGCGGGATTGTAGATCCCAGGAAGGGACCGTTGTTCTACAGGCTGCTTTACCCCTTCCATCTTCTATGCCGATGGCTTTACTTCCTCCCCCGGTTAGCGCTACACGCCAGGCAGTTGCACCACGAGGTCGAGGCCTTACGGGACGTTCTCAGAGAGGTCGAGGAGATAGAGGTAGAGGATAACAAGATGCGGGTAGGGGCCAGGCATGGGTATTTGCGCTGACTCCACAGGATGCCCAGGCATCAAATGCAGTCATGACAGGTACTCTTACAGTATGTTCGTTAGAGGCACATGTTTTATTTGATCCCGGTTCTACACATTCTTATGTATCTTCACAATTTGCACTTTCTTTGGGGAAAGAGTCGTCGTTGTTAAAGTTACCATTGGTAGTGATTACCCCGGTGGGAGATTCTTTTATAGCTCGGCATGTATTCAGGTCATGTTCTGTGCGTATTAGTGATAGAGATTCGCTAGTTGATCTGATCCTCCTGGATATGTTAGATTTTGGTATGGATTGGTTGGCCGCTTGTCATACCTATGTAGATTGCCGAGGGAAGGCGGTTAGATTTTGTTTTCCAGGTGAACCAATTTTTGTTGTGCAGGGGGACTGTAATATTACTCCTGCCAACATGATTTCTGCTTTTTGTGCGGGACGACTCTTGAAGAAGGGTTGTCATGGGTTCTTGGCATTTGTTCAGGACTTAGGAGTCGTTGAGATTCCATTGGACCAGGTTCCGATCGCACGAGAATTTCCTGAGGTGTTTCCTGCTGAGTTACCAGGATTGCCACCCAATCGTGACATTAAGTTTTGCATTGACTTGATTCTGGGTGTGGGGCCTATTTCTATACCACCCTATCGAATGGCACCGACGGAGTTGAAGGAACTCAAAAGCCAGTTGCAAGAGTTGTTAGATAGAGGGCTTGTTCATCCCAGTGTATCACCGTGGGGAGCTCCTGTCTTATATGTAAAGAAGAAGGACCGTAGTATGAGACTGTGCATCGACTACCGACAGCTGAATCACGTCACTGTGCGAAACAGATATCCACTACTACATATAGATGACTTATTCGATCAGTTGCAGGGAGCTGGTTACTTCTCGAAGATTGATTTGCGGTCGGGGTATCACCAGTTGAGGGTTCGGAAGGACGATATTCCGAAGACTGCGTTTCGCATAAGATATAGGCACTATGAATTTCTGGTGATGTCATTTGGACTCACCAACGCTCCAACAACTTTTATGGATATGATGAACCGTATCTTTCGACCCTTCATTGATCGGTTTATTATAGTGTTCATAGATGACATTCTTGTTTATTCTCGGAGTCGGACGGAGCACGAGCAGCATTGCGTATTACGTTGCAGACCTTGAAGGAGCATCAACTGTTTGCAAAATTCTCTAAGTGTGCGTTTTGGCTGGATAATGTGGAAATTCTTGGGACATGTAGTTACTAGAGCTGGGATATGTGTGGACCCAAAGAAGATTGAAGCGGTACAACACTGGCCTAGACCTGTGTCAGTTACTGAGGTTCGGAGTTTCTTAGGTCTGGCAGGATATTACCGACGCTTCGTGCAGGATTTTTCACGGATCGCTGCACCTTTAACCGGATTGACTAGGAAGGAGGTTCCATTTCAGTGGACAGATGCATGTGAGCAGAGTTTCCAGCAGTTGAAGACGCGCTTGACGACTGCACCTATCTTATCTTTACCTTCCGGGTCAGGTGGCTTTGTTGTGTATTGTGATGCCTCTATAGTGGGTTTAGGCTGTGTGTTGATGCAGCACGGCAGGGTTGTAGCTTATGCTTCTCGACAGTTGAAGAGGCACGAACAAAACTACCCACTCATGATCTAGAGATGGCTGCTGTGGTATTCGCATTGAAGATTTGGAGACATTACTTGTATGGAGAGTCGTGCCAAATCTTCACAGATCATAAGAGCTTAAAGTATATTTTTCAGAAGAGGGGTCTGAACCTAAGGCAGCGTAGATGGATGGAACTGGTAAAAGATTACGATTGTGAGATCTTGTATCATCCAGGCAAGGCAAATGTTGTAGCAGATGCTTTGAGTCAGAGACCTGGAGGTAGCTTATCTCATTTGTGCACCTTTCAGAGACAGTCTTCTACAGACTGCCAGATTTTATGTGATAGTCGTATACAGTTTGAGTTCACCCCGATAGGAGGGCAGCTAGCACATGTTCGCACCCGACCTCAGTTATTGGAAAGTATTCGAGAGACACAGCCCCCCGATACTCGTATGATGGAGATTATGGATCAGGTTAGGCAAGGCAGGGAGACGGAGTTTGTGATTGATGATCATGGAGTATTACGTTTTAGGACTCGTCTCTGTGTACCAGATTCTGACGGATTGAGGCGTGAGATTTTAGAGGAGGCCCATAGATCAGCATACAGTATTCATCCTGGTTCCACCAAGATATATCATGATCTGAAGGATGTTTACTGGTGGGAAGGAATGAAAAGGGATGTTGTGGAGTTCGTTTCGAGATGCTTGACTTGTCAGCAAGTCAAGGCAGAACACCAGAGGCCAGCCGGAGAATTGCAGCCCTTACCCATTCCAGAGTGGAAATGGGAACAGATTTCCATGGATTTCGTGGTGGGTCTACCCAGGACTAGCAGAGGGTATGATTCCATTTGGGTGATTGTAGATAGATTGACAAAGGCAGCTCATTTTCTTCTAGTAAAGACGACGTATAGTTTTGTACAGTATGCTCAGATTTATATCGATGAGATTGTACGTCTGCATGGAGTTCCAACGTGCAAAGTTTCTGATAGGGGTACCCAATTTACTAGCAGGCTATGGCAGAAACTTCTAGAAGTTCTGGGTACACGGTTGAGTTTTAGTACAGCTTTTCACCCACAGACAGATGGTCAGTCAGAGCGGACCATTCAGACACTAGAGGATATGCTTCGGGCTTGTAGCCTTGATTTCGGTGGTAGTTGGGATCGTCGCCTACCTTTGATAGAATTCTCATACAACAACAGGTTTCAGGAGACGATCCAGATGGCACCCTTTGAAGCTTTGTATGGGAGGAAATGTCGATCACCCATTTGCTGGACGGAACTGAGCAAGAGTTGCATCTTAGGACCGCAGATAGTACAGGAGACTACAGGGAAGATTCAATTGATATGGGATAGAATGAAGGCGGCCCAATGCAGACAGAAATCGTATGCAGATCGACGACGTCGTAGACTCGAGTTTGGAGTGGGAGATCATGTGTTCCTTCGTGTATCTCCGATGAAAGGTGTGATGCGTTTCGGGAAAAAGGGGAAGCTCAGCCCCAGATATGTCGGACCTTACAAGATTCTGGAGAGAGTGGGTGCTGTAGCTTATCGTTTAGCACTTCCACCGAGTTTTCCCGACGTGCATCCGGTGTTCCACGTTTCGATGCTTCGCAAGTATCTACACGATCCATCTCAAGCGATCCAGCATCAGACCTTACAGCTTGAGCCGGATTTATCCTACACAGTGCAGCCAGTCGCTATTCTTGACAGGTAGGAAAAGAAACTACGATCGAGGGTACTTCCATCTGTAAAGGTTCTTTGGCAAGAAAAGAATCGCGAGGAGATTACTTGGGAGACCAAGAATGCGATGCGGAAGAAATTTCCACATCTTTTCGAAGATATGTCTAGTTAAATTTTAAAATTCGGGGACCGAATTTTCTTAAGGGGGGAATATTGTAGCATTTTGAAAATTTATAAATAAATAAAATTAATTAATTTAATAATAAAATGATAAATCACAAAGTTATTAAGAACAAATAAGTCAATTTCATAAGATGTATGTAAAACAATTTAAATTAAAATTTTAGTATGCAACATAAATAAGTTATAAGGGTTTTAAGGGGAATTTTAGCTTCATTTTAATAAAATGAGTGTTTTATAATAAACTAAGTTTTAAGGGGGGTTTAGGTAAAGTTTAGGATTTTTGTGCAAATGGAAAATTGTTAGGGGTGTAAATGAAAAAGGGATAGAAAACATTTTAGCTCAGAATTTTATTGTGAATTAAAACAAAATAAAAGGATAAGGTATGAACACCTCTTACTTACATGCATGCACACACACACACACCACCTCCTCCTTGCATGGAATCACTACCTCTAGCTTGATGGCACCTCCTCCTTCACCTTATCCCTTTCTTTTGTCATATATAAACCTTGTTCAGATCTATTGGTTAATTAAAATTCTGAAAATTTAAAGAAAGGAAAAGAAAAACAAAACAAAATATTGAAGAACAAGAGAAAGAAGAAGAAGGAAGCTAGGTTCTAGGTTTTCTCATCATCAAGCTAGGATAAGGGGCTTAGCATCTTGGAGGGGTTATTCCAACTTATTGTGGGTAAAATTCTTAATCACAGTAGGAAATTAAGGTTCTGTACTTAGTTTAATTTGAAATGAACAAGTTCTATAATTTTGTATTTTAGTCCAAACTAGGCTCTGTTGAATCTACTATTATTCAGAGAAAAATCAACTTAACAAAACAGTGCTATAATTATGTATGTGGAACATAGAGCAAACCATAGGAACACGAACCAGAGGGCTCGGATTTGGGCCGGCGGCCAATAAGAAAATTCCGGCGTCGCCGGTTTTGTAGGATGCTAAGTGGTTTTGGTTGGTTGGGTGGGTTTTAGTGTATAATTTTGGCCATTTTGGTGTTATTTAAACAAGTTAGTTTCACTGCAGATAGAATCTGGAAGTTAATATCGAAAAAGATATCTAAAAACACAATATACGACACGGTTAAAACGCATCGCGATTTAAATTCTGTAGCGATGCAGGTTAGGGTTAAAATCCAGTAAGGTTAAGTGTTAAATAGCTTGATATAGTCGTATGTAATATAACTAGTACGTGGGAACGGGTGTTTTTCATTTCCGTCATGTCGGAGTAGCCGTTTTCTTATATAAGTTAAATTGTGATGTTAGATTCGAATACGGGATTTTTGGAGGCAGCGAGGAAAGGGAAAGGATTAGCAATTCTTGAATAGATTCGACGTTTTCCGGTGAGTAGACTAAACATCTACCGGGGAATTTTGTAAAGATGGCGTGCTACGCCCGTAGTTTTATCTAAATAAAAGCTTTATTTTATTATGCTAAATTGACAACATGCATTCATAACTCACATATATTTTGCTTAGTTGCTAGTACACTGCACAGGTATCGACGAGTTATGCCACGTGCACATCTTACATATTACACACACCTCGTCGATATTACCATGTCACTTTTACACTGTAAATTTCTTGCTAAAAATAATTCATATCATATCTTAAACACCACTAACGGTAGTAGGTTGCATCGTTAACATCATGTTTAGTATTTGAGTATTTCATATTGATATAAGAGGTAAATGTATTATTGAGGATTTATGGTTTTAAGTTTTGAATACTATTACATAAATCCAGTGATTTTCATGATTGATGTGTCATGTCCACCATGAGATGTTTTATGATTTGGTTTTATTCCGGACCGAGTGGGGGAGATATACGGTCGCAGATTTTACGTTATCCATACTGAGTGGGGGAGATATACAGTTGGATACATGGTGAACCCGGTCGAGACCGAGGAGCAGGATAGCCGCATTTGAAGCGGGGGAGCCTAACGAGGTTGCTCGATACCGGAGATAGTGACAAAAATACGTCGTATATCTAGATGATAACGACCGGTATTGTTGATTTCAGGATCATTCGAGGAATGATGCCTATGAGAAATGAAAGTTTTGTGTCGATGATGGACACGGGGAAATAAAATTTTATTGGAAATAAATGATGAGATTTCAGTTTTGATTATGAGATTCGTATTATAGATTCATGATTTCCACAGATAATCATACATTATACTTGTTCATAATTCAGTTAGTATGATCATCATATTTACATTATTAACCATTATATGTTAGTTATATTCACTGAGTTGGCAACTCACCCTATTGTGCCACAGTTCCTTGCAGGGGTAGAGTGGACGTTTAGCAGCGGTGCAAATCTACTCTTTCCGCTTTTATCGCATCTTTTGATAGGTTGGTTACATATGTAGTAACCTTCTCTTTTGATATTGTATTTTGTATCTAGAAAATCTCCATCAGACCTGTATATGATTTAGAGTGAGAGATGGTTATATGTATATTATTGGACAGTTGAGATCGTTTAGTTCTATAAATTGTTATTTCGTTTCTTTATGTCTGGGATTCGTATTGATGTCCTAGATACTGAGATTTTATTTTCCGCTATTGATATTGTTGATCCCAACTAGGGATGCAACCAAACTTAACACCTTATACTTGTTTAATATTTAACTAAATAAACTGTGATTTTTACTAAAAACTAAATTTTCTATATAAAGAATTCCGCAAAAAGGATTTTGATCTTGGTTTTCGGCTTACTTGGACTGTGTGCATATCTTTAGATATTATACAATCTAAGTGCCGGTCACATCCAAACTTTAGGTCGTAACAATAGGAATGGCACATTTTGCAGCATTATATGGAAGGAAGTGTCGATCGCCATTAAGTTGGGACGATATCGGATATAGGGAACTTCTTAGACCTGAGATGATAATAGCGAATGTTGATGTGGTTCGTACTATCAGAGAAAGAATGCATATAGCCCAAGATCGACAGAAGCACTGGGCTGATGCAAAGAGACGTCACTTGGAGTTCCAGCCAGGAGATCGCGTGTTCTTAAAAATATCTCCGAACCGCTGAGTGATCCGATTTGGAAGACGGGGTAAGTTAAGTCCGAGATACATTGGACCGTTCAACATACTCAAATGAGTCGGTGAAGTGGCATACCGCTTAGCGCTTCCACCTTCATTGGAAGGAGTGCATAATGTGTTCCACATATCCCAACTCAGAAGGTATGTGAGTGACCCCAACCATGTACTTGATCATTCTGAGCTCACTATACAGCCTGACTTACCCTGTAAGCAACAACCTGTAGAGATCCTGGACAGAAAAGTGAAGCCACTTCGGAACAAGGGAGTCAACTTGGTTCGAGTGGTGTGGAGAAAAAACACCCCAGGAGAGTCCACTTAGGAAGGGAAGATGAAATGCATGCAAGATATCCTCACCTCTTTGTAAACTAGTCCTCAAATAAAATTTGTAAATTTCGAGGACGAAATTTTTGTAAGGAGGGTACACTGTAACAACTCCAATTTTAGCGTACAAAATTTTGTTTAAAAAAAATTAATGTATACTTGGGGTATTTACTTTTGCTGTGATTACTTTAAGTTATTAATTAGCTCTTTAATTACAAGAAGGAGCTTGTAGCTCATTGGTAATACCTTGTACTGCTGAACCAAGCCACCAGAGTTCAAATCACACACCCCACATTATTTTTTATATTGTTTTATTTTAGATTTTTAGAATACCAACAGTTTACACGTGCATATCTCACAAAACCCAACTACACCCAGAAAAGTAACCATGCCAGGGGGATCACAAACCGACGGGACTGATTCCGGCCGCCTGACTCAGCCGAAATCGGCCAACTCGGCCAGCGGACCGGCCGACTCGGGCCGCCGCCGCCAGCCGGAGTTGTCGATTCCGCCGAGTCCCCAACATATAAAATGTGCCTCTTGGACTCCCCTGCACACCTTTATGGTTTAAATACATAGACCAGTAACAGAGCCCCTTCAAAATCACATTAAACCTAATTTTTATTATATTTTATTACATTTATCATATTTTTTCAATTAAACCTTTCATCTACCCTAATCCTAGCCTAACCCTATAAATACAACCCCTACACACTACCCCTCACTCCAAAATTCTAAGCAAACTCTCAAAAATATTCCTAGAACCCTAGTGTGCTTTAAAGTGAGCAAAGAGGCGAAGCTCCGGCGAATTTTCCGGTGACTACCCTAGGATATCTCGGCGACGAAACGACGCACCGGCGCCTCCTCCCGATCCCTCTCCTTCTTTTCTTTAAGCTAAACCCGTAAGTCCCAACTCCCTCTTCTCTACTCTTTTCTAAAAATACGAAAGTTCAAAACCCAACGGAATCGGAGTAAATCCGATTTCCGATTCGGTTTCTTTCTAAAACTCTCACTTTTCTTTAATACAATCATATTAAACCATTACATGTTGACCATTAAACATTAATAAACATGTTGAACAAGTTTCATGACAATCTATTTCAATTTGTAACTTTTACTGTATTTTTTCACTAAAATACCATGTAGTTTCATTTCAATATTTCAACCATCACAATCTTGCTATACCTTTAATTATATCACGAGGTAATGACCTAACTCCTCACAACACTCATATGCAACATAGCACAAAACTTTCGGGAACATAGAATACAGGAAAACGGAACATTTCAAATAAATACCATTTACTAATAAAACCATTTTCTAAAAGATTTAGTATTTTACACAAATCTTTGCAAAGTGCCGCTACAACCCAATTTGGGAAACCCGACTGGGATAGTGCGGATTATCGCACATCCCTGGGCTTAGAAGTGCGAGATACAGACCTCCGCAAGGAGCATTCGGTCTCGAGAGATTTAAAATATGAAAATCTTAAGAAAATGAGATTTATAGAAATTTAATATATATATTAAAATTATTTTTATAAAAATATGTATATATATGTATCATTAAAATACCTATTTTGTGATAATATAAATATTCTAACTTTTCAAAAATCACAAGAATCACTTTACATTAAAATACCATGAATTCCATACAAGTACAATATTACAAATAAATACCATATATTATGAAAGTAGGTTATTTTCACTAGAAATGTCACAAATATAAAATCTATAATTATTACAACTCTAAAGACGATAATTAAATACTTGGAGTGTATTTTGAAAAGTATATAAAAGTATTTTTACATAAAACCCGCTCAAGTTCTATAAATTACCCTAAGGACCCTAGTAAATATAGGTTTAAGCGGGACCGGTCTCTTGAGCCTCAGAGAGCCAGAGATATAGGTGCTTGCCTATTTAAGGTAGACAACTTAACAACGGTGTTATCAACACGGTAATCGTCTTTGAAAAAGACACAAATCCTGCCGCCCATGTGCAGCGGTGACCGATAACATAAAAACAATCAGGACTTCAATTTACTTTTCTAATTTTCTGATTCAGACTAGGTCTTCTCATTTATAATCTGACTTGAATATGATTCAAGTACAATCTACAATCTACAATTCAACATGAATCCATGAATACATATATTCAATCTATTCAATCTATATTGACTGAACCGAACCATAGATATACTTCCATTTACATGATTATCTAGTTACATCCATGATTCTCCAGTTATATCCATTTACTGATATCATGGTTTCAGCAAGTCATCCAATTATTCAATCTATATTACAAGACAACCTAATACAAACAATACAAACAATACAAACAAGATATCGCGGGATTTAAGGGGTAGATTGGTACGGAAGGTGTTAGAAGTGGCACGAGACAGTAAGATTTAATACACCTAACCTGAATTCAGTTGCTGTTGTACCGTGGCATAAACGGTTCCTCGTACTACACTTGCTTCTAGTCTCTGGCATATAGATACTCCTCTCGTATACACTGGCATCCTTCTGTACCAAGCTACAAACAACATCGTTAACCATATAATACAACTTTAAAAGCTACCTTCTCTTTCTGTCTATTCTATTTCTCTCTTATCTTTAGGACTTACCCAGCGATTTGTTCGCTGACGACATTCTCTTTCTTTCTTCTTTGAATGTCGTCAGGTGATCTGGACGTTCCGGAGATCGATCCCACTAGTGAAGACTTGGACCACTTCATTGAAGACCCAGAGCTTTAGTTCATTGTACACTTTTATTTCAGTACTTTTCCTTTTCTGTTATGCCATTGTTTAGGCATTACTTTCATTCAGTTGTATTTACTTTTCCATGCATTGTACAGAAAGAATGTGAATAAATAAAGTTGTTATTTTATTATATCGTGTCTCTTGTGTACATTTCTTTTATGTTGCTTAGTTACGCTTAGCATATTTACTTCGGAGTAAATACGTAGCGGCCCCGTCGCGTCCTCTGCCCGTAGACCGGGAAGCGGGGCGTGAAAATAAGTGTATTTATTTCTATTGTTGCTTTATCCAGCTTGCACATATTGATAAAGACATGATACGGTAGTATACTAGTATGGTTTGTCTTTATCTTAACATGGCATATGTTATACTCGTTATTACATATTACGGTTACATATTGATAAAGCCCGTAGGATCTGGATTGACTACCTGTGTTGTGATGGCGATCATACTTGTGGGAGAAGGGTAATCCATATGGACATCCTTAAACTAGTCGCGTGAGTATCGAGACTGGCATTGATACTCCAGAGTAGACTGGTGTATACGTTTCTAGCCCCGTCGGGGGATGGTTGGTCCCGCGGCCATTGGTCTGATACACCTAAGATCGTATACAGGTGCTCACTGGGGGTGAGTACACCGGATGGACTCGCCGAGAACTTCCAGAGGGTACTATACCTATCGTCAGGTGGAAGTTCTCAGGTGACATGTGTACAGATTAATCTTCGGACCTGAGATTGCCATTAGTCTCGTGTGAGTTCCCACCGTGCTTTAACCACTACCCTAACACGGCTCTACTGAGTCGTACAAATAGGTTTTGGTTGGGTACAGTCCCAAGCCATATGGAGATAGTGAGCGATTGTTGGGAATTCGTCTCTCCCGGTATTGGGAGTTGATATCGCACAGTGATCGATTAGTCATACCATAAGACCTTGGCCAAGGCAGTTGGGATTTACTGATAGATTGATCAGTAGTTTTCCGGATTGGTCATGTGCCAATCAGCACGACTTATCAGGTTATTAGGGTATGACGTTTTACCACCCCCTAGACCTGATATGAGATACTCTTTGACGAAGAGACCAAACTGTACGGATATTTTCACGGTTAGGCTCAGTAGGAGTTCGGACGAGTTTGCTCGCCAGCCTTCCTTTTCGACAGGTACCTGGGTATCCGTTACGTACAGCTAGAGCCGCTGACGTGCTTGTGGTTAAACCCACTTCCAGCGTACTGTCGAGTCTTTAGAGTCCCACACAGAGAGTTTCCCTGGTTCAGGCGAAATGATGTAGTAGCCGTATTGGATACATGCAGGGTCTCGATTGATTGATGTAGTTTATACTCGGACTTTCGATCGGATAATTGGTAATACTAGCCGGCTCGGGTATGAGCCGGATTATTAAATCAGGTATTGATTTAATAGTTTACACATATGTATTTCGATATGTATATTCTAGTATTACGTTCATCGTGTTATTCTATCTCTTTGGGCATTCGTGTTTTTATCCATATGCAGGTATGTATATACAGCAGACTGTAATCCGTATTTATTACAGATTACCTTCTAGAAGGTGGCCACCTCATTATGTTTTTCCATTTATTTGATAAATGGAAAATGAGGTGTAAAGTGTGAGGTATGGGAGGAATGGAGATAACCATGCTTCAATATTTAACAAATGAATTTTTAATTCATTTAGAGTTACTATTGAAGCATGGTTGTTGATTGTTTATTCAAGAAATTCATACACAAAACCTTTGTGTGTATTTTCTCTCTCATGGATGCTTCATAATTTCTTGAGCTCCTATTTTTCTTCATCTCCTCCCTCCTCTTGAGTTTCCACCACCTTCACCATCTTGCTCTTCACTAGCTCTTCACTAACCTTCTCATGAGTTGAGAAACAAGTGAAAAGGTAAAAAAGAGATATCATAACACTTAGATCATCATACTACATCCTAGAAAACTTGGATTAGCATCCCAAGTTCTCTAGTTGCTTCTTTTGTTACTTAGTTAGGAGCTAGAGCCATGGATCACATCTCTCATGTGGATCCTCTACGACAAAGGAGGGCCGGAGAACAAGCTCAATCCCGGAGGACCGATGGAGCCGGAAATGGAGATCGAGCAAGTTCAAGGTGGCCACTTGGAGCACATGATGAGGAAAGAAGACCAAAGGACTTAGGTCGCTTGGTGAGATTTCTTCATCATAGTACACAGCACCACTACTTTAGCTAGTTAGGTTTATGGTAAGATCCGGGATAAAAGTTATTCTAGTGCCATGTTCCAATCGTTAGAAAAAAATTTGTTCCGCATTTGGTCACGGAAGTTGGCTGGTGCACTAGCGTAACCTTTCATACTTTGCACAATAATCCCTACGTCATCGAGGTTTTCATCGGCCAGTTCATTAGCGAGTGTGGCTAACGCATTCGCCTTGCTATTTTCCGTACGCAGTATACTTTCCAGGGTGTAGGAAGGGATTTGCGTCAGCAATTGCTGCACGATTTTACCATACCTGATGAGTCTTGGCTTGCACGTCTGGTAGTCGCCATTTACTTGGCTGACGGCCAACTGGGAGTCTCCATATATGAGGAAGTTTTCGATCCCCATGTCGACAGCGATTTCGAGACCTTCTATCAAAGCTTCATACTCAGCTTCATTGTTTGTTCTTGGCTCCGTTAAAGAAAGGGAAAAACGCATAATCCCTCCTTGTGGAGTCACAAAGATAAGGCCCACACAGGCTTTAATCATGGGGGTGTTTTGCTTTCGCTTCTTCAAGGAGGATGCTCCATCGAAGTAGAGTTCTCATCGGGTATCATTCCCTTCTTTCTCCCTGTCAATTGTGTCAAACGCGTGTTCGTCCGGTAACTCTCACTTTAAGGGAGAGTCGGCGGGTATCGGATGCTTAGCGAGAAAGTCAGTGATGGCCTGGCCTTTTATTGCCTTGAGGGGTCGATATACTATCGAGAACTCCATCAAGATGAGGGCCCATTTGGCAAGACTTCCTATTAGCATGGCTCTTGACATCAAATATTTGAGAGGATCCACCTTTGATATAAGATGAACCTTATGCGCCAAGGCGTAATGTCAGAGCTTCGTTACCGCGAAGATCAATGCTAGGCAATGCTTTTCGATTGGGGAGTAGTTATTTTCTGCCCCCAGAAGAACCCGACTCAAATAATGGAGAGCTCTCTCCTTCCCATAGTTGTTCTTCTGTGCCCATAACGCGTCTAAAGAACCTTCGAGGGTTGTTGTGTACAGGATGAGGGGCTTTCCCTTGACCGGCACGGTCAGTACCGGCAGGTTTTGCAAATATTTCTTGATTTCATCCAGTGCGCTTTGGAATTTACGATCCCAAACGAACGGGGTTCCTTTCTTCATTAGATGACTGTAGGGGCAGCATTTTCCGGAGAGGTTAGCTATGAACCGCCGGATATACACGAGCTTTTCTTGAATAGACCGCAGTTGTTTGAGAGTTCTTGGCGAAGGCATTTCCATAATCGCCTTGATCTTCGATGGGTCCATTTTGATGCCCCGGTGTCGTACGATGAATCCTAGGAATTTTCCTGAGGAAACTCCAAATGCGCATTTCAGAGGGTTCATCTTCAAGTTATATTTCCGAAGACGCTGGAACACTATCTTCAAATGCTCCCAGTGCTCCTCGTACGATTTGCTTTTCACCATAAGATCGTCAATATAGCATTCAACGGTCTCATGAATGAGGTCATCAAAGATCTTCGTTATGGCCCTCTGGTAGGTGGCGCCAGCGTTCTTCAGACCGAATGGCATCACTTTGTAGCAGAATATGCCCAGCGGAGTCCGGAAAGCAGTTTGCTTTTGTTCTTCAGGGTGCATCTTGATTTGCGGATTTTTCTTTCTGGAAAATCTTCGAAAAAGATAAGGTTGTACCCTGAGCATCCGTCCATGAAGGAGAAAACTTCATGAGTGGACGTGTTATCTATCATCAGCTCGATAACAGGCATTGGGAAGTCATCTTTTAGACAAGCTTTGTTGAGATCCTGAAAATCTACACGGATGCGTACTGTCCCATTTTTTTCATCACCAGAACGATATTGGCGATCCAGTCGGGGTATTGAACTTCTTGGATGAAGCCAGAGTCGATTAGCTTCTTAACTTCGGCATTGATACTCATCTCGAGCTCGAGCCGTATTCTTCTTGGCTCATGTTTGACTGGCTTGACGTCCAGCGATATTGCTAGTTTATGCATAGCTATCTCTGGATCTAATCCCAGCATCTCGGAATAGTTCCATGCGAAACAGTCTTTATACTGCATAAGTACGTCCTTTAATATGGCTACTTGTTTCTTATACAGCAGCTCACTAACGAACGTTGGCCTTGGCTCGTTTGCCATCCCCACGTCGATTTTTCTCAGGTTGTCTGCTGTGATGTGTATCCCATCTTCCAGCTCTTTTGGTGCCGGTGGAAATTCTGAGATCAGCTTCTCATCTTCATTTGCGGAGCACTGGGGGAGGTCGTTCATATTCTCGTACTCTCCTTCCTTTGAGAATGTTATCATATGGCAGATACGAACTTTTTTCCAAGCTCGATGCTGATCTAGACTTTCCCTTGCAGTGTAGGTTGCTCTCGGTTCATGCTTTGATTGTTGGGCTACCCTCCAACTGTCGGATAGAGAAAACCTGCTTTGTTGATACTGGTCTTCGACCCAGTCTTTGAAGGTAAAGCAGTCGTCAAGAGGATGTCACACTACTCGGTGGTAGGAGAAATAATCCAGGTAATGGCCCTCGTCTATTTGTTCGAGGTATCGAGACTCCGGAAGCACCAGCATTTGATACTTCATTATAAGGTCGAAGATTTTCCTTGGCTTTTCTTGAGGGAAAGAGTACTCCCGACCCATCTTTTTCATAAAAGACGGACTCCAGCTGACTTTTCCTTGATCGCGCGGCTTCTTGGATCCGCCTTGCTGTTTTCGAACGTCGTCCCCGTTCTGGACCTTGCTGTTGTTTCTGCGTCGAGCTTTCTTTTTGCCACAAGAGTGTACAGCGGGTTGAGGGTGCAGGGGATCGTCATCCTCCGTAGCCTACTAAATGATACGTTGCGTCCTGGCTTTCTCATAAATGGCCATTTCGCAGCTATGGTCATCCCGAACCTTTTGACCTGCTTCTCTTATTAGCTTGTCAATCTGCACTTCGAATGACGGATTTGATATTCGTACGGTAGGATCTTTCTCTGGTTCGACATCAACACTATCTGGAAATGTATTCGCTTCTCCACCGGAGTTATTCATGACGTAGCAGCCATGGAATCGCTCTCGTTTCTTGGACCAAATGTATCCAAGGCCAGTCGTCTCCATTCTCCCATTGGGCATCTTCTGCTGAGTTCCAGGAACGTTCCAAATCCTGTTATAGAACTGGGCTTGTTGAGCGGTCTGTTTGAAGGGTACACCTTAGTGTCTCAATAGCTTTTTCAGTCCCTTCGCGTAGTATCTGGGCAGACGGATTGGTTGAAGCCTGTCGAGCGCGGGGTGGGCACCGTGTCATACGTCTTTCTCCACTTTAGTCTCCATGGATTAGTAGAAAAGGATCGCCTTCTCACCCCCTTTGCGTAGGAGGGATGTAGAAGGTCTGCAGCTCTTGCACGCTGAACGTATCAAGTGCATCAAGTTCTTTGTAATGCCGCTGTGGGATCAAAGTAATCTGTAAACTCTAGTCAGCTCCAGCAAAGGTCTATACTGCGTTGGCCTCGTCCTCAGAGTCACTGCCAAAGACTAAAATAGGAGCGGATGGTTCTGGCCTGTTGCCTTGGGGTTGTCCTAAGTAAACCATATCTTCATCCTCTTCGGTATTGCTCCCAAATATCGGGATAGCGGCGATGGCTTTTTGCTTGTTCTCCAGTTTGCGACATCTTTCCATGTCTTCGAAGTCTGGTAAGAAGTACTTGGCGTCTTCATATTTGCGGACTTCATTTACGGAGAATGGGTTCGGCTCCCCTGTAACTGTGTACTCGAGGCCATCCTTGAAGTACTTCATACACTGATGTTGTGTAGAAGGGATGATGTTGTATTCATGTAACCAAGGCCTGCCGAGCAAAGCGCTGTAGCAAGTCTTGGCGTCAATAACATGAAACTTGATGTTAGTGATGAGAAGACCGAAGCATAGTGTCAGTATTATAGACCCGAGCATTTGTGATGACTGCGAGTCGAACCCGGAGATAGTAATTTTGTCCCGAGCCAGATGTTGAACATTCATGCAAATCTCCTTCAACACTCTTACATTGAGAAGGTTAACGGATGACCCGTTGTCGACCAGGATCTTCCCTATCTTGATGCCGTGGCAATATCCAGTTACATACAGCGAACGGTTGTGCTCGCACGTTCTGAGAAGGAGGTCTTCATCGCTGAAGGTGATATCAGCCGTGTGGACTTCATCCAGCCCGTCCTTCATCTTTTCTTCCGCTAGGAAGGCTTGAAACTGGTCGGAGTCTTGTAACACCTTGATCAGGGAATCTCATGCCTCTTTAGATAGGAGAAAGGCATCCAAGATACTCAATTGTGAGGGTATCTTTCTCAGATGCGCCAGGACATTGTAATCCACCTTGTTCTTCTTGAGCGGGTGTCACGTCCCGAAAGTACGGAAAATGACCGGCACTTAAACTACGAACGTCTCAAGGCGTACGTATTCTAAGTAAGCCGAAAACCCAGAAATCCAAACCAAGAAAAGCAGTAGAGTGTAGGAAAACCATTTTAAATCAAACAGTTTGCAACATATGGCGAAGTATGCATTAAAAATCCCAAGTCTTTTCTAAAAATTTCGGCAGAGTTTCCTTTGTAAAAACTGACCCCAAACGGGTACAAAACCTGATAAAGCATATATAATGGAAAATGCATCCCCAAGCGGGAGCTAGCTCTTCGTCAATCGACGGTCACAACCACGCAAGCAATATAATATACAACGCCGAAAGGCGAGGATCACAACAGAAAGGAAACTCAAAACAACATGAATCCGTATAAATACAAAGCGCGACTCTAAGGTCGATAGAATAAACAACACTGGTCTCTATCTCTGAAATAAATACATGTTTGGTTGAAGGAACTTCTAGATACAACTGAATACTAATATACAATTATACTGATGGTCACGATACAAGTGAACCCACCTACCAGCAAATCACCCAGAAATGGAAGCAGTGCCAGCAAAGCCGTAATGAAACCTGTACGGCCAAACCTGCAAGAAACTGGGGCACAACGGGGGTGAGTTGCCAACTCGTGAATAGAATACATCTACGAACAGAAATCGCATGTATGACGCAATCCTAGGTCATACGATCAATATACATCCTCAAATATATAACCAGCAACCTATAACAATGGCTAGGGTATACCTCTAAACGACAGTAATACCAAGTTCTCGTGTCAGTGCCTCAGATAACAATATATCATATGGATGATGTATGAATGCATGAAAACAGAATACATATACTGAAGGAACTGCTTTCATAACTTAGTGAGATTTCTGCATTTTTAAAATGAGGTAACATAAATGAAATCAGCATAAACAGTGTCTAGCATCAACACAAAACATAAATCCCAATATCTCAATATCTCAGGCTCCGGCTATCCGGACTGGCCTGTATCATCAAATATCAGTACCTCAATATCTCAAAATCTCAATGTCTCAGCCTCAATATCCAGGGCGCCGTCAGTCCAGACCGGCCCCTACCATCAATCTCAAGACCACGACGGTATCCTCCAGATATCCGACATGTCGGGTAAAATCACCGGTCGGTAGTGCTCCCCTGCCAGGCTCAACGTCAACAACACGACCTTTTCGCCCCAGGGTACCGCACCGGGCCCACCATGTACCCGAAACGGTTCATCCAACTCCTCGAATCGGGTCTCGAAATCCATCAGCAAACTCATGGTGGGCGACTCATACATCATGGGAAACCGCACTTTTTATTTTAAAGAGAGAAAAGAAGTTTATATAAGTTTTGCGGTTTTCCCCCAAATCCAGAAAATCTCATAGAAATCCGAATCCAAAACATCAATAGCATATAAACCCATGAATATAGGCATGAGAATCCATGAATACGGCATAACAATGAATAGCAGTATGCATTAAGTGACAAGTAATAACTACAATATCTAAGCTGGCATATAAGGTAAGTACACTAATATTATGTCAAACTACTAGCTATCAAGCTAAGTTAAGCAATAATATTTTCTAAGGTGTACGTGACATGGCAATTACCGATGAAGATGTGTGTGAGCCGGCAAGTAAGTGTACGTGGTACATACGCATCATCGGTAATGGTGCTGGTGTCCTAACAGCATAATATCAACAATGCAATATGAAATAACAATGTAAGTATGCGATGCGGTGCGAGCGACCAAAATGAGCGGGAGCTAAATATTAAACAATGGTGCCATTTGAAATAACACGAATCGTGGGGTTTTGAAAATAGGGGCTACGGTGGTTTTAAGAAAGGATACGCCTTTTGAAATATCCGTAGATTCCTTGACCTGTCTTTTAAAATACCCACGACCCGCTAGTTTTGAAATAGGTAGGAGTCTAATCTAATCTAACAACTACACTAAACTATACGGCTGAACTAACAAGCTGAACTACAGGTAAGGAACCGCCTAACATCTGAGTCGATAAATATACATACCTGTATATATATTAGTCGGTGATCCTGCCTCAATAATATCATATCCGATACCATATCTATAATTAGACATCCCAAGTCAAGAGTGCGGATCAATCATCAAGATATAGCTCGTACGTAAATCCGTCGTACGGCATCCCCAAATCTGGGTACGGGTCAATATTATATTCATCATACTATTCATCTGGTATCCTCTTTATCAAATATCATGATCGAGGTACTGATCTACGTCTAGTACAATACTGATACCGTCTAAGTATGCATGCAGGTGTAAGAATCACTACGTCAAAAGACCCGCGAAAACATCATGTCGTATCTCAATACGAACCAAATCACATCACCGATCTCCTGGCCTCAACCCCAATCTCATCGACTCATCTCAAATTCCAAATACTATCCTCAAATCCAGTATATGAACACATAGTCCCATACCCATGTGAACAAATAAATATATATTCCCATATACGCGCATATGAAAGAAGGAATGTATGTAAGTATGTGTGTGCGTGCGTGTGTGAGTGCGACCACTACTCTAGGGTTTCGCAACTACACTAAACCAATCCAAAAATACCAAATATCCACCTTTATCATCAATAACCTCAACAACATACAATCAATATATGTGCGTATACGTATTCGTATACATCACCACGAACTGCGGGGGTGCTATACGCCATCCACCCGACTTCTCCCCGTAGATATAAATCTATTCACCTGTATCCTGCGTGTCGGTGTCGATAACGCCATGCTCCGTCGCCTCGGAATCCATGTGAAGGTACCTACAATGATCAACCATAGCAATGCGTATGAAAATCAAGGCAGAAAACTGATACAGCGCACAGTGTGCTCATAGGTTGGAACCTATAGCCCAAACATGCAAATCCAACAAACAACCCCTGTTGTCGATGTACGAACACCCGACAACCAAATAAAAATCCAAATATCAAGAAAGTGCATTTAAAAATACGGAAAACATCACCTAAAACACACCAAAATGCTCCCAGATTTTTCCCAGATGACAATTAGCCAAAACAGCATGTAGGAGGGGTCTAATTTAGTGCAAAATGAGCCCTGGAACAAAAATGGACCGATTCTCTTCTACTCTGGCCGCAAATTGTGGCCAGAATGATTAAATCCGCGGCCGTAGTTTTGAGTTAGGGGCTCGGGTCTTGGTGGTAGCTTCCTAGGTGCCTGCACGACTCACTGTTAGCTCAATTTTATTTTTGGTGCCCCCGGGTTGCTCCAGATTCCAGAACACCTTCACAGATCACACAAACCGACATGAAAAGTTCCGAAATTCCGTATTTTTGGGTTTCAGGCTGTGTTAGGCCAGTGTTTTGGTCAATATAGGGTCTAAGGTCACCATTTAAGTCCAATTGCAAAGCAACATCTCAACTTTACCCTAACCCTCTCTAAGTTGGTCCAAAATACACCAAATTACATGATATCGATATGAAACTTGAATTGAAGCTTAAGCACAAGCAATAACACTCTAATTGTGAAGAAATTACCTCATAAGACCCTCATGAATCCTCAACAGCGCCAAAATGAAGATTTTCTTGGTCCAATGTGTAGCCAGTGAGCTTGGGAACAATTTTTGTGAAGTGGGGATAGGGTTTTGAGGTGTTTTTGGATGTGTTTTGAGGAGTTGAAGAGGGGAAGGAGGTGAAGAGCAGGAGCAGCAGCAGCTATGAAGGAAGAGGGAGAGAAATGAGTGAAGGAATGAAGGGATATGGTCAAGTCAACACCCTCACCTATTCTTTCTCACCCATACCTCAATATAATATCCTTTTTCCTTTTCTTTTCTTTTCTTTTCCTTTCCAATTTCATTAACCCAAATCCTTCTCACACCAATATTAAACCCAAAGTAACATGGTAGAAATGCACAAGTGTAAAACAAAAATGATATGTGCCTGTTTTGCACAAAAATGGAAAAAAAAACCGATTAGCGATTTTTAATCGCGATTAGCACTAAATTAGCATATAATTAATTATAAAAACTTAAAAATGGCATAATTCCATAAAATACCCTATTTGAGAATTTTCCATAATTTTTTTCCTATTTATCTGTATTTAATTATACCGAAATATTAAAATATTCATTAAAATAATATTAAATTATAAAAATACCCAAAAATAATATTTTATTTTTTTGAAATGTTACAATCTTCCCCCCTTAAAGAAATTTGGTCCCCGAATTTAAATTTAAACCCCCAAATTCTAAAACATTTCAATAGAATGTCCAAGTCGTCGGGGCTCCGAAATCATCAATACATAAAACGCATCATAGCGCAATGCATGCGCATGAGAAATGAGTAGATAACTGAAAATCGAAACTCCATCAAGCATCCCGCAATCATCGGAGTCATGGTAAAGACACGAATGCCAAATCCAAAGCAAAACCAATATGCTATAAATCGGAACTATACATGTAAATATCAGGAGGAAATGCATGCCAAATCCTTTAAAGTCGTTGTGCATTGCGCATAACACTGCACAGTGGCGGACGTCTCTTATAAGAAAATAACTATATACGTGTATACCTTTTGTTTAATATGCGCGTTCCGCCGTTTTGAAAACAATTTAGAAGGGTTTCCTTGTTTTAAAAGTTTCGTGTCTTATCAGACGCGTAGGTAAATACTGAGACTATAGCTCGCTTTTGGAAATCCCTTTGATAACTATCAATGCGTGCAAAATATACTCAGGTACTGTCCTCTGACTAGTCCTGCTCAGTATAAAAACATATAGCAATCATCATAAAAACGTACCGCTCCATAAGAAATCAATCCTAAAATATACTTATGAATACTACGTGCGTCTGGTGCGCACGGAAATCAAGATCCATACATGTGCACAGAAACAACATCTAAGTGCATCGGGTGTGCACGAAGCATCTGTCATGGGCCAAGTGTGTGCCTGACAGCAAAAACAGGTGCATCTCATGCACGAAGAATCTCGATTTAGTGCATCTGGTGTGCACTAAATCGCATCTCATATCATGCGCCCAACATGCACTAAAATCCGAATCAGGTGCACAGGATGCACAAAATAAATATCGAACATCACTATCGAAATCGAAGTCCAGTGCAACTAAGTGCACAAAATGCGAATCACTGCACTGCAAGCATATGTGAACTATACCGAGTGCAAAAACCAAATCGTGTGCGTGCATAAACGCAAAATCAACTCAACTGTATGAAACCCATGAAATCATAAATATGGGAAACCAAGGTTCAAAAACGATATCAAGTGCGACAACTGTGCAAAAATCGTAAATACTCAGCAAGTGCCACCATGGTGCATGAAAACAAATATCATGAGACCCAATCATCAAAATCAAATCAAGCGAATAAATCGCCCAACAATACTAAAAACGAGCATGGCGAGATAGTCCCGCTCAAGCACATCCTCCAAGAATCTCTGGCCAACTGTCGTGGTCACTCATAGCATGTCTCATCGACCATCCCGAACTCTGGCATGCTGGTGTGCGTAACATGACCACTCCTGGGTCCAAGTCTTCTCTGTGGATTACCAATCTCACGATCCACTGGCTCATCGGCCCTGTCAGGTGTGCTAACAGGGACGATTCCGTTTTGGCACTTCTCTGGTCATCTCTCGGTCAATCCTCACGACCACTCGTCAAGCAGCATGTCACTGGCGTCGGCCTCTGGCTCTCTGAATGCACGTGACACATCTAATCCTGGGTGCAAATACCATTGCAGCAGTATCGTGGAAGGAATCCTGCTCACGGTCTCTTCCATGTCTCGTCTCTGCCAACTGTCCGGAAGTCATCGCCCTTTTCTATATCTACATCTTGCTCTGGAATGGCTGCATACCCATCGCGACTCCTTCTGGAAGGTATATCCAGTACTCTGTCTCGGCATGCGCATCGTATCTTTGATGTCGGCGGAGGGGAACGTCATCATATCCAGATCTTGTACGAACCACTTACTCCATTTTTCTCTAATGCCGACCGCTTTAGACTCGTCTCGTCGTGGCTGCATGAACTGAGCTCCAACGGCCATCCTCGTATCTAGAGTCTCCCAAGAAAGGCATCTCACCACCTAGCATCCGAATTAAGTCGAGCCATCCGATCGATTTTTCAAAACCTCATAATCCCCCAAGAGCTCAACATCTTGGGTACAGTATAATAGTATCGAGTACACACCACAGCATCGGTGGTCCAGCCGTAGAAGGGCAAACCCAAGCCTCATTAATGGCGCCGCAGAACTGCCGCAAACCCTAAGGTTCAAAGGCATTCATACGGTCATTAAGTCGAGTTAGGGTTTCATTCTTCTAGAGGGACCATAGAATTGCCTGCATGTCTTTCCGAATACTTTAAACTTGGAATAATAGGTTTCTGACATTCGATCGTCTCTGTCGACTCTCAACGTCTCTGGGTGAAGTCGTCTCAACTGGAATTAATCTATCTGATGACCTCGCGTCGGGGTAGCGAACGATCTACATGTCCTAGTCATTCACCCTCGGTGACTAGCGACCTTCTAACATCTCTTAGTACAATCTCATACTGCCATAGCTCCAATCATCTGGGGCGATATCTCGTCGTTTGCAGCAACAACTGGCTCACTCGTCTACACGCTGAACCGTGCCTCAATCATCATGAACAAGCAATACACCAACGGTCATCAAAATCTGGTTGGCCTCTGTCAGCGGCTCAATCCTCTGGTGCTGATCTGCACGTCCGAGTAATCTCATACAGCGATCCATCCAACGCTCATGGCGCAAAACACAATCAAAAGACACATCTCTACAATCGTGTGTTGCCGGGATCACGCTCTGGTCAGTCCTCGTTCGTGATGAGCTCGTGCTGACTGCAACTCTAGCCGTAGCTCTCCCTGCCCGTAATCGTGGCAGCAAAACCATAACTGGTACCGATGAAGCTAGATCGGGAATGAATATGATACTGAGCAAAGAAATGTACATCCTAAGGCTCCTTAAGTGGAGTGGCGTGTCGTAAATATGCCGCGGAACATACTCACGGTACGTCACTCTACTTTAGTCACCTATTCCATCAACCAAGGGTCATCCTATGCTCCGAAGGTAAAACTTAACCCTCTGATACCAACTTTGTCACGTCTCGAAAGTACGGAAAATGACCGGCACTTAAACTACGAACGTCTCAAGGCGTACGTATTCTAAGTAAGCCGAAAACCCAGAAATCCAAACCAAGAAAAGCAGTAGAGTGTAGGAAAACCATTTTAAATCAAACAGTTTGCAACATATGCCGAAGTATGCATTAAAAATCCCAAGTCTTTTCTAAAAATTTCGGCAGAGTTTCCTTTGTAAAAACTGACCCCAAACGGGTACAAAACTTGATAAAGCATATATAATGGAAAATGCATCCCCAAGCGAGAGCTAGCTCTTCGTCAATCGACGGTCACAACCATGCAAGCAATATAATATACAACGCCGAAAGGCGAGGATCACAACAGAAAGGAAACTCAAAACAGCATGAAATCCGTATAAATACAAAGCGCGACTCTAAGGTCGATAGAATAAACAACACTGGTCTCTATCTCTGAAATAAATACATGTTTGGTTGATGGAACTTCTAGATACAACTGAATACTAATATACAATTATACTGATGGTCACGATACAAGTGAACCCACCTACCAGCAAATCACCCAGAAAATGGAAGTAGTGCCAGCAAAGCCGTAATGAAACCTGTACGGCCAAACCTGCAAGAAACTGGGGCACAACGGGGGTGAGTTGCCAACTCGTGAATGGAATACATCTACGAACAAAAATCGCATGTATGACGCAATCCTAAATCATACGATCAATATACATCCTCAAATATATAACCAGCAGCCTATAACAATGGCTAGGGTATACCTCTAAATGACAGTAATACCAAGTTCTCGTGTCAGTGCCTCAGATAACAATATATCATATGGATGATGTATGAATGCATGAAAACAGAATACATATACTGAAGGAACTGCTTTCATAACCTAGTGAGATTTCTGCATTTTTAAAATGAGGTAACATAAATGAAATCAGCATAAACAGTGTCTAGCATCGACACAAAACATAAATCCCAATATCTCAATATCTCAGGCTCCGGCTATCCGGACTGGCCTGTATCATCAAATATCAGTACCTCAATATCTCGAAATCTCAATGTCTCAGTCTCAATATCCAGGACGCCGTCAGACCAGACCGGCCCCTACCATCAATCTCAAGACCACGACGGTATCCTCCGGATACCGACGAGTCGGGTAAAATCACCGGTCGGTAGTGCTCCCCTGCCAGGCTCAACGTCAACAACACGACCTTCTCGTCCCGGGGTACCGCACCGGGCCCACCATGTAAACGATTCATCCAACTCCTTGAATCGGGTCTCGAAATCCATCAGCAAACTCATGGTGGGCGACTCATACATAATGGGAAACCGCACTTTTTGTTTTAAAGAGAGAAAAGAAGTTTATATAAGTTTTGCGGTTTTCCACCAAATCCAGAAAATCTCATAGAAATCCGAATCCAAAACATCAATAGCATATAAACCCATGAATATAGGCATGAGAATCCATGAATACGGCATAAAAATGAATAACAGTATGCATGAAGTGACAAGTAATAACTACAATATCTAAGCTGGCATATAAGATAAGTACACTAATATTATGTCAAACTAGTAGCTAACAAGCTAAGTTAAGCAATAATATTTTCTAAGGTGTACGTGACATAGCAATTACCGATGAAGATGTGTGTGAGCTGGCAAGTAAGTGTACGTGGTATATACGCATCATCGGTAATGGTGCTGGTGTCCTAACAGCATAATGTCAACAATGCAATATGAAATAACAATGTAAGTATGCGATGCGGAGCGAGCAACCAAAATGAGCGGGAGCTAAATATTAAACAATGGTGCCATTTGAAATAACACGAATCGTGGGGTTTTGAAAATAGGGGCTACGGTGGTTTTAAGAAAGGATACGCCTTTTGAAATATCCATAGATCCCTTGACCTGTCTTTTAAAATACCCACGACCCGCTAGTTTTGAAATAGGTAGGAGTCTAATCTAATCTAACAACTACACTAAACTATACGGCTGAACTAACAAGCTGAACTACAGGTAAGGAACCGCCTAACATCTGAGTCGATACATATACATACCTGTATATATATTAGTCGGTGATCCCGCCTCAATAATATCATATCCGATACCATATCTATAATCAGACATCCCAAGTCAAGAGTGCGGATCAATCATCAAGATATAGCTCGTACGTAAATCCGTCGTACGGCATTCCCAAATCTGGGTACGGGTCAATATTATATTCATCATACTATTCATCTGGTATCCTCTTTATCAAATATCATGATCGGGGTACTGATCTACGTCTAGTACAATACTGATACCGCCTAAGTATGCATGCAGGTGTAAGAATCACTACGTCAAAAGACCCGCGAAAACATCATGTCGTATCTCAATACGAACCAAATCACATCACCGATCTCCTGGCCTCAACCCCAATCTCATCGACTCATCTCAAATCCCAAATACTATCCTCAAATCCAGTATATGAACACATAGTCCCATACCTATGTGAACACATAAATATATATTCCCATATACGCACATATGAAAGAAGGAATGTATGCAAGTATGTGTGTGCGTGCGTGTGTGAGTGCGACCACTACTCTAGGGTTTCACAACTACACTAAACCAATCCAAAAATACCAAATATCCATCTTTATCATCAATAACCTCAACAATATACAATCAATATATGTGCGTATACGTATTCGTATACATCACCACGAACTGCGGGGGTGCTATACGCCATCCACCTGACTTCTCCCCGTAGATATAAATCTACTCACATGTATCCTGCGTGTCGGTGTCGATAACGCGATGCTCCGTCGCCTCGGAATCCACATGAAGGTACCTACAATGATCAACCATAGCAATGCGTATGAAAATCAAGGCAGAAAACCGATACAGCGCACAGTGTGCTCATAGGTTGGAACCTATGGCCCAAACATGCAAATCCAACAAACAACCCCTGTTGTCGATGTACGAACACCCGACAACCAAATAAAAATCCAAATATCAAGAAATTGCATTTAAAAATACGGAAAACATCGCCTAAAAAACACCAAAATGCTCCCAGATTTTCCCTAGATGACAATTAGCCAAAACAGCATATAGGAGGGGTCTAATTTAGTGCAAAATGAGCCCTGGAACAAAAATGGACCGATTCTCTTCTACTCTGGCTGCAAATTGCGGCCAGAATGATTAAATCTGCGGCCGTAGTTTTGAGTTAGGGGCTCAGATCTTGGTGGTAGCTTCCTAGGTGCCTGCACGACTCACTGTTAGCTCAATTTTATTTTTGGTGCCCCCGGGTTGCTCCAGATTCCAGAACACCTTCACAGATCACACAAACCGACATGAAAAGTTCCGAAATTCCGTATTTTTGGGTTTCAGGTTGTGCTAGGCCAGTGTTTTGGTCAATATAGGGTCTAAGGTCACCATTTAAGTCCAATTACAAAGCAACATCTCAACTTTACCCTAACCCTCTCTAAGTTGGTCCAAAATACACCAAATTACACGATATCGATATGAAACTTGAATTGAAGCTTAAGCACAAGCAATAACACTCTAATTATGAAGAAATTACCTCATAAGACCCTCATGAATTCTCAACAGCGCCAAAATGAAGACTTTCTTGGTCCAATATGTAGCTAGTGAGCTTGGGAACAATTTTTGTGAAGTGGGGATAGGGTTTTGAGGTGTTTTTGGATGTGTTTTGAGGAGTTGAAGAGGGGAAGGAGGTGAAGAGCAGGAGCAGCAGCAGCTATGAAGGAAGAGGGAGAGAAATGAGTGAAGGAATGAAGGGAAATGGCCAAGTCAACACCCTCATCTATTCTTTCTCACCCATACCTCAATATAATATCCTTTTTCCCTTTCTTTTCTTTTCTTTTCCAATTTCATTAACCCAAATCCTTCTCACACCAATATTAAACCCAAAGTAACATGGTAGAAATGCACAGGTGTAAAACAAAAATGATATGTGCATGTTTTGCACAAAAATGCAAAAAAACCGATTAGCGATTTTTAATCGCGATTAGCACTAAATTAGCATATAATTAATTATAAAAGCTTAAAAATGGCATAATTCCATAAAATACCCTATTTGAGAATTTTCCATAATTTTTTTCCTATTTATCTGTATTTAATTATACCGAAATATTAAAATATTCATTAAAATAATATTAAATTATAAAAATACCCAAAAATAATATTTTATTTTTTTGAAATGTTACAGCGGGTCCTTAGTAGTGAGCTCTTTGACAACTCTATCATTGAGGGCAATCTCCTCAGGGACTTTTTCCTTCCCTTTATCCCTTTTGCCTGAACCTTTGTCTGAAGGTCCAAGATTTTTTTCAGGCAACGTACGGTTATGCAACTAAATGTTCTCACAGTTCCTCATCTCTTCTTCTTTTCCTGAGGCGGATTCTTTGAAGAGAGGGACAAGGGTCATTTCTTCGTCTGAATCGCTCCCGAAGGTAAGAACTTGAGGTTTTGCTCTTGTCGGGATGGTATCAACCATATAGCAGTTACCGGCTGTTCCTTTATGTTCGTCTATCGCGCTTCTCTGCTCCCGACGGGCTTTGCGCTTCATTCGCTTGAATTGTTGTCGATGGGCAACTTATCCATGCCGCTACTTCTTGAAGGCATTGCACTCCTCGGTGGGGTGTGTGACCTTTTGATGGTACAAGCAGTATTTCGGATGGACATCCAGTTTGTCGGGACATGTATTCCCGGAAGTATCTTCTTTGGAAGGTGGCAGCTTCATTCCCATTGACAGAGCTTTGGCGAACTGCTTCCTTATCTTGATTATGCTCCTGCTGGTGGCAAGGGCACTTTGATCCGGTTGAGGAACTTTATGGTTTCTCATTACCGGAGCTTTTTCGGCCTGACACCGATGCTTGGCCTTTTCGTATATAGCCGCTTCACGTTCTCGATCAGCTTTGCTCTTTTGAAGAGCTTCTTTCAGCAGCTTGACGATGAGATCATCTGAAGGTTCCATGGGTTTTGGTTCTGGATCTGCCCCCAGTTTCTCTACGTCAGGAGCTTCTTTGCCGTTTATCGACGAGTGAGAGATCATGTGGAAGATTGCTACATACTCTTCGAGTTCTTCTGACGAGTCGTCTCCTTCATTAATGTCACTGTTTCTATTCTCAAGAACATGCTTGAAGAATTCTTCTATTGTGACTGGGGTCCACGCTTTTTGGTTGTATTCCTCCAGCACGTCAATGTACTTTTGCAGACCCGTACGACTACCGTCGAGCTGCACTGGCTTCTTGGCCTTCTTCTTTTTCTTTGAAGACTTCGGAGGCTTAGCCTGGAGGTTTTGTCCATCGTTACCAACTTTTTAGCGTTAGGCGTGGTTTCAACATTCCGTTAATAATTTCAGGCTCTAGCAGGCTTTTCCACCTAATCACCGGACATGCTTGAAGATCCTTCAACATTCTTTTAGTTTAGCTGAAAGGACCACTTCCCATGGGGCTTCTTCTATAAATGAGCATGATGCCCCCGGCGTGTCCACCATTTTAGGAGCGTGCTACTGCGGCGGGTTCACCTTCCAATTTTCGGACAGCGCAAACTTACCCTGTTGGTACTGGTCTTCAACCCAGTTTTTAAAGACGTAGCAATCTTCGATTGGGTGGCCTACTATTCGGTGGTATGGGCAGTAAATGGGATTGTTGACGTCACCCGATTGCAGTGGGCGTCTCGGATCCGACAGAGTGATGAGCCCGTTGCGCACTGCTAGTTCGAATAGTCTCCTTGTTTTATCCTGGAAAAACGAGTAAGAACGTCTCAACTTCTCTTTGAGGGCTCATGGTTTGCTGTTTTGGCGAATAGCCGGTTTCGGGACACTCGGTTGTTGTTGAGCGTTGGCGACGAAGGTCGCTTTCCCTTTGCCCTTTTCATTCCGAAGATGAGGACGGCTTATTGCCCATCTAGTCCATTTGGGCATGTTTGTCAATCAAGGCCTGGAAGGTGGTCGGCTTGAAGAACATCATAAACTGATATATAGTTGCCTGAGGATCAAGGGTCCCTACGACCATGCCCACGGCAGGAGTTTCTTCTATGCGTTGTTCACACTTCGACCATAGGTTCTGCCACCGAATTGCGTACTGAACCCAGGTTTCTCCCGACTTCACTCTGGCGTTGATTAATGTCGTGATTGGGGTGCACTCGCTTACGCTTGCGAACCGCTGTGTGAACAGTAGTTCCATCTCCATAAATGTCTTGACAGAGTCATTTGGAAGCTCAGAGTACCATTCAAATGTCGTCTCCACCAAGCTGCCGACAAATTGGCAAAGCAATAGTTTGTCATCGCCTCCAGTATTGCCGCATAAAGCTCTAAATTGAGCAACGTGTTGGTGCGGATTGCCCTTCCCCTTATATACATGGAATTTGGGGATCGTATATCCCAGCGGGTATTTAATTTGGTCGTACCGGCCTGGATAAAGTCGCCCAGTTCTGATGACCTGTCCTGACGCTTCGTTCGCTTGATGAGCTTGTATCTGCTGAGCTATGTAGTCATCAAAGGTAGCTTTAGAAATCGTTTCCTCCCTGGCTGCTGATAAAGCCGGAGGAGGGTTTGATGTCTCCCCTCTGTCGTCTTCAATGATTATTGGAGGGTCTTAGTGTAGGGTTCATAGGCACACTAATGAGGTTTCACAAGTGATCAAACATACCCAATTCAAATTTTTTCATGTGCCTACAAACCCTAATACGGATCGTTAACTAGATAATAAGGCGATGCAAGCAAGTAAACTACTTTATTGCTAAAGGAAAGCGACTACAACCTTTGTAGATCCGGTCCTCCACCTCCTTAGCTCCGCTTTGACGTCCCTCCGCTGCGAACATCGGATCCCGGACTCTAGCGATTGTATCGTCGAAGAAATGATCGGGCTAGGTCGTCGACTTCGATGCCGAAGATGATCTACGTCGAGGCAACTCAAGATCAAACTCCAACTTCACCAAGTCATGAAACTTGTGAAGAAAACACCCTATACTACTTGGCAAGTGGTAGAGGATGAAGAAATAGGAAGTGGGTTCACTTTAGAATTGGATTTCTCACTCTTTTTCTCAAGTTGCCATTAATGGTTGCAAGCTTTCTTCTTTGTTGAAGAAGAAGAAGAAGAAAAGATATGAAAAGTATTATGAAAATAGAAAATAATATGATACTTATCATATTTGCAACCATAGTTAGGTGTAGAGAATTAACTAAGGTTAGGTTGAATGGTTAGGGTTAAGCATGAAACAAAAATAGAAGACTTATTCAAAGCTTCATGAAGCTTCAATTGGCAAACAAAGAAAGCCACCATGATTTATTTTGCAAAAATGAATAAATAAATAAATGAATAAGTGAATGAATCAAAACCCTAACCATTAACATAACGATGGTTTAAGTCTTTACACAAACCCAAGTATGTATGTATCATCAAACATGATACAAACAAGTGCACAAAAGTATATCACATATACAACTTGTGTAATTCAAGTGAGAAAATCCATTTAAAGTGAAAAAATACTAGTTAATGCAAAGTAATATATCAAATATATAATTATGCATTAAATCATTAAATCAATACTTGATTTAATGATCCGGTCATACTGCATATAACCGACTAATATCAAGTGTATCAATGTATCGAATCAACACTTGACTCGGTAACCCGGCTATATCACATATAACCTGCCGATGATACAAATCGCGAAAATAGAATACGGTATCACATACATGCATTATTCTCGGTCCCGTACATATCTCATATGCGCTCCTATTTCGTTTCTCTTGAGCCAGGAAACCTCTGTGTAGGATTCTAAAGACTCTTCAATACGCCGGCTGCAGGTGATGATCATATCAAACACCCACAAGCCGCAAGCGGTCTGCTAAACGTAACGGCCACCCGGGTATTGAGCGATCAGAAGATCGACGAGCAAGCCCGCTCACACTCCTGTGAATCCAACCAGTAACACTTACCGTACAGTCCGGTCTGTTCGTCTGATATGTCGCATATCTCGCCTAGGGGTGATAAACGTCAGACCCTAATAGCTTGATAAGTCATGCCGACGTGAGGTCCATAACAATCGTGAAACTACTGATAACTCTTACCAGTATATCACTGCAACCCTGGCCAGGGATTTCCTGTTATGGCCAGTCGTGCATAGCGCAACATCAACCCCCAATACCGAGAGAGACGAATTCCCTCCTATCGCTCATTGCCTCCATGTGAATCGGGACTGTACCTAAAAACCACCTGTTTGCACGACTCAGTAGAGCCGTGGTAGGGTGGAAATCAAAGCACAGTAGGAGACACACAAGACTCTATGACGATCTCGGGTCAACAGACTAAGCTGTACCAGTGTCACCAGAGAACTGCCATCTGACGTAAGGTATAATACCATCTGGGAGTTCTCGGCGAGTCAGTTCAGTGTACCCAGTCTCCACTGAGCACCCGCATACCATCTCTGATGTCAAACACCAATGGATATGGGATCATCCATCGCCCATCATATGAGTCGAGAAGATATACGCTAGTCTACTCTGGAATATCGATGCCCCGTCTCGATATTCCCACGACTAGGAACATTGAAGGATGTACTCATGGACTACCCAGGCCCTACTAGTATGATCTGCATCATAGTCCTGGAAGTCGAGTACACATCCTAAGGGCTTTATCAACATGTAACAGATAGACAGAAAGTATACATGTTAAAATAAAGGGCAACCAGATAGCGTACTATCATGTCGAGCAAGAAAGTCCTACCTATATATGTCCCAGCATCCACTACAATATACATCCAATGTACAGTAATGGCCTCTAGGGCATACATATAACTAACACTTAGGCCGGAGGATCCGGTTAGACCCCACCATGTCTTAGAAGAGAAGCGCCATCTGTTTAATATTAGCTACTTATTCCGCAGCCTCCTTATCTTCTTTTCAAGCACCCTCCGTTAGAATTTTATGTCAGTCTCCTGCTCCTGGCGTTGGTCGACGTTGCTTCCGGGGTTTCTTTCTGCCCAGTGAGTGAGGTCATTCTTGTCAACATCTCCTGGAGCTTTTGTTGTTGCTCCTGAGCTTTTGTCAATGACCACATGAGCGGTCGATAACCCGCAGAAGTACGACTTTCCTCTTTGCTGGAAGCCATGTACACCGTGTGCATTACCATGCCCCCAAACTTGGGGCGTATGGATCCATTACGCTCAAAATTTGTCTGCGGTGGTGGTTGATTCTCTGGCCTTCTCTTTTTGTGGGAGGTCGAGCTTGAGGGGGCCGTTGCGGCAGGCACACATGCAGATGATACCTTTTATAGTATGGCGGTAGGATGGTCCTCCTCTTGCCGACCTTCGTCTTCTTCAGCCGGCGAGGGTAATCTTTGTCAATTATAGAGTCCTGGACTTTCCACTAAACTCTGTGGATCTTGGAGGACAACCGCTGAGGAGCCTGTTCCGACTTCACCTGTGTTGTGTTTTCGACAGGTGGAAGAGACTACTTCAGTATGGCAGTTGGAGAGTTCTTGCGCACCCTCCAAAGTAGCTCGAAATTGTTCCCAGTTAGAACAGCAGTGTCAATTTCCACCGTTGGAGCTGGTGGGGTAAGTCCAGAAAGGGAACTGCCCTCAGCCTTCTTTACTCGGCGCCAGTGGCGACGTCGAGCATGTCGTGCAGATGGGAATGGTTCAGTTACGGGAGTGGCTTCGTCATGCCCCCTACTTTGATGAGAGACTATTGTTGGTGCTAACCTGTCGCAGACCGACTTTCGAATAGGGGAAGCACTTGTAACGACCTCACCCGTAGCAGGAGTTGGAACGGCCAGTCTTGCGAAGACCGATCCCTTAGCAGGAGAAGCCCCTTTGACGACTTCGTCTACCGGAGCTGAAATGGCTATCCGCTTCGGGATAACTCCTTCAGGTATTGTAGGCCTCTTTACGGCCCAACTGGAGCCTTGGCCTAGTCTATTAAAAACTGAGGCGTTGGAATTGGATGAACCATTGAGAAGGGCCGTAGTAGTTGCAAGCCAATCGAAGACCGACTTCTTTGGAGCCTCATATGATGTCACTGAAGCATTGAAGCTCATTGGTGGAAGTATGGTCCCGAAGAACAGTCCAGTGGTGTCCTGAGTCACCTGTTCCACTGGCATTACGAAGATGAAGGCCGTTTGGGGCCCATAAGTTACTCTTCCAGCAGGGACGGAGTGGGAGTTGTTGTTGCAGTTGGTGCAGTTGGAAGCCATCGATGTCATCTTCTCTTCTGCACGGAGCAGGAACCAAATCTTAGTACCTCGAATCCAGGGGCAACCATATTAAACCGTGATTCGTTCGCAAACACGGCATCAGAAGTGTGGAGTTGAAAGAGGAAAAGGTCTCACCGGGCGTGCCAGAATCTGTTTACTGCCGAAAACAGAAGCGAAACCGCTTAGGTCGTCTTGCCTGAATTTGGGGACAAATGCTATTTGGATTTATCCGTCCACCTCTCCGAAGATTCCATGTTGATTTATGGCACCGTGTGTCGGAAGTTTAGACGGATGCGGCCGTTGTAGCAAACTTCGTCAGATTCCCCCTCGTTGTGAAGGGTTTTTGATTGTGGGGACGCTCTTCCCTGCAGGCGCAATCCCCTGCTATTTACGTTACCGCGTAGCGATAACCACTTTCTCCTGCTCCAGAAGGTTACTTCGTGTCGTGTGTGTTTGTTTTATTTTTGGTTGCCCGTGGATTATATACAGAGACTAATTTGTATTGTCGCCCGTAGGGCGTGGATTAGTCCAAATCCGTATTTTCTTAGATTTGGGTTCGATTTGATTTAAGGATCGTTAATCTCATTTGGGATTAAGATCAACTTAAATATTTGTTAAGGATATGTTAATCCGATATTGGACTAAGATCTACTTAACGGGAGTTCAGGACCATTTTTGATCCAACGAAAAAGCATTTGGGCTCTATCGTTTTAGTTTAAGGACATTACGGTCCACAGCTAGTTTAAGGACATTACGGTCCATGGCTAGTTTAAGGACATTACGGTCCATTGGAATATGCTCATGGGTTTGAGAGTGCATCCAAGAGTTATTGGTTGTTGGGACCCTCTACCTCTCTGATATCGTTGAAGAATTACAACGACATATATCAGAGGTGTGGAGAGATGTACCCTTGAACCGAACTCCAGATTGAAGGGAGAGATCATGGTGGAACGAACATTATTTTAGATGTCAAGTGTCAAGAGATCATTGGCCATCTCTGGAACTAAGATCGATTTAGGGGGACCTGAGTATAGGAAGGCTCGGTTGATTGATGGTCAAAAGGTTTTTGGCCTCGTGAGACTTGGCTAATTTGGGCTACAGTTGGCCTCTCATAGTGTTAAACACTGACAAATATTTGGCGCTCACGTGCTCCCATGTGAGGATCTTAAGCAGTGTTAAATACTGAAATTTGGAGCGCTCACATATGACACGTGAGGCATATGAATATTGGGCACTGTTTCTTTGGGCTTATTCTCTTGTTCTATACATATAAGTGTTAAACACTTAAATCTTATAACCATCACGTGTGGATACGTGAGGCACCCCTAAATTGGGCACTGCCTCCTTTGGATTTATCTTCCTATTCTTTTCTAAGTGCTAAGCACTAACAAAGGTCACATGGGATCACGTGACTCGATCTCAGTTGTTCCTTTTTGTTTCTCAGAGGTGCTCACGTGGGAACACGTGATCTGTCGTTATAGCGTTAAATGCTAATATGCATGGAGCTCTTGATCTTAGTCTTGAAAATTTTAAGTCATTTGTTTTATAAGAATTAAATTCTTATGCAGGGTTAAACTCTAGTTTTATCAAAGGAATTAAATTCCTATGTCTTTGGAAGAATTAAATTCTTCTAACCTAGTTCTTTCATCTAAATTTTGGGACTGCATAACAGAATCTCCCTGATGAGAATTAAATTCTCAACTTGTGGGGAGATCTATTTCTGCAGACTTCAACCAGAGGAAGAACTAAGTTCTTTTTTAGAAGAGTTAAACTCTTGTAAAAGGAGATAAAATGATCTCTAAGTCTTTTTCCTCACCTAGGGTTTCTTTTTCTCTAAAGATAACTCCTCTTCTTTTTTGTTTTCTCAAATCTTATTGGGGGGTCTCCTCTTTTTTCTCTCTTCAGTCTCGAGTTCTTTATATTGTAGAGGCAAGTTTGTTGATTTTATTAAGGAAATCTCTCATTGAGATATTTTTGATTGATTCGGGGATTTTATCCACCGTTGGATCTTTAATCCAGAGACTTCTGTTTTACAGAAGACATTTTTTTTTGTTTTTAACAAGACCGGGAAAATATTTTCCCATACAGAGCTTATTCTATATCTTGGTGATTTTTAATCACCATTGGATCTTTAATCCAACGGTGCTCTGATTTACAGAGCACAATCTTTCTTATTTAGAAAGATTGGGAAAATATTTCCCCATACAGAGCTTATTCTGTATCTTGGTATTTTTAATCATCATTGGATCTTTAATCCAACGGTGCTCTGATTTACAGAGCACAATCTTTCTTTTTAGAAAGATTGGGAAAAATATTTTCTAAATAGGGTTCTGATCTCTCTTATTTAGAATTTAATTCTATCGGCTCAGAAGGTATTAGGAACCCTCACGTGTAGCACGTGACCAATAACATTAAACTGGTTTGCTTATATGCAGCATTCCCAGAGAAAAGCATCACGTGTTGGAACGTGATGCGTCTTCTGGCCTGTTATTTGTTTTAGGAAGGCGCCTATATACTTTGTATATAGATGCTCGCGTGCCTACACATGAGGCTCAATTTCAGCCTTATTTGTTAAGCGCGTTGCCTATAATTTTTGCTCCAAGACGCTGTTAGTGTATATGCCCTAGAGGCCATTACTGTATCATACTGGTTTGTATATTACTTAATGGAAGCTTGGGATATTCACCTTGTATATACAATCTTGCTCAATATAGTAGTATGCTACTTGGTTTGTTTCTACTTCAATGTGTACATGTGTTTATTTTACTATATCACCTATACACATTAGTGGAGCCCTTAGGATCTTTGCTTGATTACCAGCGTTGTGATGGCAGTTGTTAGGTCCACGTTACCTCTCCCGGTACTTTCGGGGTTGCGGAAACGGTAAAACAAAAATTTTCTAAACTTTGTAACATGGACAGTAAAAGCCGGATCTTTGCTAAACAATACACTAGCATCCTAACAAGAGATGTATCTACTCGGTTAGGGGTTATACCTCAACTTGAACTCCTTCTCTTCTTGTTGTTCTTCTTCTTTGTTGTTGTTCTTCTCTTCTTGTTGTTCTTCTCTTTGCTTGCTCAATGGTTGATCCGGACTTCGGTCACCTCCGCGGCCTCCTAGAGTCGAAGACGATCCACTCGAGAGATGTACACCGAGCTCCACCTCAAGCCGAGGTAACTAGGGCAAGGAGATTGCTAATCTAGAAGCCCTAGGATGTGTAGAGAAGATGTATGGATGTGTTTGTCAAGTGGAATCCTTTTTCTCTCAACACATGAGATCAAAGGAGAAATAAAGAGGAGGAAGAAGAAGGAGTTCTTTAGCAACCATGGAGCTTCTCATTTCAAGAGAGAGAATGAGAATGAGCAAAATGAAAAGCTTAACCAAGAGAAAACCCAACCATGGTTGCAATAATGCAAAAACATTATCATTACTAATCACATCAAGATAAAGGTGATGGCTACAAATGACATGACCATTATCATAACCAAAAAGAAAAGAAAAAGAAAACCAAAGAATACTTTAGATCTTTCAAGAAGATCCTAGTCAACTTTGGTCAAATGGTCAACAAAATCAAGATGGTCAAATGGTCAATGTAATTAGCCATAACATAATTATCAATGAAAGGATTAGTAAATAATGTCCCCGGCTCATAATGGTTTTGACCAAACGAACTGTCAAAACCCTAATGAGTCCGCCTCAAAATGGTTTTGACCGAATCAACTGTCAAAATCCTAATGAGCCCGCCACACAACGGTTTTGGCCGAACCAACTGCCAAAACCCTAATGAGGCACCTCCTCCTTCATCACTCCGAAAAACTGTGCATACACACCTGCATCCGTATTCCGTAGAATGCGGATGCACAGAAGAAAAAACAAATCCATCCGTGCAATACTAGGATCCGGCTTAAACCAAAACCTACTAGTACTGCCTGCCCGAACACCATATGCACACAAGTGTACGTAAGTGATCGGAGCCCTGCCGTAAAACCATACGGCCTCTACACGTTTCGTTCAGTGCAGGGAAACTCTCTGTGTGGGACTCTAAAGACTCGACACTACGCTGGCAGTGGGTTTAACCACAGACCACAAGCGGCACTAGCTGTGCGTAACGGTCCCCAGGTAGATGTCAATAAGAAGGCCGATGAGGTAAACCCATCCGAACTCCTACTGAGTCTGTATGTGACAATCTCCGTACAGTCCGGTCTGTTCGTCTGATACATCGCATATCGGGCCTAGGGGGCGGCAAGCGTCAGACCCCTAATAGCGGTACAAGTCGTGTCGGAGTGAAGCCCAGAACACCCTGAGATAACACTGGAACCTACCAGTATATCTCGCTTGCCCTGGCCAGGGACTACATGTGTAATGGCTCTCCTAGACACAGCGCGATGCCAACCCCCAATACCGGGAGAGACGAATCCTGTCTAACCGTCACTGCCTCCAAGTGCTTCGGGACTGCTCCCAACTACTACCTGTTTGCACGACTCAGTAGAGCCGTGGTAGGGTAGTAACCAAAGAACAGTGGGAACACACTCGAGGCGAAGTGACAGTGTCAAGTCAGCGGACTAAACTGTACTCATGTCACCTGGGAACTGATAACTGACGATAGGTATAATACCAACCATCAGTTCCCGACGAGTCCTATCCAGTGTACTCGTAACCCAACGAGCACCCGCATACTATCTCAAGTACGACGTACCGACGGCTGTGGGACAGACCGTCTCCCGTGCTGGGATGAGAAGCGCATACGCTAGTCTACTCCGGAGTATCGATGCCCTATCTCGATACTCCTACGACTAGGGACGTGTATAAAGATGTGCTTGTAGATTACCCAGCCCCCACGAGTGTGATCGCCATCACAACGCCGGTAATCAAGCAAAGATTCTAAGGACTCTACTAATGCGTATAGGTGATATAATAAATAAACACACATGTACACATTAAAGCAGAGACAAACCAAGTAGCATACTACTATAATGAGCAAGATTGTCCGTACAACTATGAATATCCCAAGCTTCCATCAAGTAATATACATACTAGTATGATACAGTAATGGCCTCTAGGGCATATACACTAACAATCTCCCACTTGCACTAAGGCCATGTACTGGCGTATCGAAGACCTATCATCTCGATCAGCCGCTCGAACTGAGTCTGGGGTAAAGCCTTCGTGAATGGGTCCGCAGTGTTGTCCTTTGTGTCCACTCTCCGCACCTCGATCTCCTGTCGATCAATGATCTCCCTGATCAGGTGATACCGCCTTAAGATGTGTCTGGATTTCTGATGGGACCTTGGTTCCTTCGCTAAAGCTATAGCCCCATTGTTATCGCAATACAAAGGTATTGGGTCAACAATGGACGGAACCACCTGAAGTTCACTAATGAACTTCTTCATCCAGACCGCCTCTTTTGCGGCATCGCTTGCAGCAATGTATTCAGCCTCCATCGTCGAGTCTGCGACGGTATCCTGCTTGGAACTCCTCCAACATACCGCCCCTCCGTTGAGGGTAAACACAAAACCCGAGACAGACTTTCTGTCATCTTTGTCACTCTGGAAGCTTGAATCGGTAAAGGACTCGACCCTGAGGTCTCCATTACCGTAAACCAGGAACATCTCCTTAGTCCTTCTCAGGTACTTGAGAATGTTCTTCACTGCTGTCCAGTGGTCCTCCCCTGGGTCTGACTGATACCGGCTTACCGCGCTCAACGCGTAAGCTACATCTGGTCTTGTACATAGCATCGCATACATTATAGATCCTACCGCCGAAGCGTAGGGTATAGTGCTCATGCGAACCCTCTCCTCGCCAGTCTTAGGAGACATCTTCTTGGAGAGGGTAATTCCGTGCAATGCGGGTATGTTACCGAGCTTGGAACCCTCCATACTAAATCTCTTTAGTACGGTCTCTATGTACCTGGACTGCGAAAGTCCCAATAGTCTCTTGGATCTATCTCTATAGATCTTGATCCCCAGAATGTACGAGGCATCACCCAGGTCCTTCATGGAGAACCTTTGTGACAAAAATAGCTTGACCGATTGTAGCATAGGAATATCATTTCCTATCAAAAGAATGTCGTCCACGTACAAGACTAGGAATACGACAGGTCGTCCTACAATCTTCTTATATACACAGGGTTCATCTTCGTTCTTGATGAAATCAAATTCCTTGATTGCCTCATCAAAACAGATGTTCCAGCTCCGCGATGCCTGCTTTAATCCATAAATGGATTTAAGCAACTTGCACACCTTTCCGCTGCTCCCACTGTCTATGAAACCTTCTGGTTGATCCATGTAAACGCACTCTTCCAAACAACCGTTTAGGAAAGCCGTTTTAACATCCATCTGCCAGATTTCATAGTCATGGAAGGCAGCAATGGCAAGTAGGATCCGAATGGATTTGAGCATAGCCACCGGAGAAAAAGTCTCGTCATAGTCCAAACCAGGTCTTTGACGAAAACCTTTTGCAACGAGTCTAGCTTTATAGGTTTCCACCTGCCCATCTACACCAAGTTTTCTTTTGTAGATCCATTTGCATCCAACGGGTTTTACCCCAGGTGGAGCAATATCCAAGGTCCACACTTTATTGGCGTACATGGACTCCATTTCGGATTGCATTGCTTCCTGCCACTTATCAGAGTCCCTACTGATAATGGCCTGCCTGAAACTGGTAGGGTCATCTTCTTCCAAGATGCAATCCTCTCGATCCCCGTCTATGAGAAAACCGTAGTATCTCTCGGGCGGATGAGAAATCCTACCAGATCTGCGGAGTGGCTGAGGTTCGTTTGGGGTTATTGAATCTAGCGGTTCCTCCAAATTTTCAGTTACATTTTGTGGTCGCTGAATTTCTTCCAGTTCTACCGAACTCCCACTAGTTTCTTTTGCAAGAAACTCCCTTTCTAAGAAGGTGGTGTGGCGAGATACAAACACCTTCTGTTCCTCAGTGTGGTAGAACAGATATCCCAGTGAGTTTTTAGGATATCCCACAAAATTACACAGAACTGATCGTGCCTCTAGCTTGTCCGGTTTCTGTGTTTTCACATAGGCCGGACAACCCCATATCCTAATAAACTTAAGACATGGTTTCTTACTGCTCCATATTTCATACGGAGTTTTAGGCACTGATTTGGACGGAACTTGATTCAAAAGGTATGCCGCTGTCTGAAGCGCATGTCCCCAGAATGAAAGAGGCAACTCAGCACTACTCATCATGGAGCGAACCATATCCAGAAGGGTACGATTCCTCCTCTCCGATACACCGTTGTGCTGTGGTGTATAAGGAGGAGTAAGCTGAGAGAGAATACCATTCTCTTTTAAGTAATCTAGGAATTCCGTGCTTAAGTACTCCCCTCCCCTGTCAGACCGGAGGATCTTGATACTTTTGCCTGTCTGGTTCTCTACTTCGTTTCTAAATTCCTTGAATTTCTCAAAAGCTTCAGATTTGTGTTTTATCAGATACACATATCCGAACCTAGAGAGATCGTCAGTGAATGTGATGAAGTACGAGAACCCACCCCTTGCATGTATAGACATCGGACTACATACATCACTATGTACGAGTCCCAAGAGCTCTGCTGCTCTTTCTCCATGTCCGGTGAACGGAGATTTGGTCATCTTCCCTTTGAGACAAGACTGACAAGTTTCATAAGATGAAAACTCGAACGCATCCAAGAGTCCATCTTTATGCAACTTACTCAGTCTTTTCTCTCCGACATGACCAAGTCTACAATGCTACAAGTAGGATTCATTCGTATCTGAATTCTTCCTCTTGCGTGTGTTTTGTATATTGAGAACTGTATTCTGATTTAGAACGTAGATACCATTACACAGTGTACCCTCTGCAACCAGTACCTTATGAAGGTAAATGTTCATGATATTCTTTTCAAGAACAAAGTTATATCCATCTTTATCGAGTAAAGAAACTGATATGATGTTGCAAACCATGGAGGGTACATAGTAGCAATCGTTCAAAATCATAGTCTTGTCATTTGGCAATACTAGGTGATATTCACCGACGGCTGCCGCATTAACTTGTGCTCCGTTCGCTACTCTGAGCGACATATCACCCGGTGTAACTATCTTACTTTTTCTCAGTCCCTGCAATAAATTACAGATATGAGATCCTGATCCGGTATCAAGTACCCAGGAGGTAGGGCTGACCGTAAAACAGTTCTCAATTACAAGAACACCTGAAGTAGATGCAAAACCATGCTTCTTCTTCAACTGGGTATCCTGGAAATCCATACAATCTCCTTTCCCATTCTCATACTCATGACTGTTGTCACAAGTTAGAGCTGAACCAACTTTCCTCAGTCCCGAATAAGAATTCGGATCGGTCAAGCGATACATTTTATTATCTTGATTAGGGCGTGAAAAGGTTGCTGCCTGGAGAGAGAGAAAAAGAAACACTCAGCGTATGCTCTTGCAAGATTAGATTGGTTTGTTAATTTATCTAACCAGGATGTCTCCCACTGTTTCCTCAAATTCTTCTTAAAACCTTTTTAAAAGAAGAACTAGCCGGGATTTAATTCACATCACAATACTTGCTTAACCTTTCAGCCAGGCTAGTGTCGGTACTTCGAGGGAGGTTTTCCAACGCTTTCGCGAAGTTCCTTAATTCAAGAACCTCTTTTCCCTGGGGGCGTAGCCCCGCTAACACCTTTCTAGACACCTACTAGGTTTATAGCATTGATTGTTAAGTGAAAGTAATCTCCCGAGAGTAAACCAACTCATCAGTGGGATCGGGATCCAACTATCATTGTGTGATGACCTAGATGGAATCCACTCTAGTCACTACACTCCAGAAGGTATGCTAAATCTGCAAGTTTCAGTTCTTTTGAAACTCCCAATGTGGTTTTTGCCCCTAGGACCCAAGTGACCTTGACGAATAATCAACAAATCAAAAGGTCCTAGTCAAGTTCAACCCGTCGTTATCCAGGATTGCATTAGACCCGCCCGCATGATCCTTGACGAATAATCAACAAAATCATGTGACCGTTCTAACCAATCGTATCTATCAGTGCAACAGAGAGTTATTACTCAGCTACCGTTCACTGTGTCTTGACGAATAATCAACAAACACAGCACAAATACTAAGTATTAATTTTCTAAAACGACGGAGGGCTACGGCTGAGTTTTTGGCGAAAAACCCGTTAACGTAATGAACTTGATGTGGTTGGAGGAACATGATAGACCTTTTTGAAAAATATAGTAGCGAAAACTTTTGCTAAAGAGGTCACTCCCTGTGAAGGGATCTCGGCTCTTTCCTCGTCGAATGAGGTGCAGGATATTCCAAACTGAATACCTCGATGCAAAGCAAGAATAATCGACTATAGTGAAGTTATTACCCTGACGCAAACTTTTGTCCAAGGGGTCACTCCTGATGAAGGGATCTCGGCCCTTGCCTCATCGACTGAAGTGCTGGGCATTCACAACCGAATACCGCGATGCAAAACAAAAATGAACGTCCTTGCAATAACAGCTTTTTGAAAAATTGTTCCAACAACGTCTTTTAGGTTTATTTTCTTGCATTAGTTCTTTTAATGCGTCCCATCATTTAAATCCTACCATTGCAGAAAACAACCAAAATATGGTGTACGCTTATGCCATTCGCATTCGCCACTGGGCCCCGTCATCACCCGTTAGGTTACTTAACTAACGACAGAGCGGGGGCTGGGCTAGCGCGGCTGTAAAACATAAGCAACGCCTAAATAGTTATTATACATAGATATACTGCAACGATACCCAATCCAGATCACAGATGAACACTTTGGATATACTAGGAACCCGCGATTCGTTCGAGCCTGCAACGAAAAACGGATTACACGGTCGCGATGAATAGCCAAAACCCCACCCAAGACCCCTACGGGTGCGGCAAACTACCCGCCAAGTACCCGAAGCGAAGCAACCTCCCTCATCGCCGTGAGTAGGCCACTCGGCACTTCGAGATACCCGGTAGTTTGTGCACCCCCTCCATGGGTCTATCCTAGGAGCAAAAACAGTAAAAAGAATTATACAATGACGGCTACAACCCCGACTCGGTTGTGCGGCCAAACAAATAATATTACATCAATTTACAAATTTATTACATGAATGAAAGAAAAAGAAACTCTCATCTCACATCCACCCCGGCTATTCATCCGCGACAATCCAACGAGTTCATATACACAAACCATCAACAACAATCACAAATCACAGATATGTATAACCCCGACTAATCGACATATAGCGATTAGCCGACGTTCAATACATAAGAACATCACAGATATAACCTTTATAGTCAAAGTATATTGAAGTTCGGAAAAATACGGATTTATAGGCCCCCAAAAACAAATTTCTATTCTGGAAAATCTGGGCACATATAAATCATCTTAAAAATCCTAAATCCAAGTCAGAAATACACTGCACCAAAATAGACCCAACAACTCATCAAGATGGCCGCGGTTCCGCGGCAATAGCCTGCTATTGCCGCGGAAACGCGGCGCTTTGGTCGAGTTGTTGGCTCGTTTTTAGTGGCTTTCTTTTAAAAACCCTGAGATGATTTTTGGAGTATAACAAATTTTGTTTTGACCAAAAAAAATTTTAACAGAAACTCAGGTTTCGTAACTTGGTTTTTTTCGATTTTTCCGTTTCGAACTTCAATACACTTCACTACCAAGCTAGTTTATGTTTAGTTAGGCTCTGATACTACTGTTAGGTCCACATTACCTCTCCCGGTACTTTCGGTGTTGCGGAAACGGTAAAACAAAAATTTTCTAAACTTTGTAACATGGACCGTAAAAGCCGGATCTTTGCTAAACAATACACTAGCATCCTAACAAGAGATGTATCTACTCGGTTAGGGGTTATACCTCAACTTGAACTCCTTCTCTTCTTGTTGTTCTTCTTCTTTGTTGTTGTTCTTCTCTTCTTGTTGTTCTTCTCTTTGCTTGCTCAATGGTTGATACGGACTTCGGTCACCTCCGCGGCCTCCTTGAGTCGAAGACGATCCACTCGAGAGATGTACACCGAGCTCCACCTCAAGCCGAGGTAACTAGGGCAAGGAGATTGCTAATCTAGAAGCGCTAGGATGTGTAGAGAAGATGTATGGATGTGTTTGTCAAGTGGAATCCTTTTTCTCTCAACACATGAGATCAAAGGAGAAATAAAGAGGAGGAAGAAGAAGGAGTTCTTTAGCAACCATGGAGCTTCTCATTTCAAGAGAGAGAATGAGAATGAGCAAAATGAAAAGCTTAACCAAGAAAAAACCCAACCATGGTTGCAATAATGCAAAAACATTATCATTACTAATCACATCAAGATAAAGGTGATGGCTACAAATGACATGACCATTATCATAACCAAAAAGAAAAGAAAAAGAAAACCAAAGAATACTTTAGATCTTTCAAGAAGATCCTAGTCAACTTTGGTCAAATGGTCAACAAAGTCAAGATGGTCAAATGGTCAATGTAATTAGCCATAACATAATTATCAATGAAAGGATTAGTAAATAATGTCCCCGGCTCATAATAGTTTTGACCAAACGAACTGTCAAAACCCTAATGAGTCCGCCTCAAAATGGTTTTGACCGAATCAACTGTCAAAACCCTAATGAGCCCGCCACACAACGGTTTTGGCCGAACCAACTGCCAAAACCCTAATGAGGCACCTCCTCCTTCATCACTCCGAAAAACTGTGCATACACACCTGCATCCGTATTCCGTAGAATGCGGATGCACAGAAGACAAAATAAATCCATCCGTGCAATACTAGGATCCGGCTTAAACCAAAACCTACTAGTACTGCCTGCCCGAACACCATACGCACACAAGTGTACGTAAGTGATCGGAGCCCTGCCGTAAAACCATACGGCCTCTACACGTTTCGCTCAGTGCAGGGAAACTCTCTGTGTGGGACTCTAAAGACTCGACACAACGCTGGCAGTGGGTTTAACCACAGACCGCAAGCGGCACTAGCTGTGTGTAACGGTCCCCAGGTAGATGTCGATAAGAAGGCCGATGAGGTAAACCCATCCGAACTCCTACTAAGTCTGTATGTGACAATCTCCGTACAGTCCGGTCTGTTCATCTGATACATCGCATGTCGGGACTAGGGGGGCGGCAAGCGTCAGACCCCTAATAGCGGTACAAGTCGTGTTGGAGTGAAGCCCAGAACACCCTGAGATAACACTGGAACCTACCAGTATATCTCGCTTGCCATGGCCAGGGACTACATGTGTAATGGCTCTCCTAGACACAGCGCGATGTTAACCCCCAATACCGGGAGAGACGAATCCTGTCTAACCGTCACTGCCTCCAAGTTCTTCGGGACTGCTCCCAACTACTACCTGTTTGCACGACTCAGTAGAGCCGTGGTAGGGTAGTAACCAAAGTACAGTGGGAACACACTCGAGGCGAAGTGACAGTGTCAAGTCAGCGGACTAAGCTGTACTCATGTCACCTGGGAACTGATAACTGACGATAGGTATAATACCAACCATCAGTTCCCGACGAGTCCTGTCCAGTGTACTCGTAACCCAACGAGCACCCGCATACTATCTCAAGTACGACGTACCGACGGCTGTGGGACAGACCGTCTCCCGTGCTGGGATGAGAAGCGCATACGCTAGTCTACTCTGGAGTATCGATGCCCTATCTCGATACTCCCACGACTAGGGACGTGTATAAGGATGTGCTTGTAGATTACCCAGCCCCCACGAGTGTGATCGCCATCACAACGCCGGTAATCAAGCAAAGATCCTAAGGGCTCTACTAATGCGTATAGGTGATATAATAAATAAACACACATGTACACATTAAAGCAGAGACAAACCAAGTAGCATACTACTATAATGAGCAAGATTTTCCGTACAACTGTGAATATCCCAAGCTTCCATCAAGTAATATACATACTAGTATGATACAGTAATGGCCTCTAGGGCATATACACTAACAGCAGTCACACTAGTGGGGGCTGGGTAATCTATAAGCACATCCTTATACAGGTCCCTAGTCACAGGACTATCGAGACAGGGCATCGATACTCCGGAATAGACTAGCGTATGCGCTTCTCATCCCAGTGTGGGAGATGGTCTGTCCCACAGCCATCAGTACGTCGTACTGGAGATAGTATACGGGTGCTTGTTAGGTTACGAGTACACTGGACAGGACTCGTCGGGAATTGACCGGTTGGTATTATACCTATCGTCAGTTATCAGTTCCCAGGTGACATGAGTACAGCTTAGTCCGCTGACTTGACACTGTCACTTCGCCTCGAGTGTGTTCCCACTGTACTTTGATTACTACCCTACCACGGCTCAAAGGAGTCGTGCAAACAGATAGTAGTTGGGTACAGTCCCAAAGCACTTGGAGGCAGTGACGGTTAGACAGGATTCGTCTCTCCCGGTATTGGGGGTTGACATCGCGCTGTGTCTAGGAGAGCCATTACACGAGTAGTCCCTGGCCAGGGCAATCGAGATATACTGGTAGGCTTCCAGTGTTATCTCAGGGTGTTTTGGGCTTCACTCCGACACGACTTGTACCGCTATTAGGGGACTGACGTTTACCGCCCCCCTAAGCCCGCCATGCGATGTATCAGACGAAAAGACCGGACTGTACGGAGACTGTCACATTCAGACTCAGTAGGAGTTCAGATGGGGTTCACCTCGTCAGTCTTCTTATCGGCATCTACCTGGGGACCGTTACGCACAGCTAGTGCCGCTTGCGGTCTATGGTTAAACCCACTGCCAGCGTAGTGTCGAGTCTTTAGAGTCCCACACAGAGGGCTATTCGCTTTTGGGCAAAACAGAGTAGAGGTCGCATGATTTTGCGACAGGGTTCGTTCTCATCCGCGCACTTGTGCACGTTTGGAGTCCGGACGGATATTACTAGCGGGCTCTGGTTTGAGCCAGATACTAGTATATGTTTTGGGGTTAGTTTTATCTCATTGTGTTCATGTTCCTCGGAACAAGAATGCGGGTGTGTATGCACAGTTGGTTGAGGCGGAGGAAGAGGATTTTCATTAAGGTTTCGGAACGGGTGTGTATGCACAGTTGACAGTCGTCTTTTTCGAAACCCTAATGAATTTATGATATATCAATTAATAATATTAATTAAATGAAATTGTGTCATGGTTGGGTTTGTTGACTTCTTGACTAAGGTTGACTTGTTGACCATGGTTGAAACTTTGACTATCATCATTACATATCAAAGATGCTCTTTGATTCTAGCAAAACCATTTAATGTGTGTAATGATAATTGTCATTCCAAACCATCCATCAACTATTTCATTTAGATTATTATTATTAATTTGATAATTCATTTCATATTATGTTATGGTTGTAAAAAGTTATTTCATTCTATCATAACACTTCTCTCTCCTCTCTTCTTCTTCCTCCTCCTCTAGTTCAAGGAGACTCACTCTCATGTGTTGAGAAACCCTCTCCTTGAGATAAGAACACCCCAAAACCACTCTCTACTCACTCTAGGGTTAGAGGTCTAGCAAGCCAAAGACCCTAATTCTCTCAAAGTTCGAGAAAGGAGCCCGAAGGTTGAACCCTCAGGTGGATCCATCTTTGACGGAAGAAGGCGACGAGGAAAGCACCATCCAAGCTCTACAAAGGTTTCAAGAAGAAGGAGTTCAAGTTAGGTATAACATCTTTTCCGAGTAGCTAACTCTCTTTAGCTTGGCAGCTAGTTTAGTTTAGAAAAGATCCCGACTTTTGTTAGTCCATGTTGCCTAATGCGCCAAAAATTTGTTTTTTATACCGTTTTCGCCTCCCCGCAAGAACCGGGGTCGGCAACGTGGACTTACAGTGGTATCAGAGCCTAACTAAACTTAAACTGGCTAAGTAGTAAAGTGTATGGAAGTTCGATCGGAAAAATCACAAAAACCTAAACATCTAAAACCCTAACTTTCTGTTGAAATTTTTTGTGCTCAAAAGATAAAAAGTTTTACTCCAAAAATCGGCTCAGGGTTTTGTGAAGACACCCACCAAAAACGGTCGCCTGAATCCTTCAAACCGCCGCGGTTCCGCGGCAATGAGTATACATTTGCCGCGGAACCGCCGCCGTTTTGGCTCTTCTCACGACCGGGTTTGGTGCAGTGTTCTTCTGGTAGGGTTTTGGGATTTTTAAGATGGTTTATTTGTGCCCAGGTTTTCCAGAAAAGAAATTTGTTTTTGGGGGCCTATAAATCCGTATTTTTGATCGAACTTCACTATACTTTGACTAATCTGTTATACCTGTGATGTTTATATGTATTGAACGTCGGCTAATCGCTATATATCGATTAGTCGGGGTTATACATATCTGTGATCTGTGTATGATGATGGTATGTGAATATGAATGCGTTGGACTGTCGCGGGTGAATAGCCGGGGTGGATGTGAGATGAGTGTTTCTTTTTCTTTCATTCATGTAATATGTAAATTGATGTAATATTATTTGTATGGCCGCACAAGCGGGTCGGGGTTGTAACCGTCATTGTATAATTCTTTTTACTGTTTTTGCTCCTAGGATAGACCCATGGAGGGGTGCACAAACTACCGGGTATCTCGAAGTGCCGAGTGGCCTACTCACGGCGTTGAGGGAGGTTGCTCCACTTTGGGTACTTGGCGGGTAGTTTGCCGCACCCGTAGGGGTCTTGGGTGGGGTTTTGGCTATTCACCGCGACCGTGTAATCCGCTTTTCGTTGCAGGCTCAAACGGATTGCGGATTCCTAGTATATCCAATGTATTCATCTGTGATCTGTAATGTTTATCATTGCTATATATTTATAACTATTTAGGCATTGCTTATGTTTGACAGCCGCGCTAGCCCAGCCCCCGCTCTGTCGTTAGTTAAGTAACCTAACGGGTGATGACGGGGCCCCGTGGCGAATGCGAATAGCATAAGCGTACATCATATTTTGGTTGTTTTCTGCAATGGTAGGATTAAATGATGGGACGCATTAAAAGAACTAATGCAAGAATATCACGCATTAAAAGAACTAATGCAAGATAATAAACCAAGCAAAAGTCGTTGGAACACTTTCGAAAAACCACTCGGTTCTTTTCAAAACTAACTTTTAAATGCGGAGCTTGAGCCACTCCTTTTAAAAGCTATCTCGTTCCATCGATTATATCAAGTACTCTACGTTCACGGTTTCGCCAAAACCATTCGTAGCCCTCCGTCGTTTCACATGAATAGTCAATAGTATTCAAGCTGTGTTTGTTGGCCAAAGTCAAAGCATAGTAATTGGTAGCTATTGGGTATTCATGTGCAGCATAGATAGATGCGTTGGTTTGGAACAGTTGTACTGCCTTGTTGGCCAAAGTCAAAGGTAGGTACGGGTGAATTCAAATTAACCTGGAGAACGACGGGTAGAACTTGACATGTGACTTATGATTTGTTGGCCAAAGTCAAGGTCATAAGAGCATGGGGCAAAAATCCATATCGGGAGTTTCAAAAGAACTGAAACTTGCTAGTGTTGCATACCATTTGGAGTGTGATGATTCTGGTAGGATTCCTTCAGTTTCGTCACACGATGATATTTGGATCCCGATCCTACTGTGAGTATATGCTACTCCTCGGGAAATTTCTCACTAAACGATCAATGCTATAAACCTAGTAGGTGTCTAGAAAGGTGTTAGCGGGGCTACGCCCCCAGGGAAAAGAGGTTCTTAAATTAAGGAACTTCGCGAAAGCGTTGGAAAACCTCCCTCGAAGTACCGACACTGGCCTGGCTGAACGGTTAAGCAAGTATTGTGCGATGGGATTGATCCCGACTAATTCTTCCTTTATGGTTTGAGGAGGGATTCGAGAGACAGTGGGAGCCATCCTGTTTAGACAAACTAAAAACCATTCTAAACTTGCAAGAATATCGTGCTGAGTGTTTCTTCTCTCTCTCCTAATTGCAGCGACCAATCGACATGACTGGACTTAAGTTACTTCTAGATAAAAACATACTGACAGGGCCAAACTACAAAGAATGGCTCAGGAATGTCAAGATGGCAATCACTTACGACAAGCTGGGGTATCTTCTTACCACTAAAGCTCCCTCCGTCCCAGGTCCCACCTCCAGCGTCGCGGATAAGGAAATCCGTAAGACTTGGGAGATTGATTGCGCGAAGGCCAAGTGCCTCGTGCTTGCCTCTATGGACAACGAACATCAGAGGAGGCACGAGAATATGGACCTGGAATCCATATTTCTCCATACAAAAGAACTGTATGGAGAGCAGTCTCGTATCGCAAGATACGAAGTGTCGAAGAAGTTATTTTCGGCAAGATTGGCCGTCGGATCATCGGTAGCGGAACACATGCTTAAGATGATTGGCTACATTGAGGAGCTCGCGGAACTTGGGACCACGTTGGAGAGTGAGCTCTATACGGACTTAATTCTCCAGTCCCTTCCTTCCACTTACGCCCAGTTTATACTGAACTTCAACTTACAAGAAAAAGAAGTTGAACTTTCGGAACTCCTCAACATGCTGAAGAGCGCAGAGGGCACCCTACAGAAAGGTAGGGAAACATCCACTTTGTTTGTAGGAGGATCTTCTTCTTCTAGGTCCAAGGCGAAAGACAAGGGAAAGAAGAGGAAAGCCCCCGCCAAACCAAGGGGCGGTGTTAGTAAAGTGGATACGAAGGGAAAGGAAAAGGCAACAAAAATAGCGGGGAAGCTTGTGGGTAGAGAAGAATGCTTCTATTGTCATAAGAGTGGACACTGGAAGAAAGATTGCAAGGCTTGGAAGGCCAGGACACAGGAACTGAAGCAGGTTGCGGCTTCAGCTTCAGGTGTGTATGTTATTGAAAACTATCTTTCAATAAACTCTACTTCCTGGGTATTGGATACCGGATCAGGATCTCATATCTGTAATTCTTTGCAGGCGTTGAGAAACCGTAGGGTTTTGAAGGCAGGTGACATGACCCTCAGAGTTGCAAACGGAGCTAGCATGGATGCTAAAGCCGTAGGGGACTATCACCTGGGAATGTCAGATGGACATGTTTTGGTTTTGCGCAATTGCTTTTTTGTACCCAACGCAACTTGTAATATCATTTCTGTATCTTTGGTTTCTAAAAAAGGTTATGAATTTGCGTTTGTAAGTAATGTTGTAAACATTCACCTTAATCAAGTTCTGATTGGGTCAGGTACACTGAGCAATGGTATATACGTGTTAAACCAACCACAGATTTTCAATGTCCAGAATACACACAAAAGAAAGTCTCCAGATATAAATCAGGCTTTCTTATGGCATTGTAGACCGGGTCACATCAATGAGACACGGTTGACTAAATTACATAAAGAAGGATACTTAGATCCGTTCGAGTATCAGTCTTATGCCACTTGTGAATCTTGTCTCATGGGAAAGATGACAAAGACTCCGTTCACTGGACACGGAGTAAGAGCGAGCGAGCTCTTGGGACTCGTACACAGCGACGTGTGCGGTCCAATGTCTGCACATGCGCGAAGCGGTTATTCTTACTTCATTACTTTTACGGATGATTTTTCAAGGTACGGTTATGTCTTCTTAATGAAACATAAGTCCGAAGCCTTTGAAAAGTTCCAGGAATATAAGAATGAAGTAGAAAAACAAACCGGCAAAAGTATCAAGATTCTAAGATCGGATCGAGGTGGAGAATACTTAAGTGCCGAGTTCCTGAATTACTTAAAAGAGAGTGGAATTCTCTCTCAGCTTACTCCTCCATACACTCCGCAACATAACGGTGCATCGGAGAGGAGGAACCGGACCCTATTGGATATGGTACGGTCCATGATGAGTAACGCTGAGTTACCGCGATCATTCTGGGGGTATGCGCTAGAATCAGCTGCATACCTTTTGAACCGAGTTCCTACTAAGACTGTGCCTACTACACCATATGAGATGTGGTGTGGGAAGAGACCCTATCTTAAGCACATTAAGACATGGGGATGTCCAGTTTTTGTTAAAAAGCAGCATGCGGACAAGCTCGAGGCACGCTCAGTACAGTGTAAGTTCGTGGGATATCCAAATAACTCCAAGGGATATTTCTTCTACTGCGAAGAGGAACAAAAAGTTCTTGTTTCTCGTCATGCCTACTTCTTGGAAACTGAGTTTTTGGAAACCCAGATAAGTGGGAGCACAGTAGAACTGGAAGAAATTCCAGAACCACGAGTCATTACTGAAAGTTTAGTGGAACCAGAGGGTTCAAAAGAACAGGACATTTCTACGTCGCTCCGCAGGAGTAGTAGGCAGTCACATCCGCCCGAGAGATACTACGGTTTTCTCATAGACGGGGATAGAGAGGATTGCATCATAGATTATGATGAGCCTACTAGCTTCCAGCAGGCCGTTCAGAGCGTTGACTCGGTAAAATGGCTGGATGCAATGCGGACCGAAATGGAGTCCATGTACACCAACAAAGTATGGACGTTGGACATTGCTCCAGACGGGGTAAAGCCCGTAGGATGCAAGTGGATCTTCAAAAGGAAGATTGGTGTAGATGGACAGGTTGAGACCTATAAAGCTAGACTTATTGCAAAGGGTTTTCGTCAAAGACCTGGTTTGGACTATGACGAAACCTTTTCTCCAGTGGCTATGCTGAAATCCATTCGGATCCTTCTTGCCATTGCTGCCTTCCACGATTATGAGATTTGGCAGATGGACGTAAAAACCGCTTTTCTAAATGGAAATTTAGAGGAGTGCGTCTATATGGACCAGCCAGAGGGTTTCATTCAGAGTGGGAGCAGCGGAAAGGTGTGCAAGTTGCTCAAGTCCATCTATGGACTAAAGCAGGCATCGCGGAGTTAGAATATCTGTTTTGATGAGACGGTCAAGGAATTTGGCTTTATCAAAAATCCAGATGAACCATGCATCTATAGTAGATTTGTAGCGAGAACTGTAGTATTTCTCGTTTTATACGTGGATGACATTCTCTTAATAGGAAATGACATTCCTATGCTATAATCTGTCAAGGGGTTCTTATCACACAGGTTCTCCATGAAAGACCTGGGTGATGCCTCATACATCCTGGGGATCCGGATCCATCGTGATAGATCCAAGAGGATATTAGGACTTTCACAGTCCAGGTACATCGACACCATACTAAAAAGATTCAGTATGGAAGATTCCAAGCGCGGTAACCTACCGGCTTGTCACGGGATCACCCTCTCTAAAGAGATGTCTCCCAAGACTGATTTGGAGAGGGATCGCATGTCTATTATACCCTACGCTTCTGCGGTAGGCTCTATAATGTATGCGATGTTGTGTACCAGACCGGATGTAGCTTATGCACTGAGTGTAGTAAGCCGGTATCAGTCAAACCCTGGGAAGAAACATTGGATAGCGGTAAAGAACATTCTCAAGTACCTGAGAAGGACTAAGGAGATGTTCTTGGTGTATAGCGGAAAAAACCTCCAGATCGAGGCCTTTGCTGACTCCAGCTTCCAGAGTGACAAGGATGATTCCAAGTCCATGTCGGGTTTTGTCTTTACCCTCAATGGAGGGGCGGTGTGTTGGAAGAGTTCCAAACAGGAAACCGTTGCAGACTCGACTATGGAAGCGGAATACATCGCTGCATCTGATGCCGCAAAAGAAGCCGTCTGGATGAGGAAGTTCTTGAAAGAACTTCAGGTGGTTCCGTCCATTGTTGATCCAATACCTCTGTATTGCGACAACAACGGGGCTATAGCTTTAGCAAAGGAACCCAGGTCCCATCAGAAATCCAGACACATCTTGAGGCGGTATCACCTGATCAGGGAGATCGTGGATCGCCAGGAGATCGAGGTTTGGAGGGTTGCTTCAGAAGAAAACACTGCAGATCCATTCACCAAAGCCTTGCCCCAGACTCAGTTCGAGCGGCTGATCGAGATGATAGGTCTTCGATACGCCAGTACATGGCCTTAGTGCAAGTGGGAGATTGTTAGTGTATATGCCGTAGAGGCCATTACTGTATCATACTGGTTTGTATATTACTTAATGGAAGCTTGGGATATTCACCTTGTATATACAATCTTGCTCAATATAGTAGTATGCTACTTGGTTTGTTTCTACTTCAATGTGTACATGTATTTATTTTAGTATATCACATATACACATTAGTGGAGCCCTTAGGATCTTTGCTTGATTACCAGCGTTGTGATGGCAGTCACACTAGTGGGGGCTGGGTAATCTATAAGCACATCCTTATACAGGTCCCTAGTCGCAGGACTATCGAGACAGGGCATCGATACTCCGGAGTAGACTAGCGTATGCGCTTCTCATCCCAGTGTGGGAGATGGTCTGTCCCACAGCCATCAGTACGTCGTACTGGAGATAGTATACGGGTGCTCGTTAGGTTACGAGTACACTGGACAGGACTCGTCGGGAACTGACCGGTTGGTATTATACCTATCGTCAGTTATCAGTTCCCAGGTGACATGAGTACAGCTTAGTCCGCTGACTTGACACTGTCACTTCGCCTCGAGTGTGTTCCCGCTGTACTTTGATTACTACCCTACCACGGCTCAAAGGAGTCGTGCAAACAGGTAGTAGTTGGGTACAGTCCCGAAGCACTTGGAGGCAGTGACAGTTAGACAGGATTCGTCTCTCCCGGTATTGGGGGTTGACATCGCGCTGTGTCTAGGAGAGCCATTACACGAGTAGTCCCTGGCCAGGGCAATCGAGATATACTGGTAGGCTTCCAATGTTATCTCAGGGTGTTTTGGGCTTCACTCCGACACGACTTGTACCGCTATTAGGGGACTGACGTTTACCGCCCCCTAGGCCCGCCATGCGATGTATCAGACGAACAGACCGGACTGTACGGAGACTGTCACATTCAGACTCAGTAGGAGTTCAGATGGGGTTCACCTCGTCAGTCTTCTTATCGGCATCTACCTGGGGACCGTTACGCACAGCTAGTGCCGCTTGCGGTCTATGGTTAAACCCACTGCCAGCGTAGTGTCGAGTCTTTAGAGTCCCACACAGAGGGCTATTCGCTTTTGGGCAAAACAGAGTAGAGGTCGCATGATTTTGCGACAGGGTTCGTTCTCATCCGCGCACTTGTGCACGTTTGGAGTCCGGACGGATATTACTAGCGGGCTCTGGTTTGAGCCAGATACTAGTATATGTTTTGGGGTTAGTTTTATCTCATTGTGTTCATGTTCCTCGGAACAAGAATGCGGGTATGTATGCACAGTTGGTTGAGGCGGAGGAAGAGGATTTTTATTAGGGTTTCGGAACGGGTGTGTATGCACAGTTGACAGTCGTCTTTTTCCAAACCCTAATGAATTTATGATATATCAATTAATAATATTAATTAAATGAAATTGTGTCATGGTTGGGTTTGTTGACTTCTTGACCAAGGTTGACTTGTTGACCATGGTTGAAACTTTGACTATCATCATTACATATCAAAGATGCTCTTTGATTCTAGCAAAACCATTTAATGTGTGTAATGATAATTGTCATTCCAAACCATCCATCAACTATTTCATTTAGATTATTATTATTAATTTGATAATTCATTTCATATTATGTTATGGTTGTAAAAAGTTATTTCATTCTATCATAACACTTCTCTCTCCTCTCTTCTTCTTCCTCCTCCTCTAGTTCAAGAAGACTCACTCTCATGTGTTGAGAAACCCTCTCCTTGAGATAAGAACACCCCAAAATCACTCTCTACTCACTCTAGGGTTAGAGGTCTAGCAAGCCAAAGACCCTAGTTCTCTCAAAGTTCGAGAAAGGAGCCCGAAGGTTGAACCCTCAGGTGGATCCATCTTTGACGGAAGAAGGCGACGAGGAAAGCACCATCCAAGCTCTACAAAGGTTTCAAGAAGAAGGAGTTCAAGTTAGGTATAACATCTTTTCCGAGTAGCTAACTCTCTTTAGCTTGGTAGCTAGTTTAGTTTAGAAAAGATCCCGACTTTTGTTAGTCCATGTTGCCTAATGCGCCAAAAATTTGTTTTTTATACCGTTTCCGCCTCCCCGCAAGAACCGGGGTCGGCAACGTGGACTTACAGACGCATCACGTGCGGGCACGTGATACTCCGTTTGGGGAATTTTTCCATCGCTTTTTGGTTCATAATTTATTTATTTTTTATAAGGGAATAACGTCGCGTGCCCGTCACGTCTTCTTCCCTGTACACTGGGAAGCGGGCCGTGACATAAGCGGTGGTATTAACCTTTGGAATTGTTTTTTATTTTTAAGGTACATATTGATGGTGTGGCCATAATTTTTGCTGCGGTCAATTTGGCAGTAATATTTGTTGCAAATTTTCGCCTCTTTCTCGCAGTTGCTTTTCCTAATCCTATTAACAATTAAGAGCTAGTTCAGATGAGCGGTGTAAAACTATGGTTTGTAACCAAACCTTATTTTGGGGTGTTTTTGGATGAGTTTAGTTAAAACATGGTTTTATAAGTATAATTTTCTAAAAAAATTTAATATATTAAAAAATAATAATAAAGTACAAAGGGCCTACCATTTAAAATTTTTTAGGGGGGCAACCATCTTCACCCTAAAAGGAAAATAAAAAAAATTTAAGGGGGTCAGGGGGCATCATCTTCCCTACCGCTCGTTTTGAGCGGTGAGCGCCCATCGTCTTTCCCCCTAAATGGAGGATGGGCCCTAAGCCAGCCAAACATAGAAAATAAATATTTTTTGCAACAGGTGTTGCGAGTAGCTTTATTTTCTAATAGCCAAACAGCGCCGTGTTGCAATTGTTAAAATATTAAAGTTGTCATGCCCCACTTCCTAAAACACGGATACAGGTACGTGACGTGATCCGTGACATATTTGTTTCGAGAAGGTCATATTCCAGAGTAAATACGCTAAGCTTAAAATAAGAAATATAAATATGACAAGAATTTAACATGAAATTTAAACTTCAAAAACTTTATTTACATTCCAACTTGATATATTTACAATACATGAGTTCAACTGAAAGGAAATGCAAGAACAGGTTAAACAGGTGGCGTATATAAACTGAAAGAAAAAATGAGTTAAGCTAAACTTGAGTAGTGATCTGGTCATAATCTCCTGCATTCTCTTCTATCTCATCAGTTTCTAGATCATCTGACGAACATCCAAAAGAAGAAAGAGATGGATGGATGTCCGTCAAAGAACTTTCGCTCGGTAAGTCCCTAAAGAAAAGGGTGTGAAGTATAAAAGTATAATGAAAAGTTGGAAATGGATATCATAAATCAATGGTCTATGAGATTTGTGTTTAAATATATCATTTAATATAAGCATGGCAATTTTATGTAACATGGCAGTTCTATATAACATAGCAAAGTAACTTGAGAATAGCAAAATAGTATAGCATGGCCATGTAGTGTAGGTATAGTGAACATGAAGTGCATGTAAGTGTCTTAAAAGGTCTTTACATAGGTAAACTAATTTAACGTAAGTTTAAGAGTGAATGTCAACCAATTCAACAGCGTTCTCGAATCCAATAGGCTATAATCTAGGGATAAGAAGCCACGGGTCCACATCAAGTGTTAGTAATGGGATTTCAACCTAGTGTTGAAGTATTCCAAACTCAACAGGATATAATACAATAGCAAGGAAATACGAGCCCTCATGATAGATTGCTTGTATTAGTAGACATGGATTCATAATCTAGGGGGACTCCTGAGATTTCGTTGGATTCGTACTTGAACTACCCAACACCCCATGTATTCTAGATTATACTTAAAATTACCGATCTTGCTCGAATCTATGAATATATCAAGTTGCAAGATTGAGTTCCTGTCAAGATCAAGTATTCGTGTCAAGTATTCATGTATTCATGTCAAGTTGTATTCATGGTTCGAATTAAGTCAGTTTCAAGAGTAGATATTGGGTTAAGGTATTCATGTTAAGTTTAAGTGTCAAGTTCAGGTTCAGGTTCGAGTTCAAGTTCAAATTCATATCTGAGTCATGTTCGAGTTTGTATTCAGATTATAGTCATTTCACATTACTAGATTTAAATTTTTTGAACAGCTTTAATCTTGTAAATTCTTAAGTTCAGGAATAATCGGACAACCGCTGTACATGGACGACAAAATTTGTCTCTTTTTTCAAAAAGATTGCCATTGATAACCCAGTTACTTTGTAGTGCTATCTAACCTGAATAGGCAAGACTCACTTTTTCCGGCTCTCTGAGGCTCAAGAGAAATGATATAGTTTAAACCTATTTTAATCTAGGGTCTTTAAAAAAAATTCTTTTTGTTTACATTATTTGCATTTTTTGAGAGGATTTTATGAAAAATGTTTTAGTATTGTTTAAAAATAAACCTTGGTGATGATTTAGAATATTAAGTGTTTTTATAAAAATATATTTTAGTTTTAGTGATATTTTAGTGATAAAACCTAACTTTTAAAAGTTTATGGTATTTTTATGAAAACTACTATTTTTTGAAATTTTGACGGTATTTTATTAAAATTTTAATTTTTCATTTAAAAATATATTTTTAACAATTTGTTTTCATTGAAAATATAGATTCATTATTTTATATAATTTTCTAAAATTTAATTTGTTTTAAAAAGTCGTATTTCTTTACACCGTATTTTATTTCTTTTCGAGACCGAATTCTCCGTGAGGAATTTTATATCTCATCTTAATATCCCAAGGACATGCGATAATCCGCACCTTCCGTAAATGGATTCCCCTAAAAGGGTTGTAGAGACGAAATTGCAAAAGATTTAAAATATCAAAAAAAAAATACTTTTTATAAAAGTAATGGTATTTTAAAATAATTGTTTTATTTCAAGTAAAACTTTGTAATCTAAAATATCGTACTATGAAACCATAGTGTATGTGATGGGGTGGGTCATTACCCCATGAATTTCTATAGGTATAAATTCTAGATATCGACAAAAGGATACTTGTAAAGTTCATGATATTTATTTATTATTTGTAATCTACATGTTATTTAACATAATAAACATTAAATAAAAATTGTGAGATATGGATAGAGTTGTAAATTCGTATTTTTTTGATATCATGGCACGAAAATTTATGATGAACATGTTGAATTGCAATGAATATATTTTTAAATTAATCTTGTTATAATACTGTATTCTTTCGCGTCGATGTAAGAGAAAGAAAAAAAGTAGATGGAGAATATAGCGTAGTTACTGAAAGGTTCCTAGGCACACTATAGAGATCTCACAAGGCATCAATCATGCCAATTTAAAAAAAATATGAGTGCCGCGAAACCCAAATACGGATCGTCGACTAGAAATTTAGGCGAAAAACGAAACTAGTTAACACTTTAACTAAAGATAAGAAGCTACAACCTTTGTAGATCCGGTTATCCACTTCCTTAGCTCCACGTAGTCGTCCCCTCGCTGTCCATCTCGAATCTCGGACTCTCGCGTCGGCTTCATCGGAGAAATGAGCGGAATAGGTCGTCGGCTTCGTGCCGAAGATGATCTACGTCGAGGTTGCACAAGTTCAAGCTCCAACTTCACCAAGTTATGAAACTTGTGAAGAAAACACCCAAAACAACTTGTCAAGAGGTAGAGGGTGAAGAAATAGGAGGTGGGTTCACTTTAGAATTGGATTTCACTCACTTTTGCTCAAGTTGCCATTGATGGACTTAAGCTTTTCTTGAAGAAGAAGATGATCAAGAAGAAGAAAGAATATGATAAGTTATTTTAATAATAGAAAAGAAATCAATACTTATCATATCCTAACTAAGGTTAAGTGTAGAGAATAGACCATGGTAAGTGGGAATGGTTAGGGTTAAGCATGAAGACAAAATGGTCTCTTTAGTCAAAGCTTCATGAAGCTTCAACAAGCTTCATGATAAAAAGAAACCATTTTCTTTTCTTTTATCCATTTAAATAAATAAAGAATGGATAAATAAATAGATGAATAACTCAAAACCCTAACCATTATCATAACCATGGTTTAATTCTTTGCACAAACCCAAGTAAATATGTATCATCAAACATGATACAATCAAGTGCACACAAAAGCATATCACATATACAATGTGCACTTCAAGTGAGAAAATCCTTTTAAAATGAACCAATACTAGTTAATGCAAATTAATATATCAAATATATAATTATACATTAAATCATTAAATCAACACTTGATTCAATGATCCGGTCATGTCGCACATAACCGACTAGTATACAATGTATCGATTTATCGAATCAATGATTCGACAACTAGGTTATATCGCATACAACCAATCGAAACATTCATCGCGAGAATGAAATACGGTATCACATACACGCATTATTCTCGGTCCCGCACATATCTCATATGCGCTCCTATTTCGTTTCGCTTGAGCCAGGAAACCTCTGTGTAGGACTCTAAAGACTCGTCAATACGCCGGTAGCAGATGATGATCATATCAAGCACCCACAAGCCGCAAGCGGTCTGCTAAACGTAACGGCCATCCAGGTATTGAGCGATCAGAAGATCGACGAGCTAGCCCGCTCACACTCCTGTGAATCCAACCAGTAACACTTACCGTACAGTCTGGTCTGTTCGTCTGATATGTCGCATATCAAATCTAGGAGTGGTAAACGTCAGACCCCAATAACCGATAAGTCGTGCCGATGTGAGGCTCATAACGGGTCAAGAAACTACTGGTAACACTTACCAGCAAATCTCTGATCAGCCCTGGCCAGGGACTTCCCTGTTACGGCCAATCGAGCACAGCGCAACATCAACCCCCAATACCGGGAGAGACGAAACCCCTCCTATCGCTCATTGCCTCCATGTGACTCAGGACTGTACCCAAAGACCACCATTTTGCACGCCCTCATGGACGTGGTAAGGTGGAGATCAAAGCACAGTGGGAATCACACAAGACTCTATGACGATCTCGGGTCTACAGACTAACCTGCACAGGTGTCACCTGAGAACTGCCATCTGACGTGAGGTATAATACCATCTGGGAGTTCTCGGCGAGTCCGTCCAGTGTACCCAGTCTCCACTGAGCACCCGTATACGATTTCTGATGTCAAACACCAATGGATATGGGATCATCCATCGCCCATCTCATAGGTCGAGAAGCGTATACGCTAGTCTACTCTGGTATATCGATGCCCCGTCTCGATACACCCACGACTAGGGACCTTGAAGGATGTACTTATGGACTACCATGTCCCCACTAGTATGATCTGCATCATAGTCCAGGTAGTCAAGTACACATCTTAAGGGCTTTACCAACATGTAACTATAAGACAGTTTAAAGAGACTAGTATACATGTTAAGATAAAGAGTAACCAAATAGCATACTATCATATCGAGCAAGAAAGTCATCTCTATATATGTCCAAGCATCCAATATAATATACATCATCTGTACAATACTGGCCTCTAGGGCATACATACAACTAACAATCTCCCACTTGCACTAGGGCCAGCTGCTGTAGTATCGCATACCGAGCATCCCGAAGAGTCTCTCAAACTGTATCTGGGGAATGGCCTTCGTGAGTGGATCCGCCGTGTTGTTCTTCGTGTCAACCCTCCTGACCTCGATCTCCCGGCGATCAACTATCTCCCGGATCAGGTGATACCGCCTCAGAATATGCCTGGATCGCTGATGGGACCTGGGTTCCTTGGCCAAAGCCACCGCTCCATTGTTTTCGCAATACAAAGGTATTGGATACTCAGTAGATGGAACCACTCCAAGTTCAGTAATGAACTTCTTGATCCAGACAGCCTCTTCGGCAGCATCGTTGGCAGCGATGTATTCAGCCTCCATCGTCGAGTCTGCCACGGTTTCCTGCTTGGAACTCTTCCAGCTAACCGCCCCTCCGTAAAGGGTAAAGACAAATCCCGACTGCGACTTAGAGTCGTCCTTATCACTCTGGAAGCTCGAATCGGTAAAGGACTCCACTTGGAGTTCCCCGTTACCATACACCAAGAGCATCTCTTTAGTCCTTCGTATGTACTTGAGAATGCTCTTCACAGCTGTCCAGTGACTCTCTCCAGGATCAGCTTGATACCTGCTCACTACACTTAGTGAGTATGCTACATCGGGTCTGGTACATAGCATCGCATACATGATAGAGCCTACAGCCGAAGCATAGGGTATCCCTTGCATTCGAGCTCTCTCCAAATCAGTCTTGGGAGACATCTCTTTGGAGAGAGTGACTCCAGAGATCATGGGCAAGTTCCCACGCTTGGATTCTTCCATACTAAACCTCTTTAGTATGGTATCAATGTACCTGGATTGGGACAATCCCAATATCCGTTTGGATCTATCTCTATAGATCCTAATCCCCAATATGCATGAGGCATCACCAAGATCTTTCATTGAGAATCTTTGTGATAAGAAGAGCTTGACCGATTGCAGCATAGGAATATCATTTCCTATCAAGAGTATGTCGTCCACGTACAATACGAGGAAGACAACCTTACTCTCTGCCACCTTCTTGTAGATACAAGGTTCATCTGGGTTTTTGACGAAATCAAACTCTTTGATAACGACGTCAAAGCAGATGTTCCAACTCCGCGATGCTTGCTTTAATCCATAAATGGATTTAAGCAGCTTGCACACCTTTTCGCTGCTCCCACTGTCTACGAAGCCCTCTGGCTGAGTCATGTACACGCACTCTTCTAAATCACCATTTAGAAAGGCGGTCTTAACATCCATTTGCCAGATTTCGTAATCATGATATGCAGCGATGGCAAGCATGATCCGGATGGATTTAAGCATAGCCACTGGAGAAAAGGTTTCGTCATAGTCCACACCTGGTCTTTGACGAAAACCCTTTCGCAACAAGTCTAGCTTTGAAAGTCTCCACTTTCCCATCTACACCAAGTTTCTTCCTTAAGATCCACTTGCTCCCAATGGGTTTTACCCCTTCAGGAGCAACGTCTAAAGTCCATACTTTGTTGGTGTACATGGATTCCATCTCGGACCGCATAGCATCCAGCCATTTTACCGAGTCACTACTCGTGATGGCCTGCTCGAAGCTAGTTGGGTCATCATCCTCCATGATGCAATCCTCGCTCCCACCATCCATGAGAAAACCGTAGTATCTCTCAGGTTGGCGAGGAACCCTACTAGATCGGTGGAGAGGCTGGGGTTCGTCGGGTACTACGGAATCCTCTGGTTCCGCCAGATCTTCTGTTGTAGCTTCTGCAGCTGGAACCTCTTCCAGTTCTACCTCATTGCCACAAATCTCTTTTTCAAGAAATTCATTTTCTAAAAAGGTGGCATGCCGAGAAACAAACACTCTTTGTTCCTCAGGGTGGTAGAAGATATAACCTTGAGAATTCTTGGGATACCCTACAAATTTGCATAGAACAGACCGTGCCTCGAGTTTGTCCGGATTTTGTCGTTTGACATAGGCTGGACAACCCCATATCTTAACATAGTTAAGACTTGGTCTCTTTCCTTTCCATATCTTATATGGAGTGGTAGGCACAGATTTGGTTGGGACCATATTCAATAGATGTATGGCTGTCTCAAGCGCATACCCCCAGAAGGAAATAGGTAACTCAGCTGTGCTCATCATAGAGCGCACCATATCTAATAGAGTGCGGTTCCTCCGTTCTGATACACCGTTGTGCTGTGGTGTATATGAAGGAGTCAGCTGAGAGAGAATCCCATTCTCTTTTAGGAAGTCCAGGAATTCATTGCTCAAGTATTCACCTCCTCGATCAGATCGAAGGATTTTAATAATTTTTCCGGTTTGGTTCTCGACTTCTTGTTTATATTCTCTAAATTTCTCAAAAGCTTCAGACTTGTGTTTTATCAAGTACACATGTCCGTATCTTGAGAGATCGTCAGTGAATGTAATGAAGTACGAAGAACCATCCCTGACATGTGTAAACATGGGACCGTATACATCACTATGTATCAGTCCCAAGAGTTCGGTAACTCTTTCTCCGTGTCCCGTAAACGGAGTTTTGGTCATCTTGCCTTTGAGACATGACTGGCAAGTTTCATAAGATGAAAATTCGAATGGTTTCAAATATCCATCCTTATGCAACTTAACCAGTCGTGTCGCATTGATGTGACCCAGTCTACAATACCACAAGAAGGATTCGTTCAGTTCTGAACTTTTCCTCTTGTGTGTGTTTGTTATACTCAGAACTGTTGATTGATTTAGAACATAAATGCCATTGCACAACGTGCCTGATCCAACCAACTTTTGGTTATGGAAAATGTTCATAACATTATCCTGTAATACAAAATTATATCCCTCTTTACTCAACAAAGAAACCGATATAATGTTGCATATCAGGTTCGGCATGTAATAGCATTCGTTCAGAACCAATGTATTACCAGTTGGTAATATAAGGTGATATTCTCCGACAGTCTTAGCTGCAACAATTGCACCATTTCCAACTCTAATGTCTTTATCACCTTCTCCAAGTTCTCTACCTTTCCTAAGCCCATGTAACTGATTACATATATGAGATCCTGATCCGGTATCTAATACCCAGGACGTAGAGCAAATGGAGAAACAGTTCTCTGTAACGAACACACCCGAAGAAAATGCATCAACATGTACTTTCTTCATCCGGGTGGCATGGGAATCCTGGTATTCCCCTATATCCTGTTCATTCCTATAACTCTTATAAAAAAGAACGGAATCAACGTTCCCCAACACAGTATAACATGCGGGTTCGGTCAATACATCCATATTATTATCTTCATTAGGGCATGAAATGGTCGCTACCTGGAGAGAGAGAGAAGAAAACACTTTAGCGTATGCTCTTGCAAAATCAGATTGGTTATTATCTTATCTAATCAGGATGGCTCCCACTGCTTTTTATCAAATCTTCCTTCAAACCCTAAAAGGAAAGATTAGCCGGGATTAATTACACACTACAAGTTCGCCAATCTTTCAGCCAGGCCAGTGTCGGTACTTTGAGGGAGGTCCCCCGTGCTTTCGTACGAACCTAATTAATGTAAACCTCGTTTTCCCAGAGGCGTAATCTCGTTAACACCTTTCTAGACACCTACTTGATCGGCTAATTGTAATGTGTAAAACTCTTCCAGGAGTAACTCTTACTCGCAGTGGGTATCGGGATCCAACTATCTCATAGAAGGTATGCAATCTCATTGCAAATTTCAACACTTGAAATTCCCGATAATGCTTTTGCCCCTAGCTTGCTATGACCTTGACGAAAGCCAACAAACCACAGCCCGCTAGTCAAGTTCAACCCGTACATTTCTTGACTGAATTAAACCCACCCGCACGACCCTTGACGAAAGCCAACAAAGCCGTATGACTACCCTAATCCAGTCGCATCATAAGCAGCAGATAAACAGCACATAGCTACCGCACACTACACCTTGACGAAAGCCAACAAATGTAGCACGAATACTATATGCAACTTATCTGAAATGACGGAGGGCTACGACAGGTTTTTCTGAAAACCTATTGCGTAATGAACTTGATATCGTTGTAGAATCAAATGAAGTTTTGAAATGGAGTGATTTTGAGGCTTTTCTAGTTTTGCTAAAGGGGTCACTCCCGGTGAAGGGATCGTCGGCCCTTTCCTCGTCGAATGAGGTGCGGGATATATCATATATATCACTGTGCAAAGCAAAAACTCTTAAAAGCAATCAAAAACAAACCGAGTTTGTAGCATCTGCCAGTTATTGCTAAAGGAGTCACTCCCGGTGAAGGGATCTCGGTCCTTTCCTCATCGAATAAGGTGCGGGATATATCATATATATCGCTGTGCAAAGCAAGAACTGTAGCTACCTGTTTTGTTTATGAAATTCGATTCTACAACATCTTAGGTTTCTTTTCTTTCATTAATCTCATTAATGAAGTCCCATCATTTAAGTACATAAACAACACGGATAAATACGACGTACACTTATGCCATCCGCATTCGCCTCGATGTCCCCTCGTGCACCGTTAGGTTAGGTAACTAACGACAGAGCAGGGCAAGGCTAGTGCGGGTGCAAAACATAAGTAACGTCTATATAATATATCATATATACTATATACTGTATCCATCACAGAACATCACATGATCACATCACAGATATCGCAGCAGAAGAAACATATGAAACATTGGATATACTAGGACGTCCGTGTTTTCAATACGAGCCAGTATAAAACACGAATTCCACGGTCGTGATGAATAGCCAATCCCACACCCCTAGACCCCTACGAGAGCGGCAAGCAACCCTGCCAATTCTAGGGTTAGGAGACCCGGACTCGACTCCTCGAGTTGGTCTCCCACTGGACCCCAGAACCCGGTTACTTGTGCTCCCTTCCTTGGGTCTATCCTAATGCGGAAAAGTAAATAATATACAAAAGGTGACAACTTCCGCTACCTGGAAGTACCCCAAATAAAAAGAATATTACATACAAGTTTTTACATGAATGAAAATGAAAAACACTCATCTCACATAAAAAAACCCGGCTATTCAAACACGACGATCCAATATAACATATCCAGCAACACATAACATCATATGTCATCAACGTAAGTAAGTATGCATACCCCAATTGTCGTTGACGTATAGCAACGAAACCGGCGATATGAACATACTACACTTACGGTCACAGAAAAGAAAGTGTAAAACTACAACAGTTGGAATCCGCAACCTCTTTAGACATCACATGCCTAATCAAATGAAATACTTAGACATCACATGCCTAACAGTTATAAACCACGCATTTTAGTCTCATTATCGAAAACTTTTTTCAATATCAAGTGAAACTAAACCGCTAGATTTATAACATTCATTCGGTTATCTCATAACTGTTTGTGAATTCCAATTATTGTATCACATTCCAGATAAACAGAAAATGTTAAACTTTCCGATCGAACAGTCGAATACCCAAGTTTTCCCGATACAGCTCAACACATGAAATAAGTTTAACAACATTCAGTTCGTGCCTCAGTACCAACGGTCCAGCCGTAGAAGGGTCAAGCCAACGCCTCACATGTGGCATCCCGTACTGCCCCAAACCCGAAGATTCAAAGGGCAGTTCAAGACGGTCACATAATCGAGTTAAGGTTTGTTGTCTTCTAGAGGGTCCATCGCGTTACTTGCACTACTTAGAACGTCGTTAAACTACGGAAAAATCCAACACTTGGAAATTTCCCGATAGGGGAAAAGTTGGGTATTTATATCCGGTCGAACTTTTTAACAAATTCAAAAATTATCCGGAATCCACATAGACAAAATCTGATAATCCGATCGAATCATCGAATCCCCAAAACAACCTGAAATATTCAACTCTTGAATAAATATTAAAAAATCCCAGAAAATTTAACACCAGAAATGAGGAATTACTGTGCAAAAATTATGTGGCAATCTGACAATACGGCCGCGGAACCGCCGCATAAGCCTACTTATGCCGCGGTTGCGCCGCACTTTAGAGGCATCTTTGGGTAATTTTTGCACCGTAATTCGTAGAATTCTCTGCTGAATTTTTTAAGAATTTTTAATCTGGAAAAATCCACGTTTTCAGAAAACGTCCAGAGAGCGTGGAAAAATGGGGTTTCGGGTTCGATCGGACTTCAAACTCCGTCTAGACTTCGCCTAAAGCTCTAGCTAGTCTCTGATACCAGTGAAAGGTTCCTAGGCACACTATAGATGTCTCACAAGGCATCAATCATGCCAATTTAAAAAAAATATGAGTGCCGCGAAACCCTAATACGGATCGTCGACTAGAAATTTAGGCGAAAAACGAAACTAGTTAACACTTTAACTAAAGATAAGAAGCTACAACCTTTGTAGATCCGGTTATCCACTTCCTTAGCTCCACGTAGTCGTCCCCTCGCTGTCCATCTTGAATCTCGGACTCTCGCATCGGCTTCATCCGAGAAATGAGCGGAATAGGTCGTCGGCTTCGTGCCGAAGATGATCTACGTCGAGGTTGCACAAGTTCAAGATCCAACTTCACCAAGTTGTGAAACTTGTGAAGAAAACACCCAAAACAACTTGTCAAGAGGTAGAGGGTGAAGAAATAGGAGGTGGGTTCACTTTAGAATTGGATTTCACTCACTTTTGCTCAAGTTGCCATTGATGGACTTAAGCTTTTCTTGAAGAAGAAGATGATCAAGAAGAAGAAAGAATGTGATAAGTTATTTTAATAATAGAAAAGAAAGCAATACTTATCATATCCTAACTAAGGTTAAGTGTAGAGAATAGACCATGGTAAGTGGGAATGGTTAGGGTTAAGCATGAAGACAAAATGGTCTCTTTAGTCAAAGCTTCATGAAGCTTCAACAAGCTTCATGATAAAAAGAAACCATTTTCTTTTCTTTTATCCATTTAAATAAATAAAGAATGGATAAATAAATAGATGAATAACTCAAAACCCTAACCATTATCATAACCATGGTTTAATTCTTTGCACAAACCCAAGTAAATATGTATCATCAAACATGATACAATCAAGTGCACACAAAAGCATATCACATATACAATGTGCACTTCAAGTGAGAAAATCCTTTTAAAATGAACCAATACTAGTTAATGCAAATTAATATATCAAATATATAATTATACATTAAATCATTAAATCAACACTTGATTCAATGATCCGGTCATGTCGCACATAACCGACTAGTATACAATGTATCGATTTATCGAATCAATGATTCGACAACTAGGTTATATCGCATACAACCAATCGAAACATTCATCGCGAGAATGAAATACGGTATCACATACACGCATTATTCTCGGTCCCGCACATATCTCATATGCGCTCCTATTTCGTTTCGCTTGAGCCAGGAAACCTCTGTGTAGGACTCTAAAGACTCGTCAATACGCCGGTAGCAGATGATGATCATATCAAGCACCCACAAGCCGCAAGCGGTCTGCTAAACGTAACGGCCATCCAGGTATTGAGCGATCAGAAGATCGACAAGCTAGCCCGCTCACACTCTTGTGAATCCAACCAGTAACACTTACCGTACAGTCTGGTCTGTTCGTCTGATATGTCGCATATCAAGTCTAGGGGTGGTAAACGTCAGACCCCAATAACCGATAAGTCATGCCGATGTGAGGCTCATAACGGGTCGAGAAACTACTGGTAACACTTACCAGCAAATCTCTGATCAGCCATGGCCAGGGATTTTCCTGTTACGGCCAATCGAGCACAGCGCAACATCAACCCCCAATACCGGGAGAGACGAAACCCCTCCTATCGCTCATTGCCTCCATGTGACTCAGGACTGTACCCAAAGACCACCGTTTTGCATGCCCTCATGGACGTGGTAAGATGGAGATCAAAGCACAGTAGGAATCACACAAGACTCTATGACGATCTCGGGTCTACAGACTAACCTGCACAAGTGTCACCTGAGAACTGCCATCTGACGTGAGGTATAATACCATCTGGGAGTTCTCGGCGAGTCCGTCCAGTATACCCAGTCTCCACTGAGCACCCGTATACGATTTCTGATGTCAAACACCAATGGATATGGGATCATCCATCGCCCATCTCATGGGTCGAGAAGCGTATACGCTAGTCTACTCTGGTATATCGATGCCCCGTCTCGATACACCCACGACTAGGGACCTTGAAGGATGTACTTATGGACTACCATGTCCCCACTAGTATGATCTGCATCATAGTCCAGGTAGTCAAGTACACATCTTAAGGGCTTTACCAACATGTAACTATAAGACAGTTTAAAGAGACTAGTATACATGTTAAGATAAAGAGTAACCAGATAGCATACTATCATATCGAGCAAGAAAGTCATCTCTATATATGTCCAAGCATCCAATATAATATACATCATCTGTACAATACTGGCCTCTAGGGCATACATACAACTAACAATCTCCCACTTGCACTAGGGCCAGCTGCTGTAGTATCGCATACCGAGCATCCCGAAGAGTCTCTCAAACTGTATCTGGGGAATGGCCTTCGTGAGTGGATCCGCCGTGTTGTTCTTCGTGTCAACCCTCCTGACCTCGATCTCCCGGCGATCAACTATCTCCCGGATCAGGTGATACCGCCTCAGAATATGCCTGGATCGCTGATGGGACCTGGGTTCCTTGGCCAAAGCCACCGCTCCATTTTTTTTGCAATACAAAGGTATTGGATACTCAATGGATGGAACCACTCCAAGTTCAGTAATGAACTTCTTGATCCAGACAGCCTCTTCGGCAGCATCGTTGGCAGCGATGTATTCAGCCTCCATCGTCGAGTCTGCCACGGTTTCCTGCTTGGAACTCTTCCAGCTAACCGCCCCTCCGTAAAGGGTAAAGACAAATCCCGACTGCGACTTAGAGTCGTCCTTATCACTCTGGAAGCTCAAATCGGTAAAGGACTCCACTTGGAGTTCCCCGTTACCATACACCAAGAGCATCTCTTTAGTCCTTCGTAAGTACTTGAGAATGCTCTTCACAGCTGTCCAGTGACTCTCTCCAGGATCAGCTTGATACCTGCTCACTACACTTAGTGAGTATGCTACATCGGGTCTGGTACATAGCATCGCATACATGATAGAGCCTACAGCCGAAGCATAGGGTATCCCTTGCATTCGAGCTCTCTCCAAATCAGTCTTGGGAGACATCTCTTTGGAGAGAGTGACTCCAGAGATCGTGGGCAAGTTCCCACGCTTGGATTCTTCCATACTAAACCTCTTTAGTATGGTGTCAATGTACCTGGATTGGGACAATCCCAATATCCGTTTGGATCTATCTCTATAGATCCTAATCCCCAATATGCATGAGGCATCACCAAGATCTTTCATTGAGAATCTTTGTGATAAGAAGAGCTTGACCGATTGCAGCATAGGAATATCATTTCCTATCAAGAGTATGTCGTCCACGTACAATACGAGGAAGACAACCTTACTCTCTGCCACCTTCTTGTAGATACAAGGTTCATCTGGGTTTTTGACGAAATCAAACTCTTTGATAACGACGTCAAAGCAGATGTTCCAACTCCGCGATGCTTGCTTTAATCCATAAATGGATTTAAGCAGCTTGCACACCTTTCCGCTGCTCCCACTGTCTACGAAGCCCTCTGGCTGAGTCATGTACACGCACTCTTCTAAATCACCATTTAGAAAGGCGGTCTTAACATCCATTTGCCAGATTTCGTAATCATGATATGCAGCGATGGCAAGCATGATCCGGATGGATTTAAGCATAGCCACTGGAGAAAAGGTTTCGTCATAGAGTCTTGTGTGATTCCCACATCCGGATGGATTTAAGATCCGTGGGACCCTTACATGCATGGATTAGACCTATCAAGTTCCAAAAATATAAAAAAAATAATGTCCTATACTAAACTACTAAGTTATGAACATCAGAAGCCAGCAAGAATTGCTATTTAATTATGTTGACCTTCATTATGGCTTTCTCCAAAATCCAAACACAATTTTTAAATTTTTTAATTTATTTTTGGCATTGGCCCGTGAGGCTAACCTAAGCACAAAACACACCAATGTAAGCACGTAACACACACGCAGCTATTAGACCAATAAATTTACCGCGAAAGGAATACTTTATGACCACTTTCCCTCTGTGGTTCCTAAGGTTCGAACCCCGCACTCTCCCAAGAGCTCCCAAGAGGGGAAGTGCCCATCCGAGCTAATGCTCATTGGTAAATCCAAACACAAATTAAGTTGTGTCCTTGTCTTCCTTCCTCCACCCCCAAAACTTGTTCAATTTGCCATTTTATCTTTTACTTACAGATATAATCTTTTTCAATATTATCATGAAAGCACCTTAAGCCGCTCCAATGTTTTCATTTTCCAAGTCTTTTTATTCATGTTTTTTCCATTTACTGGCCCATTCACTTTCGATATTTTGGGCTTTAATTTTCGGTTGATTAATTTGTTTTCCTCATCTATGTAATATATTTTATTTTCATTACCTTTCTATGCCTTTGATCTATGCACCTAGCATGGATCATCCTCTCTTTTCTCCCTTGTTAGCATTATATTTTCATCGGCTTTTCATGGTCCGACGCCATTGTTCAGAGTCGAAATTTGCATCGGTCTATTGAAACAAATTAAATATTGCAACCTTAACGCATAAAAATAGCTGGATCTGTCTATCTATTTTGTATATAGCCGCCATATTTTTCACTTGACGCCTCGATTCTATTCATATCCAAATTAACTCCTTATGAAAACAACAAGCTAACCACCTTCATCACAAAACCCCATCAACTTTCGAATCACAAATAAATTTCCAATCCCCACCTCCAAATTTTGCAAAAGACTACAACGACCTCAAATACTTATCTAGCTACACTAAACTTTTCTAGTTACATTTATTAATTTGGCACTCATCCACTTTCATTCCACTTAATTTCCTCAGTCAAGGAAGCGGTTGGCATTCTAATCACAAAGCTTTTACATATATATATATATATATATATATATATATATATATAAGCAATCAAATGTTATATCTATCCCTCACACTTGAGCAAATTAATTTCAAAAACTAATGGCTCTACTTCTCTTTGATATAGCCATAGCCATTGTTGTGCTCTTCATCACTAGCTCGATCATCAACAGGATCACCGCCAAAGGCCCGATGATGTGGCCGGTCCTCGGGGCCATCCCGACCATATTCTTCAACTTGTCGAATATTTACGACTGGGCCACCGATTCTTTGCGCCGTTCCGGCGGCACGTTCCCTTATAGGGGAATGTGGTTTGGCCGCTGCCACGGCGTCATCACCGTGGTTCCCGCCAGCGTCGAATACATGCTCAAAACGCATTTCACTAATTTCCCCAAAGGGAGATATTACCGCGAAAGGTTTAAAGATTTCCTTGGCGACGGCATTTTCAATGCCGACGGCCAGATATGGAAGGATCAGCGACGGGCCGCTACGTCGGAGATGCACTCGTCGCGGTTTCTGGAGTATTCGATGAATATGATCAGAGAGCTTGTGGAGAAGAAGCTGCTGGTGGTGATGCAGAAGCTTGCCAATGAAAAGTTGGCAATCGACCTCCAAGATATTTTCTTGAGGTTCACATTTGATAATATTTGTACCGCGGCATTTGGTGTCGATCCTGGATGTTTGGCCATAGATTTGCCTGTGATTCCGTTCGCAAAGGCGTTCGAGGAGGCGACCGAACTTACGTTGTTTCGGTTCATTGTTCCGCCTTGTGTGTGGAAAGTAATGAAAAAGTTCGACGTTGGACCAGAGCACAAGTTAAAAAAGGCGATCCTAACGGTTCATGAGTTTGCTGAAAAGACTGTTTTGGACCGTCGTGTCGAATTTCAAATGCTCGACAAGAAAAACAATCGTTTGGATCTTCTGTCGAGGTTAATGGAGTTCGACTTTTCTGATAAATTTTTAAAAGATTTTTGTATCAGTTTCATTTTAGCAGGACGAGACACGAGCTCCGTCGCGCTTGCGTGGTTCTTCTGGCTTCTGAACCAAAACCCACATGTCGAAAATCTCATCCTTGATGAAATATCGAGTATCATCGGCTCAAGTAGAGGCAGCAATAATACCAATATATCCTTCACGGTCGATGAACTGAAAAGGATGGAGTACTTGCAAGCTGCTTTATCAGAATCGTTACGCCTGTATCCATCCGTCCCTATCGATTTCAAAGAAGTCGTAGAAGACGACGTGTTCCCCGACGGCACGAGGGTGAAGAAGGGTGCGAGAGTCATTTACTCGATTTATTCGATGGCAAGAACGGAAGAGATATGGGGAAAAGACTGCAAAGAGTTTAAGCCTGAAAGATGGATGAAAGACGGTATTTTCATGAGTGAGAACCAATTCAAATATGTTGTGTTTAATGCAGGGCCCAGGCTATGCATAGGGAAGAAGTTTGCTTACATGCAGATGAAAATGGTGGCTGCTTCAATTCTCATGAGGTATCATGTTGAGGTGGTGAAAGGGCAAAAAGTTGTTCCAAAGCTCAATACAACTTTGTATGTGAAGGACGGGCTTAAAGTGGTGGTTAGGCCGAGGGAGTGTCTAGGGTTGGTGAAAAATTAGGGTTTATACATATGTCAGATCGGTTGTTGTTGCTGTTCATGGATGATAGTTGCTTTGGAAAAAAATCTAATTGCATGATGCAAGTCCTTACATGGCTTTTGGATAGGTTTCTTTTTTGTGCAAAGGAAGCTTATCCAATTGCTATAGAAGGATTTGCACTATACAAGTCCTTATATAGTAAATTTTTTCGTTGCTTTGGTCTTTGGACGTAGTTGCGGAAGAGGTTGTATTAATGGCAATGTTCGTGTTTTCAAAAGTATGAAAAAGAATTTGTGAAGTTTAATGTTATATATGAGTGAAAAGTTGTGAAGATACCAATGTGTAGTATAATTTACAATCAAGTGGGAAAAAAATAGGGTTTTTTTTTGAAATAATATCATTTTAAAATTATATTATTAAAATAGGATAGGAAAAATTAAAATTAGCAATATAGGATGGTTTGCATCCCACCCCCGCTGGCCCACCCCACCCCCAGAATAGGGGGCGGGTTCCCAGAACCCGCCCCATTTGTTTTTTTTTAATTATTTAAATAATTAATTATAATTATTAATTATATAATTATCATATTATTATTATTATTATTATTATTATAATTATAATTATAATTCTTAAAAATAGAATAAAAGTAAATAGAAGAAAAAAACATTTAAATTAAATAATAAAATTTCACTATATCAATATTTTTTACAGAATGAATCCGTCAAAATTTACAATGCCAAAAAATCATATCTATTTGTAAAATGTAAATACTATATCGACGGTCAAATTTATAATAACAAAATGAATCCGTCAAATTTATAATACAAAAAAATCTGAGTGCACTTGTCACGATCCTGAAGGTCCCGCCCCTGATGCATATCCTGGACATCTGGTCCTATAATGGCCTGGTTGTTTGCATAGGCTACATCTGGATTGCCTTTGCTGAGGATCAGCATCCATTGTCATTCGATCTCGACGCACCTTAGATCTTCCGGGCCTTATATTTTTTTCCGGCAGTAATACAGTCGGTGTTTGTCTGTTGGCAGTATAATAGTGCCAATAGCGACTGTCCGGTATAGGATGAAATTTTGGATCGTATGCACCTTGGTAATTAGAAACTGTATAGTAATGGGAAGCAAAATTGTAATGTGAGGTATGCATACTGCTCGCAGCAGCAATTGCGTAGGCACAAGGTAAATGTTGTTGCTGAAAAAGACCGCATGTACACGAAGAGAGCCCTTCATCTCTAAAGTTCACGGTATATTGATTCCCATTACCGCCCGTTATCTGAAACTCCGCCGTGTCAAACCTTTCGGATCTGTAGTATTGTGTTCTGCGCTCTCTTTTCCAAAAGATATCTTCGTAATACGCGGTGAGCGGAGTGTGCATCGCCAAGGACTTTTCTCTTCTGTGCACAAAATAAGTATTCATCCGGAAAAATATTCGAACAATCAACCCCTGTATCGGTAAGCCTCTAACCTCTTTAAGGACCCCGTTGAAGCTTTCAGACATATTAGTCGTCATTAGGAGATATCTGCACCCATCATCATGTGCTTGTGACCACATGCGTACTGGATACTCATCTAACCACGCTTTCGCGGCTTGACTCATCTCCCTAATTTTCGTCATATATATGTCGTGAATATTAGGGTTAGGCGTTTCACCGGCTCTGTACATAAGTTTATGTAGATCCGAATTTTTAAATTTTCGATCAAAATTTTGCCTGAAGTGTCGTAGGCAAAACCTATGTGGGGTCGTCGGAAATACAGATCTCATTGCAGCTAGTATTCCCGGATGTCTATCAGATATGATGCATAAATCCGTTTTATGAAGAACAGATGGGATATTTTTGAGGTTACGGAAAAACCATGACCAGGATAATGTATTTTCACTCTCGACAATAGAAAATCACAACGGAAATATACCGTTATTAGCATCAACACCTGTAGCAATTAACATGCAGCCTCTGTACTTACCGTATAGATACGTACCATCAATGCACAATACCGGACGACAGTGTGTGAAACCAGCCGCACATAGACCAAAGCACCAGAAAATTCTTTGAAACCTAACAGAGCCCTCGACGTCTGTTTCTGTGGTTTTTAACCGGTATACGGTCCCCGGATTTGATGCTTTCATGGCTTCCATAAAAGGGACTAGTGAGTTGTACGAGCTTTCCCAGTCCCCGAATATCTTGCACAAAGCCTTTCTACGAGCATCCCATGCCTTCACATACGAAATCTGAATTTTATGCTCTCCGCTAACCAAGAGCCGTATCTCTCGGGGAGTCATTGCCACATCTGTACAGATCAGGGGCATGATTAGCGAGCAAATGTAAGATGAAGTGCAATTCCGGTGATCCTGTAACATAATAGAATTGATGCAAGTGTGTTCTTGGTTGTATTTCGTGACCTTCCAAGCCTTGGCTCTTTTGGAACAACATGCATGCAATCTCCACTGACATTCAGGAGCTTTCGTACATACCACAGTATAGTACGTCTTATTTGACTCTTCGGTTTTAAATGTAACGTTTTGCTGAATGGACCACGACTTCAGCTTACAAATAAGATCTTCTTTTTCCTAAAACAAATCCCCGACGCTGATGCAATCTTCGCTTGCTGCTGTCGCGTCCAAATAGGGTGCCGTATTTACTTCTACCACGGCTAAGTCTACCCAACCATCATCTTCCAGCGGATCAAGGCCGGGATCTTCTAGTTCGACAAAATCGTTATTCGCAACCATACCATCAAAGAATGCCACCTCATTCAATCCAGCAGCATATTCCACGCTATCCTCCCCCTGATGACCTTCACCGATTTCATCATCATCACTGCCACACATATCAATATCACCCGTAGCAACATAAGACTCGGGTGCAATATATGATGGTTGTGGTCGGTGTAATGTGGATGGTTCGGGGTGAGAAGACCGGAAAGATGTGGACGGACATGCTTGGAATGCGCTGCTTGGATCGTGTTGGAATGATGCGGAGGTGTGGGGAAATCTGCGTTTAGTATATAAATTGTTATTACAATATTATTCCTTAATATTTTCGTAACTAAATCATCACTTGTTTCAAATTTATTTACCTGTGGAAGGCTGTGTATGGTAATTCTTGCTGTTCTTCTGGGGTGCATGTAACTGCAGCAGTCGACTAGAAGAACCTGGATTTATGGATTTTATTAAATGTTTGAATATCAGTATATAGGTATTACTAAAATGTTTAAATATGGGTTTATAAAATGTTTACCCATGAGTTTGAAGGTTTGAATAATGTTGTGTATAGTCATATCCACCGGCACTGACGGTATCATCGTTGACCATGTGACCGTACCCCCAGGAACTATCTCCAGCATTACCATCAAAATTACCCGTTGGAGGGGCATCTGATACTTCCAATTGCTCATTATGAACCAAAAGTTCAAAAGAATGCTGGGTGCTTGAGAGACCGAAATCTATCATCGAAGATATTGATGCATCGTCTATAATTTCAACCAATGCATTTCCACTGAACATAGGCCATATACAACTTAACTTAACCCTACTTTCACGGGGATCGTATTTCGTAATTTTGAACACTTTAGTCTCTAGTTCATCATAAGTCGTTGATGCTTCCAATCGCATGATTCGTGCAGACCCGCCCATATACTTGAGACCTTGTGCACTTGTGATAACCTGGCCATCGTATTTACATACAACAAATATACTTGGGGAGGCCATAATCCTGCACAAAAAACAGTTATATATTTTATGTTGTGTTGAAATTGCAAAAAACTTTCAAACTCGAAGATTGCTTACTTCCAATACTTTATGAACGGTTCTACTGCTCGAAGATTGCTTACTCGCAGACTATGGTACTAAACTTGACTTCTTCTAAAACTCCACACTTACACAAAATTGATAGCGGAGAAGAATTGATCGAAGTAAATGGATAGTGACCGGTGTAGGATGAAAATTTGACAGAGATAAAATGGGTAGTGAAATGTATAGCGGAGACATATTTATAGGATATGAGGGCGGCAAGATATTGAAGAGGGCGGGTTCTAACAACCCGCCCTCTTAATTGACCTGACCGCCTCTGGCATACTGGTACAAATAATTATTGAAGAGGGCGAGTTTTAATAACCCGCCCTCTTCAATATGATGTAAAGTGATTTGACAAGAGAAAACAAAATTAATGAAGAGGGCGGATTCCAAAAACCCGCCCTCTTCAATATGATGTTCTGAACACTTACACATAATTTTAATAAATAAATATATTAAAATAAATTGATTTGACAAGACAATATAAAAAAAACAAAATTAATGAAGAGGGCGGGTTCCAGGAACCCGCCCTCTTACTTTCTGGAACCCGCCCTCTTACTTTCTGAAGAGTGCAAATAGTACTGAAGAGTGCAAATAGTACTGACATTACGCAAATAGTACTGATTTGACTAGTAAATTGATTTGACATCTCAATTCATGACATTACTGAAGAGTGCAAATAGTACTGACATTACTGAAGAGTGCAAATAGTACTGATTTGACTAATTAATGAAGAGGGCGGGTTCCTGGAACCCGCCCTCTTATTTGTGAATAGTAACTGATTTGACAGCTCTCTGGTAATTATTGAAGAGGGCGGGTTCCTGGAATCTGCCCTCTTTGAGAACAAAGACTATAGCGGGTTCCTGAAACCCGTTCACCCTCTATAAAACCCAAGCATCAACCACACTTTCATCAACCACACTTTCTAATCTCTACTTCTAATCTCTACTTGATAAAACTCTCGACAAATCTCTGCTCAAGTACATTTCAATGGAGAATCAACCAATCGACAAATATCTACTTGTGCATCAAAATGAACACAGATCGTTCAATATATTACATAGGGAGGAAATATTCTAAACTTAGTTAATTTTTTTTAATTACACCTTTCATTTAATTCTAATAGTTGAAAATAACATTATTTAATTTTGCAGGATGGAGATAATCTCACCGTCGTCACGCATAGCTCAGACAAATGGATAGTTAGCGACCAACGAATAAATCATCGGTTTAGACGGGCCGGATTTTATGAAGCGTCGTTGATTCGTCATATCCAAATCGACCACGCCCTTGTCACCTCTCTGGTCGAGCGTTAGAGACAAGAGACCCACACCTTTCATCTAAGATGGGGTGAGGCCACAATCACACTCCAGGATATTGGCCTCTCATTCGGTTTACGGGTCAATGGGCTTGGGTTGGTCGGAGGAAAAATTGTTGGTCCAGATACCGACCACCCATACTGGGATACATATGCCGAGTCTGCTCTCGGACAGGTAAACAATTTCATTCCGATTTCCCTATTTAGTGTACCTATTTTATGTTTTACATTATTTCTAGCTTTAATATTTAAAAAAATGCTAATATCAGGCACCAGGAGGCCACAGTAAGGGGTATAAAATCAATTTAAACTGGTTAAGAGATACATTTAGTAATATCCCTGATGAAGCCACCGATGAAGTTTTGGATAGATATGCACATGCCTACATTCTGTACATGATCGGTTCTTGGTTGATGCCGGACCAATCGGTAACGCATGTCCATCCGTTATACCTTGGCTTCCTAGCGGATTTTGATATCTGTGGCCAATATGCTTGGGGAGCAGGGGTCCTGGCCTTTCTTTATAAGGAACTCGATAAAGCATGTGCTCCTACGAAGAATAAAATTTGTGGATGCATTACACTACTTCAGGTAAATTCTTTATTTTTCACAGTTAGAATTTTGCAATATTGGTTTTCTCTCTTATAATCTGAAACTTTATTTATAGATCTGGTCGTAGGAGCATATGTATATAGGAAGACCAGAGAATATTAAAATAACTGGCTTGGATATCCCCGGAAAGCCGCTCGGCTGCTGGTGGAATGGGAAGAAAGCGTATAAGGCTCCTCGTCGAGTGCTTAGGTACTATAGAGATGAGTTGGATCGCATGGAGGCGGATCAGGTAATCATAATTTAGGTAATTAAATTTGTTTTACAATTTTGAAATACCTTAATCACAATTTTCTTACTATGTTATTTGCGCAGTTTCTGTGGACGCCTTATACAGCAGATCGTCTACAACACTTACCCGCCATCTGTCTCGAAGGAGAGCCGGTTTGGCGGGCTCGATGCCCACTCCTCTGCATTAATGTCGTTGTTATGCATCTCCCGGATAGGGTATTGCGACAGTTTGATAGATTGCAACATATTCCTGTCCCGCCGCCTTCGCCTATGACAGTAGAGGGAGGTGTGCGAGGAGGAAATACGGAGCGTGATTGGAGGGAGCATCATCATCAGTATTTGCTGAGATGGGAGGATAGGCAGCGTAGTATTGCCTTACAGTAAATAGGTGACCACACAGCCACCGACGCTACCAAAGTATATCTACAGTGGTATAAGCGTGTCACCATAAGATATCTTTCTGCTCCTTCCAAAAACTTCCCAAACATCTCGCGGTACAAGCCTAGAGGCCACATGGAACGAGATTTGGTAAGTTGAATTCTTTATATCATATTACTTTTTAACATCCGGCGGTATGAGTCAATACTTATTTTTTATTTCTAATGTAACGACAGGCTCGTGGGTTGCATCTCGTACAAACAATGGTGCAGGAACCATACCCGACTAATGCTGGTCCGGCATCTCAGGCTCGATTTTCAAATGTCGACCAATTAATTGGTGATGTATTTGGTTCATGGTATTTCTCAACATTTATCGCCGGCACCGGAGCCGCAGTATCAGCCGGCACTGGAGCCGCAGTATGAACCGGCACCGCAGCCGCAGTATGACCCGGCACCAGAGGCGCAGCATCAAGGAGATCCAGCGCAGCAGGATCGGTGGTTTGGATCACCATACCGTCAGCAGCAACCCTGGCATACCGGACAGGCGCAACAACACCAGTCTTGGAGATCAGGTTTTGCAGAACAGCCGTCTTGGGGGATAGGTTTTGCGCAACAACAGTACCCTTGAGGGTCAGGATTTGCGCAGCCATGAGGCCAAGGTTTTGTGCAACATCAGCCGCATGAAACCGGGACAGGTTCTTCGCTATAACTGCCCAGTTGGGACACGGATTTAGCGTCCTACGCAAATTTGTTAGGAAGCAACACATATCCGACACTTTTCCCACATTCAGGTTCAGGATTTGTGGATCAACAGCCTGTCCAAGACGCTGCTGAAGACGAAGCTGAAGCAGAAGCAGAACCCGAACCCGAAGCAGCAGAGCAGACGCCGACGCCGACGCCGCCATCTATCCAAGAAACAGATGGTTCCTCCAGTCATCCCAGGAGGTATAGGCTTATGTCAAGCCTTCTCGGATTTCATAAGGGAAAAGGAAAAGGAAAAAAATAGTATTTAAATTTTACAAGCAGATATGATTTTTTCACATTGGAAATTTGACGGATTCATTTTGATATTATAAATTTGACCGTCGAGATAGAAATCGGATAGGAATTTTTGGCATTGTAAATTTTGACGGATTCATTCTGTAAAAAACATTGATATAGTGAAATTTTATTATTTAATTTAAATATTTTTTTCGTCTATTTACTTTTATTTTATAATTAAGAATTATAATTATAATTATAATAATAATAATAATAATAATAATATGATAATTATATAATTAATAATTATAATTAATTATTTAAATAATTAAAAAAAACAAATGGGGCGGGTTCTGGGAACCCGTCCCCTATACAAATGTATAGGGGGCGGATTCCCAGAACCCACCCTCTATACAAAAGTATAGAGGGCGGGTTCCCTATACAAAAGTATAGGGGGCGGGTTCCCAGAACCCGCCCCCTATTCTGGGGGTGGGGGTGGGGCAGTGGGGTGGGGTGCAAACCATCCTATATTACTAATTTTAATTTTTTCTATCCTATTTTAATAATATAATTTTAAAATAATATTATTTCAAAAAAAAACCCAAAAAAATATACGGAAGAAAAATTTCTAGTTTTCAGTATGCAACAAGCTAGCCATATAAATAATATATATCTGTTTCTTGTAAGCTGTAACAATATAAAGAATATTACTTTGCATGCATGGTGCATTATATTAACAATAGAATAGAAAGAATGTTACTTCGCATTGTATGTTCTTTGAGAGAAAACGGTGCTTGCAGTTTCCATGCAAGCAGGCCTGTCAGTGAGTCAGGTCTAGACCCAGATCCAATCCGGGTCCGCTGATAAAATCCGGATCTGGTATAAGTCCTTCTTGACCCGACCCAGACCCCACCCAGACCCATTTAACTACTTAATAAAAGGGTCGGGTCTGGATTTGTTTGGTCCGTACTCGTTTAGAGCCGACCTATATATCTTATATATAATTAATTAATGTAAACTCTAACCTTTATGAAAGTAACATAGTTCTTAATTTCTAATTTTCTCTCGGTGTCTCTCATCTGCATCACTCTTCATTATTTCTCCACCATTGCACCGTTCATACCTCTTCATCCTTGTGATACCATACCTATCTCACCGTTTGCTTCGAGCTTCAAGGATGCATATAAGTTAGATATATTTTTGACTGGAAAAAGTTATTTAATTTTTTATGGGTGTTTTGCTCGTTGTTTCTTCATACTTTTGAAAAGTATTCACAAACTACACACACACGAGAATAACGGAGGAAAGATGTCGTAGGAGGGAATTTCCTCCTATGGCGTCGAAAAAATACAATATGCATCGTGTTTTCTGACGATTGGAACCTATCATCTTCATCGTTATCATCTAAGATATGAGCACACCAAATTTCATGTGATTCTACAACTTTTTCACCGTTGAATTAGTTGGTTCAAAATTAACGGTTTACCGACAATAGAACTTTTTACATTGCTAAATCAACGGTGAAAAAGTTGTAAAATCACATGAAATTTGGTGTATCCACATATTAAATGATAACGATAAAGATGATGGGTTCCGATAGTCGGAAAACACAATGGAGAGTGTATTTTTTTGACGTCATAAAAGAAAATTCCCTCCTATGGTCTCTTTCCTCCATTATTCTCTCTCTCTTTCTATATATATATATATATATAAACTTATTTTGTTTGGTTAAAAATAAAAGGAAAGATGAACTATGAACGAAACTTTTTGATCTCGTATGCATATGCCTACTCATGTGTATCAATGATCCAGCTGCAGAACCCAATAATACATGTAATGATTCTCATGTTATCATTTTTTTCAAGCAGCCATATGAATAGAAACGATTTTTTTTTCCGATGGCAAAAGAATAGCCATTACAGATTTGTGTATGTGTTGGTGTCTATATGGGTTAATTATGGAAAGGGTTTAGAATTAAGAGCAACAAGAAACCAAGCTCTCTCTCAATCTCTAACACATATCTGTACACTACTACAATAAAGGGTTGCACCCATGGATATAGGAATTCAAAGGGACAACTTTTTATTGTCCCTACGGATTAATCCGTAGGGCAGCATAAATAAATTAAAAAATATTAAAATGTAATATTTTATTTGGCCCTACGGAGTCGCAAAAGAAAGCCCTACGGATTAATCCGTAAGGGCAACAAAAGGTTATTTATAAAAAAAATAAAGCTAAGTAATTTTTCACCGTCCCTAAATTTTCACCAACTCCCGCGATCGATCATCCGCCTCCTCCACTCTCTCGTTACCACACTCTCGTCCCCAAAATTTTCCACCGTCGTCACCACTCTCGTCGTCGTTGGCACCACAGTCTTGTCATGAGCTTGTCGACCTCTTTGCCGCCGCCGCCACAGTCTCGTCGAGCTCCATCCCCGGCCTCCTCCATCTCATCGAACTCTTTGCCGCCGGAAAAACTACTGAGGTGAGTTAATTTCCATTTTAAACTTATAATTATGCATTTTCTGTGTTATTGTTATTGATTTTAGGGTTAAGGTTATAACTAGGGCCGGGTTAATTGGGGGTTAATTAGGGTTAGGGTTAATTAGGTAGGGTTAGGGTTAGGGCTCGGTTGATGTTTAGGGTTAGGGGTAGGGTTGAGGTTAATTAGGTAGGGTTAAGATCAGTTTGGGTTAATTAGGTGAAATAGGATTGGTGATGATTAGAGTTAGGGTTAATTAGATTCATTAGGGTTACTTTTGGTTTGGGTTAGGGTTAATTTGGGTTGAGGTTTGGGTGATGATTAGGGTTGGGTTAATTTGGGTTAGGGTTTGGGCTAGGGTTAATTAGGTAAAATAGAGTGTATTTGTGTTAGGGTGTTGATTAGGATTAATTTAGTTTAATTAGCTTAATTTTAGGTTAATTAGGGATAATTTTAGTTAGGGTGATGATTAGGGTTAATTTGGGTTGGTTGGGTTAATTAGGGATAATCTGAGTTAGGGTGATGATTAGGGTTAATTTGGGTTAATTATGTTAGTTTAGGTTAATTAGGGTTAGGGTTTAGGGTGCACTAGTTCTTTCAGTAGGATACTCGATGATAATATAAACGTATAACTTTACCGTAAATTTAAGAAAACTTTACCCTAAACTAAAAACTTCGGACCCTTAAAAACGAAACGTAAACGTAAAATATATTCAAGTTAAATGTTCAAGTTAAAACCAATATATGATACTCAATGATAATATGAAACTTTAATATTCTCATCAATACTCATATATGAAAATCAAAGCGCGATTTAGTCCCCATCTATCGGTTAACATATGTTCGATATTCGTCGTGACACAGAACTATACGAAAGTTGTTAAATATCGGACGGTATAGTTTGGTCCTAACAACTATTGTGTAGTCTATGTGACGAGAAGATTCAATCGTATGATAACCGATAGATTTGTCCAGTATGAAAAAGTTATGAATGTATAAAGGAAACACCTGCATTCACTTGTGTTTTCATTCGTTTCGAGTTATTTTGTCGGTACTTTTTCTCTGGTTCTCCGTGTACAAAGATAGATTAGATGTTCATTTCAACATTGTTTCACAGCATTGAAATGATTATCTATTCTATTACAGTGTACTCGGATAACAGCGGGGAGGTGCTGCCGAAATTTTGTAACAACCCTAATTTTCTTATACACTTTTTCCTATACAAATTTTTTCAAAATATTTTTTTCAAAAATCCACAAAAGGGTATTTAAGCCTGAGCATAAGATTTAGGTAATTATTTTTGTTTTTAATTACAAGCTACAAGAATGAAATAACTCCATTTTTAGTGTACAAGAAATTACTTTAAAATTTAATGTATACTTGGAGTATTTACTCTTGCTGCTATCATTTTAAGTAATTAAATAACACAATAATTACAAGAACCCATTGGTTAAGTCATTACATTGCTAGTCGATGAGCTATAAGTTCGAACCTTGTGTCTTGCAATTATCTCCATAAATGTAATGCCTCACGTCCCAGTACAGATGATATTGTCCGCTTTGGCCGAAATCGCACGTTTTTTCCCTTTAGAGCGAACCGAACCCGACCAGGGGCCACTTCCCAGGAGGTCACCCATCCCAAGACTTCCCTGGCCCGAGCACGCTTAACTACGGAGTTCTCAAGCTCCTGTAGTTCCGATTCACTTAAAAGACGCCTCTGTAATTGAGGGTGGTATCATTATATTTATAATGCAGTTCGGTCCTCTTTCGGAATGTGCTTTAAGGCCCCGATCCCATTGTTCTGAAATGGCTCCCTCACTCAGATCACCAAGATGTCCGCAACAGACCGCACTGAGTGTGGACAGAGCAGATCACCATGTTGTCATAAGACCGCACTACTCTGGGGTATTACATTCCCCCCATCTAAGAACAATGGTTCGTCCTCGAACTAAGACCTACTATTGAGGGACCTGCATGGGCCACCATACAAAACCTGTCACGCCCCGCTTCCCAGTATATGGCGAAGGGGATGCGATGAGTCCCGCTACGTATATACTTAGAAGTACATACGCTAAGCGTAACTAAGCCATATAAAGTAAATCACAAGAGACGAATGATATAGAAATAACAGCAACTTTATTAATAACATTCTTTTGTACAATGCATGAAAAGAAAATACAACTGAAATGAAAAGCGATACCTAAACAGTGGCATAACAGAAAATGAAAATACTGGAAAGAACAAGGTACAATATCTAGAGCTCGGAATTTTCGTGGAACTGCTCCAAATCTTCACCGGTGGGCTCGATCTCAGCTTGGTCCAACGCACCTGACGACATTCAAAGAAGAAAGAAATAGAATGTCGTCAGCGAACAGGTCGCTCGGTAAGTCCCAAAGATAAGGAAGAATTAGAAAGACAGTGCAAGAGTATTTTCTAAAGTATTATATTGTTGAATATTATGGAATATTGAGTTAACGCTGTTGTTTGTAGTTTGGTACAGAAGGATGCCAGTGTGTATGAGGGGGGTCTCTATATGCTAGAGACCAAGGCAAATGGAAAGTACAAGGAACCGTTATGCCACGGTACAACAGCAATAGGATTCAGGTTAGGTGTCTAAATCTGACCACCTCGTGCCACCTTTAACACCTTCCGTACCAATCTATCCCTTAAACCCCGTAGTGTTTTAACAGTATTGTGGTATTATATTGTGTAAGTTGGGTGACTGACCAAACCATGATATCAGTAAACATGTTGTAACTGCATAATCAGGTAAATGGAATAACAGGATAATGGATGTATATCCATGGTTTGATTCAGTCAAAATTGAATAGATTGTTAACTGGATTCTGAGATTCATGTATTCAGATTGAGTTGGAATATAAAGAATATAGATTGACTTAAATCATATTCAAGTCAGAAATAGTCGGACTCTAACCCGAGTCAGACTAAAAGAAAGATAATTTGAAGTTCAATAATTGTTAGGGGCCTTATTGTAATTTATAAAACTTGAGGGGGTTTTATGTAAAAAGTACTATTGTATAGTTTTCAAAATACACCTCAAGTATTTATTATTTGTCTTTATAGTTATAATGAGTGTGAATTTTATTTGTGTTATTCTAGTGAATATATCCTAATAAAAATATCAATTGGTTTATTTAAAATTCATGGTATTTTAATGTAACTTTTAATCTTGTAATTTTAGAAAAAAAATGGAAACTTTATATTATAATAAAATAGGTGTTTAAATGATAATTAAATATATATTAATACAAGAATAATTTTAAATAAATATTTTATTTTCCAAAATCTCATTTTTCTTAAATGTCGTATTTTAAACCTTTCGAGACCGAATGCTCCTTGCGGAGGTCTGAATCTCGCACTACTAGCCCGCGGGTGCACGATGAACCGTACTATCCCTAACGAGTTCCCCAAAGGTGGGTTGTAGTGGCGTTTTGCATAGGTTTAATAATACTATTCATTTAGGAAAACGGTTTTATAAGTAAAAGGTATTTATTTGTAAAAAAATATAGTTTTCCGTATTTTAGTTTCTAGGGTTTTTCTAAGCCAACCATCCTATTTCTAAGATCTAAACGATAAGTCATTAGAAGCCTCAAATCGCCTCTTCACCGCCAATTGCGGCCAGGTAAGTGCCAGGTAAGTTGGAAGGAACCACAGTAGTGGGCCTAATTAAAAACCACTAGCCTAGACACACTTGCCTAGACACCGCAAAGTCAGGTTTAGATAAACGATCGATGTCCATGACATATCGTGTTTTCATTTTAAAAGATTTTATTTAGAATTATGTACCACTTAAAACTTTCAAGAATGGTTTATAAAGATAATGGTATTTTAGTGAAAAGTCTTGTATTTTCGTATTCTATGGTTTGACGTTTATCAATTAGGGTTATATTTGTGTGTGTGCAGAGGTAGGTCATTATCTCGTGACTTATTTTAAGGTTTAATGAAGTTTTAGAGGTTAAATATGATATATTAAACTTGTAGGTATTTAAGTGTAAGAATACGGTATTTGAAAACGTTATCATTTCATGTGTGAAAATTCATTCAAATTAATTTCTACAAGTTTAGTGATCAAGATAAACATATTTAGAAATGAGGGAATTGATTAAACGAAGAAAAATAACCTTCATGGTATTTTTATGAAAATAATACGGTTTTACAAGAAAGCTATCATTTCATGTGAGAAACTTTGTTTAAATTGGTTTTTATGTGATTAATAGTCATCATGTATATGGGTAGGTATTATGGATTAGGTGACAAGTGGAATTTTGTAGAAAAACCGAATCGGAAATCGGTTTGTTCCGATTTCCGTCGAGTTCCAAAAAGTCGTATTTTCTTCTTAAAGAAAAGAGAGATAGAAAAGATGGGACTTACAAGTTTGGACAAGCTAAGGAGGCTAAGGAAAGTGGTGGATGTCGGTGCGTCGAAAACGTCGCGAAGGTTCTAGTACGATCGCCGGAATTTGTCGTCGGATTCGGCAGCGCTTCGCTTCTCGCTCTTTGTACCGAGTTCTCTTGAGAATTTGGGAGAGTAGACTTAGAGTTGTAGGGTGAAATGGTAGAGGGTAGGGGTGTTTATATAGGGCTAGGCTAGGGTTAGAATTTGGATTAAAAAAAATATTAAAAAATATAAAAATTCATTAAAATATCATTAAATTTGGGAGTAAAGGAGGTTTAATGGGAATTTGGTAACTGTTCAGAGAAAATGGAGTATACAGGGGTGAAGACCAAGTCAACATGGAAAATTTCCGTGTTGACGACTCGGCCGACCGGCCGAGTCCGGCAGGCGGCGCCGGCCGATTCGGCCGAACCGCCGGCCGACTTGGCCGAGTTGGGGCCGAGTCGGGGCTCGTTCGGTAGGGTTTCACTTGGGGGGAATTTTGGTATACTTTATTTTTTGTATACAGTATTAATTTTGTGTGTTATGGCTGTTTAACCGTTGACTTCCCAAAAATTTAAAATAAAATGATATACAAATATGTGGGGCATGGGATTCAAACTCTGGTGGCTTGGTTCAGCAGTGCAAGGTATTACCAATGAGCTACAAGCTCCTTCTTGTAATTATTGTGTTATTTAATTACTTAAAATGATAGCAGCAAGAGTAAATACTCCAAGTATACATTAAATTTTAAAGTAATTTCTTGTACACTAAAAATGGAGTTATTTCATTCTTGTAGCTTGTAATTAAAAACAAAAATAATTACCTAAATCTTGTGCTCAGGCTTAAATACCCCTTTGTGGATTTTAAAAAAATATTTTGAAAAAATCCTAACCCTAGTCTAGCCTTATATAAACACCCCTACCCTCTACCATTCCACCCCACAACTCTAAGTCCACTCTCCCAAATTCTCACGAGAACTCGGTACGTTAGAAAAAGAGCGAGAAGCGAAGCGCTGCCGAAACCGACGACAAATTCCGGCGATCGTACTAGAACCTTCGCGACGTTTTCGACGCACCGACATCCATCACTTTCCTTAGTCTCCTTAGCTTGTCCAAACTTGTAAGTCCCATCTTTTCTATCTCTCTTTTCTTTAAGAAGAAAATACGACTTTTTGGAACCCGACGGAAATCGGAATAAACCGATTTCCGATTCGGTTTTTCTACAAAATTCCACTTGTCACCTAATCCATAATACCTAAACATGTTCATGATGACTATTAATCACATAAAAACCAATTTAAACAAATTTTCTCACATGAAATGATAACTTTCTTGTAATATCGTATTCTTTTCATAAAAATACCATAAAGTTTATTTTTCCTCTTCTAATTAATTCCCGTATTCCTAAACATGTTCATCTTGATAAATAAACTTGTAGAAATCAATTTGAATGAGTTTTCACACAAGAAATGATAACGTTTTCAAATACCGTATTCTTACGCTTAAATACCTTCAAGTTTAATATATCATATTTAACCTCTAAACTTCATTAAACCTTAAAATAAGTCACGAGGTAATGACCTACCTCCACACACACACAAATATAACCTTAATTGATATCGTTAAAATTTAGAATACGAAAATACAAGATTTTTCACTAAAATACCATATTCTTTAAAAACCTTTTCTAAAAGTTTTAAGTTGTACACAATTCTAAAACAAAATCTTTTAAAATGGAACACGATATGTCATGGACATCGATCGTTTATCTAAACCTGACTTTGCGGTGTCTAGGCAAGTGTGTCTAGGCTAGTGGTTTTTAATTAGGCTCACCACTGTGGTTTCTTCCCACTTATCGGGCACTTACCTGGCCGCAATTGACGGTGAAGAGGCGATTTGAGGCTTCTAATGACTTATCGTTTAGACCTTAGAAATAGGCTAGTTGGCTTAGGAAACCCTAGAAACTAAAATACGGAAAACTATACCCTTTTGCAAATAAATACCTTATACTTATAAAACCGTTTTTCTAAATGAATAGTATTTGTTAAAGCTGTGCAAAGCGCCACTACAACCCACCTTTGGGGAACCCGTTAGGGATAGTACGGTTCATCGTGCACCCGCGGGCTAGTAGTGCGAGATTCAGACCTCCGCAAGGAGCATTCGGTCTCGAAAGGTTTAAAATACGGCATTTAAGAAAAATGAGATTTTGGGGAAATAAAATAGTTATTTAAAATTATTCTTGTATTAAATAATATTTAATTATCATTTAAACACCTATTTTATTATAATATAAAGTTTCCACTTTTTTCTAAAATTACAAGATTAAAATTTACATTAAAATACCATGAATTTTAAATAAATCAATTGATACTTTTATTAGGATATATTCACTAGAATAACACAAATAAAATTCATACTCATTATAACTATAAAGACGAATAATAAATACTTGAGGTGTATTTTGAAAACTATACAAAAGTACTTTTTACATAAAACCCCCTCAAGTTTTATAAATTACAATAAGGCCACTAACAATTATTGAACTTCAAACTATCTTTCTTTTAGTCTGACTCGGGTTAGAGTCTGACTATTTCTGACTTGAATATGATTCAAGTCAATCTATATCCTTTATATTCCAACTCAATATGAATATATGAATCCCTGAATCCAGTTAACAATCTATTCAATTTTGACTGAATCAAACCATGGATATACATCCATTATCCTGTTATTCTATTTACCTGATTATGCAGTTACAACATGTTTACTGATATCATGGTTTTGGTCGGTCACCCAACTTACACAATATAATACCACAATACTATTAAAACACTACGGGGTTTATGGGGTAGATTGGTACGGAAGGTGTTAAAGGTGGCACGAGGTGGTCAGAATAAGACACCTAACCTGAATCCTATTGCTGTTGTACCGTGGCATAACGGTTCCTTGTACTTTCCATTTGCCTTGGTCTCTAGCATATAGAGACCCCCCTTGTATACACTGGTATCCTTCTGTACCAAGCTACAAACAACAGCGTTAACTCAATATTCCAAAATATTCAACAATATAATACTTTAGAAAATACTTTTACACTGTCTTTCTAATTCTTCCTTATCTTTGGGACTTACCGAGCGACCTGTTCGCTGACGAAATTCTATTTCTTTCTTCTTTGAATGTCGTCAGGTGCGTTGGACCAAGCTGAGATCAAGCCCACCGGTGAAGATTTGGAGCAGTTCCACGAAGATCCCGAGCTCTAGATATTGTACCTTGTTCTTTCCAGTATTTTCATTTCCTGTTATGCCACCGGATAGTCTTCTTCCAAATCTTAGGCTGGTGCCGAACGGTGGGGAACGAAGAAAACCAATTAGCATAACGATGGTGTGCAGAAGTTATTAAGTTAAGACAAAGCAAGGGATTAGTAAGAGGGCAAAGTAAATTGCGACTGCTATTCACGACCATACCAAGTATTTCTTCGCCAATCCTAAATCACCTTTGTATTTCTCCAGAACACTCCGTATCACTACGAAGATCCAGAGTTTATTGGATACTCCATCGTATGGTTATATACGAACTCGAAAGGAACTTGTTCCAGTTCGGGGATGGATTCTGGTTCAGGAGAAATAGGAATAAGGTTTATTCGGTTGTCTTTTATCTTCACCTTCTCTCGCATTGCGAGTGTTCCTAGGATTAGGACAATACACCCATTATGCTTATTGGATAGTCTTCTTCCAAACTATAGGCTGGTGCCGAACGGTAGGGAAGGAAGAAAACCATTTGGCCTAAAGGGGTGTGCAGAAGATAATGACTAAAGACATAAAAAGGGATTTGGAGAGGTGACAAAGAATTACACGGTCATAGTTGTGAATCTGGATAATGGAAGAGGCATTACTAGGAATACCAGGATACCCCTACGAAACATTTTAATATTTCAGTTTCACTGTGTACTGTTAAAGGAAAACTGATTTCCCAATTAGACACTTTCTCCAGGGTATGTATTTACCAGGTATGATTCTCACATCTGTATGATTTTACAGATGATGAGTGGGAGTAAGTTATTGGGAATTGGATGATCATCCTCACTATATCGGGATTCGTTGTAATCGGTGATATTTGAGGAAATCACCTAGGCTGTTTGCCGGTCGACAAATATTTGGTTTTGAATATCCGCTGTCATGCACCAATTTCAAATTGATATATCTGTACGTCTATTTTTATAGAGTGAGATATACCCTTTTGATATTATGTCTATGACATTTACTTATATCAGTGGATGGTTAGGTAAGGAGCACGAAACAGCGGTGTAATTCTTCATAACTACAGTACAGTTTTCAACCCGCGACACAGGGATTGAGTCATTAGACTCAAGGGACTTATACAGAGTATTATATGTTATCCAGTGTCCATCAGGACGGAGGGGTTGGTCCTCGTACTATGTTCGGTTTACTTATGACTTCTCTAGTTTTTAGACAGGTGTTTCGTGGAAACACAGGGTCCGAATTTTGAGAAGTTATAGGTATATAAATAAAGTAGAGAACCGGATATTGCAAGTATCGGGATTCTTCAAAGTGATCGAAGATGTAGATACTTGTGTATGGTATTCAGTTGATAGTAATGATTAAGAGAACTTGCTTCTCTTTCAGGTTACTCATAATTGGAAGCATTCCTAAGTTGAGTAACGCTGATCGGCCTCCTTCCATTTAGTTGACATGCACTGGAGACAGCTGCATGATTTGAATCTGGTTCAATTAAATCAATGCCTCTGGTTCTATATTGGATATAGAACAGTTCATATCTTAACGATGTTAAGGTACGGGGAGTTGTCCGGCTTATGATTAAAACCAGACACTGGACAACTCAAGGCATATTTCTGTAATGGCTGTTTGTGGGTTGACCCAGGCTATGACGTGGGTTTACTTTCTACCATCTGGAAGATCAATAGTGATATTGTTCTAGACTCGCCGCAGTTTTATTAAAAATAGATTTTTTTCAGAAAACAGTAGTGGGAGTATGGTAGAACTGGAAGTGATTCCAGAACCACAAACGATTACTGAAGATTTGATAGGAACCTAAAGATTCAATCTGATTTGACATTCCATTGGCCACTCCGCAGATAAGGTGGGTAACTTCAGGCACCCGAGAGGTACTCCGGTAGCCTCAAGGACGGTGATAGGGAAGTTCTTGTTTACCCAGACTTGCCATTGCTGTTGTTCCAGCCTTCGAGACTCGGCAGGAGGATGAGTATAGCGTCGTTCTAAACTGGCTTTAGAAGTGTACGTCTATGTGACTCTGCCAGAGGGTTGTCGTGGTCAGTGGAAGCAGCGGAAGCATTTGTAGACAGGTAGCTTATGTCTATTTATAGACTAAAGCAGATATAGCGGAGTTAGATCATCTATTTTTGACGTGACAGTCATAGGTTTGACTTCATCAGAATAGGGGATGGATCTGTTAAGAAGATAGTAGTAGGGTGTGATGTCCTGGTATTTGGATGACATACACAGAGTAGGAAGTGATATTCCTATACTACAATCGGTTATACTTTGGTCGTCACACAGTGGTTTCTCCACATGGGACTTGGACATTATATCAAACATACTGGTTACTAGATCTATGGATTTAGATCTAGATTTGGGTGGTTTCCCAATCAGGGTACTTAGACAGCATTCTAAGAATATTTAGAATGGACGACTCCTGGCACGGTAGTGTACCTGCAGGTGATGGAGTCACCCTCTCTAAAGGTGTCTTACAGACTAAAGGGGAGAGGGATGTGCATGATTGGCATATCACTTGCTCAGGCAATTGAGTCAATAATGAGATGTCAAGTACCACACCGGATATTGTTCTTGCACCAGATGCAATAAATTGGCATTGATCCAATCCTGGAGAAACAGTCGGAAGCAGCTTTAGAACATAAGTGGATGTTCTAGGGATATGATAACGACAGCCTCATTCGGGAGACAGTTATCATTCCAGGCTTCCAAGGTGACCTGGACGACAAGGAGGTTGTCAGAGTTATAGTTTTCCTTCTGACGAGGGGCAGTATTTTGGACAGGTGGTCCAAGGCAATACTGAGGGAGGCATGGCGCAGGATACTGATTAAGTTCAGTTGACGATACAGTCTAAGAAGTTTGGATTTGGAGTTCATTTATGAGCTAGGTCCCATCAGACATCCAGACACATTCTAAGACAGGTATTGCTCATTTCGGGAGATGGCTTTCTCCGCGAACTTGAGATATAGAGAGACATAGAAAGAAATATCCAGGCGGAACCACTCACTGAGGCTATTCCTCGAACGCAATAGTTTCGCAAGCGAGCTTTGTGAGACTGACTAGTAGAGGAGTTGGGTGTTCGGTATCATACGGGCTGTGAGTATGCGACATCGCAGTAATTAGCCTTGAGTGCAAGTGGGAGATTGTTGGAGATAGCGCCCTCAGAGTCAATTATTGGATCACAGGCACGTGATTACAATGATTGAGGGAGGACCTATCCCTGTAGGACAGTCTTACTCGAGATAATAGTATGCTATCTGGTTTACCTTTATCATCGTGTACTGCTTTAGGTGACCTGACATGTCACTATTACACGTTGATAGAGCCCCTAGGATTCTTGCTTGACCACCAGCAGTATGAGGGCGATCATATAAGTGGGAGCCGGGGTCTATAAGCGCATCCTTAAAAGGTCCCTAGTCGTGGGAGTTTCGAGACAGGGCATCGATACTCCAGAGAGACTAGTGTGTATATTCGAGACCCCGACGAGGGGCGGTGGCCGGTCTCTCAAGCCACTGGTGTCAGTTGGATCACCTAAGATGTATACATGTGCTCATTGGGTTATGAGTACACCGGACAGGACTTGCCGGGAACATGCTAGTTGGTCTTATACCTGACGTTAGATGGCAGTTCCCTGGTGACATGTGTACAGGTTAGTTCATCGACCTGGGGATCGTCATTTGTCTCGTGTGAGTTCCCACTATACTTTGATTACTACCCTACCACGCTCAAAGGAGACGTGCAAACAGGTTTTAGTTGGGTACAGTCCCGAGCCACATGGAGGCAGTGAGCGGATCTTCAGGGGTTCGTCTCTCCCGGTATTGGGGGTGAGGTCGCGCTGTGTCTAGGAGAGCCATTACACGAAGCCCTCGGCCGAGGCAGGAGATTTACTGGTAGGTATTCCAGTAGTATCTCAGGGTGTTCTGGGCTACACTCCGACACGACTTGTACCGCTTTTGGGGGTCTGACTTTTACCAACCCCCTAGGCCCGCCATACGATGCTCATAGACGAACGGACCGGACTGTACGGATATTGTCACTGACAGGCTCAGTAGGGTGTCATGATGAGTTCGCTCATCGACGTCCCTTTTGGTCAATACCTGGTAGCCCGTTACGTATTGGCTTATACCTCTGACGTGCTAGTGGTTAAATCCACAGCCATAGTATTGACGAGTCTTTAGAGTCCCCCACATTCAGTTACTCTTGTTTCGGTAGAGGCCGTATGGAGATATGGCACGGTTCGATCAGGTACGTGCGGTATTGCACGGATCAGGATCGGACGGTATGTACTAGAGGCCGTATGGATACATGGCAGGGTTCGATCAGATACGTGCGGTATTGCACGGATCAGGATCGAACGGATAATACTAGCTGGCTTTGGTTTAAGCCGGATCCTAGTATAGTACAGTGTAGATGTTGTCTCATTGCATTTGTATTCGGTTGGAATACAGATGCGGGTGTGTATACACAGTAGCGGGGTTTTCCTGTAATTTATTACGGGACTAGTTTTCTGGAGTTGCCAGTTTGCTTTCCGTTTCGGCCATATTTCTTTGTATCCTTCATTGGCCGAAGATTGGTGGAGGAGGGCTTATTTGCATTTGTGCAAATAAGCATTTTGGAAGGGGGTCTTTGCATATTGTTGTATCATGATAGTTTTTCTTTGACCTTGACTTCTATCTTCATCATGGCTTGACTTTTGTAGGACATGATTGTTGATGATGATGAAGGGTGAGGTTGGTGGAGTGTTGGTGTTTCTTTGTGATCATTTCTTCATATGATAACCATTCCTATCTCTCTTGGATCATTAGTGAGTGTGGCTCCATGATTCATTGACCTCACTCTCATTCTCACTCTCCCCTCACTTTGCATGGCCGGCCATTCCCTCTTGGGGCTGTCCAAATTTTGGATGTGGGAATTGTTGTTGTTTTCATGCCACAAAATTCCTATGTTCATCAAAAATTCCACCAGTTCAATCCCTCCACAAAAGGCAACATCCTAAACCCCAAATGAGACATGAGCACTACACATTCTACAGCAAATCTTGGGCACGTCGACTCGCCAGCTTCGTGCCCGAGTTGCCTCGGTATAGAGGTGGGAGCCCGTAAAAGATGCAGACGACGTGGTGCCCTTCCGGCGAGGAGGTGGAGACTGGACATTCCGCGGGAGATCGGGACGACGGCGAGAAGACCGGAGGACACGGATCGCTCGGTATATCTCTCTTCCCATCTTGTAGTTAGCTAGGACTAGTTTAATGGCACGATCCGGGTTTTAGTGCGCGGTGGTGCCGGTTTAAAAAATTAAGGTTAACCATCGCTTCCGCATTTGGCCTCGGGATGGAGGCCGGGGCGCCGCCGTGCACTTACAGTGGTATCAGAGCATCGCCATTAACTTAGTCTAGCTTTGTCTAATGTGTTTTACATTTCTGATCGAACAATTTTCTAAAAACCGTATTTTTCTTCACATCAGTTTTTGTCGAAATTTTTTTGAAGTCCAAAAATTTTTCATGTTGTTTCAGAATGATGTGTAGGAAATTCTAAGAGTTCTGTGAAAATTTGGGCTCGTGAACAGTCCAAACCACCGCGGAACCGCGGCCAGACCCATGCTTGGGCCGCGGTTCCGCCGCGACTTTAACTGTTCCGTCCCCCAAACTTTTGCAGAATGTTCCTGAGTTGAAAATGTGGTTTCTGGAATGTTGTTTTTGGGCCCAGAATTTCTTGATGTGCTACAGTAGTACTTGGGGGCCCACTTGGTAAAATTTGATCGATCAGATATTTTAAACACATTAGTTCACAGTATTTACATTATATCTGCGACCGTGAATGGCACTTGATCGGTAAATCCTGTCTAACTGCTATAGCCCTGTTAGACGGATTTGCGAACGTGACATTCACGTTGATGTTTTGTGTTATTCTGTGATGTTGCGGATTGGTCGTGGGGGAAAGCCTGGTTGCAGTGGTAGTACAGTTTTGTTGTATTATGTACATTTGATATTGCGGGGCGAGCGTCCGACATGTGGACTGCCGTCACTTCCTGTTTGTATTATTATTTTGGGGCACGACCAGGTTGCGGTCGATGTACCCGTTGTATGTATATTTTACTTTCTGTACTAGGATTACCCCAAGGTGGGGTGCACGGATAGCCGGATTCTAGAAGGCAACAAGCCCGCATCTCATGGCATTGGGACGGAGGGGGCTTCACTCTAGAATTGGCGGGCTATTCGCCGCACTCGTAGGGGGTACAGGTTGACCCAGGAGGGGTGCCCAAGTTATCGGATTCCGTGAAGTGCTGGGTGGTCCATTCACGTTGCTGAAGGGGGCTGCCTCGCTTCAGGTTTTGGCGGGTAACTTGCCGCGCCCGTAGGGGTCTAGGATTTCATTGCGCAGGCTATCCACATGACCAGGGGAACGTCGGGTTTCAGTAGTGGCTCTGTGAAACCCGGGGATCCCAGATATCTGTATTGATCTGTGATGCTGTACATTTCTGTGATGTTGCATTTTTCACGCCTTGAGCGAATATAATATATTGGTATATATATTAGTGGATGTTGTATATGTTTTGCATCCGCGCTAGTCCAGTCCCCGCTCTGTCGTTAGTTAGCTAACCTAACGGGTAATGACGGGACCCAGTGGCGAATGCGGATGGCATATACGTACATCAGTATATTTTCGTTCTTTGTGGTGTGATCAATTGATGGGACCGCGTTGATTCGGATCAATGCAAGTTAAAAACAAACCTAATCTGATGTTGTTGGAACATTTTTTCAAAAAGTTGTTATTGTAAGGACGTTCACTTTTGTTTTGCATCGTGGTATTCAGTTGGAATATCCTGTTCCTCAGTTGACAAGGCAAGGGCCGAGATCCCTTCACCGGGAGTGACCCCTTGGACAAAAGTTTGCGTCAAGGCAATGACTTCACTATAGCCTGTAGGGTTCCTAGGCACCCTAATGAGGTCACACAAGGCATCAACCATGCCAATTTCTAAAGTTAGCGGTGCCGAGAAACCCGACTACGGATCGTTGGCTAGAAAACTAGGCGAAAAGAAAACTAGTTAACAACTTAACTATAAAGAATACGGAAATACAACCTTTGTAGATCCGGTGCTCCACCTCCATAGCTCCGCAACGAAGTCCCCTCGCTGTCCAAATGAGTTCCCAGGCTCTAGCGTCGGCTTCGTCGGAGAATGGACGGGCTAGGTCATCGATGTCCATGCCGAAGATGATCTACGTCGAGGCATCGCTAAATCAAGCTCCGACTTCACCAAGTCAAGAAACTTGTGAAGAAAACACACTCTACTACTTGGCAAGAGGTAGAGGATGAGAAAATAGGAAGTGGGTTCAATTTAGAATTGGATTTCTCACTCTTTATCATCAATTACCATTGATGACCTCAAGCTTCTTCAAAGAAGAAGATGAAGAAGAAGAAGAAGAAAGTTATGATAAGTTATTCAAAAAATGGAAAATAAAAGGAATGTTTATCATAATCTAACCATGGTAATGTGTAGGGAATTAACCAAAGTTAGTTGAATGGTTAGGGTTAAGAATGAGATAAGAATGGTGGACTTTGGTCAAAGCTTCATGAAGCTTCAACTAAACTACAAATAAAGCCACCATTCTTTCTCTTTATTCTTATTTATTTCAAAATGAATAAATGAAATAAATAAATGAGAAAAGGAAATGAAACCCTAACCACTTAAGTAACCATGGTTTAATTCTTTACACAAACCCGAACCAGCATGCATCATCAAACATGATACAATCTTGTGTACAAAAGTATATCACATATACAATGTGCATAAAAAGTGAGAAAATCCATTTAAAGTGAACCAATACTAGTTAATGCAAAGTAATATATCAAATATATAATTATGTATTAAATCATTAAATCAACACTTGATTCAATGATCCGGTCATGTCGCACACAACCGACTAGTATACAATGTATCGATTTATCGAATCAATACTTGATTCGATAACTAGGTTATATCGCATAAAACCAATCGATACATTCATCGCGAGAATAGAATACGGTATCACATACACGCATTATTCTCGGTCCCGCACATATCTCATATGCGCTCCTATTTCGTTTCGCTTGAGCCAGGAAATCTCTGTGTAGGACTCTAAAGACTCGTCAATACGCCGGCAGCAGATGATGATCATATCAAGCACCCACAAGCCGCAAGCGGTCTGCTAAACGTAACGGCCATCCGGGTATTGAGCGATCAGAAGATCGACGAGCAAGCCCGCTCACACTCCTGTGAATCCAACCAGTAACACTACCGTACAGTCCGGTCTGTTCGTCTGATATGTCGCATATCTAGCCTAGGGGTGGTAAACGTCAGACCCCAATAGCTCGATAAGTCGTGTCGATATGAGGCTTATAACGGGTCGAGAAACTACTGGTAACACTTACTAGCAATTCTTTGATCAGCCCTGGCCAGGGACTTCCTGTTATAGCCAATCGAACACTGTGCAACATCAACTCCCTATACCGGGAGAGACGAATCCCCTCCTATCGCTCATTGCCTCCATGTGACTCGGGACTGTACCCAAAAACCACCGTTTTGCACGCCCTCTTGGACGTGGTAAGATGGAAATCAAAGCACAGTGGGAACCACACAAGACTCTATGACGATCTCGGGTCAACAGACTACTCTGTACCAGTGTCACCAGAGAACTGCCATCTGACGTAAGGTATAATACCATCTGGGAGTTCTCGGCGAGTCCGTCCAGTGTACCCAGTCTCTACTGAGCACCCGTATATCATCTCTGATGTCAAACACCAATGGATATGGGATCATCCATCGCCCATCTGTATGGGTCGAGAAGGTATTCGCTAGTCTACTCTGGTATATCGATGCCCCGTCTCGATACACCCACGACTAGGGACTTTGAAGGATGTACTTATGGACTACCATGTCCCCACTAGTATGATCCGCATCATAGTCCAGGTAGTCAAGTACAGATCCTAAGGGCTTTACCAACATGTAACAGAGAGACAATCAGTATACACATTAAGGTAAAGATTAACCAGATAGCATACTATCATGTCGAGCAAGAAAGTCCTCCCTATATATGTCCCAGCATCCACTACAATATACATCCTATGTACAGTAATGGCCTCTAGGGCATACATATAACTAACAATCTCCCACTTGCACTAGGGCCATCTGTAGCAGTGGTTGTAGTATCTCATACTCAACCATCCCATAAAAATCTCTCTCTGGGAACAGGCCTTTGTGAGTGGATCCGCTGTGTTGTCCTCTGAATCTACTCTCCTTATCTCGATCACCCTGGAGATCAACTATCTCCATGATCAGGCGATGCTGCCTTAGAATAAGTCTGGATCCCTGATGGGACCGGCGTTCCTCGGCATGAGCCACAACTCCATTGTCTCACAATGGTAGGAACGTAGTTCATCTCATGAACTAATATACACCTAAACATCCTCTTTGGTAGCATCTTAAGTAGCGATGTATCCTGCCTTTATCGTCTAGTATGTCACGGTATCTAGCTTGGAACTCTTCCAACATACCGTCCCTTTACTGAGGGTAAAGACAATGCCTGCGACTGACATTCAGTCGTCTTTATCACCCTGGAACCCTTCCAGTGATTCTCCCCAGGATCGATTAATACCATCTCACTACAGCTAGTGAGTATCCTAACATCCAATTAGATCTATCTCATAGATCCAAAATTCAGGATTTAGGAGGTGTCATTTTGATCCTTCACGGAGAATCATTGTGATAAACGGAGATTGATCGAGCGTAGCATAAGAAACTCCTTTCTTATCAAGAGTATGTCATCCACGTACTCTACGAGGATCGTCACCATACTCCCTACTACCCTTTTTGTTTATACAAGGTTCATCTACCATTTTGATGATGTCAACTTCTTTGACTAATCCATCAAAACAGATGTTCCAACTCCGCGATGCCTTCTTTATCCTATATAAAGCATCTTGCACACGTTTCCGCTGCTCCCACTGTTTACGAAGCCCTCTGGCTGTGTACTTATAGACGCACTCTTCTAAAACATCATTTAGAAAAGCAGTCATGACACCCAACCACCAGATATCGTAGTCATGGTATGTAGCCGTGACAAGTAGGATCTGGATGGACTTAAGCATAGCTACTTGAAAAAGGTTTTATCATTATCCACACCTGGTCAATGATGCACACTTTTAACAAGTCTAGCTTTGAAAGTCTCAACTTTTCGATGTACACCAAGTAATCTTCTCAAGATATACTTTCTCCTGATGGGGATTTAACCCTTCAGATATAGCAACCAAAGTCCATACTTTGTTGGTGTACATGGATTCCATCTCAGATCACTAAGCATCCAGCCATTCTTACAGAGTCACACTCCTGATGGCCAGCTCGGAACTAGTTGGGTCATCATCTCATGATGCAATCCTCGCTCCCACTGTCATAGAGAAACCGAAGTATCTCTCAGGTGGGTGAGGAACCCTACTAGATCGGCGGAGAGGCTGAGGTTCGTTGGTATCTACTGAATCCCTTGGTTCTATCAAATCATCTGCTGTAGTTCGTATAGCTGGAACTTTTCCAGTTCTACATTACAGACCTTGCCTCGAGCTTGTCCGGATTTTGCTTTCAGACATAGGCCGGACAACCCTAAATCTTAACTAACTTAAGAAATGGGCTCTTCCTTTTCCATATCACATATGAAGTGGTAGGCAACTGATTTGATTGGAACCCTATTCAATAGGTATGCAACTTCGTAAGCGCATAACTCCCAAAAGGAAAAAGGTAACTCAGTATTACTCATCATAGAGCATACCATATCAAATAGGGTGTATCTGCTCCGCCCCGATATACCATCGTGCTATGGTGTATACGGAGGAGTAATGCTGAGAGAGAATCTCATTCTCCTTTAGAATAGTCCTGGAATTCCGTGCTCAAGTATTCTCCTTCTTGATCTCATCAAAGGACATAATACTTATACCCGTATTTTGGTTCTCTACTTCTCGCTTATATTCTGTGAATATCTCAAAAGGCTTGGACTCATGTTTCAACAGGAACATATGTCTGAAGTTTGAGAGATTATCAGAGAATGTAATGAAGTACAAAGAACCTGTCCTGGCATGTGTAGACAGGGGACCTTACATACATCAACATGTATCATCCCAAGAGTTTACTAACTCTTTCTCTGTTTCCAGTAAACGGAGCTATGGTCATCTTATCTTTGTGACATGACTGGCGAGTTTCACAAGATGTAAGTTCAAACTAATTTAAATATGCATCTTTATGTAACTCTAGCCAGTCGGGTCGCATTGATCTGACCTAGTCTACAATACCTTAAGAAGGATCCGTTCATTTCGGAACTCTTCCTCTTATGTGTGTTCCATATACTAAGAACTGTAGTTTGATTTAGAACGTCAATGCTTTTAGATAACGTGCCTGAACCGATCAACTTTTGATATAGGAAATGTTCAAAACATTATCCAACAACACAAAATTATATCCTTTCTTTACTAATAAAGAGACTGATATGATTTGGTGTATCAGGTTCGGTATCTAATAACATTCGTTCAGAATCAATGTATTGGTATACAGGGTGACAGTGACCAACAGACTTGGCTGCAACTCTTGCCCCGTTTTCTGCCTCATGAAACTTATCACCCGTTCTCAGTTCTCTACCTATCTGTAGCCCTATGTAACAGATTACATATCTGGGATCCTGATCTGGTATCACATACCCAGGACGTAGAGGATACAGAGAAACAGTTCTTTGTAATGAACACACCCGAAGATGATGCATCAGCATGCACTCTCTTCGTTTGGGCGGCACGGGAATTCTGGTAATCCCCAATTTCCTGCTCGGTCTTATAACAATTATAAGTTGGAGCGGGACCAACGTTCCCCAGCTCAGTATAACAAGCGGGTTCGGTCAATATTCCGTATTATTATCTTGATTAAGGCGTGATATGGTCGCTACCTGGAGAGAGAGAGAAGAAAACACTCAGCGTGCGCTCTTGCAAGAATAGATTGGTTATTATTTTATCTAATCAGGATGGCTCCCACAGCTTTTTATCAAATCTTCCTTCAAACCCTAAAAGGAAAGACTAGCCGGGATTAATTACACACTACAGGTTCACCAATCTTTCAGCCAGGCCAGTGTCGGTACTTTGAGGGAAGTCCCCCGTGCTTTCGCACGAACCTAATTAATGTAAACCTCGTTTTCCCAGAGGCGTAACCCCGTTGACACCTTTCTAGACACCTACTTGATCGGCTAATTGTAATGTATAAAACTCTCCCAGGAGTAACACTTACTCGCAGCGGGTATCGGGATCCAACTATCTCATAGAAGGTATGCAATCTCATTGCAAATTTCAACACTTGAAATTCCCGATAATATTTTGCCCCTAACGTGCTATGACCTTGACGAAAGCCAACAAACCATAGCCCGCTAGTCAAGTTCAGCTCGTACATTTCTTGATTGAATTAAACCCACCAGCACGACCCTTGACGAAAGCCAACAAAGCCGCACGACTACCCTAATCCAATCGCATCGTATGCTGGCAGATAAGCAGCATATAGCTACCGCACACTGCACCTTGATGAAAGCCAACAAATACAGCACGAATACTATATACAACTTATCTGAAATGACGGAGGGCTACGACAGGTTTTTCTGAAAACCTATTGCGTAATGAACTTGATATCGTTGTAGAATCAAATGATTTTAAAATGGAGTGTTTTTGAGGCTTTTCTGGTTTTGCTAAAGGAGTCACTCCCGGTGAAGGGATCGTCGGTCCTTTCCTCGTCGAATGAGGTGCGGGATATATCATATATATCACTGTGCAAAGCAAAAACTCTTAAAAGCAATCAAAAGACAAACCGAGTGTGTAGCATCTGCCAGTTATTGCTAAAGGAGTCACTCCCGGTGAAGGGATCTCGGTCCTTTCCTCATCGAATAAGGTGCAGGATATATCGTATATACCGCTGTGCAAAGCAAGAACTGTAGCTACCTGTTTTGTTTTGAAATTCGATTCTACAACATCTTAGGTTTCTTTTTATTTCATTAATCACATTAATGAAGTCCCATCATTTAAATACCTAAACATCACAGATAAATACGACGTACACTTATGCCATCCGCATTCGCCTCGATGTCCCCTCGTGCACCGTTAGGTTAGGCAACTAACGGCAGAGCGGGGCAGGGCTAGCGCGGGTGTAAAACATAAGTAACGCCTATATAATATATCATATATACTATATACTGTATCTATCACAGAACATCACATGATCACATCACAGATATCGCAGCAGAAGAATCATATGAAATATTGGATATACTAGGACGTCCGTGTTTTCAATACGAGCCAGTATAAAACACGGATTCCACGGTCGTGATGAATAGCCAAACCCACACCCCTAGACCCCTACGAGAGCGGCAAGCAAGCCTACCAATTCTAGAGTTAGGAGACCCGGACTCGACTCCTCGAGTTGGTCTCCCACTGGACTCCAGAACCCGGTTATTTGTGTCCTCATCCTTGGGTCTATCCTAGTGAGGAAAAGTAAATAATATACAAACGGTGACAACTTCCGCAACCTGGAAGTGCCCCAATAAAAGAATATTACATACAAGTTTTTACATGAATGAAAATGAAAAACACTCATCTCACATAAAAACCCCCGGCTATTCAAACACGACGATCCAATATAACATATCCAGCAACACATAACATCACATGTCATCAACGTAAGTAAATATGCGCATCCCAATTGTCGTTGACATATAGCAACGAAACCGGCGATATCACATATTACACTTACGGTCACAGAAAAGAAAGTGTAAAACTACAACAGTTGGAATCCGCAACCACCTCAGACATCGCATGCCTGACCAAATGAATTACTTAGACATCGCATGCCTAACAATTATAAACCCCGCATTTTAGTCTCAAAATCGAAAACTCTTTTCAATATCAAGTCGGGCAATTCAACAAGATTCCCGACATCCTGATCGAATACTCGTCGCAAACTTTAGTGGACGGCTGCACCCCCGATACCGTCGACGAAGTGCACCAAGGCGGAACACGGCTACCGCGAGCACCCGAACGGATGCCTTCGGCGACGGGGTTCTCCTACAGTCACTTGGTCGGGGCTATGGAGTGAGGCTGTCTCTTAAGTTTACCCGGCGAGTATCCGCGTACGCTACGTGATTGCGACGGACTTTTGATCACATCAAAATTCCGTGGCAACCGATCAAGTGAGACTAAACTGCTATGTTTATAACATTCATTTAGTTATCTCATAACTATTGTGAATTCCAATTATTGTATCCCATTCCAGATAAACAGAAAATGTTAAACTTTCCGATCGAACAATCGAACACCCAAGTTTTCCCGATACAGATCAACACATGAAACAAGTCTAACAACATTTTGTTCGTGCCTCGGTACCAACGGTCCAGCCGTAGAAGGGTCAAACCAACGCCTCACATGTGGCACGCCGTACTGCCCCAAACCCGAAGGTTCAAAGGGCAGTTCAAGACGGTCACATAATCGAGTTAAGGTTTGTTGTCTTCTAGAGGGTCCATCGCGTTACTTGCACTACTTAGAACGTCGTTAAACTACGGAAAAATCCAACTCTTGGAAATTTCCCGACAGGGGAAAAATTGGGTATTTATATCCGGTCGAACTTTTTAACATATTCTAAAATTTATCCGGAAAGCCAAATAGACAAAATTTGATACCCCGATCGAAACACCGAATCCCCAAAACAACTCCAGAAAATTCAACTCTTGAATAAATTTTAAAAATACCCAGAAAATCCAGCATAATATAATAGGAGTTACTGTGCAAACAGTGTACGATGACGTCATCATTCCGCCGCGGTTTGTACTGTTCATCAGTAAATTTTTGCGTCGTAATTCTTAAAATTCCCTGCTGAATTTTTTAAGCATTTTTAATCTGGAAAAATCCACGTTTTCAGAAAAAGTACAGAGAGCAATTTGTATTGGGGTTTTCGGGTTCGTTCGGAATTCAAACGTCGTCTATATTTCGCCTAAGGCTCTAGCTAGGCTCTGATACCACTGTAGGGTTCCTAGGCACCCTAATAAGGTCACACAAGGCATCAACCATGCCAATTTCTAAAGTTAGCGGTGCCGAGAAACCCGACTACGGATCGTTGGCTAGAAAACTAGGCGAAAAGAAAACTAGTTAACAACTTAACTATAAAGAATACGGAAATACAACCTTTGTAGATCCGGTGCTCCACCTCCATAGCTCCGCAACGAAGTCCCCTCGCTGTCCAAATGAGTTCCCGGGCTCTAGCGTCGGCTTCGTCGGAGAATGGACGGGCTAGGTCATCGATGTCCATGTCGAAGATGATCTACGTCGAGGCATCGCTAAATCAAGCTCCGACTTCACCAAGTCAAGAAACTTGTGAAGAAAACACACTCTACTACTTGGCAAGAGGTAGAGGATGAGAAAATAGGAAGTGGGTTCAATTTAGAATTGGATTTCTCACTCTTTATCATCAATCACCATTGATGACCTCAAGCTTCTTCGAAGAAGAAGATGAAGAAGAAGAAGAAGAAAGTTATGATAAGTTATTCCAAAAATGGAAAATAAAAGGAATGTTTATCATAATCTAACCATGGTAATGTGTAGAGAATTAACCAAAGTTAGTTGAATGGTTAGGGTTAAGAATGAGATAAGAATGGTGGACTTTGGTCAAAGCTTCATGAAGCTTCAACTAAACTACAAATAAAGCCACCATTCTTTTCTTTATTCTTATTTATTTCAAAATGAATAAATGAAATGAATAAATGAAATAAATGAGAAAAGGAAATGAAACCCTAACCACTTAAGTAACCATGGTTTAATTCTTTACACAAACCCGAACTAGCATGCATCATCAAACATGATACAATCTTGTGTACAAAAGTATATCACATATACAATGTGCACAAAAAGTGAGAAAATCCATTTAAAGTGAACCAATACTAGTTAATGCAAAGTAATATATCAAATATATAATTATGCATTAAATCATTAAATCAACACTTGATTCAATGATCCGGTCATATCGCACACAACCGACTAGTATACAATGTATCGACTTATCGAATCAATACTTGATTCGATAACTAGGTTATATCGCATACAACCAATCGATACATTCATCGCGAGAATAGAATACGGTATCACATACACGCATTATTCTCGGTCCCGCACATATCTCATATGCGCTTCTATTTCGTTTCGCTTGAGCCAGGAAACCTCTGTGTAGGACTCTAAAGACTCGTCAATACGCCGGCAGCAGATGATGATCATATCAAGCACCCACAAACCGCAAGCGGTCTGCTAAACGTAACGGCCACCCGGGTATTGAGCGATCAGAAGATCGACGAGCAAGCCCGCTCACACTCCTGTGAATCCAACCAGTAACACTACCGTACAATCCGGTCTGTTCGTCTGATATGTCGCATATCTAGCCTAGGGGTGGTAAACGTCAGACCCCAATAGCTCGATAAGTCGTGTCGATATGAGGCTCATAACGGGTCGAGAAACTACTGGTAACACTTACCAGCAATTCTCTGATCAGCCCTGGCCAGGGACTTCCTGTTATAGCCAATCGAACACTGTGCAACATCAACTCCCTATACCGGGAGAGACGAATCCCCTCCTATCGCTCATTGCCTCCATGTGACTCGGGACTGTACCCAAAAACCACCGTTTTGCACGCCCTCTTGGACGTGGTAAGATGGAAATCAAAGCACAGTGGGAACCACACAAGACTCTATGACGATCTCGGGTCAACAGACTACTCTGTACCAGTGTCACCAGAGAACTGCCATCTGACGTAAGGTATAATACCATCTGGGAGTTCTCGGCGAGTCCGTCCAGTGTACCCAGTCTCTACTGAGCACCCGTATATCATCTCTGATGTCAAACACCAATGGATATGGGATCATCCATCGCCCATCTGTATGGGTCGAGAAGGTATTCGCCAGTCTACTCTGGTATATCGATGCCCCGTCTCGATACACCCACGACTAGGGACTTTGAAGGATGTACTTATGGACTACCATGTCCCCACTAGTATGATCCGCATCATAGTCCAGGTAGTCAAGTATAGATCCTAAGGGCTTTACCAACATGTAACAGAGAGACAATCAGTATACACGTTAAGCTAAAGATCAACCAGATAGCATACTATCATGTCGAGCAAGAAAGTCCTCCCTATATACGTCCCAGCATCCATTACAATATACATCCTATGTACAGTAATGGCCTCTAGGGCATACATATAACTAACATAGCCGATTACTTTTTCTTTGCATCGTGGTATTCAGTTGGAATATCCTGCACCTCATTCTACGGGGAAAGAGCCGAGATCCCTTCACCGGGAGTGACCTCTTTAGCAAAGGTTTTCGTCACTATATTTTTCTTAAAAGCTATTCGTTTCTTCAACGATATCAAGTTCTTTACGTTAAAGGTTTTCGCCAGAAACCATTCGTAGACCTCCGTCGTTTCATATGGGTGGTCAATAGTATTCAAGCTGTGTTTGTTGACCAAAGTCAAGGCACAGTGTTTGGTAGCTTTGGGTATTCATATGCAGCATAGATAGATGCGTTGGTTTGGGACAGTCGTACTGCCTTGTTGGCCAAAGTCAAGGGTAGGTACGGGTGGACTCAAATTAACCTGGAGAATGACGGGTAGAACTTGACATGTGACTTATGATTTGTTGGCCAAAGTCAAGGTCATAAGAGCATGGGGCAAAAATCCACATCGGGAGTTTCTAAAGAAACTGAAACTTGCCAGATATGCGCATACCTTCTGGAGTGTGATGGAGTGAGCGGATTCCGTCACGTTATCATGCGATGATAGTTGGATCCCGATTCCCACTGATGAGTTGGTTTACTCCTCGGGTGACCCCGACTAATTCTTCTTTCAGGTTTGGAGGAGAGTTTGAGGTTACAGTGGGAGGTTTCCAGATTAGATAAATTGGTAACCATTCTGATCTAGGTTAGAGTGCACGCTGAGTGTTTCTTTTCTCTCTCTCTGGCAGCGACCATTGACCCGACCCTAAGACTATGACTCAGTGACCAAAATTAACCGAACCTTCTTAAACACTGGCTTTTGGATTGTCAGAGTCGCTAACCTCATTGCCACTCCTACTTTTACTTTTTTCTCCAGGACACCCCGTATTACTACGAACGTCCACTTCCATTGGACAAAACCATCGTATGGTTAGATACGAACTCGAAGGAATTTATTCGAGGATGGTTTCCGGTTCTGGAGAAAACGAATAGGACTATTCAGTTGTCTTTTCCTTTTACCTTCTCTCAAGTTGCGAGTGCTCCTTGGTTTAGGAGATAGTACACCTATTACGCAAATTGGAAAGTCTTCTTCCAAACCTTAGGCTGGTGCCGAACGGTGGGGAACGAAGAAAACCAATTAGCATAACGATGGTGTGCAGAAGGTATTAAGTTAAGACAAAGCAAGGGATTAGTAAGAGGGCAAAGTAAATTGCGACTGCTATTCACGACCATACCAAGTATTTCTTCGCCAATCCTAAATCACCTTTGTATTTCTCTAGGACACTCCGTATCACTACGAAAATCCACAGTTTATTGGATACTCCATCGTATGGTTATATACGAACTCGAAAGGAACTTGTTCCAGTTCGGGGATGGATTCTGGTTCAGGAGAAATAGGAATAAGGTTTATTCGGTTGTCTTTTATCTTCACCTTCTCTCGCATTGCGAGTGTTCCTAGGATTAGGACAGTATACCCATTATGCTTATTGGATAGTCTTCTTTCAAACCATAGGCTGGTGCCGAACGGCAGGGAAGGAAGAAAACCATTTGGCCTAAAGGGGTGTGCAGAAGGTAATGACTAAAGACATAAAAAGGGATTTGGAGAGGTGGCAAAGAATTACACGGTCATAGTTGTGAATCTGGATAATGGAAGATGCATTACTAGGAATACCAGGATACCCCTACGAAACATTTCAATGTTTCAGTTTCACTGTGTACTGTTAAAGGAAAACTGATTTCCCAATTAGACACTTTCTCCAGAGTATGTATTTACCAGGTATGATTCTCACATCTGTATGGTTTTACAGATGATGAGTGGGAGTAAGTTATTGGGAATTGGGTGATCATCCTCACTATATCGGGATTCGTTGTAATCGGTGATATTTGAGGAAATCACCTGGGCTGTTTGCCGGTCGGCAAATATTTGGTTTTGAATATCCGCTGTTATGCACCTATTTCAAATTGATATATCTGTATGTCTATTTTTATAGAGTGAGATATACCTTTTTGATATTATGTCTATGAGAATTACCTATATCAGTGGATGGTTAGGTAAGGAGCACGAAACAGCGGTGTAATTCTTCATAACTATAGTACAGTTTTCAACCTGCGACACAGGGATTGAGTCATTAGACTCAAGGGACTTATACAGAGTATTGTATATTGTCCAATGTCCATCAGGACAGAGGGGTTGGTCCTCGTACTATATTCGGTTTACTTATGACTTCTCTAGTTTTTAGACAGGTGTTTCGTGGAATCACAGGGTCCGAATTTTGAGAAGTTATAGGTATATGGATAAAGTAGAGAACCAGATATTGCAAGTATCGGGATTCTTCAAAGTGATCGAAGATGTAGATACTTGTGTATGGTATTCAGTTGATAGTAATGATTAAGAGAACTTGCTTCTCTTTTAGGTTACTCATAATTGGAAGCATTCCTAAGTTGAGTAACGCTGATCGGCCTCCTTCCATTTAGTTGACATGCACTGGAGACAGCTGCATGATTTGAATCTGGTTCAATTAAATCAGTGCCTCTGGTTTTATATTGGATATAGAACAGTTCATATCTTAACGATGTTAAGGTACGGGGAGTTGTCCGGCTTATGATTAAAACCAAACACTAGACAACTCAAGGCACGTTTCTGTAATGGCTATTTGTGGGTTGACCCAGGCTATGACATGGGTTAACTTTCTACCATCTGGAAGATCAATAGTGATATTGTTCTAGACTCACCACAGTTTTATTAAAAATGGATTTTTACAGAAAACAGTAGTGGGAGTATGGTAGAACTGGAAGTGATTTCAGAACCACAAACGATTACTGAAGATTTGATAGGAACCTAAAGATTCAATCTGATTTGACATTCCATTGGCCACTCCGCAGATAAGGTGGGTAACTTTAGGCACCCGAGAGGTACTCCGGTAGCCTCAAGGACGGTGACAGGGAAGTTCTTGTTTACCCAGACTTGCCATTGCTGTTGTTCCAGGCTTCGAGACCCGGCAGGAGGATGAGTATAGCGTCGTTCTAAACTGGCTTTAGAAGTGTACGTCTATGTGACTCTGCCAGAGGGTTGTCGTGGTCAGTGGGAGCAGCGGAAGCATTGGTAGACAGGTAGCTTATGTCTATTTATAGACTAAAGCAGATGTAGCGGAGATAGATCATCTATTTCTGACGTGACAGTCATAGGTTTGACTTCATCAGAATAGGGGATGGATCTGTTAAGAAGGTAATAGTAGGGTGTGATGTCCTGGTATTTGGATGACATACACAGAGTAGGAAGTGATATTCCTATACTACAATCGGTTATACTTTGGTCGTCACACAGTGGTTTCTCCACATGGGACTTGGACATTATATCAGACATACTGGTTACTAGATCTATGGATTTAGATCTAGATTTGGGTGGTTTCCTAATCAGGGTACTTAGACAGCATTCTAAGAATATTTAGAATGGACGACTCCTGGCACGGTAGTGTACCTGCAGGTGATGGAGTCACCCTCTCTAAAGGTGTCTTACAGACTAAAGGGGAGAGGGATGTGCATGATTGACAGATCACTTGCTCAGGAAATTGAGTCAATCATGAGATGTCAAGTACCACACCGGATATTGTTCTTGCACCAGATGCAATAAATTGACATTGATCCAATCCTGGAGAAACAGTCGGAAGCAGCTTTAGAACATAAGTGGATGTTCTAGAGATATGATAACGACAGTCTCATTCGGGAGACAGTTATCATTCCAGGCTTCCAAGGTGACCTGGACGACAAGGAGGTTGTCAGAGTTATAGTTTTCCATCTGACGAGGGGCAGTATTTTGGACAGGTGGTCCAAGGCAATACTGAGGGAGGCATGGCGCAAGATACTGATTAAGTTCAGTTGACGATACGGTCTAAGAAGTTTGGATTTGGAGTTCATTTATGAGCTAGGTCCCATCAGACATCCAGACACATTCTAAGACAGGTATTGCTCATTTCGGGAGATGGCTTTCTCCGCGAACTTGAGATATAGAGAGACATAGAAAGAAACATCCAGGCAGATCCACTCACTGAGGCTATTCCTCGAACGCAATAGTTTCGCAAGCGAGCTCTGTGAGACTGACTAGTAGAGGAGTTGGGTGTTCGGTATCACACGGGCTGTGAGTATGCGACATCGTAATAATTAGCCTTGAGTGCAAGTGGGAGATTGTTGGAGATAGCACCCTCAGAGTCAATTATTGGATCACAGGCACGTGATTGCAATGATTGAGGGAGGACCTATCCCTGTAGGACAGTCTTACTCGAGATGATAGTATGCTATCTGGTTTACCTTTATCATCGTGTACTGCTTTAGGTGACCTGACATGTCACTATTACACGTTGATAGAGCCCCTAGGATTCTTGCTTGACCACCAGTAGTATGAGGGCGATCATATAAGTGGGAGCTGGGGTCTATAAGCACATCCTTAAAAGGTCCCTAGTCGTGGGAGTTTCGAGACAGGGCATCGATACTCAAGAGTAGACTAGTGTGTACATTCGAGACCCCGACGAGGGGCGGTGGCCGGTCTCACAAGCCACTGGTGTCAGTTGGATCACATAAGATGTATACAAGTGCTCATTGGGTTATGAGTACACCGGACATGACTCGTCGGGAACATGCTAGTTGGTCTTATCCCTGACGTCAGATGGCAGTTCCCTGGTGACATGTGTACAGGTTAGTTCATCGACCTGGGGATCGTCATTTGTCTCGTGTGAGTTCCCACTGTACTTTGATTACTACCCTACCACGCTCAAACGAGACGTGCAAACATGTTTTAGTTGGGTACAGTCCCGAGCCACATGGAGGCAGTGAGCGGATCTTCAGGGGTTCGTCTCTCTCGGTATTGGGGGTGAGTCGCGCTGTGTCTAGGAGAGCCATTACACGAAGCCCTCGGCCGAGGCAGGAGATTTACTGGTAGGTATTCCAGTAGTATCTCAGGGTGTTCTGGGCTACACTCCGACACGACTTGTACCGCTTTTGGGGGTCTGACTTTTACCAACCCCCTAGGCCCGCCATGCGATGCTAATAGACGAACGGACCAGACTGTACGGATATTGTCACTGACAGGCTCAGTAGGGTGTCATGATGAGTTCGCTCATCGACGTCCCTTTTGGTCAATACCTGGTAGCCCGTTACGTATTGGCTTATACCTCTGACGTGCTAGTGGTTAAATCCACAGCCATAGTATTGACGAGTCTTTAGAGTCCCCCACATTCAGTTACTCTTATTTCGGGCGAAACGCTGTAGAGGCCGTATGGAGATATGGCACGGTTCGATCAGGTACGTGCGGTATTGCACAGATCAGGATCGGACGATATATACTAGAGGCCGTATGGATATATGGCAGGGTTCGATCAGATACGTGCGGTATTGCACGGATCAGGATCGAATGGATAATACTAGCTGGCTTTGGTTTAAGCCGGATCCTAGTATAGTACAGTGTAGATGTTGTCTCATTGCATTTTTATTCGGTTGGAATACAGATGCGGGTGTGTATACACAGTAGCGGGGTTTTCCTGTAATTTATTACGGGACCAGTTTTCTGGAGTTGCCAGTTTGCTTTCCGTTTCGGCCATATTTCTTTGTATCCTTCATTGGCCGAAGATTGGTGGAGGAGGGCTTATTTGCATTTGTGCAAATAAGTATTTTGGAAGGGGGTCTTTGCATATTGTTGTATCATGATAGCTCTTCTTTGACCTTGACTTCTATCTTCATCATGGCTTGACTTTTGTAGGACATGATTGTTGATGATGATGAAGGGTGAGGTTGGTGGAGTGTTGGTGTTTCTTTGTGATCATTTCTTCATATGATAACCATTCCTATCTCTCTTGGATCATTAGTGAGTGTGGCTCCATGATTCATTGACCTCACTCTCATTCTCACTCTCCCCTCACTTTGCATGGCCGGCCATTCCCTCTTAGGGCTGTCCAAATTTTGGATGTGGGAATTGTTGTTGTTTTCATGCCACAAAATTCCCAAGTTCATCAAAAATTCCACCAGTTCAATCCCTCCACGAAAGGCAACATCCTAAACCCCAAATGAGACATGAGCACTACACATTCTACAGCAAATCTTGGGCATGTCGACTCGCCAGCTTCGTGCCCGAGTTGCCTCGGTATAGAGGTGGGAGCCCGTAAAAGATGCAGGTGACGTGGTGCCCTTCCGGCGAGGAGGTGGAGACTGGACATTCCGCGGGAGATCGGGACGACGGCGAGAAGACCGGAGGACACGGATCGCTCGGTATATCTCTCTTCCCATCTTGTAGTTTGCTAGGACTAGTTTAATGGCACGATCCGGGTTTTAGTGCGCGGTGGTGCCGGTTTGGAAAATTAAGGTTAACCATCGCTTCCGCATATGGCCTCAGGATGGAGGCCGGGGCGCCGCCGTGCACTTACACCTCCAACACTACCTCTCACACCTGTCGTTCCTGCTCCACCCAAGGAGCAGACGGTTCTGCTTAAGGAAATCCAAAGCCTCCTGGTTGGACTGCAGCAGCAGACTGCCATATTATTGAACCGACCAGAAGCAAGATCAACCGTCAAGAAACGCACTGCCACCCAGATGGCAAGAGGAACCTACACTACACAACCTGCAAAAAGACGGTTCTGCTTAAGGAAATTCAAAGCCTCCTGGTTGGACTGCAGCAGCAGACTGTCATATTATTGAACCGACCAGAAGCAGGAGCAACCGTCAAGAAACGCACGGCCACCCAGATGGCAAGAGGAACCTACACTACACAACCTGCAAAACCCAAGAGACAGAAGGAAACAATTAACCGGTCAAGTTCAGGATTTTGCTACTACTGCCATAGAAATGGACACTTGTGGAAGGACTGTAGGCGCGCAAAAGGCCTGTGCCTAGTTTGCGGCGCATCCGATCATAGAATTGGAGACTGTCCCTATAGACGCAACTCAGCCCACACACCCACTATCTACCCGAAGCAGCCAGCTATCCAGACTCCTACACCTAATCTTGCACTCCCAGCACCACCTCCACATGGACCATCCCTACCTAGTCAGGCATCGATGTATCGGCTTACACAGAAAAATGTGTCGAGACGTCAAGCCTTCACCTTAACGGCCTTAGAACATGAGGCTAAGAACCAAGGTAACCTAGGTAACTCCCTCACTTTGACCAAAACATTTTGCAATATTTCTTCCTTCTAGATATTTTCATACACTACCAATAGTTCTGTCACAAAACCTTCCTTGAAACTGTTACACTTTCCTTTTACAAATTTCGAGGACGAAATTTTTATAAGAAGGGTAGAATGTAACAACCCTAATTTTCTTATACACTTTTTCCTATACCAATTTTTTCAAAATATTTTTTTCAAAAATCCATAAAGGGGTATTTAAGCTTGAGCACAAGATTTAGGTAATTATTTTTTTTTAATTACAAGCTACAAGAATGAAATAACTCCATTTTTAGTGTACAAGAAATTACTTTAAAATTTAATGTATATTTGGAGTATTTACTCTTGCTGCTATCATTTTAAGTAATTAAATAACACAATAATTACAAGAAGGAGCTTGTAGCTCATTGGTAATACCTTGCACTGCTGAACCAAGCCACCAGAGTTCGAATCCCATACCCCACATTATTTTTATATTATTTTTTTGGGAAGTCAACGGTCAAACAGCCATAACACACAAAATTAATGTTGTATACAAAAAATAAAGTACACCATAATTCCCCCATGTGAAACCCTACCGAACGAGCCCCGACTCAGCCCCAAGTCGGCCAAGTCGGCCGGCGGTTCGGCCGAATCGGTCGGCTGGCCGAGTCGTCAACACGGAAAAATTCCGTGTTGACTTGGTCAATACCCCTGCATACTTCAATTTTTCAGAACAGTTATCATTTTCCCATTAAACCTCTTTTACTCCCTAATTTAATGAATTTTTACATTTTTAATATTTTTTTAATCCAAACCCTAACCCTAGTCTAGCCCTATATAAACACCCCTACCCTCTACCATTCCACCCCACAACTCTAAGTCCACTCTCCCAAATTCTCACGAGAACTCGGTATGTAAGAAAAAGAGCGAGAAGCGAAGCGCTGCCGAAACCAACGACAAATTCCGGCGATCGTACTAGAACCTTTGCGACGTTTTCGACGTACCGACATCCACCACTTTCCTTAGTCTCTTTAGCTTGTCCAAACTTGTAAGTCCCATCTTTTCTATCTCTCTTTTCTTTAAGAAGAAAATACGACTTTTTGGAACCCGGCGGAAATCGGAATAAACCGATTTCCGATTCGGTTTTTCTACAAAATTCCACTTGTCACCTAATCTATAATACCTAAACATGTTCATGATGACTATTAATCACATAAAAACCAATTTAAACAAAGTTTCTCACATGAAATGATAACTTTCTTGTAATATCGTATTCTTTTCATAAAAATACCATAAAGTTTATTTTTCCTCTTCTAATTAATTCCCTCATTCCTAAACATGTTCATCTTGATAAATAAACTTGTAGAAATCAATTTGAATGAGTTTTCACACATGAAATGATAACGTTTTCAAATACCGTATTCTTACGCTTAAATACCTTCAAGTTTAATATATCATATTTAACCTCTAAACTTCATTAAACCTTAAAATAAGTCATGAGGTAATGACCTACCTCTACACACACACACAAATATAACCTTAATTGATATCGTTAAAATTTAGAATACGAAAATACAGGACTTTTCACTAAAATACCATATTCTTTAAAAACCTTTTCTAAAAGTTTTAAGTTGTACACAATTCTAAAATAAAATCGTTTAAAATGGAACACGATATGTCATGGAAATCGATCGTTTATCTAAACCCGACTTTGCGGTGTCTAGACAAGTGTGTCTAGGCTAGTGGTTTTTAATTAGGCCCACTACTGTGGTTCCTTCCCACTTACCTGGCACTTACCTGGCCACAATTGGCGGTGAAGAGGCGATTTGAGGCTTCTAATGACTTATCGTTTAGACCTTAGAAATAGGCTAGTTGGCTTAGGAAAACCTAGAAACTAAAATACGGAAAACTATACCCTTTTGCAAATAAATACCTTATACTTATAAAACCGTTTTTCTAAATGAATAGTATTTGGTAAACCTATGCAAAGTGCCACTACAACCCATCTTTGGGGAACCCGTTAGGGATAGTACGGTTCATCGTGCACCCGCGGGCTAGTAGTGCGAGATTCAGACCTCCGCAAGGAGCATTCGGTCTCGAAAGGTTTAAAATATGACATTTAAGAAAAATGAGATTTTGGGGAAATAAAATAGTTATTTAAAATTATTCTTGTATTAAATAATATTTAATTATCATTTAAACACCTATTTTTATTATAATATAAAATTCCCACTTTTATCTAAAATTACAAGATTAAAATTTACATTAAAATACCATGAATTTTAAATAAATCAATTGATACTTTTATTAGGATATATTCACTAGAATAACACAAATAAAATTCATACTCATTATAACTATAAAGACGAATAATAAATACTTGAGGTGTATTTTGAAAACTATACAAAAGTACTTTTTACATAAAACCCCCTCAAGTTTTATAAATTACAATAAGGCCCCTAACAATTATTGAACTTCAAACTATCTTTCTTTTAGTCTGACTCGGGTTAGAGTCTGACTATTTCTGACTTGAATATGATTCAAGTCAATCTATATCCTTTATATTCCAACTCAATATGAATATATGAATCCCTGAATCCAGTTAACAATCTATTCAATTTTGACTGAATCAAACTATGGATATACATCCATTATCCTGTTATTCTATTTACCTGATTATGCAGTTACAACATGTTTACTGATATCATGGTTTTGGTCGGTCACCCAACTTACACAATATAATACCACAATACTGTTAAAACACTACGGGGTTTATGGGGTAGATTGGTACGGAAGGTGTTAAAGGTGGCACGAGGTGGTCAGATTAAGACACCTAACCTGAATCCTATTGCTGTTGTACCGTGGTATAACGGTTCCTTGTACTTTCCATTTGCCTTGGTCTCTAGCATATAGAGACCTCCCTCGTATACACTGGCATCCTTCTGTACCAAACTACAAACAACAGCGTTAACTCAATATTCCAAAATATTCAACACTATAATACTTTAGAAAATACTTTTACACTGTCTTTCTAATTCTTCCTTATCTTTGGGACTTACCGAGCGACCTGTTCGCAGACGACATTCTATTTCTTTCTTCTTTGAATGTCGTCAGGTGCGTTGGACCAAGCTGAGATCGAGCCCACCGGTGAAGATTTGGAGCAGTTCCACGAAGATCCCGAGCTCTAGATATTGTACCTTGTTCTTTCCAGTATTTTCATTTCCTGTTATGCCACTGTTTAGGCATCGCTTTTCATTTCAGTTGTATTTCCTTTTCATGTATTGTACAAAGAATGTTATTAATAAAAGTTGCTGTTCTTTTATACTCTTGTCTCTTGTGTATTTTATATTGCTTAGCTACGCTTAGCATATGTACTTCTAAGTATATACGTAGCGGACCTCGTCGCGTCCACTTCGCCGTACACTGGAAAGCAGGGCGTGACAGGTTTTGTTGGTGGCCCATGCAGGTCAGAGCTGTATGAATCCCTGTCATGCAGTTCTGGTCTGCGTGAACAACCTAAGCAATATAACACAAGAACCAGCAACTAAAATAATGTTTACAATTCATATTCCTTGAATCTTGCAAATTTCTATTCCTTGAATCTTATCATTTCATGTATTTGAATCTGTCCTAACCCAAATTTTTCTTCAGGGTTATGGATTCCCCGAACAACATCAGTACCAATGTCAACAACACACCTACACCTCCAATACTATCTCTCACACCTGCCGTTCCTTCTCCACCCAACGAGCAGACGGTTCTGCTTAAGGAAATCCAAAGCCTCCTGGTTGGACTGCAGCAGCAGACTGCCATATTATTGAACCGACCAAAAGCAGGAGCAACCGTCAAGAAACACACTGCCACCCAGATGGCAAGAGGAACCTACACTACACAACCAGCAAAAACACGGTTCTGCTTAAGTAAATCCAAAGCCTCCTGGTCGGACTGCAGCAGCAGACTGCCATATTATTGAACCGACCAGGAGCAGGAGCAACCGTCAAGAAACGCACTGCCACCCAGATGGCAAGAGGAACCTACACTACACAACCTGCAAAACCCAAGAGACAGAAGGAAACAATTAACCAGTCAAGTTCAGGATTTTTGCTATTACTGCCATAGAAATGGACACTTGTGGAAGGACTGTAGGCGTGCAAAAGGCCTGTGCCTAGTTTGCGGCGCATCCGATCATAGAATTGGAGACTGTCCCTATAGACGCGACTCAACCCACACACCCACTATCTACCCGAAGCAGCCAGCTATCCAGACTCCTACACCTAGTCTTGCACTCCCAGCACCACCTCCACATGGACCATCCCTACCTAGTCAGGCATCGATGTATCGGCTTACTCAGAAAAATATGTCGAGACGTCAAGCCTCCACCTTAACGGCCTTAGAACCTGAGGCTAAGGACCAAGGTAACCCAGGTAATTCCCTCACTTTGACCAAAACATTTTGCAATATTTCTTCCTTCTAAATATTTTCATACACTACCAATAGTTCTGTCACAAAACCTTTCTTGAAACTGTTACACTTTCCTTTTACAAATTTCGAGGACGAAATTTTTATAAGGAGGGTAGAATGTAACAACCCTAATTTTCTTATATACTTTTTCCTATACAAATTTTTTCAAAATATTTTTTTCAAAAATCCACAAAGGGGTATTTAAACCTGAGCACAAGATTTAGGTAATTATTTTTGTTTTTAATTACAAGCTACAAGAATGAAATAACTCCATTTTTAGTGTACAAGAAATTACTTTAAAATTTAATGTATACTTGGAGTATTTACTCTTGCTGCTATCATTTTAAGTAATTAAATAACATAATAATTACAAGAAGGAGCTTGTAGCTCATTGGTAATACCTTGCACTGCTGAACCAAGCCACCAGAGTTCGAATCCCATACCCCACATTATTTTTATATTATTTTTTTTGGGAAGTCAACGGTCAAACAGCCATAACACACAAAATTAATGCTGTATACAAAAAATAAAGTACACCATAATTCCCCCCATGTGAAACCCTACCGAACGAGCCCCGACTCGGCCCTAACTCGGCCAAGTCGGCCGGCGGTTCGGCCGAATCAGCCGGCGCCGCCGGCAAGACTCGGCCGGTTGACCGAGTCGTCAACACGGAAAAATTTCGTGTTGACTTGGTAAATACCCCTGCATACTTCAATTTTTCAGAACAGTTATCATTTTCCCATTAAACCTCTTTTACTCCCTAATTTAATGAAATTTTAATGAATTTTTACATTTTTAATATTTTTTTAATCCAAACCCTAACCCTAGTCTAGCCTATATAAACACCCCTACCCTCTACCATTCCACCCCACAACTCTAAGTCCACTCTCCCAAATTCTCACGAGAAATCGGTACGTTAGAAAAAGAGCGAGAAGCGAAGCGCTGCCGAAACCGACGACAAATTCCGGCGATCGTACTAGAACCTTTGCGACGTTTTCGACGCACCGACATCCACCACTTTCCTTAGTCTCTTTAGCTTGTCCAAACTTGTAAGTCCCATCTTTTCTATCTCTCTTTTCTTTAAGAAGAAAATACGACTTTTTGGAACCCGACGGAAATCGGAATAAACCGATTTCCGATTCGGTTTTTCTACAAAATTCCACTTGTCACCTAATCCATAATACCTAAACATGTTCATGATGACTATTAATCACATAAAAACCAATTTAAACAATGTTTCTCACATGAAATGATAACTTTCTTGTAATATCGTATTCTTTTCATAAAAATACCATAAAGTTTATTTTTCCTCTTCTAATTAATTCCCTCATTCCTAAACATGTTCATCTTGATAAATAAACTTTTAGAAATCAATTTGAATGAGTTTTCACACATGAAATGATAACGTTTTCAAATACCGTATTCTTACGCTAAATACCTTCAAGTTTAATATATCATATTTAACCTCTAAACTTCATTAAACCTTAAAATAAGTCACGAGGTAATGACCTACCTCTACACACACACAAATATAATCTTAATTGATATCGTTAAAATTTAGAATTCGAAAATACAAGACTTTTCACTAAAATACCATATTCTTTAAAAACCTTTTCTAAAAGTTTTAAGTTGTACACAATTCTAAAACAAAATCTTTTAAAATGGAACACGATATGTCATGGACATCGATCGTTTATCTAAACCTGACTTTGCGGTGTCTAGACAAGTGTGTCTAGGCTAGTGGTTTTTAATTAGACCCACTACTGCGGTTCCTTCCCACTTACCTGGCACTTACCTGGCCGCAATTGGCGGTGAAGAGGCGATTTGAGGCTTCTAATGACTTATCGTTTAGACCTTAGAAATAGGCTAGTTGGCTTAGGAAACCCTAGAAACTAAAATACGGAAAACTATACCTTTTTACAAATAAATACCTTATACTTATAAAACCGTTTTTCTAAATGAATAGTATTTGTTAAACCTATGCAAAGCGCCACTACAACCCACCTTTGGGGAACCCGTTAGAGATAGTACGGTTCATCGTGCACCCACGGGCCAGTAGTGCGAGATTCAGACCTCCGCAAGGAGCATTCGGTCTCGAAAGGTTTAAAATACGGCATTTAAGAAAAATGAGATTTTGGGGAAATAAAATAGTTATTTTAAATTATTCTTGTATTAAATAATATTTAATTATCATTTAAACACCTATTTTATTATAATATAAAGTTTCCACTTTTTTCTAAAATTACAAGATTAAAATTTACATTAAAATACCACGAATTTTAAATAAATCAATTGATACTTTTATTAGGATATATTCACTAGAATAAAACAAATAAAATTCATACTCATTATAACTATAAAGACGAATAATAAATACTTGAGGTGTATTTTGAAAACTATACAAAAGTACTTTTTACATAAAACCCCCTCAAGTTTTATAAATTACAATAAGGCCCTTAACAATTATTGAACTTCAAACTATCTTTCTTTTAGTTTGACTCGGGTTAGAGTCTGACTATTTCTGACTTGAATATGATTCAAGTCAATCTATATCCTTTATATTCCAACTCAATATGAATATATGAATCCCTGAATCCAGTTAACAATCTATTCAATTTTGACTGAATCAAACCATGGATATACATCTATTATCCTGTTATTCCATTTACCTGATTATGCAGTTACAACATGTTTACTGATATCATGGTTTTGGTCGGTCACCCAACTTACACAATATAATACCACAATACTATTAAAACACTATGGGGTTTATGGGGTAGATTGGTACGGAAGATGTTAAAGGTGGCACGAGGTGGTCAGATTAAGACACCTAACCTGAATCCTATTGCTGTTGTACCGTGGTATAACGGTTCCTTGTACTTTCCATTTGCCTTGGTCTCTGGCATATAGAGACCCCTCTCGTATACACTGGCATCCTTCTGTACCAAGCTACAAACAACAGCATTAACTCAATATTCCAAAATATTCAACAATATAATACTTTAGAAAATACTTTTACACTGTCTTTCTAATTCTTCCTTATCTTTGGGACTTACCGAGCGACCTGTTCACTGACGACATTCTATTTCTTTCTTCTTTGAATGTCGTCAGGTGCGTTGGACCAAGCTGAGATCGAGCCCACCGGTGAAGATTTGGAGCAGTTCCACGAAGCTCCCGAGCTCTAGATATTGTACCTTGTTCTTTCCAGTATTTTCATTTCCTGTTATGCCACTGTTTAGGCATCGCTTTTCATTTCAGTTGTATTTCCTTTTCATGTATTGTACAAAGAATGTTATTAATAAAAGTTGATGTTCTTTTATACTCTTGTCTCTTGTGTATTTTATATTGCTTAGCTACGCTTAGCGTATGTACTTCTAAGTATATACGTAGCGGACCTCGTCGCGTCCACTTCGCCGTACACTGGGAAGCGGGGCGTGACAAATTTACTCAAAACGGATGAAAGCACAAGCGAATGGTGTCTGCTCTATACATTCTTATTGGGATAGAATGCTTACCCCCGACAGCCGAAACACACGCATACAACACGAATACACAACAAATGCATACACAAAGCACATACACACTAACAACCCTACACTTAAGCGAAATCATAAATTGAAACACGCATACACAGAATACAACTCATATTTGGGTATCTTCAAATCTAATTTTGTTTATCGATAATTTATTTTTTCAACGACAAACTTGCTTTTACGGATTTTCTTCTTTGTCAGTAACCATTCCGTTATTAGATTTCTCGATATAGTCAGCATAACCTACAGTTTATATGTTATACAGTCTAACATGGTCCATGAGTACATCAGAGTTAAGGACTGGATATACGTGGATTGGCAAAAACACATACAATCTAAGTTTGTCGCAGGAGTTGCTGCTTTCATTGAATTTGCATGCGCACATAATAAGATAGTGTTAGAGAAGATTCTCTGCCCGTGCGATAAATGTGGGAATAAGTTCTAGAAGAAAGTAGAAATCGTAGAGCTTCATATCGTTAAACATGGTTTTACTAGACTTTATACAATTTGGCTATACCACGGGGAAAGACAAGAAGAAGACGGTAATCCGGCAGAAGAAGAAGGAGAAGACGGTAATGTGGCAGAAGAAGAAGAAGACGGTAACTTCTTTTCAGAAGAAAAAATGGAGGATATGGTAGAGGCTGCACTAGGTGGTAATATTCCTACCGAAGATGACATTCCTTCCGGTCAAGGACCGCATGCGGATAATTATGAAAAGTTCATGAATGATACTGGAAGACTAATTTATGAGAATGCAAAGTATTCCACCCTATCATAGTTCGTCCAACTTTTTCAGATTAAGTGCCTAAATGGATGGAGCAACAAGTCATTCATGATGCTTCTGAAGTTCCTGAAAGATTCTATGCCCCTGGGAAATAACGTGCCCGACAGCTGATACAGTGTCCAGAAGATGATGTCTGATTTGGGTCTGAAGTATGAGAAGATTCATGCATATCCAAAAAATTGTGTATTGTACTGGAAAGAGAATTTAGATTTGAAAGAGTGTCCAACATGCGGAGAGGCCAGGTATAAGTCGAAAGAATCTGATAAGAAACCCGATATACCTGTTAAGATAGCACGATACTTTCCCATAACACAGAGGCTGAATAGGCTTTCAGGCGCAAGAAAACAGCCGAGGCAATGATTTGACATCACCGTGCTGCTCCAAGTGAAAATGGAAAAATGAGTCATCCAAGAGATTCACTGGCATGGAAGGATTTTAAAAGGAAGCACAAAATATTCAGTAGTGATCTTCACAATGTTAGGCTTGGACTCGCTGGTGATGGCTTCTGCCCATTCAACTATATGGCTGGAAGCCACAGTACATGACCCGTTGTAATGATAGTTCATAATCTGTCGCCTTGGCTGGCTATGGATCAATCCTACTTTTGATGCCTCTTCTTATTGACGGACCAAACTCACTGCGAAATAATATCGACGTCTATCTCCGACCTCTGATCGATGAGTTAAATTCTTTATTCATTGATGGTGTAGAGACCTACGATGCAAACACAGATACAACCTTCATACCGCGTGCGACTTTAATGTGGACAATTAATGACTTTCCTACGAATGGAGTGCTATCAGGTTGGTTCGTACATGGTCACAAAGCATGCCCTTATTGCCATCAATATACAACATCGAAATGGTTGAATTTTAGCAGGAAGGTTTGTTATTGCGGTCATCAGCGTTTTCTGCCACTAGACCATCCCTAGACGCTGCTCACTTTAATGGTCATCAGGAGTTTCTTGGGCCTCCAGCCTCATTGTCCGGAGAGGACGTGACTGCTCAGTGGGATGGGTACAATAATGTGACTTTCGGGATAGGCCCGACAAAAGAGGTCAAACCATCCTACTAGAACAAGTTAAGCATTTTCTACGAGCTTCCGTACTGGTCAACAAATTTAGTACGTCATTATTTGGACGTCATGCACATAAAGAAGGGAGTATTCGAGCACGTACTCAACTTACTTCTTTGTAAAGACGGAAAATCAAAAGACAACCTCCGTGCTCGGATGGATCTTCAGGACTGGGAAATTAGAAGTGAATTACATCCTAAACCGATAGCGGATAAACCGAGCAAGTTTGTACTTCCCAATACCGCGTATCATATGTCACAACCGGAGAAGAAAAGGTTTCTGCAGGTGTTGCGTGATTTGAAAGTTTCCACAAGTTTTTCAGGATCATTTAGCAAGAAGATAAAAAGTGTGAAAGGGAAGATCAATGGGCTGAAAAGTCATGATCGCCATGTTATTATGGAGCACCTTCTTCTATTAGCCCTCGGGACTTCCTTTCCCGAATCGGTTGGTCTAATAATCAATGACCTTTGTTGCTTTTTAAGAGAATTGTGCGCTAAAACATTGGATGTTGTGATGCTGAAAAATCTAGAAAATTCTATTTCATTGATATTTTGCAAGCTTGAGCGTATTTTCCTACCGTCATTATTCGATATCATAATACACCTGACGGTTTATCTTGCAACCGAGACTAAGTTAGCCGGACCGATACAATATCGATGGATGTATCACGTCGAAAGGTACGTGGAAGTTTTCGTTTCACGCAATTTGTAAAATTATTGTTGTCCTATATGCCCGTATTTATTTATTTAACATATTTTTTTAGGTACCTCTACACTCTAAAAAAGTATATACGAAGTAGAAATCGATCAGAAAGTTCTATCATGCAAGGTTATCTTCTAGATGAAGTAACCACATTTTGTTCTTGCTATCTGGATGAGAACATTGATCCGAGGCTTAACCGGCCTCGGAGAATTCAGGACGGGCCATATGGTAAAGCTGATTATAAGAGAGTAGACACTATGTTTATCAACAAGATATATCGGTTTATCCTCCTCAATAGCGTATGTCTTGAAGAAATTAGAAAGTAAGTTTTTTTGGATTAATTGTTATATTTGTGTTTGTGTGTGTATGAAATGATATAATATTAATGTTATAATTTATTGTTGAGAACAAAATTCATATTAATGAGGTACGTGAGGGGTATCCTGATTGGAATAATGAACGATTGGAAAAATATCATCAGGATAATTTTTTCGATTGGGTTGCAGATCATGTAAGTTGTTCAAATAACATGTTATTGCTACCAGTCTTAATCTAAACTTATATCATTATGTATTTTTCGTAAAATTTGTTTTGTCAGATCCACGATCCGAACTTGTTTACATCATTAGAGAGAGATTCAAGATGTTTAGCTTAGTTTCCTAGTATGGAGGTTATATATTACAAAGAATTTAGTGTCCTTGGATACAAATTTGAAGTTAAAGACATAGAAACATCTCGAACCACTCAGAATGGTGGGATTGCAATGGTAGGATCGGATGATGTGATTTATTATGGATACTTAAATTGCATGCTTAGCATCCAATATCCCGGACGATCAGAACCGTTTTATATATTTCAGTGTACTTGATACGATACACGAACCGATACGGATAAGTGGAGAAACAATCTCGGGATTTGGAAAGATGAATATGGATTGAATAGTGTGAACACACTTCGATTTTACGGTCAGGACGATCCATTTATCTTTCTGAACCAAGCGTTCCAAGTATACCACTCACAGTGCTTGAAGCATCCGGGATGGAGTGTTGTATGCCGTTGGAAACCCAGGGATGTTTACGATATCCCAGAATTCAAGGATCGTATGGAGGACAGCGATGAAGATGAAAAAGAGAGAAGACTTAGAGTGATTCGACCGTCTGTTTCAAAAGACGGGTTGTCTTTGGCTGATCATGAAGTTACGTGGGTTAGAAATGATATCGATGATGAAATCCAAGTAGATATGTCTAATACGTCCACGAAACGAAAAAGGTTATCAGTAATATTATATTATTACTTCATCTTTCTACGATCTATACATATATTGCATGCATATGTAATGATTATACTCTTATCTAGGTTTGATGACGACGACCAGAGCAGCGAGGGGCGGCAGGAGCACCAGCCGTGGCAGCGGCAGAGGCAGAGTGGTTCTGCCGCTTGGAGAGCCGCGTGAGGAGCTTCATAGGGCCGGTCTTGCACCCCGATCGGTATCCCATTCGGATGACTCCTTCCGTGTGGACTTTGCCACACCTCCAGGTATATTGCACGCATATTCATTTTGAATGTAATATTATAGATATACACGCATATTTATTTCAAAATTACTTATATAGTCAATATTTAATTGTCTAGCTGTTGGTGGTGCGTTCACATCAGAGGCAAAGGCCACTACTACACCTGCAAGTATGTTTATATATCCTATAATACATGCATATTGATTTAGAATGTTGTATCATAAATATACACATTTTTTCTCTTACTTAGATAATCATTTTTTGATTGTCTAGTTGTAGGTGGTGCCTCCACATCTCGGGCAGAGACCACCACCGCACCTGCGGATATATTTATATATCCTATATTACATGCATATTGATTTAGAATGTTATATTATTAATATACACATTCTTTTGAAATTACTTATATAATCTATTTTTAATTGTCTAATTATAGGTGGGCCATCCACATCTGGCACAAAGGCCACTCACGCCACTTCCGTACCCTCCGCTCAATCTGCAGGTTGGTATGAATAAATATAAAATATTTATTCATTTTACATATCCTCTAAGAATAAACATAAACTTCATGTAATTTTATCGTCAATGTTTATTTTCTAATTGGAGGGGATGCGTCCACATCCGAGTCACCGGCTGTTCCTCACCGAAGGAACTATCGTCTCGCTCGTGCTGCTGCCCGGTGTCACGCCCTGCTTCCCAGTATACGGGCAGAGGATGTGACAGGCCCGCTATGTATTTACTCCGAAGTAAACACGCTAAGCGTATCTAAACAATATAAAATGGAATACACACAAGAGACAAGATGTAAATAAACAACAACTTTATTTATTAAACATTTTTTTTACAATACAACTGAAATGAAAATACATGGAATGAAAGCAATGCCTACACAATGGCATAACAGAAATGAAAATGAAATGTAATGTACAAGTGAATCTAAAACTCCGGGTCTTCAATAAACTGATCCAAGTCCTCGCTGCTGAGTTCGATCTTCAGTGAGTCCGAAATACCCGACGACATTCCAAAGAAGAAGAAAGAGAATGTCGTCAGCGAACAATCGCTCGGTAAGTCCCGAAAATAAGGGAGAAGTAGAATAGACAAAGAGAGAGTATAATTGTATTATATTTGATTGTTATATTAGCGCAGTTGTTTGTAGCTTGGTATAGAAAATATCAGTGTATACGAGAGAAGTTCAACTTTCCCCGTGAACTATGGTATAAGGAGCACAAGGAACCGTTCAGCCACGGTACAACGGCAATGGAGATTAGGTTAGGTGTATTATGATTACAGTCTTGTGCCACTTTTAACACCTTCCGTACCAATCTACCCATTTATAAACCCCGCGATGTCTTGATTGTATTTTTTGTATTGTATTGTCTTGTAAATTGTATAGATGGATGACTTGCCGAAACCATGATATCAGTAATGGAACGAATATAATGGAAGAACATGTAAATGGAATATATCCATGGTCCAGTTTAGTCAATACAAATTGATATAGATTGAATAGATGGATTCATATTTAATCATGTTGTATTATAGTTTGTACTTGAATCACATTCAAGTTAGATTGATTAGGTTGAGACTCAGTCTGAGTCAGACACTTTTAAAAGAACTTGAAATCCTGATTGTTTTGGTGTTATCGGTAACTGCTGCACATGTACGGCATAATTTGTATCTTTTTCCAACACAATTAGGGTGTTGATAACACCGTTTGTTAAGTTATCTACCTTAAATAGGCAAGCACCCATATCTCCGTGTCACGCCCCGCTTCCTGGTGTACGGGGAAGTGGACGCGACGAGGCCCGCTACGTATATACTCAGAAGTACATACGCTAAGCGTAACTAAGCAATATAAAGTAAATCACAAGAAACGAATGATATAGGAATAACATCAACTTTTATTAATAACATTCTTTGTACAATGCATGAAAAGAAAATACAACTGAAATGAAAAGCGATGCCTAAAAAATGGCATAACAGAAAATGAAAATAGTGGAAAGAACAAGGTACAATATCTAGAGCTCGGGATCTTCCTGTAATTGCTCCAAATCTTCACCGGTGGGCTCGATCTCAGCTTGGTCCAAAGCACCTGACGACATTCAAAGAAGAAAGAAATAGAATGTCGTCAGCGAACAGGTCGCTCGGTAAGTCCCAAGAATAATGAAGAATTAGGAAGACAATGTAAAAGTATTTTCTAAAATATTATATTGTTGAATATTATGGAATATTGAGTTAACGCTGTTGTTTGTAGCTTGGTACAGAAGGATGCCAGTGTATACGAGGGGAGTCTCACTTGCCAGAGACTAAGGCACGTGTAGTACAAGGAACCGTTATGCCACGGTACAACAGCAATAGGATTTAGGTTAGGTGTCTTAATCTGACCACCTCGTGCTACCTTTAACACCTTCTGTACCAATCTACCCCTTAACCCCGTAGTGTTTTAACAGTAACGTGGTATTATATTGTGTAAATTGGGTGACTGACCACAACCATGATATCAGTAAATATGTTGTAACTGTATAATCAGGTAAATGGAATATCAGGATAATGGATGAATATCCATGGTTGGATTCAGTCAAATTGAATAGGTTGTTAACTGGATTCTGGAATTCATGTTGAGTTAGATTATAAAGAATATATATTGACTTGAATCATATTCAAGTCAGAAATAGTCAGACTCTAATCCGAGTCAGACTAAAAGAAAGATAATTTGAAGTTCTTTATTTGTTAGGGGCCTTATTGTAATTTATAAAACTTGAGGGGGTTTTATGTAAAAAGTACTATTGTATAGTTTTCAAAATACACCTCAAGTATTTATTAATCGTCTTTATAATTATAATGAGTGTGAATTTTATTTGTGTTATTCTAGTGAATATATCCTAATAAAAGTATTAATTTATAATATTGATTTATTTGAAATTCATGGTATTTTATTGTAACTTTTAATCTTGTAATTTTTTTAGGAAAATGTGGAAACTTTATATTATAATAAAATAGGTGTCTAAATGATATTTAAATGTATTTTAATACAAAAATAATTTTTAAATAAATATTATATTTTCCAAAATCACATTTTTCTTAAATGCCGTATTTTAAACCTTTCGAGACCGAATGCTCCTTGCAGAGGTCTGAATCTTGCACTAATAGCCCGCGGGTGCACGATGAACCGTACAATCCCTAACGGGTTCCCCAAAGGTGGGTTGTAGCGGCGCTTTGCTTAGGTTTAATAAATACTATTCATTTAGAAAAACGGTTTTATAAATATAAGGTATTTATTTGTAAAAGGGTATATATTTCCGTATTTTATTTTCTAGGGTTTCCTAAGCCAACTAACCTATTTCTAAGGTCTAAACGACAAGTCATTAGAAGTCTCAAATCGCCTCTTCACCGTCAATTGCGGCCAGGTAAGTGCCAGGTAAGTGGGAAGGAACCACAGTCGTGGGCCTAATTAAAAACCACTAGCCTAGACACACTTGCATAGACACCACAAGACAGTTTAGATAAACGATCGATATCCATGACATATCGTGCTTTTATTTTAAAAGATTTTATTTAGAATTGTGTGCAACTTAAAGCTTTTAGAAAAGGTTTATAAAGAATATGGTATTTTAGTGAAAAGTCCTATATTTTCGTATTCTATATTTTGACGTTTATCAGTTAGGGTTATATTTGTGCGTGTGTAGAGGTAGGTCATTACCTCGTGAGTTATTTTAGGGTTTAATGAAGTTTTAGTGGTTAAATATGATGTATTAAACTTGAAGGTATTAAATCGCAAGAATACGGTATTTGAAAACGTTATCATTTCATGTGTGAAAATTCATTCAAATTGATTTCTACAAGTTTAGTGATCAAGATAAACATATTTAGGAGTGAGGGATTTAATTAGAACAAGAAAAATAAACTCTATGGTATTTTTATGAAAAGAATACGGTTTTACAAGAAATCTATCATTTCATGTGAGAAACTTTATTTAAATTGGTTTATGGGTGATAAATAGTCAACATGAATATAGGTTGGTATTATGGATTAGGCGACAAGTGGAATTTTGTAGAAAAACCGAATCGGAAATCGGTTTGTTCCGATTTCCGTCGGGTTCCAAAAAGTCGTATTTTTCTATTAAAAGGAAAGAGGGATAGAATAGATGGGACTTACGGGTTTGGACAAACTAAGGAGGCTAAGGAAGTGATGGTTGTCGGTGCGTCGAAAACGATGCGAAGGTTCTACTACGATCGCCGGAATTTGTCGTTGGTTTTGGTAGCGCTTCGCTTCTTGCTCTTTGTACTGAGTTCTCGAGAATTTGGGAGAGTGGACTTAGAGTTGTGAGGTGAAATAGTATAGGGTAGGGGTGTTTATATAGGGCTAGGCTAGGGTTAGGGTTTGGATTAAAAAATATTTAAAAAAATATAAAAATTCATTAAAATTTCATTAAATTTAGGATTAAAAGAGGTGTAATGGGAATTTGGTAACAGTTCTGGGAAATTGAAGTATGCAGGGGTATTGACCAAGTCAACACAGAATTTTTCCGTGTTGACGACTCGGCCAACCGGCCGAGTCCGGCCGGCGGCGCCGGCTGATTCGGCCGATCCGCCGGCCGACTTGGCCGAGTTGGGGCCGAGTCGGGGCTCGCTGGGTGGGGTTTCACTTGGGGGGATTTATGGTGTACTTTATTTTTTATATACCGCATTAATTTGAGAGTTATGGTTGTTTGACCGTTGACTTCCCAAAAAATTAAAACAAAAATGATATAAAAATATGTGGGGCATGGGATTCGAACTCTGATGGCTTGGTTCAGCAGTGCAAGGTATTACCAATGAGCTACAAGCTCCTTCTTGTAATTATTGTGGTATTTAATTACTTAAACTGATAGCAGCAAGAATAAATACTCCTAGTATACATTAAATTTAAAGTAATTTCTTGTACACTAAAAATGGAGTTATTATATTCTTGTAGCTTGTAATTAAAAACAAAATAATTACCTATATCTTGTGCTCATGCTAAAATACCCCTTTGTGGATTTTTGAAAAAATATTTGAAAAATTTTGTATAGGAAATTTAAGGTTGTTACATTCTACCCTCCTTATAAAAATTTCGTTCTCGAAATTTGTAAAAGAAAGGTGTAACAGTTTCAAGGAAGGTTTTGTGACAGAACTATTGGTAGTGTATGAAAATATTTAGAAGGAAGAAATATTGCAAAATGTTTTGGTCAAAGTGAGGGAGTTACCTGGGTTACCTTGGTTCTTAGTCTCAGGTTCTAAGGCCGTTAAGGTGGAGGCTTGACGTCTCGACATATTTTTCTGAGTAAGCCGATACATCGATGCCTGACTAGATAGGGATGGTCCATGTGGAGGTGGTGCTGGGAGTGCAAGACTAGGTGTAGGAGTCTGGATAGCTGGCTGCTTCGGGTAGATAGTGGGTGTGTGGGCTGAGTTGCGTCTATAGGGACAGTCTCCAATTCTATGATCGGATGCGCCGCAAACTAGGCACAGGCCTTTTGCGCGCCTACAGTCCTTCCACAAGTGTCCATTTCTATGGCAGTAGTAGCAAAATCCTGAACTTGACTGGTTAATTGTTTCCTTCCGTCTCTTGGGTTTTGCAGGTTGTGTAGTGTAGGTTCCTCTTGCTATCTGGGTGGCAGTGCGTTTCTTGACGGTTGCTCCTGCTTCTGGTCGGTTCAATAATATGGCAGTTTGCTGCTGCAGTCCAACCAGGAGGCTTTGGATTTCCTTAAGCAGATGGTATTGTTCTTTCTGGCCGAAACCGCACGGTTTTTCCCTTTAGAGCGAACCGGACCCGACCAGGGGCCACTTCCCAGGAGGTCACCCATCCCAAGACTTCCCTGGCCCGAGCACGCTTAACTACGGAGTTCTCAAGCTCCTGTAGTTCCGGTTCACTTAAAAGGCGCCTCTGTAATTGAGGGTGGTATCATTATATTTATAATGCAGTTCGGTCCTCTTTCGGAATGTGCTTTAAGGACCCGATCCCATTATTCTGAAATGGCTCCCTCACTCAGATTGCCAAGATGTCCGCAACAGACCGCACTGAGCGTGGACAGAGCAGATCACCAAGATGTCTTAAGACCGCACTGCTCTGGAACAGAGCAGATCACCATGATGTCTTAAGGCCGCACTGCTCCGGGGTATTACATTCCCCCCATTTAAGAACAATGGTTCGTCCTCGAACCACAGACCTACTATTGAGGGACCTGCATGGGCCACCAACAAAACCTGTCACGCCCAGCTTCCCGGTGTACGGGAAAGTGGACGCGACGAGGCCCGCTACGTATCTACTCAGAAGTACATACGCTAAGCGTAACTAAGCAATATAAAGTAAATCACAAGAAACGAATGATATAGGAATAACAACAACTTTTATTAATAACATTCTTTATACAATGCATGAAAAGAAAATACAACTGAAATGAAAAGCGATGCTTAAACAATGGCATAACAGAAAATGAAAATACTGGAAAGAACAAGGTACAATATCTAGAGCTCGGGATCTTCCTGGAATTGCTCCAAATCTTCACCGGTGGGCTCGATCTCAGCTTGGTCCAACGCACCTGACGACATTTAAAGAAGAAAGAAATAGAATGTCATCTGCGAACAGGTCGCTCGGTAAGTCCCAAGAATAAGGAAGAATTAGGAAGACAATGTAAAAGTATTTTCTAAAATATTATATTGTTGAATATTATGGAATATTGAGTTAACGCTGTTGTTTGTAGCTTGGTACAGAAGGATGCCAGTGTATACGAGAGGAGTTTCACTTGCCAGAGACTAAGGCACGTGTAGTACAAGGAACCGTTATGCCACGGTACAACAGCAATAGGATTCAGGTTAGGTGTCTTAATCTGACCACCTCGTGCCACTTTTAACACCTTCCGTACCAATCCACTCCTTAACCCCGTAGTGTTTTAACAGTAACGTGGTATTATATTGTGTAAATTGGGTGACTGACCAAAACCATGATATCAGTAAACATGTTGTAACTATATAATCAGGTAAACGGAATATCAGGATAATGGATGAATATCCATAGTTTGATTCAGTCAAATTGAATAGGTTGTTAACTGGATTCTGGGATTCATGTTGAGTTGGATTATAAAGAATATAGATTGACTTGAATCATATTCAAATCAGAAATAGTCAGACTCTAACCCGAGTCAGACTAAAACAAAGATAATTTGAAGTTCTTCATTTGTTAGGGGCCTTATTGTAATTTATAAAACTTGAGGGTGTTTTATGTAAAAAGTACTATTGTATAGTTTTCAAAATACACCTCAAGTATTTATTATTCGTCTTTATAATTATAATGAGTGTGAATTTTATTTGTGTTATTCTAGTGAATATATCCTAATAAAAGTATTAATTTATAATATTGATTTATTTGAAATTCATGGTATTTTAATGTAACTTTTAATCTTGTAATTTTTTTAGGAAAATGTGGAAACTTTATATTATAATAAAATAGGTGTCTAAATGATATTTAAATGTATTTTAATACAAAAATAATATTTAAATAAATATTATATTTTCCAAAATCACATTTTTCTTAAATGCCGTATTTTAAACCTTTCGAGACCGAATGCTTCTTGCGGAGGTCTGAATCTCGCACTAATAGCCCGCGGGTGCACGATGAACCGTACAATCCCTAACGGGTTCCCCAAAGATGGGTTGTAGCGGCGCTTTGCTTAGGTTTAATAAATACTATTCATTTAGAAAAACGGTTTTATAACTATAAGGTATTTATTTGTAAAAGGGTATAGATTTCCGTATTTTATTTTCTAGGGTTTCCTAAGCCAACTAGCCTATTTCTAAGGTCTAAACGATAAGTCATTAGAAGCCTCAAATCGCCTCTTCACCGTCAATTGCGGCCAGGTAAGTGCCAGGTAAGTGGGAAGGAACCACAGTCGCGGGCCTAATTAAAAACCACCAGCCTAGACACATTTGCCTAGATACCACAAGACAGTTTAGATAAACGATCGATGTCCATGACATATCGTGCTTTTATTTTAAAAGATTTTATTTAGAATTGTGTGTAACTTAAAGCTTTTAGAAAAGGTTTATAAAGAATATGGTATTTTAGTGAAAAGTCCTATATTTTCGTATTCTATATTTTGACGTTTATCAATTAGAGTTATATTTGTGCGTGTGTAGAGGTAGGTCATTACCTCGTGACTTATTTTAGGGTTTAATGAAGTTTTAGAGGTTAAATATGATATATTAAACTTGAAGGTATTAAAGCGCAAGAATACGGTATTTGAAAACGTTATCATTTCATGTGTGAAAATTCATTCAAATTGATTTCTACAAGTTTAGTGATCAAGATAAACATATTTAGGAGTGAGGGATTTAATTAGAACAAGAAAAATAAACTCTATGGTATTTTTATGAAAAGAATACGGTTTTACAAGAAATCTATCATTTCATGTGAGAAACTTTATTTAAATTGGTTTATGGGTGATTAATAGTCAACATGAATATAAGTAGGTATTATGGATTAGGTGACAAGTGGAATTTTGTAGAAAAACCGAATCGGAAATCGGTTTGTTCCGATTTCCGTCGGGTTCCAAAAAGTCGTATTTTTCTATTAAAAGGAAAGAGAGATAGAATAGATGGGACTTACGGGTTTGGACAAACTAAGGAGGCTAAGGAAGTGATGGTTGTCGGTGCATCGAAAACGTCGCGAAGGTTCTACTACGATCGCCGGAATTTGTCGTTGGTTTCGGCAGCGCTTCACTTCTCGCTCTTTGTACCGAGTTCTCGAGAATTTGGGAGAGTGGACTTAGAGTTGTAAGGTGAAATAGTATAGGGTAGGGGTGTTTATATAGAGCTAGGCTAGGGTTAGGGTTTGGATTAAAAAATATTTAAAAAATATAAAAATTCATTAAAATTTCATTAAATTTAGGATTAAAAGAGGTGTAATGGGAATTTGGTAACAGTTCTGGGAAATTGAAGTATGCAGGGGTATTGACCAAGTCAACACGGAATTTTTCCGTATTGACGACTCGGCCGAGTTCGGCCGGCGGCGCCGGTCGATTCGGCCGATCCGCCGGCCGACTTGGCCAAGTTGGGGCCGAGTCGGGGTTCGTTGGGTGGGGTTTCACTTGGGGGGATTTATGGTGTACTTTATTTTTTATTTACCGCATTAATTTGAGAGTTATGGCTGTTAGACCGTTGACTTTCCAAAAAATTAAAACAAAAATGATATAAAAATATGTGGGGCATGGGATTCGAACTCTGATGGCTTGGTTCAGCAGTGCAAGGTATTACCAATGAGCTACAAGCTCCTTCTTGTAATTATTGTGGTATTTAATTACTTAAACTGATAGCAGCAAGAATAAATACTCCTAGTATACATTAAATTTAAAGTAATTTCTTATACGCTAAAAATGGAGTTATTATATTCTTGTAGCTTGTAATTAAAAACAAAATAATTACCTATATCTTGTGCTCATGCTAAAATACCCCTTTGTGGATTTTTGAAAAAATATTTGAAAAATTTTGTATAGGAAATTTAGGGTTGTTACACTCCGGCTCCCTGGGGCTCAAGAGACTGGTCCCGCTTAAACCTATGTTTACTAAGCTCCTTATTGTAATTTAGTATAACTTGAGGGGGTTTTATGTAAAAATAGTTTTGGTATAATTCAAAATACACCTTAAGTATTTAATTATTGTATTTAGGGTTTTTATAGATGTATATTCTATCGATGTGAAATTTCTAGTGAATAAAACCTAATTTCATAATATATGGTATTTATTTGTAATATGAATATTGTTTTGAATTATCATGGTAGTTTCATGTAATATTTGAATTCTTTTCTTGAGTTTTGGAAACATGGAATAATATATATTTTTAAAATAAGTATTTTGGTATTATTTATATATACATATTTAACGAAAATAAATTTATTTATTTTCTTGTAAAAATCTCATTTTCTAAAGAAAAATGTATAAAAATTCCATCGAGATCGAATGCTCCATGAGGAGGTTTACATCTCGCTCTACTAAGCCCGAGGATGTACGACAATCCGCACCATCCCGAACGGGTCCCAAAAAGTGGGTTGTAGAAGCGCAATTGCATGGAAATATTTGTAGGGTTCCTAGGCACTCTAGTGAGGTCTCACAAGGCATCGAACATGCCATTTTCAAAAATTCTAGGTGCCGAGAGACCCGACTACGGATCGTTTGCTAGAAAATTAGGCGAACAAGCTAACTAGTTAACAATTAACTAAGAGATACGGAAATACAACCTTTGTAGATCCGGTCCTCCACCTCCACGGCTCCGAGATGAGGTCCTCTCCGCTGTCCAAATCAAATCCGGGCTCTAGCGTCGGCTTCATCGGAGAATGGACGGGCTAGGTCGTCGACGACGTGCCGAAGATGATCTACGTCGAAGCATCACTAGATCGAGCTCCACCTTCACCAAGTCTAGAAAACTTGTGAAGGAAACAAACTCTACTACTTGGCAAGAGGTAGAGGATGAAGAAATAGGAAGTGGGTAGACTTTAGTTTTGGATTTCTCACTCTTTTTCATCACTTGCCATTAATGGAGCAAGCTTTCTTCATGTGAAGAAATGAAGAAGAAGAAGAAACTAATTATGATAAGTTAATTCAAAAAGAAAAGAATAACAATACTTATCATAATATTAACTCTAGTCAAGTGTAGAGAATGAATCATGGTTAGTGGGAATGGTTAGGGTTAAGGATGAGATAAGAATGGTTGACTTGATTAAAGTTTTATGAAGCTTCAACTAAACTCTAAAATAAGCCACCATTCTTATCTCCTTTCCATTTATTTTCCAAAAGAATAAACAAATAAATGAATAAATAAATAATGGGAGAAGAAACAAAACCCTAACCACTCTCACAACCATGGTTTAATCTTCACACAAATCCAAGTTAACATGTATCATCAAACATGATACAATCATGTGCACAAAACTATATCAAATATACAATGTGCACATCCGAGCGAGAAAATCCGTTTAAAGTGAACCGATACTAGTTAATGCAAAGTAATATATCAAATATATAATTATGCATTAAATCATTAAATCAACACTTGATTCAATGATCCGGTCATGTCGCACATAACCGACTGGTATCATTAGTAACAACTTATCGAATCAACACTTGATCCGATAACCCGGCTATATCATATATAACCGATCAATGTCACATCGCGAGAATTGAATACAGTATCACATACTGGTATTATTCTCGGTTCCGCACATATCTCATATGCGCTCCTATTTCGTTTCGCTTGAGCCAGGAAACCTCTGTGTAGGACTCTAAAGACTCGTCAATACGCCGGCAGCAGGTGATGATCATATCAAACACCCACAAGCCGCAAGCGGTCTGCTAAACGTAACGGCCACCCGGGTATTGAGCGATCTGAAGATCGACGAGCAAGCCCGCTCACACTCCAGTGAATCCGACCAGTAACACTTCCGTACAGTCCGGATGAACGTCTGATATGTCGCATATCTCGCCTAGGGGTGGTAAACGTCAGACCCCAATAGCTCGATAAGTCGTGTCGATATGAGGTCTATAACAATTCGAGAAATTACTGGTAACACTTACCAGTAAATCTCAGCAACCTTGGCCAGGGATTTCCTGTTATAGCCAATCGAACACAGCGCAACATCAACTCCCTATACCGGGAGAGACGAATCCCCTCCTATCGCTCATTGCCTCCATGTGACTCGGGACTGTACCCAAAAACCACCGTTTTGCACGCCCTCTTGGACGTGGTAAGATGGAAATCAAAGCACAGTGGGAACCACACAAGACTCTATGACGATCTTGGGTCAACAGACTACTCTGTACCAGTGTCACCAGAGAACTGCCATCTGACGTGAGGTATAATACCATCTGGGAGTTCTCGGCGAGTCCGTCCAGTGTACCCAGTCTCCACTGAGCACCCGTATATCATCTCCGATGTCAAACACCAATGGATATGGGATCATCCATCGCCCATCTGTATGGGTCGAGAAGGTATACGCTAGTCTACTCTGGTATATCGATGCCCCATCTCGATACACCCACGACTAGGGACTTTCAAGGATGTACTTATGGACTACCATGTCCCCACTAGTATGATCCGCATCATAGTCCAGGTAGTCAAGCACAGATCCTAAGGGCTTTACCAACATGTAACAGAGAGACAAACAGTATACACGTTAAGGTAAATATCAACCAGATAGCATACTATCATGTCGAGCAAGAAAGTCCTCCCTATATATGTCCCAGCATCCACTACAATATACATCTTATGTATAGTAATGGCCTCTAGGGCATACATATAACTAACAATCTCCCACTTGCACTAGGGCCATCTGTAGCAGTGGTTGTAGTATCTCATACTTAACCATCCCATAAAAGTCTCTCTCTGGGAACAGGGCTTTGTGAGTGGATCCGCTGTGTTTGTCCTCTGAGTCTACTCTCCTAACCTTGATCTCCCTGGAGATCAACCATCTCCATGATCAGGTGACACTGCCTTAGAATATGTCTGGATCACTGATGGGACGGACGTTCCTTGGCATAAGCCACAACTCCTGTCACGCCCCGCTTCCCAAAATATGGAAAACGAGGGATGACTAGGCCAGCCATGCTCCTACGGTCAAGGAATCATCCTGCCGTAGTCACATTTCGGCTTCTAGTATTGCATGGTAATCAGTAAATAAAGCGCAGTGGTAAAAGAATCACATCACTAATTTATTACATTAATATTCCATTGTTCACAATTTACAGATAACAAGAACAAATACTAACCAAAGTCAAACTTACAATCGCTTTTATGGAAAGCGGGAAAATGGAAGGTACACCAGTCTAAATCTCCGTGAACTCGAAGGGTAGGTCCGTCTCCTGTGCTGGTCCTCCCGCGGGATCTGAGCATGCATACTCAGGTCGTCAGAGCGACACAGTAACAATATTATTATAATGAGATGTGACAGGTATATGAGTAATACTGGTGTGAGAACAATGCAAGTAATCACTATGTCGCTATATGATGCAGAGTATGTTATGTGTCCCTATCGGTCTCTAGGTCGAGTTTGAAATCACATAGTGGAAGGAGGATCATGTTTAACAGGAGTCTCGTACATACCCGAGACAACGGCCCACATGCTCGGGACATAACCCTGTCAGCCGGATCGCTAGATCCTATCCTACATGTATCGATATCTCTGTTCGAATGATCATCCTCTAAAATCGGTCCCGCTAAATACGATACTCTTTCCACTTTGATTTCCCCTTTTTCCCCAGGTTCTCACTAGTTATGATCTCGATCTAGTTATGTACAAGTATATCAATAGCACGATTTTTCTCACTGTTCACTGTATCAATCACTGTCACGAATGTTCATTTTCCATTGATGTACTTGTCACAACTAAACCAACATCTGTCACGTACGATAATGCAATGTTCACACGTACTAACACTGAGTATATGGTAAGGGTATGATATATGTATGTATGCTACCAATGAGTTCTGTATATTATGAATCAACATGCATGTCATGAACTGAAATAAATTGCACAGATTATTATGTTAAGAATTCAGCGAAATGATGTAAGTAAGATATGTAGAACATTCAGTCAGTAATTCATCGGAATTTGTTTCAGTTCAATCGGGATTCCGCTTCTCAAGATATAGCAGTTTCATTTTAAGTGCGCGCGGCTGGAAATTCAGTTTCAGAACTGAACGTCCATTTCGCGGCACGAATTGCACCCACTTGGGCTCAGAATTTAGCGACGTTACAGTTACATGAAATTTGGGGTTTCCAATAGAGTATTCAACGCAACATACGGATCTTCAATCGCATCGGTACGTTGAAAGTTATACACAGTTTAATTTCAATATGTCACTTCAGAATCTGTTCTGAACAGTCATACGTTCTGCCCTTTTAAAAATAGGTTAAAATAACAAACGGCGATGGATCGGGGTGAAACCACTTTTTTTACTTGGCTAACAGAATTATCTATTATCTACTGTAAAGTTCCGTGAAGTATGATTTCGGGAAACACAGTGACGCAGGTCGTTTGAACAGAAAACAATAATCAGAAACGCTCTGGACAGCAGTCCAGAGTCGTGTTCCGACCCAGATATCATCATGATTACAGAAAAGAAATCATTAGGATTTTCCATAGGGTTAAAGTTCGTCGAGTCGGCTTCGATTTAAGCCCTCGAACGTATCAATCCAGTATGCATATGATTTATGGTGATTTTATTCGTTTCCAGGCACGAGGAAAATTCTAGTTTTAACGGCATATTTGGGGATATCAATTTTTGTTACAAACAATCGTATTTTCCAACGAGATTCATACACTATATCTATCACTATATGGGCCAACAGATAGCATCAATTTCCATCAAAACAACCAATCATTTTTATAGGAGATTAGCATCGAACACCTTGATCGTATTATGTAGTAGAATTCGACAAATCCGTAAACTAGTTATTTTAGGTTCATATCACTAATACTTTAGCATGAAGCAAGTAAGCACTTGCCTGGTAACGTCTCGGGGTCGCGGGGCAGCAACGTCGTCACGAACGCGCGTTGTACGCCGCGGAACAAGTTCGCGCGAGCCTCGATCGAACACGGATTTTACGTCGGAATTTCCCGGAGTCGTCTTGCGTGCGCTGGAAGCTTAGAGGGGCTCTGTGGTTCACTTGGGACTTGCTGGGGTCGACGATGGTCGGCCGTGGTCGCTCCGGCGACGTGCACAGTGCAGGGGGGTTTCTCTTTTGGAGAGAGAGAGAGAGAGAGCAGTGGGGTCGGGTTTGGAGTGATAAGGGTGGTACTGAGGATGTAGAGGGTTGCAGAGGTGGTTCAGGTGAAGTAGGGCTCGCCGGCGTCGAGGGCAGAGGGTGGCCGAGAGGTAGTGGGGTGTGCAGTTGAGAGAGCTCGGTTGAGGCTGGGAAGAGGTGGGGAGAGAGAGTAGTGGGGTCGGCTTTGTGGTGATGGTGATGTTGCTGAGGAGGTTAGGGAGTCTCAGAGTGGTTCAGGCGAAGTGTGGGGGCTCGTCGGCGTGAGGGTGCCGGTGGTGGTCGAGGTCGGGCACGAGTAGGGGATGTGCAGGGGGAAGCTCGGCAGATGGAGGAGGCTGCAGTGATCGTGGAGTTGGTAGGGGAGAACTGAGAGAGGAGGACGAGGTGGTGTGGCCGTCGGCGACGTCGTCGTCGTCGGGGGTGAAGTGCAGTGGGTTTCACAGTGGGTTCGCGGGGGGAAAAGCTTGAGGGGTTAGAGTTTTGAGGAGTTTGGGAGGTGAGAGGGAGGTGAGGAGTTGGAGAGGTGTGGAGTCGTGGTCGAGGGTCGCGGGGACGTGGGCAGCGGCGAGGGCAACGTGGGGAGCTCGGGGACGTGGGGGCGACGAGGGAGAGAAATGAGCGGGATTTTGTGAACGAGGGAGGAAGGAGGTTAGGAGTTGGGTCGGGTCGGGTTCGGCGCGAGCGGGTAGGGGCGTGGAGTGGAAAGAGATGGGCTGCAGAGGATTTTAGGGAATGGGCCGAAGGAATTAGGAATTTAATAAGAAAAGGGTGTGTGGGCTGAAAGGGTATTGGGCCGACGGAAAAAGATTTGGATTGCTTTAAAACAATTGTTTTGAATGGGCTGAGAAGAGATGGGCCGGCTTGGTTTTAATATATTAATTTTATTTTGGGTTTTAAGTTTAGGTTTTAGTTTAATTTGGGTTTGGCTTTTAAATCCTGGGTTTCAACTCTTAGGTTTTGGGAAAAATATAAATATTTAGCTTAAACAATCAATTCAAATATGAAAGAAAAGGTAATCACTGGAATTAAAAGAATACGAAACTTCTATAACAATGGAAACGGGGATTTACATCATACCCCCCTTAACAAAATTTCGTCCTCAAAATTTGACAAGAATGCAAGGATACAAGGTACTAAACAAAAAGATGTGGATAACGATCACGGATGTCTTCCTCCCGCTCCCAGGTGGATTCTCCTGGGGAACGACCGCCCCAAGACACTCGGACCAACGGAATGACCTTATTCTTTAGCACTTTCTCTCTGCGGTCGAGAATGGTAGTAGGCTGCTCCTCGTACGATAAGTCAGTACCCAAAACTAGCTCTGAATGGTCCAGGACATGGCTCTCATCTCGAACGTAACGCCGCAACTGTGACACGTGGAAGGTATTGTGCACACCAGCTAGCGATGGAGGCAAGGCGAGTCGATATGCCACCTCTCCTACTCGCTCTAGCACCTCAAAAGGTCCGATAAAGCGGGGACTAAGCTTTCCCCGACCTCCGAACCTGATAACTCCACGAGTAGGGGAAATCTTCAAGAACACATGATCTCCGATTTCGAACTCAAGTGCCCTTCTGCTGGTATCTGCCCAACTCTTCTGTCGATCCTGAGCCGCCTTGATACGCTGTCTGACCATTTGGACTTTGTCAACTGTCTGAACAATGAGTTCGGGGCCTAGCAGTCTTCGTTCTCCCACATCATCCCAACATACTGGGGATCGACACTTCCGCCCGTATAGTGCTTCAAAAGGTGCCATCTGAATACTGGCCTGATAACTATTGTTATAAGAGAACTCGACTAGATGCAGATGGTCCTCCCAGGAACCTTGAAAGTCCAACATACAGGCTCTCAGCATGTCCTCGAGCGTCTGAATCGTACGCTCGGATTGTCCATCCGTCTGTGGGTGATACGCTGTGCTGAAATTTAGGCGGGTACCCAAGCTCTCCTGTAAGCTCTTCCAAAAGTGCGACAAGAATCTCGTGTCCCGGTCTGACACAATGCTGACTGGAACACCGTGAAGTCGTACAATCTCCTGCATATATCTTTCTGCCAATGATTCTGTCGACTGTCCTACTCGGAAAGGTAGAAAGTGTGCAGCTTTTGTGAGGCGATCGACGATAACCCAAATGGCGTTATTGCCCCTAGGGCTCCGTGGTAAGGCCGTCACGAAATCCATAGTAATGTGCTCCCACTTCCACTCCGGTATCGGCAGGGGTTGTAACAGTCCTGCTGTCCTCTGATGCTCCGCCTTCACCTGCTGACATACCAAGCACCTGGATACGAACCTCGCAATTTCCCGCTTCATTCCGTTCCACCAAAAGTGCTGCTTTAGGTCCTGATACATTTTTGTACTTCCCGGATGCACAGAATAAGCTGAACTGTGTGCTTCAGCCAACACTTCTTCTCGAACACCTCCTTTAGGTACGCAGAGTCTGCTACCGAATCTCAGAGAGCCATCTTCATGTATAATCAATTCCGTTCTTAGTCCAGCTTTCACTTCCTCTCTAAACTTTTGCAATCGGGGATCGTCCACCTGAGCAGCCTTGATGCGATCCACCAGAGAAGATTGCACCTGTAGTTGCCAAAGTTGACTGAGTGCGTTCGGCGTAACGACCTTAAGTGCAAGCCTCTGAAAGTCCTCAATAATGCTCCTTTGATCGGTCAACATCATGACCGCTGGCTTGCGACTGAGCGCATCTGGTACAACATTTACCTTCCCCGGGTGATACTGAAGGTTCAAGTCGTAATCTGCCATCAGCTCCAGCCACCGGCGCTGCCTCATAATCAACTCCTTCTGGGTGAAAACATACTTCAAACTTTTGTGATCTGTGTACACCTCCACTTTCTCACCCAATAGATAGTGCCTCCAAATCTTCAATGCAAAGACTACCGCAGCTAACTCCAAGTCATGTGTGGGGTAGTTCTTCTCGTGATTTCTCAGTTGTCGAGAGGCGTAAGCAACCACACGTCCGTGCTGCATCAAAACGCAGCCTAAACCTTTCCCTGAGGCATCACTGTGTATCACCAAACCACCTGAATCATCTGGTACAGTAAGAATAGGCGCCGTAGTTAGCTTCTGCTTTAGTGTGTCGAAAGCCTGAGTGCACTCCTCTATCCATGTAAATGGCACGTCCTTCCGAGTCAGTCGCGTCAATGGTTCCGCGATTCTGGAGAAATCTTGAACGAATCTCCGATAATAACCTGCCAATCCCAGAAAACTCCTGATCTCGGCCACTGACTTCGGCGTCGGCCAATCTCTGACAGATTCTATCTTTGCCGGGTCCACCGAGATGCCCTCGCCTGAAACAATATGTCCCAAAAACTGTACCTTGTCGAGCCAGAACTCACACTTGCTTAGCTTCGCATACAGCTTCTCCTCCCGAAGAATTTGTAGGACTGTGCGCAAGTGATCAGCGTGCTCCTCCTGAGTCTTTGAGTAGACAAGTATGTCGTCGATAAACACAACGACAAACGTGTCCAGGAATTTTGCGAACACCCTGTTCATCAAGTCCATGAATATTGCTGGGGCGTTGGTAACGCCGAACGGCATCACAAGGAACTCGTAATGTCCGTATCGGGTCCTGAAAGCCGTCTTACACACATCCTCGGCTGCTACCCTGATTTGATGATACCCAGAACGGAGGTCCAACTTCGAGTAAACCTTGGCTCCACTTAGCTGATCAAATAGGTCGTCAATGCGCGGGATTGGGTACTTGTTCTTTATGGTAACCTTGTTCAGCTCCCGGTAATCTATACACATTCGCAACGATCCATCCTTCTTCTTTACCAATAGAACTGGTGCACCCCACGGCGAAGCGCTAGGCCGAATGAATCCTTTCTCCAATAGTTCTTCAACCTGCTTCTTCAATTCCGCCAATTCAACTGGTGCCATCCTGTATGGGGCTCTGGATACTGGGGCTGTACCTGGAGTCAAGTCGATTGAGAACTCCAAAATTCGAGGAGGTGGTAGACCTGGTAAATCCTCGGGAAACACGTCCAAAAAGTCCCGAACAATTTCTGGGGCTGGGCTCCTATCAATCTCCATAGATGTCAGCTCCTTAGGCTTTGCTCTGTATTTAGCTGGCTCCAAAGATTCGCTTCCGCCCTCGAAAATGAACTCCGGGTGATTGGGAATGCGGAAGATCACATTCCTTGCACGACAATCGATAACCGCATGAAAAGTGCTCATCCAATCCATCCCAAGAATTGCGTCGTAACTGCCTGTCCCAATTAAGAGGAAATTCGCATAGAATTCCCTGCCACACACTACAACCGGGCATAATCTACATTCTTGGCTAGATATAATAATGCCATTACCCGTATGAATTTCCCATCCCTTTGTTAGTGGTTCATGTGGTATTGAGTGTGTATCAGTGAAATGCTCAGACAAGAAACAATGCGATGCTCCTGAATCAAAAAGTACTCTAGCTGGCAAAGAATGTACGAGTAGAGTACCTGTAACCACGTCTCCTGATGCCTCTGCCTGCTCGGCGGTCAAGGTGAAAGCCCGTCCCTGACCGCGACCTGTAAAGGGCTGTCTCTGCTCCTGCGGCCTCTGCTGTGGCGGTCCAGAACTTCCCTGTACCTCTGCTCGCTCAGGGCAACTGCCAATCTGGTGCTGACTGGAACCGCAAATCAGACACTGTCCCTTGGCACGGCGACAGTCCTTCTGGGTATGTCCTCCTCTACCGCAATAGCCGCAAGTTACGCCATGTCTCTGGGGGCGATGCTGTGGTACGAACGGGCGCTTCATTTGTGTCGTTCCTGCTCTGTGAACTGGTATGGTTCCTCGAGATGGCGTGTGGGTACGTGCTGGAACGACTGGGGGTCTCCTGAACTTGTTAATCAATTGCTCCTGAACTCTCGCCGCGTTGAGTACTTGAGCGAAAGTCTGTAAATCCAACGATGCAATCAACTGCTGCAACTCAAAATCTAACCCCTGAAGGAAACGCCTGGCCCTGGTGACCTCTGAGGCGACCATGTACGGAGCGAAGCGGCTCAAACGGTTGAACTCTGCCGCATAAACATCCACTGGGCGTCCATTCTGCTTCAAAAGAATAAACCTCTCCTCCATTTCTGCCTTGGCTGTGGAAGGGAAGTAATGATCTAGGAAACACTCCTTAAACTTGCTCCATTCGATCGGCCTGTCAAGTCTGCTCTCTTCCACCGACCACCAAGTGCGAGCCTCGTCTTCTAATTGTATCTTTATCACGTCCACTCTGTCTTCCTCTGGAACCCGGGCGGCGGTCAATAAATTCTCCATGTTCACCAGCCATTGTTCAGCCTCGAGGGGTTCAGCTAGCCCTGTAAACGCAGCTGGGTGTAACCGCCGGAAGTCTGCTACTGTACCAGCCCTAACATGATAAGCTGGTGGAACAACGCCCTCGGGGGCGGTAATAAGTGCGGAGGGTCCTCCTGTGGCGGTAATCGCCCTGAGTCCCTCAGTGAGCAAATCTGTCTTCCTCTCCTGAGCTTCCGCGAGAGTGGTCAGTGCACTGAGTATTCTTTCCGTGCGGTCCTGAGAGCTGGAGTCCGAGGAGGGGTCGTTCGGGGACGTCATATTACTGGAAGATTCAAAAGGATAGGATCAGATTCAAGGATGGAAATCGAGAGTAGTGAAACAAGAATAACGTAATACAGCATAGTTAATGTTATCCCTTGATACTAAACACAGGCTCTGATACCAACTAAACCATGTCACGCCCCGCTTCCCAAAATATGGAAAACGAGGGATGACTAGGCCAGCCATGCTCCTACGGTCAAGGAATCATCCTGCCGTAGTCACACTTCGGCTTCTAGCATTGCATGGTAATCAGTAAATAAAGCGCAGTGGTAAAGGAATCACATCACTAATTTATTACATTAATATTCCATTGTTCACAATTTACAGATAACAAGAACAAATACTAACCAAAGTCAAACTTACAATCGCTTTTATGGAAAGCGGGAAAATGGAAGGTACACCAGTCTAAATCTCCGTGAATTCGAAGGGTAGGTCCGTCTCCTGTGCTGGTCCTCCCGCGGGATCTGAGCATGCATACTCAGGTCGTCAGAGCGACACAGTAACAATATTATTATAATGAGATGTGACAGGTATATGAGTAATACTGGTGTGAGAACAATGCAAGTAATCACTATGTCGCTATATGATGCAGAGTATGTTATGTGTCCCTATCGGTCTCTAGGTCGAGTTTGAAATCACATAGTGGAAGGAGGATCATGTTTAACAGGAGTCTCGTACATACCCGAGACAACGGCCCACATGCTCGGGACATAACCCTGTCAGCCGGATCGCTAGATCCTATCCTACATGTATCGATATCTCTGTTCGAATGATCATCCTCTAAAATCGGTCCCGCTAAATACGATACTCTTTCCACTTTGATTTCCCCTTTTTCCCCAGGTTCTCACTAGTTATGATCTCGATCTAGTTATGTACAAGTATATCAATAGCACGATTTTTCTCACTGTTCACTGTATCAATCACTGTCACGAATGTTCATTTTCCATTGATGTACTTGTCACAACTAAACCAACATCTGTCACGTACGATAATGCAATGTCCACACGTACTAACACTGAGTATATGGTAAGGGTATGATATATGTATGTATGCTACCAATGAGTTCTGTATATTATGAATCAACATGCATGTCATGAACTGAAATAAATTGCACAGATTATTATGTTAAGAATTCAGCGAAATGATGTAAGTAAGATATGTAGAACATTCAGTCAGTAATTCATCGGAATTTGTTTCAGTTCAATCGGGATTCCGCTTCTCAAGATATAGCAGTTTCATTTTAAGTGCGCGCGGCTGGAAATTCAGTTTCAGAACTGAACGTCCATTTCGCGGCACGAATTGCACCCACTTGGGCTCAGAATTTAGCGACGTTACAGTTACATGAAATTTGGGGTTTCCAATAGAGTATTCAACGCAACAGACGGATCTTCAATCGCATCGGTACGTTGAAAGTTATACACAGTTTAATTTCAATATGTCACTTCAGAATCTGTTCTGAACAGTCATACGTTCTGCCCTTTTAAAAATAGGTTAAAATAACAAACGGCGATGGATCGGGGTGAAACCACTTGTTTTGCTTGGATAACAGAATTATCTATAATCTACTGTAAAGTTCCGTGAAGTATGATTTCGGGAAACACAGTGACGCAGGTCCTTTGAACAGAAAACAATAATCAGAAACGCTCTGGACAGCAGTCCAGAGTCGTGTTCCGACCCAGATATCATCATGATTACAGAACAGAAATCATTAGGATTTTCCATAGGGTTAAATTTCGTCGAGTCGGCTTCGATTTAAGCCCTCGAACGTATCAATCCAGTATGCATATGATTTATGGTGATTTTATTCGTTTCCAGGCACGAGGAAAATTCTAGTTTTAACGGCATATTTGGGGGTATCAATTTTTGTTACAAACAATCGTATTTTCCAACGAGATTCATACACTATATCTATCACTATATGGGCCAACAGATAGCATCAATTTCCGTCAAAACAACCAATCATTTTTATAGGAGATTAGCATCGAACACCTTGATCGTATTATGTAGTAGAATTCGACAAATCCGTAAACTAGTTATTTTAGGTTCATATCACTAATACTTTAGCATGAAGCAAGTAAGCACTTGCCTGGTAACGTCTCGGGGTCACGGGGCAGCAACGTCGTCACGAACGCGCGTTGTACGCCGCGGAACAAGTTCGCGCGAGCCTCGATCGAACACGGATTTTACATCAGAATTTCCCGGAGTCGTCTTGCGTGCGCTGGAAGCTTAGAGGGGCTCTATGGTTCACTTGGGACTTGCTGGGATCGACGATGGTCGGCCGTGGTCGCTCCGGCGACGTGCACAGTGCAGGGGGGTTTCTCTTTTGGAGAGAGAGAGAGAGAGAGAGAGAGAGCAGTGGGGTCGGGTTTGGAGTGATAAGGGTGGTACTGAGGATGTAGAGGGTTGCAGAGGTGGTTCAGGTGAAGTAGGGCTCGCCGGCGTCGAGGGCAGAGGGTGGCCGAGAGGTAGTGGGGTGTGCAGTTGAGAGAGCTCGGTTGAGGCTGGGAAGAGGTGGGGAGAGAGAGTAGTGGGGTCGACTTTGTGGTGATGGTGATGTTGCTGAGGAGGTTAGGGAGTCTCAGAGTGGTTCAGGCGAAGTGTGGGGGCTCGTCGGCGTGAGGGTGCCGGTGGTGGTCGAGGTCGGGCACGAGTAGGGGATGTGCAGGGGGAAGCTCGGCAGATGGAGGAGGCTGCAGTGATCGTGGAGTTGGTAGGGGAGAACTGAGAGAGGAGGACGAGGTGGTGTGGCCGTCGGCGACGTCGTCGTCGTCGGGGGTGAAGTGCAGTGGGTTTCACAGTGGGTTCGCGGGGGGAAAAAGCTTGAGGGGTTAGAGTTTTGAGGAGTTTGGGAGGTGAGTGGGAGGTGAGGAGTTGGAGAGGTGTGGAGTCGTGGTCGAGGGTCGCGGGGACGTGGGCAGCGGCGAGGGCAACGTGGGGAGCTCGGGGACGTGGGGGCGACGAGGGAGAGAAATGAGCGGGAGTTTGTGAACGAGGGAGGAAGGAGGTTAGGAGTTGGGTCGGGTCGGGTTTGGCGCGAGCGGGTAGGGGCGTGGAGTGGAAAGAGATGGGCTGCAGGGGATTTTAGGGAATGGGCCGAAGGAATCAGGAATTTAATAAGAAAAGGGTGTGTGGGCTGAAAGGGTATTGGGCCGACGGAAAAAGATTTGGATTGCTTTAAAACAATTGTTTTGAATGGGCTGAGAAGAGATGGGCCGGCTTGGTTTTAATATATTAATTTTATTTTGGGTTTTAAGTTTAGGTTTTAGTTTAATTTGGGTTTGGCTTTTAAATCCTGGGTTTCAACTCTTAGGTTTTGGGAAAAATATAAATATTTAGCTTAAACAATCAATTCAAATATGAAAGAAAAGGTAATCACTGGAATTAAATGAATACGAAACTTCTATAACAATGGAAACGGGGATTTACAACTCCATTGTCTCACAATGGTAGGAACGTAGTTCATCTCATGAACCAATATACACCCAGACTGCCTCTTTGGTAGCATCATAAGTAGCGATGTATCCTGCCTTTATCGTCTAGTATGTCACGGTATCTGGCTTGGAACTCTTCCAACATACCGTCCCTTTACTAAGGGTAAAGACAATGCCTGCGACTGACATTCAGTCGTCTTTATCACCCTGGAACCCTTCCAGTGATTCTCCCCAGGGTCGATTGATACCATCTCACTACAGCTAGTGAGTATCCTAACATCCATTTAGATCTATCTCATAGATCCAAAATCCAGGATTTAGGAGGTATCACTTTGATCCTATATGGAGAATTATGGTGATAAGCGGAGATTGACCGAGCGTAGCATAGGAAACTCCTTCCCCATCAAGAGTATGTCATCCACGTACTCTACGAGGATCATCACCATACTCCCTACTACCATTTTGTTTATACAAGGTTCATCTACCATTTTGATGATGTCAAACTCTTTGACTAATCCATTAAAACAGATGTTCCAACTCAGCGATACCTGCTTTAATCCTATAAAGCATCTTGCACACGTTTCCGCTGCTCCCACTGTCTACGAGGCCCTCTGGCTGTGTACTTATAGACTCTCTCTTCTAAATCATCATTTGGAAAAGCAGTCAAGACACCCAACCACCAGATATCGCAGTCATGGTATGTAGCCGTGACAAGTAGGATCTGGATGGACTTAAGCATAGCTACTTGAAAAGGTTTCATCATTATCCACGCTTGGTCGATGACGAAAACCTTTAACAAGTCCAGCTTTGAAAGTCTCAACTTTTCCATCTACACCAAGTAATCTTCTCAAGATATACTTGCTCCTGATGGGGATTTAACCCTTCAGATATAGCAACCAAAGTCCATACTTTGTTGGTGTATAAGGATTCCATCTCAGATCGCTAAGCATCCAGCCATTCTTACAGAGTCCCACTCCTGATGGCCAGCTCGAAACTAGTTGGGTCATCATCTCATGATGCATTCCTCGCTCCCACTGTCATAGAGAAACCGAAGTATCTCTCAGGTGGGTGAGGAACCCTACTAGATCGGCGGAGAGGCTGAGGTTCGTTGGAACCTACTGAATCCTTTGGTTCTATCAAATCATCTGCTGCAGTTTGTATGGCTGGAACATTTCCAGTTCTACATTACAGACCCTGCCTCGAGCTTGTCCGGATTTTGCTTTTAGACATAGGCCGGACAACCCCAAATCTTAACTAGCTTAAGACATGGGCTCTTCCCTTTCCATATCTCATATGGAGTGGTAGGCAACTGATTTGATTCGAACCGTATTCAATAGGTATGCAGCTTTTCAAGTGCATTACTCCCAAAAAGGAAATAGGTAACTCAGTAGTAGTCATCATAGAGCACACCTTATCATATAGGGTGTTATTGCTCCACCCCGATATACCATCGTGCTATGGTGTATACGGAGGAGCAATGCTGAGAGAGAATCCCATTCTCCTTTAGAATAGTCCAGGAATTTCGTGCTCAAGTATTCTCCTCCTTGATCTCATCAAAGGACATAATACTTATACCCGTATTGGTTCTCTACTTCTAACTTATATTCTGTGAATATCTCAAAAGGTTCGGACTTGTGTTTCAACAGGAACATATGTCTGAATCAAAAGAGATCATCAGAGAATTTAATGAAGTATAAAGAACCAGTCCTGGCATATGTAGACAGGGGACCTTACATACATCAACATGTATCAGTCTCAAGAGTTCACTAACTCTTTCTCTGTTTCCAGTAAACGGAGCTATGGCCATTTTATCTTTGTGACATGACTGGCGAGTTTCACAAGATGTAAATTCAAACTAATTTAAATATGCATCTTTGTGTAACTCTAGCTAGTCGGGTCACATTGATCTGACCTAGTCTACAATACCTCAAGAAGAATTCGTTCATTTCTGAACTCTTCCTCTTATGTGTGTTCCATATACTAAGAACTGTAGTTTGATTTAGAACATCAATGCTTTTAGATAACGTGCTTGAACCGATCAACTTTTGATATAGGAAATGTTCAAAACATTATCCATCAATACAAAATTATATCCTTTCTTTACTAATAAAGAGATAGATATGATTTTGTATATCAGGTTCGGTATCTAATAACATTCGTTCAGAATCAATGTATTGGTAATACAGGGCGACAGTGACCGACAGACTTGGCTGCAACTCTTGCCCCGTTTTCTGCCTCATGAAACTTATCACCCGTTCTCAGTTCTCTACCTATCTGTAGCCCTATGTAACAGATTACATATCTGGGATCCTGATCTGGTATCACATACCCAGGACGTAAAGGACACTGAGAAACAGTTCTCTGTAATGAACACACCCGAAGATGATACATCAGCATGCACTCTCTTCGTTTGGGCGGCACGGGAATTCTGGTATTCCCCAATTCCTGCTCTGTCTTATAACAATTATAAGGTGGAGCGGGACCAACGTTCCCCAGCTCAGTATAACAAGCGGGTTCGGTCAATATTCCGTATTATTGTCTTGATTAAGGCGTGATATGGTCGCTACCTGGAGAGAGAGAGAAGAAAACACTCAGCGTGCACTTTTGCAAGAATAGATTGGTTTTTATTTTATCTAATCAGGATGGCTCCCACTGCTTTTTATCAAATCTTCCTTCAAACCCTAAAAGGAAAGACTAGCCGGGATTAATTACACACTATAAGTTCGCCAATCTTTCAGCCAGGCCAGTGTCGGTACTTTGAGGGAGGTCCCCCGTGCTTTCGCACGAACCTAATTAATGTAAACCTCGTTTTCCCAGAGGCGTAACCTCGTTGACACCTTTCTAGACACCTACTTGATCGGCTAATTGTAACGTATAAAACTCTCCCAGGAGTAACTCTTACTCGCAGTGGGTATCGGGATCCAACTATCTCATAGAAGGTATGCAATCTCATTGCAAATTTCAACACTTGAAATTCCCGATAATATTTTGCCCCTAACCTCCTATGACCTTGACAAAGGCCAACAAACCATAGGATGCTAGTCAAGTTCAACCCGTCATTTCCTGATTGAATTAAACCCACCCGCACGACCCTTGACAAAGGCCAACAAGGTCGCACGACTACCCTAACCCAATCTGCATCATATGCATAAGCAGATAAGCACCAGCCAGCTACCGCACACTGCGCCTTGACAAAGGCCAACAAACGCAGCACGAATACTAACTACTACTTATCTGAAATGACGGAGGGCTACGACAGGTTTTTCTGAAAACCTATTGCGTAAAGAACTTGATATCGTTGTAGGATCGAATGAATTTTGAAATGGAGTGTTTTTGAGGCTTTTCTAGTTTTGCTAAAAGAGTCACTCCCGGTGAAGGGATCGTCGGTCCTTTCCTCGTCGAATGAGGTGCGGCATATATCACATATATCACTGTGCAAAGCAAAAACTCTTAAAAGCAATCAAAAGACAAACCGAGTGTGTAGCATCTGCCAGTTATTGCTAAAGGAGTCACTCCCGGTGAAGGGATCTCGGTCCTTTTCTTATCGAATAAGGTGCAGGATATATCATATATACCGCTGTGCAAAGCAAGAACTGTAGCTACCTGTTTTATTTTTGAAATTCGATTCTACAACATCTTAGGTTTCTTTTATTTCATTAATCACATTAATGAAGTCCCATCATCTATATACCTAAACATCACAGATAAATACAACGTACGCTTATGCCATCCACATTCGCCCCGATGTCCCCTCGTGCACCGTTAGGTTAGGTAACTAACGACAGAGCGGGGCAGGGCTAGTGCGGGTGTAAAACATAAGTAACGTCTATATAATATATCATATATACTATATGCAGTATCTATCACAGAACATCACATGATCACATCACAGATATCGCAGCAGAAGAATCATATGAAATATTGGATATACTAGGACGTCCGTGTTTTTAATACGAGCCAGTATAAAACACGGATTCCACGGTCGTGATGAATAGCCAAACCCACACCCCAAGACCCCTACGAGAGCGGCAAGCAACCCTACCAATTCTGGAGTTAGGAGACCCGGACTCGACTCCTCGAGTTGGTCTCCCACTGGACTCCAGAACCCGGTTACTTGTGCTCCCCTCCTTGGGTCTATCCTAGTGCGGAAAAGTAAATAATATACAAACGGTGACTACTTCCGCAACCTGGAAGTGCCCCAATAAAAGAATATTACATACAAGTTTTTACATGAATGAAAATGAAAAACACTCATCTCACATAAAAACCCCCGGCTATTCAAACACGACGATCCAATATAACATATCCAGCAACACATAACATCACATGTCATCAACGTAAGTAAATATGCGCATCCCAATTGTCGTTGACATATAGCAACGAAACCGGCGATATCACATATTACACTTACGGTCACAGAAATGAAAGTGTAAAACTACAACAGTTGGAATCCGCAATCTTTATAGACATCGCATGCCTAATCAAATGAACTCCTTAGACATCGCATGCCTAACAATTATAAACCCCGCATTTTAGTTCCATCATCGAAAACACTTTTCAATATCAAGTCGGGCAATTCAACAAGATTCCCGACAGCCTGATCGAATGCTCGTCGCAAACTTCAGTAGACGGCCGCACCCCCGATACCGTCGACGAAGTGCACCAAGGCGGAACACCGCTACCGCGAGCACCCGAACGGATGCTTTCGGCGACGGGGTTCTCCTACAGTCACTTGATCGGGGCTATGGAGTGAGGCTGTCTATTAAGTTTACCCGGCGAGTATCTGCGTACGCTACGTGATTGCGACGGACTTTTGATCACATCAAAATTCCGTGGCAACCGATCAAGTGAGACTAAACTGCTATATTTATAACATTCATTTAGTTATCTCATAACTATTGTGAATTCCAATTATTGTATCCCATTCCAGATAAACAGAAAATGTTAAACTTTTCGATCGAACAGTCAAACACCCAAGTTTTCCCGATACAGCTCAACACATGAAACAAGTCTAAAAACATTCAGTTCGTGCCTCAGTACCAACGGTCCAGCCGTAGAAGGGTCAAGCCAACGCCTCACATGTGGCACGCCGTACTGCCCCAAACCCGAAGGTTCAAAGGGCAGTTCAAGACGGTCACATAATCGAGTTAAGGTTTGTTGTCTTCTAGAGGGTCCATCGAGTTACTTGCACTACTTAGAACGTCTTTAAACTACGGAAAAATCCAACACTTGGAAATTTCACGACAGGGGAAAAATTGGGTATTTATATCCGGTCGAACATTTTAACAGTTTCTAAAATATCCGGAAAAACATAAACAAAGTTAAATTATCCGATCAAATTAACGAATCCCTAATAAAACCCTAGAAAACTCAACACCTGAGTGGAATTAAAAAATTCACATCAAAAATTGCCAAGAAAGTACCTAAGAATAAATATATGAAATTTGAGGGACTAAGTCGAAATTTGGGCCGCGGAAGCGCCGCCAAACCCCTGGTATGGCCGCGGATCCGCGCTCCAATTATTGAATTTGTCGACCAAACTTCACAGTAATTCTTAGTTTTTCCTGCTTATTTTTCTGCATATTTTTAATTCTTAAAATACAACAGTTTTGAAAAATGTACAGAGAGCGATTTTGCTTGGGGTTTCGCGGTTCGATCGGATCTCTAACTTCGTCTACCGATCGCCTAAGGCTCTAGCTAGGCTCTGATACCACTGTAGGGTTCCTAGGCACTCTAGTGAGGTCTCACAAGGCATCGAACATGCCATTTTCAAAAATTCTAGGTGCCGAGAGACCCGACTACGGATCGTTTGCTAGAAAATTAGGCGAACAAGCTAACTAGTTAACAATTAACTAAGAGATGCGGAAATACAACCTTTGTAGATCCGGTCCTCCACCTCCACGGCTCCGAGATGAGGTCCTCTCCGCTGTCCAAATCAAATCCGGGCTCTAGCGTCGGCTTCATCGGAGAATGGACGGGCTAGGTCGTCGACGACGTGCCGAAGATGATCTACGTCGAAGCATCACTAGATCGAGCTCCACCTTCACCAAGTCTAGAAAACTTGTGAAGGAAAAACACTCTACTACTTGGCAAGAGGTAGAGGATGAAGAAATAGGAAGTGGGTAGACTTTAGTTTTGGATTTCTCACTCTTTTTCATCACTTGCCATTAATGGAGCAAGCTTTCTTCATGTGAAGAAATGAAGAAGAAGAAGAAACTAATTATGATAAGTTAATTCAAAAAGAAAAGAATAACAATACTTATCATAATATTAACTCTAGTCAAGTGTAGAGAATGAATCATGGTTAGTGGGAATGGTTAGGATTAAGGATGAGATAAGAATGGTTGACCTGATTAAAGTTTCATGAAGCTTCAACTAAACTCCAAAATAAGCCACCATTCTTATCTCCTTTCCATTTATTTTCCAAAAGAATAAACAAATAAATGAATAAATAAATAATGGGAGAAGAAACAAAACCCTAACCACTCTCACAACCATGGTTTAATCTTCACACAAATCCAAGTTAACATGTATCATCAAACATGATACAATCATGTGCACAAAACTATATCAAATATACAATGTGCACATCCGAGCGAGAAAATCCGTTTAAAGTGAACCGATACTAGTTAATGCAAAGTAATATATCAAATATATAATTATGCATTAAATCATTAAATCAACACTTGATTCAATGATCCGGTCATGTCGCACATAACCGACTGGTATCATTAGTAACAACTTATCGAATCAACACTTGATCCGATAACCCGGCTATATCACATATAACCGATCAATGTCACATCGCGAGAATCGAATACAGTATCACATACTGGTATTATTCTCGGTCCCGCACATATCTCATATGCGCTCCTATTTCGTTTCGCTTGAGCCAGGAAACCTCTGTGTAGGACTCTAAAGACTCGTCAATACGCCGGCAGCAGGTGATGATCATATCAAACACCCACAAGCCGCAAGCGGTCTGCTAAACGTAACGGCCACCCGGGTATTGAGCGATCTGAAGATCGACGAGCAAGCCTGCTCACACTCCAGTGAATCCGACCAGTAACACTTCCGTACAGTCCGGTCTGATCGTCTGATATGTCGCATATCTCGCCTAGGGGTGGTAAACGTCAGACCCCAATAGCTCGATAAGTCGTGTCGATATGAGGTCTATAACAATTCGAGAAATTACTGGTAACACTTACCAGTAAATCTCAGCAACCCTGGCCAGGGATTTCCTGTTATAGCCAATCGAACACAGCGCAACATCAACTCCCTATACCGGGAGAGACGAATCCCCTCCTATCGCTCATTGCCTCCATGTGACTCGGGACTGTACCCAAAAACCACCGTTTTGCACGCCCTCTTGGACGTGGTAAGATGGAAATCAAAGCACAGTGGGAACCACACAAGACTCTATGACGATCTCGGGTCAACAGACTACTCTGTACCAGTGTCACCAGAGAACTGCCATCTGACGTGAGGTATAATACCATCTGGGAGTTCTCGGCGAGTCCGTCCAGTGTACCCAGTCTCCACTGAGCACCCGTATATCATCTCCGATGTCAAACACCAATGGATATGGGATCATCCATCGCCCATCTGTATGGGTCGAGAAGGTATACGCTAGTCTACTCTGGTATATCGATGCCCCATCTCGATACACCCACGACTAGGGACTTTCAAGGATGTACTTATGGACTACCATGTCCCCACTAGTATGATCCGCATCATAGTCCAGGTAGTCAAGCACAGATCCTAAGGGCTTTACCAACATGTAACAGAGAGACAAACAGTATACACGTTAAGGTAAATATCAACCAGATAGCATACTATCATGTCGAGCAAGAAAGTCCTCCCTATATATGTCCCAGCATCCACTACAATATACATCCTATGTATAGTAATGGCCTCTAGGGCATACATATAACTAACAATATTTAATATATCTTTTAAAGAAAACGGTTTTATAAGTTAAAGGGATTTATTTGCAAAATCGTATTTCCCATATTCTATTGTCCCAAAATATATCGTGCTATGATAGATATGTGTGTTGTGATGAGGTAGCTCATTACCTCGTGAACTATCTGAAGGTATTGCAAGGAAATAAGGTTATAATGTCGAAATGAGTAGTTTATGGTATTTTATTGTAAAAGTGCGATAAATGTCACAAACATGATTATTTTGAGGTGAAACTTGTTTTGTTGAGTTTTTTTTAATGTTTATTAATCAACATATGATAGTATGGTTATTAAATAAAAGTATAGTTTGTAAAGAAAACCGAATCGGAAGTCGGATTAACTTCGCTTCCGTCGGGTTTTGGAAATGAAACTTTTTAAAGTATAAGATGAGAAGGAGAAATAGGACTTACTGGCTTTGATGAGAGGGGGGAGGTTGTAAGTGCACGGCGGCGCCCCGGCCGTCAATCCAACGCCAGAATGCGGAAGCGATGATTTTCTTTAACTTTTCAAACCGGCACCACCGCGCACTATAAACCCGGATCGGGCCATTAACTAGTCCTGGCTAACTACAAGATGGGAAGAGAGATATACCGAGCGATCCGTGTCCTTCGGTCTTCTCGTCGTCGTCCCGATCTCCCGCGGAATGTCCGGTCTCCACCACATCGCCGGAAGGGCACCACATCGCCGGCTTCATTTACGGGCTCCCGCCTCTGGTCCGAGACAACTCGGGCACAAAGCTGGCGAGTCGACGTGCCCAAGGTTTGCTGTAGAATGTAGTGTAGAACTTGTGTCTCATTTGGGGTATTGGAAGTTGCCCTTTTGTGGAGGAGAATGATATATCAACTTTTGTGGAGGAACTTGGGGATTTTGTAGCATGGAAAGAGCAAAAAATCCCCACTACAATTTTGGACAGCCCACCCTCTCCTTTGGCCGGCCAACTCTAGAGGAGGAGAAAAGAGAGGAGTGTGTATGGATCACAATATGAGAGTGTGCACATAATGCAAGAGAGAGGTCAAAAAGATATCATGAAAAGAAAATGATGACAAACTCAAACCCACACTCCACAACCATCTCCTATCATCAAGTCAAAAAGTCAAGCAATGATCACCTACCAAAACCAATACTCCATCAACTAATCATCAACAACCATGATGAAAGGAAGAAGAAGTCAAATGAACTCAAAGTGATGGTGGAACTATCATGACACAAGAATAGGCAAAGACCATTCTCCACAAATGCTTATTTGCACAAATGCAAATAAGCCCTCCTCCACCATTTTTCGGCCAATGAAAGATACAAAGAAATATGGCCGAAACGGAAAGCAAACCGGCAACTCCAGAAAACTGGTCCCGTAATAAATTACAGGAAAACCCCGATACCGTGTATACACACCCGTATCTGTATTCCGACCGAATACAAATGTAATAAGACAAAATCTACACTGTACTATACTAGGATTCGGCTTAAACCAAAGCCGGCTAGTATTATCCGTCCGATCCTGATCCGTGCAATACCGCACGTATCTGATCGAACCCTGCCATATCTCCATACGGCCTCTACAGCGTTTCACCCGAAAACTTGAGCAACTGAATGTGGGGGACTCTAAAGACTCGTCAATACTATGGCTGTGGATTTAACCACTAGCACATCAGAGGTATTAGCCATACGTGACGGGCTACCAGCTATTGACCAAAAGGGACGTCAATGAGCGAACTCATCCTGACACCCTACTGAGCCTGTCAGTGACAATATCCGTACAGTCCGATCCGTTCGTCTATGAGCATCGCATGGCGGGCCTACGGGGTTGGTAAAAGTCAGACCCCCAAAAGCGGTACAAGTCGTGTCGGAGTACAGCCCAGAACACCCTGAGATACTACTGGAATACCTACCAGTAAATCTCCTGCCTTGGCTAAGAACTTTTCATGTTCCAGCTCTCCTAGACACAGCGCGACCTCACCCCCAATACCGGGAGAGACGAACCCCTGAAGATCTGCTCACTGCCTCTATGTGGCTCGGGACTGTACCCAACTAAAACCTGTTTGCACGTCTTCTTTAAGCATGGTAGGGTAGTAATCAAAATACAGTGGGAACTCACACGAGACAAATGACGATCCCCAGGTCGATGAACTAACCTGTACACATGTCACCAGGGAACTGCGATCTGACGTCAGGTATAAGACCAACTAGCATGTTCCCCGCGAGTCCTGTCCGGTGTACTCATAACCCAATGAGCACCTGTATACATCTTAGGTGAACCAACTGACACCAGTGGCTTGTGAGACCGGCCACCGCCCCTCGTCGGGGTCTCGACTATATACACTAGTCTACTCTGGAGTATCGATGCCCTGTCTCGAAACTCCCACGACTAGGGACCTTTTAAGGATGTGCTTATAGACTACCAGCTCCCACGTATATGATCGCCCTCATACTACTGGCAGTCAAGCAAGAATCCTAGGGGCTCTACCAACGTGTAATAGCGACCTGTCAGGTCACCTAAAGCAGTACACGATGATAAAGATAAACCAGATAGCATACTATCATCTTGAGTAAGACTGTCCTCCTGGGATAGGTCCTCCCTCAATCATTGCAATCACGTGCCTGTGATCCAATAATTGACTCTGAGGGCACTATCTCCAACAATCTCCCACTTGCACTCAAGGCTAATTATTGCGATGTCGCATACTCACAGCCCGTGTGATACCGAACACCCAACTTCTCTACTAGTCAGTCTCACAAAGCTCGTTTGCGAAACTATTGCGTTCGAGGAATGGCCTCAGTGAGTGGATCCGCTTTGATGTTTCTTTCTATGTCTCTCTATATCTCAAGTTCGCGGAGAATGCCATCTCCCAAAATGAGCAATACCTGTCTTAGAATGTGTCTGGATGTCTGATGGGACCTAGCTCATAAATGAACTCCAAATCCAAACTTCTTAGACTGTATCGTTAACTGAACTTAATCAGTATCCTGCGCCATGCCTCCCTCAGTATTGCCTTGGACCACCTGTCCAAAATACTGCCCCTCGTCAGAAGGAAAACTATAACTCTGACAACCTCCTTGTTGTCCAGGTCACCTTGGAAGCCTGGAATGATAACTGTCTCCCGAATGAGACTGTCGTTATCATATCCCTAGAACATCCACTTATGTTCTAAAACTGCTTCTGACTGCTTCTCCAGGATTGGATCAATGTCAACTTATTGCATCTAGTGCAAGAACAACATCTGGTGTGGTACTTGACATCTCATGATTGACTCAATTGCCTGAGCAAGTGATCTGCCAATCATGCACATCCCTCTCCCCTTTAGTCTGTAAGACACCTTTAGAGAGGGTGACTCCATCACCTGCAGGTACACTACCGTGCCAGGAGTCGTCCATTCTAAATACTCTTAGAATGCTGTCTAAGTACCCTGATTGGGAAACCACCCAAATCTAGATCTAAAACCATAGATCTAGTAACCAGTATGTCTTATATAATGTCCAAATCCCACATGGAGAAACCACTGTGTGACGACCAAAGTATAACCGATCGTAGTATAGGAATATCACTTCCTACTCTGTGTATGTCATCCAAATACCATGACATCACACCCTACTACCTTCTCAACAGATCCATCCGCTATTCTGATGAAGTCAAACCTATGACTGTCACATCAGAAATTGATGATCTATCTCCGCTATATCTGCTTTAGTCTATAAATAGACATAAGCTACTTGTCCACCAATGCTTCCGCTGCTCCCACTGACTACGACAACCCTCTAGCAGAGTTATATACACGTACACTTCTAAAACTAGTTTAGAACGACGCTATACTCATCCTCCTGCCGGGTCTCGCAGCCTGGAACAACAGCAATGGCAAGTCTGGGTAAACAAGAACTTCCCTATCACCGTCCTTGAGGCTACCGAAGTACCTCTCGGGTGCCTGAAGTTACCCACCTTATCTGCGGAGTGGCCAATAGAATGTCAAACCAGATTGAATCTTTAGGTTCCTATCAAATCTTCAGTAATCGTTTGTGGTTCTGGAATCACTTCCAGTTCTACCACACTCCCACTACTGTTTTCTGAAAAAAATCCATTTTTATTAAAACTGTGGCGAGTCTAGAACAATATCACTATTGATCTTCCAGATGGTAGAAAGTTAACCCTCGTCATAGCCTGGGTCAACCCACAAACAGCCATTACAGAAAACGTGCCTTGAGTTATCCAGAGTCTGGTTTTAAGCATAAGCCGGACAACTCCCCGTACCTTAACATCGTTAAGATATGAACTGTTCTATATCCAATATAGAAACAGAGGCACTGATTTAATTGAATCGGATTCAAATCATGCAGCTGTTCCCAGTGCATGTCAACTAAATGGAAGGAGGCCGATCAGCGTTACTCAACTTAGGAATGCTTCCAATTATGAGTAATCTGAAAGAGAAGCAAGTTCTCTTAATCACTACTATCAACTGAATACCATACTCAAGTATCTACATCTTCGATCAACTTGAAGAATCCCGATACTTGCAACACCTGGTTCCCTACTTTATCCATATACCTATAACTTCTCAAAATTCGGACCCTGTGTTTCCACGAAACACCTGTCTAAAGACTAGAGAAGTCATAAGTAAACCGAATATAGTACGAGGACCAACCCCTCTGTCCTGATGGATCTTGGACAACATACAATACTCTGTATAAGTCTCTTGAGTCTGATAACTCAATCCCTTTGTGTCGTAGGTTGAAAACTGTACTTATGGTTATGAAGAATTACACCGCTGTTCAATGCTCCTTACCTAATTATCCACTGATATAGGTAAATGTCATAGACATAATATTAAAAAGGTATATCTCACTCTATAAAAATAGACGTACAGATATATCAATTTGAAATTGGTGCATAACAACGGATATTCAAAACCAAATATTTGCCGTTCGGCAAACAACCCAGGTGACTTCCTCAAATATCACCGATTACAACGAATCCCGATATAATGAGGATGATCACCCAATTCCCAATAACTTACCCCCACTCATCATCTGTAAAACCATACAGATGTGAGAATTATACCTGGTAAATACATACCCTGGAGCAAGGACTAATTGGGAAATCAGTTTTCTTTTAACAGTACACGGTGAAACTGAAACATTGAAATGTTTCGATAGGGTATCCGGGTATTCCTAGTAATGCCTCTTCCATTATTCAGATTCACGACTGTAACCGTATAATTCTTTGCCACCTCTCCAAATCCCTTTATATGTCTTTAGTCATTACCTTCTGCACACCCCTTTAGGCCAAATGGTTTTCCTCCTTCCCTACCGTTCGGCACCAGCCTATGGTTTGGAAGAAGACTATCTAATAAGCATAATGGGTGTACTGTCTTAATCCTAGGAGCACTTGCAATACGAGAGAAGGTGAAGATAAAAGACACCTGAATAAACCTTATTCCTATTTCTCCTGAACCAGAGTCCATCCCCGAACTGGAACAAGTTCCTTTCGAGTTCGTATATAACCATACGATGGAGTATCCAATAAACTGTGGATCTTCATAGTGATACGGAGTGTCCTGGAGAAATACAAAGGTGATTTAGGATTGTCGAAGAAATACTTGGTATGGTCGTGAGTAGCAGTCGCAATTCGCTTTGCCCTATTACTAATCCCTTACTTTGTCTTAACTTAATACCTTCTGCACACCATCGTTATGCTAATTGGTTTTCTTCATTCCCCACCGTTCGGTACCAGCCTAAGGTTTGGAAGAAGACTATCCAATTTGCGTAATAGGTGTACTATTTCCTAAACCAAGGAGTACTCGCAACTTAAGAGAAGGTAAAAGGAAAAGACAACTGAATAGTCCTATTCGTTTTCTCCAGAACCGGAAACCATCCTCGAATAAATTCCTTCGAGTTCGTATCTAACCATACGATGGTTTTGTCCAATGGAAGTGGACATTCGTAGTAATACGGGGTGTCCTGGAGAAAAGAGTAAAAGTAGGAGTGGCAATGAGGTTTCAACTCTGACAATCCAAAAGCCAGTGTTAAAGAAGGTTCGGTCAATTTTGGTCACTGAGTCATAGTCTAGGGTCGGGTCAATGGTCGCTGCCAAAGAGAGAGAGAGAAAAGAAACACTCAGCGTGCATTCTAACCTAGATCAGAATGGTTACCAATTTATCTAATCTGAAAACCTCCCACTATACCGTCAAATTCTTCTCCAAACCTGAAAGAAGAATTAGTCGGGATCACCCGAGGAGTAAACCAACTCATCAGTGGGAATCGGGATCCAACTATCATCGCATGATAACGTGATGGAATCTGCTCACGTCATCACACTCCAGAAGGTATGCGCATATCTGGCAAGTTTCAGTTTCTTTAGAAACTCCCGATGTGGATTTTTGCCCCATGCTCTTATGACCTTGGCGTGAGGTCAAAATATCATAAGTCACATGTCAAGTTCTACCCGTCATTGTCCAGATTAATTTGAACCCACCCGTACATACTCTTGACGTAGGCCAAAATAGTAGTACGACTGTCCCAAACCAACGCATCTATCTATGCAACAGATAAATACCCGGCAGCTACCAATCACTATGCCTTGGCGTGAGGTCAAAATATATAGCTTGAATACTACCGAATATTTAACTGAAATGACGGAGGGCTACGAATGGTTTCTGGCGAAAACCTTTAACGTAATGAACTTGATATCGTTGAAGGAACGGATAGCTTTTTAAAAATATAGTGACGATAACCTTTGCTAAAGAGGTCACTCCCGGTGAAGGGATCTCGGTTCTTTCCCCGTAGAATGAGGTGCAGGATATTCCAACTGAATACCACGATGCAAAGCAAAAGTAATCGGTTATAGTGAAGTTATTGCCCTGACACAAACTTTTGTCCAAGGGGTCACTCCCGGTGAAGGGATCTCGGCCCTTGCCTCGTCGACTGAGGAGCAGGATATTCCAACTGAATACCACGGTGCAAAACAAAAGAGAACGTCCTTGCAATAACAGCTTTTTGAAAAGTGTTCCAACAACATCAGATTAGGTTTGTTTTTAACTTGCATTGATCCAAATCAACGCAGTCCCATCAATTGATCACACCACAAAGAACGAAAATATAATGATGTACGTATATGCCATCCGCATTCGCCACTGGGTTCCGTCATTACCCGTTAGGTTAGCTAACTAACGACAGAGCGGGGACTGGACTAGCGCGGATGCAAAACATATACAACATCTACTAATATATATACCAATATATAATATTTCGCTCAAGGCGTGATAAAATGCAACATCACAGAAATGTACAGCATCACAGAACAATACAGATATTTGGGATCCCCGGGTTTCACAGAGCCGCTACTGAAACCCAACGTTCCCCTGGTCGTGTAGATAGCCTGTGCAATGAAATCCTAGACCCCTACGGGCACGGCAAGTCACCCGCCAAAACCTGAAGCGAGGCAGTCCCCTTCAGCACCGTGAATGGACCACCCAGCACTTCACGGAATCCGGTAACTTGGGCACCCCTCCTGGGTCAACCTGTACCCCCTACGAGTGCGGCGAATAGCCCGCCAATTCTAGAGTGAAGCCCCCTCCGTCTCAATGCCATGAGATGCGGGCTTGTTGCCCTCTAGAACCCGGCTATCCGTGCACCCCTCTTTGGGGTAATCCTAGTACAGAAAGTAAAATATACATACAACGGGTACATCGACCGCAACCTGGTCGTGCCCCAAAATAATAATACAAACAGGCAGTGACGGCAGTCCACATGTCGGACGCTCGCCCCGCAATATCAAATGTACATAATACAACAAAACTATACTAGCAGTGCATCCAGGCTATCCCCCACGACCAATCCGCAATATCACAGCACAATCACAGAACATCAACATGAAAATCACATTCGCAAATCCGTCTAACCGGGCTATAGCAGTTAGACAGGATTTACCGATCAAGTGACATTCACGGTCGCAGATATAATGTAAATACTGTGAACAAATGTGTTTAAAATATCCGATCGAACAAATTTGACCAAGTGGGCCCCAAGCATTACTGTAGCAGCTAAAGAAATCTGGGCCCAAAAAAATAACATTCCAGAAACCACATTTTCAACCCATAAAGCAACTGCAGAAATTTGATACGGCAAGGACATCATAGTGCGGCGGAACCGCGGCCCAAAGAGGGGTTTAGCCGCGGTTCCGCGCTCCCATTGTCGAGTTACTGTATCAAATTTCTACAGAATGCTTAGAACTTCCTGCATGTATCTTTGCACTATACTGAAAAATTTTTAGAGTCCAAAAAATTTCGACAGAAACTGATGCATGAGAAAAACATGGTTTTGGAATTTTGTTCGATCGATGATGTAAACACATTAGACCTAGCTAGACAATGTTAATGGCGAGGCTCTGATACCACTGTAAGTGCACGGCGGCGCCCCGGCCGTCAATCCGACGCCGGAATGCGGAAGCGATGATTTTCTTTAACTTTTCAAACCGGCACCACCGCGCGCTATAAACCCGGATCGGGCCATTAACTAGTCCTAGCTAACTACAAGATGGGAAGAGAGATATACCGAGCGATCCGTGTCCTTCGGTCTTCTCGTCGTCGTCCCGATCTCCCGCGGAATGTCCGGTCTCCACCTCCTCGCCGGAAGGGCACCATGTCGCCGGCTTCATTTACGGGCTCCCACATCTGGTCCGAGGCAACTCGGGCACGAAGCTGGCGAGTCGACGTGCCTAAGGTTTGATGTAGAATGTAGTGTAGAACTTGTGTCTCATTTGGGGTATTGGAAGTTGCCCTTTTGTGGAGGAGAATGATATATCAACTTTTGTGGAGGAACTTGGGGATTTTGTAGCATGGAAAGAGCAAAAAAACCCCACTACAATTTTGGACAGCCCACCCTCTCCTTTGGCCGGCCAACTCTAGAGGAGGAGAAAAGAGAGGAGTGTGTATGGATCACAATATGAGAGTGTGCACATAATGCAAGAGAGAGGTCAAAAAGATATCATGAAAAGAAAATGATGACAAACTTAAACCCACACTCCACAACCATCTCCCATCATCAAGTCAAAAAGTTAAGCAATGATCACCTACCAAAACCAATACTCCATCAACTAATCATCAACAACCATGATGAAAGGAAGAAGAAGTCAAATGAAGTCAAAGTGATGGTGGAACTATCATGACACAAGAATAGGCAAAGACCACCCTCCATAAATGCTTATTTGCACAAATGCAAATAAGCCCTCCTCCACCATTTTTCGGCCAATGAAAGATACAAAGAAATATGGCCGAAACGGAAAGCAAACTGGCAACTCCAGAAAACTGGTCCCGTAATAAATTACAGGAAAACCCCGATACTGTGTATACACACCCGCATCTGTATTCCGACCGAATACAAATGCAATGAGACAAATCTACACTGTACTATACTAGGATCCGGCTTAAACCAAAGCCGGCTAGTATTATCCGTCCGATCCTGATCCGTGCAATACCGCACGTATCTGATCGAACCCTGCCATATCTTCATATGGCCTCTACAGCGTTTCGCCCGAAAACTTGAGCAACTGAATGTGGGGGACTCTAAAGACTCGTCAATACTATGGCTGTGGATTTAACCACTAGCACGTCAGAGGTATTAGACATACGTGACGGGCTACCAGCTATTGACCAAAAGGGACGTCGATGAGAGAACTCATCCTGACACCCTACTGAGCCTGTCAGTGACAATATCCGTACAGTCCGATCCGTTCGTCTATGAGCATCGCATGGCGGGCCTAGTGGGTTGGTAAAAGTCAGACCCCCAAAAGCGGTACAAATCCTGTCGGAGTACAGCCCAGAACACCCTGAGATACTACTGGAATACCTACAGGTAAATCTCCTGCATTGGCCAAGGACTTTTCATGTTCCGGCTCTCCTAGATACAGCGCGACCTCACCCCCAATACCGGGAGAGACGAATCCCTGAAGATCCGCTCACTGCCTCCATGTGGCTCGGGACTGTACCCAACTAAAACCTGTTTGCACGTCTCCTTTGAGCGTGGTAGGGTAGTAATCAAAGTACAGTGGGAACTCACACGAGACAAATGACGATCCCCAGGTTGATGAACTAACCTGTACACATGTCACCAGGGAACTGCTATCTGACGTCAGGTATAAGACCAACTAGTATGTTCCCGGCGAGTCCTGTCCGGTGTACTCATAACCTAATGAGCACCTGTATACATCTTAGGTGAATCAACTGACACCAGTGGCTTGTAAGACCGGCCACCGCCCCTCGTCGGGGTCTCGACTATATACACTAGTCTACTCTGGAGTATCGATGCCCTGTCTTGAAACTCCCACGACTAGGGACCTTTTAAGGATGTGCTTATAGACTACCGGCTCCCACGTATATGATCGCCCTCATACTGCTGGCAGTCAAGCAAGAATCCTAGGGGCTCTACCAACGTGTAATAGCGACCTGTCAGGTCACCTAAAGCAGTACATGATGATAAAGATAAACCAGATAGCATACTATCATCTTGAGTAAGACTGTCCTCCTGGGATAGGTCCTCCCTCAATCATTGCAATCACGTGCCTGTGATCCAATAATTGACTCTGAGGGCACTATCTCCAACAGAGGTAGGTGGAGGTCTAGGATTCGTCGGTGCTTCATTTCATTGCCGGAAACTCCTCGTATCGTCGCCGGAACTTCGTCGGAGTTTCGCCCTTTGTTAACTCCACTCGCACACTATAGGAATTTGGAAATTTCTTGAGAGTTTTGGCAGGGAATTGTGAGTGAGGAGGGGTGAAATGAGGGTGGTATTTATAGGGAAAAATTAAGGTTTAGGGTGTTTAAAGAATGGATTGAAATATGCATTAAAATTCGATTAGTTGGGCATTTTATTGCTCTCTGGAAATATTCAGAGTGAACAAGCAATGTGGGGTTTGTGGGGTAGGCCAAACGTTGCAGGGGGCAGAAGATGAAGGCATTACCTACGGGTATGACCGGTGGCGCCGGAGATTTTGGCAATGTCGCCGAGTCATTCCCGACGGGTGGGGTTGGGTTGGGGTATTGGGTCGAGGTCATTTGGTATTCTACAGTTCACATGTTTGATTATTCTGTAACTTACCCTATTACGTTTAGTGCATGTGCAAACTCTTGGGCTTCTAAAAAGATTAAAAAAATTTAAAATAAGAAGATATTGTAGCTGATGGGATTTGAACTCTGGTGCTTTGGTTCAGCAGTGCAAGATCTTACCAATGAGCTACAAGCTCCTTCTTGCTTTTCTAAAGCAAAACAAACTCATAACTCATATTTAGGCTTAGCTGTGCCTTTCTGTATTTTGAAAATTTTCGTACAGAAGGTTAGGGTTGTTACATTCGGGCCCAGGCTCGTGCTGCTGCCCAGGACCAGGCGCGTGCTGTTGTCGCCGGAGGTATATATCGCATTTCAATTTTCGTTAATCCTTGATTTTATAATACCATCCTGTCTTAATATTGCTTGTCTTGATATTTCTTGTAGATGCACGGCAGCCCCATCCCGAGAGGGAGACTCGAGAGCCGAATCAGTCCCACAGGCTATGGCCCGATAGAACCAGGGGGAGGCACTATTCCCCTTCTTCTTTACCCCCAATTATCGCTATACTGGCGATTATGCCGAGAGATTCGGTCAGTATATGGGGGATGAGAGCCGCATCCTAAAAAAGTATCCACTTCACGTTGAGTGGGGCGATCAGTACCGGCGCTCATTTGCCCTCTTCTGAGATCAGGCTCAGATATTAATATATATTTTCATTTGACTTATCCAATATATTTATTATTATTTAATAATTGTAATTTAAATACATTATTTTTTGTATTTGCAGTTGGATTATGATTTTTAGCCTATATTCGACCCTGACCATCCTGAGAATGCTTGATCTTCACGCTCTGTATCAGGGCCTGATGAAGAACATGCAATCAATGGTCTGATACAATAGGAACGAGCTGAAGATCAACTGCTATTCCCTATGGATGGCGACCCCCGAGGCAAAGAGAATGGCTCTCCTATATATTTTAGCCTTTGCGAGAGTCAACGTAGATACATGGCCTCTCTTGTGCCAATATTTCGACTCTTAGCGCAAACATATTTGTAATTTAAATGTAATTCATTATTTAGTATATAATTTATTTTTTTTGTGTTGCTTAATTAGAAAACTAAATCTGAATGTGTTGTGCAGAAATATGCCGATAAAAATAAGGAGAGTAGGAAGTCGGCGAAGAAGGGTCGCCCCACTTATACAGGTGGCTCACGGAATATTACTCGTGCCATGGAGGTATCGGTAAATTACAATAGATCTATTTTGATATAATATAATATTAAGAGTTATTTTATAATATATGTAAATTTTTGACGAATTGCAGAGAGCTCAGACCCTGGCGCAGGGTGGTACACCGAGCGTGCCGACTGCGTATCTTGCCGTCCATGGCACCTCGACAGATCCCGTCACGGGAGAGCTTCGATTCCCCGACACCGCTACCCAGGAGTATTGCGTAAGTGTTAATATTTATTCTAACAAGTTTGAAATTTTTGTTTTGAAAAATTCAAATTTAAATGATATACTTATATTTTAATGGTTAATGTATGTGTAGGAGCGGGTGGTGGAGCAGGCGGAGGCATTGCGGATCGATTTTACTGGACAGACCGATCCGATTCTACTGACCCCAGTCCTAGACGCCGCACAAGGAGGGCACCACGGAGATTGGGAGAGAGGCCGGGGACTGGGTCCTAGCAGGGCCCATATGAGGTTGATCTCCACTCCGGCGGTTACTTCCCCTACCCCGTGAGCGACATCTGGAGCATGATGTTGCCGCCTTGTAAACCATCGTCGAGGAGTTGAAGGAGATATTGGTATGTATACTAATTAATAATAAAATATTATATCACATTATATATAGTAACATATACAATATTAATAGCATGAGCTTATTTGGTTGTAGACTAAGCTTTGATTAATCATACTTACATAAAACTATCTAATTAAAATAAACTACGGTTTTCCAAACTAGATACCAAAACGAGGCCTAAGTCCCTAAGTATTCTTAGATTAGGGTTTCGCAATAACCTGATAATGATATGAATTCGACTAAAATCTAATACACTGTTCTTACTCGTTTATTACATACATAATTTAACAGATGCGACAGGCTACTTCGACTGTGGCTCCATATGCATCTCCTTCGGCTGCGGCTCTGTAAGCTACTACCTCGGCTGCGGTTACGCATACCACTTCTGCAGCTCTACAACCCGCTCAGACTCTCGCACAGTCCGCTCCTTCATTAGTCAAGTTTTTGACGACTCAGGGCTGCACCGAGGAGCAGATGCGCCAGATTACGGCGTTTATCAGAGGTGGAGGAGCTGGACCGAGCTAGGATATCCTTTTTTAAAAAATATTTTTGAGGATGTATGTACTTATCTGATATATATATATATATATATTGTATATATTTTGGACGATATTGGTAGTTGTTTGCTTGTTCACGATGATTTAGATTGATATCGTATTATGTTTGTTTATTTCTTTTATATATTATGCGTGAGATGTTGATTATGAATATTTCTGTATTTGGTTATATGATGTATATATTATTGTGCATAGGGCAGAGGAAAAACAGGAAGCCCATTTTTTTTTAAAAACTGAGATTTTGTCCCAATGGATTAATCCGTAGGGCTATCTGTTCACCGCCGAAAACAGAGACGAACCGGGATGGATCGTCTTGCCTGAATTTGGGGTAGATACAATTTGAGTTTATCCTTCCACCTCTTCGAAAATGCCATGTTGATTTATGGCACCGTATATCGGAGGTTTGGACGGATACGACCGTTGTAACAGACTTCGTTAGATTCCTCCTCGTTTGCAAAGGGTTTTTTTTATTATGGGAACGCTCTTCCCTGCAGGCGCAAGCCCCTACAATTAATTACGTTACCGCATCACGATAACCACTTTCTCCTGCTCCAGAAGTTCACTTCGTGTCGTGTGTGTTTGTTTTATTTTTTGTTCCCCATAGATTGTATACAGAGACTAATTTATGTTGTCGCCCGTAGGACGTGGATTAGTCCAAATCCGTATATCTTAGATTTGGTTTTGGGTTGATTTAAGGATCGTTGATCAGTTTTGAGATCAAGATCGACTTAAATGTTTGTGAGCAGTTGGAGCTCTATTGGTTTTTTGTTAAGGATACGTTAGTCCAATTTGAGACTAAGATCTACTTAACACGGTTTTAGGATCATTTTTGTTTCAGATCCAACAAGAGAGCATTTGGGCTCTGTTGTTTTAGTTTAAGGACGTTTCGGTCCCTTATTGCCGTTTTGGAGGCGAAGTTGTAGTTTGAGGACATTTCGGTTTGTAGATCATCATTCTTGAGGTGAGATTTTAGTTTAAGGACGTTATGGTCCGTTGTTGCCGTTTTGAAGGCCATGTTTAGTTTGAGGACATTTCGGTCTGTAGGTCGCCATTTTTGAGGTGAGGTTTTAGTTTAAGGACGTTATGGTCCGTTGTCGCCATTTTGGAGGCAACGTTTAGTTTGAGGACATTTCGGTCTGTGGGTCACCATTTTTTAGGTGAGGTTTTAATTTAAGGACGTTACGGTCCGTTGTCTCCATTTTGGAGGCAATGTTTAGTTTGAGGATGTTTCGGTCTGTAGATCACCATTTTTGAGGTAAGGTTTTAGTTTAAGGACGTTATGGTCCGTTGTCGCCATTTTAGAGACAACGTTTAGTTTGAGGACATTTCGGTCCGTTGTAGTTTAAGGAAGTTTCGGTCTATAGATCACCATTTTTGAGGCGAGGTTTTAGTTTAAGAACGTTACGGTCCGTTGTCGCTATTTTGGAGGCAACGTTTAGTTTGAGGACATTTCGGTCTGTAAATCACCATTTTTGATGTGAGGTTTTAGTTTAAGAACGTCATGGTCCGTTGTCGCCATTTTGGAGACAACGTTTAGTTTGAGAACGTTTCGGTTTGTAGATCACCATTTTTGAGGTGAGGTTTTAGTTTAAGGACGTTACGGTCCGTTGTCGCCATTTTGGAGGCAACGTTGTAGTTTGAGGAAGTTTTGGTCTGTACATCACCATTTTTGAGGTGAGATTTTAGTTTAAGAACGTTACGGTCCGTTGTCGCCATTTTGGAGACAACGTTTAGTTTAAGAACATTTCGGTCTGTAGATCACAATTTTTGAGGTGAGGTTTTAGTTTAAGGACGTTACGGTCCGTTTGGGAAGTGCACCCAAAACCAGTTGGTTGTCGGGACCCGCCACCTCTCTGAAGATGTTGAGGAATCACAATGACATGTATCAAAGGTATGGAGAGATGTACCCTTGAACGAACTCCCCTATTTGAGGGAAAATGAAGTTGGTGGTCAACCCAGAAATCATTAGTCGTATTTTGAGACTAAGATTTCCTCGGGGGATTGTGGGACGAATATCGTCTTGGGATATTATCAGTTGAAAGATCGATAGTCGTTTTTGGGACTAAGATCAATTTGGAAAGTAGTGAGCACATGGGCTCGGTTAATCTGAATTAGGGACTAGCCAACTTGGGCTTGGACCACTCAGTTTTCTTTTTATTTTGAAAAGAAGTGCTAAGCACTGGTTTGGGCTCAGTCCCCCTTTTTTATCCAAAAAGTGCTGAACAGTTATGTAAGTTTTGACGCTTACACTTTACTCTCTCTTTTTGTCTCTATATGGAGTGTTGAGCACTCTTTATGGCTCCCACGTGCAAGGCACGTGATGCGCTAGGCGCTGCCTGGGGAGTGTCAAGCCTTTTTATATTCCGTGGCTCTCACGTAAGGGATACGTGAGGAGCTGGGCGCTGGGCGCCGCACCACTGAGTGCTAAGCACTCCTTATTTTGTAGCGCCCACATGAGGGGCATGTGAGGCGCTGGGCGCTGAGTGCCAGCCACTGAGTGCTGAGCGCCGAGCGCCAGCCACCGAATGCTAAGCACTCCTTATTTTGTAGCGCCCACGTGAGGGGCACGTGAGGCGCTGGGCGCTAAGCGCCACCTACTGAGTGGTAAGCACTCCTTATTTTGTAGCACCCACGTGAGGGGCACGTGAAGCACTGATTTTTCCTTTTATATTTTGTTCTGAGAAGTTCAATTTCCTTGTTCTTTTCTGAATCTTTGATCTCCAAGAACAAGTTCGCCCTAATGAGAATTAAATTCTCAACTTATGGGAGACTTGTCTTGTGGATCTTAGATCCAGAGAAAAAACTAAGTTCTTCTTTTTAAAAGGGTTAAACCCTTCAATAGGTAAACGAGATGCTTTAATCTCTCTTCTTTTTTATTTACCTAGAGTTTTTTCTCTGAGAAGGGAGATCTTCTTCTTTCTTCCTTTTTGAAGCTTTCTGCTTTGTTTTTTTCGAAGACTATGGGGGGTTCCTCTGTTTTCTCTCTCTATGTTCCTTCACTCTCGGTCCTTTTTTGGAAAGAAAGATCATTGGTCATTGGGTCCCACCATCTCTCCGACGCCACTGTGAGATTACAGCGCCATATATCGAAGATGTGGAGGGATGTACCCTTTGAGCCATGTCCCACTCATCAGAGGGGAAGAACAGGTTAGAGATTAAACTCTTAACTGCTAAAAAGACTCCTTTGCGTTCGCGTACGTGCGTCGTACGTGCGTCGGACGTGTTGCACACGGCATGGGCGCATGAGCGTCGCACGTGTTACGCGCTTGGTGGGCGCACGTGCGTTGCACATGGTGTGCACATGGCGGGCGCACGTACGTCGCACATGGCGCTTGCACATCTTGGGGGGCAGCTAAGGCCCTAATTTGGAGAACTAAGCTCCTATGAGGATTGAATCCTCGCACGTGCGTTGCATGTGGCGCACATGGCGCTTGCGCATATGCGCATTATGGGGGCAGCTAAGGCCCTTACTTGGAGAACTAAGCTCCTTTGAGGATTGAATTCTTGCACGGCGGGCGCACGTGCGTTGCACGTGGTGCACATGGCGCTTGCGCATATGCACATTATGGGGAGGCAGCTAAGGCCCTCACTTAGAGAACTAAGCTCTTATGGAGAACTAAGCTCCTTTTATTGAATCCTCGCACGGCAGGCGCACATGCATTGCACGTTGCGCATGTGGCACTTGCGTATATGCGCATTATGGGATGGGGGGGCAGCTAAGGCCCTAACTTGGAGAACTAAGCTCATATGCAGAACTAAGCTCCTTTTAAGATTGAATCATGTTTTTTCTAAGAAGTATCCCTTATTATTTATATGGGAGTGGTAGAGAAAGGATTTCTCTTTTTCTCGATGTGGGACTAAAAATGTATCCCCCATGTAGCAGAGCATTACTTAGATTACACGTGCATTGCACATTTGCTCATAAATTTTGATTTCGGATGAATTATGAGGCCCATAATATATCAAATCGATGGATTTTTCGAGACGCTTTCAATACAATCAGAATTTAGCTGATTCTCATTCAGAAGTTTGTCAAAATACAGCCCGAAAAATACTGGTTTGTATTTTCTTAAGCGTATCGCTGTCATTTGACCTTAGGCTCTTTTGCGCAGAAAGTTTTGGCGGGAACAAATGCCCCGCACTACTTTGCCCACATAGGTATGTACGTAGATTAAGTAGTGTTAAGTAATACATAGCGTATGACCGGTTCCGGACTGGTATACAACTTTTAGAATCTTGATCTGAGAAGATAACGAGCGGACACAGGCGTCGTCATCTATCATTGACTCAAATCTCAACTCTTAAGTGATATAGTTCTAAACCCTGAGGCCCATGAGCTCTACCCTTCTGTTTCTTTATGTCTTAATCTGGCGCGGAGTAGTTTATATACTCATTTCGGAGCTTGTAGTTTATTCATTCGTTTCAGAGTCTCTAGTTTATGAACTCATTTTCGGAGCTTGTAGTTTATTCACTCATTCCGGAGTCTCTATTTTACGGACTCATTTCGGAGTTTGTAGTTTATTCACTCATTCTGGAGTCTCTAGTTTACGGACTCATTTCGGAGTTTGTTTAGTTTACCTCCCTTGGACTTGTAGGCAAACCTGTCCTAATATTATAGTTAACCCCTGCTCTTTACGACAGAGATCCGTTAGGGTCTGTGGTACTAGGTTTTTTGTCCGTCGTACCGTCGCGTTGGCTGCTGCATTTCCCGATATGCAGACTTTACGCTTCTGTTTGAATAGCCCTGCGACTGTCGTATCTCTGATCCCTTCGGGGGCTGGACAAGACGTCTTCAAGTAATCTCCTTAAGTGATATTATTGTCGAGAGAGCAAGCGGTAAGAATTTTGCCGTGTCGCTTTTTACTTGAGGTTAGGCTCGGTTTGGGAGCCCCAATGAGTCGTAACCACTCCGCGCTGGTGTGAGATGATCTCCGATAGTCTTTCAGGTTTTATTTGAGTTGCCGTCAAGACCCTGAAACTAGGAATTTATCCTTCACTTCCTTTGTCGATACTGCGTCTGCTGTAATGAAACGAATATCGAGGTGATCTCTAGGTTGTTTTGTGAACCGTAGAGACTTGGAACTAAGGATTTTGTCATCGCTCCATTTTGTTTTGACCCTGGGGTCGTTTGTTAACGTCGCGTCTGCATCCTGCTGGAGTGAGAAGAAATACCGTTGTTGACATCGCGTCTGCTGTAAAGATACAAATGTTGAGGTGTTCTCTAGGTTGTTTGTGAACCGTTGAAACTTGGAACTATGGACTTTGCCATGGCTTCGCTTTGTTTTGACCCTGGGGTCGTTTGTTGACGTCGCGTCTGCATCCTGCTGGAGTGAGAAGAAACGTCGTTGTTGACACTGCGTCTGCCGTAATGAGATGAGTGTCGAGGTGGTGTCTAGGTTATTTGTGAACCGTTGAGACTTGGAACTAGGGAGTTTGCCATGGCTCCGCTTTGTTTCGACCCTTGGGTCTTTGTTGACGTCGCGTGTGCATCCTGCTGGAGTGAGAAGAAATGATGTTGTTGACACTGCATCTGCCTTAACGAGACGAGTGTCGAGGTGGTTGTTCCCGCCAAAAAAATTCTGCACAAAAGAGCCCAACGCATCAAATAGCAGCGATACGTTTAAGAAAATGTGAACATGTATTTTACGGGCTGTATTTTGACAAATTCCCGAATGAGAAATAGCTAAATTCTGATGGTATTGAAAGAAACTCGAAAAAACCTTCGATTTGATATATTATGGGCCTCATAATTCATCAGGGATCAAAAGTTATGAGCAAATGTCTATGCACATGTGATCTAAGGAAGAAGATGTGAACCAGTATTTTCCGAGCTGTATTTTGACAAACTCCGGAATGAGAAACAGATAAATTCTGATGGTATTGAAAGTATCTCGAAAAAACCTTCGATTTGATATATTATGGGCTTCATAATTCATCCGGGATCAAAAGTTATGAGCAAATGTCTTTACAGATGTGATCTAAGGAAGAAGATGCGAACCGGTATTTTCCGAGCTATATTTTGACAAACCCCGGAATGAGAAACAGCTAAATTTTGATGGTATTGAAAGTGTCTCAAAAAATCCTTCGATTTGATATATTATGGGTCTCATAATTCATCCGAGATCAAAAGTTATGAGCAAATGTGCCATGCACGTGTAATCTAAAATAATGCTCTACTATATGGGGAATGCATTTTTAGTCCTACATCGGGAAAATGAGAGATGGCTTCTCTACAACTCCCATATAAATAAGAGGGGATACCTCTTAGAAAGGGTAGAGTTCAATTCTCAAAAGATTCAATACTCAAAGAAGCTTAGTTCTCCAAGATAGGAGTATGCTCATCCCCATAATGCGCATATGCGCAAGCGCCATGTGCGCTACGTGCAACGCACGTATGCCCGCCACGCACGCACCACGTACAACGCACGTGCGTACCACATGAGAACATTTAATAATATTAAAAGGAGCTTAGTTCTCCATATATAGAAGCCTGCTTCTCCTCATAATGCGCCTGTGCGCTACGTGCAACGCACGTGTGCCCGCCACGCGCACACCACGTGCAACGCACGTGCCACCACATGAGAATATTCAATAATATTAAAAGGAGCTTAGTTCTCCATAGGAGCTTAGTTCTCCATATATAGAAGCCTGCTTCTCCCCATAATGCGCAAGCGCCATGTGCGCTACGTGCAACGCACGTGTGCACGCCACGCGCACACTACGTACAACGCATGTGCGCACCACATGAGAATATTCAATAATATTAAAAGGAGCGTAGTTCTCCATAGGAGTTTAGTTCTCCAAGATAAGAGCCTGCTCCTTCCCATAATACGCATATGCGCAAGCGCCATGTGCGCTACGTGCAACGCACGTGTGCCCGCCATGTGCGCACCACATGAGAATATTCAATAATATTAAAAGGAGACTCGTTCTCCATAGGAGCTTGCTCCCCCATAATGTGCATATGTACAAGCTCCATGTGCGCTACATGCAAATACGAGCGTCCAACATGTGCGACGCACGTACGCCCAACACTTGTGACGCACGTGCGCGAACACAAAGAAGCCTTTTTTAGCAGCGAGAAGCTTAAGCTCCAGCCTGTTCTTCCCCCCCTGATGAGTGAGACATGGTTCAAAGGGTACATCCCTCCACACCTTCGATATATAGCACTGTAATCTCTCAGTGTCGTCGGAGAGGTGGTGGGTCCCAACGACCAATGATCCTTCTTTCTAAAATAAAAAAAAGAGAGAAGAAGAAATATAGAGTGAATACAGAAGAAGAGAGAGAGAAACCCTCTGCCAAAAAAAACGAGCGAGCTCTTAAGAAAAGAAGAGTTTTCTTCATACTCAAGGTAAAAAAGAACCATATTCTTGAAAAACAGAGATGAAAACATCACATAAAAAGAAGAATTCTCTTCTAAAAAGATCATAAATCTAAAAACAAAAAAGACCAAGGTCTTTGACGATAAGAAAAAAGATCAAAAGATCTAATTATAAAAAATAATAAGAAGTATTTTTACTTCATCCAGAGATCTTTGATCTACAAAGGCAGAGCCTTTTATCAAAAACAAGAACTGTTGTTCTTGGATCTTGAGGCAAAGCCTCCTTAGAAGAACATAAAAGTTGTTCTGTGATCTTAAAATCAATCAGATGCTCTTTGCACTATTGAAAAGTGCCTTGCACTCATGAACTGCGCCCTTGCGCTCATTGGATCAGCACACAGCGCCAGAACTTGCCACGTGTCAATCAGAGACACAATCTGCGCTTTGCGCTCCTGAAACAGAGCGCTGCGCTCATAGAATAGCGCTAAGCGCGCCACGTGTCACTCGCTGGCGCGCCAACAGACTAGCGCAAAGCGCTCATAGATGGAAAGCGCAAGTGCGCTAATGAACCGGCGCTTAGCGCTAAGCGCAACACGTGTCACCCTCATGTGCGCTAGCGCAATGCGCTCTTTAATTGGCGCAAAGCACCTGATGCGCCACATGGCGTACTGTCAGAACACCACTTTGTTCCTGATAAATGCTATGCATTTAATACCAGACAAAATGACAGAGCTCAATGCTTAGCATTATTAAAAAGGGCCGAGCCCAAGTAAAGGCTTAATAGCCAGAACAAAACTAAAATATTAAAACATTTTAATTGGACTTAGCCCAATTCTAGCCATAAGTCCTCAACTTATTTTGAAATGAGCACATCTGCTCTTTCAACCAAATCACCCCGGTTCAAGGGTACATCTCTTCACTCCTTTGATATTTGTCGTTGTAATTCCTCAACGTCTTCAAAAAGGTGACGGGTCCCGACGACCACACATTTTTACGGACTGTGAGGTCCTTAAACTCATGGACTATGATGTCCTTAACCTCGACCGTGATGTCTTAAAACTAATATCGGACTGTGGAGTCCTTAAAATCCACGGACTGTGATGTCCTTAACCTCGACCGTGATGTCTTAAAACTAACGTCGGACTGTGGAGTCTTTAAACTCATGGACTATGATGTCCTTAACCTCGACCGTGATGTCTTAAAACTAACACCGGACTGTGAGGTCCTTAAACTCACGAACTATGATGTCCTTAACCTTGACCGCGATGTCTTAAAACTAACAATGGACCGTAATGTCCTTAAACTAATTATCGAGCACAATGTCACTAAACTAAACAATAGAGTCCAATTGCTCTCTTGTCGGATCTAAACGATCCCGTTAAGTTGATCTTAGTCTAAAATTAGACTAACGTGTCCTTAACAAACGTTTAAGTTGATCTTAGCCTCAAATAAGGTTAATGTATCCTTGAACACAACCCCCCCAAACCCAAATCTAAAAAAGATACGGATTTAGATTAGTCCACGCCCTACGGGCGACAACATAACTTAGTCTCCGTATAAAATCCACGGGCAACCAAACACAAAACAAACACCCACGACACGAAGTGACCATATGGAGAAGGTGAAAGTTGTTACCGCGATGCGGTAGCGTAATTAACTGCAGGGGCTTACGCCTGCAGGGAAGGGCGTCCCCACAATCAAAAACCCCTCAAGCGAGGGGGAATCTGACGAAGTCTGCTACATCGGCCGCATCCGTTTAAATCTTCGATACATGGTGCCATAAATCAACTTGGCATCTTCGGAGAGGTGGATGGATAGCACCAATTAGCATCTGCCCCCTGATTCAGGCAAGACGTCCAGTCTTCCCAGCTTCCGGCGGTAAACACATTCTGGCACGCCCGGCGGGACCTTTTCCTCTTTCCACTCCACACTTCGTGTGTCGTGATCGCGAACGAATCGCGATTTGCTAATGGTTGCCCTTGGGTTTCAAGGTACTAAGATATGGAGTTTTGCTTGGTGCAGAAAGCAAAGGATCAATGGCTTTCACTTGCTCAAAATGTTCCACATGCAACTGCAACCCACGTCCTGCCTCAACAGGAGGCATAGCCTACGGGCCCCAAGCGGCTTCCCTGTTCACGATGCCCATGGAACAGGTCACTCAAGCCACCACAGGCTTGTATTTCGGGACCATGCTCCCGCCAACGAGCTTCACCGCTCCTCTACCAACACCGGAAGCTCCCAAGAGGTCGGTCTTTGATCGGCTTACAGCTACTGCGGCCCCTTTTAACGGGTCGTCCAGCACCGGCGCCCCGGTCTTCTCCAGATTGGGCCAAAATTCCTGTGGGCCCACGATGAAGCCTGCAATCCCAGAGAAGGTTATTCCGAAGAGAGTAACCAACCCTGCTCCTGAATCGTCAAGGCGGCTTCTCCTGCCAAGGGGTCGGTCTTTACAAGACTGACTGTCCCAACTTCCACTCCCGCTCCTGCCACTCAAAGGACATCAGTCTTCAACAGGCTGACACCAACAACAGCCCCTCATCTGAACAGGGGGCAAGACAAAGCCATCCCCGTCACCGAGCCAACTCCATCAGCTCGACATCGCCACTGGCGCCGAGTAAGGAAGGCCCGGGGCAACTCCCCTTCTGGGCTAACTCCACCAGCTCCAACGGTGGAAATTAATGCTGCTGTTCCAACCGGGAACAGTTTTGAGCTGCTGAACAAGGTATGCAAGAACTCGCCTACTGTCGTACTGAAAAGATCCCCGCCACCAGTGGATTCTGTCACAGAAATAAAGCGGGAGCAGTCCCCTCAACGGCTGTCTTCCAAAGTTTACAAAATCTGGCGACAAGTCTGAGAGTCGGTGGTGGATCAAGACTATCCCCACCAGCAGAAGAAGCTGAAGATCCGACAGGAAGAAAACCGTCCTATTAAGCCACAAAAGGCGATGGCTACTTGGGTGCCCACTGCAACGGCCCCCTCAACTTGGACCTCTCATAAAAGGAGAAGGCCGGAGAAAATCCCCATGCCCGCGACAAATGTCAAAGGCACTGAGCCCAAACGCCCTAAGTCTGGGGGCATAACGGTCCATACTATTTACATAGCATCCAGGAAAGAAGATAGCCGCGCTTCTACGGGCCACCGACCACTTACCCGATCCATCACAAGCGCTTAGGAACAGCAACAGCAGAAGCTTTAAGAGATGCTAACTGCAATGGCCGCACTCACCGGGCCAAAAGAAACCCCGGAGGCGTCATCGGAACAACGTCACGAACACGAGACTGATGCTGAATTCCTTCGGAGAATGCTCGAAAATAAGGACAAGGAGGCTGCGGAACAAGCGGCCAATATAAAGCAAATGGCTCTTCTGTTCCAAAATATGGTGGGTATGATGATCCAGCAGGACCCTCTAGCTGAAGAGCCTCCGATTATTCCCGAAGACGACAGAGGAGAAACATCAAATCCACCTCCGACCCTTTCAGCAGCCAAGGAGGAAACTATCTCCAAGTCCGCCCTGGATGATTATATTGCTCAGCAAATACGAGTTCACCAGGCGAACGAAGCGGCTGGACAAGTTGTTAGAACTGGGTGACCGTATCCAGGTTGGTATGATCAGATAAAATACCCACCAGGTTATACGATCCCGAAATTCCACGTGTACAAGGGGACGGGCAATCCCCACCAGCACGTCGCCCAGTTCAGAGCTCTATGCGGCAACACCGGGGGCAATGATAAGCTTTTGCTCCATCAATTCGTCGGCAGCTTGTCGAAAACGGCGTTTGAGTGGTACTCCGAACTTCCAAACGACTCCGTCAAAACTTTCGCGGAAATGGAGTTATTGTTCACCCAGCGATTCGTGAGCATAAGTGAACGCACCCCAATAGCGGCACTGATCAATGCAAGGGTGAAGCCGGGCGAAACTTGGGTTCAATACGCAATCCGATGGCGAAATCTGTGGTCAAAGTGCGAACAGCGCATCGAAGAAGCACCAGTGGTGGGCATGTTCATAGGCACCCTAGACCCTCATGCAACTATTTCACAGTTCATGATGTTCTTCAAACCGACCACGTTCCAGGCTTTAATCGACAAGTTGGCCCAAATGGATCAAATGGGTCACAGACCGTCTCCTCCGAAACCGGAACCACGGAACGAAAAGGGTAAAGGGAAGGCGACCTTCGTTGCGAACACCGAACAACAGCCCAGTGCTCTAAGACTAACGGATCAGTTGGAAGAGAGACGACGCTATTACAATGAGAAAATGAAGCGCCCTTACTCATTCCCGCAGGATAAAACGAAGAGGCTATTCGAGCTGGCGGTGCGCAACAGGCTCATCAAGTTGCCGAATCCAAGGTGACCACCGCAACCTAGCGAAGTGAATAATCCCAATTATTGCCTTTACCACCAAACGGTAAGCCATCCGATCGAGGACTGCTTCGTCTTTAAGGGATGGATCGAGGATCAGTACCTACAAGGCAAGTTTGCGCTGTCTGAGAAGTGGAAAGTAAACCCACCACAACCGCACACTCCTAAGAGGATGGACACACCGGGCAACGTGCTCTGTTGTTGAAGAAGCTCCATGGGAAGTCGTGCTTTCAGCCAAAAACAAAAAGATGCTGAATGATCTTCAGACATGCCCGGCGATCAGGTGGAAGAATCCGCTGGAACCCCAGGTCATCGAAAGGATGCTGAAGCCGCGCCCAACTCCAAAGATTGGTGGTGATAGCCAAAGTGCTCACACCCAGCTGCCGAAATCTTTGAAAACGAAGAAGAAATCCAAGAAGCCCGTGAAGCCTGGCAACAAGCGCACGGACCTACAGAAACAGATTGATGCGCTAGAAGAGTACAACCAGAAGGAGCAAACCCCAATCACGCTTCAAGAGTTCCTCGGCCACGTCCTTGAGGACGAAGATGATGGAGAAGACTCGTCGGATGGATCTGAGGATTACGTAGCAAGTTGTCATGTGATCTCTCGCTTGTTTATAGACGATGAAGAAGATCCTTACACAGAGAGACTGGGGGCAGGTCCCGAGCCGGAACTTCCAGGGCTATCAGATGAGATAATTGACGCATTCCTAAACGAAGCTCTTCTGAAAAGCAAAGACGATCGAGAGCATGAGACGGCCATATTTGAAAGAGCCAAACGCCGGCGACTGGACGAAAGAGTCGAGGCACTCCCGCCAAATCAAGAGACATCCGTCGCGGATAAAAACAAGTTCAAGACGAGGAAAAGGTTCGTTAAAGCCATATCAATGGAAATGAAGCTACCAACCTCCGAAGGAAACACTCCCGGTGAAGTAGAGATGCATCCTAGCTACTGCTCATATCATCGAAAGATTTTGCACCCCACCGAAGAATGCGACGTTTTTAAAAGGTGGTAGCAGGGATATGTTGCTCACCGGCAACATTTTAAGCGGATGAAAAGAAGTGCGATCGAGGAGCATAAAAGAACTACCGGTAACTGTCGCATGGTCAACACCGGGGGATCGCAGGTTCTCACCTTCGGAAGCGACTCTGACGAAGAGATGGCTCTTGGCCCTTTCTTTAAAGAATCCACCTTGGGGAAGGAGGAAGAACCGAAGGCCTGTGAAAATATTCAGCTGCGCAACCGTACGCTTCCAGAAAAGAATCTCGGACCCACGAGTAGAAAAGATAAGGGAAAAGAAAAGGTCTCTGAGGATATTGCCCTGGATGACCAAGTCAAGAAAGAGCTGACTGCCAAGGACCCGCCAAAGAAGAGTAAGGTGGACTACAACGTTCTGGCCACCTGAGGAAGTTACCTTCGCAGTTCAGCTTTCTCGACGCTCTTTTACTATCCAAAGAAGCGAGAGATCATTGATCAAGGCGCTACAAGAACCAGAGCAATTCCAAGCTTTTCTCACCGAAGAAAAGATGAAGGACGAGCTGGAGGAAGTACATACAGCCGATATCACCTTCGGCGACGAAGACCTCCTCCTTGGGACGTGCGAGCACAACCGTCCCCTCTATGTCTCAGGATACTGCCATGATATAAAGATAGGCAAAATCCTGGCCAACAATGGGTCTTCCGTCAATCTCCTCAACGTGCGAGTGTTGAAGGAAATCTGCATGAGCGTCCAGCATCTCGCTCGTGATAAAATCACCATCTCTGGTTTTGACTCCCAGTCATCGCGGACTCTCGGGTCTGCGATATTGACATTATGATTCGGGCTACTTGTCACGAATATTAAATTTCATGTCATTGACGCCAAGACATGCTATAACGTTTTGCTCGGCCGGCCTTGGTTACACGAGTACAACATCATCCCTTCTACACAACATCAGTGTATGAAATACTTTAAGGATGGTCTCGAGTATACCGTAACGGGAGAGTTAAAACCATTCTCCATGAACGAAGTCCGCAAGTACGAAGATGCGAAATACTTCTTGCCAGATTTCGAGGACACGGAGAGATGTCACAAACTGGAGAACAAAGCTATCACCACCATTCCTGTCTTCGGGAGTGATACTGAGAAAGAGGAAGAGATAGTTTATTCAGGTCCACCCTAGTACAACAAGCCGGGACCGTCCACTCCTATGTTGATCTTTGGCAGCGACTCGGAAGATGAGGTCCATGCTATATTCTCCACTCGGCCACCAATACAAGCATTCGCTGGTGATAATCAGAGTTTGCAAATTACCATGATTCCACGGGAGAACTATAAAGATCTCGACGCGCTTGAAGCTTATAGCGTCCAAGAGCTACAAACATTTTACGTCCTTCTCAGGCGCAAAGGTGAACAGGCAATCCTATTCTACAGATCCACGGAAACAAGAGTGGAGAAAGAAGTTTGGCACGGCGCGGATTCTACACTTGACAGGCTCCAGCCTATCCGTCTGCCTAGATATTACACAAAAGTTTTGAAAAGGCTATTGAAGTGCTAAGGGATTCCCTTCAAACAGACCGCTCGAAAAGCTAAGTTCTATGACAGGATCTGGAACGTTCCTGGAACTCAGCGCAAGTTACCCAATGGGAGAATGGAAGTGATCGGGCTTGGATATGTTCGGTCCAAGAAACGGGAGCTACTTCGCGACTGCTACGTCGTACATGACTTTGATAAAGAAGGAGATGCTCAATGGGAGAATGCTAATACTGAACCAGAAAGAGCCCCCGACGTGAAAATGCTCAGTCCGTCGTTCGAAGAACAAATGGACAAGCTTATAAGGGAAGCTGGTCAAAAAGTTTGAGACGGCCATAATCGCGAAATGGCCAACTACGAGAAAGCCAAGACGCAACGCCTTCTTCAACAGGCTGCGAAAAGTGAAAATGCCCCTCCCTGTCAACCCGCTGTACAAAAGGCCCGACGCAGAGGCAGAAACAAGTCAAAGAGCGGAAAAGGCGTTCGACAGCGACAAATCGGGACCAAGAAGCCATGCGATCGGGAGCCAAGCAATCCAGATTCATCTCTTATAAAGAAGATGAGTCGAGCATACTCTTTTCCTCAGAAAAAAACACGAAAGATACTTGATCTTGCCATAAGACATCAAATGCTTACGCTCCCGGAGTCCAAGCACCTCGAGAAAGCTAACGAGGTCTCTCATCCAGACTATTGCTGTTATCACCGAGCAATAGGACACCCTCTCGAAGACTACTTCACCTTCAAGAACTGGGTTGAAGACCAATATCAGCTCGGCAAGTTCGCTCTATTCAACAGTTGGAGGATAACTCCGCCGCAGAGGCACGAACCAAAAGCCACGCATACATTGAGAGTAGAACTGGATCAAAATCGGTCGTGGAAGCGAGCTCGTACTTGCCATATGACAACGCTATCAAAAGAAGAGCCTGAGGATAGGGGTGACCTCCCCTGGTGCTTCGAAAACAATGATGACGAGGTGATCTAAGAGTTTCCACCGGCACCAAAAGAGCTGGAAGATGGAATACATACTACTGCGAATAATCACAAGAAAATTAATTTGGGGACGGCAAACGACCCGCGGCCGACATTCGTCAGTGAGCTGCTATCTGAGGAAAGGGTGGCTGTGCTAAAAGACGTGCTTATGCAGCATAGAGATTGCTTCGCATGGAACTATTCCGAGATACCAGGATTAGATCTAGAGATTGATGTCCACAAATTAGCAATATCCCCGGACGTTAAGCCAATCAAACAAGCACCAAGGAGAATGCGGCTTGAGCTTGAGATGAGTATCAACGCCGAGGTCAAGAAGCTGATCGACTCTGGCTTCATCCAAGAAGTTCAGTACCCTGATTGGATCGCCAACATTGTCTCAGTGATGAAGAAGAATGGGACAGTGCGCATATGTGTGGACTTTCGGGATCTCAATAAAGCCTGCCCGAAGGATGACTTCCCGGTACCGGTCACTGAGCTAATGATAGATAACACGTCCACTCACGAAGTCTTTTCCTTCATAGACGGATCGTCAGGATACAATCAGATAAAGATGCATCCCGAAGATCAGAAGCACACCGCTTTCCGGACCTTTTTGGGTATATTCTGCTATAAGGTGATGCCTTTCGGTCTAAAGAATGCCGGTGCCACCTATCAGAGGGCCATGACGAAGATCTTCGATGACCTCATACATGAAATCGTCGAATGCTATATCGACGACCTCGTGGTGAAAAGCAAATCATACGAGGAATATCTAGAGCATCTGAAGATCGTATTTCAACGCCTTCGGCAATACAACTTGAAGATGAACCCTCTCAAATGCGCGTTCGGAGTATCCTCAGGTAAATTCTTAGGATTCATCGTCCGACACCGAGGTATCGAGATAGATCCGTCAAAGATCAAGGCGATCATGGAAATGCCTCCGCCAAGGACTCTTAAACAATTGCAGTCTCTCCAGGAAAAGCTCGCGTATATCCGGCGGTTTATAGTTAATCTTTCAGGGAAATGCCTTCCTTACAGTCACCTGATGAAGAAGGGAACCCCGTTCGTCTGGGATCACAAATGCCAAAGCGCACTGGACGAAATCAAGCAGTATCTGCAGAACCCGCCAGTGCTAGCTGCTCCGGGCAAGGGAAAGCCTCTCATTCTGTATACAACCACCCTTGAAGGTTCCTTAGGCGCATTATGGGCACAAGAGAACGACCAAGGAAAAGAAAGAGCTCTCTACTACTTGAGTCGGGTTCTTCTGGGGGCAGAAAGCAATTATTCTCCCATCGAAAAACACTGCCTGGCGTTGATTTTCGCGATAACGAAACTCTGGCACTATGCGTTGGCGCATGAAGTCCGTCTCATATCAAAGGTGGACCCTCTCAAATATTTGATGTCAAAGGCCATATTGACAGGTCGGCTCGCTAAATGGGCCTTGCTCTTAATGGAGTTCGCAATAACTTATCATCCTCTTAAGGCAGTGAAAGACCAGGCCATCGCCGACTTCCTCGCCCAGCATTCGATACCGGCCGATTCTCCCTTGAATTGCGAACTGCCAGATGAACATGCATTTGATACGATCGACGGTGGTGATACCCGATGGGAACTTTATTTTGATGGAGCGTCTTCCATGAAGAAGCGCAAACAGAACACGCCCATAATCAAATCGGGGGTAGGCCTCATCTTCGTGACCCCACAAGGAGGGATAATGCGCTTTGCCTTCTCCTTAACAGAGCCGAGGACAAACAATGAAGCTGAGTATGAAGCTTTGATAGCAGGCCTCGAGATCGCCATCGACATGGGTATTGAAAACCTCCTCATATACGGAGACATCTAACTGGTCGTTAGCCAAGTAAACAACGACTATCAAACGTGCAAACCAGAACTGGTAAAGTACGGCGAGAGGGAACAGCAACTGCTGGCCCAAATACCTTCCTACATCTTGGAAAGCATACCGCGTGCAGAAAATAGCAAAGCGGATGCACTAGCTAAGCTCGCTAAAGAACTGGACGACGAGAACCTCGATGACGTGAGGATCGTTGTGCAAAGCCGTCGAGTTCTTGCACCGGCGGAAATATCTCCGGAGTCGTCCGAGGAAAAGGGAGCCACCGAGCAGACGACCCTGCAAATAAAAGACCAAGAAATGGTTGAGGACTGGAGAGAAGTCTTTATAGACTACTTCAAATCCCGTCGAACGCCTGAAGATGCGTCTTCAAAACTTCAGCTCATGAAGCGAGCCCTATCTTTCGCCTTCGTCAATGATACTCTGTATAAGAGGTCATTTGATTCTTTGTGGTTGAGATGTCTGGGACCTGAAGAAGCAAAAAGAGTCGTTCAAGAAGTTCATGACGGACTCTGCGGTTCTCACCAAGCAGGCCCGAAGATGAAGTTGAAGATCAAACGGATGGGTTATTATTGGCCCACAATGATCCAGGACTGCCTCGAATATGCGAAGCAATGCCACTCATGTCAGATCCATGAGGATTTCATCCACCAGCATCCAAATCCACTACATCCAACGGTGGCTAGCTGGCCGTTCGAAATGTGGGGAACTGACATAATCGGCCCCATCGAACCGACATCGTTTCATTTTGGCGACAACTGATTACTTCTCCAAATGGGCAGAAGCAGTACCACTGAGGGAAGTAAAGACGGAGAATATCCTCCACTTCTTCAAGACTCATGTTATTTATCGGTTTGGAACTCCGCGACGGATTATCTCCGATAACGGGCCAGCCTACAGAAGCCACAAGATCAGCCGCTTCGCACAACAACATAACATAGACTGGAGATACTCCTCAGTTTATAACCCCCGAGCTAACGGTTTAGCTGAGGCTTTCAACAAAACCTTAACAAAGATCGTGAAAAAGACGGTTTCTCGAAATAAGAAAGACTAGCACGAGAGACTGCAAGAAGCACTCTGGGCGTATCGAACTACGTTCAAGACGGTCACGAACACAACGCCGTACGCGTTGGTATTCGGTACAGAAGCGGTACTCCCCATCGAGATAGAGTTACCCTCTCTATGAGTGGCAGTTTATTATGAGCTAACGGACGAAAAGAACGCTCACCTTCGCCTTGAAGAGCTCGATGCCCTTGATGAAACCCGGCTCCTGGCGTAGCAAAATCTGGAAGGTTATAAAGCAAAATGACACGCTCATATGAAAGATTGACCAGGTCGAGGACATTCCGCCAAGGCGAACTCGTGCTAGTGGTCAAAAGACCTATGATCCCCAATCGTGCCAAGCGGGAAAAATTCGAGCCGAACTATGAAGGCCTATACATCATAGACAAGGCCTATCTACTCATGGACATGCACGGTGAAAGACCTTTCAGGCCAATAAACGGTCGCTTCCTGAAGAAGTACCACGCTTGACGAGTCACGGCTTAGGTCAATGATAGATGACGACGACTATGTCCGCTCGCTATCTTCCTAAGCCCAAACCCTATAAGTAGTAACCGGCTTACTTAACAGCGGACCGAAACGTCCTTAAACTAACAGCGGACCGAAACGTCCTTAAACTAACAGCGGACCAAAATGTGCTTAAACTAACGACGGACCACTATATCCCAAAACTAGTTGTTGACCGAGATGTCAAGAAACTACGGTGGATTGCAGCATCCCAAACCTGATACAAAAAGAAAAGAATAAAAAAAAGAGAATAAAAAAAACTGGTATGTCCATAAGCAAAATGGGCACGGATGAAAACCCGAAAGGGCTCCGTGAGTAAAAACAGCAGGGCTACCGGCGAGTCTTGTGAAAACCCGAAAAGGCGCAACCTCGTTAAAAAAAAGAGAATAAACAAAAAAAAGAAAACGGTATGTCCATAAGCAAAATGGGCACGGATGAAAACCTGAAAGGGCCCCGTGAGTAAAAACAGCAGGGCTACCGGCGAGTGTTTGTGAAAACCCGAAAGGGCGCAACCTCGTTAAAAGACACTTGCAAGGTCCTCTCGACCTTGTGAGGAGAAATCACCCGCGTGAGATCCTTACGACTCACAAGGGAGCAACACACCTAGGAATCCTCACGATTCCTAAGGAGAAATTACACTTGCGAGATCCTCACGACTCGTAAGGAGAATCCTTTTATGAGACCCTCACGGCTCATAAGATTTGAAAGTCTTAAGCTACAGAGACCTGAACCTGTTCTTAAGCAACCCCATAACCTCCAATACTGCCCTCCAAGCGGCTCAATACTGACCCTTGTATACAATCCACGGGCGCAAATAAAATTTCCCTAACAAAGTTCCACCCGTGACTAGGGATATGTTCGCACGGTGAACAACCCTTGTGAGTCCCCTCGACTTATAAGGAGAAAACTCTCTTGTAAGATCCTTACGACTTACAAGAAGCCATACACTTTGGAGTCCTCACGATTCCTAAGGATAAAACACACCTATGAGATCCTAATGACTCGCAGGGGGAAATACCTTTGTGAGACCCTTACGGCTTATGAAGTCAAAAGCCTTAGTCAACAGGATCCTAACCCTGTTCGCTAAGACAGCTTTGTTCGATATCGACAGAGGCAAATGATTATTCGTTCCTGGCAATATTCCAGTTGTAGCGGTGCTGATGCCGAAATCGGTGTCTAATCCTAAGCTTGCAGCGAAAAGACAGCAAGCCACACATGCATACGAAATAGCCGAAATGATGGGGTAACTTGCAAATAAAAAATCAGCAAGTAAAAAAAGGGTATGCATGTAAAATAGCCGAAATGATTGGGCAACTCGCAATAAAAAGCAGCGGGTAAAAATAAAATAAATAGCCGAAATGATTGGGCACCGCGAAAAATAGCCGAAATGATGGGGCAATGCGACCTTCGCGATATAAAAAAGCTGAAATGATAGAGCATCACGGAAAGAAATAAAATATAATAAAATATATAAAATGAAATTTATTCCCTACAGGTGATATCATATCAATTTCTGTATATAATCCAGGGGCGCAAACAAAGAAGGAATCACACCTTTCCTCCTCAGGTTTCATCGGAAGAAGAAGCCAAATCTCAACAGTTCACAGATAGCCTGGAGATCATCTCAACCTTCATCTCATTACAACAGACACAACATCAAGCAAAGCGGAACAGCGGCAACTCCCAGTTCCATGACTCGGCGATGTACAGATGACCGAGAGTCAAATTCCGACTCCGTGAAATACGGATAAAGTCAACCCTTCCTGGCTACATGGAACGCGGATTATGTCACTTCTGACCCTGTGGAAAACGTTCAGAGCGGATCCTGGTCCTCGCAGAACATGGCAGTGAACCTGTGTGAAGCATCCAGAGCGAAGCCTAGTCCTCTCCGAACACGGCAGTGAACCCTTGGGAACCATCTAGAGAAAAATTCCTTGCTACGTGGAACGCGGATTATGTCAATTCTGACCCCGTGGAAAATGTCCAGAGCGGATCCTGGTCCTCGCAGAGTACGGCAGTGAACCCATGTGAAGCATCCAGAGCGGAGCCTGGTCCCCGCAGAACATGGCAGTGAACCTGTGGGAAGCATCCAGAGAAAAATTCCTGGCTACGTGGAATGCAGATTATATCACTTCTGACCCCGTGGAAAACGTACAGAGCGGAGCTTGGTCCTCGCAGAATACGGCAGTGAACCTGTGGGAAGCATCCAGAGCAAAATTCCTGGCTACGTGGAACGCGGATTATGTCACTTCTGACCCCGTGGAAAACGTCTAGAGCGGATCCTGGTCCTCGCAGAGCACGGCAGTGAACCCGTGTGAAGCATCCAGAGCGGAGCCTGGTCCTCGCAGAACATGGCAGTGAACCCGTGGGAAGCATCCAGAGCAAAATTCCTGGCTACGTGGAACGCGGATTATGTCACTTCTGACCTCGTGGAAAACGTCCAGAGCGGATCCCGGTCCTCGCAGAGCATGGCAGTGAACCCGTGTGAAGAATCCAGAGCGGAGCCTAGTCCTCGCCGAACACGGCAGTGAACCCATGGGAAACATCTAGAGCAAAATTCCTGGCTACGTGGAACGCGGATAATGTCAATTCTGACCCCGTGGGAAACGTCCAGAGTGGATCCTGGTCCTCGCAGAGCACGGCAATGACCCCATGTGAAGCATCCAGAGCGGAGCCTAGTCCTCGCTGAACACGGCAGTGAACCCGTGGAAAGCATCTAGAGCAAAATTCCTGGTTACGTGGAACGCGGATAATGTCAATTCTGACCCCGTAGGAAACGTCCAGAGCGGAGTCTGGTCCTCGCAGAACATGGTAGTGAACCCGTGGGAAGCATCCAGAGTAACTCCTGACTCCGTGAAATGCGGATAAGGGTAACTTCACCCATCACTTGCGGGTCCTCATGACTCGTAATTCTCTTGTGAGATCCTTACGACTTTCAAGAGAAAACACACTTAGGAATCCTCACGATTCTTAAGGAGAAATTACACCTACGAGATCCTCTCGACTCGTAGGGAGAAAAGTCTTTATGAGACCCTCACGGCTCATAAAGTTGAAAAGTCTTAGGTGACAGATCCTACCCCTGTCTCCTAAGCCATCATTATCTTATAAAGAGTTCAAGATTAACTGTTATCTACCATCTATGGGCCACACTTGCCAAAACTATATGCCACTGAAATGGAGAAGTTACTCATGAGCATATAAACTACTTCACGCCAGAGTAAACCATAAAGGAATAGAAGGGTATGGCTCATGGAGCTGAGGGTTTGGGACTATACTCCTTAAGAGTCGAGATTTGAGTCAATGATAAATGACGACGCTTGTGTCCGCTCGTTATCTTCTCAGATCAAGATTCTGAAAATTATATACCTACCCGAAATTGGTCATATACTATGAATTACTCTACACTACTTCACCCACGTATATACTTAATTATTGGATCACAGGCACGTGATTGCAATGATTGAGGGAGGACCTATCCCGGTACGACAGTCTTACTCGAGATGATAGTATGCTATCTGGTTTACCTTTATCATCGTGTACTGCTTTAGGTGACCTGACATGTCGCTATTACACGTTGATAGAGCCCCTAGGATTCTTGCTTGACTGCCGGCAGTATGAGGGTGATCATACAAGTGAGAGCTGGAGTCTATAGGCATATCCTTAAAAGGTCCCTAGTCGTGGGAGTTTCGAGACAGGGCATCGATTCTCCAGAGTAGACTAGTATATACAGTCGAGACCCCGACGAGGGGCGGTGGCCGGTCTCACAAGCCACTGGTGTCAGTTGGATCACCTAAGATGTATACAGGTGCTCATTGGGTTATGAGTACACCGGACAGGACTCGCCGGGAACCTGCTAGTTGGTCTTATACCTGACGTCAGATAGCAGTTCCCTGGTGACATGTGTACAGGTTAGTTCATCGACCTGGGGATCGTCATTTGTCTCGTGTGAGTTCCCACTGTACTTTGATTACTACCCTACCACGGCTCAAAGGAGTCGTGCAAACAGGTTTTAGTTGGGTACAGTCCCGAGCCACATGGAGGCAGTGAGCGGATCTTCGGGGGTTCGTCTCTCCCGGTATTGGGGGTGAGGTCGCGCTGTGTCTAGGAGAGCCATTACACGAAGTCCTTGGCCAAGGCAGGAGATTTACTGGTAGGTATTCTAGTAGTATCTCAGGGTGTTCTGGGCTACACTCCGACACGACTTGTACCGCTTTTGGGGGTCTGACTTTTACCAACCCCCTAGGCCCGCCATGCGATGCTCATAGACGAACGGACCGGACTGTACGGATATTGTCACTGACAGGCTCAGTAGGGTGTCAGGATGAGTTCGCTCATCGACGTCCCTTTTAGTCAATTGCTGGTGGCCCGTTACATATTGGCTTATACCTCTGACGTGCTAGTGGTTAAATTCACAGCCATAGTATTGACGAGTCTTTAGAGTCCACCACTCATTCTGTTACTCAAGCTTTCGGGCGAAACGCTGTAGAGGCCGTATGGAGATATGGCAGGGTCCGATCAGATACGTGCTGTATTGTACGGATCAGGATCGGACGGTTTGTACTAGAGGCCGTATGGTTATATGGCAGGGTTCGGTCAGATACGTGCGGTATTGCACGGATCAGGATCGGACGGATATTACTAGCCGGCTTTGGTTTAAGCCGGATCCTAGTTTAGTACTGTGTAGATTTTGTCTCATTGCATTTGTATTTCGGTCGAAATACAGATGCGGGTGTGTATGCACAGTATCGGGGTTTTTCCTGTGATTTATTACGGGACCAGTTTTCTGAAGTTGCCAGTTTGCTTTCCGTTCCGGCCGGTTTTCTTTTATTCCTTCACGGCCGGACTTTTCGTTGGAGGGTATTATTTGCAGTTTGCAAATAACATCTTATGGAGAGGTTCTTTGCATATTGCCATGCCATGATCACTTGACTTTTTGACCTCATAATGGTTGCTCCTTACCTTGACCATGCTCTCCCTCTCCACTCACACATGAGGTATGGGCCGGCCACTGTTTGGGGATTGGAGTGAGTTTTTATTTGAGTGGAATAATTTCTTTCATGCTTAATTGGTGGACCCCCCCCTATTTGTGCTTTGCAGTGAAGGGTTTTAATTCTTTGTTGCATGGTTTTGATTAATTCACTTCAACCACATTCCTTTTTCCAGTGAGCTTGCTTCATGATTTCCAGTGAGCTTGCTTCATGATTTCCAGTGAGCACAAAAGGATTTGGCCGAGCTCATATTTTTAGGGGTATGCTCATTTTTCTTAGGATCCTTCCATGAAATTCTTATGCACAAATTCCTCCAAAAATTGGCAACCTCATAAACCCCAAATGAGACACAACCCTACACAATCTACAGCAATTCTTGAGCATGTCGACTTGCCAGCTTCATGCCCGAGTTGCCTCGGTATAGAGGCGGGAGCCCGTAAAAGATGCAGGCGATGTGGTGCCCTTCCAGCAAGGAGGCGACGACCGGAGTTTCCGCGATAGATCGGGACGATGACGAGAAGATCGGAGGACTCGGATCACTCGGTATATCTCTTCCCTATCTTGTTACTTTGCTAGATCTAGTTTAATGGCCCGATCCGGGGTTTAGTGCGCGGTGGTGCCGGTTTGCTAAGTTCGCAAAATTAAAGTTTATCCCCGTTTCCGCATTTGGCCGTCGGTTTGACGACCGGGGCGCCGCCGTGCACTTACACTATTTGCAAGTATAAAGTTGTTAAGAAAAAGATACGAGATTGTAAGCTAAAGAAATTCGTACTCAAAACCTTTGAGCCGAGTCTTGACCAATTGAAGCTAAAGCAATCGGCAACAACGTGGATTAGGGGATTTAAGCACGGTATTCGTGGAATACGGCTTATTTACCCTTGTCCTTCCATTCTTGTCTCTTTCTTTCGCCTCCGGCCAAACCGAACGCAACCGGTCGCGGTTAGGAATCACCGCTACCTTGTCAGGGTAGGGTGCCTAACGGAGCGCTTGCGTATGATTCGGGCGGAGTTCAATGGAAAATAACGGGAAAAGGAAATGAGAAAAGAAAATCTTAACTTACAATACCGTATTTATTCTTAACAACGATAATTACAACCATTCACAAAATGAACAAAAGAGAGCAAAAGAAAAGAACAAAGAAAAGAAAAGATTACAAGTAATTAAGTGCATGAATTAAATTGCAAGAAAGTAAAGCAAAATAATAATAAGCAATTAATAAAAAGCGATAAAAAGAACAAGAAACTAGAACTCAAGACAAGCATGTGATCAATAGCCAACCCTTAAACTTGCAAGCTCAATCAAGAGGTTGCAAGATCAAGGGAAGGGTAGAGAACGCATGTGAAATGAAGCGCTAATTCCATAAGAAAATACGACCCTTGAGATCAATAACTAACCCTTAACCATTCAAGCTCAATGAAGAGGTTGAATGATCAAGAGAAAGCAAGAATCTCAAGGGGAAGAAGAAACAAAAGAGAATGATACAAAAGCCTTCATCTTCATTGATCTTCCACTCAAAAAGCTCTCACTACAATTTTCATGGAGACAAGATGAAGAAGAAGAAGAAAAAGACTAAATCCTAACAAAAAGAGGAACAAAAGAATGACCCTTGGCTTGGCTCAGTTCTGGAGTATTTATAGGCGGGTAAAGGGAAACCTAGGGCAACCATCTGCACATAAACAAAAGTACCAAACTACCCCTGAAATTTGACGCAGAGAGGAGACCACATGGCCGCGGATCCGCGGCCAAGACCCCCCTTTGGCCGCGGATCCGCGGCCATATAGATGACTTGGGTCGTCGTATTTTGGGTGGTTTCCTGGTTTGTATTTGTCTGCTATGTGGTATATGAATTTTCTTAGAAACTCTTCAAAATTATTCCAGAATTTTAGTAGAACAAAAAGGTGATGTGATGTGGATCTTTTGCCATGATTTCCTCGAGCTCCGCGTAGATTTCTTGGATCTTGTGTTGACCTAGAGCTTTGTGCATGACATGACAATTGATTTGCCATCTTGTCCCTTAACTGGTATGTGGCAACACACGGATAGAGAGCGGAGACCGTGTTTTATCTGTTATTGGCAGTAATCCGGAATTTGTCGTACTTTTCCATGATATTCATTGTTCAGAGCCGAGAACCTGTATTCTGCAATTATGTAGCAAACACTGATTAAAAGCACCTACCTATAAACACACGAGCATAAGAATGGGCGGTATAAAATGCAGTATTCTGTTATGAACACGTGTCCAGTGAACGGAGTCTTTGTCATCTTTCCCATGAGACAAGATTCACAAGTGGCATAAGACTGGTACTCGAACGGATCCAAGTATCCTTCTTTATGTAACTTTGTCAACCGTGTCTCATTAATGTGACCCAGTCTACAATGCCATAAGAAAGCCTGATTTAATTCCGGAGACTTTCTTTTAAGTGTGTTCTGGACACTGAAGACCTGAGCTTGATTCAAAACGTATATACCGTATTTTAATGTACCTGACCCAATCAGTACTTGATTTAGGTGGATGTTTACTATATCGCTTACAAAAGTAAAATCACATCCTTCCTTAGAAAGTAAGGATATAAATATGATATTACAAGTCGCACCTGGTATATAAAAACAGTCACGAAGAATCAATATCTGCCCAATTGTCAGTCCTAGATGATATTCCCCTACGGATTCAGCATACATGCTCATTCCGTTAGCAACCCTGAAAGTCATATCACCTTTCCTGATAACCCTACGGTTTCTCAAAGCCTGTAACGAATTACAGATATGAGATCCTGATCCGGTATCCAATACCCAGGAAGTAGGGTTAACTGACATACAGTTCTCTATGACAAACACACCCGAAACCGAAGCCACAACATGCTTCGAATTCTGGCTACTGGCTTTGCAAGCCCTACAATCCTTTTGCCCATGTTCATTCCCATAACAATAGGAACATCCCTCTTTTACTGCATCCATTCCTGAAACTTCTGCCTTTCCCTTTCTTTCTACTTCCCTGGTTTCCTTCAGGGTAGTAGGTAGAGACTGTTGAACTAAGTCAGCATCTGACCCGTTCTTCAACGTGGTCTTCAGGTCCGAGAGCTCAAAAGAGCTGGTCTCTGTAAGGACGTTGCCCCTTACAGATGACCCGATAGACAACCTCGCTGGAAGCAATTCGTTCGAGGTCTCATATCTTGCGATACGAGATTACTCTCCATATAAATCTTTGTTATGGAGGAAGATAGAAATTGAGTTCATCTTCTCGTGCTGCCTCTGGTACGTACCATCAACTGAGGCTAACACGAGGCACTTGGCTTTCGCACAGTTCTTTTCCGATGTCTCGCGGATATGAATATCCGTGACAGGGGAAACTGGACCTGAGACAGCAGGGGTTGGATCAGTCAAGAGGTGTCCCAGCTTGTCATGGGCAATGGACATCTGGACAGACCTTTGCCAGTCATAACAGTCAGATTCAGTCATTTTATTATCTAGATGTAACCTAGATGCGGTCACTGGGTCGCTGCAATTAAGGGAGAGAGAAGAAAACACTCAGCATGATGCTCTTGCAAGTTTAGATTGGTTTTTAATTTATCTAAACAGGATGGCTCCCACTGTCTCTCGAATCCCTCCTCAAACCATAAAGGAAGAACTAGTCAGGATCTATCTCACCGTACAATACTTGCTTAACCGTTCAGCCAGGCCAGTGTCGGTACTTCGAGGGAGGTTTTCCAACGCTTTCACGAAGTTCCTTAATTAAGTAACCTCTTTTCCCTGTGGGCGTAGCCCTGCTAACACCTTTCTAGACACCTACTTGGTTTATAGCATTGATCGTTAAGTGAGAGATTTCCCGAGGAGTAGCATATACTCACAGTAGGATCGGGATCGAAATATCATCGCATGATAAAACTGAAGGAATCCTACCAGAATCATCACACTCCAAATGGTATGCAGCGCTAGCAAGTTTCAGTACTTATGAAACTCCCGATGTGGATTTTTGCCCCATGCTCTTATGACCTTGATGAAGGCCAACATATCATAAGTCACATGTCAAGTTCTACCCGTTATTATCCAGGTTAATTTGAACCCACCCGTACATACCCTTGACAAAGGCCAAAATAGTAGTACGACTGTCCCAAACCAACGCATCTATCTATGCAACAGATAAACATTCAGCAGCTACCAATCACTATGCCTTGGCGAAGGTCAAAATATATAGCTTGAATACTACTGAATATTTAACCGAAATGACGGAGGGCTACGAATGGTTTTGGCGAAACCGTGAACGTAGTGAACTTGATATAATCGATGGAACGAGATAGCTTTTAAAAGGAGTGGTTCAAGCTCCGCGTTTAAAATGCTGGTTTTTGAAAAGAACCGAGTGGTTTTGAAAGTGTTCCAACGACTTTTACTTGGTTTATTTTCTTGCATTAGTTCTTTTAATGCGTCCCATCATTTAATCCTACCATTGCAGAAAACAACCAAAATATGACGTACGCTATGCCATTCGCATTCGCCACGGGGCCCCGTCATTACCCGTTAGGTTACTTAACTAACGACAAAGCGGGGGCTGGGCTAGCGCGGCTGAAAAACATAAGAAACGCCTAAATAGATATCATATATAGATATATAGCAATGGTAGACATTACAGATCACAGATGAACACTTTGGATATACCAGGAATCCGCGATTCGTTCGAGCCTGCAACGAAAAACGGATTACACGGTCGCGATGAATAGCCAAACCCCACCCTAGACCCCTACGGGTGCGGCAAACTACCCGCCAAATACCCGAAGCGAAGCAACCTCCCTCAACACCGTGAGTAGGCCACTCGGCACTTCGAGACGCCCGGTAGTTTGTGCACCCCAGCATGGGTCTATCCTAGGAGGAAAAACAGTAAAAAGAAATTATACAATGACGGCTACAACCCCGACCCGGTTGTGCGGCCATACAAATAATATTACATCAATTTACATATTTTACAATGAATGAAAGAAAAAGAAACTCTCATCTCATACCCATTCCCGGCTATTCATCCGCGAAAATCCACCGAGTTCATATACACAAACCATCAACATTACAGATCACAGATATGTATAACCCCCACTAATCGACGTATAGCGATTAGCGGACGTTCAATACATATATCACATCACAGATAATATTCATTAGCCAAAGAGTACGGAATATCGATCAAAATACGGATTTTTAACCACCCCAAAAGTCAATTTGCTCTCTGGAAAATCTGGGTAGAAAAAACATGTCTTAAAAATCCCAAAACAGCCAAACTAAAACACTGCACAAAATCTGATCCAGTGCCGAGTCAAAACGGCGGCGGAACCGCGGCAATGAGCATGTCATTGCCGCGGAACCGCGGTCGTTTGATCGACTCACTGGATCATTTTTCTGCAGTGTCTTCACAAAACCCTGAGACGATTTTTCATATATTTTAAATCACTTTTTGAGCAGTATGAAAATCGACAGAAACTAGAGGTTTTGCGGACGTGTTTTGCGACTTTTTTCCGATCGATATTCTAAACACTTTGCTAACTTACTAGTTTATGTTTAGCTAGGTTCTGATACCACTGTAAGTCCACGTTGCTCACCCCGGTTCTTACGGGGACGCGGAAACGGCGAAAAACAATGATTTTGGTGCAAGGCAACATGGACTTAAAGCACGGATCTTTGCTAAACTAGAAACTAGTAAACTACTAGAGGCTATAACTACTATGCTATAGAAAGTATACCTCACGAAACCGGTCCTTCGGGTCTTCATTCTGCTGTCCCGCTCGTCCATCCAAGCTCCAAGTGTCGATCCGGACCTTGGGCACCTCCGCGGCCTTCTTGAGTCGAAGACGATCCACCCGAGAGATGTACGCCGAGCTCCACCTCGAGCCGAGGCAACTAGGGCAAAGAGATTGGTAGTCAAGAAGCCGTAGGATGTGTAGAGGAGATGTATGGATGTGTTTGTCAAGTGGAATCCTTTTTCTCTCAACACATGAGATCAAAGGAAGAATCAAGAGGAGGAAGAAGGAGGAGCAACCATGGAAATGTTTCTCATTTCTTTTCTATGAGAGAGAATGAGAATCAACATATGAAAAGCTTAACCAAGAGAAAACACAACCATGGTTGCAATAATACTCATTTTCATCATTACTAATCCTATCATGATAAAGTTGATGGTGTAGGGTGTTTTACGTCACCCCATTGAGATGGGAATACGCGCGCGCTTGTCAGGCGTACTACAGATTCCCCCGGCCTAGGGTAGGCCGGGGTTTAATAATTATGGGGATCCGAATCTCCGGCAGCCGCGGACTAAGCTGCCGTTAATTACCCCTCGCATTTGGAGCGAGGGAACCTCCGATTGACGGGTTAAACTGGTCATACGAACTCAATGTGCAGTGTGCGTGTGTGTTGTTTTGGAGGGGGTGTTTGAATATATCGGGAGTCACGCAGAGTTTTTTTACGGGGGTCCCGCTACCCGGATAGCAGGCTGGGGGTCAAGGGGGCTAGCAGCCCCCTTACGGGGTGTGGGACAGCGCCCCGTTAGAAATTTTTTCTAACAGGGATAGTGTCGTGGAGTATGTGTATGTATACATTTGTATACATATGTATATATATACATGTATATATAAATAAAGGGGAAAAAGACATCCAAAGGATGCGTGGGGCCAGCGCCTAGGCGCTTGAGCGCAAGCGCGCCACGTGGGCGCTTTGCGCTCGAGCGCAGAGTGCTGGAGCGCAACGCGCCACGTGTCGGCACGTGGGCGCTTTGCGCTCGGACGCTGGGCGCTTGAGCGCAAGCGCGCCACGTGTCAGCACGTGGGCGCTTTGCGCTCGAGCGCAGAGTGCTGGAGTGCAACGCGCCACGTGGGCGCTTTGCGTTCGGACGCTGGGCGCTTGGGCGCAAGCGCGCCACGTGTCGGCACGTGGGCGACTTGCGCTCGAGCGCTTGCGCTCGAGCGCAAGAGCGCCACGTGTCGGCACGGGGGCGACTTGCGCTCGAGCACTTGCGCTCGAGCGCAAGCGCGCCACGTGTCGGCACGTGGGCGCTTTGCGCTCGAGCGCAGAGTGCTGGAGTGCAACGCGCCACGTGGGCGCTTTGCGCTCGGACGCTGGGCGCTTGAGCGCAAGCGTGCCACGTGTCGGCACGTGGGCGCTTTGCGCTCGAGCGCAGAGTGCTGGAGCGCAACGCGCCACGTGTCGGCATGTGGGCGCTTTGCGCTCGGACGCTGGGCACTTGGGCGCAAGCGCGCCACGTGTCGGCACGGGGGCGACTTGCGCTCGAGCGCTTGCGCTGGAGCGCAAGCACGCCACGTGTCGGCACCGGGGTGACTTGCGCTCGAGCGCTTGCGCTGGAGCGCAAGAGCGCCACGTGTCGGCACGGAGGCGACTTGCGCTCGAGCGCTTGCGCTTGAGCGCAAGCGCGCCACGTGTCGGCACGTGGGCGCTCTGCGCTTGAGCGCCGGCAAGAAAAAGAGGCTTTTAGCCTAAAAGATTTCTCTGAAGAGAAATCAGAGAGGAGTGGGACTCCTGAGTGTATTCTTCTTCCTTTTTTTTGGGTTAAGTGAAAGGGGTTCTTCTTCTTCCTCCTCTGTTAGCTCGATTTTGAAGATCAATAGATGTGAGATCTCAAAATCTCTCCTTTTAGGGATCTGAAGACAGATCCAAGTTCCCCTTTGTGGGTTTTGTGGTGAAAAACTATTTCGTTTTTGAAAAGGGAGAGTAAAACTCTTGATTTAATTCAAAATAAAAAAAGAAGGTTTTGGAACCTTGAAGAAGGAAGAAAGATCTCAGATCTGAAACTTTTTTGGAAAGAGAAAAGTTGTTGAGATATTTCATTATTTTTGCCTTTATAGGCTATACACTTTACGCATAGCCCCTTGGGCTTCACAAAATGGCATTTTGCCTATTTCATGGCTCATGTGCCATTTCTTTTTGCACATAAGCCATGGGCTTTACAAAAATTTGGCTTTATGCCTATTTTTCTTACATTTATCCATAAAATAAAATAAAAGAAATGCAACAAAATTATTTATTACAAAATTTTTATCTTGACATGGGGGGTGGCCGGCCGCTTCATCTTCGGGCTCGACCCGGGCATGGGCCCACTGGATTGGGCTTGGGCCCACTTGGCTTGGGGTTGACTTTGATTTTGACTTGGTCAACCGGGGTGTAAATTTTTACCCTAACAAATTGCCCCCCATCAATAAATGCACACCACATATGTGGGTCGTGTGCATGAAATTATGGATCTTCTTTCACGTGGAGGCGACTTGATTTGGTTCCCACTTTTTGGGAAGCTGGCACTGCCCTTTTTATGACATGGATGGTCGTTGCTTGACATGTCTCCGAGACGGAGTGTCTGTGATAGACGTTTTCCCTGGCCCGGAGTGATCTGGTTCCCGCTTTGTAGGAATCCTGCGCTGCCCTTTTTGCGACTTGGACGGTCGATGCTGCCATTTTAGCGACTTGGACGGTCGATGCTGCCATTTTCGTGACTTGGACGGTCGGTGCTGCCATTTTAGCGACGTGGACGGTCGATGCTGCCATTTTAGCGACTTGGACGGTCGGTTCTGCCCTTTTTGCGACATGGACGGTCGGTGCTGCCATTTTAGCGACTTGGACGGTCGGTACTGCCCTTTTTGCGACTTCGACGGTCGATGCTGCCCTTTTTTCGACGTGGACGGTCGATGCTGCCATTTTAGCGACTTGGACGGTCGGTTTTGCCATTTTAGCGACGTGGACTGTCGGTTCTGCCCTTTTCGCGACTTGGACGGTCGATTCTGCCCTTTTTGCGACGTGGACGGTCGGTGCTGCCATTTTAGCGACGTGGATGATCGATGCTGCCCTTTTTGCGACTTGGACAGTCGATGCTTCCATTTTAGCGACGTGGACGGTCGATGCTGCCCTTTTTGTGACTTGGACGGTCGATGCTGCCATTTTAGCGACTTGGACGGTCGGTGCTGCCCTTTTTGCGACTTGGACGGTCGATGCTGCCATTTTAGCGACTTGGACGGTCGGTGCTGCCATTTTAGCGACGTGGACGGTCGATGCTGCCCTTTTTGCGACTTGGACGGTCGATGCTTCCATTTTAGCGACGTGGACGGTCGATGCTGCCCTTTTTGTGACTTGGACGATCGATGCTGCCATTTTAGCGACTTGGACGGTCGATGCTTCCATTTTAGCGACGTGGACGGTCGATGCTGCCCTTTTTGTGACTTGGACGATCGATGCTGCCATTTTAGCGACTTGGACGGTCGGTTCTGGATTTGACTTGCCCCGCTTCTTGCGGCGTCAGGGATGAAGTTGACTTGTTTCCGTGGTGGAATTTGGTTCTGCCAGGGAGGTCATTGGTTGTTTTGCCGACCTGATGTGATTTGGGTTGATATCAGTATCGCTACGCTGGAATATGGTACCAGGAGAGAATCATCATTTGTCATGACAGGGTTTGGGAATTGGTTTTTGTTTGGCATCTGCATTACTGCGCTGGAATAATGCCAGGAGCAACTCATCATTTGCCCCGAGAGGATTTGGATTTGGTTTGTTTTTTTTTGTTTGGCATCTGCATTGCTGCACTGGAATAATGCCAGGAGCAACTCATCATGTGCCCCGAGAGGATTTGGATTTGGTTGCTTAGGAGACAGGTTTAGATCCCTGTCACCTAAGGCTTTTCCATTTTGTGAGCTGTAAGGGTCTCACAAATCATTTTCTCCCTACGGGTCATAAGGATCCCGTAAGTGTATTTTCTCCTCAGGGGTCGTGGGGACTCCTAGGTGTGTTGCTCCTTCATGAGTCGTAAGGATCTCACGAGGGAATTTTCTCCTCACAAAGTCAAGAGGACTTTGCGAGTGCATTTCATTTCTTTTTTCACGAGTTTGCGCCCTTTCGGGTTTTCACAAACTCGCCGGCAGTCCTGCTGTTTTTACTCACGGAGCCCTTTCGGGTTTTCATCCGTGCCCCTCTTGCTTGTGGACATACCATCCTTTTTATTAATTTTTTTTTAAATTTTTGGTGGGACTTTGAATGTGGTCTCACCGGTAGGACATAAGAGAGACTGGGGTTGTTTTACGCCCGTGGATTGTATACGGTTTTGCAGGATGTATGATCCAGACCGTAGGGCCGGAAAAATTGCAGGGCTTTGTTGGCGTCTGCATCGCTGGACTGGAATGTGGTACCAGGAGCGACTCATCATTCGCCGTTGGGGTATGGGATTTGGAATTTGGTTGGCGTCTGCATCGCTACACTGGAATATAGTACCAGGAGCGACTCATCATTCGCTACTTTGGGGTTGGGGACTTGGAATTTGGATCTTGTTTGGTATCAGCATTGCTGCACTGGAATAATGCCAGGAGCAACTCATCATTTTCCTTGGGAGGACTTGGGATTTGGGTTTTTGGTCGGCATCAGCACCGCTAACACTGAAGCGAAATGCCAGGAGCGACTCATCATTTGCCGTTGCCCGTTGGGGAACGATGGCTTAGGAGACAGGTTTGGGTCCCTATCACCTAAGGCTTTTTAATTTTATGGGCCGTGAGGGTCCCATAAAAGCATTTTCTCCCTACGAGTCGTAAGGATCCCGCAGGTGTATTTTCTCCTTAGGAATCATGAGGATTCCTAAGTGTGTTGCTCCTTTGTGAGTCGTAAGGATCTCACGCAGGGGTTTTCTCCTCACAAGGTCGAGAGGACTTTGCGAGTGTATTTCATCTCTTTTCACGAGTTTGTGCCCTTTCGGGTTTTCACAGACTCGCCGGTAGTCCTGCCGTTTTTACTCACGGAGCCCTTTCGGGTTTTCATCCGTGCCCGTTTTGCTTGTGGACATACCGTTTATTTCTTCTTCTTTTTTTTCTTTTTCTTTCTTTTTCCTTTTTTTTGCCGCTGGTGGGACTTTAAAAGTAGTCTCACCGGCAGGATTTGGGAGAAATAGGGGTCATTTACGCCCGTGGATTGTATACGGTTTTGCAGGATGTCTGATCCAGACCGTAGGGCTGATGTGCTCAATTCGCCTGCGACTTGGAGCATTCACGTGTAGTATTTTTGAGATATCGGCCATTGATGGGTGGGATGGGCCTTTCTCCCTCGGCGCTTATTAGTTGGTAGGATCCTCCGTCAAACACTTTCTCGATGACGTATGGTCCTTCCCAGTTCGGATCGAATTTTCCCTTGGCATGTCGATTGGGGATGATCGGTCTTTTGAGGACCAACACCAATTCACCTTTCTTGAAACCGCGGAGACGGGTTATCTTGTCATAGGCTCGTGACATTTGGGCTCGGTATAGCTCCAGATTTTGCTGCACCGCGAGCCTCTTTTCTTCGAGGGCATCGAGTTCTTCAAGTCGAAGAAGCGCGTTTTCCTCCTCCGTCAACTCATGTTGGATGGCCATTCTTAAACTTGGAACCTCGATTTCGAGGGGGAGAATCGCCTCCACTCCGAAGAGCAATGAGTATGGAGTGGACTGAGTTGGAGTACGATGCGTGGTACGATATGCCCACAATGCCTCGTGAAGTTTGAGATTCCAGTCTCTCTTGTTGGCTGAAGCATTTTTCCTCAGGAGCTTGCATAGAGTCTTATTGAAGGCTTCGGCTAGCCCATTGGCTCTTGGATTATAGATGGAGGAATATCTCCAGTCTATCTTGTGCTGAGTAGCGAATCTTGAGACATTGAAGCTCTTGAAAGAAGGCCCGTTGTCAGAAATGATTCTTCTTGGTGTACCGAAGCGGTATAGAATATTATGTTGGAAGAATGTCAGAATATCTTTTGTCTTGACTTCTTTTAGCAGGACAGCTTCTGCCCATCTGGAGAAGTAGTCAGTTGCGGCCAGTATGGACCGGTGGCCTTTGGATGACGGAGGATCAATTGGGCCGACAATGTCGGTGCCCCAGACTTCGAAGGGCCACGACGCCACCGTAGGATGCAACGGATTGGGATGCTTGTGAATGAAATCACCATGGATTTGGCAGATCTGACATTTCCTTACATGTTCTCCGCAATCCCGTATCATAGTGGGCCAGTAATACCCAAGCCGTTTGATTTGAAGTCGCATCTTGGGGCCAGATTGGTGAGCACCGCAAACGCCCGAGTGAACATCTTTCATGACCTTTTGGGCTTCGGCCAATGAGAGACACCTGAGCCAGAGTTGGTCATATGACCTACGGTATAACGTGTCATTTACAAACACGTATCGGAGAGCTCTTTTCTTCAGCTGAATCCTCGCAGATTTTTCCTCGGGCAGCTTGTCGTATCGGAGGTACTCTATGAAGGGTTCTCTCCAATCGGGCTCGTCTTGGATGATCGAAGCTTCTTCGGCAGGACTGCTCTTCTGTTCCACGCTTTCCTCTTCTCGTAGAGAGACTGGGGGTAGAATTTGTCGGCTCCTGACTGTGATCAGAATTTCGTCCATGTCAGGATCAGCCAGCTCCTTGGCTAGGCGAGCGAGTATGTCGGCTTTTCCGTTCAATGCTCTAGGGACTCTCGTTAGTTCAATATGAGTGAACCGTTTCATGAGTTCCACCACTCGGCCTCTGTACCGAACTAATTTGGGTTTGTATATCTTATAATCGCCGCTTACTTGGTTGACGACGAGCTGGGAGTCACCGTAAACTTGTAGCCGACGGATTTCCATTTCTACGGCAAGCTCCAAACCAGCTATCAAAGCTTCATACTCAGCTTCATTGTTTGTCCGAGGCTCGGTGAGAGCAAAAGAACGCCGTAGGGTTCCCATTGATGGTGTGATGAACACCAATCCTATCCCTGCTTTTATCTCCGGGATGCTTGATTTACTGGAGGTCCTTATTGACGAGGCTCCATCGAAGTAGAGCTCCCAACATGGCTCATCTTCCTCGAGGTGCAGCACTTGTTCATCGGGTAACTCACAATTTAGCGGCGACCCTTCTGGTATGGGATGAGCAGCGAGAAAGTCTGCAAGAGCTTGCCCTTTTACTGCTTTCTGAGGAGTGTAAACTATGTCAAACTCAAGTAGCATAACAGCCCATCTTGCCATTCTGCCGGCTAGGCTCGCTCTGGTCATCAAGTGTTTGAGCGGGTCGACCTTGGAGATCAACATAACCCGATGAGCGAGCAGATAGTGCCTCAGCTTCTTCACAGCGAATATCAGGGCCAGGCATTGCTTTTCGATTGGGGAGTAGTTGTGTTCCGCCCCGACTAGAGTTCGACTGAGGTAGTAGAGGGCATTTTCTTTTCCCTCCTCGTTATTCTGGGCAAGGAGCACACCGAGTGACTCGTCCAGCGCGGCAGTGTAAAGAATCAGCGGTTTATTTGGAATGGGAGCGGCCAGCACTGGAGGATGCAACAAGTACTGTTTGATGCTTTCGAACGCTGCTTGACATTCGGCATCCCAGATAAAAGGAGCTCCTTTCTTCATGAGCTTTGAGAAGGGTCTGCATCTCCCCGATAAATTTGAGATAAACCTCCGTATATAAGCAAGCTTGCCTTGAAAAGATCTCAGCTGCGTCAGACTCTTCGGAGGGGGCATCTCCATGATGGCCTTTATCTTTGATGGGTCAACTTCGATCCCTCGATGTCGAACTATGAAGCCCAAGAATTTTCTCGATGACACGCCAAAAGCGCACTTTAAAGGATTCATCTTCAGATCGTATTGCCTCAGTCTAGTGAGAACGGTCCTGAGATCTTGGATATGATCGGCCTTGGCTTTAGTCTTGACGACCAGATCATCAACATAGCATTCGACGACTTTATGGATTAGGTCATCAAAGATATTAGTCATTGCCTTCTGATATGTAGCACCTGCGTTCTTCAGTCCGAATAGCATTACCTTATAGCAATATATCCCGATCGGGGTTCGAAATGCTGTGTGCTTCTCATCCTCAGACGACATCTTGATCTGATTATATCCAGACGAGCCATCCATAAAGGTGAACAGTTCGTAATTTGAGGTGTCATCGACCATCATTTCCATGACCGGTAGCGGGAAGTCATCTTTAGGACATGCCTTGTTGAGGTCCCTGAAATCGACACAAACTCGGATCTGCCCATTTTTCTTCTTCACTGGGACTATGCATGCGATCCAGTCTGCATATTTCTCTTCCCTGATGAAGCCGGTATCGATGAGTTTCTTGGTTTCCTCGATGACCTTTTCTTCCAACTCCCTTCTCATTCTTCGAGGAGCTTGTTTGACTGGCTTAGCATCAGGAGATATAGCTAGCTTATGCACGGCTACCCCAGGGGAAAGGCCAGGCATTTCTTTGTATGTCCACGCAAAGCAGTCGACGAACTCATACAGCAGGGCAATTATCTGCGCTTTCATTTCCTCTGACAAGAGCGAGCTTATGTAAGTCGGCCTTGGATTATCGGGCGTTCCTAAGTCAATCTCGGTTAGCTCGTCAAAGGTTGCTTGTCCGCCATCTTCGAGCTCTTGAGGAGCTTCCTCTGGCTCGGCTATCTCGTCATCATCATTTGATCTTTCGCTGGCCTCACCAACATGGATCATGTAGCACGCTTTGGAATCAGGTAGAATGTAGCCTATGCCCCGTCTATCTGGAATTCGGCCATCGATGAGTGCTCGGACCTGGGGCGGATACCATAGCCCTTCGTAAAACTTTGCTTCGAACTCCGTTTGATATAACCGGCATCCGCCCTTCTTAAAGTATTCCCGCATCTCGGGCGCATAGTATCGGGGATTGAAGACGGCTCTTATGCCTCTCTCATAGGGAAGGCACGCGACAGAAAGATCGTCCGGGTGCACAACGGGGTTTGACCTGTAAAACAGGATGCCCTTTTATCTATTTTTCCGCCCGGGCACATAGAAAGTTTTCAGCTGGTCCATGGTAGAGACTGACAATGCGTCGAGCTCTTTGCACATCCGTTCCGGCACCGTTGTGATGGCCAGGGACCCTTCTGCCACTTCGAAGGTCTCTCGTAGTTTCGCTTGCTGCATGGGGGGCCAATCTGCACAGCTGTTGCACGGCAGGTCCTCTTCTTCTGACTCTTCAGTGTCACTGCCAAGATGAGGGCAGACTTTGCTTCTAGATGGGCCCTCAGTAACAGATTCGTCTGTATCGCTGCCGAAATGAGGGCGAGTTTTACGGAAGGACGGGCTTCCAGCGTCGGACTCATCAGTGTCGCTGCCGAAATGCGGGCGCACTTGGGTATTTTTGCTTTTGAAAGTGACAGCCGGTGCAGATTTGCTTTTGAGTCTTGGGGCCGGTCTATCCTCAGTCAGTTGTGGCTTAGCATTTTGGTGGTTCATAAAGTACCGAGAATCTTCATATCGGACTTCATGCACACCGAACGGCTGGATGTCTCCGTCAATGCGTCTTTCTTCGCCATTTTTAGTATACTTCATGCATTGATGGAGAGTTGACGGAATGATGCCGTAATCGTGGAGCCACGGCCGCCCCAAGAGAATCTTATAAGACGTGTCGGCGTCGATCACGTATATCTTAGCTTTAGTTCGCAGCTCCCCGAATTTGATTGGCAAAGCTATAGACCCCAGAACTTGCTGGCAATTTTGGTTGAAGCCTTGAATGACAATCCTTTCCCTTGACAAGTGTCGGACGTCCATTGATAAACTCTTCAGAGTTCGCAAGTTCATGATGTTCACTGAGGACCCCGAATCATCAATATGCGATTAATTCGATCTCCGTCGCTGTACCCGGTCACGTAAAGCGGCCGATTATGCTCAGCCGTTCCCAGCAGCAGGTCTTCATCCTTAAATGTGACCGCGGCGGCATGCAAAGTGTGCTGGGCTTCTTTCATATTAATTTCCGCAAAGTGAGCCTGATACCGCTCGGGGTTTTGTAGAGCGTGGATGAGAACATCTCTAAGCTCCTTAGATAGGACCAAGGCGTCGTAGATGCTCAGGAGAGACGGAAGCTTCCGGAGATGTGCCAAGACATTATAGTCCACTGAGGAAGGACTTATGTTTTCATCAGCCGGTTCTCTGCCATCTTCTTCATTAGCGACTTGTTTTTCCTTCCCTTTTGGGGCATTGCCCTGATTTGGCAGTGGAGCCCTGCCGCTTCTAAGCTGGATTTGATTGGCCGTTGTGGCGAGCTCTTCGTCCTCTTCGGGAAAATAGAGCTCATCCTCGGAGTCGCTGCCAAGATGGATGGCGTAGCAGGTCACTACTGGGATCTCCTCATTGGAGTCTTCTTCTAACTCCTTCAGAGTTTCAGCCGCTTGTACAGGGAAGAACTCCTTCAATTGAATCAATGTTCTTTCCTTTTGTTCATATTCTTCGAGAGAATCGATATATTTTTGAATGGTCGATCTCCCTGCAGACTCTTTTTCGCGCCGAGCTGCACTTTCCTTCTTCTTGAGCTTCTTGGATTTTGAGCTTGATGGAGCCGCATTGGCAGCTGGACTGGTAGGCTTCTTCTGCCCTTTCCATTCCGTCCTGGGTTCTTTCCGAAGTAGCTTTATCATCTTCTTCGTCTTATTAAATATGTGCGTACTCCACGAAGGTCGCGATGAGTCAGTTTCGTTTGTCAGGGCAGCAGGTTCAGCTGCCTGCTCTCAGAAGGCTTCAACTTCTGTCTGTATAAAGTTGGCGGTTGCAACTTGATTGTTCACCAACATACTTTTAGACAGCTCGATCTCTCCAGCCTTGTACTGCTTCTCGACCCAGTCTTTGAAGATATAGCAATCCTCGATCGCATGGCTCACTACTCGGTGGTACGGGCAATACAGAGGAGTGTCGGTCATTTTTGCTTCTTGGGGTCTTTTCGACTCCGGCAATTGTAGGCCGTTGTTCAAGGCATCTTTAAATATCTTGCGGACCTTGTCCCTTCTGAAAGAGTAAACCTTATTCTTTTTCTCCTCTATGGAAGGCCCATCTCCTCCCAGCAATGGCTTTCGAGACCGGTTGGTTTTGGATTCGCCCGCCCTTCGCTTTTCTTCATTGTCGGAGGCATTGAAGACATTGGTACTGCTGGAACTCCCGCTTCTACGGTTGTCGTCCCGCTTGCTTTTCCAGGTTTTGTCTCTCTGAGAGTCCGGCGGGGACTCTTGCTTCGAGCGTTCCAGCATTTGAACTTTCTTGGTTAGCTCCTGAAATATCTTGAGGCCCGCCGTACATAAGAATGGGACCATCCAATTGCTGAGGTTCCTAATGAGGAAGCTGACGGACTGGTCCTGCTCCAGCGGCGGTTCGCACTTGACTGTGAGATTACGCCAACGAGCGATAAAGTCGGTGTTGCTTTCATTCTTCCCCGAATTGGTCCTTACAAGGTCGGCAATGGAGATTTTATCACTGACGCTTATGAACCTTTGCCGGAATAGAGACTCCATTTGGGCAAAGGTAATGACGGACCCGTCTGGTATGCTCGCGTACCAGTTGAAAGCGACACCGGTCAGGCTGTTGACAAATTGACGAAGGAGGAGCGCGTCATTGCCCCCTGTATTTCCGCACGATGCTTTGAAGTGGACGACGTGCTGGTTTGCATTCCCCGTTCCATCAAATCTTCCGAACTTAGGAATGACGTAGCCGCTTGGGAACTCAATCAGATCGTACTGCACGGGATATGGCCGCCCACTACTGCCGATTTCTTTCTGAGCTTCAGCTTCGGCTACCAATGTTTTAACCTTGCTGGTGACCAAATCCATTATCCGATCCTGTGTTAGCGGGATAGTGCTATCTGGGGCCAAGGCGTCCCCAGAAGCAGAATGTGGCCGGCTTTCATTCGGCTCGACCAGTCTTGGTCCCAAAGGAACAGGTATTGGCTGCCTCGGATTGTCATCGCCCGGCTGATTAGTAGCGGCTTGTGCTTGATTAGGAGGTGCTCGAGCAATTTGAGCCGTAAGCTGCATCACAACGTTCGTTAAGTCGTCAATCTTCGAATAGAGCTTGGCCATCTCTTTATCTTTGCTCCTGAGTTGTTTTCGAAGCTCTTGAAGCAGCTCTTGCTCTGCAGTCCTGGGGTGGAAAGTCGGCTCTTCCTCCCTGTCCGAACTTGACTCTGCATGGACCGAGGGGTCCTTCTGCCTATCATCCTCATCGAGAGGGTTTTCTTCATCCAGCGGCGGCGGCTGTTCTTGGGCAGCGGCAACCACATTCAGGCTAGATTAGGCTTGGGATGTAGTGGCCCCATCCTTGCTTTTGCTGCGAAGGTTGTCGCTGGGGCGCCCGCCCGCCATATAGACCGTATGTATGATATATCCGGCCGTCTTTCTATCATTGGCAGCTGATTTCACGGATCGCTGTCTTGACCCCCTTGTTTCGGTAGCTGGTAGTCGATTGAAGGCGGCTAGCCTAAGCAGGTTCTTGAATGGTGCTGGCGCTTCTTTTATGGGTTTGCCCCACTGCTTTCGTGCAGCACAGAGTGCTTAATAAACTCTTGAAGAGACAGTGTCATACTTCTTCTGTTGGGGCCGGGACACGTCTCTTTATGGCACTGTTCGGACCGCTATCTTCTTGATTCTGGCGGTCATGGCATTTTTCTGAACCCACTTCAGAGGCTCGAAGGAATTGCTGATTCTTACGTCCGACTCAGCCGTCGTCGCGGGGCAACCCTGCGCTTGGAACTTCACATGATTCCATTTGGCCGAAGCCTTGGCCCTCTTGTTGGCTCGATACCTGAGCCGCTTCTGCCTTAACTTTTCTGTTCTAAGCACCTGGCAGACTTTGGCTCTTTGGGAAGACGCCGCAGACCGGTTGATGGAGGGCCTTGGAGATACGCCCGATTGTGTATTTGTTGGAGTCATCACCTGAGCTCGTCCACAACATTTGATGTTGCCCTTTGTACCGAAGTTCTTGCCCCCCGCTGGAGTACCAGGGAGTCGTTCAGACACCATCTTAAGTTTCGGTTGTGGTGCCTTGGCGATCACAACATTCGGCCTCTTACCCCTTGAGACCGGCTTGGCCACCTGTTCCGCTGGGATCTCTGCCAGATGAGCGCTTCCGGCAGGGTAGATGATGACGGAGCCAAACTGGCGGGGCGGTTCCTCCCACTGTCGACTGAGGCTTGCGGGGAGAACCACACGAGCGTTGATCTTGACCACGTACGGAATCGGGGTCACGTTGGAAGGGGAATTCGTCTGGGGAGGCATTGTCGTCGAAGGTTGATTGCTGCACGGAAAAAAGAACATCATTTCAGTATAGGCAATCAATACGTATATTGATTGAGTTCGCATGAACGTTTAACCCGAAATATGGGAGGAGAGATTGGTCCCACCGGGCGTGCCAGAATCTGTAGGGTGTTTTTCGTCACCCCATTGAGATGGGAATACGCGCGTGCTTGTCAGGCGTACTACAGATTTCCCCGGCCTAGGGTAGGCCAGGGTTTAATGATTGTGGGGATCCGAATCTCCGGCAGCCGCGGACTAAGCTGCCGTTAATTACCCCTCGCATTTGGAGCGAGGGAACCTCCGATTGACGGGTTAAACTGGTCATGCGAACTCAATGTGCAGTGTGCGTGTGTGTTGTTTTGGAGGGGGTGTTTGAATATATCGGGAGCCACGCAGAGTTTTTTACGGGGGTCCCGCTACCCGGATAGCAGGCTGGGGGTCAAGGGGGCTAGCAGCCCCCTTGCGGGGTGCGGGGCAGCGCCCCGTTAGAAATTTTTTCTAACAGGGACAGTGTCGTGGAGTATGTGTATGTATACATTTGTATACATATGTATATATATACATGTATATATAAATAAAGGGGAAAAAGACATCCAAAGGATGCGTGGGGCCAGCGCCTAGGCGCTTGAGCGCAAGCGCGCCACGTGTCGGCACGTGGGCGCTTTGCGCTCGAACGCAGAGTGATGGAGCGCAACGCACCACGTGTCGGCACGTGGGCGCTTTGCGCTCGGACGCTGGGCGCTTGAGCGCAAGCGTGCCACGTGTCGGCACGTGGGCGCTTTGCGCTCGAGCGCAGAGTGCTGGAGCGCAACGCGCCACGTGTCGGCATGTGGGCGGTTTGCGCTCGGACGCTGGGCACTTGGGCGCAAGCGCGCCACGTGTCGGCACGGGGGCGACTTGCGCTCGAGCGCTTGCGCTGGAGCGCAAGCACGCCACGTGTCGGCACCGGGGTGACTTGCGCTCGAGCGCTTGCGCTGGAGCGCAAGAGCGCCACGTGTCGGCACGGGGGCGACTTGCGCTCGAGCGCTTGCGCTCGAGCGCTTGCGCGCCACGTGTCGACACGTGGGCGCTCTGCACTTGAGCGCCGGCAAGAAAAAGAGGCTTTTAGCCTAAAAGATTTCTCTGAAGAGAAATCAGAGAGGAGTGGGACTCCTGAGTGTATTCTTCTTCCTTTTTTTTGGGTTAAGTGAAAGGGGTTCTTCTTCTTCCTCCTCTGTTAGCTAGATTTTGAAGATCAATAGATGTGAGATCTCAAAATCTCTCCTTTTAGGGATCTGAAGACAGATCCAAGTTCCCCTTTGTGGGTTTTGTGGTGAAAAACTATTTCGTTTTTGAAAAGGGAGAGTAAAACTCTTGATTTAATTCAAAAGAAAAAAAGAAGGTTTTGGAACCTTGAAGAAGGAAGAAAGATCTCAGATCTGAAACTTTTTTGGAAAGAGAAAAGTTGTTGAGATATTTCATTATTTTTGCCTTTATAGGCTATACACTTTACGCATAGCCCCTTGGGCTTCACAAAATGGCATTTTGCCTATTTCATGGCTCATGTGCCATTTCTTTTTGCACATAAGCCATGGGCTTTACAAAAATTTGGCTTTATGCCTATTTTTCTTACATTTATCCATAAAACAAAATAAAAGAAATGCAACAAAATTATTTATTACAAAATTTTTATCTTGACATGGGGGGAGGCCGGCCGCTTCATGTTCGGGCTCGACCCGGGCATGGGCCCACTGGATTGGGCTTGGGCCCACTTGGCTTGGGGTTGACTTTGATTTTGACTTGGTCAACCGGGGTGTAAATTTTTACCCCAACAGATGGCACTAATGACATGACCATTTTCATAACAAAAAGGAAAAAGAAAACCAAAGAATACTTTAGACCTTTCAAGAAGATCCTAGTCAACTTTGGTCAAACGGTTGACAAAGTCAAGGTGGTCAAATGGTCAATGTAATTAGCCATAATATAATTATCAATAAAAGGATTAGTAAATAATGTTCCCGGCTCATAATGGTTTTGACCGAACCAACTGTCAAAACCCTAATGAGGCACCTCCTCCTTCTCCACTCCGCAAATCTGTGCATACACACCCGCATCCGCATTCCGTAGAATGGGAATGCACAGAAGACAAAACAAATCCATCTGTGCAATACTAGAATCCGGCTTAAACCAAAGCCCACTAGTATTGCCTGCCCGAACACCATACGCACACAAGTGTACGCAAGTGATCGCAGCCCTGCCGTAAAACCATACGGCCTCTACACGTTTCGCCCAATGCAGGGAAACTCTCTGTGTGGGACTCTAAAGACTCGACACTACACTGGCAGTGGGTTTAACCACAGACCGCAAGCGGCATTAGCTGTGCGTAACGGTCCCCAGGTAGATGTCGACAAGAAGGCCGATGAGATAAACCCATCCGAACTCCTACTGAGCCTGTATGTGACAATCTCCGTACAGTCCGATCTGTTCGTATGATACATCGCATGGCGGGCCTAGGGGCGGTGAACGTCAGTCCCCTAATAGCGGTACAAGTCGTGTCGGAGTGTAGCCCAGAACACCCTGAGATAACACTGGAAACCTACCAGTATATCTCGCTTTCCCTGGCCAGGGACTACTTGTGTAATGGCTCTCCTAGACACAGCGCGATGTCAACCCCTAATACCGGGAGAGACGAATCCTGTCTAACCGTCACTGCTTCCAAGTGCTTCGGGATTGCACCCAACTACTACCTGTTTGCACGACTCCTTTGAGCCGTGGTAGGGTAGTAATCTAAGTACAGTGGGAACACACTCGAGGCGAAGTGACAGTGTCAAGTCGGCGGACTAAGCTGTACTCATGTCACCTGGGAACTGATAACTGACGATAGGTATAATACCAACCAACAGTTCCCGACAAGTCCTGTCCAGTGTACTCGTAACCTAACGAACACCCGCATACTATCTCAAGTACAACGTACTGACGGCTATGGGACAGACCGTCTCCCCCGCTGGGATGAGAAGCGCATACGCTAGTCTACTCCGGAGTATCGATGCCCTGTCTCGATAATCCTACGACTAGGGACCTGTATAAGGATGTGCTTATGGATTACCCAGCCCCTACGAGTGTGAGCGCCATCACAACGCTGGTAATCAAGCAAAGATCCTAAGGGCTCTACTAATATGTATATAAGCGATATGCTAAAAGAAACACATGCACATATTGAAGTAGAGACAAACCAAGTAACATACTACCATTTTGAGCAAGATTGTCTATACAACTGTGAATATCCCAAGCTCCATCAAGTAATATACAAGCTAGTATGATACAGTAATGGCCTCTAGGGCATATACACTAACATAGTATGATCTCATCATAGTCCCAGTAGTCGAGTACATATCCTAAGGGCTTTATCAACATGTAACATAGAGACAATCAGAGTACATGTTAAGATAAAGTACAACCAGATAGCATACTATCATGTCGAGCAAGAAAGTCCTCCCTATATATGTCCAAGCATCCATTACAATATATATCGTATGTACAGTAATGGCCTCTAGAGCATATATATAACTAACAATCTCCCACTTGCACTAGGGCCATCTGTTGTGGTATCGCATACCCAACAATTAGCTGTGGTTGAACTATCTCATACTCAACCATCCCATAAAAGTCTCTACTGGGAAAAAGGCCTTTGTGAGTGGATCCGTGCTGTTGTCCTCTGTGTCTACTCTTCTAATCTCGATCTCCCTGGAGATCATCATCTCCATGGTCAGGTGATACTGCCTAAGAATTATATCTGGATTGACGGATGGGACGGGGGTTCCTTGGCATAAACCACAACTCCATTGTCACACAATGGTAGGAACGAAGGTCATCTCATGAACTTATATATATCCAGACTGCCTCTTTGGTAGCATCCTTGGTAACGATGTATCTTGCCTTTAATCATCTAGTAAGTCACGGTATCTAGTTTGGAACTCTTCCAACGTACCGTCCTTCCACTGAGGGTAAAGACAATGCCTGCGACTAACATTCAGTCGTCCTTATCACCCTAGAACCGTTTCCAGTTATTCTCCCCAGGATCGATTGATACCATCTTACTACAACTAGTGAGAATCCTAACATCCAATTAGATCTATCTCATAGATCAAAACCCAGGATTTAGGAGGTATCGCTTTGACCCTATATGGAGAATCCTTATGATAAGCGGAGATTGACCGAGCGTAGCATAGGAAACTCCTTCCCTATCAACAGTATGTCATCCACGTACTCTACGAGGATCACCACCATACTCCCTACTACCTTTTTGTATATATAAGGTTCATCTACCATTTTGATGAAGTCAAACTCTTTGACTACCACATCAAAACAGACGTTCCAACTCCGCGATGCCTGCTTTATCCTATAAGGAATCTTGCACACGTTTCCGCTGCTCCCACTGTCTACGAAGCCCTCTGGCTGTGTACTTATGATGCTCTCTTCTAAAACATCATTTAGAAAAGCAGTCATGACACCCAACCCAACCACCAGATATCATAGTCATGGTATGTAGCAGTGGCAAATAGGATCTGGATGGACTTAAGCATAGCTTTGAAAGTCTCAACTTTTCCATGTACACCAAGTAATCTTCTCAAGATATACTTGCTCCTGATGGGGATTTAACCCTTCAGATAAAGCAACCAAAGTCCATACTTTGTTGGTGTATAAGGATTCCATCTCAGATCACTAAGCATCTAGCCATTCTTACAGAGTCCTACTCCTGATAGTCTGCTCGAAACTAATTGGGTTATCATCTCATGATGCAATCCTCGCTCTCACTGTCATAGAGAAAACCGAAGTATCTCTCAGGTGGGTAAGGAACCCTACTAGATCGGCGGAGCGGCTGAGCTTCGTTAGAAACTATTGAATCCTTTAGTTTTACCAAATCATTAACTGCAGTTTGTATAGCTGGAACTCCTTCCAGTTCTACCTCATGACCACTAATTTCTTCACAAGAAATTCCCTTTCACAAAGGTGGCATGTTGAGAAACAAAACAACTTTTGTTCCTCGGTTAGGTAGAAGATATTCCTTTGCGAATGCTTGGGATATCCAACAAACTTCTACAGAACTGACTTTGCCTCGAGCTTGTCCGGATTATGCTTTTAGACATAGGCTGGACAACCCCAAATCTTAACATACTTAAGATATGGGCTCTTCCCTTTCCATATCACATATGAAGTGGTAGGCAGCTGATTTGATTTGAACCATATTCAATAGGTATGCAACTTCTCAAGTGCATAACTCCCAAAAGGAAATAGGAAACTCAATAGTACTCATCATAGAGGATACCATATCACATATGGTGCTTTTACTCCGCCCCGATATACCATCGTGCTATGGTGTATACGGAGGAGTAATGCCGAGAGAGAATCTTATTCTCCTTTAGAATAGTCCAGGAATTCCGTGCTTAAGTATTCTCCTCCCTGATCTCATCAAAGGACATAATACTTATACCCATTTTTGGTTCTATACTTCTAACTCATATTCATTGAATTTCTCAAAAGGTTCAGACTTGTGTTTCAACAGGAACATATGTCCGAATCTTGAGAGATAAACAGTGGATGTAATGAAGTATAAAGAACCGGTCTTGGCATGTGTAGACAGGGGCCCTTCATACATCAGCATGTATCAATCCCAAGAGTTCACTAGCTCTTTCTCTGTTTCCAATAAACAGAGCCGTGGTTATCTTATCTTTGTGACATGACCGGCAAGCTTCATAAGATGTAAATTCAAACCAATTTAAATATACATCTAAATGTAACTTCAGCTAGTCGGGTCGCATTGATATGACCTGGTCTACAATGCCTCAAGAAGGATTCGTTCATTTCTGAACTCTTTCTCTTGTGTGTGTTCTGTATACTAAGAACTGTAGTTTGATTTAGAACATCAATGCTTTTAGATAACGTGCCTGAACCGATCAACTCTTGATATAGGAAATGTTCAAAACATTATCCAACAATACAAAATTATATCCTTCTTTACTAATAAAGAGACTGATATAATGTTGTATATCAGGTTCGGTATCTAATAACATTCGTTCAGAATCAATGTATTCTGATAATACAGGGTGATAACTACCAACAGACTTGACTGTAACACTTGCACCATTTCTATCTCATGAAATTTATCACCCGTTCTCAGTTCTCTACCTATCTGTAGCCCATGTAACAAATTACATATGTGGAATCCTGATCCGGTATCTCATACCCAGGACGTAAAGGATACTGAGAAACAGTTCTTGGAAATGAACACACTCGAAGAAGATGTATCAGCATGCACTTTCTTCGTTTGGGCGGCACGGGAATTCTGGTAATCCCCTATTTCCTGCTTTGTCTTATAACAATTATAAGTTGGAGCGGGACCAACGTTCCCTAGCGCAGTATAATAAGCGGGTTCGGTCAATACATCCGAATTATTATCTTGATCAAGGCGTGACATAGTCGTAACCAGGAGAGAGAGAGAAGAAAACACTCAGCGTGCGCTTTTACAAGATTAGATTGGTTATCAATTTATCTAATCAGGATGTCTTCCACTGTTTTAGTCAAATCTTCCTTCAAACACTAAAAGGAAAGACTAGCCGGGATTAATTACACGCTACAAGTTCGTCAATCTTTCAGCCAGGCCAGTGTCGGTACTTTGAGGGAGGTTTCCCGTGCTTTCGCACGAACCTAATTAAAGTAAACCTCGTTTTCCCAAGGGCGTAACCCCGTTAACACCTTTCTAGACACCTACTTGATTGGCTAATTGTAATGTGTAAAACTCTCCCAGAAGTAACTCTTACTCGCAGCAGGTATCAGGATCCAACTATCTCATAGAAGGTATGCAATCTCATTGCAAATTTCAACACTTGAAATTCTAAATAATATTTTATCCCTAGCAGCTATATGACCTTAACATGGTCAACAAATCATAAGTGCTAGTCAAGTTCAACCCGTCATTTCCCGATTGAATTAAACCCACCCGCACGACCTTTAACATGGTCAACAAAGTCGCACGACTACCCTAATCCAATTGCATCATATGCTTATACAGATAAGCACTAATCAGCTACCGCACACTACGCCTTAACATGGTCAATAAACGTAGCATGAATACTAACTAGTACTTATCTGAAATGATGGAGGGTTACGACAGGTTTTTAAGAAAACCCTTTGCGTAATCAACTTGATATCGTTGTAGAATCGAGTGATTTTAAATAGAATGTTTTTGATGGCTTTTCTAGTTTTGCTAAAGAGGTCACTCCGGTGAAGGGATCGTCGGCTCTTTCCTCATCGATTAAGGTGCAAGGTATATCATATATACCACTATGCAAAGCAAGAACTATATAAGCAATCAAAAGACAAACCGAGTTTGTAGTATCTGCCAGTTTCACTAAAGAGGTCACTCCCGGTGAAGGGATCTCGGCTCTTTCCTTATCGAATAAGGTGCTAGATGTTCTACAAGGAATACCGTTATGCAAAGCAAAAACTAGAGCTACCAGTTTTTGAGACAAGTTTCTACAACATCTTTAGGTTTCTTTTAGTTTCATTAATCTCATTAATGAAGTCCCATTTTATTATGCTTCACAAGCATCACATTTGAAACGAAATCTGCAATATAACATATATCTCATATATATAATATAAACATTCGTCTCAAGAAGTAATATGATTTCATCACAGAACATTGCAGCAGAAGAACATATATGAAATATTGGATATAATAGGAGGTCCGTGTTTTTAATACGAGCCTGTATAAAACACGGATTCCACGGTCGCGATGAATAGCCAAACCCACATCCCTAGACCCCTACGAGAGCGGCAAGTAACACTGCCAATTCTAGGGTTAGGAGACCCGGTCTCGACTCCTTGAGATGGCCTCCCACTGGACCCTAGAATCCGGTTACTTGTGCTCCCCGCCTTGGGTCTATCCTAATGCAGAAAAGTAAATAATATACAATGGTGACATCATCCTCAGCCCGGAAGTGCCCCAATAAAAGAATATTACATACAAATGAATTTTACATGAATGAAAAAGAAAAACTCTCATCTCACATAAACCCCCGGCTATTCAAACATGATGATCCAATATAACATATCATAGCAACACATAACATCACATGTCATCAACGTAAATAAGTATGCATACACCGATTGTCGTCGATGTATAGCAACGAAAACCGGCGATACAACTACATACTACACTTACGGTCACAGAAAAGAAAGTGTAAAACTACAACAGCTGGAATCCGCAACCTCTTTTTACATCGCATGCCTAACCAAATGAATTCCTTAGACATCGCATGCCTAACAATTATAAACCCTGCATTTTAGTCTCATTATCGAAAACTCTTTTCAATATCAAGTCGGGCAATTCAACAAGATTCCCGACATCCTTATCGAATGCTCGTCGCAAACTTTAGTAGACGGCCGCACCCCCGGATGCCGTCGACGAAGTGCACTAAGGAGGAACACCGCTGCCGCGAGCACCCGAACGGAAGATTTTGGCGACGGGGTTCTCCTACAGTCACTTGGTCGGGGCTATGGGACGTGGCTATGTATTAAGTTTACCCGGCAAGTATCCGCGTACGCTACATGATTGCGACGGATTTTTGATCACATAAAAATCCCGTGGCAACCGATCATCTGAGACTAAACTGCTATGTTTATAATATTCAAATTAGTTATCTCATAAGAACATGTGGATTCCAAATATTGTATCACATTCCAGATAAATAGACAATGTTAAACTTTCCGATCGAATAATCAAACACCCAAGTTTTCCTAAAAAGTTCTCAACACATGAAATTGGTTTAAAAACATCTATCACATGCCACAATACCAATGGTCCAGCCGTAGAAGGGTCAAGCCAACGCCTCACATGTGGCACGCCGTACTGCCACAAACCCTAAGCTTTAGAGGCAGTTCAAGACGGTCACATAATCGAGTTAAGCTTTGTTGTCTTCTAGAGGGTCTACCGCGTTACTTGCACGACTTAGAACGTTCTTAAACTACGGAAAAATCCAACGCTTGGAAATTTTTCGGCAGGGGAAAAAGTGAGTTATTGATATCCGTTCGAACTTTTTAACACGTTCTAAAAATTACCCGGACAAACTAAACGAAGTTAAATTATCCGATTGAATCAACGAGTCCCCAATACAACCTAGAAAACTCAACTCTTGAGTATAATTAAAAATTCCCAGAAATGTGCAAAAGAACCCAGGAATAATACTGTGCAGTAGCGGGCCCCAGTGACACTATTCAGCCGCGGAACCGCGGCCACGTGCGTGGTTTAGCCGCGATTCCGCGGTCACGTGATCGACTTAGGGTTTCGTACTTCACAGTAATTCTTAGCTTTTCCTGCTTATTTTTCTGAGTATTTTTAATACGAAAAAATCAACATTTTTAAAAAATATCCAGAGAAGGGTATAATCGGGGGTTTCGGAGTTCGAACGAACTTTAAACTTCGCCTAGACTTCGCCTAAAGCTCTAGCTTGAATCTGATACCACTGTAGGGATGCTAGGCACACGCACAAGGGTCTACAAGGCATCAACCATGCCCGATTAAAATTTTAGCCGTACCGAACAACCCTAACCAAGATCTTTATACTAGAGTTTAGGTGAAACAAAACATGTTAAACATTTTAACACTAAGTGAGAGGGATTACAACCTTTGTAGATCTGGTCCTTCACTTCTAAAGCTCCGTGTTGAGGTCCTTTCGCTGCGATCATTGTGTTTCGGACTCTCGAAAGGCTCCACGAAGAGAAAGATACAAGCTTGCTTCCGATCTTCGATAACAAAGATGATCTGCCTTGAAGTTTCATTAACACAAGATCTGACTCACTAAATGAAGTGAACACTCTCATCTAAAGGGCAAGGGTAGATGAGGATGATGAAGTAGGATTTTAGCTTTCTTTTTTTTTCTATTTCTCACTCATTTTCATCACTTAGGAAAAACCTAAAAAGCTTTTTCCAAAGAAGAAAAAGAAGAAGAAGAATATCCAATTCCATTTGTGATGAATAATGAAAATGTTGTCATAATCATTTATGCAACCTTGGTTCAAGTAACCTTTGTAGAGATTTAACTAGGGCTAGGGTTTGGGATGAGTTAAAAATGAGTCACTTAAAAATATCAACACAAATATCTTTTCCAAAACAAAAAATGAAAGCTTCTAGAAACTTCTAGAAAAGCTTAACCCAAATCAAACCCTAATCATGTTTAATCTCCACTAATCATGTTGCATTAATAACCACATCATGTTACAATATTATATATCACATATATAATATTTATTGTAACAAAATAAAATAATACAATTAACATATATCGCATATATATCAATGTATTACCCGAGTGAGAAAAAGAATCTTTTAGTGAGCTTATATTAGTTAATGTAATTTAATATATCATATATATTATTATACATTAAATTATCGAATCAACACTTGATCCGACAATCCGGCTATATCGCATATAACCGACTAATATCTCATTTATCGATTCATCGAATCAACACTTGATCCGATGACCCGGCTGATATCAAATATCGCGAGAATAGAATACGGTATCTCATATCGCATTATCCTCGGTCCCGCACATATCACATATGTGCTCCTACTCCGTTTTGCCTGAGTCAAAAAATCTCTGTGTAGGACTCTAAAGAATCGTCAATACGCCGGCAGTAGGTGATGATCATATCAAACACCCACAAGCTGCAAGCGGTTAGCTAAACGTAACAGCCACCCAGTTATTGAGCGCTCAGAAGATCAACAAGCAAGCATGTACACTCTCCTGTGAATCCAATCAGTAACACTCCCGTACAGTCCGGTCTCGTCGTCTGATATGTCGCATATCCCGCCTAGGGGTGGTAAACGTCAGACCCCGGTAGCTTGATAAGTCGTGTCGATATGAGGTCTATAACAGTTCGAGAAACTACTGATAACACTTACCAGTAAATCTCAGCAACCCTGGTCAGGGATTTCTAGTTATAGCCAATCGAACACAGCACAACATCAACTCCCTATACCGGGAGAGACGAATCCCCTCCTATCGCTCATTGCCTCCATGTGATTCGGGACTGTACCCAAAAGCCACATTTTTGCACGCCCTCTTGGACGTGGTATGATGAAAATCGAAGCACAGTGGGAATCACACAAGACTCTATGACGATCTCGGGTCAACAGACTACTCTGTACCAGTGTCACCGGAGAACTGCCATCTGACGTGAGGTATAATACCATCTGGGAGTTCTCGGCAAGTCCGTCCAGTGTACCCAGTCTCTATTGAGCACCCGTACACCATCCTTGATGTCAAACACCGATGGATATGGGATCATCCATCGCCCATCATATGGGTCAAGATGCGTATACGCTAGTCTACTCTGGTGTATCGATGCCCTGTCTCGATACACCCTCGACTAGGAACAGTTATAGGATGTACTCGTCGACTACCGTGGCCCTACTAGTATGATCTCATCATAGTCCCGATAGTCGAGTACATATCCTAAGGGCTTTATCAACATGTAACATAGAGACAATCAGAGTACATGTTAAGATAAAGTACAACTAGATAGCATACTATCATGTCGAGTAAGAAAGTCCTCCCTATATATGTCGAAGCATCCATTACAATATACATCGTATGTACAGTAATGGCCTCTAGGGAATACATATAACTAACAGCGGGAGCACGTGCGTCGCACGTGGCACTTGCACATAATGGGGGGGCAGCTAGGGCCCTAACTTGGAGAACTAAGCTCCTATAGAGAACTAAGCTCCTTTGAGAATTGAATCCTCGCACGTGCGTTGCACGTGGCGGGCGCATGTGCGTTGCACGTGGCGCGCATGTGCGTTGCGCATATGCGCATTAGGGGGGCAGCTAAGGCCCCAACTTGGAGAACTAGCTTCATTGAGGATTGAATCCTTGCACGGTGGGCGCACGTGCGTTGTACGTGGCCCACATGACGCTTGCACATATGCGCATTATGGGGGGGCAGCTAAGGCCCTAATTTAGAGAACTAAGCTCCTATGGAGAACTAAGCTCCTTTTAGGATTGAATTCTCGCACGGCGGGCGCACATGCGTTGCACGTGGTGCACATGGCGCTTGCGCATATGCGCATTATGGGGGGCAGCTAAAGCCCTAACTTGGAGAACTAAGCTCCTACGGAGAACTAAGCTCCTATGGAGAACTAAACTCCTTTTAGGATTGAATCCTGTTTTTTCTAAGAACTATCCTCTCTTATTTATATGGGAGTGGTAGAGAAAAGATTTCTCTTTTTCCCGATATGAGACTAAAAATGTATCCACCATGTAGCAGAGCATTACTTAGATTACACGTGCATAGCACATTTGCTCATATCTTTTGATTCCGGATGAATTATGAGGCCTATAATATTTCAAATCGAAGGATTTTTGAGACGCTTTCGATACTATTAGAATTTAGCTGATTCTCATTCGGGAGTTTATCAAAATACAACCCGGAAAATACTGGTTTGCATTTTCTTAAGCGTATCGCTGTCATTTAACCTTAGACTCTTTTGCGCGGAAATTTTTGGCGGGAACACCATCTATTGTACCTTCGGATTAATCTGTAGGTTCAACGTTTGCCCCTATATAGTTAGCCGTAGGGACAAAATATTAGGATATATGATATTTTGTCCCTATGGACTCAGTAACAGAGGTAAAACTTGCCTCTACGAATTATTCCGTAGGGGCATTTATTAGGCCCTACGGATAAATCCGTTGGGGCAAGTAATTTATTTTATAAACCAATAAATTAAATGAATATTATGTCCTTACGGAGTACTCCGTGGGGATAAATGAATTTATAGAGTAAGACGTAGGGATAATTATACTCCGTAGGGGCATGTTCATGGCGAAAACTTACACCTGCGGCCTTTACACCTACAGGGGAATTTTATGTCCTTACGGCTAAATCCGTAAGGGCAATCCATTATTGTAGTAGTGGTAGTAATGCATCTCTTATATTATTACCAGAACTCGACAGAAACATATGGCCTTTTGTCCCTTTTTTGAGGAAAAAATCTCAAATTTAATTAAATTTCTTTAGTTTTTTAAATCCTAAAATTGTCCAAATAATCTCTCTATCTCTCTTAATTTCTTCTACCAATTAAATAAGGAATACATGGTTTATGAAATTGAAATTAGAAAATTAATCATAACCCCTTATATATATATACACACACTCTTTTCAGCAACTCCATTCTCTTACTTTTTTACGTGTGTGCATCATACGTGTTGAAAAATATAGTATATAAAGAGATAAAGGTTGTCGTTTGGTTTGAAGAATATTGCCTGCAACATGCATGCATCAAAATTTTCGATCATTCTATGAAAACAGATGGAGAATTAAATTTGTGATGGATCATTAGTCAAATGTTGGGCCCATCTGTTGAGACCACAGATCAATCGGCGCAGCGGAAAACTTTATGGATTTATAAACCTATATCTTTTTATAGACGAATAACAAAACTTGATGCAAACCGCGATAATAAATAACACAGAAGATTAATGGGGGGAAACGGGAAGAACTTTTATTAGAACTAAGAAAAAGAATAAAACCTTATAAGACGATTACAAGTAACCCTCTCCTAGATCTCCAACGAGATTGCCTTGCTCTCTCTACAAGTTTTTCTTAGTCTATATTCTTCGATCACTTATGGAGGTGTCGTCGTCTCCCTTTAAACTTTATGATAAAAAAATCCACTTTAATAGCCTTCGTGTTGATTCCTTAAAGCTTATGATCAAGATCTCCGATACTTTAAATTTTAACCCTAATATCCTATATATATCCTATACAGTTTAAGTTATAATAAGATCCTAGAAATTACAAAACTGCCACCAAATAACTGAATTTTCGAGATAATTTTCGTTATGAAATTCACGCTTATTTGTAGGCTGAAGTCTGACCCTTTGATTGGCAAATGTGTGCATTTGCTCTGCCAAAAAGCAGAGCGCTTGCCAGACGTCTGAACTTATATGGTCAGACGTCTGTCTTTTTCAAACGCTTCTGGTCAGAGCGTGGCCAGACGTCTGCTGCCTACAGAGGCAGACATCTGATTTCTGCTCTGGATTCTGGTCCTTAAATACCAAGCGTCTGTTGTGTCTTGCTTCAGATATCTGGCCCTTCTTTGGTTGCGCGGTCTTGAATAAACACGAGACGCCTTCACTATGATCTCCACTTTGGTTTGTATAACCTTGTAGCCATCTTGAAAACTTGTTGTCTCTTCTACTTGTATCCTCAAGGATTGGTTTAGTTGTTTTCCTCGTTTTCCCTGCTGGCACAATTTTTCTTCAGAATTGCGAAACTGATACTGTCGCAGTTTTTAAACAGAACCGAGAAACTGGTGTGACCTTCCTACCTAGATCGACCTTCCTCGCACTTGAATACTTGAATAGAAGCCAAGACAGACTTGAACTTCTCCGCTGGAATGACCTTCATTAGTATATCCGCCGGATTAAACTTGGCATCGATCTTTATCAAATCGATCTCTTTCTCGGCCTACTCCCTTATTTTGTGATATCGCACATCAATATGCTTAGTTCAACTGTGGTATATTTGATTCTTCGCCAAGGCTATGGCGCTTTAAATGTCGCAAAACAAAGGAAACGGTCCCTTATCGAACCCGAACTTGCCAACTAGGCTCTTTAACCATAAGGCCTTCTTAGATATTTCCACCGCCGCAATGTATTCTGCCTCCATCGTTGAGAGCGTCACGGTATCCTGAAGTGTCGACTTCCAACTGATAGGAGATTCTGCAACTGCATATACATAGCCTGTAAGAGATCTTCTCTTGTCCATGTCATGCCCCGCTTTCCAAAAGACATGAGCAGGCATGTAACAAGCCCACGACATAATTATCCCGAGAATGTTATCTCTCGAAATAAATACGCTAAGCGTATATAAGAAATATAAAAATGACAAGAAAGAACATGAAACTGAAAATTTCAACAACCATTTTATTTACATTCAATATTTCCATAAGTTTCAAACTGATTACAAGATATCTGAACATAAACATAAAGATAAAGAGCCTAATAGATGGCATACTGAACTATAAAGATGAAAAGAAAACTAAGTATTGGCCTGTAGAGCTAGCTGATCGTAATCTTCTACATTCGTCTCTACGTTACCTAACGAACATTCCAAGAAACAAAGAGATGGATGGAATACCCGTCAGCAAACTAGCGCTCGGTAAGTTCCCAAGAAAGGTGTAAATTATATAAAAATGCGAGACATGGAGTATTGTAAGAGTAGAAAATAGTGAACATGTGAACACATATGACATGATGAAGTGTATGTCAACTATATAAGCATATTAAGATAAAATGAGCATGGCATTAATGTATAGCATGTGTTGGTCAAATAAGCACGTGATAAGTGTGTAGTGGTGAATATGAAGTGAATGTCAATATGACCTAAAAGATCTCTACAAGGTGATCTAACCAACATAAGTTTAAGTGTGAATGCAAACCAATCTCAAGAGTATTCTCGAACCAAGGGTATCTGTCATGTCCCGCTTTCCAGTAGACGAAACGATGACATGGCAAGCCCGCGACATATTTATCCAGAAAAGGCCATTTCCTAAATAAATATTCTAAGTGCATTAAAAAAATACACAATGTAAGAATAAATGGAGACTGAATATTTTTCAACAAACTTCTTTATTTACATTCAAACTTGAAGTATTTACAATACATGAGTTCAACTGAAAAAAAATACAAGAACATAAATATTTAAACAGGTGGCATAAATAAATTGAAAGAAAAAATAAGTTAAACTAAGCTGGTGTAGTATTCTGGTCATAATCCTCCTCTGTGGCGTCCACTTCTTCTATCTCAACAGTATCTAATGAACATTCCAAGAAAGCAAAGGTGGGTGGAATGTCCGTCAGCGAACTAGCGCTCGGTAAGCCCCAAAGGTAAGGTAAAACTGAAAAGTGACAACTATAGTATAAAATGAATTAATGTATATGACGAGTAAAAGTATGTGGAAGTGAACATGGGTATATGTCTTATAGGTCTCTAAATGGTAACTATATTAACGTTAAGTTCCAAGTGTGAATGTCAATACAACCGTAGAAGTATTCACGAGTTCAAGAGTGGGGCCCCAAGAGCAAGGAAATACGGGCACATTTCATGTGTTAGATCGTGACTCCAAGCTGTGGAGGAGTCGACCCGACTGATATTCGAGTAAATAGAATTCGAATAGATTAATACGGGACTCCTGAAGTTCCGTTCAATTCATACTTGTAACTACCCCAGACACCTCGAGAATAATAGGTTATAACTGTTAGGTTGACTTAGTTGATTTGATTGGTTAATTATAACATGTCTTGATCAAAACCATAAATTGCAAAAAGTGAAGAGTGAAGTCGAGTAAGTCGAGTAGAATGCGAGTCATGTCAGTTGCAATTCTGGATCGAATTAAGTTAGGTGTTTAAGTTCAAGTTTAAGATTAGGTTCGAGTTTGGATTCGAGTTCGACTTCAAATAAAGTTATAGTTGTATTAAGGTTCTAGACATATCATATTACTAGATTTAATCTTGTGAATTTCTTGAGTTTGGAAAATATCGATAACCGCTGCACATGAATGGCAGGATTTGTGTTTTTTCAAAAACGATTATCATTTGATAATTTCCCCCTTAAGGTTATGATATATATTTAGGGAGAGGTAAGTGGTGCATCATTGTCTCCGGCAATCTCGAGGCAACTGACAAGAGAAAATACCACTCAAACCAATCTGCAACCTAAATACGTGACCTAGACTAGTATTTTGATTTCTAGGGTATTTTAGTAAAAATGTCATTTAAAAATTATCGAAGGTTTTTAATTTGTCCTAAAGTCTCGAATAAGTTTTTAATAAAAATATATTTTTTAAAAAGTCAAGATTTTTGTATAAAAACGTATTTTATATTTTGTGGTATTTTAGTGTAAAAATCTAACTTTTAAAGTTTATGGTATTTTAATGAAAACTACCACTTTTGGAAACTTGACGGTATTTTCTTAAAACTTTAATCTTCTCATAAAAATAGTTTTCACCATTTGTTTTCTTTGAAAATACGGATTTATAATTTATATAATTTTCCAATGATTTAATTTGTTTTAAAAGTCGTATTTCTTTAATATCGTATTTTTATTTTTTTCAATGCCGAATTCTCCGTGAAAAGTTCTACATCTCGCTCTACTATCCAAAGAAAGTACGATAACCTGCACCATCCACAAATGGGTCCCCTAATGAGAGTTGTAGAGGCGTAAATGCAAAGGTTTTCAAATAGCGATTAAAAACGTATTTTATAAAACGAGAGTATTTTCTTGAAATTGTTATCTTTTAGAATAAAACATTGTATCTAAAATATCGTGCTATGAAACCATAATGTATGTGATGAGGTAGGTCATTACCCCATGAGTTTTCTATAGTTATAGGTCATGATAACGTTAAAGGGTTATATGTAAAGGTCATGGTATTTTTATGAAAAATGTTCGATGTATATTTATTTACATGAAATTCTAAATACTTTCAAAATTAATGAGATGAATAATATTTTAAGGTGTTGTTAGAAAGATTAGTATGACTTATCTAGCATGATAATTGTGATAAGAATTATTTAAAAGAAATTGTTAGACACTAACTCTACTTCTATCGATGTTGGTTTTAAAAGATATTTGAGATGAAACGATGAAGAGAAAGAAGAGACTTATGAGGTTTTAAGCTTTGAAAAGTATGGAAGATGAGAGGAGGTCTTCGTGGAACCGTGGCTGCGTTGAAAATTGAAGAATGGATTTGGTTTTGAATCGAGCTCACTCCACTTGACTAGCTTAATTCCTCTTGGACTTGGAACTTAGAGAAAGTTTTGAGGGAGTTTTTCTTATAGATTTCAGAATATGAGAGAGTTAGGGGATGAGATGGTATTTATAGGGTAAAATATAAAAGTATGGGAAATTAAAAATTGAATAAAAATGAATTTAATTGTGTTAATAGGGGAAAATGAAAGGGTGTAAGTTCTCTGGTTTAATTCAGAGAAAACAAATAGGAAAAAGAAGTATAGGGGAGCCAAAAAGACGCACGGGCGAAGCACGGAGGTGATTGGGATCATCTAAACCGCCCATGTTGGTTTTGGGAGGGATTTGGGTGGTCGAGATTTGGCTATTTTTCTCGAAACTCATGCCATGTGATTTAATCGGTCTTAATTCCTCATTTATCCAATTTGATTTCTCTAAAACTTTTCATTTCTCCGTGTAATGCACGTGCAACTCTTGGGCTTCCGAAAAGTTAAAAGAAAAAATATTAAAAAATAATTGAGGTTGATGGGATTCGATCTTGCAGGCTAAAGAACAACATTGGAAAGTATTAATTAGTGAGGTACAAGAAGTTTCTTGATTTTATTGAACAAATTTAACTTATAACTCCTAGTCAGACTGAAATATACCTTTATATACATTGACTATGTTATAATTGTACAGGGATTTTAGGATCGTTACACTATCGTTCAGGGGTAAGGAAACACAGGCCCAAAAGTAACGGGACTTCAATTGTCATTGAAGTATTCACAAACCCAACAGGTTATCATCCAGGGGCTTGGAAACACGGGCCCTCATTCATGAATTCGTGATGTATTGTTTCAGCTCGGTACTACAGCAATATGATTGTAGTAATAGGACTTATGAGATTCTATTGAATTCATACTCAAACTACCCCAACACACCATGTATCTAAATTTATAGTTAACAGTACAAGTCTTGCCTGAAACCATGAATACACATGAGAGAGCACAAGTTGAGTTCGTGTTAATTGCATGTATTCGTATCAAGTTCATGTAATATTCAAGTTGTCACGCCCCCTATCCCGAAATACAGAAAATAGTGGACCCACAGCAAACTACGGGATGGAGTACACGATTGGCGGTAGACACGTATTTTCAGAAGGAGGAAAATACTCCCTTCATATATGCTAATGCCATCGCTATCAACTTAAGCAGAGCAAAATAATAATCTAAAAATATAACTAACACAGATGAATAGCTGTATAGATCCGAACATCAAATATTACGTGCTAAGAAGCAATAAGATGGATTTGATAAATATGGATGATACAAGAATATCAGTATTCAAAGGCAACAGATGGATACCCAGTAATATATTTTTGATTAATTCTGATGAAAATTATAATCTGTACTTTAGAACGTCAGCCATCCGATTATCCAAAATCTAGACATGCAAGCCCAGAATTGTCAAAAAGCGACCTAGCAAGTGGTAAAATGAAGGAAATCGTGCACAAGTGTGTGTGTGTGTGTGTAGAAATATAGTGTATAATAAAAATGTATATGGATGTCAGGACTAATTTGGACATGTTTAGAGGAGTATTGTGGAAATGGATGGTAAGGTACTCATATCTTAGGGTATCCCATGACTAGATGCATGCCCATATCAAGTATAACCAGTATCCAGTAAACATGATAAACGGTGTCCAATAAACATGATAAACGGTATACATCAAACAGTATTTAGTATTCATATTCTGTATCCAGGAACCAGTATTCAGTATCTAGGAAATATAATCCAAAATGGGCATAGCGTGGATATTATCTAAGTGTATGAGTATCCTTAATTTCCATTCACCAATAAACCGCTAGTCAAATCAACAGAAGGATCATGTCGGTATCAAGTATCAATGTACAGTAATAATCCGGTATTAAGTCATTAACAGGAATTCACACCGACCAAGCAAAATTAGGTATCAAGTAATGATATGAGTGTTGCTATTATCTCATTAAGTTGTGAGCATGAACTGCCTCACATATACCCTGGCATTGCCCTATCCCAACACTCGAGTATATGTAGTAGCTCAGCTTGTGTCAAGTTATTAAATAGTTTACTTTATGTTTGTGAAAGTCCCTTGATAGGCAGCGAATAACAATGGAAAGAGTACCGTGCATATCCGGGACCAAGGCCCCTGACCCCTGGACCTGAACTCAGGACGCACCACTATACTCTACTGGAATAAGAATAGGTATTACAGCTCGGTAAACTTTTAAAAACATTTTCCATGGTTGTAGAAAAACTGTACTGGATGGTAGCAAGCTGTCCGGACCACCATGGCTGGCCCTAACTGGCACGAGCTGTAATAATAACTGGAATGATGGTAGGTGCATCTACTATACGGACCTCCATGGTTGGGCCCTAACATATAGTACCATAAATTAAGCTTTCCAAAACTATTAACCGAGTCTACCAAGTCCTTTCCCCATCCCCCGTTATATCAGCTATATTTATGGAAATTAACAAGTTAAAATATGATTTCATATCAATGTCAATACTTGGAATTTAATTAGGAATTGTATCGGTGTATAGGTAAACATATCATGTCCAGGTAAACTTGTCATGTTCTGATAACAATGTGTTATGTTTCAAGTTATCTATGTCTTGTTTTGTAACAGTAAATTTATATAAATGTCATGTCATGAAATAAGTAATATAGAAAACTGGTTCAGGATCATATCACGTCAAATTGGGAAACTGTGTTAAAATGAGCCAAGTAATAGGAACATGTGAATAAATTATAATAAGCAGGTCGTGAAACAGGTACATGCAGTAGTCATATCATGTTATTCGTGTATATGATTTTCAGCAATTGTATCACTGTTACAAATAAAACCGTGTCTTAACATGAAACAGATAAATAAATATAAATATCATGTACAGTATCAGGCTTGTCAAACAGACATGTATCATATACAAGTATCAAGTACAAGTATCATATCAAGTTAAACAGGCAAACATCAAGTAAAAATGTCGGGTTAATTCTAGTTGTTTAACTTAATAGTAGCCTATGATCAATAGCAACTAAACTTGCCTGGATTATAACATTTGGCTAACGTGTTTTAATTAGGGTGCCAAATATAAAATTAACCACTAGTAATCAACATATAAACACGATAAAATTGTGAATTACGGATATCAAATTTGATATCCTAAACTAAATTACTTCCAGATTCTTTTACCTAAACATTTAGAAATTTTAGCATATGTAAAAGGCTTAAATATTAAAAATTCAAGCTACTGTAAAAATTACAGATTCAAACTTCATGATTGGGCTGAGCCTAGGCCAAGATTGGAGGCCAAAGACAGGCAGAAATGCCTCATTTTCCATAACAAGTCTCAAAATTATCCAAGTAGTTCAATTTAGTATGTCAAATATTTTCCTCCAACTTATTCCAGTTTTATTCTAAACTTTAAAATCCTAATAAAAATCCTAGTTTTTCATGTAAACGAAATCACTAACTCATCACTGATTTGAAGGTAAAAGGGATAAAAGATTTGGGTCACCCTAATTCTTCATGTGAGAATCTAATTGCTCCATGTGAGAAACTTGGAAAATACCAAGTTTAATGATGTGGAATTTAGAATTTTTAGTGTAGAGTTATAACTTGGTGTGTATGTGTGTGAGAAGAGATTTGGGTCACTCTAATTCTTCATGTTTATTTGATATGAGAACAAGATGATAAGTTGAGCAACAACCAAATCAAAACTAACCAAGTTAAATCTAGATATCATTAGAAACAATTTCATATCAAGAAATAATTTAATCAATATATATAAATAACAACTTAAATTAAACACTTAGCCTTGTTATTCTTGCCTAATAATTAAGCAAACAATTATAATAAAACTAAACAAGTAATCAAGTAATAATTCTTTAAAGATAAGTTAAAGAACTTTCATAATAATAATCAAGCAATTAATTAGATAATAATTATATAAAAACAAGTTAAAGCGCTTGCATAATAATAATCAAGTAATCAATTAGAAAAAAATTATATAAAAACAAGTCAAAGCACTTGTCTTGATCTACAAAATATCTTCACTTCTTTTTCTTCTTGTTAATTTTGTAAAATTTTAGATGGAATTTTAGGGAAAAGAGAAGAAAGAAGAGAGAGGAAAATAGTTTTGAATGAAGAAGAAATGAAGAGAAGAGGTTTAAGGTGGAAAGGATATTAATTTGGGATTACTTGGAGATAAAGTAAGATTAAATGAGAGGAAAGAAAAAGAAAAGAATTAAGAAGGAAAATGCAACTTGGAAAGAAAGTAAAAGGGAAACTTGGAAGAAAAGTGAAGGAAAAGAAAAGAATTTAAAATAAAATTCTAGGATTGGAAATTTTGTAAATTATCCTTTCAAATTTTATTAATTACACAAAACCCTAAATTTTGCATAAATAAATCTATTATACAAAATGTAAAATAAATTTATATATTTGAATTTAGGCTTCATATTTATCAAAAATAAGGCTAGTTTAAAATCATCAAAAATTCTATAAATACTTTTCAAATACAAATACGAGTACTAAAAATTCTAAAGAATACCAATACATCTATATCAGGATCTGGGGGTACACAAGTATTCATGTCAAGTTGTATCATGGTTCGAGACAAGTAGGTTCAAGTGTACATATTGAGTTCAAGTATTCAAGTCAAGTTCAAATATCTGTGTCAAGTCAAGTTCAAATATCATGTGTTGGGTTATATATAGATTAAGTATTCATGTAATTTGAGTTCGGTGATATTATGAATTATATATACGGAGATAGGTAAGTAAATAACACTAATTGTCTCGGCTCTCCGAGACTCAAGAAAGAATAGGTCACTTAAACCCATCTGTAACCTATATACTATCTAGGTACTAATTTTATAGATCTAGGTATTTTTGTGAAAATATATCATTTAACAATTTATGAAAAAAGTCCATTCAAAGCTCGAGGGGTTTTTATATAAATACTTTATTTAAAAATAAACCTTGAAGATGTTTTAGTAAAAGATTATATTATTTAAAATGTCAAGAATGCTTAATAAAATATACTTTAGATATTATGGTATTTTAGTGACAAAATTTAACCTTAGGGTATTTTAGTAAAAACCTAACCTTTTAAAAGTTAAGGGTATTTTCTTAAAAAACCTAATTTTAAAATCTTGTATTATTTTAACTAATTGAAAAAATTATAAGTAATAGGTATTATTTAAAGCTATCATCTTTTATTTTATTTTATTTTATAGAAATTATTTTAAAGTTTTCTTTTCTTTCCTTTCAAGACCGTGCTTGGAGAAGAGCGCCGCGTCTTACTCTACTATATCCAAGATGTGCTATAAGCAGCACCATCACAATAGGGTTCCATTAAATTAGGTTGTAGAGGTGATATACGCAAGGGAAAGATTTAAGGTTAATTTCTATTTTTAAACTTCGAGGTATTTTAGTGCAAGTTATTCTTTAGAAATATTTCTACAATATGTGAGTGTTTTATGATTCAAAAGTGTATGTTTGGGATAGTTCGTTACCTATTCACAAGTAGAGTTTAACAATTAACCAATCACAAAAATAACATTTGCAAATAATAATACATGATATTTAATTTATATTATCATCCTTTCTTTTCTAGATGGGGAAAGATCATGATATCAATGGTATTTTAAAGTGATGAATAACTAACATGAATAGAGCAAATGATTATGATATAATTTGTTATCCAAGGCATATAAACTTTGATCATTAGATATAGGAAACAAAATGAGTTTAGTCTTGAATACGAACACAAGCACATGAAATACATGTGTGTGTGTATACTACAATTAGTGCATTAGTAACTAGGTGTGGATTTATATGTAACGGGGACTTATCTTATGTGCAAGTGAAAAGAGCGACGACATGGAAAATGAGGAGATTCGGCAAGAAGGAAGAAAGAAGGAAATTAGAGGAAAAGGAGAAGAGGGAGACTTATTCACGGTGTAAGTCGGTGTAACAACCGGCTCACCATTTATAGGGAATAAGAAAGTTATCTTCGAGCGAAGATCCGATGTCTATGAGTGGATTGTACTACAGATGAAGGGGAGGAAGTAGGAGTGGTCTCGGTTGGAAGAACTGGGACCGACGACGTGAGAAGAAAGTGAGTTTGAGGGAACTTGAGAGCTTGACTTCTCCTTGAGGGAACTTAGCTTCTAGGACTTGAGAGAATGACTTGAAAGGATATTTTCGGTATGAATTCAGAGAGGGAATGGTTTGGAAAACCTTAGGTATTTATAAGGAAAAGCAAAGTGAAAGATGGTGTGAAACAATTATTAAAGAGCATTTAAAAGAATTTTAATGAAGAAAAGAGAGTGAAGTAGTTCTATGGATTAAATCAGAAGTTTTGGAATATAGAAATGAAGAATCGGGAGGCAAAGTGACACACCAACCCGGGCGGGCCACGATTGGGCATAGTCTGGCCTACCAAACTCCCACATGGGCCGACCTGGTCGGTTCAACTATGTCCGTTTGACCCGGGTCTCATGTCCAAGGTCCGTGTCAACTTCCTAATTCTATAAGTATATGTCTTTTCTTCTGAAACGTTTCATAACTCCGTCAATCGCCCATGAAACTTTCAAACTCCAAAACGTCAAAAGAATAATATAAAAAAATTAATTGGGTTGCAAGGATTCGAACACGCGGGTTATGGGACAGCAGTGTAGAGGCTTAACCAACGAGTTACAAGTTGTTTCTTGCACTTATTTAGCAAGAAGTACTTATAACTCGAACACAGAATAGAAAACTACTCTTTTATTAATCAAAACAAAAAGGGTTGGTATGCAAAATTTAGGGTCGTAAACATCCAAGTCTCTAGCGCAATCCGCAACTACGTATCCTTACAACTGACTCGATTTATCTTCTGACTTGTGAAAGAATAAACCAAGGTCATTAGTTTCTTTTAGATACCAAGTATCCACTTTACAGCTTCCCAATAAAGTTTTCCTGGATTTGACATGTACCGGCTAACCAGACTTACCGCATAGGATATGTCTAGACGTATGCATACCATAGCGTACATGAACGATCCCACTGCACTTGCATATGGCACTCGAGACATCTTTTTCTTCTTCTCCATTGATTTTGGAGACTCATTGGAGAATAACTTGAAATGACCTGCGATAAGGGTTCTCACCTGTCTTAAGTCCTTCATCTTGAATCTCTTTAATACCTTCTTAATATATCTGATTTGGAATAGCCATAGGTTTCCAGCATTCCTATCTCGAATAATTTCGATCTCAAGAATCTTCCTCGGTTCACCTAAGCCTTCATGTCAAATTATGCCCTCGATGAAGTTTTAAGCGTCTTTATTTCTGCCATACTCTTAGCCGCGATCAACATGTCATCGACATATAAGAGTAGATATATCGATGATCCATCATTAAGCCGCTTTGAGTACATGCAGCTGTCATACTCATATCTCGAGTAGTTGGTTTTCTTCATGAAAGAATCGAAGCACTTGTACCACTGCTTGGGAGACTGCTTCAACCCATATAAAGACCATTTGCTCACATACATGATCCTCCTTGCCGGGCTCTATAAATCCTTCAGGTTATTTCAAAAAGATCTTCTCTTCCAACTCACCAAACAGAAATGCCATTTTCACATCCATTTGCTCCAACTCTAAATTTTGAGTAGCTACATTCGCCAACAACACTCGAATGGATGTATGCTTAACTACCGGCGATAAAATCTCGTTGTAACCAACTCTCTCTTTCTGAGCAAAACCCTTCGCAACTAAACGTGCTTTGTATTGCTCGCTTTCCTTTTTCCTGAATACCTATTTCCAGCCAATAGCCCTTTTGCCTTTCGTTAGCTCTGTCAATCTTCACATACTATTCATTCTAACTGACTCCATATCCCCTGTCATCACTACAATCTATCGATCCCTATCTTCTTGCCCAATAGCCACTTGATAAAAGTTAGGATCTCCGCTTTCAATGACTAAAGCGTATGCGGGCATGTCTTCGAAACCGTACCAGACTGGTGCCTTATGAGTACGTGTTGATCTCCTTAATACCATTTCCTGTAGGTCCTGTTGGAGTTAGTCCTCACCTTATGTTTCCATAATCTGAATGTCTACCTCCGCATCAATATGCTGAAATTGTGCTTCAGTGTCCGTATCCATATGAGCGCCAGATAACTCCACCTCTGGCGAATCATTGTCCCTTAATGCTCCACTTGCCTCCTTATTATCTCCCTCCACGTCTTTCAACATGGAATTCTCATCGAAGATTACATCTCTCCTGGTGAACGCCCTTTTGTTTTTTAGATCCCATAACTTGTAGCCTTTAACACCAAGTTTGAATCCAAAGAAAACACATTTCTTTGACTTTAATTACAGCTTGGTCCTATCTTTTTGATTCACAAGCGAGTAGACTGGGCACCCAAACACTCATAGAGAATCGTAACTGACTGGCTCTCATCTCCATACTTCTTCTGGGATCCGAAAATTTATGGCCGTTGATGGAAATCTGTTGACCAAATAGCACGCATGACTTACCGTCTCTATCCAGAAGTCCTCCAAAAGACCGGATTGCAACCGCATACTTTTGGCTCTCTCTAATAGTATCTTGTCCATGCGTCTCGCTACCCCATTCTGCTCTAGATGTCCTGAAACAGTCCATTTCCTTTGTATGCCCTGTTCTTTACAATAATCCTGAAATTCCTTCGAAGCGTATTCACCTCCATTATCTGTCTGCAAATACTTCACCGGTTGCCTCTTTTGCTTCTCTACGGCTGCTTTCCACTCGTTAAAGCTGGCAAACATGTCTGATTTGTGTTTAAAGAATTAGACCCATACTTTTCGTGAGAAATTGTCAATGAAGCTAACATAATACATGACGCCTCCCTTTGATGCAACCGGTGATAGCCCATATACGTCTGAATGAATGTAATAGAGAAGTCCTTCGGTCTTGTGTACGGCTTACGTGATGTCATGCCTCGCTTCCCAGTGTACGGGCAGAGAACGCGATGGGTCACGCGACGTATTTACTCAGAAGTAAACACGCTAAGCGTATCTAAGCAATATAAAATAAAAGGTACACAAAAGACAAGATGTAAATGAACAGCAACTTTATTTATTAACATTCTTTTTACAATACAATGAAAAGTAAATACATGGAATGAAAACAATGTCTAAACGGTGGCATAACAGAAATGAAAATGGAATAAGTATAAGTGGCTACAGCTCCGGGTCTTCGGTGTACTGCTCAGGGGCCTGCTCCTAACTGGTCTTGTACTCCTCAGCGTCGGGTCCTCCTGACAACATTCCAAAGAAGAAGAGAAATAGGAATGTCGTCAGCGAACAATCGCTCGGTAAGTCCCAAAGATGAGGGAGAAGTAGAATAGACAGAGAGGGAGTATAGTTTTATAAAGTTTTATTATAATGTTAGCGCAGTTATTTGTAGCTTGGTACAGAAAATACCAGTGTATACGAGAGGAGTCTCACTTACACAGGAGACTTTAGTAACCCGTAGTATAAGGCTCCGTCGATAATACCACAGAACAACGGCATGGATGTAATTACGTCTTAAGTGACCACCTCGTGCCACCTTTAACATATTCCTTACCAGTCTACTCCTTTATAAACCCCATAGTGTTTATGTATTGATTGTATTGTATTGTATTGTATTGTATTATAAATTATATAGATGGATGACTTGCCGAAATCATGATATCAGTAATGGAATGGATATAATGGATGAACATGTAAATGGAGTATATCCATGGTTCGGTTCGGTCAAATTGTATAGATTGAATAGATTGAGTATATGGATTTATATCGAATTGTGGTTTTATACTTGAATCACATTCAAGTTAGATTGATTATATTTAGACTCAGTCTGAGTCAGACAATTAGAAAAGAAATTGAAGTCCTGAATTAAGTTTTGATGTTATCGGTAACTGCTGCACATGGACGGCAGGATTTGTGTTCTTTACCAAGACAATTATCATATTGGTAACACCGTTTGTTAGGTTGTCTACCTTAGATAGACAAGCACCCATATCTCCGGCTCTCTGAGGCTCAAGAGACCGGTCCCGCTTAAACCTATGTTTACTAGGGTCCTTATTGTATTTAGTATAACTTGAGGGGGTTTTTATGTAAAAATAGTTTTGGCATAATTTCAAAATTCTCCTCAAGCGTTTAATTATCGTCTTTAGAGTTTTCATAGATGTGTATTTTACATTTTTGCAATTTCTACTAAATAGAACCTAGTTTCAAAGTATATGGTATTTTCTTGAATTATTGTACTTGCGTTGTATTTGGATGGTATTTTCATGTAATAGTGATTCCTTTGTTTTAGAAAAACTTGAAATATTTATATAATTAAAATAGATATTTTGATAATAAATATATAGATATGTATTTAAAATAATTTATTTATTTTCTTGTAGAAATCTCATTTTCTAAAGAAAAATGTATAAAAATTCCATCGAGATCGAATGCACCTTTCGGAGGTCTGCATCTCGCTCTACTAAGCCCGAGAATGTGCGATAATCCGCACCATCCCAAACGGGGTCCCCAAAATGGGTTGTAGAGACGCAATTGCATGGAAATGTTAAATACATCTTTTTATAGAAAACGGTTTTGGTAAGTTTAGGGTATTTATTTATAATGTTGTATTTTCCCGTATTCTATTGTTCCGAACTTCATCGTGCTATGATAGAGATGTGTGTTGTGATGAGGTAGGTCATTACCTCGTGAACTATCTAAAGGTATAGCAATGAATAAAGGTTATAATGTCGAAATGAATAGTTTGTGGTATTTTTATGTAAAATGCGATAAATATCACAAAAATGGTTATTTTGATGTGAAACTTGTTTTATTGAGTTTGTTAATGTTTATTAATCAACATATAAGAATATGGTTTTATCTTGTTATAGAAAAGTGTAGTTTTTTTAAGAAAACCGAATCGGAAGTCGGACTAACTCCGCTTCCGTCGGGTTTTGGAAATGAAACTTTTTAAAGATAAAGATGAGAGAGGGAATTGGGACTTACTGGATTGTTGGTGTAGAGGAGAGAGAGGGGGTCCTAAAGAAAGCTTTGGGGCGTCGATTCGTCGCCGGAATCTCCTCGGAAGTTCGTCGGAGCTTCACCCTTCGCTAACTCCACTTGTACACTAGAAGACTTGGGAATTTGGTATAATTTTTTGCAAGAGAATTCTGAGTGAGAGGGGTGTAAGATGGAGTGGTATTTATAGGACAATTTAGGGCTTAAGGGGTGATGAATAATGCATTAAAATGGAATTTGAAGGGTTTAAATGGGTGATTTAAATTCTCTGTGTGAATGCAGGGAAACAAGCAGTGTGAAAGGAAATAGGGTAGGCCAAAGGTTGCAGAGAAAAGAATTGGGAGCATTAGGGACAGGTATGACCGGCGGCGCCGGCCTTTTTGAACTTGTCGTCGGGTCTTTACCGTCGGGTGTGGGTTGGGTTTGGTGCAAAGTGTTGGGGTCGTTTGGTATTCTTCAGTGTATGTGTTTGTTTAAAGTGTGACTCTTCAGTTTACGTGCAGGGCACGTGTAGACCTTTGGGTTTCTAAAAAGATTAAAACAAAAAAAAATGTGGCTGATGGGATTTAAACTATGGTGCTTTTTCTCAGCAGTGCAAGGCTTTATCAATGAGCTACAAGCTCTTTCTTGCTTTTCAAAAGCAAAACAAACTTATAACTCGTGTTCAGGCTTAAGTGTCCCTTTCTGTATTTTGAAAAATATCATACAGAAAGTTAGGGTTGTTACACGTGAAGCCGACCTTATGTTGCTTCACTTTCGTACAAAATTTGCAGAAATCTAATTTGCACGATGTAACACATTTCAGCAACTCCCTTCTGTGCAACTCACGAAGCCCCCTCACTGATATGGCCTAAACGCATATGCCACAGTTTTGCGATATCCCCCACTTGTTTTTTTGTAGCTACGGCCGCACCACCAGTCACCGTGCTGCCATCCAAATGATACAAGTTCTTTAATCGTTCTCCCTTCATGACCACTAGGGCACCTTTGGCAACCTTCGGTACTCTATCTTGACCAACGAACTTGCATTCTACCGCATACAATGCTCCATGAGAAATCGGGTTCTTCTTTAGTTCCGGAATGTGATGCACGTTCACAAGTGTTCACACCACCCCATCAAACATGCGGACTTTGATGTTCTTTATACTAATAGCCTTGCACGCTACATTGTTCCCCATGAGAACACTGCTTCCATTGTACTCTTTATAGGTGTTGAACAGCTCCTTCTTCCGGCACATATGGTATGAACATCCAAAATTAAGAATCCAAGCATCAGAATCTTCCTTCCCGGTATGTACGGCGAGTACATCACACGGATCTTCTGCTTCGGTCGCAACACTGGCTTGATCCGAACCTTTTTTGCTTGCACCTTTACTCTTCTTCTCCAACCACTGTTTATATTTCTGATATTGCCTCTTCAGATGTCCTGAATATTTATAAATGCACGGTCCACTCTTTTGTCCGGATGATTCAGATTTTCCCCTTATGCTCTTGTCATCGTCTATATTTCTCGACCTTCCCCTTTTACCGGCGAACAACCCCGATGACTCTTCCGATGTATTTGATTTCATCATGATCTCATTATTTAGAAGTGTCGCTGTAACCTTCTCTATCTCGAGATTCTCCTTCCCATAAAGGATCGTTGTCACTAAGTGTTCATACGAATTTGGAAGTGAAGACAGAAGCAATAGCGCTTGATCCTCCTCCTCTAACTTGACTTCAAGGCATAAAAGATCGCTCACCATCTTGTTGAAGCTGTTTAGGTGGTTGTGAATAAGAATCTCTTCCTTCATGCGTCATTCGTAAAGTTGCTTATTTAGGTACACCTTGTTTGACAACGACTTTGTCATGTATAAGCTCTCTAATTTCAACCACATATTTGCCGCAGAAGTCTCCTTCATAACGTTATACATTATGTTATCCGCCAAATAAAATTTTATCGTGCATTGTGCTTTCAGATTTATCTATGCCCATGCGTCATCTGTCATGCTTGTAGATTTACCATCCCAAGTGCCTTATTCTTTTAGCAAAAGTGTTTTTACCCTTCTCTGCCACATCGAGAAGTTTTTTCCCATTAAATTTCTCCACCTCAAAGTTTGTATTATTTACCTTTTCATCCGTCATTCTTAATTCCAAAGAAAAAACTCTCTCAGATCCTTACGAACTATTATTAATAGAACCACAATCTAAGAAAATGGGAAGCAGGCACAAGCGTCGTCATCCACCGTAAATTTAAATTGCAAAACTACATAACGTAGCTCTGATACTAATTGTTGAGACCGCAGATCAATCGACGCAACGAAAAACCTTACGAATCTATAAACCTATATCCATTTATAGATGAATAACAAAACTTGATGCAAACCACTATAATAAATAACACAAAAGATTTATGGGGGGAAACATAGAGAACTTTTATTAGAACTTAAAAGAAAAAATAAAACCTATAATACGATTATAAGTAACCCTCTCCTAAATCTCCAACGAGATCATCTTACTCTCTTTCTACAAGTTCTCCTTAGTCTACATTCTTCGATCCCTTATGGATGCATCGTTGTCTCCCTTTAAACTTTATGATAAAAAAATCCACTTTAATGGACTTCTTCTTGATCCTTTAAACCTTATGATCAAGATTTCCGATACTTTAAACTTTACTCCTAAGACCTTATATATAACCTATACAATATAAGTTATAATAAGATCCTATAAATTAGAAAAACTGCCACCAAATGATTGAATTTTCGAGATAATACTCGTTCTGAAATTCGCGCTTATCTGTAGGTAGACATCTGACCTTTTGATGAGAAGACGTCTGCATTTGCTCTGCCAAAAGGCAGCGCGCTTTCCAGACGTCTGTCTTTTTCAAACGTTTCTGGCTAGAGCGTGACCAGATATCTTCTGCCTACAGAGGCAGACGTCTGGTTTCTGCTCCGAATTCTGGTCCTTAAATACTAAACGTTTGTTGTGTCTTACTTCAGACATTTGGTCCTTCTTTGGCTGCACAGTCTAGAACAAATACGAGATAACTTCACAACACCGTCATGTTTCATCCATGCAGTTCGAAAAAGAAAATTTGGAGGAGTATTAATTTTCCCCCTCCATCTATATTATTCTTCTCATTTATTGTTCCATAATTTATAATCACTAACTTACCAGAAACCATCCTGTAATTTGACCGTTGTTGTAAGCCATCTTGTAGATTTTTCGATACAGAAGAATCTCATGTACTTCAAAACGTTAGCAAAACCATCAATTTACAGTATCAGCATAAATTATGATCGATAAAATTCTTTTGCATCTCGACGTATTTCGGTAGGTTGAGAAGACTGGAATATTAACTTTTTAACAACAATATATCTTTTAATATTCAATATTCGCTTTCAAGTGTACGTCTGGTTGAATTTATATAAATAGCTTTTAGATCATCTATATAGTCATTATCAATGTACCAAAACTCTGAAATCATGACGAAAATACATGCATATATATTTTATAGAACTCTGACAGCCATTCATTTGTTTCCATATGCATATTAGATCGAGCTCCAATCGATGCGTTACACAAAAAATAAGTCATAATAACCACTTTTACTTCGAAGTAGTTTTTCATATGTATGTGTTGGAAATTTTAATATAATACTAATTAATTATTTTATTCATTGAGGTCCTAGGTTAGTTATGAATATGCCCTTGTGCCAGATGATTTGGCCTTTAAATCTTCGGCAAATTTAATAATTTGCTACCTCCTATAATTTTTTTTAAAAATAATTAATTAATTAATGGTACAATATATGTTTTTTTTTTGGCCTTTTTGGCTGATTTTCTCATAGTTCATCAAACCTATATCATAGTTATTGTTTTTCGGTCATTAAAACTAATATTTACTGGCTTCATATTAAAGCTTAGGACTTTATTTGATTTTTTTTATTGTTTTGATTCTCAAGGCCATCAACATTTTATTAGCCTGGCCATGCATGTGGTAAATAACCTGTGTCATAACCTTAGCATATGTTTAATTTGCTTCCATTTCAGTGGCATTTAACCATGGTATTTAAATGATATAAGATCCCATATTTACTTTCTTACTCCCACAGCCATTTTTATATATTTAGTTCTGCTTTCATTAAATTTGAAAATAGCTTCTTCTTCTTTTTTTCATTTTTGTTTTTGCCTTGTATTTTTGTTTCAAAAAAAATTAAAAAAAAGGTAGCTATTAGATAAAGCCAAAGATAGAGAAAGGGTGTTGGCACATTGGTCTTGCTATTTATTTCTTGCGGATGTAACTAAATCATATGATATTTCTACTCCCATAAGATCTATTGTGCAAAAACGAAGAGCGAAGTGTTGAGATTGTGGTTACGATATTTTGGAGTCGACGTACTGGTATTCTACCGAAATCTCTAGTTTTCTTCCGGGATGATGAGAAGAGAGAGAGTGTCAAATCTTATGTATGACTCTAAGATTGAGAGAAGGGTCAATATTGATAGGTTGAAAAAGTATTTCCGTAGGTAACTAATCATAAAGATTATGTTAATTAAGCTCCCCCTTTCTTGGTTGAATATTCTAGCTAATTGTATATTTACCAATATGCAATGTATAAAATTTTACTAGACATGGAACATGGGTATGCACTACTTATGGACACATTATCGCTAACCAAGTTCCATGGGCAATATCTGTGTCAACATCGTTTCACCAAATATTAACTTTTCAAGAATTATCAACATTCCAAACGGTCGTTCAGCCATTGAAAATATTAGGTTTACCGTGGTTCAGACCTCTTTTTCGCAAGTCAAAATCAATTTCTAGTAAAAGTAAAGAGATCAAATTTAGAATTTGTGTATTTTGCTAATATTGCTAGCTAAGGACCTTTAGCATTTCCAAAAATGTTCTTCTTTCAACCTGAATATCTGTTTTGCTCATACCTAATCAAATTAATATGAAATGTCTTTCAGAATTGAAGAGGGATACCTACCAGTTAGGCACGTGAGAAGAGCTTTGTGGGAGACAGCTGAGAAGTAATTTTCATGCTTCTATTGGTTACCTAATATGGTCCTATATATATATATATATATATATATATATATATATATATGCATGTTGGCAAATATTAATTATAGACTACTAATTAATCTTCTTAGTTGGGAAGATACACTAATTATTGACAGGTACAATTTCGCAAATCTTTTTGATAGGAATAGCCCGTCTCAAAACAGATTGTATTAGAAATTTAAAAAAATAAAAACTCTATAGATACAAGAAAAGATCAAAACTAATCCTTATTACGTCATCTTTTCTGTTTTTCCAAAAATGACAAGGAGAAGAAAAGAGGTAAATCGAAATTAGGTGCTGACATAGAGCTGCAGGTTAAATCAATTCTTCATCATATATTATACCATCTTTTTTTCATGTGTATTTACCAAATTAGTAAAGAAAATGCATAGTTTGTATTTATATTGTTTGTTTTGTGTTCAGAAAGATAATATGAGAAGAAAGTTGAAAGGATTTTGAGTGGATAGAAGAAGAGAGAGTAATCAAATTAATTAATTTTTTACTATATATATTTTTATCTTTACTGCTCATTTCAGAATAAAACCCATTGATTTTGGTTTCCTTGAGAAACTGATGTGGCAAAGCAACTTTGGAAAAGGTCATGCATCTCAAATGCATGCATCCCAACACTAGAAAAATTCAAAATTTCCTAAAAACCTGTCTTAGCAGTGGGGAACCAGCTGGGCTTAGCTCAGTTGGTACCAATTTACTCTCCAATATGAGAGGTTGCAAGTCCGATCCGAACGGGATAGATTATAAACAAAATAATAATAAAAATCTTTGCGGGGAAGAATTATTATGAAAAGAGAAGAAGACATGTTTTCTTTCTCTCAGGCTCTCCCTCCCCACATCCAACTAAACTTTCTCGTCTCCCTCTCTTTCTCAAGTAGGAAATTTCAAAAGATCCACAAAAGTTTGAGAAGATCACTTAAAAAGTGAAAAATGAATTTATAAGAAAATTTATTTACAACTTTGTTGCAGTAATAGTAATGCACAATAAAATGAAAACCTTTAATTGCTATACATAAAATCACTTTACATCTAAAAATAGATATCATGTGGTATCATATACCACATCAACATATATAACTTTTGTATACATGTTCTATAAAATAAATTCAATATAACTGTTGATTAGATATATCTGCTGATGAACATTCATAAAAGATTGAATGCCTTGCCACACATTTACAAATAAATTCCATCACTTACTTCTCCAGTACCATTTGCAACATGATTAACTATCACTGATATTTGCAAACAGATGGTTGCTAGATTTCCAAAACACATGGCCATAATACATAAACAACAAATTATTTTCGATGGAACAAAAGTGCTTCAAAGTTTTCGGCAACTAAAATTATATGCATGCATGCCCCTGTTCATAACTCCAAAATAACACTTAATGAACAAATAAGCAAGAAACTAAACACACTGAGATAAGATTGTTATTCTGCCGAAGCATAAGAGACGCAGAATAACCAAAAAGAACATATTTATAACAAAAATTCAAAGAAAATTCGCTGTAGCACAAGGTAAAATCCCTCGCAAGAAATTAAACTGGCCTACGATATTCATAAATAGTTCTTTCTTTAGAATCGATCAAAAGGAGCGTCGGGGCCTTTCCTCAGCTACATTCACTCTTAGCGCTCGACCATCCAAACTCTGCATGAACTATCGTAAATTTAGACAGCAGCAAAAACTTGGAAAACAAATAAAGATCCAATAATAATATTTCCCCCCCTCTATTTTTTAAGTCCAAATGTCAATGAAAGCTGCATCCGACATGAAGAAAGATCAGTCAATGTCAGTCGCAGAAGTCAGCTTGCTACGATGAACCATGCTCACTTTTTCCCAAAAACTAATATCTATATCGAAAATGATGCAAACATACCACGAACATTTCTGATACCAGTTTGCACTCTGAACAGAGTTGACGGAATTCATAAAATTGCATCTACCCTTTTTCATCTTCTTCCTCATCTTTTTACAAACATATTCAAATTCATTTGCCATGCTCCATGAAGATTAATAAAGCGATATTAAAGGAAACACATTTTCATTGTTGCTACTTCTCCAAAACTATTAGTTGTCTCGATTATTTGTAAAATGACGAATTCTTTGAAACTAATTAATTTATTCAAATTGCATCTACAGGAAAACAAAGAACATTTGAAAACTAATCCAAATTCATCCAATTTTGTTTCGCAGATCATAACTTTTTGATTAAATTTGAAACACATAGTGGGTTCTCCACTTGGGAGAGGAGACGAGCACTTGGGAGAGGAGACGAGAGGCGATAGAGCCGGAATTTTAGGTGTAATGGTGGAAATGGGTTGGAGACGTGTCAATGTAAATAAAATGTGGATGGAGACAGTGAAACGAGTGTAGATGGAAGTTTGGAAAGAGGGACTGCATCATGTGGCTACATTTAAGGGTATTCTAGTGTGCAGAAAAAACCTCCTTACCAAAGTTTTATAGAAGTTTACAGCAATTATTAAAAAAAAGTTTTAAGGAAATTTAGTTGAGAACATCAACAGCTACGGGTATTTAACTGCAACTTACATTACTTATAAGGTATTCAAGACCTAAGGGATGATATTCTGTATGCCATTTTGAGGTCAAAATTGCCAATATACTTGAAACCAAGAGCTCGAACACACTAACCTTATCACCAGGATAGGTCATACATAACGAAAACATATATGGCCAAATTAAAGACATGGTAAACATGATAATTAACTCAATGGCCAATTAGTAATTAAAAAAAATGAAGGCCAAATCAAACACGTAAGTAGGGATCAATCTCGTAATAATGACCAAGAAAATGAACTTGGTATAGTAGAATTCTGAGAAACAATATAATAACAAAATAAAGAAGTGCAGAATTTTGTGTCTAATAAACTTCTGAGAATATTAAATGATTAAATATTCTAAGCGAATATATTATTTTGGGTAAATTACATAAAATAATATCGCCTTTTCCCTCTTTTTCCACAAAAACCATTCAACTATAGAATTGCATTAAGCACCTATAAACAGTATTAAAAATTGTATAAAACACTACCAAAATGTAGCCCTAAACAACCTTCCAGTTGCGATATTTTTATCTGTGAAGTTTAATGGTGTTGTGCAAGAAACTGGAAATGTCTAATGGTCTTTTTGTGAAATCTATCCTTTTTCAGAACATACCGTTCCATCAAGAGCAGCAATTGCATCGTCCAATTCAGTCTGTGAAGCCATCGTCACGAAACCAAACCCACGAGAACGCGCAGACTCCCTGTCGTAAACAACACGTGCACTCACGACTTTTCCGTGCTCGCTGAAGATTTGTTCCAAGCGAGCATCATCGACTTGCCATGGCAAATTCCCAACATAAATTCGGAAAGAAGGCTCAAATGCCTGTGGAGGTCTCTCTGGGCGGGCCCCTCTTGGAGCGGCCTTGTTTACGGTCAGAAGCCTGCCGCTAACATCCTGTTTCCGATGCGCAAAAATATTGCATTGTAATTAAAAGCTGAGTTAATATAAATACAAATAGACCCTTAGACCTTAGTTTTAAGAATCTGCACTTTACCCTTATTTTCCCAAAATGCGTGGGAACTTCTAATCTATTTTTGTGCCGTTGGTTGTAATTATAATTTCAATTGAGGATTAGGTAAAAAAAATGTGCATAATAAATTAAGTAATTTATTCCACTAGAGGAATTCTTAGTAAAGCTCAGGATGATATGAAAACTCCAGAGATGGCCAAAAACCATATAATAAAGTAAAACACTGACGATGAAATGAAAGAAACGACCCCATATATTTACAGGGACAGTATTGCTTATGCCCTTCAAAAATTGCAAAAAATGATCCAACACGAGTCTGCTATCAAGATCCAGATTAAATAATTTCTTTTGAATTAATCACACAACTTATTTATACAGAGTTGTGAGCTGTATGAGATGCATCAACCGCAGCATAGCATCAAACATTTCCATCAAAGGTATTAGTGAAAACTTCTCAGGTGACGTACTTTAGTAATCTAATGCATTTGACGGCAAAAGGAAGCTCTAAAGATACTCTTCACATACATGTATGGCGTGATGTTTACTGGGCAAGCTTATATTTGAATCGGCATAAGTGTTCAGATTTCACCGTAACTTCGGAGTTTTGGTGTAGTAGTCGGGAATTTAGGTAATCTCAAACAGATCAACTAAAAGTTCAAATCAAGTCGTGGCACAATTTATGTGGATTAAGTTATAAAAAAAAAATTTAAAAAAAATAAATAATAGGAAAAGACTTTGGTGCCCCTCCAGGTTACATTCATAGAGGGATATTTAATTACGAGTAAAAATAATAATAATTTGCCACCTCTCAAAGTTCTCGGACAGTGGCCGTGGCACAATTTTGTTTACAGCAATATTTAATATAATTACAAAGAAAATGTTGATAGAAATCAATACAGGTCCTAAAATAATTGAAAACCATCAATCAAAAGAAAAATTAGGTATTAAAATGTAAAGGCTGTCACTAGCAGCAGATAACTAAAGATAAATCCGGGTCTGTTTGATAGGCTACAGCTACACTGTGTAGAATTCAAGCTGCAGATAACTTCTGCTGCTGTTACCAAACAAACTCACAAAATACAAAGCAAATACAAATAAATTTTGCAGACAATATGACCCAAAAAAATTGCAGACTATAGGGGGAAAAAAGCAGAAATCTACAACTAATTAACATGAACTTGCGTATTTAAACAAATAGAAACTAAATGTTTTTCGGGTCCAACTGCAGACATGCCAAAACTGTAACTGCTTTATATAATAGAGACTAATCTTGGGAGTAAAGTTGGAGTTCAATATAAAATACCAAAAGCATATAATTGCAATACCATCTGGTTTTTAACAGCAGTTGAATACTTGTTGAGGTAAATTAGGTTTAAGAAAAGACCTCAAGCTCTCATAGTAACTGCAGTCATAAGCCCAAGTATCTTCAGATCATTAGAGTGTAGGACACCAAATAAGAACCATTACAATCAAGAATAAAACTTTATGAGAATACAATCAAGAGATGCGAAAAATAATATGCACTTTTAGTTACCAAAAATTAGTAATACTCAAATAACAAACCGAAAGATTCTGTCTAGAAATTAGATGCACATAGCAATATTGCAAGTTCAAAAGAAACAAACAAATGATAAATTAAACAATTAATAGAAAAGAAGAAACTGACAAGGTTGGCAATCCATCCAAGTTCTCAGAGTTATTTTAAGAACACAGCCATAATAGAAAGAAAATGCTTTAGAGCAGAATCATCAAAAATTAATATCTACACTATGAGAAACAGAAAAGGCCAAGACAGAACATGAGCTATTTCTTCGTCCTGTTAATAATCTTGGGAATTGGAGAAAACTTACATAGCGATGGAACATTTCAACAGCTTTCTCTGCTTCTTCAACGGTGCTCATGGTGATGAATCCAAAACCACGACTTTGATCTGTATCCCTGTTATATATAACCTGCAGAACAATAGAAAAGCCGCATCTTAAAGGATCTTAACTTTTTCTTCAAAAGATAAATAAATAAAAGCGGCTTAACTAGCAACCGAGATACAGAACTTTCAAATACAGTAATATAATAGAAATAGCTATTGCTCAGTCCTCTTCTCCAAAATTTCACAGATCACTAACAGAAGAAATTTCTACAGCCACATCATCCATACAAGACTTTATGAATAACTCGTCCATGAAAAACCTAAATTAGATAAGGATTTGTAAAAATTATTGGCTTAATTTCTCTAAACTACAAAGAAGTATGCCCATTTGTGTCTAACCTAACGGCCAAGAACTTCGTAAATTGCAATTTTTAAAAACAAAAATCTTTCAAGTTAACAAGACCCATTTTTCATAAAATTGTCATTACAAAATTTTATAAATTCTGCTGACGCCTTTATGTTAGTTTAGTAAGCATGGTAACAAATTACTAAGATTACAAGTATGGTTAATAAATTAATATGAAGTTATCGGCATTATTTCTGATTTACAACGTTTTTGTTAATTTGGTAATCAGTTAAAGTCAGTAGTTGACTACAATTAAGTCCAGATTATTTAACAAAAAGATTGCTCATATGCATCTTTGAGAATAAATGGATAAAAAAAATTGTAATTCATATAATAGAAATTAGAAAAAGAATAGAAAGTAAAATGACTAAACAAACAGTAATCTTAGTACTATATTAAGGTAGATAGTCCTGAAATCTCATCTTTACTTTAAACCTCCAAAATTCAAACTCCGCATTATGTAACTCCGCAGAATTGAACTCGTCAAACAATACATTGTCTCAGGTAAACATATCGATATCAATTGCAGTAAAGTGACATACCTCCACAACTGATCAAAGGAAAATGAATCAATAATATATATTGGTTTAACGATCCTATGTTTAAAACAAATAACCAACCAAAATGCCAAAACATCCTATATTATAAAGTCAATTAAAAAGACATAAACATCTCACTTGTATTGCAAACCCCACAAGAAATCGCATCAAAAAAAATTCACAAGAAACCATCAAACATAAACTTTGAAATTTGAAAAATATAAATCTTAACTAAAATGACATATGTCAGCAAGCTCTACAGCCCCAGCCTCACAAAACCTCATATGTAAAAACAAGTAACGAAATCTACATATCCACACCAACCTCAAAGTCTCCACGCTCTAAAACCCACATCAAACAGAACCTCAAAATCTCACCTCTACTCACGTTATCAGATAGACCAACTAAGAACAAACTCGTTTAGTAAAAAGAATGATTTGCTCGAATCTCGGACTGTATAAATCCAAGTTTATAGTGAACAAAACACTATAAAGATCTGAACTGTGTCAACCTCAGGCCCAAGTTAAAAACATACATCCCAATCAAACCTACAAGTGTAATACATTTTAAACCTACATCCAACATAACCTCAAAACCTCAACTTTCGTACAACACCAACAAGAACCCATCAAATAATGAAGAAAGACACAAGATAAACCAAGAACAAACCCAATTTAGTCAAAAGAGAAGCATATTGCTCTAATCTCAACTTCACAAATTTCTAAACAAATAATCAAACCCAAATATCCCAATCTAACATCAAATACTCCTATATCCTCTACAACATACACAAAATAGAACCTTTAAGCACACAATCCCATCAAACAAAACACCAAAAATGCAAGGTACAACGGCGAAGTTGTTATGCTTCAGCAACCTACACAACACTAAAATTATCATCCCAATCCAACTTTAAAACCTCCTACATATACTAAAACCCACATCCAACACATCCTCAAATTCACACTTTCATTACAAATCCCCACATGAACCAATCAACCGAAACCGCATGAGAACAAGACAAATTAGCAATAGCAAATCTCAGACAGCCTATGCTTAAAGCTAATAAACAACCTGAAGACCTCCTAAAATTCAAAACCCACATCCAACAAATCCTAAAAATCTCGCCTTTATTACTATCAAACCCCCACAAACACACATCAAACAAAACACATCCAGATGCAATCTAAACCCAAGAACGTTAAAAAAAATATCTTATATACCTCAGCAACCTCCACAACCCCAGCCTCATTAAACAACCCAGCCAACTTCTCACTATCAACATCGTAAGGCAAGTTCCCCACAAACAACTTAGCATCCTCTGGGGGCTCAAAGTTCTCCTCCTCCGCGTCCTCATCCTCCTCCTCCTCTCCCTCAACAAACACATCTTCACTTGCAGCCACAACGTCACCTCCACTTTCCCCTTCCCCTTCAGCATCCCCTTCACCATCAGCTTCCCAATCTGAGAGGCCAACAGCCACCCCTCCCTCTCCTCCTTCATCCTCCTCTTGCTGAGCCCAATCTGAGGTCTGGGCAACGAGTGGGACTATCAAAGATTTGGTGTCCCTCTTCTTGAGGGAGAGGGTGAGGGGCTTGGAGGGGAGGGAGAGGAGGTGGGTCTTTGAGGGGAAGAGGGAGATGGGGAGGGATGGGGTGAGGAAGAGCTCATTTGGGGTGATGTGTTTGAGGAGAGAGGTTGAAGAAGAAGAAGCCATGGTAGAGCCTTGGGGAAGAAGAGGAGAAGGTAGTTGGAGATTGGAGAAGAGAAGAAAAAGAAGAAGAAAAAGGAGAGGAGGAGATTTTATGGGATTATCTTCTCTCTCACTCACACACACACGCACACACAATGAGGGTTTAATTAGGGATTTGAGGTTACAGAAGAGGGCAGATGAAGAAAAATTATGGGCCGATTATGATTTATAGGCCTTTATGATAATGGGTCCAATAGCACATCAAATTTAGGAAACTAAGATTTAGGGTAAATTACAGTAAAATAGACTGAACTATACTGTTTTTAACTAACATGCGGCCTTTATGTTAATGGGTCCAATAGCACATCAAATTTAGTAAACTAAGATTTAGGGTAAATTACAGTAAAATAGACTCCTGTTTTTAACTAACATGCCATAAAATTACTTTGTTGCAGTAATAAAACATTGAGTGTTAATTTTAGGGTATTTTAGTGAAAAAATTCCCTTAAAAACCGTCGTTTAAGATATTTTATTATAATAAAAAAACTTTAAAGTATTAGAGTGAGAAACCAAGATAATTGATGGTATTTTAGTGTAATTTAGCCCTAAAAATTATGGATTTTTTCTCCTTCATGTTTTGGTTTTTTTAGATGCAGCTTAGACAAAAAATTACAGATCTCTTATTTCGAAGAGGATCGTTTTATTGTTGGCTATGCTCCTTTGATTTGATGGTGGTTGATTATTGAAGAAAACTTAAGGCTGTTTGGTTTTTAGAAAATAATGGAGCTATATCAACTGATATTGTATGTACTTATTTTGCTGCAAGTTAAGCTGCAAGTTTGTAACGAGAGAGATAGAGAGAGAGATATTTTAATATTCCATGCCGTCATTTTTCTCATTACGCTCATTTGTAACTTTCTCATTTAAAATTTCCAATGAAATGTTTTTTATCAGCCGATCAGTAAGCATCTTCAAGAAATTATACCCTCTAAAACTTAACAAATAATTAAGGTACATGGAAAACGATGCTCGATACCGGTGATTCCCCAGATCATGACACGTCGGTGTTCCCGCCAAAAATTTCTGCGCAAAAGAGCCCAAGGTATCAAATGACAGCGATATGCTTAAAAAAATACGAACCAGTATTTTCCGGGCTGTATTTTGACAAACTCCCGAATGAGAAACAGCTAAATTCTGATGGTATTGAAAGCGTCTCGAAAAATCCTTCGATTTGATATATTATGCGCCTCATAATTCATCCGGGATCAAAAGTTATGGGACATCACGTGCCCACACGTGACCGGACATCATGTGTCCACACATGACCGAGCATCACGTGCCCACACATGACCATTTACAGGTAAAGCCTGTAGACACTGAATAAAATAAATAATTAAATGGGGTCACGTGTCATCACGTGATAGGCCTTTGAAAACCCACTGAAGAAAATTAAAAGTGTAATAAAACAATCATGAATACCCCAATGGGGGATCACGTGACCTTTGCAGACATGTGATGGGTTCTTAGGCTCTTTAACTAATAGAATTAAATTCTAATCAAATAATCAATCGGTGGAGTCACGTGTCCACACGTGATGGGCCTTCAAACCCACTAAAAGGAATTAAAAGGCATGATAAAACAGTAAGGAAAGATCCCAATGGGGCATCACGTGCTCACACGTGACCATGGGTCACGTGCTGACACGTGATAATTCCTGAGTGCTTTAAAAACAACAGAATTAAATTCTGGCTAAAAGCTTAAACAGTGGGGGCACGTGCTCACACGTGATAGGCATCTAAACCTTCTGAACTAATAGAATTAAATTCTAAATTAAGGAAAATAAAAAATACTAATATTTATTTAGATCTTTCCAAACAAAAAGATTGCGCTCTGTAAAGAGGAGCACCGTTGGATTAAAAATCCAATAGTGATTAAAAATCACCAAATTATAGAAAAATTTTATATAAGGAAAGATTTTCCTGAAATTCACCAAGAATGACAGAAAAATATCTTTTGGATTAAAAATCCAATGGTGAATAAAATTCACTGAGTGATCTAAAAGATCATGCTGGTTACAAAAACAACCGAAATCTTTCAGTGAAAGATTCACTAAACATATTGATTCTTTTCTTTCTCCTATAAATAAGAGCCAAGAAGAAAAGAGAAGGGATCGATTTTCTGATTCTTGGAGAAAATACAACAACAGAGAGAAAAAAGAGAGGAGAATTTAATTCTCAAGAGAGAAAAAGAAAATCTCTTCAGAAAAAGAAAACCCTAGGTGAGAAAGGGAAAGAGATCTAAGCTCCATAAAACAAAAAGAGAATTTAATTCTCAATTTAAGAGTTTAACTCTTCTGAATACGAACTTAGTTCTTCCTTTGGTTGGAGATCTGCAGACAGATCTCCCCACAAGTTGAGAATTTAATTCTCATCGGGAAGATTCTGCCATGCAGATCTAAAACTTAGAGGGGGGATTGAGTTTTGAGAATTTAATTCTCCCAAATTCATAGGATTTTAATTCTTTCAAATAAAACTAGAGTTTAACCCTATATGAGAATTCAATTCTCCCAATTTCATAAGGAATTTAATTCCTCCAAAATAAAATTAGGGTTCAACCTTGCATGAGAATTCAATTCTCCCCAAATTCATAGGAATTTAATTCCTCCAAGACAGAACTAGGGTTTAACCCTATATGAGAATTTAATTCTTCCACATACATAGGAATTTAATTCCTCTAAAACATAATTAGGGTTTAACCCTACAGAGAATTTAATTCTTAAAACAAGAGACTTCAAGCTCTCCATGCACATAAAAAACTTGATCACGTGGTAACACGTGACCCCCATTCTCAATGAACAAAGAAGAAAAAGCAGAACTTGGTCACGTGATGACACATGACCTCTATCCTCAATGATCAAAAAAGAAAGAATAAAACTAGGTCACGTGACCCCTAAACAGACTCCCCAAAATGAGAAGAGAAAAACTCGGAGGCAATGCCTCACGTGTTCCCACGCGACTTTCAAAATAAAGGGAACAAAGCCAAAGGCAGAATCAATTTTGGGCGCTCTCATGTGTCCTCACGTGACCCCTAATAAACACTCCAATAAATCAATGCATGAGTACCTATCACGTGCCCACACGTGATGGCCATGAAAACTAAAAGTGTTTAACACTCATTTGCAGATTTGAGAATAAAACAAAAGAAGATTGGTCCCCACCTTCAGAAGCCTTACATGGCCCCACGTGACCAATCCCATTTTAGTGTTTAACACTATTTTTGAAGCGTTTTGTTCATAGTGTTTAACACTATTTTCAGCGCATCACGTGGGAACACGTGACCATGAAATATATGTTAGTGTTTAACACTATATTCAAATCAACCCTAGCCTAAATTGGCTAAGTCCTTCTGAGGCAAGACTTCTCTTTTTATTGAGTTTCAAGTACATCCCTGTCTTTCAAAATTGATCATTAGCACTCAACAAAGATAAAATGTTGTCAGAACCCCTGTTTAGCAGTGCCAAATAATGGGGGGTTGAACCCAGACAAATGTTTAATGGACCAACAAGCGGCCAATATTTCAAACTTAATTGGACTTAGCCCAAATTGGCCATAAGTCCTCAATTCAGATTTAACTGAGCCAATATGCTCATAATCTAATTAATTGATCTTAGTTCCAAAATTGGACTATAAATTTCCCAATCAACTTTGGTTCAAGGGTATATCTCTTCACTCCTTTGATATTTGTCGTTGTAATCCTTCAACGTCTTCAGAAAGGTGACGGGTCCCAACAACTACACATTTCACGGACTATGATGTCCTTAACCTTGACTGTGAGGTCTTTAAACTCACGGACTATGATGTCCTTAACCTTGACTGTGAGGTCTTTAAACGCACGGACTATGATGTCCTTAACCTTGACTGTGAGGTCATTAAACTTACGGACTATGATGTCCTTAACCTTGACTGTGATGTCTTTAAACTCACGGACTATGATGTTCTTAACCTTGGACCGAGATGTCCTTAAACTAACAACGGACCGTAATGTCCTTAAACTAATCGACCGCAATGTTCCTAAACTAAACAATAAGGCCCATTTGCTCTCTTGTTGGATCTAAACGATCCTGTTAAGTTGATCTTAGTCTAAAAATTGGACTAACGTATCCTTAACAAACGTTTAAGTTGATCTTAATCTCAAATGAGACTAACTTATCCTTAAACCCAACCCCCAAACCCAAATCTAAGAAGATACGGATTTGGACTAATCCACGCCCTACGGGCGACAACATAAATTAGTCTCCGTATACAATCCACGGGAAACCAAAAACAAAACAAACACACGACACGAAGTAACCATCCGAAGAAGGAGAAAGTTGTTACCGCGATACGGTAGCGTTATTAACTGCAGGGGCTTGCGCTTGTAGGGAAGAGCGTCCCCACAATCAAAAACTCCTCAAATGAGAGGGAATCTGACATAGTCTGCTATATCGGCCGCATCCGTTAAAACCTTCGATACACGATGCCATAAATCAACTTGGCATCTTCGGAGAGGTGGACGGATAGCACCAATTAGTATCTGCCCCGAAATTCAGGCAAGACGTTTGTCTTCCCGTGTTTTCGGTGGGGAACAGATTCTAGCACGCTCGGTGGGACCTTTTCCTCTTTCCACTCCACACTTCGTATGCCGTGTTCGCGAACGAATCGCGGTTTTCTATGGTTGCCTGTGGATTCGAGGTACTAAGATTTGGTGGCTTGATCCATGCAGAAAATAGAAGATTAATAGCTTCAAACTGCACTAACTGCAACTGCAACTCTTACTCCGTCCCGTCCGGAGGAGTGACTTACGGGCCCCAAGCGGCTCCATCTTCGCCATGCCAGTGGAACAGGTGACTCAAGCCACCACTGGGCTTTTCTTTGGGACTATGCTCCCACCAATGAGCTTCAACGCCCCATTGCTGTTGCAAGAAGCTCCAAAGAAGTCGGTCTTTGATCGGCTTACAACTACCGCGGCCTCTCTCAACGGGTCGCCTAAATCCAGTGCCTCAGTTTTCAATAGACTGGGCCAAAGCTCAAGTGGGCCTATGAAGAAGCCCGCAATACCTGAAGCGGCCATCCCGAAACGGATAGCCATTCCTGCTCCTGAAGTCGTCAAGGCAGCTTCTCCTGCTAAAGGGTCGGTCTTTACAATACTGGTCGTTTCAGCCACTACTCCACGCGAAGTCACGAAGGTTACTTCCCCTGTTCGAAAGTCGGCCTTTGCAAGACTGACTATCCCCTCTCAACGGACGTCAGTCTTCGACCGGCTAGCGCCAATAACAGCCTCTACTCAAAGCAGGGGGCATGCGGAAGCTCATCCAACAGCGGAGGTAATCCCGTCTGCACGACATGCTCGACGTCGCCACTGGCGCCGAGTGAGGAAAGCTGGGGGCAGTTCACCCTCTGGACTGACTCCGCCAGCTCCAACTGTGGAAGTTGATGCTGCTGTTCCAACTGGGAACAGCTTTGAACTACTTAATAGGGTGTGCAGGAATTCGCCAACTGCCATGTTAAAAAAATCTCCTCCGCCTGTTGAAAAGATCACAAAGGCGAAGTCGGAGCAGCCCCCTCAGTGGTTGTCCTCCAAAATTCACAAGGTCTGGCGACAGGTCCAAGACTCCGTGATTGATCAAGACTACCCCCGCCGACAGAAAAAGATGAAAGTTCGGCGAGAAGACGATCACCCTGTCAAGCCACAGAAAGTGTCATCTGTTTGGGTGCCCGCTGCAACGGCTCCCTCAACTTCGATCGCCTACAAGAGGAGAAGGCCGGAGAAAATTCCCGTGTCTGCGACAAATGTCAAGGGCACTAAGCCTAAACGCCCTAAGTCTGGGGGCATGGTGGTGCATACCGTCTATATGACATCCGAAAAAGAGGATAGCCGTATCTCCATAGGTCTTCGACCGCTTACGCGATCAGTGACTAAGGCTCATGAGCAACAACAACAAAAACTCCAAGAAATGCTAATAGCTATGGCCGCACTCACGGGACCAAAAGAAAGCCCGGAGACATCATCGAAGCAGCGCCGTAAGCAGGAAACTGATGCTGAATTCTTTCGGAGAATGCTCGAAAAGAAGGACAAGGAGGCCGCAGAACAAGCGGCCAATATAAAGCAAATGACCCTTCTGTTCCAAGACATGGTGGGCATGATGATCCAACCGGACCCCCCAGCCGAAAATCCTCCAGTAATAATTGAAGATGACAGAGGAGAGACATCAAATCCTCTGCCGGCTCTGTCAACAGCCAAGGAGGAGACAATCTCCAAAGCTACCCTGGATGATTACATCGCTCAGCAGATACGAGTTCACCAGGTGAATGAAGCGGCTGGACAGATCGTTAAAACGGGACGACCCTATCCGGGCTGGTATGACCAAATAAGGTACCCACCGGGATATACGATCCCTAAATTCCACGTGTATAAGGGGACGAGGAATCCACATCAGCATATCGCTCAATTCAGAGCCTTGTGCGGCAACACCGGGGGTGATGATAAACTTCTGCTCCGCCAGTTTGTTGGTAGCTTGTCGGAGACGGCATTCGAGTGGTATTCTGAACTTCCCGACGACTTTGTCAAAACGTTTACAGAAATGGAGTTTCTATTCACTCAGCGGTTCGCGAGCGCCAGCGAACGCACCCCGATCACAGCATTGATCAATGCCAGAGTGAAGTCGGGAGAGACATGGGTGCAATACGCAATACGATGGCTGAATTTGTGGTCAAAATGTGAGCAGCACATTGAAGAAGCTCCTACCGTGGGCATGTTCATGTGGACCCTTGACCTTCAGTCGACTATCTCCCAATTCATGATGTTTTTCAAGCCGACCACCTTCTAGGCCTTGATCGACAAACTGGCCTAAATGGACCAGATGGGCCATAGGCCTTTCATTTCAAAAGTGGGTTTTCGGAATGAAAAAGGCAACGGGAAAGCGACCTTTGTCGCCAACGCTCAACAACAACCGAGTGGCCCAAGACCAGTTGTTCGCCAAAGCAACAAGCGGCAATCCCTCGATGAGAAATTGAGACGTCCTTACTCGTTTCCCCAGGATAAAACAAGGAAACTGTTTGAACTGGCAGTGCGCAATGGGCTCATTACTATACCGGAGTCGAGACACCCACCGCAACCGGGTGACGTTAACAATCCTAATTACTGCCCCTATCACTGAGTATTGGGCCATCCGATCGAAAACTGCTACGTCTTCAAAAACTGGGTTGAAGACCAGTACTAGCAAGGCAAATTCGCGTTGTCTGAAAATTGAAAGGTGAACCCGCCACAACCACATGCTCAGAAAAAGATGGACATGCCGGGGGCATCGTGGTCATTCATAGAGGAAGCTCCATGGGAAGTGGTTCTTTCGGCAAAAACTAAAAGAATGCTGAAAGATCTTCAAACATGTCCGGCGATCAGGTGGAAAAGTCCGCAAGAGCCGGAGATCATCGATGGGATGCTGAAACCATGCCCAAAATCGGGAATTAATAGCAATAGGCAAAACACCCAGACACAGCCGTCATAGTCTTCGAAGAAAAAGAAGAAGACCAAAAATCCCGCGCAGTCTAACGACAAGCGCACGGATATGCAAAAGCATATTGACGCACCGGAAGAATATAGCCAGAGGGCGCGAACCCCAGTCACGCTTCAAGAGTTCCTCAATCACATTCTTGAGAATGAAGATAACGACAATGATGAGGGAGACGACCTGTTAGAAGAATCCGAAGATTATGTGGCATGTTGCCACATGATCGCTCATTTGTCGCTAAGTAACAAAGCAGCTCACTCGGCGTTAGGAGATAACGTAAAAGAGCTGGGGGCAGGAGCAGTGCCAAAACCCTTGGATTATGTGACAAGGTCTATTAAGGAGAAACCTACTTGTTCATAAAGCATCCGGCGAAACTTTGCCTCAAAGCTACTACGGACCGAAACGTTCTTAAACTAACGATGGACCGCAATGTCCTAAAACTTGCAATTGACCAAAACGTCGTTAAACTACTACCAACCCGCGGCATCTTCAGGCTGACGTGGTAAAAAAAATAACGGTACGTCCACAAGCGAGGTGGGTACGGATGAAAACCCGAAAGGACGCCGTGAGTAAAAGCAGCAGGACTACCGGCGATGTTTGTGAAAACCCGAAAGGGCGCAGACTCGTACAAAAAAAAGAAGAAAAAAAGAAAAAAAAACAGTAAGTCTACAAGCGAGATGGGCATGGATGAAAACCCGAAAGAGCTTGTTTACCGCCGGAAACCGGGAAGACGAACGTCTCGCCTGAATCTGGGGGCAGATGCTATTTGGTGCTATCCGTCCACCTCTCCGAAGATGCCAAGCTGATTTATGGCACCATATATCGGAGGTTTAGACGGATGCGGCCGATGTAGCAGACTTCATCAGATTCCCTCTCGTTTGAGGGTTTTTTTTTGTTGTGGGGACGCTCTTCCCTACAGGCGCAAGCCCCTGCAGTTAATTACGCTACCGCATCGCGGTAACAACTTTCTCTTTCTCCAGATGGTCACTTCGTGTCGTGGGTGTTTGTTTTGTTTGTGGTTGCCCGTGGATTGTATACGGAGACTAATTTATGTTGTCGCCCGTAGGACGTGGATTAGTCCAAATCCGTATCTTCTTAGATTTGGGTTTGGGGGGTTTGGTTTAAGGATACGTTAGTCTCATTTGAGACTAAGATCAACTTAAACGTTTGTTAAGGATACGCTAGTCTAATTTCTAGACTAAGATCTACTTAACAGGATCATTTAGATCCAACAAGAGAGCATTTGGACTCTATTGTTTAGTTTAGAGACATTGCGGTCATTTAGTTTAAAGATATTACGGTCCAATGTTAGTTTAAGGACGTTACGGTCCATGAGTTTAAGGACCCCACAGTCCGGTTTAGAGACATCATAGTCTATAAGGTTTAAGGACATCGTAGTCTATGAGTTTAAGGACCCCACAGTCCGGTTTAGAGACATCGTAGTCAATGAAGTTTAAGAACATCGTAGTCAATGAGTTTAAGGACCCCACAGTCCGTAGAAATGTGTGTTTGTCGGGACCCGTCACCTCTTTGAAGACGTTGAAGGATTGCGACAACAGATATCAGAGGAGTAAAGAGATGTACCCTCGAACCGGATGTAGATTGATTGGAAAATCTATAGCCTAGTTTGGGACTAAGATTTGTTGAATATTCATGAGCAGATGGGCTCAGTTGAGTATAAGTTGAGGACTTACGGCCAGTGTTGGGCTAAGTCCAATTAAAATGTTTAACATTTTTTCGCTCTGGCTGTTGAGCCTTTATTTGGGCTTAGCCTTTTTAATAATGCTAAGCATTGGGTTCTGAGATCTTTTGTTTTGTATTGAATGTATAGCATTCATCAGAACAATGTGTGTTCTTGTTAGTTATATGTATGCCCTAGAGGCCATTACTGTACATTGGATGTATATTGTAGTGGATGCTGGGACATATATAGGTAGGACTTTCTTGCTCGACATGATAGTACGCTATCTGGTTGCTCTTTATCTTAACGTGTATACTTTCTATCTCTCTGTTACATGTTGATAAAGCCCTTAGGACGTGTACTCGACTTCCAGGACTGTGATGCAGATCATACTAGTGGGGCCTGGATAGTCCGTGAGTACATCCTTCAATGTTCCTAGTCGAGGGAATATCGAGACGGGGCATCGATATTCCAGAGTAGACTAGCGTATATCTTCTCGACCCATGCGATGGGCGATGGATGATCCCATATCCATTGGTGTTTGACATCAGAGATGGTATACGGGTGCTCAGTGGAGACTGGGTACACTGAACGGACTCGCCGAGAACTCCCAGATGGTATTATACCTCACGTCAGATGGCAGTTCTCTGGTGATACTGGTACAGCTTAGTCTGTAGACCCGAGATCGTCATAGAGTCTTGTGTGTCTCCCACTGTGCTTTGATTTCCACCCTACCACGGCTCTACTGAGTCGTGCAAACAGGTGGTTTTTGGGTACGGTCCCGATTCACATGGAGGCAATGAGCGATAGGAGGGGATTTGTCTCTCCCGGTATTGGGGGTTGATGTTGCGCTATGCTCGACTGGCCATAACAGGAAATCCCTGGCCAGGGTTGCAGTGACCTACTGGTAAGTGTTATCAGTAGTTTCACACATGTCATGGACTTCACGTCGGCATGACTTATCGAGCTATTGGGGTCTGACGTTTACCACCCCTAGGCGAGATATGTGACATATCAGACGAACAGACCGGACTGTACGGTAAGTGTTACTGGTTGGATTCACAGGAGTGTGAGCGGGCTTGCTCATCGATTTTCTGATCGCTCAATACCCGGATGGCCGTTACGTTTAGCAGACCGCTTGCGGCTTATGGGTGTTTGATATGATCATCATCTGCTGCCGGCGTATTGACGAGTCTTTAGAGTCCTACACAGAGGTTTCCTGGCTCAAGCGAAACGAAATAGGAGCGCATATGAGATATGTGCGGGACCGAGAATAATGCGTGTATGTGATACCGTATTTCATTCTCGCGATGTATGTGTCGAATGGTTGTATGCGATATAACCTAATTATCGAATCAAGGATTGATTCGATAAGCCGAAATATTGGATATTAGTCGGTTATATGCGATATGACCGGATCGTTAAATCAAGTATTGATTTAATGATTTAATGCATAATTATATATTTGATATATTACTTTGCATTAACTAGTATTGGTTCACTTTAAAATGGATTTTCTCACTTGATGTACACATTGTATATGTGATATATTTTTGTGCACTTGATTGTATCATGTTTGATGATACATGTTTGTTTGTGTGTATGTTTAGTTTAAACCTTGGTTAAGTAAATGGTTAGGGTTTCATTCATTTATTTATTCATTTATTTATTTTAGAAAAGAAAAAAAGAGAATGGTGGCTTGTTTTGTTTGCTTGTTGAAGCTTCTTGATGCTTTGAACAAGTCCACCATTCTTGTCTCTTCTCTAACCCTAACCACTCATCTAACCTTAGTTAAATCTCTACACTAAACCATAGTTGAAGACATGATAAGTATTCATTTTTATTTTCTTTTTGAATAACTTATTATATATCTTCTTCTTCTTCATCTTCTTCTTCCATGAAGAAAAGCTTGCTACATCAATGGCAAGTGATGAAAACAAGTGAGAAATCCAATTCTAAAGTGAACCCACTTCCTATTTCTTCATCCTCTACCTCTTGCCAAGTAGTATAGGGTGTTTTCTTCACAAGTTTCATGACTTGGTGAAGTCGGAGTTTGATCTTGTGATGCCTCGACGTAGATCATCTTCGGCATCGAAGCCGACGATCAAGCCCGCCCATTTCTTCGATGAAGCCGATGCTAGAGTTCGGGATCCAACTTGGACAGCGGAGGGACATCGTCGCGGAGCTTAGTAAGTGGTGGACCGGATCTACAAAGGTTGTAGTCACTTTCCTTTAGCATTTAATTCGTTTACATGCTTGCATCGCCTATATATCTAGTTAACGATCCGTATTAGGGTTTGTAGGCACTTGTAAAATTTGAATTAGCCATGTTTGATGCCTTGTAAGACTTCATTAGTGTGCCTAGGAACCCCACAGTTCTGACAGTGCGCCACGTGGCGCGCCAGGCGCTTTGCGCTAATCAAAGAGCGCATAGCGCTTCTGTCGGGTAGCGCACACGAAGATGACACGTGTCGCGCTTAGTGCTAAGCGCTAGTTTATTAGAGCATTGCGTTTTCAATTTATGAGCGCTTTGCGCTGATTTAATGGTGCACCAGTGAGTGACATGTACCGCGCTTGGCGCTGAGCGCCGGTTTATGAGCGCAGTGCGCTATCTCAGAAGCACAAAGCGCAAACTGTGTCTATGGTTGACACGTGACATGCTTTTGGCACCGAGCACCTGTCCAAGGAGCGCAAAAGCGCAGTTCATGAGTGCAAGGCACTTTTCAGTAGCGCAAAGCGCACTGGATCAAATTTATGATCAGAGAACAAGTTTATGTTCTTTTAAAGGAGGCCTTGCCTCAAGATTCAAGAACAAAAGTTCTTATTTATGAAAGGGCTCTGCCTCTGTAGATCAAGGATCTGTGAATGAAGTGAATACTTCTTTTTGTTTCTATGATGAGATCTTTTGATCTCATTTTATAAAAGACCTTGGTCTTTTGTAGATCTATGATATTTTACGAAGATAATTCTTCTTGTGGTGAGATGATTTCATCTCTGTGTTCAAGAATCATGTTCTTTACCTTGAAGAAATGATTTTCTTTTTGCTAAAAGCTTGCTTTTCTTTTTTTGAGTTTTCTCAAAATTTGCAGGGGGTTTCTCTATAACAGACTTGAAGTCTTGGGGCCTTTATATAGGGAAAATTAATTTGTTAAATCAGTTAAAGAGATCTTTCTCTAATTGATTTGGAGATGTTTCCCCACCATTGGATCTTTGATCCTAAGGCTTCTGTTTTACAGAAGGCAATTTTCTTGTTTTTAACAAGATTGGAAAAATCTTTCCATAACAGAATTTTAATTCTGATTAATGATTTATCATTATTAGATCTTTTGATCTAACGGTGGGGAATTTTTTTAATTCCAGCGCTGGCGCACCCGTGCTTTGCACGTGGTGCGCTGCTCAGAGCTCAGCGCACTTTGCGCTAGTGTAACCTGCGCTAGCGCGCCCGTGTTTGATACATGGCGCGCAGTGCGCCTAACGCTAGCGCACTCATGGTGCACTGCCTAGGACGCAGCCCACCTGGCGCTAGCGCACCCGTCTTTGACATGTGGCGTGTAATGCGCCTAGCGCTGGATCTGAAGCGTTACTTCAACTTTTAAATTTTGAATTTTAAAACAGAGCTTTGCTCTAATTGGGGGAAACAAATGCCCCCCATTGTTGCGCTCACGTGAGTGCAGTGGTGGCAGCATCTGAGCCCTTGGATCAACTCAGAAGTTGAAGAGGCGGTCCAATGCCTATAAATAGGACCTTTGGTCCCTTAAATGATTATCATCTTCTTTCTTTGAGAATTTCCGTTCAGAGCACAGCTCTTCTGTTTAAGAACTTCTCAAGAGTGAAAACTCTTTCCAAACTTAAGTAAAGTTTTAAAAATTTTAATAAATTTTAATAAATTAGGGTTTTACCCATTAACAGAGCCTTACTCTTTATAGATCTTTGATCTACAGAAAACCCATTTAGGGTTTCATTAGCAGAGCTTTGCTCTTATGAACCCATAGATCTAAAGAGATCTTTTAGGGTTTCTTAGCCCATAAGTAGAGCCTTGCTCTTTTGAATCATGTGTAGATTTCTTAATCTTTGATGAAGAACTCTTAAGAGTTTTTTCATGGATCTTGAAGATCCTGCAATTTTTTTTTAAATTCATAAAAAATTAATTTTAGTTAATTCTTTTCTGATGGAATTTTCCATCATCATCACAGAGCCAGGCTCTTGACATTCTCGGGGAATCTCCTTAAATTCCTTTCACAATTGACTTTGACATGTGTCATTCCTGTTTGTAAAGCATTGCTCTCGAGGAGTCTAACTCTTTGACCCGAAGGGTCGCTTATTAAATGAGATTCTCTTTTTAGGATTTCTTACAAATTCGAATTTATTAGGTGTCATAATTAGAATTTTTCTTCTCCATGGGGATATCAAGGGTCGTTTAAATCTCGCATCTGTTTTTTCCTCATTATTAATCTTTTAATGATGTTTCTTTTCAGGTACTATGGCTGTTCATTTATACAGTCTGAACGAGATCATTACTTACGAGGATATCCGCGTACAGGGCCGTTTCCAAAACCAAGAGTTTACAGATGCCCAATGTGCGGAGATTATGAGTCGTCTGTATGCACGCGTCGGTTGGCTGTTTCCTCGCCGTTCCGCTCTCTTGAAAATCGTAGTGGGAGCAATTTGGAGAGCACTTTCAGGGTTTCACGAGGCCATGCCGCTTAATGCGCTGGATGATGCCGAAGACAAGGTGCATTCAGTGTACCTGTCGGGGTTGATCTCGAAGAAGCGGCGAGATAACCTCATTGATATTCTGCATCAAACTTTTCAACAGACGACAATAATCGCTTCTTATCAAAGGGAGAGGAACATTGCCGAGGATCTCGACACCCGTGAGCGCGAGAGAATGCACACGAGAATGATCACAAAGGCCAGAAAGATTCTAGACGGCCTTAGTTTCGAATTCCTCAATCCATGCCCTGGATCTGAGGTTTTACCATTGTAATCATTTTGATGATGTTTTCGTTTACTGCTTTCATGATTGTAAGAACTTTTCGAAGTATGAATGGCAAATTCCTCATTTCAGCGTGTTTCATTTTATGTACTAAATCTTTTTCACATGCATGAACGGGTATGCTTCAAACGCTTAATCAAATGCGAATCAAATGTTCTCCTTGTCGCTTTCTTCTCTTTTCTGTGTTGTTAGTGTGTCACCTTAGCAAGCATAGCCGACAGATGATAGAGTGAGCATGTTGTCTTGGCTTTTTCAAGGGGTAGTGATGGCTTAGGAAGCAGGTTCAGATCTGCTACCTAAGACTTTTCAATTTTATAAGCCGTGAGGGTCTCATGAAGACTTTTCTTCCTACGAGTCGTGAGGATTTCGTAAGTGTAATTTCTCCTTAGGAATCGTGAGGATTCCCAAGTGTGTTTTCCCTTATAAGTCGTAAGGATCTTATAAGAGAGTTTTCTCCCTCACGGATCGAGAGAATCCGTAAGTGTTTAGTGGGATTGACATGTAAGTGACGTATTTCCGAAACGGGGTCATATGGATGAAGTATTTCTGAGATGGGGTCACGTGGATGACGTATTTCCGAACGTGGTCATGTGGATGACGTATTTCCGAGCGGGGTCATGTGGATGATGTATTTCTGAACGGGGTCATGTGGATTACATATTTCCGAACGGGGTCATGTTGCTGACGTATTTCCGAGCGGGGTCATGTTGCTGACGTATTTCCGAGTGGGTCATGTTGCTGATGTATTTCCGAACGGGGTCATGTTGATGACGTATTTCCGAACGGGGTCATGTTGATGACGTATTTCCGAGTGGGGTCATGTCGGTGACGTATTTCCGAGCGGGGTCATGTCGGTGACGTATTTGTATTTCCGAGTGGGGTCATGTTGATGACGTATTTCCGAACGGGGTCATGTGGATGATGTATTTCCGAACGGGGTCATGTTGATGACGTATTTCCGAGCGGGGTCATGTGGATGACGTATTTCCAAACGGGGTCATGTGGATGACGTATTTCCGAACGGGGTCATGTTGATGACGTATTTCCGAGTGGGGTCATGTTGATGACGTATTTCCGAACGGGGTCATGTTGATGATGTATTTCCGAACGGGGTCATGTGGATGACGTATTTCCGAGCGGGGTCATGTTGATGACGTATTTCCGAACGGGGTCATGCGGATGATGTATTTCTGAGCGGGGTCATTGTGATGACGTATTTCCGAGCGGGGTCATGCTGATGACGTATTTCCGAGCGGGGTCATGTGGATGACGTATTTCTGAGCGGGGTCATGTGGATGACGTATTTCCGAGCGGGGTCATGTTGATGACGTATTTCCGAACGGGGTCATGTGGATAACGTCGCGTCTGTTGTAATGAGATGAATATCAGAATGGTCTCCAGGTTGTCTGTGAACCGTTGAGATTTGGCTTCTTCTTCTGATGGAGCCTGAGGAGGGAAGGCGTGATTCCTTCTTTGTTTGCACCCCTGGATTGTATACAGGGATTGATGTGATATCACCTGTAGGGCATAAATTTTATTTTGTTTTATTTCTTTCCGCGATGCTCTATCATTTCAGCTTTTATATCGCGAAGGTCGCGATTGCCCAATCATTTCAGCTATTTTTCGCGGTGTCCAATCATTTGGGCTATTTATTTTATTTTTACTCGCTGCTTTTTATTGCGAGTTGCCCAATCATTTCGGCTATTTTGCATGCATACATTTTTACTTGATGATTTTGTTGCAAGTTGCCCCATCATTTCGGCTATTTCGTATGCATGTGCGGCTCGTTAGTTTCTCGCTGCAAGCCTGGAATTAGACACCGATTTCGGCATCAGCACAGCTACAACTGGAATATTGCCAGGAGCGAATCATCATTTGCCTCTGTCATTGTCGAACAAAGGTGGCTTAGCGAACAGGGTTAGGATCTTGTCGACTAAGGCTTTTGACTTCATGAGCCGTAAGGGTCTCATAAAGATTTTTCTCCCTGCGAGTCGTGAGGATCTCGTAGGTGCGTTTTCTCCTTAGGAATCGTGAGGACTCCTAAGTGCATAGTCTCTTATAAGTCGTAAGGATCTTACAAGAGTATTTTTCTCCTCGTAAGTCGAGAGGGCTTACAAAAGGGGAAATGTTTATTCGCGCCCGTGGATTGTATACAAGGGTCAATACTGAACCGCTTGTAGGGCAATGTTAGAGGTTGTGGTGGTTGCTTAAGAATAGGTTCAGATCCCTGTAGCTTAAGACTTTCAAATCTTATGAGCCGTGAGGGTCCCATAAGAGGGTTCTCCTTACGAGTCGTGAGGATCTCGCAAGTGTAATTTCTCTTTAGGAATCATGGAGATCCCTAAGTGTGTTGCTCCCTTGTGAGTCGTAAGGATCTCACGCAGGCGGTTTCTCCTCACAAGGTCGAGAGGACCTTGCAAGTGTCCTTTAACGGGATTGCGCCCTTTCGGGTTTTCACAAAACTCGCCGGCAGCCCTGCTATTTTTACTCACGGAGACCTTTCGGGTTTTCATCCGTGCCCATTTTGCTTATGGACATACCTTTTTTTTATCAGCTCTGGGATGCTTCAATCCACCGTAGTTTATCGACGTTTCGATCAACAGCCAGTTTTAGGACATAGTGGTCCATTGTTAGTTTAAGGACGTTTCGGTCCAACGCCAGTTTTAGGACATAGTGGTCCATTGTTAGTTTTAGGACATTTCGGTCCGTCATTAGTTTAAGAACGTTTAGGTCCATTGTTAGTTTATGGATGTTTCGGTCCGTTGTTAGTTTAAGGACGTTTCGGTCCGTTAGTCGGCTACTACTTATAGAGTTTGGGCTTAGGAAGATAGCGAGCAGACATAGTCATCGTCATCTATTATTGACCTAGGCCGTGACTCGTCAGGCGTAGTACTTTTTCAGGAAGCGACCATTTATTGGCCTGAAGGGCCTTTCGCCATGCATGTCCATGAGTAGGTAGGCCCCACCCTGGTAGACCTTGTCTATGATATACGGGCCTTCATAGTTCGACTCGAATTTCCCCCATTTGGCACGATTGGGGATCATAGGTCTTTTGACCACTAGCATGAGTTCGTCTTGGCGAAATGTTCTCAGCCAAGTCAATCTCTCGTATGAGCGCGTCATCTTTGCTTTGTAAGCCTCCAGATTTTGTTGCGCTATGAGCCGGGTTTCATCAAGGGCATCGAGCTCCTCAAGCCGAAGGTGAGCATTCTCTTCGTCTGTTAGCTCGTAATGAACTGCCACTCGTATAGAGGGTAGCTCTATCTCGAGGGGGAGTACCGCCTCTGTACCGAATACCAATGCATACGGCGTTGTGTTAGTGGCCGTTTTGAACGTAGTTCGATACGCCTAGAGAGCTTCATGGAGTCTCTCATGCCAGTCTTTCTTATTTTGAGACACCGTCTTTTTCACGATCTTCGTTAAGGTCTTGTTGAAAGCCTCAGCTAGACCGTTAGCTGGGGGATTATAGACTGATGAGTATCTCCAGTCTATGTTATGCTGTTGTGCGAAGCGGCTGATCTTGTGGCTTCTGTAGGCTGGCCCTTATCGGAAATGATCCGTCGTGGAGTTCCAAACCGATAAATAACGTGCGTCTTGATGAAATGGAGTATATTTTCCGTCTTCACTTCCCTCAGTAGTACTGCTTCTGCCCATTTGGAGAAGTAATCAGTTGTTACCAAGATGAATTGATGTCCTCTGGACGATGCTGGTTTGATGGGGCCGATTATGTCAGTCCCCCACATTTCGAACGACCAGCTAGTCACTGTTGGATGTAGTGGATTTGGATGTTGATGGATGAAGTCTCCGTAAATCTGGCACGAGTAGCACTGCTTCGCATATTCGAGGCAGTTCTGAATCATCATGGGCTAATAGTAGCCCATCCTTCTAATCTTCAGCTTCATCTTCGGCCCGACTTGGTGAGAACCGCAGAGTCCGTCGTGAGTTTCTTGGACGACTCTTTTTGCTTCTTCAGGTCCCTGGAATCTTAACCACAGAGAATCAAATGACCTCTTGTACAGAGTATCATTGACGAAGGCGAAAGATAGGGCTCGCTTCATGAGCTGATGTTTTGAGGACGCATCTTCAGGTGTTCGATGGGATTTGAAGTAATCTATAAAGACTTCCCTCCAATCCATAACCTTTTCTTGGTCTTTTACTTGTAGAGCCATTTGCTCGGTCGCTCCCTTTTCTTCGGACGACTCCGGAGATTTTTCTTCCGGTGTAAGAACTTGACGGCTTTGCACAACGATCCTTACGTCATCGAGGTTCTCGTCAGCCAGTTCCTTAGCGAGCTTGGCCAATGCATCCGCTTTGCTATTTTCCGCACGCGGTATACTTTCCAAGGTGTAGGAAGGGATTTGAGTTAGTAGTTGCTGTACTCTCTCGCCGTACTTCACCAACTTTGGCTTTCACGTTTGGTAGTCACCGTTTATTTGACTAGCGACCAGCTGGGAGTCTCCGTATATGATGAGGTTTTCAATTCCCATGTCGACAGCGATCTCAAGACCTGCTATCAAAGCTTCATACTCGGCTTCGTTGTTCGTCTTCGGCTCTGTTAAGGAGAAGGCAAAACGCATTATCCCTCCTTGTGGAGTTACAAAGATGAGGCCTACCCCTGATTTGATTATGGGCGTGCTTTGTTTGCGCCTCTTCATGGAAGACGCTCCATCAAAATAATGTTCCCACCGGGTATCACCCCCGTCGATCGTTTCAAATGCATGTTCGTCTGGCAGTCGCAATTCAAAGGAGAATCAGCAGGTATTGGATGCTCGGCGAGGAAGTCGGCGATGGCCTGGCTTTTCACTGCCTTGAGCGAATGGTAAGTTATCGAGAACTCCATCAAGAGCAAAGCCCACTTAGCGAGTCGTCTTGTTAATATGGCCTTCGACATCAAATATTTGAGAGGATCCACCTTCGATATGAGATGGACCTCATGTGCCAACGCATAGTGTCTTAGCTTCGTTATTGCGAAGATCAACGCCAGGCAGTGTTTTTTGATGGGGGAGTAATTGCTTTCTGCCCCCAGGAGAACTCGACTCAGATAATAAAGGGCTCTCTCTTTCCCTTGGTCGTTCTTTTGTGCTCATAATACGCATAAAGATCCTTCGAGGGCTATTGTATAAAGAATGAGAGGCTTTCCCTTGACCGGAGCGGCCAGTACTGGCGGATACTGCAGGTACTGCTTGATTTCGTCCAGCGCGCTTTAGCATTTGCGATCCCAGACGAAAGGGGTTCCCTTCTTCATCAGGTGACTGTAAGGACGGCACTTGCCTGAGAGGTTGGCTATAAATCGCCGGATATACGCGAGCTTCCCTTGGAGAGACCGCAATTGCTTAAGAGTCCTTGGCGTGGGAATCTCCATAATCGCCTTGATCTTTGACGGATCTATCTCGATGCCTCGGTGTCGGACGATGAATCCTAGGAACTTGCCCGAGGAGACTCCGAATGTGCATTTGAGAGGGTTCATCTTCAAGTTGTATTGCCGAAGGCGCTGAAACACGATCTTCAGAAGCTCTAAATGTTCCTCATATGATTTGCTTTTAACTACGAGGTCGTCGATATAGCATTCGACGATTTCATGTATGAGGTCATCGAAGATCTTCGTCATGGCCCTCTGATAAGTGGCACTGGCGTTCTTTAGACCGAAGGGCACCACTTTGTAGCAGAATATGCCCAAAGGAGTCCGGAAAGCGGTATGCTTCTGGTCCTCGGGATGCATCTTTATCTGATTGTATCCTGACGAGCCGTCCATGAAGGAAAAAACTTTTTGAGTAGACGTATTGTCTATAATCAGCTCGGTGACCGGTACTGGGAAGTCATCTTTCGGGCAGGCTTTATTGAGATCCCGAAAGTCCACACATATGCGCACCGTCCTATTTTTCTTCATCACTGGGACAATGTTAGCGATCCAGTCAGGATATTGAACCTCTTTGATGAAGCCGGAGTCGATTAGCTTTTTGACCTCGGCGTTGATGCTCATCTCAAGCTCGATCCGCATTCTTCTCGGTGCTTGTTTGATTGGCTTGACGTCCGGGGATATCGTCAATTTTTGCACAGCAATCTCTGGATCTAATCCTGGCATCTCGGAATAGTTCCATGCGAAGCAATCTTTATGCTGCATGAGCACGTCCTTTAGCGTAGCCACCCTTTCTTCAAACAATAGCTCACTGACGAATGTTGGCCGCGGGTCACTTGCCGTCCCCAAATCAATTTTCTTAAGGTTATCTGCAGTAGTATGTATTCCATCCTCCAGCTCTTTTGGTGCCGGTGGAAATTCTGAGATTACCTCGTCATCATCATTTTCGAAGCACCAGGGGAGTTCGTCCATATTCTTGGGCTCTTCTTCTGACAGCGTTATCACGTGACAGGTACGAGCTCGCTTCCAAGACCGATGTAGATCTGGTTCTACCCTCATAGATTTGGGTTCATGCTTCTGCGGCGGGGTTACCCTCCAGCTGCTGGATAGAGCGAACCTGCCTTGCTGATACCGGTCTTCTACCCAGTCTTTAAATGTGAAGCAGTCTTCGAGAGGATATCCTATTGCCCTGTGATAGGAGCAATAGTCCGGGTGGGAAACTTCTCCTGCTTGCTCGGGGTGCTTGGACTTCGGGAGTGTCATCATCTGGTGTTTCATGACAAGATCGAATATCTTTCTTGTCTTGTCTTGAGCAAAAGAGTATGCTCGAATCATCTTCTTTATAAGAGACGAATCCGGACTGCTCGATTCCTGATCGCGTGGCTTCTTGGACCCGCTTTGTTACTGTCGAATGCCTTTCCCGTTCTTTGGTTTGTTTCTGCCTCTGCGTCGGGCCTTTTGTACAACGGGTTGACAAGGAGGAGCATCTTCATTTTTCGCAGTCTGTTGAAGGAAGCGTTACGTCCTGGCTTTCTCGTAGATGGTCATTTCGCGATTATGGTCGTCTCGAACCTTTTGACTTGCTTCCCTTATAAGCTTATCCATTTGTTCTTCGAACGACGGACTGAGCATTTTCACGGCGGGAGCTCATTCTGGTTTAGGGTTAGCATCTTCCCACAGAGCGTCTCCTTCTTCATCAAAGTCATGTATAACGCAGCAGTCGCGGAATAGCTCCCATTTCTTGGATTGAACATACACAAGTCCGGTCGTTTCCATTCTTCCGTTGGGCAACTTTCGTTGAGTTCCGGGAACGTTCTAGATCCTGTTATAGAACCGTGTTTGTCGCGCAGTTTGCTTAAGGGGTACACCTTGGCGCCTCAAGAGTCTCTTTAGTCCGTTTGTGTAATATCTGGGTAAACGGATGGGCTGGAGCCTGTTAAGTGTAGAATCCGCGCCGTGCCAGATTTCTTTCTCCATTTTAGTTTCCCCGGATCGGAAGAATAGGATCGCCTTTTCACCTTCTCGCCTGGGAGGGACATAGAACGTCTGCAACTCTTCCAAATTGTAGGTATCAAGTGCGTCTAGTTCTTTATGATGCTTGGGCGGAACCATGGCAACTTGCAAATTTTGAACTTCATCAGCGAAGGTTTGTATTGATGGCCGAGCAGAAAATACGGCATTGACCTCATCTTCCGAGTCGCTGCCAAAGATCAACATAGGAGTGGACGGTCCCGGTTTGTTGCACTAGGGCGGACCTGAATAAACTATTTCTTCTTCCTCCTCGGTGTCACTTCCGAAGACCGGAATAGTGGTGATAGCTTTGTTCTTATCCTCTGATTTGCGACATCTTTCTGTGTCTTCGAAATTTGGCAGGAAGTATTTGGCATCCTCATATTTGCGGACTTTGTTCACAGAGAATGGGTTTAGTTCCCCCGTCACAGTGTACTCGAGACCATCTTTGAAGTACTTCATACACTGATGTTGTGTAGAAGGGATAATGTTGTACTCGTGTAACCTAGGCCGGCCGAGCAAAGCGTTATAGCAGGTCTTAGCATCAATGACGTGAAACTTGATGTCCGTGACGAGCAGCCTAAAGCGTAGCGTCAGTATCACAGATCCGAGCGTCCGTGATGACTGGGAGTCAAACCCGGAGATGGTGATCTTGTCCCGAGCGAGGTGTTGAACACTCATGCAGATTTCCTTTAACACCTTCACGTTAAGGAGGTTGACGGAAGACCCATTGTCGACCAGGATTTTACCTATCTTGATGTCATGACAGTACCCGGAGACATATAGGGGACGGTTGTGTTCACATGTCCCAAGTAGGAGATCTTCATCGCCGAAGGTGATATCGGCTGTGTGTACTTCTTCCAGCTCGTCCTTCATCTTTTCTTCAGCGAGGAAAGTTTGGAACTGCTCGGGCTCTTGCGGTGCCTTGATTAAAGAATCTCTCGCCTCTTTGGATAGCAGAAGGGCGTCGAGAATACTGAGCTGTGAGGGTATTTTCCTCAAGTGTGCGAGGATGTTGTAGTCCACCTTGTTTTTCTTTGGCGGGTCCTTGGCTGTTAGCTCTTTGACGGCTTGGTCATCGAGGATAATATCCTCAGGGACTTTTTCTTTTCCTTTATCTTTTCTATTTGACCCACTGTTCGAGGGTCCAAGATTCTTTTCGGGCAGAGTACGATTGCGTAGCTGAATATTTTCACAGGTCCTCGGTTCCTCCACTTTTCCCAAGGTGGACTCTTTAAAGAGAGGGCCAAGAGGCATTTCTTCGTTAGAGTCGCTTTCGAATGTGAGAACTTGCGATCCCCCGGCGTTGACCATGCGACAGTTGCCGGTAGTTCTTTTATGCTCCTTGGTCATATTTCTTTGCTCCCGACGAGTTTTTCGTTTCATCCGCTTGAAATGCTGCCGGTGAGCAATATATCCCTGCCACCATCTTTTAAAAGCGTTGCACTCTTCGGTGGGGTGCGCGATCTTTCGATGATATAAGCAGTAGCAGGGATGTGTTTCTGCTTCACCAAGAATATTTCCTTCGGAGGGTGGCAGCTTCATTCCCATTGATATGGCTTTAGCGAACCTCTTCCTCGTCTTGAACCTGTTTTCATTTGCGACGGATGTACTTTGATCTGGCGGGAGTGTTTCAGCCCTTTCGTCCAGTCGCCGGCATTTGGCTTTTTCAAATATGGCCATTTCACGCTCTCGAGCAGCTTTGCTTTTAAGAAGAGCTTCATTCAGGAATGCATTAATGATTTCGTCTGATAGCTCTAGAAGTTCCAGCTTAGGACCTGCCCCCAGTTTCTTTGTGCAAGGAGCCTCTTCATCGTCTATCGACGAGTGAGAGATCACATGGCAACTTGCCACATAATCCTCAGATTCATCCGACGAGTCTTCTCCATTATCGTCATCTCCGTCCTCAAGGACGTGGCTGAGGAACTCTTGAAGTGTGACCGGAGTCCGCGTCTTCTGGTTATACTCCTCCAGTGCGTCAATCTGCTTTTGCAGGTCCATGCGCTTGTCGCGAGGTTTCACGGGCTTCTTGGATTTCTTCTTCTTTTTCGAAGATTTCGACGGCTGGGTGTGTGAGCTTTGGCTATCACCACTGATTTTTGGAGTTGGACGCGGTTTCAGCATCCCCTCGATAATCTCAGGTTCCAGTGGATTTTTCAACCTGATAGCCAGGCACATTTGGAGATCCTTCAGCATTCTTTTCGTCTTAGCCGAAAGAGCGACCTCCCATAGAGCTTCTTCTATGAAAGAGCATGATGCCCCCGGTGTATCCGTTTTCTTGGGAGTGTGTGGCCGAGGAGGGTTCACCTTCCAATTCTCAGATAATACAAATTTGCCCTGCTGGTATTGATCTTCTATCCAGCTTTTGAAGATGTAACAATCCTCGATCGGATGGCCCAACATTCGGTGATAAGGGCAGTAGTTAGGACCGCTAATGTCGCCTGGTTGTGCTGGACGTCTTGGCTCTGGCAGGTTAATGAGCCTGTTGCGGAGTGCAAGCTCGAATAACCTCTTCGTCTTGTCTCGACGGAACGAGTAAGGGCGAATCATTTTATCTTCGAGAGATCTAGTTCTATAATTTTGGCGATCAACCGGTCTTGGGCCGCCAGGCTGCTGTTGAGCATTGGCGACGACAATCGCTTTCCCCTTTCCCTTTTCATTTCGAGAGTCCGGCTTTGGAGGAGACGGTCTATGACCCATTTGGTCCATTTGGGCCAGTTTTTTGATCAAAGCCTGGAAAGTAGTCGGCTTGAAGAACATCATGAAATGGGAGATAGTTGCATGAGGGTCTAAAGTGCCCACGAACATACCCACCTCCGGTGCTTCTTCGATGCGCTGTTCGCACTTCGACCATAAATTCCGCCATCGTATGGCGTATTTGACCCACGTCTCGCCTGGCTTCACCATGGCATTGATCAATGTCGTTATCGAGGTGCGTTCACTAGCACTCGCGAATCGCTGGGTGAATAATAGCTCCATTTTCGCAAAAGTCTTGACAGAGTCATTTGAAAGTTCGGAGTACCATTCGAAGGCCGTCTTCGATAAGCTGCCGACGAATTGACGGAGCAAAAGCTTATCATCGCCCCCGGTGTTGCCGCAAAGAGCTCTGAACTGGGCGACGTGCTGGTGAGGATTTCCTGTCCCCTTGCACACATGGAATTTGGGGATCGTGTATCCCGGCGGGTATTTTATTTGGTCGTACCAGCTTGGATACAGTCGCCCAGTTTTAACGACTTAGCCGGCCGCTTCATTCGCCTGGTTAGCTCGTATTTGCTGAGCTATATAGTCATCCAGAGCGGCCTTAGAAACGGTTTCCTCCTTGGCTGCTGAAAGAGCCGGAGGAGGGTTAGATGTCTCCCCTCTGTCGTCTTCAATAATGATCGGAGGGTCTTCAGCTGGAGAATCCGGCTGTAACATCATCCCTACCATATCCTAGAAGAGAAGCGCCGTTCGTTTTATGTTGGCAGCTTGTTCTGCCGCTTCTCTGTCCTTCTTTTTGAGGACTCTGCATAGGAAGTCAGCATCGGTTTCTTGTTCGTGATGCTGCTCTGATGATGCCTTCGGGCTTTCTTTTGGCTCGGTGAGTGCGGCCATTGCGGTCAGCATCTCCTGAAGCTTCTGCTGTTGTTGTTCCTGAGCCCTTGTTATCGATCGGGTGAGCGGTCGGTGGCCCGTCGAAGTGCGGCTTTTCTCTTTTCCGGAAGCCATGTAAACAGTATGCACCGTTATGCCCACAGACTTGGGGCGTTTGTGCTCGGCGTTTTTGTGGTCCGCCACGTTCACAGGGGATTTCTCTGGCCTCCTTCTCTTTTGAGTGGTTGACATTGAGGGGGCCGTTGCGGCGGGCACCCAGGTGGTTGTCGTCCTTTGTGGCTTGCCAGGACGGTTCTCCTCCTACTGAACCCTCAGCTTCTTCTGTCGGCGAGGATAGTCCTGATCGATCACCGACTCCTGGACCCTTCGCCAGACTTTGTAGATTTTGGAGGATAGCCGCTGAGGGGGCTGCTCCGGCTTTGCCTTCGGTACATTCTCCACGGGTGGAGGGGATCTTTTCAGTTCGGCGGTAGGAGAGTTCCTGCGCACCTTGTTTAGCAATTTAAAGCTGTTCCCGGTTGGAACAGCAGCATTGACTTCCACCATTGGGGCTGGTGGAGTTAGCGCAGAGGGGGAGTTGCCCCCAGCCTTCCTCACTCGGCGCCAGTGGCGACGTCGAGCGTGTCGAGCCGATGGTGTTGGTTCGGTGATGGGGATGGCTTTGTCTTGCCCCCTGTTCAGGTGAGGCGTTGCTGGTACTAGCCTCTTGAAGACCGAGGTCCGTCTAGCAGCAGTGTTTAGCCTGTCAAATATAGACTTTTGAGCAGGAGTGGGAGCCGGAACAGTCAGTCTTGCAAAGACCGACCCTTTGGCAGGAGAAGCCGCCTTGACGACTTCAGGAGCAGGGATGGCTATCCTCTTCGGAACAACCTTTTCTGGAACTGCAGACTTCATCATAGGCCCACATGAACTTTGACCCAATCTGGCGAAGACTGAGGCGCTAGAGCTGGACGACCCGTTGAGAGGGGCCGTGGTAGTAACAAGCCGATCAAAGACCGACTTCTTAGGAGCTTCTGGTGTTGGTACAGGGGTGCTGAAGTTCATCGGTGGGAGCATAGTCCTAAAGAACAATCCGGTGGTGGCCTGAGTCACCTGGTCTACCGGCATCGTGAACAATGAGGCCGCTTGGGGCCCGTAGGCTATGCCTCCAGATAAGGCGGAGCGCGAGTTGCAATTGCAGTTGGAACACTTCTCGCAAGTGAATGCCATTGATGTAACACCTTAGAATGTGTTTTGTAGCTAATTATATTTTAATTTATGGTTTTTAATAAAAAGTTTACCAATTTGGTTTTTAATTATTTTATCCTATTTAATAAATATTTTATTATATTTTTCCTAGGCTTGCACACACTTGTGCATGATAACTAGGTTGTTAAGTGTGGTTTAACCATTTCTTAATCTAGTTTAATATTGTATTAGGTGTTTTGGGTTTAATAGTGTTTGGTTGTTTTAAAATGAATTTGAAAAAAGTTTTTAAATTGACTTTCTTTATGTTGACCTTGAGAGAGAGAGAGTGTGCATTATGGGGCATGATGGCCTTTGCCATGCCTCATTTAATGATGAGAGAGAAGGAGAGAGGGAGGGGTTCTAGCCTTACTCTCATTTTCTCACTCTCATATCACTCATCTCTCACTCTCTCACACACACACCCACACATCAGCAGCAGCAGCTAAGACAACAGCAACAACTGAAACAGCAACAACAACAGCAGCAGCAGCAGCCTCATTAGCAACAACAACAACAATAGCAAGAGCAGCAGCAGCAGGAGCTTTAGAAGCAACAGAGAGCATCACAAGAAGTTAGCATCAGCACCAGAAGCAGCTTCAACATCAACAACATCAGCATCAGCATAGCAACATCAGCAGCATCAGCTTCAGCACTGGCAGCAACAGCAGCAGCCACATGCAGCCTCTGCATCACCAGCAGCCGTAGCAACTTAATTCCTCACCTTCACCTGCTTCTTAGGGTTCATTAGGGTATATTTCTGAACCCCATTTCATGTTTGCTTAAGTTGTGTGTGGTTCTGTGTCGATTAGTGTTAAATAGCTAATTTAGTGCTAGATTTTGGTGATTTGTGAGATGTGGTGGTAAATTGATGATTGTGTTAGATAACCCTACCTATTTTAGTGTTATTAGGGTCACTCCAACTGAGAATTCCCCAGATTTCACTAAAATACCATAAGGTTTCTAAATTGTGTAAATTGGTGTTTTTAAGCGATATTTGTGACATCTGTGATCTGCTTTTGACCCGGGATCTTCAGGTTAAAATTGAGAAGACTGGAGCATGTACACTAGGTTTAGAACACACCACCAAAGCACGAGCCACCCATTCCTAATTCTGGCCGCAGATTTATTGTGTTTGGCCACAAATTGCGGCCAAGTTGGGGTCTGGGGTGCTGAGGTCTTGGTTAGGGTTCTCTGCTGTGTTTTCTAGTGTTTTGGCATGTCTAGTTTTGTAATATTTTATCTGTAGGAAAATCTGGGATCATATATCGTTTTTGGTGTTCGTTGTGTTTGCGCGATACGCGCGATATGTGAGAGGATTCTGTGATCCAGCGTATCGCGGCGTGTCGCGATGGTTTTAGACGCGTACACACACGATTTAGCGTATCGTGCACACGCGCGTTTGGTTCGCGACGCGGGTTTCTCGTTTTGGTTCGATATCGCGTTTTGCGAGATATTTGGCTTATATATGATTTTCATGTCTTATTTGCAGGTCAGCAGGCAGGGACTACGGACACTGCTACAGGGGGAGCACATGGTAGGATTCACCTAGCGTGGAGTGTAGGTGAGTAGATTTAACATCTACAGGGGAATTGCCCGCATGGCGTTATGCGTCTGGGCTAGGATTCAATATTTGTCGCATATTCTACGTCATTGTTAGAATTGCGCCTTTAGTTTATTTCCTTGATATAGCTGTACTGTGACTAGCAGCCGTAGGACACTGCACATATTATTGACGGTTCATGTTGCACGAGCACGGATTGTATGCTACACACACCGTCAATAATTGCCATGTCACACACAACCCCTTATAGATACTTTATTGCTTATCAGACTTGACATCTAGTTTATCGGTATACCTATAGTGTATCTTACCATTAGTTATAGGTACATCTACACCTTGCGATACAGCTACATGTATACCATGCACATATTTTACTTATATGTAGATACCTATACTTAGCTGTACCTTATTGATTTCGCATACATCTGGTTTCAGCTAAATACTTTCATTTACATGCTTGCATTCAGATATATCGTATATATTTATTCCTGGATTTGCGCATTTATTTATTTGGATTTTTACATGGTGTTTTCGGGATTTGGGAACCGCGGGTGTTCATGAAATTATGCATACATCGAAAAACCCGGTTTCCTTGATATGATATTTGCGCGTCCACCATGAGTTTTATCGGTGCTGATTATATACTCCATACGAGGTATGGTTGCCGTATGAGGGTACATGGTGGGGCCCGGTATGGTTCCCCTCGGCAAGAAGATCGATGGATTTTGCCGATTGAGCCTGGAGGTGGGCGAGTACCTACTGGTGACAGTATCCATGACTCGGCGGGGGATCACGGAGACACCGCTGGGAGTCATGTACGTATGCATACGTCGAAAGGCAGGAGTCAGAGCTAGGCACTCATGCTTTCGGGATAGCGTATGATACGTGATCGGGATTTCTGTGTCGATGTTTGGCACACTGTTTTCATGATATTTCTTTTAATACCTTTGTATATATAACAGGGGATTTAGCCGTTGTTATATATACCCTTACACCAATATTAGTGGAATGGGACGCTAATATATGTGTATTGCCCCTATCATATTTATTTCTGTATATATACCTTTAGGATGTTAGAGACTTACTTGAGATTCGACTTGGGATATAGGTGATTCATTGACATTGGATATTGGATATGGAAGAGATTATTGAATTGTACATTCGAGATATAGGAGAGCTACTCGATATTGTACATTGAGGTGATGTGAGACTTATATGATGTGAGAGCCCAGTTTGGGGGCTAGATTGAGGATTTGGGATTTGAGTGTCTTGATGGATTGTGATCCTACCACGATGTCAGGTTTCCGTGGAAATGACATATTCCACCCCATACCTCACACTTATCTATTCTTTGCACAGATTCATATATTGGTAGTACCTGTTAGTGTACCCTTATGATAGTTGCATATTTGCTTTCTCATATCCCTATTGCATAGTTATTGCATACTATTATCAGGTCATCATTGCTTCATATATTGATTGTACCTGTTAGTATACTTTCCTTTATTCAGCATTTGCATGACATGTTATTACTGTAATCGCATATCTTAGATTCATGCTGTACGTACATTCCTGCGATTACCTGCATATGTTATCTACTATTCACGAGTTGGCAACTCACCCCCGTTGTGCCACAGGTGTTTCAGGTTTTTCCCCAGAGTAGTCGAGGCAGGCTATTCAGTTATTCAGTATCCATCTATCATCTTTTGCTACAGATATCGCATCAGCTCACAGTATACCATTTTGCTTAGGTGGGTTGGATGATTATTTGTATTTCATATTGTTCATTCGTTGTATTTTGTACTCTCCATCTACTATTGTATTGTTGACTTAGAGACTTGGTGAGGACGTTATTGTATATTATTTGTGGATTTGTTGTCTTTTATATACAGCTTTCTCTCTATTGTCTTTATTTCTTCGCTATGGCGTCGTATATTTATGATGTTATTGTTTTCCGTCTTGAGCTAGTTTTTACAAAAAGGGGCGTTGCCAAAATTTTAAAGAAAGAAAGTGGGACTTTTAAAGAATTTAGGTTGTGATTTCAAATGTTTCAAATACTATACTATCTTTTCCGTATTTTCTTGGTTTAGATTTCTGGGTTTTGGCTTTCTTTTACCGCGTTACATCTTTTGGCGTTCGTAGTATTAGGGCCGTCACGGGCCAATTTTGGGTCGTGACAATTGATGTTTCGCTTTCTGCGCCAAGCAAGAAACCAAATCTTAGTACAACACAGAAATGTGTGGTTGTCGGGACCCGTCACCTCTCTGAAGACGTTGAAGGATTACAACGACAGATATCAGAGGAGTAAAGAGATGTACCCTCGAACCGGATGTAGATTGATTGTAAATCTATAGCCTAGTTTGGGACTAAGATTTGTTGAATATTCATGAGCATATGGGCTCAGTTGAGTATAAGTTGAGGACTTACGGCCAATGTTAGGCTAAGTCCAATTAAAATGTTTAACATTTTATCGCTCTGGCTGTTGAGCCTTTATTTGGGCTTAGCCCTTTTAATAATGCTAAGCATTGGGTTCTAAGATCTTTTGTTTTGTATTGAATGCATAGCATTCATCAGAACAATGTGTGTTCTGACAGTGCACCACGTGGCGCGCCAGGCGCTTTGCGCCAATCAAAGAGCGCACAACGCTTCTGTCGGGTAGCGCACACGAAGATGACACGTATCGCGCTTAGTGCTAAGCGCTAGTTTATTAGCGCATTGCGCTTTCAATTTATGAGCGCTTTGCGCTGATTTAATGGTGCACCAGTGAGTGACACGTAGCACGCTTGGCGCTGAGTGCCGGTTCATGAGCACAGTGCGCTGTCTCAGAAGCGCAAAGCGCAAAGCGCAAACTGTGTCTATGGTTGACACGTGGCATGCTTTGGCGCCGAGCACCTGTCCAAGGAGTGCAAAAGCGCAGTTCATGAGTGCAAGGCACTTTTCAGTAGTGCAAAGCGCACTGGATCAAATTTATGGTCAGAGAACAAGTTTATGTTCTTTTAAAGGAGGCTTTGCCTCAAGATTCAAGAACAAAGTTCTTATTTATGAAAGGGCTCTGCCTCTGTAGATCAAGGATCTGTGAATGAAGTGAATACTTCTTTTTGTTTCTATGATGAGATCTTTTGATCTCTTTTTATAAAAGACCTTGGTCTTTTGTAGATCTATGATCTTTTACGAAGATAGTTCTTCTTGTGGTGAGATGATTTCATCTCTGTGTTCAAGAATCATGTTCTTTACCTTGAAGAAATGATCTTCATTTTGCTAAAAGCTTGCTTTTCTTTCTTTGAGTTTTCTCAAAGTTTGTAGGGGGTTTCTCTATATCAGACTTGAAGTCTTGGGGTCTTTATATAGGGCAAATTGATTTGTTAAATCAGTTAAAGAGATCTTTCTCTGATTGATTTGGGGATGTTTCCCCACCGTTGGATCTTTGATCTTAGGGCTTCTGTTTTACAGAAGGAAATCTTCTTGTTTTTAACAAGATTGGAAAAATCTTTCCATAACAGAATTTTAATTCTGATTAATGATTTATCATTATTAGATCTTTTAATCTAACGGTGGGGATTTTTTTAATTCCAGCGCTGGCGCACCCGTGCTTTGCACGTGGTTCGCTCCTCAGAGTGCAACGCACTTTGCGCTAGCGCAACCTGCGCTAGCGCACTCGTGCTTTGCACGTGGTTCGCTCCTCAGAGTGTAGCGCACTTTGCGCTAGCGCAACCGTGTTTAACACGTGGCGCGCAGCGCGCCTAGCGCTAGCGCACTCATGGTCCACTGCCTAGGGCGCAGTGCACCAGGCGCTAGCGCATCCGTGTTTGACATGTGGCGCATAGCGCTCCTAGCGCCAGATCTGAAGCGTTGCTTTAACTTTTAAATTTTGAATTTTAAAACAGAGCTTTGCTCTGATTGGGCGAAACAGGGCTCCGTGAGTAAAAACAGCAGGACAACCAGCGAGTTTGTGAAAACCTAAAAGGGCGCAATCTCGTTAAAAGACACTTGCAAGATCCCCTCGACCTTGTGAGGAGAAAATACCTGCGTGAGATCCTTACGACTCACAAGGGAGCAACACAGTTAGGGATCCCCACGATTCCTAAGGAGAAATTACACTTACGAGATCCTCACGACTCGTAAGGAGAATTCCTCTTTAAGACCCTCACGACTCACATGGTTCAAAAGCCTTAAGCTACAGGGATCTGAACCTGTTCTTAAGCCATCACAACCTCCGATGCTGCCCTACAAGCGGTTCAATATTGACCCTTGTATACAATCCACGGGCACGAATGAACATTTTCCTAACAGAGTCCCACCAGCGACTAGGGATATGCTCACACGGTGAACAAACACTTGTAGGTCCTCTCGACTTGCAAGAAGAAAACACTCTTGTAAGATCCTTACGACTTATAAGAGAACATACACTTGGGAATCCTTACGATTTTTAAGGAGAAAACGCACTTACGAGATTCTCACGACTTGTAAGGGGAAATACCTTTATGAGACCCTTACAGCTCATGAAGTCAAAAGCCTTAGTCGACAGGATCTTAACCCTGTTTGCTAAGTCACCTTTGTTCGAACCGACAAAGGCAAATGATGATTCGCTCCTGGCAATATCCCAGTTGTAGCGATGTTGATGCCTAAATTGGTATCATATCCTAAGTCCCTTACTCACAGCAAAAGGTTAGCGAGCCAAAAGTGCATATGAAATAGCCGAAATGATAGGGCAACTTGCAACAAAATCGGCAAGTAAAATTATATGCATTCAAAAAATAGCCGAAATGGTTGGGCAACTCGCAATAAAAAACAGCGAGCAAACAAAAAAAATAGCCAAAATGATTGGGCAATCGCGATTTTCGCGATATAAAAAGCTGAAATGATAGAGCATCGCGGAAAAAAATGAAAGAGTAAAACTTTTGCCCTACAGGTGAGATCACATCGATCCCTGTATACAATCCAAGGACACAAACAAAGAGGGAACCATATCATCCCACCAGGCTTCGTCGAAGCGAAGCCAAATCTCGACGGTTCATAGACAACCTAGAGACAATCTTGACATTCGTCGCAATATTGCAAACACAATGTCAACAAACGAAGCGAAGGAAGATCCCTAGCTTCAGAATCTCGACGCCAACATCGACAACTTAGAGATCAACACCAGCGTTCTTCCTCATCCTAGCAGGATTCGAATGCAACAATCAATCTCGGAGCCATGGCAGAGTCCCTAGTTCCAAGTCTCGACGGCCGCATCTACAGCCTGGAGACCTACAATGGCGTCCCTTCTCATTCTAACCAGAAGTAGATACGACGTCAACAAATGGAGCCATGGCAGAGTCCCTAGTTCCAAGTCTCAACGGCGACATCTACAGCCTAGAGATCATCAATAGCGTTCCTTCTCATTCCAGCAGGATACGTACGCGACATCCACCAAACGGAGCCATGGCAAAGTCCCTAGTTCCAGATTTCAACGGCGACATCTACAGCCTGAAAATCAGCAACGGTGATCCTCCTCATTCCAGCAGGATTCAGACGCGACGTCAACAAAGCGGAGTCACGACAAAGTCCCTAGTTCCAAGACTCTACGGTCCACATACAACCTAGAGTCAACCAATGACCTCCCCGCCGGATCAACGCTCCGTCTTGGAAACAAGTCAACCAACTCCGAGAAAATCAGCGTCCATGGCAACCTCCTCGATTCAGGAAAATCAGCGTCCTTGACGAGAACATCTCGATTCGCATCGACCCGCAGTGAAATCAGCGTCTTTGCAGGAATACCTCGATTCGTCTCAACTCCAGGGAAATCAGTGTCCTTGTCAACGTCCTCGATTCAGGGAAATCAACGTCCTTGACGAGAGCATCTCGATTCGTGTCGACCCGCAGAGAAATCAGCGTCTTTGCAGGAATATCTCGATTCGACTCAACCCCAGGGAAATCAGTGTCCTTGGAAACCTCCTCGATTCAGGGAAATCAGCGTCCTTGACGAGAGCATCTCGATTCGTGTCGACCCACAGAGAAAATCAGTGTCTTTGCAGGAATACCTCGATTTGTCTCAACCCCAGGAAAATCAGTTTCTTTGGCAACCTCCTCGATTCAGGGAAATCAGCGTCCTTGACGAGAGCATCTCGATTCGCGTCGACCCGCAGAGAAATCAGCGTCTTTGCAGGAATATCTCGATTCGTCTCAACCCCAGGGAAATCAGTGTCCTTGGCAAATACCTCGATTCAGGGAAATCAGTGTCCTTGACGAGAGCATCTTAATTCGCGTCAACCCGCAGAGAAATCAGCGTCTTTGCAGGAATACCTTGATTCGTCTCAACCCCGAGGAAATCAGCGTCCTTGGCAAAAACCTCGATTCAGGGAAATCAGCGGCCTTAACGAGAGCACCTCGATTTGCATCGACCGGCAGAGAAATCAGCGTCTTTGCAGGAATACCTCGATTCGTCTCAACTCCGAGGAAATCAGTTTCCTTGGCAAAAACCTCGATTCAGGAAAATCAGCGTCCTTGACGAGAGCACCTCGATTCGCATCGACCCGTAGAGAAATCAGCGTCTTTGCTGGAATACCTCGATTCGTTTCAACTCCGAGGAAATCAGTGTCCTTGGCAAAAACCCCGATTCAGGAAAATCAGCGTCCTTGACGAGAGCATCTCGATTCGTGTCGACCCGCAAGAAAATCAGTGTCTTTGCAGGAATACCTCGACTCGTCTCAACCCCAGGGAAATCAGTATCCTTGGCAACCCCTCGATTCAGGGAAATCAGCATCCTTGACGAGAACATCTCGATTTGCATCGACCCGCAGAGAAATCAGCGTCTTTGCAGGAATACCTCGATTCGTCTCAACCCCAGGGAAATCAGTGTCCTTGGAAAAACCTCGATTCAGGGAAATCAGCGTCCTTGACGAGAGCATCTCAATTCGCGTTGACCCGCAGAGAAATCAGTGTCTCTGTGGGAATATACGACGTCAGCAAAACAGAGCCATGGCAAAGTCCCTAGTTCCAGATCCCGACGGTTCACTAACAACCTAGAGACCACCTCGACATTCGTCTCGATACAGCAGACGCGATGTCACCCCAGCGTTCTTCCCCCAAAAGGATGCAGACGCGACACGACAACGGAGCTATGGAAAAGTCCCTAGTTCCAAGCCTCGACGGTTCGCCAACAACCTAGAGACAAACCGCGACATTCGTCTCGATACAACAGATGCAATGCCAGCAAACGAAGCGAAGGCAATATTCCTAGCTTCAGGGTCTTGACGACAACTCATATAAAACCTGAAAGACTATCGGAGATCATCCCACACCAGCGCGGAGTGGTTATGACTCATCGGGGCTCCCAAACTGAGCCTAACCTAAGTAAAAAGCGACATGGAATATCCCTAACGCTTGCTCTTTCGACGGTAATATCACCTGGAAGATTGCTTGGAGACGTATTGTCCAGCCTCCGAAGGGATCAGAGACACGACAGTCGCGAGGCTACTCGAACAGCAAGATTATGCGTCAAGGAATACACCAGCCAACGCGACGGTGCGACGGGTAAAAAAACCCTAGTACCACAGGCCCTAACGAACATCTATTAGCAGGAGTTAACTGTGACGTTAGGAAATTCTTGCGAGAACTTCTTGATTCTTCTCGACTCGTGAGGAAATTAGTGTCCTTGCGAGAACTTCTCGATTCGTCTCGACTCGTAGGGAAAAGCCTTAGGCAATGGGGATAATGACATTTTTCCTAAGCACCGGGGTCCTGCAAGTAGGTCCAAAATGGACTCTTGCATACTATTCACAGACCACACTCTCCAAAATCGAATCTCGACAAGGAAGGAAACAACCACTTACGAGTCCTCTCGACTTGTAAGAGGGAAAAATTCTCTTGTGAAATCCTTACGACTCTCAAGAGAAACCACACTTGGGAATCCTCACGATTCTTAAGGAGAAAATACACCTACGAGATCCTCTCGACTCGTAGGGAGAAAAAAATCTTTATGAGACCCTCACGGCTCATAAAGTTGAAAAGTCTTAGGCAGCAGATCTGAACCTATTTCCTAAGCCATCGCTTCTTATCTCGATTCAGGGAAATCAGCGTCCTTGGCGAGAACCTCTCGATTCATTTCGACCCGCAAGGAAATCAGTGTTTTTACGAGAATCTCTCGATTCATCTCAACTTGCGGAGAAATTAGTGTCCGTACGCATAAAGAAAATTCTCTTGTGGGATCCTTACGGTTCTCAGGAGAAAACGCACATAGGAGTCCTCACGACTCTTAAGGAGAAAAGACACCTACGAGATTCTTACGACTCGTAGAGAGAAAAGCCTTTGTGAGACCCTCACGACTCATAAAGTTGGAAAGTTTTAGGCAACAGATCCTAACCCTGTTTCCTAAGCCATCGCTACCTTATAATGAGTTCCAGATGAACTGTTATCTACCATCTATTGGCCACACTTGCCAAAACTACATGCCACTGAAATGGAGAAGTTACTCATGAGCATATAAACTACTTAACGCCAGAGGAAAACATAAAGAAATAGAAGGGTGCGGCTCATGGAGCTGAGGGTTTGGAACTATATCTCTTAAGAGTCGAGATTTGAGTCAATGATAAATGACGACGCTTGTGTCCGCTCGTTATCTTCTCAGATCAAGATTCTGAAAATTATATACCAACCCGAAACTGGTCATACGCTATGAATAACTCTGCACTATTTCACCCACGTACATACTTACGTGGGCAAACTAGTAGGGGGCATTTGTTCCCGCCAAAAATTTCCGCGCAAAAGAGCCCAAGGTATCAAATGACAGCGATACGCTTAAGAAAATGCGAACCAGTATTTTCCGGGCTGTATTTTGACAAACTCCCGAATGAGAAACAACTAAATTCTAATGGTATTGAAAGCGTCTTGAAAAACTCTTCGATTTGATATATTACGGGCCTTATAATTCATCCGGGATCAAAAGTTATGGGACATCACGTGCCTACACGTGACCGGGCATCACGTGTCCACACGTGACCGAGCATCACGCGCCCACACGTGACCATTTACAGGCAAAGCCTGTAGACACTGAATAAAATAAATAATTAAATGGGGTTACGTGCCATCACGTGATAGGCCTTTGAAAACCAACTGAAGAAAATTAAAAGTGTAATAAAACAATCATGAATACCCCAATGGGGGATCACGTGTCCACATGTGACCAAGGGTCACGTGCAGACACGTGATGGGTTCTTAGGTTCTTTAACTAATAGAATTAAATTCTAATCAAATAATCAATCAGTAGAGTCACGTGTCCACACGTGATGGGCCTTCAAACTCACTAAAAGGAATTAAAAGGCATGATAAAACAGTAAGGAAAGATCCCAATGGGGCATCACGTGCTCACACGTGACCAAGGGTCACGTGCTGACACGTGATAATTCCTGAGTGCTTTAAAAATACAGAATTAAATTCTGGCTAAAAGCTTAAACAGTGGGGTCACGTGCTCCCACGTGATAGGCATCTAAACCTTCTGAACTAATAGAATTAAATTCTAAATTAAGGGAAATCAAAAACCCTAATATTTATTTAGATCTTTCCAAACAAAAAGATCGCGCTCTGTAAAGAGGAGCACCGTTGGATTAAAAATCCAATGGTGATTAAAAATCACCAATTTATGGAAAGATTTTATATAAGGAAAGATTTTCCTGAAATTCACCAAGAATAACAGAAAAATATTTTTTGGATTAAAAATCCAATGGTGAATAAAATTCACTGAGTGATCTAAAAGATCATGTTGGTTACAAAAACAACCGAAATCTTTCAGTGAAAGATTCACTAAACAAATTGATTCTTTTCTTCCTCCTATAAATAGGAGCCAAGAAGAAAAGAGAAGGGATCGATTTTCTGATTCTTGGAGAAAATATAACAACAGAGAGAAAAAAAGAGGAGAATTTAATTCTCAAGAAAGAAAAAGAACATCTCTTCAGAAAAAGAAAACCCTAGGGGAGAAAGGGAAAGAGATCTAAGCTCCATAAAACAAAAAGAGAATTTAATTCTCAATTTAAGAGTTTAATACTTTTGAATAAGAACTTAGTTCTTCCTTTGGTTGAAGATCTGCAGAAGCAGATCTCCCCACAAGTTGAGAAATTAATTCTCATCGGGGAGATTCTGCCATGCAGATCTAAAACTTAGAGGGAGGATTGAGTTTTGAGAATTTAATTCTCCCAAATTCATAGGAATTTAATTCCTCCAAATAAAACTAGGGTTTAACCCTATATGAGAATTTAATTCTCCTAATTTCATAAGGAATTTAATTTCTCCAAAATAAAATCAGGGTTCAACCCTGCATGAGAATTCAATTCTCCCCAAATTTATAGGAATTTAATTCCTCCAAGACAGAACTAGGGTTTAACCCTATATGAGAATTTAATTTTTCTACATACATAGGAATTTAATTCCTGTAAAACATAATTAGGGTTTAACCCTACAGAGAATTTAATTATTAAAACAAGAGACTTAAAGCTCTCCATGCATATAAAGAACTCGATCACGTGGTAACACGTGGCCCCCATTCTCAATGAACAGAGAAGAAAAAACAGAACTTGGTCACGTGATGACACATGACCCCTATCCTCAATGATCAGAAAAGAAAGAATAAAACTAGGTCACGTGCCCCCACGTGACCCCAAAACAGACTCCCCAAAATGAGAAGAGAAAAACTCGGAGGCAATGCCTCACGTGTTCCCACGTGACTCTCAAAATAAAGGGAACAAAGCCAAAGGCAGAATCGATTTTGGGCGCTCTCACGTGTCCTCACGTGACCCCTAATAAACACTCTAATAAATCAATGCATGAGTACCTATCACGTGCCCACACATGATGGCCATGAAAACTAAAAGCGTTTAACACCCATTTGCAGATTTGAGAATAAAACAAAAGAAGACTGGTCCCCACCTTCAGAGGCCTCACATGGCCCCATGTGACTAATCCCATTTTAGTGTTTAACACTATTTTTGAAGCATTTTGTTCTTAGTGTTTAACACTATTCTCAGCACATCATGTGGGAACACATGACCATATATGTTAGTGTTTAACACTATATTCAAATCAACCCTAGCCTAAATTGGCTAAGTCCTTCTGAGGCAAGACTTCTCTTTTTATTGAGTCTCAAGTACATCCTTGCCTTCCAAAATTGATCATTCTATATGCATATGAGTGCCCGGCACTCAACAAAGATAAAATGTTGTCAGAACCCCTGTTTAGCAGTGCCAAATAATGGGGGGTTGAACCCAGACAAATGTTTAATGGACCAACAAGCGGCCAATATTTCAAACATAATTGGACTTAGACCAAATTGGCCATAAGTTCTCAATTCAGATTTAGCTGAGCCAATGTGCTCATAATCTAATTAATTGATCTTAGTTCCAAAATTGTACAGTAGATCTCCCAATCAACTTTGGTTCAAGGGTACATCTCTTCACTCCTTTGATATTTGTCGTTATAATCCTTCAACGTCTTCAGAGAGGTGACGGGTCCCAACAACCACACATTTCACGGACTATGATGTCCTTAACCTTGACTGTGAGGTCTTTAAACTCACAGACTACGATGTCCTTAACCTTGACTGTGAGGTCTTTAAACTCACGGACTATGATGTCCTTAACCTTGACTGTGATGTCTTTAAAATCATGGACTATGATGTCCTTAAACTTGGACCGAGATGTACTTAAACTAACAACGAACCGTAATGTCCTTAAACTAATCGACCGCAATGTCCCTAAACTAAACAATAGAGCCCAATTTCTCTCTTGTTGGATCTAAACGATCCTGTTAAGTTGATCTTAGTCTAAAAATTGGACTAACGTATCCTTAATAAACGTTTAAGTTGATCTTAGCCTCAAATGAGACTAACGTATCCTTAAACCCAACCCCCAAACCCATATCTAAGAAGATACGGATTTGGACTAATCCACGCCCTACGGGCGACAACATAAATTAGTCTCCGTATACAATCTACGGGCAACCAAAAACAAAACAAACACACACGACACAAAGTAACCATCTGGAGAAGGAGAAAGTTGTTACCGCGATACGGTAGCGTAATTAACTGCAGGGGCTTTCTCCTGCAGGGAAGAGTGTCTCCACAATCAAAACCCCCTCAAATGAGGAGGAATCTGACGAAGTCTGCTACATCGGCCGCATCCGTTTAAACCTTCGATACACGTTGCCATAAATCAACTTGGCATCTTCGGAGAGGTGGACGGATAGCACCAATTAGCATCTGCACCGAAATTAAGGCAAGACGTTTGTCTTCCCATGTTTTCGGCGGGGAACAGTGGCAGATGACGTGTCTCAGAGCTTACAAGAAAGGATCAAGAATGGTACGTTGGAAGCATACCCCGGACCTTCGACCCGAGGATGTTCCCGACCTTCGGTTGCTTTCCAGACTACTCCTGTGTCCGCCTTACAAACAACCGTCGGCTCGCCTCCGAACCTTCACATACGCTGAGTTCCCTCACCCCCCAGCTCGCCTTCGACCTATCACAGAACCAAGCTTGCTTGGCCTCCCGCTCGTTCCCGAGCCTCCCGCCGAGCTTAGCCTCCTCGGTCTCATCGGCCGACCCACAGCACCGATCACAGGCGTATCCGCCACGGCTCCACGAATCCCGCCAGACGCGAGATATCCGCCGCCCATGATCACGCGTTCCATGCCACTGCACTCCCCCATTAACGAGCATATCTTGTCATTAATGGGGAATCCCGCCTTTCATGCGGGCGTAATGCCAGGGGCATAACGACCGGCGTGAATCTCGCACCCGCCTGCCCATGGCTACCACTATATAAACCTCTCTCTCAGACGACTCAGGTAATCCAACTTGACCCCAATAGGCCGTTACTATGCCAAAATATCTCGACTAACTTGATCGTCGGAGGGTCCTCGGTGGCACAACTACCCCGGGACTTCCTTGCAGGTAGCTCGGCTTCAACCATATTCGGCCTATTGAGATCCACCAGCAATGAGAGATAACCCTCAAATCCAATCTCATCCATCCATCAACGCTCGCTGCAGATCAACGAATGGTAACATCTGAAGGAGATCCAGAACTCCATCAGTTGGCGCCGTCTGTGGGAAGCTAGTTACACTCAACGAAAGTTCACCTTCCGATCTCAACTTCATGGCGAGCGATCACTGCGACGATCCAAGCACTAGCCGCCGCCTTCCCCACAATGGAGGCGCGGATGGATCCCCTTCTCCCCCGAACAACATTCATGCCTTATCTTCTCGGATAGATAGGCTCACATTCGTCATGGATGCGCTCGTCCGTGTAGAAACGGCCGGGCAAACTCCCCAGGTCGCTGCTCCCCCACATCGGGACCGGGACCCCTACAGAGGGAGAGAAGACATTGCCCACGTCGGCATGACTGAGCACCGCCTCGCTGTATCCGGCGGCCGCAGATCCCCCGGGCTAACCAATTCAATGACCCGCTGGGTGCCATACAGCTCAACACCGAGGTCTCTCACCAGAGAACCCCGCCATGAGGCCCATCGCACCCATGTCCCTCCTGAGGAGGTATCGGTCAGCTTGCCTGCACCCAGGCATGACCGGCACCCCCTCCCTCGACGGGGTGGCACGGACGTGACTCACCTCAGTAGCTCGAAGACGACCTTACCAGGGGACCTAAGGAACCTCATCGATCAGAACCGGAGCCACGGTCAGGCGTAGGTCACTAGCAGCAAAGGCCATAAATCAGAGTATGCCGAATCGTCGGGATACCACGGCCAACTAGACGCCCTAGAAAAGAAGATCGAAGGCATGCATCGGGAAAATCTTCCTTCAAGCGATGGGGCTAAATATGCCGCCGACTCGCTCACGAAGCCCTTCACCAAAGAGCTTCTTGCCGTCCACGTCTCCTCCCGAAACAAGCCCCCAAAGGCTTTCCTCTTCGATGGGAAGTTCGACCCGAAAGACCATTTGGACACGTTCACAGCCGGGATGAGTTTCCAGGACAATTCTGACGCCGCACAATGCCGCGCTTTTCCCGCCACTCTCATCCGCTCTGGAAGAGACTGGTTTCGAAGACTCGTGCCAGCTCAATCTCTACCTTCGACGAGCTGTCCACTCAGTTCCTCGGTCATTTAGTCGGGAACAGACGACAGAAGTGGACCGTTGATCATCTCTTCACCATAAAGAGTGGGGACAAAGAATCCTTCAAAGGATACGTCACCCGTTTCTACAACGCCCTCCATGAGGTCCCAGAACACCGGGACGAGACGGTCATTACAGCCCTTAGGTCGGGTCTTAGGCATAAGGAGTGGTTACGCTCCTTTGCATTAGCGCAACCTAAGACCATGGCCGAGGTAAAGTCCTGGACCGAACGTGAGATCCAGCTTAAGTCCGAGGTGAATGCTAACCTGCCCCGGACAGAGCAAGCCGATCAGAAGAAAATGGCCAGAGAGGAGAAAAAGAAGATTGAGCGGCCAAAGCCCTACTCCCCGAAGTTTCAGGAGTACACCCCGCTCAACGTCTCTCAGACAGTACTGTTGGAGGAGGCTAAGGGCGAGAGGTTCTTCAAACTCCCCTTGGTCGATCATAAGGCGGACAAGCACGCCTGGGGCCCCCACTGCGCTTTCCACAGATCGCAGGACCATCCCACCAAGAACTGCAAGCAGCCCCGCGACTACATCGAGGAGTTAATACGCTCGGGTCACCTGGCAAAGTACCTACGGGATAAACATCAAACAGATCGGATGCAATTCGATTAAATTAATAACGCAGAGCTGACGATTAGACAAATCATGGTCATCACCGACTGACCCAAGTCCGAGCAATAAGGACACCTGCCGATCTCGGCCCCTCAATACAGAAGAATCTAAACTAAATTACATAAATTGTATTTTGTTTAATAATAAAGATTCTTGCTTCTCTACGATCTGAATTGCATCCTTTTGCTTTCATGCTGAAACTTCGTGCATGATCGACGAATGTCTTCTGCTTATCCGCGGCTGGTAGCTTCCTACCCTTCAACGCTGCGGATCGAAGCCCCCATCAAGAGGCAACCGAGCAGAAACCCTGCCCGGTCCATCCTTAGCAGGAAACTCCTGGCCTTCCCGCGCTAAGGATGAAAGCCCTCATCAAGAGGAAACCGAGCAGAAACCCTGCTCGGTCCATCCTTAGCAGGCCACTCTTTGCCCTCCCGCGCTAAGGATCGAAGCCCTCATCAAGAGGCAACCGGGCAACCGAGCAGCAACCCTGCCCGGTCCATCCTGAGCAGGCAACTCCTTACCCTCCCGTGCTAAGGATCAAAGCCCTCATCAAGAGGCAATCGAGCAACAACTTTTCTCGGTCCATCCTTAGCAGGCCACTCCTTGCCCTCCCGCGCTAAGGATCAAAGCCCTCATCAAGAGGCAACCGAGCAGCAACCCTGCTCGGTCCATCCTTAGCAGGCCATTCCTTGCCCTCCCGCGCTAAGGATCAAAGACCTCGCCAAGAGGAAACCGAGTAGCAACCCTGCTCGGTCCATCCTTAGCAGGAAACTTCTTGCCCTCCCGCGCTAAGGATCAAAGCCCTCATCAAGAGGCAACCGAGCAGCAACCCTGCTCGGTCCATCCTTAGCAGGCAACTCTTTACCCTCCCGTGCTAAGGATCAAAGCCCTCATCAATAGGCAACCGAGCAGCAACCCTGCTCGGTCCATCCTTAGCAGGCCACTCCTTGCCCTCCCACGCTAATGATCTAAGCCCTCACTAAGAGGCCACCGAGCAGCAGCCCTGCTCGGTCCGTCCTTAGCAGGCAACTCTTTGCCCTCCCGCGCTAAGGATCAAAGTTCTCGCCAAGAGGCCACCGAGCAGCTACCCTGCTCGGTCCATCCATGGCTGGTAGTTCACTACCCACCGATGCCAAGGATCAAAGTCCTCATCAAGAGGCCACCAAGCAGCTTCCCTTCTCGATCCATCCTTAGCAGGAAACTCCTTGCCCTCCCGCGCTAAAGATCAAAGCCCTCATCAAGAGGCCACTGAGAAGCTTCCCTGCTCGGTCCATCCTTGGCTGGTAATCTCTTACCCCACGACGCTAAGGATCCAAGCCCTCATCAAAAGGCTGTCAAGCTGCTACCCTGCTCGGTCCATCCTTGGCTGGTAATCTCTTACCCCACGACGCTAAGTTTCAAAGCCCTCATCAAGAGGCCACCGAGTAGCTTCCATGCTCGGTCCACCCTTGGCTGGTAATCTCTTACCCCACGACGCCAAGGATCCAAGTCCTCATCAAGAGGCCATCGAGCAGCTAACCTGCTCGGTCCATCCTTGGCTGGTAATCTCTTACCCCAAGACGCCAAGGATCGAAGCCCTCATCAAGAGGCCACCGAGAAGCTTCCCTGCTCGGTCCATTCTTGGCTGGTAATCTATTACCCCATAACGCTAAGGATCCAAGCCCTCATCAAGAGGCCACCGAGCAGCTACCCTGCTCAGTCCATCCATGGCTGGGAGTTCACTACCCACCGACGCCAAGGATCAAAGCCCTCATCAAGAGGCCACCGAGCAGCAACCCTGCTCGGTCCATCCTTGGCTAGTAATCTCTTACCCCACGACTCCAAGGATGAAAGCCCTCATCAAGAGTCCACCGTGCAACTTTCCTGCTCGGTCCATCCTTAGCAAGCAACTCCTTGCCTTCCCGCGCTAAGGATCAAAGCCCTCATCAAGAGGCCACCGAGCAGCAACCCTGCTCGGTCCATCCTTGGCTGGTAATCTCTTACCCCACAACGCCAAGGATCAAAGCCCTTATCAAAAGGCCACTGAGCAGCTTCCCTGCGCGGTCCATCCTTAGCAAGCAACTCTTTGCCCTCCCGCGCTAAGGATCCAAGCCCTCATCTAGAGGCAATCGAGCAACTTCTATGCTCAATCCATCCTCAGAGGGCGACTTCCTACATGTTTTTTACTAAGCGATCCCCACCTCGACTTCGGAGCCATGGAGATATCGACCTTACACTGGTCTTTGCGCACTTGGCAAATGGGTGAATTCAACTCGACGGGTGATCGCTAGATGAAAAACCGATCTCCGACCTAACGCATCATGAGAGCAGTACCGTGCAATAAATTTTTTACCACAAACAAAAGGAAAATATGTACGCAAAGAACACTGCAAAAAGATTTCATTCACAAAGTCGGATGTCTTTACAAGGGAATTATGGGCTCCCCAGCCTTACAAAAATGCCCGGAGGCATACAAAATTTCAGCGATAAAGAAAATAAGGAAGCGAGGAGATTCGGGCCTCGGGGCCGGGGAGAACCTTGACGAGCTCCTCATCCACCACCACGATCGGGATGGCGTCTTGAAGGTCGGTGTCCACCGTAGGAGCCTCGGCGCTGGGAGCCGGGGCGACAGACTTCTCCCCAACTCTCCCACTAGGGGCCTTTCCTCGAGCAGCGCTCCCGGGGGCATTCCCCCGCGCCTCACCCTCGAGGGGATACTCACCCCGGAGCTCGTCGTCAGGAAACTCCGGCATCAGGGCCTTGACAGCGTCGAGGGCCTCATTCCAAACAGGGGCAGCGGCTCTAGCGAGGTCGGTGTAGTACTGGTCCAACTTCTGGTAGTTTTCCACCGCTTTCGACGCTCGGAGGTCGGCACGTCTCACTGCTTCCTTCGCCGCCTCGCTCTCCCTCCGGAGGGTGGTCGCCGTCTTCTTCAGGGCGGTGACAAGCACCCTGGAATCTTCCAACTTAGCCTCGGCGGCTCGGGCGGCCTCTCGGCACCTGGCGATATCTTGATCCCTGGCCGTCGCCCGGTCTTCGAGGGCGGCGACCCTTTCCATCACCGCTTGCAGCTCCATCCTGGAGCTCTCCTCCCGTGAGGAGAGCTCGCCCGCAGCCTATATCGCCGGGGAAATTTTCTCGTCCTCCATGTTGACGACGAGGGCGCGGTGCTGGAGGACCTGAAGAAAACAAAGGAGGGTCAAAAGGAGAAGGGGCACCCAATCTTGCGAACAAAAAGTACCGAATGAAGACCTGAGTGAGGTGCGAACACTAACCTGCACGGCTTCCTGGGCTATGGCCGCCATTTGGGCCCGGAGGGTCCTCCGTGGGATCCTGCCCCGGCCGACCTTTCCATCTCCGAGAGCAGGCTGTCGGCGACGGAAAGCCCCGAGGGCACCTCGAAGTGAAGCTCCCCTTCATCCACGATCATCGAGGAAACCGGAGAATGGGGCACCGTCATATGGTACCTCTTGAGGAGAGACACAGGAGAACCAGTCTCGCCTCCTACCTCCAAAGTCCGGGGCTCCTGCTCCCGAGCTCGTTTTCGGCTCGGTGCATGGCTGGACTTCGGGGACCGAGGCGCGCTTGAGTACCTAGCAGGAGCGGCCGTCGATGGAGCCGGAGCTGACGACGGTCAAGAGGGACCGGCACCTCCGGCCTTCTTCCCCTTCTTCTATTCGACCAGGGCCGCCCGAAATTTAGCTATGTCCATAGGTCCTGCACAAGACGAAAATACAAAAAAGAAGTTAGCAATGCCTGAAAAAATGGAAGAATACCCAAGTCTAAACAGGTCGCCTAAAAACTTCCAACTTACCCGCAGGTTGAGCGGGGCTGAGCCCAGCCCAAATAAGGGCCTGCTCGGACAACAGCACATCGGCCCGGGGAAAGGGCTCCCACTTCGACACCGCCACCACGTCGGGATCATTCGCCCGCCTCATCCGTGGGCAGTCGGCCCTGTGCCGCTGGAGGGCACAGGCCAATCCTCACCCTCGGGTGACCCGACAAACAAAAACTTCTTCTTCCATTCATGGATGAAAGAAGGTACTATGACGACCCCCGACCTGGAAGCAATTCCCCGACTCTTTCTAAAAGAAATGTATACCCAGCTCAGCTCGTCCTTGCGAGTGCCGGGGTGATTTTTGTAGCAAAGAGAGGAAAGAAGAAGGCTCAGACTGAAAGGGATCACCCGCAATTTCAACCGGACCAGGAACCCAAGGAGAATCCTCCAAGAGTTCAGCACTAACTAGCCTGGTGTTTCCCCCAATCAGAGCAAAGCTCTGTTTTGAAATTCAAAATTCAAAAAATTGAAGCAATACTTCAGATCCAGCGCTAGGCGCGCTGCGCGCCACGTGTCAAACACGGATGCGCTTGCGCCAGGTGCGCTGCGCCCAAGGTAGCGCACCCCCAATCAAAGCAAAGCTCTGTTTTAAAATTCAAAAATTGAAGCAACGCTTCAGATCCAGCGCCAGGCGTGCTGTGCGCCACGTGTCAAACACGAATGCGCTAGCGCCAGGTGCGCTGCGTCCTAGGCAGCGCATCCCCAATCAGAGCAAAGATCTGTTTTAAAATTCAAAATTTAAAAATTGAAGCAGCGCTTCAGATTCAGCGCTAGGCGCGATGCGCCACGTGTCAGACACGGTACACTAGCGCAGGCTGCGCTGCGCTCTGCGCTGCGCGCCACGTGTCAAACATAAGTGCGCTAGCGCAAAGTGCACTGCGCTTTGAGCAGCGCACCACGTGCAAAGTACGGGTGCGCCAGCGCTGGAATTAAAAATTCCCCACCGTTAGATCAAAAGATCTAATAATGATAAATTATTAATTAATCAGAATGAAATTCTGTTGTGAAAAGATCTTTCCAATCTTGTTAAAAACAAGAAGATTAGCTTCTGTAAAACAGAAGCCCTAGGATCAAAGATCCAACGGTGGGGAAATATTCTCAAATCAATCAGAGAAAGATCTCTTCAACTGATTTAACAAATCAATTTGCCCTATATAAAGGCCCCAAGACTTCAAGTCTAAAAAGAGAAACCCCCCTACAAATTTTGAGAAAACTCAAAAGAAAGAGAGCAAGCTCTTGAAAGAAGATCATTTCTTCAAGGTAAAAAGAATGATTATTGCACAGAGAGATGAAATCATCTCATTAAAACAGAAGAATTATCTTCTTAAAAGATCATAGATCCACAAAAGACCAAGGTCTTTTATAAAAAGAGATCAAAAGATCTCATTTTAAAAAAAAGAATTATTTACTTCATTCACAGATCATTGATCTACAAAGGCAAAGCCCTTTCAAAGATAAGAACTGTTGTTCTTGAATCTTGAGGCAAAGCCTCCTTTAAAAAGAACATAAACTTGTTCTCTGATCATAAATCTGATCAAATGCGCTTTGCACTATTGAAAAGTGCCTTGCACTCATGAACTGCGCTTTTGCGGTCCTTGGACCGGCGCTCAGCGCCAAAACGTGCCACATATCAACCACAGATACAACTTGCGCTTTGCGCTTCTGAAATAGCGCACCGCGCTCAAGGGCTGGCGTTCAGTGCCAAGCACTCCATGTGTCACTCACTGGTGCACTCATAAACTGGCGCACTCATAAACTGGCGCAATGCGCCCATCATCTGGCGCTCAGCGCCAAGCGCGACATGTGTCCTTTTCGTGTGTGCTACTTGGTAGAAGCGCACCGCGCTCTTTAATTGGCGCAAAGCGCCTGACGCACCACGTGGCGCGCTGTCAGAATATACATTGTTCTAATGAATGCTATGCATTCAATACAAGACAAAAATTGTCAGGATCTAATGCTCAGCATTATTAAAAGGGCCAAGCCCAAGTAAAGGCTCAAAAGCCCAGAACAATAAAATGTTAAACATTTTAATTTTATTGGACTTAGCCCAATATTGGCCATAAGTCCTCAACTTATATCGAACTGAGCCCATCTGCTCATGAATATTCAATTGGTCTTAGTCCCAAACTGGGCTACAGATCTTCCAATCAATTCACACCGGGTCAAGGGTACATCTCTTTACTCCTTTAATATCTGTCGTTGCAATACTTCAACGTCGTCAGAGAGGCGACGGGTCCCGACAACCACACATTTCAACGGACTGTAGGGTCCTTAAACTCATGGACTACGATGTCCTTAAACTTCATAGACTACGATGTCTCTAAACTACGGACTGTGGGGTCTTTAAACTCATGGACTACGATGTCCTTAACCTTGACTGTGATGTCTTTAAACTCACAGACTATGATGTCCTTAACCTTAGACCGTAATGTCCTTAAACTAACATTGGACCATAATGTGCTTAAACTAATTGACCGCAATGTCCCTAAACTAAACATTAGAGTCCAAATGCTCTTCTGTTGGATCTAAATGATCCCGTTAAGTTGATCTTAGTCTAAAATGAGACTAACGTATCCTTAACATACGTTTAAGTTGATCTTAGTCTCAAATAAGACTAACGTATCTTTAAACCCAACCCCCAAACCCAAATCTAAGAAGATACGGATTTGGACTAATCCACGCCCTACGGGCGACAACATAAATTAGTCTCCGTATACAATCCACGGGCAACCAAGCACAAAAAAAAACACCCACGACACGAAGTGACCATCTGGAGAAGGAGAAAGTGGTTACCGCGATGCAGTAGCGTAATTAACTGCAGGGGCTTGCGCCTGCAGGGAAGAGCGTCCCCACAATATAAAAAAACCCTCAAATGAGGGGGAATCTGACGAAGTCTGCTACATCGGCCGCATCCGTTTAAACCTTCGATACACGATGTCATAAATCAACATGGCATCTTCGGAGAGGTGGACGGATAGCACCAATTAGCATCTGTCCCGAATTTCAGGCAAGACGAACCTACGCGGTCGCGTCTCTGTATTCGGATGGGAACATATTTTGGCACGCCCGGTGGGACCTTTTCCTCTTTCCACTCCACACTTCGTGTGTCGTGTTCGCAAACGAATCATGGTTTGCTAATGGTTGCCCTTGGGTTCGGGGTACTAATATTTGGTGTCTTGCTGGGTGCAGAAAACAATGGCGTTTACTTTCATGAGGTGTTCCAGCTGCAATTGCAACTCGCGTTCCGCCTCATCTGGAGGCATAGCTTACGGGCCCCAAGCGGCCTCTCTGTTCACGATGCCGGTGGAACAGGTCACTCAGGTCACCACTGGATTGTTTTTCGGGACCATGCTCCCGCCAACGAGCTTCAGCTCTCCTATACCAACACAAGAAGCTCCCAAGAAGTCGGTCTTTGATCGGCTTGCAACTACAGCGGCGCCTCTCAACGGGTCGTTCAGCTCCAGCGCCTCAGTCTTCACCAGATTGGGCCAAAGTTCACGTGGGCCCATGATGAAGCCTGCAATTCAAGAAAAGGTTATTCCGAAAAGGATAGCCATCTCTAATCCCGAAGTCGTCAAGATGGCGTCTTCTGCCAAAGGGTCAGTCTTCACAAGACTGACTGTTTCGGCTCCCACTCCGGCTCCCGCTCAAAAGTCTGTCTTTGACAGATTGGATACCGCTACTCAACGGACGTCGGTCTTCAAGAGGCTGGTACCGGCAACGCCTCACCTGAACAGGGGCAAGACGAAGTCACCCCTCAAGCTGAAATAATCCCAACAGCTCGACACGCTCGACGTCGCCACTGGCGCCGAGAAAGGAAGGCTGGGGGCAACTCCCCTCTGGGCTAACTCCACCAGCTCCAACGGTAGAAGTCAATGCTGCTGTTCCAACCGGGAATAGCTTTGAACTGCTGAACAAGGTGCGCAGGAACTCTCCTACCGCCGTACTGAAAAGATCTCTTCCACCGGTGGAGAATGTTACAGAAATAAAGTCGGATCAGCCCCCTCAACGGCTGTCCTCCAAAGTTTACAAAGTCTGGCGACGGGTTCATGAGTCGGTGATTGATCAAGACTATCCCCATCGACAGAAGAAGCTGAAGGTTCAGCAAGAAGAGAACCGTCCTAGCAAGCCACAAAGGACGACAACCACCTGGGTGCCCGCTGCAACGGCCCCTTTAACGTCAACCGCTCAAAAGACAAGGAGGCCAGAGAAAGCCCTTGTGACTACGGCAGATCGCAAAGACGCTAAGCCCAAATGCCCTAAGTCTGGGGGCATAACGGTCCATACTGTTTACATGGCTTCCGAAAAAGAGGAGAGCCGCGCTTCGACGGGTCACCGACCGCTCACCCGATCCGTGACAAAAGACTAGGAGCAGCAATAGAAGCTTCAGGAAATGCTGACGCAAATGGCCGCACTCACCGGGCCAAAAGAAAGCCTGGAGGCATCATCAGAGCAGCGTCACGAACAGGAAACTGATGCTGACTTCCTCCGCAGAGTCCTCGAAAAGAAGGATAGAGAAGCAGCAGAACAGGCTGTCAACATAAAACGAATGGCGCTTCTCTTCCAAGACATGGTCGGGATGATGTTACAGCCGGATCCTCCAGCTGAAGACCCTCCGATCATTATTGAAGACGACAGAGGGGAGACATCAAACCCTCCTCTGGTTCTTTCAGCAGCCAAAGAGGAAACTATTTCCAAGGCCGCTCTGGATGACTACATTGCTCAGCAAATACGAGCTCACCAGGCGAATGAAGCAGCTGGCCAAGTCGTTAAAACTGGACGACCGTATCCAGGCTGGTATGACCAAATAAAGTACCCGCCGGGATACACAATCCCCAAATTCCATGTGTACAAGGGGACAGGCAATCCCCATCAATATGTCGCTCAGTTCAGGGCTCTTTGCGGCCACATCGGGGGTGATGATAAACTTTTGCTCCGTCAATTCGTCGGCAACTTGTCGGAGATGGCGTTCGAGTGGTATTTTGAACTGCCAAACGACTCTGTCAAGACTTTTGCAGAAATGGAGCTATTATTCACCCAGCGATTCGCGAGTGCTAGTGAACGTATCCCGATTACAGCATTGATTAACGCTAGGGTGAAGCCAGATGAGATGTGGGTTCAATACGCAATCTGATGGCAGAACCTGCGGTCAAAATGCGAACAACGCATCGAAGAAGCACCGCCGGGAGGCATGTTCGTGGGCACTTTGGACCCTAATGCAACTATTTTCCAATTCATGATGTTCTTCAAGCCGACCACGTTCCAAGCCCTGATTGATAAGCTGGCCCAAATGGACCAGATGAGTCATAGACCGTCTCCTCCAAAGCCGGACTCTCGAAATGAGAAGGGAAAGGGGAAAGCAATCGTCGTAGCCAATGCTCAACAGCAGCCTGGTGGCCCGAGACCAGTGGATCGCCAAAATAACAGAACTCGATCTCTCGAAGATAAAATTAGACGCCCTTACTCTTTCCCTCGAGACAAGACGAAGAGGCTATTCGAGCTTACACTACGCAACAGACTCATCAATCTGCTGGAGCCAAGACGCCCAGCGCAACCCGGTGACATTAGCAATCCTAACTATTGCCCTTATCACCGAATGTTGGGCCATCCGATCAAGGATTGTTACATCTTCAAAAGATGGATAGAAGATCAATACCAGCAGGGAAAATTCGTATTATATGAGAATTAGAAGGTGAACCCGCCTCGTCCACACACTCCCAAGAAGACGGATACACCGTGGGCATCATGCTCCTTCGTAGAAGAAGCTCCATAGGAGGTCGCTCTTTCAGCCAAGACGAAAAGAATGCTGAAGGATCTCCAAACATGTCCGGCAATTAGGTGGAAGAATCCACTGGAACCTGAGATCATCGAAGGGATGCTGAAGTCGCGCCCAACTCCAAAGATCGGTGGTGATAGCCAAAGCACTCATACCCAGCCGTTGAAATCTTCGAAGAAGAAGAAGAAATCCAAGAAGCCCATGAAACCTGGCGACAAGCGCATGGACCTGCAAAAACAGATTGACGCGCTGGAAGAATATAACCAGAAGGTACGGACCCCGATTACACTCCAAGAGTTTCTCAGCCACGTCCTCGAGGACGGAGATGATGGGGAAGAATCGTCGGATGAATCTGAAGATTACGTAGAAAGTTGCCATGTGATCTCTCACTCGTCGATAGACGATGAAGAAGCTCCTTGCACCGAGAAACTGGGGGCAGATCCTGGGCCGGAACTTCCGGGGCCATCAGACGAAATGATCGACGCATTCCTCAACGAAGCTCTTCTCAAAAGTAAAGCTGCTCGAGAGTGTGAAATGGTTATATTTGAAAAGGCTAAACGCCGACGACAGGATGAAAGGGTTGAAACACTCCCGCCAGATCAAAGTACATCCGTCGCAAATAAAAACAGGTTCAAGATGAGGAAGAGGTTCTCCAAAGCCATATCAATGGGAATGAAGCTGCCACCCTCCGAAGGAAACGTTCTTGGTGAAACGGAAACACATCCTAGCTACTGCTTGTATCATTGAAAGATTGCACACCCCACTGAACAGTGCAATGCTTTTAAAAGATGGTGGCAAGGATATGTTGCTCACCGGCAACATTTCAAGCGGATGAAACGCAAAACCCGTCGGGAGCAAAGAAGTACGACCGAGGAGCGTAAAAGAACTACCAGCAACTGTTGCATGGTCAACACCGGGGGATCGCAAGTTCTCACCTTTGGGAGCGACTCGGACGAAGAAATAGCTCTTGGCCCTCTCTTCAAAGAAACCATATCCGAAATGGAAGAAATGAAGACTTGCGAGAAAATTCAATTGCGTAATCGCACGCTACCCGAAAAGAATCTTGGGCCCTCGAACAGTGGGTCAAATAGAAAAGATAAGGGGAAAGAAAAAGTCCCTGAGGATATCATCCTTGATGACCAAGCCATCGAAAAGCTGACAGCCAAGCACCCGCCAAAGAAAAGTAAGGTGGACTACAACGTCCTCGCACACTTGAGGAAGATACCCTTGCAGCTCAGTATTCTCGACGCCCTTTTGCTATCCAAAGAGGCAAGAGATTCTTTAATCAAGGCACTGCAGGAACCTGAGCAATTCCAAGCTTTCCTCGCCGAAGAAAAGATGAAGGACGAGCTGGAAGAAGTACACACAGCCGATATCACCTTCGGCGATGAAGATCTCCTCCTTGGGACATGCGAGCACAACCGTCCCCTATATGTCTCTAGATACTGGCATGACATCAAGATTGGTAAAATCCTAATTGACAATGGGTCCTCCGTCAATCTCCTTAACGTAAGGGTGCTAAAGGAAATCTGCATGAGCGTTCAACACATCGCTCGCGATAAAATCACCATTTCCAGATTTGACTCCCAGTCATCACGGACGCTTGGGTCTGTAATATTGACACTACACTTTGGGCTGCTTGTCACGAACATTAAGTTTCACGTCATTGACGCCAAGACATGCTACAATGGTTTGCTCGGCCGGCCTTAGTTACACGAGTACAACATCATCCCTTCTACACAACATTAGTGTATGAAGTATTTCAAGGATGGTCTCGAGTATACCGTAACAGGAGAGCTAAACCCATTCTCCGTGAACGAAGTCCGCAAGTATGAAGATACAAAATACTTCTTACCGGATTTTGAGGACACCGAAAGATGTCACAAACCGAAGAACAAAGCTATCACTACTATTCCGGCCTTCGAGAGTGATACCGAGGAAGAAGAAGAGATAGTTTATTCAGGACCGCCCCAATGCAACAAGTCAGGACCGTCCACTCCTATGTTGATCTTCGGCAGCGACTCGGAAGATGAGGTCAATGCTGTATTCTCTGCTCGGCCATCAATACAAACCTTCGCCGATAAAGATCAAAGTTCGCAAGTTGCCATGGTTCTGCCCAAGCATCATAAAGAGTTAGACGTGCTTGATACCTACAGTGTAGAAGAACTGCAGACATTCTACGTTCCTCCCAGGAGAAAGGGTGAAAAAGCGATACTATTCTACCGATCCGGGAAAACCAAAGTGCAGAAAGAAATCTGGCATGGCGCGGATTCTACACTTGACAGGTTCCAGCCCATCCGTTTGCCCAAATATTACACAGAAGGACTAAAGAGACTCTTGAGACGCCAAGGTGTACCCCTTAAGCAAACTGCGCGACAAGCACGGTTCTATAACAGGATCTGGGACGTTCCCGGAACTCAACAAAAGTTGCCCAACGGAAAAATGGAAACGACCGGGCTTGGGTATGTTCAATCCAAGAAACGGGAGCTACTCCGCAACTGCTACGTCATACATGACTTTGATGAAGTAGGAGATGCTCTGTGGGAATATGCTAACCCTGAACCAGAAAGAGCTCCCGCTGTGAAAATGCCCTGTCCGTCGTTCGAAGAACAAATGAACAAGCTTATAAGGGAAGCAGGTCAAAAAGTTCGAGACGACCATAATCGCAAAATGGCCATCTACAAGAAAGCCAGAACGCAACGCCTCCTTCAGCAGGCTGTGAAAAATGAAAATTCCCCTCCTTGTCAACACGTTGTACAAAAGGCCCGACGTAGAGGCAGAAACAAACTAAAGAATGGGAAAGGCGTTCGTCAGTGACAAAGCGGGTCCAAGAAGCCACGCGATCAAGAATCGAGCAGCCTGGATTCGTCTCTTATAAAAAAGATGGGTCGAGCATATTCTTTTCCCCAAGACAAGACAAGGAAGATATTCGATCTTGTCATAAAACATCAGATGATGACACTCCCGGAGTCCAAGCACCCCGAGCAAGCAGGCGAAGTCTCTCATCCGGACAATTGCTCCTATCACAGGGCAATAGGACATCCTCTCGAAGACCGCTTCACATTTAAAAACTGGGTAGAAGACCAGTATCAACAAGGCATATTCGCTCTATCCAGCAGCTGGAAGGTAACCCCGCCACGGAAACATGAACCCAAAACCGCAAGAGTAGAACCAGATCAACATCGGTCTTGGAAGCGATCTCGTACTTGTCATATGATAATGTTGTCAGAAGAAGAGCCCGAGAATATGGACGATCTCCCCTGGTGCTTCGAAAACGATGATGACGAGGTAATCTCAGAGTTTCCACCGACGCCGAAAGAGCTGGAAGATGGAATACATACCACTGCAGATAACCTCAAGAAAATTGATTTGGGGACAACAAGTGACCCGCGGACGACATTCGTCAGTAAGCCGTTGTCTGAAGAAAGGGTGGCTACGCTAAGGACGTGCTCACGCAGCATAGATATTGCTTCGCATGGAACTATTCTGAGATGCCAGGATTAGATCCAGAGATTGTTGTGCACAAATTGGCGATATCTCCGGACGTAAAGCCAATCAAACAAGCGCCAAGAAGAATGCGGCTCGAGCTTGAGATGAGCATCAATGCCGAGGTCAAGAAACTAATCGACTCTGGTTTTATCCAAGAGGTTCAATATCCTGATTGGATCGCCAACATCGTCCCGGTGATGAAGAAGAATGGGACGGTGCGCATATGTGTGGACTTTCGGGATCTCAATAAAGCCTGCCCGAAGGAAGACTTCCCAGTACCGGTCACCGAGATGATGATAGACAATACGTCCACTCATGAAGTTTTCTCCTTCATGGACGGTTCATCAGGTTACAATCAGATAAAATGCATCCCGAGGACCAGAAGCACACCGCTTTCCGGACCCCATTGGGCATATTCTGCTACAAGGTGATGCCTTTCGGTCTAAAGAACGCCGGCGCTACCTATCAGAGGGCCATGACAAAGATTTTCGATGACCTCATACATGAAATCGTCGAATGTTATATCGACGACCTCGTAGTTAAAAGCAAATCATACGAGGAACATCTAGAGCATCTGAAGATCGTATTTCAATGCCTCCGGCAATACAACTTGAAGATGAACCCTCTCAAAAGCGCGTTCAGAGTGTCCTCGGGAAAATTCCCAGGATTCATTGTCCGACACCGAGGCATCGAGATAGATCCGTCAAAGATCAAGGCGATTATGAAAATGCCTCCGCCAAGGACTCTCAAGCAATTGCGGTCTCTCCAAGGGAAGCTCGCGTATATTCGGCGATTTATAGCCAATCTCTTAGGCAAGTGTCGTCCTTATAGTCACCTGATGAAGAAGGGAACCCCTTTCGTCTGGGATCACAAATGACAAAGCGCACTGGACGAAATCAAGCAATACCTGCAGAATCCACCGGTTGTGGCTGCTCTGGTCAAGGGAAAGCCTCTCATTCTATATACAACAGCCCTCGAAGGTTCTCTAGGTGTGCTATGGGCGCAAGAGAATGACCAAGGGAAAGAAAGACCCCTCTACTATCTGAGTCGAGTTCTCCTGGGGGCAGAAAGCAATTACTCCCCCATCGAAAAACACTGCCTGGCGTTGATCTTCGCAATAACGAAGCTCAGACACTATGCGTTGGCATATGAGGTCCATCTCATATCAAAGGTGGATCCCCTCAAATATTTAATGTCAAAGGCCATATTGACAGGACGACTCGCTAAGTGGGCCTTGCTCTTGATGGAGTTCTCGATAACTTACCGTCCGCTCAAGGCAGTGAAAGGCCAGGCCATCGCCGACTTCCTCGCTGAGCATCCAATACCTGCCGATTCCCCTTTGAATTGCGAACTGCCAGACGAACATGCGTTTGATACGATCGACAGGGATGATACCCGGTGGGAACTTTATTTTGATGGGGCATCTTCCATAAAGAAGCGCAAACAAAGCACCCCTACAATCAAATCCGGGGTAGGCCTCATCTTCGTAACTCCACAAAGAGGGATAATGCGCTTTGCTTTCTCCTTAACAGAGCCGAGGACGAACAACGAAGCCGAATATGAAGCTTTGATAGCAGGTCTCAAGATCGCCATCGACATGGGAATTGAAAACCTCCTCATATATGGAGACTCCCAGCTGGTCGTTAGTCAAATAAACGGCGACTACCAAATGTGCAAACTAGAGTTGGTGAGGTACGGCGAGAGGGTGCAGCAATTGCTTACCCAAATTCCTTCCTACACCTTGGAAAGCATACCGCGTGCGGAAAATAGCAAAGCGGATGCATTAGCCAAGCTCGCTAAAGAACTGGCTGACAAAAACCTCGATGACGTGAGGATCGTTGTGCAAAGCCGTCGGGTTCTTGCACCGGCAGAAATATCTCCGGAGTCGTCCGAAGAAAAGGGAGTGACCGAGCGAATCACTCTGCAAATAAAAGACCAGGAAAAGGTTGCGGATTGGAGGGAAGTCTTTATAGACTACTTCAAATCCCGTTGAACACCTGAAGAAGATTCCTCAAGACATCAGCTTATAAAACGAGCTCTGTCTTTTGCTTTCGTCAATGATACTCTGTATAAGAGATCATTTGATTCTCTGTGGTTAAGGTGCCTGGGACCTGAAGAGGCAAAGAGAGTCGTCCAAAAAACTCACGACGGACTCTGCGGTTCTCACCAAGCCAGGCCGAAGATGAAGCTGAAGATCAAACGGATGGGTTATTATTGGCCCACGATGATCCAAGATTGCCTCGAATACGCGAAGCAGTGCCATTCATGCCAGATTCACGGGGACTTTATCCATCAACATCCAAATCCGCTACATCCAACAGTGGCTAGCTGGCCGTTCGAAATGTGGGAGACTGACATAATCGGCCCCATCGAACCAGCATCGTCCAGGGGACATCGATTCATCTTGGCGGCAACTGATTATTTCTCCAAATGGGCAGAAGCAATACCGCTGAGGGAAGTGAAGACGAAGAATATCCTCCATTTCTTCAAGACGCACGTCATTTATCGGTTCGGAACTCCGAGACGGATCATCTCCGATAACGGGCCAGCCTATAAAAGCTACAAGATCAGCCGCTTCGCACAACAGCATAACATAGACCGGAGATACTCTTCAGTCTATAATCTCCGGGCTAACGGTCTAGCTGAGGCTTTCAACAAGACCTTGACAAAGATCGTAAAAAAGACGGTGTCTCGAAATAAGAAGGACTGGCACGAGAGATTGCATGAAGCTCTCTGGGCGTATCGAACTACGTTCAAAACGGCCACGAACACAACTCCGTACGCATTGGTATTTGGTACAGAGGCGGTACTCCCTCTCGAGATAGAGTTACCCTCTCTATAAGTAGCAGTTCATTACAAGCTAACAGACGAAGAGAATGCTCACCTTCGGCTTGAGGAGCTCGATGCTCTTGATGAAACCCGGCTCATAGCACAACAAAATCTGGAGGCTTATAAAGCAAAGATGACGCGCTCATACGAAAGATTAACTAGGCCGAGAACGTTCCGCCAAGGCGAACTCGTGCTAGTGGTCAAAAGACCTATGATCCCCAATCGTGCCAAACGGGGGAAATTCGAGCCGAACTATGAAGGCCCGTATATCATAAACAAGGTCTACCAGGGTGGGGCCTATCTACTCATGGACATGCATGGCGAAAGGCCCTTCAGGCCGATAAATGGTCGCTTCCTGAAAAAGTACTACGCTTGACGAGTCACGACCTAGGTCAATGATAGACGACGACGACCATGTCCGCTCGCTATCTTCCTAAGCCCAAACTCTATAAGTAGTAACCGAACAACGGACCGAAACGTTCTTAAACTAACAACGGACCGAAACGTCCTTAAACTAACAACGGAACGAAACGTCCTTAAACTAACAATGGACCACTATGTCCTAAAACTGGCTGTTGACCGAAACGTCAATAAACTACTGTGGGTTACAGCATCCCAAAGCTGATACAAAAAAAGAAAGAATAAAAAAAGAAAACGGTATGTCCATAAGCAAAATGGGAACGGATGAAAACCTGAAAGGGCTCCGTGAGTAAAAACAGCAGGGCTACCGGCGAGTTTTGTGAAAACCCGAAAGGGCGCAACCTCGTTAGAATAAAAAAAAGAGAAAAAAAGAAAACGGTATGTCCATAAGCAAAGGGGCGCGGATGAAAACCCGAAAGGGCTCCATGAGTAAAAAACAGCAGGGCTGCCGGCGAGTTTTGTGAAAACCCGAAAGGGCGCAATCTCGTTAAAAGACACTTGCAAGGTCCTCTCGACTTTGTAAGGAGAAACCACCTGTGCGAGATCCTTACGACTCATAAGGGAGCAACACACTTAGGGATCCCCACGATCCCTAGGGAGAAATTACACTTGCGAGATCCTCACGACTCGTAAGGAGAACCCTCTTATGAGACCCTCACGGCTCATAAGATTTGAAAGTCTTAAACTACAGGGATCTGAACCTGTTCTTAAGCAGCCACCACAACATCCAATGTTGCCCTACAAGCAGCTCAATGCTGACCCTTGTATACAATCCACGGGCGCGAATAAACATTTCCCTAACAAAGTCCCATCCGTGACTAGGGATATGTCTACACGGTGAACAACCCTCGTAAGTCCTCTCGACTTGTAAGGAGAAAACACTCTTGTAAAATCCTTACGACTTATAAGAGACCATACACTTAGGAGTCCTCACGATTCCTAAGGAGAAAACGCACCTATGAGATCCTCACGACTCGTAGGGAGAAGAACCTTTATGAGACCCTTACGGCTCATGAAGTCAAAAGCCTTAGCCGACAGGATCCTAACCCTGTCTACTAAGCCACCTTTGTTCGACATCGATAGAGGCAAATGATGATTCGCTCCTGGCAATATCCCAGTTGTAGCGGTGTTGATGCCGAAATCGGTGTCTAATTCCAAGCTTGCAGCAAAGAAGCTAGCGAGCCACACATGCATACGAAATAGCCGAAATGATGGGGCAACTTGCAACAAAATCAGCAAGTAAAAATGTATGCATACAAAATAGCCGAAATGATTGGGCAACTCGCAATAAAAAGCAGCGAGTAAAAATAAAATAAATAGCCGAAATGATTGGGCGCCGTGAAATATAGCCGAAATGATTGGGTAATCGCGACCTTCGTGATATAAAAGCTAAAATGATAAGAGCATCGCGGAAAGAAATAAAGAAAAATGAAATTTCTGCCTTACAAGTGATATCACATCAATCCCTGTATATAATCCAGGGGCGCAAACAAAGAAGGAATCACACCTTCCCTCTCCAGGCTCCATCAGAAAACAAAGCCAAATCTCGACGGTTCAAGGATAGCCTAGAAATCATCAACAGCGTTCCTCCCCATTCCAGCAGGATTCAGATGTTGCAATCAACCTTGGAGCTACGGCAATGCCCCTACTCCAAATCTCGATGGTTCCCAGACAACCTGGAGACCATTTCGATATTCGTCTCATTACAACAGACAATACGTCATCAACATGACCCCGTCTCGGAAATACGTCATCCACATGACCCCGTCGTGGAAATACGTCATCCATATGACCCCGTCACGGAAATACGTCATCCACATGACCCCGTCTCGGAAATACGTCATCGACATGACCCCGTCTCGGAAATACGTCATCGACATGACCCCGTCTCGGAAATACATCATCGACATGACCCCGTTGCGGAAATACGTCATCCAAATGACCCCGTCTCGGAAATACGTTATCCACATGACCCTGTCTCGGAAATACGTCATCCACATGACCCCGTCATGGAAATACGTCATCCACATGACCCCGTCACGGAAATACGTCATCCACATGACCCCGTCACGGAAATACGTCATCCACATGACCTCGTCTCGGAAATACGTCATCGACATCACCCCGTTGCGGAAATACGTCATCCAAATGACCCCGTCTCGGAAATACGTCATCTACATGACCCCGTCTCGGAAATACGTCATCCACATGACCCCGTCTCGGAAATACGTCATCCACATGACCCCGTCTTGGAAATACGTCATCCACATGACCCCGTCTTGGAAATACGTCATCCACATGACCCCATCACAGAAATACGTCATCCACATGACCCCGTCTCAGAAATACGCCATCGACATGACCCCGTTGCGGAAATACGTCATCCAAATGACCCCATCTCGGAAATACATTATCCATATGACCCCGTCGCGGAAATACGTCATCCACATGACCCCGTCTCGGAAATACGTCATCCATATAACCCCGTCTCGGAAATACGTCATCGACATGACCCCGTTGCGGAAATACGGCATCCAAATGACCCCATCTAGGAAATACGTCATCCACATGACCCCGTTTCGGAAATACGTCATCCACATGACCCCGTCTCGGAAATACGTCATCACCCCGTCTCGGAAATACGTCATCCACATGACCCCGTCTCGGAAACACGTCATCCAAATGACCCCATCGCGGAAATACGTCATCCATATGACCCCGTCATGGAAATACGTCATCTACATGACCCCGTCGCGGAAATATGTCATCCACATAACCCCGTCACAGAAATACGTCATCTACATGTCAATCTCATTAAACACTTATGAGTCCTCTCGATTCGTAAGGAAGAAAACTCTCTTATAAGATCCTTACGACTTATGAGGGAAAACACACTTAGGAATCCTCATGATTCCTAAGGAGAAATTACACTTACGAGATCCTCACGACTCGTAGGGAGAAAAATCTTCATGAGACCCTCACGGCTCATGAAGTTGAAAAGTCTTAGGTAGCAGATCTGAACCTGCTTCCTAAGCCGTCACTACCTGTCGGAGAGTTCAAGATGAAACGTTCTTTATTATCTACAGGCCATACTGGCCAGAGTCCCATACCAACAACATAGCAAAGAGAAGAAAACGACAGTGGGAGATAAGAAAAATGTGTCTTTATTCATGAACTCAATTGAACACAAGATATATCATATAAAAGATTTAAAAAAATGGATACATGTTATTCAAAAGATTACAAGTGTTTAATTGATGCAAAGGTAGCTACTGAGAATGAGGCGTTTTCAATAAGTCAGCCAGTTGCTCGCGCATTCCTCTCAACTCCTTTTCAAGGTCAGCCGCCGCAGCTAGCTCCGCTTCAACTCGGGCCCATTGCTGCAGACAGGATGAAAGTTTCTCATCAATTTCTTACTGAACAGCCTTCTGACTCTGCGCGACCTGTTCAGTAAAGTCAAGCTTCTTCCTCAGCACCAGCCGTCGGAAATGCATCGTTGAAGGCTTTCAAAGATAGAGTTCAGCTGCGCAGCATTCGCTTCGACCTAGGCACGCAGTTGGACAGACTCAGTGGAAGTCGCCTCACGTTCCTTTCGATTAAGGATCGCCTCTTGTTCGAAATGATGAAGGAACAGGGCACTTTGCTCAACCCACGCAGCCCGCTGGGAGTTCCCGGCCAGAATTTCAGGACCAGGACGCCCAAGCTCAAGCTCGTGCAGGCAGGCCTCAATCTTCCTGCAATGATTAACCTAAGACTCGACGACGCCTTCACCATGGAAGTTCACAAGCATTGCCAGCATTGGATTGACCTCGGCAGCGAAATCTACGGCAGATGTAGGAGCCTCCGCGTCAAGCTCCTCGACGTATTCGCTAAGCATACGCAGACTGTTCACAGCCCCTTTTGAGGATGGACGTCTGGAAAAGGCATCATAATGCGAGACTCGAACGAGGATGGAGTCGATATGATTGCTGCAAAATAGATCATAGTCAGATGTCGGCTCAGGAAATAAAAAAGAGTATACACGAAAAATAGAGTCTACTATACCGGCTGCAACAGGGGGCAGAGCTGGGAGTTCCGGTGGCGCAACGATAGCCTTATCCCCTCCTTCGATTTGTAAGGCTACAAGAAATACAAAAAAGAATTAGGAATAATGCAACTGCCCATTAAAGAAAGGACGTCATTTAGAAAAGATACTCACCGACACCACCAGGCGGACTAATCTCTGACAGGAAGGAGAAGTGTGAGTGCAGCACCTGATACAGGTGGTCAAAAAGGACTCCTACAAGGATGCAGTAATGCAACGTCAGTACATAAGTCATACAGCCTAGAAGTAGGACTGATGGATCACAAATCCGTACCTTCCAACATCTGAGAAGGTAGATGAGTGATAACCGTCAAGGCGGTAATTGATGGCGCTGCCTCGGGTAGCGCAACCTCAACACTCGCCGCACCTGCATTAGAAACAAGATAAATACTATCAGGAAAGATTGAAAAGGATTGCAGAATAAAGAGAAAAGCAACGACCCAAGACCTACCTGGTGAGTCGCCAGTCGGAACCGCGACGAGGGCGTCACTTGATACAGCGACGGCTTCTCCCTCCTCCATCTGGATGGTCTCACCTCCCGTCGCCTCATCCCCTGATTCTATAAGAGCCGTCGTAACGCTTGCGATGCCAGGAGATGGCAAAAAGCCGCAGGCGGAAAGAGCAACGATCGGGGCGGTGCCCGACTCTTGAGAGGGAGCGGCCACCTCGGGCTCATCAATTATAGCCATCTCACCCGCCGCCACCTCGAGCTCTAAAATGGTAGCCGTATCACCCATCGCCACCTCAGGCTCGGCAATGGCAGCCATCTCAGGTACAACAATCGTGACTGTCTCACCAGCCACTGCCTCGAGCTCGGCAATTTCAACCACTTCGCCTACCGCCGCCTCGGGTTCGGCAATCACGGCTACCTCCTTTACCGCTGCCCTAGACTCAGCGGTCGCCACCACTTCTTCGGCAAGACTCGGCCGTGCAAGATAAGATGTGTGAGAACTGGTAATTAAAACTTTGACAACGGAACCCCATGTCACATCACCTTTAGTTGATCTTCCGTTCGCTTCCCGAGTCGTACGTGCTACCCGTCTGTAGGCAGTGGACAAGGCAGCCGGAGATTCCTCTGAGGGAGTAGGGGCAGGGATAGCGGTGCTCGAACCCACACCCGTGGCTAAGGCAGCACTACGCTCCCTTGCAGCACGCATTCTGTGCTTCCTTTCCGCCCGGGCCGTGAGAGCCGATCTTCTCAAGGCCTCTGTCAATGGGACGTCATCATCCATGCCAGGAGCTACCTCTGGGCCGTTATGGCGTCCATCATCGGTTGCTTGAGTAAAACCTCTTCTGGCAATCCTGAGGAGGTCGGGACTTCGGTGACTGGCCCGGGAAGAATCTCCGCATCACCTTGCGGGATTGGCATTGTGGTCCCTGCAATAAGATAGAGAAAGGGTTAGATTGTCCATAAGAAAGGAGGATAAGGATGCAATGAGCCGAGACATACCGATACCCAACAAAGCATGATTCCTCTCCTCTTCCTCGAAGGTCTTTAGGGAAGCCGCCAGAGCCTCTTCAGTGGTAAAACCTGTTACAAAAGGAAAAATGTCAGTCAAGACATGATAATAAAAATAAAGATATAATGCAATAACAAGGTGGGACCGATGCTTACTTGATTGCATGAAGGTGTCCATCTTCGCTTGGTGGCTTGCGGATCGCACATAAGCTGCAATAGTGGCCTCGAGATCAGTATCTTCCGGCGCTATAAAGAGACCTTCGTTGGTCCCATATTCGCTCAGGCCCTCGTTATAAGGAGCCCGAGGCTCCAGGCCGAGTACAACATCTAGGGAGAGGACCGACTTCTTCTTCCTCTTCTGCGCGTGAGCTCCAGTCACAGCCAGCACCATCTTGCGCTTGGTGGGCACTTTGGGACGGCGAGTCCCGATGTCTGAGCCCATGCCAGATTCGGGAGAAGCTACATTTACCGTCTCCACGGGAGCACGGGGCACCAATGATACATCCACCGTCTCCACAGGAGCATAGGGCAACCCACGCATAAGGCTTAACATATGTGGAGGCTCAACTGCAGCGACTTCTCTTAGTGGAGGGGGGATAGTGGTCCGTCTCTTCAAAAGGACGTTGCGATCACCGGCAGGGGGCGAACTCTTGCGATCGAGCAGCAGCCGCCTCTCTTCCTTGATAACAGCACCCATTGCGTGTTGATACCAGGCCACATGTACGTTAAGGGCCCTCAGGACGCAACTCGGCTTGCTGATAAAGAAGCGAGAGCCCGTATTCAAGCGCATGAAGTGATGCAGTGCACCCCACATCCCCTCTTTGGTGGCAGCGGGTTCTACCAAGAAAGCCTCCAGTGGGACCCCCTGATTATAACTCAGCTGCAGGGCAAAATGATGAGGGTTGTATCTCATGAATAGTGCCACATCATTTTGCCTGAATACAAGGAAGCCCGACCTGATGGAGTATAAATGGAGAATCTCCTGGGCTTTCAACATGGAGGCCCTGTCCTTAAAAACGTCGTGCAATGCCAGCACCGTCTTGGAAGTTTCCTGGCCGATCGTTAAGACTTTGTCCGTGAAAGACATACCATCTCCGACTGTGCACGGACGAAGGAGCAAGCCCCTAGCTTCCCGCTGTGACGGACTCATGATGGAGGTGTCAACCAGCCGCATAATTCGCGGGAACATGCATTTATCGTAAAACGAAGGTCTCTTGTGAATGCCAAAGACCCCGAGCATGTGCATCTCCATCCATGAAGTGAAGTAATGCATCGGGAAGTTGGCAGGATGCACCCCCGGTTCAGTGGTATCCGCCGCCACGCTAAGACTATGGTATAAATGGGTTAACCCGGCGATCCCGATGGACACTTGTATTCCGGCCACCATGCGATACGCGGGGTAGAAGACGGAGGGCCTCATGTAATGAGGATGCATAGGGAGCGCGAACCAGCTCAACCATAACTCAAGAAACCCAAGAAAGAAAGCCTCCTCGTCAATGCCCGGAGCGGCGATTTCTGACAGAGGGATGATCGCAGCATCAGGAAGAAAAAAGCTCTTCTGATCAGTTTCCACTACCGACTGATGGTCCAAGCCAAAGCCGAAGGGATCATCGAGCTTAGCAAACTTTTCGCCTCGTCGAGATAAAATTTCCGGGCGAAGAAACCAGGCAATGAAGTCCGCAAAACTGACCCCCAGACCTCCGGATTCCAGGAAGAGGCTCTCGTACATGTTCAACACCTTTATCAGACTAGGAAACTGGTGCTGAATGGCGTTCTCTGGCGTGAGGCCCATCACCATCGGCTTAGAGGCAAAAATGTATTCATCCGGAGGAAGCAGCTCCTCGTAATGCTCCCACTGACCCGTAAACCAGAAACCTCGGCGAATTCTTCCAAGAAAATGGAGACCTCTCTGTCCAGTAGAAAGAAGGTATGGGTAGGGATGTTCCACTGCTCTAAGAAACCCTTAATCCACCACGTGGGAGGTGCAGAATATTGGAACAACGAGGCGTAGACCGCAGGGTATAGGCCGAGCTTTAATAGCTGCGATTTCTTCGCCGACAAGATGTACCGGGCCCACTGCAAGTACCCGGCCGGATGACGGGGAGTTAGCCCGATGTTGTAGGGCTGTCCCCAAGGGCGCGACTCGCCCTGACATATGCGCCGCCCCAGGGTATCCAAAACCGCCGGCGTCTGCATGGGTACGGCGGCAATCGAAGGTTGAAGAAGACCCTCCGAAGTCCAATTGACAACCTCCACGGCATAGTTCACCGGGGGTGCATCTGCATACGGAATCGCCTAGATAGGCTCCGACATCGTCGCACAAGAGAAGATTTAACGACCTCTGATAATCTGGTCATACCATCTACCCCACAAGTGAATAGTTTTGTGTTCCAGGTCACGGTCATTGATGAGCGCAAGAACCTCCCGGTCCACAGGTGCTTCAGGGAATCCTCCCTCTGAACGGACGAATGGAAACGTAGCATCGAAAGACATGTCGCCTGCAAAAAAGAGGGACAGAAATCAACCGTCAGTACTATAATTTAATTCTAAAAATTCTGACACTCGGTACTTTAAAATTTGTACCACACTGCAATGCCGTGGAAAATGGACCAAAGGGGGACCCACAAAATCTAGATGACAATGCATCAATTAATAAAACAGCCTCATCATTAGATGAGACAGTTAATTAATGAGGAAATCCTCAAGAAAATTCTCATTGAATGAGAGATCTTTCGGGAAAAAGAGAAAATCTCCCTTTGGGAGTAAAGCTCTATGATAGAGTGACACTTGTCAAACCCTAATCATGAAGGAATAAGATTCATTAAGAGCCTGGCTCTGTAATGATGATGGAAAAACCCATCAGAAAAGAAAATTAAAATCAATTAATTTTTATGAATTAAAAATTCTGGGATCTTCAAGATCCATGAAAAAACTCTTAAGAGTTCTTCATCAAAGATTAAGAAATCTACACATGATTCAAAAGAGCAAGGCTCTGTTTATGGGCTAAGAAACCCCAAGAAAAGATCTCTTTAGATCTATGGGTTCATGAGAGCAAAGCTCTGCTAATGAAACCCTAAATGGGTTTTCTTTAGATCAAAGATCTATAAAGAGCAAGGTTCTGTTAAAGGGTAAAACCCTAATTTATTAAATTTTTTAAAACTTTACCTAAGTTTGGAAAGATTTTTTACTCTTGAGAAGTTCTTAAACAGAAGAGCTGTGCTCTGAACAAAAAATTCTCAAAGAAAGAAGATGATAATCATCTAAGGGACCAAAGGTCCTATTTATAGGCATTGAATCGTCTCTTCAACTTCTGAGTTGATCCAAGGGCTCAGATGCTGCCACTGTTGCACTCACGTGTGTGCCACGTGAGCGTAACGGTGGGGGGGGCATTTGTTTCCCCCAATCAGAGCAAAGTTCTGTTTTGAAATTCAAAATTCAAAAATTGAAGCAACGCTTCAGATCCAGCGTTAGGCGCGCTACGCGCCACGTGTCAAACACGGATGCGCTAGCGCCAGGTGCGCTTCGCCCTAGGCAGCGCACCCCCAATCAGAGCAAAGCTCTGTTTTAAAATTCAAAAATTGAAGCAACGCTTCAGATCCAGTGCTAAGCGCGCTGCGCGCCACATGTCAAAAACGGACGCGCTAGCGCCAGGTGCGCTACGCCCTAGGCAGCGCACCCCCAATCAGAGCAAAGCTCTGTTTTAAAATTCAAAATTAAAAAATTGAAGCAACGCTTCAGATTCAGCGCTAGGCGCGCTGCGCGCCTAGTGTCAGACACGGTGCGCTAGCGCAGGCTGCGCTGTGCTCTGCGCTGGGTGTGCTAGCGCAAAGTGCACTGCGCTCTGAGCAGCGCACCACGTGCAAAGTACGGGTGCGCCAGCGCTGGAATTAAAAATTCCTTACCGTTAGATCAAAAGATCTAATAATGATAAATCATTAATTAATCAGAATAAAATTCTGTTGTGAAAAGATCTTTCCAATCTTGTTAAAAACAAGAAGATTGCCTTCTGTAAAACAGAAGCTCTAGGATCAAAGATCCAACGGTGGGGAAACATCCCCAAATCAATCAGAGAAAGATCTCTTCAACCGATTTAACAAATCAATTTTTCCTATATAAAGGCCCCAAGACTTCAAGTCTAAAAGGAGAAACCCCCTACAAACTTTGAGAAAACTCAAAAAAAGAGAGAGCAAGCTCTTGAAAGAAGATCATTTTTTCAAGGTAAAAAGAATGATTCTTGCACAGAGAGATGAAATCATCTCATTAAAACAGAAGAATTATCTTCTTAAAAGATCATAGAACCACAAATGATCAAGGTCTTTTATAAAAAGAGATCAAAAGATTTCATTATAAAAAACAAAAGAAGTATTTACTTTATTCACAGATCATTGATCTACAATGGCAAATCCCTTTCAAAGATAAGAACTGTTGTTCTTGAATCTTGAGGCAAAACCTCCTTTAAAAAGAACATAAACTTGTTCTCTGATCATAAATTTGATCAAAGGCGCTTTGCACTATTGAAAAGTGCCTTACACTCATGAACTGCGCTTTTGCGCTCCTTGGACCGGTGCTCAGCGCCAAAACGTGCCACGTGTCAACCACAGATACAATTTGCGCTTTGCGCTTCTGAAACAGTGCACTGCGCTCATGGACTGGCGTTCAGGGCCAAGCACGCTACGTGTCACTCACTGGTACATTCATAAACCGGCGCAATGCGCCCATCATCTGGCGCTCAGCACCAAGCGCGACACGTGTCCTTTTCGTGTGCGCTACTTGGTAGAAGCGCAGCGCGCTCTTTAATTGGCGCAAAGCGCCTGACGCGCTATGTGGCACGCTGTCAGAACACATATTGTTCTAATGAATGCTATGCATTCAATACAAGAAAAAAATTGTCAGGATCTAATGCTCAGCATTATTAAAAGGGCCAAGCCCAAGTAAAGGCTCAACAGCCCAGAACAATAAAATGTTAAACATTTTAATCTTATTGGACTTAGCCCAATATTGGCCATAAGTCCTCAACTTATATCGAACTGAGCCCATCTGCTCACGAATATTCAATAGGTCTTAGTCCCAAACTGGACTACAGATCTTCCAATCAATTCACACCGGGTCAAGGGTACATCTCTTTACTCCTCTGATATCTGTCGTTGTAATCCTTCAACGTCGTCAGAGAGGTGACGGGTCCCGACAACCATACATTTCTATGGACTGTGGGGTCCTTAAACTCATGGACTGCGATGTTCTTAAACTTCATAGACTACAATGTCTCTAAACTACGGACTGTGGGGTCCTTAAACTCATGGACTACGATGTCCTTAACCTTGACTGTGATGTCTTTAAACTCACGGACTATGATGTCCTTAACCTTGGACCGTAATATCCTTAAACTAACATTGGATCGTAATGTCCTTAAACTAATCGACCGCAATGTCCCTAAACTAAACATTAGAGTCCAAATACTCTTCTGTTGGATCTAAATGATCTCGTTAAGTTGATCTTAGTCTAAAATGAGACTAACGTATCCTTAACATACGTTTAAGTTGATCTTAGTCTCAAATAAAACTAACGTATCCTTAAACCCAATCCCCAAACCCAAATCTAAGAAGATACGGATTTGGACTAATCCACGCCCTACGGGCGACAACATAAATTAGTCTCCGTATACAATCTACGGGCAACCAAGCACAAAAACAAACACCCACGACACGAAGTGGCCATCTAGAGAAGGAGAAAGTGGTTACCGTGATGCGGTAGCATAATTAACTGAAGGGGCTTGCGCCTGCAGGGAAGAGCGTCCCCACAATAAAAACAAACCCCTCAGATGAGGGGGAATCTGACGAAGTCTGCTACATCGGCCGCATTCGTTTAAACGTTCGATACACGATGCCATAAATCAACTTGGCATCTTCGGTGAGGTGGACGGATAGCACCAATTAGCATCTGCTCCGAATTTCAGGCAAGACGAACCTATGCGGTTGCGTCTCTTTATTTGGATGGGAACACTTGGGCTAACTGAAAACAATTCAACGCCGCGCTCACCTCGGGGGAGAAGGGCAGGTGCATTCCGGCCAAAAAGGCTTCCAGGTACAAGGCAATCTCTTTGCCCTGTACCTGGTCTGCCCTCTCCTCCTTCCCGGCCAGACGAAGAGAGTAGCCGGGAGGGATATGGAAGCGAGCCCGGATAGTGGCGAGCTCGTCCGCATGACTCAGTATGGAAGACGCGTCACGGACGCCCCTGATCTGCGCTCTGGGGACCGCCCCCGTCGCACGACCCCGAGAAGCATGAGTAACCCTAACTTCCTGGGGGGACTCCGACTCAAACGAGGAAGAGGAAGAAGCAGAAGAGGAAGTTGCAGAAGACTCCCTAGACTCTACCCGGACTATTTCTACAGACTCCTCGGTACAAGACTGTAGGGTGTTTTTCGTCACCCCATTGAGATGGGAATAGCGCGCGCTTGTCAGGCAAATTACAGATTCCCCTTTCCTAGGGTAGGCTGGGGTTTATTGATTGTGGAGATCCGAATCTCCGGCAGCTGCGGACTAAGCTGCCGTTAATTACCCCTCGCTTTTGGAGCAAAAGAACCTCCGATTAACGGGTTAAACTGGTCATGCGAACTCAATGTGTAGTGTTGTGTTTTGGAGGGGTTTTGGATATATCGGGAGCCCAGCAGAGTTTTTACGGGGGTCCCGCTACCCGGATAGCGGGCTGGGGGTCAAGAGGGCTAGTAGCCCCCTTACGGGGTGCGGGGCAGCGCCCCATTAGAATTTTTTTCTAATGGGGGAGGTGTTTTTAGTGTGGAGTATGCGTGTGTGTATATGTATATATATATATATACGTATGTATATATATATACACGTACGTATATATATATATACATACGTACGTATATATATATATATACGTATATATATATATATAAACGTACGTATCTATATATATATATACGTACGTATGTATATATATATATATATATATACGTACGTATATATATATATATATACATATGTATGTATAAGGGAAAGGACATCCAAAGGATGCGTGGGGGCCAGCGCCTCGCGTGCATGGCACGCGGGTGCTGAGCGCTAGCGCACTAGGCGTTGGGCACGAGCGCTCTGGGCGCTGGGCGCACCACGTGCTCGGCACATGGGCGCGAGCGCTCTAGGCGCTGGGCACGCCACATGCTCGGCATGTGGGCGCGAGCGCTCTCGGCGCTGGGCGCGCCACGTGCTCGGCACGTGGGTGCGAGCGCTCTGGGCGCTGGGCGCGCCACGTGCTCGGCACGTGGGTGAAAGCGTACTGGGCGCACCACGTGCTCGGCAGGTGCAAGCGCTCTGGGCGTTGGGCGCACCGCGCGCTCGGCACGTGGGCACAAGCGCACTGGGCGCACCGCGCGCTCGGCACATGGGCGCAAGCACTCTGGATGCTGGACACGCCACGTGCTCGGCACATGGGCACGAGCGCTCTGGGCGCTGGACGCTGGGCGTCAAACAGAAAGGGAGCTTTGGTCCCTGCACTGGGAGTCGTGCTCCCGATTTGTGGAGTTAAACTCCTAAAAGTTTAGAAATGATCAAAAGGGGCTTCTTTGTTTCTCCCTTTGGCCTTGGCTCTTCCCAAGATGGAATTTTTGGAGATAGGTCTCCTCCTTCCTCCCCTGTTGGCCTGGTCTTGAAGAACAAGAAGTATGAGATTTTAAAAATCTTTTCTTTTTGAGATCTGATAGGAGATCTGAGTTCCCCTTTGTGGGTTTTGTGGTGAAGAACTATTTAGTTTTGGAAAAGTAAGAGTAAAACTCTTGATTTAATTGAAAAAGGGGAAGAAGGTTTAGAACCTTGATGAAGGAGCAGGAGACACACAGAACCCTAGTTTTTGGGGGAATGAAAAAGTCTATGCTTTATTCATCATCATGTTGCCTTATATAGGCTTACATGTTTACATATAGCCCATTGGGCTTTACAAAATGGCATTTTGCCCATCCCATGGCTCATGTGCCATTTCTTTTTGCACATAAGCCATGAGCTTACAAAATTTTGGCTTTATGCCCATTTTGTTTACATTCATGCATAAAAAATTACATAAAAATTATTTATTACATGATTTCATTTTGGCATGGGGAGGGCCGGCCGCTTCATGTTCGGACTCGACCTGGGCATGGGCCCACTTGGCTTGGGGTTGACTTTGACTTTGACTTGGTCAACCGGGGTGCAATTTTCGACTTCAACAAAGACATCTAATCTGATCAAAGGGATGAGTCCTCGGAATAGAAAACACAAGGATCCCGACCTAAAGGGAAGAGCGCCGAGCTAACACGCGAAGCGATGAGGAACTCGACCTAAGGAGAAGAGCACCGAGCTAACACGTGAAGGGACGAGGAAATTATGGTGAGGTATGGACCCTGAAGAGGATCCCACTTCTATTTATAGCAGCCGGCGTACACATCCTGCGGTTCCGATCGTCTCCCGCTAAAACAACACTTCGCATTCAACGTTCATTAGCGCTCCACCTGTCGGACGCGCATTGGGCGCGTCCTATCGGGCGCGAGAACACCAGCAGCCCGCCGCGTCAGCCAACCAGCGCCAGACACGTGGGCTGGCGCTTCAATGAACGTACGCACGAATCGGCGTTCCCTCTTTAAATGCGAGATCTCTCCCCTGATCCGCTGACGTTATCAAGAAAATACAACTAACTGCCCGGGAATACGTACCGACGATATCTTCAAATAAGAGCTTGTCCCGGGTGACCGGTCAGACCACTCTCGACCCGACCCATGAATCGGTCGAGACGAGAGTGGGAGGCTAATGATGATGCTCGATACCGGTGATTCCCCAAATCATGACACGTGGCAGATGACGTGTCCCAGAGCTTACAAGAAAGGATCAAGAACGGTACGTTGGAAGCATATCCCGGGCGTTCGACCCGAGAATGTTCCCGACCTTCGGTAGCCTTCCAGACCACTCCTGTGCCCGTCTTACAAACAACCGTCGGCTCGCCTGCGAGCCTTCCCACACCCTGAGTTCCCTCAGGCCCCCCAGCTCGCCTCCGAGCTATCACAGAACCAAGCTCGCTCGGCCTCCCGCTCGTTCCCGAGCCTTCCGTTGAGCTTAGCTTCCTCGGTCTTATTGGCCGACCCACAGCACTGATCACAAGCGTCTCCGCCACGGCTTCGCGAATCCCGCCAGACGCGAGATATCCGCCGTCCACGATCCCGCGTTCCACGCCACCGTGCTCCCCCATTAACGAGCATATCTCGTCATTAATGGGGAATCCCACCTTTCACGCGGGCGTAACGCTAGGGGAGTAACGGCCAGCGTGAATTTCGGGCCGCCTGCCCATGGCTGCTACTATATAAACCCCTCTCTCAGACGACTCAGGTAAGTCAACTTGACCCCAATAGGCCGTTACTCTACCAAAGTATCTCGACTAACTTGATCGTTGGAGGGTTCTCGGTGGCACAACCACCCCGGGACTTTCTTGCAGGTAGCTCGGTCTCAACTATATCCAGCCCATCGAGATCCACACGCATTGAGAGGCAACTCTCAAATCCAATCTCAGTCATCCATCAGCGTTCGCTTGCGGATCAACGGAATGTAACATCTGAAGGAGATCCAGAGCTCCATCACATGGTAATCACAGCATCATACGTACATTTATATTTCTATATAGGTGAGAAAAATATAATCAAATTCTAGTCATCATAAATTGGCTTGAAATTTCTATAGGCAATGACAGCATGCATAAAAAGGGTCTGAGCTAGCCAATCTCATGATCCCATTAAAAGGTGGGTACTTGTTCTTCTCCAAATCGATCAATCTCCAGGCATTAATTTCTTCACAACCTCAGGCGCGCGGCTGGGTGAAGCCATCGATGCATTGATCAGTAATGCTTGCGCAACTAGTTGAACCAACCCTGCTGTATGCATGATGTCCCATCCCTCCAATGCAAGCACTGATCGATTGCCTTCTCATAGAACATTCTGTTGCTGAAGCTCACTATATATGAAAATCCCTCCAGGTTTTAGGATCCTATACACCTCTGCAAACAGGCCTGCGCGCATCAAGACAAATTAATAGTTATAGCTATTAGCTATTATATACATTAATTATGATCTTTCACTTGATATTTTGATAACTAACTGGAAGAGTTCTAATAGATTATCCTGTTAGTATTAATTATTATGAATAGGAATGGGATAAAAAAAATCACAATTGAGGTATAGTTTAACTGCAAGAAGTGTAAATTAAACTTGGAAATGAGTTGCATCACAGGTCAAGGGTTCTCTTGTCCCCTCGACTTCCGACATCTTCGTTTGGCATCAAAGGAATAGCAAATATTAAGCGAGAGAGGGTTGAATACTGCATTTTGTTTGGCAAGAGGTGTAATGGCGTGGTTACACTGAGCCATGTTGAGTTGACTGTCCGAACTTATATTAGGATATTTGGGTCTCATTACCGATCTTTAATGGAAACCACACCGACTAATTGATACTGCATTTTTTGTTTTGCACAAAACTTGCAAATCAGGAATTAGATGAAGATATATAGATAAACATATAGCTTTCATCCGACCCCTCGTACAAAAGGCAAAGAGTAGAAAGAATTTGAGATGGAAGGAAGGATGGTAATCTAACGTTAATTTCATCCAATAATATTAATATATTAATCAAAAAATAAGTAATAATATTGATGTTGTCCAAGACTTTCCTCGACTTCTTGGATAGACTCAAGTCAAGACAATGAATTGACTTAGAATAGAAGCTGTGTTAATGTGGCGTTGATGTGTGATGATGTTATTGTTATCTCAAATACACTCCAACTCTCATAAAACAAATAATAAATTAATAAGTCAAGGGGACAAACTCGACAAGCTACAGTGTTCGCTTCTCAATTCAACCAAGTCAAACCTATCTCTTGTGAAACAAGCACCCCCTTAAAAAATACACTTCTCAGTTCCGTTATACTAATTGACACTTTTTTAGAGCATTTTCTTTCTCAAACCATTTTGCTCATCGACTAGTAGTCATATCAAAAGACATCATTTTATACCCACACAAAAAATTTGATTCGCAAAAAGACAATTTGATTCTCATCGTAAAAATGTTGATCAATAAATTCAAATAGAACCAAAAACATAAAACAAACCTTCTCCGGCCGCTGCATATACTGAACACTCACTCAGCACAGCACTGCATCAAACTAAACTGCAGCTCTCAAACTCATACCCCTGCTCCTCATCATTCAAATCCTTCACGAAGAAACAATCCAGCCTCTAATTCCTGGCCAACTGCTGTGCATTGAGCACATGCCCGACCACTCTCCTATACTTAACCTCTCGGGGCAATTATGGCTCACCCAAGAGCTCATCAAGTCCAATATCTCCATCTTAGGAGACATCCTCTCTATGTAGAGGTTGGTGAAAGCCAAGATGAATCCGTCGTCGACGTGGGTCACGAACCGAGGGAAGGAGGAGAAGTCTATATCGCGTTTTGGGTTGAACTTCGTCTGGGATTCGTTGGTGAGGATGTTAGTGTTTGGTGAGGAGGAAGATGACGATGATGGGGGAATTTTTAAGAGACGAGGGGATGAAGAAGAGGAGGTAGGAGTTGGATGGAGAGAATGTTAGGATGGAGAAGCCAATGCATGGAGCAATGTTCGCGATAAACCAATCACGCGATTAACAATGAAAAGAAAAATTAATAACGATGCGAAAATAAGTAAATAAGAATTAAAACCAAACAAGGGAAAGATTTGTTAACGAGCTTCATCCACCGTATGACTAGTCACGACAGAGCGGAATCTGCAATGTCTACTATAATTTTGAATCAAGTACACCACGAGAAAACCCTAAGAGATTTCTCTCAAATCCCTCTAGATCTAAGCCGTCATCCTCTCAATACAATGATTTCTCTTTTATTTGGTTGTACATAAAATATATAAGAAATCCCTATTTATACACAAACTAATTCCTAAATTAAGAAACTACAACTGCCATAAAATACTCCTTAATTAAGAAACTGTCATGATTATGAAACTGTCATAAGATACTCCTTAATTAAGAAACTGGGGTTTTGGTAAAATCTGATATGCCTTGTGTGCACTTTCACCTGAAGTTTCGCTATAATTTCAACAATTCCCACTTATAGATATTTCAGCCTTGATTTCCAACGCTGGTAGACTTCATGTCACGTCCCGTTTTCCAAAAGACGGGAGTAGAAAACGTGACGAGAATCGCGACATATTTATTTCGAGAAAGTCATTTCTCGTAACAAATATGCTAAGCGTAAAATAAGCAGTATAACATTGAAAAGAATAGACAAGTGATAATAAAATCCAATACTTTATATATTTGCATTCTTAACTTTACAAAGTTTACACTGATACAAGATCACTTTGTTAGCTATAGTGCCCTCAAGTCAATTATTGAATCGCGGACACGCGATTGTGATGATTGAGGGATGACCTATACCGGTAGAACAGTCTTATTCGAGATGATAGTATATTATCTGGTTTGTCTTTATCATCATGTACAACATTAGGTGGTATTACAGATCACTATTACATATTGATAGAGCCCATATGATTCTTGTTTTGACTACCAGTATTATGATGGCGATCATATACGTAGGAGCTGGGTGGTCTATAAGCACATTCTTAAATGTCTCTAGTCAAGGGAGTATCGAGACTGGGCATCGATACTCCGGAGTAGACTAGTGTATATTTATCGAGACCCTGACGATGGGCGGTGGCCGGTCTCACAAGCCATTGGTGTCAGTTAGTCACCTAAAATAGTATACAGGTGCTCATTGGGTTATAAGTACACTGGACGGACTCGCCGAGAATATGCTAGTTAATATTATACCTATTGTCAGATAACAGTTCTCAGGTGATATGAGTACATGTTAGTCTGTCGACTTGAGATCATCATTTGTCTCGTGTGAGTTTCCACCGTGCTTTGATTACTACCCTACCACGACTCAAAGGAGTCATGCAAACAGGTTTTAGTTGGGTACAGTCCCGAGCCACATGGAGGCAGTGAACGGATCGTCGGGGATTCGTCTCTCCCTGTATTGGGGGTTGATGTCGCGTAGTGTATGGGTGGCCATCACCAGAAATCTTTGGCCAAGGTGGACGAGAATTACTGATTTGGATTAGTAGTTTCTCAGTGGATGATGGGCTTCATACCGACACGAAATATTACATTATTAGGGGTATGACATTATCCACTCTCTAGACACGATATGCGATACTCTTAGACGAACAGACCGGACTGTATGGAAATTGTCACGGACAGGCTCAGTAGAGGTTTGGATGAGTTTGCTCATCGGCCTTCCTTTCGCTCAATACCTGGATAGCCGTTACGTACAGCAAGTGCCGCTGACGTACTTATGGTTAAACCCGCTGCCAACGTGTTAACGAGTTTTTAGAGTCCCACACAGAGAGTTTCCATGGTTGTGGCGAAACGATGTAGTAGCTGTATTGGATACGTGCAGGGTTCCGATTGATTGATTGTACTATGTACCCGGACTTTCGATCGGACAGTTGATAATACTAGCCGGCTCGGGTTTGAGCCGGATTATTAAATTAACTATTGATTTAATAATTTACGTATATATATTTCAATATGTATCTTCTAGTATTGTGTTCTTTGTGTTATTCTATCTCTTCGGGTATTCGTATTTCGGTACGGATACAGGCATGCATATACTGTAGAATGTAATCCGTATTTTTTACAGATAATATTTTAGAAGGTGGACACCTCATTTTAGTGTTTGACCATTTATTATAAATGGATAAATGAGGTGGCAATGATTTGACGAGAGTATGGTGAGGACCATGCTTTCATAGTATGCACAAATGAATTCTTAATTCATTTGTGCATACTATTCAAGTATGCGCACATTTTAAAAATGAAAGATATTGTTTTACAAAACCAAGTATGCTCATTTTCTCTCTCCATGGTTAGCTCATTATTTTTGTGAGATGGTTTTTTCTCTTGAGCATGCCATTTTCTCCTGACCATCTTTGTGCTTCACTCCTCTCTTGAGTTTCATGTTTTCCTCCACCTTCATCTTCCACCTCCTCTCAAGTCTCTCATGTGTTGAGAATCATGAGAGTATGTGAGATGAGATAGATAAATACTTAGAATACTCACTACATCCTAGGTTTTCTAGATTAGCAACCTAGAATCCCTAGTTTCTTGACTTGCGTTCGTTGTGGAGCTAGAGCCATGAGCTACATCTCTCGGGTGGATTATCTTCGATGGAGGAAGACCGGCAGACAAGTTCGTTCGAGCATGCCTCAAGGAGCTTAGGAAGGTGATGGAAGACTGAAGGACTTGGTGCTTTTTGTATAACACTCCTAACCCTTTACTTTAGCTTCTTTAGTTTGCTAGTATAGGTTTATGGTTCGATCGAGGACGGGGTTTTGTTTGCGCCAAAATTTTTAAACGCCAGTTTTTGTTCTGCATCGGCTATGGTAAATGGCCAGGGCGTCGGCAAAACCCAGCACACTTAAAAGAAAAGTACAATGAAGGTAGCTAAACAGTGGCATACTGGAATGAAAGGAAATAACTGCTGAAGGACTATTAGTCGACTTGGGCTTCAAACTGTGAGTAGTCCTCTGAAGTCAGTTCCACCTTCTTAATCTCTAGATTACCTGATGAATATTCTAAGAAAGATAAAAGATGGGTGGAATGCGCGTCAGCGAACTTTCGCTTGATAAGTCCCCAATAAAGATGTATGATGTATATAAATGAAATGTAAGGTGTAATATGATATAATATGGATGGAATGAAACATGAACAAGTATAACATGACAATATTAAAGGAAACTTTGTAAGCATGGAAATATAACATGAGTATAGCAAACAAGTATAGTATGACCGTGTAGTGAAGGTATCGTGAACATGAAATGTACTGTCAATGTGTCCTACGGAGGTCACTAAAAGGTAATCTAACTAACGTGAGTTTAAGTGTGACTATTAATGTATCTTAGGAGTATTCTCGTACCCAATATGCTGTAATTCAGAGGCAAGAAACCACGGGCCCTCATTCGTGAATTCGTCAATTCGTGATTTCGTAATGTAAGTATGGGACTCATGAGATTTCGTCGAATTCATAGTTAAACTACCCCAACACCCCACGTATTCTAGATTTCAGTTAAAGTTACCGATCTTGCTCGAATTCATGAAAATATCAAATTGCAAGACTGAGTTCATGTCAAGATCAAGTATTCGTGTCAAGTGTTTATGTATTCATGTCAAGTTGTATTCATGGTTCGAGTTAAGTCGATTCGAAAGTATATATATTGGTTCAGGTATTCATATTGGATTCGTGTATTCATGTCAAGTTGAAGAATTCATGTTAAGTTGTATTCATGGTTCGGGTAAAATTAAGTCAATCATGTAATAGATTTAAGTCATACATATAATATCTAATTATGTATTCATGTACATGCAATAATTCAGAGATCAAGAAAAAACAAGGTATACATGTTCGAATATTATGAAATAAGGCAAGTATATTATTCAAGTAACGACCATAAATAATGCTGTAAAGAAATATTATGTACGATTAATTAATCAAGTCAAACGAATGCGAAATATAAACAGAAATATAAATCTAAGTGTTGTGCATGCGTGAGTTTCAGTTGCACCTAAATATGACTACCGGTTTTGGAGATATACCCGTTTTCGTTTTGTCGCGCAAAACAAATCAGAATCTGTCCAGCACAGCCACATATTTTTAAAACACAGTTTGAGTTAATTTATATCGATTTTCAGATTTCAAAGATTGTTATAAACTTATAGGTCTTTCGATATAGTTATCCAAAACACTAAGCTATGCGCGATTTGAATTCCTAAAGCTCTAGTTATGATAATTTTAACATCAAGGTTTAAAACAGAAATTCGGATTTCTGGACAGCAACTATGTGTTGTCTTATCGGACATATATCGGGTCATTATATGCATTTATGGGTCACCGGGTATATATTAAATTCTAGTTCTATCAATTTTGTATCTATAAATCTAATGTTTGTCCCAAACCGACATCGGAAGCTCAAGTTATGTCAAATTTAAAAATAATGTGCGAATCATAATAGATTCTGTCCAGATTTGTCACTTAATTGTAACACAGTTTTCTATATTTTAAGTCGATTTTCATAGAATAGGCATAACTAAGGAAATCTATATCTTTCGATGTAGATATCCAAAACACCTGAGTTTACTCAATTTGGATATCGGTAGACCAAATAATGTGTCCTAAAAGTTGACCGATAAATACAGTTTACTATTTTTACGAACAGTGAATAAAAGTAATCTAATTCCTAAACTGCTATGCGGTTAGATCTGAAATTTTTATAGCACGTACAAAAACATATCCTATCATATGTAAATATACTGAAATTTCCATAAGTGGGAATTAATTTCTAAAAATTATTTTAAAAATAAATGTTTTATAAGAGTGAATTTGAAAATGATAAATATATGGTATTTATTTATAATTTTATTTTCTTGTATGCAAAACTAAATATAAAGAGTTAAAATTTTAGCGATAAATAATATGAATTAACATATGTGAAGCAAACATATAAGCCAATCATGATTAATCATTAAAAACAATATTACTTAACATGCAATCAACTGGGGTAGGCAATAATTTAAGACTAAATATATATTTTTTATGTCAAAATTTTAACTTAACAAAAAAAATATTTTACCATAGGACTAATCGGAGCAAAATATCGACATCAACGTCAACATAACAAGAGGAGGGAGATTTAAGAAGAGAGAGAGAGACAAAGGGGAGAGAGAAAGAACTTACTGGTTGTGTGAGTCGATATAACAACCGGTATACCTATTCGATTCTAACGGCAAAAACAAGTCTCGGTGACCTAGGCTCGAGCAATCAAGACAACGATCAAGTTAGTTTCTAAAATTATTCTCTTTGGAGCTTTTGAGAGAAAAGACAAGAAAAGAAAAGTGACACTTACGAAGTTTGTGAATGGTACAATACTTCGGTCTTAAATTCCTAAGGACGAAGTGAACTCCGATGACGCTGAAACTTTGAGAGTTCTAAGAATGAAAATTTGAAATAATGTTTAAAGGAGGATGAAAAATGAGGGAGAGAACATATAAAAGAAGATTAATATGGTCAATATAATAATTCATAATCATTTTAATTATTATATGCATTCTTTTTTAGAGTTAAAAGGAAGAGAAAATAAAAGTCTCATTTGTAAATTATGAGAGGGTTTAAAAAAATTGATAAAAATAATTGAAAGATCCGAGATTCAAACATGTGGCTTATGGAATAATAATGCAATGACTTAACCAATAGCTACAAGGCCATTATTGTTTAGAATTAAATATATGCAGAGTTTCAAACGAGAATAATTTAAAAATTAGACGAAACAAATTATTTTCTTAACCAATTTTTTTTCTTTTTAAACAAAACAAATTCTGTTTTCAAAAATTTCCTTACAAAACAAAATAGAATAAGTTCTTTATATTAAAGAGATCAAATTAAATCTTTTAAAACCTTATCTTTTAATAAAACGTGTCATTTCGAAACACGTATATTTTTTTTATTAAAAAAGAATTATAGTAAAAATAGGGTTGTTACACTTCACACGACTCTGCTCTACTCTTTCCTTATCATATTTTTATGAAGAAATTCACCAACCTGCAATAAAGATCCAGCTTATCTATATCTACAATCTTCGAAAACATATCGGTCGGATTCTTTTCTCCAGCGATCTTTTGCAATGTCAACTCGCCTTCTTCCGCAGCAATATGAATGAAATGATACCGCACCTTGATGTGCTTCGTCCGAGAGCGATATGCCGCGTTCTTCGCCAAATGTATTGCACTTTGGCCGTCGCTCCACAAGGTATTGAAGTCTTATTTTTTCCCAATTCTTCATGTCGATGACTGATAAAGAATATAAAAAGATGGAGGAGAAGGCACATGCGACAATTAACTATATTTAGAAGACGAAGTCTTATGCGAAGTTGCAAACAGGAAGACCGCGTCGGGTCACTAGCTGAAATTGGAGAATTTGTACATGACGAAATTCCTCATGAATAAGTTGTATCTAAAACAACGATTATTTTCTCTCCGTATGAAAGAAGGTACGTCTCTAAAAGCACATCTTGATCTGCTGAATATGATTCTTATGGATTTAAAGAACGTGGATATTAAAGTAGAGAATGAAGATTCTTCCCTAATACTGTTATGCTCCTTACCACCGACTTTCGAGAATTTCGTAGATTCTTTTATTGTTGGTAAGGACACCATATCTCTTGAAGATATCAAATCAACGCTTCACTCTCGTGAAATTCGGTACAAAGTATCAGGAAGCAATAGGGAGAGTTAGACGGATTGATTTTTGGCGAAAGTACCTGATCAAAGAAGGCGTTCCAATCAAAGAGGACGTTCTAATAGGGAGGGACAAAAGCATACAGAAGTGAAGAGGTGGATCTAAGTCAAGGAATCACGATGAAAATATTATTTGTCATTACTGCAAAAAGGAGGGACACATGCAGTATTCATGCCCAAAGAAGGAAGAGATGGAAAAGAAGACGAACAGTTCTTCGGTTGCTAGTGTAGTAAAATATGAGTCCTCTGGTGAAGCCGAACAAGTTCTATCCATTACTGATCATGTTTGGCCAATGAACGAATGGATGCTAGATTTGGGCTTTTCTTATCATATGTGTCCTAATCAAGAATGGTTTTTAACGTATGATGAGTTCGATGGCGATAATGTCTTGATGGGTAATAATGTGCCCTGCAAGGCTGTTGGTATTAGCTCTATTCGGATTCATATGTGTTGGGGTAAAAAATTATACCCCTGCTGACCAAGTCAAAGTCAGTCAACCCCCAGCCAAGCGGGCCTTAGCCCAAGTCAAGACTAAGTATGAAAGGGGCCAGCTCCATTCCAAGAATGAAGCAATTAATTAGTTCAATGCAATTTTTTAGAAATAAATGTATGAAAAATGGGCAGAAATCCAAAATTTTGAAAACCCCATGGCTTATGTGCAAAAATAAATAAGCACATAAGGCATGAGGTGGCACAAGTGCCATTTGGCAAAGCCCAAGGGGCTATATGTAAAATGTGTAGCCTATAAAGGCAAATATGATGAAAGAATCAATAACAACTTTTCATTCTTTCAAAAAATTCTAGGGTTTGTGCCTCCATCTCCATTCTCAAGTTCTCCTATTTCTTTTCATTTCCAATTAAATCAAGAGTTTAACTCTTCTTTTTCAAAAAAGAAATAGTTTTTCACTATAAAACCCTCGAAGGAGAGTTCAGATCTCTCGTCAAATCCCTAAAAGGGAGATTTTTAATCTCACCTCCCATTTTCTCCAAGATCCAGCAAAAGGAGAGGAGGAAGAAGAAGACTCGCCTCCAAAAATCCCACTTTGGAGGATCCGAGGCTCAAGGGAGAAGAAATGGGTCTCTTTTGATCGTCTCCGAAGATCTTCGAGAAGTTCAACTCCAAGATCCAAATCCTTAAAGGAGTTTTACTCCATATCCAGACCTTTTAGGAATTTAACTTCAAATTCAAGCCTTTTAGGAGTTTAACTCCAAATCCACATCCAATTTCTTATATAGGAGTTTAACTCCAAATCCAAATCTTTTGGGAGTTTAACTCCACATCTATACCTAATTCCCATTTAGGAGTTCAACTTTAAGGCCCTTCGAGAGTTCAACTCCCAGCCTAGGGGCTAAGCCCCTTTCTTCGCTGGTGTTTCCAGCGGTCACGTGCCGCGCACGTGACCCGCTGGTGCCCAGCGGTCGCGTGCCGTGCATGTGACTTGCGGGCGCCCAGCGCCCATATGCTTGGCACGCGACCCGCTAGTGCCCAGCAGTCACATTCCACATACGTGACCCGCTGGCGCCCAGCGCCCACGCACGGGGCACATGATCTGTGGGAATCCAGCGCCTACGCGCCTAGCATGTGACCCACGGGCACCCAGCGCCCATGCGCTACTCATGTGACCCGCGGGCGTCCCTCCCCCACGCGCTACTCACGCATCCTTAGGACGCTCCTTACCCTTCTTTTTCCTATACACTTCCCACTAAAAATACCTCTTTCATTAGAAAAAAATTCTAACAGGGTGCTGTCCCTCACCCCGTAAAGGGGCTACTAGCCCCCTTGACCCCTAGCCCGCTATCTGGATAGCGGGACCCCTGTAAACTCTGCGAGGTCTCCGATCTATCCAAAATCCTTCAAAACACAACATACATACACGGCACATTGATTTCGCATGACCAGTTTGACCCGTCAATCAGAGGTTCTCTTGCTCTAAAAGCGATGGGTAATTATTGGCAGCTTAGTCCGCGGCTACCGGAGATTCAGATCTCCATAATCAATAAACCTTGGCCTACCCTAAGCAGGGGGAATCTGTATACGCCTGACAAACGCATGAATTCACATTTCAATGGGGCGACGAAAAACACCCTATAGATTTTGGAACGCTCGGTGGGACCCTTCTCTCCTCCCATATCTCGGGTCAAGCGTCCATGCGAACTCATTTAATATATATACCAATATTTATACTGAAATAACATTTTTTCGTGCAGCAATCAATTTTCAACGAAGAAGTCTTCTAAGATGAATTGAGCTTCCCACACGACCCCGATCCAGTACGTGGTCAAGATCAATACCCGCATGGTTCTCCCTTTAAGTCTCAGCTGGCAATGGGAGGAGTCACCCCGTCAATTTGGTTCCGTCATCATCTACCCTGCTGGAAGCGCTCATCTAGCGGAGATCACGGCAAACCAAGCGGCTAAACCGACCTCAAGGGGCAGAAGGCCGAACGTGGTGGTCGCCAAAGCATCCCACCCCAAATGCAAATCTGTATTCAAACAGCTCTCCGCTGTTCCGACTGGGGGCAAGGTCGTCAACACCAATAGAGCCACAAAGAATCTCCATCAAGCTCAGATGGCGCTCTTGACAATCGCGCGAGCAGGCGTCTTCTTTGAGCTCTCCATCTCTCGGTCTACGGTGGCTTCCCGAAGAGCCGAAGCCTGCCAAGTGCTCAAAACAGAAAGGTTGAGACAGAAGTGGCTCAGGTATCGAGCCAATAAGAGGGCCAGGACTCCGTCCAAGTGGAATCTTGTGAGGTTCCAAGAGCAAGGTTACACCATGACGACAGTTGAGTCGGCCGTAAAAGTCAGCAATTCTTTCGAACCTCTGAAGTGGGTTCAGAAAAATGCCATGACCGCCAGAAGCAAGAAGACAGCAGTCCGAACGATACTAAAAAGAGACGTGTCCCAGCCCCAACAGAGAAAGCATGACACCGTTTCTTTAAGAGTCTATCAGGCGCCGTGTGCCGCGTGAAAGCAGCGGGGCAAATCCAGAAAAGAAACGCCAGCACCATTCGAGAACCCGGTCAGGCTAGCCGCCTTCAATCGTTTGCTCGTTACCAAAAAAGAAGGGCCACAATATCAGTCCGCAAAATCAGCTACCGAGGGTGAAAAGATGGCTGAATATATTATCCACATGGTCTATATAGCAGGAACGCGTCCCAGCTACAACCTTCGCTTCAAAATCAAGGATGGAGCCACCACATCCCAAGCCCAATCTGGCTTGAATGTGGTTGCTGTTTCCCAAGATCAGCCTCCTCCGGTGGACGATGAAAACCCTCTCGATGAGGCCGATAGGCAGAAGGACCCCACGGTCCATGTGGAATCAAATTCGGACAACAAAGAAGAGCCGACTTTCCGCCCTAGGACCGCGGAGCAAGAGCTGCTTCAAGAGCTTCGAAAACAGCTCAGGAGCAAAGATAAAGAGATGGCCAAGCTCTACTAAAAAATTGATGACCTGACGAATGTTGTGATGTAGCTCACGGCTCAAATTTCTTGGGTGCCTTCTAATCAAGCACATGTCTTTACTCATGAGCTGGGTGATGACAACCCGAAGCAACCAATGCATGTCCCATTGGGTCCAAGATTAGGCGAGCCGCACGAAAGCCGGCTACATTCCGCTCCTGGGGACGCCATGGCCCCAGATAGCACTATCTCGCTAACACAAGATCGGATAATGGATTTGGTCACCAGTAAGGTTAAAACATTGGTAGCCGAAGCTGAAGTTCAGAAAGAAATTGGCAGTAGTGGGCGGACATATCCCGCACAGTACGATCTGATCGAGTTCCCGAGCGGCTACGTCATTCTTAAATTCGGAAGATTTGACGGGATGGAAAACACAAATCAGCACGTCGCCCACTTTAAAGCGTCGTGCGGAAATACTGGGGCAATGATACGCTCCTTCTTCGTCAGTTTGTCAACAGCTTGACTGGTGTCGCTTTCGACTAGTACGCAAGTATACCAGATGGGTCCGTCACTACTTTCTCCCAAATGGAGTCTCTATTTCGGCAAAAATTTATGAGTTTTAGTGACAAAATCTCCATTGCTGACCTCGTGAGAACCAAGCCGTGTAAAAATGAAAGCAACACGGATTTTATTGCCCAATGGCGCAATACTTCACTGTCAAGTGTGAACCGCCGCTAGAACAGGATCAGTTCGTCAGCCTCCTCATTGGGAAGCTCAGCAATTGGACAGTCCTATTCTTATGTACAGCAGGCCTCAAGATGTTTCAAGAGCTGATTAAGAGAGTACAAATGTTAGACCGCTTGAAACAAGAGTCTACCTCGGACTCTCAGGGTGACAAGTCCTGGAAGAGCAGAAAAGACGACAACCGTAAAAGTGGGAGCTTCAATAAGACCAACGCCTTCAATGCGTCTGACAATGAAGATAAGAGAAAGGCGGGTGGGTCAAAAAAAGATCGGGCCCGAAAGCTAGTGCTAGGAGGAAAACGGTCTTTCCTAGAGGAGAAAAAGAACAAAGTCTACTCTTTCAGGAGGGATAAGGTCTACAAGATATTCAAGGATGACCTGAACAACAGTCTAGAATTGCCAAAGTCCAAGAGACCTCACAAAGCAAAAATGTCCGACAATCCTTTGTATTTTCCGTACCACAGAGTAGTGAGCCATGCGATCGAGGATTGTTACATTTTCAAAGACTGGGTTGAAAAGTATTACAAGGTCAGAGAGATCGAGCTATCCAAGAGTGTGTTGGTGAACAACCAAGCTGCAACCACCAATTTTATCAGACAGAAGCTGAAGCGTTTTGGGAGTAGGCAGCTGAATCTGCTACCCCGAGAAATGAATCTAACTCACCGCAACCTCCATAGAGCAAGCATATGTCCAAAAAGATGAAGAAGATGCTAAAGCTACTTCAGAAAGAGTCCAGAACATAATGGGAGAGGCAGAAGGAGCACACCGTACGAGCTACCACTTCGGCTCAATCAGGCTTAAAATCTAAAAAGCTCAAGAAGAAGAAAAGTGCAGCTCGACGCAAAAAAGTGTCTGCAGGGAGATCGACTATTCAAAAATATATCGATTCCCTTGAAGACTATGAACAAAAGGAAAGAACTCTAATTCAATTGAAGGAGTTCTTCCCCGTAGAAGCAGTTGAGATTTTGGAGGAGCTAGAAGAAGACTCTAATAACGAGATCTCTATAGTGACCTGCTATGTCGTCCACCTTGGTAGTGACTCTGAGGAAGAATTTTGTTTTTCTGAAGAGGACGGGGTGCTCGTCACGAGGGCCAACTAAATCCAGCTCAGAAGCATCAAAGCTCTACCGCCAAATCAAGGCAACGCCCCAAAAGGGAAGGCAAAACAAGTCGCTAATGAAGAAGATGGTAGAGAGCTTGCTCATGAAGACTCGAGTCCTTCTCCAGTGGACTATAATGTCTTGGCTCATCTCTTGAAGCTTCCGTCTCTCTTAAGCATCTATGATGCTCTGGTCTTGTCCAAGGATCTCAGAGATATTCTCATTCATGCTCTACAAAACCCCGAGAAGTACCAGGCCCGCTTTGCGGAAATTACTATGAAAGAAGCCAGTACACTCTGCGTACAGCCGCGGTCACATTTAAAGATGAAGGCTTATTGCTGGGAACAGCTGAGCACAACCGACCGCTTTACATGACTGGGTACATCGATGGAGATCGGATTAATCGCATATTGATTGGTCCGGGGTCCTCAGTGAAAATCATGAACTTGCGGACTCTAAAGAGTTTATCAATGGATGTCCGACATCTATCAATGGAGAGGATTGTCATTCAGGGCTTCAATCAAAACTGCCAGCAAGTTGTGGGATCCATAACTTTGCCGATCAGGTTTAGAGACCTGCAAACCGAAGCTAAGATGTACGTGATCGACGCTGACACATCCTATAAGATCCTCCTGGGATGACCGCGGCTTCACAATTATGGTATCGTTCCGTCAACTCTCCATCAGTGCATGAAGTATACCAAAAATGGCAAAGAAAGACATTGACAGGGACATCCATCCATTCAGTGTGCATAAAGTCCGATACGAAGATTCTTAGTACTTTGTGAACCTCCAAAGTGCTGAGACACAGCGGACCAAAGATAGAACGGCCTTGAAACTCAAAAGGAAATCTGAGCTGGCTGTCACTTTCAAAAGCAAAAACCCAGGGTGTGTCCGCATATCGGCATGACACTGATGAGTCCGATGCTAGAAGTCCGTCCTTCTATAAAACTCGCCCTCGTTTCGGTAGTGATACGGACGAGTCTAATACTGAAGGCCCATCCAGCAGCAAAATTCGCCCTCCTTTAGGCAGCAACATTGAAGAATGAGAAGAAGAGGACCTGTCTTGCAACAACTATGCAAATCGGGCTCTCATGCAAAAAGCGAAGCTAAGAGAGACATTCGAAGTTACGGAAGGGTCCCTAGCCGTCACAAGGGTGCCGGAGCAGATGTGCAAAGAGCTTGATGCATTGTCAGTCTCCACCATGGGCCAGCTGAAAACCTTCTTTGTTTCCGGAAGAAGAATGGACAGAAGAGAATCCTGTTTTATGGGTCAAACCCCATCGTGCACCCGGACAATATGTCCATCACGTGCCTTCTCTATAAGAGAGGCATAAGAGCCGTCCTCAATCCCAAATACTATGCGCCCGAGATGCGGGAATATTTTAAAAAGTGTGGATGTCGGTTATATCAAATGGACTCCGAAGCGAAATTTTATGCGGGGCTATGGCATCCACCTCAGGTCCGAGTACTCATCAATGGACGAATCCCAGATAGACGGGGCATAGGTTTCATTCAACCTAATGCCAAAGCATGCTCTAGATCCATGTTAGTGAATCCAGCGAAAGGTCAAATGACGACGATGAGCTAGCCGAGCTAGAAGAAGCCCCTCAAGAGCTCGAAGAAGGCGGACAAGCAACCTTTGACGAGCTAACCGAGATTGACTTAGGAATGCCCAATAATCTAAGGCCGACATACATCAGCTCACTCTTGTCAGAGGAAATGAAAGAGCAGATAGTCGCCCTACTGCATAAGTCTGCCGACTGCTTCGCATGGACGTACAAAGAAATGCTTGGCCTTTCCCCTGAAGTGGCCGTGCATAAGCTGGCTATATCTCCTAATGCCAAGCCAGTCAAACAAGCTCCTCGAAGAATGAGAAGAGAACTGGAAGAAAAGGTCATCGAGGAAACCAAGAAACTCATCGATACCGGTTTCATCAAAGAAGAGAAATATGCGGACTTGATCGCATACATCATCCTAGTGAAAAAGAAGAATAGGCAGATCCGAGTCTGCGTCAATTTCAGAGACCTTAACAAGGAATGCCCTAAAGATGATTTCCCGCTACCGGTCATGGAAATGATGGTCGACGATACCTCAAATTATGAGCTGTTCACCTTCATTGATGGCTCGTTTGGATATAATCAGATCAAGATATCACCTGAGGATGAGAAATACACAGCATTTCGAACCCCGATCAGGATATACTGCTACAAGGTGATGCCGTTCGGACTGAAGAATACGGGCACCACATATTAAAGGGAAATAACCAAAATCTTTGATGACTTAATCCATAAGGTCGTCGAATGTTATGTTGATGATTTGGTCGTCAAGACAAAAGTCAAGGCCGATCACATCCGAGATCTCAGGACTATTTTCACCCGACTGAGGGAATACGATCTGAAAATGAATCCTCTGAAGTGCGCTTTTGCCGTGTCGTCGGGAAAATTCTTGGGCTTCATACTCCAACATCGGGGGATCGAAGTTGACCCATCAAAGAGAAAGGCCATCATGGAGATGCCTCCTTCGAAGAATTTGACGCAGCTAAAATTCTTTCAAGGCAAACTCGCTTACATACGAAGGTTCATCTCGAACCTATCGGGGAGATGTTAGCCTTTCTCAAAGCTTATGAAGAAGAGAGACCCCTTTGTCTGGAATGTCGAATGTCAAGAAGCGTTCGAAAGTATCAAACAGTACTCGTTGCACCCTCCAATGCTTGCTGCTCCTATTCCAAATAAACCGTTGATTCTCTATACTTCCGCGCTAGATGAGTCACTCGGTGTGCTCCCTATCCAGAACAACGAGGAGGGAAAAGAAAATTCCCTCTACTACCTCAGTCGACCTTTAGTCGGGACGGACCACAACTATTCCCTGATCAAAAAGCAATGCCTGGCTCTGATATTCGCTGTGAAAAAATTGAGGCACTATCTGCTCGCTCATCGGGTTATGCTGATCTCTAAGGTCAACCCGCTTAAACACTTAATGACCAAGGAAAGTCTAGCCGGTAAAATGGCAAGATGGGAAATCATGCTGCTCGAGTTTTAACAGAGTTTATACTCCTTAGAAAGCGGTAAAAGGGCAAGCCCTCGCCGACTTTCTCGCTGCTCATCCAATACCAGAAGGGTCGCCGCTAAATTGTGAATTACCCGATGAACAGGTGCCGCACCTCGAGGATAGCGAGCCATGTTGGGAGCTCTACTTCGATGGTGCCTCATCAATAAGGACCTCTAGAAAATCAAGCATCCCGGAGATAAAAGCAGGGATAGTATTGATGTTCGTCACGCTATCAGGAAGGACCCTACGACATCCTTTGCTTTTACCGAGCCTTGCACAAACAACGAGGCTGAGTACGAAGCTCTGATGGTTGGCCTGGAGCTTGCCATATAAATAAAAACCTTTCGGCTACGGGTTTACGGTGACTCCCAGCTTGTCGTCAACCAGGTGAGCGGCGACTAAAAGATATATAAGCTCGAGTTAGCTCGATACAGAAGCCGGGTGGTGGAACTTATGAAACGGTTCACTCACATTGAACTAATGAGAGTCCCTAGGGCGTTGAACGGAAAAGCCGACATACTCGCTCGCCTAGCCAAAGAGCCGGCTGATCTTGACACTGATCACAATCAGAAACCGGCAAATTCTGCCCCCAGTCTCTTTCAAGAAGAGAAAAGCGCAGAACAAAAAAGCAATCCTGCCGAAAGAGTTCTGATCATTCAAGACGAGCCCGATTGGAGAGAACTCTTCATAAAGTACCTCCGATACGACAAAATGTCCAAAGAAAAAACTGCGAGGGTTGTTTCCCCAATATATCTAACCTAATAAAAGAGCAAAGCTCTATTGAATTCAATGAGGCAGCGCCTCACGTGCTCTCCATGAGAGCGCCGGCACCAGATCCAATCTTATATGATCAAATCCTATGGTGGCACCTCACGTGCTCCTTACGCGGGCACCAATGTGCAAAGCACAGAAGAGTTCATAAGAGTTAAACTCTTAGATGGCGCCGCACATGCTCCTCACATGGGCGCCAATGTGCAAAGCACATAAATACCCATTATAAGAATTAAATTCTTAAGTCCGCCCACGTGCATAACACCTGAGCACCGACGTCCAGGTAGAATTAAAATTCTACAATACTCCCTGTTAAACAGAGCCGTTGGATCAAAAATCCAACGAAAATGATAAATCATCAAAATACAGAATTAAATTCTGTTGGGAGAAAACATTCCCCAAATCTTTCTAAAATAAGAAAGATACTCTCGATTGGAAAAAAATCCAATTATAGAATAAAATTCTATTTTGGAATTATTCCATCGATCTTTCTAAACAAAAAAGATTGATCTCTGTAAAACAGAGAACTCTTGGATTAAAAATCCAACGGTGATTAAAAAATCACCGTTTTACAAAATAAATTCTGTATAGGGGAAAATATTTCCCCAATCTCGTTAAAAACAAAAATCATATTATGTAAAAACAAAAGTCCTTGGATTAAAAATCCAATGGTGGGTAAAATCCTCCAAATCAATTTTGAGTCCAATTAAATCAATTGGAATCTCTCAACGAGAGATTTTCTTAAAACTAATTAACAATTTGCCTCCACTATATAAAGGCCCCGAGACTTCAAGTCTCACAGACACAGAAGACCACAAGACATAGAGAGAGAGAGAGAGAGAGAGACAGGAAAACCCCCCCATAAGCTTCTGAAAAATTTAGAAAGCTTCCAAAAAGAACAATAGAGAATTCAATTCTCAAAGAAGAAGAGCTCATTCTCTAAACCCTAAATAAAGAAACCACAGAGATCAAAATATCTTTTTTACCTATCATAGCATATCTAAGGGTATAACCCTTCCCGAGAACTTAGTTCTTTCTCTGGATGTGAGATCCATAAGACAAGTCTCCCATAATTTGAGAATTTAATTCTCATCGGGAAGATCTTGTTCTTAAGAATCAAAGATTCAGGGAAGAACAAATTTAAAGAGAAAGAATATGGAGTCCATAACACTCAAGGAACTTAGTTCCTTCAAATCGAGAACTTAGTTCTTAAAAAATATGATCCCAGATCCTCAAAATAATGATCTTGGTGATCGTTAATGGTCAAAATACCATTAACAGAGATTTAAGTTCTCTAAAAATATCAACAGAGATTAAATCTCCATATAAAAGAAACTAGCGCCTCACGTGATTCCCATGTGGGCGCCCCACTTTAACAGCATCTAGCGCCTCACGTGAAACACACGTAGGCGCCATATAAAAAGCGCTTAGCGCCTCACATATAGCCAAAACGGCTAAGTGCTGATTTGGCAGCGCCCAACGCCGCACGCGTTCCTCATGTGGGCGCCACAAAAATAATAAGAGTGTTTAGCACTCCGTAAAAAGCCAAAACAGCTGAGTGCTTAGCGCTGAGCGATAGCGCTGATTAGGCAGTGCTCAGCGCTTCACGTGTTCCTCATGTGGGCACCACCAAAAAAAGAAAAGAAGAAAGAAAAATGCTTAGCACTCCACATACAGCCAAAATGGCTGAGTGTTCAACGCTCATTAGGCGGCGCCCATAATTAAATGCTTCACATAACACCCATGTGACCATGTGAGTGTCAGAGCGTCAAATAAGTGCTTAGCACTTTTGCATAAAAATAAAAGGGGCTGAACAAACAGAGCCTAAATAAGTGCTTAGTACTTTTGAATGAGAAGGAAAAGAGTGGGCAGACTATGCTCAAATTGGCTAAGTCTCTGAAATTTCTTGCAGCTGAGTCCAAATACTCTTTTGATTGATCTTAAGTAAAAATGATCCTTAAATACATTGTTAAACTGATCTTAGTCTCAAACATGACTGATGATCTCCCATTGATGATATCCAAAATGTTATTCATCTCGTATCTCCTAAGATAATTTTAGTCTCAAATATAACTAACGATTCTTAGGTCCACCGCAACCACTTTTTCCCTCAAATACGGGATTTGGTTCAAGGGTACATCTTTTCACACCTCTGATATATGTCGTTTTAATTCTTCAAGGCCTTCAGAGAGGTGGCGGGTCCTGACAACCAACAACTCCTTTCTCATCCCAACTTGATATAAAATTTCGTCAAGATAGGAAATGATATGTCTTATATTGATGCACTTCCAAATTGACGTGCACGCCTCAAATCGGATCGCACCCCAAATTTGGCGCATTCCATGTCACCATCGTTCACTCCGCTACGTAACAAATACACGTGCGCGCAAGTTGAATGTTAGACCGAAACGTCCTTAAACTAATATTCGCCCTAAATAAGGCGATGATGGACCGAAATGTCCCTAAACTAATATTCGCCCCAAACACGGCGGTAATGGACCGCGATGTCCTTAAACTAAAATAATTGGGCCTAAATGCTCATATGTTTAAGTCGATCTTAATCTCAAACCAGATTAACGGTCCTTAAATAAACAAAACCAAAATCTAAAATATACGGATTTGGACTGATTCGCGGCCTACGAGCGACGACAGAAACTAGTCTCCGTATACAATCCAGGGGCAACCTAAACAAACAAAAACACATACGACACGAAGTGAACTTCTGGAGCAGGAGAAAGTGGTTATCGTAATGTGGTAAGGTAATTAACTGCAGGGGGTTGCACCTGCAGGGAAGAGTGCCTCCACAATCAAAAAACCCTTATAAAATGAGGGGGAATCTGATGAAGTCAGCTACGATGGTCGTATCCATCCAAACCTCCTATATATGGTGCCATAAATCAACTTTGTATCCTCGGAGAAGTGAACGGATAAGTCCAAATAGTATCTTCTCCCAGAATTCAAGCTAGACGTCCCAACGTATCGGTCCGTCTTCCGGCGGTGAACAGATTCTGGCATGCCCGGTGGGACCTTTTCCACTTTCCACTCCACACTTCGTGTGCCATGTTTCGCGAACAAAATTGTGGTTCGCAATGGTTGCCCTTGGATTCGAGATAATAAAATTTGGTGTCTTGCTCCTGTGCAGAGAAATCGATGGCTTCCAACTGCATCTCTTGCAACAGCAACTCTCGTTCCACCCCAGTTGGAGGAGTGACCTACGGGCCCAACACGACCTCTATTTTCTAAATGCTGATAGAGCAAGTAACACAAGCCACTACTAGATTGTTATTTGGGACCATACTCCCACCAGTGAGTTTCGGTGCCTCAGCGCCACAAGAGGAAGCTTCCAAGAGGTCATTCTTCGATTGACTGGCAATCACAACGGCCCGCTCAACGGGCCGTCTAAAGCTGACGTCTCGGTCTTCAACAGGCTGGGCAAGAACCCAAACGGGCCTGCAAAGAGGCTCGTGATACATGAAGGGGCTATCCCAAAACGGATAGCCCTCCCAACTCCTGCTACGGGCGAAGTAATCAAAAGCGCTTCCCCCATCAGAAGATCGGTCTTTGAAAGATTGGTCGTTCCTCTTAAAACTCTGCCAAGGACGCCAGTCTTCAACAGGTTGACGCCAACAGTAGCCCCTCAGCAAAGCCGGGGATACAAAAAAGTCGCTTCCAAATATGAGGTGGTCCCGTCTGCAAGACACGCTCAACGTCATCACTGGCGCCAAGTGAGGAAAGCCGGGGGCAACTCCCCCTCTGGACTCACTCCACCGGCTCTAATGGTGGAAGTTGATACCGCTGTTCCAACCAGGAACAGCTTTGATCTGCTCAGGAGGGTGCACAAGAACTCTCCAATGGCAGTGCTAAAGAAATTGCCCCCGCCTGCAAAAACCACAGTGCAGGCAAAATTGGAGCAGCCCCGTCAATGGCTCTCCTTCCAGATTCACAGGGTCTGGCGGAAAGTCCAGGACTCTGTGATCAACAAAGATTACTCTCGTCGACCGAAAAAATTGAAGGTTCGGCAAGATAAAGACCGTCCCTCCATCATACAGCGAGGCCTTTTCTACACAAGTGCCTGTTACAACGGCTCCTTCAACTTCATCATCCTACAAAAGGATGAGACCGGAGAAAATTCCACCGCCGACGGCAAATTCCAAAGGTGATGGACCCAAACGCCCCAAGTCTGGGGGCATGATCGTGCATACGGTCTATATGGCTTCCGGGAAAGAAGAAATCCGTGCTTTCGTAGGACATCGACCACAAACTCGGTCGCTGACAAAAGCTCAAGAGCAACAACAAAAGCTCCAGGAGATGCTGACCAAAATGGCAGCACTTACCGGGCAGAAAGAAAGCCTGGACACAACAGCCGAATAGCGCCAGGAGCAGGAGACCGATACAGAGTTCCTGCGAAGGGTGCTTGAAAGAAAGAACAAAGAAGCTACCGAGCAGGCTGCTAACATAAAGCAGGTGGCTCTCTTGTTCCAAGACATGGTTGGGATGATGATCCAGCCGGAACCCCTAGCTGAGGATCCGCCGATAATTATCAAGGATGACAGAGGGGAAACATCGCACCCTCTTCCGACTTTATCAACAGTCAAAGAGGAAACGATCTTCGAGGCTACTCTTGATGGTTATATCGCTCAACAAATACATGCTCATCAAGCTAATGAAGTCGCGGGCCAAATCGTCAGAACTAGACGATCGTATCCAGGTTGGTATGACCAAATTAAATACCTGCCGGAATATACGATCCCTAAGTTCCATGTGTACAAGGGGACAGGTAACCTACATCAGCACGTCGCGTAGTTTAGAGCTCTGTGCGGCAACACTGAAGGCGACGACAAACTGTTGCTTTGCCAGTTCATTGGCAGCCTTTCAGAGACAGCCTTTTAATGGTACTCGGAGCTCCTAAATGACTCCGTGAGAACATTCACAAAGATGGAATTGATGTTCACACAACGGTACGCCAGCGCAAGTGAGCACACCCCGATCACGTCACTAATCAATGCCAGGGTATTGTTAGGAGAAACCTGGGTCCAATATGCGATCCGGTGGTGGAACCTATGGTCAAAGTGCGAACAGCGCATTGAAGAATCTCCTGCCGTGGGCATGTTCATTGGAACTCTTGATCCTCAAACGACTGTGTCCCAATTCATGACATTCTTCAAGCCAACCATCTTCCAAGTTTTGATCGATAAACTGGCCCAAATGAACTAGATGGGTCACGGGCCTTCCTCCTCAAATAAGGACCTTCGAAATGCCAAGGGTAATAGGAAAGCGACCTTCGTTGCCAACGCTCAACAACAACTGAGTGGCCCAAAACCAGCGGCTCACCAAAATAACGCATGTCCACGCCTATCCTTGGAAAAAGGCTAAGATGCGCTTACTCGTTTCCCCATGATAAGATGATGAGACTATTTGAGTTGGCAATACGTAACAAATTCATCACATTGCCAGACCTACGGCATCCACCGCAACCTGGCGACGTTAACAACCCCAACTACTGCTCCTATCACAGAATGGTGAGCCACCCAATTGAAGATTGCCACGTCTTCAAGAACAGGGTCGAGGACTAATATCAACAGGGGAAATTCGCGCTGTCTGATAACTGGAGGGTAAATCCACCACAGAAGCACGCTCCTAAAAAGGTGGATGCGCCGGGGGCATCATGCTCACTGGTGGAAGAAACTCCATGGGAAGTCATTTTTTCAGCAAAAACCAAAAGAATACTGAAAGATCTACATGCATGTCCAGCAGTCAGGTGGAAAAGCCCACTTGAACCCAAAATCATCGAAGGGATGCTGAAACCACATCCCGCGCCGAAAGTTATTGACAAAGGGCAAAATCCCCAAGTCGAGCCTTCAAAGTCTTCGAAGAAAAAGAAGAAGACCAAGAAGCCTGTGCAGCCTGCCGAGTATGACGACAAGCGCACAGACCTACAAAATTACATTGACATGCTGGAGGAGTACAACCAGAAGGCACGAAAACTGATCACGCTCTAAGAGTTCCTAAAGCATATTCTTGAGAACGAAGATAGTGACAACGATGAGGAAAATGATTCATCAAAAGACACCGAAGACCGTGTAGCAAGTTGCCACATATATGTTGCAAGTATCAGGATTCTTCAAGATGATCGAAGAAACACAAGGTCTAAGTTTTGAGAAGTTATAGGTACAAGAATAAAGTGGAGAACCATATGTTGCAAGTATCAGGATTCTTCAAGGTGATCGAAAATGTAGATACTTGTGTTTGGTATTCCATTGATAGTAATGGTTTTGAGAACTTGCTTCTCTTTCCGGTTACTCATATTTGGATACACTCCTTGTTGAGTAACGCTGATTGGCCTCCTTCCATTTGGTTGACATGCACTGGAAACAGCTGCATGATTTGAATCTGGTTCCAATTAAATCAGTGCCTATGTTTCTATATTATATATAGAATGGATCGTATCTTGACGATGTTGAGGTATATGGAATTGTCCGGCTTATGCTTGAAACCAAACTCTTGGTAAACTCAAGGCATGTTTCGGTAATGGCTATTTATGGGTTTTCCCGGGCTATGACGAGAGTTAACTTTCTACCATCTGGAAGATCAATAGATATATTGTTCTTCTCTCGCCACAGTTTTAGTAAAATGGATTATTTTCAGAAAATATTAGTGGGAGTATGGTAGAACTGGAAGTGATTCCAGAACCACAAACGATTACTCAAAATTTAATTGAACTTAAAGATTCAATTGGTTCTGACATTCCATTAGCCATTCCGCAGATATGGTGGGTAACCTCAGGCACTCGAGAGGTACTTCGGTCTTCTCAGAAACGTTGACAGGGAGGTTCTTATTTACCCAGACTTGTCATTGCTGCTGCTTTAGACTATGAAACCTGGCAGGAGGATGAGTATAACGTCGTTCTAAACGAGCTTTAGAAATACACGTGTATATGACTCTGCCAGAGGTTGATGTCGCGTTGTGTACGGATGGCCATCACCAGAAATCCTTGGCCAAGTTAGTCGAGAATTACTGATCTAGGATTGGTAGTTTCTCAGGCGGTGATGGATTTCATGCCGACACTAAATGTCACGTTATTAAGGGTCTGACTTTATCTACACCCTAGACTCGATATGCGAATACTTATAGACGAACGGACTGGACTGTATGGATATTATCACTGTCAGGCTCAGTAGGGGTTTCAGGATGAGTTTGCTCATCGGCCTCCCTTTCGCTCAATACCTGGGTAGCTGTTACGTACAGCTAGTGCCGCTAACGTGCTTATGGTTAAACCCACTGCCAGCGTATTGACGAGTCTTTAGAGTCCCACACAGAGGGTTTTCCTGTTTCGGGCAAAACGATGTAGAGGTTGTATGGTTTTACGGCAGGGTTCGATTATATACGGGCACTTATGCACGTATCATGATTCGGACAGATAATACTAATGGGATTTGGTTTAAGCCAGATCCTAGTATTATATTGTTGGATTATTTTCATCTCATTGTATTTATATTCTGTCGGAATACGAATGCGGGTATGTATATACGGGTGAGGGGTATTCTTGTAATTCTTTACAAGATTGCTTCTAGAAGTTGCCAATTCTTTTTGTATTAAACATTTAGGGTTAAATGTTTAATGAGGTGGAGAGGTGAGTTTTTGTTTTAGCATTAAATCTAGTATGCTCACTTGGTGACTCATGGTGATGAGTCATGTAGTGACTCATGGTGGCATGTTGAGTTTTTTATTTATATTGTGAGATATTTGTTGTGAGACTATGCGATATTTATTCTTGAGTTTCTTTCTTTAGTTGCTACCATGCTCATTCACAAATAGCTCACAACACAAAGCCATTTTCCTCACTTGTTTTTCTTAGCCTCACTCTCTCAACCTCTCATGGCTTCTTCTACCTCGATCCTACATGTCTCATATGTTGAGAAACCTAGGGTGTATTGAGACAAACTAATCTTGTACACTTTCTACTTTATCTTGGCTATATAGTGTGGCGAACTAGATACTCGAGTTGCCTCAGATTTGAAATAGGAGCTCGTTTTATAAATCCTCGGGTGGATCATTTTCGATGGAGGGAGACCGGAGATCAAGCTGATCATGGAGGCCTCTAAAAGCTTGGGAAGGTGGTTGAAGACAGAAGGACACAGATCGATTCGGTATAATCACTCTAACCTTATGCATGTTTTTGTTATCTAGGGTTTATGGATCAATCCGTAGACTAGGGTTTCGTTAGCGCCGGTTTTAAAAAAATTTTGTTCCGCATTTGGCCACTGTTTGATGGCCGGGGTGCTGGAGTAACCTAACATGGTATCAAAGCCACTCCATAATCCTTAGTTAACTCAACGCGACATTAGAAATCCGCCGTTTTTGTCGTGCAAAACTGCCACAAAAACTGTTCCAAAACCTGAAAGTTTGAGAAGTTTGCACACCCCGCGGGCTCACGATTTGAACTGATAAGCCGCAGGGTGGTGCATGGGCACCCTGGGGAATCCCCAGGGGGGACGAACGGGTGTGCCCATTCCCCTAGACCACCACATGGTGGTCTTGGTGGTAGGGACCCGAAACTTCGGGTCTGCCTCATCCTCTGGCCACCTTGTGGTGACCTCGGTGTGGGGTACCCTCTTTAGGCCCTCCAACTCATAGTTAATTTCGTGCTCTAACTCTCCGTGAAGGTTTGGGCGCGTTTCATTTTGATTCGGACTTCCGAATTGGCTTAAAACGGTCGGTTTTTGGAACTTTAGCACACTGTTTTTTTTCATGGTTTTGGAAATTGGTTTAGTTTGCTAATTGCTTGCGGAATTCAAATGTTATAGTTTTCAGTACATACATTACTATCTGTGACCATGAATGTCATTAGAGCGGTACAACTCGTCTAATTGCTATATGACTTTTAGAAGAGTTTGCGAACGTGACATTCACGTTGATGTTCTGTGTTGTGCTGTGGTTGTCGTTGGATCTTCGTGGTGGATAGCCAGTGGTGCAATGGTAGTATAGTTTAGTTTCATTTGTACATTTGATATTGCGGGGGAGAGCGTCCGACATGTGGACTACCGTCACTGCCTGTTTGTATATTATTTGTTTGGGGCACGACCGGATTGAGGTCGATATCACCCTTGTACATATTATTTTATTTTCTGTACTAGGATTACCCCAAGGCGGGGTGCACGAATAGTCGGGTTCTAGAGGGCAACGGGTCCGCATATCATGGCGTTGAGACGGAGGGGGCCTCACTCTAGAATTGGTGGGCTATTCTCCACACTCGTAGGGGGGTATATGTTGACTTATGGAGGGATGCTCAAGTTACCGGATTCCACGGAGTGCTGGGTGGCCCATTCATGTTGTCGATTGGGGTTGTCTCGCTTCTGAGATTGGCGGGTAACTTGCCGCACTCGTAGGAGTCTAGGTTTTCAGTGCACAGACTATCCACATGACAGGAGAACGTCGGGTCTCATTTGCGGCTCAAATGAAACCCGAGGCTCCAGGATTATCCACTACTCTGTATTGCTTGGTTGAGATTCTGTGATGTTGCTATATATCATGCCTGGGATGATTGTTATATATATTTATATATATCTTAGTAAATGTTGTATATGTTTTGCACCCGTGCTAGTCCATCCCCCACTCTATCGTTAGTTAAGTAACCTAACGGGTGATGACGGGGCCCAGTGGCGAATGCGGGTGGCATATACATACATCATATTTTTCGTTCTTTTCTGATATGATTAATTGATGAGACTGGGTTGATTCTGATCAATGTAAAGATAAAACAAACCTATTTGATGTTGTTGGAACCAAGTTTTTTAAAAGCAGACATTACAGACGTTTGCTTTTGTTTTGCACGGTAGTATTCGATTATGAATATCCAGCATCTCATTCCATGAGGTAAGGGCCGAGATCCCTTCATCGGGAGTGGCCCCTTGAGAAGAAGTTTGCGTCAACGTAATAACTTTACTGTATTTGATTATTTTTTTTTGTATCGTGGTATTCAGTCTGGAATATCCTGCACCTCATTCGACGAGGAAAGAGCCGAGATCTCTTCACCAGGAGTGACCTCTTTAGCAAATGTTTTCGCCACTATATATTTGTAAAACCACTTGGATTCCTGCAACAATATCAAGTTCATTACGTTAAAGGTTTTTTTTCCAAAAACCAGGCGTAGCCCTCCATCATTTCTTTCGAGTAATACCTAGTATTTGTGCTGCGTTTGTTGGCCTTTGTCAAGGCGTAGTGTACGGTAGCTGGATATTACTTGTCTGTTGCATAGTGTTGTGATTATCTAGGACAGTCGTATAACCTTGTTGGCCTTTATCAAGGGTTTGAACGGGTCGGTCTAGATTAATCTTGGATAATGACGGGTTGAACTTGACTTGTGGTTTATGATTTATTGGCCTTTGTCAAGGTCATGAACCATTTGGGGTAAAAATCACATCGGTAGTTTCAAACATACAGGAAACTTGCCAGGTATGTGCATACCTTCTAAAATATGGTGAACTGAGTGAATTCCATCAAATTATCATGCGATGATAGTTGGATCCCGATTCCCACTGATGAGTTGGTTTACTCATCGGGTAATTTTAGATGATCCCGACTAATTCTTCTTTTGGGTTTAGAGGAGAATTCGAGGAAACAGTGAGAGACATCATGATTAGATAAAATGATTAACCATTCTGATCTAGGTCAGAGTGTACGCTGAGTGTTTCTTTTCTCTCTCTCTCTCTCTCTGGCAGCGACCATGGCCCGACCCTAGACTAAAACTCATGGACCAAGTTAACCGAACCTTCTTAAATCACATTGGCTTTTGGATTGTCAAAGTTGCGTATATCATTGCAACTCCTACTTTTACCCTTTGAATTTCTCCGAAACATTCCGTATTACTACGAAGATCCCATTTTATTGGATATGATCATCGTATAGTTACATACGAACTCAAAGAAATTTGTTTCGGATTTGAGGATGGTTTCCGGTTCTAGAGAAATTGAATATGATTATTCGGTTGACTTTTTCTTTTACCATCTCTCAGGTTACGAAGGCTCTTGTTATTAGGAGAGTACACCTATTACGCTTATTCGATAGTCTTCTTCCAGACCATAGGCAGGTGCCAAACAGTAGGGAAGGAAGAAAACCAATTAGCCTAAGTGTGGTGTACATAAGGTAATAAATGAAGACAAATGTCATGTCCCGCTTCCCAAAATATGAAATACGAGGGGTGACAAGGCCAGCCATGCTCCTACGGTCAAGGAAATATCCTGCCGTTGTTACACTTCGGCTTCTAGCATTATGTAGTAATCAGTAATCAATGCACAGCTAGAGAGAAATGCAGTCACTACATCTATCAGAACAGATAAAAGATATACCAGATAGGGATCAAGAGAAAGATAGCGCTAGCGTCGCTGATCTAGATGTCCGCGATATCCTCGAGGTACGACCGATCATGATCTGAGCTAAGTCCACATCTCACTCTGAGCATGCATACTCAGGTCGTCAGAGTGACACAATAGCAATATATATATATATATATATATATATATATATATATATATATATGCAAACACGTGCAATAATGATGAACATGAAGCAGTAAATATAGAACGACGACGCACATGAAATAATCGGTACAGATAAACAACAAAGCATGTCTATCGAATCAGTAGCCAATGCAATGTTCATGTTACTAAACCTATCGGTCTCTAAGTCTCAATATCCAGGTCAATAAATCTATCGTCAGTCCAAGTGTGAGCATCAACCACCGTAGGAGTATCCCCAACCCAAGGGTAGGCCCCAGGGGCAAGGGAACACGGGCCCGAAACACGCTCGCTAATAATCAGTAATATCACCCATATGACTCCCAGAATCGCTGTATATGCCGGCAGAGGGACTCCCGAGATTCCGTTGATCGAACTCATACTCAAACAACCCTACACCCCGTGGTCTATATCAAACACTGACCATGAACCCAAATACCAGTCGCTCCATGACAAGTCTACGCGAGAACTGAAGACAGGGTCTCCATCAAGCATGTCTCGACTGGTATCCAAGATAAATGGACAGTACTCGATGTCTTACCTATAGCACTAATATAAGTGCTTCCATAATAGTCCCATACCAATTATAGATACACTTACATATGCCCAATAGGCGTCGACAATGCAATAATTAACTGGTTCCGCTGATTGTGTACAAGTACGTGTCACTTTCACTTATTCAATCACGCTTTTACACTAACGTACTTGCCACAGTACAATCACTAACATTTATCACTGGGTAATGTAACACGGTCACTAGATTCTCAATATATATATCCACTATTCAATGAGGGTATAACCGCTACATGATATGATGAGAATGCAATTGATTACGATATGAATAAAAATATCAGCCGGTGTCATACCACTTGCAAAATTTACTATAAATCATACGTGCAGAATTAAGCAAAACAATATAAAAGGGGTAAGCATTATGTTTAATTATCTGTCCATCAAAATTGTTTTCGCATCAATTGGGTTTCAGGTTTGCTCGTTATGGCCATTTCATTTTAAGTGTTCACTGCTGGAAATCCAGTTTCCGAACTGGAAATCCGTTTCGTAACACGTTTTACTCTCAGTTGGGAGCATAATTAGGCGACGCTACAGTTAAATAATATGTAGATTTTTCTGTTATGTTTCCAAATCATCAAACTTATTATCGATAGGATTCCGGTATTAGAAGTTAGGTTATGTTCAATGTGATGGGGTAAAAGAGGTCACTGCAGAAACTGCAGAACACAACGGTATTCTGAAATACAAATTAAATATCAAACGATGAAATGACACGAGACCAGATTCATGTGTTAGATAATTAAATTATCTACGTGATCATATGGGGTTTCGTGCATTTTTAGTTTAAAGCGGGGGCGCACAAGTGTTCAAAGTCTAGTATCCAAAACGAAACGCTGACCCGGACTATAGTTCAGGGCCTCGAATCGCCTCAGTATTCATTGTGATAACTTATCAAAATGCAAAGATGAACTATGGGGTGCTGTAGGTTTATCTATTGGTTTCGATGTGAGCCCTAAAACATTAAGTTGCGCGTTGTATTCAATTTAATATGGATTTTAGAACGTGGCATATGCGGTGAATTCCAGATTCGATGTCGCCTTTTGGGGGCACCGTTTCATGATCTAACGTCGTTATTTTTGTGGCTAAATCTCTACAATTTCCTCATTAACAACAAATAAATTCATTGATAAAACATTTTGTGGACTTTTGATAAGATTTTGATTGAAGAAAACACATCGAACACCTAACGTGCGTGCATGTGTGTGTGTACATCGTCGAAACATCGGTTTTCCTCAACTAATCATCGTAAGGCATAATCACTACAAGTTCTACATGGTATTAAGGCATAACATAAGGCTCGAATGCGTTCTCCCTAAAACTATCAATTTACGACGGTCATACATTAAAATGCAATGACAAATGCAATGTATATATGTATATCAATATAATTAAAAATTAAATAATCGACCAACAATATCGTGATAGTATGTAAAGCAAGTGATGGATCTCTGGATCTCCTTCAGATGTTATCTTCCATTGATCTCTTTGCGTGTTAACAGACGACTGAGATTGAGTTGGAGGGTTGACCCCTGGAGCGTGTGGATCTCAATGGGTTTGGTGTGGTTGAGGTCGAGCTACCTGCAAAGAAGTCCCGGGATAGTTGTGCCACCGAGGACCCTCCGACGATCAAGTTAGGCAGGGTATTTTGGAAGAGTAACGGCCTAGTGGAGTTAAAATGGCTTACCTCGATCGTCTGAGAGAGGGGTTTATATAGCGGCAGCAAAGGGCAGGCGAGCGCGAGAATCACACCGGCCGTTACGCCCCTGGCGTCATGCCCGTATGATAGGAGGGATCCCGCATTAATGACGAGACAAGCTCGTTAATGGGGGATCGTGATGATGTGGAACGCGGGATCGTGGGCGGCGGATATCTCGTGCATGGCGAGATTTGCGGAGCTGTGGCGTAGGAGTCTGTGATCAGCGCTGTGGGCCGGTCTGTGAGACCGAGGAAGCTAAGCTCGGCGAGAGGCTCAGAAATGAGCGGGAGGCTGAGCAAGCTTGTTCATGCGATAGCGCAGAAATGAGCGGGAGGGCTAAAGGAGCTCAGCACACAGGACGGTTCGAATGGTCGGGAGCCCGGGTACACCTTCACGGTGCCGCCCCTGCTCCTTTCTATAAGCCTCGGGACACGTCTTCTGCCACATGTCGTGATCTGGGGAATTCCCACTTACGAGTATCATCATTAGTCCCCCACTCTCGTTATGATCTATTTATGGGTCGGGATGAGGGTAGTTTGCCTGGTCTTTTTAGGCACAGTCCATTGCGGGGAATCGTTAGGCACAGATTTCTAGGGGGTATCTTTGATGACGCCAGCGGATCAAGTAGGAGATCGTGCATTGAAGAGAAAGCACTGGTTCGCTTGCACGTCTGTTGAGGTGCATGCCACGTGTCCGATGTGGAGTGGTGGATGCGACAGGCCGTTGCTATCATCTGCTGCCGAGGGGGCATCGCCAAAGGGTTGTTCGACATGTGGGACGCGACGGCTGGCAGTCGCGAGGTTTCGATTGAGCGGGAACCGATCAGGGCCGTCGAATGCATATCGAAAGTTGCAGAAAAAGGAGAGGGATTCCCTTAGGGTTTTACATTTTCGGGAGTTCACTTTGCCCGCAGACGAAGCAGTCGTCCTTTCCCGAGGCGAGGGCGGTATCCATGTAGGAGCCGATCCAGTGGGTCAACGTCTTACTTTCTGAGTCAGTCCTTAGCTGGGAAAGGATTAGCCCCGCGCGCTTCATAGGTATGCTTAGGAGCTCAGACGATCTTTTTACACTTGAGCAATTTTCATTATGCTGCACTAACTTTCCTGTTTCCCTCCTTGGCAGAACAAATGGACTGATCCAGGATTCTTTCTGCCCTCGGTGCCCTGTCCCAGAAGAGAGCTGGGGGTGTGGTCATGCCTCGGTCTGGCCCGAGGTCCACACCAAGGGCGTTGCCAGCGATGAGACCATCTGCCTCAACCCGAGCCCTCGATAATCGCCGCGGTGGCGGTCAGAGGCGTCCACGGGTTCTCGAACCCTCGGTGAAGGATGAGGAAGAGGACGAAGACGAGGTTCCTCTTAAGAGGAAGAAGACGGTCTCTCGCACGCCACCGACTGAGATCCCCGAGGGGACTCCTGTGCAGGAGGGGACGCTTGTTTCGTAGTCCCATCCGGGCTTTCCATTGCTGACAGCCTGCTCGTTGATATGGAAGAGTCAGCCGGGGGCAAGATTCCCCGGAGGACCCTGAAGGCCCAAGTGGCTGCTATAGCTCAGGAGGCGGTGCAGTTACGTACTCCCTTATGTGTTATTTTGAGCGCCCTTTTCTTAGTTTGAGCGTCTCTAAGTCTCTCTGTTGTTTTTCACCAGGTCCTTCAACACTGTGCCCTCGTTGCTCACATGGAGGCCGAGGAGATTGCCCCTGCTATGAGGTTAGCGGTGGAGTCATCTTCGGAGGCCGAGGACCTGCGCCTCCAGCTGCGTCAGGAGAGGGAGAGGATGGCCGTCCTCGAAGCCCAATTGGCCACCCGGGAGCTCATCGTCTCAAAGTGCCGGGAGTCCCATCGCCAGCTAGGTGAGTCCTACCGAGCCATCGAGGCTAATTTTGCGGAGCCGGCCGATCGCTATGCCGTAGTGAAGAGGGCGAGGGATACCAGCAGACAGGATAACGAGGATGCGCTTTAGGCAGTGAAGGTTGCCGAGGTTCGAGCTCGAAAGGCGGTGGCCGATTACAATGAGTCGGACCAGTTTTACGGTGACCTCGACGAAGCCTCTGCCATTGTATGGCATAAAGCTCTTGATGCCGTCAAGGAGCAGTTTCCGGAGTTTTCCAATGGTGAGCTCCACGCTCGGGTCCTACTTTCGGTGGTCATGCCTCCGGCAGATGGTGATGAGGGAGGGGCTATTGCTGAAGCGGAAGCCCTGGCCCCTGAGGATGGTACCGAGGAAGGTGAGGTCCAGGCGGGGCCTGCGGCCTGAACTTTTTTGGCTTTTCCTTTTTCTCTTTCTTTTTGTAAGCCTCCGGGCAATTTAGTAAGTCTGGGGAGCCTAAAATACCTTGTAAAAGATTTTTGAAGTTTGAATGAGACTTAGTCTTTTTTCTTCTGATTGAAAATGCTTTTCCTGCGTGAGTACTTGAGCTTGTCAGTTCTACCTTCGATCAAGCGTTAGGCCGTAGATCGATGGCCGGTGTTTTAGGTAACGATTGCCCTTTGAGTGCTTATCAATTAACCGCTATGTAAGAAGGTCGGTGTCCTCCATCCCCCGGAGTCGAGGTGGTGATCGTTTACTTGAATATTGTGGAGGAACCTTTGTTGTAAGAAGGTTGGTGCTCTCCAAAGAATTGGCCGAGCGTTGAAGCTGCTCGATGCTACTTGGTGAGGGATTTGATCCTTTGCGCGGGAGGGGCCGTAAGAGGCCTGCTAAGGATAGGCTGAGCAGGGTTGCTGCTCGGTGCCTCTTGACGAGGGCTTTGATCCTTAGTGCGAGAGGGGCCATAAGAGGCCTGCTAATGATGGGTAGAGCAGGGTTGCTGTCCGGTGCCTCTTGGTGAGGGCTTTGATCCTTAGCGTTAGTGGGTAGTGAACTACCAGCCATGGATGACCGAGCAGGGTAGCTGCTCGGTCGCCTCTTGGTGAGGGCTTTGATCCTTAGCGCGGAAGGGGCCATAAGAGGCCTGCTAAGGACGAGCTAAGCAGGGTTGCTGCCCGCTGCCTCTTGGCGAGGGCTTTAATCCTTGGCGTCGGTGGGTAGTGAACTACCAGCCATGGATGACCGAGCAGGGTAGCTGCTCAGTCGCCTCTTGGTGAGGGCTTTGATCCTTAGCGTGGGAGGGGCTGTAAGAGGCCTTCTAAGGACAGACCGAGCAGGGTTGCTGCCCGGTGCCTCTTGGCGAGGGCTTTGATCCTTGGCGTCAGTGTGTAATGAACTACCAGCCATGGATGACCGAGCAGGGTAGCTTCTCGGTCGCCTCTTGGTGAGGGCTTTGATCCTTAATACGGGAGGGGCCGTAAGAAGCCTGTTTAGGATGGGCCGAGCAAGGTTGCTGCCCGGTGTCTCTTGGTGAGGGCTTTGATCCTTAGTGTCGGTGGTTAGTGAACTACCATCCAGGGATAACCGAGCAGGGTAGCTTCCTGGTTGTCTTTTGGTGAGGGCTTTGATCTTTAGTACGGGAGGGGCCGTAAGAGGCCTGCTTAGGACGGGCCGAGCATGGTTGCTGCTCGGTTCCTCTTGGCGAGGGCTTTGATCCTTGGTGTCGGTGGGTAGTTAACTACCAGCCAGGTATAACCGAGCAGGGTGGTTGCCCGGTTGCCTCTTGGTGAGGGCTTTGATCTTTAGTATGGGAGGGGCCGTAAGAGGCTTGCTAAGGACGGGCCGAGCAGGGTTGCTGCCCGGTACCTCTTGGTGAGGGCTTTGATCCTTGGCGTCGGTGGGTAGTAAAGTTCCAGCCATGGATGACTGAGCTTGGTAGCTGCTCGGTCGCCTCTTGTTTAGGGCTTTGATCCTTAGCGCGGGAGGGGCCGTAAGAGGCCTGCTTAGGATAGGCCAGCAGGGTTGCTGCCCGGTGCCTCTTGGTAAGGGCTTTGATCCTTGGCATTGGTAGGTAGTGAACTACCAGCCAGGGATAACCGAGCAGGTTAGCTGCCCGGTTGCCTCTTCTAGCAGTACCGTCTGGGAGACGTTGAGCGGGGTATACTCCTGAAACTTCGGGGAGTAGGGCTTCGATCGCTCAATCTTCTTTTTCTCCTCCCGGGCCCTTTTCTTATGATCATTTTGTTCTGTCCGGGGTAGATTGGCGTTCACTTCGGACTCAAGCTGGATCTCACGCTCGGTCCAGGCCTTCACTTCGGCCATGGTCTTAGGTTGCGCCAATGCAAAGGAGTGTAACCACTCCTTGTGCCTAAGACCCGACCTAAGTGCCGTAATGACTGTCTCGTCCCGGTGTTCTGGGACTTCGAGGAGGGCGTTGTAGAAGCGGGTGACATACCCTTTGAAGGTTTCTTTGTCCCCACTCTTTATTGTGAATAGATGGTCGACGGTCCGCTTCTGCCGTCTGTTCCCGACGAAGTGGTCGAGGAATTGGGTGGCCAGCTCATCGAAGGTTGAGATTGAGGGCGGCGTGAGTCCTCGGAACCAGTCTCGTCCGGAGCGGATGAGAGTGGCCGGGAAAGCGCGGCATTGAGCGGTGTCGGAACAGTCCTGGAAACTCATCCCAGCTGTGAACGCGTCCAAATGGTCCTTCGAGTTGGATTTCCCGTCGAAGAGTGAGACCTTTGGGGGCTTGTTCCGGGAGGAGACATGGACGGCGAGCAGCTCTTCGGTGAAGGGCTTTATAAGCGAGTAGGCGGCGTATTTAGCCCCATCGCTCGAATGAAGACCTTCCCGATACATACCCTCGATCTTCTTTTCGAGGGTGTCGAGTCAGCCGTGGTATCCCGATGAGTCGGCATACTCTGATTTTGGCCTCGGCTATAGGAGACCTCTCCATAGCCACGGCCCCGATTCCGTTCGATGACGTTCCTCAGGTCTCCTGGCGAGGTCGTTTTCGAGCTGCCGTGGCGAGTCCCATGCACACGACCCCGTCGAGGGAGGGGGTGCCGGTCATGCCTGGGTACAGGCTAGCTGGCCGACACCTCCTCGGGAGGGATGAGGGCGCGATGAGACTCGGGGCGAAGCGCTCTGGCGTAAGACCTCAGGAGTTAAACTGTGCAGCGCCCACCGGGTCATTGAATATGTCGGCCCGGGGGATCTGCGGCCTCAGGAGACAGCGATGTGGTGATCAGTCGTGCCAACGCGGGCAGAGTCTTCTCTCCCTCTGTAGGGGTCCTTTTCCCGTGGCGGGGAGCGGCGACCTGGGGAGCTTGTCCGGCCGCTTGGACACGGATGAGCGCATCCACGATGGACGTAAGTCGATCTATCCGAGCGGATAGGGTATGAATGGCGTTCGGTAGAGGAGGGAATTCTTCCTCGTCTCCATCGTAGGGAAGCCGACGGCTAGTGCTTGGATTGTCGCAGTGACCGCTTGCCATGTAGTCAAGATCGAAAGATGGACTTTTGGTTGAGTGGAACTAAGGTTCCCACAGACGGCGCCAACTGATAGATCTCTGGATCTCCTTCATATGTTATCTTCCGTTGATCTCTTTGCGTTTTGACGGACGGTTGAGATTGAGTTGGAGGGTTGACCCTTGGAGCGTGTGGATCTCAATGGGTTTGGTGTGGTTGAGGCCGAGCTACCTACAAAGAAGTCCCAGGATGGTTGTGCCACCGAGGACCCTCCGACGATCAAGTTAGGCAGGGTATTTTAGCAGAGTAATGTTGGAGATAGTGCCCTCAGAGTCAATTATTGGATCACAGGCACGTAATTGCAATGATTGAGGGAGGACCTATCCCGGTAGGACAGTCTTACTCAAGATGATAGTATGCTATCTGGTTTATCTTTATCATCGTGTACTACTTTAGGTGACCCTACAGGTCACTATTGCACGTTGATAGAGCCCCTAGGATTCTTGATTGACTACCAGCAGTATGAAGGCGATCATATACGTGGGAGCTGGAGTCTATAAGAAAATCCTTAAAAGGTCCCTAGTCGTGGGAGTTTCGAGACAGGGCATCGATACTCCAGAGTAGACTAGTGTATACAGTCGAGACCCCGATAAGGAGCGGTGGCCGGTCTCACAAGCCACTGGTGTCAGTTGGTTCACCTAAGATGTATACAGGTGCTCATTGGGTTATGAGTACACCGGACAGGACTCGCCGGGAACCTGCTAGTTGGGATTATACCTGATGTCAGATAGCAGTTCCCTGGTGACATGTGTACAGGTTAGTTCATCGACCTGAGATCGTCATTCGTCTCGTGTGAGTTCCCACTGTTCTTTAATTACTACCCTACCACGCTCAAAGGAGACGTGCAAACAGGTTTTAGTTGGGTACAGTCCTGAGCTACATGGAGGCAGTGAGCGGATCTGCAGGGGTTCGTCTCTCCCGGTATTGGGGGTGAGGTCGCGCTGTGTCTAGGAGAGCCAGAACATGAAAAGTCCTTGGCCAAGGCAGGAGATTTACTGGTAGGTATTCCAGTAGTATCTCAGGGTGTTCTGGGCTACACTCCGACACGACTTGTACCGCTATTGGGGGTCTGACTTTTACCAACCCCCTAGGCCCACCATGCGATGCTCATAGACGAATGGACCGGACTGTACGGATATTGTCACTGACAGGCTCAGTAGGGTGTCAGGATAAGTTCGCTCACAGACGTCCCTTTTAGTCAGTACCTGGTAGCCCATTACGTATTGGCTAATACCTCTGACGTGCTAGTGGTTAAATCCACAACCAAAGTATTGACGAGTCTTTAGAGTCCCCCACAGACCAGTTTCTCAAGTTTCGGGCAAAACGCTGTAGAGGCCATATGGAGATATGGCAGGGTTCGATCAGATACGTGCGGTATTGCGCGAATTGTGATCAGACGATTTTTACTAGCCGGCTTTGGTTTAAGCCGGATCCTAGTATTAGACAGTGTAGTTTTGTCTCTTTGCATTTGTGTTCAGCGGGAATACAAATGCGGGCATGTATATGCAGTCGCGAGGTTTTCCTATAATTTATTACGGGATCAGTTTTCTGAAGTTGCCAGTTTGCTTTCCGTTCCGGCCGGTTTTCCTTTGTTCCTTCGCGGCCGGACTTTCTGGTGGAGGGGGTTATTTGCAATTTTGCAAATAACTTATTGTGGAGGGGTTTCTTGCATGTGTGGCTTCATCATCATTAGATTCCATTCCTTTCTTCATCATGGTTTTGCATTAATGAGAAAGGATTAGGATGGGATTGATTTGCATCTTTGTTATGAGGCTTGCTTTTGATGTGGTCACCATTTTTAGTTCCTACACTCACCTCCCTTATTTGATTCCCTTCTCCTTTTTGGCCGGCCACACATTGGGAGGGTGGGAGAATTTTTTCATTTGGTGAGGAAAATGTTCATCTCATGTATTTTTGCTTGCTACCAAAAATCATTCATCTCCATTGTTCATATTTCCCTCCATCCAAAGGCAAATTGAAAACCCTCAAAGAGACAATGGTTTCCACACTACATCTACAGCAAATCTTGGACGCGTCGGCTAGCCAACTTCACGCCTGAGTTGCCTCGGTCAAGAGGTGGGAGCCCGTAAAAGAGACCGGCTACGTGGTGCCCTTTTCCGACGAGGACGTGACGGACGGAGATTCCGCGGAAGATCGGAGTGGAGACGAAGATCGAAGGACACGGATCGCTTGGTATACTTCTCTACCCATCTTTTAGTTTGCTAGTAGCTAGGTTAATGGCCCGATCCGGGATAAAAGTGCGTGATGGTGCCGGTTTGCTAATTTGCAAAGTTTTTCGTTTCTGCGATTCCGGCGTCGGATCGACGGCCGGGGCGCCGCCGTGCACTTACATTGGTATCAGAGCCATGCCATTAACCATGCCTAGTTTGCTCTAGTATGTTTAGACTCGATCGAACAAAAATCCCGAAAAACCGATTTCAAGTTGCACAGTTTCTGTCGAAATTTTTTTGGAGTCTAAAAATTTTTCAGGTTATTTCAGAATGATGTGCAGGGAATTCTAAGCATTCTGTAAAAAGTTGGTCGCCTGAACTCACTATGACACCGCGGAACCGCGGCCAAACCCATGCTTGGGCCGCGGTTCCACCGCGCTTTTGACTGTTCATTTGACCAAATTTTTGCAGAGAGCTCCTGAGTTCAAAATGGGGTTTTTGGAATGATCTGTTTGGGCCCAGATTTTCTGTAAGTGCTACAGTAGTGTTTTGGGCCCACTTTGGTAATTTTGATCGATTGGATATTTTAAACATATTAGTTCACAGTATTTACATTATATCTGTGACCGTGAATGTCATTCGATCGGTAAATCCAGTCTATCTGCTATAGCCCTTTTAGACGGATTTGCGAACGTGTCATTCACGTTGATGTTCTGTGTTGTGCTGTGTTGTTGCGGATTGGTCGTGGGGATAGCCTGGATGCAATGTTAGTACAGTTTTGTTTTATATGTACATTTGTTATTGCGGGGCGAGCGTCCGACATGTGGACTGCCGTCACTGCCTGTTTGTATTATTCTTTTGGGGCACGACCGGGTCGAGGTCGATGTACCAGTTGTATGTATATTTTACTTTCTGTACTAGGATTACCCCGCGGAGGGGTGCATGGATAGCCGGGTTCTAGAGGGCAACGGGACCGCATCTTATGTATTTGAGATGGAGGGGGCTTTACTCTAGAATTGGCGGGCTATTCACCGCACTCGTAGGGGGTACAGGTTGACCCAAGGAGGGGTGCGCAAGTTACCGGATTCCGTGAAGTGCTGGGTGGTCCATTCACGTTGCTGAAGGGGGATGCCTCGCTTCAGGTTTTGGCGAGTAACTTGCCGCACCCGTAGGGGTCTAGGATTTTATTGCACAGGCTATCCACATGACCAGGGGAACGTCGGGTTTCAGTAGCGACTCTATGAAACCCGGGGATCCCAGATATCTGTTTTGTTCTGTGATGCTGTACATTTCTGTGATGTTGCATTTTATTACGCCTTGAGCGAAAATTATATATTATATATATACTAGTAGATATTGTATATGTTTTGCATCCGCGCTAGTCCAGTCCCCGCTCTGTCGTTAGTTAAGTAACCTAACGGGTGATGACGGGACCCAGTGGCGAATACGGATGGCATATACATACATCATTATTTTCGTTCTTTTGTGGTGTGATCAATTGATGGGACTGCGTTGATTAGGATCAATGCAAGCTAAACAAACCTATTCTGATGTTGTTGGAACATTTTTCAAAAAGCTGTTATTGCAAGGACGTTCACTTTTGTTTTGCACAGTGGTATTCAGTTGGAATATCCTGCTCCTCAGTCGACGAGGCAAGGGCCGAGATCCCTTCACCGGGAGTGACCCCTTGGACAGAAGTTTGCGTCAGGGAAATAACTTCACTATAGCCGATTACTTTTGCTTTGCATCATGGTATTCAGTTGGAATATCCTGCACCTCATTCTACGGGAAAAGAGCCGAGATCCTTTCACCGGGAGTGACCTCTTTAGCAAAGGTTTTCGTCACTATATTTTTAAAAGCTATCCGGTTCCTTCAACGATATCAAGTTCATTACGTTAAAGGTTTTCGCCAGAAACCATTCGTAGCCCTCCGTCGTTTCATATGGGTAGTCAATAGTATTCAAGCTGTGTTTGTTGGCCAAAGTCAAGGCACAGTGTTTGGTAGCTATTGGGTATTCATATGCTGCATAGATAGATGCGTTGGTTTGGGACAGTTATATAGCCTTGTTGGCCCTAGTCAAGAGCTTGTACGGGTGGGTTCAAATCAACATGGACAATGACGGGTAGAACTTGACATGTGACTTATGATTTGTTGGCCATAGTCAAGGTCATAAGAGCATGGGGCAAAAATCCACATCGGGAGTTTCTAAAGAAACTAAAACTTGCCAGATATGCGCATACCTTCTGGAGTGTGATAACGTGAGCGGATTCCGTCACGTTATCATGCGATGATAGTTGGATCCCGATTCCCACTGATGAGTTGGTTTACTCCTCGGGTGATCCCGGCTAATTCTTCTTGTTAGTTATATGTATGCCCTAGAGGCCATTGCTATACATATGATGTATATTGTAGTGGATGCTTGGACATATATAGGGGGGACTTTCTTGCTCGACATGATAGTATGCTATCTGGTTGCACTTTACCTTAACGTGTACATTGATTGTCTCTCTGTTACATGTTGGTAAAGCCCTTAGGATGTGTACTTGATTACCTAGACTATGATGCGGATCATACTAATGGGGACATGGTAGTCCATAAGTACATCCTTCAAGGTCCCTAGTCGAGTGTATATCGAGACGGGGCATCGATATACCAGAGTAGACTAGCGTATACCTTCTCGACCCATACAGATGGGCGATGGATGATCCCATATCCATTGGTGTTTGACATCAGAGATGATATACGGGTGCTCAGTGGAGACTGGGTACACTGGACGGACTCGCCGAGAACTCCCAGATGGTATTATATCTCACGTCAGATGGCAGTTCTCTGGTGACACTGGTACAGGTTAGTCTGTAGACCTGAGATCGACATAGAGTCTTGTGTGATTCCCACTGTGCTTTGATTTCCACCTTACCACGTCCAAGAGGGCGTGCAAAACGGTGGTTTTTGGGTACAGTCCCGAATCACATGGAGGCAATGAGCGATAGGAGGGGATTCGTCTCTCCCGGTATAGGGAGTTGATGTTGCGCTGTGTTCGATTGGCTATAACCGGAAATCCCTGGCCAGCGTTGCTGAGATTTACTGGTAAGTGTTACCAGTAGTTTCTCGAACTGTTATAGACCTCATATCGACACGACTTATCGAGCTATTGGGGTCTGACGTTTACCACCCCTAGGCGAGATATGCGACATATCAGACGATCAGACCGGACTGTACGGTAAGTGTTACTGGTTGGATTCACAGGAGTGTGAGCGGGCTTGCTTGTTGATCTTCTGATCGCTCAATACCCGGGTGGCCGTTACGTTTAGCAGACCGCTTGCGGCTTGTGGGTGTTTTATATGATCATCACCTGCTGTCGGCGTATTGACGAGTTTTTAGAGTCCTACACAGAGGTTTCCGGGCTCAAGCGAAACGAAATAGGAGCGCATATGGGATATGTGCGGGACCGAGAATAATACCAGTATGCGATACTGTATTCGATTCTCGCGATTTGTGACATTGATCGGTTATATGCGATATAGCCGGGTTATCGGATCAAGTGTTGATTCGATAAGTTGTTACTATTGATATTAGTCGGTTATATGTGATATGACCGGATCATTAAGTCAAGTGTTGATTTAATGATTTAATGTATAATTATATATTTGATATATCACTTTACATTAACTGATATTGGTTCACTTAAGATGTTTTTCTCACTTGATTGTGCACATTGTATATGTGATATATTTTTTTTGTGCACAAGATTGTATCATGTTTGATGATACATGCAAACTTGGGTGTGTGTATGCTATACACCATGTTTAGATAATGGTTAGGGTTTCATTTGTTTTATTTTATGAAAACAAAATGGTGGCTTTCTTATTCATTTGCTAGAAGCTTCAAGCATATTTGAAAAGGTCAAAGCCATTTTGTTTTTATTCATAAACCTAACCATTACCTAAACCCTAGTTTATTCTCTACATGAGTTTACTCACCCATGGTTGCTAAATGATAACCGTCACTTCATTTTCTTTTTGAAAAACAATTGATAATTCTTTTTCTTTTCTTCTTCTTCATCATCTTCTTCAAGTGAAGAAAAAGAAAAACTCTCTTGAAAAATGTCAAGTGATGATTCCAAGTGAGAAATCCAAATCGAAAGTGAACCCACTTCCTATTTCTTCATCCTCTACTACTTGCCATGTTGTATAGGGTGTTTTTTTCACAAGTTTAGTGAAGATGGAGCTTGAGTTAGAGTTGCCTCGACGTAGATCATCTTCGGCATCGAAGTCAACGACCTAGCCCGCTCATTTTCCCGACGAAACCATCGCTAGAGTCCGGGATCTCGGTGATCGCAGCGAAGGGACGTCATCACGGAGCTAGAGAAATGGTGGACCGGATCTACAAAGGTTGTATTTCCATTCACTTTAGAGTAAAGTTGTTTGCTCGCTTTTGTTATCGCCTATCCTCTAGTTAACGATCGCATTAGGGTTTCTCGGCACCGGAAATTTTTGAATTTGGCATGGTTGATGCCTTGTGGAACCTCCTTAGAGTGTCTAGGAACCCTACAGTGGTATCAGAGCCTAGCTAGAGCCTTAGGCGATGCGTAGATAATGTTAAAAGTCCGATCGAAACACGAAACCCTAATCCGACCCCTTCTCTGTACATTTTTTCAAAACTGGGTTTTTTCCAAATTAAAAATATGCAGAAAATTCAGCAGGGTTTTTTAGGGATTACTGTGCAGCACGTACTCCTGATTTGACTAAAGCGCGGCGGAACCGCGGCACGAGCATGGCTCGTGCGGCGGTTCCGCGGCCATGTAGTGACATTAGCTTTTCAATTTTGCACAGTAATTCCTATATTTCAGTGCTGTATTTTCTGGGATATTTTAACTTCTACTCAAGAGTTGAGTTTTCTGGGTTGTATTTGGGACTCGGTGTTTCGATCGGGAAGTTTAACTTCGTCTGTGTTTTTCCGGATAATTTTAGAAAATCTTGAAAAGTTCGGCCGGATATAAATACCCAATTTTTCCCCTGTTGGTAAATTTCCTAGTGTTGGATCTTTCCGTAGTTTAATGACGTTCTAAGTAGTGCAAGTAACGCGATTGTCCCTCTAGAAGACAACAAACCTTAACTCGATTATGTGACCGTCTTGAACTGCCCTTTGAACCTTCGGGTTTTGGGCAGTACGGCGTGCCACATATGAGGCGTTGGCTTGACCCTTCTACGGCTGGACCGTTGGTACTGAGGCATGAACTGGATGTTTTTAAACTTGTTTCATGTGTTGAGCTGTTTCGGGAAAACTTTGGTGTTTGAATGTTCGATCGGAAAGTTTAACATTTTCTATTTATCTGGAATGGGATACAATACTTGGAATCCACAAGTAGTTATGAGATAACTGATATGAATGTTATAAACATAGCACTTTAGTCTCACATGATCGGTTGCCACGGAATTTTGATGCGATCAAAAGTCCGTCGCAATCACGTAGCGTACGCTGATATTCGCCGGTAAACTTAATAGACAGCCACGCCCCATAGCCCCGACCAAGTGACTGTAGGAGAACCCCGTCGCCGAAAGCATCCGTTCGGGTACTCACGGCAGCGGTGTTCCGCCTTGGTGCACTTCGTCGACGGTGTCAGGGGTGCGGCCGCCTACTAAAGTTTGCGACGAGCATTCGATCAGGATGTCGGGAATCTTGTTGAATTGCCCGACTTGATATTGAAAAGTGTTTTCGATAATGAGACTAAAATGCGGGGTTTATAATTGTTAGGCATGCGATGTCTAAGAAATTCATTTGATTAGGCATGCGATGTCTATGAAGGTTGCGGATTCCAACTGTTATAGTTTTATACTTTCTTTTCTGTGACCGTAAGTGTAATATGTGATATCGCCGGTTTCGTTGCTATATGCCAACGACAATTGGAATACGCATGTTTACTTACGTTGATGACATGTGATGCTATGTGTTGCTGGATATGTTATATTGGATCATCGTGTTTGAATAGCCGGGGGTTTTTATGTGAGATGAGTGTTTTTCATTTTCATTCATGTAAAAACTTGTATGTAATATTCTTTTATTGGGGCACTTCCAGGTTGCGGAAGTTGCCACCATTTGTATATTATTTACTTTTCCGCACTAGGATAGACCCAAGGAGGATGGCACAAGTAACCGGGTTCTGGAGTCCAGTGGGAGACCAACTCGAGGAGTCGAGTCCGGGTCTCCTAACTCTAGAATTGGTAGGGTTGCTTGTCGCTCTCGTAGGGGTCTAGGGGTGTGGGTTTGGCTATTCATCGCGACCGTGGAATCCGTGTTTTATACTGGCTCGTATTAAAAACACGGACGTCCTAGTATATCCAATGTTTCATATGTTTCTTCTGCTGCGATATCTGTGATATGATCATTTGATGTTTTGTGATAAATACCGTATATAGTATATATGATATATTATATAGACGTTACTTATGTTTTACACCCGCGCTAGCCCTGCCCCGCTCTGCCGTTAGTTACCTAACCTAACGGTGCACGAGGGGACATCGAGGCGAATGCGGATGGCATAAGTGTACGTCGTATTTATCTGTGATGTTTAGGTAACTTAAATGATGGGATTTCATTAATGTGATTAATGAAAGAAAATAAACCTAAGATGTTGTGGAATCGAATTTTCAAAAACAGGTAGCTACAGTTCTTGCTTTGCATCGCGGTGTTCCTTGTAGAACATCCTGCACCTTATTCGATAAGGAAAGGACCGAGATCCCTTCACCGGGAGTGACTCCTTTAGCAATAACTGGTAGATGCTACAACCCTCGGTTTGTCTTTTGATTTCTCCTATAGTTCTTGCTTTGCACAGCGATATATATGATATATCCTGCACTTTATTCGATGAGGAAAGGGCCGACGATCCCTTCACCGGGAGTGACCCCTTTAGCAAAACTAGAAAAGCCTCAAAAACACTCCATTTTAAAATCATTTGATTCTACAACGATATAAAGTTCATTACGCAAAGGGTTTTCTTAAAAACCTGTCGTAACCCCCGTCATTTCAGATAAGTAATAGTTAGTATTCGTGCTGCGTTTGTTGACTCAGCCAAGGCGTAGTGTGCGGTAGCTGATTAGTGCTTATCAGCAAAGCATATGATGCGATTGGATTAGGGTAGTCGTGCGGCCTTGTTGACTCAGTCAAGGGTCGTGCGGGTGGGTTTAATTCAATCGGGAAATGACGGGTTGAACTTTACTTGCGGTCTATGGTTTGTTGACTCAGTCAAGGTCATAGATCGCTTGGGGCAAAATATTATTGGAAATTTCAAGTGTTGGAATTTGCAATGAGATTGCATACCTTCTATGAGATAGTTGGATTCCGATACCCACTGCGAGTAAGAGTTACTCCTGGGAGAGTTTTACACATTACAATTAGCCGATCTAGTAGGTGTCTAGAAAGGTGTCAACGGGATTACGCCTCTGGGAAAATGAGGTTTACTGTAATTAGGTCCGTGCGAAAGCACGGGGAACCTCCCTCAAAGTACCGACACTGGCCTGGCAGAAAGATTGGCGAATTTGTAGCGTGTAATTAATCCCGGCTAGTCTTTCCTTTTAGGGTTTGAAGGAAGATTTGATAAAAACAGTGGGAGCCATCCTGATTAGATAAAATAATAACTAATCTAATCCTGCAAGAGCGCACGCTGAGTGTTTTCTTCTCTCTCTCCTGGTAGCGACTATGTCACGCCTTAATCAAGATAATAATATGGATTATTGACCAAACCCGCTTGTTATACTGAGCTGAGGAATGTTGGTCCCGCTCCAACTTATAATTGTTATAAGACCGAGCAGGAAATTGGGGAATACCAGAATTCCCGTGCCGCCCAAACGAAGAGAGTGCATGCTGATGCATCATCTTCGGGTGTGTTCGTTATACAGAACTGTTTCTCAGTATTCTTTACGTCCTGGATATTAGATACCGGATCAGGATCCCACAAATGTAATTTGTTACATGGGCTACAGAAAGGTAGAGAACTGAGAACGGGTGATAAGTTTCATAAGACAGAAAACGGTGCAAGTGTTGCAGCCAAGTCTGTTGGTCACTGTCACCCTGTATTACCAATACATTGATTCTGTACAAATGCTTTTAGATACCGGACCTGATATACAAAATCATATCAGTCTCTTTATTTATTAAAGAAGGATATAATTTTGTATTGTTGGATAATGTTTTGAACATTTCCTATATCAAAAGTTGATCGGATCAGGCACGTTATCTAAAAGCATTGACGTTCTAAATCAAACTACAGTTCTTAGTATACGGAACACACTCAAGAGGAAGAGTTCAGAAATGAACGAATCCTTCTTGAGGTATTGTAGACTAGGTCATATCAATGCGACCCGACTAGATGAAGTTACATATAGATGCATATTTAAATTAGTTTGAATTTACATCTTGTGAAACTTGCTAGTCATGTCACAGAGATAAGATGACTATAGCTCTGTTTATTGGAAACAGAGAAAGAGTTAGTGAACTCTTGGGATGATACATGTTGATATATGTAGGTCCCCTGTCAACACATACCAAGACCGGTTCTTTGTATTTCATTACATTCTCTGATAATCTCTCAAGATTCAGACATATGTTCCTGTTGAAACACAAGTCCGAAGCTTTTGAGATATTCACAAAATATAAGTTAGAAATAGAGAACCAAAACGGGTATAAGTATTATGTCCTTTGATGTGATTGTTCAGACCATAATAATGCATTTTTCAATCCCCTATTCTTATCCGTTTTATAGATAAACAGGTACTCTTGACGCACGTTTGTTGCATATTACAGGATACAGGCTCTTGGAGCAAATACAGTGAAAAAGACGAAAGTTGATACAGAAAAGGGACTTTTGACCAACAAGCAGACGGATCTTACTCAAGCCGAGACGAAGAACATTGCAAGGTCCAAAAAAGGCAAAAGTGAAACGGCCAAAAGATCCTTACAAGTTTTCACTGAAGATCTGGAGAAGACTAAGAAGCCCAACAGAGAAAAGAAGTATAAAAATAGGAAGCCCAAGAAGTCCTGAACCAAGCCCAGAAGTTGGGTGAGCTAAGCTCACTAATGGGCCGCAGAACCACGGCCCAAGCGCCCTATTGCCGCGGTTCCGCGGCCGTCTAATGCCCGTGTCGGCGCAGATTTCTTCTGTCGGTGCGTCGGTGCGGGTGTTGGGATTTTCCGTGGGCAAATCTGTAATTGCACATGTGCGAGAGTCTGTAACCCTAAATTCTCCTGTTTACTTATAAATTGCAATCGAAAATTATAAAATCCTATGCCTCTTTTCAATAAATAAAATTCAGATCTGTTCTGTATTCTTGCTTGGAGGGAGCCATCAAATTAGTTCGTAATTTTATTTCTGTGCTTTTAATTCTCTTTAATTAAAATGTTTTTTCGTCCCCTAATGAGCGAGTAATCTCCTCGCTTGTTAGGGTTAGCCTTAGGGAAAGGTTGAGAGATGAGATCTCTCACCTCTTTCATGCCCCTTCACAATTAAGAATTAGAACTCCATGCATACACGCACAACCGCTCCCTACGGCACCCTACCCCTCGAGGTAACGGTGACACCGTAGTATAAAGGCCCGGTTGCACGTGTTTTCCATGGGGGTTAGGGTAATTATCGATAAAGGAAGGATAAGAATTTAGAGGAAGAAACATCTTCCCAAAAGATTCTAATCCACTTTATTGATAATTACCACAACATCTAATAGATCAAAAATAGGGCAATGAAAGCGGCGAGGAAACCTTTAATCTCCAAACTTCTCCTAAACCTAACCCTAGCAAGACTTTAAATTAGATTAATTTAGTTTTGTGATAGATCTAGGTTTTAGATTTAATCAATCCAAACAACATTTGGAATCAACTCGTAAAAACACAAATAAGAAAATTACCCATCTCTGTGGATCGACCCGTACTCACCGACTAGCTGCAAAGCGACGCCGTTTCTGATTGCGGTTAACAAGTATTTTTGGACTAATCAAATAGCGTCGTTGCCGGGGATGGCGTAATCTTTCTTTTGTGTAATTTCGGGTTGATTTAAATTTTAAAAAAATCATAAAAATCAGAAAATAAAAAAATACAAAAACATTTTATCGATTTTTATCTGTTTGAAGGGTTTTATGGTTTGAATCTTGCAGGAACAGCGAAGGATTGCGAATCTGGAAATTTACAGAAGGTTAAAACAGAAAAGTGAACATCAGAGCAGAGGAGAATTGGTGAACAGGAGCTACACAAATTTTTCCAGAGGCCGAACCCACTTCCCGACCGCGCTTCCGCGGCAAAAGACCCCCCAGACCGCGGTTCCGCGGCCATTTGGCCACGTCAGCACCTCAAATTTTGTGGGTTTGTTCCTCCTTCTCCCCTCTGTCAACCTCCATATATCTCTCTGTAAAAACTTTCTGCAGGAATTCTTTGCGCTAAAAATTGTTTCTCCCCCTTCTAAATAACAGATTTTCTGCAGGTTTCTTTGCGCCGCGCTAAAAATTGATTGCAAGTGAATTTTATTGTTTTGCATAATTTAATCGGACTTTAAGGGGCTAATTGACCAAACTCAGATTGGGTGGGGATTTCATCACCCTTCCCAGGACCCCAGAAAACACCTAAAGCATATGCATCGACCACAATTAATTAAAAAAATACTAGACTCAGACCTAAGGACATCGAGCTCAATAGGAAAAGGACTAGTATAGGCATCGACCGTTTATCCTAACTGACTTTGCGGTGTCTAGGCTAGTGGTTATTAATTAGGCCCACTATTGTGGTTCCTTCCCACTTACCTGGCCGTACTTGTCGGTGAAGAGGCGGTTTGAGGTCCTATTTCTAGCCCTAGTTAGAAGCTGTCTAGCAGACCTAGGCGACCCTAGATCTAGGCCTGATTGTGCATGTGTGGTTGATACATTTGTGTCACGAGTCTCTTTTCAAAACTTCTTTGCAAAACTCTCACATAAAAAAAAGAAAAAAATATTTTCAAAACTTGCAACTTGTCGCTAAGAAAACTTGCAACTCACTTCCACCACTTCCCTCCATTGACGTTATCTTACCCCCACATTCTGTTTTTCTATTTTTCTGACTACACTACTCCTTTAGTGTATGTCACTTTGGACTAAGGATACTAACGCCCGATTAGTCCGTGTTTCGTTGGTACCGACCGACGAACCTTTCGACACCGAAGTCGAAATTCCCTCCATTTCCTTACCTCCACCTTCAAATTCTTCATTCGAAGGTATGTCGGGATTCAACCCCAACGATACCTTACCGACGGGAAGGATTCCACCTTCGTTAGGTGCGAATAACACGAATCTTCCGCCTGTTGTAGCGCCCGCACGAGTCGCGCTCCAGGATCTCTTCTACCCCGTCCGCACTTTTTTACCTACCTGTCTTTCACCCCCACCGGCAAATGGGGATAATTTTGAAATAAAACCACATTTCATCAATATGCTGCCAAAATTTCATGGTTTGGAATTCGAGGATGCATATATTTTTATTAATAAATTCCAAAATGTGTGCGCTATGATGAAAACAACCCAATTAAGTGATGACGCTATAAGGCTAAGGGTCATTCCTTTTACCTTATGTAACCTAGCAGAGAAGTGGCTATACAGCACCGCATCACATTCCATTAGAAATTGGGACGAGTTTGTGAGAGCTTTTCTGAAAAAGTTCTATCCTCATCACAAAACTGCTAGAATCCGTAACGAGATTATACAATTTTCACAGCTTCCTTCCGAACCATTTTGGAAGTGCTTCGAGAGATTTAAAGACCTACTTGTTCAATGCCCTCATCATGGGATCGAAAGTTGGCAACTTTTCCAAACATTATACGAGGGATTGAACTCGGCAACGAAGCAGTTGCTAGAAACTATATGTCAAGGTCATTTTCTTTCTAAGTCTAGCGACGAAGCGTGGCAGTTTCTTGAGGATCTTAGTGAGCAAACAATTCAGTGGGAGAGTACCAAGACCACATCATCTTCTTCTGTTGGTCAATCTAGGGCAGGCATACATCAAGTAGATATGTCGATTGCTATGAAGGCCAAGATGGCCGCACTTATGAAAAAGCTAGAAGCCATTGAGACCAAAATCTCATCGTCTTCTCCTGCCCCTGCTTTACCCACACGAACTGTTTGTGCTTGTTGTTTGGATCCATCGCATCTAACCGAAGAGTGTCCTTACAATGCACCTATTCAAGGATAAGATCAAGTCAATGCTGCATTTCAGCAATGACAAAGAAACGATCCATACTCTTCGACATACAATTCGGGATGGAGGAGTCACCCAAATTTCGCTTGGAACCAAAATCAACAAGTCCAAGGAAATAACAATTTTCAAAGACCTCCTCCTCCACAACAACAACAAGCACCTTCACAAACTCAAAACCAGCAACCTTTCCAACAACAACCTTATACAAATCAAACGAACAATTTGGTTCAACCAAATGATGATAAGGTTATCTCGCTCGAAAAAAGTCTAGATGCATTTCTCAAGCAATCTACAGAATCCGCAGCAAGATTTGAAAATTATGTTCAATCTTTGATGACTAACAATGCTTCACACGATCAATGTATCAAATCTATTGAGGCACAAATTGCACAATTAACTGCTGCGTTGAGCGAGAGAGAAAAGGGAAAGCTTCCATCTCAACCATTGTCAAATCCCGGTCACACACAAAACGCATATCCCAATCACAATGTAAATGGGGTGACCACGTTGAGATCCGGAAGAGTGTTGAAAAATAATGTGGGAACTAGTGATGACATCCCCGCCGGTGGTTCTTCTTCTTCTTCCTCTTCTTTTTCTCCATCGTCATCTTCCCCTTCTTCATTTTCTTCACTTTCTTCCTCACCTTTTTCTTTAGAGCCTATTCTCCACCCTTTACACGGCTCTACTTCTTCTAACTCGAACGGACCCATTTCTCACAACACGAACACATCCATACTGGGATCCGTTACTACTCCACGTTCTACTCCACAGACATTTGACTCAATAAATTTTCAAAATGCTCCATTTCCAAACAGGTTGAGTCCCAATAAACCAACTGCACAAGTGGAGAAGATTGTGGAATTATTTAAGCAGGTTAGCATAAATATACCTCTCTTGGATGCTATCCAACAAGTCCCTTCATACGCGAAAATCTTAAAGGGCTTATGCACCTCGAAGAGAAAGGCATCTCAAGTACCCCAAGAAAGTGCTAGTGGCTAGTGCAGTGAGCAATGCTATTAACCACCCTCAAACCTTACCCCAAAAACGAAAGGACCCCGGCTGTCCTACGATTTCAATCACAATTGGGGATAAAAAAATTAATCGAGCACTTTTAGATCTTGGGTCTAGTGTTAACCTGATTCCCTACTCCGTGTACGAACAATTAGGGGTTGGAGAGTTGAAACCCACTCGTTGCACTCTCCAAATGGCTGATCGATCAATCACCCATCCAAGGGGTCAGCTAGAGGATGTGTTGATCAAAGTTGGGGAGTTCATATTCCCCGTTGATTTTATTGTTATGGATACACAACCTGTTTCTAACCCAAGAAACCAAATTCTGGTGATTCTTGGTCGACCATTTTTGGCCACTTCCAATGCTGTAATAAATTGTCGCAATGGCTCCATGACTCTATCCTTTGGGAAGATGTCTAGTGAGTTCAATATTTATAAGATGGGAAGTCTGTCCCCCATGCCTAAAACTAGTACACGAGAAGTTTGCTCTATTCACGAAATCACGCAGGAGGACTGCGAGCTTGAAAGATTCTTGTTTGATGAAAACAGTTTTGACGCCACTAGTGCGTCCCTCCTTGAGCCTACCACCGTTGACACAACCGATATGGATTATGAATCTTTCACTTTTTCGGATGATGACTCACAGCCCGAATATGAGTCTTTTGAATTTGTGGATGAGTTAGTTGAACCATCCGAATCGGTTGTTTACAGTGATTTCGAACCTGTGTTGGAGTCCTTTGAGTTCGAGGTAGATTCTGCAATGATTCTTTCGCCTCCAAAACTCGAACTCATGTCCTTACCGCCTCACCTTAAATATGCTTACATAGGTGAGAACGAGACTTTTCCTATTATAATGTCAGCCTCTCTAGCCTTCGAGCAAGAGAACGCTATTTTAAAAGTCTTACAAGATAGGCGGCAAGTTTTCGGTTGGACTATGGCAGACATCGAGGAGATCAGTTTCCTTATAATTGAATATCATATAAAATTGATGGATGATGCCAAGTCAATAGAGGACCCACAGGAACATTTTGGTGGTATTGTGGTTAGTCAACCTCCTCCTTCAGAAGTTGAACCACCCCCATTTCTTTTAAGAAGATACGAGAATGCCAACATTCCACTGATTGCTGATCATTCACATTCTCGTTTTGATGCATCACCACCTCATGTATATTCGCTTCCACACCTTCCATACCACCACTTCTATCTTCCTCAATTCTTTTTGGACCGCCACAACTTATTCTTCCACCAACCAATACTCTTTACTGATAAATTTTTCAACTGGTTGGTGTTAACGTTTGGTCTATGCAAGGTTTGGCAGTAATAGTTTAAATGAAGTTTGGGGGAGGGCCTTTCTGTATATATTTTTTGTTTTTCTTAACAATAAAAAAAAATTATAAATAAATAAACAGGGAAGTGCCGGTATTTTGACCCTCTTGGTTTAGCATGACAGTGAGGACACTGTCAAGTTCAAGTTTGGGGGTATGTTCGGTACGTTTTCTTCCTTCGCATTCATTTGTACATATTTTTGCATTTGCATATGTATTTGAAAACCCATAAAAATTTGAAAAATTGTAAAAATTATAAAAATTAATGTATTCAATTTTGGCTAATTGACTAGAGTTTGACAGATAGGTTAACTGGCTAGGAACAACTAGATCTTTGACGTAGTAAATTAAAAACCCTAAAGATAACCTTCCTTAAAGTTTAACGGTAGAAAGTATATGCCTTTGTAGTTTATTTAGAAATATGCAAATTTTGGGTTCACTTCTTGGGCTAAGTCAAAATAAGGGAAGAGTATTGATGTTTTTATTAGAGTATAAGTTTGAAAAATAGTTCCTAGCTTAAGTCTAGATTCTGAAAACGTATACCCTACAATTTGCACAATCATGCACCTTGAAATTTGGAATAGTAGAAGAGACCTTGAAATGCTCTTGTCTAAAGTCCTAGTACAATGAAAATGAAAAAATATATATATATATATAAGTGTGAATAAAGAAAAAAATGGACACTGGTTTTTGTGATTACTTAAGGCTGCAAAAATAGAAAAATATTTAGCGAGGGTGCTTCATCACCTAGTGCCTTAGACCAACTGGTTTGGGAGTCACTGCTAAAGCCTTGGGTGTTGCAAGACTAGGAAGTACGTTTTAAAGTGAAAACGCATCTTGTAATCGGTTGTTGGTACCTCAAGAAGTATTAACAGTCGCATGAAGGATGTGTGAGCAAAATTCACCAACTAATTAGTACTTTGGACAACAGACAAGGGTATGATTGCTTGATTTGAATTTCCAAGTGTAGGGGTGATTTATACACACACGTAGGGGTATGTGATTGGAATTTAGATAAGAGAGAGGAATGAAGGATAGAACTTGTATCTTTAATAGAGTTGATAGAAATTCCTAAGTAGAGATGAAACCCTAGAAGGAAGACTTAAGAGATGCCGAAAGTTGAGTAGGTCTACACAAAATATATAATCTTAAGTTAGATGATAAGGAAGTGTGAAGAATATGGGTAGAAAATTTACGAGGCAACGATAATAGAATTCCTTGTTAGAAACCCTAATTGGATAATTAAAGTCGAAAAGCCGAATTGATAGGATTTTGTGGGTAGTATCCACTGAAAACCCTCAGGAGACAACACTCCTCCTACAAGGGACACCTAGAGGTTTAACGGCTTGTTGCACGTGCTCAGTACAATCGCGTTTCCCTGCGAAAGTGCGGATAGGATTTTTAGTGAATAAAAAAATAAGTTTGCTCGAGGACGGGCAAAAGATAAGTTTGGGGGTATTTGTTCAGACCATAATAATGCATTTTTCATTCCCCTATTCTTATCCGTTTTATAGATAAACAGGTACTCTTGACGCATGTTTGTTGCATATTACAAGATACAGGCTCTTGGAGCAAATACAGTGAAAAAGACAAAAGTTGATACAGAAAAGTGACTTTTGACCAACAAGCAGACGGATCTTACTCAAGCCGAGACGAAGAACAGTGCAAGGTCTAAAAAAGACGAAGTGAAACGGTCAAAAGATCCTTACAGGTTTTCACTGAAGATCTGTAGAAGAATAAGAAGCCCAACAGAGAAAAGAAGTATAAAAATAGGAAGCCCAAGAAGTCCTGAACCAAGCCCAGAAGTTGGGTGAGCTAAGCTCACTAAAGGGCCGCGGAACCGCGGCCCAAGCGCCCTATTGCCGCGGTTCCGCGGCCGTCTAATGCCCGTGTCGGCGCAGATTTCTTCTGTCGGTGCGTCGGTGCGGGTGTTGGGATTTTCCGTAGGCAAATTTGTAATTGCATATGTGCGAGAGTCTGTAACCCTAAATTCTCCTGTTTACTTATAAATTGTAATCGAAAATTGTAAAACCCTATGCCTCTTTTCAATAAATAAAATTCAGATCTGTTCTGTATTCTTGCTTGGAGGGAGCCATCAAATTAGTAAGTAATTTTATTTCTGTGCTTTTAATTCTCTTTAATTAAAATGTTTTTTCATCCCCTAATGAGCGAGTAATCTCCTCGCTTATTAGGGTTAGCCTTAGGGAAAGGTTGAGAGATGAGATCTTTCACCCCTTTCATACCCCTTCACAATTAAGAATTAGAACTCCATGCATACACGCACAACCGCTCCCTATGGTATCCTACCCCTCGAGGTAACGGTGACACCGTAGTATAAAGGCCCGGTTGCATGTGTTTTCCATGGGGGTTAGGGTAATTATCGATAAAGGAAGGATAAGAATCTAGAGGAAGAAACATCTTCCCAAAAGATTCTAATCCACTTTATTGATAATTACCACAACATCTAATAGATCAAAAATAGGGCAATGAAAGCGGCGAGGAAACCTTTAATCTCCAAACTTCCCCTAAACCTAACCCTAGTAAGACTTTAAATTAGATTAATTTAGTTTTGTGATAGATCTAGGTTTTAGATTTAATCAATCCAAACAACATTTGGAATCAACTCGTAAAAACACAAATAAGAAAATTACCCATCTCTGTGGATCGACCCGTACTCACCGGCTAGCTGCAAAGCGACGCCGTTTCTGATTGCGGTTAACAAGTATTTTTGGACTAATCAATGATCGAGGAGGAGAATACTTGAGCACGGAAATCCTGGACTATTCTAAAGGAGAATGAGATTCTCTCTCAGCATTATTCCTCCGTATACACCATAGCACGATGGTATATCGGGGCGGAGCAATAGCACCCTATGTGATATGGTGTGCTCTATGATGAGTACTACTGAGTTTCCTATTTCCTTTTGGGAATTATGCGCTTGAGAAGCTGCATACCTATTAAATAGGGTTCAAATCAAAACAGTTGCCTACCGCTTCCTATGTGATATGGAAAGGGAAGAGCCCATATCTTAAATTGGTTAAGATTTGGGGTTGTCCGGGCTATGTCTAAAAGCATAATCCGGACAAGCTCGAGGCAAGGTCTGTTATGTAGAACTGGAATGGTTCCAGCTATACAAACTGCAGATAATGATTTGATAGAACTAAAGGATTCAATAGTAACCAACGAACCTCAGCCTCTCCGCCGATCTAGTAGGGTTCCTCACCCACCTGAGAGATACTTCGGTTCCTCTATGACAGTGGGTGCGAGGATTGCATCATGAGATGATGACCCAACTAATTTCGAGCTGGCCATCAGGAGTGGGACTCTGTAAGAATGGCTGGATGCTTAGCGATCTGAGATGGAATCCTTATACACCAACAAAATATGGACTTTGGTTGCTTTATCTGAAGGGTTAAATCCCCATCAGGAGCAAGTATATCTTGAGAAGATTACTTGGTGTACATGGAAAAGTTGAGACTTTCAAAGCTAGACTTGTTAAAGGTTTGCATCATTGACCAGGTATGGATCATGATGAAACCTTTTCTAAGGAACTATGCTTAAGTCCATCCAGATCCTACTTGCCACGGCTACATACCATGACTAATATCTGGCGGTTGGGTGTCATGACTGCTTTTCTAAATAAAGATTTAGAAGAGAGCGTCTATAAGTACACAGCCAGAGGGCTTCGTAGACAGTGGGAGCAGCGGAAACGTGTGCAAGATGTTTTATGTGATGAAGCAGGCATCGCGGAGTTGGAACATCTGTTTTGATGAGTTAGTCAATCAGTTTGACATCATCAAAATGGTAGATGAACCTTGTATATACAAAAAGGTAGTAGGGAGTATGGTAGTGATCCTCATAGAGTACGTGGATGACATACTCTTGATAGGGAAGGAGTTTCCTATGCTACGCTCGATCAATCTCTGCTTATCACAAGGGTTCTCCATATAGGATCAAAATGATACCTCGTAATCCTTGAGTTTTCATCTATGAGATAGATGTAATTGGTGGTTAGGATTCTCACTAGTAGTAGTGAGAAGGTATCAAACGATCCAAGGGAAAATCACTGGAAAGGTTCCAGGGTGATAAGGACTACTGAATGTCAGTCACAAGCATTGTCTTTACCCTCAGTGGAGGGACGGTATGTTGGAAGAGTTCCAAGCTAGATACCGTGGCATAATAGACGATAAAGGCTGGATACAACGCTACTTAAGATGCTACCAAAGAGGCTGTCTGGGTGTATATTAGTTCATGAGATGAACTTAGTTCCTCCCATTGTGTGACAATGGAGTTGTGGCTTATGCCAAGGAACGTCCGTCCCATCAGTGATCCAGACATATTCTAAGGCAGTATTACCTGATCATGGAGATGGTTGATTTCCAAGGAGATCGAGGTTAGGAGAGCAGACTCAGAGGACAACACGGCGGATCCACTCACAAAGGCCTTTTCCCAGAGAGAGACTTTTATGGGATGGTTGAGTATGGGATACTACAACCACTGCTATCAGATGGCCCTAGTGCAAGTGGGAGATTGTTAGTTATATGTATGACCTAGAGGCCATTGCTATACATAGGATGTATATTGTAGTGGATGCTTGGACATATATAGGGAGGACTTTCTTGCTCGACATGATAGTATGCTATCTGGTTGCACTTTACCTTAACGTGTACACTGATTGTCTCTCTGTTACATGTTGGTAAAGCCCTTAGGATGTGTACTTGATTACATGGACTATGATGCGGATCATACTAGTGGGGACATGGTAGTCCATAAGTACATCCTTCAAGGTCCCTAGTCGAGGGTATATCGAGATGGGGCATCGATATACCAGAGTAGACTAGCGTATACCTTCTTGACCCATACAGATGGGCAATGGATGATCCCATATCCATTGGTGTTTGACATCAGAGATGATATACGGGTGCTCAGTGGAGACTGGGTATACTGGACGGACTCGCCGAGAACTCCCAGATGGTATTATACCTCACGTCAGATGGCAGTTCTCTGGTGACACTGGTACAGGTTAGTCTGTATACCCGAGATCGTCATAGAGTCTTGTGTGATTCCCACTGTGCTTTGATTTCCACCTTACCACGTCCAAGAGGGCGTGCAAAACGGTGGTTTTTGGGTACAGTCCCGAATCACATGGAGGCAATGAGCGATAGGAGGGGATTCGTCTCTCCCGGTATAGGGAGTTGATGTTGCGCTGTGTTCGATTGGCTATAACCGGAAATCCCTGGCCAGGGTTGCTGAGATTTACTGGTAAGTGTTACCAGTAGTTTCTCGAACTGTTATAGACCTCATATCGACACGACTTATCGAGCTATTGGGGTCTGACTTTTACCACCCCTAGGCGAGATATGCGACATATCAGACGATCAGACCGGACTATACGATAAGTGTTACTGGTTGGATTCACAGGAGTGTGAGCGGGCTTGCTCGTTGATCTTCTAATCGCTCAATACCCGGGTGGCCGTTACGTTTAGCAGACTGCTTGCGGCTTGTGGGTGTTTGATATGATCATCACCTGCTGTCGGCGTATTGACGAGTCTTTAGAGTCCTACACAGAGGTTTCCTGGCTCAAGCGAAACGAAATAGGAGCGCATATGAGATATGTGCGGGACCGAGAATAATACCAGTATGTGATACTGTATTCGATTCTCACGATTTATGACATTGATCGGTTATATGCGATATAGCCGGGTTATCGGATCAAGTGTTGATTCGATAAGTTGTTACTATTGATATTAGTCGGTTATATATGATATGACTGGATCATTAAGTCAAGTGTTGATTTAATGATTTAATGTATAATTATATATTTGATATATCACTTTACATTAACTAATATTGGTTCACTTAAGATGTTTTTCTCACTTGATTGTGTACATTGTATATGTGATATATTTTTTTGTGCACAAGATTGTATCATGTTTGATGATACATGCAAACTTGGGTGTGTGTATGCTATACACCATGTTTAGATAATGGTTAGGGTTTCATTTTTTTTATTTCATTTATTTTATGAAAACAAAATGGTGGCTTTCTTATTCATTTGCTAGAAGCTTCAAGCATATTTGAAAAGGTTGACGAACTTGTAGTGTGTAATTAATCCCGGCTAGTCTTTCCTTTTACGGTTTGAAGGAAGATTTGATAAAAACAGTGAGAGCCATCCTGATTAGATAAAATAATAACCAATCTATTCTTGCAAGAGCGCACGTTGAGTGTTTTCTTCTCTCTCTCTCTCCTAATAGCGACCATATCACGCCTTAATTAAGATAATAATACGGATAATTGACCGAACCCGCTTGTTATACTGAGCTGGGGAACGTTGGTCCCGCTCCAACTTATAATTGTTATAAGACAGAGCAGGAAATAGGGGAATACCAGATTTCCCGTGCCACCCAAACGAAGAAAGTGCATGATGATGCATCTCCTTCGGGTGTATTCGTTTCAAAGAACTGTTTCTCAGTATCCTCTGCATCCTGGGTATATGATACCGGATCAGGATCCCAGATATGTAATCTGTTACATAAGGCTACAAAAGGGTAGGAAAACTGAGAACGGGTGATAAGTTTCATGAGGCAGAAAACGGGGCAAGAGTTGCAGCCAAGTCTGTTGGTCACTGTCACCCTGTATTGTAATACATTGATTCTGAACGAATGTTATTAGATACCGAACCCGATATACAAAATCATATCTGTCTCTTTATTAGTAAAGAAACGATAAAATTTTGTATTGTTAGATAATGTTTTGGACATTTCCTATATCAAAAGTTGATCGGTTCAGGCACGTTATCTAAAAGCATTAATGTTCTAAATCAAACTACAGTTCTTAGTATACAGAACACACACAAGAGGAAGAGTTCAGAAATGAACGGATCCTTCTTGAGGTATTGTAGACTAGGTCATATCAATACGACCCGACTAGCTGAAGTTACATTTAGATGCATAGTTAAATCAGTTTGAATTTACATCTTATGAAACTTGCCGGTCATGTCACAAAGATAAAATGACCATAGCCCTGTTTATTGGAAACAGAGAAAGAGTTGGTGAACTCTTGGGACTGATACATGATGATGTATGTAAGGTCTCCTGTCTACACATGCCAGGACTGGTTCTTTATACTTCATTACATTCTCAGATAATCTTTCGAGATTCAGACCTATATTCCTGTTGAAACACACGTCCGAACCTTTTGAGATATTCACAGAATATAAGTTAGAAGTAGAGAACCAAAATACGGGTATAAGTATTATGTCCTATGATGAGATCAGGGAGGAGAATACTTGAGCACGGAATTCCTGGATTATTCTAAAGGAGAATGAGATTCTCTCTCAGCATTACTCCTCCGTATACACCATAGCACGATGGCATATCGGGGCGGAGCAATCACACCCTATATGATAAGGTGTGCTCTATGATGAGTACTACTGAGTTACCTGTTTCCTTTTAGGGGTTATGCACTTAAGAAGCTGTATACCTATTGAATCAGGTTCAAATCAAATCAGTTGCCTACCACTTCATATGTGATATGGAAAGGGAAGAGCCCATGTCTTAAGCTAGTTAAGATTTGGGGTTGTCCGGCCTATATCTAAAAGCAAAATCTAGACAAGCTCGAGGCTAGGTCTGTTATGTAGAACTGGAAATGTTCCAGCCATACAAACTGCAGCTGATGATTTGATGGAACCAAAGGATTCAGTAGATTCCAACGAACCTCAGCCTCTCCGCCGATCTAGTAAGGTTCCTCACCAACCTGAGAGATACTTCTGTTTCTCTATGACAGTGGGAGCGAGGATTGCATCATGAGATGATGACCCAACTAGCTTCGAGCTGGCCATCAGGAGTAAGACTTTATAAGAATAGCTGGATGCTTAGTGTGATCTGAGATGGAATCCATGTACACTAACAAAGTATGGACTTTGGTTGCTATATCTGAAGGGTTAAATCCCCATCAGGAGCAAGTATATCTTGAGAAGATTACTTAGTGTACTTGGAAAAGTTGAGACTTTCAAAGCTAGACTTGTTAAAGGTTTTCGTCATCGACCAGGAGTGGATAATGATGAAACCTTTTCCAGTGGCTATGCTTAAGTCCATCCAGATCCTACTTGTCACGGCTACATACCATGACTACGATATCTGGTGGTTGGGTGTCATGACTGCTTTTCTAAATGATGTTTTAGAAGGGAACGTCTATAAGTACACAGCCAGAGGACCTCGTAGACAGTGGGAGCAGCGGAAACGTGTACAAGATGCTTTATAAGATTAAAGCAGGCATCGCGGAGTTGGAACATCTGTTTTGATGGATTAGTCAAAGAGTCTGACATCATCAAAATGGTAGATGAACCTTGTATAAACAAAAAGGTAGTAGGGAGTATTGTGACGATCCTCGTAGAGTACGTGGATGACATACTCATGATAGGGAAGAAGTTTCCTATGCTACGCTCGATCAATCTCCGCTTATCACAATGATTCTCCACATAGGATCAAAATGATACCTACTAAATCCTGGGTTTTGGATCTATGAGATAGATCTAAATGGATGTTAGGATACTCACTAGTTGTAGTGATATGGTATCAATTGGTCCTGGGAAGAATCACTGGAAGTGGTCCAGGGTGATAAAGACGACTGAGTGTCAGTCACAGGCATTGTCTTTACCCTCAGTAAAGGGACGGTATGTTGGAAGAGTTCCAAGCTAAATACCGTGGCATACTAGACGATAAAGGCAGGATACATCGCTACTTAAGATGCTACCAAAGAGGCTGTTTGGGTGTATATTGGTTCATGAGATGAACTACGTTCCTACCATTGTGAGACAATGGGGTTGTGGATTATGCCAAGGAACGCAGGTCCCATCAGTGATCCAGACATATTCTAAGGCAGTATCACCTGATCATGGAGATGGTTGATCTCTAAGGAATCGAGGTTAAGAGAGTAGACTCAGAGGACAACACGGCGGATCCACTCACGAAGGCCTATTCCCAGAGAGAGACTTTTATGGGATGGTTGAGTATGAGATACTACAACCACTGCTATCAGATGGCCCTAGTGCAAGTGGGAGATTGTTAGTTATATGTATGCCCTAGAGGCCATTACTGTACATTGGATGTATATTGTAGTGGATGCTGGGACATATATAGGGAGGACTTTCTTGCTCGACATGATAGTATGCTATCTGGTTACTCTTTACCTTAACATGTATACTGATTGTCTCTATGTTACATGTTGGTAAAGCCCTTAGGATGTGTACTTGTCTACCTGGACTATGATGCGGATCATACTAGTGGGGACATGGTAGTCCATAAGTACATCCTTCAAAGTCCCTAGTCGTGGGTGTATCGAGACGGGGCATCGATATACCAGAGTAGACTAGCGTGTACCTTCTCGACCCATACAGATGGGCGATGGATGATCCCATATCCATTGGTGTTTGACATCAGAGATGATATACGGGTACTCAGTAGAGACTGGGTACACTGGACGGACTCGCCGAGAACTCCCAGATGGTATTATACCTTACGTCAGATGGCAGTTCTCTGGTGACACTGGTACAGAGTAGTCTGTTGACCCGAGATCGTCATAGAGTCTTGTGTGGTTCCCACTGTGCTTTGATTTCCATCTTACCACGTCCAAGAGGGCATGCAAAACGGTGGTTTTTGGGTTCAGTCCCGAATCATATGGAGGCAATGAGCGATAGGAGGGGATTCGTCTCTCCCGGTATAGGGAGTTGATGTTGCGCTGTGTTCGATTGGCTATAACCGGAAATCCCTGGCCAGGGTTGCTGAGATTTACTGGTAAGTGTTACCAGTAGTTTCTTGAATTGTTATAGACCTCATATCGACACGACTTATCGAGCTATTGGGGTCTGACGTTTACCACCCCTAGGCAAGATATGCGACATATCAGACGAACAGACCGGACTGTACGGTAAGTGTTACTGGTTGGATTCACAGGAGTGTGAGCGGGCTTGCTCGTCGATCTTCTGATCGCTCAATACCCTGGTGGCCGTTACGTTTAGCAGACCGCTTGCGGCTTGTGGGTGTTTGATATGATCATCACCTGCTGCCGGCGTATTGACGAGTCTTTAGAGTACTACACAGAGGTTTCCTGGCTCAAGCGAAACGAAATAGGAGCGCATATGAGATATGTGCGGGACCGAGAATAATGCGTGTATGTGATACTGTATTCCATTCTCGCGATGAATGTATCGATTGGTTGTATGCGATATAACCTAGTTGTCGAATCAAGGAATGATTCGATAAGCCGATACATTGAATACTAGTCGGTTATGTGCGACATGACCGGATCGTTAAATCAAGTGTTGATTTAATGATTTAATGTATAATTATTTATTTGATATATTACTTTGCATTAACTAGTATTGGTTCACTTTAAAAGGATTTTCTCACTTGATGTACACAACTTGTATATGTGATATACTTTTGTGCACTTGTTTGTATCATGTTTGATGATACATGCTCACTTGGGTGTAGTTTTGGTTTAAACCTTGGTTATGTAAATGGTTAAGGTTTTTATTTATTTATTCATTTATTTATTTCCTTTTGGCAAGAAATAAAATGGTTGCTAGTTTTGTTTTACATTGAAAGTTCATGAAGGTTTGAAAAGTTGACCATTTTGTTTCTTTCCTTTAACCTAACCATTCCACTTAACCCTAGTTTATTCTCTACACCTAACTATGGTTGCAATATGATAAGTATTCATTTTATTTCCATTTTTAATAAGACTTATCATATTCTATCATATTCTTTTCTTCTTCTTCTTCATCTTGACAACAAGAAGAAAACCTTGCTCCTTCAATGGCAACTTGAGCATATGAGTGAGAAATCCAATTCTAAAGTGAACCCACCTCCTATTTCTTCATCCTCTACCTCTTGCCAAGTAGTATAGGGTGTTTTCTTCACAAGTTTCATGACTTGGTGAAGTGGGAGCTTGATCTAGTGATGCCTCGACGTAGATCATCTTCGGCATCGAAGCCGACGAAGCCGATGCCAGAGTCCGGGATCCGATTTGGACAGCGGAGGGACATCATCGCGGAGCTATGGAGGTGGAGAACCGGATCTACAAAGGTTGTATTTCCGTTCTTATAGTTAAGTTATTAACTAGTTGCTTGTTTCGCCTAAATTTCTAGTTAACTATCCGTATTAGGGTTTCTCGGCACCCGTAAAATTTGAAATTTGCATGGTTGATGCCTTGTGAGACCTCCTTAGTGTGCCTAGGAACCCTACAGTGGTATCAGAGCCTAGCTAGAGCCTTAGACGATGCGTAGACGAAGTTTGAAACCCGATCGACCCGAAACCCTAACCCGACAATGCTATCTGGACTTTTTTCAAAATCTGGGTTTTTTCCAAATTAAAAATGCTTAAAAAATTCAGAAGGGTATTATATGAATTACCATGAAAAACGAGCCTCTAATTCCTCTACTTAGCCGCGGAACCGCGGCGTTGACCCCCCTTTAGCGGCGGTTCCGCGGCACATTTATGGCATTAGCGACGGTTCTTTGCATAGTAATTCATATCTCTGTTGTTTATATTTTCTGGGCATTTTTAATACTGATTCTAGAGTTGAGTGTTCTGGGGTTGTATTGGGGACTCGATGAATCGATCGGATTATTTAACTTTGTCTATTTGGCTTTCCGGATAATTTTTGAATATGTTAAAAAGTTCGACCGGATATAAATACCCAACTTTTCCCCTGCCGGAAAATTTCCAAGTGTTGGATTTTTCTGTGGTTTAAAGACGTTCTAAGTAGTGCAAGTAACGCGATGGTCCCTCTAGAAGACAACAAACCTTAACTCGATTATGTGACCGTTTTGAACTGCCCTTTGAACCTTCGGGTTTGGGGCAATACGGCGTGCCACATGTGAGGCGTTGGCTTGACCCTTCTACGGCTGGACCGTTGGTACTGAGGCATGAAGTGAATGTCTTTGAACCTATTTCATGTGTTGAGCTGTATCGGGAAAACTTGGGTGTTCGATTGTTCGATCGGAAAGTTTAACATTTTCTATTTATCCGGAATGTGATACAATAATTGGAATTCACAAGTTGTTATGAGATAACTGAATGAATGTTATAAACGTAGCACTTTAGTCTCACTTGATCGGTTGCCACGGAATTTTGATGTGATCAAAAGTCCGTCGCAATCACGTAGCGTACGCAGATACTCGCCGGGTAAACTTAATAGACAGCCTCGCTCCATAGCCCCGACCAAGTGACTGTAGGAGAACCCCGTCGCCGAAAGCATCCGTTCGGGTGCTCGCGGCAGCGGTGTTCCGCCTTGGTGCACTTTGTCGACGGCATCGGGGGTGCGGCCGTCTACTAAAGTTTGCGACGAGCATTCGATCAGGATGTCGGGAATCTTGTTGAATTGCCCGACTTGATATTGAAAAGTGTTTTCGATAATGAGACTAAAATGCAGGGTTTATAATTGTTAGGCATGCGATGTCTAAAGAGATTGCGGATTCCAACTGTTGTAGTTTTACACTTTCTTTTCTGTGACCGTAAGTGTAATATGTGATATCGCCGGTTTCGTTGCTATATATCAACGAAAATTGGGATGCGCATATTTACTTACGTTGATGACATGTGATGTTATGTGTTGCTGGATATGTTATATTGGATCGTCGTGTTTGAATAGCCAGGGTTTTTTTTATGTGAGATGAGTGTTTTTCATTTTCATTCATGTAAAAACTTGTATGTAATATTCTTTTATTGGGGCACTTCCAGGTTGCGGAAGATGTCACCCTTTGTATATTATTTACTTTTCCGCACTAGGGTAGACCCAAGGAAGGGAGCACAAGTAACCGGGTTCTGGAGTCTAGTGGGAGACCAACTCGAGGAGTCGAGTCCGGGTCTCCTAACTCCAGAATTGGTAGGGTTGCTTGCCGCTCTCGTAGGGGTCTAGGGGTGTGGGTTTGGCTATTCATCGCGACCGTGGAATCCGTGTTTTATACTGGCTCGTATTGAAAACACGGACGTCCTAGTATATCCAATATTTCATATGTTTCTTCTGCTGCGATATCTGTGATGTGATCATGTGATGTTCTGTGATAAATGCTGTATATAGTATATATATAGACGTTACTTATATTTTACACCCGCGCTAGCCCTGCCCCGCTCTGCCGTTAGTTACCTAACCTAACGGTGCACGAGGGGACATCGAGGCGAATGCGGATGGCATAAGTGTACGTCGTATTTATCTGTGATGTTTAGGTAACTTAAATGATGGGACTTCATTAATGAGATTAATGAAATAAAAGAAACCTAAGATGTTGTAGAATCGAATTTCAAAAATAAAACAGGTAGCAACAGTTCTTGCTTTGCACAGCGGTATATATGATATATCCTGCACCTTATTCGATAAGGAAAGGACCGAGATCCCTTCACCGGGAGTGACTCCTTTAGCAATAACTGGCAGATGCTACAACCCTCGGTTTGTATTTTGATTGCTTTTAAGAGTTTTTTCTTTGCACAGTGATATATATGATATATCCCGCACCTCATTCGACGAGGAAAGGACCGACGATCCCTTCACCGGGAGTGACTCCTTTAGCAAAACTAGAAAAGCCTCAAAAACACTCCATTTCAAAATTCATTCGATCCTACAACGATATCAAGTTCATTACGCAATAGGTTTTCAGAAAAACCTGTCGGAGCCCTCCGTCATTTCAGATAAGTTGTATATAGTATTCGTGCTGCATTTGTTGGCTTTCGTCAAGGTGCAGTGTGCGGTAGCTATATTCTGCTTATCTGCCAGCATACGATGCGATTGGATTAGGGTAGTCGTGCGGCTTTGTTGGCTTTCGTCAAGGGTCGTGCGGGTGGGTTTAATTCAATCAAGAAATGTACGGGTTGAACTTGACTAGCGGGCTATGGTTTGTTGGCTTTCGTCAAGGTCATAGCACGTTAGGGGCAAAATATTATCGGGAATTTCAAGTGTTGAAATTTGCAATGAGATTGCATACCTTCTATGAGATAGTTGGATCCCGATACCCACTGCGAGTAAGAGTTACTCCTGGGAGAGTTTTACACATTACAATTAGCCGATCAAGTAGGTGTCTAGAAAGGTGTCAACGGGGTTACGCCTCTGGGAAAATGAGATTTTCTGTAATTAGGTTCGTGCGAAAGCACGGGGGACCTCCCTCAAAGTACCGACACTGGCCTGGTTGAAAGATTGACGAACTTTTAGTGTGCAATTAATCCCGGCTAGTCTTTCCTTTTAGGGTTTGAAGGAAGATTTGATAAAAACAGTGGGAGCCAACCTGATTAGATAAAATAATAACCAATCTATTCTTGCAAGAGCGCACGCTGAGTGTTTTCTTCTCTCTCTCTCCTGGTAGCGACCATATCACGCCTTAATCAAGATAATAATACGGATAATTGACCGAACCCGCTTGTTATACTGAGCTGGGGAACGTTGGTCCCGCTCCAACTTATAATTGTTATAAGACAGAGCAGGAAATAGGGGAATACCAGATTTCCCGTGCCGACCAAACGAAGAAAGTGCATGATGATGCATCTCCTTCGGGTATATTCGTTACAAAGAACTGTTTCTCAGTATCCTCTGCATCCTGGGTATATGATACCGGATCAGGATCCCAGATATGTAATCTGTTACATAGGGCTACAAAAGGGTAGAAAAACTGAGAACGGGTGATAAGTTTCATGAGGCAGAAAACGGGGCAAGAGTTGCAGCCAAGTCTGTTGGTCACTGTCACCCTGTATTGTAATACATTGATTCTGAACGAATGTTATTAGATACCGAACCTGATATACAAAATCATATCTGTCTCTTTATTAGTAAAGAAACGATAAAATTTTGTATTGTTGGATAATGTTTTGGACATTTCCTATATCAAAAGTTGATCGGTTCAGGCACGTTATCTAAAAGCATTAATGTTCTAAATCAAACTACAGTTCTTAGTATACAGAACACACACAAGAGGAAGAGTTCAGAAATGAACGGATCCTTCTTGAGGTATTGTAGACTAGGTCATATCAATGCGACCCGACTAGCTGAAGTTACATATAGATGCATAGTTAAATCAGTTTGAATTTACATCTTATGAAACTTGTCGGTCATGTCACAAAGATAAAATGACCATAGCCCTGTTTATTGGAAACAGAGAAAGAGTTGGTGAACTCTTGGGACTGATACATGATGATGTATGTAAGGTCTCCTGTCTACACATGCCAGGACTGGTTCTTTATACTTCATTACATTCTCAGATAATCTTTCGAGATTCAGACCTATATTCCTGTTGAAACACACGTCCGAACCTTTTGAGATATTCACAGAATATAAGTTAGAAGTAGAGAACCAAAATACGGGTATAAGTATTATGTCCTATGATGAGATCAGGGAGGAGAATACTTGAGCACGGAATTCCTGGATTATTCTAAAGGAGAATGAGATTCTCTCTCAGCATTACTCCTCCGTATACACCATAGCACGATGGTATATCGGGGCGGAGCAATCACACCCTATATGATAAGGTGTGCTCTATGATGAGTACTACTGAGTTACCTGTTTTCTTTTGGGGGTTATGCACTTAAGAAGCTGCATACCTATTGAATCAGGTTCAAATCAAATCAGTTGCCTACCACATCATATGTGATATGGAAAGGGAAGAGCCCATGTCTTAAGCTAGTTAAGATTTGGGGTTGTCCGGCCTATGTCTAAAAGCAAAATCCGGACAAGCTCGAGGCTAGGTCTGTTATGTAGAACTGGAAATGTTCCAGCCATACAAACTGCAGCTGATGATTTGATGGAACCAAAGGATTCAGTAGATTCCAACGAACCTCAGCCTCTCCGCCGATCTAGTAAGGTTCCTCACCCACCTGAGAGATACTTCTGTTTCTCTATGACAGTGGGAGCGAGGATTGCATCATGAGATGACGACCCAACTAGCTTCGAGCTGGCCATCAGGAGTAAGACCCTGTAAGAATGGCTGGATGCTTAGTGATCTGAGATGGAATCCATGTACACCAACAAAGTATGGACTTTGGTTGCTATATCTGAAGGGTTAAATCCCCATCAGGAGCAAGTATATCTTGAGAAGATTACTTGGTGTACTTGAAAAAGTTGAGACTTTCAGCTAGACTTGTTAAAGGTTTTCGTCATCGACCAGGAGTGAATAATGATGAACCTTTTCCAGTGGCTATGCTTAAGTCCATCCAGATCCTACTTGTCACGGCTACATACCATAACTACGATATCTGGTGGTTGGGTGTCATGACTGCTTTTCTAAATGATGTTTTAGAAGGGAACGTCTATAAGTACACAGCCAGAGACCTCGTAGACAGTGGGAGCAGCGGAAACGTGTACAAGATGCTTTATAAGATTAAAGCAGGCATCGCGGAGTTGGAACATCTGTTTTGATGGATTAGTCAAAGAGTTTGACATCATCAAAATGGTAGATGAACCTTGTATAAACAAAAAGGTAGTAGGGAGTATTGTGACGATCCTCGTAGAGTACGTGGATGACATACTCATGATGGGGAAGAAGTTTCCTATGCTACGCTCGATCAATCTCCGCTTATCACAATGATTCTCCACATAGGATCAAAGTGATACCTACTAAATCCTGGGTTTTGGATCTATGAGATAGATCTAAATGGATGTTAGGATACTCACTAGTTGTAGTGATATGGTATCAATTGGTCCTGGGAAGAATCACTGGAAGCGGTCCAGGGTGATAAAGACGACTGAGTGTCAGTCACAGGCATTGTCTTTACCCTCAGTAAAGGGACGGTATGTTGGAAGAGTTTCAAGCTAAATACCGTGGCATACTAGACGATAAAGGCAGGATACATCGCTACTTAAGATGCTACCAAAGAGGCTGTTTGGGTGTATATTGGTTCATGAGATGAACTACGTTCCTACCATTGTGAGACAATGGGGTTGTGGCTTATGCCAAGGAACGCAGGTCCCATCAGTGATCCAGACATATTCTAAGGCAGTATCACCTGATCATGGAGATGGTTGATCTCTAAGGGATCGAGGTTAGGAGAGTAGACTCAGAGGACAACACGGCGGATCGACTCACGAAGGCCTATTCCCAGAGAAAGACTTTTATGGGATGGTTGAGTATGAGATACTACAAACACTGCTATTAGATGGCCCTAGTGCAAGTGGGAGATTGTTAGTTATATGTATGCCCTAGAGGCCATTACTGTACATTGGATGTATATTGTAGTGGATGCTGGGACATATATAGGGAGGACTTTCTTGCTCGACATGATAGTATGCTATCTGGTTACTCTTTACCTTAACATGTATACTGATTGTCTCTCTGTTACATGTTGGTAAAGCCCTTAGGATGTGTACTTGTCTACCTGGACTATGATGCGGATCATACTAGTGGGGACATGGTAGTCCATAAGTACATCCTTCAAAGTCCCTAGTCGTGGGTGTATCAAGACGGGGCATCGATATACCAGAGTAGACTAGCGTATACCTTCTCGACTCATACAGATGGGCGATGGATGATCCCATATCCATTGGTGTTTGACATCAGAGATGATATACGGGTGCTCAGTAAAGACTGGGTACACTGGACGGACTCGCCGAGAACTCCCAGATGGTATTATACCTTACGTCAGATGGCAGTTCTCTGGTGACACTGGTACAGAGTAGTCTGTTGACCCGAGATCGTCATAGAGTCTTGTGTGGTTCCCACTGTGCTTTGATTTCCATCTTACCACGTCCAAGAGGGTGTGCAAAATGGTGGTTTTGGGGTACAGTCCCGAATCACATGGAGGCAATGAGCGATAGGAGGGGATTCGTCTCTCCCGGTATAGGGAGTTGATGTTGCGCTGTGTTCGATTGGCTATAACCGGAAATCCCTGGCCAGGGTTGCTGAGATTTACTGGTAAGTGTTACCAGTAGTTTCTCGAATTGTTATAGACCTCATATCGACACGACTTATCGAGCTATTGGGGTCTGACGTTTACCACCCCTAGGCAAGATATGCGACATATCAGACGAACAGACCGGATTGTACGGTAAGTGTTACTGGTTGGATTCACAGGAGTGTGAGCGGGCTTGCTCGTCGATCTTCTGATCGCTCAATACCCGGGTGGCCGTTACGTTTAGCAGACCGCTTGCAGCTTGTTGGTGTTTGATATGATCATCACCTGCTGCCGGCGTATTGACGAGTCTTTAGAGTCCTACACAGAGGTTTCCTGGCTCAAGCGAAACGAAATAGGAGCGCATATGAGATATGTGCGGGACCGAGAATAATGCGTGTATGTGATACCGTATTCCATTCTCGCGATGAATGTATCGATTGGTTGTATGCGATATAACCTAGTTGTCGAATCAAGGAATGATTCGATAAGCCGATACATTGAATACTAGTCGGTTATGTGCGACATGACCGGATCGTTAAATCAAGTGTTGATTTAATGATTTAATGTATAATTATATATTTGATATATTACTTTGAATTAACTAGTATTGGTTCACTTTAAAAGGATTTTCTCACTTGATGTACACAACTTGTATATGTGATATACTTTTGTGCACTTGTTTGTATCATGTTTGATGATACATGCTAACTTGTGTGTAGTTTTGGTTTAAACCTTGGTTATGTAAATGGTTAAGGTTTTTATTTATTTATTCATTTATTTATTTCCTTTTGGAAAGAAATAAAATGGTTTCTAGTTTTGTTTTACATTGAAAGTTCATGAAGGTTTGAAAAGTTGACCATTTTGTTTCTTTCCTTTAACCTAACCATTCCACTTAACCCTAGTTTATTCTCTACACCTAACTATGGTTGCAATATGATAAGTATTCATTTTATTTCCATTTTTAATAAGACTTATCATATTCTATCATATTCTTTTCTTCTTCTTCTTCATCTTGACAACAAGAAGAAAACCTTGCTCCTTCAATGGCAACCTGAGCATATGAGTGAGAAATCCAATTCTAAAGTGAACCCACCTCCTATTTCTTCATCCTCTACCTCTTGCCAAGTAGTATAGGGTGTTTTCTTCACAAGTTTCATGACTTGGTGAAGTGGGAGCTTGATCTAGTGATGCCTCGACGTAGATCATCTTCGGCATCGAAGCCGACGACCAAGCCCGCCCATTTTTCCGATGAAGCCGATGCCAGAGTCTGGGTTCCGATTTGGACAGCGGAGGGACATCATCGCGGAGCTATGGAGGTGGAGAACCGGATCTACAAAGGTTGTATTTCCGTTCTTATAGTTAATTTATTAACTAGTTGCTTGTTTCGTCTAAATTTCTAGTTAACGATCCGTATTATGGTTTCTCGGCACTCGTAAAATTTGAAATTGGCATGGTTGATGCCTTGTGAGACCTCCTTAGTGTGCTTAGGAACCCTACAAGGGACGCCATCACGGAGCTAGAGAAGTGGTTGACCTGATCTACAAAGGTTGTATTTCCATTCACTTTAGAGTAAAGTTGTTTGCTCGCTTTTGTTATCGCCTATCCTCTAGTTAACGATTGCATTAGGGTTTCTCGGCACCGGAAATTTTTGAATTTGGCATGGTTGATGCCTTGTGGAACCTCCTTAGAGTGCCTAGGAACCCTACACTTCTTTCAGGTTTGGGGAAGAATTTGACGTTACAGTTGTAGGTTTCCTGATTAGATAAAGTGATAACCATTCTGATCTAGGTTAGAGTGCACGTTGAGTGTTTCTTTTCTCTCTCTCTTTGGCAGCGACTATTGACCCGACCCTAGACTATGACTCAGTGACCAAGTTGACCGAACCTTCTTAACACTGGCTTTTGGATTGTCAGAGTTGCAAACCTCATTGCCACTCCTACTTTTACTCTTTTCTCCAGGACACCCCGTATTATTACGACCGTCCACTTCTATTGGACAAAAACATCGTATGGTTATATACGAACTCGAAGGAATTCGAGGATGGTTTCTGGTTCTGGAGAAAACGAATAGGACTATTCAGTTGTCTTTTCCTTTTACCTTCTCTCAGGTTGCGAGTACTCCTTGGTTTAGGAGATAGTACACCTATTACGCAAATTGGATAGTCTTCTTCCAAACCTTAGGCTGGTGCCGAACGGTGGGGAATGAAGAAAACCAATTAGCCTATACGGTGTACAGAAGGTATTAAGTTAAGACAAAGAAAGGGATTAGTAAGAGGGAAAAGTAAATTGCGACTGATATTCACGACCAAACCAAATATTTCTTCGCCAATCCTAAATCACCTTTGTATTTCTCCAGGACAATCCGTATCACTACGAAGATCCACAGTTTATTGGATAATCCATCGTATGGTTATGTACGAACTCGAAAGGAACTTGTTCCAGTTTGGGGATGGATCCTGGTTCAGGAGAAATAGGAATAAGGTTTATTCGGTTGTCTTTTATCTTCACCTTCTCTCGCATTGTGAGTGCTCCTAGGATTAGGACAGTACACCCATTATGCTTATTGGATAGTCTTCTTCCAAACCATAGGCTGGTGCCGAACGGTAGGGAAGGAAGAAAACCATTTGGCCTAAAGGGGTGTACAGAAGGTAATGACTAAAGACATATAAAGGGATTTGGAGAGATGACAAAGAATTATACGGTTACAGTTGTGAATCTGGATAATGGAAGAGGCATTACTAGGAATACCCAGATACCCCATCGAAACATTTCAATGTTTCAGTTTCACTGTGTACTGTTAAAAGAAAACCGATTTCCTAATTGGACACTTGCTCCAGGGTATGTGTTTACCAGGTATGATTCTCACATCTGTATGGTTTTACAGATGATAAGTGGGAGTAAGTTATTGGGAATTAGGTGATAATCCTCATTATATCGGGATTCGTTGTAATTGGTGATATTTGAGGAAGTCACCTGGGTTGTTTGCCGGTCGGCAAATATTTGGTTTTGAATATCCGTTGTTGTGCACCAATTTCAAATTGATATATCTGTACGTCTATTTTTATAGAGTGAGATATAACTTTATGAAATTATGTCTATGACATTTACCTATATCAGTGGATGGTTAGGTAAGGAGCATTGAACGGCGGTGTAATTCTTCTTAACCATAAGTACAGTTTTCAACCTACAACACACAGGGAATGAGTTATTAGACTCAGGGGACTTATACAGAGTATTGTATATTGTCCAGTATCCATTAGGACAGAGGGGTTGGTCCTCGTACTATATTCTGTTTACTTATGACTTCTCTGGTTCTTAGACAGGTGTTTCGTAGAAACACAGGGTTCAAGTTTTGAGAAGTTATAGGTATAAGAATAAAGTAGAGAACCAGGTATTGCAAGTATCGGGATTCTTCAAAGTGATTGAAGATGTAGATACTTGTCTGTGGTATTCAGTTGATAGTAATGATTAAGAGAACTTGCTTCTCTTTCAGGTTACTCATAATTGGAAGTACTCCTAAGTTGAGTAACGCTGATCGGCCTCTTTCCATTTACTTGACATGCACTGGAGACAGCTGCATGATTTGAATCTGGTTCCAATTAAATCAATGCCTCTGTTTCTATATTGGATATAGAACAGTTCATATCTTAACGATGTTAAGATAAGGGGAGTTGTCCGGCTTATGCTTAAAACCAGACTCCAGATAACTCAAGGCACGTTTCCGTAATGGCTGTTTGTGGGTTGACCCGGGCTATGACGAGGGTTGATATTCTACCATCTGGAAGATCAATAGTGATATTGTTCTTAACTCACCATAGTTTTAATTAAAAATGGATTTTTCTTTCAGAAAACAGTAGTGGGAGTATGGTAGAACTGGAAGTGATTCCAGAACCGCAAACGATTACTGAAGATTTGATAAGAACCTAAAGATTCAATCTGGTTTGACATTCCATTGGCCACTCTGCAGATACGGTGGGTAACCTCAGGCACTCGAGAGGTACTTCGGTATGCTCAAGGACGGTGGCAGGGAGGTTCTTTTTTACCCAGACTTTCCATTGCTGTTGTTCCAGACTGTGAGACCCGGCAGGAGGATGAGTATAGCGTCGTTCTAAACTGGCTTTAGAAGTGCACATCTATATGACTCTGCCAGAGGGTTGTCGTGGTCAGTGGGAGAAGCGGAAGCATTAGTGGACAAGTGGCTTATGTCTATTTATAGACTAAAGCAGATATAGCGGAGATAGATCATCTATTTCTGATGTGACAGTCATAGGTTTGACTTCATCAGAATAGGGGATGGATCTGTTAAGAAGGTAGTAGGGTGTGATGTCCTGGTATTTGATGACATACACAGAGTAGGAAGTGATATTCCTATACTACGATCGGTTATACTTTGGTTGTCACACAGTAGTTTCTCCACATAGGAATTGGATCTTATATCGTACATTCTGGTTACTAGATCTATGGTTTTAGATCTAGATTTGGGTAGCTTCCCAATCAGGGTACTTATACAGCATTCTAAGGATATTTAGAATGGACGACTCCTGGCACGGTAGTATACCTGCAGGTGATGGAGTCACCCTCTCTAAAGGTGTCTTACAGACTAAAGGGGAGAGGGATATGCATGATTGGCAGATCACTTGCGTAGGCAATTGGGTTGATCATGAGATGTCAAGTACCACACCAGATGTTGTTCTTACAGTAGATGCAATAAGTTGATATTCATCCAATCCTGGAGAAACAATCGGAAGTAGTTTTAGAACATAAGTGGATGTTCTAGGGATTTGATAACGGCAGCCTCCTTCAGGAGACGGTTATCATTCCAGGCTTCCAAGGTGACCTGGATGACAGAGTGGCTATCAGAGTTATAGTTTTCCCTCTGACGACGGGCAGTATTTTGGACAGGTGGTCCAGGTGGATACTGAGGGAAGGATGGCGCAGGATACTGATTAAGTTCAATTGACGATACGGTCTAAGAAGTTTGGATTTGGAGTTCATTTATGAGCTAGGTCCCATCAGATATCCAGACATTCTAAGACAGGTATTGCTCATTTCGGGAGATGGCTTTCTCCGCGAACTTGAGATAAAGAGAGACATAGAAAGAAACACCACAGCGGATCCACTCACTGAGGCTATTCCTCGAACGCAATAGTTTCGCAAACGAGCTTTGTGAGACTGACTAGTAGAGGAGTTGGGTGTTCGGTATCACACGGGCTGTGAGTATGCGACATCGCAATAATTAGCCTTGAGTGCAAGTGGGAGATTGTTGGAGATAGTGCCCTCAAAGTCAATTATTGGATCACAGGCACGTGATTGCAATGATTGAGGGAGGACCTATCCCGGTAGGACAGTCTTACTCAAGATGATACTATGCTATCTGGTTTATCTTTATCATCGTGTACTGCTTTAGGTGACCCTACAGGTCACTATTGCACGTTGATAGAGCCCCTAGGATTCTTGCTTGACTACCAGCAGTATGAGGGCGATCATATACGTGGGAGCTGGAGTCTATAAGCAAATCCTTAAAAGGTCCCTAGTCGTGGGAGTTTCGAGATAGGGCATCGATACTCCAGAGTAGACTAGTGTATACAGTCGAGACCCCGACAAGGGGCGGTGGCCGGTCTCATAAGCCACTGGTGTCAGTTGGTTCACTTAAGATGTATACACGTGCTCATTGGGTTATGAGTATACCGGACAGGACTCGCCGGGAACCTGCTAGTTGGGATTATACCTGATGTCAGATAGCAGTTCCCTGGTGACATGTGTACAGGTTAGTTCATCGACCTGAGATCGTCATTTGTCTCGTGTGAGTTCCCATTGTGCTTTGATTACTACCCTACCACGCTCAAAGGAGACGTGCAAACAGGTTTTAGTTGGGTACAGTCCCGAGCTACATGGAGGCAGTGAGCGGATCTGCAGGGGTTCGTCTCTCCCGGTATTGGGGGTGAGGTCGCGCTGTGTCTAGGAGAGCCAGAACATGAAAAGTCCTTGGCCAAGACAGGAGATTTACTGGTAGGTATTCCTGTAGTATCTCAAGGTGTTCTGGGCTACACTCCGACACGACTTGTACCGCTATTGGGGGTCTGACTTTTACCAACCCCCTAGGCCCGCTATACGATGCTCATAGACGAATGGACCGGACTGTACGGATACTATCACTGACAGGCTCAGTAGGGTGTCAGGATGAGTTCGCTCACAGACGTCCCTTTTGGTCAGTACCTGGTAGCCTGTTACGTATTGGCTAATACCTCTGACGTGCTAGTGGTTAAATCCACAACCAAAGTATTGACGAGTCTTTAGAGTCCCCCACAGACCAGTTTCTCAAGTTTCGGGCGAAACGCTGTAGAGGCCGTATGGAGATATGGCAGGGTTTGATCAGATACGTGCGGTATTGTGAGAATTGTGATCGGACGGTTTTTACTAGCCGGCTTTGGTTTAAACCGGATCCTAGTATTAGACAGTGTAGTTTTGTCTCTTTGCATTTGTGTTCAGTGGGAATACAAATGCGGGCATGTATATGCAGTCGCGGGGTTTTCCTGTAATTTATTACGGGATCAGTTTTCTGAAGTTGCCAGTTTGCTTTCCGTTCCGGCCGGTTTTCCTTTGTTCCTTCGCGGCCGGACTTTTTGGTGGAGGGGGTTATTTGCAAGTTTGCAAATAACTTATTCTGGAGGGGTTTCTTGCATGTGTGGCTTCATCATCATTAGATTCCATTCCTTTTTTCATTATGGTTTTGCATTAATGAGAAAGGATTAGGATGGGATTGATTTGCATCTTTGTTATGAGGCTTGCTTTTGATGTGGTCACCATTTTTAGTTCCTACACTCACCTCCCTTATTTGATTCCCTTCTCCTTTTTGGCCGGCCACACATTGGGAGGGTGGGGGAATTTTTTCATTTGGTGAGGAAAATGTTCATCTCATGTATTTTTGCTTGCTACCAAAAATCATTCATCTCCATTGTTCATATTTCCCTCCATCCAAAGGAAAATTGAAAACCCTCAAAGAGACAATGGTTTCCACACTACATCTACAGCAAATCTTGGACGCGTCGGCTAGCCAACTTCACGCCTGAGTTGCCTCGGTCAAGAGGTGGGAGCCCGTAAAAGAGATCGGCTACATGGTGCCCTTTCTGACGAGGACGTGACGGACGGAGATTCCGCAGTAGATCGGAGTAGAGACGAAGACCGAAGAACACGGATCACTTGGTATACTTCTCTACCCATCTTTTAGTTTGCTAGTAGCTAGGTTAATGGCCTGATCCGGGATAAAAGTGCGCGATGGTGCCGGTTTGCTAGTTTGCAAAGTTTTTCGTTTCCGCGTTTCCGGCGTCGGATCGACGGCCGGGGCGCCGCCGTGCACTTACAAGTAACGTCTTAGTGGAGTAAAAAATGGCTTACCTCGATCTTCTTAGAGAGGGGTTTATATAGCGGCAGCAAAGGGCAGGCGGGCGCGAGAATCACACCGGCCGTTATGCCCCCGGCGTCACGCTCGCGTGATAGGCGGGATCTTGCATTAATGATGAGACAGGCTCGTTAATGGGGGATCGTGATGGCGTGGAACACGGGATTATAGGCGGCGGATATCTCACGCATGGCGAGATTTGCGAAGCCGTAGCGTAGGCTCCTGTGATCAGCGCTGTGGGTCAGTCTGTGAGACCGAGGAAGCTAAGCTTGGCGGGAGGCTCGGAGACGAGCGGGAGGCCGAGCAAGCTTGTTCCTGCGATAGCTCAGAAACGAGCGGGAGGGCTGAGGGATCTCAGCGCACAGGAAGGTTCGAATGGTCGGGAGCTTGGGTACACCTTCATGGTGCCACCCCTGCTCCTTTCTGTAACCCTCGGGACACGTCCTCTGCCATGTGTCGTGATCTGGGGAATTCCCACTTACGAGTATCATCAGCAAGTGAAGCTTTCACTTGCCTCAAGATGACAGTAATAACGATGGCGACACGGACGGCACGATCATGGTACTGGTGGCAACGATGATGGCGATTTGCATGGCACGACAGCTACAACGATAAACTATAAAAGAAACAATATGAGCAGCCGCAACTCTTGAGGCGTGGCTTGACAGATGGCAGTGGCGTGGCGACGGCACGGGGCAGCGGCTGCAAAGGAAATCCGACAGCAACGGCATGGGTGTTCGATGGAATGCCGGCTATTGAAGCTCGTCGACGGTTGAGGAGGCTCGGGGCTGGGTTGGCTGCTCGGTTGTGGCTTAGGTTGGGTTGGTGGAGGCGACGAGGTGGAGCTTGGAGGTTGTGGGGAGGAAAGGTGCTCGTCGACAGAGGAGGTGGCCGGTGATGGGTGAGATTTGAAGGGGAAAGGGGACGGAGGAGTGCTCGGTGGTGGTATCGTGGTGGTGGTCGGTGGTCGGAGTTGTAGAGGGTGTATGGGCAAGGGTTCTTTGCCGGGTTGGGTGACGATGGCATGCAGGCGAGATGGGGAGACGGGGACGGTGAGGCGTCGATAGGTCGGTCGGGGTTGTGAGCTCGGGGTCAGAGGAAGCGGCGACGATGTGAGGCCGACGGGGTGATCGAGGAAAGAGGTGGCCGGGGCTGTGGTGGCACAGTGGTCTGGTGGCCAGAGATGATGAGGGAGCTGCAGCTGTTGGGGTTCTCGGGTGAAGTTGAGGTAGAGGTGAGGGGAGCTCGGGGCAGGCGATGGAGGGGGCAGCCGGCGGCGGTTGGTGATGGCGAGGTGTGCTTGGGGGAGGAGGGGCTCGAGCTCGGGGAAGGAGGAGAGGGAAAACGAGTGGGGGAGAAGAGATAGAGAAGGGAGAGAGAGATCAAGAGGAGAGAGAGTGATAATAGAGAGGGGGAGAGAGAGACGTGGGGAGAGAGGAGAGAGAGAGTGTGAACGTGAGGGGGGGTTTAAAAAAATAAATGAAAATAATAATAGAGAGACAGAGAAATTAATATGTAATAATTTGGTTTTAAATTTGAGATTAAATGAAATTAATAGGGTAAGATTTGGGTTTTAAAGGAAGGTAATTTTGAATTTGAAAAGGTTGAAAGGAGTTGTTGGGGGAAAGTGGAAGATTTGGGCTAAGAGGAAAAAGATTGGGTATGGGTTTTGGGCTTTGGGTACAAGAAAATTTAGATTAAAATAGTGGGATTAAATATGGACTTGGGCTTATAGTTAGATTCATAGGAAACAAAATAATTAGAATATAATACAAAATTTAAAATGGGTAGAATATTTTATTTGAATACAGGTATTGCCGTAGATAAAGACCAGATATTATGTCATACCTCCCTTACAAAAATTTCGTCCTCGAAATTAAAAGAACGAAAACAAGAAGGTAACGAAACAAACGGCTGCTCGAAATGATGGGGGAACCGCGAACGGATATCCTGCTCACGTTCCCAGGTAGATTTCCCTTGTGAAAGACCCCCCAAGACACATGGACTAATGGAATGACTTTATTCTTCAGGACCTTCTCCCTATGGTCGAGCATAGTAGTAGGCTAACGAAATTTAAAATACGATATGCTAAAAACGCAATACGAAAGCAACAAAAATCAAATATTATTATATAGCGATTTACGCAAAAGCAACTAGATGAAAATCAAAGATTATATACATATAAGAAATAGCATAGCTAAAAATAGTCATAAGTAGGCACAAGGCATAACCATTTATAGTAGTAAACTATATATACAATACAAGGAAGTATGACAACAAATAACAATGGCCAAAAATTAGCTGATAAGCCTTAAGCTCTGAAACTACATTAGTAAGATTACAAATCAGGCAATTATAAAATAGCTTAAGAATACTCATACGGTAAAATATAGAGGAAATAAATGAACACATAGGTGGCTAGTAAACAAACGAGATATCAACAATTTATGTAAAGACAAAGACTAAACCAAATTTGCAAAAATACAGAAATAATACAATACAAAAGAAAATAAGATAATACCGAGATAATGATATATGTACAAGTAAATAAAAGATAACCATAATTTATATTACCGTGAATAGAAAATTTAAATCAATTGAAGTACAAGAATACGTAAGTGAATGTACATACGAAAACAAAATATGGTTGGCATAATTATGAACAAGGAAAAGGAAATACTATATAGAAAATCCATATAAAACTCATTTTAAAGAAAACTCAAACCGCTAATAATATAAATTTTGAAAGTAAATCAGAAGAACACCATCAAACGAAATGAATATAAATGATAAAACATTAAAAGAAATATAAAGTAGCAAATAACTCAAAATGACATCATATAATTAAAGCAGATAAATGAAAAAGTTTTAAGACAAAAGGCATAAAGGTTGGAACTTCATAATAAAAGACGATAGTATGGAAAGTATAAATAGGGACAATTTACTAGAAATAGAATATACGGTGTAAGTTTGAACTAATGAGAAGATAAAAAGAATAGTAGAGCGCTTCAAGACAGGGAGTAAAACTAAAATACTTACTAACACATTATGGGAATCTAAGTAACTACAAATAAACAAAACTCTAAATTTAATACAGTAAGCACTACTAGTTATAACTATATTAACATGAAAATAACACTGGTAATATACAGTAGACTAGCTAGAGTAAGTATTGCAGTATATACTTCGAATGTCGACGCCGCGAGCAAGCACTTGAATGAAAGAAACGTAAATAGAAATTGAATTGTCCAGAATGACACAAAGATAAAAGGATGAAATTCGGATTCAAAATCTGGAAAAGATATAAATTTAGAATGCGGATAAGGTTTGACAGTCTCGGACAGGAGTATGTGGCAAGATACAACCTAATTGGGAAAGATCAGGGGTGCGGTAATGAACCATGGTGCCAACTATGTTTAAGGTCTAGAGATAGTGAGTTAAACAAAAGTAGTTAGTCACAATCCACAACTTTATTGCTTTCAAACTAGAACTTCAACAGATACAAGATTTAAACGGAAGTAAACAACTACTAAAAAGGAGTAACAACATCTTTATTGAAAGCAGGAAAGGTGATAACTCTGCGTCGATATCTAAATCTTTGCAATCTCGTAAGGTAAGTCTGAATCTTGTGCTGGGTCCATGCCGTCCTCGAAATTTAAGTACGAAAACAACCAAGTCGCTTAAGCAGATTTGGAGGGCATTGCCTAATCTCCATCTTGCAGCTCCTTCCTTCTAGGGAAACTATTGACCAGATGTTCGTCGGATCCACAAATCAAGCACCGCCCTTTGGCCTGGCGACGGTCCCTCTGAATGTGTCCTGGCCTCTTGCAATAACCACAACGTTGGGCTCTCCGCTTCTTCAGTTGCTTAGTAACAAATGAGCGCTTCATCTGCACGCCACCTTTTTGTTCAATAGGGATTCCCCTACGATTGGGGGCTTCTCCTGGTGCTTGAGCTATTTGCCTTCTTAGTCCTTCAGCTAAGAGGTCGTTCGTTCGCTCCTGTGCTTTTGTCAAGTATTGCAGTACATCAAAAATCTCGGCATTCTGGCTCTGGGGAGTGAAGATGGAAGAGGAGTCGTTGGGAGCCATGGTCCTGAAAAAACAAATTTTAGGACGACATAAGGTACAAGGTATAAGAATCAGAATAAGATATAGAACGAAACAAGAATACGTGGTGAAGTGAAACTCAATCGAATGTAGAACTCTAAGTCACTCAAGTAGAGTGCTGCCTTGTAACTATGCTGCAGTTCATAGTTACAATCACATAACTCTACTAGGTCACCCAAAAATCTAGCGGATGGAGTCAAAAATTTAGCTTGATGAACTATAGGGGTCCTATTCAAGGATAACAAGTTTACAATCTGGACCAAATGGGCGACTTAAATTGTCAAGCGCTACTCGGAAACTGTAATCCCAATCTAAACCTGATGCTCTGATACCAACAAAACCATGTCACGCCCGCTTCCCAAAATATGGAATACGAGGGGTGACAAGGCCAGCCATGCTCCTACGGTCAAGGAAATATCCTGCCGTAGTCACACTTCGGCTTCTAGCATTACATGGTAATCAGCAATCAATACATAGGTAGAGAGAAATGCAGTCACTACATCTATCAGAACAGATAAAAGATATACTAGATAAGGATCAAGAGAAAGATAGCGCTAGCGTCGCTGATCTAGATGTCCACGATATCCTTGAGGTACGACCGATCCTGATCTGAGCTAAGTCCACATCTCACTCTGAGCATGCAAACTCAAATCGTCAATATATATATATATATATATATATATATATATATGTAAACACATGCAATAATGATGAACATGAAGCAGTAAATATAGAACGATGACGCGCATGAAATAATCGGTACAGGTAAACAGTAAAGCATGTGTAACGAATTAGTAGCCAATGCAATGTTCATGTCACTAAACCTATCGGTCTCTAAGTCTCAATACCCAGGTCACTAAATCTATCGTCAGTCCAAATGCGAGCGTCAACCACCACAGGAGTATCCCCAACCCAAGGGTAGGCCCCAGGAGCAAGGGAACATGGGCCTGAAACATGATTGCTTATAATCAGTAATATCACCCATATGACTTCCAGAATCGTTGTATATGCCGGCAATGGGAATCCCGAAATTCCGTTGATCGAACTCATACTCAAACTACTCCACACCCCATGGCCTACATCAAACAACGATCATGAACCCAAATACTAGTCGCTCCATGACAAGTCTACGCGAGAACTGGAGACAGGGTCTCCATCAAGCATGTCTCGACTGGTATCCAAGATAAATGGACAGTACTCGATGTCTTACCTATGACACTAATATAAGTGCTTTCATAATCGTCCCATGCCAATTATAGTTACACTTACATATGCCCCATAGGCGTCGACAATGCAATAATTAACTGGTTCCGCTGATTGTATACAAGTACGTGTCAGTTTCACTTATTCAATCACGCTTTTACACTAACGTACTTGGCACAATCCAATCACTAACATTTATCACTGGGTAATGTAACACGGTCACTAGATTATCAATATATATAGCCACTATTCAATGAAGGTATAACCTCTACATGATATGATGAGAATGCAATTGATTACGATATGAATAAAAATATCAGCCGGTGTCATACCACTTGCAAAATTTACTATAAATCATACGTGCAGAACTAAGCAAAACAATATAAAAGGGGTAAGCATTATGTTTAATTATATGTCCATCAAAATTAGTTTTGCATCAATCGGGTTTCAGGTTTGCTCGTTATGGCCATTTCATTTTAAGTGTTCACTGCTGGAAATCCAGTTTCCGAACTGGAAATCCATTTCGTAACACGTTTCACTCTCAGTTGGGAGCATAATTAGGCGACCCTACAGTTAAATAATATGTAGATTTTTCTGTTATGTTTCCAAATCATCAAACTTATTATCGATAGGATTCCGGTATTAGAAGTTAGGTTATGTTCAATGTGACGGGGTAAAAGAGGTCACTGCAGAAACTGCAGAACACAACGGTATTCTGAAATACAAATTAAATATCAAACGATGGTGAAACAACACGGGACAAGATTCATGTGTTAGATAATTAAATTATCTACGTGATCATATGGTGTTCCGTGCATTTTTAGTTTAAAGCGGGGGCGCACAGGTGTTCAAAGTCTAGTATCCAAAACGAAACGCTGACCCGGACTGCAGTTCAGGGCCGCGAATCGCCTCAGTATTCATTATGATAACTTATCAAAATGCAAAGATGAACTATGAGGTACTGTAGCTTTATCTATTGGCTTCAATTTGATCCCTAAAACATTAAGTTGCGCGTTGTATTCAATTTAATATGGATTTTAGAACGTGGAATGTGCGGTGAATTCAAGATTCGATGTCGCCTTTTAGGGGCACCGTTTCATGATCTAACTTTGTTATTTTGTGGCTAAATCTCTACAATTTCCTCATTAACTGCCAATAAATTCATCGATAAAACATTTTGTGGACTTTTGATAAGATTTTGATTGAGGAAAACACATCGAACACCTAGCGTGCGTGCATGCGTGTGTGTATATACACCATCGTCGAAACATCGGTTTTCCCCAACTAATCAGCGCAAGATATAATCACTACAAGTTCTACATGGTATTAAGGTGTAACATAAAGCTCGAATGTGTTCTCCCCAAAATGATCAATTTACGACAATCGTACATTAAAATACAATGACAAATGCAATGTATATATGTATATCAATATAATTAAAAATTAAATAATTGACCAATGATATCATGATAGCATGTAAAGCAAGTGAAAGTTTCACTTACCCCAAGATGATAGTAATGACGATGGAGACACAGACGACACGATCATGGCACTGGCGGCAACGATGACGGCGATTTGCATGGCACGACAACTGCAACGATGAACTATAGCAGCAACAGTACGAGCAGCCGCAACTCTTGAGGCGTGGCTCGACAAATGGCAGTGGCGTGGCGGCGGCGGCGGCTGTATGGGAAAGTCGGCAGCAATGGCACGGGTGTTCGATAGAATGCCGGCTATTGAAGCTCGTCGATGGTTGAGGGGGCTCGGGGTTGGGTTGGCTGCTCGGTTGTGGCTCGGGTTGGTTTGGTGGAGGCGACGAGGTGGAGCTTGGAGGTTGAGGGGAGGAAAGGTGCATGTCGACAGAGGAGGTGGCCAGTGATAGGTGATATTTGAAGGGGAAAGGGGATGGAGGAGTGTTCGGTGGTGGTATCGTGGTGGTGGTCGGTGGTCGGAGTTGTAAAGGGTATGCGGGCGAGGGTTCTGTGCCGGGTCGGGTGATGATGGCGTGCAGGCGAGGTGGGGAGATGGGGACGGTGAGGCGTCGATGGGTCTGTCGGGATTGTGAGCTCGTCAGAAGAAGCGGCGATGATGTGAGGCCAACGGGGTGATCGGGGAAGGAGGTGGCCGGGGATGTGGTGGCACGGTGGTCTGGTGGCCGACAATGATGAGGGAGCTGCGGCTGTTGGGGTTCTTGGGTGAAGTCGAGTTGGAGGTGAGGGGAGCTCGGGGAAGGCGATGGAGGGGGCAGCCGGCGACAGTTGGTGATGGCGAGGTATGCTCGGGGGAGGAAGTGCTCAAGCTCGGGAAAGGAGGAGAGGGAAAATGAGCGGGGGAGAAGAGAGAAAGAGGGGAAAGAGTGTGTGTGTGAGAGAGAGAGAGAAAGAGGAGAGAGAGTTATAATAGAGAGGGAGAGAGAGACGTGGGGAGAGAGGAGGGAGGGTGTGAACGTGAGGGGGGTTTAAAAAAATAAATGAAATTAATAATGGAGAGACAGAGAAATTAATATGTAAGAATTTGGTTTTAAATTTGAGATTAAATGAAATTAATAGGGTAAGATTTGGGTTTTAAAGGAGGGTAATTTTGAATTTGAAAAGGTTGAAAGGAGTTGTTGGGGGAAAGTGGAAGATTTGAGCTAAGAGGAAAAAGATTGGGTATAGGTTTTGGGTTTTGGGTTCAAGAAAATTTAGAAGAAAAGAGTGGGATTAAATATGGACTTAGGCTTATGGTTAGATTCATAGAAAACAAAATAATTAGAATATAATACAAAATTTAAAATGGGTAGAATATTTTATTTGAATACAGGTATTGGTGTAGATAAAGACCGGGTATTACAACAAATAAAGGGATTAGAAAGAGGGCAAAGTAAATTGCGACTGCTATCATTCATGACAAAGCCGCGTATATCATTGCCACTCCTACTTCACCTTTGCATTTCTCCGGTTCAAGAGAAATTGAATAGGATTATTCAGGTTGTCTTTTATCATTACCATCTCTCAGGTTGTGAGGGCTCCTGGTTTTTAGGAGGGTACATCTTATTGTATAATCTTCTTCCAAACCATAGGCTGGTGCCGAAAGGTAGAGAAGGAAGAAAATCAATTAGCCTAAGTGTGGTGTACAGAAGGTAATAAGTAAAGTCAAATAAAGGGATTAGAGAGATGGCAAGGAAATATACCGTTACAGTCATAAATCCGGATAATGGAAGAGGCGTTACTAGGAATACCCATATACCTCTCCGAAACATTTTCATGTTTCAGTTTCACTGCGCGTTGTTAATTGAAAACTGATTTCCTAATTAGATCCTTACTCCAGGGTATGTATTTACCAGATTTTTTTCTCACATCTGTATAGTATTACTGTCATGCCCCGCTTCCCGGTATACGGCGAAGGGGACGCGACTGACCACTATGTATTTACACTGAAGTAAACACACTAAGCGTATCTAAGCAATATAAGTAAAAATGCACAAGAGACAAAGACAAAAGATGTAATTGAACAACAACTTTATTTATTAACATTCTTTTTACAATACATCAGAAAGTAAATACATAGAATGGAAAGCAATGCCTAAACAGTGGCATAACAGAAATGGAAAATACAGAATGTAAATGTGTACAAATAACTAGAGCTCCGGGTCAAAGGCTAGCTGATCTAAGTTCTCGCTGGTAGGCTCGATCTCCAGTGAATCACCTGACGACATTCCAAAGAAGAAGAAAGAGAATGTCGTCAGCGAACAAATTGCTCGGTAAGTCCCGTAAATAGACAAGAATGGAATAGACAGAATGGAGAGTATATTGTTATAATGTTGTATTTAATGTTAACGCTGTTGTTTGTAGCTTGGTATAGAAGAATGCCAGTGTATACGAGAGGAGTCCCACTATTCCAGAGACTAAGGTATACGGATTACAAGGAACCGTTGAGCCATGGTACAACAGCAATTGAATTCAGGTTAGGTGTGTTATGATTCCAGTCTCGTGCCACTTCTAACACCTTCTGTACCAAACTACCCGTTATAAACCCCGCGATGTCTTGATTGTATTGTTTGAATTGTATATTGTATATAAATGGATGACTTGCCGAAACCATGATATTCGTAATGGAACGGATATAATGGATGATCATGTAGATGGAATATATCCATGGTTCGGTTCGGTTCGGTCAATGTAGATTAATTAGATTGAATAGACGGATTCATAGATCCATGTTGTATTGAAGTTTGATACTTGAATCATATTCAAATCAGGTTGATTATATTGAGACTCGGTCTGAGTCAAACAATTAGAAAAGAAATTGAATCCTGAATTAGGTTTTGGTGTTATCTGTAACTGCTGCACATGGACGGCAGGATTTGTGTCCTTTTCAAAGACAATTACCATGTTGATAACACCGTTTGTTAAGTTGTCTACCTTAAATAGGCAAGCATCCATATCTCCAGCTCTCCGAGGCTCAAGAGACTGGTCCTGCTTAAACCTATGTTTACTAGGGTCCTTATTGTAATTTATAAAACTTGAGGGGGTTTTATGTAAAAATAATTCTGTATAATTTTCAAAATACACCTCAAGTATTTTATTATCGTCTTTAAAGTTTTCATTGATATATATTTTATCAATGTGACATTTCTAGTGAATAAAACTTAATTTCATAATATACGATATTTATTTGTAATATTGGAATTGTATGCTATTTTCTTGTAAATGAGCCGTTTTTTTTGAATTTTGGAAATGTTAAATATTATAAATATTAAAAATAGACATTTTGATATTAGTTACATATATATTTATTTATTAAAAATATAAGTTTTATTTATAATAGAAATCACATTTTCTAATGAAATTTGTATTTTAAATCTTTCGAGATCGTATGCTCCTTACGGAGATCTGCATCTCACTCTACTAAGCCCGAGAATGTGCGATAATCCGCATCATCCCGAACGGGTTCCCCGAAATAGGTTGTAGAGGTGCATTTGCAAATATTTGTTAAAATACACATCTTGTAGAAAAAAGTTTTTATAAGTCGGAGATAGTTATGTGTAAAGTCGTATTTTTTCCCCAAATCTATATTCCCAAATTTCATCGTGCTATGTTATATATGAGTGTAGGTCATTACCTCATGAGTTTTCTAGAGCTAGAATGGTTAAAAGGTATAAACATGTCGATATGAAACATAAAAGTAGTTTAATGTAAAATTGAAATAAAACTGACTATGGTTATCATTTTAATGTAAAACTTGTTCTATTGTCTTAGTTAATGAGTATTAAATAATATATCAAAAGTTGTAGATTTATTATTAAGAAAATATTGTATTTTTTTGAAAGAAAAGAGAATCGGAAACCGGATAACTCTGCTTCCGACACGTTTTAAGAATTAAGAATTTGATAATAGAAAAAGAGAGAGAGAAGGGGGACTTACAGGATTAGGGTCAAGAGAGGAGGAAGAGGAAGATTGGGGAAGCAACGGTGCGTCGTTTCGTCACCTGAAACTTCTCGAATAGTCGTCGGAAGTTCATCGGAGTTTCGCCCTTTGCTAACTCCACTTGTACACAAAAAGTCTTGGGAATTTTCTTGAGAGTTTGGGTAGGGATTTGGAAGTGAGGAGGGGTGATTTTAGATATGGTATTTATAGAAAAAATCTAGGGTTTAGGGTAATGAAAGGGTGTGATAAATATTGTATTTAATTTTGCATTAAAAAAATTAAAAGGGGGGATTTTAATTTTCCGTTTAATTGCAGAGAATTTAAATAGTGTAAGGGAAGTGGGGTAGTCCAGAGGGTGCAGGGGAAAAAAGAAAATCGGGGTTTCGGCCGAGTTGACCCGGCCAAGCCGGCCGAGTCGGGCCGCGTCTCCTTGCCACGTGTCCCCGTCGCTTGGTCTACTGCAGTGGACTCGTTTGTTTTATGTGTGACTCTTGATTTTACGAGTAATGCACGTGTAGACTCTTAGGCTTCTAAAAAGATTAAAAGAAATCAAAAATAAAAAGATAATATGGCTGATGGGATTTTAACTCTGGTGGTTTGGTTCAGCAGTGCAAGATCTTACCAATGAGCTACAAGCTCCTTCTTGCTGTTCAAAAGTAAATCAAATACTTATAGTACTCACAGGAAATGTAAATACCCCAAGTATACATTAACTTTTAATCAAATTTATGTACACAAGAAATGGAGTTGTTACAATTACAGATGATGAGTGGGAGTAAGATATTGGGAATTAGGTGATTATATCCTCATTATATCGGAATTCGTTGTAATTGGTGATATTTGAGGAAATCACCTGGGTTTTTGCCTGACGGCAAATATTTGGTTTTGAATATCCGTCATTATGCACCAATTTCAAACTGATATATCTGTACGTCTATTTTATAAAGTGAGATATAACTTTTGGAAATTATGTTTATGACATGTTGTAATACCCCAGAGCAGTGCGGTCTTAAGACATCATGGTGATCTGCTCTGTCCACACTCAGTGCGGTCTGTTGCGGACATCTTGGTGATCTGAGTGAGTGGGCCATTTCAGAATAATAGGATCGGGTCCCTAAAGCACATTCCGAAAGAGGACCGAACTGTATTATAAATATAATAATACCACCCTCAATTACAGAGGCGCCTTTTAAATGAACCGGAACTACAGGAGCTTGAGAACTCCGTAGTTAAGCGTGTTCGGGCCAGGATGTCTTGGGATGGGTGACCTCCTGGGAAGTGGCCCCTGGTCGGGTCCGGTTCGCTCTAAAGGGAAAAACCATGCGGTTTCGGCCAGAGCGGACAATACCATCTGCACTGGGGTGTGGGGCGTTACATTTATGGTGGCCCATGCAGGTCCCTCAATAGTAGGTCTGTGGTTCGAGGACGAACCATTGTGCTTAGATGGTGGGAATGTAATACCCCAGAGCATTGCGGTCTTAAGATATCATGGTGATCTGCTCTGTCTACACTCAGTGCGGTCTGTTGCGGACATCTTGGTGATCTGAGTGAGGGAGCCATTTCAGAACAATGGGATCGAGTCCCTAAAGCACATTCCGAAGGAGGACCGAACTGCATTATAAATATAATGATACCACCCTCAATTACAGAGGCGCCTTTTAAGTGAACCGGAACTACAGGAGCTTGAGAACTCCGTAGTTAAGCGTGCTCGGGCCGGGGAAGTCTTGGGATGGGTGACCTCCTGGGAAGTGGCCTCTGGTCGGGTCCGGTTCGCTCTAAAGGGAAAAACCGTGTGGTTTCGGCTAGAGCGGACAATACCATCTGTACTGGGACGTGGGGCGTTACACATATACCTATATCAAACTCAGGGGACTTATACAAAGTATTGTATGTTGTCCAGTGTCCATTAGGACAAAAGGGTTGGTGCTCGTACTATATTCTGTTTACTTGTGACTTCTCCAATTTTAGACAAGTATTTCGATAAAACACAAGGTCAAAGTTTTGAGAAGTTATAGGTACAAGAATAAAGTGGAGAACCATATGTTGCAAGTATCAGGATTCTTCAAGGTGATCGAAGATGTAGATACTTGTGTTTGGTATTCTGTTGATAGTAACGGTTTTGAGAACTTGCTTCTCTTTCCGGTTACTCATATTTGGATACACTCCTTGTTGAGTAACACTGATTGGCCTCCTTCCATTTGGTTGACATGCACTAGAAACAGCTGCTTATACAAAGTATTGTATGTTGTCCAGTGTCCATTAGGACAAAAGGGTTGGTGCTCATACTATATTCTGTTTACTTGTGACTTCTCCAATTTTAGACAAGTATTTCAATGAAACACAAGGTCAAAGTTTTCAGAAGTTATAGGTACAAGAATAAAGTGGAGAACCATATGTTGCAAGTATCAGGATTCTTCAAGGTGATCGAAGATGTAGATACTTGTGTTTGGTATTCCGTTGATAGTAACGGTTTTGAGAACTTGCTTCTCTTTCTGGTTACTCATATTTGGATACACTCCTTGTTGAGTAACGCTGATTGGCCTCCTTCTATTTGGTTGACATGCACTAGAAACAGCTGCATGATTTGAATCCGGTTCCAATTAAATCGATGCCTATGTTTCTATATTATATATAGAATGGATCATATCTTGACGAAGTTGAGGTATATGGAGTTGTCCGGCTTATGCTTGAAACCAGACTCTGGATAAACTCAAGGCATGTTTCAGTAATGGCTGTTTGTGGGTTATCCCGGATTATGACGAGAGTTAACTTTTTACCATATGGAAGATCAATAGATATATTGTTCTTCACTCGCCACAGTTTTAGTAAAATGGATTCTTTTCAGAAAAAATTAGTGGGAGTATGGTAGAACTGGAAGTGATTCCAGAACCATAAACGATTACTGAAAATTTAATAGAACCTAAAGATTCAACTGGTTCTGGAATTCAATTAGCCACTCCGCAGATATGGTGGGTAACCTCAGACACCCGAGAGGTACTTCGGTCTTCTCAGAAACGGTGATAGGGAGGTTCTTGTTTACCCAGACTTACCATTGTTGCTGCTCTAGACTATGAAACTCGGCAGGAGGATGAGTATAACGTCGTTCTAAACGAGCTTTAGAAATGTACGTGTATATGACTCTACCAGAGGGTTGTTGTAGTCAAAGGGAGCAGCAGAAGCATAGTGAACAAGTAGCTTGTGTCTATTTATAGACTAAAGCAAGTATAGCGGAGATAGATCATCTATTTTTGATGTGACAGTCATAGGTTTTTGACTTCATCAGAATAGGAGATGGATCTGGTAAAAAGGTAATAGGGTGTGATGTCCTGGTATTTGGATGACATGCACTTTATAGGAAGTGAAATTCCTATACTACGATCGGTTATACTGTGGTTGTCACGCAGTTGTTTCTCCACATAGGATATGGATATAATATCAAGCATTCTGGTTACTAGATCTATTGTTTTAGATCTAAATTTAGGAAATTTCCCAATTTGGGTACTTTGACACTATTCTAAAGGTGTTTTAGAATGGTTGACTCCTGACATGGTGGTGTACCTGCAGGTGATGGAGTCACCCTCTCTAAAGGATGTCTTACAGACTAAAAGAGAGAGAAATTTGCATGATTGGCATATCACTTGCTTAGGCAATTGAGTCAATCATGAAATGTCAAGTACCAAACCAGATATTGTTTTTGTACTAGTTGCAATAAGTTTATATATTAATCCAATCCTGGAGAAACGCTGAGAAGCAGTTTATGAACATAAGTGGATGTTCTAGCGATATGGTAACGGCAGCCTCCTTCGGGAGACGGTTATCATTCCAGGCTTCCAAGGTGACCTGAATGAAAGAGCGACTATCAGAGTTATAGTTTTCCCTCTTTTGAGGGGCAGTAGTTTGGACGGGCGGTCTAAGCGGATACTGAGGAAGGCATGGTGCAGGATACTGATTAAAGTCAGTAGACTATACAGTTTAAGAAGTTTGCTAGATTTGGAGTTCATCTGTGAACTGGGTCCCATCAGATATCCAGATATATTCTAAGACATGTATTGCTCATTTCGGGAGATAGTTTTCTCCACGAAGTTGAGATATTGAGAGATACAGAAAGAAACACTAGAGCGGATCCACTCACTGAGGCTATTTCTCGAACGCAATAGTTTCACAGACGAGACTTGTAAGACTGATTAGTAGAGAAGTTGGATGTTCAGTATCACACGAGCTGTGAGTATGTGATATCGCAATAATTAGCCTTAAGTGCAAGTGAGAGATCGTTGGCTATAGTGCCCTCAAGTCAATTATTGGATCACAGGCACGCGATTGCGATGATTGAGGGAGGACTTATACGGATAGAATAGTCTTACTCGAGATGATATTATGCTATCTGGTTTGTCTTTATCATCATGTACTTGCTTTAGGTGGCATTACAGATCACTATTACATGTTGATAGAGCCCATATGATTCTTGCTTGACTACCGGCATTATGATGGCGATCATATATGTGAGAGCTGAGTGATCTATAAGCACATCCTTAAATGTCCCTAGTCGTGGGAGTTTCGAGACTGGATATCAATACTCCAGAGTAGACTACTGTATACTGATCGAGACCCCGACGAGGGGCAGTGGCCGGTCTCACAAGCCATTGGTGTCAGTTTGTTCACCTAAGATGTATACAAGTGCTCATTAGGTTATGAGTACACCGGACGTATTTTCCGGGAACATGCTAGTTGGTATTATACCTATTGTCAGATAGCAGTTCTCAGGTGACATGTGTACAGGTTAGTCTATCGACCTGAGATCGTCATTTATCTCGTGTGAGTTTCCACTGTGCTTTGATTACTACCTACCATGGCCCAAAGGAGTCATGCAAATAGGTTTTAATTGGGTACAGTCCCGAGCCACATGGAGGCAGTAAGCGGATCGTCAGGGGATTCGTCTCTCCCGGTATTAGGGGTTGATGCCGTGTTGTGTACGGATGGCCATCACCAGAAATCCTTGGCCAAGGTAGTCGAGAATTACTGATCTAGGATCGGTAGTTTCTTAGGCGGTGATGGATTTCATGCTGACACTAAATGCCGCGTTATTAGGGGTCTGACTTTATCCACCCACCTAAACTCGATATGCGATACTCATAGACGAACGAACCTGATGTTAGTTATATGTATGCCCTAGAGGCCATTACTGTACATAGGATGTATATTGTAGTGGATGCTGGGACATATATAGGGAGGACTTTCTTGCTCGACATGATAGTATGCTATCTGGTTACTCTTTACCTTAACGTGTACACTGATTGTCTCTATGTTACATGTTGGTAAAGCCCTTAGGATGTGTACTTGACTACCTGGACTATGATGCGGATCATACTAGTGGGGACATGGTAGTCCATAAGTACATCCTTCAAGTCCTTAGTCGTGGGTGTATCGAGACGGGGCATCGATATACCAGAGTAGACTAGCGTATACCTTCTCGACCCATACAGATGGGTGATGGATGATCCCATATCCATTGGTGTTTGACATCAGAGATGATATACGGGTGATCAGTGGAGACTGGGTACACTGGACGGACTCGCCGAGAACTCCAAAATGGTATTATACCTTACGTCAGATGTCAGTTCTCTGGTGACACTGGTACAGGTTAGTCTGTAGACCCGAGATCGTCATAGAGTCTTGCGTGATTCCCACTGTGCTTTGATTTCCACCTTACCACGTCCAAGAGGGCATGCAAAACGGTGGTTTTTGGGTACAGTCCCGAATCATATGGAGGCAATGAGCGATAGGAGGGGATTCGTCTCTCCCGGTATAGGGAGTTGATGTTGCGCTGTGTTCGATTGGCTATAACCGGAAATCCCTGGCCAGGGTTGCTGAGATTTACTGGTAAGTGTTACCAGTAATTTCTCGAACTGTTATAGACCTCATATCGACACGACTTATCGAGCTATTGGGGTCTGACGTTTACTACCCCTAGGCGAGATATGCGACATATCAGACGACGAGACCGGACTGTACGGTAAGTGTTACTGGTTGGATTCACAGGAGTGTGAGCGGGCTTACTCGTTGATCTTCTGATCGCTCAATACCCGGGTGGCCGTTACGTTTAGCAGACCGCTTGCGGCTTGTGGGTGTTTGATATGATCATCACCTGCTGCCGGCGTATTGACGAGTCTTTAGAGTTCTACACAGAGGTTTCCTGGCTCAAGCGAAACGAAATAGGAGCGCATATGAGATATGTGCGGGACCGAGAATAATACCAGTATGTGATACTGTATTCTATTCTCGCGATTTGTATCATTGGTCGGTTATATGTGATATAGCCGGGTTACCGAATCAAGTGTTGATTCGATATACTGATACACTTGATATTAGTCGGTTATGTGAGATATGACCGGATCGTTAAATCAAGTATTGATTTAATGATTTAATATATAATTATATATTTGATATATTACTTTACATTAACTAGTATTGGTTCACTTAAGATTGATCTTCTCACTTGATGTGTACAAGTTGTATATGTGATATATTTTTGTGCACTAGATTGTATCATGTTTGATGATACATGCAAACTTGGGTGTGTGTTTGCTTTACACCATTGTTTAGGTTAATGGTTAGTGTTTTATTTATTCTTTTTATTTATTATGATTAAACAAAATGGTGGCTTTTCTTGTTCTTTACTTGAAGCTTCATGAAGCTTTGAAAAGTCTAGCCATTTTGTTTTATACCTCAACCTAACCATTACACCTAAACCCTAGTTTATTCTCTACATGAGTTTACTTCACCCATGGTTGCATTATGATAACTCTTCACTTGATTTTTCATATTGATGATTATTGATATTCTTTTCTTCTTCTTCTTCTTCTTCTTCTTCTTGATGAAGAAAAGAAAACCTTGCTAGAAAATTTCAAGTGTTGAAATCAAGTGAGAAATCCAAATCCAAAGTGAACCCACTTCCTATTCTTCATCCTCTACCACTTGCCATGTTGTATTGGGTGTTTTCTTCACAAGTTTCATGACCTAGTGAAGATGGAGCTTGAGTTAGAGTTGCCTCGACGTAGATCATCTTCGGCATCGAAGTCAACGACTTATACCGCTCATTTCCCCGACGAAACCATCGCTAGAGTCCGGGATCCCAGTGATCGCGGTGAAGGGACGTCATCACGGAGCTAAAGAAGTGGAGGACCGGATCTACAAAGGTTGTATTTCCATTCACTTAGTAGCAAAGTTGTTTGCTTGCTTGCTTTTCGCCTAATCTCTAGTTAACGATCTCAAATTAAGGTTTCACGGCACATGTAAAATTTGAATATGGCATGGTTGATGCCTTGTGGAACCTCTTGAGTGTGCCTAGGAACCCTACAGTGGTATCAGAGCCTAGCTAGAACCTTAGGCGAAGCGTAGACGATGTTAGAAATCCGATCGAATCCCGAAACCCTAACTCAAACCCTTCTCTGTACATTTTCTGAAAATATGGTTTTTTCCAAATTAAAAATATCCAAAAAATACAGCAGAGTATTATAGGAGTTATTGTGAAGCACGTGAGCCCAAGTCAACCAATGAGCCGCGGAACCACGGCCCCACCCTAGCTTATGCGGCGGTTCCGCCGCCATAAAGGTGATTCTTGGCACGTGCTTTGCACAGTAATGTCTTTCTGCAAGTGCTGTATTTTCTGGGAATTTTTAAAGTTCACTCAAGAGTTGAGTAATCTGGGGTGTTTTGGGGATTCGGTGATTCGATCGGAAACTTTATCTGCGTCTATGTGTTTTTCCGGGTAATTTAGAATATATTAAAAAGTTCGACCGGATATAAATACCCAATTTTCCCCCTGCCGGGAAATTTCCAATTGTTGGATTTTTCCGTAGTTTAATAACGTTCTAAGTAGTGCAAGTAACGCGATGGACCCTCTAGAAGACAACAAAGCTTAACTCGATTATGTGACCGTCTTGAACTGCCCTTTGAACCTTAGGGTTTGGGGCAGTACGTCATGCCACATGTGAGGCGTTGGCTTGACCCTTCTACGGCTGGACCGTTGGTACTGTGGCATGAAGTGGATGTTTTTAAACTTATTTCAAGAGTTGAGCTGTTTCGGGAAACATTGGGTGTTTGATTGTTCGATCGGAAAGTTTAACATTTTCTATTTATCTGGAATGTGATACAATATTTGGAAACCACATGTAGTTATGAGATAACTGATTTGGATGTTATAAACATAGCAGTTTAGTCTCACTTGATCGGTTGCCACGGAATTTTGATGTGATCAAAAGTCCGTCGCAATCACGTAGCGTACGTGGATACTCCCCGGGTAAACTTAATATACAGCTACACCCCATAGCCTCGACCAAGTGACTGTAGGAGAACCCCGTCGCCGAAAGCATCCGTTCGGGTGCTCGCGGCAGCGGTGTTCCGCCTTAGTGCACTTCGTCGTCGGTATCGGGGGTGCAGCCGTCTACTAAAGTTTGCGACGAGCATTCGTTCAGGATGTCGGGGATCTTGTTGAATTGCCCGACTGGATATTGAAAAGTGTTTTCGATAATGAGACTGAAATGTGGGGTTTATAATTGTTAGGCATGCGATGTCTATGCAGGTTGAGGATTCCAACTGTTGTAGTTTTACACTTTCTTTTCTGCGATCGTAAGTGTAATATGTGATATCGCCGGTTTCGTTGCTATATGTCAACGACAATTGGGATGGACATTTTTACTTACGTTGATGACATGTGATGTTATGTGTTGCTGGATATGTTACATTGGATCGTCGTGTTTGAATAGCCGGGGGGTTTTTGTGTGAGATGAGTGTTTTTCATTTTCATTCATTTAAAAACTTGTATGTAATATTCTTTTATAGGGGCACTTCCAGGTTGCGGAAGGTGTCACCATTTGTATATTATTTACTTTTCCGCACTAGGATAGACCCAAGGAGGAGGGTACAAGTAACTGGGTTCTGGAGTCCAGTGGGAGACCAACTCGAGGAGTTGAGTCCGGGTCTCCTAACTCTAGAATTGGTAGGGTTGCTTGCCGCTCACGTAGGGGTCTAGGGGTGTGGGTTTGGCTATTCATCGCGACCGTGAAATCCATGTTTTATACTGGCTCGTATTAAAAACACGGACATCCTAGTATATCCAATGTTTCATATGTTTCTTCTGCTGCGATATCTGTGATGTGATCATTTGATATGTTGTGATAGATGCTGTATATAGTATATACGATATATTATATAGACGTTACTTATGTTTTACACCCGCGCTAGCCCTGTTCCGCTCTGCCGTTAGTTACCTAACCTAACGGTGCAGACAGGACATCGAGGCGAATGCGGATGGCATAAGCGTACGTTATATTTATCTGTGATGTTTAGGTGATTTAAATGATGGGACTTCATTAATGTGATTAATGAAAGAAAAGAAACCTAAAAGATGTTGTGGAATCGAATTTTCAAAAACAGGTAGCTACAGTTCTTTCTTTGCATCGCGGTGTTCCTTGTAGAACATCCTGCACCTTATTCGATAAGGAAAGGGCCGAGATCCCTTCACCGGGAGTGACCCCTTTAGCAATGACTGGCAGATGCTACACCCCTCGGTTTTTCTTTTGATTGCTTCTATAGTTTTTGCTTTGCACAGCGGTATACATGATATATCCTGCACCTTATTCGATGAGGAAAGGGCCGACGATCCCTTCACCGGGAGTGACCCCTTTAGCAAAACTAGAAAAGCCTAAAAAACACTATATTTTAAAATCATTTGATTCTACAACGATATCAAGTTCATTACGGAATAGGTTTTCAGAAAAACCTGTCGTAGCCCTCCATCATTTCAGATAAGTAGTAGTTAGTATTCGTGCTATGTTTGTTGGCCTGCGTCAAGGCGTAGTGTGTGGTAGCTAACTAGTATTTATCTGCTTATGCATATGATGCAGATTGGATTAAGGTAGTCGTGCGACTTTGTTGGCCTATGTCAAGGGTCGTGCGGGTGGGTTTAATTCAATCAGGAAATGACGGGTTGAACTTGACTAGTGCACTATGGTTTGTTGGCCTGCGTCAAGGTCATAGGACGCTAGGGGAAAAATTATCGAGAATTTCAAGTGTTGAAATTTGCAATGAGATTGCATACCTTCTATGAGATAGTTGGATCCCGATACCCGCTGCGAGTAATTGTTACTCCTGGGAGAGTTTTACACATTACAATTAGCCGATCAAGTAGGTGTCTAGAAAGGTGTCAATGGGGTTACGCCTCTGGGAAAACGAGGTTTACTTTAATTAAGTCCGTGCGAAAGCACGGGGAACCTCCCTCAAAGTACCGACACTGGCCTGGCTGAAAGATTAGCGAACTTGTAGCGTGTAATTAATCCCGACTAGTCTTTCCTTTTAGGGTTTGAAGGTAGATTTGATAAAAACAGTGGGAGCCATCCTGATTAGATAAAATAATAACCAATCTGATCTTGCAAGAGCGCACGCTGAGTGTTTTCTTCTCTCTCTCTCTCTCCTGGTAGCAACCATATCACACCTTAATCAAGATAATAAAACGGATATTTTGACCGAACCCGCTTGTTATACTGAGCTGGGGAACATTGGTCCCGCTCCAACTTATAAATGTTATAAGACAGAGCAGGATTTAGGGGATTACCAGAATTCCCGTGCCGCCCAAACGAAGAAAGTACATGTTGATGCATCATCTTCGAGTGTGTTCGTTACATAGAACCGTTTCTCAGTATCCTTTACGTCCTGAGTATGTGATACCGAATCAGGATCCCGCATATGTAATCTGTTACATGGGCTACAGATAGATAAAGAACTGAGAACGGGTGATAACTTTCATGAGACAGAAAACGGTGCAAGTGTTGTAGCCAAGTCTGTTGGTCACTGTCACCCTGTATTCCAAATACATTGATTATGAACGAATGTTATTAGATACCGAACCTGATATACAAAATCATATCAGTCTCTTTATTAGTAAAGAAATGATAAAATTTTGTATTGTTGGATAATATTTTGAACATTTCCTATATCAAAAGTTGATCGGTTCAGGCACGTTATCTAAAAGCATTGATGTTCTAAATCAAACTACAGTTCTTAGTATACGGAACACACACAAGAGGAAGAGTTCAGAAATGAACGGATCTTTCTTAAGGTATTGTAGACTAGGTCATATCAATGCGACCCAACTAGCTGAAGTTACATATAGATGCATATTTAAATCTGTTTGAATTTACATCTTGTGAAAACTTGTCGGTCATGTCACAAAGATAAGATGACCACAGCTCTGTTTATTGGAAGCAGAGAAAGAGTTAGTGAACTCTTGGGATGATACATGTTGATGTATGTAGGTCCCCTGTCTACACATGCCAAGACAGGTTCTTTGTATTTCATTACATTCTCTGATAATCTCTCAAGATTCAGACATATGTTCCTGTTGAAACACAAGTCCGAACCTTTTGAGATATTCACAGAATATAAGTTAGAAGTAGATAACCAAAACGGGTATAAGTATTATGTCCTTTGATGTGATCAAGGAGGAGAATACTTGAGCACGGAATTCTTAGACTTTTCTAAAGGAGAATGAGATTCTCTCTCAGCATTACTCCTCCATATACACCACAGTACGTCGGTGTATCGGGGCGGAGCAATCACACCCTATATGATAAGGTATGCTCTATGATGAGTACTACTGAGTTACCTATTTCCTTTTGGGAGTTATGCACTTGAGAAGCTGCATACCTATTGAATAGGGTTCAAATCAAATCAGTTGCCTACCACTTCATATGTGATATGGAAAAGAAAGAGCCCATATCTTAAGTTAGTTAAGATTTGGGGTTGTCCGGCCTATGTCTAAAAGCAAAATCCGGACAAGCTCGAGGCAAGATCTGTTATGTAGAACTGGAAATGTTTCAGCTATACAAACTGCAGCTGATGATTTGGTAGAACCAAAGGATTCAATAGTTACCAACGAACCTCAGCCTCTCCGCCGATCTAGTAGGGTTCCTCACCCACCTGAGAGATACTTCTGTTTCTCTATGACAGTGGGAGAGAGGATTGCATCATGAGATGATGACCCAACTAGTTTCGAGCAAGCCATCGAGAGTAGGGACTCTATAAGAATGGCTGGATGCTTAGTGATCTGAGATGGAATCCATGTACACCAACAAAGTATGGACTTTGGCTGCTATATCTGAAGGGTTAAATACCCATCAGGAGCAAGTATATCTTAAGAAGATTACTAGGTGTAGATGGAAAAGTTGAGACTTTCAAAGCTAGACTTGTTAAAGGTTTTCGTCATCGATCAGGCGTGGATAATGATGAAACCTTTTCAAGTAGCTATGCTTAAGTCCATCCAGATCCTACTTGCCACGGCTACATACTATGACTACGATATCTGGCGGTTGGGTGTCATGACTGCTTTTCTAAAATGATGTTTTAGAAGAAAGCGTCTGTAAGTACACAGCCAGAGGGCTTCGTAGACACTGGGAGCAGCGAAAACGTGTACAAGTTGCTTTATAGGATAAAGCAGGCATCGCGGAGTTGGAACGTCTATTTTGTGGTAGTCAAAGAGTTTGACTTCATCAAAATGGTAGATGAACCTTGTATATACAAAAAAGTGTAGTAGGGAGTATGGTGATGATCCTCGTAAAGTACGTGGATGACATACTCTAGATAAGGAAGGAGTTTCCTATGCTACGCTCGGTCAATCTCCGCTTATAACAAAGATTATCCATATAGGATCAAAGTGATACCTTCTAAATCCTGAGTTTTGATCTATGAGATAGATCTAATTGGATGTTAGGATTCTCACTAGATGTAGTGAGATGGTATCAATCGATCCTGGAGAGAATCACTGGAAAGGTTTCAGGGTGATAAGGACGACTGAATGTCAGTCACAGGCATTGTCTTTACCCTCAGTAAAGGGACGGTATGTTAGAAGAGTTCTAAGCTGGATACCGTGTCATACTAGACGATAAAGGCTGGATACATCGCTACTCAAGATGCTACCAAAGATGAAGTCTGGGTGTATATTAGTTCATGAGATGAACTTCGCTCCTACCATTGTGAGACAATGGAGTTGTGGCTTATGCCTAGGAACGCCCGTCCCATCAGTGATCCAGACATATTCTGAGGCAGTGTCACCTGATCATGGAGATGGTTGATCTCCAAGGGATCGAGGTCAGGAGAGTAGACTCAGAGGACAACACGGCGGATCCACTCACAAAGGCCTTTTCCCAGAGAGAGACTTTTATGGGATGGTTGAGTATGAGATACTGCAACCACTGCTACAGATGGCCCTAGTGCAAGTGGGAGATTGTTAGTTATATGTATGCCCTAGAGGCCATTACTGTACATAGGATGTATATTGTAGTGGATGCTGGGACATATATAGGGAGGACTTTCTTGCTCGACATGATAGAATGCTATCTGGTTGCTCTTTACCTTAACGTGTACACTGATTGTCTCTCTGTTACATGTTAGTAAAGCCCTTAGGATGTGTACTTGACTACCTAAACTATGATGCGGATCATACTAGTGGGGACATGGTAGTCCATAAGTACATCCTTCAAGATTCTTAGTCGTGGGTGTATCGAGACGGGGCATCGATATACCAGAGTAAACTAGCGTATACCTTCTCGACCCATACAGATGGGCGATGGATGATCCCATATCCATTGGTGTTTGACATCAGAGATGATATACGGGTGCTCAGTGGAGACTGGGTATACTGGACGGACTCGCCGAGAACTCCCAGATGGTATTATACCTTACGTCAGATGGCAGTTCTCTAGTGACACTGGTACATGTTAGTCTGTAGATCCGAGATCGTCATAGAGTCTTGTGTGATTCCCACTGTGCTTTGATTTCCACCTTACCACGTCCAAGAGGGCGTGCAAAACGGTGGTTTTTGGGTACAGTCCCGAATCACATGGAGGCAATGAGCGATAGGAGGGGATTCGTCTCTCCCGGTATAGGGAGTTGATGTTGCGCTGTGTTCGATTGGCTATAACCGGAAATCCCTGGCCAGGGTTGCTGAGATTTACTGGTAAGTGTTACCAGTAGTTTCTCAAACTGTTATAGACCTTATATCGACACGACTTATCGAACTACTGTGGTCTGACGTTTACCACCCCTAGACGAGATATGCGACATATCAGACGACGAGACCGGACTGTACGGTAAGTGTTACTGGTTGGATTCACAGGAGTGTGAGCGGGCTTGCTCGTTGATTTTCTGATCGCTCAATACCCGGGTGGCCGTTACGTTTAGAAGACCGCTTGCGGCTTGTGGGTGTTTGATATGATCATCACCTGCTGCCGGCGTATTGACGAGTCTTTAGAGTCATACACAGAGATTTCCTGGCTCAAGCGAAATGAAATAGGAGCGCATATGGGATATGTGCGGGACCGAGAATAATACCAGTATGTGATACTGTATTCTATTCTCGCGATTTGTATCATTGGTCGGTTATATGTGATATAGCCGGGTTACCGAATCAAGTGTTAATTCGATATACTGATACACTTGATATTAGTCGGTTATATGAGATATGACCGGATCGTTAAATCAAGTATTGATTTAATGATTTAATGTCTAATTATATATTTGATATATTATTTTACATTAACTAGTATTGGTTCACTTAAGATTGATCTTCTCACTTGATGTGCACAAGTTGTATATGTGATATATTTTTGTGCACTAGATTGTATCATGTTTGATGATACATGCAAACTTGGGTGTGTGTTTGCTTTACACCATTGTTTAGGTTAATGGTTAGTGTTTTATTTATTCTTTTTATTTATTTTGATTAAACAAAATTGTGGCTTTTCTTGTTCTTTACTTGAAGCTTCATGAAGCTTTGAAAAGTCTAGCCATTTTGTTTTATACCTTAACCTAACCATTACACATAAACCCTAGTTTATTCTCTACATGAGTTTACTTCACCCATGGTTGCATTATGATAACTCTTCACTTGATTTTTCATATTGATGATTATTGATATTCTTTTCTTCTTCTTCTTCTTGATGAAGAAAAGAAAACCTTGCTAGAAAATTTCAAGTGTTGAAATCAAGTGAGAAATCCAAATCCAAAGTGAACCCACTTCCTATTTCTTCATCCTCTACCACTTGCCATGTTGTATTGGGTGTTTTCTTCACAAGTTTCATGACCTAGTGAAGATGGAGCTTGAGTTAGAGTTGCCTCGACGTAGATCATCTTCGGCATCGAAGTCAACGACCTATCCCGCTCATTTCCCCGACGAAACCATCGCTAGTGTCCGGGATCCCGGTGATCGCAGCGAAGGGACATCATCACGGAGCTAAAGAAGTGGAGGACCGGATCTACAAAGGTTGTATTTCCATTCACTTAGTAGCAAAGTTCTTTGCTTGCTTGCTTTTCGCCTAATCTCTAGTTAATGATCTCAAATTAACATGTAAAATTTGAATATGGCATAGTTGATGCCTTGTGGAACCTCTTGAGTGTGCCTAGGAACCCTACACCTGACTGTATGGATATTGTCACTGTCAGGCTTAGTAGGGGTTTCAGGATGAGTTTACTCGTCGGCCTCCCTTTCGCTCAATACCTGGGTAGCTGTTACGTACAGCTAGTGTGGCTGACGTGCTTGTGGTTAAACCTACTGCCACCGTATTGACGAGTCTTTAGAATCCCATGCAGAGGGTTTCCCTGCTTCGGGCGAAATGATGTAGAGGCCGTATGGTTTTACGGTAGGGTTTGATCATATAAGTGCACTTGTGCATGATCATGATTCGGACGGATAATACTAGTGGGCCTTGGTTTAAGACGAATCCCCGTATTATATTGTTGGATTATTTTTGTCTCATTGTATTCGTATTCTGTCGGAATACGGATGCAGGTATATATATACGGATGAGGGGTATTCTTGTAATTCTTTACAAGATTGCTTCTAGAAGTTGCCACTTCTTTTTGTATTAAACATTTAGGATTAAATGTTTAATGAGGTGGAGAGGTGAGTTTTTATTTTGGCATTAAATCTAGCATGCTCACTTGGTGACTCATGGTGATGAGTCATGTAGTGACTCAAGGTGGCATGTTGAGTTTTTTGTTTGTATTGTGAGATATTTGTTGTGAGGCCATGAGATATTTATTCTTGAGTTGCTTTCTATAGTTGCTACCATGCTCATTCACGAATAGCTCACAACACATAGCCATTTTCCTCACTTGTTTTTCTTAGCCTCACTCTCTCAACCTCTCATGGCTTCTTCTACCTCCACCCTACATGTCTCATGTGTTGAGAAACGCAGGGTGTATTGAGACAAACTAATCCTACACACTCTCTAATTCATCTTGGCTATCTAGTGTGGCAAACTAGATACTCGAGTTGCCTCGGATTTGAAGTAGGAGCTCGTTTCATAAATCCTCGGGTTGATCATCTTCGATGGAGGGAGACCGGAGATCAAGCTTGATCATGGAGGCCTCTAGAAGCTTAGGAAAGTGGTTGAAGACCGAAGGACATGGATCAATTCGGTATAATCACTCTAACCTTATGCATGTTTTTATTATCTAGGGCTTATGGGTTGATCCGTAGACTAGGGTTCCGTTAGCGCTGGTTTTTGAAAATTTTTGTTCCACATTTGGCCACGATTTGATGGTCGGGGAGCTGGCGTAACCCAACATTATCAAGGCATTACAATAGCCCGATCAGTTCCAAGCTTTCCTTGTGGAAAAGATGATGAAGGACAAGCTGGCAGAGGTTCACACAGCTGACATTACATTCAGCGATGAAGATCTGCTCCTCGGTATGTGTGAACATAACCGCCCGCTATACGTCACCGGGTATTACCATGACATCAAGATAGGAAAAATGCTTGTCGACAATGGATCCTCCGTCAACCTTCTCAACGTGAGAGTGCAGAAAGAGATTTGCATAAACGTTCAGCATTTGGCTTAAGAAAAAAATTACCATCTCCGAGTTCGACTCACAGTCATCACGGATGCTCGGGTCTGTAATACCGACGCTGCGCTTCGGGTTGCTCGTCACTGACATCAAATTTCATGTCATTGACTCCAAGATTTACTATAACTTTTTGCTCGGGAGGCCTTGATTACATGAGTACAACATCATCCCTTCTACACAACATCAGTGTATGAAGTATTTCAAAGACGGCTTGGAATACACCGTCACAGAGGAGCTAAATCCGTTCTCCATAAACGAGGTCCGGAAATATGAAGACTCAAAGTACTTCCTACTAGACTTCGAAGATACAGAAAGGTGTCATAAGTCGGAGGATAAACAGAAGTCCGTTGCCACTATCCCGATCTTTGAGAGCGATTTCAAATAAGATGAAGAAATAGTCTACTCGGGGCAACCCCAGAAAGAAAACAACAGGCCAGGACCATCTACCCCTATTTTGGTCTTTGGAGCGACTCTGAGGATGAGGACAACGCAGTGTTCTCCATCAGCCCGTCAGTGCAAACCCTTGTCGGAGCAGATCAGAGTCTGCAAATCACAATGGCTCCGCATTGGAATTAAAAGGAAGATATGCTCGATACATACAGCGTACAAGAACCACAAACTTTCTACGTCCCTCCGAGGTGAAGAGGTGAAAAGGCGATCCTCTTCTAATATCGACGGAGACTAAAGTAGAAAACGAAGTCTGGCATGGTGCCGATTTTGCACTCGACAGGTTTCAACCAATCCGTCTGCCGAGATACTACGTGGAGGGATTGAAAAGGCTGTTAAGATGCTAAGGTGTACCCCTCGAACAAACTGTTCGACAAGCCCAATTCTACAAAAAGATTTGGGATATTCCTGGGACTCGGCAAAAGATGCCCAACGGAAAGATGGAGATAACCGGGTGTTTCCCCCAATCAGAGCAAACCTTTGTTTGAATTTCAAAAATTCAAAAATTAAAGCAACGCTTCAAATTTCTTGCGCTGCGTGCAACGCGCCACGTGTCAAAAGCAAACACGCCAGCGCAGCGCCCAAGGCAGCGCACCCAATCAGAGCAAGGCTTTATTTAAAATAAAAATAAAGGAAGCAACGCTTCAGCTGATTTGCGCTGCGCGACACGTGTCAAGCGCAAGAGCGCTTGCGCCAACTGTGCCAGCACCAAAACAGAATTAAAATTCTGGAAAGATCTTTCTGATCTTATTAAAACAATAAGATTCTCTTCTATAAAACAGAAGCCCTTTGATCAAAGATCCAACGGTGGGGATAAAATCCCTAAATCACTCAGAGAAAGATCTTTTTAACTGATTTAACAAATCAATTGGCACTATAAAAAGGCCCATAAACTCCAAGTCTAAAGGATATGAACACAGAGAGAATTCACAGAGCTCTTCTAAGAACTTTGAGAAGAATTCAGAAAGAAAGAAAGAAAAAGGTAAAACCTTTAGAAAAAGAAGAATTTTCTTCTAAAAAGATCAATAATCTAAGAACAAGATCAAATATCTTCAATAAAAAATGATAATATTAATAAAAAGAAGTAATTTACTTCTTCTTTAGATCTTTCTGATCTAAATAAAGGCATTGCCTTTTGATGAACCATTGGTTCTGGAATCTTAGAAGATTCTCTTCTTTGATCCAAAATCGGATCAAGATATTAAATAGTACCCTACACTTGAAAAAATTGCACTGTTGCGCCCTCGGGTTGGCGCAAGCTACCAGAGAGCGCCACGTGAGCACTGCTCTCATGAATTGGCGCAAGCCATCAGAGCACGCCACGCGTCAGCAGCGCAACAGCACAGCGCACTGTCGCAGCGCCGCGCTAGCAGACTTGCGCTCACCAGAGCGTGACACGTGTCACCTCCACATGGACTTGCGCCTTACGCTCCTCAATTGGCGCAAAGCACCTGACAAGCCACGTGGCGCTTTGTCATACTAATTAATGCAGCGCATTATTAAAGGGCAGAGCCTAATTAAGAGGCCCAATAGACCAAAAAAAATGCTCTGCATTATAAAAAAGGGGACAGAGCCCAATTTAAAAAGCCTAACAGGCCAGAATAAAATGCAGTGCAGAGGTAGAGCCCTAATAAAGGCCTAATAGGCCAAATGCAAATAAGATGTTGCATATTTTCAACTGGACTTAACCCAATACTGGCCGTAAGTCCTCAAATTAAATTGATTGAGTATGATTGCACTCTTAATCAATTTACACCCGGTTCAAGGGTACATCTCCGAACTCCTTTGATATTTGTCATTGTAATCCTTCAACGTCTTCAGAGAGGTGATGGGTCCCGACAACCACATATTGATACGGACTGCAGGGTCTTTAAACTCATGGACCGAAATGTCCTTAAACTAATATTCGTCCCAAAATGGGAACGTTGGACCAAAATGTCCTTAAACTAATGTTCGTCCCTAAATGGGAATGATGGACCACCATGTCCCCAAACTGGAAATCGACCGCAATGTCATTAAACTAAACAACAGAACCAATTGCTCTCTTGTCGGATCCAAACGATCCCGTTAAGTTGATCTGAGTCTGGAGATTAGGCTCACGTATCCTTAACGAACATTTAAGTTGATCTTAGCCTCAATAGGGCTAATGTATCCTTAAACTAAAACCCCAAACCCAAATCTAAGTAAAAACGGATTTGGACTAATCCACGTCCTACGGGCGACGGCATAACTTAGTCTCCGTATACAATCCACAGGCATCCACAAACAAAATAAACACACACGACACGAAGTGAAATTCTGGAGAAGGAGAAAGTTGTTACCGCGATGCGGTAGCGTAATTAACTGCAGGGGCTTGCGCCTACAGGGAAGAGCGTCCCCACAATCAAAAACCCCTCAAGTGAGGGGGAATCTGACGAAGTCTGCTACATCGGCCACATCCGTCTAAACCTCCGATGCATGGTGCCATAAATCAACTTGGCATCTTCGGAGAGGTGGACGGATAAAACCAAATAGCATCTGCCCCGAATCTCAGGCAAGTCGAGCCTACACGGTCGCGTCTCTGTGTTCGGAGGGGAACAGATTCTGGCACGCCCGGTGGGACCTTTTCCTCTTTCTACTCCACACTTCGTGTGTCATCTTCGCGAACGAATCGCGGTTTGTTAATGGTTGCCCTAGGGTTTCAAGTTACTAAGATTTGGTCTTTTTCCTGGCGCAGAAATCAAGCATCATTGGCATCCAACTGCTCGAACTGCTCCAAATGCAAATGCAACCGACGCTCCGCCTCACCTGGAGGTGTATCCTATGGGACTCAAGCGGCCTCCATCCTTGCTATGCTGGTGGAACAAGTGACTCAGGCCACCACAGGTCTGTTTTTCGGGACCATGCTCCCGCCAGCAAGCTTCACTATTCCAGTGCCCGCACCGGAAGCGCAAAAGAAGTCGGTCTTCGATCGGCTCACTATTACCACGGCCCCTCTCAACGGGTCATCCAATGCCAAGCCGGCAGCCTCGGTCTTTACCAGGCTAAACCTGAACTCTGATGGGCCTGCCAAGAAGCCCCTGACCCCTGACGTGGCCATCGCGAAGAAGACAGCCATCTCTATTCCTGAAGTCGTCAAGACGGCTTCTCCTGCTAAAAAGTCGGTCTTTTCAAGGCTGACTGTTTCGGCTCCCATTCCTGTTCGAGGGTTTGTCTTTGACAGATTGGACACCACCACTCAAAAGACATCAGTCTTCAAGAGACTGGCACCAGCGGCGTCTCGTCTAGACAGGGGGCAAGACAAAACCATCTCCATCGCCGAACCAGCCCCAACAGATCGACACGCTCGACGTCGCCACTGGTGCCGAGTAAGGAAGGCCGGGGGCAATTCCCCCTCTGGGTTAACTCCAATGGTGGAAATTAATGCTGCTGTTCCGACTGAGAACAACTTTGAACCGCTGAGGAGGGTACGCAAGAACTATCCGACTGCCATGCTGAAAAGATCCCCTCCACCCACAGAGAATGTCATAGAAACAAGGCCAAAGCAGCCCTCTCAACGGCTGTCCTCCAAGATTTACAGGGTCTGGCGATGGGTGCAGGACTCAGTAATCGTTCAAGATCACTCTCACCGGCAGAAGAGGGTGAAAGTTCAAGAAGAAAAGAACCGTCCTGTTAAACCGCAAAGGACGACAACCACTTGGGTGCCTACTACAACGGCCCCCTCCACGTCAACTACTCAAAAAAGAAGAAGGCCGGAGAAAGCTCCCATGCCTGCGGCGAACGTCAAAGGCAGTGAACCCAAACGCCATAAGTCCGGGGGCATTATGGTCCATACCATCTACATGGCGTCTGGGAAAGAGGACAGCCGTACATCTACAGCTCATAGACCGCTTACGCGATCAGTGACTAAAGCTCAGGAGCAACAGCAGAAGCTCCAAGAAATGATGAATGCGATGGCCGCACCCACTGGGCCAAAAGAAAGCCCCGAAGCGTCCTCGGATCAATGCCAGGAGCAAGAAACTGACGCTGAATTCCTTCGCAGGATACTGGAAAAGAAGGATAAAGAGGCCGCGGAATAAGCAGCCAATATAAAACGAATGGCCCTTCTGTTCCAGGACATGGTGGGTATGATGATCCAGCAAGATCCTCCTGCTGAAGATCCTCCGATCGTCCTTGAAGATGACAGAGGAGAAACGTCGAATCCTCCACCAGCTCTGTCAACAGCCAAGGAGGAGACAATTTCTAAAGCTGCCCTAGATGAATATATAGCTCAGCAGATAAGGGTTCACCAGGCAACTGAGGCAGCCGGTCAGGTTATTAAAACGGGGCGACCATATCCGAGTTGGTACGATCAGATAAAGTACCCGCCGGGCTACACCATCCCAAAGTTCCACGTCTATAAGGGGACTGGCAACCCCTATCAACATGTGGCCCAGTTCAGGGCTCTTTGTGGTAATACCGGCGGTGATGATAAATTGTTGCTTCGCCAGTTCGTCGGTAGCTTATCGGAGATAGCATTCGAGTGGTACTCCGAGCTCCCAAACAACTCTATTAAGACATTTGCTGAAATGGAGTTGTTGTTTACCTAGCGCTTCGCAAGTGCCAGTGAGCGTACTACAATAACAGCTTTGATTAATGCGAGAGTAAAGTCGGGCGAGACTTGGATTCAATATGCAATCCGATGGCGGAACTTGTGGTCAAAGTGCGAACAACGCATTGAAGAAGCGCCGGCGGTGGGCATGTTTGTGGGCACCGTAGATCCTCATGCAACCATCTCACAGTTCATGATGTTCTTTAAACCAACCACGTTCCAGGCCCTGATCGACAAGCTAGCTGAAATAGACCAGATGGGTCACAGACCATCTCCTCCAAAGCCGGACTCTCGAAATGAGAAGGGGAAAGGGAAAGCGATCGTCGTCGCCAATGCTAAACAACAGCCGAGCAACTTGAAGCCGGTTGTCCGTCAAAACAATATGCGTCCACACCTATCCCTCGAGAAGAGGCTGGGACGTCCTTACTCGTTTCCTCAAAATAAAACGAGAAGACTGTTTGAACTGGCATTGAATAACAGACTCATTAATCTACCAGAGTCAAGACGTCCGTCGCAGCCAAACGACGTCAATGATCCCAATTACTGTCCCTATCACCGAGTGTTAGGTCATCCGATCGAAGATTGTTACGTCTTCAAAAACTGGAATGAGGATCAATACCAACAAGGGAAGTTCGCGTTATCCGAAAAATGGAAGGTGAACCCGCCGCAACCTCATACCTCTAAAAAGGTAAATATGCCGGGGGCAACGTGCTCCTTTGTTGAAGAAGCTCCGTGGGAGGTTGTGCTATCAGCCAAGACCAAAAAGATGCTGAATGATCTCAAGACATGCCCGGGAATCAGATGGAAGAACCCGTTGGAACATGAGATCATCGAAGGGATGCTCAAGCCGCGCCCGACTCCAAAGATCGGTGGTGAAGGCCCAAGCACTCATACCCAGCCGTCAAAATCTTCGAAGAAGAAGAAGAAAAGGTCCAAAAAGCCCGTGAAGCCTGGCGACAAGTGCACGGATCTACAAAAACAAATTGACGCGCTGGAGGAATACAATTAAAAGGCACGGACTCCCATCACACTCCAGGAGTTCCTCAACCACGTCTTTCAAGAGGAAGATGACGAAAAAAGCTCGTCAGATGAATCCGAGGAATACATGGCGAGCTGTCATATGATCTCCCACTCGTTTACAGACGATGAGGAAGCTTCCTGCACTGAGAAGCTGGGGGCAGATACTAAATCAGAACTTTTGGGGCCATCAGATGAAACAATTGATGCATTCCTTAATGAAGCGCTGTTCAAAAGTAAAGCTGATCGGGAATGCGAGATGGTCATATTTGAAAAAGCTAAACATCAGCGACTGGACGAAAGAGTTGAGATACTCCCGCCGGATCAAAGTACATCCACCGTAGATAAAAGAAAATTCAAGACGAGGAAAAGGTTTGCTAAAGCCATATCAATGGGTATGAAGCTACCACCCTCTGAAGGAAACATTGCTGGCAAAACAGAAATGCATCCTTCCTACTGCTTATATCATCGGAAGATTTTGCACCCCACCGAAGAATGCAGAGCTTTCAATCAATAGCGGCAGGGGCATGTTGTTCACCGGCAACATTTTAAGCGGGAGAAGCGCAAAACTCGTCGGGAGCGGAAAAGTATGACCGAGGAGCCTAGAAGAACTACCGGCAATTGTCACATGGTTAATGCCGGGAAAGCGCAAGTTCTCACATTTGGGAGCGACTCTGACGAGGAAATGGCTCTTAGCCCTCTCTTTAAAGAGTCCACATCGGGAAAAGAGGAAGAGCCGAAGACCTGCGAAAATATCCGGCTGCGTAATCGTATGCTACCCGAAAAGAATCTCGGACCCTCAAATAAAAAAGATAAAGGGAAAGAAAAGGTCTCTGAGGATATCGCCCTAGATGACCAAGTCATGGAAGAGCTAGCCGCCAAGGACCCGCCGAAGAAAAATAAGATGGATTACAACGTTCTAGCGCATCTGAGGAAGCTACCCTCACAGCTCAACATTCTTGACGCCCTTTTACTATCAAAAGAGACAAGGGGTTCATTAATCAAGGCACAACAGGAGCCGGAGCAATTCCAAGATTTTCTCGCCGAAGAAAAGATGAAGGACGAGCTGGAGGAAGTACACACAGCCGATGTCACTTTCGGTGATGAAGACCTCCTCCTTGGGACGTGCGAACACAATCGCCCTCTCTATGTCTCAGGATACTGCCATGATATAAAGATAGGCAAAATCCTGGTCGACAATGGATCCTCCGTTAATCTCCTCAATGTCCGGGTATTGAAGGAAATCTGCATGAGCGTCCAGCAGCTCGCTCGGGATAAGATCACCATCTCCGGATTCGACTCTCAATCATCAAGAACTCTCGGGTCTGTGATACTGACGTTATGCTTTGGGCTACTCATCACGGACATTAAGTTCCACGTCATAGACGCCAAGACATGCTACAATGCTCTGCTCGGCCGACCATGGTTACACGAGTACAACATCATCCTTTCTACACAGCATCAGTATATGAAATATTTTAAGGATGGTCTCGAGTATACCGTAACGGGAGAACTAAACCCATTCTCCGTGAACGAAGTCCGCAAATATGAAGATGCAAAATACTTCTTACCGGATTTCGAAGACACGGAGAGGTGTCACAAGCCGGAGAACAAAGCTAACGCCACCATCCCTGTCTTCGGGAGTAATACCGAAGAAGAAGAGGAGATAGTTTATTTAGGTCCACCCCATCACAACAAGCCAGGACCGTCCGCTCCCATGTTGATCTTTGGCAGTGACTCGGAAGATGAGGTCCATGCTATATTCTCTGCTCGGCCTTCAATACGAACATCCGCTGACGAAAGCAAAGTCTGCAAGTCGCCATGGTTCCACTTAAACATCATAAAGAACTGGATGCGCTCAATACCTACAGTGTAGAAGAGCTGCAGACGTTCTATGTCCCTCCCAGGCGAGAAGGCAAAAAGGCAATACTATTTTACCGCTCTGAAGAAACCAAAGTGAAAAAAGAAATCTGGCACGGTGCGGATCCTATGCTTGACAGGCTCCAGCCCATCCGTTTACCCAGATACTACACGGACGGACTAAAGAAACTTTTGAAGCGCCAAGGGATATCCTTTAAATAGACCGCTCGAAAAGACAAATTCTATGACAGGGTCTGGAACGTCCCCGGAACTCAGCACAAGTTGCCTAGTGGGAGGATGTAAACAATCGGGCTTGGATACATTCGATCCAAGAAACGAGAGCTACTCCGCGATTGCTACGTCGTGCATGACTTCAATGAAGAAGGGGATGCTCAATGGGAGGACGCTAATCTTGAACCAAAAAAAGTTCATGATGTAAAGGTGCCCAGTCCGTCATTCGAAGAACAAATGAACAGGCTTATAAGGGAAGCTGGTCAAAAAGTCCGAGACGACCACGACCGCGAAATGGCCATCTACGAGAAAGCCAAAACGCAATGCCTCCTACAACAGGCCGTGAAAGATGAGAGTGCCACTCCCTGTCAACCTGTGGTAAAAAAAGTTCGGCGCAGAGGCAGAAACAAGTCGAAAAGCGAAAAAGGTGCTCGACAGCAACAAAGCGGGACTAAGAAGCCACGCAAGCGGGAATCGAGCGGTCCGGATCTATCCCTTGTAAAGAAGATGAGTCGAGCATACTCTTTTCCTCGGGACAAGATGAAGATGATACTTGACCGAGATATAAAATACCAGATGCTTTCACTGCCGGAGTCTAAGCACCCCGAACAAGCAGGCGAAGTCTCTCACCCAAATTATTGCTCTTATCACTGAGTAATAGGGCACTCTCTCGAAGACTGCTTCACCTTCAAGAATTAGGTCGAAAATCAGTATCAGCTCGGTAAGTTCGCTCTGTCTGACAGCTGGAGGGTAACGCCGCCACAGAAGCATGAACCCAAAGCTATGAAAGCAGAACCAGATCCACATCGATCTTGGAAGAGAGCTCGTACTTTTCACATGATAACAATATCAAAAGAAGGGTCCGAGAACATGGATGACCTTCCCTGGTGCTTCGAAAACAGCAACGACGAGGTGATCTCAGAATTTCCACCAGCACCGAAAGAGCTGGAGGATGGAATACATACTACTGCAGATAACCTCAAGAAAATTGAGTTGGGGAAGGCGAACGATCCGCGACCGACATTCGTCAGCGAGCTGCTATCTGAAGGAAGGGTGGCTTCATTAAAAGATGTGCTTATGCAGTATAAAGACTGCTTCGCGTGGAACTATTCCGAAATGCCAAGACTAGATCCAGAAATCGTTGTGCATAAATTGGCGATATCCCCGGACGTCAAACCAATCAAGCAGGCGTCGAGAAGAATGCGTCTCGAGCTTGAGATGAGTATCAACGCCGAGGTCAAGAAGCTGATCGACTCTGGGTTTATCCAGGAAGTTCAGTATCCCGATTGGATCGCTAACATCATCTCGGTGATGAAGAAAAATGGGACAGTACGCATATGCGTGGACTTCCGGGATCTCAATAAAGCTTGCCCGAAGGACGATTTCCCAGTGCCAGTCACCGAACTGATGATAGATAACACGTCCACTCATAAAGTCTTCTCCTTCATGGACGGCTCATCAGGATATAATCATATAAAGATGCATCCCGAAAACCAGAAGCACACCGCTTTTCTGACCCCTCTGGGAATATTCTGCTACAAGGTGATGCCCTTCGGTTTAAAGAACGCCGGTGCCACCTATCAGAGGGCCATGACAAAGATCTTCGATGACCTCATACATGAAATCGTCGAATGCTATATCGATGACCTCGTGGTGAAAAGCAAATTGTACGAGGAACATCTCGAGCATCTAAAGATCGTATTTCAACGGCTTCGACAATACAACTTGAAGATGAATCCTCTCAAGTGCGCATTCGGAGTTTCCTCGGTCAAATTCCTAGGATTCATCGTCCGACACCGAGGTATCGAGATAGATCCGTCAAAGATCAAGGCGATCATGGAAATGCCTCCGCCAAGGACTCTCAAGCAATTGCGGTCTCTCCAAGGAAAGCTCGCGTATATCCAGCGATTTATAGCCAACCTTTCAGGAAAGTGCTGCCCTTACAGCCACCTGATGAAGAAGGGAACCCCTTTCGTTTGGGATCATAAATGCCAAGACGCGCTGGATGAAATCAAACAGTACCTCCAAAATCCGCCAGTGTTGGCTGCTCCGGTCAAGAGAAAGCCTCTCGTTCTTTATACAACCGCCCTTGAAGGTTACTTAAGCACATTATGGGCACAAGAGAACGATCAAGGGAAAGAAAGAGCACTCTACTATTTAAGTCGAGTTCTGCTGGGGGCAGAAAGCAACTATTCCCCCATTGAAAAACACTGCCTGGCATTGATCTTTGCGATAACAAAGCTCAGGCACTATGCGTTGGCGCATGAAGTCCGTCTCATTTCGAAGGTGGACCCCCTTAAATATTTAATGTCGAAGGCCATATTGATAGGTCGGCTCGCTAAATGGGCCCTGCTCTTGATGGAGTTTTCGATAACCTATCAGCCTCTTAAGGCAGTGAAATGCCAGTACATCCCCGACTTCCTCGCTGATCATCCGATACCTGCCGATTCTCCTCTGAATTGCGAACTGCCAGACGAACATGCGTTTGACGCGATCGTCGGTGGTGATACCCGATGGGAGCTTTATTTCGATGGAGCATCTTCCATGAAGAAGCGCAAACAAAGTACGCCCATAATCAAGTCAAGGGTAGGCCTCATCTTCGTGACTCCACAAGGAGGGATAATGCGCTTTGCTTTCTCCTTAACAGAGACGAGGACGAATAATGAAGCTGAATACGAAGCTTTGATAGCAGGCCTCGAGATCGCCATTGACATGGGAATTGAAAACCTCCTCATATACGGAGATTCTCAATTGGTCGTCAGTCAAGTAAATGGAGACTACCAAACGTGTAAACCAGAGTTGGTGAAGTACGGCCAAAAGGTGCAACAACTCTTGACCCAAACCCCCTCCTACATGCTGGAAAGAATACCGCGTGCGGAAAACAGCAAAGCGGACGCATTAGCCAAGCTCACTAAAGAACTGGCTGATGAAAACCTCGATGACGTAAGAATCATGGTACAAAGCCGTCGGGTGCTTTCCCCAGCAGAAATATCTCCGGAATCATACGAAGAAAAGGGAGCGACTGAGCAGACGGCCCTGCAAATAAAAGACCGGGAAAAGGCTGAAGATTGGAGAGAAGTCTTTATAGACTACTTCAAATACCGTCGAACGCCCGAAGATGCGTCTTCAAGACATCAGCTCATTAAACGAGCTCTGTCTTTCGCCTTCATCAATGATACTCTGTACAAGAGATCATTTGATTCTCTGTGGTTGAGATGTCTGGGACCTGACAAAGCGAAAAGAGTCATTCAGGAAGTTCACGATGGACTCTGCGGTTCTCACCAAGCAGGCCCGAAGATGAAGTTGAAAATTAAACGGATAGGCTACTATTGGCCCACGATGATTCAGGACTGCCTCGAATATGCGAAGCAATGCCACTCATGCCAAATTCATGAGGACTTTATCCATCAGCACCCAAATCCTCTACATCCAACAGTGGCTAGCTGGCCATTCGAAATGTGGGGAACCGACATAGTTGGCCCTATAGAACCGGTATCGTCCAGAGGACATCGTTTCATTTTCGCGACGACTGATTACTTCTCCAAATGGGCAGAAGCAGTACCGCTGAGGGAGGTGAAGACGTAGAATATCCTCCATTTCTTTAAGACGCACGTCATTTATCGGTTTGGAACTCCACGACGGATCATCTCCGATAACGGGCCAGCCTATAGAAGCCACAAGATTAGCCGCTTCACGCAACGACACAACATAGACTGGAGATATTCCTCAGTTTATAATCCTCGAGCTAACGGTCTAGCTGAGGCTTTCAATAAGACCTTGACGAAGATTGTGAAGAAGACGGTGTCCCGAAATAAGAAGGACTGGCACGAGAGACTGCACGAAGCTCTCTGGGCGTATCGAACTACGTTCAAGACGGCCACGAACACAACGCCGTACGCGTTGGTCTTCGGTACAGAAGCAGTACTCCCCCTCGAAATAGAATTACCTTCTCTACGAGTGGCAGTCCACTACGATCTGACGGACGAAGAAAATGCTCACCTCTGGCTTGAGGAGCTTGATGCCCTTGATGAAACCCGGCTCCTAGCGCAACAGAATCTGGAGGCTTATAAAGCAAAGATGACGCGCACATATGAAAGATTGACCAGGCCGAGGACATTCCGCCAAGGCGAACTCGTGTTAGTGGTCAAAAGACCTATGATCCCCAATCGCGCCAAATGGGGAAAATTCGAGCCGAACTATGAAGGCCCGTATATCATAGATAAGGTCTACCAGGGTGGAGCCTATCTACTCATGGATATGCACGGTGAAAGGCCTTTCAGGCCAATAAACGGTCGCTTCCTAAAGAAATACTACGCTTAATGAGTCACAGCCTAGGTCAATGATAGATGACGGCGACTATGTCCGCTCGCTATCTTCCTAAGCTCAAAACTCTATAAGTAGTAACCGGCCTTCTTCAGCAACGGACCGAAACGTCCTTAAACTAACGATGGACCGCAATGTCCTAAAACTTGCAAACGACCGAAACGTCTTTAAACTACTACCGCAGCATCCTCGGGCTGACGAGATTAAAAAAATATAAAAAAGAAATATAATATAAAAACGGTATGTCCATAAGCAAAAGGGGCACGGATGAAAACCCGAAAGGACTCCGTGAGTAAAAACAGCAGGGCTACCGGCGAGTGTTCGTGGAAACCCGAAAGGGCGCGACCTCGTTAAAAAAAATAATAATAAAAAGAATTAAAAAAACTGTATGTCCATAAGCAAAATGGGCGCGGATGAAAACCCGAAAGGGCTCCATGAGTAAAAACAGCAGGGCTACCGGCGAGTGTTTGTGAAAACCCGAAAGGACGCAGCCTCGTTAAGAGACACTTACAGGGTCCTCTCGACCTTGTAAGGAGAAACCACCCGCGTGAGATCCTTACGACTCACAAGGGAGCAACACACTTAGGGATCCCCTCGATTCCTAAGGAGAAAATACACTTGCGAGATCTTCACGACTCGTAAGGAGAACTCTCTTATGGGACTCTCACGGTTCATAAGATTTGAAAGTCTTAAGTTACAGAGACCTAAACCTGTGCTTAAGCAAACCCCCGACAACCTTCTATAGTGCCCTACAAGTGGCTCGATACTGACCCTTGTATACAATCCATGGGCGCGAATAAACATTTCCCTAACCAAGTCTCACCCGTGACTGGGGATATGTTCATACGATGAACAACCCTTGTAAGGCCTCTCGACTTATAAGGAGAAAACCCTTTTGTAGGATCCTTACGACTTACAGGGGAACATACACTTAGTAATCCTCACGATCTCTAAGGAGAAAACACACCTACGAGATCCTCACGACTTGTAGGGAGAAATACCTTTGTGAGACCCTTACGGCTCATAAAGCCAAAAGCCTTAGTGGACAGGATCCTAACCCTGTTTACTAAGCCACCTTTGTTCGACATTGACGAGGGCAAATGATGATTCGCTCCTGGCAATATCCTAGTTGTAGCGATGCCGATGCTGAAATCGGTGTCTAATCCTAAGCTTGCAGCGAAAAGACAGCGAGCTACACATGCATACGAAATAGCCGAAATGATGGGGCAACTTGCAACAAAATCAGCAATGAAAAAAATGTATGCATACAAAATAGCCGAAATGATTGGGCAACTCGCAATAAAAAGCAGCGAGTAAAAATAAAATAAATAGCCGAAATGATTGGGCACCGCGAAAAATAGTCAAAATGATTGGGCAATCACGACCTTCGCAATATAAAAGCTGAAATGATAGAGCATCGCGGAAATAAAATAATAAAAAAAAGAATGAAATTATGCCCTACATACGATATCACAGCAATCCCTGTATATAATCCAGGGGCGTAAACAAAGAAGGAAACACATCTTTCCTCCCCATGCTCCATCAGGAAACGGAGCCAAGTCTTGACGGCAACTCATATAAAGCCTGAAGACAATCGGAGATCATCTCACCCCAGCGTGGAGTGATCACCACTTCATCGTTCATCTCTACACAACAGACGAAATGTCACTACAGTGTCCCTCCTCCAACGGGATTCGGACACACTACAACAAGCGAAGAAAAGGCCAAATTCCTAGCTTCAGGGTCTTGACGGCAACTCGTATAAAACCTGAAAGACCACCAGAGATCATCTCAACCATAGGGAAATCAGTGTCCTTGGCAACCTCCTCAACTCAGGGAAACCAGTGTCCTTGATGAGAGCACCTCGATTCGCGTCAGCCCGCAGAGAAACTAGCGTCTTTGCAGGAATACCCCGATTTGTTTCAACCTCAGGGAAATCAGTGTCCTTGGCAACCTCCTCGACTCAGGGAAACCAGTGTCCTTGATGAGAGCACCTCGATTCGCATCGGCCCGCAGAGAAACTAGCGTCTTTGCAAAAATACCCCGATTCGTTTCAACCCCAGGGAAATCAGTGTCCTTGGCAACCTCCTCGACTCAGGGAAACCAATGTCCTTGATGAGAGCACCTCGATTCGCGTCGGCCCGCAGAGAAACTAGCGTCTTTGCAGGAATACCCCGATTCGTTTCAACCCTAGGGAAATCAGTGTCCCTGGCAACCTCCTCAACTCAGGGAAACCAGTGTCCTTGACGAGAGCACCTTGATTCGCGTCGACCCGCAGAGAAACCAGTGTCTTTGCAGGAACCACCTCGATTCGTTTCAACCCCAGGGAAATCAGTGTCCTTGGCAAATACCTCAATTCAGGGAAACTAGCGTCCTTGATGAGAGCTTCTTGATTCGCGTCGACCCGCAGAAAAACTAGCGTCTTTGCAGGAACCACCTCAATTCGTTTCAACCCGAGGAAACCAGTTTCCTCGGCAAAATACCTTGATTTAGGGAAACTAGCATCCTTGATGAGAGCTTCTCGATTCACGTCAGCCCGCAGAGAAACCAGTGACTTTGCAGGAATACCCCGATTCGTTTCAACCTCGAGGAAACCAGTGTCCTCGGCAAAATACTTCGACTCAGGAAAACCAGTGTCCTTGACGAGAACATCTTGATTCGCATCGACCCGCAGAGAAATCAGTGTCTTTGCAGGAATACTTCGATTCATTTCAACTCCAGGGAAATCAGTGTCCTTAGCAACCTCCTCAACTCAGGGAAACTAGTGTCCTTGATGAGAGCTTCTTGATTCGCGTCGACCCGCCGAGAAACCAGTGTCTTTGCAGGAGCACTTCGATTCGTTTCAACCTCGAGGAAACCAATGTCCTCGGCAAAATACTTTGACTCAGGGAAACCAGTGTCCTTGACGAGAACATCTTGATTCGCGTCGACCCGCAGAGAAATCAGTGTCTTTACAGGAATACTTTGACTTGTTTCAACTCTAGGGAAATCAGTGTCCTTGGCAACTTCCTCAACTCAGGGAAACTAGCGTCCTTGATGAGAGCTTCTTGATTCGCGTCAACCCGCAGAGAAACCAGTGTCTTTGCAGGAATACCCCGATTCGTTTCAACCTCGAGGAAACCAGTGTCCTCGGCAAAATACTTCGACTCAGGGAAATTAGTATCCTTGACGAGAGCTGCTCGATTCGTCTCGACTCGTGAGGAAATTAGTGTTTTCGCGAGGACTTCTCGATTCGTCTTGACTTGCAAGATAAAGCCTTAGGTAGCAGTGATAAAAAAAACTTGTTTCCTAAGCACTGGGACCCTGCAAGTCGGTCTGGAACGGTCTCTTGCATACTATCAACGGGTCTCAATCTCCAAAGTCGAATCTCGACAAGGAGGGAAACAACCGCTTACGAGTCCTCTCGACTCGTAAGAGGGAAAATTCTCTTATAAGATCCTTACGACTTGTAAGAGAAAACACACTTAGGAATGCTCACGATTCCTAAGGAGAAAATACACCTACAAGATCCTCTCGATCCGTAGGGAGAAAAGTCTTTATGAGACCCTCGCGGCTCATAAAGTTGAAAAGTCTTAGGCAGCAGATCTGAACCTGCGGCCTAAGCCATCGCTACCTCTTGAAGAAGCCAAGACAAGATGCTCGCTCTATCACCTGTCAACCATGTTTACTAAGACAGCATACTGATAATAAAAGAAGGAAGAAAGAACAGAGATGACACAAGACATTGCAAAAAAAATGTATATATCTTTATTCATGAATTCAGTTAAATACAAGGCGAATCGTATAAAAGAATAAAGAATGTGTACATTTTATTCAAAGATTACAAGTGTATAATGATACAAAAAAGTAGCTACTGAGAAGGAAATGGCTTTAACAAATCCGCGAGCTGCTCTCGCACTTCCTTCAGCGCCTCCTCCTGAGCGGCTGCCACGGCCACTTCCGCTTCCACCTGGGACCGCTGCTGCAGGTAGGATGAAAGTTTCTCCTCAGCTACCTGTTGGGATACTTCCTGATTAGGTGCATCCCGCTCGACGACGTCAAACTGCTACCTCAGTGTTAACCCTTCGGAGAGGCATCGCAGAAGGCCTTCAAAGATAACCTTCAGTTGTGCAGCGTTTGCCTCCACCTGAGCGTGCAGTTGGGCAGATTTGCTCGAAGTCTCACCGCACTCCTTACGCCTTGAAGCAACTTCTTGTTCAAGGTGGCGGAGGTAAGGAGTGCTCTGCTCGATCCATGCCGCCCGTTGAGCGCTCGCGGCCAAGATCTCGGGGGCAGGACGCATAGACTCCAGTTGATGCAGGCAGGCCTCGATTTCCCTGCAGTGATTAACCTAAAACTGGCCGTAGCTGATGGCGCTCCCTCGAGCAATGGAGCGTCAGCACTGGCCGCACCTGCGTTAAAAACAAAGATAAACCTGTCAGGAAGGATTGCAAGATAAAGAAAAAGGACAGTAACCCAAAATTTACCTGATGAGCCGCCAGCCAAAACGGAGGCGTCTCCCTCCTCCATCGACGTGAGTCCACGTCCTGTGGCCTCATCACCAGACTCGACGGGGGCCGTCGTCGTGCTCGCGAGGCCAGGAGACTGCGGAGGACCGTAGACGGGGAGAGCAATGATTGGAGCATTGCCAGACTCTTGAGAAAGAGCGGCTGGCTTGTCCTCGGGAGTCATACCCGTCTCACCCGCTACTCCCTCGGGCTCGGCGTTCGCTGCTGTCTCGTCCGCCATCGCCATGGGGTCACCGGTCTCAGGCGCTCCGTCCGCTGCTGCCCCAGACTTAGTTATAGCAACCATCTCATTTGCCGCTACCTCGGGCTCGGCATCAACGACTTTCTCTGGCACAGTTTCCTCAACCCCCAGCTCGGGTCCAGCAACCCCGGCGACGTCGCCCACCGTCGGCTCGGGTTCAGCCAGTGCCTCCCCCACTGTCCCCTCAGGCTCGACGGTTTCCGCCGCTCCCTCAGTTGGACTGGGCCCTGCAAGACAAGATGTATCAGAAAAGACAATTTTACAACTCTTACAATAAAGTCTCGAAAGACACACTACCTGAGGTGGATCGATCGTTGGCCTCCCGAACCGCACGCGCCGCCTGTCTATGAGCGGTAGACAAAGCGACCGGGGGCTCCTCGGAAGGAGAAAAAACGGGTATAACGGTGCTTAGGCCCGCTCCCACGGCCAAAGCAGCTCTGTGCTCCTTCGCCTCGCGCCTCAAGCGCTTCCTCTCCTCCCGGGCCGTTGCGACGGACCTCTTCAAAGCTTCCTTCATCGAGGCGTCATCTTCCGCGTTTAGATCTGCCTCCAGAGCCTTCAAGGCATCCCTCATCGGCTTTTCAAGTCGGGTCTCTCGAGGCTGCCCCGAAGAGGCCGGGACTTCAGTAGCTGGCCCGGGAAGAGTCCCCGCATTGACTTGCACGGCCCCTGCAAAAAGACAGAGAGAAGATTAGATTGGCTATAAAAAAAGAGAGAATAAAGACTCAGCGAGCCGATACATACCAACGCCCGACAAAGCGCGTTTCCTTTCCTCCTCCTGGAAAGTTTGGAGGGAAGCAGCGATAGCTTCTTCAGTGGTGACGCCTATTAAATAAAGAGGGAAAATGCATTAGTTAAAGACAATAATAAAGGTGCAATGAAATGACGAAGAGTGCGACCAAAGATTACCTGACTGAGCAAGTTTAGCCAACCACGCTTCGAACCTTGCCGTTCGCTCAGATGCCTCGATGGCGGCCGCCAAGTCGGTGTCTTCTGGCTTTACCAAGAAGCCCTCGTTGCTCTCGTATTTGAGTAAGCCTTCGGTAAGAGGGGCCTGAGGCTCTAAGCCGAGGACGGCATCCAGAGAAAGAATGGACTTCTTCTTCCTCTTTTGCGTGCGGGCCCCGGTCGCCGCCAAGATCATCTTGCGCTTTGCAGGCACCTTAGGGCGGCGGGTCCCAATGTCCGTGCCCACTCCGGACTCGGGCGAAACTACATTCACTGGAGCACGGGGGGCTGGGGCGCGTCCCCGGTATCACAAGGCGGCAATCCGCACGGAGGGCTCAGCAAGCGCGGTGGTCCGGCTCCAGCATCTTTCAATGGAGGAATGACCGGGGTCCTTGGCTTCAGGGGAGCCTTGCGATCGCTGCCGGGAGGAGCACCCTTGCGATCAACCAAGATGCGCTTCTCTTCATGGATGATTGGACCCATGGCGTGCCCATACCAAACCACGTACACGTTAAGGACCCGGGGGACGCAGCTCGGCTCGCTGATAAAAAAGTGGGAGCCCGTATTCAGCCGCATAAAATGGTGCATCGCGCTCTGTATCCCCTCCATGCTGGCCGCGGGCTCTTCCAAAAACGCCTCCAGCAGGATCCCCTGGTTATAGCTTGATTGTTGGGCGAACCGGTGGGGGTTATACCTCATGAAAAGCGCCATCTCGTTCTGCCTGAACACCAGGTAGCCCAGCCGAATGGAGTAGAGGTGAAGAACCTCCCGGGATTTCAGTACGGAGGCCCCGTCCTTGAAGCCGTCATGCAGCGCCACCACCGACTTGGAGGTTTCTGAGCCGATAGTTATAACTTTATCCATAAAAGAACTTCTCGCTCCGACTAGGTGTGGACGAAGGAGCAACCCCCTAGCCTCCCGCGGAGGCACATTCACGATCGAGGCGCCGATCAGCCTATGACTCTTGGGAGTCTGCACCTCTCAAAAAACGAAGGGCTCTTATGGATGCCGAATACCCCGTGCACATGCATTTCCATCCACGAAGTGAAGTAGTGCATCGGGAAATTGGCAGGCTGCACCTCGGGTTCATTAGCGTCCGCCGCCATGCTAAGTCCATTATATAAGTGAGCCAACCCGGCGATTCCTATTGATAACTGCAGGCCAGCCACCATACGATGCGCTGGGTAGAAAATGGACGACCGCATGTAGCGCGGATGCATGGGGAGCGTGAAGCTGCACAGCCACAATCCCAGGAACCCTAAAAAGAAGGTCTCCTCATCAATGCCCGGGGCGGCGATTTCTGACAAGGGCATGATGGCGACATCGGGGATAAAGAAATCATTTTGATCGTCTTCCGATATTGGTCGACGATCTAAGCCGAAGCCGAAAGGGTCATCGAGCTTGGCGAACTTTTCACTCCGCTCCGATAGAATCTCCGGTCGAAGGAAGCGGGCGATAAAATCTGCGAAACTGACTCCCCGGACTCCTGATTCTAGATAGAGCCATTCGTATATGTTCAGCACCGTCACCAAGCCTGAAAACTGGTGCTGAATAGCATTCTCCGGCATCAAATCAAACACCAGCGGCTTAGTGGCGAAGACGTATTCGTCAGGAGGAAGCAGCTCCTCGTAATGCTCCCCCCTCACCGGCAAACCCGAGATTTCGACGAAGTCTTCCAGGGAGATGGAGACTTCCCTGTCCGTCATAAGGAAGGTGTGGGTGGGGATGTTCCATTATTTGATGAAGGCCTTAACCCACCACGTTGGAGGAGCGGGGTACTCAAACAGCGAGACGTAGATTGTGGAGTACAGACCGATCTTCATCAGATGAGTCCTTTTCGCTGATAGGATATATCTGGCCCACTGCAGATATCCGGCCAGTTGTCGCGGGGTCAATCCAATATTGTATGTCTGTCCCCAAGGGTGTGCCTCACCCTGACATATACGCCGCCCTAAGATGTCTACGGCCGGCGGTGGCTGCACGGGAATGGCACCAATTGCAGGCTGGAGAAGATCCTCCGAATTCCAGTTCTTGACCTCCACGGCATACTTCACCAGGGGTTCATCTGCATAGGGGATCGACGAGATGGGCTCAGACGGCGTCGCGGAACAGAAGCTTCGGCGACCCTTGATGATCTCATTATACCACCTATCCCACAGGTGAAGGTTCTTGTGCTCGGGGTCATGATCCTTAATGAGAGCGAGCACCTCTCGGTCCACCGGCGCTTCGGGAAATCCTTCCTCCAAGCGAACAAACGGGAAAGACAAATCAGCAGACATGTTGCCTGCAAAAAGAAGGAGGACAAAAGTGCTATAATCTTAATTTCTGACACTTGGAACTTTAATATTTGTACCATACTGCAATGCAGTGGATAGGGGACCAAAGAGGGACCCACAAAATCTAGATGATAATGCATCAGTTAATAAAACAGCCCCATCATTGGATGAGACTGTCAATTAATGAGGAGATCCCCAAAAGAATATTCTCATTAATGAGAAATCCCTAGAGACAAGGAGAAAATCTCCTCTTTCAGAGTAAAGCTCTGTCACAGAGTGACACTTGTCAAACTTTGGTCTTGAAGGGATAAAATTCCTTAAAAGAGCCTAGCTCTGCAATAATGATGGAAAAATCCATCAAAAGAAAAAAATTGACTCGTAAAAATTAAAAAAAAATATCGGGATCTTGAAGATCCAAGAAAACTCTTAAGAGTTCTTTTTTCAGATCAAAAGATCTATGTTTTACCAAAGAGCAATGCTCTGTTCATGGGTTAAGAAACCGTGAAACAGATTCTTGAGAGCAAGGCTCTGTTGGTGAAACCCCAGAGGGTTTTTCTTTAGATCAAAAAGATCCATGAGAGCAAGGCTCTGTCAATTAAAATTAATTTAATTTAATTTAAATTTAAATTTTTACCTAAAAAAAGTTTTAAGAGTTAACTCTTGGAGTTCTTGGAAGCAAGAGCAAGGCTCTGAAGTTCTGAGAATAAGATTCTTGAAGATGGTAATTATCTGTGAAGGGCCAAGGGTCCTATTTATAGGTGCTTGCGCCCCTTCAACTCCTCAGTTGATCCAATGGCCAGGATCTTGCCACCGCTGCACTCACGTGTGCGCCACGTGAGCGCAACGGTAGGGGGGCATTTGTTTCCCCCAATCAGAGCAAAGCTCTGTTTGAATTTCAAAAATTCAAAAATTAAAGCAACGCTTCAAATTTCTTGCGCTGTGCGCAACGCGCCACGTGTCAAAAGAAGACATGCCAGCGCAGCGCTCAAGGCAGCGCACCCAATCAGAGCAAGGCTCTATTTAAAATAAAAATAAAGGAAGCAACGCTTCAGCTGATTTGCGCTCTGCGCTATGCGACACGTGGCTGCGCAGTTGCGCTGCGCGACACGTGGCTGTGCAGTTGCGCTGCGCTCTGCGCCACGCGCCACGTGGCTGTGCAGTTGCGCTGCGCTCTGAGCTGCGCGACACGTGGCAGCGCAGCGCAGAGCGCAAATCAGCTGAAGCGTTGCCAAAATGCACTAGACGAAATCAAGCAATACCTGCAAAATCCGCTGGTATTGACCGCTCCGGTTAAGGAAAAACCCCTTATCCTATATACGACAGCCCTTAAAGGTTCTCTAGGCGTGCTATGGGATCAAGAGAACGATCAGGGAAAGGAGAGAGCTCTATATTATTTGATTCGAGTTCTCCTGGAGGCAGAAAACAACTACTCCCCCATTGAAAAGCACTGCCTGGTACTGATCTTCACGATAACAAAGCTCAGACATTACGTCTTAGCACATGAGGTTCCTCTCATATCAAAGGTGGATCCTCTCAAATTTATGATGTCAAGGGCCATACTAAAAGGAAGGCTTGCCAAATGGGCCTTCCTCCTGATGGAGTTCTCGATAACATATTGACCCCTCAAAGTAGTGAAAGGCCAGGCCATTGGCGACTTTCTTGCGGAGCATCCGATACCAGTCGACTCCCCCTTAAATTACGAGTTGCCGGATGAACATGCGTTCGACACAATCGATGGTGAGAAGGAAGAAAATGATTCTCAATAGAAACTCTACTTCGATAGATCATCTTCCATGAAGAGGCGAAAGCAAAACACCCTCATAATCAAAACTGGGGTGGGACTTATCTTCGTGACTCCACAATGTGGGATAATGCATTTTGCCTTTTTCTTAATGGAGCCAAGGACAAACAATGAAGCTGAATATGAAACTTTGATAGCAGGTCTCGAGATCTCTATCAACATGGGAAGCAAAGACCTCCTCATATATAGAGACTCTCAGCTGATCATGAGCCAAGTAAACGGTGACTATCTGATATGCAAGCCAGAACTGATAAAGTATGGCGAAAGAGTGCAGCAACTGCTGACACAAATCCCCACCTACATTCTGGAGAGTATACCGCGTGCAAAAAACAGCAAAGCGGATGCATTAGCCAAATTAGCTAAGGAACTGGCAGATGAAGACCTCGATGACGTAAGGATCATCGTGCAAAGCTGCCGTGTTCTCACGCCAACAGATATATCTTTGGAAGACTTAACAGAGCTATCCAAAAGAAAAGAAGTGGCCGAACAAATAGCCCTTCAAATAGAGGGCGAAGAAAAGGTCAAAGACTGGAGGGAAGTCTTCATAAACTACTTCAAATCCCGACGGACGTCCAAAAATGCGTCGTCTAGAAATCAGCTTATGAAACGAGTTCTGTCCTTCACCTTAGTCAGTGATACTCTATATAAGAGATCATTCGACTGTCTGTGGCTAAGATGCCTGGGACCAGAAGAAGCGAAGAGAGTCGTCCAAGAAACTCACGATGGACTCTGCGGCTCCTATCAAGCTGGGCCAAAGATGAAGCTGAAGGTAAAAAGAATGGGTTACTATTAGCCCACGATGATTCAGGATTGCTTCGAATATGCAAAGCAGTGTCACTCGTGCTAAATTCACGGGGACTTCATCCGTCAACACCCAAATCCACTACACCCAATGGTGGCTAGCTGGCCATTCGAAATGTGAGAAACCGATATAATTGGCCCCATTGAACCGGCATCGTCCAGAGAACACCGGTTCATACTGGCAACGACCGACTACTTCTCCAAATGGGCAGAAGCAGTACCAGTGAGGGAGGTGAAGGCGGAGAATATCCTTTATTTCTTTAGAACCCATGTCATCTATCGGTTCGGCACTCCATGACTAATTATCTCAGATAATGGGCCAGCTTATAAAAGTCATAAAATCAGCCGCTTCGCTCAACAACATAAAATAGACTGGAGATACTCTTCAGTCTATAATCCTCATGCCAATGGTCTAGTTGAAGCTTTCAACAAGACCTTAACGAAAATTATAAAGAAAACGGTGTCCAGAAACAAAAAAGACCGGCACGAAATGTTGCACGAAGCTCTCTGGGCGTACTGAACAACGTTCAAAATGGCTACGAATACAACACCATATATGTTGGTATTCGACACGAAAGCAGTGCTTCCCCTAGAAATAGAACTCCCTTCTCTACGAGTAGCGGTTCGATACGAGCTGACAGATGAAGAAAATGCTCATCTTCGACGTGAGGAGCTCGACGCCCTCTATGAAACTCGCCTTATAGCACAGTAAAATCTGGAGGCTTATAAGGTAAGGATGACACGGTCATATGAAAGACTGATCAAGCCGAGAACATTCCACTAAAACAAACTCATGCTAGTCGTTAAAAGACCAATGATCCTCAATCGTGCAAAACGAGGGAAATTCGAGCCAAACTATGAAGGCCCGTATATCATAGACAAAGTCTACCAAGGTGGAGCCTACCTGCTCATGGATATGCATGGCGAAAGACCCTTCTGGCCAATAAACAGTCAATTCATCAAAAAATACTACGCTTGACGAGTCACGACTTAGGTCTATGATAGATGATGACGCTCGTGTCCGCTCGCTATCTTCCTGAGTCAGAACTCTGAGAATAGTATACAAAAAAACCTCGCATCAAATACGGCGATAACGGACCGAGAAGTCCCTAAACTAATAACGGACTGAGAAGTCCCTAAACTAACAACGGATCGAGATGTCCTTAAACTAGAACCTCGCCTCAAATATGGCAATATCGGACCGAGAAGTCCTTAAACTAACAATAGAACCTCGCCTCAAATATGGTGATGTCGGATCGAGAAGTCCCTAAATAAATAATGAACCGAGATGTCCTTAAACTAGAACCTCGCCTCAAATATGGAGATAACGGACGGAGAAGTTCTTAAAGTAACAACAGACCGAGATGTCCCTAAACTAAAACCTCGCCTCAAATATGGCAACATCGGACCGAGAAGTCCCTAAACTAACAACGGACCAAGATGTCTTTAAACTAGAATCTCCCTTCAAATATGGTGACATCGGACCGAAAAGTCCCTAAACTAAAATTCCGCCTCAAACATGGCGATAATGGACCGGAACGTCCCTAAACTAGCGTATCGCCCCAAATACGGCAATCCATTCCCTTGAGATCTATATTGCAATCAATGTCCTAACGGCGGAGGTTGCAACTCAAGTCCTACTGGCTACTCAGCCACTCTAGCAATGAAGCCGCCCCCAAATCCCACTAGTAAATAGATAGGTCATCTACGATAAAGCTACTTTCGAGAGTTCCATCGCTCGTATAAAAAAAACGGTATGGCCATGAGCGAAATGGGCATGGATGAAAACCCGAAAGGGCACCGTGAGTAAAAACAGCAGGATTATCGGCGAGTTTATGAAAACCCGAAAGGGCGCAATCTCGTTAAAAACAAAAATAAAAAATGGTATGTCCACGAGCGAAATGGGCACGGATGAAAACCCGAAAGGGCGCCGTGAGTAAAAATAGCAGGATTACCGGCGTGTTTGTGAAAACCCGGAAATGCGCAATCTCGTAAAAAAACGGTATGTCCACAAACAAAATGGGCACGGATGAAAACCAGAAAGGGCGTCGTGAGTAAAACAGCAAGACTGCCGGCGAGATTATGAAAACCCGAAAAGGGCGCAAACTCGTAAAATAAAAAATTCATGTGCACTTGCAAGGTCCTCTCGACCTTGTGAGGAGAAAATACCCGCGTGAGATCCTTACGACTTACAAAAGAGCAACACACTTAAGAATCCCTATGATTCCTAAGAAGAAATTACACTTGTGAGTGTAGGGTGTTTTTCGTCACCCCCATTGAGATGGGAATACACCAGCGCTTGTCAGGCGCATTACAGATTCCCCCTGCCTAGGGTAGTCTGGGGTTTATTGATTATGGGGATCCGAATCTCCGACAGCCGCGGACTAAGCTGCCGTTAATTACCCCTCGCCTTTGGAGCGAGAGAACCTCCGATTGACGGGTTAAACAGGTCATGCGAACTTAATGTGCAATGTTGTGTTCTGAAGGGGTTTTGGATATATCGGGGTCCCCGTAGAGTTTTTACGGGGGTCCCGCTACCTGGATAGCGGGCTGGGGGTCAGGGGGCAAGCTGCCCCCTTATGGGGTGCGGGGCAGCGCCCGGTTAGAAATTTTTTTCTAACGGGAACAGTGTGGTGGAGTGTGTGTATATGTGTAAGGGAAAAGGGCATCCAAAGGATGCGTGGGAGAAAGCGCTCGGGTGCTAGCGCATTGAGCGCAAGGGTGCTAGCGCTTTGGGCGCTAGCGCCCCACGTGCTAGGCACATGGGCGTTCGGGCGCTAGCGCTTTGGGGCGCTAGCACTTTGAGCGCAAGAGCGCTAGCGCCCCACGTTCCAGGCATGTGGGTGCTCAGGCGCTAGTGCTCTGAGGGCAAGGGCGCTAGCGTCTTGGGAGGCAAAAAGGGACTTAATCCCTGCAATGGGAGTTGTACTCCCAGAAAAGAACACTTATTATTTTTTTTTGTGTGTGTGTGTATGAGGAGTTAAACTCCTAGGATATTTTGAAGCCGATGAAGAGGCTTCTCCCCTTGAGCCCTGGATCTTCCCAAAGTGGGGTTTCCGGAGATGGGTCTCCTTTTTCTTCCTGTCGTTTGACCGGATCTTGGAGAAAGGGGGTGAGATTTAAAGATCTCACCTTTTTTAGATCTAATGGAATATCTGAGTTCCCCTTTGTGGGTTTTGTGGTGAAAAATTATTTAGTTTTATAAAAGGAAGAGTAAAACTCTTGATTTAATTCAAAAGAAAGAATAAGGTTTTAGAACTTGAGGAAGGAGAAGATCATAAGTCTTGATGCTTTTTGGGAGAGAGAAAAAAAGTTGTTGAGATATTTCATTATCTTTACTTTTATAGGCTATGCACTTTACATATAGCCCCTTGGGCTTCACAAAATGGCATTTTGCCTATCCCATGGCTCATGTGCCATTTCTTTTTGCACATAAACCATGGGCTTTACAAAAATTCGGCTTTATGCCCATTCATGCATAAAAATTCACATAAAAAATTGTATATTACATGATTTCATCTTGGCATGGAGGGGGGCCGGCCGCCTCATGTTCGGACTTGACCTGGGTATGGACCCGCTTGATCTGGACTTGGGCCCACTAGGCTTGGGCTTGACCTTGATTTTGACTTGGTCAACCGGGGTGCAATTTTCGACCCCAACAGCGAGATCCTCACGACTCGTAAGGGGAATTTTCCCCTTATGAGACCCTCACGGCTCATAAGATTCAAAATCCTTAAGCTACAAGGATCTGAACATGTTCTTAAGCCGTCATTGTAGAGTGTTTTTCGTCACCCCATTGAGATGGGAATACGCGCGCGCTTGTCAAAAGCATTACAGATTCCCCCACCCTAGGGTAGGCTGGAGTTTATTTATTGTGGGGATCCGAATCTCCGACAGCCGCGGACTAAGCTGCCGTAAATTACCCCTCGCCTTTGGAGCGAGAGAACCTCCGATTGACGGGTCAAACAGGTCATTCGAATTCAACGTGCAGTGTTGTGTTTTGAAGGGGTTTTGGATATATCGGAGGCTCCACAAAGTTTTTACGTGGTCCCGCTACCCGGATAGCGGGCTGGGGGTCAAGGGGGGCTTGCAACCCCCTTGCGGAGGGGCGGGGCAACGTCCCGTTAGAAATTTTTTTCTAACGGGGATAGTGTTGTGGAGTATGTGTGTATGTGTGTATACATATATATAAAAAAGTAAAGGCATCCAAAGGATACGTGGGAGAAGGCGCCGGTGCCTCACGTGCGCGGCACATGGGAACTGGGCGCATGGCGCCGGCGCCTCACGTGCGCAGCATGTAGGAACTGGGCGCATGGTGCCTGCGCCTCACGTGCGCGGCACGCCGGCGCTGGGCGCAAGGCACCGGCGCCTCACGAGCACGGCACGCGGGCACTGGGCGCAAGGCGCCATCGCCTCACGTGCCTGGCATGCGGGCACTAGGTGCAAGGCGCCAGCGGAAAGTAAAGGGGGGGCTCAGCCCCCCGTACTGGGAGTTGTACTCCAATTGACTTTTGGGAGTTAAACTCCTTAAAAAAAGATGTATTATTATTGTCAATTTATTCTTATGGAGTTAAACCCCCAGAAACTTTGATTTGTGGAGTTAAACTCCAAGAAATCTTTGTAAATACTCAAGGGGACCCATTTCTTCTCCCCTGAGCCTTAGATCTTTCCTAAAATGGGATCTATGGAGATGGGTCTCATTCCTCCTCTTATGTCCGCCGGATCTTGGAGAACAAGAGGGGGTTGAGATTTAAAAATCTCTCCTTTTTGAGATCTAATAGATGATCTGAGCTCTCCTTTGTGGGTTTTGTGGTGAAAAACTATTTATTTTTGGAAGAGCAAGAGTTAAACTCTTGATTTAATTCAAAAAAAGAAAAAGGTTTAGAACCTTGAGGAAGGAGGCGGAGGTACAGATACCCTAGAGTTTTTAGAGAATGAAAATTTCTGCTAAATATTTTCATCATGTTTGCCTTTATTGGCTACAAACTTTACATATAGCCCCTTGGGCTTTACAAAATGGTATTTTGCCCATCCCATGCCTTATGTGCTCATTTCTTCTGCACATGAGCCATGAGTTTTACAAAAATTTAGCTTTATGCCCACTTTCTTACATTTATTCATAAAAAAATACAACAAAATTATTTATTACAAAATTTTTATTTTGGCATGGGGGGCTGGTGGCTTCATGTTCGGGCTTGACCCGGGCATTGGCCCACTTGACCTGAGCTTGAGCCCACTTGGCTTGGGGTTGACTTTGATTTAGACTTGGTCAACTGGGGTGTAAATTTTTACCCCAACAAAGTGCCCCCATCAAGAAATGCACACCGCATATGTGGGTCGTGTGCACGAAATTGATGGATCTTCTTTCACGTGGAGGCGACTTGATTTAGTTCCCGCTTTTTGGGAAGCTGGCACTGCCCTTTTAGCGACGTGGATGGTCGATACTGCCCTTTTAGCGATGTGGACGGTCATGCTGCCCTTTTTGCGACTTGGACGGTCGGTTCTTCCCTTTTAGCGACTTGGACGGTCGATACTGCCCTTTTAGCGACTTGGACGGTCGGTGCTGCCCTTTTTACGACATGGATGGTCGATGCTGCCCTTTTTGCGACGTAGACGGTCGGTTCTGCCCTTTTAGCGACTTGGACAGTCGGTGCTGCCCTTTTAGCGACTTGGACGGTCAATGCTGCTCTTTTAGCGACGTGGACGGTCGATGCTGCCCTTTTTGCGACCCTTTTAGTGACTTGGACGGTCGGTGCTGCCCTTTTAGCGACATGGACGGTCGGTGCTGCCCTTTTTCCGACTTCGATGGTCGATGCTGCCCTTTTTACGACGTGGACGGTCGATTCTGCTCTTTTACCGACTTAGACGATCGGTGCTGGATTTGACTTGCTCCGCTTCTCGCGGTGTCAGGGATGAAGTTGACTTGTTTCCGAGGTAGAGCTTGATTCTGCCGGGGAGGTCATTGGTTGTTTTGCTGATTTGATGTGATTTGGGTTGACATCAGCACCGCTACACTGGAATATGGTACCAGGAACGAATCATCATCTGCCATGACAGGATTTGGGGATTTTGATTTTTGGGTTGGCATCTGCATTGCTGCACTGGAATAATGCCAGGAGCAACTCATCATTTGCCCTTGCCCTTTGAGGAGCGATGGCTTAGGAGACAGGTTTAAGTCCCTATCACCTAAGACTTTTAAATTTTATGAGCCGTAAGGGTCTCATAAAAGCACTTTCTCCCTACGAATCGAAAGGATCTCGTAGGTGTATTTTCTCCTTAGGAATCGTAGGGATTCCTAAGTGTGTTGCTCCTTTGTGAGTCGTAAGAATCTCATACATGGATTTTCTCCTCACAAGGTCGAGAGGACTTTGTGAGTGCATTTCATCTCTTTTTCACGAGTTTGCGCCCTTTCGGGTTTTCACAAACTCGCTGGCAGTCCTGCTGTTTTTACTCACGGAGCCCTTTCGGGTTTTCATCCATGCCTATTTTGCTTGTGGATATACCCTTTTTTCTTTTTCTTTTTTTTTGGGGAATCTTCATCGCTGGTGGGACTTTAAATGTGGTCTTGCCGGTAGGACTTGGGAGAGATAGGGGTTGTTTACGCCCGTAGATTGTATACGGTTTTATAGTATGTATGATCCAGACCGTAGGGCCGGAAGAATTTCGGGACTTTGTTGACGTCTGCATAGCTGCACTGGAATATGGTACCAGGAGCGACTCATCATTTGCCGTTGGGGTATGGGATTTAGAATTTGGTTGGCGTCTGCATCGCTGCACTGGAATATGGTATCAGGAGTGACTCATTATTCGCCGTTAGGATATGGGATTTAGAATTTGGTTGGCGTCTGCATCGCTGCATTGGAATATGGTACCAGAAGCGACTCATCAATCGCCGTTTCCCCTTGGGGAGCGATGGATTAGGAGAAAGGTTTAGATCTCTATCACCAAAGGTTTTTCAATTTTATGAGCCGTAAGGGTCCCATAAAAACATTTTCTCCCTACGAGTCGAAAGGATCTCGTAGGTGTATTTTCTCCTTAGGAGTCATGGGGACTCCTAAGTGTGTTGCTCCTTTGTGAATCGTAAGGATCTCACGCTGGAATTTTCTCCTCACAAGGTCGAGAGGACTTTGCGAGTGCATTTAATCTCTTTTTCACGAGTTTGCATCCTTTCGGGTTTTCACAAAATCGCTGGCAGTCCTGCTGTTTTTGTAGGGTTCTTAGGCACTCTTACAAGGGTCAATAAGGCATCAACCATACCCGATTTAAAATTTATAAGTGTCGAACAACCCAAAGCTAGGATCTTTGCCAGATAATTAGGGTTAAACATGCAAGTAAATATCTTTATAACTAAGAAAGAGGGATTACAACCTTTGTAGTCCGCTCCTTCGCTTCATAAGCTCCGAGTAGAAGTCCCTTCGCCGCGATCCATGATCTCCCGGACTCAAGAGAGGCTCCATAACCCGAATGATCCATGCTTGCTTGAAGTCTTCCTTTTCGAAAATGATCTACCTTGAAGTTTTTTTAACTCAAGCTCTCATTCACTAATAAGGTGAACACCCTAATCTAATTGGCTAGATTAGATGAGGATGATGAAGTAGGATTTATGCTCTCTTTTATTATCAAATTCTCACACTAAATCATCACAAAATAAAAACCTAGAAAGCTTTTGTGAGCTCAAGGAAGAAGAAGAAGAATGAATATCCTTTTGTGATGAATAATCAAAATGTTATTATGATTACAAATGCAACCATGGTCAAAGATGAAGAGGCTAACCAATGTAGAGAGTTTACTAGGGTTAAGGGTTTGGGTTGGGTTAAAGAATATCTCACAAAATATCAACACATAATATCTTAACTCAAAACAAAAGCTTCTAGAAGCTTCATGAAAGAGCTAACCCAAATCAAACCCTAACCATGTTTAATCTCCACTAATCATGTTACATTAGTAATCATAACATGTTACAATATTATATATCACATATATAATATATTTTGTAACAAAAGAAAATAATACAATTAACATATATCGCATATATATCAATATATTACCCGGTGAGAAAATGAATCAATAAAGCGAGCCAATATTAGATAATGTAATGCAATATATCATATATATAATTATACATTAAATTATCGAATTAACACTTGATCCGACAATCCGGCTATATCGCATATAACTGACTAATATATCATGTACCGATTCATCGAATCAACACTTGATCCGACGACCCGGCTCATATCAAAATATCGCGAGAATATAATACGGTATCTCATATCGTATTATCCTCGGTCCTGCACATATCACATATGTGCTCCTACTCCGTTTTGCCTGAATCAAGAAACCTCTGTGTAGGACTCTAAAGAATTGTCAATACGCCGGTAGCAGGTGATGATCATATCAAACACCCACAAGCTGCAAGCGGTCAGCTAAACGTAACAGCCACCCAGGTATTGAGCGATCAGAAGATCAACAAGCAAGACTATACATTCTCCTGTGAATCCAATCAGTAACACTCTCGTACAATCCAGTCTCTTTGTCTGATATGTTTCATATCTAGTCTAGGGGTGGTAACCGATAAGTCGTGTCGATGTGAGGCTCATAACAGGTCGAGAACCTACTAATAACGCTTACCAGTAGTACTCTCTATCATCCCTGGCCAGGGACTTCTAGTTATAGCCAATCGAACACAGCACAACATCAACTCCCTATACCGGGAGAGACGAATCCCCTCCTATCGCTCATTGCCTCCATGTGATTCGGGACTACACCCAAAAGCCACCGTTTTGCACGCCCTCTTGGACGTAGTAGGGTGGAAATCAAAGCACAGTAGAAAACACATAAGACTCTATAACGATCTCGGGTCTACAGACTAACCTGTACCAGTGTCACCGGAGAACTGCCATCTTACGTGAGGTATAATACCATCTAGGAGTTCTCGGCGAGTCCGTCCAGTGTACCCAGTCTCTACTGAGCACCCGTACACCATCCTTGATGTCAAACACCGATGGATATGGGATCATCCATCGCCCATCATATAGGTCAAGATGCGTATACGCTAGTTTATTCTGGTGTATCGATGCCCTGTTTCGATACATCCTCGACTAGAAACAGTTATAGGATGTACTCATCGACTACTCTGGCCCCACTAGTATGATCTCATCATAGTCCCAGTAGTCGAGTACATATCCTAAGGGCTTTATCAACATGTGGGAGTAAGACAGTAAACTAATATAAGTCAATATGTTAAGATAAAGAGAAACCAAATAGCATACTATCATGACGAGCAAGAAAGTCCTCTCTATATATATCCAAGAATCCATTATAATATACATCATATGTACAACAATGGCCTCTAGGGCATATATACAACTAACAATCTCCCACTTGCACAAAGGCCAGTTGTTGTAGTATCTCATACCTAGCATCCCGAATAATCTCTCAAACTATATCTAGGGAATGGCCTTCATGAGTGGATCCGCAGTGTTGTCCTTCGTATCAACTCTCCTGACCTCGATCTCCCGGCGATCAACTATCTCCCTGATCAGGTGATACCGTCTCAGAATATGTCTGGACTTCTGATGGGACCTGGGTTCCTTGGCCAAAGCTACAGCTCCATTGTTATCGCAATACAAAGGTATTGGATACTCAATGGATGGAACCACACCTAGCTCAGTGATGAACTTCTTTATCCAGACAGCCTCTTTGGCAGCATCGTTGGCAGCGATGTATTCAGCCTCCATCGTCGAGTCTGCAACGGTATCCTGTTTGGAACTCTTCCAACATACCGACCCTCCATTGAGGCTAAAGACAAATCCCGAGTGCGACTTTGAGTCGTCCTTATCATTTTGGAAGCTCGAATCGGTAAAGGACTCCACCTGGAGTTCTTCGTTACCATACACCAAGAACATCTCCTTAGTCCTTCGTAAGTACTTGAGAATGTTCTTCACAGCTGTCCAGTGACTCTCTCTAGGATCTGCTTGATACCGACTCACTACACTTAGTGAGTATGCTACATCGGGTCTGGTACATAGCATCGCATACATGATAGAGCCTACTACCGAAGCATAGGGTATCCCATGCATGCGAGCTCTCTCCAAATCAGTCTTAGGAGACATCTCTTTAGAGAGAGTGAGTCCAGAGATTGTGGGTTGGTTCCCACGCTTGGATTCTTCCATACTAAAAGGGTCGGTTCCCACGCTTGGATTCTTCCATACTAAACCTTTTTAGTATGGTGTCAATGTACCTGGATTGGGACAATCCCAGTATCTGTTTAGATCTATCTCTATAGATCATAATTCCCAATATGCAGGAGGCATCACCTAGATTTTTCATTGAGAATCTTTATGATAAGAAGAGTGATTGATACGAAAAAGGTGTTTGTAGTTAACCGCAATCAATAATGGTGTCGCGCGTAGCTAGACCGAGATGACTACGGGTCGTCCTCAGGGAAACGTGGAACCTTTTACTCTTACTTTAGATGTGTTGAAAAAGAGGGGAGGAAATAAGAATTTTGTGAAAAGTTTCTAGATCTACGTTAAGCAAGAATGCAAAAATATAGATCTAGATTATTTTAGAGATGTAGACAATATAATAAGAGGGCTTGTAGGGTTCGTTAGGATTTAGTAGTCATGGACGATTAATTAAAAGTTACCCTTTTTATCCATTAATAGATTTATAACTAGAACGACAAAGATGCGTGTAGATTAGGGTTTCTGGAGGGAAAAGGAATCCCACTCTTAACCCTTATCTCGACACGGAACTCCGTTCATATCTAGCCTTTACCAAAATAATCATTAATCTAATCTCTAATCGCGGTCGGAACTAACAAAGAATTGTTAGCGCGTCCGATTAGGATGTTAATGATTCTTTTGATAAAGTTCATAAACTTTATAGGACTTAAAAAGAGTTTAGAGATGTTCATCATCCATCAGCCTACCCTAATCCTACGAACCCTAACAAGCGGAGAATTACTCGCGCATGTTGGGAGAAAAAGAGATGGAGAGAAAATGCATAATTAAACTACGAAGAAATAGAATAAGAAGAAGAAAGCTACCTTTATTAATCAACAATATCAAATATACTTTGATTCCTTAGAAAATGATTACAAAAACCTAGTTTGCTTCTCGATCTCTTCTAAGGAGGTAGATGAACCGTTGATGATCAGCCTGGATGCGTGAGCCGTCTTGGACTTCGTGATCTCGTCGGCTTGATCATTTTTCCAAGAGGCTCTCGGTGCCTTTTTATAGTGCAAAGCCAGAATCTTTTGCTTCAAAAGTTGGTAAAATATAGAAGATATTCATCCCCAAAAATCTCCAACTCTATCTCCTCTGTACTGCCGTGGATCCGCGGCCCAAGGGGGGTTTGGCCGCGGATCCGCGGCCAAAGGTCGGGATCAATTGATTGAAATTTTTGGGCTTGCATCTTGTGACATGTGACAATCCTAGGCACCTTCAGAATCTAGAAATCTTTTCTCGATTGCTTCCAGACTTGGTCTCCAAGTTTTACTTCTTAATTAGGGAAGTCTTCTTCAACAACTTGATTTCCTTGATAAATTCTGCATAACAACTTGGAAAATTCTGCACAATAATCTCAAATAATATTTAGTAGACTTAGTTCTACTAGGATTTGGTTAATGAATTTATTTGCATACATTTCCCTACCAAATGCTAATTATAATATATCAACACATGGAAAATAGTATTTTTACACATAAACCCTCATATGTATGATATATTATATTAAAGTCCTTTTTAATATGAAAATGGTAGGAAAAATGTAATAACAAATGTGCAGTTTTATCAACTGAACAAAGAGCTTGACTGACTGCAGCATAGGAACATTATTTCCTATCAAGAGTATGTCATCGACGTACAATACGAGGAAGATAACCTTACTCTCTGCAACCTTTTTATATATACAAGGTTCATCTACATTTTTGATGAAGTCAAACTCTTTGACTACAATATCAAAGCAGATGTTCCAACTCCGCGATGCTTGCTTTAACCCATAAATGGATTTAAGCAGTTTGCATACCTTTCCACTGCTCCCACTATCTATGAAGCCCTCTGGCTGAGTCATGTACATGCACTCTTCTAAATCACCGTTTAGAAAGGCAGTCTCAACATCCATTTGCCAGATTTCGTAGTCATGGTATGCAACAATGGCAAGTAAGATCCGGATGGACTTAAACATAGCCACTGGAGAAAAGGTTTCGTCATAATCCACACCTGGTCGTTGACGAAAACCCTTTGCAACAATTCTAGCTTTGAAAGTCTCAACTTTTCCATCTATACCAAATTTCCTTTTAAAGATCCATTTGCTCCCAATGGGTTTTACCCCTTCAGGAGAAACTTCCAAAGTCCATACTTTGTTGGTGTACATGGATTCTATCTCAGATCACATTGCATCCAGCCACTTCATAGAGTCACCACTCGTGATGGCCTGCTCGAAACTAGTCGGGTCATCATCTTCCATGATGCAATCCTCGCTCCCACCATCAACGAGAAAACCGTAGTATCTCTCAGGTGGATGAGAAACCCTGCTAGATCGGCGGAGAGGCTGGAGTTCGTCGGGTACTACTGAATCCTCTGGTTCCAATAAATCATCAGTTGTAGTTTGCGGTGCTGGAACCTCTTCCAGCTCTACCTCATCGCCACTAATTTCTTTTTCAAGAAATTCTTTTTCTAAAAAGGTGGCATGTTGAGAAACAAACACCTTTTGTTGTTCACTGTGGTAGAATAGATATCCATACGAATTGTTTGGATATCCTACAAACTTACAAAGAACTGATCATGCCTCGAGCTTGTCCGGATTTTTCTTTTTAACATAGGCCGGACAACCCCATATCTTAACTCTTTTAAGAGATGGTCTCTTCCCATTCCATATCTCATATGGAGTGGTAGGCAAATATTTGGTTGGAACTCTATTCAATAGGTATATGGATGTCTCAAGCGCATACCTCCAGAAGGAAATAGGCAACTCAGCAGTGCTCATCATAGAGCGCACCATATCTAATAGGGTGCGATTCCTCCATTCCGATACACCGTTGTACTGTGGTGCATAAGGAGGAGTAAGCCGAAAGAGAATCCCATTCTCTTTTAGATAGTCTAAAAACTCATTGCTCAAGTATTCTCCTCCTCGATCAGATCGAAGAATATTAATACTTTTGCCCGTTTGGTTCTCTACTTCGTGCTTATATTCTCTGAATTTCTCAAAAGCTTCAGATTTGTGTTTCATTAGGAACACATATCCGAATCTTGAGAGATCTTCAGTGAATGTAATGAAGTAGGAAGAACCGTTTCTGGCATGTGTAGACATGGGACCGCATACATCACTATGTACCAGCCCTAAGAGTTCGGTAACTCTTTCTCCGTGTCCACTAAACGGAGTTTTGTTCATTTTGCCTTTGAGACATGAATGGCAAGTTTCATAAGATGATAATTCGAACGGATTCAAATATCCATCCTTATGTAACTTAGCTAGTCGTGTCGCATTGATATGACCAAGTCTACAATGCCACAAAAAAGAGTCGTTCATTTCTGAACTTTTCTTCTTGTGTGTGTTTTGTATATTAAGTACTGTATTTTGATTGAGAATGAATATGCCATTATGTAACGAGCCTGATCCAATCAACTTTTGATTTAGGAAGATGTTCATAACATTATCCTGTATAATAAAATTATATCATTCTTTACATAATAAAGAAACTGATATAATGTTGCACATCATGTTCGATATATAATAGCACTCATTCAGAATCAATGTATTACTACTTGGTAATACAAGGTGATATTCGCCAACTGCTTTGGCTGCAATATGTGTACCATTCCCTACTGTTACGGAATGATCACACTTTCCCAGTTCTCTACCTTTACGTAGCCCATGTAACAAATTACATATGTGGGATCCCGATCCGGTATCTAATACCCAGGACGTAGGGTGAACTAAGAAACGGTTCTCAATAACTAACACACCCGAAGAATATGCATCAACATGCTTGTTCTTCGTTTGGGCGGCATGAGAATTCAGATATTCTCCTATTCCCTGATCAGTCTTATAACACTTATAAGAAAGAACGGGACCAACGTTCCCCTGCTCAGTATAATAAGAGGGTTCAGTCAATACATCCATGTTTTTATCTTGATTAAGGCCTGACATGGTTGCTACCTGGAGAGAGAGAGAAGAAAACACTTTAGCGTATGCTCTTATAAGATTAGATTGGTTATTATCTTATCTAATCAGGATGTCTCCCACTGTTTTTATTAAATCTTCCTTCAAACCCTAAAAGGAAAGACTAGCCGGGATTAATTACACTTTATAAGTTCACCAATCTTTCAGCCAGGCCAGTGTTGGTACTTTGAGGGAGGTTCCCCGTGCTTTCGTACAGACCTAATTAAAGTAAACCTCGTTTTCCCAGAGGCATAACCCCGTTAACACCTTTCTAGACACCTACTTGATCGGCTAATTGTCCTGTGTAAAATTCTCTCAGGAGTAACTCTTACTCGCAGTGGGTATCGGGATCCAACTATCTCATAGGAGGTATGCAATCTCATTGCAAATTTCAATACTTAAAATTCCCGATAATGCTTTTACCCTTAGCGTACCATGACCTTGACGCATGCCAAACAACCCATAGTCCGCTAGTCAAGTTCAACCCGTACATTTCATGATTGAATTAAACCCACCCGTACGACTCTTGACGCATGCCAAACAACGCCGTACGAATACCCTAATCCAATCGCATCTCATGCTACAGATAAGTAATAATCAGCTACCGTACACTACGCCTTGACGCATGCCAAACTACCACAGCACGAATACTAAATATTACTTATCTGAAATGACGGAGGGCTGTAGGGTTCCTAGGCACTCTAGTGAGGTCTCACAAGGCATCGAACATGCCAATTTCAAATTCTACAAGTGCCGAGAGACCCGACTACAGATCGTTTGCTAGATTTCTAGGCGAAAAGCATAACTAGTTAACACTTAACTAAGGGATACGGATATACAACCTTTGTAGATCCGGTCCTCCACCTCCACGGCTCCGAGATGAGGTCGTCTCCGCTGTCCAAATCAAATCCGGGCTCTAGCGTCGGCTTCATCGGAGAATGGGCGGGCTAGGTCATCGACGACGTGCCGAAGATGATCTACGTCGAGGCATCGCTAAATCAAGCTCCGACTTCACCAAGTCAAGAAACTTGTGAAGTAAACACACTCTACTACTTGGCAAGAGGTAGAGGATGAAGAAATAGGAGTTGGATTCACTTTAGAATTGGATTTCTCACTCATCTTCATCAATCACCATTGATGAAGTGGAGGTTTCTTCATGGAAGAAGATGAAGAAGAAGAAGAAAGAATTATGATAAGTTAATTAAAAATGAAAAGAATATCCAAACTTATCATAATCCTAACTATGGTTGTGTGTAGAGAATTGACCATGGTTAAAACATTGGTTAGGGTTAAGGATGAGATAAGAATGGTGGTCAAGGTCAAAGCTTCATGAAGCTTCAACTAAACAACAAATTAAGCCACCATTCTTTTCTCTTTTCCATTTATTTTCCAAAATATATAAACAAATAAATAAATGAATAAATAAGTAATGGAAAATAAAACCCTAATTATATGTTTAACCATGGTTTAATTCTTTATACTTAACCAAGTAAACATGCATCATCAAACATGATACAATCAAATGCACAAAATCATATCGCATATGTAATGCGCACACCCGAGTGAGAAAATCCATTTAAAGTGAACCGATACTAGTTAATGCAAAGTAATATATAAAATATATAATTATGCATTAAATAATTAAATCAACACTTGATTCAATGACCCGGTCATGTCGCACACAACCGACTAGTATATAATGTATCGGCTTATCAAATCAACCTTTGATTCGATAACTAGGGTATATCGCATATAACCTAATCGATACATTCATCGCGAGAATGGAATACGGTGTCACATACACGCATTATTCTCGGTCCCGCACATATCTCATATGCGCTCCTATTTCGTTTTGCTTGAGCCAGGAAACCTCTGTGTAGGACTCTAAAGACTCGTCAATACGCCGGCAGCAGGCGATGATCATATCAAACACCCACAAGCCGCAAGCGGTCTGCTAAACGTAACGGCCACCCGGGTATTGAGCGATCTGAAGATCGACGAGCAAGCCCGCTCACACTCCAGTGAATCCGACCAGTAACACTACCGTACAGTCCGGTCTGATCGTCTGATATGTCGCATATCTTGCCTAGGGGTGGTAAACGTCAGACCCCAATAGCTCGATAAGTCGTGTCGATATGAGGTCTATAACTGTTCGAGAAACTACTGGTAACACTTACCAGTAAATCTCAGCAACCCTGGCCAGGGATTTCCTGTTATAGCCAATCGAACACAGCGCAACATCAACCCCCTATACCGGGAGAGACGAATCCCCTCCTATCGCTCATTGCCTCCATGTGACTCGGGACTGTACCCAAAAACCACCGTTTTGCACGCCCTCTTGGACGTGGTAAGATGGAAATCAAAGCACAGTGGGAACCACACGAGACTCTATGACGATCTCGGGTCAACAGACTACTCTGTACCAGTGTCACCAGAGAACTGCCATCTGACGTGAGGTATAATACCATCTGGGAGTTCTCGGCGAGTCCGTCCAGTGTACCCAGTCTCTACTGAGCACCCGTATATCATCTCTGATGTCAAACACCAATGGATATGGGATCATCCATCGCCCATCTATATGGGTCGAGAAGGTATACGCTAGTCTACTCTGGTATATCGATGCCCTGTCTCGATATACCCACGACTAGGGACTTTGAAGGATGCACTTATGGACTACCATGTCCCCACTAGTATGATCCGCATCATAGTCCAGGTAGTCAAGTACACATCCTAAGGGCTTTACCAACATGTAACAGAGAGACAATCAGTATACACGTTAAGGTAAAGATCAACCAGATAGCATACTATCATGTCGAGCAAGAAAGTCCTCCCTATATATGTCCTAGCATCCACTACAATATACATCCTATGTACAGTAATGGCTTCTAGGGCATACATATAACTAACAAGGGCTACGCAGGTTTTTTAGAAAACCATGAGCGTAATGAACTTGATATCATTGTAGAAACAAATGATTTTGAAAAAGGAGTGTTTTTTAGGCTTTTCTAGTTTCGCTAAAGAGGTCACTCCAGGTGAAGAGATCTCGGCTCTTTCCACATCGAATAAGGTGCAGGGTATATCATATATACCGCTGTGCAAAGCAAGAACTATAGAAGCTGTCAAAAACTAAACCGTAAGTTTGTAGCATCTGCCAGTTTTGCTAAAGAGGTCACTCCCGGTGAAGGGATCTCGGCTCTTTCCTCATCGAATAAGGTGCAGGGTATATCATATATACCGCTATGCAAAACAAAACTGTAGCTACCCTCTTTATAAAGTTTTGATTCTACAATATCTTTTAGGTTTCTTTTCTTTTATTAATCTCATTAATAAATCCCTTCAGCTTATGCTTCTTAAGCATCACAGAAGAAACGAAAGCAGTAATATTTATATATCAGCATATATATCTAGTATAAGCATTCGTCTCAGGCAGTAATATGATCTCATCACAGAACATTGCAGCAGAAAATAACATATGAAATATTAGATATACTAGGACGTCCGTGTTTTATATCGAGCCTGTATAAAACACGGATTCTACGGTCGCGATGAATAGCCAAATCCACATCCCTAGACCCCTACGAGAGCGGCAAGTAACACTGCCAATTCTAGGGTTAGGAAACCCAGTCTCGACTCCTCGAGATGGCCTCCCACTGGACCGCAAAACCCGGTTACTTGTGCTTCCCTCCTTGGGTCTACCTAATGCGGAAAAATAAATAATATACAATGGTGAAAACAACTTCAGCCCGGAAGTGTCCCAATAAAAGAATATTACATACAAATGAATTTTACATGAATGAAAATAAAAACTCTTATCTCACATAAAACCCCCGGCTATTCAGAACACGACGATCCAATACAACATATCACAGCAACACATAATATCAAATATCATCAACGTAAGTAAGTATGCATACACCGATTATCGTTGATGTATAGCAACGAAAACCGGCGATACACTACATACTACACTTACGGTCACAGAAAAGAAAGTGTAAAACTACAACATTTGGAATCCACAATCACTTTAGACATCGTAAATCCGAAATATCACATACTTCGCATTTCATGCCTAACTATATGAATTCCACATATAGTATCACATTCCAGATAAATAGACAATATTAAACTTTTCGATCGAATAATCAAATACCCAATATTTCCAAATATAGCTCAACACTTGAGCGGAGTTCAAAAAATCCCAGAACATGTCACAGCCCCAATGGTCCATCCATAGAAGGGTTAAACCAACGCCTCACATTTGGCAACGCCGTACTGCCCCAAACCCTAAGGTTTAGAGACAGTTCAGATGGTCACATAATCGAGTTAAGCTTTGTGTTCTTCTAGAGGGTCCACAGATATGCTTGCATGTTTTTCTGTAAGTTTTAAACCCGGAAAAATTCCAACACTTGAAAGTTTTTCGTGTCGGGAAAAAGTGAGTTAATGATATCCGTTCGAACATTTTAATACTTTCTAAATTATCCGGAAAACAGAACGAAGTTAAACTTTCCAATCGAAACAACGATTACAAAATATCCCCAGAAAAACTCAACACTCGAGCAAGATCAAAAATACCCAAAAGTATTTACAAATACCTACGGATATACCCTTCAAATACGTGTCCCCAATTCCCACTTATGGCCGCAGAACCGCCGCGACAAGCATGTTCTTGCCGCGGTTCCGAGGCGCTTTGAGGGACTTGGGGGCTCGTATTTCACTGTTATCCTTAGAATTGCCTGCTGAATTTTTTGAGTATTTTTAATACGGAAAAAATCACATTTTAAAAAAATTTCCAGAGAGGGGGTCAAAACCGACGTTTCGGGGTTCGATCGGACTTTTAACTTCGTATACACGTCGCCTAATGCTCTAGCTAGGCTTTGATACCACTGTAGGGTTCCTAGGCACTCTTACAAGGGTCTATAAGGAATCTAGTATGCCCGGTTTAAAATTTAGAAGTGCCGAACAACCTAAAACTAGGATCTTTGCTAGATAATTAGGGTTAAACATGCAAGTAAACATATTTACAACTAAGAGAGAGGGATTACAACCTTTGTAGTCTGCTCCTTCGCTTCATAAGTTCCGAGTAGAAGTCCCTTCGCCGCGATCCATGATCTCCCGGACTCAAGAGAGGCTCCATAATCCGAATGATCCATGCTTGCTTGAAGTCTTTCTTTTCGAAGATGATCTACCTTAAAGTTTCTTTAACTCAAGCTCTCACTCACTAATGAGGTGAACACCCTAATCTAATTGGCTAGATTAGATGAGGATGATGAAGTAGGATTTATTCTCTCTTTTATTATCAAATTCTCATACTAAATCATCACAAAATAAAAACCTAGAATGCTTTTGTGAGTTCAAGGAAGAAGAAGAAGAATGAATATCCTTTTGTGATGAATAATGAAAATGCTATTATGATTACAAATGCAACCATGGTCAAAGATGAAGAGGCTAACCAATGTAGAGAGTTTACTAGGGTTAAGGGTTTGGGTTGGGTTAACGAATATCTCACAAAATATCAACACATAATATCTTAGCTCAAAACAAAACAAAAGCTTCTAGAAGCTTCATGAAAGAGCTAACCTAAATCAAACCCTAACCATGTTTAATCTCCACTAATCATGTTGCATTAGTAATCATAACATGTTACAATATTATATATCACATATATAATATATTTTGTAACAAAAGAAAATAATACAATTAACATATATCGTATATATATCAATGTATTACCCGGTGAGAAAATGAATCAATAAAGCGAGCCAATATTAGATAATGTAATGCAATATATCATATATATAATTATACATTAAATTATCGAATCAACACTTGATCCGACAATCCGGCTATATCGCATATAACCGACTAATATATCATGTACCGATTAATCGAATCAACACTTGATCCGAAGACCCGGCTCATATCAAAATATCGCGAGAATATAATACGGTATCTCATATCGTATTATTCTCGGTCCTGCACATATCACATATGTGCTCCTACTCCATTTTGCCTGAGTCAAGAAACCTCTGTGTAGGACTCTAAAGAATCGTCAATACGCCGGTAGCAGGTGATGATCATATCAAACACCCACAAGCTGCAAGCGGTCAGCTAAACGTAACAGCCACCCAGGTATTGAGCAATCAGAAGATCAACAACCAAGACTATACATTCTCCTGTGAATCCAATCAGTAACACTCCCGTACAGTCCGGTCTCTTCGTCTGATATGTTGCATATCTAGTTTAGGGGTGGAATACGTCAGACCCTAGTAACCGATAAGTCGTATCGATGTGAGGCTCGTAACAGGTCGAGAACCTACTGATAACACTTACCAGTAGTACTCTCTATCATCCATGGCCAGGGACTTCCAGTTATAGCCAATCGAACACAGCACAACATCAACTCCCTATACCGGGAGAGACGAATCCCCTCCTATCGCTCATTGCCTCCATGTGATTCGAGACTGCACCCAAAAGCCACCGTTTTGCACGCCCTCTTGGATGTGGTAAGGTGGAAATCAAAGCATAGTGGGAATCACACAAGACTCTATGACGATCTCGGGTCTACAAACTAACCTGTACCAGTGTCACCGGAGAACTCCCATCTGACGTGAGGTATAATACCATCTGGGAGTTCTCGGCGAGTCCGTCCAGTGTACCCAGTATCCACTGAGCACACGTACACTATCCTTGATGTCAAACACTGATGGATATGGGATCATCCATCGCCTATCATATGAGTCAAGATGCGTATACGCTAGTCTACTCTGGTGTATCGATACCCTATCTCGATACACCCTCGACTAGGAACAGTTATAGGATGTACTCATCGACTACTCTGGCCTCACTAGTATGATCTCATCATAGTCCCAGTAGTCGAGTACATATCCTAAGGGCTTTATCAACATGTGAGAGTAAGACAATAAACTAATATAAGCCAACATGTTAAGATAAATAGAAACCAAATAGCATACTATCATGACGAGCAAGAAAGTCCTCTCTCTATATATCCAAGCATCCATTATAATATACATCATATGTACAACAATGGCCTCTAGGGCATATATAACTAACAGTTTTTACTCACGGAGCCCTTTCGGGTTTTCATCCGTGCCCATTTTGCTTGTGGACATACCCTTTTTTTTGCACCGGTGGGGCTTTAGAAGCAGTCTCTCCGGAAGGACTTGGGAGTGATGGGGATCATTTTACTCCCGTGGATTGTATACGGTTTTGCAGGATGTATGATCCAGACCGTAGGGCTGGGTGCTCAATTCGTCTACAACTTGGAGCATTCACGCGTAGTATTTCTTGAGATATCGGCCATTGATGGGTGGAATGGGCCTTTCTCCCTCGGCATTTATCAGCTGGTTGGATCCTCCATCAAACACTTTCTCGATGACATATGGTCCTTCCCAGTTTGGCTCGAATTTTCCCTTGGCATGTCGATTAGGGATGATCGGTCTTTTGAGGACCAACACCAATTCACCTTTCTTGAAAGTGCGGAGACGGGTCATCTTGTCATAGGCTCGTGACATTTAGGCTCGGTATAGCTCCAGATTTTTCTGTACCGCGAGCCTCTTTTCTTCTAGAGTGTCGAGCTCTTCAAGCCGAAGGAGCACGTTTTCCTCGTTTGTCAACTCGTGCTGAACGACCATTCTTAAGCTTGGAACTTCGACTTCGAGGGGGAAGACCGCCTCCACTCCGAAGAGCAATGTATGGAATGGACTGAGTTGGAGTACGGTGCGTGCACAATGCCTCGGAGTTTGAGATTCTAGTCTCTCTTGTTGCCTAAAGCATTTTTCCTCAGGAGCTTGCATAGAGTCTTATTGAAGGCTTCGGCTAGCCCATTGGCTCTTGGATTATAGATGGAGGAATATCTCCGGTCTATCTTGTGCTGAGTAGCGAACCTCAAGACTTTGAAGCTCTTGAAAGAAGGCCCGTTGTCAGAAATGATTCTTCTTGGTGTACCAAAGCGGTATAGAATGTTATGCTGGAAGAACGTCAGAATATTTTCTGTCTTGACTTCTTTTAGCGGGACAACTTCAGCCCATTTGGAGAAATATTCAGTTGCGTCTAATGTAAACCGGTGTCCTCTGGATGATGGAGGATCAATTGGGCCAACTATGTCGGTTACCCAGACTTCGAAGGGCCACGACGCCACCGTAGGATGCAACGGATTGGGATGCTTGTGAATGAAATCACCGTGAATTTGGAAGATATGATATTTCTTTGCATGCTCTCCGCAATCCCGTATCATGGTGGGCCAGTAATACCCAAGCCGTTTAATTTGAAGTTGCATCTTAGGGCCAGATTGGTGAGTACCGCAAACGCCCGAGTGAACTTCTTTCATGACCATTTGGGCTTCGGCCAATGACAGACACCTGAGCCAGAGTTGGTCATATGACCTGCGGTATAGTGTGTCATTTACGAACATGTATCGGAGAGCTCTCTTCTTCAGCTGAATCCTCGCAGAATTTCCTTCGGGCAGCTTGTCGTATCGGAGGTACTCTATGAAGGGTTCTCTCCAATCGGGCTCGTCTTGGATGATCGAAGTTTCTTCGGCGGGATTGTTCTCTTGTTCTACGCTTTCTTCTTCATGCAAAGAGGCTGGAGGCAGAATTTGCTGGCTTCTGACTGTGATTAGAATTTCGTCCATGTCAGGATCAGCTAGCTCTTTAGCTAGGCGAGAAAGTATGTCGGCTTTTCCGTTCAACGCTCTAGGGACTTTCATTAGTTCAATGTGAGTGAACCGTTTCATGAGTTTCACCACTCGACTTCTGTACCGAGCTAATTCGGGTTTGTATATCTTATAGTCATCGCTTACTTGGTTGACGACAAGCTGGGAGTAATCATAAACCCGTAGCCGAAGGATTTCCATTTCTATAGCGAGCTCCAGACCAGCTATTAAAGCTTCATACTCAGCCCCGTTGTTTGTACGATGCTCGGTGAGAGCAAAAGAACGTCGTAGGGTTCCCCTCGATGGCGTGATGAACACCAATCCTATCCCCACTTTTATCTGCGAGATGCTTGATTTTCCGGAGCTCCTCATTGATGAGGCTCCGTCGAAATAGAGCTCCCAACATGGCTCACCTTCCTCGAGATGCAGCACTTGTTCGTCGGGTAACTCGCAATTGAGCGGTGACCCTTCTGGAACGGGATGAGCAGCAAGGAAGTCTGCAAGAGCTTGCCCTTTTACTGCTTTCTGAGGAGTATAAACTATGTCAAAATCAAGTAGCATGACAGCCCATCTTGCCATTCTGCCGGCTAGGCTTGCCTTGGTCATTAAGTGTTTGAGCGGGTCTACCTTGGATATCAACATAACCCGATGAGCAAGCAGATAGTGCCTCGGCTTCTTCACAGCGAATATCAGAGCCAAGCATTGCTTTTCGATCGGGGAATAGTTGTGTTCCGCCCCGACTAGAGTTCGACTGAAGTAATAGAGGGCATTTTCTTTTCCATTTTCGTTGTTGTAACACCCTAGTTCATTTATACCAATTCTTTTTTGAGTATTTTTTTATTTATGGTATTTTCCCGATTTATTGTTTTGGGTGCGAATTGTGTATTTGACATCTGTATTTGCATCCGACCCGACCCGCTTGCTGGAAACCCATCTTGATTCCTATTTATGATTTATCCCAGCTTGTTGTATGGATCCGTGCAATTTCATTTTTTTATACTGCATACTGGCCTTATATCTGGCATCTGCATTTTTTAATATAACATTTAAAGTCGAATAAAATATATTTTAAAAATTTATAGCATGACCTGCATCATACCCCTGACCCTGTGGTAGCATCCGCGCATCTTGTTCTCGTCCCGTTCAGTGAAATGGACTCATTTGGATGGCTACGTGCATATTGCGTGCATCCATTCTTGGGGGTATGCTTTTTCGTTACCCGGATATCCTGTTTTGATGTTGGTTGACACGTATATTAGCCGTATTTTAAAACTAAATTTTTAGACCCGACTTGGACGTATTTTGGACTATTTTGTATTTAGCCTAAAACTCAAATTTTATTAATATTATATTTTACTATTCTAAACGGAAAAAGAAAAATCAAATACTTTTAAAAACTGTTTAATATTATATATTACGTTTATATTTTAACATAAAATTTTTTTTTTCAAATCTTTTCCTTAACAGACACTCTCTCTCTCTCTCCTCTCTCTCTCTCTCTTCTTTAAAATCCGCGTTTCTCTTTTCTTCTTTAAAATTTTCTGCCGCCTCATCTTCACAAAACCCTAACCCTAACATTCACCCTCGCAGCCTCAAACACCACCACCATCTCCCTCGTCTCAAATCCTATCACCCTGATCTCCTCTGACCACCGCCGAACCCCAACCTCATCATCTCCTCCACCACATCACCTCCCTCTCCACTCCTCCCCCACAACAACACATCACCGCGAGAACCCAAGACCCACGACGACGAGAACCCACGCCTCACCCGTTCTCGTAGCCGGCCTCGCCTCGCCGTCGTCGACCATCCCTCACCCTCTTCGACACCCGCTCACCCCTCCTCTCCTTCTTCTTCTCCTTCTCATCTCCCCGACGAACCTAGCAACCCTCGCCTGCACCCACGTCGCTGCGCTCGCCCCTCGCCGCCGATCTCCATCGTCGGCCTCGTCACCACCCTCATCATCTTTCCTCCTCCTCACCAACACCCCCAAGCCAACCCCGAGCTCCTCCCCTGCACACACCGACAAGAACCCTGCACTCCAAGGACCTAGCACCCACTGCCTTCCCCTGAACCTGCCGGAGCTTCGACCCCGCCGTTGGAATCCCCTCCTCGTAGCCTCCTTTGACCCCGAGCCTACTCCAGACCACCCTACACCCAAGCTCATCCCCCTGCAGAACCCCACACCCGATCCCCGACTTTAAGAAACCCCCACCGCCCATCACCGAAAAACCCTCGCCTGCATCCTCGACATCGACGACCCATCATCGCCGTCACCCCCTCACCATCCTCTCTGATCCCAGAGAAAACCAGAGAACCAATCCCCTCTCTTCTTCTTCTTCTTCTTTTCTTGATTTCTTAATTTTTCGGTGATCGCCGCCGGAGCCGTGCCCATCGCCGATGAACCAGGCGACCAAGTGGGCGTTCCCAGCCAGTATGGTCGTGTTCTTGCTTTGCTTGGTCCTGTCCCGTGCACGCGTGTGTATATTGCGACGTTTACCCGACGTCGAACGCAGCGTACGCACCCCGTCGTGAGATCCGTTCAGGCAAGTTTATCTTGCTACATGCTATGATATATATTTTGCATCCATATGAATAAAAATATTGCATGTTTATTTCATTGTGCATCCATATTACAATTTTACAGTTTTTCGATACCCGTATGCATCCATATTTCAATTTTACAGTTTTTCGATACCTGTATGCATCCATACCGTTATTTATATATCTAGTCGCATGCAAGTTTATCTTGCTACATGCTATGATATATATTTTGCATCCATATAAATAAAAATATCACATGTTGACTGCATTGTACATCCATGTTACTGTTTTACAGTTTTTCGATACCCGTACGCATCCATATAATTAATTATATCTAGCTGCATGCTATGTCACATTATTTCATGTTACTGTTGTATTAACACCCCATGCTTGATAATGTGCATCCTACATAGTCATAAAGTTGTAGATGCAACCCCTGATAGATATTTGTGCATCTGTGTTTTATTGTGCATCTATATCATTAATTATATATCTAGTTGCATCTACAGATCATATTATATCATGTTACCGTTGTATTAACTCCCCATGCTTGATAATGTGCATCCTATGTAGTCATAGAGTTGTAGATGTGAACCCTGATAAACACTTAAGCATCCGTTTGATACCTGTGCACTAACTGTCATGACCTAATACACCTCTACTTGACTTGTTACCTGATCCTGTTTCTAATACCGACAATCCTGACATGTTGTCCTAATGGACATATCCTGTTGTCTATTTTAGACAAACATGTACTTTCTTGATCCTGTGTTGGCATTAGCTCCAGATTTATCAATACCTAACTTGAACACATAATTTGGGGGGAAGGGGAAATCAATGATGAAACCTGACTTGTAACTCAACAGTTCGACGCTTATACTGATCAGTTTTACGGGCTAGGCCAGCCCCGGGATGATGCCGCTGATATCATTCATCTGTACATGTTTCCTATTTAATGCCTAGCGGCATGTCTTGGATTTCAGCCCGAGAATTTGGACCGTGGTCTCGGGCACGCACAGGATACTATTGAGTTACATCGACGATTCATTAAATTGATTTCAAAAACTTGAGAGTAATTAACCCTGTAGTTTAGTTCAAAATACTCACTGCACGTCACATGTGCTTATACACTTCATTATTCCATATTCGTGTTACTGTTATACCCTTATTAATGTTCATACTCATGCCTGCATATCTTGTTACCTACTGATTATATTTTGTTGTTGATATTATGACGCACTGACGTCTGGGTTTTGCAAGGCCCAGATCCTCTGTTTCTTTCGCAGGCCGATCAGGAGTATTTCAGCCGACAGGCCGAGCAGTGAGGATCCTGTTAGTATCCAGTTTAGTTTAGTTTCTTTTCGTACTTTCATTTCCTGGTGTGAGCCCGTATTTGGGACGTACTTTTTAGATTTTTTTGTTTATTGGATTTATTGCTTCTGCATATATTATTTCTTGACTCGTTTATTCTGGCATATGGACATGTACTAGATAGTTTATTTTTATTTTTATTGTTCTTGATATCTTATAGACAGCCATAATGTGATTGTGGAGGGATGTTTCCTAGCCACAGGTGGTATGGTTGGCTCTGTCACGTGCCGATCTTAGCGCACTCTGGGACGCGGGGCAAGATAATTGTTCTGGGCAAGGAGCGCACCTAGTGATTCATCTAGCGCGGCAGTGTAGAGAATCAGTGGTTTATTTGGAATGGGAGCGGCCAGCACTGGAAGGTGAAACAAGTACTATTTGATACCTTCGAACGCTTCTTGATATTCGGCATCCTAGACAAAAGGAGCTCCTTTCTTCATGAGCTTTGAGAAGGGCCTACATCTCCCCAATAAATTTGAGATAAACCTTCATATATAAGCAAGCTTCCCATGAAAAGTTCTTAGCTGTGTCAGGCTCTTTGGAGGGGGCATCTCCATGATGGACTTTATCTTTGATGGGTCAACTTCGATCCCTCGATGTCAGACTATAACGCCTAGGAATTTTCCCGATGAAACGCCGAAAGCGCACTTCAGAGGATTCATCTTCAGATCGTATTCCCTTAGTCTAGTGAGAACGGTCCTAAAATCTTAGATGTGATCGGCCTTGGATTTAGTCTTGATGACCAGATCATCAACATAGCATTCAATGACTTTATGGATTAGGTCATCAAAGATATTGGTCGTTACCTTTTGATATGTAGCACATGCGTTCTTCAGTCTGAACGGCATCACTTTGTAACAGTATATGCCGATCGGGGTTCGAAATACTGTATGCTTCTCATCCTCAAGCGACATTTTTATCTGATTGTACCCAGACGAACCGTCCATGAAGGTGAACATCTTATAATTTGAGGTATCATCGACCATCATTTCCATGACCGGAAGCGTGAAATCATCTTTAGGGCATGCCTTGTTAAGGTCCCTGAAATCGACACAAACCAGATCTACCTATTTTTCTTCTTTACTGGGACAATGCATACAATCCAGTCTGCGTATTTCTCTTCCCTGAAGAAGCCAGCATCGATAAGTTTCTTAGTTTCCTCGATGACCTTTTCTTCCAGCTCCCTTCTCATTCTTCAAGGAGCTTGTTTGACAGGCTTGGCATCAGAAGATATAGCCAGCTTATGTACGGTCACTTCAGAGGAGATGCCAGGCATTTCTTTGTACCTCCACGCGAAGCAGTCGGCGAACTCATGTAGCAGGGCAATTATCGGCTCTTTCATTTTCTCTGACAAGAGTGAGCTGATATAGGTCGGCCTTGGATTATCAGGCATTCCCAAATCGATCTCGGTTAGCTCATCGAAGGTTGCTTGTCCGCCATCTTCGAGTTCTTGAGGAGCTTCTTCTGGCTCGGCTATCTTGTCATCATCATTTGACATTTCGCTAGCTTCTCCAACATGGATCATGTAGCATGCCTTGGAATCAGGCTGGATGAAACCTATGCCCCGTCTATCTAGAATTTGTCTATCGATGAGTGCTCAGACCTGAGGCGGATGCCATAGCCCTTCATAAAACTTCGCTTCAGAGTCCGTTTGAAATAGCCGACACCCGCACTTTTTAAAGTATTCCCGCATCTCGGGCGCATAATATCTGGGATTGAGGACGGCCCTTATGCCTCTCTCGTATGAAACGCACGCGACAGACAAATCGTCCGGGTGTACAACAGGATTTGACCCATAAAACAGGATGCCCTTCTGTCCATTTTTTCTTCCGGGAACGTAGAAAGTTTTCAGCTGGTCCACGGTAGAGACTGACAATGCATTGAGCTCTTTGCACATCTGCTCCGGCATCCTTGTGACAAATAGGGACCTTCTATAATTTCGAAGGTCTCTCGTAGTTTCGCTTGTTGCATGGGAGTCTAATCTGCACGGCTGTTGCAAGGAAGGTCCTCTTCCTTCGACTCTTCAGTGTCGCTGCCAAGATGAGGGCGGACTTTGCTGCTAGATGGGCCTTCAATATCAGATTCATTTGTATCGCTACCGAAACAAGGGCGAGTTTTACGGAAAGACGGACTTCCAGCATCAGACTCATCAGTGTCACTACTAAAACGCGGGCGCACTTAGGGGTTTTTGCTTTTAAAAGTGACAGCCAGCTCAGATTTGCCTTTGAGTTTTGGGGCCGCTCTATCCTCGGTTAGTTGTGGCTTAGTATTTTGGTGGTTCATAAAGTACCGAGAATCCACATATCGGACTTCATGCACACCGAATGGCTGGATGTCTCCGTCAATGCGTCTTTCTTCGCCATTTTTAGTATATTTCATACATTGATGGAGAGTTGACGAAATGATGCCGTAATCGTGGAGCCACGGCCGCCCCAAGAGAATTTTATAAGACGTGTCAGTATCGATCGCGTATATCTTAGCTTCGGTTTGCAGATCCCCAAATTTGATTGGCAGAGCTATAGACCCCAGAACTTGCTGGCAGTTTTGATTGAAGTCTTGAATGACAATCCTTTCCCTTGACAAGTGTCGGACGTCCATTGACAAACTCTTCAGAGTTCGCAAGTTCATGATGTTCACTGAGGATCCCGGATCAATTAATATGCGATTAATCCGATCTCCGTCGATGTACCCGGTCACATAAAGCGGTCGATTATGCTTAGCCGTTCCCAGTAGCAAGTCTTCGTCCTTAAACATGACCGTGGCGGCATGTAGAGTCTACTGGGCCTCTTTCATATTAATTTCTTAAAAGCGAGCCTGATACCGCTCGGGGTTTTGTAGAGCGTGAATGAGAACGTCTCTAATCTCTTAAGATAGGACCAAGGCATCATAGATTCTCAGGAGAGACTGGAGCTTTCGGAGATGAGCCAAGACATTATAGTCACCGAGGAAGGACTCGAATTTTCATAAGCCGACCCTCCGCCATCTTCTTCATTAGCGACTTATTTTCCTTCCCTTTTGAGGCATTGCCCTGATTCGACAGTAGAGCCCTGCCGTTTCTGAGCTGGATTTGGTTGACCTTTGTGGCGAGCTCCTCATCCTCTTCTGGAAAATAGAGCTCCTTCTCAGAGTCGATGCTCAGATGGATGGTGTAGAAGGTCATTATAAAGATCTCTTCATTGGAATCTTCTTCTAACTCCTCCAAAATCTCAGCTGCTTCTACAGGGAAGAACTCTTTCAATTGAATTAGAGTTCTTTCCTTCTGTTCATAGTCTTCAAGGGAATCAATATATTTTTAAATGGTCAATCTCCCTGCAGACTCTTTTTCGCGTCGAGCTGCACTTTTCTTCTTCTTGAGCATTTTGGATTTTGAGCATGATTGATCCGAATTGGCAGCTGGAATGGTGGGCCTCTTCTGCCCTTCCCATTCTTTTCTGGGCTCTTTCCGAAGTAACTTTAGCATCTTCTTCGTCTTATTAGATATGTGCGTACTCCACAAAGGCTGCGGTAAGTCGGTTTCATCTCTCAGGGCAGCGGGTTCAGCAGTCTGCACCCAGAAGGCTTCAGCTTCTATCTATATAAAGTTGGAGGTTACAACTTGATTGTTTACCAACACACTCTTGGACAGCTCGATCTCTCCAGCCTTGTACTGCTTCTCGACCCAGTCTTTGAAGATATAGCAATCCTCGATCACATGGCTCACTACTCGGTGGTACGGGCAATACAGGGGATTGTCGGTCATTTTTGCTTCTTGGGGTCTTTTCGACTCTGGCAATTGTAGACCATTGTTTAAGGCGTCTTTAAATATCTTGCGGACCTTGTCCCTTCTGAAAGAGTAAACCTTGTTCTTTTTCTCCTCTAGGGAAGGCCCTTCTCCTCCCAGCAATGGCTTTCGAGGCCGGTTGGTTTTGGAATCGCCTGCCTTTCGCTTGTCTTTATTTTCGGACGCATTGAAGACATTGGTACTGCTGCAATTCCCGCTTCTACGGTTGTCATCCATCTTGCTTTTCCAAGTCTTGTCTCTCGGTGAGTATGGGGTGGACACTTGCTTCGAGCGTTCCAGCATTTAGACTTTCTTGGTTAGCTCCTGAAATATCTTGAGGCCTGCTGTATACAAAAATGGGACCATCCAATTGCTGAGGTTCCCAATAAGGAGGCTGGCGGACTGGTCCTGCTCTAGCGGCGGTTCACACTTGACAGTGAGGTTGCTCCATCAGGCAATAAAGTCTGTGTTGCTTTCGTTTTTCCCAGGCTTAGTTCTCACGAGGTCAGCAATGGAGATTTTGTCACTAACGCTGATGAATCTTTGCCGAAACAGAGACTCCATTTGGGTGAAAGTAGTGACGGACCCGTCTGGTATACTCACGTGCCAGTCGAAAGCGACACCGGTCAGGCTGTTGACAAACTGACGAAGAAGGAGTGCATCATTGCCCCCTGTATTTTCGCACTACGCTTTAAAGTGGGCGACGTGCTGATTTGCGTTTCCCGTCCCGTCAAATCTTCCGAACTTAGGAATGATGTAGCCACTCGGGAACTCGATCAGATCGTACTGTGTGGGATATAGCCGCCAACTACTTCTAATTTCTTTCTGAGCTTCAGCTTCGGCCACCAATGTTTTAACCTTGCTGGTGACCAAATCCATTATCCAATCTTATGTTAGCGGGATAGTTCTATCTTGGGCCAAGGCGTCCCCAGAAGCGAAATGTGGCAGGCTTTCGTGCAGCTCGACCAATCTTGGACCCAAAGGGACAGGCATTGGTTGCTTCGGGTTGTCCTGATCCGGCTCATGAGTAGAGACTTGTGCTTGATTGGGAGGCGCTCGAGCAATTTGAGCCGTGAACTGCATCACAACATTCGTTAGGTCGTCTATTTAAAGTAAAGCTTAGCCGTCTCTTTATCTTTGCTCCTGAGCTGTTTTTGAAGCTCTTGAAGCAGCTCTTGCTCTGCGGTTCTGGGGCAGAAAGTCGGCTCTTCTTCGCTGTCCGAGCTTGACTCTACATGGACCGAGGGGCTTTCTGCCTATCATCCTCACCGAGAGGGTTTTCATCATCCAGCGGAGGCGGCTGTTCTTGGGGAGCAGCAACTACATTCAAAACAGATTGGGCTTGGGATGTGGTGGCCCCATCCTTGCTTTTGCTATGCAAGTTGTCGCTGGGAGCGCGCCCGCCATATAAACCGTATGGATAACATATCCCACTATCTTTTTATTACCGGCAGCTGATTTCACGAATCGCTGTCGTAGCCCTCCTGTTTCGGTAACTAGAAATTAACTGAAAGCGGCTGGTCTGACCGGGTTCACGAATTGTGCCGGCGCTTCTTTTCTGGGTTTCCCCGCTGCTTTCACGCGGCACAGAACGCCTGATAGACACTTGAAGAGACGATGTCATGCTTTCTCTTTTGGGGCTGGGACACGTCCCTTTGTGGCATTGTTCGGACCGCTGCCTTCTTGATTATAGTGGTCATGGCATTTTTCTGAACCCACTTCAGAGGTTCGAAAGAATTGCTGACTTCTACGGTCGACTCAGCTGTCGTCGCGGGATGACTCGGCTCTTGGAATCTCACAAGATTCCACTTGGCCGGAGTCCTGGACCTTTTGTTGGCTCTATATCTAAGCCACTTCTGCCTTAACTTTTCTGATTTGAGCACTTGGCAGGCTTCGGCTCTTCGGGAAGCCGTCGCAGACCGGGCGATGGAGGGCTTTGGAGATATGCTTGATTGTGCATTTGTTGGAGTCGTCGCCTGAGCTCGTCCACAACGTTTAATGTTGCCATTTGTACCGGAAGTCCTGCCCCCAGCTGGAGCACCAGAGAGTCGTTCAGACATCATCTTAAGTTTCGATCGTGGTGCCTTAGCGGTCACAACATTCGGCCTCTTGCCCCTTGAGACCAGCTTGGCCACCTGTTTTGCCGGGATTTCTTCCAGATGAGCGCTTCCGACAGGGTAGATGATGACGGAATCAAACTGGCGGGGCAGTTCCTCCCACTGTCGACTAAGGCTTGCAGGGAGAACCACACGAGCATTGATCTTGACCACGTATGGAATCGGGGTCGCATCAGAAGCTAGATGCATCTTAGGAGACATTGCCATTGAAAGTTGATTGCTGCATAGAAAAACATTATTTCAGTACAAAGATCGGCATATATGTTAAATGAGTTCGCATGAACACTTGACCCGAGATATGGGAGGAGAGAAAGGCCCCACCGGGCGTTCCAGAATCTGTAGAGTTTTTTTCGTCTCCCTATTGAGATGGGAATACGCGCGTGCTTTTCAGGCGCATTACAGATTCCCCCTTCCTAGGGTAGGCTGGGGTTTATTGATTGTGGGGATCCGAATCTCCGGCAGCCGCGGACTAAGCCGCTGTTAATTACCCCTCGCCTTTGGAGCGAGAGAACCTCCAATTGACGGGTCAAACAGGTCATGCGAACTCAACGTGCAGTGTTGTGTTTTGAAGTGGTTTTGGATATATCAGGGGCCCCGCAGAGTTTTTACGGGGGTCCCATTACCCGGATAGCGGGCTGGGGGTCGAGGGGGCTAGCAGCCCCCTTGCAGGGATAGTGTGTGTGTGCGCGCGTGCGCATATATATAAAAAGGAAAGGAATCCAAAGGATATGTGGGAGAAGGTGCCATCGCCTCATGTGCGCGGCACGCGGGCGCTGGGTGAAAGGCGCCAGCGCCTCACGTGTGCGGCACGCGGGCTCTGGGTGCTGGCGCTGGCGCCTCACGTGCGCGGCATGCGGGCGCTGGGCGCATGGCGCCAGCGCCTCACGTTCCTAGCACGCGGGTGCTGGGCGTAAGGCGCCAACGGAAAGTAAAGGGAGGGCTCAGCCCCCCGTACTGGGAGTTATACTCCAATTGACTTTTAGGAGTTAAACTCATTAAAAAAATATATGTATTATTATTGTCAATTTATTCTTATGGAGTTAAACCCCAGAAACTTTGATTTGTGGAGTTAAACTCCAAGAAATCTTTGTAAATGCTCAAGGGGACCCCTTTCTTCTCCCCTGAGCCTTGGATCTTTCCCAAAATGGGATCTCTGGAGCTAGGTCTCCTTCCTCCTCTTCTGTCGGCCGGATCTTGGAGAACAAGAGTGGGTTGAGATTTAAAAATCTTCCCTTTTTGAGATCTAATGGAAAATCTGAGCCCCCATTTGTGGGTTTTGTGGTGAAAAACTATTTATTTTTGGAAGAGCAAGAGTTAAACTCTTGATTTAATTCAAAAAAAGAAGAAGGTTTAGAATCTTGAGGAAGGAGAAGGAGGCACAAAAACCCTAGAGTTTTTAGAGAATGAAAAGTTCTGCTAGATATTTTCGTCTTGTTTGCCTTTATAGGCTACAAAATTTACATATAGCCCTTTGGTCTTTACAAAATGACATTTTGCCCATCTCATATCTCATGTGCTCATTTCTTTTGCACATGAGCCATGGGTTTTACAAAAATTTGGTTTTATGCCCATTTTCTTTCATTTATTCATAAAAAAATATACCAAAATTATTTATTACAAAAAATTTATTTTGGCATGGGGGGCCGGCGGCTTCATGTTCGGGCTTGACCCGGGCATTGGCCCACTTGGTCTGGGGTTGACTTTGATTTTGACTTAGTCAACCGGGGTGTAAATTTTTACCCCAACAGTCATATCCCCCAAGTTGCCCTACAGGCAGTCCTATATCGACCCTTGGATACAATCCATGGGCATAAATAAATATATCCCCCACCAAGTTCCACCAACGACGAGAAAAGTCCCCGTAAGGTGAACGACACTTGTAAGTCCTCTCGACTTATAAGGAGAAAACACTCTTGTAAGATCCTTACGACTTGCAAGAGAAAACACCACTTAGGAGTCCTCACAACTTCTAAGGAGAACGCACACCTACGAGATCCTCTCAACTCGTAGGGAGAAATACCCTTATGAGACCTTTATGGCTCATAAAGTTAAAAAGCCTTAGCCGACAGGATCCTAACCCTATTTGCTAAGCCACTTTTGTTCAAATCGACAAATGCAAATGATGATTCGCTCCTGGCAATATTCCATTCGTAGCGATGTTGATTCCTAAAAAGCTATCAAACTTCAAGTCCTCTCAAGGAAAATAATGATTCGCTCCCGGTAATATCCCAATTGCAGCGATGCTGATGCCTAAACAGGTGTCAAACTCTAAATCTTTTCACGGCAAATGATGATTCGCTCCTGGAAATATTCTAGTCGTAGCGATGCTGATGCCAAAGTTGGTATCAGATTCCAAACTTGCAATAAAAAACAGCAGCGAGTAGCAGAAAAAATGCATATAAAAAAAAGCCGAAATGTTTGGGCAACTCGCAAAAAAAGCAGCGAGTAAATAAAAAAATCTGAAATGATTGGGCACCGCGATAAATAGCCGAAATGATTAAACAATCGCGACCTTCACGATATGGAAAACTGAAAAGATAGAGCATCGCGGAAATAAAAAATATATATATAATGAAATTTCCTCTGCCCTGCAAGTAGGTCTATATTGGCTCTTGTATACGGTCCATGGGAATAAATAAAAGAAAAGGAACCATATTTTTCCATCAGGCTCTGTTAAAGGAAGAGCCAGATCTCGACGGTTCATATACAACCTAGAGACCAACTCGACGTTCTTCTTATTCCGACATGGTGTAGACGTGACGTCAACAAAGCTCCAAGGAGCTAAATCAAAAAGGCATAATGGCAAAATCCCAGTTCCAACTCGACGTTCCTTCTCGGTGCAGATGCATCGTCAACAAAAACCTAAGAGGCAAATAAAAATGAAGTTACAGCAAAATCCTAGCTTCAGATCTTAATGGCAACATTTACAGCCTAGAGACGAACTCAACGTTCTTCTCATTCCAACAGAGTGCAGACGTGGCGTCAATAAAGCTCCAAGGAGCCAAATCAAAAAGGAGTAATGGTGAAATTCCAGCTTCAGCTCAACGTTCCTTCTCGATGAAGACACAACGTCAACAAAAGACCCAAGGGTCGAAATAAAAATGGAGCCATGGTAAAATCCTAGCTCCAAGTCTTGATGGTACATATATAACCTAGAGATTATTCAAGTGTTCCTTCTTATTCCGGTAGGATACTGACGCAACGCCAACAAAAGACCCAAGGGTCAAAGCAAAAATGGAGTCATGGAAAAATCCTGACTCCGAGTCTTGGGGAGCATATACAACCTAGAGACCATCCCGACATTCCTCCTCATTTCAGCAGGATGCGAATACGGCTATCAGATAAAATTGGAGCAATGGAATATTCCAAGCTCCAGACTTCAATTGCAATACATACAGCATAGAAGTCTTACAGATGTCTACCCTACTTCAGCAAAGAATCGACGCGATATCGTCAAAACAAAAAATGAAGCAATGACATATTCCAAGCTTCGGGTATTGAAGGCGACTCATATAAAGCCTAAAAGACTATCGGAGATCATCCTACACCAGAGCGGAGTGGTTATGACTCATCGGGGCTCCAAACTGAGCCTAACTTCAAGTAAAAAACGTCATGGAAAATTCCTAACGTTTGCTCTTCCAATGGTAATATGATCTAAGGAGATTACTTGAAGACGTCTAGTCCAGCCCCCGAAGGGATCAAAGACACGACAGTCGCGGGGCTACTCGAACAACAGTTTGAAGACTGCATATCGAGGAATACATCAGCCAACGCGACGGTACCACAGACTAAAACCCTAGTACCACAAACCTAACGGACCTCTGTCGTAAAGAATGAAGGTTATATGCATATAACGTTAGGACAAGTTGCTTGTAAACCCAAGGGAGGTAAACTAAAAACACTCCAAAATGAGTACATAAACTAGAGACTCCAAAATGAGTGAATAAAGTACAAACTCCGAAATAAGTACATAAACTAGAAACTCCGAAACGAGTGAATAAATTACAAACTCCGAAACGAGTACATAAACTAGAGACTCCGAAACGAGTGAATAAACTACAAACTCCAAAATGAGTACATATACTAGAGACCCCGAAATGAGTGAATAAACTACAAACTCCAAAACGAGTACATAAACTAGAGACTCCGAAACGAGTGAATAAACTACAAACTCTGAAACGAGTACATATACTAAACTCCGAAATGACTGAATAAACTACAAACTCCGAAACGAGTGAATAAACTACAAACTCCGAAACGAGTACGTAAACTACTTCGCGCCAGATCAAGACATCAAGAAACAGAAAGGCACAACTCATAAGCCTCGGGGTTTAGAACTACATTTCTTAAGGATCGAGATCTGAGTTAACGATAGATGACGACTCTTGTGTCCGCTCGATATCTACTCAAATCAAAATTCTAATAAAAATTGTGTATGCCAACCTGAAACCGTCCATATGTTATGCATTACTTCACTCACGAGCATACCACCGTGAGCAATGTGGTAGTATATATGCAGAGGCAAGATTCCCACATGGATATGTACTGAAAAAAAACATTCAACAGTCAACAATAAAGAAGCATATTTAAATAAGTACTTTATTCTGCAAGAAACAGTCAACAAAGGTTTACAAAACTAAGAATAAAATTTTCTAAAACCCTCTCTGCCTTCTCCACCATGTCGAAGTGGCGATCTTCACGAGTAGTTACTCCCCATCGATCAGCACCGTACCCATCAGCAAAGGTAGACATGATGGCCCGCTGAACCCGTATCTGGCTTAACAACTGAACAGAACGATCCTCCAGAGGCTGGGTAATCAGATGTGCCTCATGAAAGCACTCGATCTTGTCCTCCGCCACATCGAGTATCGCCGGAGTCATCTCCGCTGGATGAGGGAGGATGTCAGCAAGCACGGACGAGAAGATCATCCGGAGCCAAATGAAGCCGATAGGAAGAGTAGAGCCTCTACGAGCCAAAAGCTCATACATCACAGTGTCACATTGGTCATCTATAAGGACAAGATCCACTAAACGCGCAGCAAAACGAGGGAAAATTCACTCGATAGGTATCTCCCATGGTTGCCGACGAGCATGTGGACGATTGCAAGCTATAACTCTTGGTTTGTTAAAAATGGTTCTCTCCTTATGAAGAAGGAGGAAAACATAGTTTCAGATTATAAAGAGAAGCATTCAAGTTTAGGTACAGAAAATGTTATGCATGGTGGAGCTATTCCAAGTCCTGATAAAAAGGGCATGGGAAAAGAAAAAGCTGACTCATGGGAATCAGAGCAAGAAGGTGAAACGATTCCCTCGGCAGCGCCTCACGCGCATTCTTTTCAGGATTAAAATCCTATAATAGTGCCTCATGCGCATGACACGTGAGCACCAGCGTCGATTCTTTTCAGGATTAAAATCCTGTAACAGCACCTCATGTGCATGACATGTGAGCTCCGGCACTAGTTTTTATATATATGAATAAAAACACTTCACGTAAGGCACACATGAGCATTGGCATAAAGAGAAGGGGGAGTTTTGTCATTCATACTTCAAACAAATTTATACATTGGTAGAGAGAAAAATAGAAAAAGGGTTTTACAACGGCAAGACGCTGAATTCCGGACACGGATTCATGAACTTAGAGGCAAGTTTGAGTAAAGTACTTCTAGATTCGTTGACCATCTTCTTATGCATTTTCTCACGAATGCAAGCGTCGGGATCCCCGCCGATGTCGTCCATCCTCTGGTACGCGGATATTGTCGCCTTCTGTTCGAAGACGTGACGCAAAATAGCGATAAGATCATTTATCCGTTTCTTTGAAATCAGGCTCATCAGATATACTCAATGCACATTGTCTTCAGCATCAAGGCCATGCCTCGAGCAGAATGGCCTTATCAACCTCAGGAAGTGCTTCCTAAATCGACCCAATGACAATCTTTGTAACAACTCCATTTTTAAGCTACAAAGAATTGATTTAAATTCAAAGTATACTTGGAGTATTTAATGTTGCTAATATCTCTTTAAGTAATTAATTCACACCATAATTACAAGAAGGAGCTTGTAGCTCATTGGTAATATCTTGCACTGCTGAACCAAGCCACCAGAGTTCAAATCCCCTGCCCCACATTATTTTTAATATTTATTTTGTTTAAATTTTATAGAAGTCCAACAGTCCACCTGAGATAACTCCCAAATTTTGAACTGAACCTGAAAATCTGAATATATCAGTGCCTACCCCCGGCGACCCCCACCTCCCAAGACCCCGACTCGGCCGGCGGACCGGCCGACTCGGGCCGGCGCCGCCGGCCGAACTCGGCCGGTCGGCCGAGTAATCAACACATGAAATGTGACTTTTGGCCTTCCCACCTTTCCTGCATACTTTAAATTTGCACATCACATATTAACACCTATTTACTACAATTTTTAATGAATTTCCTATATTTTTACATTTTTTTAATTAAAATACACCTACCCTAACCCTAGCCTAACCCTATAAATACACCACTACCCCCTACCCTCTCACCCCAAAATTCTGAGCCAACTCTCTCAAAATTTCCAAGAATCTTGTGTACTTTGAAAACGAGCGAAAGGCGAAGCTCCGGCGAAATCTACGGCGAAATTCCGGTGATCGTTCTAGGAACTACCGGCAACGACGCAACACATCGGCGATTCCCCTACTTCCTTTTCACTCTCTTGTGTGACCTAAAACCCGTAAGTCCCTTTTCTATCTCTTTTTTTTATTCTAAATATATGAAATTACAAAACCTGACGGAATCGGAACAACTTCGATTTCCGATTCGGTTTTCTTATAAACTTCACTTCTCATTATTTCAATTATGCTTAAACATTCTCATGTTGACTATTAAACACTAAACAACTAAATTGATCAAGGGTCAATTCATAAAATAATAGCTATTTCCATTTATCGTATTTTTCACTTAAACACCACATTGTTTCAATTCTACATTTAAATCAATTAAACTTGATATACCATTAAGTAGATCACGAGATAACGACCTACCTCCTCACACACACACATACAATATAACACGATACCCTCGAGAACTCAGAATACGGGAAAACAAACATTTTCATTTAAATACCATTTACTTAATAAAACATTTCTAAAAGATTTAGTGTTGAAACATCTTTGCAAATAAATACCACTTCTTATGAAAATAGGATAGGTTGTGGACATCAGTCGTTTATCTAAACCTAACTTTGTGGTGTCTAGGCTAGGCAAGTGAGAAAAGTAATTTTAAAATGCCCGTCTCACGGTGATTCGTGAGCGGATCCCTCCTTTCTTCACTTGTACTTACCTGGCCACAATTGGCGGTGAAGAGGCGATTTGATATATCTCACAACTTGTCGCTTTAGACCAGCTAGGAATAGTCTAGTTGACTTAAGAGACCCTAGAACATAGAATACGAGAAATTGACATCTTTACAAATAAATACCACTTACTTAATAAAACCGTTTTCTAAACGATTTAGTATTCATATAAATCTTTGCAAAGCGCCGCTACAACCCATTTTGGGGAACCCGTTCGGGATGGTGCAGATTATCGCACATCCTCGGGCTTAGTAGTGCGAGATTCAGACCTCCGCAAGGAGCATTCGGTCTCGAAAGATTTAAAATACGACATCTTAAGAAAACGAGATTTCTAGAATATTATAAATATATATACAAAAATTATTTTTATATAAATATATGTATATGTAACATAAACATATCTATTTTTGAAGTATTATAAATATTCCATCTTTTCTACAATATCATAAGAATTAATTTTACACTAAAATACCATGAATTCCATATAATCAATATTACAAATAAATACCTTTATTTCTGAAATTAGGATATTTCCACTAGAAATATCACAATATAAAAACTACATTCATTACAACTCTAAAGACGATTAATAAATACTTGGGGTATATTTTGAAAAGTATATAAAAGTATTTTTACATAAAATCCCCTCATGTTCTATATATTACCCTAAGGACCCTGGTAAACATAGGTTCAAGCGGGACCAATCTCTTGAGCCTCAGGGAGCCGGAGAAGTGGGTGCTTGCCTGTCTAAGATAGATAAATTAATAAAAACATTCAGGACTTCAATTTACTTTGCTAATTGTCTGACACAGTTTGAGTGTCAGTATAACCTGATTTGAATATGATTCAAGTACAATCTACAGTCTACAATCTACAGTCTACAATCTTTAATATTACAATTCAAAATGAATCCATGAATCCAATTATCAATCTATACAACTTCACTGAACCGAACCATGGATATACATTCCATTTACATGGTTCTCCAGTTATTCCATTTACATGATTCTACGGTTACATCCGTAAACTGATATCATGGTTTCGGTCAATCAATCAATTATACAATCAATACAATTTACAAGACAAATAATACAATCAAAACACTACGGGGTTTAAGGGGTAGATTGGTACGGAAGGTGTTAGAGGTGGCACGAGACTGTAAGACTTAATACACCTAACATGAATCCAATTGCAGTTGTACCGTGGCATAAACGGTTCTTTGTACTATACTTGCCTCTAGTCTCTAGCATGTAGAGACTCCTCTCGTATAAACTGGCATTCTTCAGTACCAAGCTACAAACAACAGCGTTAATACAACATTGTCACAAGATAATACAAATTTAAAAGATACCTTCTTATTCTGTCTATTCTACTTTCCTCTTATCTTTGGGACTTACCGAGCGACCTGTTCGCTGACGATATTTTCTTTCTTTCTTCTTTGAATGTCGTCAGGTAATTTGGACACGTCAGAGATAAAGCCTACTGCCGAAGACTTGGATCAGTTTGCTGAAGACCCAGCGCTTTAATTTCATTGTACACATTTCCTTTCAGTACTTTACATTCCTGTTATGCCATTGTTTAGGCATCGCTTTTATTTCAGTTGTATTTACTTTTCATGCATTGTACAAAGAATGTTAATAAATAAAGTTGCTGTTCAGTTTATATATCTTGTCTCTTATGTATTTACTTTTATATTGCTTAGATACGCTTAGCGTATTTACTTCAGAGTAAATACGTAGCAGACCAGTCCCGTCCTTTTCGCCGTATACCGGGAAGCGGGGCATGACAGGTTTTGTTGGTGGCCCATGCAGGTCTGAGCTGTATGGATCCCTAAGCAATATAAAACACAAGAACCAGCAACTAAAACATTCTTTACAATTCATGTTCCTTGAATCTTACAATTTCATATTCCTTGAATCTTATCATTTCATGTACTTGAATCTGTCTTAACCCAAATTTTTCTTCAAGGTTATGGATTCCCCGAACAACACCAGCACCAATGTCAACAACACACCTCCGCCACTACCTCTCACACCTGCTGTTCCCGCGCCACCCACCGAGCAAACGGTTCTACTTGAGGTGATCTGCAGCCTCCTTGAGGGACAACAACTCCTGAACCATCCCGAGACTGACGCACCTGGGGTAAAGCAATTCAGGGCTTTACATCCCAAGCAGTTCTCCGGAAAGGGAAGCTCACTTGAAGCTGAGGAATAGGCACAAAGCATAGAGGATGATCTGGCGTCAGCACAAGTGCCAGACATAGCTTGGGTCCGTGTGGCGAAACTGCAGCTCACGGACAATGCTCGCAACTGGTGGAAGGAGGAAGAAAGCCGTCTTGTACAGCCTATTGAATGGAAGACTTTCGTGATAAGTTCGACGTGACGACTGCCAGGTTTGCCATGGAACAGCAATTCATTCATCTACAACAAGGTTCGATGTGGGACAAGTCAGTAGATGAGTATGACGCTGAATTCACCATGCTAAGTCGGTAAGATATGTCACAATAGTTCAAATTTTAAAATATCACATACTACACAGCTAACACAATCCTTTAAACAGATTCGCGGCACACTTGATACCGACGGATGATATCAGAGCCCGTCGCTTTCAACAAGGCTTGGACACGGAAATTCAGGCTGCTCTAGCCACAGGGAAATTTCCAACTCATGAGGAGGCTCTGTAAGCTGCCCGCAGTTACGAGGCAGTGATAAAAGCAAAGGGCAGACCTCAGTCTGCAGGAGTTAAGCACCCTGCCAACCAGATGGCAGGAAGAGCCTCGTCAAACCGCCTTTTGTGCCAAGACGTCCAGGAGCACCAATCAACAGGCCTAGCCTAGCCTTTTGTAACTACTGCAAGAGAAATGGGCATCTGGCGAGAGATTGCCGGCGTGCGAACAACCTTTGCCTGATCTGCGGCTCAGCTGCTCATTGTATTGGGTCTTGTCCTCATAAACAAAATCCAATTGCTGCATCCAGGCCAGCAAAAAATTACCCACAGCGCCCAGCCATCCAAGCCCCTGCTCCAAGACTTGCACTACCTGCACTACCCAGAGGACCACAAGCTGCACCACCTCCTCGTCAGTTCCATCAAGCACAAAGGAACGTTCCGAGGAATACTCCTCAGGCCAGGAGGAATGTACCAAGGCGCCAGGCTTTCACGATGATCGTGGAAAAAGCTAAGGCCACTGGCCAAGTAATCACTGGTAAACTTTTCTTCTCAAACCTTTCTTTTAAATCTTGCTACTTATTTACATACTTTTCCTATACCTAAAACATATCCCACATACCTTAGGTACAATCTTAGTAGCCTCACTACCTGCACTAGCACTGTTTGATACTGGAGCATCTCACTGCTTTATGTCGCAACGGTTCGTCCAAACCCATGCGATTCCAGTCTCACCGCTTGTATCCAGCTGGAATGTCAGTTCAGAAAATGGCGTTCTAAAGGCAACCATAGGATACAACTTGTGTCCAGTCGTTGTCTGTAGCAGAGAGTTTTATGCTGACTTCAAAGTACTGGACATACCGAACTTCGATGTGGTTCTTGGAATGGATTGGCTTGGAACTTTTTATGCTACCATCGACTGTCGTCAAAGGAGGGTAGTATTCGAGATTTCGGACCACCCGGTCTTCTATTTCAAAAGCGGAGACCGTATCCTGGAGCCAAGTACCTACAAAGCGAAGCCAAGGGAAGCAGTAGTTGCAGCAGCTCAAGCGGAGGAAGAATCAAGACCATATGTGGTTCGAGAGTTCGACGATGTATTTCCTGATGATATATCAGGTTTGCCTCCCGATCGAGCTCTTGAATTCAGTATTGATTTAGTACCAGGAGTACTACCGGTGATCAAAGCACCTTATAGACTAAGTCCGGAAGGTTTGAAGGAAGTCCGAACACAGTTGAACGAATTATTGGCGAAAGGATGGATTCGTCCTAGCACTTCAAGTTGGGGAGCACATGTACTACTTATGAAGAAGAAGGAAGGTTCATACAGAATGTGGATCGATTATAGAGCCTTAAACGAAGTCACTATAAAGAACAAGTATCCACTCCCGCGTATCGATGATTTATTCGATCAGCTAAGTGGATCTTGTGTTTTCTCTAAATTGGATCTTCATTCATCTTATCATCAAGTGAAGGTCAAGGAAGCTGATATTTACAAAACAGCTTTCAGAACTCGCTATGGACATTACGAATTTCTAGTGATGCCATTTGGAGTGACCAATGCACCAGCAATATTCATGAACCTAATGAATCAAGTTTTCCGGGAGTACTTAGACAGGTTTGTTGTCATCTTCATCGACGACATTCTGGTGTATTCTAAGAGTCGGAAAGAACATGCCGAGCACCTACGAATTGTCCTGGAAACTCTTCGACAACATCAGCTCTATGCCAAGTACAACAAGTGCGGGTTTTGGCTAAAGCAAGTTGGTTTTCTTGGACATATCGTATCAGGAGAAGGAATCTCTGTGGATCCAGCGAAGGTTTCAGCAATCAGCGAATGGCCTACACCAAAGTCAGTGAAGGGCATTCGGAGTTTCTTGGGTTTAGCTGGATATTACAGAAGGTTCATTGAAGGATTTTTGAAGATAGCAACACCCCTGACCAAGCTCACACGTAAAGATGAAGAATTTGTGTGGTCAGAAGCATGCGAACAAGCTTTCGTAGAACTCAAGTCAAGGTTGACATCAGCACCTATTCTCGTAATATCGGATCAATCTGGAGGATTCGAAGTGCATTGTGATGCATCCGGTAAGGGATTAGGATATGTTCTACATCAGCACGATAAAGTTGTGGCTTATGCTTCAAGACAACTGAAGATTCATGAGCGCAATTATCTGACGCATGATCTGGAGTTGGCAGCCGTCATCTTCGCTCTCAAGATTTGGCGCTATTATCTACTTGGTGAATGAGTGAACATCTACACAGATCATAAGAGTCTGAAGTACGTGTTTACTCAGAAGGAGTTGAATATGTGGCAGAGAAGATGGTTAGAACTCATAGAGGACTTTGACATCAACTTACAATATCACCCAGGGAAGGTGAATGTGGTACCTGATGCTCTTAGTCATCAACCGTTATCGATGAATCTCACCGCTCAGTGGAATCTTCAACAAGACTTGCATCAGATGGAGATTGAAGTAGTCATGCCAGGTAATGCTTCAAGTTTGATAAATTTACAAGTTCAATCAACCATTGTCAATCAGATCAAAGCAGCTCAAGCAAGTGATACTAAATTGCAAAAGATCAGAGAACAAGTGGAGAATGGACTCAGAACAGACTTCATCATCCATGAAGACGGATCCTTGAGATATGGCAGCAGATTGTGTGTACCAAAAGGTCCTGTTCGGGAAGAGTTAATGAAAGAAGCTCACAGCTCTCCCTACTCAATACACCCTGGAAGTACCAAAATGTACAAAGATCTACGACAGAATTATTGGTGGCATGGAATGAAGCGTGAAGTAGCCAGAAGTATCGCAAAATGCTTGGTGTGTCAGCAAGTAAAGGCTGAACATCACAGGACAGCTGGACTTTCAACCGTTACCAATCCCAGAATGGAAGTGGCAACACATCACTATGGATTTTGTGACTACTCTTCCTCGCAACACAAAGGGTAACGATGTCGTATGGGTCATTGTAGATCGACTCACAAAGTCGGCTCACTTCATCCCATTTCGAGTTGGCCAATCAACTGAGACACTAGCAAAGAAGTACATAGAGCTAATAATCTATTTAAGATTTAAACTCTTCATAATGTACTATCCCTCATACCCATGAACTCATACAGGAAATTGTGAGACTTCATGGAGTACCGGTCTGCATTGTCTCCGATCGTGACACCAGGTTCCGATCGCAATTTTGGCATAGTTTGCAAGCAAGCTTAGGAACAAGTCTGAACTTCAGCACGGCTTATCATCCACAAACAGATGGTCAGTCTGAGCGAACTATTCAGATCTTGGAGAATATGCTCAGAGCGTATATGTTAGACTTCAAAGGATCGTGGGAAGATCACCTGCATCTTGTGGAGTTCGCGTACAACAACAGCTACCAAGCAAGCATAGGAATGGCACCTTTTGCAGTATTGTATGGAAGGAAGTGTCGATCACCATTAAGTTGGGAAGACATGGGAGATAGGGAACTTCTTGGACCAGAGATGATAGTAGCGACTATTGATGTGGTTCGTACTATCAGGGAAAGGATGCGCATAGCCCAAGATCGACAGAAGTACTGGGCTGATGAAAAGAGACGACACTTGGAGTTCCAGCCAGGAGATCACGTATTCTTGAAGATATCTCCGAACCGCGGAGTGATCCGATTTGGAAGACGGGGTAAATTAAGTCCGAGATACATTGGACCGTTCGACATACTCGAACGAGTCGGTGAAGTGGCATACCGCTTAGCGCTTCTACCCTCATTGGAAGGAGTGCATAATGTGTTCCACATATCCCAACTCAGAAGGTATGTGAGTGACCCCAGCCATGTTCTTGATCATTCCGAACTCACTATACAACCCGACTTATCTTGTGAGCAACAGCCTATGGAGATCCTGGAAAGGAAAGTGAATACACTTCGGAACAAGGAAGTTAACTTGGTCCGAGTGATGTGGAGGAAAGACACTCCAGGAGACTCCACTTGGGAAAAGAAAGATGAAATGCGTGCAAGATATCCTCACCTCTTTGTAAACTAGTTCTCAAATAAAAGTTGTAAATTTCGAGAACGAAATTTTTGTAAGGAGGGTAGACTGTAACAACTCCATTTTTAAGGTACAAAGAATTGATTTAAATTCAAAGTATACTTGGAGTATTTAATGTTGCCGATATCTTTTTAAGTAATTAATTCACACCATGATTACAAGAAAGAGCTTGTAGCCCATTGGTAATACCTTGCACTGCTGAACTAAGCCACCAGAGTTCAAATCCCCTGCCCCACATTATTTTTAATATTTATTTTGTTTAAATTTTATAGAAGCTCAACAGTCCACCTGAGATAACTCCCAAACTTTGAACTGAACATGAAAATCTGAATATATCAGTGCCTACCCCCGGCGACCCCTCCGCCGGCCGGACTCGGCCGGTTGGCCGAGTCATCAACACATGAAATGTGACTTTTGGCCTTCCCACCTTTCCTGCATACTTTAAATCTGCACATCAATTCTAGAGAGCATATTAACACCTGTTTACTATAATTTTTAATGAATTTCCTACATTTTTACATTTTTTTTAATTAAAAACCCTACACCTACCCTAACCCTAGACTAACCCTATAAATACACCACTACCCCCTACCCTCTCACCCCAAAATTCTGAGCCAACTCTCACAAAATTTCCAAGAATCTTGTGTACTTTGAAAACGAGCGAAAGGCGAAGCTTCGACGAAATTTACGGCAAACTTCCGGCGATCGTTTTAGAAACTACAAGCGACAACGCAACACATCGATGATTCCCCTACTTCCTTTTCACTCTCTTGTGTGACCTAAAACCTGTAAGTCCCTTTTCTATCTCTCTTTTTTATTCTAAAAATACGAAATTACAAAACCCGACGGAATCGGAACAACTCCGATTTCCGATTCGGTTTTCTTATAAACTTCACTTCTCATTATTTCAATTATGTTTAAACAATCTCATGTTGACTATTAAACACTAAACAACTAAATTGATCAAGGGTCAATTCATAAGCTATTTCCATTTATCGTATTTTTCACTTAAATACTACATTGTTTCAATTCTACATTTAAATCCATTAAACTTGATATACCTTTAAGTAAATCATGAGGTAACGACCTACCTCCTCACACACTCATATGCAATATAACACAATACCCTCGAGAACTCAGAATACTGGAAAACAAACATTTTCATTTAAATACCATTTACTTAATAAAACATTTCTAAAATATTTAGTATTGAAACATCTTTGCAAATAAATACCACTTCTTATGAAAATAGGATAGGTTGTGGACATCAGTCGTTTATCTAAACCTGACTTTGTGGTGTCTAGGCTAGGCAAGTGAGAAAGGTAACTTTAAAAGGCTCGTCTCACGGGGATTCGTGAGCGGATCCTTCCTTTCTTCACTTGTACTTACCTGGCCACAATTGGCGGTGAAGAGGCGATTTGAGGTATCTCACAACTTATTGTTTTGGACCAGTTAGGAATAGTCTAGTTGACTTAGGAGAGCCTAGAACATAGAATACGGGAAATTGACATCTTTACAAATAAATACCACTTACTTAATAAAACCGTTTTCTAAAGGATTTAGTATTCATACAAATCTTTGCAAAGAGCCACTACAACCCATTTTGGGGAACCAGTTCGGGATGGTGTGGATTATCGCACATCCTCGGGCTTAGTAGTGCGAGATTCAGACCTCCGCAAGGAGCATTCGGTCTCGAAAAATTTAAAATACGATATCTTAAGAAAACGAGATTTCTAGAATATTATAAATATATATACAAAAATTATTTTTATATAAATATATGTATATGTAACATAAATATATCTATTTTTGAAGTATTATAAATATTCCACCTTTTCTACAATATCATAAGAATTACTTTTACACTAAAATACCATGAATTCCGTATAATCAATATTACAAATAAATACCTATTTCTGAAATTAGGATATTTCTACTAGAAATATCACAATATAAAATCTACATTCATTACAACTCTAAAGACGATTAATAAATACTTGGGGTATATTTTGAAAAGTATATAAAAGTATTTTTATATAAAAACCCCTCAAGTTCTATATATTACCCTAAGGACCCTGGTAAACATAGGTTTAAGCGGGACCAATCTCTTTAGCCTCTGGGAGCCGGAAAAGTGGGTGCTTGCCTATATAAGGTAGACAAATTAATAAAAATAATTTGGACTTCAATTTACTTTGCTAATTGTCTGACTCAGTTTGAGTCTCAGTATAACATGACTTGAATATGATTCAAGTACAATCTACAATCTACAGTCTACAATCTACAATCTACAATCTACAATATTACAATTCAACATGAATCCATGAATCCAATTATCAATCTATACAACTTAACTGAACCGAATCATGGATATACATTCCATTTACATGGTTCTCCAGTTATTCCATTTACATGATTCTAAGGTTACATCCGTTTACTGATATCATGGTTTCGGTCAGTCAATCAATTATATAATCAATACAATTTACAAGACAAATAATACAATCAAAACACTACAGGGTTTAAGGGATAGATTGGTACGGAAGGTGTTAGAAGTGGCACGAGACTGTAAGACTTAATACACCTAACATGAATTCAGTTGCTGTTGTACCGTGGCATAAACGGTTCCTTGTACTATAGTTGCCTCTAGTCTCTGTTATATAGAGACTCCTCTCGTATACACTGGCATTCTTCTTTACCAAGCTACAAACAACAGCGTTAATACAACATTATCACAAGATAATACAACTTTAAAAGATACATTCTTATTCTATCTATTCTACTTTCCTCTTATCTTTGGGACTTACCGAGCGACCTGTTCGCTGACGACATTCTCTTTCTTTCTTCTCTGAATGTCGTCAGGTAATTTGGACACGTCAGAGATCGAGCCTACTGCCGAAGACATGGATCAGTTTGCTGAATTCTCAACGCTTTAGTTTCATTGTACACATTTCCTTTCAGTACTTTACATTCATGTTATGCCATTGTTTAGGCATCGATTTTATTTCAATTGTATTTACTTTTCATACATTGTACAAAAGAATGTTAATAAATAAAGTTGTTGTTCAGTTTATATATCTTGTCTCTTGTGTATTTACTTTTATATTGCTTAGATACGCTTAGCGTATTTATTTCAGAGTAAATACGTAGCGGACCAGTCCCGTCCTCTTCACCGTATACCGGGAAGCGGGACGTGACAATCTTCAAAGGAGCATAACGGCGGGGGAGCAATCGACCGTTGTAATTGTCGAAGTGACGCATCACCTCGGCGCATTGGACGTCAGTAAACTCCTGGCCCTGACAGCGGCCTTGGACGCGAATGTTCTCATAAGAGATAATCTCTTTAAGATCATACAGATGAGAAGCCATAGCACCTAAAAAGGGAGGGTTAATTATCGACACAATGTTCAAGACTTTAACATTTTCATTAAACCTAAATTTGCACTACATTCTGGCATGTTAAAGTCACCACAGTTCAAAGAGAAAGGGACAATGGGCCCTACAAAATTAAGGTAACGCCCCCTTCAATGATGAGTAAGGCACTCATTGTAAGAATCCAAAAGGATTCTCATTTAATGAAAAATCTCATTGAACTGTGGAGTTAAACTCCCTCGAAAAACGAGTTCTACAGCAGATTAAAAACTGCAAGAAGAACCCTAGAAAGAAAGAAAAGGGGAATAAAATTCCCAAAAAAATTTCTTAAAAAATAAATTTTCTCTGAGTTAAGCTGTAGAACAACCTAGAATTAAATTCCTCTATTGGGATTAAATCCCAGAAATCCCCACGGGAAATGGAACTAAATTCCAAACAACCATAAAAGATCAAAGTCACTAACAAGGTAAAACCCTAAGATCTCTAAGACCAACGGTCTACCTAAAATAAAGTTTTTAAGATCTCTAAGAGATCATTTCAAGAAAAAGAGCTAAGCTCTGTTAATGGGTTAAAAATCCAAGACAAAAAGAGTCTCTTTTAAGAGAAAAATAGTCATAATCCTTACCAATTTTCTTAAACAGAGTTTAAACTCTAAGAGTTTTTTTAGGCAGAGATTTAAGCTCTGAGAAGAAAATTAAATTCTCAAAGAAGAAGATAGAAGATAACGAAACGATAGTCATCTCTAGGGCCAAAGGCCCTATTTATAAGACATGAAGGAATGGTTCAATTCCTTAGGAGATCGAACGGTGGAAAAGGCGACACCATTGCACCCACGTATAAGCCACGTGAGAGCAACGATGGGGGGCATTTGTTTCCACAATATATTTAACCTAATAAAATAGAAAAACTCTGTTGAATTCAATGAGGCAGCGCCTCACGTGCTCTCCCTGAGGACGTCAGCGCCAGAGCCAATCTTATATGATTAAATCCTATGGTGGCGCCTCACGTGCTCCTCATGCGGGCGCCAATGTGCAAAGCACAGAAGAGTTCATAAGAGTTAAACTCTTAGATGACGACGCACATGGTCCTCACACGGGCGCCAATGTGTAAAGCACATAAATACCCATTATAAGAATTAAATTCTTAAGTAGCGCCAATGTGCATAACACGTAAGCATCGGCGCCCACGTAGAATTAAAATTCTACAATACTCCCTGTTAAACAAAACCGTTGGATCAAAGATCCAACGGAGATGATAAATTATCAAAATACAGAATTAAATTTTTTTTGGGGAAAACATTCCCCAAATCTTTCTAAAATAAGAAAGATACTCTCAGTTGGATCAAAAATCCAATTATAGAATAAAATTCTATTTTGGAATATATTCCCTCAATTTTTCTAGATAAGAAAGACTGCTCTCTGTAAAACAGAGAACTCTTAGATTAAAAATTCAATGGTGATTAAAAAATCACCGTTTTACAGAATAAATCTGTATAGGGGAAAATATTTCCCCAATCTCGTTAGAACAAAAATCATAGTCTGTAAGAACAAAAGTCCTTGGATCAAAGATCAATGGTGGGTAAAATCCCCCAAATCAATTTTGAGTCCAATTAAATCAATTAGAATCTCTCAACGAGAGATTTTCTCAAAACTAATTAATAATTTGCCTCTGCTATATAAAGGCCCCGAGACTTCAAGTCTCACAGACACAGAAGACCATAAGACATAAAGAGAGAGAGAGAGAGAGAGAGAGAGGAAAATCATCTGAAAAATACGGAAAGCTTCCAAAAAGAATAATAGATAATTCAATTCTCAAAGAAGAAGAGCTTCATTCTCTAAACCCTAAGTAAAGAAACTACAGAGATCAAAACATCACATTTACCTATCATAGCATATCTAAGGGTATAACCCTTCCCGAGAACTTAGTTCTTTATCTGGATCTAAGATCCACAAGACAAGTCTCTCACAAGTTGAGAATTTAATTCTCATCGGGAAAATCTTGTTCTTAAAAATCAAAGATTCAGGGAAGAACAAATTTAAAGAGAAAGAATATGGAGTCCATAACACTCCAGGATCTTAGCTCCTTCAAATCAAGAACTTTGTTCTTAAAAAATATGATCCCAGATCCTCAAAATAATGATCTTGGTGATCGTTAATGGTCAAAATACCATTAACAGAGATTTAAATTCTCTAAAAATATCAACAGAGATTAAATCTTCATATAAAAGAAACTAGCGCCTCACGTGAAACATAAGTGGGCGCCATATAAAAAGCGCTTAGCGCCTCACATACAGCCAAAACGGCTAAGTGCTGATTTGGCAGCGCTCAGCGCCGCACGTGTTCCTCGCGTGGGCGCCACAAAAATAATAAGAGTGCTTAGCACTCCGTAAAAAGCCAAAACGGTCGAGTGCTTAGCACTGATTGGGCAGCACCTAGCGCTTCACGTGTGTTCCTCACGTGGGCGCCACCAAAAAAAAGAAAAGAAGAGAGAAAAGTGCTTAGCACTCCACATACAGCCAAAATGGCTGAGTGTTCAGCGCTTATTGGGTGGCGCCTATAATTAAATGCTTCCCATGACACCCATGTGAGTGTCAGAGCGTCAAATAAGTGCTTAGCACTTTTGCATAAAAAGAAAAGGGGCTGAACAAACAGAGCCCAAATAAGTGCTTAGCACTTTTGAATGAAAAGGAAAAGAGTAGGCAGACAAAGCCCAAATTGGCTAAGTCTCTGAAGTTTCTTACAGCTGAGTCCAAATGCTCTTTTGATTGATCTTAAGTAAAAATGATCCTTAAAAACAGTGTTAAACTGATCTTAGTCTCAAACATGACTGATGATCTCTTATTGATGATATCAAAAATGATATTCATCTCGTATCTCCTAAGATAATCTTAGTCTCAAATATGACTAACGATTCTTAGGTCCATCGCAACCTCTTTTTCCCTCAAATACGGGATTTGGTTCAATAGTACATCTTTCCACACCTCTGATATATATCGTTGTAATTTCTCAACGCCTTCAGAGAGGTAGTGAGTCATGACAACCAACAACTCCTTTCTCGTCCCAACTTGACATAAAATTTCGTCAAGATAGGGAATGATATATCCCATATTGATGCACTTCCAAATTGACGTGCACGCCTCAAATTGGATCGCACCCCAAATTGGGCGCATCCATGTCACCACCGTTCACTCCGCCATGTAACAAATACACATGCGCGCAAGTTGAATGTCAGGCCAAAACGTCCTTAAACCAAAATTCGCCTTAAATACGGCGATGATGGACCGAAATGTCCCTAAACTAATATTCGCCCCAAACATGGCGGTAATGGACCGTGATGTCTTTAAACAAAAATAATTGGGCCCAAATGCTCATATGTTTAAGTCGATCTTAATCTCAAACCAGATTAACAGTCCTTAAATAAACTAAACCCAAATCTAAAATATACGGATTTGGACTGATCTGCGCCCTACAGGCGACGACAGAAACTAATCTCCGTATAAAATCCACGAGAAACCTAAACAAACAAAAACACACACAACACGAAGTGAACTTCTAGAGCAGGAGAAAGTGGTTATCGAAATATGGTGACGTAATTAACTGTAGGGGCTTGCGCCTGCAGGGAAGAGCATCCCCACAATCAAAAACCCCTCATAAAATGAGGGAGAATCTGACGAAGTCTGCTACGATAGTCGTATCAGTCCAAATCTTTGATATATGGTGCCATAAGTCAACTTGGTATCTTTGGAGAGGTGGACAGATAATTCCAAATAGTATCTGCCCCCAGAATTCAGGCCAGACGTCCCAACGTCTCAGTCCGTCTTCCGGCGGTGAACTTTGGCTCAGAAGAAGAAGAAAGCTCTCTGATACGTGTTTGTAAATAATACGCTATACCGAAAATCCAATGACCAACTCTAGCTCAGGTGTCTTTCATCGGCCGAAACCCAAAAGGTCATGAATGAAGTTCATTCAGGCGTCTACGGAGCTCACAAATCTAGCCCCAAGATGTGGCTTCAAATTAAACGGCTTGGGTATTACTGGCCTACCATGATAAGGGATTGCGAAGAGCATGTGAAGAGGTGTCATCTCTACCAAATTCATGGTGACTTAATTCATAAGCATCCCAATCCGCTGCATCCTATGGTGACGTTATGGCCTTTTAAAGTTTGGGGCAACGACATAGTTGGTCCAATTGATCCTCCGTCATCCAAAGGCCACCTGTTCATATTGGCTGTAACTGACTACTTCTCTAGATGGGCTGAAACTGTCCCGCTAAAAGAAGTCAAGACAGAAGATATTATGACGTTCTTCCAGCATAATATTCTATACCGCTTCGGTACACCTAGAAGAATCATTTCTGACAACGGGCCTTCTTTCAAGAGTTTCAAACTCTCAAAGTTCACCACTCGGCACAAGATAGACTGGAGATATTCCACCATCTATAATCCAAGGGCCAATGGGCTAGCCGAAGCCTTCAATAAAACTTTATGCAAGCTCCTGAGGAAAAATTCTTCAACCAACAAGAGAGATTGGAATCTCAAACTTCACGAGATTGTAGTGTGTTTTTCGTCACCCCATTGAGATAGGAATACGCGCACGCTTGTCAGGCGCATTACAGATTCCCCCTGCCTAGGGTAGGCTGGGTTTTACTGATTGCGGGGATCCGAATCTCCAGCAGCCGTGGACTAAGCTGCCATTAATTACCCCTCGCCTTTGGAGCGAGAGAATCTCCGATTGACGGGTCAAACGGGTCATGCGAACTCAATGTGCAGTGCTGTGTTTTGAAGGGGTTTCGGATATATCGGAGGGCCTGCAGAGTTTTTACGGGGGTCCCGCTACCCGGATAGCAGGCTGGGGGTCAAGGGGGCTAGCAGCCCCCTTACGGGATGCCGGGCAGCGTCCAGTTAGAAATTTTTTCTAACGGGGAGGTATTTTTAGTGTGGAGTACATGTAAAATGAAGGGAAAAAGGCATCCAAAGAACGCGTGAGTGCCAGCGCTTGGGCGCTAGCGTCTCACATGCCCGGCACGTGGGCGCTCGAGCGCTAGCGCCTCACGTGCCCGGCATGTGGGCGCTCGGGCGCTAGCGTTTTGGGCGCTCGGGCGCTAGCGCTTTGGGCGGTCGGGCGCTAGCGCCTCACGTGCCCGGCACGTGGGCGCTCGGGCGCTAGCGCTTTGGGCGCTCTCTCCTCACATGCCCGGCACGTGGGAGCTTGGGTGCCAACACCTCACGTGTCCGTCATGTGGGCGTTCGGACGCTAGCGCTTTGGGCGCTAGCGAAAGGAAGGGGTTTTTACCCCCAGAAATAGGAATTAAACTCCAAAAAGAGGATTTTGAGTGGAGTTAAACTCCAAAAGATCTGGATTAGGAGTTAAACTCCTTTGAAAATTTGGGTCTTGGAGTTGAACTCCCTAAAATTCTTCAGAGGTTCTTCTCTCTTAAGCCTGGGATCTTCTCTTGAGCCTTGGATTTTTACCAAAGTAGGATTTTTGGAGACGGGTCTCCTTCTTCCTCCTCTTTGTTGGCCGAATCTTGGAGAACAAGAAGGGTGAGATTTTAAAAATCTTCCCTTTTTAAGATCTAATGGAAGATCCGAGCTCCCCTTTGTGGGTTTTGTGATGAAAAACTATTTAGTTTTGGAAAAGGAAGAGTAAAACTCTTGATTTAATTCAAAAGAAAGAAAAAGGTTTAGAACCTTGGGGAAGGAGAAGGAGGCACAGACCTTGATTTTTTTTTTGAGAAAGAAAAAGATCTTTAGATATTTTCATCATGTTGCCTTATATAGGCTTACGCATTTACATATAGCCCCTTGGTCTTTAAAAAATGGCATTTTGCCCATCCCATGACTCATGTGCCATTTCTTTTTGCACATAAGCTATGGGCTTTATAAAAATTTAGCTTTATGCTCATTTTCTTACATTTATTTATAAAATAAAATAAAAGAAATACACCAAAATTATTTATTACAAAATTTTTATTTTGGCATAGAGGGAGGCCGGCCGCTTCATGTTCGGGCTCGACCCGGGCATTGGCCCACTTGACTTGGGCTTGGGCCCACTTGGCTTGGGGTTGACTTTGATTTTGACTTGGTCAACCGGGGTGTAAATTTTTACCCCAACAGAGATGTTGTGGGCATATCGTACCATGCACCGCACCCCAACTCAGTCCACTCCATACTAATTACTTTTCGGAGTGGAGGCGATTCTCCCCCTTGAAGTCGAAGTTCCAAGCCTTAGGATCGCCATCCAGCATAATTTGACAGAGGAGGAAAATGTTCTCCTTCGGCTCGAAGAACTTGACGCCCTCAAAGAAAAGAGGCTCGTAGTACAGCAAAATCTGGAGCTGTACCAAGCCCAAATGTTGGGCCTGTGACAAAACGACCCGTCTACGTGCTTTCAAGAAAGGCGAATTGGTGTTGGTCCTCAAAAAACCGATCATCCCAATCGATATGCCAAAAGAAAATTCGAGCCAAATTGGGAAGGGCCATACGTCATCGAGAAAGTGTTCGACGGAGGATCCTACCAACTAATAAGTGTCGAGGGAGAAAGGCCCATACCACCCATCAATTGCTGATATCTCAAGAAATACTACGAATGAATACTCCACGTCGTAGAAGAATTGAGCACACCGGTCCTACGGTCTGGATCATACATCCTGTAAAACCGTATACAATCTATGGGCGTAAATGACCCATATCTCTCCCAAGTCCTACCGGCGAGACTGCATTTAAAGTCTCACCGGTGATGAAGCTAAAAAAGCGGTATGTCCACAAGCGAAATGGTCATAGATGAAAACCCGAAAGGGCTCCGTGAGTAAAAATAGCACGACTGCCGATGAGTTCGTGAAAACCCGAAAGGGCGCAAACTCGTGAAAAAGAGTTGAAATATACTCACGAGGTCCTTTCGACTTTGTGAGAAGAAAATCCCTGCGTGAGATCATTACGACTCACAAAAGAGCAACACATTTAGGAATCCCCACCATTCCTGGGGAGAAAATACGCCTGCGAGATCCTTTCGACTCGTATGGAGAAAATGGTTTTATGAGTCCCTCACGGCTCATAAAATTGAAAGGCCTTAGGTGATAGGGATCTAAACCTGTCTCCTGAGCCATTGCTCCCCAATGGGCAACGGTAAATAATGAGGCGCTCTTGGTATTTCGCTTCAGTGTAAGCGGTGCTGATGCTGACCCAAAACCCAAACCCCAAGTTTTCCCAAAGACAAATGATGAGTCGCTCCTGGCATTGCTTCAGTGTTAGCGGTGCTGATGCTGACCCAAAAACAAAATCCCAAGTCCTCCCGTGGCAAATGATGAGTTACTCCTGGCATTATTCCAGTGCAGCAATACTGATGCTAAACAAAATCCAAAGTCCAAGTTCTTCTCAAATTCAAAATTCCCGCCAAACAAAACAGAAATCAAACAAATCAAATCAACGTCCCTCCCGGCAGCGCTTCTAAGCTCAAAAGTCCTGCTGGACGAGTGGGGAACTCCCAAATCAAACCAAATCAAACAAGTCAAACAATCACCTCATCGGTGGAACCAAGCTCCACCTCGGAAACAAATCAATCCTGACACCGCACAAAGCGGAGCAAGTCAACTTCAACCATGACACCGCAAGAAGCGGAGCAAGTCAAATTAAGCATCGACCGTCCACATTGCAAAAAGGGCAGCGCGATCGTCCACATCCCAAAAAGGGCAGCACCGACCATCCACGTCGCAAAAAGGGCTGCGCCGACCGTTCATGTCGCTAAAAGGGCAGCACCGACCGTCCACGTCATGAAAAGGGCAGTATCGACCTCCACGTCGTCAAAACGGGAACTAAATTAAGTCAACCTCCACGCGAAAGAAAATCCATCAATTTCATGCACACGGCCCATATATGTAGTGTGCATTTATTGATGAGAGCACTTTGTTGGGGTCAAAAATTACATCCCGGTTGACCAAGTCAAAGTCAGTCAACCCCAAGCCAAGCGGGCCTTAGCCAAAGTTAAGACCAAGCATGGAAGGGGCCGGCTCCATGCCAAGAATGAAGCAATAAATAAGTTCAATGCAATTTTTTTAGAAATAAATGTATGAAAAATGGGCAGAAAGCCAAAATTTTGTAAATCTCATTATTTATGTGCAAAAAGAAATAAGCATATAAGACATAGGGTGACACAAGCACCATTTGGCAAAGTCGAAGAGGCTATATGTAAAGTGTGTAGCCTATAAAGGCAAACATGATGAAAAAATCAATAATAACTTTTCATTCTCTCAAAAAATTCTAGGGTTTGTGCCTCTATCTCCTTTCTCTCAAGTTCTCCCCTTTCTTTTCATTTTCCAATTAAATTACGAGTTTAACTCTTCTTTTTCAAAAAAAGAAATAGATTTTTACCATAGAACTCTCGAAGGGGAGTTCAAATCTCCATCAAATCCCTAAAAGTGATATTTTTAATCTCACCTCCTATTTTCTCCAAGATTCAGCAAAAGGAGAGGAGGAGAAAGAAGACCCACCTCAAAAATCCCACTTTTGAAGAATCCGAGGCTCTAGGGAGAAGAAATGGGTCCCCTTTGATCGTTTTCGAAGATCTTTGAGGAGTTCAACTCCAAGATCTAAATTCTCAAAGGAGTTTAACTCCACATTCAGACTTTTTAGGAGTTTTAACTCCAAATCCAAGCCTTTTAGGAGCTTAACTCCAAGTCCACATCCAATTTCTTACATTGGAGTTTAACTCTAAATCCAAATATTTTGGGAGTTTAACTCTACATCTATACCTAATTCCTATTTAAGAGTTCAACTCCAAAGCCCTTCGGGAGTTCAACTCCCAGCCCAGAGACTATGCCCCTTTCTCCGTTGGTGTTTCCAGTGGTCGCATGCTGTGCACGTGACCCACTGGTGCCCAGCGGTCGCGTGCCGCGCATGTGACCCATGGCCGCCCAGCGCCCATGCGTCTAGCATGTGACCCGCTGGTGCTCAGCGCCTACATGAGGGGAACGTAACCCGCGGGCGTCCAGCGCCCATGCGCCTGGCACGTGATCCGCTGGTGCCCAGCGCCTACGCGCGGGGAACGTGACCCGCGAGCCCCCAGTGCCAACGCGCCTAGCACGTGATCCATTGGTGCCCAGCGTCTACGCATGGGGCATGTGATCCGCGGGCGCCCGTGCCCACACGCCTGGCACGTGACCCGCAGGCACCCAGCGCCCACGCCACTCACGCGTCCTTAGGACGCTCCTCACCCCTCTTTTTTCCATACACTTCCCACTAAAAATACCTCCCACGGGACCCCCGTAAACTCTAGGAGGCTCCCGATATATCCAAAATCCTTCAAAACACAACATACGTACATGGAACATTGAGTTTGCATGACCAGTTTGACCTGTCAATCGGAGATTCACTCGCTCCAAAAGCGAGGGGTAATTAACAGCAGCTTTGTCCGCGGCTGCCGGAGATTCGGATCCCCACAATCAATAAACCCCGGCCTACCCTAAGCAGGGGGAATCTGTATACGCCTGACAATCGCGTGAATTCTCATCTCAATGGGATGACAAAAAACACCCTACAGTATGCATGATGGTGTAGTGAGGATTTTGTCTGATATTCGATATGTTCCAGATCAGAAAAATAATTTGATTTTCTTAGGCATTATGGACTCCAAAGGTTACCGATGTGCGATTGAAGGTGGAGTTCTTCGGGTCTCGAAATATGCTTTGGTGGTAATGAAAGGAGTAAAAGAGAAGATCTTGTATATTCTGCAAAGAAATACGGTGATAAGTTCTGCAACAGTCTCGTCTACAGAAGAATCAATGGAAGAGAAGACCAAGTTGTGGCACATGCGACTTAGACACATGAGCGAGAGGGGTTTGGAGGTTCTCAACAAACAAGACTTTCTTGAAGGCCACAAGACAGCGACAGTCGACTTCTGTGAGCATTGTATTTTCGGCAAGCAGCGCCAAATTCAGTTCGGCAAAGGAGTGCATAGAATGAAAGCGATGCTCGACTATACTCATATTGATGTTTGGGGACCTTCTCGTATTCTATCGAAAGGTAGTGCTCGGTATTTCATATATCGGATTGATGATTACTCCAAGATGGTTTGGGTCATTATAATTAAGCACAAGAGAGATATTTTTAAGGCTTTTAAGGTGAGGAAGGTTCTGGTTAAGAAGCAAACTAAGATGAAGATTAAGCGTATTCATACTGATAATGGTATAGAGCTATGTTGGAATCAGTTTAGTGAGTTCCACAAAGATGAGGGTATCGCAAGGCACTGTACAGTTAGAGAGACTCCGCTGCAAAATGGTTTCACAGAACGTATGAACAGAACATTATTAGAGAGAGCTCGGTGCATGCATTCCAATGCTGGCTTGTCTAAGGAATTCTGGGCCGATACTATTACTAGATGTTACTTAGTGAATCTCTCTCCCTCAACAGCCATTGATTGCAAAACCCCTATGGAGGTATGGTCCGGAAAACCTGCTGATTATTCTACCTTTAGAGTATTTGTTACCCTGCTTATTATTATTATCATGTCAATGAGGAAAAGTTGGTTCCAAAGGAAAAGAAGGGTATTTTTCTTGGGTACGGTATTAGGGTCAAGGGTATAGAATTTGGACTTTTGATTCGAAAGTTATACCTGGTAGAGATGTAATTTTTGAAGAAAATTATATGTTTCATCCGAGAAAAGAGCTTGATCTTTCAGCAGATAAAGAGAAGGATGCCAGCAAACATATGGAGTTTGAAATCAATCCATTTCAGTCTGATCAGAAGTATGTACCCGAGCTAGGTACACAACAGCAAGCTCAACAACAACCATATAGTATTGCCACCGATCGTCCGAGTTGGCAGATCCGTCCTCCTCAGATGTATAGGTACGAGGATTTGGTAGCGTATGCGTTTAATGCAGTGGAAGAGGTAGAGTCTCCTGAGCCCTCTAGTTATAGATATGCTATTTCTGGTGCCGAATTTGTTGGATATGTATGCCCTAGAGGCCATTATTATATATGTATACATGTGGATGCTGGGATATGTATGTACAGGACGATCTTGCTCAGTTATATAGTATATTATTTCAGTTGTCTTTATCAGGATATGTGTATTTGTTTTTACTGATGTTTTATCTAGCTTGCACATATTGATAAAGACTTGATATAGTAGTATACTATTATGGTTTGACTTTATCTTAACATGGCATATGTTATACATGTTATTGCATATTTCGGTTACATATTGATAAAGCCCGTCGGATCTTGCTTGACTACTTGCGTTGTGATGGCGATCATACTTGTGGGAGCAGGGTAGTCTATAAGCACATTCTTAAATGTCCCAAGTCGCAAGAGTATCGAGATCGGGCATCGATACTACAAAGTATACTTGCGTGTACATTTCTAGACCCCGACAAGAGGCAGTGGTTGGTCTCACAAACATTGGTGTGATCACCCAAGATTATATACGGGTGCTCACTGGGGGCGAGTACACTGGACGGACTCGCTGAGAACCTCTAGATGGTATTATACCTATCATCAGATAGCGGTTCTCTTGTGACATGTGTACAGGTTAGTCTTTGGACCTAAGATTGTCATTTGTCTCGTGTGAGTTCCCACTGTGCTTTGATCACTACCCTACTACGGCTATACTGAGTCGTGCAAACAGGTTTTGGTTGGGTACCGTCCTGAGCCATATGGAGGTAGTGAGTGATTGTTAGGGATTCGTCTCTCCAGGTATTGGGAGCTGATATCGCACTGTGTTCGATTGGTCAGGACCATAAAATCTTGGTCAAGGCAGTTGGGATTTACTGATAGATTGATCAATAGTCTCTCGGATTGGTCCTGAGCTGCATCAGCACGAATTATCGGGTTATTAGGGTCTGACGATTACCACCCCCTAGATCCGGTATACGATACTCTTAGACGAAAAGACTGGACTGTATGGATATTGTCACGGATAGGCTCAGTAGGGATCCGGATGAGTTTGCTCGTCGGCTTTCCTTTTTGACAGGTACCCCGGTAGCCGTGACGTACAGCTAGTGCCACTGACGTGCTTGTGGTTATGGATTTATCCAGTTACGCACTGCCGGTGTACTGTCGAGTCTTTAGAATCCCACATAGAGGGTTTCTCTACTTCGGGCGAAACGATGTAGAGGCCGTATGGTTTTACAGCAGGGTTCGATCACATACGTGTACTTATGCACGTATGATGTTCGGGCGGATAATACTAACGGGCTTTGGTTTAAACCGGATCCTAGTATTATATTGTTCGATTATTTTCGTCTCTTTCGTATTCGTATTTTTCGGAATATGGATACGGGTATGTATATACGGTGAGGGGTATTCTTGTAATTTGTTACAATAGTGCTTCTAGAAGAAGACACCTCATTATTTATTTTAACAATTTAGTTAAATGGTTAATGAGATGGAAGGTGAGCTGTTATCATTCATTGAATGAAGCATGGCTACTTGGTGACTCACTTAGTGAGTCATGAATTACTATTGAGGTAAGATGGCATCTAGATATTTTATGGAAAATATCTAGATATTGAAAGGTTCCTAGGCACCCTATAGAGGTCTCACAAGGCATCGAACATGCCAAATTTAAAAATTATGGTGCCGAGAAACCCTAGTTAACGGATCGTTGCTAGATGTCTAGGCGAAATATAAAACTAGTTAACAAATTAACTATAGGTTAGATGCTACAACCTTTGTAGATCCGGTAATCATCTTCCTTGGCTCCACGAAGGCATCCTCTCGCTGTCCATCTCGATTCCCAAACTCGAACTTTAGCTTCATCGGAGAAACGGGCAAGCTAGGTCGTCGGCTTTGTGTCAAAGACGATCTACCTCGAGGCATCGCAAGTTCAAGCTCCGACTTCACAAACTTGTGAAACTTGTGAAGTAAACACCCAAAACAACTTGGCAAGAGGTAGAGGGTGAAGAAATAGGAGGTGGGTTCTCTTTGGAATTGGATTTTACTCACTTTTGTTCAAGTTGCCATTAAAATAGCAAGCTTGAAGAAGAAGAAGAAGATGAAGATAGTTATGATAAGTTCTATTAAAAAGAAATAGAAAATCAAATACTTATCATAACTAAACTAGGGTTAAGTGTAGAGAATTAACCATAGTCACTTGGATGGGTTAGGGTTAAGCATGAAGATAAGGATGGTTACAAAAGTCAAGGCTTCATGAAGCTTCAACTAATGACAAAGAAAGCCACCATTCTTATCTTTATCTTTTCCAAATAAATAAATAAACAAATAAATAAATAAATGAATATGCAAAACCCTAATTATCAAATTAACCATGGATTAATTCTATATACTTAACTAAATGATCAAGTATCATCAAACATGATAAAAAAAGTGCACAAAAGCATATCACATATACTATGTGCATCAAGTGAGAAAATCCGTATAAAGTGAACCAATACTAGTTAATGCAAAGTAATATATCAAATATATAATTATACATTAAATCAATAAATCAACATTTGATTCAATGATCCGGTCATGTCGCACATAACCGACTAGTATTCAATATATCGATTTATCGAATCAATGATTCGATAACTAGGTCATATCAAATATAACCAATCGAAACATTTATCGCGAGAATGAAATGCGGTATCACATACACGCATTATTCTCGGTCCTGCACATATCTCATATGCGCTCCTATTTCATTTCGCTTGAACCAGGAAACCTCTGTGTAGGACTCTAAAGACTCATCAATACGCCGGTAGCAGATGATGATCATATCAAGCACCCACAAGCCGCAAGCGGTCTGCTAAACGTAACGGCCACCCGGGTATTGAGTGATCAGAAGATCGACGAGCTAGCCCGCTCACACTCCTGCGAATCCGACCAGTAACACTTACCGTACAGTCCGGTCTCTTCGTCTGATATGTCGCATATCAAGTCTAGGGGTGGTAAACGTCAGACCCCAATAACCCGATAAGTCGTGCCGATGTGAGGCTCGTAACGGGTCGAGAAACTACTGGTAACACTTACCAGTAAATCTCTGATCAGCCCTGGCCAGGGACTTCCCTGCTACGGCCAATCGAGCACAGCGCAACATCAACTCCCAATACCGGGAGAGACGAAACCCCTCCTATCGCTCATTGCCTCTATGTGACTCGGGACTGTACCCAAAGACCACCGTTTTGCACGCCCTCATGGACGTGGTAAGGTGGAGATCAAAGCACAGTGGGAATCACACAAGACTCTATGACGATCTCGGGTCTACAGACTAACCTGTACAAGTGTCACCTGAGAACTGCCATCTGACGTGAGGTATAATACCATCTGGGAGTTCTCGGCGAGTCCGTCCAGTGTACCCAGTCTCCACTGAGCACCCGTATACCATCTCTGATGTCAAACACCAATGGATATGGGATCATCCATCGCCCATCACATGGGTAGAGAAGCGTATACGCTAGTCTACTCTGGTATATCGATGCCCCATCTCGATACACCCACGACTAGGGACCTTGAAGGATGTACTTATGGACTACCATGTCCCCACTAGTATGATCTGCATCATAGTCCAGGTAGTCAAGTACACATCCTAAGGGCTTTACCAACATGTAACTATAAGACAGTATAAAGAGACTAGTGTACATGTTAAGATAAATAGCAACCAGATAGCATACTATCATGTCGAGCAAGAAAGTCATCTCTATATATGTCCAAGCATCCAATATAATATACATAATCTGTACAATACTGGCCTCTAGGGCATACATACAACTAACAATCTCCCACTTGCACAAGGGCCAGCTGCTGTAGTATCTCATACCGAGCATCCCGAAGAGTCTCTCAAACTGTATCTGGGGAATGGCCTTCGTGAGTGGATCCGCCGTGTTGTTCTTCGTGTCAACCCTCCTGACCTCGATCTCCCGGCGATCAACTATCTCCCGGATCAGGTGATACCGCCTCAGAATATGCCTGGACCGCTGATGGGACCTGGGTTCCTTGGCCAAAGCCACCGCTCCATTGTTATCGCAATACAAAGGTATTGGATGCTCAATGGATGGAACCACTCCAAGTTCAGTAATGAACTTCTTGATCCAGACAGCCTCTTTAGCAGCATCGTTGGCAGCGATGTATTCAGCCTCCATCGTCGAGTCTGCCACGGTTTCCTGCTTGGAACTCTTCCAGCTAACCGCCCCTCCGTAAAGGGTAAAGACAAAGCCCGACTGCGACTTAGAGTCGTCCTTATCACTCTGGAAGCTCGAATCGGTAAAGGACTCCACTTGGAGTTCTCCGTTACCATACACCAAGAACATATCTCTAGTCCTTCGCAAGTACTTGAGAATGCTCTTCACAGCTGTCCAGTGACTCTCTCCAGGATCAGCTTGATACCTGCTCACTACACTTAGTGAGTATGCTACATCGGGTCTGGTACATAGCATCGCATACATGATAGAGCCTACCGCCGAAGCATAGGGTATCCCTTGCATGCGAGCTCTCTCCAAATCAGTCTTGGGAGACATCTCTTTGGAGAGAGTGACTCCAGAGATCGTGGGCATATTCCCACGCTTGGACTCTTCCATACTAAACCTCTTTAGTATGGTGTCAATATACCTGGATTGGGACAATCCTAAAATCCGTTTGGATCTATCTCTATAGATCCTGATCCCCAATATGCAGGAGGCATCACCAAGATCTTTCATTGAGAATCTTTGTGATAAGAAGAGCTTGACCAATTGCAGCATAGGAATATCATTTCCTATCAAGAGTATGTCGTCCACGTACAATACGAGGAAGACAACCTTACTCTCTGCCACCTTCTTGTAGATACAAGGTTCATCTGGATTTTTGACGAAATCAAACTCTTTGATAACGACGTCAAAGCAGATGTTCCAACTCCGCGATGCTTGCTTTAATCCATAAATGGATTTAAGCAGCTTGCACACCTTCCCGCTGCTCCCACTGTCTACGAAACCCTCTGGCTGAGTCATGTACACGCACTCTTCTAAATCACCATTTAGAAAGGCGGTCTTAACATCCATTTGCCAGATTTCGTAGTCATGAAAGGCAGCAATGGCAAGCATGATTCGGATGGATTTAAGCATAGCCACTGGAGAAAAGGTCTCGTCATAGTCCACACCTGGTCTTTGACGAAAACCCTTTGCTACAAGTCTAGCTTTGAAAGTCTCCACTTTCCCATCCACACCAAGTTTCTTCTTGAATATCCACTTGCTCCCAATGGGTTTTACCCCTTCAGGAGCAATTTCCAAAGTCCATACTTTGTTAGTGTACATGGATTCCATCTCGGACCGCATAGCATCCAGCCATTTCACTGAGTCCCTACTCGTGATGGCCTGCTTGAAGCTAGTTGGGTCATCATCATCCATGATGCAATCCTCGCTTCCACCGTCCATGAGAAAACCGTAGTATCTCTCAGGTTGGCGAGGAACCCTACTAGATCGGCGGAGTGGCTGGGGTTCATCGGGAACTACGGAATCCTCTGGTTCCACTAAATCTTCTGTTGTGTTTTGTTCAGCTGGAACCTCTTCCAGTTCTACCTCAAAGCCACTAATCTCTTTTGCAAGAAATTCCTTTTCTAAAAAGGTGGCATGTTGAGCAACAAATACTCTTTGTTCCTCACTGTGGTAGAAGATATACCCTCGCGAATGCTTGGGATATCCAACAAATTTACACAAAACAGACATTGCCTCGAGTTTGTCCGGTTTTTGTCTTTTGACATAAGCCGGGCAACCCCATATCTTTATAAAATTTAGATATGGTCTCTTCCCCTCCCATATCTCATATGGGGTGGTAGGCACTGATTTGGTAGGAACCCTATTCAGTAGATATGCTGCTGTTCCCAGTGCATATCCCCAGAAGGAAATAGGTAACTCAGCTGTGCTCATCATAGAGCGCACCATATCTAATAGGGTGCGGTTCCTCCGTTCTGATACACCGTTGTGCTGTGGTGTATATGGAGGAGTTAGCTGAGAGAGAATCCCATTCTCTTTTAGGAAGTCCAGGAATTCAATGCTCAAGTATTCACCTCCTCGATCAGATCGAAGGATTTTAATACTTTTTCCGGTTTGGTTTTCGACTTCTTGTTTATATTCTCTAAATTTCTCAAAAGCTTCTGATTTGTGTTTCATCAGGAACACATATCCGAATCTAGAGAGATCATCAGTGAATGTAATGAAGTACGAAGAACCATCCCTGGCATGTGTAGACATTGGACCGCATACATCACTATGTATCAGTCCTAAGAGTTCGGTAACTCTTTCTCCGTGTCCCGTAAACGGAGTTTTGGTCATCTTTCCTTTGAGACATGACTGGCAAGTGTCATAAGATGAAAATTCAAACGGATTTAAATATCCATCCTTATGCAACTTAGCCAGTCGTGTCGCATTGATGTGACCCAGTCTACAATGCCACAAGAAGGATTCGTTCAATTCTGAACTCTTCCTCTTGTGTGTGTTTGTTATGCTTAGAACTGTTGATTGATTTAGAACATAAATGCCATTGCATAGCGTGCCTGATCCAACCAACTTTTGGTTATGGAAAATGTTCATAACATTATCCTGTAATACAAAATTATATCCCTCTTTACTCAATAAAGAAACAGATATAATGTTGCATATCAGGTTCGGCATGTAATAGCATTCGTTCAGAACCAATGTATTACCAGTTGGTAATGTAAGGTGATATTCCCCGACAGTCTTAGCTGCAACAATTGCACCATTTCCAACTCTAATGTCTTTATCACCTTCTCCAAGTTCTCTACCTTTCCTAAGCCCATGTAACTGATTACATATATGGGATCCTGACCCGGTATCCAATACCCAGGACGTAGAGCAAATGGAGAAACAGTTCTCTGTAACGAACACACCCGAAGAAAATGCATCAACATGTACTTCCTTCATTCGGGTGGCATGGGAATCCTGGTATTCCCCTATATCCTGTTCAGTCCTATAACTCTTATAGGAAAGAAAGGAACCAACGTTCCCCAGCACAGTATAACATGCGGGTTCGGTCAATACATCCATATTATTATCTTTATTAAGGCATGAAATGGTCGCTACCTGGAGAGAGAGAGAAGAAAACACTTTAGCGTAAGCTCGTGCAAGATCAGATTGGTTATTATCTTATCTAATCAGGATGGCTCCCACTGCTTTTTATCAAATCTTCCTTCAAACCCTAAAAGGAAAGACTAGCCGGGATTAATTACACACTACAAGTTCGCCAATCTTTCAGCCAGGCCAGTGTCGGTACTTTGAGGGAGGTCCCCCGTGCTTTCGCACGAACCTAATTACTATAAACCTCGTTTTCCCAGAGGCGTAACCTCGTTAACACCTTTCTAGACACCTACTTGATCGGCTAATTGTAATATGTAAAACTCTCCCAGGAGTAACTCTTACTCGCAGTGGGTATCGGGATCCAACTATCTCATAGAAGGTATGCAATCTCATTGCAAATTTCAACACTTGAAATTCCCGATAATATTTTGCCCCAAGCATCCTATGACCTTGACGGAGGTCAACAAACCACAGGGTGCAAGTCAAGTTCAACCCGTCATTTCTTGATTGAATCAAACCCACCCGCACGACCCTTGACGGAGGTCAACAAGGTCGTACGACTACCCTAATCCAATCTGCATCATATGCATAAGCAGACAAATACTAGTTAGCTACCGCACACTACGCCTTGACGGAGGTCAACAAACGTAGCACGAATACTAAGTAGGATCTATCTGAAATGACGGAGGGCTACGCCAGGTTTTTCTGAAAACCATGAGCGTAATGAACTTGATATCGTTGTAGAATCAAATGAAGTTTTAAAATGGAGTGATTTTGAGGCTTTTCTTGTTTTGCTAAAGGGGTCACTCCCGGTGAAGGGATCGTCGGCCCTTTCCTCGTCGAATGAGGTGCGGGATATATCATATATATCACTGTGCAAAGAAAAAACCCAAAAGCAGTCAAAAGCAAACCGAGTGTGTAGCATCTGTCAGTTATTGCTAAAGGAGTCACTCCCGGTGAAAGGATCTCGGTCCTTTCCTCATCGAATAAGGTGCAGGGTATATCATATATACCGCTGTGCAAAGCAAGAACTGTAGCTACCTGTTTTATTTTAAAATTCGATTCTACAACATCTTAGGTTTCTTATCTTTCATTAATCACATTAATGAAGTCCCATCATTTAAATACCTAAACATCACAGATAGATATGACGTACACTTATGCCATTTGCATTCGCCTCGATGTCCCCTCGTGCATCGTTAGGTTAGGTAACTAACGACAGAGCAGGGCAGGGCTAGCGCGGGTGTAAAACATAAGTAACGTCTATATAATATATCATATATACTATATACTATATCCATCACAGAGTCACAACACAGATATCGCAGCAGAATAAACATATGAAATATTGGATATACTAGGACGTCCGTGTTTTCAATACGAGCCAGTATAAAACACGGATTCCACGGTCGTGATGAATAGCCAATCCCACACCCCTAGACCCCTACGAGAGCGGCAAGCAACCCTGCCAATTCTAGGGTTAGGAGACCCGGACTCGACTCCTCGAGTTGGTCTCCCACTGGACCCCAGAACCCGATTACTTGTGCTCCCCTCCTTGGGTCTATCCTAATGCGGAAAAGTAAATAATATACAACGGGTGACAACTTCCGCTACCTGGAAGCGCCCCAAATGAAAGAATATTACATACAAGTTTTTACATGAATGAAAATGAAAAACACTCATCTCACATAAAAAAACCCCGGCTATTCGAATACGACGATCCAATATAACATATCCAGCAACACATAACATCACATGTCATCAACGTAAGTAAGTATGCATACCCCAATTGTCGTTGACGTATAGCAACGAAACCGGCGATATGAACATACTACACTTACGGTCACAGAAAAGAAAGTGTAAAACTACAACAATTGGAATCCGCAACTACTTCAGACATCGCATGCCTAATCAAATGAAATACTTAGACATCACATGCCTAACAGATATAAATCCCGCATTTTAGTCTCATTATCGAAAACTCTTTTCAATATCATATGGGACTAAACTGCTAAATTTATAACATTCATTCAGTTATCTCATAACTGTTTATGAATTCCAATTATTGTATCACATTCCAGATAAACAGAAAATGTTAAACTTTCCGATCGAATAGTCGAATACCCAAGTTTTCCCGATACAGCTCAACACATGAAATAAGTCTAACTACATTCAGTTCGTGCCTCAGTACCGACGGTCCAGCCGTAGAAGGGTCAAGCCAACGCCTCACATGTGGCACGCCGTACTGCCCCAAACCCGAAGGTTCAAAGGGCAGTTCAAGACGGTCACATAATCGAGTTAAGGTTTGTTGTCTTCTAGAGGGTCCATCGCGATACTTGCACTACTTAGAACGTCGTTAAACTACGGAAAAATCCAACACTTGGAAATTTCCCGACAGGGGAAAAATTGGGTATTTATATCCGGTCGAACCTTTTTAACATATTCTATAAATTATCCGGAAAAACACAAAGACGAAATTTGATACCCCGATCGAAATACCGAATCCCCAAAACAACTCCAGAAAATTCAACTCTTGAATAATTATTAAAAACACCCAGGAAAATCACCACTGGAAATTAAGGATTACTGTGTAAAATCCTTCAAATAAATAGGCCGTACGACCGCGGATCCGCCGCATGAGCCGTGCTCAGGCCGCGGATCCGCGCTTGAATAGTGGAATTACACCTACGAATTTCACAGTAAACCTTATAATTTCCTGCTTATTTTTCTGCATATTTTTAATATTGAAAAATCCCACTTTTTGGAAAAAGTCCAGAGAGCAAGATAAGTTTAGGGTTTCGGGTTCGTTTGGGCTTCAAATCGCGTCTAGACTTCGCCTAAGGCTCTAGCTAGGCTCTGATACCACTGAAAGGTTCCTAGGCACCCTATAGAGGTCTCACAAGGCATCGAACATGCCAAATTTAAAAATTATGGTGCCGAGAAACCCTAGTTAATGGATCGTTGCTAGATGTCTAGGCGAAATATAAAACTAGTTAACAAATTAACTATAGGTTAGATGCTACAACCTTTGTAGATCCGGTAATCCTCTTCCTTGGCTCCACGAAGGCATCCTCTCGCTGTCCATCTCGATTCCCAAACTCGAACTTTGGCTTCATCGGAGAAACGGGCAAGCTAGGTCGTCGGCTTTGTGTCAAAGACGATCTACCTCGAGGCATCGCAAGTTCAAGCTCCGACTTCACAAACTTGTGAAACTTGTGAAGTAAACACCCAAAACAACTTTGCAAGAGGTAGAGGGTGAAGAAATAGGAGGTGGGTTCTCTTTGGAATTGGATTTTACTCACTTTTGTTCAAGTTGCCATTAAAGTAGCAAGCTTGAAGAAGAAGAAGATGAAGATAGTTATGATAAGTTCTATTAAAAAGAAATAGAAAATCAAATACTTATCATAACTAAACTAGGGTTAAGTGTAGAGAATTAACCATGGTCACTTGGATGGGTTAGGGTTAAGCATGAAGATAAGGATGGTTACAAAAGTCAAGGCTTCATGAAGCTTCAACTAATGACAAAGAAAGCCACCATTCTTATCTTTATCTTTTCCAAATAAATAAATAAACAAATAAATGAATGAATATGCAAAACCCTAATTATCAAATTAACCATGGATTAATTCTGTATACTTAACTAAATGATCAAGTATCATCAAACATGATACAAAAAAGTGCACAAAAGCATATCACATATACTATGTGCATCAAGTGAGAAAATCCGTATAAAGTGAACCAATACTAGTTAATGCAAAGTAATATTCAAATATATAATTATACATTAAATCAATAAATCAACATTTGATTCAATGATCCGGTCATGTCGCACATAACCGACTAGTATTCAATGTATCGATTTATCGAATCAATGATTCGATAACTAGGTCATATCAAATATAACCAATCGAAACATTTATCGCGAGAATGAAATGCGGTATCACATACACGCATTATTCTCGGTCCTGCACATATCTCATATGCGCTCCTATTTCGTTTCGCTTGAACCAGGAAACCTCTGTGTAGGACTCTAAAGACCCGTCAATACGCCGGTAGCAGATGATGATCATATCAAGCACCCACAAGCCGCAAGCGGTCTGCTAAACGTAACGGCCATCCGGGTATTGAGCGATCAGAAGATCGACGAGCTAGCCCGCTCACACTCCTGCGAATCCGACCAGTAACACTTATCGTACAGTCCGGTCTCTTCGTCTGATATGTCGCATATCAAGTCTAGGGGTGGTAAACGTCAGACCCCAATAACCCGATAAGTCATGCCGATGTGAGGCTCGTAACGGGTCGAGAAACTACTGGTAACACTTACCAGTAAATCTCTGATCAGCCCTGGCCAGGGACTTCCCTGCTACGGCCAATCGAGCACAGCGCAACATCAACTCCCAATACCGGGAGAGACGAACCCCTCCTATCGCTCATTGCCTCCATGTGACTCGGGACTATACCCAAAGACCACCGTTTTGCACGCCCTCATGGACGTGGTAAGGTGGAGATCAAAGCACAGTGGGAATCACACAAGACTCTATGACGATCTCGGGTCTACAGACTAACCTGTACAAGTGTCACCTGAGAACTGCCATCTGACGTGAGGTATAATACCATCTGGGAGTTCTCGGCGAGTCCGTCCAGTGTACCCAGTCTCCACTGAGCACCCGTATACCATCTCTGATGTCAAACACCAATGGATATGGGATCATCCATCGCCCATCACATGGGTCGAGAAGCGTATACGCTAGTCTACTCTGGTATATCGATGCCCCGTCTCGATACACCCACGACTAGGGACCTTGAAAGATGTACTTATGGACTACCATGTCCCCACTAGTATGTTCTGCATCATAGTCCAGGTAGTCAAGTACACATCCTAAGGGCTTTACCAACATGTAACTATAAGACAGTATAAAGAGACTAGTGTACATGTTAAGATAAATAGCAACCAGATAGCATACTATCATGTCGAGCAAGAAAGTCATCTCTATATATGTCCAAGCATCCAATATAATATACATAATCTGTACAATACTGGCCTCTAGGGCATACATACAACTAACAGATATTTTATTGTGAAGATAATTTTTTATTATTATTTTGGAAAGTTTTCTTTATTAGTCACAAGACTTAGCTATTCTTCATTCTATTCTTATGTTGCTCACTACAAAACTCTCATCTCCTCCAAGCTTTTTTCTTCTACCTCAAACCCTAAATGTCTCATATGTTGAGAAACCTAGTGTATCTTGAGACTAATTAATCCATCATCACTCTCTACATCCTCTAGACTACTTAGATAGCATACTAAGTAACCTAGTTACCTTGGTTTAAAGGTATGAGCTCAAAATAGACACTCTCGGGTGGATCATCTTTGGCGTGAGGAAGCCATCGATCAAGCTCGATCATGGAGGCCACTAAGAGCGTGCTAAAGGAGATGAGTGAAGACCCGAAAGGCTTGAGCCTCTTGGTATATGCTCTTTTCATAGTAGATAGCTTCTTAGTTGCTAGTTAGGTTTATGGTAGATCCGGTTTAGAGTTATTCTAGTGCCAAGTTTAAATCATTAGAAAAAATTTTGTTCCGCAATCGGCTTCGGTTGATGGCCAGGGCGTAAGCATAACCTTTCATGGTATCAGAGCCAGCCCATAAACCCTATACTAGCAGATTTAAACGATATTAAAGTAACGAAACCGAAATAACTCTGAAATATTGATTGATCTCAAAAACTATCTAATAACCGCAATCAAGAACGGCGTCGCTTGATAGCTAGCCGGTGAGTACGGGTCGGTCCACGGGGATGTTGTGAATTTCCTATTCGATCAAACGAGTTAATTCCGATGGGAGCCGGATTGATTATTAAATCTAAAAACTGAATTAATCTATATCTAAATCTTGCTAGGGTTAGGTCTAGGTTAAGTTTGGAAAGTCTATAAATCTCACCGGTTTCTATACCCATATGAAGATCTAATTAAGTGTTATGGTAAATATTAATAAAAGGGATTAGGATGATTGGGAATATTGTTCTTCCTCTAGATCCTTGTCCTTCCTTTCTTAATTTTTTCCCTAACCTCCATGGAAAACCTTAAAATCCGGGCCTTTAGACTACGGTATCACCGCTACCTCGTGGGTAAAGTGCCGTAGGGAGCGGAATAAGAAGGTATGCATGGAGTTCTATGAAAATATATGACGGGCAAGAAAGGGGATGAGAGATCTTCGTCTCTCAAACCTTCCCCAGATCTAACCCTAACAAGCGAGGAGACTACTCACTCATTAGGGAATTAAAATACATTTATCTAGGGCAGAGAATGAAAATTACCTAGGGCAAGAATTGAAATCTAAACTAGAGCAAGGAATTAAATCTACTTACAGATGCATCTCTCCAATCATCAACGCAGGGTTGTCAGATCTGAATTCATGAATTGGAAAGAAACACCGATGCTCTCCATAAAGAATTCTGAATTTATTATTAAAAGGAGGCATGAGAAATTACAATCTTTAGAGTTCTATTTATAGGAAATAGTAACCCTAGGTTACATTTTGATCCGCATGTCTAAATTTACAAAAATAGCCCTAGGTCAACTAGTAAAAGCCGCAAATGAATTTTGGTAAAATAAAATCTTCCTTTTGTCTTCTTATGGCCGCGGAACCACGGCAATGGTGGGCTTGGGCCGCGGTTCCGCGGCCCTTTAGTAAGTTCAGATGATTATTTCTTCTGGGCTGCTTCAGTGTCTTTTGGGCTTTTCATTTCTTTATTGTTTTCTCCATTTGGGCTTCTACATTGGTTTCAGATCTTCAGTGAACAATTCGCAATGGCTTTTTAACCGTTTGCCTTGTATTCTTGGACCTTGCGTTGCCTTGTTGATTGTGAACTGTTCTTCGTCTAGGCTTGACTAAGATCCTCCAAATTGTTGGTCAAAAGTCCATATTTTCATCGTCTTTACATCATTTTCACTGTTTCCTGTTCAAGAACCTGTAACCTGTAACATGTAGCAGACATGCGTCAAAAGCACCTGTTTATTTATAAAAAGAATAAGAATGGGGAATATAACAATGCAATATTATGGTGTGAACAAATACCCCCAAACTTATCTTTTGCTCGTCCTCGAGCAAACTTATTTTTATTCACTAATATCCTAACCACACTTTCGCAGGGAAACGCGATTGCACTGAGCACGTGCAACAAGCCGTTAAACCTCTAGGTGTCCCTAGTAGGAGGAGTGTTGTCTCCTGAGGGTTTTCAGCGGATACTACCCACAAAATCCTATCAATTCGGCTTATCGACTTTTATTCTCCAATTAGGTTTTCTAACAAGGAATTCTATTATCTTCGACCCGTAAATTATCCACCCACATTCTTCCCACTTCCTCATCATCTAACTTAAGATTATATATGTTCTATAGACTTAGTTAGCTTTCGGCATCTCTTAAGTTTTCCTTCTAGGGTTCCATCTCCATTTAGGAATTTTTATCAACTCTACTAAAGATACAAGTTATATTCTTCACTCCTTTCTTTCATCTAAACTTCAATAACATATCCCCACGTGTGTGTATAAATCACCCCTACACTTGGAAATTCAAATCAAGCAATCATACCCTTGTCCGTTGTCCAAAGTACTTATTAGTAGGTGAATTTTTAATTGAATTTTTGCTTACACATCCTTCATGCGACCGTTAATACTTCTTGAGGTACCAACAACCGATTACAAGATATGTTTGCACTTTAAAGCGTAATTCCTAGTCTTGCAACACCCAAGGCTTTTAGCAGTGACTCCCAAACCAGTTGGTCTAAGGCACTAGGTGATGAAGCACCCTCGCTAAATATTTTTCTATTTTTGCAGCCTTAAGTAATCACAAAAACCAGTGTCCATTTTTTTTATTCTTTATTCACACTTTTTTTTATTTTCTTCGTACTAAGGACTTTAGACAAGAACATTTCAAGGTCTCTTCTACTATTCCAAGTTTCAAGGTGCGTGATTGTGCAAATTTTAGGGTATACATTTTCAGAATCTAGACTTAAGTTAGGAACTATTTTTCAAATTTATACTCTAATAAGAACATCAATACTCTTCCCTTGTTTCGACTTAGCCCAAGAAGTGAACCCAAAATTTGCCTATTTCTAAATAAACTACAAGGCATATACTTTCTACCGTTAAACTTTAAGGAATGTTATTTTTAGGGTTTTTAATTCACTAAGTCTAAAATCTAGTTGATCCTAGCCAGTTAACCTATTGTCAAACTCTAGTCAAATATGGCCAAAATTGAATACAATAATTTTTATAATTTTTTGAAAATTTTCAATTTTTATGGGTTTTTCCAATAAATATGCAAATACAAAAATATGTACAAATGAATGCGAAGGAAGAAGACGTACCGAGCATACCCCCAAACCTGAAGTTGACAGTGTCCTCACTGTCATGCTAAACCAAGAGGGTCAAAATACAAGCACTCCCCTATTTATTTATAAATTTTTTTATTTATATTTTTAATGTTTTGAAAATTTTTTTTAAATTTTTTATAGAAAAGAAAACAAAAAATATATACATATATACAAAGATTCCCCCAAACTTAAGCTTGGCCTTACACAAGTCAAAGGTTAACACCAACCATTCAAAAATCTTATCGTGGTAATGGTCAAGTTGGTGAAAGAATGGGGTGTAGAAGAAAGAAATAAGAAACACGCGAGACCGTGTAGGAAGAAGGGTAGAATATGGTCTCGATGTAGGAGAAGAATGGCGGAAAGAAGAAAGAAGTGGGGTACGATCTTGAGGGTGTAAAGCGAGTGAATAAATTAGCGCAATTTGTGAGGACCGATGTGTTAAAAGCGATTGCGCTAACCTATCAACCCGTCGAGAAATGGGGTCAAATCCCTCAAGATTCGCAAGAAAACATGGGTACGCCGAACTTGGTATTTGAGATGAAAGCGTAACGGTCACTTGTACGGTCGGAACAATATGAAGGACGAAAGGGAGTGAATTAGGGATAGTATCATTCTCACCGTAGTAAACTGTCTCGAACTTGAACGATTCCATTAATGGTTCGAAACTACTATAAGAAACCGAGTCTGATGGTTCAACTAACTCATCTAAAAATGTAAAGGACTCAAACTCGGGCGGTGAGTCATCAACATCGTCCGAAAAAGTGAAACACTCGTAAGTGTTATCATCTGTGAGAACAGCATCGGATTCAAAGGAAAAAATTTCAAGCTCACAGTCTTCAAGTATGGTCGGAACGATGGAAAGGAGGGAGGGTGATTTAAGTAAAGGTTCAAGAGGATGAATTGGAAAATCCGACACATCAAAGAAAAATGGTTCAACCTCAATATAATCCTCACCACTCTCCTCAATATTATCCTCATAATTCTCTTCAATATTCAACTCATCCATGCCATTATCATCAAAATCAAGACGCATATGAGATTCGGGAGAAACATTCAATAACTCGGGATGATGATTTGAATATAAAATTTCAATTAAATCGACAGGTTCATCATTCGAAATATTCCCGGCGTCTATATCCTCAATCAAGTGAAAGTCAATTTCTTTAGACACCTCCTCAAAAGCATGGATGTTTATCAATGTAGGTTCTAGAGTGGAAGTGTAAAGGTCAAACGGATTAGGTGATGTTTCACTCGAAGGGGGTTCCTCACAATTTGGCAAATCAAACACTACAAAGTCGCACAACTCGTTTTTCTTTTGAACTTATGAATCATTTAGGACATTCGATGGAAAACTGGAGTTATGGGCTTCAATTGGGTAAGGGTAGGTTTGATTTGGAAATCCTCTCACATTCTCATTCTGTCCAACCGCCTCCTCATACATTGAAAAATTTGGGGCTAGCGGGAAACTAGCTACCGGTTCAGCAGGTTGCATAAGGGCGACCACGGACGCTTCCACATTCCTAACCATTTTGTTTGTTGCTGTGATATACGCCTCCAACGCCTCTTCCAAACTAGACTTTGGTGGTAAAGGGGTTTCGGCAAAAGATTCGAAATTGTTTGGATATGTGAAACTCCCAAAAGGCTGTGTAGAAGCAGTGTCTAGTGACGGTGGAAAAGTCGGGTAGGACTGGTAGGAAGTGGGTGATTGGACAGGGGTAGGGTCAACGTATGGATAAAAAGATGAATAGTCGTGCGGATCCCTAGAACTAGATGAGTGGAGACGGGTGAAAGATCGGCTGCGAGATTGAGCAATATGCTCATCAATGGACATCGGCTTAGGAGAGACGGTAGGACTTGAAAAAGTGGTATCAACATATGGAGGTGGTAAAGGTTGACTTGGTTGACACAAAGTGGGTTGAAAAGTCAAACTGTTTCCCCTAAACGCCTCTATTTGATCTTTCAAAGATATTTTAGGCAAGGAAGGATCGTCTTTAAATTGATCAAACAAATTGCCGAACAACGCAAAATTAGGTTCGGGATACCAAAGTTCGGCAAGTGATTTGTTATGTGGGGTACCCATGTTAGAAGAAAGGGAGAAAGAAAGAAAGTTTGTTGGTGCAAGGATTTCCGAGCGACAAAAGTTGCAAGTCTTTTTTTTTAAAAAATTTCCTTTTTCCCTTTTCTCTTTATTTGAGACTGTTTGCAGAAAAAAATTTCGATAAAGGGTTTAGACACAAATGTAATCAACCAGAAATGCACAATCAGACCTAGATCTAGGGTCACCTAGGTCAGCTAGACAGCACCTAACTGTTCCAAAGGGCTAGAAATAGGACCTCAAACCGCCTCTTCACCGCCAATTGCGGCCAGGTAAGTGCCAGGTAAGTGAGAGGCTCCCCGCTACAAGTAGCGGTCCTAATTAAGTAACCACTTGACTTAGACACACTTGCCTAGACACCGCAAAGTCACGTTAGGATAAACGGTCGATGCCTATAACTAGTCCTCTGTCCTATTGAGCCCGAAGTCCTTAGGGCTGAGTCTAGTATTTTTTAATTAAAGATTGGTCAATGCAAATGCTTTATGTGATTTCTGGGGTCCTGGGAAGGGTGATGAAATCCCCACCCAATCTGAATTGGTCAAAAGCCCCTTAAAATCCGATTAAAGATATGCAAAACAGTAAATCACATGCAATCAAATTTTTTTTGTGAATTTCAAGGTTTGCAAGTTTTCTAATTAAAATTTTCCCTTTTCCGCTTGCTCTTTATTTGGAAATTTTGCAAAAAGATTTTCGATAAAAGATATGCAGAACAAAAAATATTACTTGCAATCAATTATTATTTTAAGCATATCACAAAGAATCTTTATTTGGAAAAAAATTGTTGCAAAAAGATATTCGAGAGAAGATATGCAACAAAAAAGATTACTTGCAATCAATTTCCATTTTAAACGAGGCGCAAAAATCCTGCACAAGATTGTTATTTGGAAAGAGAAAGATTTTTAAAGCGCACAAAATCTTGCAGGAATTTTTCAGAAAATATATGGAAATTTTTGCAGAGGAGGAACAGAGAAACTTACAGAGCTTTTTTTTTTTCACGCCCTGAACCGACCAGGACGCGGCGGTTCCGCTTTCTGTAGGTTTCCAGATCCGAATTTGTATATAAATCCTGCAAAATTCAAACAACAAAGTACCCTTTCCAAAATAACAGATAATATATTTATATATTTTTTTTGGATTTTTCAGATTTTTATGATTTTTTAATTTTGATTAACCCGAAATTGCAAAAGGAAAAGTTCTACGCCATCCCCGGCAACGGCGCCATTTGATTGATCTCAAAACTATCTAATAACCGCAATCAAGAACGGCGTCGCTTGATAGCTAGCCGGTGAGTACGGGTCGGTCCACAAGGATGTTGTGAATTTCCTATTCGATCAAACGAGTTAATTCCGATGGGAGCCGGATTGATTATTAAATCTAAAAACTGAATTAATCTATATCTAAATCTTGCTAGGATTAGGTCTAGGTTAAGTTTGGAAAGTCTATAAATCTCACCGGTTTCTATACCCATATGAAGATCTAATTAAGTGTTATGGTAAATATTAATAAAATGGATTAGGATGATTGGGAATATTGTTCTTCCTCTAGATCCTTGTCCTTCCTTTCTTAATCTTTACCCTAACCTCCATGGAAAACCTTAAAATCGAGGCCTTTAGACTACGGTATCACCGCTACCTCGTGGGTAGAGTGCCGTAGGGAACGGAATAAGAAGGTATGCATGGAGTTCTATGAAAATATATGACGGGCAAGAAAGGGGATGAGAGATCTTCGTCTCTCAAACCTTCCCCGGATCTAACCCTAACAAGCGAGGAGACTACTCACTCATTAGGGAATTAAAATACATTTATCTAGGGCAGAGAATGAAAATTACCTAGGGCAAGAATTGAAATCTAAACTAGAGCAAGGAATTAAATCTACTTACAGATGCATCTCTCCAATCATCAACGCAGGGTTATCAGATCTGAATTCATGAATTGGAAAGAAACACCGATGCTCTCCATAAAGAATTCTGAATTTATTATTAAAAGGAGGCATGAGAAATTACAATCTTTAGAGTTCTATTTATAGGAAATAGAAACCCTAGGTTACATTTTGATCCGCATGTCTAAATTTACAAAAATAGCCCTAGGTCAACTAGTAAAAGCCGCAAATGAATTTTGGTAAAATAAAATCTTCCTTTTGTCTTCTTATGGCCGCGGAACCGCGGCAATGGTGGGCTTGGGCCGTGGTTCCGCGGCCCTTTAGTAAGTTCAGATGATTATTTCTTCTAGGCTGCTTCAGTGTCTTTTGGGCTTTTCATTTCTTTATTGTTTTCTCAATTTGGGCTTCTACATTGGTTTCAGATCTTCAGTGAACAATTTGCAATGGCTTTTTAACCGTTTGCCTTGTATTCTTGGACCTTGCGTTGCCTTGTTGATTGTGAACTGTTCTTCGTCTAGGCTTGACTAAGATCCTCCTAATTGTTGGTCAAAAGTCCATATTTTCATCATCTTTACATCGTTTTCACTGTTTCCTGTTTAAGAACCTGTAACCTGTAACATGTAGCAGACATGCGTCAAAAGCACCTGTTTATTTATAAAAAGAATAAGAATGGGGAATATAACAATGCAATATTATGGTGTGAACAAATATCGAAACCCAAACTTCAAGTTTCTGTCGAATTTTTAAAGTCTTCAAAAAAATTAAAAATAATTGCAGAAGAATACTTATGTGACAACTAGAACACCAGAGAAAAATGAGGCAATATCTTTCAAATATGGCCGGCGAGAATTAGGATTTGGCCGGCCTGACCGGTTCTTTAATAGTGAAAAATTCTCGTTTTTGTTTGGTGCTCTGTATCACTTGGATTTAGGGTTTCGGGATATGTTTGTTTTTGCCCAAATTAGATATTTTATTATCTTTGGGTTTGGGGCAATACGAAGTATTTCGAAGTCGTTATTTTTAACGATGTTTAATAATTTTCAGTGCATACACTTTTATCTGCGACCGTGAATGTCATTTGAGCGGTATAGCTCATCTAACTGCTATATATTCTTTTAGACGGGTTTGCAAACATGACATTCACGTTGATGTTCTGTGTTTGTTCTGTGGTTTTGGTTGGACAGTCATGGTGGATAGCTTGTGGTGCAATATTATTGGTACAATTGAGATTCATTTGTACACTTGTTATTGTGGGACGAGCGTTCAACATGTGGACAGCCGTTACTACCTGTTGTATATTATTTGTGTAGGACTACGGTAGCGCCCCCGGCCGTCTATCCGAGGCCAAAATGTGGAAAAGAAAAATTTTCTTGACTTTAAACCGGCACTACCGCATCCTAAAAACCCGGATCGAACCATTAACTTATACCTAGCTAACAAGAGAAAGGGTAGAATGCTATACCGAGCGATCCGTGTCCTTCGGTCTTCGGCCTCCACTCCGATCTCCTCGCAAAATCTCCAGTCTTCATCTCCTTGTCGGAACAGGCACCACATCGCCGGGTTCTTTTACGGGCTCCCACCTCTGGACTGAGGCAACTCGAGCACGAAGTTGGCGGTCGACGTACCCAAGGATGCTGTAGGCTAAGTGTAGTAATATTTGTCTCATGGGGTTGTGAAGTTGCCATGTGTAGTGGAGAAGGAAATGAGCAAGAGGAATGAACTTTGGGATTTTTCTTTTTGCAATGAAAGTGAACCAAAAAAAAAACTTCACACAAAAATGAATCACCCTTCACCAAAAAATGAGTGTGCTGCCTCCTTAAGTGGCTGGCCAAAAAAGAGAGAGGAAAAGCAATGAAGGGAGGTGAGTGTAGTAAAAGCAAGTGGTGACCATAAGTCTAAAAGCAATTCTCACTTCCATGATCCAAATCAATATCTTCACATTAAATGCAAATGAAATGATCACAAGAAAAGCATCAAAAGATGCCATTATTATCATAATCCAAATGCCACATAAAACCCTCCACATTTGCTAATTTGCACACTTGCAAATTAGCCCCTCCCACAGAAAAATCCGGCCGTGAAGGAACAAAGGAAAACTGGCCGAAACGGAATGCAAACTGGCAACTTCAAAAAACTGATCCCGTAATAAATTACAGGAAAACCCCGCGACTGTATATACATACCCGCATTTGTATTCCGACCGAATACAAATGCAATGAGACAAAATCTACACTGTACAATACTAGGATCCGGCTTAAACCAAAGCCCGCTAGTATTATCCGTCCGATCATGATCCGTGCAATACCGCACGTATATGATCGAACCCTGCTATATCTCCATACGGCCTCTACAGCGTTACGCCCGAAACTTGAGAAACTGTCTGTGGGGGACTCTAAAGACTCGTCAATACTTTGGCTGTGCATTTAACCACTAGCACGTCAGAGGTATTAGCCATACGTAACGGGTTACCAGGTATTGACTAAAAGGGACGTCGATGAGCGAACTCATCCTGACACCCTACTGAGCCTGTCAGTGACAATATCCGTACAATCCGGTCCGTTCGTCTATGAGTATCGCATGGCGGGCCTAAGGGGTTGGTAAAAGTTAGACCCTCAAAAGCGGTACAAGTCGTGTCGGAGTGTAGCCCAGAACACCCTGAGATACTACTGGAATATCTACCAGTAAATCTCCTGCCTCGGCCGAGGGTTTTTTATAATGGCTCTCCTAGACACAGCGCGACCTCACCCCCAATACCGGGAGAGACGAACCCCTGCAGATCCGCTCACTGTCTCCATATGTCTCGGGACTGTACCCAACTAAAACCTGTTTGCACAAATCCTTTGAGCCGTGGTAGGGTAGTAATCAAAGTACAGTGGGAACTCACACGAGACAAATGACGATCTCAGGTCGATGAACTAACCTGTACACATGTCACCAGGGAACTGCTATCTGACGTCAGGTATAAAACCAACTAGCATGTTCCCGGCGAGTCCTGTCCGGTGTACTCATAACCCAATAAGCACATGTATACATCTTAGGTGAACCAACTGACACCAGTGGCTTGTGAGACCGGCCACCGCCCCTCGTCGGGGTCTCGACTGTATACACTAGTCTACTCTGGAGTATCGATGCCCTGTCTCGAAACTCCCATGACTAGGGACCATTTAAGGATGCGCTTATAGACCCCAGCTCCCACGTATATGATCACCATCATACTGCTGGCCGTTAAGCAAGAATCCTAAGGGCTTTAGCAACGTGCAATAGTGACCTGTAAGGTCACCTGAAACAGTACACGATGATAAAGATAAACCAGATAGCATACTATCATCTTGAGTAAGACTGTTCTAACGGTATAGGTCATCTCTCAATCATTGCAATCACGTGCCTGTGATCCAATAATTGACTCTGAGGGCACTATCTCCAACAATCTCCCACTTGCACTCAAGGCTAATTATTGCGATGTCGCATACTCACAGCCCGTGTGATACCGAACACCCAACTCCTCTACGAATCAGTCTCACAAAACCTGTTTGCGAAACTAATGCGTTCAAGGAATAGCCTCAGTGAGTGGATCCGCTCTAATGTTTCTTTCTATGTCTCTCTTTATCTCAAGTTTGCGGAGAAAGCCATCTCCCGAAATGAGCAATACCTGTCTTAGAATGTGTCTGGATATCTGATGGGACCTAGTTCATAAATGAACTCCAAATCCAAACTTCTTAGATTGTATCGTCAACTGAACCTAACCAGTATCCTGTACCATGCCTCCCTCAGTATCCGCCTGGACCACCTGTCCATAAAACTGCCCCCTCGTCAGAGGGAAAACTATAACTCTGACAGACACTCTGTCATCCAAGTCACCTTGGAAGCCTAGAGTGATAACTGTCTCCCGAAGTAGGATGCCGTTATCATATCCCTAGAACATCCACTTATGTTCTAAAACTGCTTCCGATCGTTTCTCCATGACTGGATTAATATCCTATGTGGAGAAAACACTGTGTGACAACCAAAGTATAACCGACCGTAGTATAGGAATTTCACTTCCTACTCTGTATATGTCATCCAAATACCAGGACATCATACCCTACTACTGTTGGGGTAAAAATTTACACCCCAGTTGACCAAGTCAAAATCATTGTCAACCCCAAGCCAAGTGGGCCCAAGCCCAGATCCAGTGGGCCCATGCCCGGGTCGAGCCCGAACATGAAGCAGCCGGCTTCACCCCATGCCAAGATAAAAATTTTGTAATAAATAATTTTGTTGTATTTCTTTTATTTTTATTTTATGGATAAATGTAAGAAAAATAGGCATAAAACCAAATTTTTGTAAAGCCCATGGCTTATGTGCAAAAAGAAATGGCATATGAGCCACGGGATAGGCAAAATGCCATTTTGTGAAGCCCAAGGGGCTATGTGTAAAGTGTATAGCCTATAAAGGCAAAGATAATGAAATATCTCAACAACTTTTCTCTCTCTCTCAAAATTTTTCAGATCTGAGATCTTTTCTCCTTCTTCAAGGTTCCAAAACCTTCCTTTTTCTCTTGAATTAAATCAAGAGTTTTACTCTTCTTTTTATAAAACAAATTAGTTTTTCACCACAAAACCCATAAAGGGGAACTCAGATCTTCCATTAGACCTCACAAAGAAGAGATTTTTAAAAATCCCATATCTCTTGATCTTCAAGATCCAGCTAACAGAAGAAGATCTTTCACTAAACCCCAAAAAAAACACACTCAGGAGTCCAACTCCTCTCTGATTTCTCTTCCGAGAAATTTTTTAGGCTAAAAGCCTCTTTTTCTTGCCGGAGCTCAAGCGCAGAGCGTCCGTGTGCCGACATGTGGCGCGCTTGCGCTCCAGCGCTCAGCGCTCGAGCGCAAAGCGCCCACGTGCCGACACGTGGCGCGCTTGCGCTCCAACGCAAACGCTCGAGCGCAAGTCGCCCCGGTGCCGACACGTGGCACGCTTGCGTTCAAGCGCAACCGCTCGAGTGCAAGTCGCCCCGGTGCCGACACGTGGTGCGCTTGCCCTCAAGCGCAAGCGCTCGAGCGCAAGTCGCCCCCGTGTCGACACGTTGCGCACTTGCGCTCAAGCGCCCAGCGCTGGAGCGCAAGTCGCCCCCGTGCCGACACGTGGCGCACTTGCGCTCGAGCGTCAGGTGCCGAAGCGCAAAACGCTCATGTGCCGACACGTGGCGCGCTTGTGCTCAAGCGCCCAGTGCTCAAGCGCAGAGCGCCCACATGGCACTCTAGCGCCTGAGCGCACAGCACCTAGGCACACAGCGCCCAAGGTGCTTCCCCTACGCATCCTTTGGATGTCTTTTCCCCTTTTCATATATATACATGTATATCTATACATATGTATACATATGTACATTTACATATACTCCACGACACTGTCCCTGTTAGAAAAAAATTTCTAACGGGGCGCTGCCCCGCACTCCGCAAAGGGGCTGCTAGCCCCCTTGACCCCCAGCCCGCTATCCGGATAGCGGGACCCCCGTAAAAACTCTGCGTGGCTCCCGATATATCCAGAGCCCCCTTTCAAAACAAAACACATGTACACCGCACATTCAGTTCGCATGACCAGTTTAACCCGTTAATCGGAGGTTCCCTTGCCCCAAAGGTGGGGGTAATTAACGACAGCTTAGTCCGCGGCTGCCGGAGATTCGGATCCCCATAATCATTAAACCCCGGCCTACCCTAGGCAGGGGAATCTGTAGTACGCCTAACAAGCGCGCGCGTATTCCCATCTTAATGGGGTGACGAAAAACACCCTACAGATTTTGGCACGCCCGGTGGGACCCTTCTCTCCTCCCATATTTCGGGTTAAACGTTCATGCGAACTCAATCAATATACATATCGATTGCCTATACTGAAATGATGTTTTCTTTTCGTGCAGCAATAAACTTTCAACAACAATGTCTCCCAAGACGAATTCAACTTCCAAAGCGACCCCGATTCCGTACGTGGTCAAGATCAACGCTCGTGTGGTTCTCCCCGCAATCCTCAGTCGACAGTGGGAGGAACCGCCCCGCCAGTTTGACTCCGTCATCATCTACCCTGCCGGAAGCGCTCATCTGGCGGAGATCCCGGCCGAACAGGTGGCCAAGCCGGTCTCAAGAGGTAAGAGGCCGAATGTCGTGATCGCCAAGGCACCACAACCTAAACTTAAGACGGTATCTGAACGATTCTCTGGTGCTCCAGCGGGGGGCAAGAACTTCGGTACAAAGGGCAACATCAAATGTTGCGGACGAGCTCAGGCGATGACTCCAACAAATGCACAATCGAGCGTATCTCCAAGGCCCTCCATCGCCCGGTCTGTGGCGTCTTCCCAAAGAGCCGAAGTCTGCCAGTTGCTTAGAATAGAAAAGTTAAGGCAGAAGCGGCTCAGGTATCGAGCCAATAAGAGGGCCAAGGCTTCGGCCAAATGGAATCGTATGAAGTTCCAAGTGCAGGGTTACCCCGCGACGACGGCTGAGTCGGACGTAAGAATCAGCAATTCCTTCGAACCTCTGAGGTGGGTTCAGAAAAATGCCATGACCGCCAGAATCAAGAAGACAGCGGTCCGAACAGTGCCACAAAGAGACGTGTCCCGGCCCCAACAGAAAAAGTATGAAATTGTCTCTTCAAGAGTCTATCAAGCACTCTGTGCCGCACGAAAGAAGCGGGGCAAACCCAGAAAAGAAGCGCCAGCACCATTCAAGAACCTGGTTAGGCCAGCCGCCTTCAATCGACTACCAGCTACCGAAACAAGGGGGTCAAGACAGCGATCCGTGAAATCAGCTGCCAATGATAGAAAGACGGCCGGATATATCATCCATACGGTCTATATGGCGGGCGGGCGCCCCAGCGACAACCTTCGCAGCAAAAGCAGGGATGGGGCCACCACATCCTAAGCCCAATCTAGCCTGAATGTGGTTGCTGCTGCCCTAGATCAGCCGCCCCCGCTGGATGAAGAAAACCCTCTCGATGAGGATGATAGGCAGAAAGTCTCCTTGGTCCATGCAGAGTCAAGCTCGGACAGCGAGGAAGAGCTGACTTTCCGCCCCAGGACTGCGGAGCAAGAGCTGCTTCAAGAGCTTCGAAAACAGCTCAGGAGCAAAGATAAAGAGATGGCCAAGCTCTATTCGAAAATTGACGACTTAACGAACGTGGTGATGCAGCTTACGGCTCAAATTGCTCGAGCGCCTCCCAATCAAGAACAAGTCGCTACTAATCAGCCGGGTGATGACAATCCGAGGCAGCCAATGCCTGTTCATCTGGGTCCAAGACTGGTCGAGCCACATGAAAGACGGCCACATTCCACTTCTGGGGACGCCTTGGCCCCAGATAGCACTATCCCGCTAACACAGGATCGGATAATGGATTTGGTCACCAGTAAGGTTAAAACATTGGTGGCCGAAGCTGAAGCTCAGAAAGAAATCGGCAGTAGTGGGCGGCCATATCCCATGCAGTACGATCTGATTGAGTTCCCAAGTGGCTACGTCATTCCTAAGTTCGGAAGATTTGATGGAACGGGGAATGCAAATCAGCACGTCGCCCACTTCAAAGCATCGTGCGGAAATACAGGGGGCAATGACGCGCTCCTTCTTCGTCAGTTTGTCAATAGCCTGACCGGTGTCGCTTTCGACTGGTACGCGAGCATACCAGACGGGTCCGTCATAACCTTTGCCCAAATGGAATCTCTATTTCGGCAAAGGTTCATGAGTGTCAGTGATAAAATCTCCATTGCCGATCTTGTGAGGACCAAGCCGGGGAAGAATGAAAGCAACACCGACTTTATCGCTCGATGGCATAATCTCACAGTCAAGTGCGAACCGCCGCTGGAGCAGAACCAGTCAGTCAGCCTTCTCATTGGAAACCTCAGCAATTGGATGGTCCCATTCTTGTGTACGGCGGGCCTCAAGACATTCCAGGAGCTAACCAAGAAAGTCCAAATGCTGGAACGCTCAAAGCAAGAGTCCCCGCCGGATTCTCAGAGAGAGAAAACTTGGAAAAGTAAGCGGGACGACAATCGTAGAAGCGGGAGTTCCAGCAGTACCAATGTCTTCAATCCGTCCGACAATGAAGAAAAGCGAAGGGCAGCCGAATCCAAAACTAACCGGTCTCGAAAGCCATTGCTGGGAGGAGATGGGCCTTCCCTAGAGGAGAAAAAGAACAAGGTTTACTCTTTCAGAAGGGACAAGGTCCGCAAGATATTTAAAGATGCCTTGAACAACGGCCTATAATTGCCGGAGTCGAAAAGACCCCAAGAAGCAAAAATGACCGACAATCCTCTGTATTGCCCGTACCACCGAGTAGTGAGCCATGCGATCGAGGATTGCTATATCTTCAAAGACTGGGTCGAGAAGCAGTACAAGGCTGGAGAGATCTAGCTATCCAAAAGTGTGTTGGTGAACAATCAAGTTGCAACCACCAACTTTATACAGACAGAAGCTGAAGCCTTCTGGGAGAAAACAGCCGAACCCGCTGCCCTGAGAAATGAGACCGACTTGCCGCAGCCTCCATGGAGTACGCACATATCTAATAAGACGAAGAAGATGATAAAATTACTTCAAAAAGAGCTCAGGACGGAATGCGAAGGGCAGAAAAAGCCTACCATGCCAGCTGCCAATGCGGCTTCATCAGGCTCAAAGTCCAAAAAGCTCAAGAAGAAGAAAAGTGCAGCTCGGCGCGAAAAGGAGTCTGCAGGGAGATCGACCATTCAAAAATACGTCGATTCCCTCGAAGAATATGAACAGAAAGAAAGAACTCTGATTCAATTAAAGGAGTTCTTCCCTGTACAAACGGCTGAAATTCTGGAGGAGTTAGAAGAAGACTCCAATAAAGAGATCCCAGTAGTGACCTGCTACGCCATCCATCTTGGCAGCGACTCGGAAGAGGAGCTCTGTTTTCCCGAAGAGGACGAGGAGCTCGCCACGACGGCCAATCAAATCCAGCTCAGAAGCAGCAGGGCTCTACCGCCAAATCAGGGCAACGCCCCAAAAGGGAAGGAAAAATAAGTCGCTAATGAAGAAGATGGCAGAGAACCAGCTGATGAAAACATAAGTCCTTCCTTGGTGGACTATAATGTCTTGGCACATCTCCGGAAGCTTCCGTCTCTCCTGAGCATCTACGACGCCTTGGTCCTATCTAAGGAGCTTAGAGATGTTCTCATTCACGCTCTACAAGACCCCGAGCGGTATCAGGCTCACTTTGCGGAAATTAATATGAAAGAAGCCCAGCACGCTTTGCATGCCGCCGCAGTCATATTTAAGGATGAAGACTTGCTACTGGGAACGGCTGAGCATAATCGGCCGCTTTACGTGACCGGATACAGCGACGGAGATCGGATTAATCGCATATTGATTGATCCGGGGTCTTCAGTGAACATCATGAACTTGGGGACGCCGAAGAGTTTGTCAATGGACGTCCGACACCTGTCAAGGGAAAGGATTGTCATTCAAGGCTTCGACCAAAATTGCCAGCAAGTTCTGGGGTCCATAGCTCTGCCAATCAAATTCGGGGATCTGCAAACTGAAGCTAAGATATACGTGATCGACGCTGACACGTCTTATAAGATTCTCTTGGGACGGCCGTGGCTCCACGATTACGGCATCATTCTGTCAACTCTCCATCAATGCATGAAGTATACTAAAAATGGCGAAGAAAGACGCATTGACGGAGACATCCAACCGTTCGGTGTGCATGAAGTCCGATATGAAGATTCTCGGTACTTTATTAACCACCAAAATGCTAAGCCACAACTGACTGAGGATAGACCGGCCGCAAGACTCAAAAGCAAATCTGCGCCGACTGTCACTTTCAAAAGCAAAAATGCCCAAGTGCGCCCGCATTTCGGTAGCGACACTGATGAGTCCGACGCTGGAAGTCCGTCCTTCCGTAAAACTCGCCCTCATTTCGGTAGCGATACGAATGAATCTGTCACTGAAGCCCCATCTAGCAGTAAAGTCCGCCCTCATCTTGGCAGCGACACTGAAGAGTCAGAGGAAGAGGACCTGTCGTGCAACAGCGGTGCAGACATGCAAAAAGCGTAACTACGAGAGACCCTCGAAATTGCAGAAGGGTCCCTAGCCGTCACAAGGGTGCCGGAGCAGATGTGCAAAGAGCTCGATGCGTTGTCAGTCTCCACCGTGGACCAGCTGAAAACTTTCTACGTCCCCGGAAGGAAAAATGGACAGAAGGGCATCCTGTTTTACGGGTCAACCCCCGTTGTGCACCCGGACGATCTTTCTATCGCGTGCCTTCCCTATGAGAGAAGCATAAGAGCCGTCCTCAATCCCAGATACTATGCGCCCGAGATGCGGGAATACTAAAAAGTGTGGATGCCGGTTATATCAAACGGAGTCCGAAGCAAAGTTTTACGAAGGGCTATGGCATCCACCCCAGGTCCGAACACTCGTCGATGGACGAATTCCAGATAAACAGGGCATAGGCTACATTCAACCTGATTCCAAAGCGTGCTACATAATCCATGTTGGTGAGGCTAGCGAAAGATAAAATGATGATGACGAAATAGCCGAACCAGAAGAAGCTCCTCAAGAGCTCGAAGATAGACGACAAGCAACCTTTGATGAGCTAACCGAGATTGACTTAGGAACGCCCGATAATCTAAGGCCGACCTACATCAGCTCACTCTTGTCGGAGGAAATGAAAGAGCGGATAATCGCCCTGCTGCATGAGTTCGTCGACCGCTTCGCGTGGACGTACAAAGAAATGCCTGGCCTTTCTCCTGAAGTAGCCGTGCATAAGCTGGCTATATCTCCTGATGCTAAGCCAGTCAAACAATCTTCTCGAAGGATGAGAAGGGAACTAGAAGAAAAGGTCATCGAGGAAACTAAGAAGCTTATCGATGCTGGCTTCATCAGGGAAGAGAAATATGCGGACTGGATTGCATGCATAGTCCCAGTGAAGAAGAAAAATGGGCAGATCCGAGTTTGTGTCGATTTCAGGGACCTCAACAAGGCATTCCTAAAGACGACTTTCCGCTACCGGTCATGGAAATGATGGTCGATGACACCTCAAATTACGAGCTATTCACCTTTATGGATGGCTCGTCTGGATACAATCAGATCAAGATGTCGCCTGAGGATGAGAAGCACACAGCATTTCGAACCCCGATCGGAATATATTGCTACAAGGTGATGCCGTTCAGACTGAAGAACGCAGGTGCTACATATCAAAAGGCAATGACCAATATCTTCGATGACCTAATTCATAAAGTCATCGAATGTTATGTTGATGATCTGGTCGTTAAGACTAAAACCAAGGCCGATCATATCTAGGATCTTAGGACCGTTCTCACCAGACTGAGGGAATACGACCTGAAGATAAATCCTCTGAAATGCGCCTTTAGCGTGTCATCGAGAAAATTCCTAGGCTTCATAGTCCGACATCGAGGGATCGAAGTTGACCCATCAAAGATAAAGGCCATCATGGAGATGCCCCCTCCGAAGAGTCTGACGCGGTTAAGATCTTTTCAAGGCAAGCTTGCTTATATACGGAGGTTTATCTCAAACTTATCGGGGAGATGTAGGCCCTTCTCAAAGCTCATGAAGAAAGGAGCTCCTTTTATCTGGGATGCCGAATGTCAAGCAGCGTTCGAAAGCATCAAACAATACTTGTTGCACCCTCCAGTGCTGGCCGCCCTGTAGGGTGTTTTTCATCACCCCATTGAGATGGGAATACGCGCGCGCTTGTCAGGCGTACTACAGATTCCCCCTGCCTGGGGTAGGCCGGGGTTTAATGATTGTGGGGATCCGAATCTCCGGCAGCCGCGGACTAAGCTGCCGTTAATTACGCCTCGCCTTTGGAGCGAGGGAACCTCCGATTGACGGGTTAAACTGGCCATGCGAGCTCAATGTGCAGTGTGCGTATGTTGTGTTTTGGAAGGGGGTTTTCGATATATCGGGAGCCACGCAGAGTTTTTACGGGGGTCCCGCTACCCGGATAGCGGGAAGGGGTCAATGGGGCTAGCAGCCCCCTTGCGGGGTGCGGGGCAGCGCCCCGTTAGAAATTTTTTTCTAACAGGGACAGTGTCGTAGAGTATGTGTATGTGTACATATGTATACATATGTGTATATATACATGTATATATAAATAAAAGGGGAAAAGGCATCCAAAGGATGCATGGGGTAGCACCTTGGGCGTTGTGCGCCTAGGTGCTGTACGCTCAGGCGCTAGAGTGCCACGTGTCGGCACATGGGCGCTCTGCGCTTGAGCGCTGGGCGCTTGAGCGCAAGCGCGCCACGTGTCGGCACGGGGGCGACTTGCGCTCGAGCGCTTGCGCTGGAGCGCAAGCGCGCCACGTGTCGGCACAGGGACGGCTTGCGCTCGAGCGCTTGCGCTTGAGTGCAAGCGCGCCACGTGTCGACACGGGGGCGGCTTGCGCTCGAGTGCTTGCGCTGGAGCGCAAGCGCGCCACGCGTCGGCACCGGGGCGACTTGCGCTCGAGCGCAAGCGCGCCACGTGTCGGCACCGGGACGACTTGCGCTCGAGTGCTTGCGCTGGAGCGCAAGTGCGCCGCGTGTCGGCACGCGGGCGCTCTGCGCTTGAGCACCGGCGAGGAAAAGAGGCTTTTTGCCTAGAACCAGAAGCTATGCTTCAAAAAGGAAATATTTATCATATATGTATATATGGAGTTAAACTCCTAGGATGTTTTGAAGCTGATGAAGGGGGTTCTTCTTCTTCCTCCTGTTGCTTGGCCGGATCTTGAAGATCAAGAAGTAGGAGATTTTAAAAATCACTCCTTTTTTAGATCTGATGGGAGATCTGAGTTCCCCTTTGTGGGTTTTGTGGTGGAAAACTACTTAGTTTTGGAAAAGAAAGAGTAAAACTCTTGATTTAATTCAAAAGAAATGAAAAGGTTTAGAACCTTGGAGAAGGAGCAGGAGGCACAAAGAACCCTAATTTTTTGGGGAATGAAAAGTGTTCTCTTTTTTTTTTATTCATCATGTTGCCTTTTATAGGCTTACATATTTACATATAGCCCCTTGGGCTTTACAAAAATGGCATTTTAGCCATCCCATGGCTCATGTGCCATTTCATTTTTGCACATAAGCCATGGGCTTACAAAACATTGGCTTTATGCCCATTTTGCATACATTCATGTATAAAAAATTACATAAAAATTATTTATTACATGATTTTTTTTGTTGGCATGGCGGAAGGCCGGACGCTTCGTGTTCGGGCTCGACCTGGGCATTGGCCCACTTGCTTGGAGTTGGGCCCACCTGGCTTGGGGTTGACCTTGACTTTGACTCGGTCAACAGGGGTGTAAATTTTTACCCCAACAAAGTGCCCCAGCATCTGGAGTTTCCGCCTTTGCGATTATCGTCCTTCCGGTTTCTCCAGGACCTATTGTTATTTTGAGAATCCGAGGAGGACTCCTATTTTGAGCGCTCCAGCATCTGGACTTTCCTGGTCAGCTCTTGGAATGTTTTGAGACCCGCGGTGCATAAAAACGGGGCCATCCAATTGTTGAGATTTCCGACAAGGAGACTGACAGATTGGTCCTGCTCTATCGGCGGTTCGCATTTGACGGAGAGATTGCGCCATCGGGTTATAAAATCTGTGCTGCTTTCGTCGCTCTTGGGGTTGGTCCTTACGAGCTCGGCAATGGTAATCTTATCGCTGACGCTCATGAACCTCTGCCGAAACAAAGACTCCATTTGGACAAAAGTTGTGACGGAGCCATCCGGTATGCTCGCGTACTAGTCGAAAGCAACATCGGTCAAGCTATTAACGAACTGGCGGAGGAGAAGTGCATCATTGCCCCCAGTATTCCCGCATGAGGCTTTGAAGTGAGCGATATGCTGATTCGCATTTCCCGTCCCATCGAATCTTCCGAATTTGGGGATGACATAGCCGCTAGGAAATTCTACCAGATCATACTGAGAAGGATATGGTCTCCCACTACTGCTGATATCTTTTTGTGCTTCGGCTTCGGCCACCAATGTTTTGACTTTGCTGGCAACCAAATCCATGATTTGATCTTGAGTTAGCGGGCTACTGTCATCGGTAGCCAAGACATGTCCCGAGATAGGATGCGACTGGTTTTCATGTAGTTCGCCCACTTTTGGATTTGAGGGAATAGACGTCGGCTGCTTTGGGACACCATTTCCCGGTTCACGAGCAGAGCCCTCCGCTTGATTGGGCGGCTGAGAGGCAAGTCGGGCCATGAGCTACATCACGACATTCGTCAAGTCATCGATTTTGGAGTAGAGTTTGTCCATCTCCTTGTCTTTGTTTCTGAGCTGCTTTCGGAGCTCTTGAAGCAGCTCTTGCTCCGCAGTCCTGGGGCGGAAAGTCGGCTCTTCTTCGCTTTTCGAGCCCGACTCCTCATGGACCGAAGGGTCTTTCCGCCTATCGTCCTCATCAAGAGGGTTTTCATCACCCAGCAGAGGCGGCCGTTCTTGGGAAGCGGCCACCACATTCAAGCCAGATTGGGTTTGAGATGTGGTAGCCCCGTCCTTGCTCTTGCTGCGCGTGCCCACCGTGTCGACAGTGTGGACCACATACCCAGCCATTTCCTCATCTTCAGCAGGGTAACCCTGTTCATCGAACCTCATGAGGTTCAGCCTGGCAGGAGCCCTAGCCCTTTTGTTGGCTCTATATCTGAGCCTTTTCTCCCTCAGCTTCTCGATTTTGAAGGCTTGGCGGGCATCAGCTACCCGGGAAGCCATTGTGAGCTGATCAGCGGGGAGCTTAGAGAAGACACCCGATCGAGCATTTGTCAGGGGCGCCGCTGGAGCTTGCTCAGGACGCGTTGTAGCTTTGTTGGTGTTGATGGCCTTGCCTCCAGCTGGGGCCAAGGAGAATCGTTCGGGAACGGACTTGCGCTTGGGCTGAGGTGCCCTCGCGACCACCACATTTGTCCTTTTGCCTTTCGAGACCGGTTTGTTTGCCACAGGGGCTTGAGGAGCTGGGATGGCGCCAAGAGGCCTGAACATAATAGAGCCGAAAGGTAGCAGCGGCTCCTCCCATTGTCGCCCGAGACTGGCCGGAAGGACCGTCCTAGAGTCTATCCTCATCGTGTAGGAGACGGGAGCTGAGTTCATCATCGAAGACATCGTCGGAAGGTGATTGCTTGAAAATCTGCACGAAAAAGCATTATTTTAGTATAAATATAGACATGTAAATTGATTGAGTTCGCGTGAACGTTTAACCCGAGATATGGGAAGAGAGATTGGTCCCACCGGGCATGCCAGAACCTGTAGGGTGTTTTTCGTCACCCCATTGAGATGGGAATACGCGCGTGCTTGTTAGGCGTACTACAGATTCCCCCTGCCTGGGATAGGCCGGGGTTTAATGATTGTGGGGATCCGAATCTCCGGCAGCCGCGGACTAAGCTGCCGTTAATTACACCTCGCCTTTTGAGCGAGGGAACCTCCGATTGACGGGTTAAACTGGCCATGCGAGCTCAATGTGCAGTGTGCGTGTGTTGTGTTTTGGAAGGGGGTTTTGGATATATTGGGAGCCACGCAGAGTTTTTACAGGGGTCCCGCTACCCGGATAGCGGGATGGGGTCAAGGGGGCTAGCAGCCCCCTTGCGGGGTGCGGGGCAGCGCCCCGTTAAAATTTTTTTTCTAACAGGGACAGTTTCGTAGAGTATGTGTATGTGTACATATGTATATATATGTGTATATATACATGTATATATAAATAAAGGGGGAAAAGGCATCCAAAGGATGCATGGGGCAGCACCTTGGGCGCTGTGCGCCTAGGTGCTGTACGCTCAGGCGCTAGAGTGCCACGTGTCGGCACGTGGGCGCTCTGCGCTGGAGCGCTGGACGCTTGAGCGCAAGCGCGCCACGTGTCGGCACGTGGGCGACTTGCGCTCGAGCGCTTGCGCTGGAGCGCAAGCACGCCACATGTCGGCACGGGGGCGACTTGCGCTGGAGCGCAAGCGCGCCACGTGTCGGCACGGGGGCGACTTGCGCTCGAGCACTTGCGCTTGAGTGCAAGCGCTCCACGTGTCGACACGGGGGCGGCTTGCGCTCGAGCGCAAGCGCGCCACGTGTCGGCACCGGGACGACTTGCGCTCGAGTGCTTGCGCTGGAGCGCAAGCGCGCCACGTGTCGGCACGCGGGCGCTCTGCGCTTGAGCACCGGCGAGGAAAAGAGGCTTTTTGTCTAGAACCAGAAGCTATGCTTCAAAAAGGAAATATTTATTATATATGTATATATGGAGTTAAACTCCTAGGATGTTTTGAAGCTGATGAAGGGGGTTCTTCTTCTTCCTCCTGTTGCTTGGCCGGATCTTGAAGATCAAGAAGTAGGAGATTTTAAAAATCACTCCTTTTTTAGATCTGATGGGAGATCTGAGTTCCCCTTTATGGGTTTTGTGGTGGAAAACTACTTAGTTTTGGAAAAGAAAGAGTAAAACTCTTGATTTAATTCAAAAGAAATGAAAAGGTTTAGAACCTTGGAGAAGGAGCAGGAGGCACAAAGAACCCTAATTTTTTGGGGAATGAAAAGTGTTCTCTTTTTTTTTTATTCATCATGTTGCCTTTTATAGGCTTACATATTTACATATAGCCCCTTGGGCTTTACAAAAATGGCATTTTAGCCATCCCATGGCTCATGTGCCATTTCATTTTTGCACATAAGCCATGGGCTTACAAAACATTGGCTTTATGCCCATTTTGCATACATTCATGTATAAAAAATTACATAAAAATTATTTATTATATGATTTTTTTTGTTGGCATGGCGGAAGGCCGGACGCTTCGTGTTCGGGCTCGACCTGGGCATTGGCCCACTTGGTTGGGCTTGGGTCCACCTCGTTTGGGGTTGACCTTGACTTTGACTCGGTCAACAGGGGTGTAAATTTTTATCCCAACACGCCCCCATTCTAAATAAACTGCTGATTCTCTACACGGCCGCGTTAGATGAGTCACTCGGTGCGCTCCTTGCCCAGAATAACGAGGAGGGAAAAGAAAAGGCCCTCTACTACCTCAATCGAACTCTAGTCGGGGCGGAACACAACTATTCCCCAATCGAAAAGCAATGCCTGGCTCTGATATTTGCTGTGAAGAGGCCGAGGCACTATCTGCTGGCTCATCGGGTTATCCTGATCTCCAAGGTCGACCCGCTCAAACACTTGATGACCAGAGCAAGCCTAGCCGGCAGAATGGTAAGATGGGCCGTCATGTTACTTGAGTTTGACATAGTTTATACTCCTCAGAAAGCAGTAAAAGGGCAAGCTCTTGCAGACTTCCTTGTCGCTCATCCTATACCAGAAGGGTCGCCGCTAAATTGTGAGTTACCCGACGAACAAGTGCTGCACCTCGAGGAAGATAGGCCATGTTGGGAGCTCTACTTCGATGGAGCCTCATCAATAAGGAGCTCCAGTAAATCAAGTGTCCCGGAGATAAAAGCAGGGATAGGATTGGTGTTCATCACGCCATCAATGGGAACCCTACGGCGTTCTTTTGCTCTCACCGAGTCTCGGACAAACAATGAAGCTGAGTATGAAGCTCTGATAGCTGGTTTGGAACTCGCCATAGAAATGGAAATCCTTTGGCTACGGGTTTACGGTGACTCCCAGCCTGTCGTCAATCAAGTAAGCGGCGACTATAAGATATACAAACCCGAGTTAGCTCGGTACAGAGGTCGGGTGGTGGAACTCATGAAACGGTTCACTCACATTGAACTAATGAGAATCCCCAGAGCATTGAACGGAAAAGCCGACATACTCGCTCGCTTAGCCAAGGAGCTGGCTGATCCTGACATGGACGAAATTCTGATCACAGTCAGGAGCCGACAAATTCTACCCTCAGTCTCTCTACGAGAAGAGGAAAGCACGGAACAGAAGAGCAGTCCTGCCGAAGAAGCTTCGATCATCCAAGACGAGCCCGATTGGAGAGAACCCTTCATAGAGTACCTCCGATACGACAAGCTGCCCGAAGAAAAATCTGCGAGGATTCAGCTGAAGAAAAGAGCTCTCTGATATGTGTTTGTAAATGACACGTTATACCGCAGGTCATATGACCAACTCTGGCTCAAGTGTCTGTCATTGGCCGAAGCCCAAAAGGTCATGAAAGATGTTCACTCGGGCATTTGTGGTGCTCACCAATCTGGCCTAAAGATGCGACTTCAAATCAAACGGCTTGGGTATTACTGGCCCACCATGATACGGGATTGCGGAGAGCATGCAAAGAAATGTCAGATCTGCCAAATCCATGGTGATTTTATTCACAAGCATCCCAATCCGTTGCATCCTACGGTGGCGTCGTAGCCCTTCGATGTCTGGGGCACCGACATTGTTGGCCTAATTGATCCTCCGTCATCCAAAGGCCACCGGTTCATACTGGCCGCGACAGACTACTTCTCCAGATGGGCTGAAGCTGTCCCGCTAAAAGAAGTCAAGACAAAAGATATTCTGACATTCTTCCAGCATAATATTCTATAACGCTTCGGTACACCAAGAAGAATCATTTCTGACAACGGGCCTTCTTTCAAGAGCTTCAATGTCTCAAGGTTCGCTACTCAGCACAAGATAGACTGGAGATATTCCTCCATCTATAATCCAAGAGCTAATGGGCTAGCCGAAGCCTTCAATAAGACTCTATGCAAGCTCCTGAGGAAAAATGTTTCAGCCAACAAGAGAGACTGGAATCTCAAGCTTCACGAGGCGTTATGGGCATATCGTACCACGCACCGTACTCCAACTCAGTCCACTCCATACTCATTGATCTTCAGAGTGGAGGCAATTCTGCCCCTCGAAATCGAGGTTCCAAGTTTAAGAATGGCCATCCAACACGAGTTGACGGAAGAGGAAAACGTGCTCCTTCGGCTTGAAGAGCTCGACGCACTCGAAGAAAACAGGCTCGCGGTGCAGCAAAACCTGGAGCTATACCGAGCCCAAATGTCACGGGCCTATGACAATATAACCCGTCTCCGCGCTTTCAAGAAAGGTGAATTGGTGTTGGTCCTCAAAAGACCGATTATCCCCAATCGACATGCCAAGGGAAAATTCGAGCCAAACTGGGAAGGACCATACGTCATCGAGAAAGCGTTTGACGGAGGATCCTACCAACTAATAAGTGCCGAGGGAGAAAGGCCCATGCTACCCATCAATGGCCAATATCTCAAGAAATACTACACGTGAATGCTCCAAGTCGCAGGCGAATTGAGCACATCAGCCCTACGGTCTGGATCATACTTCCTGCAAAACCGTATACAATCCACAGGCGTAAATGGCTCCTATCTCTCCCAAATCCTGCCGGTGAGACTACTTTTAAAGTCCCACCAGCGGCAAAAAAAAAGAGAAAAATAAATAAAAAAGATGGCAGTTCTCCGGTGACACTGGTACAGGGTAGTCTGTAGACCCAAGATCGTCATAGAGTCTTGTGTGATTCCCACTGTGCTTTGATTTCCACCTTACCACGTCCAAGAGGGCGTGCAAAACGGTGGCTTTTGGGTACAGTACCGAATCACATAGAGGCAATGAGCGATAGGAGGGGATTCGTCTCTCCCGGTATAGGGAGTTGATGTTGTGCTGTGTTCGATTGGCTATAACTGGAAGTCCCTGGCCAGGGCTGATATAGAGATATACTGGTAAGTGTTACCAGTAGTTTCTCGACCTGTTATGAGCCTAACATCGACACGACTTATCGGTTACTGGGGTCTGACGTATACCACCCCTAGACTTGATATGCGACATATCAGACGAACAGACCGGACTGTACGGGAGTGTTACTGATTGGATTCACAGGAGAACGTACAGGCTAGCTTGTTGATTTTCTGATCGCTCAATACCTGGGTGGCTGTTACGTTTAGCTGACTGCTTGCAGCTTGTGGGTGTTTGATATGATCATCACCTGCTACCGGCGTATTGACGATTCTCTAGAGTCCTACACAGAGGTTTCTTGGCTCAGGCAAAACGGAGTAGAGGCACATATGTGATATGTGCAGGACCGAGGATAATGCGATATGTGATACCATACTATATTCTCGCGATATTTAGATATGAACCGGGTCATCGGATCAAGTGTTGATTCGATGAATCGGTACATGATATATTAGTCGGTTATATTCGATATAGCCGGATTGTCGAGTCAAGAGTTGATTCGATGATTTAATGTATTGTATTACATTATCTAATATTGGCTCACTTTATTATTTTATTTTCTCACAGGGTAATACATTGATATATATGCGATATATGTTAATTGTATTATTTTTCTTTTGTTGCAAATATATAATATATATGTGACATATATTATTGCAACATGATATGATTAATAATGGAACATGTTTAGTAGAGGTTAAGCAAGGTTAGGGTTTGATTAGGGTTGGCTTCTTCTTGCACCATCTAGAAGCTTTCCTTTTGTCAAGTGTAAGATATTATGGTTGATATTATCTTATGACTCATTCTTTAAACCTAACCAAACCCTAACCCTAGTTTATTCTCTACAAAGGTTAACCTTCTCATCCTTGACCATGGTTCCATAATCAATCATATATTTATTTCCCTATTCATCACAAAAGGATTACTATCTCATTATTCATCATCTTCTTCTCTCTTTAGCTTTGAGAAAGCTTACTAGAATTTCCTTTTGTGATGATTTCATGTGAGATTATGATATAAAAAGAAAGAATAAATACTACTCCATCATCCTCATCTAATCTAGCCCATTAGATTAGGGTGTTCACCTCTTTAGAGTGAGAGAGCTTGAGTTATAGCAACTTCGACGTAGATCATCGGAGAAACGGAACACTACAAGCTAGCATGGATCGTTCGAGTCATGGAGCCTCTCTTGAGTCCGGGAGATCGTAGATCGCGGCAAAGGGACTTCTACTCGGAGCTTATGAAGCGAAGGAGCGGACTACAAAGGTTGTAATCCCTCACACTTAGTAGTATAGATGTTTACTTGCATGTTAAACCCTAATAATCTAGCAAAGATCCTGGGTTTGGGTTGTTCGGAACATCTAAAATTTTATTCGGGCATGTTTGTTGCCTTATGAACCCTCACAAGAGTGCCTAGGAACCCTACAGTGGTATCAAAGCCTATCTAGAGCATTAGGCGACGTGTATACGAAGTTAAAATTCCGATCGAACCCGATACGACGAAATAAAACCCCTCTCTGGATATTTTTCAAAAAATGTGATTTTTCAGAATTAAAAATGCTTTAAAATACCAGCAGGAAATTATAAGAATAACTGTGAAAAACGACAGGGTAAAGCGTACGGACCGCCGCGGAACCGCGGCTAATCCTTGCTTGGGCCGCGAATCCACGGCCGTAGAGTGGCCTTTAACCTATCTTTTTGCACAGTAATCTATATTTCTGTAAGTTATATTTTCTGGGTATTTTTAATCTGACTCAAGTGTTGAGTGTTTTGGGGTTTATTTTGTAATCGATTGATTCGATCGGAAAATTTAATTTTCTTATGTTTTCTGGATATTTAGAAACTGTTAAAAAGTTCGAGCGGATATCATTAACTCACTTTTTCCCGGCACGAAAAACTTTCAAGTGTTGAATTTTTATCGGGTTTAAATCTTTCAGAAAAATGTGCAAGTAACGCGGTGGACCCTCTAGAAGACAACAAAGCTTAACTCGATTATGTGACCGTCTTGAACTGCCTCTAAACCTTAGGGTTTGGGACAGTACGGCGTGCCACATGTGAGGCGTTGGCTTGACCCTTCTACGGCTGGATCACCGGTACTGTGACATATTCTGGGATTATTTGAACTCCGCTCAAGTGTTGAGCTATTTAGGAAATCTTGGATATTTGATTATCTGTTCGGAAAGTTTAATACTGTCTATTTATCTGGAATGTGATACAATATGTGGAATTCATACAGTTAGGCATGAAATGCGAAGTATGTGATATTTCGGATTTACGATGTCTAAAGTGATTATGGATTCCAAATATTGTAGTTTTACAAAAAAAATTCTGTGACCGTAAGTGTAGTATGTAGTTGTATTGCCGGTCTTTGTTGCTATACATCAACGACGATCGGTGTATGCATACTTACTTACGTTGATGATATGTGATATTATGTGTTGCTGTGATATGTTATATTGGATCGTCGTGTTATGAATAGCCGGGGGTTTTATATGAGATGAGGGTTTTTATTTTCATTCATGTAAAATTCATTTGTATGTAATATTCTTTTATTGGGGCACTTCCGGGATGAGGTTGATGTCACCATTGTATATTATTTACTTTTCCGCATTAGGTAGACCCAAGGAGGAGAGCACAAGTAACCGGGTTCTGGGGTCCAGTGGGAGGCCATCTCGAGGAGTCGAGACTGGGTCTCTTAACCCTAGAATTGGCAGTGTTACTTGCCGCTCTCGTAGGGGTCTAGGGATGTGGGTTTGGCTATTCATCGCGACCGTGGAATCCGTGTTTTATACAGGCTCGTATTGAAAATACGGACGTCCTAGTATATCCAATATTTCATATATGTTCTTCTGCTGCAATGTTTTATGATGAGATCATATTACTGCCTGAGATGAATGCTTATACTATATATATATATATATATATATATGCTGATATATAAATATTACTGCTTTCGTTTCTTCTGTGATGCTTAGGAAGTATAAACTGATGGGATTTTATGAATGAGATTAATAAAAAGAAAAGAAACCTAAAAGATGTTGTAGAATCAAAACTTTATAAAAAGGGTAGCTACAGTTTTGCTTTGCATAGCGGTATATATGATATACCCCGCACCTTATTCGATGAGGAAAGAGCCGAGATCCCTTCACTGGGAGTGACCTCTTTAGCAAAACTGGCAGATGCTACAACTCTCGGTTTGTCTTTTGATTGCTTTTAGAGTTTTGCTTTGCATAGCGGTATATATGATATACCCTGCACCTTATTCGATAAGGAAAGAGCCGAGATCCCTTCACCGGAAGTGACCTCTTTAGCAAAACTGGCAGATGCTACAACTCTCGGTTTGTCTTTTGATTGCTTTTAGAGTTTTGCTTTGCATAGCGATATATATGATATATCCTGCACCTTATTCGATGGGGAAAGAGCCGAGATCCCTTCACCGAGAGTGACCTCTTTAGCAAAACTAATGAAAGCCGCAAAATCACTCCATTTCAAAATTTCACTTGATTCTACAACGATATCAAGTTCATTACGCAATAGGTTTTCAGAAAAACCTGTCGTAGCCCTCCGACATTTCAGATAGATATTACTTAGTATTCGTGCTACGGTTGTTTGGCATTCGTCAAGGCGTAGTGTACGGTAGCTATTTACTATTTATCTGTAGCATATGATGCGATTGGATTAGGGTATTCGTACGGCGTTGTTTGGCATTCGTCAAGGGTCGTGCGGGTGGGTTTAATTCAATCAAGAAATGTACGGGTTGAACTTGACTAGCGGACTATGAGTTGTTTGGCATTCGTCAAGGTCATAGCACGTTAGGGGCAAAAGCATTATCGGGGATTTCAAGTGTTGAAATTTGCAATGAGATTGCATACCTCCTATGAGATAGTTGGATCCCAATACCCACTGCGAGTAAGAGTTACTCCTGGGAGAGTTTTACACAGGACAATTAGCCGATCAAGTAGCTGTCTAGAAAAGTGTTAACAGGGTTACGCCTCTGGGAAAACGAGGTTTACTTTAATTAGATCAGTGCGAAAGCACGGGGAACCTCCCTCAAAGTACCGACAATGATCTGGCTGAAAGATTGACGAAATTGTAGGGTGTAATTAATCCCGGCTAATCTTACCTTTTAGGGTTTGAAGGAAGATTTGATAAAAACAGTGGGATACATCCTGATTAGATAAGATAATAACCAATCTAATCTTGCAAAAGCATACGCTAAAGTGTTTTCTTCTCTCTCTCTCCAGGTAGCGACCATGTCAGGCCATAATCAAGATAATAATATGGATGTATTGACTGAACCCGCTTATTATACTGAGCAGGGGAACGTTGGACCCGTTCTTTCTTATAAGAGTTATAAGACTGAACAGGGAATAGGAGAATATCTGGATTCTCAAGCCACCCAAAAGAACATGCATGTTGATGCATCTTCTTCGGGTGTGTTAGTTATTGAGAACTGTTTCTCAGTTCACCCTACGTCCTGGGTATTAGATACCAGATCAGGATCCCACATATGTAAATTGTTACATGGGCTACGTAAAGGTAGAGAACTGGGAAAAGGTGATCATTCCGTTCAAGTAGGGAACGGTGCAAGTATTGTAGCCAAAGCAGTTGGCGAATATCACATTGTATTACCAAGTCGTAATACACTGATTATGAATGAGTGCTATTATATACCGAACATGATGTCCAATATTATATCAGTTTCTTTATTAAGTAAAGAAGGATATAATTTTGTAGTACAGGATAATGTTATAAATATATTCCTAAATCAAAAGTTGATTGCATCAGGCTCGTTACATAATGGCATATTCATTCTCAATCAAAATACAGTCCTCAATATACAAAACCCACACAAGAGGAAGAGTTCAGAAATGAACGAATCCTTCTTGTGGCATTGTAGACTTGGTCATATCAATGTGACACGACTGGCTAAGTTACATAAGGATGGATATTTGAATCCGTTCGAATTATCATCTTATGATACTTGCCATTCATATCTCAAAGGAAAAATGACCAAAGCTCCGTTTAGTGGACACGGAGAAAGAGTTACGGAACTCTTAGGACTGGTACATAGTGATGTATGCGGTCCCATGTCTACACACGCCAGGAACGGTTCTTCCTACTTCATTACATTCACTGACGATCTCTCTAGATACAGGCATGTGTTCCTGTTAAAACACAAGTCTGAAGCTTTTAAGAAATTCAGAGAATATAAGCACGAAGTAGAGAACCAAACGGGCAAAAGTATTAAGATCTTTCGATCTGATCGATGAGGAGAATACTTAAGCAATGAGTTCCTAGATTATCTAAAAAAGAATGGGATTCTCTCTCAGCTTACTCCACCTTATACACCACAGTACAACGGTGTATCGGAACGGAGGAATCGCACCCTATTAGATATGGTGCGCTATATGATGAGCACTGCTGAGTTACCTATTTCCTTCTGGGGGTATGCGCTTGAGACAGCCATACACCTATTGAATATGGTTCCTACCAAATCAGTGCCTACCACTCCATATGAGATATGGAAAGGGAAGAGACCATCTCTTAAGTATGTTAAGATATGGGGTTGTCCAGCCTATGTCAAAAGACAAAATCCGGACAAACTCAAGGCAAGATCTGTCTTATGTAAGTTTGTAGGATATCCCAAAAATTCACAAGGGTATATCTTCTACCACCCCGAGGAACAAAAGGTGTTTGTTTCTCGACATGCCACTTTCTTAGAAAAAGGTTTTCTTATGAAACAGATTAATGGCATTGAGGTAGAACTGGAAGAGGTTCCAGCGACACAAACTATAACAGAAGACTTGGTAGAACCAGAGGATTCAGTAGTACCCGATGAACCCCAGCCTCTCCGCCGATCTAGCAGGGTTTCTCATTCACCTGAGAGATACTACGGTTTTCTCATTGATGGTGGAAGCGAGGATTGCATCATAGAAGATGATGCCCTACTAGTTTCGAGCAGGCTATCACGAGTGGTGACTCTGTGAAGTGGCTAGATGCAATGCGATCTGAGATGGAATCCATGTACACCAACAAAGTATGGACTTTGAAAAATGCTCCTGAAGGAGTAAAACCCATTGGGAGCAAGTGGATCTTTAAAAAGAAATTTGGTGTAGATGGAAAAGTTGAGACTTTCAAAGATAGACTTGTAGCAAAGGGTTTTCGTCAACGACCAGGTGTGGATTATGACGAAACCTTTTCTCCAGTGGCTATGCTTAAGTCCATCCGGATCTTACTTGCCATTGTTGCATACCATGACTACGAAATCTGGCAAATGAATGTTAAGATTGCCTTTCTAAACGGTGATTTAGAAGAGTGCGTGTACATGACTTAGCCAGAGGGCTTCGTAGATAGTGGGAGCAGCGGAAAGGTATGCAAGCTGCTTAAATCTATTTATGTGTTAAAGTAAGCATCGCGGAGTTGGAATATCTGTTTTGATGTTGTAGTCAAAGAGTTTGACTTAATCAAAAATATAGATGAACCCTGTATCTATAAGAAGGTAGCAGAGAGTAAGATTGTCTTCCTCGTATTGTACGTGGATGACATACTCTTGATAGGAAATGATATTCCTATGCTGCAATCAGTCAAGCTCTTCTTATCACAAAGATTCTCAATGAAAGATCTAGGTGATGCCTCCTGCATATTGGGAATCATGATCTATAGAGATAGATCTAAAAGGATACTGGGATTGTCCCAATCCAGGTACATTGACACCATACTAAAGAGGTTTAGTATGGAAGAATCCAAGCGTGGGAACCAACCCATGATCTCTGGACTCACTCTCTCCAAAGAGATGTCTCCCAAGACTGATTTGGAGAGAGCTCGCATGCAAGGGATACCCTATGCTTCGGCAGTAGGCTCTATCATGTATGCGATGCTATGTACCAGACCCGATGTAGCATACTCACTAAGTGTAGTGAGTCGGTATCAAGCAGATCCTGGAGAGATTCACTGGACAGCTGTGAAGAACATTCTCAAGTACTTACGAAGGACTAAAGAGATGTTCTTGGTGTATGGTAACGGAGAACTCCGGGTGGAGTCCTCTACCGATTCCAGCTTCCAAAGTGATAAGGACGACTCTAAGTCGCACTCGGGATTTGTCTTTACCCTCAATGGAGGGGTGGTATGTTGGAAGAGTTCCAAACAGGATACCGTTGCAGACTCGACGATGGAGACTGAATACATCACTGCCAACGATGCTGCCAAAGAGGCTGTCTAGATAAAGAAGTTCATTAGTGAACTTGGTGTGGTTCCATCCATTGAGCATCCAATACCTTTGTATTGCGATAACAATGGAGCTATGGCTTTGGCCAAGGAACCCAGGTCCCATCAGAAGTCCAGACATATTCTGAGGCGGTATCACCTGATCAGGGAGATAGTTGATCGCCGGGAGATCGAGGTCAGGAGAGTAGATACGAAGGACAACACTGCGGATCCACTCACGAAGGCCATTCCCCAGATACAGTTTGAGAGATTATTCGGGATGCTAGGTATGAGATACTACAGCAGCTGTCCTTAGTGCAAGTGGGAGATTGTTAGATATGTATATGCCTTAGAGGCCATTGTTGTACATATGATGTATATTATGATGGATGCTTGGATATATAGAGAGAGGACTTTCTTACTCGTCATGATAGTATGCTATTTGGTTTCACTTTATCTTAACATGTTGACTTGTACTGGTTTACTGTCTTAGTCTCACATGTTGATAAAACCTTAGGATCTGTACTCGACTACTGGGACTATGATGAGATCATACTAGTGGGGCCATGGTAGTCGATGAGTACATCCTATAACTGTTCCTAGTCGAGGGTATATCGAGACAGGGCATCGATACACCAGAGTAGACTAGCGTATACGCATCTTGACCCATATGATGGGCGATGGATGATCCCATATCCATCGGTCTTTGACATCAAGGATGGTGTACGGGTGCTCAGTGGAGACTGGGTACACTAGACGGACTCACCGAGAACTCCCAGATGGTGATATACCATACGTCAGATGGCAGTTCTCCGGTGACACTGGTACAGGGTTGTCTGTAGACCCGAGATCGTCATAGAGTCTTGTGTGATTCCCACTGTGCTTTGATTTCCACTTTACCACGTCTAAGAGGGCGTGCAAAACGGTGGCTTTTGGGTATAGTCCCGAATCACATGGAGGCAATGAGCAATAGGAGGGGATTCGTCTCTCCCGGTATAAGGAGTTGATGTTGTGCTGTGTTCAATTGGCTATAACTGGAAGTCCCTGGCCAGGGCTGATATAGAGATATACTGGTAAGTGTTACCAGTAGTTTCTCGACCTGTTATGAGCCTCACATCGACACGACTTATCGGTTACTGGGGTCTGACGTATACCACCCCTAGACTTGATATGCGACATATCAGATGAACAGACTGGACTGTACGGGAGTGTTACTGATTGGATTCACAGGAGAACATACAGGCTAGCTTGTTGATCTTCTGATCGCTCAATACCTGGGTGACTGTTACGTTTAGCTGACCGCTTGCAGCTTGTGAGTGTTTGATATGATCATCACCTGCTACCGGCGTATTGACAATTCTTTAGAGTCCTACACAGAGGTTTTTTGGCTCAGGAAAAATGGAGTAAAGGCACATATGTGATATGTGCAGGACCGAGGATAATGCGATATGTGATACCGTACTATATTCTCGCGATATTTAGATATGAACCAGGTTATCGGATCAAGTGTTGATTCGATGAATCGGTACATGATATATTAGTCGGTTATATTCGATATAGCCGGATTGTCGAGTCAAGAGTTGATTCGATGATTTAATGTATTGTATTACATTATCTAATATTGGCTCACTTTATTATTTTATTTTCTCACAGGGTAATACATTGATATATATGCGATATATGTTAATTGTATTATTTTTCTTTTGTTGCAAATATATAATATATATGTGACATATATTATTGCAACATGATATGATTAATAATGGAACATGTTTAGTAGAGGTTAAGCAAGGTTAGGGTTTGATTAGGGTTGGCTTCTTCTTGCACCATCTAGAAGCTTTCCTTTTGTCAAGTGTAAGATATTATGGTTGATATTATCTTATGACTCATTCTTTAAACCTAACCAAACCCTAGCCGTAGTTTATTCTCTACAAAAGATAACATTCTCATCCTTGACCATGGTTCCATAATCAATCATATATTCATTTCCCTATTCATCACAAAAGGATTACTATCTCATTATTCATCATCATCTTCTCTCTTTAGCTTTGAGAAAGCTTACTAGAATTTCCTTTTGTGATGATTTCATGTGAGATTATGATATAAAAAGAAAGCATAAATACTACTCCATCATCCTCATCTAATCTAGCCCATTAGATTAGGGTGTTCACCTCTTTAGAGTGAGAGAGCTTGAGTTATAGCGATTTCGACGTAGATCATCGAAGAAACGGAACACTACAAGCTAGCATGGATCATTCGAGTCGTGGAGCCTCTCTTGAGTCCGGGAGATAGTGGATCGCGGCAAAACGACTTCTACTCGGAGCTTATGAAGCGAAGGAGCGGACTACAAAGGTTGTAATCCCTCACACTTAGTAGTAAAGATGTTTACTTGCATATTAAACCCTAATAATCTAGCAAAGATCCCGGCTTTGGGTTGTTCGGCACGTCTAAAATTTTATTCGGGCATGTTTAATGCCTTATGAACCCTCACAAGAGTGCCTAGGAACCCTATAATACCGAGCGATCCGTGTCCTTCGGTCTTCGTCTCCACTACGATCTCCTCGCGGAATCTCCGGTCTTCATCTCCTCGTCGGAACGGGCACCACATCGCCGGGTTCTTTTACGGGTTCCCACCTCTGGACCGAGGCAACTCGAGCACGAAATTGGAGAGTCGACGTGCCCAAGGATGCTGTAGGCTAAGTGTAGTAATATTTGTCTCATGGGGTTGTGAAGTTGCCATGTGTGGTGGAGAAGGAAATGAGCAAGAGGAATGAACTTTGGGATTTTTCTTTTTGCAATGAAAGTGAACCAAAAAAAAACTTCACACAAAAATGAATCACCCTTCACCAAAAAATGAGTGTGCTGCCTCCTTAAGTGGCCGGCCAAAAAAGAGAGAGGAAAAGCAATGAAGGGAGGTGAGTGTAGTAAAAGCAAGTGGTGACCATAAGTCTAAAAGCAAGTCTCACTTCCATGATCCAAATCTATCTCTTCACATTAAATGAAAATGAAATGATCACAAGAAAAGCATCAAAAGATGCCATTATTATCATAATCCAAATGCCACATAAAACCCTCCACATTTGCTAATTTGCACACTTGCAAATTAGCCCCTCCCACAGAAAAATCCGGCCGTGAAGGAACAAAGGAAAACTGGCCGAAACGGAATGCAAACTGGCAACTTCAAAAAACTGATCCCGTAATAAATTACGGGAAAACCCCGCGACTGTATATACATACCCGCATTTATATTCCGACCGAATACAAATGCAATGAGACAAAATCTACACTGTACAATACTAGGATCCGGCTTAAACCAAAGCCCGCTAGTATTATCCGTCCGATCATGATCCGTGCAATACCGCACGTATATGATTGAACCCTGCCATATCTCCATACGGCCTCTACAGCGTTTCGCCCGAAACTTGAGAAACTGTCTGTGGGGAACTCTAAAGACTCGTCAATATTTTGGCTGTGGATTTAACCACTAGCACGTCAGAGGTATTAGCCATACGTAACGGGCTACCAGGTATTGACTAAAAGGGACGTCGATGAGCGAACCCATCCTGACACCCTACTGAGCCTGTCAGTGACAATATCCGTACAGTCCGGTCCGTTCGTCTATGAGTATCGCATGGCGGGCCTAAGGGGTTGGTAAAAGTTAGACCCCCAAAAGCAGTACAAGTCGTGTCGGAGTGTAGCCCAGAACACCCTGAGATACAACTGGAATATCTACCAGTAAATCTCCTGCCTCGGCCGAGGGTTTTTTGTAATGGCTCTCCTAGACACAGCGCGACCTCACCCCCAATACCAGGAGAGACGAACCCCTGCAGATCCGCTCACTATCTCCATGTGTCTCGGGATTGTACCCAACTAAAACCTGTTTGCACGAATCGTTTGAGCCGTGGTAGGGTAGTAATCAAAGTACAGTGGGAACTCACACGAGACAAATGACGATCTCAGGTCGATGAACTAACCTGTACACATGTCACCAGGGAACTGCTATCTGACGTCAGGTATAAGACCAACTAGCATGTTCCCGGCGAGTCATGTCCGGTGTACTCATAACCCAATGAGCACCTGCATATATCTTAGGTGAATCATTTGACACCAGTGGCTTGTAAGACCGGTCACCGCTCCTCGTTGGGATCTCGACTGTATACACTAGTCTACTCTGGAGTATCGATGCCCTGTCTCGAAACTCCCATGACTAGGGACCATTTAAGGATGCGCTTATAGACCCCAGCTCCCACGTATATGATCACCATCATACTGCTGGCCGTCAAGCAAGAATCCTAAGGGCTCTATCAACGTGCAATAGTGACCTGTAAGGTCACCTGAAACAGTACACGATGATAAAGATAAACCAGATAGCATACTATCATCTTGAGTAAGACTGTTCTAACGGTATAGGTCATCTCTCAATCATTGTAATCACGTGCCTGTGATCTAATAATTGACTCTGAGGGCACTATCTCCAACAATTTGATTGTGACACGACCGGGTTGAGGTCGATGTCACCATTGTACATATTTTTTCATTTTTTGTACTAGGATTACCCCGCGGTGGAGTATACGAATAGCCGGGTTCTAGAAGGCAACAAGACAGCATTTCATGGCGTTGAGATGGAGGGGACTTCACTCTAGAATTGGCGGGCTATTCGCCGCACTCGTAGGGTATAGGATGACACACGGAGGGGCGCTCAAGTTACCGGATCCCGTGGGGTGCTGGGTGGACCATTCACTTTGTTGATTGGGGTTGCCTCACTTTTGGGATTAGCGGGTAACTTGTCGCACTCGTAGAAGTCCAGGTTTCATTGCACAGGCTATCCACACAACTGGAAACGTCGGGTTTTATTTGCGACTCAAATGAAACCCGAGGCTCCAAGATTATCCACCACTCTATGTTACTTGCCGTAATTCTGTGATATTGATTATATCATGCCTGGGACGAATGTTATATATATTTATATATATACTAGTAGATATTGTATATGTTTTGCACCCGCACTAGTCCAGCCCCCGCTCTGCCGTTAGTTAAGTACCCTAACGGGTGGTGACGGGGCCCCGTGGCGAATGCGGATGGCATATACGTACATTGTATTTTCGTTCTTTTCTGGTGTGATAGGTTAATTGATGGGACCGCATTAAGTTTGATCAATGCAAGAAAAGAAACCTAAAAAGATATTGTTGGAACAAATTTCGAAAAACAATAGTTATATTCTTTCGCTTTGCATAGTGGTATTCGGTCATGAATATCCAGCACCTCATTCCAAGAGGCAAGAGCCGAGATCCCTTCGCGTGGAGTGACCTCTTGAGCAAAAGTTTATACTGTAGATTACTCGATTTTCTTCAAAACCAGAAGTTTTTAAAAGCGGAGCTTAAACCACTCCTTTTCAAAACTGCTCAGGTTCCTTCAACGATATCATGTTCATTACGTTAAAGGGTTTTTCGCCAAAAACCTAGCCGTAGCCCTTCCGTCATTTTAGATGGGTACCACGTAGTATTCGTGCTATATTTGTTGGCAAGCGTCAAGATATAGTGAGCAGTAGCTAAGTGATATTTATTTGTTGCATGGGTATGCGATTAATCGAGACAGTCATACAGCTTTGTTAGCAAGCGTCAAGAGTTTGTGCGGGTGGGTTCAAGTTAATCCAGGACAATGACGGGTTGAACTTGACTAGTGGCCTATAACTTGTTGGCAAGCATCAAGGTTATAAGTCGTTAGGGACAAAAACCATATCGGGAGTTTCAAATATACAGGAAACTTGCAGTTTTTAGCATACCTTCTGGAGTGTAGTAACTAGAGTGGATTCCATCTAGGTCATCACACAATGATAGTTGGATCCTGATCCCACTGATGAGTAGGATTACTCTTGGGAGATTATTTCACTTAACAATTAATACTATAAACCAAGTAGGTGTCTAGAACGGTGTTAGCGGGGGTACGCCTCCAGGGAAAAGAGGTTACATAATTAAGGAACTTCACGAAAGTGTTGGAAAACCTCTCTCGAAGTACCTACACTAGTCTGGCCAAAAGTTTAAGCAAGTATTGTGACGTGCGATTAATCCTGACTAGTTCTTCTTTTAAGGTTTGAAGAAGAATTTGAGGAAACAGTGGGAGCTATCCTGATTAGATAAATTAATAACCAATCTAATCTTGCAAGAGCACACGCTTAGTGTTTCTTTTCTCACTCTCCAGGTAGCAATCATTTCATGGCCTAATCAAGATAATAAAATGCATCACTTGACCGATCCGAATTCTTATTCGGGCCTGGGGAACGTTGGTTCGGCTCTAAACCATGACAGCTGTCATGAGTATGAGTAAGGGAACGAGGATTGCATGAATTCCTTGATGACACCAACGAAGAAGAAGCATACCATTGCATCTCCTTCAGGTATTTTTGTTATTGAGAACTGTTTTTCAATTATTCTTACCTCCTGAGTACTAGATACCGGATCAGGATCTCATATCTGTAATTTATTACAGGGACTAAGAAAAAGTAGGATAATTGGATCTGGTGATATGTCCCTCAAAGTAGGGAACGGAGCACAAGTTGATGCTGCTGCCGTCGGTGAATATCACCTAGTGTTGCCAAAAGGCATACTATGATTTTGAACAATTGCTACTATATACCTTCCATGATTTGCAACATCATATCAGTTTTTTTACTTGATAAAGATGGATATAAGTTTGTTCTTGATAGAAATATCATGAACATTTACCTTAATCAAGTATTGGTTGCAGAAGGTACACTATGTAATGGTATCTATGTTCTAAATCAAAATACAGTTTTCAATGTACAAAACACACGCAAGAGAAAGAGTTCAGATACGAACGAATCCTACTTCTAGCATTGTAGACTTGGTCATATCGGAGAGAATTGACTGAGTAAATTGCATAAGGATGGATATTTGAATACGTTTGAATTTTCATCTCATGAAACTTGTCAGTCCTGTCTCAAAGGAAAAATGACCAAATCTTCGTTCACGGGACATGGAGAAAGAGCAGCAGAGCTCTTGGAACTCATACACAGTGATGTATGTGGTCCGATATCTAAACATGCAAGGGATGGGTTCTCGTACTTTATCACATTCACTGACACTAACGATCTCTCTAGATTCGGATATGTGTATCTTATGAAACACAAATCTGAAGCTTTTAAGTAATTCAAAGAATTTAGAAAGGAAGTAGAGAACCAGACTGGAAAAAGTTTCAAGATCCTCCGGTCTGATAGAGGAGGGGATTACTTGAGCAATAAATTTCAGTACTTTCTAAAAAAGAATGGTATTCTTTCTCAGCTTACTCCTCCATATACACCACAGCACAACGGTGTATCGGAACGGAGGAATCGTACCCTATTGGACATGGTTCACTTCATGATGAGTAATGCCGAGTTGACTCTTTCATTCTGGGGATATGCCCTTGAAACGCCCATATAAGTATTGAATAGGGTTCCTACCAAAACTGTGCCTACCACTCCTCATGATATGTGGGAGAGGAAGAGGCCATACCTTAATTTTATTAAGATATGGGGTTGTCTGTCTTATGTTAAAAAACAAAATTCAGATAAGCTAGAGGAACGATCAGTTTTGTGTAAGTTTGTAGAATATCCTAAACATTTGCAAAGATATCTGTTCTACTACGCCAAGAAACAGAAGGTGTTTGTTGCTCGCCACGCCGTCTTTTTAGAGAAGGAATTTCTTGCAAAAGAAATTTGTGGGAGCACAGTAGAACTAGAGGGACAAACTAGAATCGAGGATTTGGTAGAACCAGAGAATTCAATAGTCCCAGACGAGCCTCAGCCGCTCCTCAGATCTAGTAGGATTTCTCATCCGCCAGAGAGATACTACGGTTTTCTCATTGACGGGGATCAAGAAGATTGCATCTTGGAAGAAGATGATCCTACTAGTTTCAGGCAGGCCATTATCAGTAAGGACTCTGATAACTGGTTGGATGCTATGCAATCCGAAATGGAGTCCATGTACGCCAATAAAGTGTGGACCTTGGAAATTGTTCCACCTGGGATAAAACCCGTTGGATGCAAATGAATTTACAAAAGGAAAATTGGTGTAGATGGGCAGGTGGAAACCTATAAGGCTAAACTTGTTGCAAAAGGTTTTTGTCAAAGACCAGGATTGTACTATGACGAAATTTTTTCTCCAGTGGCTATGCACAAATCCATTCAGATCCTATTTGCCATTGCTGCCTTCCATGACTATGAAATCTGGCAAATGGACGTGAAACCGGCTTTTCTAAACGGAAGTTTGGAAGAGTGCGTTTATATGGATCAGCCAGAAGGTTTTATAGATAGTGGGAGCAGCGGGAAGGTGTGCAAATTGCTCAAATCCATTTATGGATTGAAGCAGGTATCGCGGAGCCGAAACATCAGTTTTGATGAAACAGTCAAGGAATTTGACTTCATCAAGAACGAGGATGAGCTATGTATTTATAAGAAGATTGTAGGACGAACTGTCGTATTACTAGTCTTGTACGTGGACGACATTCTTTTGATAGGAAACGATATTCCTATGCTATAATCAGTCAAGCTGTTCTTATCACAAAGGTTCTCCATGAAGGACCTGGGTGATGCCTCGTACATTCTGGGGATCAGGATCGACAGAGATAGATCCAAGAGATTACTGGGACTTTCGCAATCTAGATACATAGAAACCGTACTAAAGAGATTTAGTATAGAAGATTCCAAGTATGGTAACATACCCGCATTACATGGAATCACCCTCTCCAAGGAGATGTCTCCCAAGACTGATGAGGAGAGGGTTCGCATGAGCACTATACCTTACGCTTCGGCGGTAGGATCTATAATGTATGTGATGTTATGTACAAGATCAGATGTAGCTTACGCGCTAAGCGTGGTGAGCCGGTATCAGTCGAACCCAGGTGAAAACCACTAGACAGCAATGAAGAACACTCTCAAGTACCTGAGAAGGACTAAGGAGATGTTCTTGGTTTTCGGTAATGAAGACCTCAAGGTCGAGTCCTTTACCGATTCAAGTTTCCAGAGTAATAAGGATGACAGCAAGTCTGTCTCGGGTTTTATTTTACCCTCAACGGAGGGACGGTGTGTTGGAGGAGTTCCAAACAGGATACCATCGCAGACTCGACAATGGAGGCTGAATACATTGTTGCGAGCGATGCCGCAAAAGAAGCAGTCTGGATGAAGAAGTTCATTGCTGAACTTCAGGTAGTTCCGTCCATTGTTGATCCGATACCTTTGTATTGCGATAAAAATGGGGCTATAGCTTTAGCGAAGGAACCACGGTCCCATCAGAAATCCAGACACATCTTAAGACGGTATCACCTGATCAGGGAGATCATAGATCGCCAGAAGATCGAGGTCAGGAGAGTGGATACAAAAGATAACAGGCAGATCCATTTACAAAGGCCCCCCTAAAGCGTAGTACGAGCGACTTTTTAAGATGTTGGGTATGCGGTATGCCAGCAGCTGGCCTTAGAGCAGACGTTGGGTATGCAGTATGCCAATAACTGGCCTTTAGTGCAAGTGGGAAATTGTTGGATATGTATGCCCTAGAGGCCATTATTGTATATATATACATGTGGATGCTTGGGATATATATGTACAGGATGATATTGCTCAGTTATATAGTTTATTATTTCAGTTGTCTTTATCAGGATATGTGTATTTGTTTTTATTAATGCTTTATCCAGCTTGCACATATTGATAAAGACTTGATATAGTAGTATACTATTATGGTTTGACTTTATTTTAACATAGCATATGTTATATATGTTATTATATATTACGGTTACATGTTGATAAAGCTCGTAGGATCTTACTTGACTACCTGCGTTGTGATGGCGATCATACTTGTGGGGGCAGGGTAGTCTATAAGCATATTTTTAAATGTCCCAAGTCGCAGGAGTATCGAGATCGGGCATCGATACTGCAGAGTAGACTTGCGTGTACGTTTATAGACTCCGACGAGGGGCGGTGGTTGGTCCCACAACCATTGGTGTGATCACCTAAGATTGTATACGGGTGCTCACTGGGGGGTGAGTACACTAGACGGACTCGCTGAGAAACTCTAGATGGTATTATACATATCGTCAGATAGCGGTTCTCTTGTGACTTGTGTATAGGTTGGTCTTTGGACCTGAGATCGTCATTTGTCTCGTGTGAGTTCCTACTGTGCTTTGATCACTACCCTACCACGGCTCTACTGAGTCGTGTAAACAGGTTTTGGTTGGATACAGTCCCAAGCCACATGGAGGCAGTGAGTGATTGTCAGGGATTCGTCTCTCCAGGTATTGGGAGTTGATATCGCACTGTGTTCGATTGGTCAGGACCAGAAGACCTTGTCCAAGGCAGTTAGGATTTACTAATAGGTTGATCGGTAGTCTCTCGGATTGGTCCTGAGCGGCATCAGCATGAATTATCGGGTTATAAGGGTCTGACGATTACCACCCCCTAAATATGATATGCGATACTCTTAGACGAAAAGACCGGACTGTACGGATATTGTTACGGATAGGCTCAGTAGGGATCCGGATGAGTTTGCTCGTTGGCTTTCCTTTTCGACAGATACCCAGATAGTCGTTACATACAGCTAGTGGCGCTCATGTGCTTGTGGTTATGGATTTATCCAGTAATGCACTGCCGGCGTACTGTCGAGTCTTTAGAGTCCCACACAGAGGGTTTCTCTGCTTCGGGTGAAACGATGTAGAGGCTGTATGGTTTTATGGCGGGGTTCGATCACATACGTGTACTTGTGCACGTATGATGTTCGGGCGGATAATACTAGCGGGCTTTGGTTTAAGCCGGATCCCAGTATTATATTGTTCGATTATTTTCGTCTCTTTTGTATTCATATTTTTCGGAATACGGATACGGGTATGTATATACGGTGAGAGGTATTCTTGTAATTTGTTACAAGAGTGCTTCTAGAAGAAGACACCTCATTGTTTGTTTTAACCATTTAGTTAAATGGTTAATGGGGTGGAGGGTGAGGTGTTATCATTCATTGATTGAAGCATAGCTACTTGGTGACTCACTTAGTGAGTCATGGATTACTATTGAGGTAAGGTGGCATCTAGATATTTTGTGGAAAATATCTAGATATTTTGTGGTGATTTTTATTATTATTTTGGAAAGCTTTCTTTATTAGTCATAAGACTTAGCCATTCGTCATTCTATTCTTATGTTGCTCACTATAACACTCTCATCTCCTCCAAGCTTTCTTCTTCTACCTCAAATCCTAAATGTCTCATGTGTTGAGAAACCTAGGGTATCTTGAGACTAATTAATCCATTATCACTCTCTACATTCTCTAGGCTACTTAGATTAGCATACTAAGTAACCTAGTTACCTTGGTTTAAAGGTAAGAGCTCAAAGTAGACACTCTCGGGTGGATCATCTTTCACGTGAGGAAGCCATCGATCAAGCTCGATCATGGAGGCCACTAGAAGCATGCTAAATGAGAGGAGTGAAGACCTAAAGGACGTGAGCATGTTGGTATATACTCTTTTCATAGTAGATAGCTTCTTTATACCCAAATGAAAGGTCTTAGACCAGCTCGAAAGATTTTGGGTATGGAGATATATATGGGTCGCAACCAATGGAAGCTTTTCTTATCACAAGAGAGTTGCATTCAGAAGATGTTGAAGAGGTTCAACATTTCAGATGTGAAGCCTGTGAGTACTCTATTGTCTGCTAATATCCGTCATTCGGCAGCTCTCTCACCTCAGTCAGAAGAAGCAAAGCGCATGTCTCGAGTCCCATATGCTAGTGATGTGGGAAGTTTGATATACGCTATGGTGTCCACTACGTCAGATATTGCACACGCGGTTAGCGTTGTTAATAGGTACATGGCTCAGCCTGGAAAGGAGCATTGGCAAGCAGTGAAGCGGATATTCCGCTATCTCTGAGGGACGGCGGATGTTGGTCTGATTTACGGAAGATTTAATACATATTATGAAGTAGCAGGTTATTCTGATTTGGATTATGCAGCCGGTCTTGATGGGAGAAGATCGGTGACCAGATACGTTTTCATATTAGCTGGTTCTGTCATTCGTTGGAAGGCTACATTACAGCCTTCGGCCACCTTATCTACTACAGAGGCAGAGTACATGGCGTTAACGGAAGCAGCGAAGGAAGGCATCTGATTAAAAGGTTTAGCCGGTGATCTCGGCTTATATCAAGATCAAGATGTGTTGTTTTGTGACAATTTGAGTGTTATATGTTTAGTAAAAGATCAGGTGCATCATGACAGGACTAAACACGTCGACGTGAGATATCATTTCATCCGAACAGAGAAAAATATCAAGATACAAAAGGTTGGTACAGAAGACAACCTAGCGGATATGTGTACTAAGCCGGTACCTATTCGTAAGTTTATACATTGTTTGGATTTGCTCAGCGTTGATAGATGGAAATAGCCTTATGGGGCGATCAACAGCAACAGACTTATGACAGGACGGTTCACAGCTGACGGATTTTAAAATTAAGATGGATGTTGTTAGAATTGATTTTATAATTCTAATACTATTTGCTTTAGGATTTATTTATTGGAAACAAATCCAAATTAGTTATTTAGAGAAGATTTAAATGGGAGATAAGATTTAAATTGGATATTTGATTAGATCCAAATTTAAATCTAATATTTATTTTCAAGAATTAATCGTAGGCTATAAATATGAAGCCGGTTATTAAGGGTTAGAGTAAAAGAAAATTAAGAGAAAAGTGGAATTATGTAATTCCTCACAAATAGTGAAACATTCTCTGCTGCTGCGAGTGGTTTTTTCCGTTTGGGTTTCCATGTAAAATCTATGTGTCTTTTGAATTGATCTGTTCTGTTTTCTGTGATTTGTTTGATCTTGTTTCCGCGTTTATTTCGATCATCCGTAACAAAGTATGTCTCCTTCCCCAAATCGTCCATTCTCGGACCCAAGTTTGGAAAACACTGGAAGAGCGTTCAATCAACCTCCACCCCAGCCGAGTGGGCAACATGAGAACGAAAGACGGTATTCAGCCGGGGTCGCTGCGAGGTCTAGCCTTATCCCTTAGGTTAAGGGCCGAATGGTGCTTATTCGGCCTAGGGCATCCTTATAATGATCCAAACATGGGATACTACCATCAAGTCTGACGACTGGCCTATACTCAGAATATCCCTTCGGCGGGTTATTATGAGCAGCAAAGCCATGTTGGCCCGATGTATGGCCATGATCTTTACCCAAGTATTACGATCAGATGTATAAATACCCTAGGGGATTCAAGATACTCGGTTTACCCTGATTTCGGACAAGAATAATCAGTGAGCGGCCGAGCATATAACATGTTTCACAATGCAATGCCAAGAAATTGGAAACATCAGGGTTCTCAACTTATAGATTAACAAACATGATAATGGGCATTTAATTCAACAAAAGCCTATAAAGCTCTATTTTATTGAAGTTCTGGTTGATCTTTCAAATACAAAGGAATCACCAAACAGTCCCTACAATGGTTTGGTGCTAGGAACCATCCTAAACCATTGATACTCAGGATCACAATTCTCATCCTTAGTCAAACACCTACACCCATTTGTTACAATGCTTCTGCCATCAGTTCCAACATCAAGGCACAAGTTGGTCCCAAGCTTAGACAAAATGTGCATCTTTGAGCTTGTTGTTTGCTCCCATTGAAAGCTCCGGTCATTACTTCTGCAGCTTTCTAGCTTCACTGCCCCATTACTTGAGTCTGAAGATTTCAAGCACGAATTTGTACCAAAGAGTTGAATGCTTTGTTGATTTGTGTAGATCCAAGCTTTGGGTTTGTCACAGGAGCCAAGGTGTAGTGGGGAATTTGGATTTTCTTGTACAATGCAGAGCCCTGATGCAGGATGAAATAGTACTGTGTGGAGTGGAGAGTTAAGGCCAGGACCTGCATCATCAAATATTGAAAGATTTTTTTAAAATAAAGATATTGAGAGAAGTAAACAGATTCTCTTTAATGAAATGGTCCCATTAGTTACCAATGCCAAGATCTTGACCAAAATTTACAGTATGAATTATGTGTATGATTCAGTCATTGAGTACTAATTGTGTAATAAATTATGAAAGAAAATAGTAAAAAGCCCTTTTCTACTGGTTTTTACAAAATAAAAGAAAGAAACAAATTCAGGGCTACTTTGGCACAAAAATTCTTATTCTAAAATTACCCTGAACCTCATTACGTTGCCATTTTTCCGTGATAAATATTAAAAATAAATATTCACATGAATGCAAAAGATTAACATAGCGGGCAAAAGCGAGATATATGGCAGTATAGTAAAAGTTTACGCAACATCGAGGGTTTTACGCAATTTAGCGAAGAAGAAAATGCGAAAGGTATAAAGTAGTTTAGTAAAAGTTTAGGGATAAAAATTACCTTGAAAAGGCTTTTGAAGAACAGATATCCTTTGCAGGAACGCAGGATTCCTGGAGGTCGACCAGTCAAAACTGAGAGCACCATAATCCTCCTCCGAATCAACCTTACCCTCTCTCAAATAATAACTCCCTTGCAAAGCCCAAAGGCTCCAATCAACATCCAGCTCAGCTGCAACTCCAATAAAACACCCCAAGAACTTGTTGTCATTGGCATTCACCCCTCTCTGATCAACTCCCCACTCACTCACAAACAATGGCAGACCCTGTCAATATATTAAGATTATGTTAGCTTGATTCGCATCGAAATCTCATGTCCTAATAGCTTTTTACATGGTAATTATGAGTGCACATGGTTTCAGGGGTATTGGGTTCAAACCTGGGCATATTCATTTTACAAATAAATTTATCTACTCCTTGTATGTACTTACTGTAAACAATCGGTCGCAGCGGAAATTCAAGAAAGGTGTTTTAGATCGTATTTTAAAAAAGACAAACCATGCATGTATACCAACCACACAGAAAAGATAATTCACAAGCCACAAAAGATTTTACCTAGGTTCAATACAACTTGTATCTAATCCTGCATCCACGACGAAAACTTTGATAACAAAATATTTCACACAAAGAATACAACAACAACTGAGCCTTTTATCCCAAGCATATGGGGTAGGCTACATGAACCAACATGAGAATCACGCCGGGTCCAGCACATGAATCCTCTGTCTCCACTCACTTCTATCGAACAATATACTTTCATTGAGTCCTTTGGCAACCATATCGTTTCGTATCACCTCCATCCATGTTTTCTTCGGTCTCCCTTTTGCCCTTTTGCCATTACCCATATCGAGAGTATCTATTCGTCGAACCGGTGCTTCCATAGGTCTGCGTCGCACATGACCAAACCATCTAAGCCGGTTTTCCCGCATCTTCTCCTCCACGGGTGCTACACCAACTTTTGCACGAATATCCTCATTTCGCACCTTGTCTTTTCTAGTGTTACCGCACATCCAACGAAGCATGCGCATCTCCGCTACGTGCATCTTCTGTGTATGATGCTTCTTAGGAGCCCAGCATTCTGTACCATATAATAAGGCAGGCCGAATAGCGCTCCGATAAAACTTCCCTTTCAATTTTAACGGAAAGTTACGATCACACAAAATCCCTGTTGCACTCCTCCATTTCAACCAACCAGCTTGGATCCTTTGATTAACATCACTATCGATCTCCCCATTCCTTTGGATGATGGAACCTAGATATCTAAACTGGTCGCTCGGTGATATCTCTTGCCCTTCCAATGTTATACCAATATGGTTTTGACTTCTCTGGCTACTAAATTTGCAGTGCATATATGCTGTCTTGGACCTGCTCAATCTGAATCCCCGAGATTCCAATGTTTGTCTCCATAATTCCAATTTTGCATTAACCCCTGCTTTCGTCTCATTTACTAGAACAATATCATCAGCGAATAGCATACACCAAGGGACCTCATCTTGGATAGTTCTAGTAAGCTCATCCATCACGATGGTAAACAGGAAAGGACTTAATGCAGATCCTTGATGTAAACCAATAGTAATCGGAAAATCACTTGTTAAGCCACCGCAAGTTCTGACATTTGCCACTACTCCGTCGTACATATCCTTGATTATGTCAATATACTTGACGGGGACCCCCTTTTTCATCATTGTCCCCCATAATACCTCTCTAGGTACCTTGTCGTACGCTTTTTCTAAATCAATAAATATCATATGCAAATCTCTTCTCCTCTCTCGAAAGCGCTCGACAAGTTGACGAAGCAAATGGATCGCCTCTGTCGTCGATCGTCCAGGCATGAAACCAAATTGGTTCTCTGTTATCTTAATATCCTTCCTTAGCCTGTGTTCAATCACTCTCTCCCAAAGTTTCATGGTGTGACACATTAGTTTTATTCCACGGTAGTTTGAGCAACTTTGAATGTCACCCTTATTCTTGTAGATAGGTACAAGGATACTTTTCCTCCATTCATTTGGCATCTTTTTTGTCTGCCAAATCTTATTAAACAGATCTGTCAGCCATTTAACGCCTATTTCTCCTAAGCATCTCCAAATCTCGATAGGAATCCCGTCAGGACCAACCGCTTTTCTTAAACCCATTTTGTTCAAAGCTTCTTTAACCTCAGTAAGTCTTATTTTACGCATGAAATCACGATTTATATCTTGAGATTGAATGACAAGTCCATCCAAATTCTTAGTAAAGCTCTCATTGAACAATTTGTCAAAATAATCTCTCCATCTTTCCTTGATATCCTCATCTCGAACTAAAACCTTCTGATTTTCATTTTTGACACACTTCACCGCACATAAGTCTCTAGTCTTCCTTTCCCGCATTCGAGCAATCCGGTATATATCATTTGCAGCCTCTTTAGTGTCTAATTTCTCGTACACCTCCTTGTAGACCTTAGATTTAGCTTCCCGAACAGCTTTCTTAACTTCCTTTTTAGCCATTTTGTACTTCTCAAATCGCTCCACATCTCTACTTTTCTTCAAATCTTTATAAGAATCTCTTTTAATTTTAATAGCAGCCTTTACATCTTCATTCCACCATGATATGTCCTTAGATGGTGGAGCACCACCTCTCGACTCACCAAGTAGATCTCTAGCTACTTTCTTGATACAACTAGCCATTTTGTTCCATATTTTGTCTGGATCATCTTCCGACTGCCAATCCGCTTCTTGTACTACACGATCTATAAAAGCCTTTTGATTACCTTCTTTCAATCGCCACCATTTAATTTTAGGCTCTACCTTACGTCTAATCTTCCTAGGTTCTCTTCTAAATCGAAAATCTAGAACTAAAAGTCTATGTTGAGTAGTTACACTCTCACCTGGCACTACCTTACAGTCGATACAACAACCTCTATCTATTCTTCTCGTCAAAAAAAAGTCTATTTGACTAGCATTTGATCCGCTCCTAAAAGTGATAAGGTGGGACTCTCTTTTCCTAAACCAGGTGTTTGCTAAGATCAAGTCATAAGATAAAGAAAAATCTAGAATCGAGTCACCTACTTCATTCCTTTGTCCGAAACCAAAACCTCCATGGATAGTATCAAACCCACTACGACTAGTACCTACATGTCCATTAAGATCACCACCAATAAATAACTTCTCTCCACTGGGTATACTTTGCACCACCTCGTCTAAATCCTCCCAGAATAGACGCTTACTAGCGTCATCAAGACCTATCTGTGGTGCATAAGCACTAATAACATTAAAGATCTCTCCACCTAGAATAAGCTTAACCAGTAAAATTCTATCACCTTTTCTCCTAATCTCAACTACATCCTCAAGCAACCGTCTATCTATGATTATACCTACCCCATTACGATTTTTATCTCTACCCGTATACCAAAGCTTAAAACCCCAAGGCTCTATGACTCTACTCTTTTCACCTACCCACTTAGTTTCTTGCAAACACATAATACCAACTCTCCTCCTAATCATCACCTCCACTAATTCTATTAGTCTACCCGTAAGGGAACCTATATTCCAGGAAGCTAGACGGATCCTATGAAACCCTTGCTTATTTGTCACTACACCCGGGGTCCGATGTAGCGCGCCGTCTCTGGACGACGACCCTTGCTTATTTGTCACTACACCCGGGGTCCGATGTAGCGCGCCGTCTGTAGACGACGACCCTTGCTTATTTGTCACTACACCCGGGGTCCGGTGTAGCGCGCCGTCTCTGGACGAATAACGCTCTCAAACCTCTCTCTCTCTATATATATATATATAGAGAGAGAGAGTACGGGTTATCAGCTGGCTGGCTAATATTAAATCGTCGGCAGCCTATTACATAACACAATCCGACCATCAAATCGACGATCCACTCCGGCCACCTTATTCTACATATAGAGTGATCTATGCATATAAAATTTTGATCAAATATGATACATTACAAGTGATGGATCAAGCATTTAAAAATAGATGGCAGTTAAACACAATAAAAATGTCATATATTGGGGACACTTGATCGAATACATAAATAGTGTCAAAATAATTAAAATTTCACACACATAGATCACTCCATATGTGGAACAAAGTGGCCGAAACGGATCTTCGATTTAACGGACGGATTGACCTATATAATAGGCAAGCTGACGTTTAATATCAGCTACCTAACTGATACACACACAGAAAAAGGGGTATGAGGTGGCGGCCTATTTTTCAAAAGGGGGCTCCCGTTCCAAAACACAACTACCTCCATGTATTTCACTGATTCAAACCGGTCATATTGTTCTACGTATCATGAAATCATAGTATACAAAAAATCTCGAGATATGATATAACCTCTAACCCGTCCATCAAGAAACCGCATTTTTCTAGTACCGATAAGCCATTGATTTTTCTATCCGCTTGATGAACATATTAGAGATCTTCAAATTTCGAAATTTTTAGTACATAAAGATTTCATAATACGTAAATCAAGATGGCCGGATCGATGAAAATTATGGAGAATATGTGTGTTCGAGGTGGGGCCCTTTTCTAAAAAAAGGGCCGCCCCGCCTCGTGTGTATGTGTGTGTAGAATAATGGAGGAAAGAGGCCATAGAAGGGAATTACTTCCTATTACGTCGAAAAAATACAATCTCCACCATTTTTTCCGACGATCGGCATCCATCATCTTCATCGTTACCATCTAAGATGTGCATACACCAAATTTCATGTGATTCCACCACATTTTAACCGTTGAATTAGCAATGTAAAAAGTTCTTTTGTCGGTAAACCATTAATTTTGCACCAACTAAATCAACGGTGAAAAAATGGTATAATCACATGAAATTTGAGTGTATCCATATCTTAGACGATAAAGGAGGTGATGTATGCCGATCGTCGAAAAAAAACATGGAGACCGAATTTTTCCGACGCCATAGGAGAAATTTCCCTCCTATGGCACCTTTCCTCCATTAACCTCATATATATATATATATATATATATATATATATATATATATATGAAGGTGGTATATGAGATGGCGATCTTTTTTCTAAAAAAGGGACCCCTCCTCGAACATGCATTATCCCTATATTTTTCACTGATCCAAATTGGCCATCTTGATCTACTTATTTGAAAATCCTTATGTACAAAAAATCTCGTGATTTAAAAACCTATATCGTGTTCATCAAGTAAATAGAAAAATTAATGTCTTATTAATATAGGAAAAACACAATCACTTGATAGACGTGTTAAAAGTGTTTAAATCCCGAGATTTTTTATACATAATGGTTTCATGATATGTATATCAACATAACCGGTTTGGATCGGTGAAATACATAAGGCTAGATGTGTTATGAGGCGGGGGCCGCCATCTCATACCCCATATATACAGGAAAAAAAAGGGTGTGAGATGGCGGCCTCTTTTTGAAAAGGGGGCCGCCATCTTATACCCTTTTGTGTGTGTGTGTATGAGGAATGAAGTTCTTGGGAAACTTGGTCGTAGAGTCCTAAATTAGGTAATTATCCAATATTAGTAAATAACCCCAATACTAGTTTTAAGAGCCTAAATTAAGTAATAGGCCAATATTAAGGGAAAACCCATTAGTAGGTTTAATAGTCCTAAATTAGGTAATAACTCGATATTAGAAAAGAAGTCCTAAATTAGGTAATAACCCAATATTAGAAAAGAAACGTGTATCACGATTCAATAATTCTATCCTATCAAAAACATGAAGGTCAATATTAAGATCTTGCTAGTTTGAGATACATTGTTATCATACAACTGAACAGTTTTATAAGCTTTTGGTAAAAGTTGATCTTAGCAAACCTGTTCTAAGAGAAACCCTGCATGGCTTCTCACTTTCTCTGTTATTTTGCCGCATGCGTCGTTCTGATTCCAGCCCCAAGTTCCTCCATCGGTGAAAGCGTACCAGTGAAACTCGTAAACGACCTTGTTGAAGAAAGTGAGCCAGACTTTTCTTTTTGAAAGGAAGCTGAGGTCATTATCGAAGTATAGACCCGAGAGAATGACAAGAATGTTTGGATTCGCTTTATGCACCGTCTCTGCTCCCTTCTGCATGTACCTGGGAAAAAAATTTGATGGTTTGTTTCAGAAATTTTCAGAAAAAACGAGTACTACTTTTCATACCTTCACGGTTCACATAGACGGATATAACCTGTGTTCTTTTTCTATAAGAAATAACTCAAGTCAAAAGGCGTTATTATAAATTCATGACAAGCAATTTGGTTTACTTTTCTATTTTTAGTGACAAAAATTTGCTCCTATATGTTTTTTTTTAAGAAATAGGTACGATAAATAACCAATTTTTTTCCCGACAGGCCTATTGATGAAAGCTATGAATCCTTGGTATTGAAATATTGGCAGAAAACCAACAAAAAATAAGGATATTTTAGAAGTAATAAAGAGAAAAGAAAAGTTAGTTGCTGTTAAAAGAGAATATAAGATCCCAGAATTTATAAGAACTTGAAGAACATGGTTTTTAGGGTTTTCAACTTGGTAAGTGTGTGTGTGGAGAAAAGAAAAGTTAGTTGCTGTTAAAAGAGAATATAAGATCCCAGAATTTATAAGAACTTGAAGAACATGGTTTTTAGGGTTTTCAACTTGGTAAGTGTGTGTGTGTGCGAGAGGGAGAGAATAATGGAGGAAAGAGGCCATAGGAGGAAATTTACTCTATGGCGTCGAAAAAATACACTCTCCCTCATTTTTTCCGACGATCGGCACCCACCATTTTCATCGTTATCATCTAAGATGTGAGTACACCAAATTTCATGTGATTCTACAATCTTTTCACCGTTGATTTAGCAATATAAAAAATTCTATTGTCGGTAAACCGTTAATTTTGAACCCACTAAATCAACGGTGAAAAAATTGTAGAATCACATGAAATTTGATGTACCCACATCTTAAATGATAACGATGAAGATAGTAGGTGCCGATCGTCGGAAAAAGGTGGGAGGGTGTATTTTTTCGACGCCATAGGAGAAAATTCTCTCCTATAGTATCTTTCCTCCATTATTCTCTCTCTCTCTCTCTCTCTCTATATATATATATATATATATATATATATATATATATATATTCAACTTGAAGAACATAGTTTTTTTTTTGTGTGTGTATTACAATTTATATGATAGAATCAAATAAAATCTTTCATAAACTTAAAATAAAATCAATTTGGAAATTACGGAAAGATTGGCGTAATTAAGATCCGCAGCGGCTGCACCCGCGATGGTCAGACGTTTGAAGCACATTGTTCAGACGTCTGATTGATAACCGCTAAAGCGGTGGTTTTATAGCCAAACGTCTGGACCTTCTTCTTCAAATGTCTGGCCCCACTCTGTTGTTTGATAGACATAACATAGACGTTTGCAACACTTTCGGACGTCTAACCATGCTCTGCTATTTTGGCAAACGTATGGCAGACGTTTGCAATTCCGTCTTCAGACGTCTGTTGTTGCATTTGGCCTATATCGCTAATACGCCCTTGTAAGATTGAGGCTCCGCTGTAGACTCCGATTTTGGATCGAAATTTGAGAAAGTGTGGACGTCCAAGTGCTTTTATGAGAACATCCGCAAGTGGATCATGAGTGCTGATATGGTGTACACGAATGATTCCATCTTCAATGCACTTCCGAACGAAGTGATAGCCAAGTGTAATGTGCTTCATCCGAGAGTGGAAAACTGGGTTCGCACTGAGATAGGTAGCCCATGTATTATCACAGTATAGAGAGGGTAGTTTTCTAAGAATTAGCTTGAGTTCTTGTAGAAGATTTTTCACCGATGGTACCTCGGCCATGGAATTTGCAAGGGCTTTGTATTTAGCTTTGGAGGAGGATCGAGAAACAGTCTTTTGTCGGGTCAATTTCCATGATATGGGATTCGAATCGATATAGAGGATGTAGGAAATGATAGAGCGGCCGTCATCACGACTGCCACCCCAGTCAGAATCACTAAAGGTCTGAAGAGTGAGAGAGATGTATTGAAGGGCACTAACGAGTTGACAATAGGGTATGGGGTCGACAGAAGAAGACTCGTCATGAAGGAGAAGAGGAGTGGTATTGCACATTGGAGTGGTGGTTTCTTTAGCTCCTTTCATGGAAACCTTTTTCAGGAGATCGACACTGTAGCAATGTTGGTATAGAAATAGGCCTTGGGACGTGGGAATAGCAAAGACATCCAAAAATTTTGAGACGTGTATAGTTAGGTGGGCGTTGAAAGAATTTTTTTAATGAGGACTGAAAATTAAGAACCAGTGTAAGAAGACGATTTATGAGATAAGCAGCTGTTTGAAAAGTATGACTCCAATACTTAGTGGGAAGAGAGACCGTATGCAAGAGTATAAGACCAATTTCGACAATATGATGATGGCGATGTTCTGATGTGCCATTGTGTTCAGGACTGTGTGGAAGAATGGTGAGATGAGAGACACCATAGAAGATGAAAATGGAGGCAAGAGATGTGTATTCACCGCCATTATCAGAGTATATGGATATGAGCGGTAATTGAAAATATGATTCGACAAGTTTTTTTAATTTGGGAAACATGTTGGCAACACCAGATTTACGTTTTATAAGGTACAGCCAGACGTATTTTGTGTAATGATCAACAAAAATTACGTAATAACGAAAACCATCGTATGACAATTCAGTAGGTCCCCAAACATCAATATAGATTAATTGCAAAGGTTTAAAAGTACGAAGTGAATTTCAGAAAAAGGAAGTTTACGACTTTTATTTCAATCACAAGAGTTACATTGAAAATTATTATCTACCGAGATATTAGAGAATAATTTATTTCTCCTAATAACTGACTGAAGAATTCGACTGGAGGGATGACTAAGACGACAGTGCCACTCACTTATTTCAAATTTGGAGATAGCGTGAATTTGAGGTTGGATGGAGAATTGGAGATAGTAGACATCATTATGGCTATTCCTGTGCCCCGTGCGAAGATCTTTTACCAAAAAATAAGAGGGAAAAAAATAAAATGGGACTGTGTTTGATTTGCAAAATTTGGCAACAGAAATTAAGTTTTAAGTGATAGATGGTGCACATAGAAAATTATTTAAAAGAAATGGTTTTTGGGAAGACTGCAATATTGTTTTACCAATATGAGAAATTCTTAAACCTGAACCATCATCTATGTTGATCTCATCGGGACCACTGTAATCGGTGTAGCTGTGAAGAGTCCTAACATCGGACGTAACGTGATGAGAAGCACCGGTGTCCAATATCCATGAGGAGGGAGCGGACCGGTTGGAATTTGTGTTGTTGACCACAGGTTGAGAGAGCATCTATAACGGATGTTGCGGTGGATTGGTTTGCACCGCATGCTCACGAAAGAAACGGCGAGTTGACAACAGACTTTGGTGTTGTGACCAGGACGCTTACAGAAGTTGCAGTAGGAATTAGAGCGGGATAAGTTGTTATTGCATGCGGTGGAGTACTGGTTGTTTTTTTTGTGAGCAAAGTTGTGGTTGTTGTTGCTGCGATTGTAGGAGGAGCTTCCACGTTGTTGGGGAGGGCGGTAGAAGGAGCGATTGGATTGGTTGGCATAGTTGGCAGTTGCGAGAGAGAGAGACACACTTGTGTATTCCTTCTTTAGATGGAATTCATAGTCTATGAGTTTTTCATAAAGCTCGTTGAAGATGATGGCGTTGTCACGGACTCGGATAGCAGCCATTACTTCTTTGAATTCATGTCCGAGACCAGCGAGAGGATGTGGAGAACAAGGTCGTCTTCGGAAATAGAGTGATCGGTGAAGGCAAGATTGTTGGAAATAAATCGTGAGCCGCGTTGATGGTTGATAAGTTGTTCCTTGAGCGACATAACTCGTGAGCGAGATTTGTTCGCAAGGAGAACAACAAGTCGATCCCATGCTTTCTTGAATGAGAAAACAGAGGAAATATAGGGCTGGATTGTCTCGACACAACTGCTGAGGATAGCGTTGAGAATGAGTTGATACTGACGGTACCATTGATGGTAGTCTGGATTTTTAACACGCTTGGTGTTGTCGTTGACGCTGGTGATAGTTCTTGAAGGAGAAGATTTAGAGTCGTCGATGTGATCAAGAAAATCGTGGCCGATTAAGGCCAATTGAATTTGGGGTCTCCACGCGTTGAAGTTTGCGTGGGAAAATTTTGTTGGAAATGGAAATTTGGAGATGATGGGGATTGAGTTTTGAGAGGAAGTCATGGATCAAAATTGAGCTTTTAATCACAGGGCTCCGATACCATATAAAAACTTGAAGGAGATAGTTTTTAGGGTTTTCAATTTGGTAATTGTATTGAATATCAATGATGTATATATATTACAATTTACATGATAGAATCAAATAAAATCTTTTCTAAATTTAAAATAAAATCAATTTGGAAGTTATGGAAAAATTGGCGTGATTAAAATCCACAACAGCTGCACTCGCGATGATCAGGCGTCTGAAGCACATTGTTCAAATGTATGATTGATAACCGCTACAGTGGTGGTTTTATGGCCAGACGTTTGGACTTTCTTCTTCAGATGTTTGGCCCCGCTTTGTTGTTTGGTAGACATAATACAGACGTTTGTAACACCTTTTTCGGACGTCTGACCATGCTCTGCTATTTGGACAGACGTATGACAAACGTTTTTTCAATTCCGTCTTCAAACGTCTGCTCTTGTTTTTGGCCTATGTCGCTAATAGAATTTTCAAAAAAGAAAAGAAATATCCTTGCAGCAAAAGTGATACTGATGGAGGCTGTGATCTCCTTCAGATGTTGTCCTCTGTCGATCCTGTGATGGCGGTCTTTGACGGTTGAGATTTGGTTTTGGAAGTGTTGAGCGTGTGGATCTCAATGGGTTGGCGTTGACGCCGAGCTATCTGCAAAAGAAGTCCTGGGGTGGGTGACCACCGTCGGACCCTCCGACGATCAAGTTAGTGCCGGGGAATAAGTGCAGAGTAATGGCGTATTAGAAATGATTTCGATTTACCCGAGTCGTCTGAGAGAGGGGTTTATATAGTTGTCACGTGGAGCGAGCGGTCGCGAAATCGTCGCCGTCAGTTATGCCCCTGAGTTATCCTCGCATTAATGGCGAGATGCGCCCATTAATGGGGGGACGCGCCAGCGTGGGACGCAGAACGTGGGGAGGCGGATATCTCTCCCTGGCGAGATACGCGGAGCCGTTGTGGGGGCGCTTGGGCTCCATGCTCTCGGTTTATCAGGGAAGCCGAGGAAGCTCGGCCTATCAGATTGCTCGGAGACGAGCAGTGAGGCCGAGGAAGCTCGGCCTGTCGATGGCTCGGAGACGAGCAAGGAGACCGATGAAGCTCGGAGACGAGCTGTTGGTAGTTTGCTAGGTAAAGGTGGAAAGTACTCAGGGAGGTCTCCTGAAAGATCAGACACTTCCTCGAGACGAGGTCCCGAGGAATGCCCCTAATGCAACTCATTTATTCCACCTCCGTAGCCTTTGGGACACGTCATCCGCCGCGTGTTGTAATCTGAGGAAATACCACTTGTGAGCATCATCATTTTCCCCCCACTCTCGTTCCGACCTATTTATAGGTTGGGTCGAGAGTAGCCTGCTCGATTTTTCCTCGGCTCAGTTTGGCGCCGAGAATCAGAATGTGGATCGCCAGAGAACGACATGGCGTTTGGCGGTTGCATCATTTTGATTTTTAGGCCTACGTGTCGTCTCGTCGTGCGCCTGAATTTTCACGCATATCTCCGATGGTGTCAGCGGATCAGTGAAATGACTGCGCTTTAAAGAGGGAGCGCCATTTCAGTTGATTCGCCGGTTAGGATACGGGCCACGTGTCGGGCGTCGGTTGGCGGAAGCGACAGGCTGTCTCTGACTCCTGCAGTTGAAGAGATGTCCCCAATGGCCGGTCTCCACGTGGAGCTTCGACTGCCGCTTAGGCACGACGTTTCGTTTTAGCGGGAATCAATCTGGGCCGTGGGATGTTCTCTTTTGGGGTGTATAAATAGGAGGGGACCATCCTAGGGCCGACACTTTGCTCTAATTCTCTTTCATTGCTGAAGATTGCCCGGCGCTCCACTTCTTAGATTGGATCCTCTGTTCATTTTTCCTCGGTGAGTCCCTTCCTTTGAATCAGGTTAGATGTCTTCATCCAAATAGTTTGTAGAGGTAATAAGGGTAGAGTAGGACGATGATGCTCCAGTTTCTAGGGCCGAGTCCAATGGGTCTTCCTCCTCTTATGCTTCAGATAGCCAAGATGGTTCCTCTTCTGATACGTCTTCTTTGTCGGGTTCTCCCCTAGAGTCAGGTTCGCCCTTGTCACTCGCCGTCGGCCGGCGACAAGGGCTCCCAAGGTGCGCATCAGTAACACCCACAATGCACCCTCCGTTTTGAAGAGTCTGGACGAGCTTTCTGAAATTCGGACTCGATTCCACATCCCCTATAACTATTCCATCCGTTTAGCTAGAAAGGGTGAGCGGGCACACCAGGTGCAGGTCAAGGAGATTGCCATGTATTTGGAAGCGTTCCTGGCAGGAATGCATCTACCCTTCCCAAATGAGGTTTGTGGGGTGCTTCGTTGCTTTCGTTTTAGCCCAGGACAGCTAGCGCCGAACTCGTGGAGAATCCTTCTCGGGTTTCTGGTCCGGTTGAAACTTGATCATATCCCCTTCAGTTTGACCCTCCTTGTATCCCTCCTTTGTTATAAGAATCACCCAGGCACCAGTAAGGAAGAGCCAAGTTGGGTGTATTTTTCGTATGAAAAACGTAAGGGTAGGACGGCCAGGTCGGGGGTCGTAGTCGTCCCTTCTCCATCCACGAATGGAAGGAGAAGTTTGTATTCGTCGGGCCACCCGAGGGCGAGGATTGGCCTGTGCCTACACAGTGGCACAGGGACAACTGCCCGAGGGCAAAGCAGTCGACTTCCCCTGAGGTAAGGGTGGTGTCCCAGTGGGAGCCGATCCAGCGGGTGGATATCCTTCTATCCGAGCAGGAACTGAGCTGGGCTGCGCTCAGTCCTGCGCGCTTCTTGGGTAAGTTAGGGATTTCGACGACCCGTTTAGACTTCGTTAACTTCCTTTGCCTTTTCATTGTCGCTAACCCCCTTTTGTTTGTATGTTCTTTTTTGTAGAGCCAATAGACCGATCGAAGATCCTAGCCGCCATGGCCCCTAAGAACCAAGGAAGGAAGACCGAGGGCGCAATCTCGTCCCGACCCGGTCCGAGCTCGGCCCCGAGGCCAACTCCACCGTCCAAGCCTTCCGCCACTCCCCAAGCCCCAGAAGAACGCCGTGGGAGGGAGGGAGGGTCATAAGCACACGCGAGACCCGGCGCCCCGGGCAAGAGCGGAGGAGGAGGCTGAGCCTGCCGAAATCCCTCTCAAAAGGCTGAAGCGGACGGTCTCTCGGCCATCTTCTACTGGGATCCCAGTACAGGAGGGCGACTTCTGCATTGAGGTGCCCTCGGGGCTCTCCATCGCCGACAGCTTGCTTTCGGACAAGGAGCAAGCAGCCGGGGGCAAGATTCTCTGGGAGACCATGAAGGCCCAGGTGGCCGCCATAGCGCAGGAGGCGGTTCAGGTCGGTACTTGACTATTCTTAAAATTTCTTAAGTCTCGTTTCCTTGGTTTGAGCTTTCTAACTCGTTTGCTTCTTTCCTCGGGTCCTTCATCATTGTGCTCTCCTCGTCGCCATGGAATTCGAGGAGGAAGCCCCGGCCATGAAAAAAACGGGCAAATCCTCCTCGCGGGAGGAGGAACTCCGCCTCCAACTGCGGCGGGCGGAGGAGAAGGCGGATCTTCTCGACACTAGACTGGTCACTGAGGGGTTGACGAACTCCAAGCTGAAGGAGTCTCATCGGCTCCTGGATGAGTCCAACCGGGCTGTCCAAGCCAAGTTGTAGGAGATGAGCCGACTCTACAATGCGCTGAAGAAGTCGAGGGACACCCTCAAGTGGGATTTCCGGGTGGCTATGGATGTGGTGAAGCTCGCCGAGAGCCGAGTGGCGAAGGCCGTGGAGGGATATAAGACGTCTGACCAATTTTACGCCGATCTCGCCGAATCCGCGGCCTTCGTGTGGCAGAGCGCCCTCGACGCCGTCAAGGAGTCTATGCCGGGGTTCGATGACAGCGAGCTCCATGCCAAGTACCTCCTGACCGAGGAAGCGCCGCAAGAGGATGTCGCCGAGGCTGCAGTTGGAGGCAAGGCTGTCGGCGGAAGCGCCGACCCCGAGGTCGTGGTTTTGGTCCCTGATACCGGCGTCGAGCAGGGCGAGATCCTTCCTGAGCGGGCGGCCTGAGCTTTCCCTCCTTTGGATTTTTTCTTTTTCCAAATTTTGTAAGCCTCCGGGCATTTCTGTAAGGCTAAGAAGCCCAGAATACCTTGTATTTATCTTTGATTATAAATAAATTACTCCTTTTTCCTTTGCCTAAATGTCTGCTCGCTGCACAAGTACTTTAGCTCATATACTTTTTCATTGTTTGAATCTTCATTCTGCAAGTATTTTTAGCTTGTAGGTCTTTTTATCTTGCAAGCGCCAGGCCGGTGTCCACCTTTTTCGCACTCGCTGACCATTCATCGAGTAGAGTCGAGCGATAGCCAAGTGTACGAAAGTTGGTGTCCTCTTTTTACCCGGAGTCAAGGTGGCGATCGCTCGTCTAGTCGAACGATGGCCAAGTGTAGGAAGGTCGATGTCCCTCCTTTTCACCGGAGTCGAGGTGGCGATCGCGCGTCGATTCGAACGATAACCAAGTGTAGGAAGGTCGGTTTCCTCCTTTTCCCCGGAGTCATGGTGGCGATTGTGCGTCGAGTATAAACCAATTGATGGGCCGAGCAAGAATCTGCTCGGCGGCCTCGTGAGGAGGGTTTTTAGATCCGCTTCTTTGTAAGGCAGGAATCTGCCTGCTGCGGATGAACCGAGCAGGAAGCTACTCGGTCGCCTCGACATCGAGGGCTTTGGATCTATAGTATTGATAGGCAGGAAGCTATCCACTGCGGATGGACCGAGCAGGAAGCTACTCGGTGGCCTCGTGAAGAGGGCTTTAGATCCACAGCATTGATGGGTAGGAAGCTATCCACTGTGGATGGACCGAGCAGGAAGCTACTCGGTGGCCTCGTAAGGAGGGCTTAGATCTACAGCATTGATGGGCAGGAAGCTACCCGCTGCGGATGGACCGAGTATGAAGCTACTCGGTGGCCTCGTGAGGAAGGCTTTTGATCCACAGCGTTATAGGGCAGGAAGCTACCCGCTGCGGATGGACCGAGCAGGAAGCTACTCGGTGGCCTCATGAGGAGGGCTTTTGATCTAAAACGTCGTTGGGCAGGAAGCTACCCGCTGCGGATGGACCGAGTAGGAAGCTACTCGGTGGCCTCATGAGCAGGGCTTTTGATCCACAGCATTTATGGGCAGGAAGCTACCCACTGTGGATGGACCGAGTAGGAAGCTACTCGGTAGCCTCATGAGGATGGCTTTTGATCCACAGTATTGATGGGCCGAAAGCTACCCACTGCAGATGGACCGAGTAAGAAGCTACTTGGTGGCCTCGTGAGGAGGGCTTTTGATCCACAGTATTGATGGGCAGGAAGATACCCACTGCGGATGGACCGAGCAGGAAGCTACTCGGCGGCATCGCGACGAGAGCTTTATCGACCCTATAGTATCTTCTTGGGCGTCGTTCAACCTCCCTTGACCCGCAAAGGGCAGGAATGGTGACCGTCGCGGGTGACACATGGCAATGCCATATCGGGAAAGTGTGATATTCTGTGATTTGCGTCGCTGTGAGAGTAAATCTCGGCCGTTGGAAGATTTTTGTTGAGGCTATAAATACTGAAGGTACATTGATCTCTTTCTAGTCTCGCACTCCTTGAAGATGGCCGGCCGCGTGTATACTATCAGGGAGATCGTTTCTCGTGAAGACGTATACTTTTACAACCTTGATCGCTCCGAGGAAACGTACGAGGCGGTGATAAGCCGTTTGGAGGTCCAATGTGGATGCTCACTTCCCCGGAGATCTTATCTCCTTCAGGTGTTGATTTATGCGATATGGAGGACTTCGCAGGGTTTTCACAATACCCTATCCCCGCGGCTGATGGAAGAGGCTTTCGACAAAATGCACACGGACCACGGGCTTGGTCTGATCTCAAAGAGTAAGCGGGATCGCTCGGTGGATCTCCTTCTTAAGAGTTTCCAGCAAATGTTGGTCATCGCTTCCTACTCGGCGGAAGAGGATCCTCCCTCGCCCGGGGAATTCGTGGCTTCTAGGGTCCGCGAGTACCGTCGGAGGGAGCGGGTCGAAATTGCTCGGGATCGGCTGGAGAGCTTTCTTCGATGAACCACCGACAATGTTTCCTTAACCCACGCCCTCCTTTGTTTTAACTGTTGTGAGGCTGAGGAGCCCATAATACCTCTTGAATAAATAAACTTGTCTTTGATTGTAATGTACCACCTTTTTTCCTCTTCTTGATACAAATTTTATGTTTACTCAAAAAAAATCGGTGTCTTGGAACCGAGAAAAGAATCAGAGGGCTAGAGCCCGCAGGGGTACACAAAGTCTTTTCTATAAGAGGACATAGCCTGGAAGACTTAGTTAAATGCAAAAAGGGAAATACATTATTTTGAAAGACGATGCATGTTTATTTATACAATTTAAGCTTTTCGTCATTATAGGGCCGAGGAAAATTATGCCCCCCAGCATCTTGTAGGCGGTATGCTCCACCGGGTAATGTTTCCGTTACGAGGAATGGTCCACCCCACTTCGGGGAGAACCTGTGCAGTCTCCCTTGGTCCACGAACTCATTTCTTCGTAAGACCAGATCTCCCATCTTGAAGGCCCGATGTTTAACTTGGTTATTGTAGTAGCATGCGGTTTGCTGCTGGTAGGCGGCCGATCTGATTTGTGCTCGATACCGTTTCTCCAATAAGATTTCCATGTTGCTTCGGAGTGCCGAGGTGTTGGCTTCATCGTCAAAATGTCTACCCTATAACTGGGCAGTCCAATCTCCGTGGGGACCATTGCCTCGGTACCGTAGCAGAGGCTGAATGGGTTTTCTCCCTTGCGTGTTTTCTTCGATGTTCGTAAAGCCCATAGCACCCGCAGCAGTTCCTCGACCCAGCCTCCTTGCCTTCCTTCCAAACGGGCTCTGAGACCGTGAATGACGCCCCGGTTCTCTATCTCGGCCTGCCCGTTGCATTGAGGATGTGCAACCATGGCAAATTTCATCAGTATGTGATAGTCGTTGCAGAACTCTTTGACTTTATCGTTTTCGATGTTGGTCCCATGGTTGGTAACTATGCACCTCGGGATTCCGAATCCAGAAATTATATTGTTCTGCAGGAACTTTATCATAGAGGCGACATCTGGTTTCTAATGGGCATGGCCTCTATCCATTTTGTGAAGTAGTCAATAACGACGAGGATGTATCTGTGTCCGCCCATGCCGGTGGGGAGTTGACCGACCATATCCATCCTCCATTGTGCAAACGGCCAAGGGGAGCTAAGTGGCGTTAGTTCGGTTGCGGAAAGACAAGATATACTGCCGAAGAGTTGGCAATTTTTGCACCTTCTGACCAGCTTATCGGCATCCTGGTGCAATTTCGGCCAGTAGTACCCTTGGAGCAGCGTCTTCTGGATCAAGGTGCAGGCTCCTTGATGAGCTCCCCCGACCCCTTCATGTATTTATCGCAGAACGTAGTCAGCTTCGTAGGGGTCGATGCATCAGAGCAGAGGCTGAGAGTATGACTTCTTGTACAGGTTTCCGTTGCTCCAGACGAAATGGCGTGCTTTAGCCCGTAGCCGGCGAGCTTCTCCTCGATCTTCAGGGAGCACATTGTCTTTCAGGAACTCCACGAAGGGCTTCCTCCAATTTTGGCCTTCTTCCTGGGTTGTGTAGATCTGGAGTGTTACCTCCCCTTCGTCTATACTGGTTCGTGGTAATACTTCGAAAAGGATATTTCTTTTACGGGTGGCCGAATAGGAAGAGGCGAGCTTGCTCAAAACGTCGGCCCGGGTGTTCAAGTTCCTAGGGATCTGCTCCACTTGGACTTCGTCAAAATTTTTCCGAAGCCTTTTTATCTCGGCCAGGTATTTTATCATGAGAGGTTCCCGAGCTTCAAAGTGCCCGGTTACTTGGCCGACGACCAGTGCGGAGTTGCTGCAAATTTTGATAGTTTTCAGTCATACCCCGGAGGCGATTCGCAGTCCTGCCAACAAGGCCTCGTATTTCGCGGCATTGTTTGACACTCTGAACCCGAGCTTTAAAGAGTATTCCATCTCCGTTTCATCCGGGCCGTGGATGATCAGGCCAGCCCTGCTCCCGTCTTCGGTAAAGGAACCGTCCACATAGAGCACCCAATCCGGGATGGGGTCGGGCACCACCTTGACCGAGGGACGTGGTTCGGGGCCCCATGTCGGCGTTTCTTCTTTAGTGGGGATGATGCATTCAACAACAAAATCCTCCTAGACTTGTGCTTTGATGGCTTATCGGGGATGGTATTTGATATCGAGTTGGGACAGTTCCAACCTCCACATCTCCAGACGTCCTGATGACTCGGGGGAGGTGAGAATTGACCGTAAAGGTCGCTCAGTAAGAACGATGATCGTGCGCGCTTGAAAATAGTACCGAAGCTTCTTGGAGGCGACGACAAGTGCCAGGACTATTTTCTCTATGGCCGGGTATCTCGTTTCTGCGTCCTTGAAAACATGGCTCACGTAGTAGACCGGACTCTGTATGCCTTCAAATTCTCTGACGAGCACCGAGCCTGCGTCTTGGTCGGAGATGGCCAGATATAGCAATAGTTCTTCACCTTCGACTGGTCGGGTGCGTAGCGGTGGGGTCGCTAGATGCGCCGTGAGTTGTTTGAAAGCGTTCTAGCACTCCTCAGACCATTCAAACTTTGGGATTTTCCTTAGGGCCCTGAAAAACGGGAGGCACTTCTCCCCGGATCTGGACATAAAGCGACTCAGGGCAGCGACCCTTCTCGTGAGTCGCATGATGTCAACATTGCTCTTAGGCATTGCCATGTTGAGGATGACGCTGATCTTTTCAGGGTTTTCTTCGATTCCTCGGTGGGTTACCATGAACCTGAGGAACTTTCCACTGGTGACTCCGAACGTGCACTTAGTTGAATTCAGCTTCATTTTGTACTTGCGCAGGACATCGAACGTCTCGCAGAGGTCTTTAGTGTGCCCAGTTGACGAGATGGATTTCACGAGCATGTCGTCGACGTAGACTTCAATGTTACTGCCGATCTGAGGTTTGAATAGCTTATTAACCCGGCGCTAATATGTGGCCCCGGCGTTTTTGAGTCCGAAGGGCATCACTTTGTAGCAGTATACCCCTCGATCAGTAGTGAAGGCGGTAAGTTTTTCGTCGGCCGGGTTCATTCTGATCTGATTGTAACCGGAGAAGGCGTCTATGAAACTCAATAATTCGTGGTTGGCCGAGCTGTCTACCAGCTGGTCTATCCGAGCGAGGGGACAGTTGTCTTTGGGCAGGCCTTGTTCAGATCCGTGAAATCGACGCACATGCGCCATTTCCCGTTTGCCTTCTTGACCATGACACGTTCGCCAGCCAATCTCAGTAGTCCAGGTTTCTGATAAAGTTAGCGGCGAGCAGTCGATCCACTTCGTCTTCTATCGCCTTTTGCTTGGCCGGCGCAAAGCTTCTCTTCATTTTTCGGACGGTCTTTGCTTTCGGGTCGACCTCGAGCTTGTGGGAGATCACTCTAGGGTCGATTCCGGGCATGTCCGCCGACGTCCAAGCGAATACGTCCGAGTTATCTCGGAGGAACCGGATCAGGTCTTCGCGGTGGTCTCCAGTCAGAAGTGAGCCGATCTGGACTGTCCGGCCAACGACCTCTTCTTCGAGGAGGATTTCCGCCAATGCTTCCACCGGGGCACCTCTAACCTCTCTTTGCTCGTCGCGTGTATCCAAAGACCCTTGGAAGTCAGAAGTGCCCTCAAAATCGTCGCCCTGCTCTCCTGCGGCGGACGTCGAGGCGAGGCAAATCTTAGCAGTTTGCTGATCTCCATAGGCCTAGCCTATTGCCCTTTGATCCAGAGAGAATTTGAGCGCAAGATGATAAGTCGAGATCTGGTCCCGGAGAGCGTTTAAGGTAGAACGTCCCAGGAGAATGTTGTAGGATGAAAGGACCTTGGCGACAAGGAATTCCACCGGTATGGTTCGCGTATTGCTCGTTTCCCAAATGTTGAGGAGGAGGGTGACCAATCCCTCGGCAGGGACAGAATGACTGGTGAACCCAGAGAGGGCATGGGAAGTAGGTCGGAGGTAAAATGGTCCTAGCACCATGCGCTGGAAACAGTCATGGAATAGGATATCCGCCGAGTTTTCTGAGTCGACCAATATCCTCTGGACTTCGTAACGGTGGACTCTGGCCGTTATCACGAAAGGGTCATTGTGAGGGAGCGATACGCCGTGGAAGTCTTCATCAGTGAAAATGATCGGCTCGTCCCTTCTGCACCTCTTGGGTGGTACATCACTTGTGCCTTCGACCGGGAGGATGTTGTGGTTCCCCTCGCTTTCTCGAGCAGGATCCGAGGTAACGGCCATGATCTACCCGATCATTAATTCCCCATGAGGGGTTTGGTCATTTTGCTCCCGCTCCGCCTGCCGCTTGTCCCGCGGGTATTTCGCCAAGTGGCCTGAGCGGACCAACTTTTCGATATAGTCATGAAGTTGTTTGCAGTTCTTAGTGGGGTGACCCTGTGGCCTGTGGAAAGTGTAGTATGGGCCATGGAGACGCTTGCCCGCTCTTTGGGTGACTAGCGGGAGCTTGAAGAACCTCTCACCCTTAGCTTCCTCCAGCAGCTCATTCTGAGAGATGTTTAGAGGAGTGTACTCCTGAAAGCTCGGGGAGTAAGGCTTCGGACGATCGACTTTCTTCTTCTCCTCCCTATCCATCTTCTTTTTGTCCGCCTGGTCTTCTCGGGGCAGGTTTGAGTTTACCTCAGACTCGAATTGGATTTCTCGCTCGGTCCAGGCTTTTACTTTGGCCATGGCCTTAGGTTGCACTAATGCAAAAGAGCGGACCCACTCTTTATGCCTAAGACCCAACCTCAACGCGGTGATGACCATTTCATCGCGGTGCTCGGGGACCTCGAGAAGAGCGTTGTAGAAGAGGGTGACATATCCTTTGAAGGATTCTTTGTCTCCGCTCTTGATAGTGAACAAGTAGTCGACTGTCCTTTTTTGTCGTCAATTTCCGACGAAGTGACCGAGAAATTGGATGGATAGCTCGTCGAAGGTCGAGATAGAGCGTGACGTAAGTCCTCGGAACCAGTCCCGGCCTGCCCGGATGAGGGTGATGGGGAAAGCTCGGCATTGAGCCGCTTCCAAGTTATCTTGGAAGCTCATACCTGCCGTAAATGCGTCTAGGTGGTTCTTCGGGTCGTATTTCCCGTCAAAGAGGGCCACTTTTGGCGGCTTGTTCCTGGACGAGACGTGCTCGGCCAGCAGCTCTTCTGTAAAGGGCTTTGTTAATGAGTCGACGGAGTACCTGGCCCCTTCGCCGGACGTATGGTCATCCCGTCGTATGCCTTCGATTTTATTTTCGATGGCTTCCAGTCGGTGGTGGTACCCCGAGGATTCCGCACAGTCGGAGTTGTGGCTACCCCCGCTCTAGGTCTGCACGACGATGCGACTTTGATTCCGCTCTATCAAATTTCTCAAATCCTCGGTCGAGGCCCGCTCGAGTGGTTTCGGCATTCATTTTTCATGCAGCCTCGGCGAGCGTGGGGGCGACGGTCATGTCTGGAAGCAAGCGAGCTGACCGACACCTCCTCAGGGGGAGAGAACGCACGGCGGGCATCGGAGCGACGGCCTAGTCTTCCCTGGGATCTGGGCATGGAGCTATTCGGCACCCAGCGGATCATGGAATCAATCGCCGCATGCTGGTCACAGTGGCCGGAGTCGGCACGCCGGCACTCAGTGACGCTGGAATGAGCACGGGTGAGATCGAGGGCTTGAGCATGCCCATCCGTCCTTCTGCGGACGTCGTTGTCCCGGGGAGGAGGAACGGTGAACTGGTGGGTAGGACCCGCAGCTTGAACGCGGACGAGGGCATCCACTAGCGAAGTGAGCATGTCTATTCGAGCGGATAAGGCGTTGATCACGTTGGGGGGAGGAGACGAGCCGCTCCCGCCTCCATTGTGGCGGCTCGTATTTGGATCGTCACGGTTATCGCTCGCCATCGGGTCGAAGGCGGAAGATCAACTTTAGGGGTGGAGAAGCTTCTGAAGCCTTTCCTACAGACGGCGCCAACTGATGGAGGCCGTGATCTCCTTCAGATGTTGTCCTTCGTCGATCCTGTGATGGCGGTCTTTGACGGTTGAGATTTGGTTTAGGAGGTGTTGTGCGTGTGGATCTCAATGGGTTGGCGTTGACGCCAAGCTATTTGCAAAAGAATTCCCGAGGAGGGTGATCACCATAGGACCCTCCGACGATCAAGTTAGTGCTAGGGAATAAGTGCAGAGTAACGGCGTATTGGAAATGATTTTGAGTTACCTGAGTTGTCTGAAAAAGGGGTTTATATAGCGGTCGCGTGGAGCGAGCGGACGCGAGATCGTCGCCGTCAGTTACGCCTCTGTGTTATCCTCGCATTAATGGCGGGATACGCTCATTAATGTGGGGACGCAGAACGTGGGGAAGCGGATATCTCGTCCTGGCGAGATACGCGGAGCCGTTGCGGAGACGCTTGGGTTCCGCGCTCTCGGTTGATCGGGGAAGCCGAGGAAGCTCGTCCCGTCAGATTGCTCGGAGACGAGCAGTGAGGCCGAAAAAGCTCGGTCTATCAGATGGCTCGGAGACGAGCAAGGAGACCGAGGAAGCTCGAAGACGAGCTGTTGGTAGTTTGCTATGTGAAAGTGGAAAGTACTCAGGGAGGTCTTTGAAAGGTCGGACACTTCCTCGAGACGGGGTCCCGAGAAATGCCCCTAATACAACTCATTTATTTCACCTCCGTTGCCTTCAGGATACGTCATCCGCCACGTGTTGTAAGCTGAGAAAATATCACTTGTGAGTATCATCACAGACATTTTTGAACAGTACAGCCCAGACATGACTAACTTTTGTTGGTTCCATCAGCTTGGGAATTTGCAATAGTTGAAAACATTGATCCCTGTTGGATCAGTGTGCGTAGAAGAGACGCTTACTTCCACGAACCATGCGTTACCGACAGATATCATGTAATATATCCTTAAGCAAAAACTTTTACCTACGCAAATCAAGGCATTGCAATGCCATCGTTCCCGCAGTGTTTGAAGAGAATTTAGTTATATACCTGTACCAATCTGGTATATTTTGCTTCGGGCCTCTAAGTTCATTCCTAAGGCTCATGCCGACCACGTTTGAAACCCCGTTAAAGATAGTGGCCATTCGGGTCAATCCAGTTAACCATTCGTCAGGGTTGAAGAACTGGTCGCCGAAGAAGCCGTTGCCGTCAAAGTTGTTGCAGCACCACCCTGGCTTGGTTATGTGATTATCTAGTATCACCATTATGTTGTTGGCTCCTAGGTTAGACACCACTGCCTGTAAGAAGAAATTTCTTTTGTGAATTTAATTGCAAAGTTTTTAAATTAAGGCTACGATTTCATAAAAGTAAACTTTTGGTTTTTATTTTTAGATAAACAAAATACCATGACTAATTTTCTTATAAGTCGATACTATGAACATAGTAAATTGCAAACAAGTACCTCGTACATCCGATTTAATTTGCCTTTATATATAAATTGTCGTAAAATCATCGAAAACGACCTAAGGTGTTATATTGAAATTTAGGGTATTTTTTTTTGCAATTTGCTAAGTTTAGAGATTCTTTCATTTGCTGCAAAAACAGTTCAAAGTATCTATCTCAAAAACACTTATAGTTTAAGCGATTTAATTAGCGTTAATTAAAAGAAAATAGGAAATGATCTCATGCCTTAAGCATACTTTTCTATTGGATAAACTCTTCTGGTTTATAGGAAGCTTTATATTTTTCATTTATCTATCTCATTCAATATTTCTTGCTAGTTGTATTATTTTACCTCATTTTTATTTATTTTTCCATATTGCAATGTTTGTAGGTGAACAGTTATTTAACTATAATCAATCAAAATTAAATTAGACCAACCTTTTGTGCTCACAACAAATTATTTTGATTTTTCTGGTCACAAGCACAGCTACAAATTGTTTTGATTATTCCCATAATGCACCTATTCTTCACCTAGAGGCCTACTATAAAACGAATGCCCAAAAATATTTGCATGCATGGATTTAAATGGGCTAAAACAACCAATATAAACTCTGATTTTATTTAAGCAGAAAAGAAAACTCAATCAACTAATCGATGTGGTTATCTATAAAGGCGAAGAAAACACAAATTTTGAGACAACCAGAGTTGCCTAAACTCCCTGATCCAACATCGTTAATTCATTTTAAATCCTGAAAGAAAATATTTAAAAAAATAGAAACTTTTGCAGTCCAGAAAACTTCAAAGACGAACGACACACTAATTAAAGTTTTCATGCAGCTACAAAGACTTTAAGAAACAAAAATAAAATAAAATAAAAGCTCACCTTAAATGCATCTATCAATGTATAATCCAAAATCCAAGGGTTGTTAGCTTGTATGCCCGAAATCGCCTGATCAAGCCCGAGTCCCCGAAACGACTCCCTCACCGTAACCTTCACCACCGACTCATCGGTGACAAGGTACAATGGCCAAGTGAATCTCACACAATTGAACCCCATTGCCACAATGCTGCTAGAAATGCTACCTAATGGACTCTTGTTGAGCCCCTCAGCTACCATAGGTTGCAAATGTGATGGCCAATTCACACATGCAAGCTTGACTCTTTGGTTTGATTTGTCGACGATCCATCGGTTCGAGGTCGAGAGAGGGAGATAGATTGAGGAGAGAGAAAGGCTTTGGAGGAGGAGGAGGACGAAGAAAAGCATGAGAGAAGTGTGAGCCATGGTTTTTTGGTACAAAGGAGGAGAAGTGTAGTTGGGCTCTGTGACGGAGAGAGAGGGTATAAATAGGTGGATTTTGTTGGTGAAAACATTCGGTGTGCAGATGCAATGCATCTAAATATAGAAAAGATAGACAGAAAACTTTTTGGATAGGTTCTGTATATCATTGTAGGCTTTACAATTGTAGATCTTAGTTAGCTAGCTATCTCTTATTTTAACTCAAAACGAAAGGACCAAGATAGCAAATTAAAATCCCCATGGCAAAAAAATGGCAAAGTTTTGGTAAGGATAAAATAAAATTTGAGTATATTTTTTTTATTTTCTAAATATTCAAAATCTTCTCGGCACTTTTACTATTTTTAGCTTCTGCTGTTCTAACCAAAATTTTCTAGATATTCATGAATTGAAAAATACTAGTACAAAATAATAGACAAAGTTGCAAACAAACTTCTAGCAAAAATCCAGATTCTTCATTCTATCCAAAATTAATTTCTCTAGTAGTGGGCCCCAAGGGTTAGAAGAGAATGAGGATAAATCCAAAAGATAGCTTTAGGTAGGAGCAAAGTGGATTTTTTCCATGATTGATATTGTGAACTTCACATTTTAAGTCATTTTGTTTGTGTGCAATGATTGATACTGTGAACTTTACATTTTAACTTTACATCTTAACATCCAATGATGTCAAGAATGAGCTATGATTCGTTCGAATCATTGGTTGAACTTTCAAAAAATTAATACATGTTTAAAAATTACACATTCTTGATCCATTTTAAAAAAAGTATCACAGGCTCCCTTGGTTAGTAGGTTATATTGAGAATGAAAAAAGTTACGATGAAGATTCATGAGTAGATTTTTAATTAGGATTTTCCTTTTCTTTTTTTTTTTTATAAGAAAAACTTTGTTTGTGCTTCTAATTTCAAATTTGTTTTTCTCACATACATTTTTTACATTTATGCATTGATTATAATTTAATAATATAGTTTTTAAAATTATTTTTCAACCATAAATAATGTAACTTAGACATTAACCCGTTCATAGATAATATGTTTATTGATAAGCGGGTTATTCGTTGGTTATGAGCCGGTGAGATTCATGAATATTCATTTTGGTTTCAATCACATTTGCTAGCTGTATATTTTGAACACCATACACAAGCCCACACAACCCAATGAAGCCGTTTGGAAGAATTTTTACCCATTGACATTAATTACCTGGAAATTTTTAACGATCTCCATAGTTTTCTCTGAGTAATATTGGATTTGAGAAATTTATGAGTTATATAAAACAACAAAGATATAAAGGCTTGTATATAAATTTGTAAATCATGCATCTTTTTGGGTTTTTGGAGCATGAAAGAGAATATATAACTAATGAGAGAGAGGGAGAGAGTTGTTGACTTTTCATTTGTTTATTTTTGTCTTTTGTTTACCTAAAAGAAAGAAAAAGGATGGATAAGATGGATATCTCTTATTCTTGACTTTGGCAGTAGGAATTTTGTCATTTTTTTTCTATTTTTTTTTTTACAAATTAATGACATGATCCGAGAGACTTCTAATTATAATAGTAAAGATATGTCTAGTAAAGCAACGGGAAAAGTGTTTATCATTGAATGGGGTCACTTTTATTGCAAGCAACGAGTTCTCGATACCAAGTGGTTAATTAATTATTTTCTTGTTCGAAACATGAGAAGGAAACTGAAAATCGGAGCTAGGATTGCAATTCTTGTCGAGATGATTCCATGCATACAAACAACAAAATACGGGCTGAAGAAAACATGCTCTTTCATTTATGACGGAAATATAGATGGCACAAATCCAACTGGGAGATTTTGTTCTTGTTACAAAGAATCCATTGTAAAGTATATAGCACGAATGTATTTTTATTTGTTGACTATTCCGACAATAACAAGACCTAAAATACTCGGAATTCTATTCATTAGCTATATATCTAGCCATTAAAGAAAAAAATATGTCCGAATAGTTCTACTTTATTTCTCACCTACTCAAATGCATTGCTTTTAAGCACATAATAAAAATACAACCCTAAACAACTGAAAGTATTATCTAGTTCAAATCTGGAATCTGCTTAGCGTTGCTTAGTGTAGAATTTAAGTGTTTTTAGGAATTTGGTTCAAGAACAGAGGTGTTTGTGTGCGGGGGTATAAGAGCTAACAACGTAAATACAATGTGTTTGGTGCAAAGAATCCTATATCTTAGATTTTCATTTTGGGTTAATAGATATTCATAATTGAACCCTAAAACTCTTGCTTGACAACAAAAACTTTACCATTATGTTATGGTGTCAAAGGGGTGTGTCGGGTCACCCGTGGGCAATTCATTGCAGGAAGTATGTAAATGAATACGAGTATGATTGCCGGAGTTAAACCGCTGCCAAATTTTTTGTCTGTTGAAATATGGTTTGGAATAGTTTCACATTGGAAAATACAATGAGAGGTACATGGATATAAGACATAAGATGAGACAATCCACCGTAAGGCTTGAGTCTTTTGGATGGAACCCGCTTATGTTAAAAGTTCATATGTGCCCTCATATAAATAAATATATAACCAACCTTTCTCGTTCGTGTATATTGAAATTAACATGGTATCAAAGCTGGCTTGTATATTGAAATTAACATGGTATCAAAGCTAGTTTGAGCATTTGTGGATTCGAGTACTTAATAGTACCACTAAGAGAGAGTTCGTCTACATGCCTTAATTTGATAGATTAGCCTCTTCGTGCCGTTTGAGAGACTATGAAAGATACATGGGTATAAGATATAAGATGACACAACCCTTCATAAAAGTACTACTCTCAGGGACGGAGAGTGGGGGGGGGGGGGGGAGAGAGAGAGAGAGAGAGAGAGAGTCGTCTACATGCCTTAATTTGATAGATTAGCCTCTTTGTGCAGCTACATGAGTATAAAATATAAGATGACACAACCCTCCATAAAAATACTTAAATGATACTCTTCGTGCGACAGAGAGAGAGAGAAGAGGAAGAGAGAGAGAGAGAGAGAGAGAGAGAGAGAGAGTCGTCTACATGCCTTAATTTGATAGATTAGTCTTTTCGTGCCGTCTACTTGCCTTGCCTCTGAGAGACTATGAAAGGTACATGCGTATAAGATATGAGATGCGACAACCCTCCATAAGGCTCGAGTCTTTTGGATAGAACCCGTTCATGTTGAAATCCCGCATGTGCTCTCATATAAATAAATATATAACCAGGTCCTCCTGGTTCATGTACATTAAAATTTAATATTGTCTATCATCATGAGACCCATATGTGGCAAGCAAGAACCACCAACACTACAAGAAAACTGTGGCCAATGCCTCTGTTTTTTAAAGTAGCTTTGGAGCTAATGCTACTGTTTCCCAAACAGTGCGAAGTTCCAAACAGTCGTATAATCCACATTCGCAAGAGGTCTAATGCTACCGTAGAAAACAGAGATTAGAGATATATAGTTTTCATCGGTTTTATTAGACCAATCGATTATTTTAGTCCCAAAAATGATATGCTATAATGAGACTGATATTTATTGACGCCTTATGATTAATGCTACAATTTTTATCAGTAGCATTAGTTCTATTGCGACTGATATTTTTAGTAGCAGAAAGACCAAATGCTAATCTTTTTTTAGTCGCATTACAGACATTTTTTTGAAAAAAAAAATACAGCAAACCAGCCAGCACCTGCACTAGCCATGCAATCACGCAAACATTATAATATTCACATCAAACCATTTGTAATGGGATTACCACAATAACCATATTCACAACACTAATACTCACAACAATACATTACGAATAGCACAAACGTCCACATATCCAGTACACAATTAAATTCACAAGATTAATCCAAAGCAAAATATTCCTAACACAAGTTTGTTAAAAAGAAACAGCAAAGATAGTTAAGTCATCACCATGGATACCATCCTTGATTGTGAAAATCAGTCTGGTAAGGGTCTGGAGCTTGCGAGGACGGCCGTTGACTCTGGTAAGGGTCTGGAGCTTGCGATCACAACCGTTGATTCATCGGTGTATCTTGTGACGGCCATTGAGTCATCGATTGAGTTTGCAGCATAAGTCCCTAAGATATAGTTATAAAAATACCGAAGTGAGTCCAAAAGATATATATATAATGGAATAAAGAGACCATAGGGGTGAATTTCCTCATATGGCATAGAAAAAATATATCCTCCCTCGTTTTTCGACGATCGACACCCAACATCTTCATCGTTATCATTTAAGACGTGAGTACACCAAATTTCATGTGATTTTACAACCTTTTCATCGTTGATTTAATGGGTTAAAAATTAACAGTTTACCAACAATAGAACTTATTACATTTATAAATCAACGGTGAAAAAATTTTCTAACCACATCCCAGATGATAACGATGAAGATGATGGATGCCGATCGTCGGAAAAAAACGAAGGGTATATTTTTTCGACGCCATAGGAGGAAATTCCCTCTTATGGCCTCTTTCGTCCGTTACTCTCTCTCTCTCTCTATATATATATATATATTCAATATTATAAGATTTTTAAATGATCGAAAGGGCCGGCAGCGGCATCCGAAGAGGGGTCCTTTGAGATGATTGGGACCCCATATCGTGTGCTCGCGAGTGTCGTTTAGGAGGTGGATGTGTCGGCGTCTTAGGAGCAGTGAAGTAATGGGTCAGAGTAATGATACTTCCCCAACCAAGAACCCTCCCGTGCATGTCCGGGCAGTACCTTTGGATAATCTGATCAGCAGCACACTATTTTTTGGCATCGTCCAATAGATAACCCTGAGCCGCCTCCAAATGCTCGATATACTGGTCTCTTTCCGCTGCCATTTGATTCTTTTTGAAAAGAAAAAACGAAGTACGGTTTACTATAAAATAAATAACAATTAAACTAAATTAACTTATAAACAAAACATATAAGCAATCTTACATTTGTCTCCAGAGCCTTGCGTGAAGCCTCCAATCCATCATCCGGAGCAAAGTCTATTCTTTACTTCTTGACGCGGTCGGGGATCTCTCCATCATGTGTTTTTGCCTTCAAGGCTATGAAGTATTTAGTTTAGGGTTTTGGATTTATTAATGTAGGGTTTAACCAATCAAGATTTAAAGGCTTAAAAATTGATGCAAGCATGTTAATCTTACAGAATCCTGAACAAGTTAGGAAAAAATCAATTTAGTAATCTTTAAAAAAAATGCTCTTTGACAATTTCTTTCACATGTGGCATGTCCAAGATATAATTTTTTCTCTGATTAATACCAAGATCATGATCAACAAAATAAAATCACTTCCAAAACTAAAACCAACAAAAAATCTTAAACCTTTAGAAACCCTAACCATTGAAAGTCAGCCTACTTCAACACCCCACTTTCTCCACAAACTAGATAGTTTGAAAACCTTTAATTTTTCCTACATGAATGCATAGGGCATGATCAACATGATAAGTAATGAGAATTTGGACAAATGATTTTCTGTGTTGATCCAGACCCATAGGGTCAAAATATATGAGAGTTCCCGGTACCCTCGCCGCTAACCGGCAGCTAATGCGGGATTCAAAAACTAAAATTTGTGGCACTAGAAACTAAAACTCAAGAATCGAACCAAACACCTAAATTAGAACAATAACAAGATAGAAATCACAATCTTTATAACGTCTTCGTTTGCTCCAATTGGATTAGACTCTAGCATTTTCTCAAGATATCCGGATCGCGTTTGCAAGCCGGTTCTCCTTCGCCGAAGATGATCCACCCGAGAGAAGCGATCCAAGCTCCGGCTTCACCTAGTGAATCAACCGACGTTCCAAACTCATTAGGAATGAAGAGTGAGGATGTAGGAATTTTTCACTATCTTTTTCTCTCAAATCTAAACTCAAGAGAGCAAATAAATGAGGAGGTGAGAAAAGATAGCCATAAGCAGGTCAAGAAAAATGAGAAAATGAATGAAGAAGAGAAGAGTGAAATGGCTTCCTTCTTTTTTACAACCATGCAAAATAAAATATCATAACCAATTAATGAATAAATAAATGAAGCTCATTTCTCTCTACATGTTTTCAACCATACTCAATGTCACCTCACCCTCCACCTCATTTCATGAATATTCATACATGAATATTCACAAATGAGATGTCCATCTTTTAGAACAAATTCCGTATAAATACGGAATACAACCCGGTATACGTATCGAAATACATATACGCGTATTCGTATAAAAATACGAATAGCTAAGAGAGAAAATGAATAGTGAACAATAATACTAGAATACATACATACATACATACATACATACATACATACATACATACATACATATATATATATATATATATATATATATATATATATATATATATATATATATATTTAAGTCAAAACTTGATTTAGATTTAATAATCCGGCTTAATCCTAAACCGCTGGTATTATTAACCGTCCAATTAAAATCCGTGTAGCATGTATACATATTTAATCGAATACCTGTATGTACCAACAGACGTCATCTATATCATATCGCCTGAACCAGAAAAACCCTTTGTGTGGAATTCTAAAGACCCGTTTATACGCTGGCAGTTGGTTTAACCACAAGCGTGTCAGTGACACTAGCTGTACGTGACGGCTACTCAGGTATTGAGCGAAAGAAAGACCGACGAGTAAACTCATTCGTATCCCTACCGAGCTTGTCTATGACAATCTCCATGCAGTCCGGTCTATTCGTCTAAGAGTATCGCATATCGGGTCTAGCAGGTGAATAAAGTCAAACCCAGATATTTTGTGTCGGTATGAAGACCATCACCCACTAAGAAACTACTGATCCAAATCAGTAATTCTCGTCCACCTTGGCCAAGAATTTCTGGTGATGGTCATCCGTGCACAGCGCGACATCTATCCCCAATACTGGAAGAGATGACGATCCGCTCACTGCCTCTATGTGGCTCGAAACTGTACCCAACTAAAATCTGTTTGTACGGCTCCTTTGAGCCATGGTAGGGTACTAATTAAAGCACGGTGGGAACTCACACGAGACAAATAACAATCTCAGGTCGACAGACTAATCTGTAATTATATCACCTGAGAACTGCTATCCGACAATAGGTATAATACCATCTAGCATGTTCCTGGCGAGTACGTCCAGTGTAACTCATAACCCAATGAGCACATGTATACCATCTTAGGTGACTGACATCAATGGCTTGTGATACCGGCCACCGCCTCTCGTCGGGGTCTTAAAAAGTATACACTAGTTTAGTCCGGAGTATCAATGCCTAGTCTCGATACTCTCTCGAGTAGGGACATTTAAGAATGTGGCTATAGACCACCTAGCTTCTACGTATATGATCGCCATCATAATACTTGCAGTCAAACAAGAATTTTATGGGCTTTATCAATATGTAATAGTGATTTGTAATACCACATAATGCATGTACATAATGCATGTACATGATAATAAAGTCAAACCAGATAGTATACTATCATCTCAAGTAAGACTGTTCTACCCGTATAGATCATCCCTCAATCATCGCAATCGCCTGCCTGCGATTACAATAATGGACTTGAGGGCACTATAGCCAACAATCTCCTATTTGCACTTAAGGCTAATTATTGCGGTGTCGCATACTCACAGCCCGTGTGATACCGAATACCCAACTTCTCTACTAATCAGTCTTGCAAAACTTGTTTGCGAAACTATCGCGTCCGAGAAATAGCCTCAGTGAGTGGATCCGCTCCAATGTTTCTATCTTTATCTCTGTATCTCAACTTCACGGAGAAATACTATCTCCCGAAATGAGCGATACATATTTTAGAATTTGTCTGGGTATCTGATAGGACCAAGTTCATAAATGAACTCCAAATCCAACAAACTTCTTAGACTGTATTTTCCACTGAATTTAACCAGTATCTTGCGCCATGCCTTCCTCAGTATCTGCTTGAACCACCTGTCCAACATACTGCCCCTCAAAAAAGGGTAAATTTTAACTCTGATATCCAGGTCATCTTTGAAACCTGAAATGATAACCGTCTCTTTATAGAGGCTGGCGTTATCATATACCAAGAACATTCTCTTATGTTTATAACTGCTGTTCCCCTCCGAATAGCGGAGGAGACGACGTGAGGACGTCTTGCCTGAGGTTCAAGGAAGATGCTATTTGGTTTTATCCGTCCACCTCTCCGAAGATACCAAGTTGATTTATGGCACCGTGTATCGGAGGTTTAGACGGATGCGGCCGATGTAGCAGATTTTGTCAGATTCCCCCTCGCTTGAGGGATTTTTGATTGTGAGGACACTCTTCCCTGCAGGCGCAAGCCCCTGCAGTTAATTACGCTACCGCATCGCGGTAACAACTTTCTCCTTCTCCAGAATTTCACTTCGTGTCGTGTGTGTTTGTTTTGTTTGTGGTTGCCCGTAGATTGTATACGGAGACTGAATAATGCCGTCGCCCGTAGGACGTGGATTAGTCCAAATCCGTATTTACTTAGATTTGGGTTTGGTGTTTTTAGTTTAAGAATGCATTAGTCGCGTTGCGGCTAAGATCAACTTAAACGTTCGTTAAGGATATGATAGTCCTGTTTGAGACTAAGATCAACTTAACGTGATAATCCATTTAATATCTGGCCATCGGGACTCGTCACCTCTCTAACGTCATTGAAGGATTACAACGGCAGATGTCAGAGGAGTTCATAGATGTACCCTTGAACCAAGATTGATTTGGAGTTTTATAGTCCGTTTGAATGTTTAAGGATACGTTAGCCGTGTTTAGGGGCTAAGATCAACTTAAACGGGATCGTTTAGATCCGGCAAAAGAGCATTTGGAGGCTCTATTGTTCCAGTTTAGGGACGTAGTGGTCCATAGGTAGTTTAGGGACATTGCGGTCCATATTCTAGTTTAGGGACGTGGTGGTCCGCATTCCAGTTTAGGGACGTGGTGGTCTATATTCCAGTTTAGGGACGTGGTGGTCCGCTATTAGTTTAAGGACGTTTCGGTCCAACATTAGTTTAAGGACGTTTCGGTCCATCGCCAGTTTAAGGACGTAGTGGTCCATCATTAGTTTAAGGACGTTTCGGTCCAATGTTAGTTTAAGGACGTTTCGGTCCACGAGTTTAAGGACCCCGCAGTCCGTATCGATGTGTAGTCGTCGGGACCCGTCACCTCTCTGACATCGTTGAAGGATTACAACGATGGGTGTCAGAGGAGTTCAGAGATGTACCCTCGAACCGGAGGTAAATTTATTTGAGAGAGCATTTGTGCTCAGTTCAATTTAATTTAAGGACTTACGGCCAGAATTGGGCTAAGTCCAGTTGAAAATGTTCAACATTTTATTTGCATTTGGCCTGTTAGGCCTTTACTGGGGCTCTGCTCCTGTTTGATAATGCATGGCATTTTTGTTTGGTCTATTAGACCTTTATTTGGGCTCTGCCCTTTTATAAATGATGCGCAGCATCTGTTTTTTATTTGGGCTCTGCCCTTTTTTAAAGTAATGCATTGCATTTAATTTGGCCTGTTAGGCCCTTTTTAATTGGGCTTGGCCCTTCTGTAAATAATGCAGTGCATTAATTATCTGATAGTGGCTTGTCAGGCGCTTTGCGCCAATTATTGAGCGCAAGCGCATGTGGAGGTGGCACGCGTCACGTTATGGTGAGCGCAAGCGCAGTTGGCGCAGTGCGCTACCCCAGTGCGCTGCGCCGTTGCGCCGCTGACACGTGGCGCGCTCAAGCTCTATTCAAAAGCGCGTAGCGCAAGTTGTTCTGTAGCTGACACGTGGCGCTCTCCCAAGAGCGCAACAGCGCAGTTTGGAAGTGCAAAGCACTAAGAATCTTTTAGATTCAAGAACAGGAGTGCAAAGCACTATTTGATTTCTTGATCTAATTTAGATCGAAGAAAAGATAAGTTTCTCTTGTTTTTCTTATCTCAAAGAACCAAAGGTTCATAAAAGTGCAAAGCACTATTTTATTATTATTTTTTCTTTTATTAAAGATCATTGATCTTG